>OX465506.1:6294416-8998069 GCA_950022335.1 Eurois occulta
AAAAATAGCTACTCTACAGCCAGGTTAAAGACCTTTGGAGTCCCAACAAAATGTTCTACAGCCCGTGTATAAACAATAATAAAAAAATAAAAAACTGCTCGGTTTTCAAACAAAGAGTAGTGAGATCGCGCAGCGACCGCACGCCACGGCCAAGGCGTTTGCAAGGACGAATGTTGTGGCTTTTGCATTGACATTTTAAAAAAAGTGGGCTTTTTGAACTGGGAACGGGGTTTCAAAAAAAAAGTGCATGTGCAAGTGACGTTATTGGCATTACGACTTATAATTCCTTGGTCTTGGAAGAAATAAAAGTGTTTCACAATAGTGACGTGACATAGTGAATTAAAATCGGATTTTATTTTAAAACTGCAATTGTTTTTAAAGTTATGTTAAAAAGTGGGCTAGGCAGAATGCCAAAGAGGTTGTTAGAGAGTATGAATGCTAAAATAAAGATGTCATGGGAGTACGAGGATGAAGTGCATTCGTGAACTGGATATAAACATTCGTGTTTCGAATTTAATTTCGATTTTCGAACGCGGAAAGTGATTCAAGAACTTTCAAATATTTTTTTTTTCTGAATAGAGTTTTTGGAAAGTGATTTTACAAAGTTCCTTAACTGACTGATAGTGATTAATTTAATTAAGAAAAAAATAGTACATTTCGAAGAATATTAGATTTAAACATATTCCTACCTACGACTACGTTTTATGCTAACATCTTTGTATTAACATAAACTAAGAATTATTCAGCAGCAATAGCGTTAAAGTTTTATAAATGGCATTTTATTGAGCAAAAACTTTAATTAGCAGTTCCAAAGTTTTGTTGGACAAAAAAACAAGACCAATCTAATCCAGTTTTGGTTAAAAAAGTGAACTATTTTGCCGTTAGTACCAAAGATTGAATTGCACAAAGATTTTAAGTTTTAAATATTTAGAATTCGAATTTTAAATCCTAATTATTAACAACTTACACTATTAACAAAATAATTTAAAAAATATTGTGTTCTAATTTCAAAAGCTTGTACGTATTGTAAAGGAGTTTTTACGGTGCAAATAGATAAGAATCAGACACACCAAGTCCATCGACCTTTTAGTTTTTGGAAATAAGTCTCGTTTTGTTTTTTAAACCACTCATTGGGTAAATCAAAGTATACGGCGAACCTCTTTTCATATAATTAGTGTAAAAAATTAATACAGAACCGACAACCGTTACTTAAAATGTTACTAAATGACTTATAAAATCAAAATAAAGAACATTTGTTATGTATTGGAAACTTGTAAATAAAAAAAACAAACGCGCCGACTTGATAACATTCTTTTTTCATTCGTCGGTTAAAAATTGATTATAATTACATACTTACTTAATTAATATTGCAAAAAAAAACAAACAATATTCACAAATAAATCTACCAATAAACACAGAACACTGTACAAACCCAATAAATAAATCCCTCAACACATAAACCACATTCAAAATTCTCCCTGTCCCAATAAATTTCTCCCCGCTCTAATAAATTTCTCCCCACCCCAATAAAAAACCCACAATGATTCTAAACTCAACCCTATTGGTGCTCGCAGTCTGCGGACGAAGGCTCTGGCAGGCTCCTACAGGCAGGATCGTCGGTGGAACAAAGTCTGGCTTCGGGCAGTGGCCGTGGCAGATATCTTTGAGGCAGTACAGGACCTCAACGTATCTGCATAAATGTGGGGCTGCACTGCTAAATGAAAACTGGGCGATTACTGCTGCGCATTGTGTGGAACAGTGAGTATTATTGCTTTTTAATTTTTTTTATACAACATCACCCCTGTTATCCTCGAAGAGTTAGGCAGAGGCGTACCTAATAGTACTTACACCCACATTTCGACAGTTATGCTTAAGTCCCATGTAATAGAGGGCGAGCCTATTGCCATGAACCGGGCACAGATCCAGACTCCGTGACGGCTACTGAGAAATTCGTGATGGAAAAACCCAATAACACTTTATTTATTTAAGTTTGAATAAATCACACCGAAGTACTTTCCATCACTTGTGCTATAACTTTTCATCAGGTTTAGGTACATTTTTACCCTCTAGCGGTTGCAAGCGTTTCTCCACAAAAAAAAACCTCGGTATGGATACTCCTCAAGATAGATTGCCTCATTCTGAGCAAGCGTTCTGAGCAAGGAGCAACTTTTTTGAAGTAGTGTCGTAAAAAGCTTCCGAAATATGCAGCTAATTGGCGGGTTTCCGGCGAATATCAGTAGTTCACATCAACAAAACTGAATTCTGAAATGTATTACATGATCAGAAAAATCCCGAAAAACTTGTCTTGTGAAGGCATATGAATCACGCTGAAATTCTTAAAATGTCATTTAATAACATGAATTGTCACTTTGTCACCATTTTACGAATTGTAAAGTGATTCATAATATTATCCTAAATTACGATTCTGCTAAACCGGCCATTTTAGCCACCCTGGTTACAAGACTAAAAACAATTTACATTCTTGTACAATAAAATGCTTCCAGATTTTTAGCAGTTGACTGTGTTTCCAAAATAGGTTTTAAATATAACACACGAGCAGTTACAGAGAGAAAAAATTCTAATCTACTTAAAGTTACCAGAACATAAAAACGAATCCGAAAACATACTTATAAATGTTGCCATTGCAAAAAAAAAAACAGTTATGTTTAATTTATTCTTAAACAATTCTCAATGGTAATACGCAACAAAACATCGATTTTCCACATTCTATATCACAACTATGCGCGTATGTATGCACATACACAATAATTACACAGGCTCATAACTCGTCTCATAATCTTATAAGTGGATGAAGACCTGTGCACCGCATCGTATGAGAATTTTCCTTAAGATGACCTACTGATTATCAGTATGTATCAGATTCCTTCAATGTCAATAATATATTTTGTGACTTTCCTTATAAGATTTCGTTTATGCAGGTCATTTTATATTGAAATTTCGTGGAGAATTTTTACCTGCCGACTGCGCATATGATTTCAGCCGGTTGGTTTAACCCCGAAATTGATATTTCCTAATAAGATTGCACTTGTGTAGGTCAGGTTTTGATGGAATTTCGTGAGGATTTTGTGCTAAACTAATAATGTCGACTGCGCCTCTGATATCAGTCAATTGATTAACTCCAAAGCTGATCATTTAGGTTGATCGTAATTGTGCTACCTGTAATCTTGTGAACCTGTTTTTTTTAAAGTCTTAACACAATTAAACATAAGTAGTTTCAACAATTTCATTAATTTCAAAGCATAATATGATTACTAGACAATAAAGATACGATGAACTGGACAAAACTGACCAGTGATCCACATTAACCATGGATGGAAAGGACTGAGAGTGTTTGCCCAGCAGTGGGATACCTAATGAGGGTTAACATCAATTGCATAAAGATATTAATTAGGAGGTACTGGCCGATAGCATCTACAATATCTATTTTTGCTGATGTTTTTGTCTTAAAAATACAAGCTCTAATAAAAATAGATGTCTGAGCTTTAAAATGAGTCAAGTAGGATAACTGACGTCAAAATAAGGAGGAGGAAGAGATACATCCTAAGTTGGTGCCTCCACCACCACCAGTGTTGGTTTGAACGTGTAATTAATTGCAAATTGGACCATTTATGACTTATGTACCTGACTATGATATTATTAATTGACTTCACTTAATTTCTGTTTTGTTTTGTTGACATTATTTTGTTTGTATTAATATTTTAATTTATTTCATAATTTGCACGCCGAAAGACTGTGGCCGATCTCATTTATGTACAACATCTTTAAAACTGTACCTACGTTCTGATTCTGAGCAACGATTAACATTAAGGCACTTGTCTAAGACCTCAGGCTTCCTCAGGATAATTACTAAACCCATAGAACTAAGTACTAAGAGTCCTTGACTAAACCTCGATTTTCTCCCACAGCGTTCCCCCATCAGAGCTGCTAGTTAGATTAGGAGAACACGACCTGGCGCAGAGCGATGAGCCCTACGGCTTCGTGGAGCGGAGGGTTCAGATCGTGGCCAGCCATCCGCACTTCGATCCTGCCACTTTCGAGTATGATCTGGCGTTACTGAGGTAAGTTGAGCAATTTTTTTTTGGATCCATCGGCATGAAGAGTTGATAGGCATATTCTGATTTTCTATAGTAGACGTAGACTATCGATTTCCACTAGGAGGGATCGGAATCACAAGCGAAACCATTAAGAATCCGAAGTAGCCTTTTCCGAAGTATATTGGGGTTGGGTAGCGCTAACTGGGTTGTGGAGGTCAGGTAGGCAGTCGCTCCATGTAAAATATTGGTGTTCAGCTGCATCCGGTTAGACTGGAAGCCGACCCCAACATAGTTGGGAAAAGGCTAGGCAGATGAGGATGATTGGGGTTGGGTAGCATTAAGCATGGAGTGCTTGCCTATCTGACCTCCACAATCCAATTACAGGGTATAGATCTTGGGCTGCGGGACTGTTCGAAAGAGATACCGCGGCCCTGGAACACAAAGGGCAAAAGAAGGAACATGGATGGGTTTTAGTCAGTAAAAGTCTGACACTCCCTTCCGCTCCGTCCAGAGCGGGAGGAGTCATTTGATGATTTCCCATCCCAAAAAAAAGGTTATAGATCTTAATGCAGAGTTTCCTGGCTTTGGAATATTAGCAGAGATTTTTATTAACAAGCTACCAAGCATAGGTTAAAAAAAAACTACGTAAAAAAAATTATCTGAAATATGTATTCATTTTTTGTCCGCAAAAAATCCACAGAACAATAAAATTGCAACTGTCACACAATAATTTTACAGAAACAGCCGCATTTCAAGCATTCCATGCTTATCAAATGCTAAATTAATGACATAATTAGGGGCCTGCCATAAAATTATTAATGACCACTAATCTGCTGATCTCGGAACAGATTGGCGTCGTATAAAAACAGTTAGCACATCAGTGAACGTCGCGCTGGATTGTGTTAAGGATCCGCAGTACAAATAGAAAAGCCTTCTGTAGTTTTTTAGCGATAATGGAAGATGGTTTTCTCAAATGTTTACTCAAAATGTATAGTGCAGAGTCTGACAAATATGATTCGCGACTGTAACAAATATGGCTTTACAGAGTTATAATCATTAAAATCATCAGTACAAACCTCTAAGTTTATGGACACCGGACGGACTTTGACAGATACTTCAGGACATTATCAACGCAAGTGGCAATGCCGGGAGGGATGCCCTGGAAGGACATACACTGACCTTATTGGTCGTGGTGTGGTATAGGTTATTCAGAAAGGTCAAGGACGATGTACTCGCAACCGGTGTGCGTGTATGACCAGATGTATGAACTGAATTTAGGTATTTATGATGTATTATCTGTCATCTCCGGTGTCCAGAGTTCGGTCCGCAATGAGGCCGTACCTTACCATTTGTCAAAAATACTAATTTTTATTTTTTATTTATTTATTAGGGGAAATAAATAGTTAAGTATACATTAAAATCTTATACTAAGTTATAAATATAAGAGTTATAAAAGTATAACGTACGACATTTTCCACAATCAATGTTATATCTAATAGTGCGCTATACTAAGCTTTTAAAACAGATAAATAATGAATTAATAGTGAACTTAAACATAGACAGGCATGGAAACAACAGAGAAAGAGAGAGGGAGAGAGAATGAGTAAATATTAAACTAACTGTTATAATCTAAAATTGTTTTGTAGATAAGACTTCTACATTTTTTACCAGAGACAGAAAAAAAAGTCTGAAGAAGAAGAGGAAACCCAAAGAAACGGTAGATGCATTGTGTGAGGAATGATATGAAAGATAAAGAAGTAAATGATAGCGTGACGGTTGACAGTGGAGAATGGAAGAAAAAAACGTGTTGCGCTGACCCCAAGTAACATGGGACAAGGGTGAAGGGCCGAGGTGAAGGCCAAGGGGACAGGCCGTGTCGACGGCGCGTTCGTGTTCCACGCGCGCCTCAAAGAGATGTCAGCAAACCAGAGGGGCCCGCAAGGGCTGATGCCTGCCAGGGCTGCACTGTTCGAAAGAGATACCGCGGCCCTGGAACACAAAGGGCAAAAGAAGGAACATGGATGGGTTTTAGTCAGTAAAAATCTGACACTCCCTTCCACTCCGCCCAGAGCGGGAGTCATTTGATGATTTCCCATCCCAAAAAAAGGGCAGTAATATGATGAGACAGAAAAGAAGTCGACGTCCTCAAAGATCTTGTTGTATTGATTGGTAAGGCGGCGTAGGGGTGCTCGCAAGCCTGCGTTCGGACGACAAGGACTTACTGCAAATAAAGGTCTTGCGCGGACCCCACGGACCTTCTGTGGTCTACATAATATATACAGAACCCCAGTCTACTTAATACATTGTTTGAACACTAAGTAGCCACCGGTCGGTCACTCGTCAATGCACTTGACCTTACCAGGTTCACTGCCACTCTACCGTGTTATTTTAAACTGTATTATATTTGTGTGTTAATGCAATTTTATGCCTTGTAAGGTTTGAAGAAAAAATAATTTTATGGTGCGATGTTGTCTCAAGGGTGTTTGATTGACCTTCAATTTTGTATTGTTTATTTATTGAATTTAGTGTAGATATATTTTTGTATTTAGTACTAGGGTCAATATAAAGGTCGTTAGTGCACAACTTATAATAATGTCCAACAAAATAATTACCTAGAGTCCTCGACTAAATAATATGTTGAAGTTTTGAGACACGTAAAGTTGCTGTACAAAGCATTCAACAAACAACAGCAGACAACAAGCCTTACCAAGGGTTGTCGTATTACCCAGTACTAACTGGGTTGTGGAGGTCAGATAGGCAGTCGCTCCATGTAAAATACTGGTGCTCAGTTGCATCCGGTTAGACTGGAAGCTGACCTTAACATGGTTGAGAAAAGGCTTAGCAAATGATGGCACAGTAATAATAATTAGGAACGCTAGATCTATTTTTATTTAAACGATGCCCTACACTAGGAATTTCTCCCCATCGTGGGTGCGTTTACAAACATTTAAACTCACATGCACAAACAGCCAGACCCGGGAATAACTACCTGTAGTCCATACAAATATTTGTTCTGTGCGGGAATCGAACCCGCGACACGCAACATAGCAGCCAATCGTTCAGCCACTGCGCCAACCGTGCCGTCAAATATTAATACCTGTTAAGTCATTGCTATTATGCAGGAATTTGTTTTTCATCGTTTTTTGAGGCAGTCGTTCCCGTTAACTATTGCATAAATTAATTGAATGTTTTGCCAATATATTATTTGACTAACGAGTCTGGATTTACAGCTACCGTTTATGAGCTAATATTGCCATTATACGCAGATTAGAATATGTCTAGACACAAAATAAAAAAGACCTAATATGATATATTTAATTGAATAGAAGAATGTCTCGATTTAACTATTGAAAATAACACGGTATTAGTGACTAATGATAATGAGGTTAGGTATATAAAATAGCAATAAATAACAGTTTGTGGAGGGGCACGTGGTAAAATAATAACAGCCGCTCAGATCGATCTTTAGGTTAAGGAGTGCTTGCCTAGGTTGGTCTGTGGATGGGTGACCACCCATTACATACCGAGTTTCCTCCGTGCCTCGGAAAGCACTTTAAGCCGTTGGTCCCGGCTGTCATTTGTAGACCTTTGACAGTCGTTACAGGTAGTCAGTGGCTCGAAAGTCTGACAACCAGTCTTATCGGGTATCGTATTAACCAGTGCTAACTGGGTTGTGGAGGTCAGATAGGCAGTCGCTCCATGTAAAATACTGGTATTCAGCTACATTCGGATAGACTGGAAGCCGACCCCAACCGAGTTGGGAAAAGGCTAGGCAGATGATAATGAAATAACAGTATGTCAGCCCTTGACACTCTTTTTATCGAGCTTATTGCCTAGGTATAATATAGTAGCAGGTGAACTCTTTGCGTAAGAACTCCTTTTTAAGGTTCTGTACCTCAGTTGTCAAAAACGAAACCCATAGGACCACTTTGAAGTACAAACAAATAAACTTGTAAGTCATCGCGATCAAAAGATATGACCGTTTTTTTCGCATATTTTGAGATTTCACAAGGGAATCAAAACCTTCGCGTACTTCCCGTTGACCTAGAATCATGAAGTTTAGCAAGAAGCTATGTCTTACAGCTAAAGGAAAAGACTGAAAACCGTAACATAACAAAATAACTACAAGTTTATTCGGAAACCTCGGTGCGCGAGTCCAACTCACACTTAGGTAGTAGGTTTTTTTTTAATACTAAAACTAGATTTTGCCCGCGGCTTTGCTCGCGTTAGTTTAGAATTTGACAATTAAACTCGTAATACTAAAGTTTCTATAATAATATAATTTAATCATGATTATCGCGCCATCTATTCTCATAAGAACGTTATTGTTGTTTTCCTCAGGAACAGTACTTTTTTTCGGGATGTAAGGTAGGTATCCTATGTCCGTTTCTGTACACCTGACAACGTATTTGCAAAATTTCAGGATGATCGGTTCAGTGGTTTAGGCGTGAAAAGGTAACAAACAAACTTACTTTCGCATTTATAATATTAGTTAAAAGTCAAGATAGTTAGGAAGTTAGGATACGTTTGCGTTTTGCCGCAACTTGGCTGATGTAAACCGATGATGCAGACTGTCAGACTTTCAAGCCACTGACTAATTTTTAAATACATTCAGCCTTTGCGCCTTTGTTTTTTTTATGCTGATATTCTATTCAATTAAGAATTTTCAACTCTATGCTAATCTTATACGAAATATACGAATCACGTATTTACTATTTTACATAAAGTTCCCACATTTTTGTTATAATGTGGTGTTTTTGTATTTTATTGTATTTTTAGTTAAATTAGGTGTTAGCGGCTTTCATGTGTCAAAAAGTCAAAACACAAGGAAAACCTTTATTATATTTACTTTAGTTTTAACAGTACACCCACATTTTGCCAGACGTGTAGGTATATATATTTACGTACCTATATTATATTTTCTCGTAAAAGGGGGCAACCGGGCACAAATCCAGACCCCGCGGCTACTGAGAAATTCCCGATGGAAAATCCTAGTAACACTTTGCCCGACCTGGGAACCGCACCCAGGACCTCATGCTCAACAGTCACGCTTAACCACAAGACCAACAAGGCAGTCTCTATTTTTAAATGATTTTATTTCTTTTACTACAAACGTGTAATATCTCCGCAGTCATTCAACTAAACAATGTTCAGAAACAGTGCACCTCTGTCACCGTTATTTGATAAAAAACAATTGATTAGCTCTGTAACTAAATCTCTCCAGCATCGTTTGTATGTCTATAAAATTCTGTTCATTATTTACCAGAAGTCAACGAACCAATCCATAATTTCCAGATTCTACGAGCCAGTGACCTTCCAGCCGAACATCCTGCCCGTGTGCGTGCCTGATGATGACGAGGACTTCGTCGGCAAGACTGCCTACGTCACCGGCTGGGGGAGACTATTCGACGGTATGTTACTTCTAACTACTTACTTACTTTTAGTCAGGATCCTTACGCACAAACAAATCCCAATGGGGAAGGCAACTGTAAATCTAATGGCGCTAGCATAGCTTGTACCAAGCATCGTCATTGGTTGAAAATCTGTCAATGTCATTTTATATTTCAAAATAGCTTGTCCTCATTGTACAGATTGGGACTAAGCTATGGACACGCCATCTACAATCAGCTTTGACCAGCCTTCTCCATTGATGTGCTGCAACACGTTCTTAGGGTTCCGTACCCAAAGGGTAAAACGGAACCCTATTACTAAGACTCCGCTGTCTGTCTGTCTGTCTGTCACCAGGTCTCATGACCCGTGATAGTTAGACAGTTGAAATTTTCACAGATGATGTATTTCTGTTGCCGCTATAACAACAAATACTAAAAAACAGAATAAAAAAATATTTAAGTGGGACTCCCATACAAGAGACATGGTTTTTTTGCCGTTTTATAGATAATGGTACGGAACCCTTCGTGCGCGAGTCCGACTCTCACTTGGCCGGTTTTTTTTCTTCAGTTATCATCTTGAGTGTTCAGTTCTTTTCTAACCCTAAAAGCAAATACACTTTTGAAGTACTATTACTTTAAATACCTTTATAAACCCCGTACTATTAAATGCAGATATCAGTACAATGTTTGAGTGCGTTACATTGTACATTGTATTATTGAATACTACCTTAAACCGTGTACGTTCACACCAAAAAAAAGTCGTTTCCCAGCAACAATTTTTGCAGAGAATCACTTAGTTTGATGTACAGGATGCTTGGTTAACGGCTTCGTAAAGGCTCCGTTTACTCCTTGTATGTCAATGTTATGACATTTACTCTAATAAACTCTCTATATCTTAAATCTCCTTGACTACAATCAAAGACCATTAACATTTATCTCCATCCACAGAGGGCCCACTCCCCAGCGTGCTACAAGAAGTGAAGGTCCCAGTGATCAACAACACAGCGTGCGAGGCCATGTACCAAGCGGCAGGCTACAACGAGCACATACCGAACATATTCATATGTGCCGGCAGGAGCAGAGGCGGCGCTGACTCTTGTGAAGGTAAGAGAGGACAGTCTATAGAGGAGCAGGTTGGAGTTCCTCAATCGACAAAGAAAATGGAGGGTCCTCAACCAGACGAGTGTTGGATCTGGTAGGCTACTGTCTCCCCTTAGAACTGTACCCGAGGCAGTGACGCGTAGAGTTCCGCGCGTACCCTTATTTGACGTCGCGGGAGGAATCTTACACCTCACTCCCTCCGCGGACTTGAGGAATCGCGGTCGAACTAGCCGGTACCTAATCGTGGAAGGAGCACAGTTCCCATGAGTCCCGGTGCAAGTGTGGGAAGGGAACAACAGGGTGGTTTTTAGTCAGTTAGAGTCTGACTGACCCCAGGGCGGAGGACATCCATGAGGATTTACCCTCCCGGAACAAAAAAAAATACTAGGCTACTCGTCGTTGTTGCTGCTGCAGTGTAGGATCCATAATTCCTCGTTGTCATTAAAACTTCAAAGCTATTCTTGAGTTGGTATTAAGCCATTGAGGGTTGGAAGGATAATTCCACATTTTGCCAAATTGTGTTTGCAGCGGCTTACTTGGGTGTTAAAGAAACAACACGTATCATACCCGTTTATAATGGTCATAATAGGCGGTATGCCCCATATGCTTTGTATTGATAAGTGCGAGACTATGCTCACCAGACCGTTCCGCCACCCGCGACGATGGCGGACACAATAGTCTTTTGCCTAGTACCTACGTTCATAGCACGGTCATGGTATGGTGAAGTAGACAGACTCCTTAATCCTCTGACAAATGCTCTTGGAGTTTGACAAAGTCGGGAGGTTATGGGTGCTTCTGTTCCCACAATTTGCTTCTCACCTTTGTTGATTTGTCCTGGATTGCCTGCGTAGGACGTAAGAAGCTCTACGACTGTTATTTGACCCGAGGCCGTTGTGTCATCATAGATGATGCCCTTGTCCCCTTCTATTTGGGGTCGACGCAACACGTTTTCATCTTCCATTCTCCCCTGTCAGACGTTATAGCATCATTTACTCCTTTCTCTTTCATATCAGTCTTCACACAATCCATCCATCAACATTCATGTCCACCACACCTTATGCAACATAACGTGCATTCTTTATTCACAATACTGTCTCCATGTGCCAGGTGACAGCGGCGGGCCGATGGTAGTCCGTCGCGAGCGCGACGACCGCTTCGTGCTGGGCGGCATCATCTCCTGGGGCATCGGGTGCGCCGAGCCCAACCAGCCCGGCGTCTACACCAGGATCTCCGAGTTCCGGGACTGGATCAACCAGATATTACTGTTCTAAGGAAACGTAGACCGAAACGGCTAAAAAATGGGTATTGAACACCATTGACCAATCATTCTAAGAAACGAATTTTCAAACACTTTACACAGCGTGAATCAGAAAGCTGTGGTCATATGTGGTCTGATGGAGACCATCAAACTGTTCAACTTTCTCCATTATAAACGCAAAAAACATATCAGCTGGCTCATACAATTGCGTCCAGTAGATATTGGAGTTTTGTACGGGCTGATATTTTTTTTGCGATTACGGTATTGGTTCCATGGACAAAGTTAACAGTTTCATGGTATGTGTCCCTTCAATATGGCCACACTTTTTTGATATATGCTGTGTTAGACCTGGAAATGAACAGTAAAATTACATTTTTAGTTACTTTGAAATCAATAAATAGAAACACCCGTATCTATAAACAAGTCAATGTGATTACTTGAGTAAAAGTAATTACTGAAGATACAATTTGTATTCTGTAGTTTAGTAATTACTTGAAGTTAGAACTGTCAAAAGTTGAATTCGTAGCTTTGTTTTCTTTGTCGATTCTTACTTCGTTTAAATTCTTGTCTATCACATAAAAATGTTTGTATAAATAATTACTTAAACTCAAGTAATTACTTTAAATTGGCTTTAAATACGGGAGTGAGTGACATTGAATTGAAAACTTAGTGACGTCACAACTTGCTATTGCCGTACAAAATCTATGGGGAATCGTGTGTTGACAGCTCATAAAAGTATGTCAACTGACTGGTGTGTCCACTACCCTATTCCAATGTTTTTATTTGGTTAGCAAATCGGTAAAAAGTGCAAAGGGTTTTGAATAATTTTGTCTAAATACTCAAAGTTGACCAGGTTACCTACTATGACGTCTTGCAAGCAGCAGTAATTCCGGTGTGGGAAAGAGATGGCGCTAGACGACCTGTATAGCTCTGTCTCTTTCCCACACTGGAATTACTCCTGCTTTAAGACGTCATAGTAACCCCTCTGATCATAACTTTGATAGCCTACATCTCAGAAATACGACGCTTTGGAAATTTTTGTTCCATACAATACTTGTTTGTATTGATTATTACAAGTCTTAAACGTGGCTGCTATTTTGAAAATAATTTTAAAAAATGGCCGAAGTTAGGCAATACAAAATATTCAAGCCCCTTTGCTTTTTCATGGATATTAACAATATGGATTAAATATACACACATACATTATGAAATTCGTTTGTAATTTCAAATTGTGCTCATTGGTTCAACCTTGGACTATTACCGGTCCAACATCTAAAGAGGATTGTAAAAATAATTTATTTATTTAAAAAAAAATGTAAAAGGGGAGCGTATTATGACAAAAAGATTGTCAACGAATTTCTTTGGATAGTAGGTTACTTCCAAACGTTAGGGTTAAAATAATAATAAGGATGAACATTTGCCTACCCCTTTTAATATGTTGGTTTGAAGATATTTAAAAGAAATACTTATTTAAATATTTTACAAAAAAAAAAAAATTTGAAGGGGCATTTTGGAAAGTAGGTATAATTAATGATTCATCTTTATTGATATAATTTATAAGTCAGTTATATTTAGATAAAATTATACGAATTTATATTATAAGTAAGAAATAATATACTTTTGTAAAAAATGTCTTAGTAAATAAAACTGCCAAGGGCTTTTAAAAATAGTAAAAAATAGGTTCCAATTCTTGAATAAAATTATGAAAAAAAATTATATTTTTAGATAAAATTAAATAATTTCTAGTTCTAAGCAACGGATTCCGTCCTTAATTTATTTTTAGCTAATTATTTGTAAATATTTTTCGATATAATATTTTTATATGAAATGCATTTATTAATTTTATTTAATTAGCCATAATAATGTCTCAGATTAATTTTTGAGTTCTGATTTTATGAATTTATTAAATCATTTTTAAACGGTTATATTGTGTTTTAATTTGCCATGTTAAATATTTGTATTGAACTGTACCCATTTCAGATTTTTTGTAGCGCGTATAAGCTCGCATTGTTTAATGAGTGTAAAGTACCTACCCTTAACAAAGTCAAAGATTCAAGATTCAAGATTCTTTATTTGCATGAAATGGATTCTTTATTTGCATGAAATTTGCAAAAGGCACTTGCGGTCCCCGTCATTGAAAAAAAAAATTACTAACCTAACCTAACTTTCTAACCATGTATTCTATGACTGTTGAAGGGCGAGGATTTATTTAAAACAAGAGTCATTCGAAACGTCTGGTGAATATATGGCACATACTTGTAATACCCCAGATTCCCCAGGTTACATTTCACAGCAAGTCGCTGGTTTACATAATACTGGCCAAATGGTTGTGCCTGTACAAGTACTCTCCGTTAGGCAGACGAAAACAACCTGAAATAAATAATGTACCTATTTGTGATTAAGAATATGATTTGCGTTTAAGCGTTTTGGTAAGCTTAGAATGTAGTATTCGAATAAATAAATCACGAAGATTAAAAAAAAACAAATATTTTATGATACCGGACTACTTTATTTTAAATAAAGAAACAAATGTTACGTCTTATAACTATTACATACATATTTCATATGCAGAACATTTTGTTTGCCGAATAACATAAACATCAATAGATGGCGCTGTACGCAATCTTCATACAAATACCACGAAATGTAGGGAATCCTACATCGCGCTATCAAAGTTTTCGTGTCGTTTAGCACATGTACTAAAATTGGAACCAAACAATTGTACTTGCTTCGGCAGTACATATACTAAAATTGGAACGATACAGAGAAGATTAGCATGGCCCCTGCGCAAGGATGACACGCAAAATCGTGAAGCGTTCCACATTTTTTGAATAAATTGAGAATAAGATAGATTTTATTGAGTCTACTAATAATTTCTTTTCTTTATCGTGTGCCTAACCTTGTGTCAGAGTTTTTATGCCGCCCATAGGCCTTTGCCTGGGCTTTACATGCCGTCGAGAAATATCTAATAAGAACTCCAACTATATACTTAATAGGTTATAGAATTTCTATAATTATTTCTTGAATCTATTTTCGCATGTTCAACATTTAATTAGGTATCTTTTTTCTTAACAAAAAAACGTTGCCCCACACTAGTAATTTCTCCTGTATCGTGGGTGCGTTTACAAACATTTAAACTCACATACACAAACAGCCAGACCCGGAACAACTATCTGTAGGCCATACAAATATTTGTTCCGTGCGGGGATCGAACCCGCGACATGCAACGCAGCAGTCAATCGCTCAGCCACTGCGCCAACCGTGCCGCCTTTGGACGAGGCATTTTTTTTTAACTCAATAATTTTCTTCGCCAGTAATAACTAGTGTGCCTGTGCGATATACCGGTCTATGACATTATCTGCTTCTGAAAGTTGAGCATTTGTCAAAACTAGATAATATTATACATTATAGCATTACATTCTACAAGAATTTTGTAATGGAAAAGTACATAGACCAGCCCATAATGCAGACTGGATCAAGTGTGGCAATATTTTTGAGGAACAAATCACAAAAAACTCTCAATTGCATAAATACTTTTCCGTCTGTCCAACAGCTTTTGTAAAATACGCATTTCCAATTCATGTTTCTTGCGTTCAAATGTAAATTAATAATTAATATCTCAACACTTTTTTGTAAAAAAATTAGTTCTATTTTTTCCCCATATACACATTTTCTTTAAAGATGTTCGATTTAGATAGGTTATTTGATGTTATTTTACTTCTTTGAGGTATAAACCTGGGTTTTCTTTTAAATAGAGGTACGGCCACAGATTACTGAATAGTTACTACGTAAGTACGGCTTTGGGTTCTGGTAGTGCGTTAGTGTTCATTTAGTCACATGACAAACTCGTTCGTCCAAAACCAGGCTGCGTTTCCGTGCGAGGATGCATTAGAGGGGTGTGTTAGTTAAGAACCAATAGAATCACTTCATTTACCTAGCCTCGCTCAGCGCAGCTCTCGCTCAGTGGAAACGGCTCAGCGGAGCGAGGTTTTTGTACATACAAAACAAGCCAAAGATGTGTGCGAGGAATGTGTTTTTTTCAGAAACATACATTATAAGCGCTTTCACTCCCTCTCAATGGGGTGAAAAACTGCCTTTTTATACCACCAGATGTCGCATGATCGATTTTGCCCATTTGCCTAATTTTGTCCTGTCACATTTATATTTCCAAAGGATCCAAAACATGTCCTAGAACCGAATGTTGGAAGACATCTACCAACCCGCACTGGGCCCGCGTGGTGGATTACAGCCCACTCATAGAGAGGAGGCCGTGTGTCCTAGCAGTGGGAACATTATAAGTTGATTATGCTGTGTAAATTGAGAAGACCGCGCGTGCCTTCCACGCCAAGCCACAATTTGTCACATATTTGTGTTGTTTGGCACATAATTGATTGTTGTTGCAATCCAACAACAATCAATTTACACATGTTTACTCACGTGTTTTTCAAAGCATGTTTCTTTCATCACTTTTGATAGTTATAATTCAGGTTTCATGGCCTTCATACCTTCAATGAAAGCTACTTTTCTTGTGGTTTAGTAAAATAATAAAACAAAAAGGGAGTGCTTCAAAAATTATTTATTTATTCGTATATATAATTTATATATCCATTTTATCATTAAAATCAACCGATGCACACAACATAAACATCATAATATCTTTCGTTCATTCACTCCAACCGGACGAAAGATGCGCCCTTTGACAAAACACGTTTTACACGAAAACCGACTTTATCTCCATGGCAGTTGGTCGAAATCACCAAAACGTGTTACCGCCAAAGATTAAGTATACATAGATTTAAAAACTAGATACACAATAATTTATTTTAAAAAGTCCTGTCTATGACGATCGCTTGTGTTAGGACAATCGAGTTAAAATTATAATTATAAAAAGCTGTAATAAGTATTATCTAAATTAATACTTTCGCTAAAATACTCTGTAGTTTATTAAAGTAAGACTTTCGACATAATGTTGTGAGTGAAAAAAAATACTGGTAAAAAAAAGAACACGTCTAAAGGTGCTTAACACTGACAAGAAATCTTTAGAAAGAAAAAGTATGTGTGTAGAAAAATATGTCTAAGTTAGTATAATTTCCCGTAAAACATTTAAAAATTACCATTGGTATTGTTAAACATTCAAAAGTTGGCAACACAACAATATGTCGAAATAGGAAAAAAGGACATATCAGACCAGCTATGTATTGTAAGTACTATTCTGCAATCGCCAATCGATAATAATGTCATTTTGGCTTAGAAAGGAAATAAATAATGAAATAATAAATAAAATAAAATGACAACTAAAACACTAATATGACTGACGTAATTGTTTTTTTTATAATACACAGAAAAATATGAGATATTATTAATGAACTTGCATCACTGGAATAAAACTGAGTTTTTTTTATCTTAATTTATACTTTTGACTACAAGGAATTGATTTTTATTTGACACTAATTTTAATTAAATTTCGTTTAATGATTTATTTCAGTGATCAAGTTGAATAAGAATTTGAATTCGAGTTTAGGGAAAAACGTGTTTCAATTTTGCTTTATTGAAATTCTACGTAACACCAAAAACAAAATTTCCATAATTATATTATTGATCCAGATTAATTTCATCATCTATTTTAATAAGTAAATTAATATTTGACTGGTTAAATTTCTATGTGCGTACAAAATTCTATGTCGATTATTTTCCCTACATTTTACTGTTAAAACAATACGGCGACATTGAAACACGCTTTTAAAAATACAAAGTAAATCATAAATCACATAGAGAACCTCCCTGCGTCATTCTCTTAACTAAATCCTCCTCATATATTATTAATTTGTTACAATTAACTTTTGGGGGGACCTCACTTGAAATACACACAATTTCTTTCAATAAAATTTACTAAAAAGAAATTATTTTTACACATCACAATATGTCACAAAATTAAATCAAAGTAAAAAATCTTATGACAATCAATGTCTTATTTTTCTTAGAAAATAAAACTTTTTGCAAGAAAAAGAATCTAAACGTATATAAAAAATAGTAAAGAATTAAACTAATCAGCAATTTAAAGACATTATTTCGATCAAAAACGAATGACAAAAATCTTCAAAAATCCAATTATAATCATTCACAGTCATCAAGTAATTATAGACAATTTTCATCATCATTAATACTAATACAATCAATCAGTTCTTACCAAAAATTCTAATTTCTCCCATAAAGGCCCTCGCCCACGATCCTACCAACCAACCAACTCCCATCATTAAAATCTACGTGATCAAGTAAAGTCCCCTCATACACAACACAGTCACAGTGCGAACTGTCACAGTAATACATCGCCGTTCGCTACCGTTAGCCCTAAGCTACGCTCCTAACACTAAATTCCGCCTAATGCAAAAATTTAGACAGACAACTAGGATTTTTTTACACAAATGACATTGTACAATTGAATCGACTACGAAACTGGCCACCGAATTGAAATTATAAGAGTATTTAAACGAGCCGTGGGATGTCGCCTTTACTTTTGAATATGTTTTTATAATAAATAAATTAGTGATGTTTTTGGTAAAAAAAACCATAGCTTTTAGACTTTGTTGGAATATAGAACATTTGTGTAAAAGTTATGTTATTTTTGTGGTAGTAAATGAATATTTTTTTGGATTAAATATAATATGAAAAGACCAGCTTAAACATACTATATTATTAGTAAAGGTATAAGTAATGTAAGGTTAAGGTAAGGTAAGTTAATTTTGTGATGCTTCTTCGCGATACATTTTTTAAAGTAATTTTTAAAGTGACAGAAAATTCAATAAATTCTAAGATTTAGGCCCGTAAAACGACATTTTTAATATTCAAAAGTAAACGCAAACACTAGCTACAAAAAAAAATAATTACACGAAAAAATGCGGAAATCTTTTAAAAATACTGTTTCGTTGCAAGCGCAAAATTACAAAAATAATATTCGAAAAATTCTAAACTATACCTTACAAATATATCTCGTCTAATACTTTTAGTTTAAATTATTAGTTACATTCTACTATTTACAACTCCTCTAGGTACAAGAACAACGTTGCGTGTGCGCTGTTTTACGAACATTTTCCTTTTATTTTTTCTTCGTCTTCTCTTTTACGTCAACAGATTTTCTTTTAAACATGAGATTCTCATTATTTATTCGTCATATCCGGTGTCGAGTCATTGTTGGAATGTCTTTATTAAGTTTCCGTTTTTTTCTATTTTTTCAGTACTTTTTAACATTTTAGAAAATGTTGTGTTCTTTTTGGAATTTTCTTTTTACGGAATGAAAGGTACGTTAGTTTTGTTAAACGATAGTCTTCTCATATCTATCGAACTTTTTGTCGATAAGTTTTTTTTTATCGATATTTTTACAGCATTTTGTATGGTTCTTATCGATAACAGGTAAATAAATAAATATGATTTTAATTTCAATAGGATGTAAAGTAAGACATTGTTTTGCAAAGTCTACTTGCTCAATCCTTTTTATTAACATAATGGGGTCGGTCTGCCAAGGCTCATTGTAGAGGGCGTTTCCATAGCTAGGTCCCATTCTGACCAATAAGATGAATCTATTTTGAACTAATGACGATATTTGGAACTAGCTATGCTAGCGCCCAATAGTTTCACGGTTACCTTCACATAGATTAAAATTAGAGGTATTGAACATTTTCCATGAACTTTTGATATAAAAGTCTATGTCTTCCATTGATATAGACAAAGTGTGTATTTGAGATCTCCTCTACATTCTCCATTTATAATTACCTCATATCAATGTAAAAGAAAGAGACATCACTTACTATCTCCCTCTCTCATTCTTTACCATCTTATAGATCAAACATTAATTTATAATTACAACCTTTGATCATTATCACTCGCTAGTGATAATCCTTTTTCTGAACTACTCACTAAATTGAGTTTGGATCTTAACGATATGAAATTAAGATTCAAACTCAAACGAACTATTCCACGATTCCCTGCCTGTCTTTATACTTACTTCGCACTTTGGAATTTTATATATAAACTTTTAAAAAGCGAACTCATTTTTGGTGGTGTGCATTGAAGACTGCTCAGATAAATGTAAGACTACCGCTCATTTTCAGTAATAATAGGTACTAGATACTAGACGACACCTAAATGCATTGCTAAATAAAATCACGCTGTTGGATTTTCAAAGTTAGGCAGCGCCGAGAATAGTGTAATAATATTTAACAATTCATTTAAGTGACGCTTAGTAGACAAAACGGGCATTGGTCACACAGCAATTTATACACTGAAATGTCAGGAAAACTGGATATTTTCGTAACTTAATTCTTGGTCGAATCCAATCACTTAGAAAACTTGGGAATATTTCCGAATACCTTCTTTACAAATCGCTTTATACGCTGATAACGGGGAAAATACCCTATTCTCCATTCCATCCCACAGTTGGGATTGCCATTGAAAGGACAATTTACAGATTTAGAATTGTAGTAGTTACATACATATGATACTAAGTAACATGTCATTTAAAAATTCCATGTTTTATTTGTTTTTTTGGTCAAAAATTGCTTCAAACCTTTTTAGTGGGTAACCTTTCCATATTCCTTCATAAAATCACTAAAAACCTTTATAATGAGCGTTGCATCCTATTCTTCATGGATACATAAATAGGTAATAGCAAATAACTAAGTAGCATGTCATTTAAACACATAACCTTCTCCTTTTTTAGAAGAAGGTTAAAAAAGTCCGTGAATCTACACACATTTTAGACGCAGTGTCTTTTAAATTCATTTAAACCTTTATAGTGGGCATGCATCATGTTCGTCGTCCCACTGTGGGGCTAGACATCAGATCTGCGTCCACCGATCGTCGAAGAACTGTCGCATGTTGTGTCCAGCGCGGCCGACGGGGCTGTCGTCTTCGTTGAAGACTTCGCAGTTACCGAAGATGAGGCGGACGTCTGAGGCGAACTCTTCTTTGCACTTGTAGCTGTTGGGTAAGAAAATATTGATGATTTAGTTCATTATATTCTTTTTATACATACTATTCAGCCAAAGATACAAAGTAATAGACAAGGATATGGATTAGGATTTAAAAAAAATGTAGAATAAGCATAATCAACCTATAATGTTCCCACTGCTGGGACACATGGCCTCCTCTCTATGAAAGGGAATGGGCTATAATCCACCACGCGGGCCCAGTGCGGGTTGGTAGATGTCACATGTCCTCGATTTTTTGGTTCTAGGACATTCCGGTTTCCTCACGATGTTTTCCTTCATCGTTTTTGAGAGCAGTGGTGATGAAATAAATTACACAAAGTAATGCGCCTGCCTGGGTTCGAACCCACGACGTACTCGTTCGTAAGTCGGGGCCGCCACCACTGGGCCACCAATGCTCTCCATTTTAAAAAAAAAATGTAGATTTTAGAATAAATACGTTATTACAGGTCCATGTACGAAAAATAGAACAAGGTCACTCAATCGATTTTGAAGAAAACTAGTTTTTAATATTCGCCATTGGAAAAGACGCTAGTTTTTTTTTTCAAAATCGACATCGTGACATTTTTTTCTCATCGCAAGTTCTTATAGTTTTTGGCTTAGTAACATAGCTTCGGTTTACCACATAAATTTACATCTAAAACACTTACATGTTATCCTGCAGCTTCCGTTTAATGGTGGACAGGTCCATGGGACACTTGATCACCTTTTTGTACTGCGGGAACTGTTTGGTGTTCACCGGGAGAAGGAACGGCCAGGCGTGCTCGTGGCATTCCATCTCGTTTAGCAGATTCCTGGGAAAGATGTACGATATTGAGTCAATATTAATTTACATACATAAACTCACACCGCAGTAATCACTGACAGTAGTTAGGAACGCGGCCGGCTTCTTTACTACCTAACTATTATGTTAAAAACGCTAGTGTCCGATCAAAATTGAATTTTAATAATCATAATAAGTTTTTATTTATTTTCTCTTACAATGGTTTGTAGCTCTAGCGAGGAGCTCGTGGTTTAATAATAACAGCCGCTAGAGTCGATCTATAGGTTAAGCCGTGCTTGCCTAGGTTGGTCTGTGGATGGGTGACCTTATTACATACCGAGTTTCCTCCGTGCCACGAAAAGCACGTTAAGCCGTTGGTCCCGGCCGTCATTTGTAGATCTTTGACAGTCGTTACAGGTAGTCAGTGGCCCGAAAGACTGACAACCAGTCTTACCAAGGATATCATATTACCCAGTACTAACTGTGTTGTGGAGGTCAGATAGGCAGTCGCTCCATGTAAAATACTGATATTCAGCTGCATCCTAGCTGCATATAGGAATAAGAATTTACTTACTTGCAGAACTGTAGATCTTTCAGCAGTTTCTTCGCTGTGTTCTTCTCTTTCTTGGCGCGAGACATCAGCGGCGCGTTCTCGATGTCACGGTCTTCGACTGTTCAAATAACAATATTAGAGCAATTTGAATAATGAGAATGAGCAAAGATGGCCGATGTATGGTTTAGTTGCGCAAATCATCAATTAAATTTTCTAAGTGACTCCTGAAATAAACTTTTTTTTGAGTAATAAAAGTTCAGTGATTAATTTTAATTATTGAAATTCTACAGCGTGTAACGGAAGGGGGGTATCCACCCTGAAGGAGGTGAATGTGGTCATGAAACTCAACAACTTTCCCCAAAAAACATAGGTCGAAATCTGAAAAAAAAATTTGGCCCTCCCTTGCAAAACTGACTACCAGCTGATTGATTTACTATGGGAGGTCCAAATTTTTTTTTGGGGGTTGATACCCCCCTTCCGTTACACGCTGTATAAACAAACATTTGATTTGGTCGCAAACTAATCAATTATCAAGATATTATATGTTTAAGTTATTTTTTTATTTTTTGTTTTGTTTTGTTTTGTTCGGTGCGAGTCTAAAAAATATTATCAACATCAATCTAATACAGAAGTGAAAATTAAAAAAAAATCCTAAGAAAATTAGAATTTCGCGAGTTACTTTAGCGCTTTTATTTTTAACAGGCTGAGTTATTGTAAAACGACTTGCAGAGGTACGTACCGTCTATTTGTGTATCAGTTTCGTCATGCTGTAGGGCTCCGTTGCCGCCCACGTATTGCAGCGCGCGACGTTTCTCTGGAGGTCCCTCTTCTGCACTTAGTTCACCTGATAATAACACAAAAAGTATTTTCAATCATATTAAATATTTAAGAGCCTGATGAGCCAGCATAATCAACCTAAATGTTCCCACTGCTGGGACACACGGCCTCCTCTCTAAGAGAGGGAATGGGCTATAATCCACCACGCGGGCTCAGTGCGGTTTGGTGATGAGCCAGGCAAGGTATAATAGATTAAGAGCGTAGTCGGTCTGCGACAAAATTGAGAAATAGGTATTTGTACAAACTATTGCCGTCGCGTTGCGCCCAAGCGACCGCGCTATCAATGTGCGTGTGAGTAGTCTGTGTTTGTGTGCGTGCGTACCACTCCCGCGCCGGTCGCTTTTCGTTCTGCGGTCTTTCAGTTGCATTTGCTATCGGCATCGGCCGGCGTTTGCAGTGTTTGGCATTTACGAGCTACTTACTAGATCAAAATATTGTGTTTTATTTTTTATTGTTTACGGATTTGATTCTATGCTTTACTGAACTGACTTGGCTTGTGTATCGGATTTTGAGTAATTGACGGTCGCATACCACGAAATATAAGAGAAAGGGTGGAAATGACAACAGAATAAATACACAGAATAAATATTCAATTATTCATTGATCTATATTGTTTTGTTTTATTTAAAACTAGCTGTTGCCCGCGACTTCGTTCGCGTGGAAATTTGGTGTGTATGTGTGAGACTGCCTCGTTGGTCGAGTGGTCGTAAGTGCTTAAAACTCAAACTCAAACTCAAAGCATTTATTTCAATTAGACCATTACGGCACTTTTGAATGTCACTGTGTAGTACTTATTACTTCCATGCAGTGCAAGAGTAAACACAAAAGGAAAAATAAAACCAAATTCATTTTCAGCCATTCTGACTACACTTCGACTAAAACCTATTTACGTAAATAGTTAAATTTCTCATAGAAATCGCGTATAAAATGATTAACTAAATTTTAGAAATTAATATCTTTTGAGTCTGTTGGTCGATTTTGATGAAATAAACGCTAAATGTTACTCAGAACATTGCTTCATATCTTTCAATATTTCGATTTTGAATACAATGAGGGGTTTTTACGTGATGCGCGCACAAACGAACAGACAAACCGACAAACAGACAAAAATTCTAAAAATGGTAGAAATGGGTTATGTGGGATATCCTTTAACACCCCTACTATTTTTTTTCTAAATATTTTCATTGTACAGAAACGCCACTTCTACAGATTTATTATATGTATAGACTAGCTGCCCGTCGCGACTTCGTTCGCGTGATTCCCTACCACTGCTCGATCCGTACTCTTACCCTACCACTACCCCTACCCGTAACCTACCCCTACCCTACTCTACTCCTACCCTACCCCTACCCCTACCCATTTTCCATTACATTTTTTTTTTGTTATTTTCCTATTCTGGACAGAGACAAATACAACAAATCAAACACCTTGAAAAGCCTTGGTCCAGCCGTTCTCGAGTTATAAGTGTTCTAACAAACAAACACGACTTTGTTTTATATAATAGCCATTCTTCTTTTGTGTTCTGATTGATTATTTTTGTTTTTGGAGAATAAAATTAAAAACTTCAATTCTGTAAAATAAATACTGAATATTTTTTTTTTTTTTTTTTTATTTTTTTTTTTTATTTTTTTTTTTTTTTTGGAGGGTGAGAAATCATCAAATGACTCCTCCCGCCCTGGGCAGAGCGGAAGGGAGTGTCAGACTCTTACTGACTAAAAAACACCCATGTTCCTTCATTGGCCCTTTATGTTCCAGGGCCGCGGTATCTCTTTCGAACAGTCCCGCAGCCCTGGCAGGCACCGGCCCTTGCGGGCCCCTCCCGTTTGCTGACATCTCTTTGAGGCGCGCGTGGAACACGAACGCGCCGTCGACACGGCCTGCCCGTCGTCATACGACGGACGGACGGCGAGCTAGCCCATTACTCGCCGTCCACAGGCCCGCGCCTACGGTGGCCGAGAGCCATCACGGCGTGGCCCCCGACGCCCGGTGCTTCTCCCGCGGCGGCTGGGACGTGAGGTTCTCTCCCTCTCACGTTCCGCCGCCTCCTTCGCTAGCATGACTGCTTCGCAGAAGGAGGCGACGGCTTCCCATTCCCTCTCGCCCCGGACCATGGCTTGAACCAGGGCCGGGCCCGAGAGGTCGCCGCCGCCAATCGCCGCTACGAGGACACGGCGGTGCTCCTCCCAAGCGGAGCAGACCTCGACGGTGTGCTCCACCGTGTCCTCCGGTCGATCCTCGCAGTTGTAGCACCCGGGCGTTTCCTCCCGCCCGATTCGGTACAGGTACCTCCCGAAGCACCCGTGTCCGGTGAGGACCTGCGTCAGGCGGAAGGTGAGGGCGCCGTGGCGCAATATTTTTTTGCCTTAGTCAAACAATTTAAAACTATATTATCTGTGGCTGTATGAATGAACTGTCAATGTCAAATTGCTTCATATTTAGAATTTCTAGGTTTCATATATAAAAA
The DNA here is from genome assembly GCA_950022335.1 of Eurois occulta. Lineage (NCBI taxonomy): Eukaryota > Metazoa > Arthropoda > Insecta > Lepidoptera > Noctuidae > Eurois > Eurois occulta. The sequence continues at coordinate 6,319,819 of OX465506.1, forward strand.
TACAAAAAAGCATGATAACACTACTTTTCGCCCTGCGGTTCAAAGCATTTTCCCGTGTGAACGGCATACACATACCAAACTCTATACAAGTAATATCGATAATGATGGAAATCACTACATTATCGATAAAAAAAAATCGACAGTTGTCACTTCCCTATTTGCCTATCCACCCTTGATCTTTCCCCGTAATGTGCGATAGGGACAACTGCAGCTCAGACCGATTTTCACTACAAAATCTTGACAAGATCGATGCTTTGTATTCCCCTGTTTTCTCCGCCAAACCTGCGCCGATTCAATTATGTTTGGTGTCGAAATTTAGAGGAAGAGTAGATCTATGTTTCTATTATTTTATCTTAACGTAAAAACTTTTCATATTTGTCTGGTAGTCATCTGAATATGACAGTAAAAATGGGTCATTTTGTAGGTTTTCGAAAATTCGTATCTGTTTTGGTAATTATTTTTTGGGAAAAAGTAAATGACAGGGGCATACATACAGTAGATCTAGATTTTATAAAAAAAAACGAGTCCTCTAGAAGGATAAACCAGGAAGGAAATAGGGGAATACGTTTGTATGGAAAAATACTGCTAGGATACCCTCTTAAAGGACTAACTGGGCCAAGTGCGAGACGGACTCAGGCATGATGTGTTCCGTACCGTCGTAGTAGGGGAGCCCCCTTTATTTTTTTGATATAGCGGTAACTACAATTGAATACTTTAATGTTTACTTTTTCTGATTATGCATGGAATTAATAAAGCTATTTTGATTTTGATTTTTTTATTTTGATAGCGGCAACAGAAATACACATTCTGTGAAAATTTCAACTGTCTACCTACTACGGATCATGAGATATAACCCGCTGACAAACAGACGGACGAACAGCGGAGGCTTAGTAATAGTTACCCTTCGGGTACGGAAGCCTAACGCCCCGCCCACAACCTCAAGCGATACAACTGGTAACGCGACTTGTTTCCATCGAGTATCGCTCCACAAGTCACGTCGCGATGACACGCGGCATGCGTGACGCTTGTGCATGTTGCGCGTGGCAAAGCTGTTCTGTAGACGTGTTGAACTCACCCGTATGATGGTTCAGTCCATTCTCACTGTCAGCGATCGTGTCATCCAGCTTGTCGTCATGTTTCTCCGGCGTGTGGAGCGCGGAGCCTGAACATTCCTCAGCTGTGGTCGATGTGGAGGCGTGCGATGCTGCTGGGCTGAAATGTGGGAAGAAGAGGATTATAGTACGTTCAGACTAATATAATAATAATGATGTTGATATTTGATAATTAATTTGATAGTTTCTCCCTTCTTCCATCGGGAGTCCAGACGTACTGCGGGTTATCACCCATTCCTTGTCGATGTTCCACATATTCGCAAGAAGCGCTTTGCTACATCGTTTATTATGTGCACAGCCAAAGAGTGGAATTCCCTGCCTTCATCAGTGTTCCCAAGTTCATATGACCTCAAACTATTTAAGTCGCGAGTTAATAGGCTTCTTTTGAGTTAGCTCGTTCCATCGTCGACCTCATCTCTGTCCTGACTAGATTGAGGTCAAGAGTAGGCCCATTTAATATAAAAAAGATAACCCACAACCACCTCATTATTCTACGATGAGATTTATTTAATTTAATTTAATTACTGATAGACAGTGCTTTAACCACGGAGTCTTGAAACAAGAAATTTTGCACCACAGTTGTTTATGAATGTTACCACGTTATAACCCCGCCACCACCGCCGTGGCCGTCACTTCCACGGACAAGTGCTACATGAACGCGTAGTCACGTAGCGCACATGTGTTACTAACATAGTTTTAAGGATCTATTCAATTGTATTTTATTATATTTATGTTAGTCTGTAAGGTATATAAGGTCCCATTAAATAGATGTACAAATTTTAACACCGCGTTCAGTACGTCTAACCAAAGATATCCAAGCAAAGAAAAACACACACTTCTAGAGTGCCGGCAATTTTTTATTTTAGGTCGAAATAAAATCAGTTTAATCAGTGTTTTTTTTGCTTGGATATCTTTGGTTAGACGTACTGAACGCTGTGTTAAAATGTGTCCATCTATTTTAATGGGACCTTATATATTCGTATCTATGGGTGAAAGTTGTCTGACAATAAATGAATGATGTTGTTATCAGACCAAACTAGAGATCGGCCGAGAGGATTAAAAAAATCATCATTCTTCATTCATTGAAATAGGGGACAAAAGATAGAGACGTTTTGGCCGATTTTTGGATATTTCATCAGCTTGTATATAATAAGTCATTGTTATTGCAAAGGGATTGTTATTTTAAGTGCAATAGGGTACATACCTAGGCACCATATTCTGGTCGATGTCGAGGCTGGCGTTGAGGTCGCGATGCTTGGCGTCCCGCTTCTTAGTGTTGCGCGGCTTCTTGGGCGGCGCGCGCGATATGCACTGCGAGCAGTACCACTTGCCGCGCGGGTTCTGTGGGACAGATGGATCCAGTTACTTGTATTCAAGCAAAGAGAGTATGCAAATGGCGTTCTTGAATTCCTGCCTACTCTACTGGGAAAAACACGTGAGTGTATGTATTGAATAACCATACATGGCTTAACACATTGGATATTTTTGGTCCCGGTAACCGACATCGGAAATAAGCATGCGGCCAAGGAAAAAGCTAGCAAGTTATATTTAATACAGCATCATCATCATCTTCCTGCCCTTGTCCCATTCTATTTGGGGTCGGCGCAACACGTTTTCTTCTTCCATTCTCCCCTGTCAGACGTCACGGCATCATTTACTCCTTTCTCTTTCATATCATTCCTCACACAATCCTTCCATCTTTTCTTTGGCCTTCCTCTCCCTCTCCATCCATCAACATTCATGTCCATCACTCTTTTAGTCACATGCGTTTCATCCCTCCTCATTACATGTACACATACCAAGACAAACAACTTCCTTTCATATTTAATACAGCATACCTATATTAAGTTTGACAGTCGATTAATTTTGTTGACCGTATGAAATACTTCACTCTACTGTCGCAGTCTGTCAAAGATTGTCTATAGAAAACAATCGTGCACAAGCGACGATGGGAGATCGTCATAGTGCACCGAAAATGAGGTCAGAATTAAAATTCAAATGGGTTGCCATGAAAGCTTGCGAATTTGAATCATTCCAAAAAAGTGATCGTAATTATAATCCAGAATTATAATAAATTAAAGATCTAAACTTGACACAATTTAAACGGACACTACAATATTCTTATAATTGAAAAATGCTACTACACCATTGACGAATTCTTTCTTTAAAAAATTTAATAATAAGTTATTGTATTAAAAAAATTAAATTTTGTTAATTTGTATGTAATATCGATTTTAAATTCTTTTATTGTTAAATAGTGTATGGACCTAATGGGTAGTTTTTGAGTTACCATAACTATAAGACCTTCTGTATCACCAAAATTCATACTAATAAATACTTTGACTTTGAATATTTGCAAATTTTGGGATGAATTTTCAAAATTGTAGCATTGAATACTCAATGCCTTGATTTTCGAGGGCGCTGGTGCCGAAAATGGGTACCTTCAAAAGTGGTGGATAGTGACAGTCCTGATGGTAAGCTCTGGAACACAGCGCGCAGGGTATGGTCCGAGTGTTGGCGTTGGCGCCGCCGCACACGATGCACACTCGCTCGCCTCTCGCTTTGTTTACGCATTCCCAGCAGTACCTGTAATGTTTCGGAGTATTAGATATGGTATAGTTAGTGTTAGAAGTTTTGATAGCTTCCAAAACAATGCAGAGCGATTCCACGTCGCTAGTATATTTAAAAGAGCAAGTATCGATCTAATCAGGCGATGAAAACCAGTACTGTGCCACTGTCTCACGAAGTGTAACAATGCCGTTTCTCTATTGTTTATAGTTAAGACCACGTAAAGAAAAATATCTTCTTATATACGTGACAATAACGTTGAAATTACAATAAAAGACGCTTTTCAAGGGTGTTCAAAATATTGCTGCCAGCAATTGCGTGCTAATCTTATATATATATATATTTTTATATATAAAAATGAATTGCTGTTCGTTAGTCTCACTAAAACTCGAGAACGGCTGAACGGATTTATCTTATCTTAGTCTTGAAATGTTCGTGGAGGTCTAGGGAAGGTTTAAAAGGCGAGAAAAAATCGAATAATTATATATATATAAAACAAAGTCGGGTTTGTTACAACACTTATAACTCGAGATCTGCTGGACCAATTTTCATGGTTTTTGATTCGTTGGATTTGTCTCCACCCCGAATAGCAGAATACATCTTAAAAACAATGGTAGGTAGGGTAGGTAGGTAGTAGGTAGGTAGGTAGGTAGGTAGGTAGGGTATGTAGGTAGGTAGGTAGGTAGGTAGGTAGGTAGGTAGGTAGGTAGGTAGGTAGGTAGGTAGGGTAGGTAGGGTAGGTAGGGTAGGTAGGTAGGTAGGTAGGTAGGTAGGGTAGGTAGGTAGGGTAGGTAGGTAGGGTAGGTAGGTAGGGTAGGTAGGTAGGGTAGGTAGGTAGGGTAGGTAGGTAGGGTAGGTAGGTAGGGTAGGTAGGTAGGGTAGGTAGGTAGGGTAGGTAGGTAGGTAGGGTAGGTAGGTAGGGTAGGTAGGTAGGGTAGGTAGGTAGGGTAGGTAGGTAGGGTAGGTAGGGTGGGTAGGTAGGGTAGGTAGGTAGGGTAGATAGGTAGGCTAGGTAGGTAGGGTAGATAGGTAGGGTAGGTAGGTAGGGTAGGTAGGTAGGGTAGATAGGTAGGGTAGGTAGGTAGGGCAGTGAAAGTAGTAGGTAAGAAAACATGCATTGCAACGCATGCCGGGCACAGCTAGTATATTTATATAATGGTAAAATGACTGACTGACTGGGTGATATAACAACACACAGCCCAAACCGCTGGTCCTAGAGACATAAAACTTGGAGGGTGTGTTCTTTGTGAAGTGTTAGTATCCACTAAGAAAGGATTTTAGGCGACGGTAACAAACAGTTGGGAATTTCACCCCTAAAGGGGTAAAATAGGGGATGAAAGTTTATATGAACGTCAGTCAGTTTTGAAGTTAGGATCTTCAAAGGACAATGACCAAAGTTGGTACCAAAAAGTCTCGCGCCTCAAAACCAAAATATTATAGTAATTAGTTTCATATTTTTTTACGGCATTACGCGTCGGGGATTTGATTTTTGAACTGGAAATATACTTTTCGAGTTTAAAAGTACGAATATTGTTTTACTCCCTTTATATGACGTTCCGTTTCAACTGAATATAAATGACGTTCCGTTTCAATTGAACAAACCCTTGTCTGTCGAGCGGACTCTAAAATTAATTACAATTAAGTAAGATCAGTACACCAAATCGATTTAGTTTGGTTTATTGCTATTTGCAACAAAATAGATTTTCTCAGCCTAAAGATTTTGATTTATCGATTACATCCCTAAATCCCGACTAGTTTATAGCACTTACTATACTCTATGGTTTATAGTTATCTTATCTGTGGCATCTGACATTTGTACTGTACTGACTGACTATTGGCAATGTAAAGGTCTAAAATAAAATCGAGTTTCAGTCAAGCATACTGTGGATGTTACTTTAACTCGTAATTCTTACTAATATTAGTGTATTACGCTGTTTTTAGAGCAATAATGTAATGTATGTGTGTTAAAATACGTCGTTGGTAGCGTCGAAAAAATAGACCTACTTTTTAGGTTAGTTTCGATTTTATAAAATAACTCTGAAACGCGGGTTTTTTTTTCAAAAATAATTTTTGTAGGAGTTAATACGATCAGTGTAGTCTATAAAAAACAAGGTTTGATTTTGATGCAGCATGGTACGGGATTCCATACTTCCATGAGCATTCTCTTTTGTGTTTAGGCTGGCGATTGTAAATTAATTTATACGTGTCTCAGCGTTTTTGATAATTTTACCCCAGAAGGGTTAAAAAGGGGGATGAAGGTATGTAACTATAATTGTTACCGTAACCTGGATTAACCTATAGGTTACTTTTAAATCCCGGTATTAAGTTCCCGTCGCGTATTTTTCGACATCTACGCGGGCGAAGCCGCAGTCAAAAGCTAGTCATTTTGTATTTCACAAACTACAATATTTCCTCATTGCCATTCAATATCATTTCAGTCTCCCCTGTAAATCTACTTTGTCCACTTACCAGTCGCCATCAGGTATCTTATCCATCCTCGGCTTGAAGCAGTACGTGTGATAGCCCTTATCACACCCGTCACACAGTAACAGCTGATCTTCATTGTCGCCGCTCAAGCAAAACTGACAGTTCTGTACACGGATATAAGGTTAAATATTAATTGATGTACTAAGGGTAAGTTGAGAAGGAAAGAAGGATTATACATTTATACCCAGCAGGAAGTTTATACGAGTAGACATTCGTTTTGATTTTAATTGTAATTTATTTTAGTTTTTGATTTTGACTTTAATGTTGATTTATTTAATTTTTAATTTTGGATACTGGATGTTGATTTTATTGACTGTATGGATCAAGTTATCTGAAATATTTTTATTTTATTTTTTATTCGAAATAATATTAAAATTTAAAACTTTGATAAAACTTAAAACTGCTATCTATTTCTTAATGATGTAAAACACGAAAATAAATAACAGTTTTTTTTTTACTGGATAACTTCAAATGATGAAATAATAAAAAAAAAACTTTGTTGATTTGACGTGTTTTTATTATAAAACATTTTGACACTATTTCAGTAATTTGTTCCTGAAGTATACGACCATGGCTATCCTCTGAACAACACTATGAATATTTATTAAATATATTAAAATATACAGGGTGGAAGGGACACCGACGCGAAAACGGTTACCATGTTTTCAGTACATCATTCTGAGCCGGTACATAGAAAATTTTCCATCGGTTGTTAAAAAAGAAACAGCTGTTCCATACATTTTGACCGTGTAGGTATTGCACTTTTGTAGCTGTTTTTTTATGTATTCCATATGGGTCGGCTCAGAATGATGTACTGAATACGTGGTAACCGTTTTCGCGTTGGTGTCCCTTCCGACCCGTATTACGTGTAAGTTGTTTATTTAATAGATGATAACTAATTAATGGTTTGTAGGTACATAACAATTTCAGACGAGAATATTTTCTTATTTCATACTTTTTAGAGATAAATTTTTGAGTAGTCTTTTCATTGATTGTTATTATTATTTTAATTTTGATTCCTGAAATATTTTAATTGCTATTTTAATTAATTGTTACTTGTGTCTTGCTGTGTCACACTGAACAGTACATAATTCAACCTACCTTTTCTGTTTATTTTGGGCCACCTATATACAGGCTGCGCCTAGTTTGGGCCACACGGCTACCTCTACTCTTTTAACTATAATTATTTTTGTGTTTATGTTTTTGTTTGTATGTTTCCTAACTTGTGTGAGTCAATAAATTGATTTATTTATTTATTTTGTTAGTTTTTGAACTTATTTTTTTCGTTTAAACGTTGGTCAATTACAATTGAAGATTTAACTTTGCCGATAAAACATCATAGCCACTATTCTTGTAGCTAAGATGTACGATTATCGTCCTTACGTTGATCAACAAAACTGATGAAAGACGAAAATATGAACAGCCATCAGGGAACATCACATTCTGGGGGTCTAAAATGGCCGCTTTAGCAGAATCATAACAGGATAATAATATGAATTATGTTTAAATTCTTAAAATGGTCATAGACTTACCTACTATTATGAATTACCTTGTGACCATTTTAAGAATTTGAACGTAATTCATATTATTATCCTATTATGATTCTGCTAAAGCGGCCATTTTAGACCCCCTGTTGTCGCCACATTAGGAGAAGTATGATTGGCAGTACAGTCAAGACATTTTTTCTAACTACACATACAATTTATAGATATTTTACTTTTTAAAACCACTTCTCTTAGGTGGGCTACCATGATGTCTCTAAGCAGGAGTAATTTCAGTGTGGGAGAGTGATGGCGCTAGACGACCTGCATAGCTCTGTCTCTTTCCCACACTGGTATTACTCCTGCTCTAAGACGTCATAGTAACCCCCCAGTACGTGAAACAAGGCTGCCACAGACGTTTTTTTAACAGATTTCTTAAACGAATAACACTCTTTTCTTTGGGCAGTCGGGTAAAAAAGGAGGGTTTTTATTTTGCGAATTTCTCTATTTCATGATTGGTTCCGTGCCCAAAGGGTAAAATGGGACCCTATTACTAAGACTCCGCTGTATGCCTGTCTGTCCGTCTGTCACCAGGCTGTATCTCATGAACCGTGATAGTTAGATAGTTGAAATTTTCGCAGATGATGTATTTCTGTTGCCGCTCAACAACAAATACTAAAACACAGAATAAAAGAATACTTAAGTGGGCATGTCTGTTGTAAAGGGCTCATACAACAGACATGATTTTTTTGCAGTTTTTATACATAATAGTACGGAAACCTTCGTGCGCGAGTCCGACTCGCACTTGGCCGATTTTATTCAAAAGGGTACACGTTTTCTAACTACTGACATACAATTTAGCGCGTTTTGCGTTCCGACCAGATGGGTATACGTACATGTCTCATACGTACCGCCTTCATGATGCTCTTGTCCCACGCGACCGCTGCCTCCAGCGCTTGCAGCAGCATCGCTAGCTGGGCGGACGTGTTGCAGCGGGCTACTGCTTCGCGCCATGTTGCTAGGCCGCGGGCTATGCCTTTGTTGTCAGCTGGGGAGTGCAATAAGGAGTTAGTAAATAATAGTACATAATATCACGGTCGCACTTAAAGAAAACTGGCGGTATGTGGGTGTACTATTAGGTGCACCTCTGCCTAACCCTACGGCGATTACAGGCGTTACGTTCAGTTATATTATTACGGTCGCATTTCTTGAAAGGGTAGACTGAGGCGTATCAACTGCCTTCATTCCATCAGTTACTACAACACTACTAGCACTTAAACATGCCTAATCTCACCCCGTTTTTCCATGGGCATAAGCAGAAATATGACTTATAAAATTTGTTTCACATTTAATAATTAGTCGTTACAGGTAGTCAGTGCCCCAAAAAGTCTAACAACCAGTCTTACCAAGAGGTATAGTATGTATGTGTGGTGTAGTACCCAGTACTAACTGGGTTGTGGAGGTCAGATAGGCAGTTGCTCCATGTAAAATACTGGTATTCAGCTGCATCCGGTTACACTGGAAGCTGACCCCAACATAGTTGGGAAAAGGCTAGGCCGATGATGATGATTTAATAATTAAGCAATACTGTATTGTAACGCATACCTTTCCCCTCGCTAGCGCTGTCGGTGTTCTGCGGCGACGTCGCGGACGCGTTGCCGTGCTCAGCCTGCAGCACTGCGCCTAGCGTCGCCTCTGTTGTGCTGCACATAGTCAATAATAACAATTAGTTATGCTTTCTAATGCGGAGATGGATGGATGTGTGGAGTGACAAGAATGAGTAAAGTATGAGATGAGTATATTAGAGGAAGTCGAAAATATGATCCGCGTCCGTAACACATTAAAATCGTCATTCATTCATGAAAAACGATTGCATGTAGCGGAGATGAGAATATTGAGATGGATAGATGGATGTGTGGAGTGACCAGCATGGATAAAGTAAGACGGTAAAAGAGTGATGGACATGAATGTTGATGAATGGAGAGGGAGATGAAGGCCACAGAATAGATGGATGGATTGTGTAAAGTATGATATGAAAGATAAAGGAGTAAATTATGGCGTGTCATCTGAGAGGGGAGAATGAATGAAGTAGTCGTGTAGAATGGGCCAAGGGCAGGAAGCTGATGAGTTTGCTAAAACCCGTCCTCGGCGAGGACTAGACCCCCTCTTATAGCATGATTACTTAAGAGAGTGCATTCTGACTGTTCGCTATGTCGTAAATATCTGTTGATATTTTTATTAAATAAAGGTTTTTTTTTCCTGATTATTTAAATGGTAAATTGTATGTTATTTAAAGATGAGATTGTACTTTTTTATACGGAAACACAAATATTCAACAATTTAGTTTTGTTGCTTGTAAGACACAAGATTTTGAAAACCAAAACAGACAAACATCTAATTCATCAAGCAGATTCATACAAAAAAATGTGTGAAATATGACTAAGAAAGCATCGATTTTTATATCTCTATGAGAAAATATGAAACGACAGATAATTGTATGCAAAATGACACTAACACAACGGCTAATAAAGATGTATGGACCTGAAATTAATGGTAAAAGCAATGACGATGACCCGACAATCAATATTAAACCCAAAACATTACCAAGTACCACCACCAATCACCAAGTATTACCATATAAAATGATGATGATTAACGACCAAATCGAAACTAGCCACAGGAAAACGTAGCACTACCGACACTCGATTCATACCATCATAGATTTTGTGAGAAAATATGAAATAATGGATGAGTTGTGTGAATAATGAGACTAAGCTGACAGCTAATAGATGTATGGACCACAAATGAATGTGAAAAGCTCGTTGATGACTTTTCAATCACACTTAAATTTGTCACAAAATACATGGCATTTGATACTCGATTCATGCACAAAATTGTGTCAAAAATTACTAAGAAAGCATTGATTTTTATATCTCTATGAGAAAATATGAAATGACGGATGAATTGTGTGAAAGATGACTCCAAATCAATGGAGAAAAGCATGACGATGCACCGATGACCACCACAACCAAACAAAGTCTACCCACAAGCAACAACAACACTAACGACACTCATAATAAGGTTCATAATACATTACCTAGCGTACCTTTGCACGAGCGGCGGCTTGAGGTACCTCCGCTCGATGTGCGCCTCCAGCGCCTGCAGCTTGTGCCGCGCGCGCGCCACCAGCTCGCCCGCCGCCTCCGCGCCGCGCGCCGGCCGCCAGCCCTTCACCTGCATGGAAGCGGCCGCTACGCGCTCTTCTAGCTGTTCCACCTGGGGACATTGGGATAGTACCCTCCATATTATAGCAAGACAAATGTTTTTTTTTTTGGGATGGGATATCATCAAAGCAGAGGCAGAGAGCAGAGCGGAAGGGAGTGTCAGACTTTTACTGAGTAAATACCATCCATGTTCCTTCTTTTGCCCTTTGTGTTCCAGGGCCGCGGTATCTCTTTCGAAAAGTCCCGCAGCCCATGGGGTAGGTCTAAGTGTTGGATTTATTAAGTTATTTTACAAACTCCATTAATACAATGAGGAGAAAAATACAGGGTGGAAGGGACCAGAAGCGAAGGGTCAATTTTTGTAAGAGGTAAGCTGGAGTACATATCTTTAATGTGATTATATTATTCGTCTATAGAATACTGTGTCATTTTTCAAAGGGAAGCCGGTAGGAATGAATTTGTATGGAACTTTCGCCACCGCAAACGCTTACCAAATATTCAATACATCATTCTGAAACCGATGAAAAATTTCTATGAGGGCCTCATAGAAATTCTTCCTCGGTAATTAAAAAAAAAACTGCCTCTCCATTCATTTTGACCGTGTAGGTATTGCACTTTTGTACGAAACCGCTGTTTTTTTTTAAATTACAGATGAAAAATTTCTATGCAGGTTCAGAATGATGTAAGGAATACGTGGTAAGCCTTTGTGTGTCGGTGTTCCTTTCACCCTGTATAATAAATTTGAAGGGATATAGTGAGAGGGCCAACTTTTAACCACAACTGGAAGTACATACATAAAAAAATCAAATATCTTGAGAATTTTGGGTGCAGGAGTGAAAGGGTTTTCAACAATAGCTGTCAAAAATTTAATCTTCTGATTGTTGTCATCCAAAAATACGCAATTCTCATATTTATGTTTTACCAAAAATAATTTCAGTATAAACACCATAACTTGCAAAAGTTATCATATAAACCCTTGCGAGGCTACATAGGGTCAGAATTAGAATAAATTCACAAGGATATAATTGTCAGTGCATTAACCATTGTTAATTGTCAGTGGATTAACCATTGTTATTATACAGCGTGTAACGGAAGGGGAGTATCAACCCAGAAGGAGGTGAATGTGCTCATGAAACTCAACAACTTTCCCCAAAGAACATAGGTCGAAATATGAAAAAAAAAATTTGGACCTCCCATAGTAAATCAATCAGCTGGTAGTCAGTTTTGTAAGGGAGGGCCAAATTTTTTTTTCATATTTCGACCTATGTTCTTTGGGGAAAGTTGTTGAGTTTCATGAGCACATTCACCTCCTTCAGGGTTGATACCCCCCTTCCGTTACACGCTGTATATGTTTAATGTATTGACAAACAAACAAATGACTCGGAGCCAGGCATATCATTAGCCACTACCATCAAAAATTTTTGGAATTTTAATTTTAATTTGTATTATTTAATTAATTTTTTTTGTGTATTGTGATTAAAAATTTAATTTTTGTCGTGTTAGTCATTGCTATTGTAATCTTAGAAATTTAATTCTTATTATTTACTTGATTATGTTTGTGCTGGTTGTAACTGAGATTTTAATTTTATAATATTGATTTTAATTTTGTTATAAGATCAGAAATGGATTGAATTAAATGAATTTGAATTACCATATTAAGAAGCTGCATGTCGAGTCTACGCTGTATGAATGCAAAGTGCGATGTGTCCGGTGAGTGAAACGCTCCGTTATGTGCGATCATGCGGTCCACACGCGACACTAACAGCTAAGTGCCTACGATGTCACCTGTTTCTATGTCCAGCAGTGAGCTATTTCGTCCAGCTATGTCCTTCAGTGACTGATCATTACTAGCTTAGTTTACCGAGCAAGGAAGAAGTTGTGATAAACCCGTATCTCGATGCGTACGTTAAGCAGTTGGTTACGAATGATCTCTTTCCGGTCGTGTTGGATTGCGGACTATGAGAGTGAAGTAATCAAATCATCTTAAAAGAGTAACCATGGAGTTTCTTGCCGGTTCTTCTCCAAAGGAAACGACCAACCCGAACCGTGCACCTTTTTATCGACGTTTTATTAGTGCTCTTGTGAAATAAAAATATTTTGATTTTGATTTTGACGGAACAGTGTACACTTGTGTCTGCGCACACACTTGTGCAGTATAATATCTTCCACGTGTTCGCGGAGAGTGGCGGCTATAGCAAAATACGGTAAGGACGGACTATAATATTTTGTTAACATTAATTAACTTACCATACTAAGCAGCTGCATGTCGAGTCGACGCTGGGTGAGTGCAGAGTGCGATGTGTCCGGTGAAGGGAATCCGCCATTCTGTGCGATGACCCGATCCAGGTGAGATACACATAGCTCCGTGCCTAAGATGTCACCTTTCTCTATGTGGACCTGTGGAAAAAACCAATGATAGAATATTCAAAGACATTCAAATATTTACGACGGAAAATATTTTTTTTATTCTTTTAAATCTCTTTGGTCAGAACCATGAACCACAACGAAGAAGAAAAAAAAAATGAATGCCTCGTTAGTCTAGTGGTCGCAAGTGTTACTACTGACGATGAAGTCCTGGGTTCGATTCCCGGGTCAGAAAAATGTAATTTGTTTAATTATTTATTTTATTGGCTATCTACAATTTTTACACTTTTTATCCTAATATGATACAAGCATAGTGTACAATATGATGCAATAGACACAGCATGCAAAAATAAAAGTTTTTCTACCACGAATTTACCAGTAACAGCCCGGAATTTTGGTTGATGGCAACCGGATCACCTCCCTTCACATGGGAGTTTAGCAAAAAATGCACTTTCTATAAAAAGTTGGAATAGCTCTCTCTGGTAAAATGGACCGTTATCTATTCAAATAAATAAAAATAAAGTGTTTTATTTTTAATTTATCTGGTTGTTCCAACTAATTTCCGAAACGGCTGGACCGATTTTAACGGGACTTTTACTGGCAGATAGCTGGTGCTATAAGGAGTTACTGGGCTTTTATTAAAAAAAAAAGGATTAGGGTTCCGTGCAAAAAATTGAAAACCCATGAAATTGTTAACTAAATTGTATATACCCTGGATATACAAATATTGTTCAGTAAAAGCAAAACTTACCTTATTATTAACAGTGGGCAGATGGTTGTTGAGTGACGTGTGTAGTTCTCTCTCCCGGACGCCGCGCGGATGCAGGCAGTCCATCAGATCACGCAGCTGATCCGTCTCTGTGATGCGCCACCAGCCGTGTCTAAAAATATAACCACGAATATTAGTTCATTCACGTTACGTTTGCAAGTGGTCTATTTGATCAAAAATGCTTTGATATTGAAACCCACCTCAACTCCCTCGCCACAAAATTCCCCTCTACCTTCTTCGGCAAGCCATTGACCTTACAATACTCCAGCTGGTCCATTTCCTCCACAGTCATCTGTATAGGCGGAGGGCTGTCGCACGTGACGTACGTGGAGAGTGCGTTGAAGTTCAGCAGACCGAGGCTGGTCAGGGAGTGGGCTTTGGCTTTCTGGGTTAGGAGGTCGTGTTTTAAGGCGTCTGCTTGGAGCTCTTTTTCTAGGTCATTGTCCTGGAGAAAAGATTAAAACATTTTAAAATAGGCTATTTGACAACATCGAAAAAAAAACATATACATAGTCCGTCAGTTAGATCACCAAAAAAATTTTAGACGTTTTTTTTCCTCTTTTTACGTAATCAAAAAATTACGACGATACAGCGCATCAAAGTTCAAGAGAGGGGGCTTGTGACGTCACTGTCTAGTAAATAGTTACAAAAATTGAGACGTCACGCGAGATTTCAACGCGCTTTATAGTGGTCATTTTTCGTTTACATGACAAAAGAAAAAATACGTGTCCAATATTTTTTAATAATTGAACTGACGGACTAAATGGATTTTTTCATGTTAATACCCTATTGAGGAAGCCGACTTGTTTAGAGGTGTTTTTAAACAGGGAATTCAATTATTTTTGGATGATGGCTTAGTTTCGGTAACATTTTTAAGCTTAACGCCCAATGTGAAATCAATCATCCTAAAAGAAGCTAAAACCAAATGAGACTTTTCTGGTTTTTAACAGTTTAAAAGGTAGGTACAATCTATACAAAGAAAAAACAAGTACATAGGTAATATTGATATTTTAATAAAAAATCATATCCCTTTGATATAGTACTAGATTCCTTGTTTTTTTAAATACAGCAAATACTTACATGGAAAGTCGGAAGATTACTCAAAAAGTCGCACGAAGATTCGTTACTTCTACTAGTATTTCATATTAAAATAATGCAGTCAAATATGGTTAATATCACATTAATTTGAACCACGTATTCGTAAATAAAACACTTAAATTACAAAAAAAAAAACATACACACCTGTTCTTTACTATCTTCCTCCGTCTCCATCTCCTGTACACTGCCATCCTTATTAAAACTATTATCTAGTAACTCCTGATCCAAACCAGACATGGTCAGACTCGAATCCGCATACACATTATTCGACGGAACTTGAACACTTGTCACCATACTGTTCAGGGTAAACAAACTAGGGTCATTCAGCAAATGAAGGTTATTAGAAACATCCCATTTGTGACCTTGACACAAAATGACCTCGGAACAAGTATGCTCGTTGTCGCAAAACTCCGGTAAATCTTGCTTTTCAATCTCATTTATGTTGTTCAAAAATGAGCTTTCGTGTCTGAGTATAGAAAACCATTTTCCTTCTAACATTTTGGAGTAGAGCTGTACATGTGCGTTCGCAGCGTCTATAGGTTCCTGCTTGATTTTCTCTTTTTCTTCTTTTATTTCTTGTTCCTTTTTAGCGGCGTCGAGTTGTATGGAGACAGCTTCCGCCATTTTGCGTAGTTCTTCTAAGTTATTGACTAAAGTGTCTTTAGTTTCTTCGAGTTCCTCGTGTTCCTGTTCGTTTTTGACTACGTTTTCGACTTTGACGATTTCTTGAGGTTTGTCCATGGGTTCCGCTTGGGCCGCGAACATGGGTTTGTGGGTGGGTTTCTGTACCAAAAAGGCGGTGGGTATGGAGTCTTCTATGTCAAGCATGTCTTGTTCTTCGTTGTTCTTCTGCTGGATGTATTTTTCTTCCATTTTTATTGAAGAGCCTAGAGGGATAAGAGAAAAAATTTAAAAATCAAGATTACCCGCTTTTTTTTACTTTAAAATACATGCAAATCATAATGAAAACCGTTGAAAAATAAATTATTTCTAGATTACTAGTGTTTTGTATCACAATTCTAACACGAAATAACTAATAAGCGCTTTAACCATTGGACCATCCATTTAACAATACTAAGAAAATCGAAGATCAAAAATTTTGATCTTTGACAGTCGTTACAGTTAGTCAGTGGCCCAAAGTGTGACGAGTCTTACTAAGGGGTATCGTATTACCCAGTACTAGCTGTGGAGGTCGGTTAGGCAGTCGCTTCATGTAAAATACTGGTTTTCAGATGCATCCAGTGAGACTGGAAACCGGCCCAAACCAAGTTGGGGGGAAGGCTTGGAAGATGATGTTAATGATATCTGTCAAAATCTGCTGTCCAGAGTGCTGTCCAGAGTGCTGTCGAGTTGCTTAACAGAATAAATATGACACCTACCTTCAACTTTACAAGCGCCATGCTTCACATTGGGCTCGTACTTGATGATCTGCGTGTGATCACTCAGGTTCAACTCTGATTTAATACTCTTAAGCTCCATCTCGCTTTTCAGAGCCTCCTCTTTCTTCTGGGCTTCCGTTTCCGGGTTGGGTTGCTCCGGTTCGGGAGGGGTGGGTTCTTTCTTTTCTCGGGGAGCTGTGGAATAAAAAGATTTGATAATTTTTTTGTAAAGGTAACTTGAGGTGTTGCGTCTACAAAAAGTATTCAATACAATTCAATTTTATTCACAAACAATTTACATTGTGTTTGAAATAACATAAATAACACGTTAAAAAAAAACATTCTGCATGTAACACAATTAAAAATTAACAACATAATTATTATCTCACATCAAATCCAAATTACAACTAATATCATGATAAAAAAAAAAACAAAAAAAATATTCAATGTCAACTAAAGTTGTATAAAAAATAATATTTCAATGTCAGCTTAATATAAATAACAGCACATTAGTCAAAATAAATTAATGTCTATAACATACAAAAGGACAACAAAATCAGTCGGTTCAGTAACATAGGACCTCACTTAAGTAGACTGGGGAAAAAGCGTATGGTCATAATACTACAGGTCGTCAACGGAGTAGAGACACTTATCCAGTAGAAATGCTTCAAGCTTTGTTTTAAATGAAGATGTATAAATTAAACTTTTTAATTGTAATGGTAACTTATTGAATAATTGCACTGCTTGATATTGTGAACTATGCTTTACAATGTTGAAATGAGGACTTATCTTATTTCTCAAATCTTTCCTACGTGTACTCTCCCTGACCAGTCTATCCTCATTCGTTTCATATTCGTGTAGGTATGTACTATTTGAGATTAGTTAGAAGCACTAGCACGTAGAGACTGGGTACTGTAAGGATATTTAAATCTAAGAAATATGGACGACAACTCTCTCTCTTTGTGAAATACGAACAATAGTACGTATAGCTCTTTTCTGAAGGACAAAACCTTGTTGGCAGTTATAATTATAGCTGTTCCCCCAAAATTGTATGCTGTATTTTAATTTAGAGAACTACACCAACATAGTACAAAAAGTATTACAGCACCATCTGTGACATAAATGAAGAAATAACATGTTTCAACAAATTCCTAAAACCGCGCAGTTAAGTTATCCGCGACTTAAGACTATAAAGAAAAACGCGACAACTGTCGGACAGTAGCCCACCAGACAACACTCGTCTGGTCGGAGGATCCTCTCTTTTAGATGGGGTATGAAGAACTTTACAACCTTATAATTAACACTAGAAACAGGATATTTACCATGTCCACTGTTTACACTGTTTACTGTGGACATGGTAAATATCCCGTTTCTAGTGTTAATTATAATGTTAGTGTCCATGACAGTTTAAAAACTTTACAACCTGTTCTTCATACCCATTTTTCATGTAAGTAATAATAATAATACTTTATTCATACAAATCCTTACGATATTAATGCTTAATATATAGCTAAGTTCACAATAGTTAAGGCGTACAAAAGCTGAAACCCTGACTCCTAAACTAGGGAAACCTGTGACTTAGGAGTCAGTGTTCTGCTGCCACTTGGGCACTATATACCTTATGGAAATTGAGAGCTGGTAAGCTGATATTATTCGTAAGAGTATATTATTATATAGTTTTATAAAAAGAAAAATATACATGTATTTGTAAACTAGAATAAAAGTTGACAGTTGAATTTAAAAAACTTAAATTTAAAGTGTTACATTTATATGAAGTTAATTTAAAAAGTATAAAATGACTGTGTGGTGGATTCTGTATGTGCGCCTGGAAGTCGTATGGTTTATTTGCATTGTGTGTGAGGGTGTGTGAGGGTGTGTGTGGTGTGTGTGTGTGGTGTGTGTGTGTGGTGTGTGTGTGTGGTGTGTGTGTGTGTGTGTGACTGGGAGATGGGTGTATTTTATTTTTGTGTTATGTGAGTATGACGAGCCTAAGTATGTGAATAGGGTGGTGTCGGGTGTAAGACTGAACATTCAAATTGTTTGCTTGGTTAACATTCCATACAAAACGCGCAATACAGTCTGTGTTACGCGTTTTGTATGGATTTTTCGGCCTATCAAGTAACTCCTAAAGAGATAATGAACACTGCCTCGTATGCCGATGTTATGCAACTAGGATATAAGTGTGTGTGTTTTTCATGTGTGATTCTTGGTGTATGTCATTATTTATGGCAAAACCACCTGATTAAAATGAGTTTGTCTATGAGAAAAAAAAAATTAAGGGTCCTCCGAACGCCGATAGACTTATCTCGAATCCAATGAATCCTCATAAAATGTAATCGAAGATTTGCAGCAGCTTCATGGTTACGCGACGAAAAATCTCTTGAAAAACCGATGTACTTTGCTGGCTCCTGTTGGTTCTTGCTGACTTATCTTAGTTAAACGTAAGGATCTGTTCTTCGTATATGCTCTTAAATATGGAAAAGCAGATCCTTAGGTTCACCCAAGACATAGTTTCACATCTGCGACCTGTACCAGTTCAATTAAGTACTGATTTATCTTCTTCTTCGTGTCGGTGGCACGACTGCGCCACTTCAATGGCGTCTTCGTGCGGCAGCGCAAAGGTCACTCTGGCTGCATGTTTTGCGGAGCATAGCTTGCGACACACTCACACGCTGCTGCTTTTCCGAGGTAGCTCTACTTAAGAAGAATGCGCTAAGGTAGCCCTCGAAATTCAATTTTTTCTAACGTTTTTTGCAATTTGCAGGCCAGTCAGTGTCAGGTTGTATGTTTATTAAAATATGATTCGCAACCGTAACAAATATGGCTTCACAAAGTTATAATACTAATAATAATAATCTTTATTTATCTAAAAAAAACATACAGAGTTAAAAATAGTTTGACATTTAGTTTAGAAATACATTTATAGTTTATGTTGTAAATTCTGTACAAGAATAATACTCTTGCTCTTAAGCTAGGGTATACCTGTATTATAAGAGGTAGTTTACGGTCAATAATCAAAAAATACTTATATCTCATAATCATTAAAATCATCAAAAAACAGTGATTTTGTGGCATTAAATGTACTTAGATAATTCTGTAAATACAAACGTGTTACGGTCGAGAATCATATTTTGTTCAACATACAGCCTGATACTGATAGCGAGCCTTCATGAGGTGATTTTTTTAAATTTGACTATGACAGCTTACCTTTCTTCTTCTTCTTGCTGGTATCAGGCGGCGTATTACCACTTAGTGCATTGTTCTCTAACTGCTGGTGGTACGTCATGATCTCGGGTTGTGCTGACTCCATGCCTTCCACGAAGATGCCGCCGCATTTGCCTAGGGACCAGTAGCGGCGCCAGTATCTGGGGAGAATTCAGACTTCTTGATGAGTCTTCTGATTCACTGACTGTCGTACGTAACATCACGTCTTTAAACGGACTGTCGACAGTGGAAAAGGTGTATTAAAAATTTTGAAAATGGAAAAAATATTTCATTTTTTTTTTTCCTTATTTTATTTTATGTGCTCTAATCTAAAAACTGTTGCCTAGAGCACTAATACAAAATGAGTTTCCTGCGGCCCTGCAACACACAGGGCAAAAGAAGGAACATGGATAGGTTTTAGTCAGTAAAAGTCTGACACTCCCTTCCGTTCCGCCCAGAGTAGGAGTCATTTGATGATTTCCCATCCCAAAAAAAATAAATAATATTTTTAACATTCCTGTCTGAACTAAAAGAAGATATAAGATTTCCAGTTTTCTCCTTGAATTCCTGTCTCAAAAATTCACCGTGTTTTATTCACTATACAATCGTAATACTATGTACATTATATACAGACTACAAATAGAACTAAACTAAAAGAACAAGAATATATACATACAACGACAACAATAGGACACGTCTTCAAAGTACTCCTCCGCATCGCTGTCATCTGGAAACGTGCCCAGAAGACTGGCAGCATTGCCACGTTGAATGGCAATGCTAATTAATATTACAATCGTAATTACTCAAGAAAACTAGGGATCACAATTCGAAGTCATTAAACCGACTCTGTTTGCCTTCGAAACTGTGTTTTCCTATCTAAACTAAAAGTTAAAAATCAAAGGCAAGCTAGAGCGTTATTTAAATACTGGTGAAATTTTATTCTAAAAGCCTACCTGTCTTGTCCATAGCACGTAGCTCGCAGCGCATGCGATCCAGCTGTAAGCTGGAGCTGCTGCTGTTCAGACTGCTTGAGAAGCTTCTCCAGCTTGCGAGCCAGTTCCTCTGACGATAGGTTCTTGTCTTCATCCTGTGGATAAGAAACGGTTATTTGAGTAAGAATGAAAGATTACACTGGATTCTAGAAACTTTCTTTAATATTTTGTGTCTAAGATATTTAGTCAATTAAATACCTAAACAAATATCTACTTTAGTCTTGATTTTTGAGGAATTTTTTTTTTATTTTTAATAAAAAATAAAAATGAGTTTATTTTTTAGTTTTGCTAAAAGGTTTCTATGATTAATATGACAGAACGATACAGTCGGCATTGTTATGATCAGCGTATAGCGGAAACAAAGTGACATTAAAACTAAATAAACGATAATTATAAGGCGATTCGGCATCAAACGTTAGTGTTCACCGACTTTCCGCTAGGATAAACTTTGCATTGGTACAAAAGACGGAGGTAAAAAAGCATAAAGTCCTAATATCCTACTAATCTTAGTAATATCATAAATGCGAAAGTTTGTGAGGATGGATGGATGTTTGTTACTCTTTCACGCAAAAACTACTGAACGGATTTGGATGAAATTTAGCATACAGATAGCTTATAACCTGGATTAACTCATAGGTAGTTTTTATCCCGGTAGTATGATGTATGTGGGACAATTATTAAACTCCAAGCGGGCGAAGTCGCGGGCATAAGCTAGTAGTAAATAATTCTAAACTCACCTCCTCCGGCTGTGTCCCTTCACTCTCCAAATCACTCAAATGATCATCACAGTCTCCAATAACACTATCCTTGTCAATCTTCGAGTTATCAGCCGGGGAACATTCATCCTTATTATTATTCAACATCTCCTTGTTCTTCATACTGTTGGAGAGGTCCTTTATGGGCGATAGTTCCTTGTCGCTCTCTTCGGCGGGTTGGCTCTCTTTATACGGAGATGGTTCGGACTGCTTATCCGTTTCGCTTTCGGGGTGGGGTGATGATTCTTTGTCCTTTTTAGGGGTTTCCGATTTTTCTGATGTTTGTTGGTTTTCTGTGAGAGAAGTAAGAATATAAGAGATTCTTTTAAAATAATTGGTAACATGGTTTCAGCAGGCCTCCGTCACTCCATGTACTTGCTCGCTATAAGTGCCTACCGCCCAGCCGAGCGGTCTCAGTCCGCCGGCGGATCAAATTCAGTGCGGTTTTCGCAAGCGAAGCGCGCGCACGCCGTTCAATTTTAATAGTGCTGTTCGTTCGTACGCGTATTACGATGCCGTGTGGTGCCTTATGTGCTGTAGATGGGTGTAAATCAAGCAAAAGAAGGGATAAACACCTAACATTTTTCCATTTACCTGTCAATGATTTCCATTTACCTGACCATTTTTTTAAGTTGGTTAAATATTTTATAAATGATAAAATTTTTAACTGCCACATAAAAGTCAGATCATATTCACAGTTCTCAATAACATAGATAAAAAGTTATGTTAATTTAATTTTATCGAAGAGGCAGCCCTGCGATTACTGTGGAATCGCGCGGTGCGAAGCAATCACTGCTGTACGCTTGAGCATTTAGGCGCATTTTAGCATACAGTGGTTGTTGACGCGAGGGAGTAGGCAATTATCGTAATAGGTATTGGAAATTTGCTACTGAGTGAAGTATCTGGACTAATCTGTGGTTTCAGTACGGAGAACTATGAGGAAAACTATAAGACTCAGATTCTGTGAAAATTCTAGACATTTTAAATGTGTGCTCCGACACCTAGACACTACGTAGAGTGCCTTGTTCCCGAAGGCAAGCCGGCAGGAATCGGCTACTAAGGTGCCTTCGCGCCTGGTGTGCTGTTCACATGGAGACTAGAGTCGGAGTTATTTGCCCGATTCTACTAGACGCTGCATTCGTTCGAGCGCTAAAGCTGCTGCATGGTATAACTTACCGTCATCCGCGAGCTGTGGCGACGCTCTCAGGTTGGCAGCGCTTTCTTCCACTAGACGCTGCATTCGTTCAAGCGCTAAGGCTTGCTGCTTTTCCGTTTGTTCCGCTCGAACTTTGCGTTGGTGGAGTACTCTGACCCTGTTGGATAAAATAATAAACGTGTGAAAATGTCACAGAGTTTAATAAAAAGCTCGCATTATAATCTAGCGGCGGTACCTTCATACGACTTAAAAGCCACGCTTGCTCACAATTTAAAGGTTTCTTAAGTCTGCTTGCCCTCCAGCTTGCCATAATATTGACGTCTAGTAACTTGTCGCATACAACAACAGACATAAAATAACGCCTGTTGTGTCGGAAGGGTTAGGCTGAGGTGTAACTATATATCTTTCCTCCGTCGACTAGTCGCAGCACGGTTCTTTTCTGAAGCAGCTAATGGCGGCACCTTTATACAAGCTTAAAAATCTGGCTTTCCTTAATAACCTACCGCTGATGTAGTGGCGCCACCATCATAAGAACCTAAAAGCCTGGCTTGCGCTCATAAACTACTACTCTACTTACTTCCTGATCTTCATGTCCATGAGATATCTCTCCTTCTTTAACTGGTTGAGATGCTCGAGACTGGCGTCGACTTGTCGCAGCACGGCTTTGTTCTGAAGTAACTCGTCGCATATGAACGCGAGGATTCGCGCTTTGAATGTCGCGTTTAAGGCGAGGAAGGATTTGTCGCGGAGGGCCTCTGCGTACAAAAAGACATAAATGTCATCAATAATGATAAACACGATAAAGTTGAAAATCTATTAAGGGGAATGCTCCAACTAGCCCGCGAAATTCAAAATTTCTTGGGTTTTTTGCAATTTGCAGGCCAGTGCTAGGTTGTATGTTGATTAAAATATTATTCGCGGCTGTAAGACATATGTAGTTACAGAATTATAATCATCAAAATCACCAATACAACCCTCCAAGTTCATAAAGGTGTAGGAACCAAAAAAAAAACAGAAAAAGTCATTCCTACAGCTTTATGAACTTAGAGCGTTTTATTGATGATTTTGATGATTATAATTCTGTAACTACATATGTCTTACAGCCGCGAATAATATTTTAATCAACATACAACCTAGCACTGGCCTACAAATTGCAAAAAACGCAAGAAATTTTGAATTTCGCGGGCTGGTTGGAGCATTCACCTTAAAGGAATTTGACAGATTGTAGTGGCTTGATGTGCCCACCACGGTTTGCAAAAATATTCTGATTTAAAAGAGTATCCATGGAGTTTCTTGCCCGTTGTTCTCCATAGAGATCTACGTTAGGGAATGGGCTACTACAGTACTTTCACAGTTTTTATGCTTTGTGACTGGGACTGTAGCTACATTTCATTGTTGTCTTTGTTTCGACAATTCAATAGTGCCTGTAACTGGCCTACTTGAAATAAATGCTTTGATTTTGATTTTTTGAACGTACTCGTATATTCCATATATTCTAGTTTTTAAGTAATTAACAGCTGCTTTAATTACGCGAAACTAATGCATTACGCATATTTTTTTACAGGCCTCTTTATTATTCTATAAGCTAATGAGATTAGAAAATGCCTCTGCTTAACGTTAAAGAATGTGAAAAACCCGTGTAAAACTCAAGATATATTTTTTTTAAAGCGGTTCCCATTCAATTTTCAAGAAACTATAACTCGAAAACTATCAAGAATCGCGGGACACATGGGGCATTTTATTTTTTAATCAATTTTTTTTGACGTCTCTTTTTGG
The DNA here is from genome assembly GCA_950022335.1 of Eurois occulta. Lineage (NCBI taxonomy): Eukaryota > Metazoa > Arthropoda > Insecta > Lepidoptera > Noctuidae > Eurois > Eurois occulta. The sequence goes on from OX465506.1 coordinate 6,344,184, forward strand.
ACCACCTGTATAGTGCCTATCTGAAAACAAGCAGTCAGGATATTTGATTCCCAGGGCTGCGGGACTGTTCGAAAGGGATACCGCGGCCCTGGAACACAAAGGGCAAAAGAAGGTACATGGACGGGTTTTAGTCAGTAAAAGTCTGACACTCCCTTCCGCTCCGCCCAGAGCGGGAGGAGTCATTTGATGATTTCGCCACCGCAAAAAAAACAAAAACAAAAGACTGATATTTGATTCAGTTTTCTATGAAAATAGGAGAAGTATAAATGCTGGTAGGAACATACCTGACAGTTTATAAGTAGCGTTATTGTGTAGGCTCTCGTAATAGACGTTATTCTTAGAGTTGGCACACGTGTGTTGCATTTCAGCCTCTGATTGATGGTGGTCGGCCACGCGACGCTCGCGTTCGCGCTCTGCCGTTAATCCTAGGGCAAAATTCGAGATATTACATAGGTATTTGCATTATCCAAATGTAGTATGACCAATACTGCTTTAAAAAAAAAACAATAGTGGGGAAGAAACTGAAATTATTACTGAGTTGATGTGTCTGAAATCTAAGTGTTAGCTGTTTTCATTCAACTTGAAACTTTGTAGCGAGTTGACACTTAAAGTTTTGTTTGATCGCCGAATGATACTCTTTTTGATATATTTGGCAAGAAACAAACACTTAGTGCTCTCTACTAGACACCTAGACAATAGGTAGAGTGCCTTGTTCCCGAAGGGAAGCCGGCAGGAATCGGCTTCTTAGGTGCCTTCGGGCCTGCTCTCTAGTGGTGGTTTGTGTCCAATTAAGATAAAACAAACTATTCTGTTTTTTTAAGTAATGATAGTGAATTTAATAATGATGTAGGTATATGTTTTTATTCTAAATAGGCTTGCGTTTGGCCGCATATCGCCTGATGTAAAGCGATGGCGCGGCTTGGAACAAGATTCACTCGAAATTTGAACAGTCCATATTATAATGATCGGGAAACAGAGAAGCCGGTATGCCGTAGTTAGCCGTATGTGTTGTTCTAGGTATATACCATATGAGATGCTGACCGTACCCTTGTTACATAAGTCAGAAGTACATACAAACTTATGTACAAACCAACAAAGTCTACGTACCAGTAAGAGCTTTAACTTCTCCCGTAGCGTTGGCATACAGGTATATTCTGAGCACCTCGCTCAAGTTCTGCGGCGTGATGTCGCCCATTCTGATGGCGTGGCCCAGCAGGGTGGTGTGGCGACCTGGGTGCGGAATACCCGGATCCTCTGTGGAAGAAGGAACGGGGTATTACATCAAACAATCTTTTAGCAATCAACATTCAATAGGTTGTGTGGCTATAATCTGCTTAGTTTTTTTTAATTAGTTTTATGTTATGCTGCCCATTGGTCTATAACCTAACAAGTGGGGAAAAAACCGAACAGACTATGCTTTGTGTCCTTTAAAAATATGTTAGCTATAACGACACTTTGAACCATTTTCAGATTCGTGGATTTTAATGTGTCTCATAAAAGCTACAATAACGAAGAAAGCCTGTCGATCCAGTTAATATCGTATGAAATAACTTACCAATGGCAGTGATAAGTAGTTGTGTGAGCACTTGTAGCAGTTCCTCTTCGGCCTCCACGCTGCAGTCAGGTAGGAGTCCCATTTGGAACGTGTTCAGTGTTGGGATTGCGTCCATGTCTGTAACAACAATAAAATAGTATTGAATAGATGGAGCGGGGAATTTTCTTTGCTTCTAATTATTGGAGATATACCAGTCCACCTGATGGAAACTAGTACCCTCAATAGATGTGTCGGCGCCTCACATATTCGTGGACAACCGCGGGGAGGGCGCGGGGCTCGGGGTACCGAACCCGGCTGCGCGAGCGCCGCTGCGCGCCCTACCACTCACTGAGCTCACAGACTACGGGCATTTCTTTGTACGGTCTTCACACGTTTAATCGGGGTTAATCTATGGTATTACACCTATATTTAATAACAGTTCACTAGTTTCTTATAAAGTCCCAACCCAGTCTATTCAGATGTCAAGGCCATATCAAGACTTGGTGAAGTTTGTAGGACCAGAAAAATATCCAAACACTACTTGTTTGCAAGCTTGTTATTCGTACTTAGACCTTATCCCACCCTTAAAGTAAAGTTAACTTAATTTGGAACTCAATTATTATGTTGACTGCCTCGTTGGTCTATTGGTGCAAGTGCAGCTGCTGAGCATGAGGTCCAACGTGTTATTGGGTTTTTCCATCAGGTATTTCTCAGTAACCGCCACGGAGTCTGGATATGTTTCCGGTTGATGATAATTGGCTTATACACAACTGGTGAAATGTGGGTGTAGAATTAGGTACACCTCTGACTAACCCTTCGGGGATGATAGATGTGATAATATAGCTTATGTTTGCGGCTTCGCCTGTGTGTATTGAAATGCCATTGCGCCATTTAGGATGTTATTGGCTAATGTTAAAAGCATTTTGAATTGCGTAGTGGCGTTTCAATTCACTACTGGTCAGCCTTTGTTCTACAGAAAAATACTTGTGTTTAGGTATAGTTAATGGTTATATCCTCGTTATTGATGGAAAAGTACCTACTAGTATAAAATATAGGTAATATTGTATATGGGAGCTGCATCTTCCAACAAACTGCTTTACAGTTTAGCAGAAGTAACTTTTTTTGTAATATTTAGGGTGTCACCACGAATAAACGCATTTTAATTTTTTTTCTTATGTAAGTATTCATTATTGTAGAGGACTTACCAAATCCAAGTGTCTGTCCAAAGTTATGTATAAACTCGTATACTTGTAGAATGTCGGCCATGGCTTGACCTGGCAGCTTCAGTCCGGGGATCCTGTTGAGGGTAGGCAGCGGCTTCTGGTCCGAGAGCGACGAGTCTTCTTGTGGTCGTCTGAGAGGAAATTGTGAATTATAAATATTCATAATTATGAGATTGGAGGTCATAAATACTTTTTCATTTTAAAATAGCCAATCGAAATTCCGCACATGTCTAGATTGTGCCCGATTATAATTGACGGGTCAGCTGGTCTCCAATTTCATAGGACTTTAATAAAACTGGTCAAATGTGAGGACACCACACCTCAGACCGCCAAATCAACTCTGATGTATGGCTATTAACTAAATATAAAAAGGCAGAATAGGGCACATCCAGTCCCTAAATCCTGGCTATGGAATGGTCCAAATGGAATGCCTCTATGGTTCCCACATCCTCCATAATCCAGGCTATGAAAGGCTATAGCCGTCAACAGAAGGCCTACTGCAAAATGTTGTGGAGAAGAACTTTGCAGTGGAACTATTGATTGTACCGACTCACAGAACAGCTGAGAAAAACTACCCTCTACTCAGAGCAATAAGCACCCAACTTTCCTTCTACATCGCTCTGTTCAAGAACCCCACCAAATAACCGGAACAAACTATTACTCGGTCCCAAGTCTACTCTTCTCCGTACAAATTATTTTCCGGAGCACTCGTACGCACGGGTAAATGTACAAGGCATATACAGTGCTCAATAAAAAAAAATCTCGTTGAAAAATCACACATAGTAACAAGGAATATATCTAGCTTTTACCTCAGTTCAGAAAGCAGTTCCATCTCTTTCCGTCTCTGCTGCAACTTCTTCTCCTTAACCAGCAGTCTATCCAGCAGATTCTGATGCTTCCTCCTCTCTCTGTCCTCCCAACGTCTGCGGGAGTCCAGCTGACGGATGCACGTCGTGTGCTGGCGTCTTCGTTCTCTTTCCTGGGTAAGATATGAAAGGAGATTTAGAATGTGGAGAGGGAATTTGGGTAGTGTGTATGTATATTTGATGTGGTAACCTGGACCCTTTTAACTAAGTTACTCAGTTAATATGCTTAGGCAAAAAGAGGATTAACCTCCGATGTAAAAGCAAGTCTTACATCTGATCTACAACTAGTCTTTTTGCAACTGGAATCGACTTCAAGTTTAACTGGATGCAGCATAATTTTACGTGGAGCGACTCTCAATAAAGATAGCTGATGGCATAAGGACTAAGTTAGGCTACTTTTATTTCAGAAACAGGGATTAGGGTTCCGTCCAAAAAAAAATTAAAACGCATGAAATTGTTGACACAATCCAATTCAAATAGGGAAGTAATATGTTTATAATAATTTCAAGCGGACGAAGAGAAGACAAGTCGTGGGGAACAGCTAGTCAGGAATAATTTAATCTAGGTGCATGCTTTTTGCATAGCCTTTAATCTATTCCAGTCGATATCGACCTGACCTGACGCCCACCTTCATGTGGACTCCCGCCAAACGATACGATACAACGGCGTCGATATTACTAATAACTACCCATTCCTTTACAACAGTACTTCAAATAAAAAAAACAAAAAAGGATGGGTTAAGTTCAGTGTGAGAAAAGCGCCCACAGCAAATTAGGCAAGAAATCTAAACTACTGAAAGCAGATCTACTAACTGTGTAAACTACAAGTTTCATTATTTTCGAATATTTATGGGCATCATCCAATGGCGGAGTCCAATTCAAACGATCCGCGCACGCTGTAATTTACCCCCTTTTTATCTACGGGGTGGAAGGGACACCGACGCGAAAACGGTTACCACGTATTCAGTGCATCATTCTGAACCCCCCACACAGAAACTTTTCATCGGTATTTTTTTTAATCAGCTATTCCATACATTTTTGACGTGTAGGTATTGCACTTTTGTAGGAAACAAAAGATTTTTTTTTTACTGATAGAAATATTCTATGTGGTTCAGCTCAGAATGATGTACTGAATACGTGGTAACCGTTTTCGCGTCGGTGTCCCTTCCACCCCGTATAGTATTTAAAATGAGTCGCCGAAATAACATTGCAGCTCAAAATGAGTCAAGTCAAATTAAAGTAAATACTCTTTTAATTGCCAATTTTTCCGCATTATTTTGAATTTTGCCCAGCGTTAACCATAAATACTTGAAAATTCCGCTCAAGTTATTCTTACTACATAAGCACTACAGTTAATCTACTGTGGTATATGGTTACCTCGGTTATATACTTTTGCTGTACGAGTGTGCCCGCGGTGTCCAACGAGGGTTGTAAATAAAAGAGAAACATGGCGTTACACACAGACACTCACAGAAACATATAGAGGATGTTCATTTGAACCCAACGGAGAAGAATGAGGTTTAATAAGAATAGAATCGAAAATGTATCTGTTTGGAAAATTAACTTAAAAGACTGTCTTGCATTATGTACGAGCAAACCCGTACAATATCATACATGTCAATTTTATGCTGACATCGACGCGCAGCGATTGAATAAAATAATACAATTTCAAGTCAACGATCAGTAGTTGCATAGCACCGTTTGAGCTAACAACAAAGGTCTCATTCGCCGCGAGTCGATCAGTTATTGGGTGCTCTTTCAATACACAAGTTTAATCATTTATCAGTCTATCTTTTAAATGTACCTTACCCGTACAAATATTTTGGGTTGAAAAAACAATTCATTTATAGTCTTATGGTCTATCAGACAATTAGGGCCCAATAAAAGCAATCTGTTAGTCATTTCAAAATAGCATGCTGCAGTTATCGTTCATAATTGTTTATTAGAACAATGTTTCTTCAATTTTGTTTAAGATGGTGTTCTTCTCAAGTTCTCTTATCTTTTAAATCATGTTTATAATGACTGCAACTCTGTCTTAATTTGTAACAACTCTGGCCCAAAACTAATTGCGAGATTTCAAACTCAAACACACAAACTGAACACAATTTGAGTTTAACTTACAAAATTTTCATTCATTCTCCCTGAGGTTCAAATGCACTAAAGTTAATAACACACACATAGACATAGAAAGATAAAAAAAACAATAATAGTAACCTGTTCTTTTAGAAGTAAGGCCTGTTGCCGCTTTAATTCTCTCTCCTGTAACAATGAGTTTAATCGTATTACTTACTTGTCGTGTTGTATTTGCAGGATTGTTGGTGGGTTAGACTCTAGAGATAAAACGAAACCAAAAAAACTTGGATAGATACTTTTGTGACTGTTTAAAGGATACTGGGCAAACTAGTGAATTTAAAAAAAAATTACATCTCATTTGTTCATAATCCACTTTGCATACAAATTTGCCCAGTGCCCTTTATTTTCAGTGCTTTTGAGTTCAAAACTACGTTAGTCGCGTCAATTCAAGTTGTATATGGTGACACTACACTCGGCGTATCTGTGCCAATATTAGCGTTATTTAAAAGAAAATAAATTGTATTATAATAAATACAGAATGTTCGCTTCTGTTCAAAATCAAAATATTTTATTTTAATAAACCTACATGGAGGGACGACTTAAAGGCGTTTGTGAGAGATTGGCCGGGGAAAACCGCACGGGGAGAAGAGTGGGAGGCCTTTGTCCAGCAGTGGGACAATATAGACTAAGGAATAAAAAAACCTACATGGGTTATGAAACGACAAAAGACAGGTGCAAGGTCCGGATCGGCCTATGGGAAGAACCAGCAAGAAACTCCATGGTTAATTGTTTAAGTAACACGAATATTTGGACAAAAACGCCAAGGTATAGTGCCAACATTAAATACAAATATGTGTAAATCTTGTTAATATTCATACAGACCTGTATTCTCTTACGCTGTTCTTCGATCCTCTGCTTCTCAAGCTCCTCGTGCTTTTGTCTTTTAGCCTTGATAACGAACGTGCGAACAACATCGAAAGCGGTACAGCAAATTATAAGATTACAGCGTTACATGGAACAAAAAAATAAAAAATGGCTAACTTAGAAATAAATTGGATGGTTGTGTTTGATTTCTTTTTCAATAACTTATCGAGTACTGCTTTCTCTTTTTGCTGTTGTGTGTATTTGTTTTTTATTTATGTCTACCGTTGGAAAGGAACGATTAATAGCGTATAATTATTTTAATTTGCATTTCAGTTTAATTCACGTAAATCTAACAAAATACCGACGAGAAATCAAACACATTTCATTTCAAAATAAAATAAAAACAATATTTTAACCCACTTGAACCACAAATCCCTAAATGATTAAGCACTCAACGAATTTAAAATATCGATCCATTTCTAGTAATCGTTGAAGATGTCGGAGACAGAATAATGTTTTAAGAGGGTGCATCATTATCAATATTTAAGTGCAACACAGAGATACATTTCATAATTACATTTAGTAATATTGATTTATTTATCAAAACGGTGCAATATTTGAAAGCTATTTGCGACGTTGCCAACTCTCTGAATGCACCCTCCCACATATTGTGTTTGGCGCTAAACGCATGGATGTGTATTTTCAACTTTCAGCGCTGAACAGGTGGGTTACCGTGAAGTCTTAAACCAGTATTGTTTTAATCTTATTCCAGAGTGGGAAAGAGACGGTAGACTTCCTCTATAGCTCCGTCTCTTTCCCACACTGGAATGACATTAGAACAAAACTGCTTTAAGACGTCAAGGTAATCCCCCCATTGTCCTTTAGATTAGGCTTTCACTTAGGTGTCGTGTAGCGTTATTGAAAACGAAAATTTGTGATCGTTGGTGCAAGTGGGCCTCAAAAATAAACAACGAAAATAAAATAAAGGCATACGAAGGTGAAGTGCGTGCAATAACTAAATAGGGTTAAAAAGAAAAATATAAAAATATAGTTAAAAAACAATATTTATAGAAGAGATATGTTGTCCCACTTTGTCTTCACTAAGTGAGATATTTTTCCCTCGAATTTTCATGATTTCCGTTTGTCAAGTGTGATGATTGTAAATTATATTTTTGTTTTTATACAAGCTTTTATTTAAACACCGTTTTATGATTTCACGGTTTAAAACTAAACTTATACTGTCACTTATGGGATATATTCCGGGATTGTTCCGCGATCATGGCGCTTGCAACGGCGTCGAAATATCTGGAGCTCAAAATCGTCAACAATCACGGAGGATATTCCGTAAGTGACAGTATAAGTTAAGCTTTTATCTAACTAGCAATGTTTGGGTCAAATCTTGCAACTGAATTTAAAAACAGTTATCTCGAACCGATTGAGCTCAAATTTTGCATACACGTTTAGTTTCGATGACAATGCATTTAGCAATTGCTAAAAGCAATTAGCTAAGTGACATCATTCCAAATCCAATATGGCGGACTAGTTATTTTTTATGCATCCTCATGATATGGGTATCAATTAAAAGAGTTTGCAGAGAAGAATACGATAAATAATGACGTAACACCTATATTTAAAAGCTTATAAAAAATATGTTTTTACTATAAGCTTGTTTTAACCAAGGACCGCTTTGGCCCTTTAAAGCAAGACTTTGTATAATATTGGTGTTGCGTTGCAGGCTCGGTAAAAAAAACTCGTTTTTTTCTATAATATCGTCTAGTATAGTATAGTATAGAATAATATCTTCTAGTATATATAGTATATTATAGTATCTATAATTTCGTCGAAGCCAGTTTTCTTGCAAAAGTTATTACGAAAACCGTTGATCAAGTCTTTTTTTTACCCAGAAATACAATGGATGCAATCATTTTCTAGGTGTTTGTTTGTTTTTCTATTTTTACATTTTTTTTGTGTAATTTAAGATACTGATTGTATGCATTGGCAATTTAAGCTAGAACTGTGCCAATTCGAGCAAAGCCGAAGATTTTGCCAGAATGTTACCTCAATATTAAGTCTTTTAACCTATAACTGCTAATCCTTCACCAGAAACTTCAGCCGTTCCACAAAACTATATACAACAAGTAGATACATCCATATACCTCAAAAGATTAGGCGTGCATTGTTAGTGAGACCTCGAGAGTTAGTACATTTTAGTGTATATGTCACGTACCAATGACGTATCCTTGCCTAGGGGATGCACTGAGATTGAAAGCGCCCCGTCTTTGCCCACATTAAAGGTCCCTTTCCTGATTTTCTTCGACATTATATCTGTCAAAATATCGTCATCTTCACTCAAGTCTATAACCTCTTTTAAAACAGATTTGGGACTGTCCTTTGGCATCAACATCAGATTTTGGGACATGAATTCGTTTTTTGCGTCTAAGTATTTTTGTTCTATCGCCTTTGGGTCTTCAGTTTTCTTGTCCCCTTGTAGCTTCGACCAATCACAGCCGTTTATGAATTCTGTTATCCTTGAATAAGATTCTATGAGTTTTTCTAGATTGTTCTCTTTGTCGGGCGCTTTCAAGCGCTTTTCAGCTGATTTTATTAATGTGAAGTCGTATTGTTTATTGTCTTTCCGTTTTGGGAGATCAAAAGCCGCTTTTTCAGCGAAATCTTTCATTTTGTCTAAAGCGTTGTATTCCTCAATTTCTTCTTTCCATCCTGATTGGTCGAATTTTATAGTTTTTATTGGGGAATTTTGTGAGTCTTTGGGGCCGGAAACAGGTATTAGGGAGAGACTGATCGGAGGCATAACGCGTTCCTTATTCGTCTTAGTGGCTGGTCCCATCACTATTTCCGGTGTTTTCCATTCGTCGATACCGGTTTTCGGTACCGTAGGGAGGGGCTCGATCGTCAACTGCGTTCTATTCTTGTTGATATGCTGTGCAATATTGCTTCGTTATAATTTTTATTTTTTTGTCGCATTTTCTTGTCTTTATTATCAATTTGGATTATGACAACATTGTCAAGGTCCCTTTGGCGGTTCGATTTTGTGTTATTAATATACTCTTAACCCAAGTAGACAGATTTTTACATAAATATTATAGAGAAGTATATAAGTATGTATATACCATATCTAATGCTAAACACACAGCTGAGCTACCAACTACAAGCTAAGAAAATCCAACGCTTTCTACTAAAAAGCAAAAAGAAACCAATTTTTTTAACGTTGGCAACCCCAAAAGGCCCTTTTTGCTTTTGAATATAGAACAAAAATCTACAGAATACGATTGGTGAGCACAATGTTGCCAAGCATCAAATTGATAATAAAAAATAAAAACAAACACAAGCACATGGGTTTAAAACATATAGAGACAAGAATAGTTCCCATATTATTAAGTTTTTTTTTTTGTATTATTTACATAGAACATCGATTAACATCACCAAGAAGTACGTGATTAGTATTTTATAATTGAAGATTTAATGACACATCTTTCGGTAACAATTATAATAACACATTTAGGTGGTAGCTTGAACAAAGGATTAGCATTAACAACAGTCGATACGGGGTGGAAGGGACACCGACGCGAAAACTGTTACCACGTATTCAGTACATCATTTTGAGCCCCCCCTACCCCACGTAGAAATTTTTCATCAGTTATTTAAAAAAAAAAACCTGTTTTTCCATACATTTTGACCGTGTAGGTTTATTGCACTTTTGTAGGAAACAGCAGTTTTTTTTTTAATAACTGATGAAAAATTTCTATGTAGCTCAGAATGATGTATTGAATACATGGTAATCGTTTTCGCGTCGCGCGTCGGTGTCCCTTCCAACCCGTACAATTAAGATATTATCAACCGATGAACAAGAAACTAAATACCTGACAATAGGAATGCGTAATTGTGCTAAAAGTAATGCATTTATTTATTATTTGTTTATTTATTTATGTACACACAAAATACTATTTATGTGCATAGTACTTTTTGTATTTGTAGTACTATTTGTGTGTGTGTGTGTACTATTTATGTGTGTTTTATGTGCATTTTATTGTGTCCCTCAATTTAATTGCCCAGACACTTCTTATTTAGTTATTTTCTCTTTCTCAGTGCAGACTGAAAAAGATCTTTCAAATAGAAATTGGTAAACGTTTTTTTGCCAAAACAAAGTAATGTATAATCGAACTTATTTTTTTTTTAATCTAATAATAATATGAGAACCATCAACAACACAGATAGGAACAAAATAATTAAATTAAATCCCACAGAATAACATTGAAACTAAGTCATATCCCGTATCGATACTGTCTCAAAAAGTTTTGACATTACAGTCTCGTCGTTTAAAGGTGCAACTAGATATTGGTCGATAGACGTCGAATAGTCCATAAGAATCACTTCAAAGACAAATATTATCATGTTACAAAATACAGGGTGGAAGGGACACCGACGCGAAAACGGTTACCACGTATTCAGTACATCATTCTGAACCGCCTACATAAAAACAGCTGTTTTCTAAAAACTGCAATACTTACACGGTAAAATGTATGAAACAGCTGTTTTTTTATCAAGTTACCGATCAAACATTTCTATGTGGGGGGCTCAGAATGATGTACTGAATACGTGGTAATCATTTTAGCGTCGGTGTCCCTTCTACCTTGTATGTTACAATGTCAAAGGTCCATATCAATCGATAGTTTATCGATGAACGATCGAAAATCGATTGACGAGCGGTCGAAAATCGATTGACTAACGACCGACCATAGAACGATTAACTGATTAGACGTGCTCGTTAACCACTGACCCAACCCCTCAATAAAAATCGATAACACAACCCAGGTATCATGCACCCCACTACATCGATAAAAACTGTCAATGTCATCGATCGACCGCAATCTATTTGCATCTATACGCTCTTTGAGTATCGTTATGGTATATGCAAGAATGTTACCTCTAGCAACTGTTGACTCCTGGCTTCTTTCTCTCGTTTCGCTAGCTCCGCTTTCTCTGATCGTTCGAGACGGGCCTGTTGATGAGAATGTAGTGTTATTGTATAAAAATTAGAAGTAAAAATAATAGAAGTAATATTATGAAGGAGTCTATTTTTCTTCTTTATCGTGTGGTTAGTGTTTAACTTGGTGTTAGAGTTTTTATGTCGCCCATGTGCCTTTTTTTTGGGATGGGAAATCATCAAATGACATAAGAGGAGAATGGAAGAAAAAAACGTGTTGCGCCGACCCCAAATAACATGGGACAAGGGCAGTAAGATGATCGCGGGCCTGTGGACGGTGAGTAATGGGCTAACTCGCCGTCCGTCCGTCTTATGATGACAGGCCGTGTCGACGGCGCGTTCGTGTTCCACGCGCGCTTCAAAGAGATGTCAGCAAACCACGCCACGAAAGTCTGACACTCCCTACCGCTCCGCCCAGAGCGGAAGGGAGTATCAGACTTTTACTGACTAAAACCCATCCATGTTCCTTCTTTTGCCCTTTGTGTTCCAGGGCCGCGGTATTTCTTTCGAACAGTCCTGCAACCCTGGCATCGTCCATGTGCCTGTGACTTGGCTTTATATGCCGTCGAGAAATATCTCTCAGGCATGCTGGTTTCCTCACGATAATTTCTTTCCAAGCAAGGGGGTTAAAAGTAAAGCATAGTAGAAACCGTCGGCAATACATACACCTACCTGGTCCCGCGAGCGGTGCGTGGCGTCCCGTCGCGCGTCCCGCGCCGCCTGCTGCAGCCGCGCCAGCTCCATGCGCCGGTCCAGCGGCGGCGGCGTGGGCCGCCCGCCCGCATGAGCTAGGATACGGGCTTCTTCCAGTCTGCGGACGAGAAACGAATTTGAGTAAAATATAGGCTGTATGTGTTAGTGTGGTTAGGAAGGCGCTTGTGACTAACAACCGCTCGGATCGATCTTTAGGTTAAACCGTTGATCCGTGGATCGATGACATACCGAGTTCCCTCAGTGCCTCGAAAGCATGTTAAGCGGTTGTCCCGGCTGTCATTTGTAGATCTTTGACAGTCGTTACAGGTAGTCAGTGGCTCGAAAGTCTGACAACCACTCTTATCAAGGGGTATCGTACTACCCTTTACTAAATGGGTTGTGGGGGTCAGATAGGCAGTCGCTCCATGTAAAATACTGGTATTCAGCTGCATCCGGTTAGACTGGAAGCCGACCCCAACATAGTTGGGAAAAGACTAGGCAGATGATAATGATATTGAACAAACATTCTACAGCGTTCGTTTTTTACCTCTTATTGATCTCATTCTCGTTGTAGACTAGCGGCTCGCCCACATCGCTGGCCGGCTGTATGTACTCGCCCAGCACGGTGCGTGCAGAGAAGCTGAAGTTGTCTGTCGACAACGGCGGGCAGGGGTTCGAGTCTAGGAACTAGAAATAAAACACATGACTATATTAGTAAGGTTAGTGTTGAGACCGCTGCTCTCAACATGGCCGCGCGCCCGCGGTAGCAAGCGAGGGGTGCGGGGATGGCGGGGACGCAGCAGAGCGCGGGCCCCCGCCACCCGCACCACACGAGTCCTCGCACGGCTGCGCTTACGCGTTTTCTTAGCGTCTAATAACTTCATTTTAATGTACTAGTTTCCAACCGACCGTTGTAATTTTATTCCTTTTCTTTCTTAATAATTATACTTGTATACAGTCCACTAGATTTCATTTTGCTCCACCACGGCCTATCGTCACGATCAGTTAGTTTAAATGGGTTAGTAAAAAAGTGGGGCCTGAAGTTCTATAATTATGAAAGAAGAGCTTATGAATGACACACTCACTAAACCATATTATTTGAGCAGGGGTCTAAAATGGCGTCTTTAGCAGAATCATAATAGGATAATGATATGAATTACGTTTAAATTCTTAAAATGGTCATAGACGTACCTACTATTATGAATTGTCACCTTGTGACTATTTTACGAGTTTAAATGTAATTCATATTATTATCCTAATATGATTATGCTAAAGCGGCCATTTTAGACCCCCAGATATTTCTGGGGTTCTTCTTTATCGTGTGGTTAGTGCCTAACCTGTTGTCAGAGTTTCTATACCGCCCATGGGCCTTTGACTTGGCTTTACATGCCGTCGAGAAATATCTCTCAGGCATGCTGGTTTCCTCACGATGTTTTGCCTTCACCGAAGCAAGTGATAATTCTACAATACGCACATGAATCCGAAAAATCAGAGGTGCGTGTCTTGTCGAACTCAGGACCTATGACTTGGCAGTCCGACGGTCACACCACTAGACTGTCACTGCTTATTATCGGGTTTGTTTTCAGTTTAAAACAAAAGAAGATTCAATCGATTCTTGTTGTAAGTAGTTACTTACATTGGATTTGACATTACATTACATTATATTTTAGTATTGGTCTCGTAGATTATGGGTCAGAAACTCTTTGCTCAACCTAGGAAATATTGGACGAAGGATTTTTACCACTATCAATTTTTGAAGGCATCAGACTCACTATGCACCAGTGGCGAAGGTTCCATACAACTCGATTCCTACCGGATTCCCTTTGAAAAATGGGAGTCAGTATTCTATTGACAAATAATATAATCACATTAAAAATACGAGTATGTACTACGACTTACCTCTTACAAAAATTTTCCCTTCGCTACTTCTGTGCACCTCTTTTTTTTTTTTTTGATGGGTTGGGAAATCATCAAATGACCCCCGCTCTGGGCGGAGCGGAAGGGAGTGTCAGACTCTTACTGACTAAAACCCATCCATGTTCCTTCATTGGCCCTTTATGTTCCAGGGCCGCGGTATCTCTTTCGAACAGTCCCGCAGCCCTGGCAGAACTGCTGTGCACCTCTGGCCTACTCCTTCAAAGAATACAGGAGTTATATTATGATACTTACGTTCTGTATGTCATGTAAGGAGCGCATGGTGATGCCGGCATGCGGGTCGGGCGGCGAGTACGTCACGTCGCCCTTGATGCTGCAGTTGCGGGAGAGGCCCTTGATCACAGTCACGCGTTTCCAACCTGTCGGTAAATATGTCTGATTTAGCACTGTTTTGTTAACATAGAGGAGCTTGTGGCTAAATAAGAACAGCCGCTCGGGTCGATCTTTAGTCGTGCATACCTAGGTTGGTCCGTGGATGGATGACCACCTATTACATACCGAGTTTCCTCCGTGCCTCGGAAAGCACGTTAAGCCGTTGGTCCCGGCTGTCATTTGTAGATCTTTGACAGTCGTTACAGGTAGTCAGTGGGCCGAAAGTCTGTACTATAACTGGGTTGTGGAGGTCAGATAGGCAGTCGCTCCATGTAAAATACTGATATTCAGCTGCATCCGGTTAGGCTGGAAGCCGACCCCAACACAGTTGGGAAAAGGCTACGCAGATGATGATGTTGTCTGAAGACATATCACTAACGATCCATTTTATTTTTCTCTAAGTGAGACCTTTTGAAAGCGCGTGAAACCCACCGTCATTCATGGTAGACTTTGAAAGTCTATCCACCAGGTTTACCGAGACGTTCGATCGATGTTAAATAGTGGTATTAAACATTGGAGGCGTGTTTCATAGACTTGTGAAGCGACTTGTGACGAGATATGCGACATGACTTGCAATTTGCGACTTGCGATTTGCGACTTGCGATTTGCGTGTTGCGACTTGCGATTTGCGACTTAACTGTGACTTGCGACACGACTTATCAATCAATCAAGTACTTTATTTCGATCAAGAGTCCATATAGGTAGACTACGACAACGCAATGCAATGATGATGATGATAATGTTGGCGATGACGTAATGATGTTCTTATAGATTAAGATGACACTGTAGACTCACCGAGCGCTAACGGCAGTCTGAGCTGCGCGTCGGTGGGTCTGCGACTGGTGTCGGACGCGTCCGAGTCGGACGGACAGCTGTCCGACGGACACTCCGAGTCCGTGCTCGCCGTCTCGCCGAGCAGGGCTTTTAGTTTTTCCTGGAAATATAAAGAGGGATAGGTTTTATAGGTATGTATATGTGTATGTATTGTATGTATTACGTATATTATATTGTATGTATGTAGTTTAGTTTATAAAATTAATTAATTTGTTAATGTTATTGCACCATAAGTATACCCTCTTCTGCAAATCTCGCAGTCAAAATTAGGTTTGCTGTAAGAAAACCCAATTCTGGGTTAAGCTCGCCATTGTATATTATACCTATATTATTGCAATTTGTATCTAAATTTGTTATTTTGTGTGCAATAAAGAATAAGAGGAAGTTAGGCAATATGTGAAGTGTCTGGAAATTTCATCAAGAACCAGATAAAAAAATCTGATGTTTTCTAAAGTTGGCTGTTATGATTGATAGACCATAATTCTCTTATTCTACTTGTATGATTGGTCGACAAACAAATATTGTTTTTGATTCTAGAGATAAAACTAAGTATGTATACTACTTTCGTTAAGGTCTACTGATGCACCTAAGACTTCGTTTTTGAACCATTAATAAGGTTTTTATGATGAAAAATAATGTACTTATAATGATCTTAGTGGGTGACCAGATCACCCACACCAAGTGGGCGGATGGTGAATGGAGCGGGAATCCACAGGATGCGAGAAGTCTAGGACTGATCGATGTGGCAACGCTTAGAGGATGGCTATGTCCAACAGTGGACCTATTTCGGCTGATATAATGATGAACTCACCAGGTCAGTCTCGGCCAGTAGCTGATGCGCCAGCGCCGGCCTCAAGCCAAGCGCGCGACTCTGCGCCAGTAGCGAGGCGACCGTGTTCTTCTTGGGCTTGCTGACTCCCCTGCCCAAGTTGCGTGGTCTGCCTTCGCGTCCTGCCCACCCCGCTACTGCTGTGGGCAGGATGGTGGTGTTAAGTTATACCTAGTGCTTAGGTTGGGAAATTAGGCAGATTAATCTTTTGAACGCCACAAATGGCATTTGAGACTGTGGTCGATGGTGGCGTTCAAAAGTTTATTCAAGTAAGTTGTTAGACATCAAATATTTTGCATCTGTTCCAAGTAGGAGTATAAATAGGGTAGTTGACACAACAATCAATTGACATACTTTTTAAGAACTGTCAAAAGGCGATTCCCCATTAGATTTTGTTTTGGCAATAGCACGCTGTGACGTCCCTATTTAGTCAACTCAATGACTCAACTATTTATTGATTTCAAAGCAACTAAAAATCTCATTTTGCAATGAATTGAAAATTAATCGGGTTTTCAGATCTAAAATAAAATGTTTTTTTAGGGGCGTTGTGTCTAAGAATTATTGTTTAATTGTGTCAACTACTCTATTCATAATTAATCACTTGTCAACAAGATAACCACTTTAAAATTGATCCAAGAGTATTTGCATGCTTAATATTTTCATCATGTAATTTTAAACCAAGATTTTCACGAAATAAATCTTTATGCGACATCTATATTTTAGAACAACATTTAATGTTGGTTTTTCGAAACCAGAACTTAATCTAAAATTCTTTAAGGGTTATATTTCATTACTGGATAGACAACATTGCTAATCTTTCCTAAAGATGTGTAGCCCATATCACCATCTAAATGTCCCCAAACCAAAGTACTTGAGGAAGTACAACGTACATTCACTATCCTCGCTGCCGCTGGACTTGGGTCGCGGCGCGTCCGGCACCGGGTTCATCTCGGGAGCCACGCGACGGGGCTTCGCGCCCGGCTTGCGACGGGCTGTTGGGGGGGAGAGAAAGAATTTAATGTGTAAAAATAAATATTGGTAAATAGTAGGAAAACACAGGTTTTTTTTAGATATGCCTATATCCAAACTATGGGAAATAGGCAACCGGATTGAGATATCATCGATAAAGAAAAAAGATTAAACCTGCTGAGCACTTGGTGTTGCCATAAAATAGTAGACGTTGTTTTTACACCCGATTGATAGTATTGATATTACGTGTTTGCAGTACAGTTCGTTATGTTTGATGTTGATGTTACAAAAATGTGGGTTAAAAAAAAAGTAAATACTTACATATCCTGTCATGACTGGAGGACGCATTGAGTGAACTACTCAAAGACGTCAGTCGCGAGAGAGCGTCTGAAGCTTGCGAACTCGCTGTAAAACAAACAAACAACAAAATAATAAATCTAATATTTTGCTCCACTCAAGTTGACCAAGACGACAAATAAAAGAAACACATTAAATGGAGATTTATTGATCAGAGACACAAAAAGCTTTTGAAAATGAAGAGGATTTTCTAACACAAATTTGTGAGCTTTTGTGGAAGCATTAGGTCACTTAGTTTTAGTGAAAATGGGCGTTACTGTTTCATTTAACATAGGGTTTTGAGATCTGACTGTAGGTAGATCAGCAAATAAAATGCATCAATTTAAACGCCCCAATAGACTATTTTACTTGTCAAAACAGATCTGCCTTACAAGCTGCATATTATCAGAATCTTTTTCTGTATATGTTTAATTGTACTTACCAGGAGTAGGTTTGAGTGAGAGGTTAAGCGGCGCATCATCATCCATTACTGAAGACTTCACGCCCAGGTCCAGAGGCGAGTCCTCGCCCATTTTAGTGCTGAGGTTCAGACCTGCATCTGTGGGAGTGACGTGAGATATGTAGCTACTAATATGGCTTGACACATGATGATAATGTGATTTATTCAACCAAATCATATCAATATTATATACACTTATAAGTTAAAATAACCTAAAGTAACTAAGCGTTACTTAGCGTTGCCACGCTGCGCTGTATGGCAACGCTAAGCCTCTGGCCAAGGTAAAAGCCAGCCCTTGGGTCACGAGAAGTGTCAACTAGGCGTTTTGAAATTTCCATGAAAAGGTTGTGAGCACTCGGACCCCACGGTCCTAGAGTTTCAACACCCGGCAAACCAAACGGCATATGATTGTTTTGTAATTGGAGGAATTAATAGTCTGACTATCATTAACACTAAAGAAAGAATATTTACCATGTTTACTATTTGTTGTGGAGGTCAGATAGGCAGTCGCTCCATGTAAAATACTGGTATTCAGCTGCATCCATCTGACTGGAAGCAGACCCTAACATAGTTGGGAAAAGGCTAGCCAGATGATGACTATTTGTTATGAGTTCCCGATATTTCGGCACTGTTGCAAACGCCATGATCATGGATAAACTGAAGTTATTACAAGTGGGTTAGTGTAAAGTAACCATTTCAGTGCTGATTAATGTGTTGTCGTATTATTTATTTGTGCTATTTCAGGTTTTAGCAATATGTTATTCCGGGTTTCGGTTTTTGCAGCTATACTACACTAAATTCTGTATACACAGTTTAAATGACTGTCTAAGTAACTCGACGAAAACAGCAGGTTGCTGGTTTAATAGATTTACGCAGAAACCAGTCGCGTCGCTGCAGTCTTTCATTGTGATTTGGCTGCCAGGCTGCTGCCTTCGGAAGCCACCTCTCAAAATCTACCAAAGCTGTAATAAGTAACGGGCGCTATGAGACATACAATAGTCACCTGTGGAGCCCGCGAGTTGTCGCTCCAGTGCGGCCAGGCTCACGCCGCTCTGACTAGCTATCGTTTGTAGCAGTTCTCGGGATATGCCTGGGGACAAACAGATATACATTAATAGGGATCAAAGCTGAGCAAAGATTTTGAGGTTGTGGGCATGGCAAGTGAACATGGAAACTATTTATACAGCTGATTACAAGCCTGTCACACTATTTTCAAACCACTGTAACTCCTGAAAGCCAGAATCAACAGTGGCGACCACCAGAAAAGCGCCGAGACAATGAAGCTCGAAGTCCCAGAGAAACAATTTAACTGTCTTGGATCCCGCAACGAAATGAATCAGAAAAGAATAGCGAAGGAGTAGTATAGATCGATAGGAATACAGATGATTAGTAGTCGCACCGACTTGCAATTTGTTTATATGATTTTATGAATCAACATAACATCACGCCTATTATCCCTGAAGGGTTAGGCAGAGGTGTATCTATACGGGGTGGAAGGAACACCGAACGAAAGCGGTTACCACATATACATCAGTCGGAGCAAAAAACCATACATTTTGACCGTTTATAGGTATGAAATATCACACGCGCGTACACACACACACACACACACCACACGCACACACCACACACACACTCACACACTTTCTAAAAAAAAACTTAAAAAATTTCTACAGGCTTTGAATGATGTACTGAACACGTGGTAACCGTTTTCGCGTCGGTGTCCCTCCCACCCACAGTTCGCCAGTTATTTTTAAGTCGCATGTTATAAGGGGCGAGCCTATTACCATGAGCCCGGGACAAAAGTGTGACTATTGGCTACCATTAAGAAATTCCTTATAGAAAAAAAGCAACAACTCTTGGCCCAGCCTGGGAATCGAACCCAGCACTCCATGCTAAGGCTTAATAAGATGATCTTGAATTCGTACATGTATATTTTTACTCTATGGCAAATTATGTAAGTGGACGTCGCGTCGGTTTTACCTCTGGACAGATATTTTAGTCCTGTATATATTCAAGAAGGTAACGCTTAAAAGCTACGTGTCACATACCTGCATAATCCGACAGATTGGGTGGTGGGGTCCCGGACATGGAGTTGTGTCCGCCTCTGTCCGGTTTGTTGGGCAGCCGGATCACTTCCACTGACGACCGCGAGTTGCCGTACTCGTCCTGTAAACAAAACAGCGATGACATGACATGAGACATTAATTTTACAGGGCTCTGATGTAGATTTATACCGTAACTTACAGGATATCTTCCGTGATTGTTCATGATTTTGAGCTCCCGATATTATCCCGGTTTTTTTTTTAGTTTAGTTTAAAACCGTGAAAGCAAAACAGTCTGACTATAGGTTTACATACGCTGATTCTCACGTTTTACGGAGATGTACCTATTTGAGGAGCTCGTGGCTAAATAATAACAGCCGCTCGGATCGATCTTTAGGTTAAGCCTCGCTTGCGTAAGTTGGTCCGTGGATGCGTGACCACCCATTACATACCGAGTTTCCTCCTTGCCTCAGAAAGCAAGTTAAGCCGTTGGTCACAGCTGTCAGTTGTAGACTTTGGCAGTCGTTACAGGTTGTCAGTGGCCCGCAAGCCTGACAACCCTTATCAAAGGGTATCGTATTACGTAGTACTAACTGGGTTGTGGAGGTCAGATAGGCAGTCGCTCCATGTAAAATACTGGTATTCAGCTGCATCCAGTTAGACTGGAAACCGACCCCAACATTGGGAAAAGGCTAGGCAGGTGATGTAACATTTACTAATGAAATGGGTAGTAAATTTGCTGTGCAGCGTTCATATTTCGGGTTCTAATAAATTTCCGTGACTTCACTTACAAGTTTAGGCCGTTTGCTGGGCATCGGCACGTTCCGGTCGGCGGGGTGCACGCTCACGTGCGGCGGGTCCAGGGAGATCGTCTTCTTGCGCCCGCGGGTCGTGCCCGAGCCCGCCTAGGAAACAAAAAAAAACAAACATAAGTGAAAAATGTTTTTATTGATATTATTGTTCACAAACTTAATTTTTTTTTGTGCTTACAATTTACTCGCCAAACTTAATAATTGGATGGCGAAAAGCACTTGTTATTAAATACAAATGTTAAATTTATCTCGTATTAGTGTGTAGAATAGGATAAAATATACTTTATTGTATACCAAAACTGAAACAACTGTTACGTCACTCGCAGCTGACTTCCTAGCCGCCATAACGTTTGAACAGAACTATATCTAAACTTGATTTCAGGATTTATTTTATCTAGGTCAACAACTCCATTGACTTAAACTGATGAAGGATTTGCAAACCGATGGGCAGATTCATAAGAACTTCAGCGATGAATATTCTACAGCTTGCTTACATAAAAATAGGTATTAATAAAAAAAGGTATCAACATACATGTGCTTTTACCTTGGGCCCGGCCAACGAGGAGGTATACTTAATGATTTCCGTATCCGGAGGCAGTCTGACACCACCCAGCACTGACGACGGATCACTGGAAGAAATATATCGGTTTAAATCGTTGAACAATGTTTAAATATTGAAGTAAGAGCTTGTTTCACCACCGCTGGATAAGTTATCTGGCAGAGCATAATATGCTATTCCTAATGTGATTGTCTGAACTTATTTGGCGTAGTACTGTCGGAAAGTCTATGGTAAAAGTATGACCCTAAGCAGGCCTAGCGTAGTACGGAGTTTTAATAGAATAAGAGGCCAGCTTACACTGGCCCTATCACTCTCAAAGAGAGGAAGCAAGCAAGTAGTGTTTAATACAAGGTGTAAACGGACTCTTCACGAAGTTGTTAACCAAGCATTCTGTACATCAAACTAAGTAACTCTACGCAAAAATTGTTGTTGAAAAACAACCTTTTTTTGGGTGAAAAATCACGTTTTACGGTAGGTAGGACTCATTGTAACGCACTCAAAACATTGTGCTAATGGGTGCGTTAATAGTACGGGGGTCGTGGAGGTATTTACAGTAAAATGACAATCCTGAATTTAAAAAAAGTTGTGAAAAAGTTAGAACTTTGAACCCCAATGTCTCCGTAACTAGAAGATTCTCAGGTAAGGTAGGTATGGTAGGAGTGTCGCTGATGGACCGCAAAACAAACGAATGGCTTCGAGATCAAAGCAAAGTCGCAGACGTGACAAGACGAGTGGCAGGCTTGAAGTGGAAGTGGGCTGGCCATGTGGCCCGGAGTGAGCAGTCGTGGTGCAAGCGTCTCCTAGAGTGGAAGCCATGGGGTGAAAAGCGACCTCAGGGTAGGCCACAGATGCGGTGGAAAGACGATGTGAAAAAGGTTGCTGGTTCAAATTGGATCCAAAGAGCTCAATGTCGCGACGAGTGGAAAAAATTGAAGGAGGCCTACACCGATAAGGTTGAAAAAGGCTGAAGAAGTAGAAAGTAGTAAGAAGTAGTGGTAGAACAAAAAACATTGCAATGACGGGGAGAACAAGTGCCTTTCAGCTTCGTTAAGGGTATATTTACACACATTATACTGCTTTTGTTACCAGTGACACCGTGGCCTCTCTTCTTATCTGACAGATTATTTTATACAAGTGATGTTCTTGGATCCCACAAAGAAATTAATCAGAAAAGTAAAGCGGAGGAGTAGGAAAACCATAAGTTCCACTTCCCTCCATATCAGCAGGAGACAGAACGAGACAAGGCCAATAGGCACAAAGGGACGTTTACAACTGGTATCCCAGTTGTAAACGTCCCTGTTGCCTAGCACCACGGATAAATATTATCATTAATGGGTCCTAAGTTGTGTGCTTATAGCGGGGGGGGGGGGGGGGGCTATTTTAAAAAAAAACACTTTCTGTTTTAATCTGTTAGATAGTGGTTATCCAGAGATAGTAAAACAGGCCCTAAGAATGTTAGAAAAGTGATATCTTACCCGCCTTCTAAAGCAGCACTGATAGAAAAGAAATAGTGAGTATTAGTTATGTACAATATCAGCTTTATTTATAAGAAGAAAATCATTGTTTGTGCAACTACAGTACTTTCGCAAGTTATTATGCCTTGTGACTGTGACTGTAGCTTAGCTTTTTTTGACTTTCAAAAGTGCCTGTAATGGTCTAATTGAAATAAATGCTTTGAGTTTGAGTTTCAGTTTATCTTTGGACAATATCTGTATTCAATGGTGGTTCCAATAAATTGTTTAAGTACCGTATATACATTCATATGCATGTAGTAAAACGTGGTTATTTTAATATTACAAACAGACACTTCAATTTTATTTATTTGTTTAGATATTGATAAGCTCTCTCTTTAGCAGGAGCTTCCTTTCCATTCCTTGAAGACATAGCATAATGAACTAGTACTATCTTTTTCTCTTAAATATTTGTGGCATATTACACATTTGTGAGTTTCTGTTTCTTCTGTTAAATTACGAGTTGGGTAAAAGCAATGTTTAAACTCAAGACTTTTAATTAATTTGCCCCAGCAGTGGTGCATGCTATCAGCTAGATACGCGTGAAACACATAACCCTTTACTGTGGCGAAGTCGGGTAAAAAGCAAGTAAGTAAAGCAGCAGGTTTTAGTTAAAGATATGTGTGTTATACCTGAGTATGGTGTGAGGCAAGCCTGTAAGCGAGTCTATGCCGCCATGCCGACCATCCTTATCAGATCCTGGCATGCCGAACGGGTAGAGCGGCGACATGTTCTGGAAACAAACAAATATAGTTAGGTACTAGGACTGCAGGAATAGTGGAAGATTGCGCTGTTACTTTAGTTAGAATAATTAGGAGATTGTTGTGCAAGAGAAGAGAAGTATGGAAGAAGAAGACATGGTTCGCCGACCCCAAATGAATTGGGATAAGCTGCAGGTGAACGATGAAGATGTTAAGCAAAAGCATACTCTCTCATTCTGAAAATCAATAAAAGACTTTCATGACTTTCATTTTGACATGAAATGAAAATGAAATTGATTATGAATAATAAAATTAAACTTGTTTGTGTGTTTATACAATCATAATATTATTAGGATCTTCAGTTACGTTAATAATTTTATTGTAAACCCACTCATATAATCGTTGTTTTTTTTGTAATTTGTATGTCAATTAGCAAAACATAGCGCACTACCTGATTTTTAAGATCTTGTTTGTAATTATTACCTATGTTTACGAATAAATGATTCTGATTCTGATTCATGAATACCCAAGTTTTCTTGTAAACACCAACAGAGTTTCAACTCTCATCACTGCCTCGATACCACGGTCCAGCATCTCTCTCCGGTCGTTACATTACGAGTTTACGCTACTGAAAGTGCCAAACTCGTCGCCAAATTTTAGGCTGCCTCGATTTAAATAGTCATGGAAACGCTTAGAAGAAGATTACGAGTAGCTATTGAAACTCGTAAGCTTCTTAGTATCGTTCTTTGTACACCTAGTGTATACATGAGTGAATAGTTCTAGTTATACCATCGGACTATAAGAGTGAGGGAAGGGAGAGTGCCCCTGTGTTTACTCACACACATAAGCATTAAAATATCTTCGCTGTTTTTGACCAAACGTTCAATGAGTCCTAGAGTGTTGACCGCGTATCGTGTAGTGTGGGACCCCACCTAGATGTACCGACGGTCATTTAACTCTTAAAATTCTGACCGACCAGAATCCTGACTCCCAAGGTTCAGCAGCAGTAGTAGATTTTGATAGGCTGATTGACTACGGTCTGGAGGATCTTTAATTACCTTGCCCTTAGCGGCGGCGGCGACGGCGGCGTGGTAGGCGCCGTGCGCGGCCGCCTGCGCCAGCATGAGGTCGCCGCGCAGCAGCGCCAGCTCGCGCTCCTTGCCCTTGGAGCTGGACGATGATGAAGATGACGGCTTTTCTGGAAGAAGAAATTATGTGTTTAGTCAATGTGGCAGATTATTGGAGTGGTACATGAGTGAAAAGTTCAAGTGAATGCTCGAGAGCATATACACAAGAAGTTGGCAGATTCGTCTCAGAATTAAGTTGTCGTAGTTTTTCTTGTTTATCTCTCTTAATTTTATATATTTTGTTACATGTATGTATATATATATTTAGTCTTATTTGTTTTAGATATAAATATTTTCTAGTCTTTTTTTTCTGACATTGCACCTACTGTTTTGTCTCTGCATCACCCTAAGGTAGACTGGTAGAAAATGCCCAAGGCATTAAGTCCGCCTTTGTACTGTACAAAGGCTTTACTTGTGCATAAAGTTTTAATAAATAAAAGTTCAATTGGGGGCGACAAAACCAATGAAAAGTAGACTAAAGGTAGTTTGAGGAATGTGTGCTACTAGTTTTGTAGCCCAAATCCCACGCAAGGACGGCAGCGACTCGCTAGTTGTGCCTTTAAAACTATACCTTGATTTAACATAAACTGAACGAAAAAATATTATAAAACAGCTAATCCCTGCCTCTAATTTCCACTTCAAAATCATTGAAGTTTCCAAAAAAATGTTTTATTTCATTATTACACGTTGTACATTATACAGTTGGTGGCGCCTCCTTTTAAGCATATATGTAGATGAATTTTTATTTTAGTCTTTTATTAGTTTAATTTTTATATTAGTCTGTTGGTGTGTGTGTGAATATGTGTGCGTTCATGCGTGTGTGTGTGTGTGTGTTTGTGTGTGTGTGTGTGTGTGTGTGGTTATTTTATACGGAAACGCTTAAATGTTTCAATCCACAAAGATAGGTCCAGCAGAGCTTCCTTTTCGATGGACTGGTTTATGGCTTAAATCCAACTTTTGCTGGTTATATACTCACTACTGGGCTGTGGGGCCGCAGACGGCTTGCTACTTGGCTTGCTCTGATGAGGAGAGGACACCAGGCTGTTGAGAGAAGCCAGGCTCGACAGAGATGCTGAGTGATGCATCGCGGACGGAGATGATGTTTTTGGTAGACCGTAGGAGGATCCTGGAAGATGGAGAGAAGTTAGAATATTGTGGGTCATGATGTTGACACATTGAGAAGCCAGATGGCAATGGCTTTCAAAACGTTCCGTTTCACTACAACGACTTTCAACATAAGTTTTTCGATATCTTATGTCAGTCCAATTCAGTCATCATTTTTCCATCATCATAATCGCTGTTAAAATGTCTCTTTGTCTTTGCTTTCAGGTCTAGGTTATCAATGGAAACAATCTTAACATCACATCAGGCCTGTAATCCCCGAAGAGTTAGGCAGAGGTGTACCTAATAGTACACCCACATTTCGCCAGTTATGATTAAGTAATATGTACTAGGGGGCGTGCTTATTGCCTTCAACCGGGCACATATCCAGACTTCGTGGCTGCTACTGAGAAATGACTAATGGAAAAACCCAATAACAATCTGCCGAACCGGGAATCGAACTCGGAACATGCTTAATTGCTCAGCAGTCGCGAAACAATCTAGTTTTTTGTTTGATTTTTTTACATAATTAGTGTGCGATATGCATACTACACCCCGTAGTCGAACTAGCTAAGTACTCAGAACGCTGATACCGGCCGGCACGCTAATCGTGAACACACTTTCCTTCACAACACAAAAGATTAAATCCGCGAATCGAACCGCGAACCTCATGAGTCATGACCGCATATAAAAAATGACATTTACTATGATAATACAACATAGACAGACACACGTATAATAGGATAGTAGATACGTGCCCCACTCACTCATGTTCTGCGAGTTGGCGCTGCTGGTCGAGGGACTCTTGTCCTTAGTGGACGCGCTCGATGATGTACTGCTTCTGCCTGACCTGGAACATAATAAGAAGTGTTAGATACAGAAGAAGGGGAGAAAGACGTACATCCAAGCAGGGGTTTAGAAATTAAAGCTATGCCAAGGAGCTCGGCTTTCAGTCAAGCCGGATGCAGCTGGAGCAGCTGCCTATCTGCCTCTTTAACTTAGTTACCGGACAACGCGATATCCCTGGGTGTTGGTAAGACTGTTTGTCCGACTTTCGGGCTCCTGACAACCCATGACGACTGAAATATCTGCCAGCCACTGGTCCCGACTGTTATTTGTACACGTAATGTAATGGACGATCACCCATCCACGGACCAACTTCGGGAAGCTCGAGCTGCGATCTTCGATAGCCTCGTGCGGCGGTTCTTGTCTAGCCACGAGCCCTACACAACACTAGCACCAGGGCCGAATAACGAAAAAAATCGGATGCTTGCGAGAAACGCAAGTCTCTACATCCAAGATGCATTTCTCGCAAGCATCATTAAATTATTGCAACCGAATTTTTTCGTTATTATTAACCGATCGAAAGTTTGCGACAGCGTCGGTATCTATGTCGAGACTGCCGGCCCAGCTGTCACTGGCTATGTATGAAGATCCTTACCTCTCATTCCGACTAGACAACTTCCCCGGTTTCTGCGGCTGCTTCAGCCCCTGCCCTCCGGACAGAGCGGACAGCGCGGCGTAGGGGTCGGCCAGGGGGGGGAAGTTTAACCCTGACGCCTGCAGCCGCGCGAGGTAGTCTTGTGCCGCTAGGTGTGAGGCCATCGACCACCACGCTGCACCTGGAGAGAGAGGAAAAGAGTTACTAACAGTACTTGAGAGCTTAAAGGGACTGATAACAGTAATGGACGCAGCATCGACTTGAGCCGCGAGCCGGTTAGAAAGAGTACAGTCAATCGAATAGTCCAACCCGGATTCGAGGCCCGTCCTCTACGCCGAAGCGAGGCAAATGACGTCCTTTTCGCTTTTATTGCATAGCTAGCTATTTCTGACCAGCTCAAACTAATTCCATTTCGTGTGTGGTCAATGTCTATAGAAATATGTAGTCAAATCTGGTGTTAGCTGGTAGTCGGTTAAAGGGACCTCGCGCACTACACGACCACGACTAGTGCCCGCAGAAGCTTTGATCAGGAAGAAAGTTTGGTCGAACAATCTGATGTCAGACCAGTTTTGTTCAAGATAGCGGCTCGTGGTCGCGTAGTGCGCGAAGTTCTTAAAACAACAACAGCCCATCATTTTTATGACGTTTGGAAATCTTTGATGGAACGAACTTACAGTATCCAGGAGTAAGAACCGGTCCCTTGAACTCCTGGTAAATGAAGATCATCCTTTGCAGGATAAATGCCATACATAATGATTAAGTAATTGCGGCTGGACGTATCCTCTGTAAAGCTTCGAGTACACTGTTATCATCAAAAACCATTTGGCAAGACATTAAATTAGCATGATTGCTCCCACGAAGACCACTGTTTCTTGGCCTAAGTATTCCACTGCATGGAAGGAGGCCTCTCCTCATTCAAGCAGTGATCACCATTCGCTTGCTCAATGCATGCTGCATGTGACGATTCCAGACTGGAAATTCCACAACTGGATAAAGGCATACCTCCACCTTTGCCCAATTATGGGCACTACCCACAGGCAAAGATTGAAATCGTTGCATGACGGACGGTTATTTACGATTAGGTCGTCCGAAAAAGTGTCTACACTGAGAAGAGTGACGAGCTCGCACACCCCGATAGATATGACATTCAGTAGGGTAAGACGTGAGGCCTACCTTACGTCTCCATCCAAATCTAACGATTCAAATCTTTGCCCTATTAAAATAACTTACAACTAACTTATAAACTAATAGCAAACAAACGAAGCAATCATACCATTGTACTTACTGGCAGCTGGATGTAGCCCGAGGGACGCTGCCTGGTTAGCTGCCACGCCGAGGGTGGTGGGGGGCGGGTAGCGGCCTCCGAAGCCGAAGAGTGCGGCCTGCGCTTGTGCCTGCGCTTGGGCCGCCGCCGCGCCCCCGCCGCCGCTGCCGTCGCGCCCCCAGTATGCTGGAAAAAGAAGGTGGCAATTAATATCATGACTGGTAGAACTGTCTCGGGAACTAAATTCCCGAATTACAATTAGCTCGTGAATAAATAATAACAGCTGCTCGGATCAATCTCCAAGTTAAGCCGCGCTTTCCAAGGTTGGTCTGTGGATGGGTAACCACTCATTACATACAGAGTTTCCTCAGTGCCTCGGAAAGCACGTTAAGTCCCGGCTGTCATTTGTAGATCTTGGACAGTCGTTACAGATAGTGGCCTGAAAGTCAGACAACCAGTCTTACCAAGGAGTACCGGATTACCCTGTACTAACTAGACCACAACAGCAGGTTAGCGATCATCATCTGCCTAGCCTTTTCCCAACCATGGGGTCGGCTTCCAGTCTAACCGGATGCAGCTGAGTACCAGTATTTTACATGGAACGACAGCAGTTTAGCAATAACACAATGAAAGAAAATCTACTAAAACCCAATCAATTTATAAGTCACCTTGAGACAGACAATCTAATAGTCAAACCACATAAAAACGAGGAAGAACTAACGCCAGCAAGAACGATACCGATAAAATAACGATATCGGTTATATTTTACATTCACACAGCTACTTATTACTTTACACATTTGGTGCCACAGTATAGAACTAACAGTATGCAAGTCTGTTAGTTAAGCTTTCACGGGTTATAACTAAATTATACTGTCACTTACGGGATATCTTCCGTGATTATCCAGTATTCTCAGCTCCCGATATTTGAGTGCCTGAATGATCGGATGAAGATATCCCGTAAGTGACAGTATAAGTTCAGTATGCAAAGTGTTACCAAATAATCTTAGTGTTTTGAGTCCACATCTGCCTAACCTTTTCCCAACTATGTTGAGGTTGGTTTCCAAGTTAACCAGATGCAGCAGAAAACTAGTACTTTACATGGACCGACTGCGCCATCCGACCTCCACTCCTCAACCCAAGTTACGGGATAACGACAGATGAAAGACAGTGTTCGGAGTGTTAATGCCGATAAAAAGTTGACCTCCATTCAAATATCTTATACCTACTAAGTTCAAGACTAGCAATCAAAAGAATAAATCGTTAACAAGAAGAAAGCTATGGTAATTTTTTTACAGATAACGTAAAACAGCTAAAGAATACATGATAATTTGAATGGTACGAAGGTCAAGGTGGATAAATGGGTTTTGGAATACTAAGGAATCATGAATACAAGAGCGATGTTTATTATGTTAATAGGAACTTTGCTGTTGAACGGAATTACGAAAAGGTGGAAGAATTCGATACGAAACCAACAGCATATAGAAACTTCAGAATTCTGTAAAATCTACAGTCCGACTTCACATACTGCTTCTCTTGACTTGTACCAAATCCCTCGCTTCTGTGCCAGCCTCATCCAGGTTTTACCCTCTTTGCGTAAAGATAAGGTATGAAAAATGAAAAGATACACGGCTACCAAATGTGAGTACGTTTCTTGAAGATCTTTCACTATACATTTCTAGGGTTACACCGGAAAATCAAGTCCACATAATGACCTACCTCAACCCAAAAAACATAGTTCAAAACAAACTTCAAGAACACTCGACCTTCTGCTCAAACGTCTACACAGTGGCGTTGCCAGACAAGACAAGATTCTCATAAAACGATAAATCATTATATTCACGGACGAACACCGACTTGATGTATTCTTGTATGAGTCACTGTGGAACACTTTTTGAGAAATACTTTTGTTGATACTGGCTTAGGAATTTATTATCCCAGGATAAAGCAGAGATCACATTTTTTTGCAATTGTTTTTTTTATTTGTAGGGTTGCCGCAGTAATTAATTTACCCAAACATCGTGCAAAGCTCGTTAAGCGCGACACATCATCATCATTTTCCTGCCCCTATCCCAATTCATTTGGGGTCGGCACAGCATGTCTTCTTCTTCCATACTTCTCTATTACTCGTCATCTCAGAAGTCACCTCCTTTCTAGCCATGTCATCCTTCACACAGTCCATCCATCGTTTCTTTGGTCTTCCTCTACTCTTAGAGCCATCTTAAGTTAAGCGCTACACATATTTAAAGAAAAAAGAAAAACATTTTGTCTCTGTCATCTTTAAACGATTGATTAAAGAACTGGAAGTCCTGGGCTGAGCATTTGCCCAGCAGTGGCCACACTCACGCTGAGACACTCCGAGGCAGTCAAATGCTAATGCGATAGGAGCGCTCGTCTAGCCTAGGTGTTCCTCGCTTGGCTGTGCACTCTCGCACTCGCCCTGCGTCGGAGCGTCTCGGCAAAAGTGGTACAGTCGCCATAACAATAATACTCAAAACAGCACGCTATTCCATAAAGGTGGCTGTAAATTCTCACCGAGATACTTCCGAGGCAGAGTGAGTGCGAGAGCGTTTAGCCAAACAAGAAATACCGAGGCTGGACGAGCGGTCCTTTATGACATTCTCGCACTTGAGAGTGTCTCAGCGAGAAGTGTACAGCTACCATAACAACTGGGGTTAGACGTCCACTAGATTCGGCTGCCAGCTTGCAAATGAGCTTCAATGCAACCTAAGCGGAGACAGCCGTGTGACCGATTAGATCTTACTAAACGTAGCGATGAATTTAAATGAAATTTTTATTTTTAAGTAATTAGTAATGGTATTTTTATGCTATAAGTGTGGAGGTGGATTTCTAGATTTCTTTCTCTATTCCTTTTCCAAACTGAATCGGTTCGCCGAATCCCGCCAATGTGGCCCTAGCATTAGAAGTACCCTGAAATATTTATTTTTACAAGAAATACATGTTAAACATTACAGAATAACACAAAACGAACGGATGCCGACTGATGTATGAGTCAGAGTGCTCTTTTAAGATAATACACATACATTTTATTATACCTTCGTATACTTCGCTAATGGCCGAGTAATGGTTCGGCAGATTACTTATTAATAGACTATCGATGTGTAATAATAATTTCAATATATTATTCACAAATGCGGAGCGAGTGTCTGTTTGGTGTGTTTTCACAACTGAAATGCTGCAGCGATTTTGATGTGGTTTCGTAGGGAGGTAGTTTAGTGCTTGAAGAGACACAGGATACGCTTGATTAGAGCACAAAAAATAAACAAACGAGCGCACCTCAGTTTCACCTTTCTAAGTTATAGCTACACTTACAAATATCGATAAACAGATATCTTCTACTCTTTAACGTGTCGAGGGAAATCTGACTTCAATCGGTAAAGAATTTGGAGATAAAAACTGATATCGCAATTTGCATTTTAGGAGTATGTTGTTGTTTGAATGTTGTTGTATGTTGTTATGTTGTTGTCTGCGTGCTTTTCTTGCGAGCATTTTCATCAGCGTATTCGTATAGTTACGGATTCAAACGGATCGGATCAGATGAGCCGGTTAGGTATGCGTCATCGGGACGGGGTCCAAATATTCGGCTGGGCTGTGGTTAACCGGTCAGTAAGATGGATAACCAAACATTAAATATCGCCACATTGTCATCTTCCTTGGGGTCCGCGCAACAGGTTTTATTCTTCCAATCTCCTCGTCAACCATCACGCTATCATTTACTCCTTTTTCTTTCATTATATTATCATTCCTCACACAATCCATCTGTCGTTTGTTTCGTCTTCCTCTCCCTCTCCATCCATTCACATTTATAATCATGATCTTCTTGCCCTTGTACGTTGTACCATCCCATTCTACTTGGGTTCGGCGCAACATGTTTTCTTCTTCCATTCTCCCCTGTCAGACGTCACGGCATCATTTACTCTTTTCCCTTTCATATCATTCCTCACACAATCCCATCTTTTCTTTGGCCTCCTACTCCATCCATACAACAGTAATATCCATCACTTTTTTAATAACATGCGTTTCATCCCTCCTCATTACATGTCCATACCAAGATAGACGACTTCCTTTCAATTTTTCTGTAACAGGCTCTACTTTGAAACTTCCTCTAATATAGTCATTCCTTACTTTATCCATTCTTGTCACTCCACACATCCATCTCAACATTCTCATCTCCGCTACATGCAATCGATTTTCATACATCTTTTTCACAGCCCAGCATTCTGATCCATACAGTCTCATCCATACATTTTGATCCATCCACATTTATAATCATCACTCTTTTATTTTACCAAGTGAACAAGCCACGACAACCCACTCCATCATAAATTAACACATAATTCATCCGTTTCTTATTTATCACCCACTTAAACCTAACATAAAACATTGATACTAGCCCACTACATAAGTAAATACTGCAATTATTACTTATATCTAGTTTTTTTTTTGTCGTTAACTCTGTAACTGGCCATGTGTATCAATTAGAACCATGTATAGGATACATACTTAGTATAATTAACTCTTTCATCTCTCTTGCCCAGAAAATAAAGTTCAAAATTAATTATCAAGTAAGTATTGAAATGCAATAAACTAATAAATAACACTATGTCTTCCTTATTACGTGGGAAATAGAGTTCCAAATTGAATATCAAAATAGTCACCTGTCAACAATAACTTTTATATCAGACAGTAATCGTCAGGCATTTGTTTTTCTTGTTATAAAACTTGCATTGCGCTTTATGCCCATTTTTGGGAAAGGCTCATGTCCAGCAATGGGCAATAACGATGGGAAGAAGATTATCTTTCGTTTATTTTTTTTTTGTTGATTATAAATACGATCTACAAGAAGCTGAACAGTGATGCTGATGAATTTATGAATTATAGCAATGACATTTTTATTGCGAGTTCAAAACAAGGTTACTTTTCTTAAAATTAATTGGCGAAACTTAAGTTGAACACATCGGGAGTGGCGTAGTCGGGATAGATTGACCACGGTCTTACAAGGGGTACCATAAGATAGGAGTCGTCACCGAGGAAGGCCGAGGAAGCGTGATAACTTGGAAGCGTTTATGGGAGATTGGTACTCATAGTTATGACCTGTGCCAAGAAGTGAGATAATACATGTTGAAAAAAACTCAGAGCCAAGAGTTCACTTCATTTTCGTACAATAGACAAGAATTTGAACGAAGTAAGAACCGTCAAAGAAAGCAATCAATTTTTGAAGAGGTAAGCCGGACTACATATCTTTAATGTGATTATACTCGTATTATTTGCCTATAGAATACTGACTATGCCATTTTTCAAAGGGGAGCCGGTAGGAATCGAGTTATATCAAGCAATTACTAAACTACAGAATAAAAATCATATGATAAGTTATTACTTTTACTTAAGTAATGACCTGACTTGTTTGTAGATACGGGTGTGCCCAGCTACTTATGAGTATGACTCATCTAACCAACACTTTTTCCTGTGGCGTTTAAATCGCAATAGTGCATGCTACTTGACAGTTAACTTATCCAGTCACATAGAAACTCGTTCTGTTTAACATTTTTACCACTAGCAACTTAATTCCTTTTGTTTTTAGCACTGGCCACTTGCTTCTTTTTATTATTTCTCACATTCCCAGGTCTCTGATGTTAACTTGGTGGTCTTGTAGTAAGTGCATAAACATACATATGTTTTTCTGAAGTGCTTAAATACCTATTATGGAAATGGGTATGTGTCAACTTTGAGAAAAGCTGTAGGGAATATAATCCATACCAACCCGACTTCCTTGCTTTAAAGATGCTTATTATAACATCACACCTGTAATCCCCGAAGGGTAAGGCAGCGGTGTACCTAATAGTACACCCACATTCCGCCAGTTATGATTAAGACCCATGTAATAGGGGGCGTGCTTATTTTCATTAACCGGGCACAAATCCAGACTTCGTGGCTGCTACAGAGAAATTCCTGATGGAAAAACAAATAACACAGGACCTAATGCTCAGCAGTCGCGCCGAACCCAAGACCTCGTGCTCAGCAGTTGCGCTTGAGGCTACTTGACCAACGAGGGCAGTCCGTGATACTAATTATAATTTTGCTAAAGTGACTGTCTGTCTTTTACCTTTTCACGCCTCAATGGCTAAATGGGATTGAATCAAAATTGGCACACAGATAGAATGATGTCACCATGTCCTAGGTTGGGGCATATGATATTTACATACCAACTGGGGGCAATTACTGACCGGGCAAAGACTTAAGGGTACCTACAAATCTTTCGAAAATCATGGCAATTATTGATGTTTTCAGTCCGTTTAGCTTTATATGATTTTATCCTTCTATTATGTCTCCAGGACAAGCGGTTTGGGCTGTGTGTTGAAAGGATTTTTGGGAATTCCATCCCTATAGGGGTAAAATAGGGGATGGACATTTATATAAAAGTCCGTCAGTTGAAGTTATGATCTTAAAATTTTGTGTTTAGGCTGACGATTGAAAATTGATTAATACGTGTCTCAGCGTTTTTGGTTAAAAAGGGGGATGAAGGTATGTAACTATGTTTGTTACCGTAACCTGGATTAACCTATAGGTTACTTTTTAATCCCGGTAGTACGTTCCCGTCGGATATTTATCGACATCCACGCGGGCGAAGCCGCGGGCAAAAGCTAGTAGTGAATAATTAAATATTCCGTTTCCAGTGTTAATGATAAACGCCTACTCTGCTGCTAAATTGCTGAAAGCCATTCAATAACTGAATGACGGTTTCATTTTAGTACTCTGATTTCTTCAGACTGTGCCATGTATGGGTTAAATCCAAGTATGTATTGGCCAGTAAAAGTTTTTAAATAGCCTGTTAAGCGACCCACGCTAACACAGACCCCCTTTTTCAGCTTCAGACCACACAGAAAACCCTCAAAAACCGTATCTAAATTCACATTAATATCACCAAAACGTCAAATATTTCTCGAAACCATATAACTAACACGATACCTGAGCATTCAACTAATAATCGGTTACTACAGTCCTTTACAAGAAGGAAACCGCCGTACCAAGAAAAACATCAATCAACACAAGCCGAATTGACCTTTATTGTAAAGGTTATAGAAGTTAGGTGAACGGTAATGTAATGTTGGTGCTCTGAGAAGCGCTGGGTGCAGGGTCAACGAACTCAGCCAGTTTGCTTATATGGTGTAATATCACGCGAATGCAGGGTTGTCACAAAGATGTTGATTATAGATTAGAAGTCAGTTCACACGTTTCTAATGGTGGTTTAGAAAATGGAGTGAATTGAATAAACTATGTTATTTTATGGTCTATCACTTCTATCAGCCAAGTGCTAGGTGACGGAGAGCCTGTCTGTTTTGCTGTACGAAGTAATTTTATTTTTTATTCACTTCGATGCCCGTTGATTTTATAACTCCACAATCATGATCAGACTGGATTTAGATTAAAAAAAACCGGCCAAGTGCGAGTTGGACTCGCGCACCGAGAGGGTTCCGTATAAACTTGTAGGTATTTTATTATTAAACTACATATTTACGGTTTTCAGTTTTTTTCCTTTACATGTGCTTTAAGACATTGCTTCTTGCCAAATTTCATGATTCTAGGTCAACGGGAAGTACCCTATAAATTTTGATTCCCTCAAGAGTGTCGAAATATACGTTTTTTGTGGTATAAACGGCCGTATCTTTTTTTTACGTTAACTTAGAAGTTTGATATTTTCACAGCTTCAAGCTTCCTGACCTGAGTATATGGTTTTAATTTCAACTCGATACCTCCACGCGTTCCCGACATAAAGGTTATTGACAGACAGACAGACGAACGGACAACAAAACGATCCTATAAGGGTTCCGTTTTTTCCTTTTGAGGTACGAGACCCTAAAAATAAACTACAGAATAAAAATAACCACTTTTACCTTCCAAAATGTTGATTAAGAGATCAAACATGTTTTTAATGAATCCTAACCCATTCTAAAGATGCAGAAGCATTTGTATATCTTTGTCAGTCGTTATGAGGTGTCAGAAGTCCAAATGCCCGACAACTAGTCTTACTAATGGGTATGGTGTTACCCCGTCACTGGGTAGTGGACTTTTGGAGGTCAGATACACAGTCGCTCCATGTAAAATGTTGGCATTCAGCTGCATGCTGCATTCAGTTAGACTGGAAGCTGGACCTTGGAGTTGGGGACAGGCTAGGCAGATGACTACAGTACACGAGAACAGCCTTCGTTGCTGTTTGAAGTTTTAAATCAAACTCAGTTTCACATGGGATAAAAAGTATTTTTGAAGTCGAACACAAACCGATCCAATAACGCTGGATTTCGGCACTCGGCATTTTTGACTCGCATACGGATTGCTCGAAAAATAAATGAAAGAAGCATATTAACGTTATGGCGTAATGGTATGGTTTAATGGTATTGGCGTTATGGTATTAATTCCGCCTCTGTACTTTGTGCTTGAAGTGTTAAATAAGCAAATAAATAACGTTCATTCTTATATAATTTTATCGCTGTATTGGTGTCGTGTGAACTGTGAATATGGAATGAAACCAAAATAACCATCATCATCTGCCTAGCCTTTCCCAACTATGTTAGAGTCGGCATTCAGTCTATCCGGATGCAGCTGAATCTACTCTCCACAAGACAGTTAATAAGATACCCCTTGGTAAGACTGGTTGTCAGACTGACTACAATGAACAGTCACCAAAAAACATTATTTGGACGCCTTGCAAAGCAGCACATAGTAAGACATAACTTTTTTATAGCACCATGTACAGACGCCAGCACATCGAGCTACTACAATCTGTCAAATTTCTTTAATAGATTTTCAACTTTATCTCTAAAGTGTTAGGTTCAAGGTTGGTTGGGAAAATCTGACAGTTTCGGGTAGGTTGACTTGCTGGCGTCTGTACTTATTTTTACCTATGTGTCACAAATAAACATATAATTTGAATTAACCGTTCACTCTCGTGATGCGTCTGATATAGTCATTAATACTTACCTTTCTTTTCGAGGTGCTGTATTACAGGCTAAAAATGAAGCCAATAGTTTGCATCATCACAATATAAATCACTCTTCAGAACCACAAAAGGACAGCCCTAACAAGTGATGTTTCTCGTCGGTTTAACGACAATGCATGTAGTTGGAGCCACGAACTAAAGACAAAGTTATTATTGACCGGAAAGTGCTGGCCAATGATCGGATGCCATTTAATGACAACGCGTTTTGTTGAGAAAAGTTTACTGGACTCTATGGTGTGAGTTTGCACGTTTCTGCTAAGTGAGTCGCCGAAACTGCTTGAATTAATACCAGCATGGGTCAATCTTCAAGGGCAGTTTGCAGGTGGGATGAGGCGTAATTTAAGCTGCTTAAAGTGAGCAGCCGAAAGTACGTTGCTGACTATTCGGCATAAAATATTCCGATTTGATGGTTTAGCAGATGTGTGGGTGGTTTTCAAGGCCGGCAAGTGCCGTAAGTACCTGGATGAGACGCGCATAGACCAGGGAAGTATGATAAAAATATAGGGAGTTTTTTTCATGACCAATGGTGAGACACTATTTAGATAGTTATAAGCTATGGCACACACAACTAGACGATCCCATCAATTGACAATATCAAAAAATAACATTAATAGATGTCAAACGGTTAATAGAAGTGACATGTTCATTACTTCCGGAAACAATAAAGTCATTGTGGAGACTTGAGATCGTTGGAAAACTAAACATTATAGATACAGACAGATGGATATCATATATGTTTATTGTACACCGCTACAAGCCGTTTCTATAACCAGAACTCTCATCTGCCGAGCCTTTACCCAACTATGTTGGGGTCGGCTCCCAGTCTAACCGGATGCAGCTGAATACCAGTATTTTACATGGAGCGACTGCCTATCTGACCTCCACAACCCAGTTAGTTCTGGGTAATACGATACCCTTTGGTAAGACTGTGGTTTGACCTGTATGTAGGTATGTTTTGTTATCAATTTTAAAATCTTACTCACAATAGGAAGTTGGAACCTTGCGTTCCGAAGTTTCGAAGTTAGACTGCATTTTCGTCAAATACAATTTACCATACGTTTTTTTTTTTTTTGAATGGCCTCTCGCAGCGCAACAACTCTAAGGTTGAAGCTGCTTAACCGGACAATGCAATTTACCCTACAATTCACAAACCCATTATATTCCCCCTAAGATAATAATAGCACTAGTTTCATATTCCGCAAACCCAACCAATCGACGCAGCCTTTTCTTGGATTCCCAGATCAATATGGTAATCACCTGGAAATACCCGAGGTGATAATAAATTCTATGCGAGTAACCTATGAGAACGGATTCTCAGCCAACTGTCTCTAGGTGGAATTAGTGGGGTGTCCAATGTTGAACAATTCGTGGAATGCCTATAGGAGTGTGAGAATTTTTGTAGGAATAGAAACGGTTGTTATTATTTTTATTTTTTTTGTGGAAGAACATCTCAAATGTACGTTTAAAAGTGATTACTAACGTTATCATTAACACTGAACCGATGGACTGATTACGGTTACGGTAGACCCAATTTGTCTGCTCATAAACAGTACCTGGAATACCACTTTATCCGTGATCATGGTGCTTGCAACAGCGCCGAAATATTGGAAACTCAGAACAAATCTCCCTTCTTCCATCGGGAATCCAGACGTACTGCGGGTTATCACCCATTCCTTGTCGATGTTCCACACATTCGCACGAAGCGCTTTGCTACATCGTTTATTATGCGCACAGCCAAGGAGTGGAATTCCCTGCCTTCGTCGGTGTTCCCAAGTTCATATGAACCCAATCTATTTAAGTCGCGAGTTAATAGGATTTTTCTGGGTAAGCTCGTTCCATCGTCGACCTCATCTCTGTCGTCAGGACTAGATTGAGGTCAAGATTAGGCCCATTTAATACAAAAAAACAACAAATAGTTAACATGGTAAATATAGTAAAGTTTTCAGTGTTAATGATAACATCTCAAGTATTTCTGTCATCAGTACAAAGAATTGGAAACAGAAGTGTTTCAAATACTGTTTAAAGACGAAACCGAGTTTGATGACGTCAACAATAATACAAGATTTTGTTTTTCTGTTTGCTATCACAGCGAAACTTTGACCGTAACCAGAAACCGGGAAAATGAAAGTGTTTTATCAGAATCGGGTCAAATTCCGCATTTTCCTCAAGAGCTTTTTGAGGTCAGTAGGACCGATTTTTGGTCTCTATATTCTTGAAAGTAAATGCAATATGTTATACCGCCTCATAAGAAAGAATTTCTGATAAAAAATAAACCACGGATCAGGTGGTCCGTGGTTTATTTTTTATCAGAAATTCTTTAACGATTAATCGATTAATCGTTTTTTTTTTTTAATTTTTTAACTTTTTTAATTCTTTTTTTTTTCTTTTCTTTTTTTCTTTAATGGATTCACCGTGTCGCATACGGAGATAAGCGCATACGGACATCACTAGAAGTATTGCAGAATTTGCAGACGTGTTGCTCTCCCAAAAAGAAATCTAGGGCTATCCCAGAATCATTTTTGTTGTTGTAGAGACAACGGTTTAAGTAGCTGTAAAAGCCAGATTACCCTATTTAAAAGCAACTACTCCGTTTAACATATGTATGTTAATTTAGTAACCAAGCTTATATCACGCCTGTAATCCCCGAAGGGTTAGGCAGAGGTGTAGCTAACAGTACACCAACATTTCGGCAGTTACGTTTTAAGTCCCATGTAATAGGGGGCGAGGCTATAGCCATTACCTGCTACTGAGAAATTCCTGATGGAAAAAAAAATAACACTGTCCGACCCGGGAATCGAACCCAGGACCTCATACTCTCGACTCCCTTCCGCTCCGCCCAGAGCGGGAGGAGTCATTTGATGATTTGCCATCCGAAAAAAAAAGGACCTCATCAGCAGTCGGCCAACAAGGAAGTCACAATCACTAAGATAATAACAATGATAAAGTAGTAACTTACCACCAAATAGGTTAGCGGCATCAAGCAGGCCGTCGGGGGGCTGCTTGCCCGCCTCGCCGCCATCCCCCCCGTCCTTGTCCATAACACGCCTGAAACCAGAGAAACACCTTTGAGGATATGACACGAACCAGCTATCAAATTAGCCAATAAAAACATCTTTAAACCTAAAAATATACAAAAGGTAACAATAGCGAAGGGTAAATTTTTGTAAGAGGTAAGCTGGAGCACATAATGTGATTATATTATTCGTCTATAGAATACTGACTGCCATTTTTCAAAGGGAAGCCGGTAGGAATCGAGTTGTATGGAACCTTCGCCACTGAGGTAATATAAACTCTTTGGATCAGTTTTGTAAAGTGCTAATAAGTTAGCAGTCGAAATTATCCAAACACAAAAATGGTAGGTAAAGTACCTAGTAGGTATACATACATTCATAAACTAACGTCTTTTTCTCATGGGGGTAGGCAGAAACCACATATAAAGGTAATATACCATGAGGATATGATGACACTTATCAACCACCTACATTTT
Organism: Eurois occulta; assembly: GCA_950022335.1. Lineage (NCBI taxonomy): Eukaryota > Metazoa > Arthropoda > Insecta > Lepidoptera > Noctuidae > Eurois > Eurois occulta. The sequence goes on from OX465506.1 coordinate 6,385,239, forward strand.
TATTTGACAAACAAGCTCTTTACATAAGACGTAGTTATGTATGGTACACCTTAAAACCAACACTGGTGGTGGTGGAGGCACCAACTTAGGATGTATCTCTTCCTCCTCCTTATTTTGACGTCAGTTACAAAGAGAACCAAAAAGAGCCTACAAAACCTCTCAAGGATCCCAAAAGCCCAAGTCTGGGAAAGGTGGGCAAAATTTTCGGCAAATTCAATATCTTCATCTACCTGCCTTTTTCCAAATATGTTGGGGTCGGCTTCCAGTTTAAACGGATACAGCTGAATACCAGTATTTTACATGTAGCGACTGCCTATCTGACCTCCACAACCCAGTTAGTAATCGGTAATAATACGATATCTTTAGTAAGACTGGTTGTCAGACTTTCGGTCCACTGACTACCTGTAAATTCAGTCTTTAAAAACGTCCTTTTCAACCATTTCAAGCGTTACTTGGTAACACGTCTCACGGTTGCTCAAGTTCCATGTAAATAATATTTTTCCAAAGTATTTTAATGTAATTTCGTTTTTAGGGTTTCGTACCCAAAGGGTAAAACGGGACCCTATTACTTAAGACTCCGCTGTCTGTCTGTCCGTCTGTCACCAGGCTGTATCTCATGAACCGTGATAGTTAGACAGTTGAAATTTCACAGATGAAGTATTTCTGTTGCCGCTATAACAAAAAATACTAAAAAACAGAATAGAAAAATATTTAAGTATAAGTGGGGCTCCCATACAACAGACTTGATTTTTTGCCGTTTTTATTGATAATGGTACGGAACCCTTCGTGCGCGGGTCCGACTCGCACTTTGCCGGTTTTTTATGATACACAAACCTGTTATTGATTTTATAAAATAACTTTGGTACGGTTTGAATGTAAGTATCGAGGTCAAGGTTAACCGCGTTATTTGTGTTTATTTTGTTAGTTAAGTAGTTACTTTGATATATAAATTAGTATAAGGGCAGGACAGTTATTTTGGTTAAGACTACACTATTGCACGTGCGCGCTTCCCTAGGTTGGTCTGTGGATGGGTGACCACCCATTACATACCGAGTTTCCTCCGTGCCTCGGAAAGCACGTTCAGCCGTTGGTCCCGGCTGTCATTTGTAGATCTTTGACAGTCGTTACAGGTAGTCAGTGGCCCGAAAGTCTGACAACCAGTCTTACCAAGGGGTATCGTATTACCTAGTACTAACCGATGTGCTGGCGTCTGTACATATGTTATTTCCGTAATTTATATTTTAAAGCATAACACTATAAATAACTCGTTACCAAACTAAAATAATCTTCCATAATCAATGAGGAGCATTGTATATTACGTAGAACCCCACGCTCCCCCGTTGTACAACGTACAACATCAATGGGGTGGAATCCCCCCGCGTCTGAATGGAGTTTATTTTGTAATGAAACCGTACTCCCACGCTCACGAGGCCTAGTCAAAATTATTAATTGGCAAGGGAATCATGTTTTTGAGCTTATTCCGACAATAAGTAAGAAAAGCCGGCCAAGTGCGAGACAGACTCGCGCACGAAGGGTTCTGTACTATAAAAACGGCAAACAAATCATGTCTGTTGTATGGGAGCCCCACTTAAATATTTGTTATTCTTTTTTTCAGTATTTGTTGTTATAACGGTAACAGAAATACATCATCTGAGAAAATTTCAACTGTCTAACTATCACGGTTCATGAGATACAGCCTGGTGGCAGACGGACAGACAGCCAGCCAGCGGAGTCTTCGTAATAGGGTCCTAAAACTACAGCATCGTTGGCCTAGCAAGGCTGGGGAGAGGACCTGGGTTCGATTCTCAAGTCGGGCAGTATTCTTGACTTTTTCAACAGGAATTTCTCAGTCTATTAACATTACATAACCTGTATTCTTTGAAAGGTTGCGAAGTGTCAAGTACATCCACACCTATCTAGTTGCAGAAGATAAATAGGAGGCGAGCCATATGCCATGAACCGGTCCTAAAATGAGACTCCAGGCTGCTTTTGACAAATTCCATAGAAAAGGACCTATATAAAATTTTTCTTGACTGAGAATCGAGCCCGAGACTCAATGAGACAGGAATTCCATTTTAATAATGCCAGTTTTTTTGAAAAACCAACACAAGTAAATCAAACTCTATTGGAATCCAAACATCTAACATAACAGCAAAAAACCGTAATAACATGCTAAGAAAACCGTAATCCCATCAAGTTAAACACACACATAACCGTAAACGCATTCGCTATACTTGTCACGCGTTAACCGCTCACCCATCGTTTTACTAGCCGTGACTTACGACGCTTTACCTTGTATTACAACTACGTTTACTATGAAACTGGGGAGAAGTACCAATAATTAATTTGCTAGTTTAGTGGTTTTAGGGTTCCGTAGTCAACAGACAAGGAACCCTTATAGTTTCGCCATGTCCGTCTGTCTGTCCGCAGCTTAGCTCAAATACTTTTAGTACTAGAAAGCTGTAAAAGGTAAACTATCACAGCTAAGTAGGCTGTACAAGTTTACGAGTAATAGTCGAAAAACTTATAAAATGTACTTGGATAACACATTTTCCTAAATTGTATGGGAGCACAGTTTTTCAACTTCAAATATAAGTTTTTTTTTATTATTACAATAAAAATCATCGTTCGGAGGCAAATCGGACAAATAGGAAGTGTCCGCATATTATGATCGGCAACTACGGAACCCTACATTGTGCGTGGCCCGACTCACACTTGGCCGGTTTTTTAAACTTTTATGTTAATTGGGTGGCAGCCACATACGTCGATAAAGATTAAGCCGCGCTTGCTAAGGTCGTCTGCGGATGGGTGACCATCCATTACCTACTGAGTTTCCTCTGTGCTTCGGAAAGCACGTTAAGCTGTTGGTCCCGGCTGTCATTTGTAGATCTTTGACAGTCGTTACAGGTAGTCAGTGGCCCAAAAGTCTGACAACCAGTCTTGCCAAGGGGTATCGTATTACCTAGTACTAACTGGGTTGTGGAGCTCAGATAGGCAGTCACTCCATGTAAAATACTGGTTTTCAGCTGCATCCGTTTAGACTGGACGGCTCCCAACATAGTTGGGAAAAGGCTAGGCCGATGACGAATTTGGAAGCTCACAAGCTTCCTCTCTGTGATGAAGAGTGAACTCAGTGCGGGTGGATGTGAATGTCACATGTCTTCAAATGTTTATTTCTAGCTTCTGGGACATCCCATTCTGACGATTATGATGATTTCCTTTACCGCTTTGAAGAGCAGTGGAATTTTAACTGGCTGAATGTGGCTGTCTATCGAGTTAACGACGGTCTGCCGCTTTTTACCCTATGCCCCTTAGTAATAAGGTTGAAAAATGGTCGACCGTCAGTGAACTGTGCTGTACAACCAACCTTTGGTCCGTGCTTACACCTTTGAAAAATCCAGCGTGATTTTACGCTACAACTACAATATTAACTGTAAGTCCAACCGATTCTAAAGATACAATCTTATTTACATTGTTCATAATGCTTTTATTTCTATCATTGTGTGTGTAAATAATGAAGTAAGAACATATAATAAATTAGTTTGTATGTATATACGAAGATACTATCAGAAAATTTATCGTCCGTAAAATATCATAGAGAATACAATGTAGAAGGAAGTTCTCAGTTCATGTGAGTAGTTAGTTAACATTTTTGTGTGTGCCCTTAACCAACACCCCTCTCTTCTTACCAAATCTCCTTGGAGACCCCAATAGTCACTTTACACCGCACTCATCATTTTCAGACTTGAACAGCCTAGCTAGAATTCTGTCTACCCCAAAATAAAAAGCGTGAAAAAAAAACCTGTAGTAAAATCAGACACCGACCCCATTTTTTCAGCGAAAAATTTTCATTCATTGCACCCCCAAGGTTACATACAAGGATAATGCAATAAGGAAGACCCCCACTCCTCCCCCGCACTGATTCATACCCCCCCGAACAGCTGATAGGGGGCAACACCCCCTGTGGGGTGGTACACCTCTGTATAGTATTAATATATAAGTAGGTATGTACGTCAGTTGACCTAGGTCAGGATTTTGACGTCATGACCTTACGGTAAATAATTTTATTTTATATATTTCGTGGGTTATTTTTTTGGGAGAATATTTTGTGTTACGCTAATTTTGGTGTCTTACCTTCAAGATGCCTTTATTCTTCGAGATTCCCCTTCGGGGCGAAACGAGGGTATTAAAAGACACCAAAACAAAATGATGTTGCTTCATCAATATTGCGCTATTTTTAGGGTTCCGTACCCAAATGTTAAAACCGGACTGTCTGTCTGTCCATCTGTCACAAGGCTGTATCTCATGAACCGTGATAGACAGTTGAAATTTTCACAGATGATGTATTTCTGTTGCCGCATAACAACAAATACTAAAAACAGAATTAAAAATATTTAAGTGGGGCTCGCATACAACTGACATGTTTTTTTTTTGCCGTTTTTATAGATAATTGGTACGGAACGCTTCGTGCGCGAGTCCGACTCGCACTTGGCCGGTTTTTGTTTAACATAAATACGGGACCTTTACAGTACAGCAGTGGTGGCCCAGCGGTAACAGCCACGACTTATATACATATATATAGGTCGTAAGTTCAAACCCAAACTGACCAAACTTCAAACCCATGCAACATCCACCAGCTTCCACCGGGCCTACACGGTGGTACTCTATGGCTTACAGCCCTATTCAAACCCATGCGGTATTCGCTACTGTCTGCGGTAGAGAAAACCGAGTGGGTATGCGGTAATATTAATGTTCACACCAAAGCGGACTTCGCTGTCCTTGTGAGTTGTGGGTAGAAGGCGCGATATGCAATTACCTACAGCGGCAGCGAATACCGCTCATGTCCCTCTAGCTGCGGAACTTGATACTAAAAACCTGTGCGAACCCATCCGGTATGTACTGACGCCAGCAGGCCAACCTACCCGAAACTGTCAGATTTTCCCAACCAACCTTGAACCTAATGCGTAAGAGATAAAGTTGAAAATCTATTTAAGAAATTTGACAGATTGTAGTAGCTTGATGTTCTGGCGTCTGTACCTCGACCCACAGCGGCAGCGAATACCGCTTAGGTTTGAATATACCTTTAGGATCGGGAATGCTATCGCACGCGACAGCATCGACGGTGTGCTCGGCACAGCTCGGCAGCACGCTCTGATTCTCGCTCTAGCAAACGACGGTCTAAGCGACAGGGGCATGGAAAAGTGCTATTCCGTGCTGCTAGATCGGGTTCAGCCCTTACTCTCTCTCACAGGAAGCCGCGAGGAGGCCTGTGCTGTCTCGAAGCAGTGGCAACGTTATATGTATAGGCTGATTACCATTAGTATAATCAGCCTATAATGTTCCCACTGCTGGGACTCACGGCCTCCTTTCTAAGAGAGGGAATGGGCTATAATCCACCACGCGGGCCCAGTGCGGGTTGGTAGATGTCACATGTCTTCGAATTTTTGGTTCTAGGACATGCCGGATTCTTAACGAAGTTTTCCTTCACCGTTTTTGAGAGCAGTGGTGATGAAATAAATTACACAAAGTCATGTGCCTGCCTGGGTTCAAAACCACGACTTACTGTTCGTAAGTCGGGGCCACCACTGCTCTCATAAACTGATTAATTATCCTTAAACTACGAGTATATCCTTGACATTACCCTGCCATTAGAAAGTAGAACGACAGTTATTTTTTTATCGTTTTATTGATCTTTTATTTATCAACAAGTAAGTGTTATTCTCCAACATAAGGAGGCAAAGTTAACACCTACTTAGGCCCCTTCATTAATATTTATCAATTAAGTATCTCTATCTCTTTTTATCACTACAAGGATAAGTAGGACACAATGAGTCTTTAACAACGATATCCACTCACATAATTACACACTTCCAACGTAATTAAAAGGTTTTTGACACCTTTCTTGTATAACATTATAAGACCTTTTGTGCATAAAAGGCAGGTGACACAATATAACTGTACATTAAAAGATGTCATAATCCGTGACATTTTACAAATTAAATACTAGCTGTTGCCCGTAACTTTGTCCGTGTGTAAGAATCAACCAGCACTTGGAAATATTGTAGCTTTGTGTTGGCAGACCGAGCTGGTACCCTAATTCAACTAAAAGGCCTTTTAGCGACTTTAGACTGACAGTTTAGAATATAAACCACACTTTTACAAGAATAAAAATTATCTGACAATCAGTGCACTGGACAAAAAATTTTTATTTTCCAAAATTAAGGCGCGGTGTTACCTTAATATTCCCAAAAATTGGTTTCTTAGATAGTTGAGTATGACGTAATGCAATGAAAATATGTAACGCAAAAAATACATTGGACAGAGAAGGGTTTAAAGACAATTTTCAATAAATAATAGTTCGATATTCCCAGTAAAAAATTGGGAAGTTGCGCCACAAAAATAAACTTTGGCGTCGAAGATCTCTGTGTTTCCAGAGATAACAACAGTTTTTTTTTAAATAATTTAATAGGATTAGCATTTTTTTTAAACTTTAACCAAAAAATTATTTAATTTAATGTCTATTATATTGACTAAACTAAAGAAAACCTGTAAAATAAATGCCCATTCCCAGCTTAGTCGCATGTCAACACAAAATACATATTATTTTCCAATTTCAACCTTATCCACGCTCCTTATCGGTGACAATAGTTTACGCAATCTATTACCGATTAAAATTGTAGTCAGTCCTTTAAGCAGCCTGTCTAATTTATAATTGGTTCATCACCTGCTTAACCATTTCCCAACTATCTTGGGAAAGGGCTCATCACCTGCTTAACCATTTCCCAACTATGTTGGGAAAGTAAAAAACATGTCATATGACTTTACAGTACCTATATTACGTCAGTACGCTGCGAAAGACGCGTTTACAGAGAGACTTTTAAGAAACTAGGTCAGATACATCTACTTTGCCTGGACCCCGACCTCAGACAACATGTGCTTGTTGGGATAGGCTAACAAGTTACTGAATAAAATGGATTTTCTGGAACACCAGGTGGTGTCATTGCTTCTTGCAAGCTAAAGACTGCTCTGTTGCTGTAAAGGCTATCATCAACATCAGCCTGTATTGCCGTCATAAGATAAAAGAGCGCATCTGCGAAAATATAAGGCAAAACCGGCCAAGTGCGAGTCGGACTCGCGCACGAAGGGTTCCGTACCATTATCTATAAAAACGGCAAAAAAAAATCATATCTGTTGTATGGAAGCCCCCCTTAATATATATTTTTTTTAATTTTTAGTATTTGTTGTCATAGCGGCAATAGCAATACATCATTTGTAAAAATTTCAGCTTTCTAGCTATCACGGTTTATGAGATACAGCCTGGAGACAGACAGACAGACAGACAGCGAAGTCTTAGTAATAGGGTCCCGTTTTACCCTTTGGGTACGGAACCCTAAAAAAAAGATCGGTCTGGTCGGAGGATCGTCTCTTTTCTATGGGGGATGAAGAACTTTACACCCTGTTTTTCATACTGCGTTGTTTAGTGCAAATTTTTTTTTCTTGTCTTTCTCGCCATGCGAAGTTAGTCCCTCCCTCCACCTAGCCTGAGGGCGTCCTACCGTACGCTTGCCGATTAGAGGTCTCCAGTCATGAAAACGTCTACCCCAAGTCCCCAACGGTCATTGGCTGAACGTCTAAAAGGAATAATGTAATAATTTATAACCACGGTTGGCAGACGTGTTGTGGATCGCTCATCGCACCATGCCATAAAGTGAATGGTCTGACGTAATACCGCGTTGGCAGCTTTCGTCATGTATAAAGAAAGAGATAGCACATTCTTTGTGACTCTCATCATTTTAATGAAGTTGAAGATGTTATGCTTGAGCACGAAAATAAAGGGTGTAATCAAATAAGTAGTCCTGAAATCTCTCTTCCTCTCATGGATAGGAATTTTGTGTCCCAGCAGTGGGAGCATATGTATGCTAATCTAGAATTCTAGACAGATAAGTAGGACTCGGATCTGTAATTTCTACATTCGATTTTTTTGTCAAATGACACAAATAACATAACATCACGCCTGTAATCCCCGAGGGGTTAGGCAGAAGTGTACTACACCCACATTTCGTCAGTTATGTTTGAGTGTAGTGAGGGGCGAGCCTATTGCCATCAACCAGGGACAAATACCGACTTCATGGCCGCTACAGAGAAATTCCTAATAAAAAAACCCAATAACACTTTGCCCGATCGAATCGAACCTAGGACCTCATGCTCAGCAGTCTCGCTTGCAACCACTAGACCAACGAGACCGCTATCGCTATTAACAATCGTAAAAAAATATTTATTCATTTCATTCACAATCATGCTAGGTACAATAAAACCTTATTCGTCCATTTAATTACAAAAGCCTACTCCACTCAATACGGCTCTCAAACCTAAAGCCCCAGGTCAAATGACACAAATAATACATGTCCATATAGTAACGGAGCCGCCACGACGACGCCCACTCGCTTGAATTTCTCTATACCTCATGCTAACCGAATTTGGTTACCATTAGTACAATACAGGAACCGTCTGTCTTGTTCGTGGCAAAGATCAAGTGAGTGAACAGATGGGACGGATTTGAATAGTGCCAAAAGGCGGAGTTAGGTGATTTGTGCACGAATTTTTCTTGTTATGCAGAAACATTAGGCTCGTAATCCCCGAAGTTCCTGTGAAGTATATTTAGCATATTTCGCCAGTTTTGTTAAATTCAATGTAATAGAGGGCGCCGGCGAGCCCTATTGCCATCAATCAGACTCCAGAGTGCTACTGATAAATTTGCACACAAAACACAGAACTGTAGTAGCGCAGCTCCTGTAGTATGCGATCACTGGATCAACGAAGCAATAGACGAAGAAAGGAGTCCCTGTAGCAGTAGGGTTACAAACAGGATATTGAATGGTGATGCTGTATCATAAAATTGTGTAAATCTTTGAAGTGACATTTTGTTTTTTTGTATAAAATATTGAAATTACTTTGCAGCCGCAACAGTGTTCAATTGCTATTATATAATACTAGCGACCCGCCCCGGCTTCGCACGGGTGCATGTATTATACATATAAACCTTCCTCTTCAATCACTCTATCTATTAAAAAAACGCATCAAAATCCGTTGCGTAGTTTTAAAGATTTAAGCATACATAGGGATATAGGGACAGAGAAAGCGACTTTGTTTTATACTATGTAGTGATTTACATAATCATGCTTGCTTGATAGTTAATGACAGTCAGATGTAGAGTAATTAATTTTCCAAATATCACTTTAAAAGGAAGGCCTTATTTAAAAACCTCAATTAAAGTTTACCGATAATCGCACATAGGTGCTCGTACCTATGTGCGATTTACAAGCTGTTAACTGTCCACTGCAGAGCATACACAGGAATAAGCGTTTCCTTTCATTGCTATCCAGTAACTAGCGTTAATAAGAAGATGGCGGCATCTTCTTATTATTATAAAAAATATGACTTCCCTATTTATATCGGATTTTGTTCACAATAGGGATGTTAACACCATTAAAAAATAATTCCAAGACAGCTTCTCTAAACAAAACACTTAATTTTAGACCTGAAAATTACCGATTTATTTTCAGTTATTTGCTAAATTAGATTTTTGACAGATCATTAAAAGTATGTCTATTGATTGGTGTGTCAATTGTTTTTGCACGGACCCTAATCATTTCACTAAAATAAAAATATACCTCCTTATAACGTCAGCTATCTGTCAGTAAAAGTGCCGTCAAAATCGGTACCGCCGTTTCGGAGATTAACCGAAACAAACAGACAGACAAAAATTTAAAAAAATGCTTTATAAATATGCATTTCGTAAAAAAAGGTCTTATTTTGAAATTACAAACAGACACTTCAATTTTATTAATTTGTATATTATATACAACTACATAGAATAATCTAAGTACTTAATCGAGCTGGTTTAGAACCAAGCTCACAATATAATCGCACAGGATATGTTTAAGTGTCCGTGATAAATAAGTAGTTGTAAATAATTGCTATTGGCCATAATCAATAAGTCACCGTTAGGGTATAATTAAATTATTAGTACCTGTTTTATTTACAATTAAAAGATAGTGGAAACCTGGACCGGAGTCTCTATGTGTGCCTGGTAGACTTTTTGCATAACTGACGAAATGAACTGCAATATCGCATTAAACTTACACCTACAGGTATTAGGTTTCCCTTATATTAGTGAAACAGCACTAATCTAGCAAGTCTATTCTAGACTCCAGCCAGTAAAGAGCACCTAATATCATAAATATTTTTTCGGAACGAATTTTTTGAACTGTTATTTAAACGTTCGAGAGGTTATTATGATCAGTTGAAAAAAATAATGGGCAGTTATTTTTTTTCGGCGGTTGGTAAATTTGTGCGACAATAAAACATAGACATTAATAAAAAACAATTGGCTGGCTATATCGTCTTCCTGTAACGACTCAAAGAACTACAAATGACAGCCGGGACCAAAGGATTTATATACTTTACTAGGCACGGAGGAAACTCGGGATGTAATGAATTAGTGGTCACCCATCCACAGACCGATCTTGGTAAGCGCGGCCTAACCTTGAAGATTGACCCGAGTGGCTGGTATTATTAACCCACGAATTTTCACGCAGTCAATGGCAAAAAGTAGAGCACACAACTCGTGAAAAAAGATTAATCTTGGTTCTTGTATCCCTCGCTCCGCTCAGGATTCTACTCTAGAATCCCTTGCTACGCTCGGGATTCTTCTCTAGAATCTTTCACTGCTCTCGGGATCCAACTTACTCCCTCGAATTAAATTCCCTTTTTTTCACTCTTGTTGTATAATCTGCTATTTTCGCAATATCATAATGACTAGACTATTAATTCACACCTATACGCTTGCGTGTTTACTGACGAATAAAAATAGTACCGACTTACAGGCTTCGCACTAAAACATATTTCTATATTGATATGCGATCAATATCTTTTAAGTACAGAAGCCAGCACAGCAAGCTACTACAATCTGTCAAATTTCTTTAATAGATTTTCAACTTTATCGCTAAAGCCTTAGGTTCAATTTGATTGCGAAAATTTGACAGTTTCGGGTGGCTTGATGTGCTGGCGTCTGTACTACCTGACTACAAGTTTCCACTTCCAAGGAAATTTAACGGGTGTAAAAAGTTCCATCATATAAATGTTATTTACGCATCATGCGTCAAACTAAGTAGCACTGAGCAAAAAATATTGCCGGGGAACGACTTTTATTGTTGTTGTAAGAAATCACTGTTTATTACGTAAAACATTGTGCTTATGCTTTTACAAACAAGAGTATATGGGTCATTAATGTTTATTTAAATTTAGGAACTTTCACCTTTCATGCCGTAAACAGAAGGTACCTAGGTGTAAATTCCAGTAAAAGAAAAACCAATCAAATAAAAAAGAACAAATGGCTCCCGGTTTCCAAAACACCTTTTTCCACCCAAACATTTTGTTTTACACAAATCTATTTGGGCCAAATAGTGCTCCTAACTTCCGATATCAGACAACCACGCATTGGGATATTTATATTTTTCCAAATTTTCATAATTACCGAAACTTAAAATAATAATAAAATAAAAACATTTAGAAAACCATTAAAGGTCGTCAAAAAATTTGTCCACATCGCGGCCAACAGGAACAGTGCCCAAAAGGCTGGCAGCACAGTCTCAAAAAAAAAAAAACAGTCCTCACAGAGGCATCAATCGTATTCTACCTACGCAACGATCTGTCCACACAATACACAATGATTACCGGTGGTCACGCCGGTCGCTAGGTCAGTGACCCCTCATTGTCTCAACTCTTACCCGCCTTGGATCAGTCGTGTTTAACAACTGGTTAGAATTAGAAAACGATTTAATACGCCGTGAGAAACTACACGGAATAAGGATTTTGCGGATTGGTTGGTGTAATGTTTTGTTCAAAGATTGGGACAGAAAAGAGGGGTGTAAGGATCGTATAGGTCCAACCACGTAAAAAGAACAGCTCAAGTAAACATTAGTATCTAGTGAGTTATCCTTTTTCAAAGTATCTAGTGAGTAAAGTACAGTCGCCAGCGTGTCAAGTTACCACTAACTGTCAAATTTTCTCAAGCGATTTTGAACTTAACTAACAACATTTTATGGTTAAAAATAATTTGGAGAATTATGACAGTTTGTGGTAACTTCATGTGCTAGGTACGGTAGATATGGTAGGTACAGAGATGAGGAGCTCGTGGTTAAATACTAACAGCGCTCGGGTCGATCTTTAGGTTAAGTCGTGCTTGCCTAGGTTGGTCCGTGGATGGGTGACCATATTACATACCGAGTTTCCTCCGTGCCTCGGAAAGCACGTTAAGCCGTTGGTCCCGGCTGTAATTTGTAGATCTTTGACAGTCGTTACAGGTAGTCAGTGGCCTGAAAGTCTGACAACCAGTCTTAGCAAGGATATCGTATTACCCAGTACTAACTGGGTTGTGGAGGTCAGATAGGCAGTCGCTCTATGTAAAATACTGGTATTGAGCTGCATCCGGTTAGACTGAGAGCCGGCCCCAAGATAGTTGGGAACAGGCTCGACAGATGATGAGTTAATTGAGTTATGGTAAGTACAGAGTAGTGTACAGTTTAATACAGAGGTTGTACTTGTACTAAGTTACAAGGAATTACGTAATATTATAACAGCTGTTACATGTTAAGTATTACAAAACGATTTGTTATGGCTGTAAGTTGTTTGGCGAAAAGGAACTATTAAAATAACGAGTTGTTCTTGGATAAACAATTACACATGTTTGTAGTGTTCCGTACCTTTATGGTAACGGGACTACTAACCCTCCGCTGTACGTCCGTCTGTCTGTCAGCGGGCTGTATCTCATGATCCGTAATAGGTAGATAAAATGAAATTTTCACAGAATGTGTATTTCTGTTGCTGCTAAAACAAAATAATAAAAATAAATAAAAAATTAAACGGGGCTACTTACTACGATGGTACGGAAACGTGAAAAACCAAGTCCGACTCGCACTTGGCCGGTTTACGAGTTGAATCCCGCCTCCGATATTGTTTGCAAAGAAACTTCAACTGCCATTCGGGCCACTCGGGTCGAAGTTTCGAAAATCATTTTTTAATCTACTGGCTGCCTACTCCTTCTATTAATAGTTCTGCCAATTTCTCGTTTCTAACTTCATTGATTTCGTGTGTAGCTAACAAATACATTCAAATAATTACGAGCGATAGACGGGACAAGACGAAGAAAATTGGATGCATTAGTTCTTAAAGTCACTAAATCCATTTTCTTGGTTTTGAGATAAGATCAGTTAAAGTGCAAAAAAACAAATGTTATGGAAATGAATAATTTATAAATAAATTTGGAAAAAAAATGAAACATTAATTTATTGGGTAGGATATGGATATGATATGAACAAAATTATTATTATACTAATTAAATAATTAACTGGTAAACTCAATATCGATATAAATGGAGTTAGTCCTAACATCTACTGGATTCTGAAACATTTCTCCGACATTCGTTTCGCCGTTGATCGGTTCACCGACAGAACGATTCACTTTTCTTTTTTTCTCCGACAGAACTTTTCAATGACGAACGTTTCGCCGACACAACGATTCACTTTTCATTATTTCACCGATAAAACGTTTCAACGGCGAACGATTCGCCGACAGAACGATTCACTTTTGATAATTTCATCGACAGAACCTTTCACCGGCGAGCGATTCGCCGACACAACTGTTCATCTGCCCCTGGGGTATAAAACATAGGTATTCGACATGTAGACCTGTTCCCGTTTGTTGTTTAAACCGTTTTTTTTTTGTTTTCGGAGAGGAAAATCCACACGGATGTCCTCCACCCTGGGGCGGGCGGAGGGGTCTGTCGGACTCTAACCTATTAAAAACCACCCCGGTGTTCCCTTCCCACACTTGCACCGGGGATCATGGGAACTAGTGCGCCTCCCACGAAGCCCGCGCCTGTTGATGTATACATTTTTGGTAAAAACGCTGATGGGTCCAAATTTTAGGTCTGTTTTTGCCTACCAGCAATGATTTTCTAAATGACTGTATTTTTTTGCCCAAAAACAATGATTTTCTAATGACTCAAGAAAAATTGCCCAAAAATAACGGGACAAAAGAGTGAACTTAAGTGGCTAAAGAAGTTTTACCGGTACACCGCGGCGTACTAGCAATTTGCACGACCAACAAATAGTTACACAATTACTGTTGATTCGTAGTTTTATTGCCACGTTGGATATCGGAAGAAATGTCTAAAATAAGCCCGGTCTAGACTAAAATCTTCAATTGAAAAAAAAAAAGTGGAAAAGAGAAAGACATATCTCATGAAATGAAAAGTCTCTGAAGAGGAAGTAGAAGGTAACTCCAAACCATCACATCATGACCATAAATCCCAAAAGGATATGTAGGGAAGGTATTGATTAAATAAGGTCAGAAGTGCTAAGGACACCATAACTTCTTCTGTTCAGGTTGACATATTGGTTAACTTTTTCAGTCTTGGGAAGCGAAATCTCAGAATAGACGCTTAGGATAGTTAGACCAAAGATAAGTCCACACTTCTACTAAAGCACCAAAAGGATTTCCGAGGCCCTGTTTCTGAGTTGAGAATTTGAAGTTAACTAGCTAACGTAGAGTCTAACAGACTCTCAACTGACAGACCCGCAGCCCTGTTCCTGCCCTTGTCCCATGTTACTTGTGGTCGGCGCAACACGTTTGTTTCTTCCATTCTCCCCTGTCAACCGTCACGCAATCATTTACACCTTTCTCCTTCATATCATTCCTCACACAATCCATGCCTCGTTCCCTTGATCTTCCTCTCCCTCTCCCTCTCCATCCATCAACATTTATATTCATCACTCTTTTAGTCACATGCGTATTGATGATTTTAATTCTGTAACTACATATATCGTGTTACGGTCGCGAATCATACTTTGTTCAACATACATCCTGATACTGACCGGAAAATTACAAAAAACGTAAGAAAATTTGAATTTCGCGGGCTGCCCTGGTGCTTCCTTAACCTAAGATCGGCCCGTGTGGCCATTATTATTTAGCAACGAGCTCCTGCTATTCAAATGCTTGTAACCACTCAAAATTCACGTTACATCGACAAAAAACAAAAGACTATCGCATTCAACGTTACCAGTTCCGATTATTATCTTATAATTGGTTGTCAACGAAACCCTACTACAACACAAATGATTACAATCTCTAAAGCAACAGAATAAGGCCTGTTTTTCTATTGTGATGTGAACTTGCTCAATATGATTTCTTTTCTATTTCTAAGTAAAACGTTGGTTGTTGGCGCGTAGTTATTAGCTATGTAATATTCAATGTAGGGTATTGATTTTATACCGTTAGGCGAGGAAATACGTTGTACGTTTTCCATTTATTTGCTGTCCGTATGAAAAATCTTTTATACGGAGTTCGTGGCTAAATAATAACAGCCGCTCGGGTCGATCTACAGGTTAAGCCGCGCTTGTCTAGGTTGGGTGAACACCCATTACATACCGAGTTCCCTCCGTGCCTCGGAAAGCACGTTAAGCCGTTGGTCCCGGCTGTCATTTGTAGATCTTTGACAGTTCTTACAGGTGGTCAGTGGCATGAAAGTCTGACAAACAGTCTTACCAAGGGGTATCGCATTACCCAGTACTAACTGGGTTGTGGAGGCCAGATAGGCAGTCGCTCCATGTAAAATACTGGTATTCAGATGAATCCGGTTAGACTGGAAGCCGACCACAAAATAGTTGGGAAAAGGCTAGGCAGATGATGATGACAAGTCTCTCATATAAGTCAGCAACAAAAGTGTGATTCTTTTCTGTTTTACATAACAAGAGATTTATGTATTGAATTAAAATATTCACGCCAGTATTTCGTGAGAGAGTAGGTGGAGACGTAGGTGGGCATGGTACATAACTACCTCGTGCTTAAAGGCTGTGGTGCTTTTTGAAACCTTCAAAAACCGACACAGCCTTTTCCAAACCCTGGAAAAGGTATCAAACTCAAAATCCGCCAGATATGTTTAACCACTAAGTTACTAATAAAAAAAAATGGTAAATATAAGCTGAAAACAAAAAAAAATATTAAAAAAAAACTATAACGGACTGCGGTACTAAAACTGAAAAGCTTAGAACAAGCGTAGCGAAAAATATCCGACGGGAATGTATTACCGGGATTAAAAAGTAACCTATAGTTACCTATAGTTAATCCAGGTTACGGTAACAAACATAATTACATCATCATTCTTCAGCTTCATCCCCCTTTTTAACCCTTCGGAGGTAGAATTATCAAAAACACTGAGACACGTATAAATTAATTTTCAATCGTCAGCCTACACACAAAATTTGAAGATCCTATCTTCAAAACTGACGGACTTTCATAAAAACTTCCATCCCCTATTTTACCTCTTTAGGGGTGGAATTCCCAAAAATTCGTTCTTAGTGGATACTCTTCACAAACAACACAGCCTCCAAGTTTCATGTCTCTAGGACCAGCGGTTTGGACTATGTGTTGATATATCACCCAGTCAGTCAGTCAGTTTACTATTGTATTTAAATGTATAGATTTATTAATTAATTACTTTTCCCGTTTCCAGCATCGTGTGTGGCCCTAGGGACCAAAATCTCAGCAGTCCACTACTTAACGAACGGGATATTCTCATCATCTTCCTGCCCTTGTCCCGTGTTCCTTAGGGTCGGCTCAACACGATTTTTTATTCCATTCTCCTCTGTCAACCGTCACACTATCATTTACTCCTTTTTCTTTCATATCCTCACACAATCCTTCCATCTTTCCCTTGGTCTTCCTCTCACTCTCCATCCATCAACATTTATATTCATCACTCTTTTAGCTACATGCGATTCGTCCCTCCTCATCACATGTCCTGATGACTATACATGAGTTTTCCTTTTTAGGGTTCCGTACCCAAAGGGTAAAACGGGACCCTATTACTAAGACTTCGCTGTCTCTCTGTCTGTCTCCAGGCTGTATCTCATAAACCGTGATAGCTAGAAAGCTGAAATTTTCACAAATGATGTATTACTATTGCCGCTATAACAACAAATACTAAAAATTAAAAAAAAAAATATTAAGGGGGGCTCCCATACAACAGATATGATTTTTTTTGCCGTTTTTATAGATAATGGTACGGAACCCTTCGTGCGCGAGTCCGACTAGCACTTGTTTTTAATGGCATCTCGCAGGTCAACTATGAGGCTGGCATTCTGTGAATTCCTTGAGAGTAAGGCCTCCAGCCAGAGGCACATGACTTTTCCGGCATCGTTACCGTCTTTAGATTCTGTAACTGAAGCCCGGCAGAACTACTTAACAAACTGCGCAGTCTATCACACATACTCCAAATACAATCTATCGAGCACACACACTGAATCGTAAGTCCCACACTCCTTCAGGTGGCATAAAATCGATAACCGCATCGAATATGAATATTACATACAGATGTACTTGACGGCGATTGCTTGGGTTATAGCCGTCTGGCTTTGGATGTTTGGATTCAATCACGTATTAACGGCTAAACGGAACGAAGACTTACTGTGACTTTCGGGTACATCATATATACATATAGTGTGGAATTTTATGGGCCAATAAGGGCAGGATAAACCGTTGTAGCTCAGGAAAACAAAGCTCGAAATTTCTCAATACGTTTGAAAAAAAAATGTAGTTATTTAGAAAATCGGCAATTATCAAATAACCTTTTTTTGATGCCAATCGAACCCATCATTCTCTTGCCCTTGTCCCAATTCATTTAGGGTCGGCGCAGCATGTCTTCTTCTTCCATACTTCTCTATTACTCGTCATCTCATCAGACACCTCTTTTCGTGCCATATCATTCTTGACACAGTCCAATAATGCCAATCGAACCTGTTTCTTATAAACATCAAACATATCTAGTTGAAAAAGTCAGAAATCCAAATCGCAATTTCTTCCATACGTATACATTTGTATACGTACACATTTTGGTGGGTCAAATTTTCATTCAACGTGTAACCAAATTATCTTCTAATAGAGTATCATTTACAAATGCAGACATTTTATATTATGACGCGAACTCCACCCACACGACATTGTGGTGACGTATATCCTAACACTAATTTGACCTTTGTTTGCTATTCAGAATTAAGGCTGCTTAGATAATTGGCTGTCATTTTAAGGGCAACACTATATATAAACGATCGACTGACTGTGTGAAGGATGATATGGTTAGAAAAGAGGTGACTGCTGAGATGACGATTAATAGGGAAGTATGGAAGATCACATGCTGCGCCGACCCCAAATATATAAGTACAACGGGCAGAAATGATGACTGGCTCCCAACCTTTTTTGATGAGGGACCACAGCGAGCGCGCTTTCCATTTTTCTTTGGGACCTTCGTATTACGTATTATAGCATAGTAGTGGTGAGTGACGCCCTAGAAGCACATTCACTGACCTTATTTGTGAGGTTCTTCAGGGTCAGGTGCGTTGGACTCGCAACCGGCGCGTGCTCGTATGACCAGATGTATAAACGTGGACAAGGTAAAAGGAGTATGGTAAGGACCGTAGCAGGTGGCGTTCTGTGGTTTCTGTCTACCCCCATGGAGAAAAAGCGTGAGTTCATGTGTGTATACGTATGAAAGGGTTTCGATCATTTCAATAACACATTTCAATAATTCAGCTGCAACCGGTTATACTGGAAACTGACCACAACATGGTTAGGGACTGTTGGGAAAAGGCTAGGCAGATGATGATGATGACAATAGGCTCGCCCGCTATTCTGCCTACCCTAATAAGAAAAAGGCGTGATTTTAGGTCTGTATGTAATAAATCCAACACCAAACTCGGATATTAAGTAACTATTACGAGGCAGCGATCTCCGCCTACACGAGTCTGACGTACCTATTCTTAATAGACCCACCGATGTCATTAAGATCATTCGCTTTTCCTACTTTTGGTCAAGCTTGAAACGTGGGAGTTTTATAAACAAGCAATAAAACAACCATGGCTACCTTTACATGGCCTCTCGGTGTAATAAAAAAAGGTAAACCGACTTTTTGACTTATTCTGAAGTGTATTTTTGGACGACCTGCATTGAACTTTGGATTTCGTAAAGAATGAATATCCTTTGAAATACATATATTAAGGACTCAAGATATTTACACAATGATTGGAGAGATGATGAATTAATTGATTGTGTTGAATGACAGCGTGGCAGTAGACAGGAGAGAATGGAAGAGCGAAACCAGTAGCCGAAACTTTGTATACGCATTCAAAGTTGAATGTTGATAGATAAACACAATTTTGGTTTTTTTTTTATTAAAGTTTAATTTATTGACTTTTCCATCGCTGATAAAATGTCACTTTAACAGAGAGCATATACTATAGTATACACTCGAGAGCAATGAATCCGGGTCACTTAAGGAATCCTAAAAATCTCGGAAACTAAAAATGCTAGGTTAATGCAATAAATTGTATTTAATAGACAATGTAATACTCCTTAAATGAAGGTATTAAAACTTCTTAGTTATTGTAAAGTTATATCATAAAAAAATCAAATTTGAAAAAGGGCCACTTTCGAAGATGGAACTATGAAATTACAGCATTTGGTTTTGCTTTTGTTTGTAATCTGTCATTTATGTGGGTACATAAACCACGTTGAAAGTTCAAAAATTTCATGTTTCCTATTTTTGTTTTAAGGAGAGATCAGCAGTTTTTTTCTTTATGTAATTTTGTGTTAATAAAATGTGTGGCGACTCATATTTTTTTTACTTTCATTTAAGGAGTATTACATTGTCTATTAAATACAATTTATTGCATTAACCTATCATTTTTAGTTTCCGAGATTTTTAACATTCTTTAAGTGACCCGGATTCATTGCTCTCGAGTGTATACTACTAGCACATGCCCGCGGCTTCACCCGCGTAAGTTCGGTAACTGTCCCACGGGATCGTACTACCGGGATAAAAAGTATCCTATGTGTTAATCCAGGTTATAAACTATCTGTGTGCCAAATTTCATCCAAATCCGGTCAGTAGTTTTTGCGTGAAAGAGTAACAAACATCCATCCATCCATACTCACATACTTTCGCATTTATAATATTAGTAGGATATCTTCCTGATTATATAGCATTAACTATAATGACTACACTTTTAATATTCCTGCCTCCTTGAATGCCTGGCAACGCATAGGCGATAGAAACAGGAAACGGCGACACTACATTATATTTCTAAGAGGGTGTAAGAGGAGCAGTAGGAGGGATTTTACAATAAGTAGGCCAAATGAGTGGACTAAAGACATACTGCCATTTTGTTTATCAAAAATAACATAACGTCACGCCACTGTTCTTCAGAGGGGCAAAGTAGAGGAATTGTGCCTTGAATTACAACAACATTTCGCTAATTATGTTTGAGCATTTGGACGCGATCAGCAAATCTAAACCGCGTTCAAGAGCTGTCAGTGTCAATATTCTACAGCAGTGGTGACTCATTGCTGTAGAATATTGACACTGGCATATGGCAGTACCTCTTGACCGTAGCACAGATTAGTCCGTAGTCACACCGTAGTTCGATGTGCTGATCCGGTTCAGTTTCGTTGTTAAAATTCGCCCTTAATCGGCCTATTGCCATTAACTGGGCGCAAATCGAGGCTCCGAAGGAACAGTTTCCTAATTAAAAAGAAACAAAGGCTTTCTGCACTTTCTCAACGTTTGTATCAGATCAACCAGTTCGTACGGCAAGATATAAAAACCGGCCAAGTGCGAGTCGGACTCGCGCACGAAGGGTTCCGTACCATTATCTATAAAAACGGCAAAAAAATCATATCTGTTGTATGGGAGCCCCCCTTAATATATTTTTTTTAATGTTTAGTATTTGTTGTTATAGCGGCAATAGTAATACACCATTTGTCAATCATTTTCAGCTTTCTAGCTATCACTGTTTATGAGATACAGCCTGAAGACAGACAGACAGACGGACAGACAGACAGACAGCGGAGTCTTAGTAATAGGGTCCCGTTTTACCCTTTGGGTACGGAACCCTAAAAACGGCACAAAAATCATATCTGTTGTATGGGAGCCCCCCTTAACATTTTTTTTTTAATTTTTAGTATTTGTTGTTATAGCGGCAATAGTAATACATCATTGAAAATTTCAGCTTTCTAGCTATAACGGTTTATGAGATACAGCCTGGAGACAGATAGACAGCGGAGTCTTAGTAATAGGGTCCCGTTTTACCCTTTGGGTACGGAACCCTAAAAACGGGCAACAACTAATTGTAGTAACTTCTTGAGGCCCGGCGAGTAGCAGTAATGTAATAGTCACTTCATACCCGGAATAAGAAAGGAACTTGAACTAACTGACGAACATCCGTTGAGTTATGCCGTTTAACTAAGTACTTATCCTGCGTTTGTAATTTGGTTTCCAAAGATGTAAACGTTTATGGAAAAATGCCTTTAAAACTCACACATAAAGTTCAGTTTGCGCTACAACCTTAAATCATTTGATATAGTTGTAGTCGTTCTTAAGTCATCTATACTTACTTTACTTAGTTACACTTACAGTGGATCAATGGAAGCGTTTGCGCACTGATGGTTGGATGGCATTGGGCAGAACTTCAGATAAAAGCTACATGCTGAAGTATCGACAAATATCAAAAAAGTTGGCAATTCTATTCCATGTTCAAGTCCTGTCAACTTCCTTTTCCAAGCTATATTGGAGTTGGCTTCCAGTCTAACCGGAGGCAGCTGAATACCAGTATTTTATATAGAGCAACTGCCTATCTGACGCCCACAATCCAGTAGCTGGGTAACAAGACACCCCTTGGTAGTGCCGTCAAATGTTTTAGCGACTAGGTTTACTCGCGGTTTTTCTCCCGTTTTATACGGAAATTAACCCACGGGTGCGTTTTATTTGTACCCTATAACGGTCGAGGATAATGTAGGTTCCCGTTGGTAAAAGAATTTTCGGAATCGGATCAGGAGTTCCGAAGATTACCTCCTAGTACTATCTATACGAATATATCTATACAAATAAATAAAATTGAAGTGTCTGTTTGTAACATCAAAATAACAGCTTTTTACTGAATGCATATCACACTAACACGGTACTTTTATAACAAAAACACATTTGTTTAATTTTTTTTCTGTCTGTCTGTCTGTTTGTTCCGGCTAATCTCTGAAATGAAACGGCTGGACCGATTTTGACAGGACTTTTACTGGCAGATAGCTGTTGTTTTTTTTATATTTTAGAAAAATATTTAGGGTCCCGTGCAAAAAAATTAAAACCCTTGAAATTGGTAACAAAATTCGATTGAAAAAGGGAAGCAACATTTTTTTTAAATAATAAATTTACGCGAACGAAGGCGCGGGCAACAGCTAGTCTCTTTATAATATTAGTGCAGATGGACCACTGTCAAAATCAAAGTGCTCTTTATTTCCGTTGTTTTTGGGTTGTTGGTGCTACAGAGGAGAAATAAATGTGAACGCCTTGTAAGTAGTTAAGTACACTGTATTGCACTCGCTAGATTTTCAGATTATGGCAACTTGGCAACTAGCAACACGAAATTGTCGTTAAATCAATATCTTGATAAGAGTTGTGTAAATTACGTGTATTTACATACTTATGTATGTGTTTAAACAAGGATAAGAAATGTCGACTATAGTATTTTGGATTGTAAATAAATAGGGTGAAATGTAATTTTACAGTTTCCAAGAAAGTCTGAAATATTTTCATCCCAAAAGACATGGGGTTTTCCCTAAGGATCGGAATGGATCAAATGATCCAATGGATGCCTGTATCTACAGGATATTATTTATATTTCCTTTATTCATATTAATACAAATTTTATAAATTTTTTAATATTAATTTTAAAAAATATGTAAAAAACATTTAAAAATATAAAAAATATTTATTTTTATTTATTTTCTTTATTTATTTAACTACACATTTTACATATTTTTAAATATTTCTCAAAAAAACATTTAAAAATATAAAAAATAGTGGTCCGCCGGTGTCAGGAGCAGGGTCCTAGCTACCGGTGGTTAGGGCTCCAGAGACAGGAACCTCCTCACAATGAGAGCCATATCGAGGAGTACTGCCTTCTGAATCTTATTTATTTTATTATTAGCCCTTATTTTGTGATAGCCTAGTGGTGTGTCCGACGAACTGCTAAGTCGTAAAGTATCGAGTCCGAACTCTAAACACGCACCTCTGATTTTTCGGATTCATGTGCGTATTGTTTAATCTTCATTTGCTTCGGTGAAGGAAAACATCGTGAGGAAACCAGCATGCCTGAGAGATATTTCTCGACAGCATATAAAGCCATGGGCGGCATAAAACTCAGACACCAGGTTATGCTCCAACCACATGAAAAAAAAAATAAAGAGCCTTTATTTATAGGACTAGCGACCCGCCCTTGCTTCGCACAGCGCCACCTATCGGGTCCAAAACTATATCTAACGTAGCCTATATTTTAAGTTAAGCATCTAGCAGTACAGTGTACAAATCTATGCACTAGTTTTTGCGTGATACGCGTACAAACACACAGACAGAAAGACAGCCAGACAAAAATTCTAAAAACTGTTGTTTTGGCTTCTGTTGCTCTAATAAAGACCCCCATATAATTTTTTTTTCAATACCTTCAATGTACAGACATCGGCCTATTTTAAATTTAACAGAAGGTAACGGCTAAGCCTCAGGGCAAAGTAAATAATCAAGTTTAACTTAAAGGCAATGAACACATTGGCATTTACAATTATGAAGTCATATCCTCCTGGTTCTAGGAATACAAAAAACTGTATTGGCTACATCCTTAGTACATTCAACGACACAATATAGTAACACTCGAACTACAAAAACCGCCATTAATGTTAAGAAATAAGACCTCGTCGAAGTCAAATTGTTACGTACGACGTGGGGCTGACTGTAGAGTGAGGGATATGAGTCATTTACTGCCTTTCAACAACCGGTAGTAAACGTTCTTTGGATCCATGTTATTGTTAACTACTAATTAGCTCCAATTAAGCCGTCTGCACTGATTAAATGGTAATTTTAGCAGATTTTATAAACAGATTTCTTATTCTTCCATTCTTCAAGGATTTATACATATTTTTCCCATCGATCGAACAGTTGTCTTTATAGGTTCAAAGTATCCATATCCAGGCGCCAGTTTACTTAAGGTGAATGCTCCAACCAGCCCGCGAAATTCAAAATTTCTTGCGTTTTTTGCAATTTGCAGGCCAGTGCTAGGTTGTATGTTGATTAAAATATTATTCGCGGCTGTAAGACATATGTAGTTACAGAATTATAATCATCAAAATCACCAATACAACCCTCAACGTTCATAAAGGTGTAGGAACAAAAAAAAAACAGAAAAAGTCATTCCTACAGCTTTATGAACTTAGAGCCTTTTATTGATGATTTTGATGATTATAATTCTGTAACTACATATGTCTTACAGCCGCGAATAATATTTTAATCAACATACAACCTAGCACTGGCCTGCAAATTGCAAAAAACCCAAGAAATTTTGAATTTCGCGGGCCTGGTTGGAGCATTCACCTTAATGTGATTACTCCACAATCTACAATTGAGTGGATTATAAATAAAATCCAATTGATCCAATCCATTAAACGCCAATTGTCAACTGCTGAAATTGTCAATTCAAGGGTCTTCAAAAGTGGATTATTAGACTTTCTGTCGTTTGAAAATTTTACGAGTACAGCCGGTTTCTGTTCCAAGAAGCATCATCAAACAAATTAAAGTAAATTGAATCCGAATGACATTTACAGGCAGGTAAATTATAAGATAGGGGAACTTATCCCGAAACTGCCAAATAAACCCTTGCCTAAAAGTCATATAAGTACATTTATGTGACAAAAAACTTTGTAGCTCTTTTTAAGAACATTCAGCACCCATAAGAGTGTAAAGTTCGGCTTAGTCCAAGTTCAAATGGAGAAACTAAAAACACGAAAATACAACATCGATTCGGGTGGGGAGTCTATCGAGCACAACCACTTCCTAAAACACTCGTATCTCGGTCTTACTCTGGACAGGTCACTAACATTCAGCAATAACATCAAGCACAAGCTGCACGCTCGTAAAAGTCTCTTACAGCTACTAGTCTCGTCCAAGTGGGGTGCTTCGCCTCACGTTATGCGGACTACTAGGCCGGCGCTATCTTTCTCTGCAGATTCGACTGTCCCGTGTGGAGTCGCTCTGTCCATACAACGTTAGTGGATACAGCTCTGAATGAAAAGTCCGGATTAGCACTGGTTGCCCCAAACCGACCCCGGGATAGATGCTGTATCCACTGGCAGGCATTGCGTCATAAGAAGTTCACAGAGTGGCAGGTTCTAATGATAAAAGCCAAACCGATACCCTTTTTATATAGCAACATCTTTGTGCCACCAAGACAAAAAACCTGTAACAGTTTTTTAAAGTGTGTCCCCCGCTCACTAGCGAATGTTATAAGGAAAGACTCGAGCTATGGCAAGAAATTGTTTCCCTAACATTAGTGCCACTTGCCGAAAATCTTCCACCTGGACGCGAGTTGTCATGGCTGACCTGGATCGTCTTAAATTACACTCTGGAGATAGTTTAGCCGATGCAAATTGTTCAGGTTGTGATTCATAGACGACTCTGCCCTGGAGTGTAACTGTGGTATTGTTCCACAAACGATGTGACACTTGATAACGTGTCCTCATGGCCGCTACTGAACGTGCCAGACTCGTCACCAAATTTTGGGCTGAATCAATTTAGATTATCATCGATACGCAAAGAAGATATAGTTATGGAGGAGTGCAGAAACATAAAAAACTTATTACAGAATTACAACTAGTATAATATTAAGCCTTTCTCACCTGTACCGGCAGCTATCATTCAGAGCCGCGGCCCCGCCTGCGCGCTCACTGCACCACACATGTTGTCACTAAGACATGTCACTACACTGCACTACACTTCACTGACACTGTCACTTAGCACATTGTGGGGCATCCAAATTTTTGATGTATCTGTAACAAAGGAAAACAATTATAAGTCGTTTTGTACATAGATAGCTAACTATTATATTAAAACCCCAATACAAGCAACCAAAGAGACCTCTGCGCTGCCATCGGCCGAAGCCGTGAAGGCGGCTAAATTTTGGGACAATAATATTGTGCCAAGCGATCCGAAGAAGCTAAGAATTATAATAGAAACATCATCATAGCCAATGTTACGAACCATGATAGTTCTTATAACGATGGAGAGTACAGTTCTATTGTAACGTGATTAAATGTCCCTATGAATTTGACAGACGTGTCAGTCGAACCAACCCAAGAGCAACCTTATTGAAAGGAGAATAAAGATAACTGAGTTTTTGACACTAACCCAAAGTCACTAAGGTAAGCAAAAGGTAAGTATAACTGTGAAGGAACAGTAAAGTCTAATAACGAAGTCGGTCAGAGAACCAATGGCTGTAGGAATGGAAGTCTTTGAAAGGAGACCGTTAATCAACACTCGTCAAGAGAAATGTTCAGTCAGCCATTTGAAGACCAAGAAGTATGGCAGAACATAAAACGTTTAACCGATAACCAAGCATCATCTTGTAATAACCATTAAACCCGAAAGTAAACTATACATTGATACACAATGACATAACATCTTCCTAGCACAGTGGGCTGCGCTGGGGCGGCTGCTGCAGGTGCTGAAAACCTCAAACGGCGCAAATACAATAATTTAATTGGTAATTATGTGTTTGAGCCGTTTGGGGTTGAAACACTAGGGCCATGGGGTCCGAGTGCCCACATAGTTTTTCGGGAAATCGCCAAGCGGTTGGTCGACTCTTCACGTGACCAGAGGGCGGGCCTATTTTTTGGCCAAAGAATCAGCATTGCCATCCAACGTGGTAATGCTGCCAGCCTTCTGGGCACTTTTCCTGTTGACAGCGATGCGGACGAATTTTTGGATGCCCTGTAACCCTTTTATACTTGTACATATTTATTTCTATTATAGTTTTGTAGTTTGTAAATAATTAATATTTTGATTAAAGAATAGTATGACATAACTACGATTATTCTCGCAAATATCTCGATTATTGTACAAGTTCCAAGCTTTGTTATTTTAGTGAGTGATTGTTCGAATAATGCTCCAATTCTATCTGGGGCAAGAACGTGTCGATATAGCGAATAAATCGCTATAATGTATAGTTCTGCAATCGTACGCTTAGTTATTCGATTTGGAAGTAGTAAAAGAAGTTTTGTTTGTATAGTAGACGAATTTTAAACACTAGTCTTAATTGTAAGCAAGCGAAATGATATAATCATCAGCAAGACGCCTGTAATCTCCGAAGGGTTCGGCAGACGGTGTATCTGGCTGGCTATACGGGGAGACCCCCAAATTCCCCAGTTAGGTTGAAGTCCAATGTAAAAGGGGCCAACCTGTAGTCATCAACCGGTCACAAATCTAGACTCCTGGAGGCTACTGAGAAATTCCTGATGAAAATGTCTTATAGCTAAGCAGAAACGATAATAAATTTCAATTAGATAATCCTCAAAAACAAAGTCTAAAACACAACCCTCAAATACCACAAAAACACGAAATTAAAACAATAATTCATAACAAAAAACACGAGTTCGCCATCATATATAAAAATTAAACGCACACAGAATCACCCTAATAAAATTACCTTCGCTACTATTCAGCGAAATTATCGTTCACAATGCCAACCACCCTTATTGGGGTTTTCCTCCCCTTTATTTACCCTCTCCCTCACTCCTACTTCGTGAAATGAGTCTGTCCCTTTCTAGCTGACTCTAGGATTCGTTGGAAGTACAACACGTCAATTTTATGTTTAAATGGCAGGATGAGTGGAACTGTTTTAAAATGTTGTTTTTGCTCTCAAAATAACGTAGTCAGATTGCTACACTTCTATTTATTCTTTAAGTTACTGAGGGATTTAATTTGGATCATCTTTTACATTATGTACCTACAACAATAATATACCTTCTGCCAACTTCCTTTTATCAGAAAAAAACTTACCTGCGGGCCTAGCCAAGTGGCAATAGCTTTTAGAGAATTTCGTATTTTTACAACGATTTTTTCAAATTTAAGCTTTTTGGCAGCAAATGTCCAACACATTGATGACTTTACCATCCTTGTTATCGCTGATGGACAGTCACTTTGTCCAGTCCCTTAGTACAATGTATTCGAGAGAAACATTTTGATTATGTATCGAATAACCAAGTGGACTATAAGCCACTACAGCTTCTGAGCTCCCGGTTCCGGTATCGATCTTAGCAGTGTTAAGTGTAATTAAAGGACTCCGGTCAGAAACACTGTAGGTGAGAGTAGCTGGAGATAGAAATAGTAAGATTGAGCAATAGCAAAAGAGAGTATCGCTAGGTCGCTTTATTTGTATTCTTAATGGGTGAAGCTAGGCGGTTACTGGGACCAGGGACAGTAATATTATCGCGTATGTTTTTGGGCCTATTATGTTGTCACTAACACTAAATTAATGCCTTAATATTATTGCACTATTGGAATTTCAACTGTGGGGGTGAAACCGAGCGCTGATAAAATCCAACAGTGTTAGTGAACACGGGTATAACAATTGGACTAAACATCACTATTCACTAACCTATGATTTGTATTATATTGTATAACGGGCTGGTGTCCGCAACTCCACGTCCAATGCGAGTATTTTGCGTGCGGTAACCTATGATTTAGTTCATCTTCATTAAAAAATATCAACAAAATTCTTAAAACATCATTATAAGTACTCTATCTTATCTTAGGAAATGACTTGCAATATTTATAACAAGTTAAACGCACTTAAGCAAATACACAATAAGTAACATTATATTTCTCTTTTAATTGACAGCCTGCCAATTGTTTTCCCGCCACTTGAAGATTCTGTGTCAATAGGCCAGAAACTCAGCGGTGATTCGTTGAATAAAACTCGGTTTTATACTAATGAAGAAAAAAAAAACAATGGCTTAAGGGCAAAGACGAAAAACTGATTGCTTAAGGACCATAAAGCCGTATTTGCCAAATGTGAGATAGAAATAAATACTCCTTTATCTTAAGGTGAGCAAATCGGGGGTAGGTGTAGATACTTAGAAAGTTTGTAAAATTTTCACGAAGCCAATTTATGGGTAATGGCAGATTTTTCATGAAACCCCCATTCATTCCAATACAGTTTCAACTCCTTGGAATGCACAAAGATCAATCTCGACCCCTCCCTTCAGATAAAGCAAGCATCGTCGAATTATTGCGGAGCTAGAAATGCACAGTCGTTAAAACCTTACCGAGCAACATCGGTTTATGTCTATCGGCTTTCTAGTACAAAGTAAGTCTTCGTTCACTTGAGTTTTATGACTTGCGCGGATGTTAGGCAAAAGCTAAAAGGTTTATTGTTATCTGTAGTCCCTGATCAAGGTGAAACTATTTGCTATAAGAGTAAAACTAAAAAGAAAGAGACAGGTGCAAGTATTGACAAAGCAACGGGCTTAAAATGGATCCTTGTGGTGCACTCGTTTGGTTTAAGTAGTATTTAGGGTCTTTACATTAATATTAGCGTTAATTTGGCGCGTGATATTCTACTCGAAAATTACCGTTTACTCTTCAGGCTACAAATCTTTAGCCTAACTTTTTAGGTTAAAGATTTGTTTTTTCTTTATAATTCCTGGTTTCAGTCAATCGAACGCGTAAAGAAAGTCTTATTGTCTGTCATAATTGTTTCTCTAGTATATAACAAAATAACTCACTCATGTCCCGGGGCTACAATCCCGTAAAACCCTATTGTCCCCGAGCACGTGTCCTAGATAATAACAGAGTAACATTTACATGCAATGTTGCTTCCGGGAATATTCCCACCTTAGGGAAATACCAGGGAACGGTAGACTAGTTATAGCTACAAATAAGTACAGAGTTTGAAAGTCTACTTCGACTACATTGATATTATTGATCTAATGTTTATCTCATCGTATGTCCAAGCATCTTTGAATAAAAGGTGAAAGCGATTTCAGAATAAGCAAAAGATTGAATACTGGCAAATTGTGGTTGGACAGTTCACAGTACACCTCTGTTTATCCCTGCAACATATACAGACTTGTGTAAGGCTTTTACACTGGTAAAAATATTTTATTATTGTCACTGAACTGCAACTTAATAAAACAAAACTTCCTATGAAGGTGTCTCAAATAAGGCAAGAAATTAAAATGAACGCACTAAATTCCAATCTCTAAGAAAATTATTAATTTTTTTTGGGACAAGTGGTGGAGAACAATTTTAAGTTATTAAACCTGCATATTCTATCTGTCTAAATAGGACAAAAGTCTGAATTCAACCGATATTGTTGACACCAAATATAACCGTAATCGGACAATAGCGCTGTTCATAAACGTTGCCCATAAAATCACTTCACGCGAGGGGAGCTGCCCCTATATTCCAGTGGTGCCAAATTATACCAAATGCTCTGATTCGTAATAATATACCATTTTATTTGCAGCTGAATTTATAATTTGTATGTTCCTTTTTGTATTGTTTTTTTTTGGTTTAATTTTTTTGTTTGATAGTTGTGGTGTTGCCATATCCTGGCAAGCTTGTACTATATTTATTTTGGCGTTGTATAAAATCTCTTTGGTTAATTTTCGTGATTGCCACGGTTTAGTGGTGTTTTAATTACATAATTTGATATCATTGGCCCAATAAGAATATTGGAAACAACATTCCGAAAGAGAAAACTGTACAAAAGATGAGGTGGGTAAAAACAAAGAACGGTACGTAATGTTATGAGTAATGTCGGATAAACGATAACAATAAAGTCATCAACATACAAAAGAATGCGCCTCTTTACTCTGACGGGATCAGGCAAACAGTAAAACTGACCCTTTTAATATTACTTCAGTCAACAAACTACTTAGCCCGAACAATGCCTCGTGAAATTCGTTTAACTTAAACCCTGTAGTTACATTTTAACTTAACGCGAAATTTCGATCTGCTAAAACCCCTTCCCCGTATCCAACGCTAGCGTTATCCCAAAACGTAGAATTAACATCTGAAAAGCCAGCATTAGGCACCTACCTAGATACACCGCGGTCCAGCCACTCACACAAGCAAACCACTGTAGCTACACACGCAAAGATGTCTCCAACAAAATAAAACACCGGCCCCTGTCATATGGTATTGATTCCG
This sequence comes from Eurois occulta, assembly GCA_950022335.1. Classification (NCBI taxonomy): domain Eukaryota; kingdom Metazoa; phylum Arthropoda; class Insecta; order Lepidoptera; family Noctuidae; genus Eurois; species Eurois occulta. The sequence goes on from OX465506.1 coordinate 6,416,380, forward strand.
ACCCTTCGATTGCCGTCCCTCTCGCACACCGGTCAGCAACGAAAGTGCGAAAAGGACAGGTGTAGATACTTTCTTCTTGGCGACTCGGTTTGAGATGTAATGTTTACTTGTGTGCAGATTAATGCTCGGGTAACGCCCTGCCTGGGATGATTCTGTATAGCTTTTAGTGTCCCCGAGTCGGGTTTTGATCGGTTCGAGGAAAAGTTATGTTCGTTTAAGTAGAACTATCATGCTTCTTATATTACTGACCCTTGAAGTGAACGTTTTAAGTGTTTTGTATGCTTTCCTGTCAATGCTTGCATGTGTGCGAGGAAAGGTGCAAGGAACTCTTTGTCTAGGATGACGCTATGTCTTTTTAGCATTCTTTCTTGTTGGATAATAATGCTGATACAAATATTGAAGATATTATGAAGGCAGTTTACTGCAACAACGACATTGAATAGAAATTATCTGAACTCAGCATTTGATTAGAACTATAGATTATTGTGAATAATTAAAACACTTCATCTTGAGACGATTGTTAAGCAATTCGATGGCAATTGTTTGATGAAGTTAATCCAGTCAAAACCACCATTCCAAATTGAACGTTACGTTTATACAGATACGATGCATTTTACAAAAAACGAGTGCCAACAATAGACGAGACGGGATCACCTTTGTACCTACGTAGCAATTGTATTTATGGCGAACGCATTTCAACATCAGAGATCGAATTGTCCGGGATCCGATAAAACGGTTCAGCCTACACTTTCGGACGTCCAACCAGTACAATAAGACCCATTATATACCTACATTATTTTGATGGATAGACCAGTACGCTGGGGTGACAACTTCGCCCCTAATTTAAGTATATAGTTAGGGGTGGTTAGGGGTACTATAAAGGGTAGAATTAATCCGCGCTTGTTTTAGGGCGCGTGTACAACAGATGTATTGAAAACTGGACATGAAAAGGAAGTTTTAAATTGTAATTGTGTAGTGCTCTCGATTTAGGATTTAGTATGCAAATGGCGGAAAGTATTAAATTTCAAATTAACAGACATTGCCTTAAACATACATGTACGTATAGTATGCTGCTTGTTATACCACAGTAACCATCCAAATCTGTTTCGCATGGTTTATAATGGCTTGAGCAAACATCGATACTTCTTTTAGTTTATTAATGCGTCCTTCCGAAATAAATTCTCTAAAATGATGATAAAAATTACATTAAAATTCGTTGATTAATTTATAAAAACAACGCGGTCACACTCGCGGACAAACCTGTAGAACATTATCTATGTAAAAAAAAACATCATAAAAACGACATACAAACTAGTGACAACTCTGTTCCTCCAAGACAGTAGCAAATAAAATAGTAAGTACGTAAGGACAAAAATCCTCTACCGTAGAGGATTTGCGCGCGCCTAGACAATACACAGCCATAAAAATAGAACATAGCACTTGGTTTTCTTGATCTAACTAAACATTATCCTTGGTCTTCATGTATTCTAAAATGGATTGGATTCAATCTCTCTCATAACACTCTGCATAAAATAATTGCACAAACAATTCGCGCGAATGACCAACATCGCATTCAAAATCAATACAGTCTGTTCCGGTCACATCTGTCCCTTTTTTATCACATAAAACTATAACACGACAACAAAATAACCAAATTCGAAACCCAACGACAGTGAAAATCAATCTCTAACAGTGTCCAATTGAGGTGCATTTAGAAAAACCGGTTTAGTAGTTACGTCAGTTTACTATTTAGTGTGGTGATGCAGATTGATTGACGCAGCTTTCGTCATTATTACTCGGTGTCTGGACCCTTATTATAAGGGTGCCTGCATGGGAACCGGTTTTGCCCCAGACATATTGTTTTAAAAGTAGCAGTGTTGTGAACCACAGCACCATCTAGCGGACTGTATATCACAGCGGTGACACATGAACGTTTATTGATTGACTAGCTGTGGACCGTGGATACGCTTCATTCAGTAGTGGACTATGTAATCAGTATATTTGTGTTAGTACTTGAGACGGATTCGGGCAAAAGAGTTTCTAGACGAGCTAACAGACAGTAGAGAAGATCTGAGGGGTTTAAAACAGGTTACTTTGTTAACCAATACAATCAGAAAATCACCAGAAAGATATTTACAGATCTTAGTGATTAATTGTTTGTATTTGTAGATCCGTTTGTAGATGGAAAGCATTGCAGAGCAAAAACCTTTTCCCGTTTTTGAAGAGGGACAATTGCAAGTTGCCATTATTCATATACTTTCTAAACATCAATAGAGTTTGTCTAAGAAATTCACACAGACCAAAGCAAAGGAATCATCAATTAACATTAACGATACAATAAATCCTTTACACGGTTCAAAAATTCAAAGAAAAGACACAGACTACATCACCGGAAAATGTAGCAAAAACAGTCGAACACAATCTTGCTATAAATTCTTCCGTACATGTACAGGAACACGGACAAAAGAAAGTAGCGTTGAATAAAATCGCCTATCAATTCACACACAATCTGCATGTTCACACAGTATATTACAGTTCACTGGCACGACTAGGGTTTACAAAGCACTAAACTGGAGCTGGTGATGTAACCTTTAGATCTTATTATCTTTAGAATTGAGAACGTACAAGTATATTTACTGTGTCCCTATGACATTGGAAAAATAATTTAGAATAAATACTACCAGCATTGAATTGGGAGTCCTTTGAGTGAAAGATGATATGGCTAGACAGGGAACTCATGAAATGACGACTAATAGAGAAGGAAAAGAAAGAAATAAATAAAATATATTTATTGAGAAGTATGCAAGACGAAGACATGCCCCAAATAAATTGGCATAAGAGCATGGGAACGATGATGATGAATTGGGAGGTCTTCGTCCAGGAGTAAAATATAAGCATAAAAGAAGTCTAAATTACCCATACGCAGTTGATGGTAAACCAACAGTAACATTGGAGGAAAAGCGCGGTGACATAACTATGACCTTTCTACTTACGCCAAGTGTGATAGATAATTGAAGACAAACACTTTTGTGCGTTTGGTAAATTTTAATAGAGATATTAAAATTTACCAATCGCTCCATGTAAAAGTACTGGTATTCAGCTGCTTCTGGTTAGACTGGAAGCCGACCACAACATAGTTGGAAAAGGCTACGCAGATGATGATGATAATTAAAATTTTCCAGAAGGTTATTATAAGCTTAGAAATACAGACAGTGTCCTGCATTACCTGACCTTTCTTCAGAAGATACAGTGTGAAGAGAGGCCGGGTTATAAAAAAAAAAAAACTTTAGTAAATCACCTATTAAGGTAATAGAAAACATCAGGTTCACAATTACACCATACCAGAAAAAGGTATAACCTAACCTGGCCTTTAAAGTCGGACAGCCCTGCGCAAGAGCATGTCAAAACGACAAGACCGCATGTTGCCATGGGAAAACGGAATCGAATTATATTGCACTGTGTCGGTCACTTTCTACTTGTTGCTAAACTATAGTCCTTCTTAGTATGGGCATCTAGGACAGTGCCGAAGTTGAGGACAAAAAATAGGATAGGATAGCATTACTGTATTAAGTGTACACCAATATTTGAACCAACCTTTGGGTTGAAGGGTAGATAGACATTATAATTATTCATTTTGTAATGCCTATAGAAGATGCTTTGAAATTTCATGGTAATTATTGGTAGTTAATTCAACTTTAGTGTTATAATTGTAACCTAATTGTTAATTAATGAAGGGGCAAACGAATTCTTACACTAGTAAATATTCGTTTGCCCCTTTTTGCGGCGGATAGATTCTGTATGAACTTTGTACTTACTATATCCAAAGAATAAACGTTTTTGGCTTCAGTGTCTTCGTTTGTTTCTAGACATCTGTCTTCCTTGATATAGGCAATCTTCTGCATAATGCAAAACTAGTATCTAGAAACTTGCGAAGACTACCCATTATTTATGATATTTTAAGACAATCTTGATAAAATCATAGATGATCTTTTCGTAGAATTAATCGAAAAAAATATGCTTCTAAACCAAAAGCATTCAAGACCAAAATAAAAAGTTATGCAAGAGCTCTGTCAGAGACAGGAGCAAAAAAAAAAGTTTCGTTTTCAAGCTAAGTATTTAAAAACGCGAGTTGGTTTGCAAGTTACAAGTTTACAAGTATCCCCCTTCTTGGCAGGAAAACTTTTCATGCTTAACATTTAGAAACTGCGTTTCAAGTCCATTTTGGTAACATTTATCTTGTTCTTATCACCGTTAACTTCGTGTTTTTGTGTACTGAGATTATTTATTTTTGTTTTCTGAAGAGATTTTTCTTTACCTATTCTGTGGACTTTTTCGTCAGTCTTTTGGTCTTTTACATTATTGAATGTATCAACTGTATGCCCATTACTTTCAACTTGAACTGATTATTTCTTCAACTTTTCCTAATACCAATTTTCATTTCGCACACAAAAATGTATAAAGGCGGTCTTAATACTTTAGGCATTCTCCTACCAGTAAAGGAAAGGTAGTAGAAAGATAACACGGCAGGTGCTAATTTAACTAAATGCGTCTCAAATAAAACTTCGTTTTTGGTCTTTACTAGGCGTCTAAATAATATGTGCGAATCTTCGTCACACTATCCGAACTTTACTACAACGTCTGCTGTGAAACACGCAGACGTCATCTCAACGATCTTACCCACAAAATATCCAAGACAAGATCGATTTTATTCTAGCCTAGTGACTAATACAGACATTATGTCATATCAGTTCTGCATCATGGATTCATATTGCACTAAGTATGTCATTGAATGACTTTCATATGTGCCATTGTCTATTCATTGCCCATTTTTTTGGAGATCACGTGAATCATTTCGGCCTTATATGGATTGGAAAATTTTATATAAATAATCAGTTCTATAAAACACTGTCTGCTTCTTTTCTGGATGTAGACAACAGCGCCACCAACCGAGTTCAACTATAGCTAAGCTCTATGCAGTTGATCCCAAAAATACTACTTCAGGAGAAGTATTACAAACACACACATACATTTTATATACAAGATGATAATAAGTTATTTTATAATATGGAAGACCATAATGACCATATCTGGATGTAGGTTAGTATTATTTGTCAGACAGACGATCTCGTCAAGTTTATGATGGTCAGTGTATCAGTGGTGTGTTTAGACGTTGAAAGTTATAGGAGAAAGTAAATAACTCAATGTGAATTGGACGTCTACCAAATACGGAGAAAATATAATAATGATGAGGAAAATGTAATGAAAATTCTTTTGTCAATGATACTACAACAGCTACTCAAGAAAACGATGAAAATGCGAATCAATATGAAGAATTTTATATTACAGTTTTAGAACCAACATGTTATAAAGTAAATCACATGAAAAACGAGAGTAGGAAAGAAAGTGGTTTCTCGTTTCCTTCCTCCGCTCGAAGATAGAAAATAAAACAACCATAGAGGTTGTTAGCCCCAGACACAATAACAGCAACTGGGAGAGAAGTCCTAACAATCCATCTGATAGACATAGGGTTGGCAATCTGAAAGAATTTGAATAAAATTACATTTGAAAACAACCGTTGCCTGCAGTGCAGATAAAGAGAAATAAATCTCTGACACCAAATAGCATTTTTTCCCCATAATCTCCTTTTTGAATTAAACCGGAACTTAATCAATGCGCAGACATTCATCGAGAAATGTAACCGACAAAATTCAAGCAAAAATGTGTCCTGTGCAAAGTTATTCGCAATCGGATCCGACATTCACAATCAATCTGTTTATTGTATCCCGAACGAGCGAGTGTCGCCTAAAATAACAATGGAGGCACACCCGCATCGCCCAGGTGTAAGGAACAGTACAGGCCCTTTATAAAAAAAACTTCATCTGCATATCCGAGACTACTGCTTCCCTATTAACAACCTTACGTAACGTTAATAAGGTCTTTAACACTCCAGACGTAATCTGAGTGAAAAAACACACAGTCAATGTCCTTAGTTGCATTCGTGTGCTATCTCTTTCGTTAGCATTGAATTGGAAAGGGATGGAAGAAGGGATTGTGACAAAAAATGATCGCTTGCGCACTGTGGAGACTTCGAATAGTATTTGCATTTTTTTGACGGTGACGTAAAGCAGACTGCAGAAGTATTATTAATATCGTTTACTATGCTCCTTTTACATCAAAATCTAAAGGATGAACGGAGCACGGATAAAGTGCACTATTCGGTACACTTCCACCGCTAAATCGTGAAAGTTGACTAAGAGAAAGGCTTACTGTAGTACTTAGATACTCGTAGATTGACGGGCACAACACAGTGCAGCTTGTAAACCATACTCTGCAAATCCGGTTTCAAGGTCAAAAGAGCGGTTAGCAATCGTCAATATATTAAAACCATTTTGTGTTTATTGTCTGTGGCGAGTTGTACCTGTATCCACTCAATTTTTTCCTTGAATCTCTTTATTTTGTCCGAAGTCAATCAATCCGATGCAAACGTTTTTTTAAAAGAATCTCTTGATTAAGTACTTAGTTGACATTGGAGTTGTTAGTTGGTTCAAGTGTTTTCTTGTGGCTTCTAATCTCTATATCTAGCTTGAGACGGTCAGCAATATTTCCTCTAGTAAACACTTAGGTCATACTAATATTACAAATGCGAAAGTGCCTCTGTCTGTCAGCCAGTCTATCTGTTAGCTTTTCTCTTCGTAACCACTATACGGATTTGGATGTTATTTGACACTCGGATAGAGCATGATCTGAGTTAGGACACAGAACACTTTTAATCCCGGTAGCAACATGCAGCAAGCAGAAGCCTCGGACAAAATCAAGTTTCTCAGTGTCATCCAAGTCCTTACTGCCAACTATAACATTACTTCTCTAATAGTATATTATTGTATAGTTTCCACTGTATATCTTATTGTTCGAGATTTTATTCAAATTATGCTTATAGAGCAGGTAGGAAATAGTAATTATGTTCGTGTTCTCCGCCAGGCAAGGCCGAATCAATCTTAGTCTCAGCTTGTAAGAATCATGTATGATTTATAATTTATAATATAACATTACACAGCCGTATAATGCTCTTAATCTAATACATTGTCTGTACTGAATAAATGCTTTGTCATGTTTGTAATTTGATTTAGTCAGGTGATGTCGACGTTTTTGGCACAAAAAACATACGCTTCCATAATCTACATCTTGTTGAATCCTATCTACACTTCTACAGAGTCGAAAATTGTATTTTCCTGTATGATTGCATTTACAAATATTGGTCCTGCTTTTCTTGAAACTTTTAAAGCAAAACTAAATGTAATATAAAAGTTACTGTTGCTGCTTAAAAACATATTCCATGAAAGGCAAGGTAAAACACGTTCTACGGTTGAAGGAATCGAAGGGACGGATATCCATACTCATGTTATAAATGTAAAAGTATCTGTTTGTTTGCTAAACGGACGGTTGATGACATTTGGCACACCGATAGATCATGTCGTGACCTGGATATTACGTCCCCATGGTATATTGTCTACAAATCTTTCTCATCAATTTCCCAAGATATACTTCTTCAAATTACGTACCAAACTATCTATGCAGTACCTATCCAGATTTTCCAGTCACCAAATAGGAGTGTCTAATTAAGTAATAGATAACTTATGGTTAGTTAAACAGCAATGCGGATAGGAAGTGAAAATGTCACAGCTATGCTTACGTATTGGATGCATGCTTGCATACGATTATGGTTGTAGTTGCCTGCTTTACTTTCCAATCTTGTAATAACAGTAGGTACTTAATGAAACAAAGGTTTTTAGCCACTAAATGATATTTTGCAAATAGGTTTTTACAAGCACTTTTACATGTCACTTTTTTTTTTAAGTAGGTGGGGCCGGTGTTTGTTTCGTACCCGACTACTCTGAGAAAAAACAGCCGAGCCAAACACTGAGGTTATATTATACATATACTCAACTCTTTTATCGTATTTTGGTAAATAGAGCATTTTATGCAGGGTTCGAAATTGTAAAGATAATTATTTTCTTTGATAACTATCCATACTGATTCAAAATTTGATCTTTTAATTTTTTTAAATGATGAGGTTTTAACGCACTCGAATTCATTCCTAGTCAAGTCAAAGTAAGTCAGGGTTAATTTTCGGAACTTTCGTAAATATAGTCCTAGACAAAGAAATGAAAATGCAAAAATGTCATTGTCAGCTATCTGCCAGTAAAAATCCCGTCAAAACCGGTCCAGCCGTTTCGGAGATTATCCGGAACAAACAGACTGTTACAGGCTGTCTAGCTGATGTTATAAGGAGTAACTTAGGCTATTTTAGAAAAAAAATCCTATTTAATAATAAAAAAAAAAAAAACGTTTATTTATCTCCACAAATTACATAGTTATGTTAGAAATATTATAGGTTGACAGGTAGTAGGTGGGTTGGTAGGTAGGTTTAAATGTAGAATAACAGCTAGCCAGACAGAGAATGACTGACGGATGTGGATGACTCGTGGCCGCACTTAGCAATTTGTTACAATTAATCCGTTGATGTTCAATAATAATTACCTATGAGAACCATTTTGTTCCATCGTCATTTCGTATTAAATTAACTTTGTCTAGTTTTTATTTACTTTCATATTATTGTGTGAAGACATCAGGACTTGTTGACTCTTCGAAATGGGGTGTTAAGAGGTTATAAATAGACAAAGTAACACTTTAATATACCATTATGTCACGCCTGAAATCCCTGAAGGACTATGCAGCGATGTTTACTTGAACTTAGTCCAATGACGTTATTAGCGACATTGAAGGAACATAGATTGCCACAACAGGGAGACACGGTCAGTAAAACGCCTATAGAAGATCTCTAAAGGCTTTGTAATGACCGTGTCCACAACTTGGATTAGACTGGCTCATACCAGACGCCAAGACTCAACAGCGGATAGAAGATACCAATGTATGAGATTCAGCACCTAGTCATTTTGAGATCTTGGTTTAAAATTTACAAAAGATATACCTTCTAATAAGCTATATTTGAAGTACGTCATAAACATGATAGGTACTACATGTTCTTACTTTGCATCAGTTAGTAGGACACCGGGTCAAGAAATAGAGCGCATTAAATTGAAAAATGGCCACTTCAAGCAATTTGCCCGTCTTCATCTCTTCGAAGATTCCTTGCACATAACGTCTTCAGCATGTCAGTTACAATCAGGCTTAATTGTAGACAATAGGAGGAATGATACGGAGGTAGACGAAACCAAAGGGTACAATAGTTTGGTGTGAGTTTTTATCACTGAAAAAATCTACTTTACGCTGAAAGTAAACTTCAAATAAATCGTATTACCCAAATACCCAGTACTAACTGGGTTGTGGAGGTCAGATTGGCAGCCGCTCCATGTAAAATACTGGTATTCAGCTGCATCCAAAGTAAACTTCTTCTTTTTCTGTTTCCCACAATTGTCACCAGACGGCGCCAGTCTAGTTTCAGTACAAATTGAATGAGCCTAGACCCTATACAGTTTCGACCTGTGCTTATGTCAAAAAAGAGGACGCTAACTTGCGAAGCTTTTAGCTCTATGGAGTTTCTTGAATTTTTAAGAGAATTTTCGGACTATATTTTGAAAACGGAAATTCTATACCTACTCTTTTCATTTGTCATAATTTAATTGGTAATTATGTGTTTGAGCCATTTGGGGTTGAAACACTAGGGCCATGGGGTCCGAGTGCACCACCTAGTATTTCGGGAAATCGCCAAGCGATTGGTCGACTCTTCACGTAACCAGAGGGTGGGCCTATTTTTTGGCCAAAGAATCAGCATTGCCATCCAACGTGGTAATGCTGCCAGCCTTCTGGGCACTTTTCCTGTTGACAGCGATGCGGACGAATTTTTGGACGTCCTGTAACCCTTTTTCTACCTGTAAGTACATATTTTTTACTATTATAGTTTTGTAGTTTGTAACTAATTTAATTATCTTTGAAATTTTTATTCATCTATAGATATAAGTAAATAACGTTAAATAATACTAATCGAACATACACTCCTATTTGTTTTCTATAAAAAAAATTACCGAAATTCCAAAACTATTAGAAAATGTAGCTTTGTTCTTAGTGTTAGGTTAGTACACTAATCACAAAAAAACACATGCCTAGTTGGAATTACTTTACACTTTTCCAAACAGATAAATAAACGTCACTACATGACGCGGTAAAAGTCTAATGGAGATATTTTCCACGCATTCGACTTCCTTGTTATAAATGAGTGTATTGTTCGACCATTTCCGATGAGTCCAGTACGCAGAAACAGGCCGGTGATCAGAACTCGTTTCAACAATTTTATGCGGTCACAGTTTAGTGAGAAGATTCAAGAATTTTTAATCAATAAATTAATTTAACAGCCAGTAGACCTGGCAGTTGGGACGAGCTGGACAGAACTAACGACCAGTGGCCCACATGGGCCCTTGATCGAAAGATTTGGAGGTCATGGAGGCCTTTGCCCAGAACTGGGATGATCAGGCTCACAGTAAATTCATTTATTTTAGTAACACTTCTGAATGTGTGGAGTTGGTGTTACCTATCCGACCACTCTGGACACAAACAGACTTATATCTTACACCGCATGCCCTTTCACCGGCGCACTTTGATGACCTTTTGACTGCATCAACAAGCGGAGTTCGTAGCTGAAATTTGGGCCCAAACATACTTGAAACCTCTTCTCGAAGATATTTCAATGACAGAAGACTGCCACTTCGACGTTTTGAACTCTTCTCTCTTTCATTTTTTTCTCTTTCTTTTCTCTTTCTTTTTTTTCTTCTTTCTTTCTTCTTTTCTCTCTTTTCTTTTCTTCGTTTTGTTCTTCTTTCTCTTTTCTTCTTCTTTCTTGATACGTTAAGGAGAAGTTAAACACACGAGGCCACAGTCCTTTTCGATGTCCAGACATAATTTTGGTCGAATCATATGAGGACCATATGCAGGTCCGAGGTGGTCTTTTGAAGTAAGAATCACAAATATTTGAGTGCACCTGACGCCAGTCGCCCGCAGAATGAATCCAATCGACCGTATTGAGAGCGAACTGCTAAGAAGTCGTTTCCATCCATAAGCCCCGTTTTCCACATCAAGCCCTTGACATAACTGGGAGAAGCTGTTAAGAGGTCGAGGAAATCTTGGCTTAAAACCAATGTTGGAAGATTTGTAGATATTTTTAGTCATTGTCTCGTTAACTACACAACTTTAAGCTTAATTTCCTGAAGGCTAAGTGAGGTAAAATAAAATAAAAAGAGGTGTACCTAATAGTACACCCTCACCAGTCATATTTATTTCCATGTAATAGGGGGCGAGCCATCAATCGGGCACGAATCCAGACTGTAGCTGCTACTGAGAAATTTCTGATGGATCCCCAACGACACTTTCTGTGATCGACCTGGGAATCGAACCCTCATTCTCAGCAGTCTCTTAGCACCTCTAAACTAACGAGGCAGTATATTTATTGGTATTTGTTTCTGTAACTACAATATTCAGTTAATACTAGTCAGTAGAAATCAATTTGGGAAAGTAAGCACAATTTAAACATTCGCTGGTGCTTTAGCAAACAGTTTACCGTGTGCGTCACTGACGCACCCTGTCCCTTTGTCTACTAATAGCAGTCGGCAGTCGCGCCTTTAACATAACCTCGTGTGGTCGATCCGGGCAGTTGGCTCGCCTGTATTGGGACACTCATATGAAAACCGCAGCGAAACTTCTGAATATCGCAAAGGTTATTTGCTAGCCGAATTATTCGATAAGATAGGCTTTGAGAAGACATTACAGGCCACATTAATAGATCGATTATTTAAACATGATGAAACAAGATTTATTTAACGTTGTAAAATGCCAGGAATGAACGTCATATTCGTCTTGATGGACAAATACCAACCTTGAGGATTTCAAAAAGTCAAAACCTCTTGGTGGTACTTTATTGTCATTCGATAAATTATAGTTAACGTATCAAACAACCGACCGTGTTTCCATGGTCCTAAATTCTGTTAGAGGCTTGCTTGCAGTTTGCCCACCTTCGTGGTCGACAGCCCGCTCTTAGTGGCGGTACATACAAGATTAAAACCTTGGCTTGTCTTTACAACCTACAATACTACTTTTCATGATGTTAAGGTTTTTTAAGTCTGCTAGACTTATGAGCTTGCTGTCTTGCTGGCCCCTAGACACACCACAGCTCAAAAGAGAGAACGCCTATGTCCCTTTTTTTTCGGATGGGTAATCATCACATGACTCCTCCCGCTCTGGGCGGAGCGGAAGGGGGTGTCATACTTTTACTGACCAAAAACCATCCATGTTCCTTCTTTTGCCCTTTATGTTCCAGGGCCGCGGTATCTCTTTCGAACAGTCCCGCAGACGCCTTTGTCCCTGAAGTAGGAACATCATAGGCTGATAATGCAATGCACGACATCGCAACACAGTTTCCCAGCTTTCAAAAACCTTCAAGAACCTACTTATGACACATCCATGTCAGCACATACGACTATATAGCACAACACTTCACTTTTGGCGAGGTTTGCGCTAAACGCGGCTGGAGGACTGCCAATCCGCCCGAGAATTGATTTAATAATCTTTCATGTCTCTGCGACAATTTCTGTTTACATCGTTTTTCTTTGTTAGTTGATTTTTTTATTGCTTTGGTTAGTGATTTTTGATTTTGGGTTAGGCCGGAACTAGAACTGTACAGTAGTGGTATATAGGCTGACTTAATGCCACAAGACATTCAGCGATAGCGTTCTTCTTCTTTATTACACACAAAATATACATACAAATTGCAATAATATAATTTCTGACAGCAAACCTAATTTCGATTGCAAGATTTGCAGAAGAGGATAAACCTATGTGTAAACGTTGCTTACGGTGACGGAGAAGTCAAAAATGTAATTTGCAGAAGAGGATAAACCTATGTGTAAACGTTGCTTACGGTGACGGAGAAGTCAAAAATGTATTGAATTAACATAAGTACCGAAAAGCTGAAACAAAGATTGCAGCTGATTTAGGCCTGCCACGAAAAGTGTTCTACTTTTGCTCAGAATTTGACAGAATCTGTGAGACATGTCTTTGTCACATTCACATTGGTCAAGGAATCGATGAGATAAACCCAAAAACTTGAAAGAAGGTCCATTGACAGAAAGACGTTGCATTTTGTAGTACGTAATGTGAGGATGACGACACCCAAGGCGGGGATGACGTGGATGTCTTCCTTAAGAATTAAGGAAGACAAGAAGTGCCGCAGATCCGAGACTGATGGAATGAATGGACGGAACCCTTTGTCCAGCAGCGGGATCTTTCATGCTAGCTATAGCTAGATAGTAATTATAAATGTTTGTGCATGCTACTACGCTTAAAAGCTTAAAACGCATACGATTCCCCAATCAAACAAAGATACATGGAATCAAAAATAGATATGACGGAGTTAAATCATTTACACGCCCGATTCAATATTCCGAGAACAAAAGAGAAATAGCTGTTTATCACTCCACAATCCGAAGAATTATTAAGGAAAACTTGGAATATTGTAATGTTAAAGACTTGTCAATAAGCAGGTTATTATCAATAAAGAAAATGCAACTATGTGGATACTTTGTACTCGTAAGTGGTATGCATACTTAATTATTGTGATGTGTTTTTGTTTTTCTATAAGTAGTACTAGACCTCTCAGAGACGTGATCAAAGAATTTCATTGAATCTCGTCATCATCATTTTGTCGATCTCGAATTCACTGATGAACATCATCATGAACAGCCTCTGTTCCTACTGCTGAGACATATATGTACCTCCTGTCTTTGGCAGGACTGGGCTGTAAGTTGTAATTCACCACGCGGGGTCAGTGCAGGTTGGTGAAGGATACAATTCCATGTCTTACCATTGAGAGAAGACATGGGGGCCTAAAAAGGCCGCTTTAACAGAATCATAATAGAATAATAATATGAATCACGTTACAATTAGTAAAATGGTCACAAAGTGACAATTCACGCGCCTGCGACCATTTTACGAATTGTAACGTAATTCATATTATTATCCTTTTATGATTCTGCTATGTTAGGCGACCTTTTTACGCCCTGGTTTCCCAACAGTGAGGAAACTATAATGTATGCTGGTTATACCTTTCAATTGCATATTTCAGAGATCTGTCAATTTTCGGAAAATAGTCAGAGAAAACATTCTGTAGTAAACTAAACGAAAAATAAACGTTTCAATATAATCACCAACTGTAAAACCTTAGTGTCTTGTAATCACTGTGATTAGATCTATCGGCTGTGATCATTGGCCTTTTCACAAACTATGTAAATGTTAATACATTATGTATTGTGCAGTACATAAATGCAGTACAATGTAGCAAAATACTGCATCCGAATGGCGCAATGGTACACACTGACAGGTTGTCGATGCAGCTTCGAATATTTCAGTGGCCCATTTTGCAGTAAATCCTTTATAACTTACATACAATCGATTGGAGCTCTCCACATATTAAAAAGTACCGTAGCCAGAATTATTGGCTACGAAAATGATTTATTGTAGCACTTTGCTGAAGTATACATTCATTATATCATAGTTTTTAAATCAGTGCGTTGCAGATAGGTTTTTTTTGAAGATATATGCCAAATGATAACAACTTCGGCGTTAATTTGCCAATGTGAAGACATCTTCACTTTCAATCTAATAAATGAGTATTCTACTGCCTCTTGACCTCATATTGCTGATATCTGTCCCGATACTATCATTGCCTTTCATAGCCTAGCCTTTTCCCAACTCTGTTGGGGTCGGCTTCCAGTCTAACCGGAAGCAGCAGAATACCAGTATTTTACATGAAGCGATTGCCTATCTGAACTCCACAACCCAGTTGTACTGGATAATACGATACCCCTTTGTAAGACTGGTTGTCAGACTTTCGGGCCAATGACTTCCTGTAACGACTGTCAAAGATCTACAATTGACATTCTCTTTTAAGGACTAGATATTTTTAGAACACCGAACATAAGTGATTAAAGATTTAAGTTTTTCAGTGACAGCACTATGTTACAGCAGGATCTGGCGGTAGTTGTCAGATTGCTGATTAAGTGGAGCAAACAATGTGGCATCTCTAATCCTACCGTCTATGCACCAAAAAATGCAGTCAACGTGACCTCTGCGCTGTCACGCGGCTTGGTTTTAAATATTGTCGAGCCAGCGACACGAAGAAGGAGATTACAGATGAATAAAAAAACCGGCCAAGTGCGAGTCGGACTCGCGCACGAAGGGTTCCGTACCATTATCTATAAAAACGGCAAAAAAATCATATCTGTTGTATGGGAGCCCCCCTTAATATTTTTTTTTATTTTTAGTATTTGTTGTTATAGCGGCAATAGTAATACATCATTTGTGAAAATTTCAGCTTTCTAGCTATCACGGTTTATGAGATACAGCCTGGAGACAGACAGACAGACAGACAGACAGACAGACAGACAGACAGACAGACAGACAGACAGACAGCGAAGTCTTAGTAATAGGGTCCCGTTTTACCCTTTGGGTACGGAACCCTAAAAAGGAACAGTTCAGAGAGAAAAGCTATCAATTGACCGAAATATAACTAGAAGAGCCATTAGTAAAGGCGAATATAAAGTTCCAAGAAAGTCCAATAAGGCGATCTATTAGGCTCTAAATCTCTTCAAATCTTTGAAAAACACTTACATCGTAGATAATATAGAATTACAAACGGAACATAACCAGAAAAGCTGAAGCCATAAGTAAAGACGAATATAAAGGTTCAAGTAATTGCAACAACGTAACATCTATTTTAATAATTTTCTTCGCAAAACACCACCATCGGAGATAATATAGAAATACAAACAACATCCCGTTCCAATAACTGTAAAACTAATATATCACTGCAAGACAAGATGAATTCTATAGTGCTGCACTGAATATCGTTCTGCAATAATGTCGCGTCGAGGTATTGAAGAACAAAGCAAAGGCTTCAGTTTTCGATATAACATGATTATGTTATAAATAAAGAAGAAACAGAAGAAAAATTTGCAGCAGCAATCAGCCCGTAGTTTGGAAGTTTTAGAATGAAACCCTCGTATCTCGGAAAGCATGTAAACCGGCAAGGCCTGCGATTTGATGTGAAACATCTACTTAAATGCGCGCCTAGGCAGTAAAACCGACTCGTATGGCTGCCGGAAGATGACATGACACTGTCATGGCGTGATGCCTCCTCTACGAAAAATCAACCTTTTACTATTAAAATAAAGTTTGTTTTGGAACGATTGCCGAAAACTCCACGCTACTCAATTAGTGATGTAGTTAGGTCGTATGCAGTATTTGACTTTAATGTAATATTTATTCTTTATTTTACTTCATATTTTGTTATAGGTTTTATTATTAATTATGAATTCTAATATAATCATAGGTAGATGTTTCACATCTGCCGGGAGTCTCTTCCCGTCGTGTCGTAATCTTCACAGTCCTTAGTAACTACTACTATCACAAAGAGGAAGACTGTATCCCAATAGCGAGAACATTCTGCTTAGACCCAAATATAGGTAGTTTTCCAAAAAATCAAAGATCACCACGCCTTGTAA
This sequence comes from Eurois occulta, assembly GCA_950022335.1. Taxonomy (NCBI): domain Eukaryota; kingdom Metazoa; phylum Arthropoda; class Insecta; order Lepidoptera; family Noctuidae; genus Eurois; species Eurois occulta. The sequence goes on from OX465506.1 coordinate 6,432,945, forward strand.
TCCCCAAGGGGTTAGGCAGATATGTACCTAACAAGTACAACCACATTTCGCCAGTTAACTTGTAAGTCCCATGTATTGGGGGCGAGCGAGTCTATTGCCATTGCCATCAACCGGACACAAACAGACTCCGTGGCTAGTATTGAGAAATTCCTGATGGAACAAATCACAGAACATCATTAGGTTATACATGACACCCCCGTTTGAAACCCACCTACGCTCATTCAAGTGCGAAATTTCAAGTTACAAAAGCCCAATATACGCCAATAACTAGACAATGAAAATTAACAAACCACAACCATCCCGCTATTTGCTACTTAAGATTGGACAATACCTGAATTAAAGCCTAAATAAAAGCCACACCGTTGGATTTTCATCCCTCAGTTTAGCTCCGTTAGTTGAAACTCCAATAATGCAAAATTATATTGAAGCATCAGTGGAAACGGGTAAGACTGTCTATCGCAGCACTGTCGTTACCGGAATATCTTGGTACTTAAATAACTACAGGTACTACACTGTGGGCGAATCAGTCTCGTTATATTTAGACCAGACCACAGAGTACTTGTGAAAGGTTGAGAGGTCATGAGACCAGTTAAATTATTCATTGCAGGTTTGAAACGAGCTAAATCTGCTGGAGCGGTTGAAATTGATGAGAATTTCGAGCTGTAAATGGTTATTTTACACTAAATCAATCAGCTTAACTGGTGATACGGGCGTGTACTGAAAGTGGTAGGCCTCTGCTTTACCCTTCGGTATAAATAGGCGAGATGTTACATAGAAAACAAAGTATGATTGTCTACTTTGTGTGTGGTGGTGGCAAGCGCGACTGCTGAGCTCTTGGGTACTGATGTTCTAGACAAAGAGACATTCTTTCCAGCGATAACGGTGATGGTAAAGACAAGTACTGAAAAGCTTATAAGTAGAAATACGAAACTCTCTGAAAGCGATGGTCACTTGTCTCTGGTTGGTGCAATAGTCGCTAGCGCGCCTGTTGAGCGTACGGGCCCTTGGTGGGGTATCAGGTCAGGTAAAGGGCTACCTGCCAAGGGTCTACAGATTAACATGAAGGTAAGTGTGCTAAATAATAAGCCGCACGGGTCGATCTTAAAAGGTAAAGCCGAGCTTGCCAAGGTCGGTCTTTGGATAGGCGACCATCAATTACACACCCATTTTTCTCCATGCTTCGAAAAACACGTTAAGCCGTTGGTCCCGGTTGTCATTTGTAGATTTGAATTGATTTGACAGTCGTTACAGGTAGTCATTGGCCTGAAAGCCTGACAATCAGTATAGGTAATACCAAGGGGATGTAACTGGGTTGTGGAGGTCAGATAGGCAGTCGCTTCATGTAAAATACTGGTATTCACCTGCATCCGGTAAGAATGTAAGGCGACGCCAATGCATTTAGGAGAAGGCTAGGCAGATGATGATAAAAAAAACAACCAGCGGAATTGATCTATAAGTAACCGGTTTAATATACTACTCTGGCACTATATGTATTGAAGTGATTGCTTCCAAAAACACATCACAAGAAAGATCACAATAACATGCCTGCCTCTACGCAAAACATAGGCGTGTCAAATGCATTCCAAATACAATATCTTTTGAATACAACTTCCACGTAAAATAACATAGAACATGCAAAAGTGTAAAATGTGGCAACCGAATGCGAAATTGGAAAGAACAAAGAGCTGGGACAAGCAATACTGACCTATCACGATCAATACAAGTATTACTGGAGCCAATGTTTATGCTTCGGAAGTATTAGACAGATGTAAGTTAAGACGTTTGTTAAAGATAGTGGTACCATATGAAATTAAAGTCATAAATGTATTTGATAAAGTGAAATTAGCTCTGGTAAGTCGTGAATTCGAACCCAGTCAGGCGCTTTACTTTGTGTAATTTATTTCATCACCACTGCTCTCAAAAACGATGAAGGAAAATATCGTGAGCAAACCGGCATGTCCTAGAGCCAAAAATTCGAAGACATATGACATCTATCAACCCGCACTGGGTCCGCGTGGTGGATTATAACCCATTCCCTCTCACAGAGAGGAGGCCATGTGTCCCAGCAGTGGGAACATTATAGGCTGATTATGCTTATGCTTACTGTGAACACTATATGAGTAAGTTACAGAAAATAACTAGGCCTAATTTTGTTCGTAACCTGTCGTACTTGCCTCTGTAGAAACTGCCGACATTAAATAATGAATACAGTAAAAGGGTCTGGTGGACGTATGCTTTTCCAAGTATTCTGAATAATTGCCTAAGGCAACAGCCAAATTAGAAGAATATTAGAAAACAAAAAGATGCATTGATGTACTCTGAATGCCAAAACGAAACTACTGTTCGTTTTTCGTGTAAAAGGACCCTAAACGAAGCCGGCAACCAAGCATTCTGTACATCAAACTAAGTAACTACGCAAAAATAAAACAAAGTCCTCCGCCGCGTCTGTCTGTCTGTTCGCGTTAAACTCAAAAACTGTTGCACCGATTTTCATGTCGTTTCACCAATGGATAGTGGTTCTCGAGGAAGGTTTTAGTATATAATTTGTCAAGTTTTTGTATACATTGGCTAAAATATAATGATATTTATTGGAGGTGTCGGAAAAAAATAAGCCGTCTGGGAGCTTTCAACGAATACGCTGAAAAAAAACTTGTAAAAAAGTTCGACCTTTGCCTCCAATATCTCCGTACAACTAGGTTTTATAACTAGGTTCCCAGGTATGGTCGGTGAATGGACTAAAACAAAAAAAAGATTGCAATGACGGAGAGAACAAGAACCTTTCAGCTTCGTTAAGGGTATATTTATTTACACCCATTAGTAAAAGCAGAAAAATGAGATAGTAAAGCTTGTTCAAATGTATTTAATCATAGAGACCAATAGCCAAGACAACACATAGCTCGTTATGTGGGATGATTGCGTGACCACTGTCTCGATTTAAATACTAATTAGACTTCAGCTGGACCTCCACACATGCCTTGCAGGGATGTAATGAAAAATAGGTAAAAGTATCGCAATTAGCCGTAATACGAACAATTAAAATGTCTAGCATTATTTATATGTCTGCGGTTACAAAACAAAGGTAACGTGCAGAAGGTCCATCACAAATAAAGACCGCAAAGCGAAAACAAATGCAAGTGCAAGTTGCAACCTTGAACCTAGTTCGTTCGAGTTCGTCCATTTAAATATACTTCTTTTCAATCCATCTATGTAATCCTGTACCTGTAGATTTGTCTATGACCCGTAACGTGCAAAATCGTGTATTCACACTAGTCTCAAAGTTGGCCTTAGTTCTGTAGACCTGTATTACCTTAGCTCTGTTATATCATTTTGACATCCAGGAGGGTTCAAAGGGAATGACCTCAATTCGCGACGCGGTATTGGTTTGCTCCGATCATACCATTACTTTCAGATCGGCTTAAGCCGATTACACGTCGATTGGTGTAGTCCCTTAGCTGTTGCGAGTGGAACTTCTGAGCCCATTCCATGTTCAACGACATGAATGGCTGAAGTTTAACATGTATGTTATATTTATGGTATCATTTATCATTGCATGACCTTTTTCATTGTGAGTCGTACAAGGAAATTATGTTCATGACCAAGTTATTACTCGTTAGATTTATAGTAAGGATTATAAGAGGAAATCGATTAGCACTGTGTTAAAAACACTTATATTATAAGCGTTTAAAAACGGGCATTAAGTAATCTTTGGTAAGAAAATTACATTTCTTAGGAAGTGTTTTATTATGATTCTCACAAATTCTATATACATGTTTTGAAACGGGCAATTGGGTATGTAATGAGGACGGATGAATCGCATGTGACTAAAAGTATGAACATTAATGTTGATAGATGGAGAGGGAGAGGAAGCCCAAGGAAACGATTGATGTAGTTAGAGAAATGATATGAAAGAAACAGGAGTAAATGATAGCGTGACAGAGGAGAATGGAATAAAAAAACGTGTTGCGCTGACCCCAAGTAATATTAGACAAGGGCAGGAAGAAAATGACAGCTTTTATACACAGTACTCGTCAGTTTTGCCTACTGATCGATATATCAAAGCTAATACCGTTTTTTTTTTTGAGGATACTCCAGCCCAATAATTATAAGCAGCATAAGCATAACGCGGAGAGGGAGTGACTTTTTCCTTAAGGTAAGTCAATTCAACTGTGGCAGCAAAGTCAAGGAATTTTGATTCTTAGCTTACTATATTTTTCTCGTAAGGAAAACGGGCATGTCTTAGAACGAATTTTTCGAAGACATGTAAGCATTGAGCCCGAGTGGTGGATTATTCTTTCACAGAAATCTGACCTGTGTGTCAGCATTGGGAATTGGCTGATTATGTTTACTCGCTATTCACCCTTCAAAGGCTATTCAGCTTTTACTATACTGTTCGACTCTGTCACTGTTTCCAGTATTATTTGCTGTCTGCGTAATAACATTTTCTTTGTCTGTTTTAATTTGACCACCACTCAAAACCTTACCATCAGAATTCACATTAACATCTCACCGAAACGTCTTTATTACCGTATCAATATAGGTTCCGAGTTATATTTTTATCTGGGCAGGTAGTCCGACCTTGGGAGCACCGTCGCGAACCGTCTGTACTGCCGATACGACTCCTTTTATTAACTATACAACACTCGTGACATGTTTTATAATAACATGTCGTGGTTTGCAAGCCTTATTGGTGTGTCAGAGTGTTGTGAGAGCTCCAAATTTAAATTATTTTTGAAGTAAGCCATTTGGTGATAGGTGGAGGTTAACATAGTAACTTCTAATAATTATGGAGTCTACAAGTAATCCTTGCAGAGGTTGTAAAAGCTTTCTTTTGAAATGCGAAATAATATGTTCAGCAATGAAGTCTTTAAATATATTTCTTCTTATAGTGGAGATAGACAGCTCATGCCGTGGTTAATACTTAGCCAGTCAGTGATATGGTGGTTGGACTACCTAGTGCCATGGTGTACATAATGCACATGTCTTCTAAAAACATATATGGCTACTGCTACTGGCTTGAAGGTTAATGAATCATTGAAAGTAGGGATGAAAATGAAAGTACATCGAGTTCCCAACGTCGAAATCCGAAGACGTACAAAGGTTTTCGATTTATGAAATTGCGTTACGGAACTCAAATGGAGTTGGGCGGACAGGGCACCTAGCAAGGCGCAGTAATGACAGGTGGAGTAAGGCTGTCACCGAAACGCGACAAAGAACTGAGAAAAGAAATGTGGGTCGTCCGGCGGCGAGATGGGCAGACGACATAGTTGCCATCGTGGGAAACACCTGGATGAGGCTGGCACAGGAACGTGGAGATTGGCAAAAGAAAAGAGAGGCCTGTCGATACCCAGCAGTGGGTGAATTTAGGCTGATAGATGATGATGATGAAGACTAAGTATCCCGGAAGGCGCAGGACTATGTTTGACAATAAGATTTGTACTGAGACTTCTTATCATCCCTTATTACCTAGCAAAGTTAACCCAAGAGCCGAACGAAACAAAAAGAGAGGACTGTACCAATCTAAGCTAGAAATATTCAGAAAGGTTAACCCAGAGGTCGTTCAGTTCTATTTAGTGAATACTAATTACTAATGCAAAGCGCTCGCCCCACTGACTGATATTTGTGTCTCACTTATGTTATGACTCACTCAACAGAATAAAACTGTATTCTTTCCTTTTCTATAAAGATTTTTCTTGGAACATTTTTAACATGCGTGAAAGAGATACGAGTTATCGATGTCTGTTACTCAATCAAGATAAACGGATAACCCGAAACTGATGATTTGTATTGGTGTTAATATACTAAGAAATTAACACCTAGACCGCTGGTTGAAGAACCTAAATAGATATATTTAAGCCAATTATACTAAGAAAGAATTACGCCTAATAACCTGGGCTTCGGGACTGTTCGAAAGAGATACCGCGGCCCTGGAACACAAAGGGCAAAAGAAGGAACATGGATAGGTTTTAGTCAGTAGAAGTCTGACACTCCCTTCCGCTCCACCCAGAGCGGGAGGAGTCATTTGATGATTAAGACCTAATAACCTGTAAACTTCACATGCTTTGTTTTAGATATGGACCCGTCTCTATTTTGAACTTCTACTTTGGGAGTTGTAAGAGGAAGTCTGAAAGCGGCGCCGGTGACTGAAATGTGTTGTGGTAATCAGTTATCGTGGTATGGACATGTGATGCGGAGGAATGAGGAAAATTTCGTGAAGAAAGTTTTGAGTATGAATGGCTATATGAGTAGAAGAAGACCAAAGAAACGATGGGTGGACTGTGTGAAGGATGATATGGCTAGAAAGGATGTGACTGCTGAGATTACGAGTAATAGAGAAGTACGGAAGAAGAAGCCATGCTGCGCTCACCCCAAATAAATTGGGGTAAGGACCGGAGAATGATGACGAGTTTGGGAGTTGCGAGACAGTTACAGGAATAAAAATTAGCTAAAGAACGACAAAGTGTGACTGCTTGGAAGGGGCCAGTAGGGAAAAGAAAAAAGGGAGACCCCGCAATTATTAGGGAGGACGAAATTAAACACACAGCAGGCGCAAACTGGATGCAAGTAGCAAAATCCAGAGAATACTGATTCACTTTGGAGGAGGCCTTTACCTGTAGAGGGGTTCTTGCGGAATAATTACTCATTATTATATGTACTAAAATACTATGTTAACCTCAACTTAATTCCACAAGAAATAAAAAGGCTTTTTTTTTTAAAGAACGTGTTTCGTAACGATCTTAGCTACATCCACTCAGCGACAATTTTTCGATTATATTATTGCACTGTTGGAATTCAAAGTCGTCGCTGACACCAGTGTTGAAAATTTAACGGTGCGTTTTATTTAGACATTCATGTTGCGTCGTCAAGCATTTGATACTACCCTTTTTTTTTTTTTTGGTGGGTGGGACATCATCAAATGACCCCCCCCCCCCCGCTCTGGGCGGAGCGGACGGGAGTGTCAGACTCTTACTGACTAAAAACCACCCATGTTCCTTCTTTGGCCCTTTGTGTTCCAGGGCCGCGGTATCTCTTTCGAACAATCCCGCAGCCCTGGCAGGATTTGATACTACCCTGACGAATCAACGAAACAATACAAAATCATCTATAACAATTATTCTATCATGACCTAAGCACAAATGTCATTCAAACTGTTTACTTTACTTCTTATAAACGATTGTTTCTCTCATTATTCGGTGACATACAGTCACAGATAATACCAATTCTTCAAACAAAAAGGTCTTACAAATGATGACTCAGACTGGTGTCATGGTCGTAATACTGTCAAATAAGCAAATTATTGTACCGTTTCCGTGTTATTGCGAAATTGTGGGTATGAATTGAGAGTTTGTTGTGTTAATGGTGTGTGATTGTAAGTAACAGACTGTCTTGTTTAAAAAGAATTTCTTAATAGAACCTGCTTGATCGGAAATATCACGGTAAACCAAAATAGGGCTTACTCAGTGCGTCTTAACATAACATAACATCACGACTGTAATCCGAAGGGTTAGGTAGAGGTGTGCCTAATAGTAAACCCACATTTCGCCAGTTATGTTTACGTCCCGTGTAATAGGGGGCGAGCCTATTGCCATCCAACAGGACAAATCCAGACTCCGTGGCTGCTACTGAGAAATTCCTGATGGAAAAACCCAATAACACATTGCCCAACCTAAGAATCGAACTCAGGACCTTACGCTCAGCAGTCGCGCTTGCGACCATTAGACCAACGGAGGCAGTCAATGAGTCAGTGCGTCTTCTGTAAGCAAAATAGACTGTCATCAAAATTAAAGCGAAAAGAGTGCTTATGTTGTTTGAATGAGACTTAAACTTCCTAAACAAATAATAAAACCGTCCATACTTTAGTTTGCAACCTCCAGCACGCGTAGCATGAGCACCGGCACCGTAGAAACGGGTTTTGTCGACGGAAGAATCGACAAAATGACATTTCTTTTGTGGATCTGTCATTTTGACATCAATTAGGCAAACGACAGATCAAAAGTTAGACGATGGACGTGTTGATGGCTTATATTTAACTAGTTTTCCGCCCGCGGCTTCGCCCGCGTCGAGTTCGGTTATATCGCGTAATTTTCAGTACTGAATTGATGCCGACTCTTGACCAATAGATAGCGCTGTATGTCCGGAATAAATTTTATTTTTTATTTTATTTTTTGTAATAAAAACTATCCTATGGCCTTTCTCAAGTTCCAAACTATGTCTGTACCAAATTTCACACAAATCGGTTCAGTAGTTTAGGCGTGAAGCAAAGACAGACAGACAGAGTTACTTTCGCATTTATAATATTAGTTTGGATGTAAGCCATTAACCATAAACACAGCCAGACGAACAAGAAGACCGTTGATACAAAAATAAAAGTTTCTAAAAGAGCTACCAAATTTAATCATACACCGCATAAAATGGGCCTCAGAATAAAGTAGGTAATACCATGAACGTTCATGTCAATGACTCCATAATTGGCGGAGCAACGAATAGGTGACCGCACAGTTCTTGCTAGCACAAACGATACTATTGGTCATTCACTTGAAGAATCAAGAAAGTAGAGGACAATCAGAGTTCAACGCAAAGATCAGAGGGCCTAGACAAATTGATGTACAGACGCCAGCACATTAAGCTACCCGAAACTGTCAATCCCAATCAACCTTGAATCAATAATTCAGCGATAAAGTTGAAAATGTATTAAAGAAATTTGACAGATTGTAGTAGCTTGATGTGTGTCTGTACATACATACATAAACTAACGCCTTTTTCCTATGGGGTAAGTAGAAACCACAGAACGCCACTTGCTACGATCCTTACATACTCCTTGCGCCTCGTCCACGTTCATACATCTGGCCATACACGCACGCCGGTTGCAAGTACTACGCACCTGACCTTTCAGAAGAACCTCACCAAATAAGTTCAGTGTATGTATGAACAAACACCAGCACATCAAGCTACCCGAAACTGCCAAATTTTCCCAATAAACCTTGAATCTAATGCTGTAGCGATAAAGTTGAAAATCTATTAAATAAATTTGGCAGATTGTAGTAGGTTGATGTGCTGTCTGTAGTTCTAGCTAGAGCGTCCCCTCCCGGCGTTGTCACTCACATTTGCCTTATAATTATTATGTAGAATCAAGCTTAAAGTGAAAACAGAATAGTGACTTAAAAATCTTCATGCTTCTTCTACCATAGCATCATGCATCTCCCCGAAGGGTGAGGCAGAGGTATACCTAATAACACACCCACATTTCGCCAGTTATGATTAAGTCCCATGTAATAGGGTGCGAGCCTATTGTCATCAACCGCGTTCAGATCCAGACTCCAGGGCTGCTACTGAGAAATTCCTAATGGAAAAATCCAATACCACTTTGCCAGGGCATTCATTATCTTCTAATCGCTAAAATTATCAGAAATCAGTATGCATTAATTAAATAACGATGACTCATACTGTACGTGGTTTATAGCTGTTTACGCCTGCGTTAAATATTGAGACGCACAGTGTGTGTGTCGCACTTTGCTATCCAAAACATACTAGGCGCGCCATGTATTCGCGTTGCCAGCGTTGCCAAAAATGTTGATATATTTGCTGCAGCCTGGCATAGCGCTGCAAGTTGGTTGAGTGGCAATCTTCCAAAGCTGGTTCAGGCAGAGCCGTGAGCGATCTAACAAAGGACGCTTTTGTCATGACATTCCGAAGGTTTGTGTCACGAAGAGGCAGGCCAGCGGAAACTAAATCTAATAGTACTGCCACTCATGTTGTTTCTCAAAATGAACCCATAATGAATTTTAAAGATTTTTCTAGCTTAACTAAAATAAAACAAATTTTCGCTTACGTGCTAAGATTTATCAATAATTTAAAAACGAACAAAGATAAAATGATCGGCAATCTGACTGTTGACGAATTAAATAATTCATTTCATCATTTGTGTCGTCTCGCACAGCAGGAATCATTTTTCTGTGAATATAATTTGCTATGTAGCAATAAGGCTTTAAGTTCTAAATCAAATATTTTATCATTGTCTCCATTTTTAAGTGACGACAAGATCTTACGAGTTGGTGGCCGACTAGGCTCATCTGATTACAATTATAATAAAAAACACCCTGTTCTTCTGCATGCTTCGCATCATTTTACCAAATTGATTTTCGAGTACGAACATAAACGCGGATTACATGCTGGACCACAATTATTGCTGGCCGTTGTTAGGGAATACGTTTGGCCGATTAACGGCAGAAATTTAGCTAGGCGCGTTTTCTGTAACTGCCCCAGGTGCAGACGCTTGCAGGGCAAGACTATTGCGCCAATAATGGGACAATTGCCCTCACAACGTGTCACGCCAAACTTTCCATTTCGATCAGTGGGGATTGACTTCGCTGGCCCATTCCTGATTATAAACAGAAAGGGACGTGGTGCTTCGTTGGTTAAGTGCTACCTTTGTTTTTTTATATGCCTTCGTTTTAAAATCTCTCACCTCGAGGCCGTGAGCGATCTAACAAAGGACGCTTTTGTCATGACATTCCGAAGGTTTGTGTCACGAAGAGGCAGGCCAGCGGAAGTATTCTGCGATAATGGACGCAACTTTGTCGCAGGAGCTAAAGAACTTAATAACTTTTTTAAGGTTCACCAAAACGACATATCTGATTTTGCATGTTCGGAAGGCATTCAGTTTCACTTTTCACCAGCTTACGCTCCTCATTTTGGCGGTATCTTTGAGGCCGGTATCCGTTCAGCAAAATTTCATGTTAGACGAGTAATGGGTAATTCCCACTTGACTTATGAAGAATTTCAAACTCTTTTCACTCAGGTAGAAGCTGTATTAAATAGTAGACCTCTCTGTCCCTTATCTGCCTCTCCTGATGATTTCCATTGCCTTACTCCTGGGCATTTTCTCATTGGTCGGGCGCTCACCGCTCTGCCTGAACCAGCTTTGGAAGATTGCCACTCAACCAACTTGCAGCGCTATGCCAGGCTGCAGCAAATATATCAACATTTTTGGCAACGCTGGCAACGCGAATACATTGCCGAGCTGCAACTGCGCAGTAAATGGAAGACCAACGCCACTGCAGTCAAAATCGGAGACATGGTCCTCTTGCAAGAAGATGGCGTTCCACCCCTGTGTTGGAGACTTGGACGCATTGCAAGAATCTTCCCAGGACAAGATGGAGTCTCCCGTGTGGCCGACATCAATACCAATAGAGGAATTATACGGCGCCCTCTGGTTCGCCTTTGCCCGTTACCAACCGAAGAGGACCTACTGAAGGGTTGAAACTGCGGGAGTTTCCAACGGGGGGAGGATGTTTACGCCTGCGTTAAATATTGAGACGCACAGTGTGTGTGTCGCACTTTGCTATCCAAAACGCACTAGGCGCGCCGTACCGCAAATAATTATTGTGATTTTTTATTCTGCCACCTACATTTTTTACTTTTGTCTCCAAATCTTTTTACCGTCGCGGCAACCTCACGCTCCGTATTAATATTGTAAAAATTCAGTTTAAACCAAAATAAATCACCATACCTCGATACGGGAGTTTCATTGAGAACACTGAAGCCCCAACATCTGATGGTTACAGTGCTTTCTGCTAATTCAGCTTGACAGTACTTCACATTGTTAACTAGGTCTTGCAATAAATGACTAATCTCTTTAGAGACCGCTCCATTGCGCCCATTCGTATAGCTGTGGTTACTATGGCTTCGTAAGTTGGCTGCTTAATATCCTAGATAGAGCTAATAATGGGTGTAAAAGTAGCCTTTGCGAAGCCCAAAGGCACTTGTTCTCCCCATCATGGGATATTTTTTTGTGTTAGACCATACCTGGGAACCTTCTAGTTACGGATATTATCGGGGGTCAATTTTTTCACAAGTTTTTTTTTTTACAATACAAGTTTTTAATGTTACAGTTCCACGGTTCTGTACTATTCAATGCTTACTCCAGCACAATGTATTGAGTGCGTTATGATGTTTTCAAAAAACAAGTCAAGGAGGATTACTTCTCCTCTATACTGTAATGTTCTGGATTATATATTATAGGTATATATTTATAATACCAGTATTTATTTTTATATGTGTATATTTTTGTGTATGTTTATTTTATATAGGCTTTAAGTTCTAATTGCAATTTTCCTGTTTTGTCTTTTCTACACACTGTGTCTATTTTTCTAATCAAACTTTCCTCTCGCAGGTCTGCTGGAAGAAATTTCTTATGAAATAAACAGTACCTTTGTGCTCTAGTATCTTAATGTAATGTCCTGATGAGTATTTTGTGTGTACAATTAATAAATAAATAAATAAAACGTTTCCTAGCAATAATTTTTGCTTAGTTTTATGTATAGAATGCTGGGCTTCGTGAACGGTCCGTTTACATCTTGTACCTAATTATATTTTCGTATAGTTGTTGGTGGCAGGCAATTGCTGGGTTATTGAAGTTATGAGTAACAGTGGCAATTAAGTAGGGTTTTATCATAAAGGTCTTTTGAGAGTTCCGTACCAAAAGGGTGCTAACGGGATCCTATTGCTAAGGTTCCGCTGTCTGTCTGTCACAAGGCTGTATCTTTTGTCAATAAACTGATTTAAAAGACATACCATGTTTTTCTTACTGACAGTACTTTTTGACACGCACATTTATACTGATGACGAATCGAGAACATCGATATTAAATAAAAAATAATTTGTTTTCATATGGTGACAAATCCAGACATCTTGTGAAAAATACTGGCCATGTGCGAGTCGTGCGTATTTTATAACATCATCGATGACTAACAAATCTATATTACACACCGACGAATGGTAATGTAAACATCTAAGACCAAAAGAAATGTATGTTTTTTTGTACCTTTTTATCGTCTCCGAGTGTATCTTTGTGATTTTGGTCCAATTGTTATAATAGAGACTAAACCATAAACTACAAATCAATATTCCGTCACACACGCCATCTTTAACGTTTGAAAAGGAAGCCATATTTATGTTAAAACGACTTTATTTGCAATAGTAACACGAAACCAGGATGTACTTAGCTTTGATGCGATTTCCTGCATCAGATATTCAGGAGTAGTTGATCATACGAAACGGGTCTTTTGACGACTGAAATACATGTGATGAATTAATGTGTCATCTCGACTTTATTAAGACCAAATGGTTGTTTTATTTATAGATAAAACGAAGCATACTGGGTTTTATCAGGTAGTCTTGCCTATCTTCGATATTATAATTCTATGATGTAGTATTACGAACATGATTCTTGCTTGGTGGCACAGTATTTCGTGTTTAAATAAGATACGCTATGTTTCAGATAGTTTTTCATTTTATTCTGACTTCTCTAAAGATATTTTATGTTCATGAAAGTCAAGATTTTCCTGTCCTTAAGGCAAAAAAAAAAAAAAAAAAAAAAAAAAAAGGCAATTTATTTGGGGTTGGCGCAGCATGTCTTCCTCTTCTTTACTTCTCTATTAGTCGTCATCTCAGTTTAGAAGGTACCCCGTTTTTAGCCATATTACTTTTTACACAGTTTATCTATCGTTTCTATGTTCACGAACGCTATGAGAATTAAACAGGTCAGTAACGAATTTGTCCGACATATTCAATAAAAGATCCTTTCGGAATGCATAAAAGTAGATTTCATAAACAGATTTTTCTCCCAAAATTTCATCAAAAAATCCCGAGATCCGGACAAAAACTGCACCAACAGAGCACTAAATCTTTGATATTAAAATGGGATTTCTAAAAAGTGAAACGTACCATGTACTGGCATCCAAATGTAGGTCGCAGTTGAATGCCGGCTTGCGTTGCGTCTCATTGCATTGTGGTGCATTGCTATTAACAATACTTACAGCTATTTCATTATTACTGCAGTAGGCAATATGGATTTTTAATGCGCTCCATATTGCATATGCTTTTTCAGTTTTGGCTGGGCTGGTTTTGGAAAATGTCGTGAGGAAAGTTTTGAGTGCGAATTAAATCAAAAGTCATTTATGCAAATTAAACTGGTAATCAGTAAGGGCAGGGGAATAAGCACTTTTTGCATATCAACATTCACGAGAGACTGTCCCCCAAAACGTTCGCACTTCTCCACTTTCTAGATCAGCGGAGAAGAAGAACTGGCAGAGCAAACTCCCCAGCGACACATTTATCTGTTAGGTTATAAGAACCTGATGAAAGAATAGCAGCATAATCAGCCTTTAATGTTCCCACTGCTGGGACACACGGCCTCCTCTCTAGAGAGGGAATGGGCTATAATCCACCACGCGGGCCCAGTGCGGGTCGGTAGATGTCACATGCCTTCGAATTTTTGGTTCTAGGACATGCCGGTGTCCTCACGATGTTTTCCTTCACCGGTTTTGAGAGCAGTGGTGATGAAATAAATTACACAAAGTAATGCGCCTGCTTAGGTTCGAACCCACGACTTACTGTTCGTAAGTCGGGGCCGCCACCATTGGGCCACTGCTGTTCTCAGTTTATGAAAGAATGTGGATAGCTAAAAAAGCAAGGACACGCCAAAGAGATAGATGGACTGGTAAAACAGAGAAGTAAAAAAAAATGGGTTGAGGGCAAAAGAATGACGATGGTCGAGCTAGTCTTGCTTTTTGAGAAATTCTCCGGAATGTTAACTGTCAATAAGCCATCAATTGAAAGAGGTATTGGACTAGAGTTGGGCCTTTTTTAGTTAATACAAAGATGATTGGACTCATTTGCTGATAAATGGAAGACCATAATGTAGAAATATTTGCGTATCTGTGAGAAGACAGAGTGATAGGATTACCTTAATTTAGTAGTAATGGCTACTATGCTGTATTGTAATACCAGTGTGGAAGGAACACCGACGCTAAAACTGTTACCACGTATTCAGTACATCATTCCGTGGAAAATTGTCGTCGGTAATTTAAAAATTGTTTCCTACAAATTTCTGTGACCTACACGGTCAAAATGTATAGAACGGCTGATTTTTTTAACGATGAAAAAATTCTATGTGCGGGCTCAGACTGATGTACTGAATACGTGGTAACCGTTTCGAGCGTAGGTGATCTACTCTTTAAATGATAATCACGCTAATGCAGTTTGTTAAGTTCATAAGTAACCGTATCATTTATTTGCATTCCACAGTCTTGTTCATGAAAGAATGGGAATGTTACTGCATTGTGTTCTTTGCACACTACTACGTATTACAACAATTGACAAGCCGTTTGTAAAGCCAGATACAATGCAACGAGAATTTAGATACAAAAATCCTCCCTATCTGAAACTCTAAGAAGAAATGATGTCACTGCCATGTTTGACATCATTAAATCTTTCATATTGTATTTTAGTAATTTTATAATAGTGTTTGTGACCTTGTAATTTATTTCAAAGTTAATTAAATTATTTACAAACTACAAAACTATAATAGAAATAAATATGTACAAGTATAAAAGGGTTACAGGGCGTCCAAAAATTCGTGCGCATCGCTGTCAACAGGAAAAGTGACCAGAAGGCTGGCAGCATTACCACGTTGGATGGCAATGCTGATTCTTTGGCCAAAAAATAGGCCCGCCCGTATTGTAGTTAGTTTTAATATGAAATATATTGTTATATCTCGATTTCTCGAAAGATAGAATTGAATAAGTCGTTACGTCAGTCACCATTTGTTTTAACTTCTTCATGAATAATTTCTTCGAAATAATGTGACTTTCTTTGTGTAAAGGTAAGTCTAATATTAGAAACGGTTAAATGGGATCTAATTTCGGATGAGGGTAAATATAACGCCTTTAGATATTCGGAGGCAGTTTGTCTGTCTCATTTTATCTTTCCAGTCTTCGCAGTATGTTAGTGTGGGATAAGCATAAACAGCTCTACATTCTACTATATCTGTATCATATATACCTTTCTTGTAATAAATTGCTATAATTATCATTTAAATTCTTGGCCGGTATAAATCAAGTGTCAATTTGGATAAGGTGAAAAATGCGACCGAACCAAATCGAGCGGCGTATGTTAACAGTTTCGGGAAGCATGTCTAACATTTAAATTCTACTAGTTCTAATTTTAAGATGTTTTCTAACAATTCCAACAGTTCGTTTGCGGGGAATATTTGAAGATTTCGGAGTAATTCGAAGAGCTCTTCTTCTATTTTGGAGGTTTCAGGAGGATGCCTCAGAACGGCCATGATTTTTCTGTCTTCCATACTCGAATTTATGCGTTGACTCATATTTTTCAATTTGGGTTAGGCTCGGAAAATCTTCGGACTATTAATTGTTGTCAAATCAAGCATACTTGAATGAACATAACATCACGCCTGTAATCCGTGAAAGGTTAGGCAGAAGTGTACCTAATAGTTAGGTACATTTCGCCAGTTATGTTTAAGTCCCATGTAATAGGGGGCACGCTTTAACCATTAACTGGGCATAAATTCAGACCCCGTGGCTGCTACTGAAAAATTCCAGATGGAAAAACCCAATAACACTTTGCCTAACCTAGGAAACAAACCCAGGACCTCAAGCTCAGCAGTCGCGCTTGCGACCACTTGACCAACGAGGCAGTCAACTACTTGAATAACTGAGGTCTTCAATTAGGAGTGTACCTTTTTCTGGGTGATTTGATGATGATTATCACACGTTTGGCGTTTCAAAAGCATTTTGTAAAGTTCAGCCATTTCATTTATTCAGTCATTTATGGGAGTAATTTGAATTTGAAGTGTGTTTATAATTTTATGTATACGCTAATAATAATTTTATGGTACGCTACTTAAAACAATAAAACATTTTTCATTTGTCTGTCTGTCTGTTTGTTCCGGCTAATCTCCGATAGGGCTGGACCGATTTTGACAGGACTGGCATATAGCTGATGTTATAAGAAGTAAAATAGGCTAACTTGTATTTTTGAAAAATAATTAGGGTTCCGTGCAAAAAAAACCCATGATAATGTTAACAAAATCCGATTCAAATAAGGAAGTATTATTTTTATAATAATTTCACGCGAAGTAAACTCGCGGGCAATAGCTAGTATCAAATAAATCTTGATTGAACACATGAACGAACTGTCGACCTGAATATCAGACCAAGGTACAAAATGAGTCATTTGCATCGTAAGCGCGAACACTCATGGGAACAAGTTAACCTGTGCAGTCTTAGTTCCCAGAAATACTTTTATTGCGTTTAAGGTGAATGCTCCAACCAGGCCCGCGAAATTCAAAATTTCTTGGGTTTTTTGCAATTTGCAGGCCAGTGCTAGGTTGTATGTTGATTAAAATATTATTCGCGGCTGTAAGACATATGTAGTTACAGAATTATAATCATCAAAATCATCAATAAAACGCTCTAAGTTCATAAAGCTGTAGGAATGACTTTTTCTGTTTTTTTTTTGTTCCTACACCTTTATGAACGGTGAGGGTTGTATTGGTGATTTTGATGATTATAATTCTGTAACTACATATGTCTTACAGCCGCGAATAATATTTTAATCAACATACAACCTAGCACTGGCCTGCAAATTGCAAAAAACGCAAGAAATTTTGAATTTCGCGGGCTGGTTGGAGCATTCACCTTAATAGCACTATATTGCTGTGTAGAACAATATCGTGTGTGCTAAATAGAAGGAAATCGTACGAATTTAAATTTACTTATCCGCGTGTGCGAAAGGTAAATGATTTTTTTTTTGGTATATTACGTACTTAAATAAATAATGTTTTTTCTCGAGAGGGTCAGAAAAATCTACGGAACCCAACCTGCTATGATCTTTTCTAGTCTTTAATTTCCGTTTTATTTAGTTTTTATAAACATTTTTCCCATCCAAAAAAAAAACTCACATAAGGCCCAGATTGAGAGACGTTAATTTGTACGTACTTTGGATTAGCGTTATTCCTGTCACTGTCGTAAAATTGTCAATTTTCAAGTGTAAGATAGAGATGAGAACATTTCATCTAACTTCAATCACGAACTAAGTGTCGTTTATCAATTTCGGTCTTAGCATTAGAAAGACCGTTTCTCGTAAAAGAAAAAATTACCAATTCAAAAACACAAAAAAAGTCGAAAATAACTTTACTTTCGGAAGTGGGTGACTTTTTACTTGTTTGTTTAATTGAAGTTTTTTCCACCGACTTCCGAAAGTAAAGTTTCACGTACCCTTTTTAGTATAATTTAATTTCATTTATTCAATAACAATTTACATTGTCTGAATGTGTTACATAAAAAAAAAAGTTAAATAAACAGAAAAAAAAGTGTCAAGAATTAAAACATACCACACAAAATCCACTTTGAAACGTTCTCTCATTTAGTTTTTTTTTTTTACGGATGGGAAATCATCAAATGACTCGTAAAATAATAGTTGTGGTATCTCACACAAATCCTTGTCAAGTATCAATTTTACGTTATACTTATAACTAGAAGTTATTAGCACATCATCCACATAGACGGAGAAAAAAATGCATAATATTGAGGATTTCTCATAAAATACCTAAGCAAAGTTAATAAAACTTATATGGGATCACCGCGCAAACTTCTACTACCAAATGAAAAAAGATCGGACCCATAATCACGGAAAAATCGGTGAAGGTACATGAAAAAGAAAAGAAAAAAAGATGCTGGATACATAACCTCCTCTTTTTTTAGAAGCCGGTTAAAAAATAAAAATCTTTGCAATAAAATGAAGCTTTCAAATCACCGAGAGTTATAATAGCCCAGTACAGTATCGACAAAGCCAAAAATCGTCGAAACGCTATCAATACAGGCTGGCAACAGTTTTTGCAGAGTGCATTCCACGTCTGGTGAAATGTCCACATTCCCCCATCTTCTGAGGAACTAGGTATTTTAAATTCAATTGATTTATACCCTTATATGAGAGCGTTGATTCGGTTAACATTTTCAATGTGAAACGAGTTTTTGATACATTTTTCAATATGGGACACTTTTTAATTTATCCAAATATATAAAACTGAAGTGTCTGTTTGTAATTTCAGCTTTTTACTAAATGCATATGAAGATACGGTAGGTACTTATAATAATAAAAAAACCCATTTTTTACATTTTTGTTTGTTTTCTGTTTGTTCCGGTTAATCTCCGAAACCGCTGGATTGATTTTGATGTTATAAAAAGTAGGCAACTTTTATTTTCGAAAAAAAATTAGGGTACCGCGCAAAAATTTTAAAACCAATGAAATTGTTAACAAAATCAGATTCCGAATAGGGAAGTAATATTTTTATAATAATTTCACGAAGACGAAAGTCGCGGCCAACAGCTAGTCATCATAATATAAGGTTGACGACCGCTTCCTCACTGAAATATTTGTGGATCTTCCGCCATCTATCGGTCGCATACAGACAGTTTTGCTGGTCATGTACTACCACTAGCGTAGTTCTGCATAATAATAACACTTTTCGACTTACTCTATTGATAAGAAATTAATTAAATAATACAAGATAAGCTGTAGTTAAGCCGTTACTTAACATTACAACCAAAAGAGTACAATTAATAAATGGAACAAAGGTTAGTTTTTGACACGCTTTTATGTCCATTTATGGCTTCCAAACTGCTTTGAGTGACCTCTTCTTCAAGAAGCTATGGAAGTTGAAATTGGTGGTGCAAATGTCATTTAAAAGATTTTGACAACTCTCGCGGCGGCTAGGACGTGAGGCTCTCTCCTTCTCACGTTCCGCCACCTCCTTCGCTAGCATGACTGCTTCGCAGAAGGAGGTGACACGGCTTTCCATTCCCTCTCGCTCCGGACCATGGATTGAACCAGGCTGGATGAGAGAGATTACCGCCGTCAATCGCCGCTAATGGTACATTGCTGGCCTGTGATAATTTTTGGTTTTATAGTCACTTACATGTTGTCTTGAATATGATCTGCTTATTGGTTTCAGGTTCATAGGGTGTTTGTTATGACTATAATGTGAATAAAATTAATTGCTTAGGTAGTTGGATTGTCTGGCAAATGCGCCATCCTTTCATTTCACCGCTGTTAGATGCAGTCTTGCCGTAGACACTCAATCATTTCACTAAGTAATGAATTACCAAAATCGACCAGCATTTGACAGAATTATTTCCACAACTGCCATTTGTCTCTAAAAGCGTAACATTAATTTATTGTAAAGGCCTTAACATTTCAAAAGGATCCGTCAAACTTGTTCGTTTGATCGACAGTCCGATGATATGCCTAAGCCCTTAATGTGTAACAAAACAGTTTATTGGAATGACTCAACAAATACCGCTTTGAAGTCTATTCTCCACAAACAAAGTTCATCTGTACAAATAATATCGTGTAAACACGAGCTCGCTGTTTAAAATTATGTTTACGACAAAAAATCTTGGCTAAATTACCGTCTTTTTGCTGAAAATCATTTAAAACATAAGCTGTGTCCTCGAGAGTAGTGTTATATGATTTTAGGAGTGAAAAGACCTCGTGTAGTTTCTTAATTCAGGATAGGATGCTTTAGCCTCAGAGCGAGATCAGCACATCTTAACCACCTTGCAGAGCTGTCAGCGTTGATTTCATTAACAGCTGTTAAACGAGGGTGATCAAGTTATTTTTCATCATCATTCTCCTGCATTAATTTGGGGTCGGCGCAGTATGTCTTCTTCTTCCATACTTCTTTATTACTCGGCATCTCATCAGACACCTCCTTTCTTGCCCTAAGTTCTGTTTAATTGAATAATGCGCCTTTATACTGGTAGCTGAAGATTTGCCTCAGAGATAGATCGAGAAAAATGGGGAAATGAAAAGGAGACCTCAGCCTTCAGTGGGTCTGCAGGTCACAACGGCCTCATAGAAAAAAATACCTCTTTGCCAAAATACATCAAATTCAGTTTTATATTTTATTCAAGACTGGCAGGTTTCGTATGTAAATGTTTGTGAGGATAAAATGGCTTAGAGACAACAGGCGCTATCGCCCATCAGATTGAAGGACCGTTGCCCGCTGCGCTGGGACAAACCAGTCTTTAAGTGAGGACTGCGAATCGGGTAAGCCAGTGAGAGATATAGACCATACATATAAATGAAATACGCGACAAGTCGCGAGGGATGTTAAAAAAGTAGAGGAAGACCAAAGAAACACTGATTTATGGCTAGAGACAAGACAAAATACTGGTGGCGGACGGAATAAAGGTTTGTAGAGATTTAAACTTGTTCCAACCCCAAAAATATAGATAAAAGGACAAGATGGTGATGATGGTTTTGTACTGATTTAGAAGAGGTAGGATGTCATCTTAATAGGCTTTAGATTTTTTGTCAATTTGTTACGGAGAATATCTCAAAATTCAGCTAGGCATTGTTAAGGTAAGGCAAAGCCAGGACCTCGCCACTGTATTTTTTTGTCGGAGATTTGTGTAAATGTGCTGAGGACCACCAATTTCGGGACCATAAATCCTAATACTAGAAATTCCGGGCACGCAAACTCCCAGTGTATTCTGGCTAAAATCTACCTTTACGTACATACAAACATTGGACAAATGGACATCCGTCCAACAAGGTACGCCAAGGTTTCCAACAATCAACCGTTCGCTTTACGATTAATCGAGAACAGTGTTCAATATGAACAAACGCGTACGAGTGTATGTGTTAATCATAGATCGCATCGATCTTTACATGTCTTTTATAGCAGTAACATTATCGCAATCGGGGACAAGGCCTTACGTTGCCGGTTTTCCAACTAGCGACACTGTGTTTTGATATTATTGTGTGTCTCGTTTAAACTTTGTGTGTTAGGGCACAGTTTCGGTTCTGTGAGCAGTTGGAGTGCAGGGCACATCAGTTTGTTAACAATATTTGTATATATTATTCATATATTAGCATGTTATTTTACGACTGTCGCATATTATTGATGTTTAGTAGATAAATAGATATTGCGTTAAGTTTATTTACTTCATTAGACTATTTATCTAGACAAAATATGAGTTGATAATGCAATGAGCATTATTTAATATTGATTATATGGTACTTTTCAAGATACTTTATAGGTTTCATCAGAATATTAATCAATGGAATGAAGCTTCATACTTTATTATTCATCTCTCAGTGGACTGGTACTAATGATGGTATTGACAGTCAAAAAAATAATAATGCGAATTTTATAGTCGCAGTACTATTTTTCAATGCGTACAATAAACAAACGATCATTTATTGTCGAAAAACGTTGACCGCTGACCAGACCGGAGCGATAAAAATCTCGCGAACCATAACGACTGATGAATCAGCATTTAAATGGTTACCCTGACAATTTATGGACGACATAGGTAATTACATTTACTCAAGTTGGTAACTGACGCTTTCCATCGGTCGCATAATAAGCGGTTGAGAGCACCTCGAGCCAATGTTCGTAAAAAAAACACAACGATGACCCGTCTTGTCTGAGGAGAGGAATGGAATGCAATGCGACAAAGTCGAGATGAGCGCAGCGCACCGCTCACTCGGGGATCGCGTTCACACAATTTCACGTATTCGGGTAATAACGAACGATAGGCAGTAACTCTAAAGTACATGGGTATGTCTAGCTAATATGCCGGAGAGGCCGTTCACAAGGCGCGGTCGTGAACGAATGCAATTATTTCATGCTCGATGTGCTTGTATCCGCCATTACGGTGGACGCGTTCGAATTTTGAATATGCTCGAGCTTCAAACTTTTTGTTTTCTATTTAGCTGCGTTCGTATATTTGCATTAAACTTTAATGTTATTGTTTGAATTCACATTTTCTTGTTATCTGTATGATTCAATGAGTTTATCTGTTATATTACGTGTTGTAGGTACAAGATAGGTATATTTATAAATTTAATCTTTCGTAAAACTACGCTATTATGAATGAATGGTGATGTTATTGACCTTGTTTCACTATAAGTTATCGGTCATTCATTTATTCATTTAATTTTTCGTGTCGACCTCTTTTCTGGATAATATTTTTTATTCTGATGCTGATTAATTCATCTAGGTAGGTTATTATTTTGTAAATAAATAATTCGAGATTATGTAATATTTTGCAGATGACACTACTTATTTTGATTTCGTAACGTTTGGTTGTAAGTACATACCTACATACTTACAGTTAGTTAATCATAGCGAGTTTCCGAAAGGAAATGATAGGTAACTAGGTACCTAGGTAGGCACTTATACCTGTATATGTATAGTAGTAGTAGTAATATACATAGTAGGTAAAAATAATCATTATTTAGCTTTAGATTCTTATCAGGATATAATGCTTGATAAGAATAATAGTTAGAAGCAGGTGTAGTAAAATAAAACAATAACAACTAATCAATAGTTTTGTTAGATACTAATAAATAACTATATCAAATTGTTGCTATTTGAAAATGGAATATTTAGCTTTAATAGCGAGCCGGTTTATTGAACGTTTCAAAAAGATATCCAAACTGCTCGGATTCTCACCTTCGATTGACTTACTGGCCATACATAAACACGAAATAATATACAACTAACAAGTACTCACAAAATGATGACCTAATACGAAGTTAAACGTTATCTAAAGACCACTTGAAAATATCGAAGCGTTGTCAAGCAACACACACGTTTTTATAAACTATTAATTGCTATAAAACTGTTTGCCAAAGAAACAAAAAAAACTGGTCGAATATTGCAATGGTTCTGTGATTTACCAATCACATTACTAAGTAGCACACCTGGCAACAATATTCATAGAAAAAGACGAATAAGGAAACAGTTCGAGTAACTAACATAAATAAAAACAATTGAAGTTATCGTAAGTATAGTATACCTGATATTATTATGATGGTCACTTTATAACACTAATGTTTTAAGTACTTAATAGAAAACCAACTTTCGCACCGCTCTTTACTCCATTAATGCACGTTCAATGAAACACGATTTATTAAATAACTGTTGCAGAACAGAACTCGCGGAGTCGACAACACCTCGGCGTTACACGAATATTGTGTTAAGAACGCCAGGGACACGGCTAGCCGCCACTAAAATTATTGATTTACAAAACAACAAAAGATATAAAACGGGCCGAGTGCACACCCCCGCGCCGCCGAATCGATCAGAATGATAATTGTCGCGCACAAAGAGACTACTGACTACTCACCTAGACAGTTGGAATGCACACACACAGTTAAAACAACAACACACAATTTATGTCAACAATGTTTCCGATCACAACGTTCAATACACTAATTAGATGTGTTACGACACTTATTTATATTGTTTTTATTGTGTTTTACTTGTAATTAGTGCGAATTAAAACCGATTTGTGTGTCGGAGACGCGAGCAATTCGACGATCGCTAGCAAGATGGCCCCGCGTATGCCGCGCGGCGCCCGCCCCCCCGCGCGTCGCGCGTACGTGCAATGAAAGATAGGTGGCCGGTACACACGGCGCGAGCAGAACGGACGCCTGTCCCGAGATACGTCGCGAGGTACCTAACAGTCTACCTGCACTGCACTACAATACAATGCGATAAAAGCACCATTTTGCACGCCAGAGGTTTAATTATGTTGGAATGTTGAAGGTTTTTCATAACGAATCTAGATAAGATATCTCGAAGATAGGTAAGTAAAACTAGCAATTTCAGTTGGATTAATTTTATCTTATAAATAAATAAATACATACCCTACTTAATTATTTTACTTAAAACGCCATAATTGTTAGGTATAAATTCTACAGATCTTTTATTTGAACGGGTAAGTGCCTATAAGATAACAGATTGAAATCCATACTGATAACGCCATTCATCATAGCATACCATTTTACATAACCGAATCAAATGCTTCATTAATTTGTATAAAACAACAAATAACACACAAATTCATAACATTAAACGCCGTATTTGCATCAGACAACCCAAGCGGCATTGATTTACGAGCAATCTATCTCAAGACCTATCGCGGGACATTTCCCCACACGCGGACCGACCGCAGTTCTTTCCCTTCACACCGCTTTGCCCGTGCCGAGACTCCCCCCGCTACCCGCCCTGTCCTCTGCCTACCGACCTCTTATATACTGCTCTCTTTACAACAGAAAAAAACACCAATTTCCCAAATTCCCGAAGCGGACCGCTCTCTCGCTCGCGGCAGACCTAAGATGGCGGCCGGCTTCCATTTTGATCGCAGATTACTAAGCGTCGCGTCCCCGTGCGTTCAAAGCCTAACCGATGTAGCGTCCTGTAGTTTAAACACACTTTATACACTTATCGCACATGTTTTTAGGCTATTTTTTCGCGTCTAAAACGACGGTGGCGTCGTATTTGGCCGTTTGTATGCGTATTTGTTTGATTGTTATTGTATTGATTGGTTGTCCGTTGTGAAAGAAAGTCCGTCTATCTAAACGGTCGCGTTAAAATGTAGCGGCGGGCAATAGCTATGGTTTTGTCTCTTTTCACCCGTGCGGTTGTGTCTACCTGGGTATAGTGGGCATAGAATGGCGTATGGTCCCCTTTTGCGCTCGCATGGAACAATGAAATGGAGATTTGAACGATTAAGTATTCTAAACTCGCGTGGTACTAATAATACTAATGCAAAATGAACAGAAATACTTCGACAGCCCCTATTATGTCACTTGCTAATGTTACGCTACGCAGTATTATAGCTATAAGTTAGTAAAATACGGATATCCTAGGTTCAATCCCCGGTAAACTCAATGCTTGGTTTGGTTATAACCTTTTGGTTCGCGGAATTCAGGGATTGCAATCAGTTCGTATTGATTTTATGTCAAAAACATCGCGTAGGTTGGCTAGTTGGTTATTTACACTGTAGCCAATCAAAAAGGTACCTATCTACATAGTACAGTCAGCGAAGAAAGTCAAACATATTCTATCTCAGTATATCGTTCTGTGTCTAGATACTTCAATACCCTAGTTAGAACACTTGAACAAAAAAAAACTACAAAAAACATTGACAGCACACAAAGGTATAGACACTGAATAAATCCTTATCTACCGAACTCATTTATTAAAAAATGCTATCCTTTGTCTCTGCTACACAAGACCAGGATTCAAAACAAGAACGTCCGTATAAAAAGTATAGTAGGTAAGTAAACCATAGATAAAACAGAACACAAGTAACAAACTCTGTTGACATACGGGCCATCCTGTTTACCCAGCGAGGAAGCTAGCGTTATGTTTGTCTTTATAACTTCACTTACGAAAGGGGGCGGGGGTGGCCGACATTTAACAATTTCGAAGCAGTTATTTTTAGGGCAGAGATTGAGCAAAACTCTGGAACAATTACATAATTTCTGCGTAATCGAAGCAAGAAATATGGTTTACGTAAGAAATGATTGCAAACAAAGACGACTTTACCACATTTACTTAGTATCCCCTTTTTTTTTTGGGATGGGAAATCATCAAATGACTCCTCCCGCTCTGGGCGGAGCGGAAGGGAGTGTCAGACTTTTACTGACTAAAACCCATCCATGGTCCTTCTTTTGCCCTTTGTGTTCCAGGGCCGCGGTATCTCTTTCGAACAGTCCCACAGCCCTAATTATCCCCTAGATACCAGGAACAGAATCCTGTTCCTATTCTTCTGTGATACAAGTATATGTATTTAAGGAAACCATCATCAGCCTGCAACAGTCCACTGCTGGACATAGGCCTCCTCAATCGCACGCTACTCGACTCGACTCGATTCTCAGCAACTCTCATCCAGTTGCTACCAGCCACCCTGCAAAGATCGTCGCTCCACCGAGGCTGAGGGCGTCCCACCTTACGTTTGCCGATTCGCGGTCTCCACTCAAGAACACGTCTACCCCAACGGTCATCGGTTCTACGGTTAATATGACCGGCCCATTGCCACTTCAGCTTACTTATTCTCTGAGCTTTGTCGACAACTCTGGTTCTATGTCGGATCACCTCGTTCTGGATGCGATCTCTCTGAGAGACCACATCAGAGAGGAAAACCATGTATTTCTTATTTCTTAGTACCACCCATTATGAAAGAACGCTCCACTTTTAGCTTTGGTGTCAGACAGCTGACAGCTCCTTCAAATCCTTCAATACGCCGCTAAGAATTGTGTCGATTTCATGGACAATATTAAAAAAGTTAAGACCTATAACATAACATCAGACCTGTAGTCCCCGAAGGTTTAGGCAGAGGTGTGATATAATGAGTTTATGTGACGTCAATATTGATTGGAAAAATGATAAAATTAAGAATAGTTGTGTACTGCTGTTGTTCTTGTTCGAGTTGACTGCAGTTGCCCGGTTGATGGCAATGGGCTCACCCGGCACCCCCTATTACATGGGACTTAAATATAACTGGTAAATAACATAACATCAAGTTGGGTCCCGTTGGGTTAGGCAGAGGTGTACCTAATAGTACACCCACATTTCGGCAGTTATGTTTAAGTTGTATTCGGAGGCGAGCCTGTTACCATGAACAAATCTAGACTCCATGGCTGCTACTGAGATATTCGGGATGGAAAAACCCAATAACACTTTTTTCACTTTCACTTTCACTTTCGACCTGGGAATCGAACTCAGGACCTATATGGATGAGCATAATCAGCCTATAACGATCTCACTGCTGGGACACAGGCCTCCTCTCTGTGAAAAGGCAATACGCCTCTGCTTAGCACTTTGACAATACAGGCGAGATGTTACGATATTCGAACAAGCAGTTTCAGGAGAAGGAAGCTCAAACATTTCTGCTAAAGCAGGCAAAAAACAAAAACCATTCGTCGAACACAATCGTTCTCCAAATTTGAAAAATACCGCCAAAAAGCGCTACATATTCGCGGTAGGGACAGGTACAGAAATATGACAGATAATCTAGATCCCAGTACAGGTACCACATTATAAAGTCTAAGTATCAATAATACCGATGGCAGATTGATCCGCCGACTTGACAGCACGGTCACCACATATGCGAGGTCATTGCTCCCGTGGAGGTAACGCCGACCAGCTAACAAGACCTATCACACTTCTTGTTATCCTTTTTAAACTAGGTCTTTTTACAATGGACATTTTTGACGGAAGTTGACAAAGATGCTAGTACATTACATTGGTATTAACAAGTTTATGTTTTATTTTTTTATTAAAGGATCATCAGAGAAATTAAACCTGTTTTTAAAGTTTCTTTTTTTTCTGTTGTGGTGTCGTTCTATATCGTAATTAAATCTCATTAGGGGTCCAACTGGTTTGTATTAAGTACGATTTGAACTCCTTGGTTAACTAAAGGCAAGCGTTAGAAAAAGGATCTGAGGCACGAGGCACTAGCACGAGCGCGTAAATACGTCTTTTTTATCAAAATTACAATAATTATCCTATAGCATTTTAGTTATGAGCGTTTATACAGAAAGTGGGCAACGTCGCAAATAGCTGTCAAATATTTCGCTGTTTGATTAATTTGGCAATATTACTGTATGGAAATAAGAAATATGGCTAACTAGTGAACTAAAATATTGATTATGAAATGAAAAAATAAATATCGTAACACCCAATATTTAGTTTTAGATGTAAAAAAAGTATTTGGAAACTTTCCAAATTCCTTTTTTAGACCTAAAACGGTTACAAGTACCTATAACATCAAATTCAGTGTTCTAATTGCAATGCATTATTAATATTCTAGCTCACTAGTTAGTCATATTTCTTATTTCTATACTTACAGTAATATTGCCAAATTAATTAAAACAGGTAAATATTTGACAGCTAAATGCGACGTTGCTAACTTTTTGGATGAATGCTCTTAAATTGTTTGCAGCAAGCACCATCAGTATCTTCCATAGATGGATAAGTTCTTAAAATTATGAAAATATTATCTTTAAGTATGTGAAACGAGTAATTTTAATTTTAAAATCGATGTATTTACGTGCTCATTCGGGCTAAGGCCTCGGAGCCTAAAGAGGTATTTATCGAAAGTTTAAATGATACAGGCCTGTTTTTGTTAACCAGAAGTGGGTATGTTAATCAAATATTTTATAGAATAGTTTTATTGCTGTCGTTTTATGGTTGTAAACTCCGAAAGTTCGGCCGAAGCTAATAATCAATAAATTAAGACCACAAAAGTAAATTCAAACATTGGACCAGTTGTTATTTCTGGAATAGTGCTGAGTATAGCGGATTTTCTGGGGTTAAAAGTACACTGAGGGCTTAGACCAAGTATTTATCTAATAGTAATAACGATAATAATAGATAAGTCCATAAATTAAACTAAAAAAAACAAGCTTCTATTAAAATGAAAAGAAGAAACTTAGGTTCGTCTATCAACAATTCAACATTAAACGCGTTAACAAAATTTTCATGTCCGCTATCAACCGTTGAGGAGTTCTCTCGTGAGGAGATGATCCTGGCTGCAGGATCAAGTCATGTCTGTCATTAAAATGTAATGTCACTAGAACCAAAGGTGTGTGCAAAATTTCAGCTCAATCTGTTGGGGGTAGGTTTCCAGTCTAACCAGATTTAGGTGAATACCAGTATTTTACATGGAGCGACTGCCTATCTGACCTCCAGAACACAGTTACTTGGTAACACCATATACAGTGTAAAATACCTAATATAACTTCTCTAGAAGAATAAGTTACTGGCAGTTTTAAACGAAAAATTTATGTGCAATCGACGTAAAAGTAACTATGTAAACAAAATATAATCCATTTCTAGTGTAAAATAAATTAAACTAATAACTTCCTAGTAGGGTGTTTTTTTGCATGTAATAGGATATTCTGATGCAGCTGCCGCCGACTGTACCGGTGGGGTGACCATGTCGATGAGTAGAGTTGGGATATTTTTTGGTGCAGATATTTATTCTTTACGCTTCTGCTGAAATGACGAGTAGTAGAGAAGTATGGAAGAAGAAGACATGCTGCGCCGACCCCAAATAAATTTGGATAAGGACAGGAGAATGATGATGAAGCTTTTAGATTTGATTAAAATTAGGAAGGTCATGGTTGGTGGTTATTTAATCAGCTGGGTATAGAAAACCCAGCTGGTTAGCCTGAGTCTACCAAAAATATTTTAAATGAATCAATTGGCTTGTAAAACTGAAGCCTTAGGAACATAACCACCTGTGAAAACACATTGTCGTTGGGTCGTTAATGGTGTTGTCACTTATACCTACCGATGTCTTCCAGACAACCTTTTTTCTTTAATGATGTGTATATGATAGAGAAGCAGAATGCTGCATCCCGTGAAATTTCTGGTTTCAAGACAATATTAGCCGTGTTAGTATTACGTAGTATACAGGGAAAGGTAGAAAAGTAAGCAAAACAAAAAAAAAAAACAAAATAGAACAAAAAACAAAATGATACTTCTTCTTTATCGTGTGGTTAGTGCCTAACCTGGTGTCAGAGTTTATGTCGCCCATGGGCCTCTGACTTGGCTTTACTTGCCGTCGAGAAATATTTCTCAGGCATGCCGTTTTGGTAAAATGATACTGATATTATTTTAATTACCACACAAAAAAAAATATCTTTAGTCCAACAAGGCGTCATATTCTGTGTTAATATATGTTAATATTCTGTGATATACGAAAACAATTACAATATTGTAAGGAAACAGCAGCATAATTAATTAAATTACCTTTAATTACAATATTTATGGGCTATAATAACGCGGTTTTAATGATACATAGTTATAATAAAGTACTGTATAGGATTCAGTTACGATATTAAGCAAAGTACTAAGGGGTTCTTTGTCACTACTGAACAGGGGATCCAAACCTACTTTTCCTGGAGGATCTCAGGGTGAGGGCGACAGTAAGAAAAATCACTGGGACAAAATCCGAGTGTGTAGAAAATGAGAACTATACTTAAAATAAAAGACAAGTAACCATTCTATCACAGTAATAATTACAAACGTTTAAGTACGTGAGCTGCTATTCTCATCACACTAGGTACGGAAAATAGAAGAGCCTTCATCTTTCATGTTCCCAAGACTATGAAGATACGGTTCAGAAACTAACCTAGCTAAATTGATGGCTACTGCCTACAGCTAGATAAAAAATATACGCATCGACTTAAAACCCTACTTTTTCGTTGGGAAAAAATAGAAAAAGTTTGTAGTTACATTTTCCTCCTAAATATTCTTGTAATGGATTTAAATGGATAGACAGATGTAAATAACATTGAAGTAAATAAGAGTGTTTTTTTTATTTAATAACGGACCAGAATATTAATTGACTTAGTTCAGTTTACCTACTTAATAGTATTAAGCAAATCCACATCCATACTTTTCAAACTGATTCATATCCTTCCGTACTACCATACTAGTTATTGTCTGTTTGATACTTTTTACGCCTTAACATACGTGTAATATAACTTTTAGACCATAGACATATTATATTCACTAGAAATACGAGGGCCTAAGTTAGGGTATAGATTCGATCCGCGGGAGAGGCAGTGAGCAAAAGCTTGTATTTTATAACTTAAAAAATCAGGACTGTCCCAAAAATAAAAAATGCTTAGTCACCCTACAATGTCGTACAATCAATGTCTAAGAATTTTGAATACCGTTGAGCGTAGAAATAACTTCTTTTTGAATTCCTTAAAACTGGAATCTTTTGAAATCACACTTATAATCTTTTTGTATTATTATTGATTTGATACTTTACATTGGATTATTGTGTCTGATTACGAATTCTTTTGGTTTTAAAGAAAGTTGGGGGTAAGTGAGTATTATCGGTTTTCTAGAATAGAAACATGCTTTACTACTCTATGATATAAATTAGTAAATGCAAATTAACTGCTTCCTTACAATATTAACTTTTGGTTTAATTTACCCCACTTTGGTGGAGGCCAAATCGAGGGTAAGGTTTTATTCTTTCCGATTCTAATTTACTCCGCCTGACTTTTCCTTACTATTATTGTACCGTATACTCCACATATAAGTACAGTACATAACCAGTCATAGCTGCCAAGTAGACCGACCAGGATCTACAGATAAACTTCCCGGTTTTTGGTTAACTTCCCGGATCATATACCTAGTTCGGTTTACAGGCACTCAGTTTATCAAAAGTACCTACTATTTTCGAACATCAATATGGGAACATAATTTCCACCTCCATAGACAGCGTTAGGCCAGTGCCTGGGAGCAACAATATGGCTAGCCTATAAGGCAAGCAGACTGTTCAGAAACCCTAACATCATGAAGAGTAGTAAGTTTGGGCAAGCCAAGGTTTTAGGCTTGTCTGAAAGTACCCACGTCAGGCTGTCAACGGTAACTATCCATTTACTTCCAATGTAAGTATCGATAAAAATCGTTCCCTATTAACAAGCAATGTATAAAATGATGGACAAACGTGACCTGGAATTGAGACCGCGTATCGGCAAGCTCAGCGTTTGACGCCGCCAGCTAGACGGACCAACCACCTTGAAAAGGTGTCTGGGTCAGACTTGATGCAGAAGGCCGAGGGTAGGGCGTTGTAGCGTAGCTTGGGAGAAACCTATGCCCTGTAGTGTATTATCGAACATCAATTTGAATTAAAAATCAGAACACTCCATAATCAGTATCAGACCGTCCGTCATCGTCACCGCAAACTATCCATTCCATGTCCCTATAATACTCGTCTGGGATTAAACTCGCTTCAATGCAAGCATCGATTCAAATCCGCTCCCAAATACATCAACAATCGATATGCAGTAGTAAATGTTGATAAAGTGAGAGACATGGCACATCTAGAGGTGAAGCGACCTCCATTAATATTGATTTTATGCGAGAGGGCGGCGGCCAGCAGGGTTGTGTTTGTGTTGTTGTTTATTTTACACTTTATTTATTACATTTGGGTAGGGACGATGAAGAGGAGATGTCGGCTGTTACCTTCCAGATTGGTACTAAACAGGAATAAGTGGAAGAAGGGAAGGGAGTCTTTTGCCCTGCTGTGAGGCACAGATGGCTGTTAACAAATAAATAAATATTTATGTAGGGATTTGAGTTTGACAGGATATGCCATACCTTCTCTCGTGCACAACAACCGGTACCCTCCAGGATTTAAATGACGCAAAAGACAGAGCTGTCCAGGTCGCCACGAGAAGAAGCAGAAGGGCTGAGGTAGATTGGAAGCGAAAGTCGAAGGACAGACGCAGTTTAGTGAAGCTGCAGTAGAATGCCGAGAAGACGGTGAAAGCTCAATGCTAGTCTATTAAGGTGTTGTTGGGCAATCCCACCAACACAGCAACCAACCAAACACTCATTGGTGAGAAGCTTGGAACATCTTGGGTCTTATTTGAAGGTTAAAAAAACTTTGTGCCGTGCCCGTACGTGAGATGCTCGAGCTGGGCTATGTTGGCATGTGTGGCAGACTGGCAGTGGACACTAGTGGTGTGGAGAGACCAATGCCCCGATGTGGATTTCAAACAATGTGATTGGTCGAATCTTGCACGTCTCCTATCGCTTTGGTGGAAACTGACCCTAAGAGTTGTACTGACACCCAAGTAGCGTTGCAGTTACATAAAGCTTGGAATAAGGTGTTTACACAGAGTTTCAAACACATTCAGAAACATACGGTTTTCGACGGCGAGTAACAGGACACCTGGTAAGAAAAGGCGATAATGGATGGAGTAGCTGATTGAATAGCATCAAAGATTGGAGTCAGAAGCGTCGTTCTTCCGATGACCTTGGTTGCAATTTGCAATACAATGAATAAACTAATAAGGAAGACAACTTACTTACGCAAAATCATGCGGAAAAAAGCAAATTATGTAACCGGAACCGATGAGGAAAACCGCAAAAAATAGGTAAATATTAAGGCAACCGTTATAATGTACCCTGGTACTAAAATAGCAAATTATGCCGTTCATTCAACTTCTAAAGGAACAAACTTTATAAGGATAGGTCACGCAAAATGATAAAAATATAACTGCTCCAGAAACGGTGAAGGAAAACATTGTGAGGAAACCGGCATGTTCTAGAACCAAAAACCCGCATCTACCAACCAACACTGGACCGGTATGGTGGCTTATGGGCCACATCAGAACACAGGGTTCCTCTCGAGAGTTCCTTCCAGCAGTAGGAACTCTATAGGAGGGGTACGCTGGCTATCAAGAATGAGACCCAGCCAGCCAGTCCAACTTTCTATATTTTCAGAGAGCTTCAAGAATGGTCCAGGACTGGCGATATTTGGCGCCAAACCGGGACAAAAGATCCAGATGGTTTACGATTCTCAGTTCTGAGGGACCTAGTATAATGAAGAGTCAACAAGGTATTGGAGTTGACTGCCCAGAGGACGTGGGCTGTTCAGTATAGCCATTTGTGGAGGTTGTTATAATGTGTCCTTAACAGCTTGCCGAACCTGAGAAAAGGATTGTTTATGCAGAGGATTTTTAAAGAAGAGTAGTTGAAAATAGAATGCTTACAGGTATTTTTTTATGTGGAAAGACACAATGATATTTTTTTGGTCCTTCCCAGGCTCCCCAGAAACTCTTGCTTAGCAGTAGCGACTACTAAAGTAGTATACAATTTTTAGGTAAACAGGTGTTAATTAAAGAAAAGAAAAGGGAAAGTTGGCCACAGTTAAAATTTCTTTTTTTTTTGTAACCACAGACACCGTGATAAGTGGGTATTTTTTTTTTTTTGAGGCAACTTAATCACTGTTTCAGTGAATACAACTTGCCGTGATCCGTGGCTAATTCAATCTGATAACGTGATCGGTGGAGACAAATCCGAAAATACTTGGGTATTTTACTGCTCATAGGATTTGTCCTATGAGCTTGAGCAGTCCTCAAAAAATTACTTAATAGTTCGATTATAACATTTATGATACAACCCTTTAAAATAACAGTAACATATTATTATTTTAATCGCTAACGCGCAACCCTAGACCGCATTCAAAGCCCACGGGATGTCACACCACGTCTGAACCGAGCGAGAAGTGAGAAAAGGACAAAAAAACTTTCCCAGTACGAGTGAAAGAGACAACCATGCTTCTCCCGCTTTCCCCTCGCGCCACGTACTTGGTAATTCTTTTTACTCAAATAGGTAAGTCAGGTTATACTGTATTCTTTGGTGTTATGGATTTTTGGCGGGATTTCATTATGTTCGTTGCAAGGTCCGTTGTTAATTGATTTTAAATTCAGAGTTGAGTTTGCTTAATGCGACTTTTATGTTTTATTTCCGTATTTGAGAATATAATGCTGAGACTGAAATAATAAAAGATGAGGAAAAAGATGGTTTGTAATGTTTTAGAATGAATACAAATGCGTGTAGCTATGCAATTGCAGTATGCATATTATTGCATACGGCCTCTTAAAATTATCCATACTGTGTAAGGAAGGTACTATGTCTGTTAGGTATGTAAGTGGATATTGATGTTTGGCTTGGCACACCTGGCTAACCCAGATAAAAACTCCTAGGGGTCGTACCCAGGCTGGGTAGGAGTTTTTATCCCTTAGTAAAAATTCAGTTATCCAGCAAATTATCAGGATTCTCGTGGAATAATTCCGATAACCAAGCGGGCGCAGCCGCGGGCATAAGCTACAAAGCCGGATGACATTATAAAAAAAAAAGTTAGAGATTATTAGTCTTTGCTGTCTTGCGGTATTTTGTATCTGTGGTCTGTGTGTTTAATAATGTAGTCTAACCTTTGCACATTCCTTCCGCTTAGAACTTTAAATACATGAGTTAATTAACATGGAGATTCCACATCAGTCGGAAAGGTACCACCACAGGTATTTTGCGTTTCCGCCGAGCATTCGGCGTTGCATTCATCTGTTTGAGCTGTCCAGAGTCCAGAGTGTGGGAGGTACAAATTATTAAAAGCAAAGCTTATAATATATTTTTTCGTGTTTTTTTTTTCTGTAAATGTAAGAATAGGCAATTGGTTTCCCTACTGCCTGGACTTCTTTTTCTAATGAAAACGTGTGTTTAGATAAAAAAACTAGGCGTTCTTCTAGGGATGAATGAAGGTTGTGTCGGAATCCAAAACTAAACCTTCCTACTGCATAGCATGATTTTTAAGATTTCCGTTTTTTTTTGTTCAGGACTTACTTAGCTCAAAAAAAACACCTAAAGTAGAGAAGTCCGGAAAAATAACAATTACGAACATAGTCCTGACAGAGGCCCAAAAAAATCAGATATGTCCGAACAAATCAGGACGGATGGTAACCCTAATTAAGTAGCGTTTAATGATACGACTGTTACTGTATAAAATAAGATCTCAATGCCGTTTATTTCAAAACATCCAATATTCAAACCAAGTGACTTTAAATTAGTTTAATTTCAATGTTTTCGCTAGAAAGTTATCTAACTTGATTAATAAAAGCTTCGAAGCCAATGAGTGGGTGGTGGTGCTGTTTCCGGTTATAAATAGGACCTCCTACACGTTTACTGTGGGAGTTATATTATGTCACTAATGGAGGCAACAAAGGGGTGAATTTGCTAGGTATTTTTTTTGTTGCTAAGTAGGCACCTAGACTAATTATTCTCCTTCCTTTACACCTATAACAAACTGAATAGGACTCAGTGGCGAAGGTTCCAAACAACTCGATTCCTACCGGATTCCCTTTGAAAAATGGCAGTCAGTATTCGATAGACAAATAATATAATCACATTAAGGTGAATGCTCCAACCAACCCGCGAAATTCAAATTTTCTTACGTTTTTTGCAATTTGCAGGCCAGTGCTAGGTTGTATGTTGATTAAAATATTATTCGCGGCTGTAAGACATATGTAGTTACAGAATTATAATCATCAAAATCATCAATACAACGCTCTAATTTTCTGTTTTTTTTTTGTTCCTACGCCTTTATGAACTTAGAGCGTTGTATTGATGATTTTGATGATTATAATTCTGTAACTACATATGTCTTACAGCCGCGAATAATATTTTAATCAACATACAACCTAGCACTGGCCTGCAAATTGCAAAAAACGTAAGAAAATTTGAATTTCGCGGGTTGGTTGGAGCATTCACCTTAAAGAAGTGTACTCCGGCTTACCTCTCACAAAAATTGACCCTTCGCTACTGATAGGACTCTAGCTTTTTCTTGCGGCTTTGTTCGCGTGGTGGTTGGAAATTATCCGACGGGGATGTAATCATCATCAGCTGCCTGCCTTCCTATGTTGGGGTCGGCTTCCAGTCAACACCGGTTGCAACTGAATACTAGTATTTTACACCCTAATACGGTACGGTACCCCTTGGTAAGACTGGTTGTCAGACTTCGGGCCACTGACTACCTGTCAAAGATCCGTAAATGATAGCCGGGTCCAACGGCTTAACGTGTTTCCGCATAGAGGAAGCTCAGTATGTAATGGATGGTCACCCATCCACAGACCGACCTTGACAAGCGCTGCTTAACCTTGAACATCGACCCCTGCGGTTGTTATTATTTATCCACGAGCTCCTCCGTCTAGGTTTATTTATTAAGTTCTCATATGGACCCCAAAAGTGACACGTTTCTCCTTGAAACTCAGCGAAATGATTTTTTTTAGGTCCACATCAAAACACCTAGTTGATCGATAAGTAAGATTAGCTCTGACCTCAAAACGGCTGAACGGAGCGCCTAAACCGTCTGGTGTCCTTTGTATATAGTGTAGGACTTTACCAAGCTCTCGTTTGATACGCATTGCGGAGTTTAGTTCGAGTCTCCGAGATCTTTTCTTTGGGATAAGTTGTACTTTTAAAATGACGCGACGAGAGAAAGTCGGTATTTTAATTGACTTTTGGTCAAATTCGATGTGCCGCTCATCTATAGACTCATACACTTAGGTATTTGTGTGATACAGTAGACCGTATGTGGTTGGACTGTGTAAAGGCTAAAGGATGATATGGCAAGTCTAGTCTGATGAGATGACGATTAATAGAGAAGTATTGAAGAAGAAGGCATGCTGCCCTGACTCCAAATGAATTGGGTTATTGGCAAGAGAATGATGACAGTAGACCGTACGTCTGACATAACAAGTACTCTATAAGCTGACCTCTTATCGATTGGACCTCCAGCTGGACTAGCCTAACACGGAGTTTTAATAGAATAGTTCAGGTCAGCTTAAAATGGTTTTGTTTCCACTGACGTGCAGCTTGCTGTACGTACTCCAGTCAGGCTTTTGTCACCGCGGCCCTTCGTTGGCTCATTTGATGTTGTGGTTAAATAGACCACTACACAAAAGAGTTGGCCGATGTGTTACCAGATACAAGACAATAACAGCTTTACCTACCTACCTTCTGTTCAGATGCAGCTAGGTACCCACGCGATTATTACGGAATCGAATTACACGGTGTCTTTTGTTTGCCGGCAAAAATATTAGGCTGAATTGTTTTCCCAGAAAGCACAGAAAAAAAAATGATTTTGGCGGTTACTAATGAAATAAATATCTATGTACGTAATAGTATTTGCAAATTTGTCAAAACAAAGCTATTTCGGTTTGGTATACTTAATAATTTAATTAGATCGTCTCGCTAGAATCCTAGATTATCTAGAACAACCCAGCCTACTGTCTACCTATAGATGAACGGCCGGCCGACCGATTCAATATTCATCAATTTGCAGACGACATTTGAATGTAGTCTACATTCAATTTCCTGTTGTATTATTGGACTACATTCTATCTAGATTTAATGCTAGTAATCTTATATCCACTTTGATGGAAAAACAATGAAAATGACAGCAAAACTGTTAGTGTTACCTATTGGTAGGTATTCAATCATGTCCATTATTTACAAAAACATTCAACAAATATGATGTGTGAAAGTACTTACTACATAATTTTAATAATGAATTACTCACCAATATGGTACTGTAGTCACATAAAACACTTCACATTCACTTTGTCACATTTTCAGCGTAAACTAGAAATGAATGACCGATACGAAATCATAACAGCAATACAAAGTGACCGATTGTGTTGTGACAACTGACAGATTTAAGGCAGTGACATGTCGCGGACACATTTGGCAACAGTTGAAAAGAGTTGCTTCCAAAAAGTTCTTAAAATAGATAAGAGATGGCAGTTTTTCGGTTACTAAGTTCGGAACTAGATGTCGCTAGTAGTTACTGCTAACAAGTTTGAAAAATACGTAGTTCTACTACTTGATAACAGATGGCGTACAAAAAGTATGCTATTAATATTTTGAAAGGAATTGTTATATTTATAATTTTCATGTCTGCCTGCTATCCTTTTGTACATATTAATGTAAAATTGTAATAATTAGAGTCAATACCTATTAGAATTATGTAATTTAATAATTTTGCAGTGCCCTTACAGGGTGCATGTCTTAATACTGTGTCATGAAATTTTAGCGCATGCCTACTAACCAGTGTTTTACATGTTTGCAAAATAAATAAATAAATAAATATTATAGTGATTACGCCTACAAGGTGCTGCAAGCACAGTCATTAACAATAAATTATAGTTAACGTCTGTTTGAAAGGTGTGCCACCTGTAGCACACGCACCTGGTGTTACATCAAATCAAGTTGCCGTTAATTAATTCTTTGGACAAGCTGCTTTAATAAATTTTAGTAAAATAAAAATTGATTTCGTTTCTTGAGCGATTCATTTTTTGTAATAATTTAAAATTATTGAGTCACGTTTTGTCAAAAAAGAATAGTTTTTATATACAAACTTATGCATTGGTTGACGTCACAGCAACGTCAACCAACCGGTTCGGACAAGTTGCACGGTACCGTTGGGTTCAACGGCCCCCAAGAGATTTGTTTACTCGCGGGAAGTAGAAACAAGAAACAACTGACTATCGGAAAGATTGTGATTTTCGGTGGGATTTTTTAAATTCACACGTAGTTAAAGAGCTTGTAAAAATATAAAATTAACTTTGTAACGTTAGATTTAAAGTTTTCGAGCGGTTTGAGTTCAAAAAACTTTGGGTAACGGAATAACTGCTGTTATTATAAGCCGTCCTTGTGTTATGTGCAGTCACGTAATTAAAAATGAAATGATGATGTATTTTGCGAATTGACTCGCAAAATTCTAAGTACGCTTTTTTGATTTTGGTCATAATTTTAATAGGTTGCTAATTCGGTGTGTATGTTAGACTTGATTGAAGGCTTGATGGCAGGGTTATCCTTATTTTTCACTTCCTTTTACAAGACTTCCCGAAAACTATACTTTTTGAAAAGGTCTTCAGCAATTTCTGA
Source organism: Eurois occulta (assembly GCA_950022335.1). Classification (NCBI taxonomy): domain Eukaryota; kingdom Metazoa; phylum Arthropoda; class Insecta; order Lepidoptera; family Noctuidae; genus Eurois; species Eurois occulta. The sequence goes on from OX465506.1 coordinate 6,472,870, forward strand.
TATAGGTAATAAATAGCGCGTCCAGGGTGTATTGGGCGGGCTGCGGGACTGTTCGAAAGAGATACCGCGGCCCTGGAACATAAAGGGCAAAAGAAGGAACATGGATGATTTTTAGTCAGTAAAAGTCTGACACTCCCTTCCGCTCCGCCCAGAGCGGGAGGAGTCATTTGATGATTTACCATCCCAAAAAAAAAGGGTGCATTGGGCAAAGCATAAATCTTTGCAATGCGGGAATAAATAGACAATCTGGGGAGCAGACCTCATTAAACCAGAATACTTTAATTTGGCGTAAAACAAACTATAGTCAGCGTCACACAGGAGGATTTTCTGTGACTGACTGGTGTATTTAATTTTTCCCTCTGCTGCGCTCGCGTTATGGTCGAAAATTGTCCCACGGAAACTTCCAGTTCTCTTTAATGATAGCTTATGACATTCGAGGATAGTGTAGCTTCTCACTAGTGAAAGAATTTTCAGAATCGAATGAGCAGTTCCGAAGATTACACCCCTACAACTAAAATTTACCTTTTTGTAATATTAGTATAGATTGTAGATCAAGAAAAGGACATCTGGATGAATTTGGGGCAGGCTTCGGTCTAGAAGCGGAGGGGGGAGGAGGGTAACAAAACATTGACACAAGAAGGAGGGCGTGCAATGCCAGTTCTTACTCGGACTGTAGTCCCGTATGACCCACAGATTGGCATTTGTTCCGGGTCTAGGCGACCGAAGTATAAGTAACAGCTTTGTACAGACGTCAGTACATCAAGCTACCCGAAACTGTCAAATTTTCCCAATAAACCTTGATCCTAATGCTTTAGCAATAAAGTTGAAAATCTATTAAGGTTTGACAGATTGTAGTAGCTTGATGTGCTGGCTTCTGTACCTTTTGTCCTGAAACTAAATAGGCTACAGGTGTAGTGTACACTAATGCAATTTAATTTAATTAGGTAATTACAATAATAACCCCTCTTAAAATAATAATAAAATGTAATAAAACCTCTTATTTACAAGTCCTCTTCAAAAAAAATAAAAAATAAAATCGATTCATTCGCTTTGGAGCGACTATGTCACAGACATTGATCCACAGATACTTAATCTTATAACACTCTTTTCCAATCGGAAACACATAACATCACGCCTGTAATCCCCGAAGGGTTAGGCAGAGGTGTACCTAATAGTATACCCACATTTCGCCAGTTATGTTTAAGTCCCGTGTTAGGATGCGAACCTATTGCCATCAACCGGGCACAGATTCAGACTCCGTGGCTGCTACTGAGAAATTCCTGATGGAAAAATCCAATAACAATTTTCCCGACCCGTTAATCGAACCTAGGACCTCATGCTCAGTAGTGGCCACCAACGAGGCAGTCAAAAACTATTAAAGATGTTACTAGAAAAGCGTATTTGAATATGGAAATTCTTATTCTTTATTGCACACAAAATTAAAAGATATACACACAACATTAAAATATATAGCTTATGTACAACGGCGAGCTTAACCCAAAATTGGGTTTTCTTACAGCAAACCTTACTTCGATTGCGAGATTAGCGATAGAGGATAACCTACGTGCACAATCAGTACATTTAAAAACTTAAACTAACTTATTTTATAAACTAAACGAAAAAACGGAAACGACGGAAATGTTCAATTTTACAAAATTAAACCTGGCAATCTCGGAATCGAACTAATCAGCTCTTGCTCATCAGTTGCGCATGCGACCACTAGAGCAACGAGCTAAAACAACTGCCTACTTAGTTCCAAATAAGCAGAGCTGTTGCAGGGTAGTTTGTGGCGCCATTTTGTCTCAGCCCGCAACAGCAGATTGTTCCCGCGGCTGCTACACTGGCCTCCTCCCCATGTATGATGGAAAGCCACCCGGCCCTACTGGGCCAAGTGAATGTTGGTGGATGTCTCATAATCAGTGATCGGAATAGGTAGAGCTAATTTACCTACACTTCCAGGAACAGAGACATAAAGTGGAGACTTCCTTAGGACAATATTTTTTTCCGGGACAGTTGTCCCGGGACTTCACTGTATGTTTATTAAAAATTCATGGAATATAAAGAATTTAATTGGATTCCTGTTTTCTCAGAATTGTCAAAGATTCAGTGGGCACGTTTCTTAACGTAGAAAACATATAAACGTAAAAGAAAAGTTGCTATCTTAGATTGAACTCTATTCTTTTTCCATATTTGACGATGTAGGAAAGTTCGGTAGTTAATAATAAAAAATCCATTGTCCCGGAAAAAAAAATTGTCTTAAGGAAGTCTCCACTTTATGTCTCTGTTCCTCGAAGTTTAGGTAAATTAGCTCTACCTATTCCGATCACTGCTCATTATCTTCGAATTTTTCGGTGGCTGGTTTGCTCTCGAAGTTTTCTTTTACCGTTTTGAGAGCAGTGGTGATAAAGTTATTTACAGAATAAAAGTGTGCGAGGGTGACTCATAAGTTGACGACTGATTGAGTCGTAAGGACGAAGAAGACATGCTGCGCGGACCCCTAATAAATTGGGATAAGCATAGAGCTATTCACAAACGCTTCGATTCGATTTCTATTCGGAAAATCGTATGTCTATCTCGCTCGCTTTGGTAGTGCCGAAAAAAGATAGACATGCTACTTGTTCACTTGTTGAATCGAAATCGAATCGAAGCGTTTGTGAATAACTATGCTAGGCAGGAGAATGATCAATTGATGTTGTTAGTTGTGGATGTGCAACAATATAATGAAATTAATAAAAAACATAACTTCCATATTTGAATCGCATTTGTTAACAATTTCATTGGTTTTCATTTTTTTTTGCGCGGAAGCCTTATTTACTCCTTAAACATCAGCTAACTGCAAGTAAAAATCAGTCCAGCTATTTCGGAGATGAGCCGGAACAAACAGACAAAAATTTTAAAAATGTTTATGATGTAAGTATTTCGTATGCATTCAGAAAAAAGTTGTAATTTTGAAATTACAGAAAGACACTTCAATTTTATTTATTTGTCTTCTATACATATAATAAAACTGTAGAAAAGTCGTTTTTGTACATCGAAAAAAATTCCAAAAAAAATAGCCAGGGTGTTAAAGGACAACCAATAGAACCCATTTCCAGCATTTTTGGAATTTTTGTCTGTTTGTCTGTTTGTCTGTGTATTTGTTCGGGCATCACGTAAAATGTACAAAAGCAATGTAGATAACTTTTATACACAACGATTGAGCGTAACTTGAAGTAACATTTAGTTTTTGTTTCATTGCAATCGGTTCAGTCTATCAAAAGATATTTGAATTTAAAGTGTTACAGAAGTAAAATTGGGGTTATGTGCACTTGGTCTCACAACTTCCCGTAACTTTTATACACAACAATATGTGCGTAAATTGAAGTAACATTAAGTTTTTGGTTTCATCGTAATCAGTTCACACCTTATAAATGAAAAGAAAGAAAAATGTAAATTAATAAAACTATAATAGTGTTTCCGAAGTAAAATATTAAAACAGCGCCATCTATCGAACTCAGACTGGACTATATCTAGAGCTCAACTGCGTGCAGCATTGAATATAGATATTCGATAGATGGCATTGTGCGTGTGACGTCATTTTCTGATTGAGGCATGTTCAACTAAATACCTAAAAATTCCTGACCTATAGGGTACGTGAAATTTGTCACAACAGGTCCTTATTGGTATTAAAGAGATAGTTATAAGTATACCAGGGAACCTGACCAGTCAATACGGTTTGCCCACACCGACAGTCGATGGGGAACGTATAAACAGAGAATAGGTACGTATCAGAAATTAGTTAAAAACCCGTGGAACTCACAGAAATTTTACAAAATGGCTGCGCAAAGACAGAGGAACAGCGCCAGACGTTTGATAGGGTATGCTGCAGTGTAGAAAACGCCTCGGATGAAATCCTGTTTTTAGACGCACCGGGCGGAACAGGTAAAACTTTCCTAACCAAAGTCATTTTGGCTCGAATAAGGAACTTTAGGAGTGTGAAGAACAGGGTGTAAAGCTCTTCAACCCCCATTGAAAAGGGAGGATCCTCCGACCAGACGGGTGTTATGTCTGGTGGGCTACTGCCCAACAGTTGTTGTCGGGTTAAAATGTAAATTAATAAAATTATAATAGTGTTTCCGAAGTAAAATATTTAGTAAAATATAGTTGTCGGGTTCTTCTGTATAGTCTTAAGTCTTAAGATTTTTAGTTTATCCTCTACGTCATCAATGGCGCTGTAGTACTTTTTGTAGTGCCGCTACAGAACCAAAATAAAATTTCCCTTGCTGTCACCTCTTCAGGGATAGCAGCCACATTATTGCCTGGAGGAAAAACGGCACACACAACATTTATAATTCCTATCGACTTAGACCGCACGGAAAGCCCGGTTTGCAACATATCGCGAAATAGCGATAAAGCAAGGGTTTTATGCGATTGTGTTTTAATTTTTTGGGACGAGTGCACTATGGCAAACCGCAAAGCTGTAGAAGCAGTGAATAGAACTTTACAGGACATAAGGCACAATGACCGGCCGATGGGGAAGCATTACGGTGCTGTTCTGCGGTGATTTTCGGCAGACACTCCCGATAGTACCCCGAGGAACGAGAGCCGAAGAAATTGCTGCCTGTCTGAAGAGATCTGTTTTATGGCGCAATATCTCATCTACACACCTGAGTGTACATATGCGTGCACAGTTGCGAGGCTGCGAAAATGCACAGGAGTTTCCCAATTTATTGTTACAAATAGGCGATGGCACATACCCCGTACAAGAAGATAGAAAAGTTATTATATGGTTGATAATCTCTGTTCTTGCGTTACATCACAACAGGAGCTAATTTCTTCTGTGTACGGAGATTCTACAAACATGGAATATCAAGCCGGTTCTTGGCTATGTCAGCGAGCTATTTTGACTCCTCGCAATGTCCAAGCTGCGGCATTTAATTTAAAATAATGATTCATGTGTCCGGGAATAGTAGAGAATACACCTCTATAAATACAGTTATGGAAGAAGATGACTCCACGTACTACCCGGTAGAATTTTTGGATTCCCTCAACACACCCGGACTTCCAGCCCACAAAATAGTTTTAAAAATCGGTGTACCAATAATTCTCCTCAGAAATTTATGTCCTCCAAACTTTGTAACGGCACTCGGCTCAAAGTCACAAATCTGCAGCAAAACATAATCGAAGCTGAAATATTAACCGGTTGCGGCGCTGGTGATATTGTTTTTATTCCAAGAATACCTATAATTCCTAACAACTTTCCTTTCTCTTTCAAACGAGTGCAATTCCCAGTCAGTCTCTGTTATGCCATGACAATTAATAAAGCTTAGGGCCAGACATTATCCGTTGCGGGGGTGGACCTAAGTATTGGAGGTTTTTCCCATGGTCAACTATACGTAGCTTTTCTCGCGTAAACCCCAATAACCTTTTTGTGTACGCTCCAGATGGTTCCACAGCTAATGTTGTTTATAAAGAAGCACTAGCATAAATACATTGTTAAGTTCCGACATCCACGCGAACGAAGTCGCGGGCACAGCTAGTATGTAATATGTATATGCATCCAAGATGTTTCCTCTGGGCTTATAAGCTGTAAAATTGTTTAGTTGGATTGGATCATAAATACTTGATTAGTTTCAAATGCACTGTTATTGGGTAACTACTTTCTTCCGGTGATTTCAGATAAATAGATTTTGCGATAAAACTCCAATGTCCCGTTGCACCCACTTAGATGTTGATTTTTGTAATTTTTGAAACATGTTTTCTTCTGCAGTTGTTTTAGGGTTCCGTACTTCAAAAGGTAAAAAAATAAATCCTTATAAGATCACTCCCTTGTCCGTCTGTCTGTACGTGTGTCACCACCGATTTTCTCAGGAACGGGTAGACCTAGCAAGTTAAAATTTTTACCAGATACTGGGGTCTATAAATTTAATTTTCTTTTTCTTTACTTTTTTTTATTTTCTTTTTCTTTTCTTTTCTTTTCTTTTCTTTTTCTTTTCTTTGTTTATAGTCCCTATTAGGTGTATAAAAATCAAGGTCCTGAGTCAACACGATAAAAAGATATGGGCAAAAACTTGTAAGTAGGTACCAAAATTTACCTTAATTTTCCACTTTTTTAATTTTCAGAATTTTCTCTTTATTTTTGCTCTAAGACCTTGCTTTTAACCAAAATTGACAAGTTTAATAACAAAATACCTACAAGTTTATACGGAACGCTCGGTGCGCGATTACAACTTGCACTTGGCCGGTTTTTTTTTAATTTTGAGCTGTGTGCATCATCCGTCGACAACACGGACTATGTGCGACTATGGTTAATATAGTAATAAGTTACCCATTTGTATAAGAGATCTTAACAGCATACACCATTTTAAAAAGGCTCTTCTTTATTTACTAGGCGAAAAAGCTTATTACACAGTCAATGAGTACCTAGAAAACAAATTGTAATATAGAGACACATATTATTTATTTTTCATTAAATGTTTTATTTTCTGTTTATTTGTAAACAATTGAATTGTTTTATTTAATCTAATTTAATTTAATCTTTTGTTATCTAGATAAATTTATTGATATTTTAATTAATTAATGGAACATTTTTTTTTTGAATTGTTATAAGTAATTGAGTTTCATTATTACTTTTGACTGTTTTTAATATTTTTACCAATTACTCTTAAATTATTCAACACCACCTCCTTCTGCGAAGCAGTCATGCTAGCGAAGGAGGAGGCGGAACGTAAGAGGGATGGCTCCCGGCCACCGTAGGCGCGGGCCTATGGACGGTGAGTAATGGGCTAGCTCGCCGTCCGTCCGTCTTTGACGACAGGCCGTGTCGACGGCGCGTTCGTGTTCCACGCGCACCTCAAAGAAATATCAGCAAATCGGAAGGGGTCCGCAAAGGCCGATGCCTGCCGGGGCTGCGGGACTGTTCGAAAGAGATATTTCGGCCCTGGAACACAAAGAGCAAAGAAGGAGCATGAATGGGTTTTAGTACAGTGACACTCCCTTCCCAGAGCGCGAGCGGTCATTTGATGAATACCCATTCGAAAAAAAAGGGATACCGTATTATCCAGTACTAATAACTGGGTTTTGAAAGTCAGATAGGCACCATGCGTTCCATCTGCCATAGTACAGGCTCTGCCTAGTTTGGGATCAGATGGCGGTGTGTTGGTTGTCCCAAGACAGATATTATTATCTAAAATACTGGTATTCAGCTGCATCCGGTTTGACTGGAAGCCGAGCCCAACATAATCGGGAAAAGGCTAGGTAGATGATGATGATATTTTCTTCTTACACAATCTTCAATCTACGTTTCATTCCCACAAGACATATTACTAAGTAACATTTATTTTATGATTTTGACATGATTACCAATGGAGATACATTATTACGACTAATAAGTATACAGTTAAAGATGTTAAAAGCCTCAATAAAAAGTTTACGAGCTTATCAGTCGAAGTTTTAATAATTACTTGTGTTGATCTAGTCATCTGGTGTATGGTATCGGACGTAATGAATAGCACCATCCCATATACCTATTCCCGTGGGTGTCGTAAGAGGTGACAAGACACTTATCAGAGAAGGGGCAGCAGCGTTCTCTGTGCTTTTGTAACAACCGTAGTGCGATCGCCAACCAGCCTGCCAAGTGTGGCGATAATGCCAAAACCCCCCCTATGGGAGAGGCCTAAGTCCAGCAGTGTACGTCTTTCGGCTGAAAGGATGGTGATGATGTGTTGATCTAGTAGTAAAAATTAATTTGGTACAGATAAACGGAGTTCCTTAAACGAATGGATCGTTTTGTCGGATACCCTTTTCAGAAAAACTTGGGGGAGCAGAATATGTAACATTATTTGTATACCAGCGCTGTGACAAAAGAGTGATGAACATGAATGTTGATGGATGGAGAGGGAGAGGAAGGCCAAAGAGAAGATGGATGGATTGTGTGAGAAATGATAAGAAAGAGAAAGGAGTAAATGATGCCGTGACGTCTGACAGGGGAGGATGGGAGCAAAAAACGTGTTGCGCCGACCCCAAATAGAATGGGACAAGGGCAGGAAGATGATGATTATGTTTATGCTGTGACATTTTTAGGTGACACAGCACCATGCTGTGATAGGGCCTTTTGGCTTCGTACAGGACCAATTTAGTTTAATGATTCTCTTAAAAGTTTCTTTTAATTTTATTGTTTTGTCCTGTGTGATTCTAATAAATTCTCTTTCTTTCTTTCTTTGATCCAAGCTGGCCAAATGGGGTATAATCGATACATCCCAAACATAGTGTGAGCTCCATGTCCGTTGTGCTCAACTACCTGCACCCCCTAGGGCTTAAAAGCGGCGAATGATAGAACTGTCGGTCGCTACATACTGGTCAGGCAAAAGTAAGTCAACGACGCGAGATGAAAGGACCTCTGGTCAAGTAGCCATCAATGCTCTTCGAGTTCAAGTCGACAATGCATTCAGAGGGCCAATTCACGTAACTAAATAAGTGCTGTTGCAGTTGAATGAACAGGAACTGATGGACGCTACTGAAAGCGCCAAACTAGTAGCTCAGTTTTGGGCTGATACGTTTTAGATTGCCGTCGATACGCTAAGAAGAGTGCAGTTGAAGTTAAGTTTCGATTAAAACAACGTTTTTCGTATTCTCTACAGCTGTCAAACACGCTCGCGTCAAGTTCGCGTCACGTGAGCGCAATTACGATGGAGGATGCTGCTGGGGCTGCCACGCTTCTGCAGTGCGTCGAGAATGTTTGCTGATGCGCACACTGATGGCTTCGTAGCGATTAGACGTAAGCGTGCCGCTGCTGCAGAGGGTCCGGGGCAGCTCGAACAGTCTCCTGAATGTCATTGCGGGGATATTTGATTCGGCCAATCAAATTTATGCATTTTCTATCAAACCTTTAATCTTTAATTGGAAAATAAGGTTCTGTAACTCTTTGGGACATTTTTGTCCCGATAAGTAACCCTGTTACGTATTATTAGGGTACAGTGTTAATTAATGGGATTAAAAAACGTGGCATTGAGTTACAGTGTTACTTGTCGGGATATTTTCTCCCAATGGGTAACAGTGTTACACAACATGGTGTAACTGAACGGGAACAAACCATGTTTACTAACAATATATGAGTGTAATACGATATCAGAAACCGATCGATGTATCTTTTACCCATGTTTGCAAAGAAATAAATGATTTGATTTGATTGGAGAAACAAAATTATTATTATAAAATGCTAGAGTTTTGACCGATACCACAAGCAGAAGAAAGAAAATCGGCCAGTAAGCATTGTGACTCAGTAAAGGAGTTGTTGGGGTCCTTCCCTCCATGTAAAATACTGGTATTCAGCAGCATACGGTTAGACTGGAAGACGACCTCAACAAAATTGGGAAAAGTTAAGCAGATGATGACGATGAGCCAGGATTAAAACTAAAACACTACGATAAACATAATTTAAAAATTCAATCAACAGAATCCACTAGTAATTCTTTAAATGGTTCTCTGTCAATAGATGTAACTGTATAAACATAAAATGTCAGCAGTTTCTTTTAATATCCGAAGTGTTGGAGAATATCAAAATAACGATTATGAGTATTTCGACTTCCGAATTAACATTGTAATATAGTTTATTACGGCTTTGAAATATTAAATTCACACGGAATTTTTGAAACAGTATGATGAGAACGTAAAAAAAAAAACAAATTATATACATAATCACACCTTTTTCCCATAGGGGCTTAGGCAGAAACTGCAGAACGATACCTGTTATTTTTTTTCACTCAATAGTTTTGCGTTTGGCCGCAGCTCACCTGATGTGAACCGATGGCACGGCCTAGGGTGGAGCACGCTTGCCTAGAAGAAACCGATTCAATCGAACTTTGAATAGATCTAAAGTATAATGATCGGGAAATAGAGAAGCCAGCAGTGAATTCCACAGTCTGGCGGTTCGCACAATAAATGTGGAAGCATTAGATTTGAGAGCCTTTTTTTTTTTTTTTTTGGAGGGTGGGAAATCATCAAATGACTCCTCCCGCTCTGGGCGGAGCGGAAGGGAGTGTCAGACTCTTACTGACTAAAAACCACCCATGTTCCTTCATTGGCCCTTTATGTTCCAGGGCCGCGGTATCTCTTTCGAACAGTCCCGCAGCCCTGGCAGGCACCGGCCCTTGCGGGCCCCTCCCGTTTGCTGACAACTCTTTGAGGCGCGCGTGGAACACGAACGCGCAGTCGACACGGCCTGCCCGTCGTCATACGACGGACGGACGGCGAGCTAGAAGCATTAGAGCCTTAGATACTTCTTTCGGCTTGTGCACGTTCATTCATCTGATCATAGACGCACGCCGGTTGCGAGAACTACTCTTTTGACTTCATTCTCACCATTAAGGTAACATTAAATAACTAAGGAATTATTTGGTAAAGGAGGTCTTCATCATGTGGTAACTGACATCTCGTAAAACCACAATTCTACCACTTCTTTTTTAACGTATGGTTAGTGCCTAACCAGGTGTCAGTTTTTATGCCACCCATAGACTTTGCTTTACATGCTGTCGAGAAATATCAATTCAATTCAATTCTATTCGTTTATTCAATAACGATTTTTTCATCGTGTCTGAATTCCTATAACTAAATATTATAAGGAACATGATTCATGCAATACATTTTTAAACAATTACAATTAGGCAAATTAAATTAATATCAGAATAATAAGAATAATACAAAAAAAAAGTATAAAAATTAATGTCATGTATCTATTCATAAAATATAAATAAAAAAAAAATAAAGTAAAGAATCCATTTCAAGTAAAAAAATTAATGTCATGTGTCAAAAAATAATAAAAATTCCTTTTCAAGTCAATGATATTAGGAAAATGATTGATTGATTGATTGGTTTGTTTTTTTTGATTTTTATTTTATTGGGTGGTTATCTCTGAGAATTGTTGATTTCCTTACGATGTTTTCCTTCTCCGAAGCAAGAGATGATTATACAATATGCACATGAATCTGAAAAATTAGAGGTGCGTGTCTTGGGTTCGAACTTGAGACCTACTATGACTTAGCAGTCCGATGCCGGTCACATCACTAGGCTATTACTGCTTAATTCTGCCGTTGTACATCACATTATTGTGCATTTCGCCAGTGGCTGTTTTAGTCCCATGTAATAGGGGGCGAGCCTATTGCCGTCAAGTGCACGAATCCAGATTCCGTGGCTGCTACTGAGAAATTCCTGATGGAAAAACCCAATAACAATTTGTCTGAACTGGGAATCGAACCCAGGACCTCATGCTCATCAGTAGTATTTGCAACCAGAACCACCAAGGGATATAGGCATAAAATAGGTAAAGGAAGTCATCATTAGGTAATCGGAAAATCATAACTTCCTAACTTGATCCCCGAAGGATTAGGCAGAGGTGTACCTAATAGTACACCCTCATTTCGCCAGTTATGTTTAAGTCCCGTGTTAGGAGGCGAACCTATTGCCATCAACCGGGCACAAATCCAGACTCCGTGGCTGCTACTGAGAAATTCCTGATGGGAAAACCCAAAAACACTTTTCCCGATCCGGGAATTGACCCCAGGACCTCATGTTCAGCAGTGGCGATTGCGACCACGAAAAACGTTTTTGAATATGGAAATGTTCAATTTTGCAAAATTAAACCTGGAAATGTTACCTATGAGTTAAGGTTTAGAGGCCAATAAACTCAGAGAGAGGAGATAAAATCCACCTTTTCCAATTCAATGGCAATTTTCAATCATAGACCATTAGAAATTTTATTATTTCTCCCCATGCAAAATAACTGCAGCCTATCACAGATTTTACGATGCCAACAACCTATGCGCAAAAAATCTTCAAAAACCGGATACCTCCGATCATTGGCAGCAATCAAAATTGACCGTAAATCGAATTAGCCACGCGTCCAAAACCATCGTCGTTCCATGGCTGAAGAAGATGTGAGTGGAAGAACCGGCCTTAACACCGTTACCGTTCGCATCACGAAAAAAAATACAGTTAGCCCGAGTCTCGAGCGCGCGCCGCAACGAAAAAAGCACAACCCACCGCTACACCACATCTCTAGGACGTACCGACGGGTGAAACGCGCGGGAATTCTGACATTGACAGCTCCGTTGGCGCCAAACTAACCTTTTCAAATTGTGCATTAACTTGTGCCGTGAACTCGTGCAAACTGTGTTTATTCAAGTGAAAATGTCTGAAAACGGATAATACATTTATTTTTTATTGTGGCAACTGATGTGTTTTATGAATTGTTTGACAGTGGTAACGAGCAAAGGATTTTTGACAAAATGCCGAGTACAATCAGAGGTGAGTTTTAAAAAGTTGCTTTTGCAACAGATTAAAAAAAATCGGAATTCTAAAGAGTTTTCGAACTCTTTGGTTTGTGTAAAAATGTGCGTTCTAATTTTAAATCGAGCATAATTGAAGAAAAATTTTAATGGAAACATAATTTAGCTAGTCTAGTAGATTATTTTAGTCAGAATGGAATTTTAAATGCCAAATTTTTGTTGGTAGTAGTATTTTTTTACGCATTCAACATTATAATTGTTGTATTCGCTGAGGTTAACAGAGGTGAATGCACTTTTCCGTTGTGTTGACGGAAACAGAAGTCGTGAGTAACAAAGGTAAAATTTAAATTTCATGCGATAAGCTTGAGTTTAGAAATTCAAATTTTGGGTATCTGTCACTTTCTATTAAGTTTGCATGTCTTCAGTTGTTTTCTTTTAATCGGAATCCCAGCTTATCTATTTTAGACTATAGATTTTAGACTTTGTTTGTATTCAGTAATTAAAATTCTGATTTCATTGAAATTCTCCTTTTTTCGGATTTTCTGACCCCTGATAAGAATATAATAAATAAAAAACCGCATATGCTGAATTTTGACAGTAGTTTGAGTTATGAATGATAACAAATGTTCAATGAATAACTTTGGCTACTATGAATTTAAAACGTCAACAATATCTATGGTTCGTGGTTTTCATTTACCTCTTTCATTATTCCCGCTCTTATTTAAAATTCAGTTTTTTTTTGTTGGTAAGCTATTTTATTTAATTCTTTAATGATTATCTTTTCAAACACTATAAATTCAATCAACCTTTTCGAACGTCCCCATATTGTTCACGCTAAGTCCACTTTTTTTTTCGAGTAGCTTTAATAAAAACTGAAATTGTCAAAAATAAAGTCTATTTAGACTTCACTAACCATAAGCTAAAACTACAACAAATGTACAAAGCCACGTTACTATCCATAATTTAGGTAACGTGATTGACCTAGACTCCAATAATGGTCTAGAACTTTCGTCTATGGTCGCCCTACGCCATCGAAATAGCAAATAACGTTCCTCTATGAATTTTAATACCGTAAGCTCAGTCGTTATACATTGCTGGATGACTCGCATTCTCATTGATCTTTTGTTTACAAAACACGCAATGGTTACCAAATAATTGGTCATTGAATACCGTAGCCTATTTTTATGGTAAATGACATGATTACGAAGACTTGCATAATTCACGTGGCTGTGTTGATAGTAATCAGCGCTTCTTAGATGGTTTTAAACGCTTTCATGCGTATCCTGTGGTTATTGCCATGATTAAGGAGGTTGATATCCTGAAATCTCATGATTTTTTCTTTTGTCGGAGTAGCATGATTTAAATAAAAGACATAGGTATTCTAAAGTTATTTCGGAGTGAGATGACGGATAATTTGAGGAAAGCTTATGCCAATAAAACGAAGTATAGATAGTAGAGCTGACTACTGACGATTTGTCAGACCTACCTGAGGATCCTAGTTCCCTTTGTATTTATCTCCTCAATAGCTTATGATTCTGTTCCGAACCAATTTCTGCTACTGAGATTCTGTCTTCATTAACTCGTATCCTATTTTTGAGTGTAGACCTCCTTTTGTTACTCGGTCTTGGACCTCCAGCACCGAAGTCTTGCCTGCTTACTTAGGCTTCTCCATTGTTCTATGACTCACCAAGTTTTTATCAGATGTAATGACTAAATTAGCCTTGGACACTCGACCAACAGTTGGTCCAACTCCACCAACAGCCTGTCCCCCAACCTTTCAGCCTAGACAGTTCTTACAACAGTTATTTGTTGCCATCCTCCAGTTACTCCGACATTCCCTTGTCTGAATCTTAAGATAGTCACGTCCCATGCTAATCAGGTCGTCTATTCGTGCCCTAGACTGCATGGCGAGAATGCACCTGGTTTATATTAGGTGACGTCATCTGGATGGAGTTCCAAAACTTTTGCGGTATGGGGTCAGGACAAGCAACTAAATGAGGTCTGCTTCTGGCTGTATTTGATCTGAAAGTCTGGCTGTGTCTGTCGCTCTTGGAGCTGTTTTCTCTGTACTTTCTGAAGTCCATAGGTAAGGGACTATTACCAGCTGAATACCGATTGTCTTACCAGTCTTACTATGTCTGTTACTAAGGGATGAGACCTGAAATTACGATTAATATAGAAGTAAGGAGAAAAAAGAAATGCTGCGCTGTCTCCCAATTCATTGAGAATGATGATGACTGTGTCTTTTATTCTTGAAACAGTTTTTTTCTGCTCTGTGTTCCATTTAACGGTCAGCTAGAAACTGGAGACTGCAGACTTCCTTTTCGTCAAGTTTTTAGTGTCCGTCAGCGTTTAATACTTCAGAACCTGTTTTCGAAACCAAAGTTATTTCTGATATAGCTTTTTTTCTTTTTATTAAAACAAATGTGCCTTTTTCAATGTCTGAAAATCCAAATAGTTACCAACGGCAAAGTTCCTTATGCAAATATTACTTTAAAAAATCCTTTACACAAGACTGTTTGTAATGTCTTTCTCTGAAGTGGTTCTGTGTTTATCGAAAATCGCAATGATGCCATCTGGGAGGCCAGTTCCGAAAAGTGACAGTTGGGGGCATTGAACTTGTGTTCGCGCTATAGAATTAAGCTCCTCTGAAAACTTAAAAGCTATCTTTCAACAATATTGTTAACAATAATATTATTACTATTTCTTTTATACCTAAAAGCTCTTGTCTACTCAATGCAGTTTCTTCAGCATAAGAAAATTCACTTTTTTTTTTTAAGATCATAAATTTTCTAAAAACTTTTTTCCCGATTACTGAGAATAAAACTACATGAAAAGGTCAACAAGTACAATAAACCCTCACAAAAAAAAAACAGCTAGCATCCATAGATATTGCGCGCCATTTTCCATAGACGTGCATTCTGTGCGGCCAGCGCTCGCCATCGTCCGCCATTGCCGGCCAGTGTCAGAAAAGCGACAGTAGGGCGGTGCTCGGCCCTGTGTACCGTAAGCCGCAATCCCTTTCTTTGTGACGTAGTGTACGGTACTCTGCGCTAGTGATGTGAAAAGTCGTGTTTGTATCGATAAGGCTTTTGGGGTCGATAGTTTATGTTGAAGGTTTTAACTGTAGTGTTGGATTAGTTCCTTGTTTTGATAGTGGATACAAATGACTTTAGTGTCGTTAACGGTCGATACGATAACTGAACACTGACAACTGATGGCCAAAGGCCTTCTCTCTGTGTGAGGGATTCAGGGATATATGATTATCGTTGTAGTAAACCTTATTTTTAGTTTTCAAATGGACTTTGGCTCACTGTTTGACACTGAGTCTTTGATAAAAACACCACAGTTATGACTTATTTCATATAGAATGATTAAATAGCAGATTCAATTGTTTGTCGTCCCCCACATTCTCACAATTTAGGTCACTGTCAATGGCTTCAAGACTCAGACACTAACCAGTACACAAGCACATGTCCACTATTTAAAAAAAACCTCAACCACAGACAATCCATCGACAAGGCCCCCCTCTAGCAGTGACGTAGCCTAACGGTGATCGCAGTTAGGCTCACCCACATACTGTGTAACTGTGTGCATGCGTCCGTTATATGGACGCGTTCCGTGCATGCGACGCCGTGGGATCGGCTGTATGGCGGTATACGCCTTTGCTTGAAAAAAAAAACGTAAATGACAATTGCGTGTCGCGCGCGCTTATTTGATTTTAATTTATGCTTCATGGTTTTCTGTTATGTCATGTTACAGCGGGAAATGTGATTCGATTGATGTGAAATTGTTTATTGTAGCATGATCGTAGATATGCGGGTAAGGGCCTGTTTCACTACCCGCGATTAAGTTCCCGTTAACTTATTTGGCAGATAATTTCATACAAATTCTCTTCCATTTTTTAATTTATTCGGTAAGTAGTGGCTATTCGGACATCGTGAAATAGGCCCTTACAGTGACATTTTTCTTTTGTTTAGGGATGATTTGGCAATCTCAAGCTAAGTTGGAATGGACTGAAAACTAGAAATATGAAGGATAAGAAAAAGGAAAGGTGTACAAAAAAAAATCCTTTCAATAAAATAATGTTTAAAGCCTTTTATGGGACAATTTGGGTTTTTTTAAATGTGTCTTCAATAAGGTTTTTTTGACGGCTGAAAAATTAGGAATAATAAACAGGAACATTTTCGTGATTGTAACTTATTTTAACTATAATTTCTCTTATGTTCGCATGAGATGAGAAAAATCCAAAATCGTTGTTTATTTATGTAAGCCAATCATCAAGACTTTGATGAACTTTTTCGTTGAGGCCTTTTAAGTGACTCTATCTATGGATAAGTCGACGTCTCTCCCTTCAAAAGCTGGTCTAGTTATGGCTACCCTCGTTGATATTAGCTAGTCTTTTCATCCCAAGTAGAAGAATAACTCATTGAAATTGCAATATGACTCAAATAACCTAATTTCAAGCTTTTCAGTTTTTTCTACAGCGTGCATCAGCATGGCGAAACCACCTTCTTATTATCTCAGGGATCAAACCTCCTTTCAACACAGTTTCACCAACGGCCAAAAAAAAACAAGTTTTTGAAACTACAAAAGTTCAATGACTGCATATGCATCGGTCAGTCCAGTTCGAATTTCGAAAGGTAGATGTAAAGATATAGCCCAGTCTTAAAGTCTAGACTTTTGGGAGTTTATGGTTAGAAATAAACTAGGACATCGCTTTGTTAAGTTTTTTGTGGCTTCATCAAGATTGCCTGTTCAAAAAAGTTTTGGTGGTTAAAAAAGCTAGTTTTTGAGTGCTATTTTAAAACTCTAATAGGATTAGGATCGATGCTCGAATTTTGTTACGAATGTACGAAAAATAAATCTTTTTTTTTCTTTCTGTTACTAAAGGCAAAATTCTTATTAAAGTTTAACGTAATGACTAATAAAGTAATAATAACAGCTTATTCCAAACTTGGAAAACAATGTCGTAAACGTAATTCTTATCTCTAAAAGTGACTGAAATAATTAAAATAGGTACATCTTTTTCAGTGGAATCTTCCTATTTCAGACACGCTAAGACAGAAGAAGTGGTAACTTTAACGTCATATTTCACTGGTCAAATCAAAAGTTAACAAAACTAAAAAGTACAAGCACTTTGCGTTTTTTTTTAACTTTACTAGTGAAAAATATACGGCTCTATGGTCAACACATAATTTGGCACTATTCAAATGTCAATCAAGATGTTCTTTATTCAAAATTTAAACAACACAAGCAAAAGTAAATTTAAAATTATTTATTCCGTTATCAAAACAGCTCATTCGTAAAATAAAAGGTATTGTAAGGAAGACAGGTTTTTTAATACTGTAAATATTAATAAGCATATTATTACAAACTAAGAATACTGGTAACATCGTTGAAAAAAGTGCATTGTAGTGATTTTAGAGTCGAGATCCTGTATGGATCTCTACTGTAAAATGCTTTTCTTACTTTGTGTTGGTTCAGCAAAGTTCGAAACATGAAAAAGTTATGTTTTGGTTAGAAATGGGAAAGCAGGTTTGCTATTTTTTTTTAGTACTTAATAAATGAATAAATCTAGATATCATGATCGACGACAATGCAAGCAACGTACTAAACGTTTTTTTTACATTTTTGCACACCCATCCAGCCCATAATCTACAAAGCCTTTAAAAAACCCAAGAATATTTAAAAAACACAAGGTTTTTATTTGTTAACTTTTACTGTCTATGGATACTAAAATAATCTATAGATATTAAAAGTTAATCCTATATGTATCTAATATTATTAATGCGAAAGTTTGTGAGGATGGATGGATGAATGGATGGATGGACGGATTTGGATCAAATTTGGCACATAGATTATTTATAACCTGGATTAACACATAGGAAACTTTTAATCCCGGTAGTATGATCCCGTGGGATAATTAACGAAAAACACGCGGGCGAAGCCGCGGACAAAAGTAGTAAATAATCAGAATCTACTACAACTCAATCAGCCATTTATGACCGATCATTGAGAATTGGTGCCGAATGCGGTCGTTGACCCCTACCGGTCTTCGGCCACCACTTAATAAAAAGTATTTACTACAAGCCCGTTATATTTGCCGTGTCATAATATTCTATTGAAGAATTAAAAAAAAAAACTGGTTTAAATTTTAAAAGTTTTAGAACAAGAAAAATGGCGGATGATTCCTAGACAGTGAGGTCACGTCTAATGGATTGGAATTCGAACGCAAAAATCAGTTTTGACGTACTTAATTTAAAAACAAAAACCTAGTAAAGGCTGCCTCCTTGGTCGCAAGCGCGACTGCTGAGCATGAGGTCCTGGCCTCCTGGATTCGATTCCTAGGTCAAACAAAGTTATAGGGGATTTCTCAGTAGCAGTCACCGAGTCTAGATTCGTGCCCGTTTGATGGCAATAGGGTTGCCCCTTGCCCTTGGTAAGATGTGGGTGCACTATTAAGTACACCCCTGCCTAACCCTTCAGGAATTACAGGCGTGATGTTAATTAAGTATGTTAAAAAATGTTTGTTACACCTGTGCAGTAATATTACCATAACTTATGTAAAGCAGGTGACAGACCTCTAAAATGCAGGACAACACGAAAGAATGCGTTGAGGCCATCAACATTTTATTGTAAGTAACTGTTACGTCAACATATTAACGACCTTGCTCCTCAAAATACTAAAGTAACCAATAAAATAACAACAAAAAAAAAACCCCGTTAAAACAACGAAGAGATCCATACAAATTACAAATGGCGACCTATATACGAACGAGAAATTTTAAAATTCGCGCCACGATCCGAAATACGAACTTCGAATTCGTGAGTCGAAAGTTGCGCAACGAATGCCTGAAGTGGGTTCAATGAACGCAGTTCGGCTATTTCCCGTTAGGAGTCGCACGTGAGGTTTTACTTTTAAATTTGCAATTTAGTACCGCTATCGGACACAAGAGTGCGCTAACTCGCTTTTACTGTTGTTGAGAGCTTTTTTCTAGGAGCAAAAGTGGTGTTACTTTTATTTTATGGCGTTTAATAGGAATTCTTCTTAATGGCACCAGTATGGTTTAGGGAATATTTTTCGCGAGTTTCGATTAAAATTGATTCTTAGGCTGATTGCTTTTATTTGGAACTTTTTTTTTAACCAATATGCAATTCGGCTCCGTTTGTCTTGTGTTAATCTTCCAAAATATCTTGACTGTTGAAGATACCGTCCCAACCAATCACAAGAATTCATGGAACATTCTTCGTAGCTATGTTGAACATGAAATGTTGGTAACATGTTTAACAACTCGTGGAATATCAGACACTATGATGTTATTGGTTGGAGAATATTGCGACCCACGATATGATATGCTATGCTATGTTAAAGGTTGAACTGCAAAACTCACTAATACATAAAAATATGTTGCTATTATGATTATGAACAGCTTATTAGGTACCTATTATTTTAAATTAACACTGCCACGGGATATCTTCCGTGATATTCGACTATTATGACGTTTATTGCGATTTCCCATAAGCGACAGGATAAGTTTAATAATAAACCGTGAAAGCCATAAACAAGACATTATTTTGCTGAGGAAATCATCATTTTCAAGATCAGAACATCTCTTAGTAAATTATGAATCATTTCACTAGGCTGAAGACCCGCACTGTTTAAATATCAATTAGTACAATTTAATTAGTGTAGAGGTCACAATCGCCACTGCTAAGCATGAGGTCCTAGGTTTTCCGGGTTGGGCAAAGAGTTATTGGGTTTTTAAATCAGGAATTTCTCAGTAGCTGCCAGGGAGTCTGGATTTATGCCCGGTTGATGGCAATAGACTCGTCCCCTATTACATGGGACTTAAAATTAACTGGCGAAATGTGGATGTACTGTTTGTTAGGTACACCTCTGCTTAAGCCTTCGGGGATTACAAAATCAAAATCAAAATCAAAGCATTTATTTTTGGTAGGCCCGTTACAGGCACTTTTGAACTGTAGAAACAAAGACTACAATGAAATGTAGCTACAGTCCCCGTCACAAGGCATAAAAACTGTGAAAGTACTGTAGTTGCCCATTCCCTAAAGTAGATCTCTATGGAGAAGAACGGGCAAGAAACTCCATGGTCTCTCTTTTTTCTCTTTTTTTTAAATCAGAATATTTTTACAAAAACTTGGTTACATCATTCATGTCGAGATGGTACATTATGTGAGAACGATGTAGCAAGATGTGCACGTTAAAAGTGTCCACAGTTAAAACAAAGAAAAGATCAATTCAAAAAATAAAATAATTAATTCAAATAAGCCGTGGCAACCAAGAGATGACCAGTCACAACTGACAGCGCCCGTTCACGAACATGACGCATGTATCAGCACCATTCAACTCAACCATTTTGAAGGGAACTAAATGATCCGACACACGCGCCACCATCAGCGAGACATTTGAGTGAGCATGACATACACTTAACCGCCAGGGCACATTCAAGTCAAAAAAAAACACACACTTCCATATGCGATTTCCACAAAACTGATCTAGCTTCGAGTGGTGCAATATGACCCACACTCTCCCAGTCCTGGCCTGAGCCTGTGTCCCAGCTGTGGGAATTTTACACGCTGATAATAGTCAACGATGACTTCTCACCAGGCCACCGGCTTGTTCACCATCATCATCTTCGTAGTCATCATCTTCCTGCCCTTGTCCCATGTTTCTTCAGGTCGGTGCAGCATGTTTTTACAAGCTTTTATTTAGCTTCCAGTATTTGTTTTGTATGTATGTTTGTTTGAAAAGTTGTCTGGTAATCGGTTTTCGTGGTATGGGCATGTGATGCGGAGGAATGAGGGAAATGTCGTGAGGAAAGTTTTGAGTATGAATGTGGATGGCAATAAGAGTAGAGGGAGACCAAAGAAACGATGGACGGACTGTGTGATGAATGATATGGCACGAAAAGAGGTGACTGATGAGATGACGAGTAATAGAAAAGTATGGAAGAAGAAGACATGCTGCGCCGACCCCAAACTAATTGCTTCAAGGGCAAGAGAACGATGCTGTATGTTTGTTTGTTTGTTGAGGTCAAAACTTGCAACTGAATTTTAAAACAGCTGTTTGAACGGAAACGATTGACCTGAAATTTTGCAAATGCATGGTTAGCTAAGTAACGTCAGTTTAAATCCAATATGGCGGACTCCCAAAGATGAAGGACTAGCTATGGTTGTTCACCCTATGCTCTTTTAATTTATATCCATATGTATTAATTAAAAAGAAAACGTGTTGCGCCGACCCCAAGTAGAATGGGACAAGGGCAGGAAGATGATGATTATGTATCAATTAAAAAGGTTTGCTGAGAAAAATACGAAACTCTCGAAAACTAAAAAAATAAATTTATTGTAAAGAAAAAAAAAATATTAATTGAAAAAAAGCTTTAAAAAAAACAAGCATATATTTTCTTCCATTCTCCCCTCTCAACCGTGAAGCTTTTGTTTACCATGAAAAAACATAAAAACCCGTAGTTGTTTACTACTAAAAATCCCGTAACTAATTACTATGCAAAGCTTAAACTATACTGTTTATTCGAAGTTCGGTCACGTGAAAGTAACATGAGAACATGACGACGGTTTTAAAAATGTCTAAACAAGCCTATATGGGTGTGGCCATGCATTCTTGTCGTAACATAGAGAATATGATAGAAGCTGCCTGATATTACATACAATCTCGCTCGTTATCTCTGAAGGGTAAAACAGACGTGTACCTAATAATACACCCACATTACATCAGTTATGTTTTAGTGCCATGTACGGGCGAGCCTATTGCCATCAACCGGGCACAAATTCAGAGTCCCTAGCTGATACTAAGAAATTCCTGGCGGAAAAACCCAATAACAATTAGCCCGACCCGGAAATTGTACCCAGAACCTCATGCTCAGCCGTCGGGATTGCGACCATTACACTAACGTGGCAGTCTCGGGTGTGTGTCTGTAATGACATTGGCGCCCCTTAGTGTAATAGGGCGCAGTGCCATGTAATAGGGGGCGAGCCTATTGTCATCATCATCATCTGCCTAGCCTTTTCCCAACAATCCCAACTATGTTGGTGTCGGCTCCCAGTCTAACCAGACGCAGCTGAATACTAGTATTTTACATGGAGCGACTGCTTATCTGACCTCCACAACCCAGCTAGCACTGGGTAACACGATACCCCTTCGCAAGACTGGTTTTCAAACTTTCAGGCTACAGACTACCTGTAACGACTGATATAGATCTATAATTGGCAGCCGGGACCAACGGCTTAACGTGCTTTCCACACCAAAATCAGACAATCCATTCCTATATTATAAATGCGAAAGTAACTCTGTTTGTTTGTTACCTTTCACGATTAAACGGCTGATTGAATCGTAATGAAATTTGGCAAGGAGATAGATTATATCCTGGGGAAGGACATAGGCCATATATTTTTTTCTCACACAAGGTACACATCAAAATTTCGACGCGGGCAACAGCTAGTACCTAATAACACACTGAATATTTCATATTACAGCAACAAAGACACGCCTACCCAAAAATGTCTCTACACACCACGACAAAATAACCCACTAAACTTGACATTAAAATCCATTGCTAGCCCCCAAAGACACCTCTACACCATCCCCTGAAAAAACCGTTCAATGGAGACAGAAAATTCGCGAAAAAAATGGCTCCGATCGTCCGCAGTATGGTTCAACTTTCGGCCTTGAAACCCATGCCGCATAACGTACAACGCACACATCCATACATATACACGCACACTGCGCCGCCCCAGGGTACCTAGGTCACAGGTTGAACCCAAATATATATAGGCTGCATATAGAACTCCTTTTTAACAATCGCTGATAACTTTTATAGGTTCCTTTTCTGAGGGAATAGTAATCCTAATCCTAACTAATATTATAAATACGAAAGTAAGTTTGTTTGTTTGTTTGTTACCTTTTCACGCCTAAACCACTGAACCGATCATCCTGAAATTTTGCGTAAACGTCCTCACAACGTAAGTATATGTAAAATTTCAGGATGATCGGTTCAGTATAGAAACGGACATAGGGTACCTTTCATCCCAAAATAAAGTTCTGTTCCCGAGGAAAACAACAATAACGTTCTTATGATAATAGATAACGCCACGTGTCTTTCGAATCATGATTGAATTATATTCTTAAATAGAAAAAAAACAGTCAAATTCTAAATTAACGCGAGCGAAGTGACGGACAAAAGCTAGTTTTAAAATAGATTTTAAAATACATGGTGAATTAAGTATCTTTTCAGCTACTGTTTGTCCCACTACTGGGCAAAAGCCTCCCACATAACCTTCCAAACTACACTCCGTGCGGTTTTCTCCGGCCAATCTCTCGCAAACGTAATTAAATTACAAAAAGTCTGGGATTACGAACGCGACATTTTTAAAAACCTAGAAAGTTTTTTTTTAGAGATTAATTTTTTTATCTAAGTTAATTCAGTTCTTTCTTTGGCTAAGCTTTTGTACGCTTGAAATGTTATACAGGACAAACACTTCACTGCAGGGAACAAGCATTAAATAGCAGGCTTGTCCTGCATTTTGGAGATTTTAAACCACAAAAATAGTTAATTATTTCTATAGGTTATCGTGGTATGGACATGTGATGCGGAGGAATGAGGAAAATGTTGAGTATGAATGTAGATGGCTATAAGAGTAGAGAAAGACCAAAGAAACGATGGATGGACTGTGTAAAGGATGATATGGCTAGAAAGGATGTGACTGCTGAGATGACGAGTAATAGAGAAGTATGGAAGAAGAAGACATGCTGTGCCGACCCCAAATGAATTGGGATAAGGGCAGAAAAATGATGATGATGTTGATTATGTCGTATTAACATTAAATACGTGTGATTTTATGGTGAAGGCTGTTAAAAAAATCAAAATATTTTATTTCACATAGGCCTTTATGGGCACTTTTAAAACGCCGACAAAAAGATGCACGGTTCGGGTTGCTCGTTTCCTATGGAGAAGAACCGGCAAGAAACTCCATTGTTACTCTTTTAAAATGATTTGATTTTACAATATTATCATGTTACAGCATTAGTAGGTACTTAGGTATGTGGGGACAGCATAGGCCCGATAAGTCGTTGCTTACTACACAAAAAACGGAAAACAAGATAAGAGGTTAACAAAAGTTAACACACATCTAGGAATCAACAAGGCCTAAAATGCCTACTAGGCTGTGACGAACTAGCGTACCATTCAAACAGTTTTTCGAAACAGCGGTTCGAAAATTGCGGTTTTCGAATTCATGAGCTTTCGAACTAGCGTACCACTCTTATTTTTTTTCGAAATAGCATGCGTCGCAATTACGTATTTCGAAACCTCATATCACTCCCGTGGGTAGGAGCACATAATATAATATTGTTCAGTATTGTCAAGACGCGTCAGTCTGCGATTATACGCTATGCTACCTAGTCAATGTCGCTTGCTTCCACTCCGCTACCCACGTACCCCCATATTCTTCAGTGGCGACGAGTATTGAACATTTCGGGTGATCACGATTCACGCATTGAGGAAACACGATCAACGTTCGTTCCTTCTTCGTATATAAAGAAGCCTTTTCTCTGTAATAAGATAGTTTCCTGAACAGGATAGTTGCCAGTTATTAACCGAATCATTCATTAATGACTCTGCCCTGGAGTGTAAAGGTGCTGTTCTACAAACGATGGGGTACTTAATATGTGTGTCCTGTTGTTTGTTCGCTACAGGAACTGATGGACGCTACTGAAAGCGCCAAACTAGTAGCCCAGTTTTGGGCTGATACAATTTAGATTGCCATCGATACGCTAAGAAGAAGAAGAACCGAATTATTTAAAAAACGTAGAATAACGTATCCTGTACAAGATAATATTACTCAAAGTAAGTCAGAATTGTAATAGAATTGGTTCAAGGAACTAATGCTATTGACGCTATTGTGTCTGTGTGCTATTCTTATCAAACTGCCATCTGCAAGAGATTTGTCGTTTATTTTCATATCATTTTCATATTATGAGCGACGGTAGAAATTCTGTGTGATATTCCTGTTACTATAAACCAATTTTTAGCCAATCCTGGTCTAGACAAAGTGACATTCTCATAATTTTTTTTTTTTTTTTGGGATGGGAAATCATCGCATGACCCCTCCCAAAAAAAAGATTCAGATATTTTTTTAGATAATTATCTGATCTACAATTTTTGTCTGGACTAATTTTATGATAAAATTTAACGTTTTGCTGAAAATCGCGAAAAACCCGTTTTTGTGACGTTTGACCGCGAGTAATTTTTTTTCCAGGTGTCGGATCGATGAGGACTTTTTAGACTTCATTTATGATGGTATTTTGAACAATCCTACCAACTTTGAACTGGGCGCTAATTATTGTACTTTCACTCCTATTTTTTGGTCTAATTTGAACGGACTAAAATGACAGCCGCGACCAACGGCTTAACGTGTTTTCAGTCCACTGACCAAACTATTTAATCCTATTGAATTGAAAGTCCTTGTAAAAAAACAAAACAGTTTTAAACCGACTGTCATTTGGCTATACCTCTTACTCGTACCTCCGAAACCACTCAATTCAAATCCACATTAAAACCAACGAAATAATTAATGAAACAAACAACCTTCTTCTTTTCCCTTGTCTTTGATCATGACGGTCTAGACATAGTGACATTCTATTAGCAATGAACGATGATGGACAACTCAATAAACACATTACCCTACTCAATCGGGTAAAAAGAAAACTTAATAAATGTCAATCCTGTTGGAAGTCCTTTTAGAAAACCATTTAAAATCGATTGTCATTTCTCTATGCCTCCTATTCCAGCTTCCGAAACCACTCAACTCAAAACCACATTAAAATCAACGAAATAATTAATGAAACAATCGCAAATTTCCTCGAAAGCCTACTCAATAAACCTTCGTACATTCGCCGAACCACAGAGTTTAATATAAAACGGATATTTCGTGTAAAGACACAAAATTATTGATTTATTATGTCCTTCGCTTCAGGATCGCAGTTTCAACAATACGTTACGGTTGTCTGGGTAACCGGGTATTATATTTTAAGGGTGAGTGAAGTGAATTTTTGAGTATTTTTGGATACGCCAGAGTCAAGTTCGGAGGTCCTATGGCCTTGCTATTAGCTGTACAATAAGGTTACATTATTATTGGGAAAATTGATGCAGATTTACCTATTTCCAGCTTAGACTTAGACTCGTGGCTAAATAATAACAGCCGCTCGGGTCGGTCTTTAGGTTAAGCCGCGATTTGGTTGGTCTGTGGTTGGGTTACCACCCATTACAATACTGATTTTCCTCCGTGCCTCTGAACGCACGTTAAGCCATTGGTCCCGGCTGTCATTTGTATAGATCTTTGATAGTCGTTAGGTGGTCAGTGGCCCGAAAGTGACAACCTTGTCGTCTTACTAAGGGATATCGTATTACCCAGTACTAACTGGATTGTGGAGGTCAGATAGGAAGTCGCTCCATATAAAATACTGGTATTCTGCTGCATCGGTTAGACTGGGAGCCGACCCCAACATAGTTGGGAAAAGGCTAGGCAGATGATGTACGTCAAGTCTGACAACCAGTCTTGCCAAGTGGTGTCGCGTTACCAAATAACAGGGTTGTGGAAGACAGTGAGCAGTCGTTGCATGGAGGCTCACTGGAGTGGCAATAGCCGGCAATTAGACGTTGAACCGATGGCCGGTGGAATAGATCTGGTCTGAGTCGAGACCGCGAATTGGAAAACGTAAAATTGGACGCCCACAGGC
Organism: Eurois occulta; assembly: GCA_950022335.1. Classification (NCBI taxonomy): domain Eukaryota; kingdom Metazoa; phylum Arthropoda; class Insecta; order Lepidoptera; family Noctuidae; genus Eurois; species Eurois occulta. Next base: position 6,499,909 of record OX465506.1, read on the forward strand.
CTGAGGCAGGTGGAGACTGCAGGGTGGCTGGTAACAGCTGGACGAGAGTTGCCAAGAATCGAGCTGACTGGTGTGCAATTGTAGAGGAATAAGTCCAGCAGTGGAATGGTGTAAGTTGATGATCTGCTTGCTGAGCATGTCGATGAAAATTGAAATTGAGACAGCCCAAAATTTGGCGACGAGTTTGGCACTTTCAGTAGCGTCCATCAGCTCTTGTAATATGCAAACAACAGGACAGGGATATGATAGTCCTGCCCCATCGTTTTGGGGGCAACACCACAGCTGATGATGAAGAAGTAATTTAGTGCCAGAAGCAATTAATTAATTCGTCCTATTAAAATGGCGTCACCTAAGATTTGTTTAAAAATAAAAATGTAGTAACGTTCCTTGCGTATGTTTACGTCGACTTTCCTTGTTTGGCTGTCATCAGTCGACGTTATGTAATGAAGCTTTGGTAGTGGTAGCAGAAACAACGTTGGCGGAAATGTTGGAGTGACAGGTTTTTTTTTGGTTAGAATTAACACTGAACCAAAGAGTGATTGAATGAATGAATGAATGTAATTGACGCCTGTCTAGATCACAGTAATTTTAAACGAAACAGCAGTAACCCAATAACACCCCTATTGTAACGATAATAAAAGTCAATTTTATTCTGACGGACTGGCTTGAAGAGCAGCAGCTCAAACAGATTCAATTTTAGAGAGAAATAACAGCATAGCATAGTCCTATAAATCCTACTCCTACTAGTCCTACTAATATTATAAATGCGAAAGGTTGTGAGGATGGATGTATGGATGGATGGACGGATGTTTGTTATTCTTTCACGCAAAAACTACTGAACGGGTTTGGATGGAATTTAGCATACAGATAGCTTCATTAGCTTATAACCTGGATTAACACATAGGATATTTTTATCCCAGTATTATGATCCCGTTGGACAATTATTGAACTCCACAAGGGCGAAGCCGAAGGTAAATAAAATAAAAGAAGACTTTATTACTGTTTTACAATGTTTACAGTATTTACAATACACATATTATTTATTTATTTTTGACGACCTATTTAACAACAACTTGTCCTTTGACAAAGGTCTCCTCTAAAGTTTTCCGGTTCTGCCTGTCTCTCGCTGTTCTCGTTCACTCTGGACCAGCTATGTCATTTTCCCATCGTTTTAATTGACCCATTACTCCTTTTTCCATTCCTCGGATACCACTCTGTTGTTATTTTTACTCCATATCTCACAAAAAACGGACTATACCTTAGCATAAATAATTCAATCAGAGAATGTCTTATTTTTTTATAAAATAAATATTTGGAAAATATATACTTTTTCATTTCATGAAACTTTTTTGTTCATCCTACTTCTTTCAACATTCTCAGAAACACCAATTTTCTTTAAAAAAACATTAAAAATATCATTTTTTTCAAGCAAACCCTGAAAAAATCACCATTTAAGGCTTCAAGGCCACAACAAAACATTATCCCTATTTTTTTACCAACGGTACCACCTACATAAATTCGATTATATGCTTTTTCACCATTCTGAACGATCGAAGCGCGTAGAGGGGGACGGATATACGCCGTTAGAGGGAGAGGGGAGATTTAGGTGTACCGCGCATGCGTCCGCACGTGCCGCCAATGGAGTACGGAACACACGGGGTGAGATTTGAGGGATATGTCTTGAGATATTTTTGGTGGAAAGAACATACGGAAAATATAGTTAGGTGAGAAGATTTTTGGGTGTGGGTTAAGGTTCTGGTGAGAAGCTAAGTTTTGGAGTACCTACTGGCTGTTTATAGTAATAACGTAATCTGCCCATTTTCAAAATAAGCCCATTATGAAAATAACTTACAATAAACTTAAAAGTTATTTTATGTTTTTTTAAATAACCTGTGAATACTACTACTGATTGAATACGTTGAATAAACTGTGTGTACCTAAGGGAGAAGAAAAGTTAAATTTAAAACAAAAAAGAAAATACAATGGTGTAAGTTTTTCGTCCCTCAAATATTAATATAAAAATAAGAAAATTTCAATAATATTGAGACTTGACATTATTCACACATAAACCAACTGACATTAGCGACAACAATATCACAACCAATATACAAACACAAAACCATACCAACCACCCCAAAAAATCTTAAGATTCATCCCGCGACCAATACACGGAAGTGTGTTGTGCAGCCGGCACCCTGCCTACGCCGCCCGCGTAGCGCTACGCTTTCGTAGGCCTCGCAGTGGCTACGGCGGCCAAGTCGCGTCTACGTCGTGTAAATTAGGACAATGTGTCACTGTGTCTAACAAACAAAACAAACCCAAATATGTGAATAACCACACAGTGCCTAAAAACATAACACTGCCATTAAATTAAATCTATTTCTAACGCACAATTAATTCTTAAACTAAATCCGTTTTTCGGTAGGACGTTCACCCCTGACCCAGTTTCAATGCATCTGCGCGCAGCACTGCAGTCGACCTAAACAACCTAGTATCATCAGAGTGTTCAAGGACGTTACCAGGAGTGATACAAGTGTTCATTAGTTTATAATCCTTCTCTAGATTAGCTTCGTGCAATAATTTTACAATCATTTTCTCGACTGACACTGATAAGTCTGAACTTCTTCTGTTAATGTTGTGTGGATATCGATGCGAGGTATCGAGATTTTAAGGCTGCTTTTGCGATAAGGAAGGACAAGATGGCGGGACGGGATAGTTCTCTGGAAGGTCAGCTGACTCACGTCATCCAGCATCATATATCTCAGCCAGGAACTGAAGCGCAAGTGAGTGTACATCAAGTGCAGAGTCCATCAGGAAGTGGGACAAAGAGGCATCAGATCATCATTGATATCAAACAAGACATTGATATAGATGAGTTATCAACCAGGTCGTTAGCTGAAAGCGTGATGGAGACGTTAGGAGCTCGATCAGCATCTGTGTACATCGATAATTCTCATGTACCTGGTGAAAATACAGGAGACCTCGAATCTTTGACGACTGTTAATGTTATCGTCGCGAATGACCTAAGCCAGGCTTCTGGAAGTCCTCAAGTGGTTGATGAGCCTGATGCTGTTCAAGACCCGCCCGAAAGTTCGGGGATACTGGCAGGGAACCGTATAGCTGTTGACAGAATAGTGGAGATGAACACTACTAGCACTACAGGGGAGTCCACATCCACAACGAATACTGCTGTTACCACAGTTGCGACGACGACTGCGTCAGGTATATGCGCCATTTTTGTTTTATGCAGTAATTTTTGTATAAATAGACAACTGTCATGGATTTTGTGTGCTTTTCGTAGAAAAAATCTGCTTATTTTTGCGTATAAACCTTCTTTTCGGGCCTGTCAAAATGTGTTCATTGACAGGTGGTGCATTTGCTTTGTTAATAAGGCTATCTTTTGAGCTATTATTATCAGACTAAAATTGACCTACTGCAGTGGAAAAATCTATTCCTAAACTGGGCGGGAACGACCATTGATTACTAAGCTTGAGATTTGTTTTCTTGCGATGTTTTCCTTCACCGTTATTAGGGGCCTAGAAAATGGACGATCGCTTTTCAAATCGTTTCGTATTTTACGATTGACGTAAGATTTTTGGTAGTTTATGTCAATTCAATATCTTTTAACAAGTTTTTATTTAACTTGCAATGTATGTCTGTTTGTTTAGGTAAAATCTTGCAACTGAATTTCTAACCAGTTCCCCCAACCGGTTGGGCTGAAATTTTGCACACACTGGTTTCGGTGACAATACATTTTTATCAAAGACATGACTTGATCCTGCAGCTAAGATCGCCTCCTCACCAGAGAACTCCTCAACGCTTAATACGGACACGAAACTTTGTATACGCGTTCAATGTTGATATATTTAAATCTAATTTTCTTATTTTCATTTTAATAAAAGCATGTTTTTTCTTTCAAGTTTATTTTTTTAACTTTGCAATCAACTTTAACGTTGATAGAATGTTCCCTTTGGTTGGTTTTCCAAGATTATGTTACATGATATATGATTAGGAGCTTCCCTATTCTCATTCTGTTTTTGGTGATTTCATTTGTTTTATCTATCATTCTCTATTCCGTATTCGTAAACGTCTTACAATTTAAATTACGTGATAGTCTATTTCTGTCTCTTTTCATTGATATAGACATGACAAAGACAGGTGATTAATGTACTGTCGTGAAAGGATGGGTACATAGATAGTTATATCTTAACAAAGTGATTATAGGAAGCATGGTTTTTTGATTATGGCAGTAATCTGGGAGTATGTTGAAGATATAGAGTCTACTTTTCAAATGTTTCCCATATAAATTTCTAGCTTGTGCCCTGGACTTCGCTCGCGTTCATTTAGAATTTGACAATCAAATCGGCTCTGCTTATAATAATATAATTCAATCATGATTCTAAAGACACGTGGCGCCATCTATTATCATAAGAACGTTATTGTTGTTTTTTTCGGGAACATTCTTTTTCGGAATGAAAGGTATACTTGACAACGTATATACAAAGTTTCCGAATGATCGGTTCAGTGGTTTAGGCATGAAAAGGTATCAAATAAACTTACTTTCGCATTTATAATATTAGTAAGGATTTGTTGCACACCAGCAACAAAAATAAATAAATACTTTATTCTGGTCCAATATTACATGTAGTTATCCATTGCCTACATAATGAAGCAAAGTGTTTATTCCTGGGAATAAAACATGTTTTCTTAAGTTGATTGTACTTTTTTTGTTTATCTAAAACAACTTGTAAAGACCTGTCGTTTACATTTTTTTTTTCATAAATATTTTAAAGGTGAACTAAAGAGTATAATATACATGTCTGTAAAAATGTAAAGATAGACTGGTAGAAAATGCCCGGGGCATTAATTATGCCTTTGTGCTAATATTTTAATTTGTGTATAAAGTTTTAATAAACGTAATTACATGTTTGTTACAAGAAATGATTATGATTTTCATAACATCACGCCTGTAATCCCAGAAGGGTTAGGCAGAGGTGTACCTAATACACTCACATTTCGCCAGTTATGTTTAAGTCCCATGTAATAGAGGGTTAGCTTATTGCCATCAACCGGGCACGAATCGGAGAGTCCGTGGGAAATTGCTAATGGAAAAACCCAATAACACTTTGCCCGACCTGGGAAACGAACACAGGACCACATGATCAGCAGTCGCGCTACCACTAGACCAACGAGGTAGTCGAAAACATTTGTTACATAAGTGGTAGACGCGGGGAAAGAAATGTATCAAAAAATCAATGAATGAAGTAAGAAATTACTGCTGTGCACGGTAAAATGGAGGAACGCTTTCTGGTTAATATCTCAGGGGACGTCAAGCCACTCTTCTTAATCATGGAGCTACTTTGTCTACTATCCACAGATTCCGAACCATAAGTATTACATAGGACGTAAAAATTATTGGTGAATTGTGTGGGTGTACAAATGGGTGAAAGAAGACTCTTAACGAAGCCGAAAGGCACTTGTTCTTCCCGTTATTGCGATCATTTTTAAGGTTCCGTACCCAAAGGGTAAAACGGGACCCTATTACTAAGACTTCGCTGTCTGTCTGTCTGTCTGTCTGTCTCCAGGCTGTATCTCATAAACCGTGATAGCTAGAAAGCTGAAATTTTCACAAATTATGTATTACTATTGCCGCTATAACAACAAATACTAAAAATTAAAAAAAAAAAATATTAAGGTGGGCTCCCATACAACAGATATGATATTTTTGCCGTTTTTATAGATAATGGTACGGAACCCTCCGTGCGCGAGTCTGACTCGCACTTGGCCGGTTTTTTTGTTCTAGACCATACCTGGAAACCTTCTAGTTACGGAGATTATTGAGGTCAAAGTTTCAACTTCATCAAGTTCAAGTTACAAGTTCATTTTTAAATAGAAGTTTCTTATGTTATAACTTATAACTTTTCTTTGAATACATCCATGAGCCCTGTACTATTCAATGCATCTACCAGCACAATGTTTTGAGTGCGTTACATTGAGTCTTACCGTAAAACGTGATATTCACCCAAAAAAGTCGTTTCCCAGCAATAATTTTTGCTTAAGGTTACTAAGTTTGATGTACAGAATGCTTGGTTGACGGCTTCGTAAATAGCGTGATGTTCAGTGAACGAAAAGTCACTTTTGTTCAATTTCATTATTAGGTCGTACATTTCAATGTATTGAAGAGCTCGTGGCTTAATAATAACTGCCAATCGGGTCGATCTTTAGGTTAAGCTACGCTTGCCAAGGTTGGTCCGTGGATGGGTGACCACCCATTACATACAGAGTTTCCTCCGTGCCTCGGAAAGCACGTTAAGCCGTTGGTCACGGTTGTCATTTGTAGATCTTTGACAGTCGTTACTACCAAAGTACTAGTCTTACCAAAGGGTATCGTATTACCCAGAACTAACTTGTGGAGGTCAGATAGGCAGTCGCTCCATGTAAAATACTGGCATTCAGCTGCATCCGGTTAGACTGGAAGCCGACTCCAACATAGTTGGGAAAAGGCTAGGCAGGTGATAAAACATTTCAATGTATTTTTAATTTACAATTGCCATGTCGACTGCAAACTTACCACGACCAACGACAAATTGGCATTTTATTGATTTTCAAAGTTATTTGACGTAATACCACGGATACTATGTGTATTGCAGCCGTATGGTTAAGTTTGTGAATGAAACAGCAGCAGCACATGCCGATTTTCAGGTTAAGACGCGCTTTCCTAGGTTGGTCCGTGGATGGGTGACCACCCATTACATACCGAGTTCCTCCGTGCCTCGGAAACCATTGGTCCCGGCTGTCATTTATAGATGTTTGACGGTCGTTACAGATAGTCAGTGGTTTGAAAGTCAGACTACCAGTCTTACCAAGGGGTATCGTATTACCCAGACTAACTAGGTTGTATAGGTCAGATAGGCAGTCGTTACATGTAAAATATTGGTATTCAGCTGCATCCGGTTAGACTGGAAGCCGACCCCAACTTAGTTGGGGAAAGGCTAGGCAGATGATCACGTTTTAATATATTTATTATAGCTAGCCCTTATTGACACCCACTGTTGGGCAAAGGCCTCCCTCCATTCCTTCCAACGGTCACGATTCTGTGCTACTACTTTCCAATTCTCAAGGAAGACATCCAGTTCTTCCCGCCATCTCCTCATTAAAACCAAAAATGTGCGTACAGCTCGGGGCATCAATAAATTCATCGGCATCGCTGTCAACAGGAAAATTGCCTGACAATCTTTGCAATTAAAAAAAAGACTTATTAATTTCCGTTTTAGATGGCTTCCCAAATGCCAATTAACAGTCCTTTTCATGGCATTACGTTTCACGATTTGATCGAGCTTTTTAAAAGGCATTTGCGGGTAGCAATACCTGCTTGTATACTTACCTTTTGTAGGTATAAATTAAGCTTATTTAAAGACCGGATTTCCTCCTTAAGTACCTGAAGTTTGCCTGCCAGGGCTGCGGGACTGTTCGAAAGAGATACCGCGGCCCTGCAACATAAAGGGCAAAAGAAGGAACATGGATGGTTTTTAGTCAGTAAAAGTCTGACACTCCCTTCCGCTTCGCCCAGAGCGGGAGGAGTCATTTAATGATTTCCCATCCCAAAAAAAAAGTACCTGAAGTTTAGTCGTTTAGGAAATTGTTTAGAAATATGACTATTCTAAACTAGTATCTGTCTGCATTCGATTAGACTGGGAGCCGACCCCAACATGGTTGGGGAAAGGCTTGGCAGATTATGCCTATGGGGTATGTCACCATAACATAATTAGCCTAAATGTGCCCTCTGCTGGTATCCAGGCTTCCTGTCTATGCCGTCTAAATTGGTTACATACGCCAAGTTTTGTTAGATAAGCGACTGATAGGGAGAGGACATGAATGTTGATGGATGGAGAGGGAGAGGAAGGCCAAAGAAAAGATGGATGGATTGTGTGAAGACTGATATGAAAGAGAAACGAGTAAATGATGCCGTGACGTCTGACAGGGGAGAATGGAAGAAGAAAACGTGTTGCGCCGACCCCAAGTAGAATGGGACAAAGGCAGGAAGATGATGATGAATATGGACTGTAGTATATTGATTCTAGAAATCCAGACATCAATTAGGGCTGGACCACGTCAATGGAGACTGCGTACAATGAAGGATAGCCGACAATGAATAGCATAATTATAGTTGATATTCTGGGTTAAGCTCGCCATTGTACATAAGCTATATTATTGCAATTTGTATCCAAATTTGTTATTTTGTGTGCAATAAAGAATAAGAATAAGAATAGTTGTGCTGCCAAAGTTGCCAACTTAATAATTACCTTAAAAAAGGGCTTGGACATCATTCTGAACATCCGCCTCCTCACATAGAAACATTACGTCGATTATTAAAAAAACAGCTGTTTCCTACAAAATTGCAATACCTACACGATCAAAATGTATAGAATAGCTGTTTTTTTTAATAACCTACCGATGGCCGATATAGGGTACCGATTTCTATGGGGGGTTCAGAATGATGTACTGAATATGTGGTAACCATTTTAGCGTCGGTGTCCCTTCCACCCCGCAGCCGCGCACGCACTTGCGGAACTGTGAGTCATACAAGTCTAAAGTTCAAACGAATACCGCGTATCGATCTATCCACGAATTTTATTAGGTTAGTGGCACGGGTTACTTAATGGCTTCAGTTTGGAACAATGTGTACGTTTGTATGTAACGTTTAGCTTATCTGTCATCTAGCTAGACTGAGTAGGTACTATCGGACGTTGACCCTGGTTAGGTGGTATTAAGGCTGAATTCCGCCAAGGGATAGGCAGAAATGTATATTGAAACGGTATTAATTTCGTCACACATGTTTTTAAGTTCCTGGATTTGTGTTCGGTTGATGGCTAATTGGCCAGGGCTACCAGAACTACGATTTTTTTTTCTGGAATTTAATTTATTTGAATTTACTTTGTTTTATAAAAAAAAATTGCATCAACTGTTTGTTATTTTCTCATTGTTACAAAATACCGAACGTTTTAGAATTACCGCACATTCCGAACACTGAGCTACGGAACCCTACTATAGGCTCGGTCCCTATTACATAACTGGCGAAATATGGGTGTACTACTAGGTACACCTCCATCCAATTTAAAAGACCCAGTGTCACTTTGCTCGAGACGGGAATCGAATCCAGGATTCTATCCTCAGCAGTCATGCTTGCAACCTTGTTAGGCTTGGTCATCAAGCGTGTAGTAAAACAACAATAGCTCAATGGCTAAAAGTACGGTCTGGCGAGTAAAGTCGAGCGTTCGAACTCTATCCGTAGCACTATAACGTATAGTAACTATGTACAATGTACATAATAATGAGATTTTCTGCGAACGCCTAAATGTGGCGTCTTCAGAATTTATAGGTTCCTATCTAAAATTATGATTTATCACAATAGTAACTGCTAACTAACAAATAAAATGTCAGCTAACGGTAATAAAATAACTATGATGATTATACAGTTATGTTTCATCATTATATTTAACGATACTACTGTAAATAATATAAATTGCCTACACTACTGCGAATCGAGCTTAAAATTGTTTACGTGTAAACTAGCGACATCTATTGATGAAAAGCGGTACTAGTTTGACACATATTAGAACCAGCTGCAACGGTAGTTTTGTGTAAGCCCTTTCTCAGGCAATGATCATAGTAACTGTCATAGGATACCCGGAGTTGTTTAATTATTTCAATTAGGCTCATTCATTTCATAATTGTTATGCCAGCTGGTAGGTCGTTGACGTGTAACGACATCTAGCGGTAAAACTGAGTAACTGTTCATTTTGTTAATTTCTCGTTTCTTCTAAATAATTTCTTTTACGAAGTCGTCTTAATTGCACGTCTAAGTGCAAAGACAAACATAAATTGATTCAGCGAATTACGTCTAGAACGGAGTGTTTTTATCAGTCTGACCTATAATACCATTATGAGTAATCGAAAGCACTAGAGCGCATACAAAACCAAATTCAGTCAATTTGTTTTATCGTTTAATAATCGAAATAACAAAAAAATAATGTACCACGAATGTTACGGTAGTACAGCGCCATCTCTTATCGAGTAGCGACATCACCGTTTTTGCCGGGTACCGTTCGACGGGACCGCTAGCTACTGACACACTTTTGACTCAGCTGATGTCGCGTTGGTGTGAATCGTACGTGGGAAATTTGTCATAGTGTGCGTAGAATCCGGGATGCACCGATCCGTTAGCTTTAGGTTCTTTATAGAAACCAGTTGGAGTGCCATAGCTTGTTTGTTTTGTGTTAAAACCTCTTTTGTGTAAGGTCTTTGACTGTCGTTAATTGTTTTCTAACAATGAGAAACTAGTTGGGGTTCGAATTTTGAATTTGACGTTTCGGTTTTGGGGTGCAATAAAATTAAGACGTTACAGTTCCTACTGAAGAGTTATAAATGAATGCTCGAATGTTCATAGGTATATTCTTGTAAAAATTGCATACATTGATCATTCTAACATAACATATCGTCACGCTTGTATAGTTCCAAAGGGTCAGACAGAGGTGCATCTGTTTGTACAGCCACTTTATGTTACCCAGTTCTGTTTCAGCCACATGTTAAAAGGGGTGAGCCTATTGCTATCAACGGGGCACAAATCTAGACTCCTGCTGGTACTGAGAAATTCCTAAGCCAATAACACTTGCTCGACCTGGGATCGAACCTAACCAAAGATTCTTTTTTTTGTAATTAAAAAATAAATAAAATAAAAAAAAAAACATAATGTGCCCTTACAAAAATAATCAATAACCTAAATCGTAAAATATTTTTAAAGTATAAAGTGCAAACTTATGTCACGTTATAAAGTGTCACACAATTTTAGGGATGTCACATGCAAAAATATTTAAAAAACCCTTTTAGTTCAACAGCTGTCACAAATATTTCTGACAGGTCAAAATAATTGACAATCATTCTTACATCTGGACCCAAGTACTGTCAATTGGAATGGTCAGATGGCAATCATGGCAGTTGCTTTGGTGAGCAACAAAAAAAAAAACAGTGATACTTGCAAGGCAGGCATCGTCATCATTCACCTGCGCGTACCCCAAGTTATTTGGCGTCAGAGCAGCCTGTAGGTATTCTTCTTCCGTAGGGTTTTTTTAAATTACCGATGAAAAATTTCTATGTGGGGGGTGTAGTATTCACTTGTAACTGAGCTAATTGGTTGATAACACAATTAACTAACTATATCACCGGCTCACAACACCACCAAGCCCCCAGTCCAGGGTCGCTTCACGCTCCAAATTCCCGCCATTCGTGGTGACTGACAGTTGTCATTAGTGACAGCTACCTGACTACTTGTGGCTGTGAGACAGTCTTGTCATATCGATTAAATAGATACACTACAGGGGGGTTCAGAATGATGTACTGAACACGTGGCAACCGTTTCTGCATCGATGGGCCCCCCACCCTGTATTTTCAATACTTAATTATGTGGGTGTACTACCCTTAAGTTATGTTGTAATACTAAACATTGTTACTGTCATAAATCGATCGTCAACTTCACCACATCCATCCATCATTTAGGCGTTTACTGTTAGACATACATCTCCGCCAAGCTTCGCTACTGATTCTGTGCTTCAAGAAATTACAGTCAACTAACATAACATAAAATCACGCCAATAAACCTCGAAGGTTCAGTCAATAAACATCCACATTTACCAGTTGGCCAGGCAGTTGAGGTCCTGAATTCGAACCCGGGCAAATTAATATTTCATTAAACTACACTGTCATTTACGGGATATCTTCAGTGATTGTTCATAATTTTGAGCTCCCGATATTTCAAGTGCCATGATCGATCAACTAACAATTTATTTTCCATCCACCCGCATTCTTCAGTCAACCCGCGATCATGGCGCTTGCAACAGCGTCGAAATATGGGGAGCTCAAAATCATGAACAATCACGAAAGATATCCCGTAAGTGACAGTATAGGTAAGTTTAGTTTTAAACCGTGAAATCATAAAACAGTGTTTAATTTTGCATTTTTCCATCAGAAATTTCTCTGTAGCTGCCACGGAGTCTAGATTTGTGCACGGTTGATAGCAATAGGCTCGCCCCCTATTACATGGGACTTAAACATAACTGGCGAAATGTGGGTGTACTATTAGGTACACCTCTGCCTAACCCAACGGGGATTACAGGCGTGATGTTATGTAATTTACCAGTTATATTTAAGTCCCATGTAATAGGGTGCCGGGTGAGCCCATTGCCATCAACGGGCAACTACAGCCAACTTGAACAAGAACAACAGCGGTATTCAACTATTCTTAATTTTATCATTTTTAGGGTTCCGTACCCAAAGCGTAAAACGGGACCCTATTACTAAGACTTCGCTGTCTGTCTGTCTATCTGTCTGTCTCCAGGCTGTATCTCATAAACCGTGATAGCTAGAAAGCTGAAATTTTCACAAATGATGTATTACTATTGCCGCTATAACAACAAATACAAAAAATTAAAAAAAAAAATTAAGGGGGGCTCCCATACAACAGATATGATTTTTTTGCCGTTTTTATAGATAATGGTACGGAACCCTTCGTACGCGAGTCCGACTCGCACTTGGCCGGTTTTTCCAATCAATTGTGACGTCACATAAAAATCGGAATTAGATTGTTAATCGCAAGTTAGAAATCCCTGTATCCGCGGGCTAATTAAGACAAGGAACAGACCCCAACGGCTTCCAATCGGCTTCTTTAGAAGATAAAAAGCTAAACACAATGAAATTTCGTTATCAAAATCTAGATAACGCGTCTAGACTTCAGGCCTTTTGGCTATCAGTCACTGCGCTACATATTTTTATCAGTTCCGAAATTCTGAAAATGAAAGAGGCACGTCATTGATGAGCTTATCTCCAACACAAAAGAAATCACAATTAGCCTATAATGTTCCCACTGCTGGGACACACGGCCTCCTCTCTATGAGAGGGAATGGTCTGCTGTCATCCACCACGCGGGCCCAGTGCGGGCTGGTAGATGTCACATGACCTGAGGGGTTACTATGACGTCTTAAAGCTGGAGTAATTCCAGTGTGGGAAAGAGATGGCGCTAGACGACCTGTATAGCTCTGTCTCTCATGTTAGGCCACCAGGGGTTTCGTCTACTAAAAGACTGAATTGAAGGCCTCGTTGGTCTAGTGATAGCAAACGCTACTGCTGATCATTCTATTCCCAGGTCGGGCAAAATGTTATTGGGTTTTTCCATCAGAAATTTCTCAGCAGCAGCCGGTTGATGGCAATAGGTTCACTCCCTATTACATGGGAGTTAAAAACTTAACTGGCGAAATATGGGTGTACTATTAGGTACATCTCTGCCTAACCCTTCGCGGATTACAGGTATAAAGATATGTTATGTGTTTACGTATGACTTCAGTCATTACCTCCTTATCACCGTTTGTAGACTTGTAGTCGTAAAAGGGGGGAACAGGAAATAGTTTTCGTACTAATTATTTAGTAGGCGATGATTATACTCGTATTGGTACTTACTTACTATTGTATTGATGCATTAAAGTAGCTACCACGAGTAGTATTTAAATGTACAACTTGCAGTAATAAAAACATAAAATCCTTGAAAGAAAAACCAGTGTTTACGAAAGTTTTCTCGGCCTTGAAATTGAGTCACCACTAGCGATGTTTACTACTACTTTGGTGATAAAGTTATTTAATCAATTTTTCTTCTTTATCGTGTGGTTAGTCTAACCTGGTGTCAGTGGTGTTATGCCGCCCATGGGCCTCTGACTTGGCTTTACATGCCGTCGAGAAATATCTCTCAGACATGCTGGTTCTCTCACGATGTTTTCTTTCACCGAAGCAAGTGATAATAATACATTACGTGAATCTTACAATCAGAGGTGCGTGTTTTCGAACTTGAGACCTATGACTTGGCAGTCCGACGGTCACTACTAAGCTATCACTGCTATCAATCAATAATCATTTGATTTATGAATTAACAACAATTCTCTCTTTTTCAGGTAAGCTGACTGAGACACTTGGAGCTGTCAAAATTGGTATCAAGTATCGACAGTCAACACAATGTTTTTTCAAGAGTCACTACATCGTCAAGACTTGAGTAAATAAATCGTTCTTCCTAGTTTCGATAACTCTTTAAATTATATTTTTTAATAGAATTCATTTCACGTATTTGTCTTTTGGTGACTATTATGAAGATATTTATTTGTTTATTCGGGTCCAAGTTGTCAATTTCATCTGAAAGCGGACCCACCACAGAAGGGAACACGTAAGTATCCATCAAGTTTTTAAAACGTTTTGCTTTTTGAGATATTTCAGGCCTTCTTTTTTATGGGCTAAAATAAGACCAAGAGTACTATGCATAGACCAATGGAAGGAAATGTAAAGCAGAGACAGAAATTAATCATCATATATAAAAAAAAATACGTGTCGCTATGTTTGTACACGTTAATCGCTGAAACTACCCAACCGATTTCAACGGATTTTTGTGACAAGTAAGGTTCGGTCCAGCTTGAAAGATAGGATAGTTTTGGACCCGATAGGTGGGGTAGGAGGGGTGGGTCGCTAGTAGACAACAAAAAGCACATGGTAGAATTATTTGTACATGTTTTATAATTAGTTTTATTAAGTGCGAGTGCCATCAGATAGCTATCAGATTTCGTACAGCGAATACACGAGAAAAGATATGGATTTGAAACCAAAAACAAGATTACCTATGCCGAAAATCTATCAACAAGCAATATCAAAATGAATCATAGTTACATTATAATATAAACTAACTTATGCACAACTAATCTTAATGACCTGGCAACTACACTTGTAATACTTAAAAAAAAGACTTGCACTCACAAATTTAATTTCGTTTCAATAATTTAAAAAAGTACAATCAGCATAATTTGATAGTGCACACGTGTTTTGAAAACTGTATCGTATTACAATTATTATTATACATAGGTATTTAAATCGATTTACCAGTTATATTTAAGTCCCATGTGTGTGCTGGCAAAGGCCTCCCACGGCTTTCCAATTTTGTCTAAAACTTAGCTTCTTCGACCAATCCGTTAAGAATGACTCCAGGTCGTCAAGCCAGCGTTTTTGGGCCTGCTTCGGTTACGACGGTCGTCTTCAGGCACCCACTGTGTGATTATCTTCGCCCTTCTGTCCGGCTTCATACTAAATAATATTAAACTTTTTCTAGATAAGTGTATAAATGCGAGCCTATCTCTTCTCATGAGTGACAGTTTTATATTATCTATGCATTTGTTTACTGCTATGCCTAAAAATCGATTTCCCTGTTCAAATCATGCGGGGCCTCGAGGATATTTTCCTAGAGCACTTCAAACTCGGGGACTTTTCTGTAAGTGAGGAAAATTTCGCACTATAGAATTGATATCTATGATATTTAAGGTGATATGATGGAGCTATGGGCCATGGGGCCATCTAGCATTTTGAGACATCGCCAAGCGGTTGGTCGAGTCTTCTCGTGACCAGAAGGCTGGCCTATTTCTCGGCCAAAGACTCAGCATTGTCATCCAACGTGGTAATGCTGCCAGTCGTCTGAGCACTTCCCCGTTGACAGCGATGTGGTCGAATTTTTGACGCCCTTTAATTCCTTTTTGCTTTTGAATCATGAACCTGTTTTTATTATTATTTTCGCTGATTTTGGTTTAAATGGGAATCGAACATACGTACCGTAGTGCCAACCATTCAACCAAGTTGTCCCCGCTGTCATACGTATATCTTTGACAGCCGTTACAGGTAGTCAGTGGCCCGAAAGTCTGACAACCAGTCTTACCAAGGGGTATCGTATTACCCAGTACTAAATGGGTTGTGGAGGTCAGATAGGCAGTCGCTCCATGTAAAATACTGGTACTCAACTGCATCTGATTAAACGGGAAACAGACCCCAACATAGTTGGGAAAATTCTAGGCTAGCACTGCCTATCCTCTCAAGGTATCACTAGTCATTATGCGCAACAATTTCCAAAAAGTACCTACCTAATTTTTAACCAAAACATAATGTTAGTTATCTATTTATATCGTACATTGACCAAGTTATGATGATAGTCGTTATCAGTGAGATATGGACGAAAAATAGGTTACTGTATCTTTTGGAAGTACCTATTGCTGTTACTAGTGTACGTAGGTTGGCTTTTGAGGTGCGGGCAGGTCTTTTGAGTGGGCCATCGAAGCTGGGAATAGGTAGGAATATTAGGACCTGGGGACTTAAACAAATGAAGGTCGCTTTGTAGATTTTCAACCTGTTTGGTATAAACTTTTCGATGGCTTTTGTTAGTCATATACTTTTTTTTAGTTTTCTGTCATTGTTATTGCTTTAAGAATGACGTTTTGACTCAAGCCCCAAGGACAGGACATACTTTTGGAATGGAACGCTGAAAATATCGGTCTTATCCATAAAAGTCGTTATGTACTGCAAAAATGGTTTTTGTCTTTTAAATCTCTATGCTTGGGTGCCATTTTGAATTTCCGCGCTTTTTTCACCCCCTTTTATATACCTATTATATATGTTAAACAAATTAATGTGTTGCTGTACAAGGAACTTTTGGCACATTACCAAAATCAAAACGAATACAACCATCTTGTTATGATATCGAATATTCACCAATAATAATGCTCCCTGTCAATGTCACTCAAGCATCAACAGAATCCTGTAGTTCTATAATCGAATCGTGTGAAAGTGTCACTATGTCACAGGAAATTCAAAATGGTGGACACCAGACGTCACATTTCAATTAAGTATTCTTTTTTGTAGTCGGCTTTTATTCTCTTTCGCCAAAATGCGAACTCTTTTCAGTGTCTCTTTAGTAGACTGATTTTGTTTTTTTTTTTCTTTTTTCTAAAGTAATTTTATCCCAGACCTTTCTCAAGACGATGGGGTCAGCATCCAGTTTAACCAGATGTATCTGAATATCGGTATTACTTTGACGAACTTGTCTTTTTCAAAAGAACATACGCACTTTAATAATATGGTAATGTGCCAATTGTGCCATTCTTTTCATGAGGTAGACATGGTTTTCAAGTTACCCCTCCTTTTGACTACAATGTAAACGTGTCTTTCAAAATGCCGTGTGAGTGAAATTTGCGAAGAGGGTTCTGCGTGCGTTTTTTTATGAACTTAATGTTATTTTTTTTTTTTCCTTTTCGGGTTTTGTCGCAGCCTCGTTTACTATGGCATTTAGTCATAGTATTTCTTGTCACAGTAATACTTCTTTTTTTTGAAATGGCTGCGAATTGTTATTGCCTATATTTTACTTTGCAATGTATGATGCATTTAATTTCTAAAATGTTTTTATGCGTGTCTCATAGTCATACTTGTATTTTTTATATTTTCCTCATAAGAAGCTTGATGTTACTCGTTTAGTAAACAATATATTTGTTATTGCATGTGCTAATTCCTCTGCTTTGATGAAGTTGCAAGTAACAAATAATGAAGCTCTTTGACAAAAGAATGCAAGATTGGCAAGATGGTTAATTTCAGGAGTTTAAAAATAAGTCAGTGACATGAAACGATAGTTTTAAATTGTTTTCCGTTGGCGCACCATTATATTCGAGGATTTATCCAACTTAAGACTGCCTTCAAAACATTTTTACTTACTCTATTAAACCTATTCATATCTATACTTTTCTTTTCCTACACCATTGTGGTGTAGGAAAACCTGAAAATGAAAGAAAAACGACAGCTTTCAGACATGTTCAAAGCATAATTTTTTTCTCGTCGTACCTCGATCAAACAAGAACCCTCCCAATTTTTTATTCGCACATCGAACCCTAAAAACTTGTGTTACCCCTGCCTTGTCCGGTTTTTCTGTTCAATGGACTTTACATGTCCTGTCATTCTGGGGGCCCAACAAGCAACAAAAGGGTTAAAATTGCGAGTAAAAATCCTCAGTGAAGGGTTGATTGTCATTTTAGATTTTAGAATGACCTACTTTTTATATTGATTTGAAGATGATACTTTTGTGTGGACGTTTTTACGGTCCTGAAACGAGTGGCCATTTTGGATTTTTGTTTGGCATTTTGTAAGTTCGATTTTTGATGAAAATTCTTAAATATAGGAAGTTAGTGTTTTTTTATTATAGAAAATGTTTTGTAAAGGAAAAGCTTGATGACAGTTTTACCAGTAGAAAGGTGTAAAACTAGTTTTAGTCTTATTAATTTATTAGGTATCATTTTAATGAACGATTTAGTGACTATATTAATTTCAGAACATAGTCTATTTTCTTGGCAGTCAAATAAATTCCTGAGCCTAACCCGTGTCTTTGACAATGATTAATAATATTTTTTTCAGAATGATTTCAACATTTTTTATTTTTTCATAAACTATTATTTGACACAAACATGACGTGTGTTGACATTTTGTTTTACAAAAAAATAGATTAGTTTACCATTTTATACTTTGTTGACAGTCGTCCTTAATGCTTCTTAATGGTCGTAGGACAGACAGAAATAGTCGGTGTTATTCTTGTAGATGTATGGGCTTCGAAATCTGATTGTATTTATTTTATTTTTACTGGCAATTTAATGACATTTTTTCTGTAAAAACTGGAAATATTTTTTTTCCAGTAATAACAGCTTGGTCGTTATATTCTCCTTTCGTTTTACGAATTGATATTTCGAATCGAACTTTCTAGAATTTAACCAAAAATCATCATTCTCTTTCAGCTTAGCACTAACTTTAATAAAACCTAACAGGCACAGGTTTAGCATCAACAGCCTCTATTTATACCGGCAAGACAGGCCGATGGTTAAATGTCTTCAAATTAAATGCTGGGGCCGACACCTTCACAGTCCTGCACGGCGCGCCATTCGCTTGCGCTTACAAAATTCAGTTTGACTTGCAAACCGCGCGCGCACGGCCGCTCTACGCCCAAACTTTTTGGCACCGCGTACTTACATTTTGGAAAAAAAACCAAACGTCAAAATTCCCGCGCTTTTCTCGCGTCGCCTTCTGTGTTCCATTTTTAACAAACTTTTTAATAGCCAGTGCTTATTGCATTTTGGACTCGTGTTGTGAACTTTTTGGATTGTTTAACAAATGCATTACGTTGGATGTGAGTAGTCACTTTTATAATTATATCTACATAGAAAATTGTTCGTCCGTCGATACGAAATAGGTTTTTCTTTTCATATTTTTCATTTAACCAAAAATTATGCCATTTTAAAATTTTGTTTAATCCTGGTTGTAAGGGTTGCATAAATTACTTTTAATTAAAAAGTAAATTATCCCCGAATAAAAAATACAAAACCAAGGCAAGAAATACGAACACTCAAAAACAGTTAATCCACAGACTAAAAATGCGATAGATTTTTTTTAAATTACATTTTTAAATGGCAAAGGCCCGCATAATAATCACCCGTATAACAATTATTATCTACCACGAAACTTGCAATTTATCAAGGTCTCTTGTTGCATGAGATCTTGTATTGCATACTGTGCGAGCGAGAGGCAAAGTATTCGACCTTGCGTTGAAAAGAGACAAAAGATGTTAGGAAACTCTTGGGAAATATCATTTTTCTCTTTCGGGGGCTGAAGGGCACTTTTTATGAATATTTGTTTTTTTGAGATAATTGTTGTTTTATCTTAGATAGAGTTATTTTTGTTTGCATTGTATTTGGGTCGATGTTAAAAGGATCGTGAGTTATTTGATTAATTAACCGAAAGATGGATTTAGCTTTATTTATTTATCTTCGTGATTTAATAGGTCATGCTCTTAGTTTTGTTGATAAACTAATTTATCAATTTTAGTTTTAGTGATACTAGTGTGAGATTTTTGATAGACATGTGAGTTAAAAGCTTTTTTGATATTAATTTTGCTTTTTATAAGTATCTATTTTATTGTGTTGATAATTGATTTTGTGTTTAACACTGCATTGGAAGATTGTTCCTTGACCATTTTGACTGTCGTTTTTTTTAACACACAACTTTTTTTTATTTATTTTTTGGTTTCATTTAGCCATAAGCGATAAAATTTCGCCCTCGAAGTGTATGGATAAGCAACAGTAGGCCATTTAATTTAATTCTTAAAACCTTACCCATTTCTGTAATACGTAACCTTAGCTTGATGCAATGTACCATGTATTACTGTCATGCCTTTTACAGAAATATTGTACATGAGACTCGGAGCATTTATACTATCTTATGGATATAATTGTCATCTAAATAATTTCAAGTAAAATCTGGGAGTCTAAAATGGCCGTTTTAGCAGAATCACAACAGGATAATAATATGAATTACGTTTCAGAAAGTGACCATTCATAATATTAACTGCGTCTATGACCATTTTAAGAATTTTAACGTGATTCATATTATTATGCTATTAGGATTATGCTAAAGCGGCCATTTTAGACCCCCAGCTACTCAAAAATATGTTTCGATAAATATTGCAAGGTTGTACTTATTTTTAGTAAGCCTCATAATTTTTAGACCATTTGTCATTCTATTTGTCTACATGCATCGAAATCAAGTTAGATAACGTATTAGGTGTATGAGACACGTGGGGACATTAACAAAAACTATTTAAAAATAATAAAATTTCCTAAAAATCCATTAGTATAACCAAAACTCAAGTTTCACCTCTCTAAAATTAGGTCTGTCAACTCTACAATGGGTTTAATCACTCAATTTTTTGTTTTTTTTTTATCCCGAGGGGAAGGTCTCTCGACCATATTGCCTAGTCTTACGTCCAATTTAATCACTCAAACCTCTTCCCATAAACTATAGAACTAATCAAAAATCTTGCATTATGCCTCCATCCTTGTCCCAGGTCGTTGACTACGTATCTATTTCTTCAAACACAAGAATACAAGTAGCTGGTTTTGTGGCTTGCGTGAGCCGAGGCCACTCAGATCTCCGTACCTATAATTGTTCATTAATATTGATAGCTAAATACTTTTTGTTCTCGTCCCAGCCAGTACTTGGGTGATTTGCGAAATATTTTTCAAATTTAGAATTTATGGTAGTTTCATTTGCGAAATATTTTTCAAATTTAGAATTTGTGGTAGTTTCAAACACTGTTTGAAGCTTTCACGGTTTAAAACTAAACTTATGCTGGAGCTCAAAATCATGAACAATCACGGAAGATATCCCGTAAGTGACAGTATAAGTTTTGGTAGTTTGGTTCTAAAGTGATGTAGAGATCATTTTGAGGCTCTGCTTTCTCTTGTCAAAGTCGATGCTTACGTTTTCGGATGAGAACCTTTTTTATAGTAAGTTTTGAGTTATTTATAGACTAACTAGCTTGCCTCGCGGTTTTTAAAGCACATCCTTAGAAAACCTACTAATTATTTGATTTTAGTTCATGTTTTGTTTTAGCAATTTTCAAAACATTTATGTCTTGCCACGAGGAATGAAAAACTTTGCATATTAGCTACCTAATGTGTTATGTCGTTAATAGTGTCTAAATTAGAAGACGCTACTAAAGATATTAATTATATCAACCAAAGTGCATTCAAAAAAACAATTTTAAGGCTTTAAAAACAAAATAGAAACTCGCCTATTGTAAGCCTTATTACAATCTCAAGTCCCAATGAGTTATTGCTAAACCTAGCCTTGAATGCTAGTACTAAACACAGATAGAAACATATGCTGCACACAACTGTGACTTAACTTAGATAAAACTTAGTTCTCCGAGTAGTATTTTCGTTAATGAAATATTGATAAGCTTCCCAAGTTAGTTTTAAGCATGTTTCTGTTTGGGAAAGTTTTGTTGAGTAAGTTGAAGCTATTTATAGACTTGAGCTAAGTTTAGCCTCGTTGTGTTGTATAAGTACAATGCTAGACGTATAGTAGGTTTCATAAACTCATATATAAACTCACGCACATTTCCTCGAAGAGTAAGGCAGAGGTGTAGGTATAGTATACCGTCTTCTATAGGTTTCATCGTTGTTAACAGAATTCATGATGTTTAGAAATTAAAGAAATTTTCAATGATGACTCCAGAGATCATGATTCCAAATTATCGCAGGTTAGGCAGAGGTACACCAATTTATCGCCAGTTATGTTTAAGTCCTATGTAATAGGGGCAAGCCTTTTGCCATCAACTGGGCATAAATCCATAACCATAAATAACTATATTTGAAAACCATTCCAAATTGTGTCTGCGTCACACCGAAGAGCCTGTCCATATTTATACTTTTTTAGACATTGTAAACAAAAAGTTCCAATGTGTACAAGAACTCTTTGCTGTCAGAGTCGAGAAAATGAGAAAGGAGACTAACAGTTAGTGCTAACAAAAATAGCCAAAAAATTACGTGTATTTCCTAACGTCAGTGGCGTATTTCTTAAAAGGCTTGGCTTTCTTACTCATGCACTTTCTAATGTCACTTGACTTTTCAAACGTAAATATTTCGCCATTTATCACTTTAAGGCTACGGAAGTTGATAAACTGGCAGGATGTTTTCTTTTAAGGATTCCATTTTGTAAATGAGTGAGTGTTTGGATATGTCCTGAAGTTTTTGGTGGGATGTTTTTTGAATGTCGAACAAGAAGAAAATCCTTTTTTGAACGATCTTATTACTTACTTTTTTTTTAGGTGTTTTGGTTAACTTCGGGAATATTGTATCTGACATTTTTGTTTAAATTTTCGAAAAGGTACAACAGGTACTTAAGGTACTTTAAGTCATAATGTCATTTGCATAACATAATGATTTTTTTTTGTCACCAAACCCATCCATGACTAAAATCCGTAAAATCATTTTAAACATTTACCAAACTTTCATAATTAAAAAAAGTCCTCTTACTCAACATTATGATATATCGATACTCAACTCGAATGTCTAGATTTTTTATCGATACTCGATTCCTACATCCGGCTTGCTTTTAGCATATCTCTTATAATGGTAATAATAATTATGGCATCGATCAACTCTCGACTTTCACGAGAGAATTTGGCAGTTCTTACTTTCACTTAAAACTTGTGTGGTACAAGTTGGAGACTGACAGCGATTTGACGGTTAATTTTTTGAGAGTCGATGTTTTTCGTTAAAACGTGGAAGAGTATGGAGTAGGTAGTTAAATAAGTTGAAACAAAAATATTAAAATGAACCGTTTACACAAGTTTTAGGGAATGATAATGCTAACAATCAATTTGTTTGTGGTCGGCGCAGCATATCTTATATTTTGTTAGTTTAATTAAAGTAAATTATATATTTTTTGCAATTGAAACATGGTATTCTTGTTTTGTTTTCTACTTTTGCATTTTTATTTTGACAAACAAAACGGTACAAGTTCATATATTTTATTTTTACATTTATAATTACCATACGGAAACAGCTTGTTAAAAATTTGCATAATGATTCGCAAATTATCTCCGACATTCAAGTAAGTTAAAAAATATTTTCACTTAAATTGCGTAACTCGAAAACTTAATAATTTAGAAATGCGTTTAATTATTCAATAGTCACGTAAGAATTAAAATAACTTTTTGCTAAAATAGTAGTTAAGTTTTCTGAAAATTACCTTTAAGTTTTGGTTATGAATATTTTTTAGCGAAACATAGTTTAGTTTCACACATAAATTATTTATTCTTTAACATTCAATAACCATTCACCTGGTAAATAATAACAAGTCATCATTTATGTAACAAAAATATCATATTAAAGCTCATAACACAATAAGCACTGCAAACGCACAGGACCAGCATCACCTCAATACGCGTTAATCGGGATTCTTTCTATTGAACTTTATACAGCTACACACATTAATGAGCATCATAACAGAATCGCTGCGGTTTCGGCATCGGTTCGGGAACAGCTGGTATAAAAGGTGAGGTGATCTCGATCTGATGTAGTGCTTATAACTGTGCGTTGACCTTTAACTGCCTTTCATTCATCCGTTCGTTTGCATTCACTAGCAAAATCACAATTAAACAATTAAGTCATTAATACGTTGCAAAACAATGTTATCCTCAAGATCTACGTAAATAAAATCACATTCGCTAACATTAGACACAGTTACAACTAATTTCATGTTTTCATTCATAATTGTTACTGAACTAATTTTTTGAAACTTTTTGCTCAATTTTCGTTCGTAGTTTAATTGCTTCTTAATAACAAACACCACTTATCCTGCATTATTCTTACAACTGCCTTTCAAACCGTTATCTATTTCTACAAACAGTTTCAACATGCTTGACGTAAGGTTTTCGGTTGATTTTGTTAATTGAACACATTTTTACCTCTTCCACCATCGTCATTGCATATAGAAAGTCACTATCTTCACGTCTTACTACAGTATTAATTTCAGTGTGGGATATAGGTGGAGCTGTACCTACAACATAGTGAATTTTTAACCCTCTCATTCCCAAAAAAATAACAACTCTAAACCCAACACTCTAAAACACCCCTTCTCAAATCAAAACGGTAATTTCACTCCAAAAGCGTCACCATCACATTCATTTCACCCACATTTACCGAAGCAATTCATTCCCAAACACCCCTTTTCACAATAATAACGCCTATATCACTCCAAAAGCGTCATCAATTCGCAATCACATTCACTTTTCATCCGCTCCCGCCATAGCTTATGCCTCAGACCGCCACCTCCAAAACCGGTGACTTTCATCGCTGCATACGTAACATAACGTATTGCGTAACGTTCATGTGTCGTGCACGCATCGGCCATGATTAACGTTTTCGAAGAATTTCGCGCGTTTTTTTTTAATTTCGAATTTTCGAACGTCCTTTTATGCTTCCTTTTTGGTGCACAATGCTGAAAGAGACGGTTACTTGCGCAGTATTTATCCTGTTCTCCTGTTTTTCTTAGTAACGGTTCATTCAAGCCCAGTTTTTTCCCTCGGCTTCGCTTTCCCTTTATAGTTGGAATTATCCCACGGGAACGTTTTAAATGTAGCTTATGACACTCGTAGATAATGTAGCTTCCCATTAGTGAAAGAATTTTCAGAATCGGATCAGTAGTTTCGAATATTACCCCCTACATCCAAATTTAACAAACCTTACTTCTTTATAATGTTTGTAGAGATTTTAGAGACAGATCGTCTCCCGCCAAAAGAAGTAGGTACGCTGCCGTCTTCTTAGTAGGTTACTATTTGACAATAGGAATAACTTTTTATTAGAAACTCTTTAATCATCCATGAGCTTACTAAGAATCATGCCTGTCCTGTGTCGGCCATTAGACAATTCATAGTTTGAAAAAAATAACAGCTTAAATCATCAACGCTATTTTATCATCTGCCTAGCCTTTTTTACAACTATTTTCAGTACGACGTCTGGTAACTTAAAAAAATAGCATCATGAAAAATCTGCTTCTCTAGGATTCCACGCAATACCTATCGATTTTTTTAATGATTTTAAGGGTATGCTACTACACCGTTCACACTAACTACACCTATTATTATTGATTTTTATATTGTTATAGCTAGCCCACACTGTCCCACTGCTGGGCAACACAATAAATATACCTACTTAACAGTATAATGTAACTTACAAAGTCTAATCTATATAAAATTATAAAAATACGAAAATTCACCTCTCTGTATGTTTGTCACATCTTCACTGCTAAACTCCTTAACCGATTTTGATGAAACTTTACAAAAATATAGCTTAACAATTGCTTCATAATATAGGCTAATTTTCATCCTGAAATACTTACCCCTTTTCACGTAGGCGAATCCAGAAACCTACTCTAGTATTGTATATTAATGAGTCTTTTAATTGAAATTGCAAAGAGATGTAAACATCCAACTGCACTGTGGGACTATCTTTAAATAGTACAGCAGCTTTAAATGTTACGCAATTCTAAGTTACTCGTGGAACTTGAATATAAGAGGAGTACCTAATATAGGTACCTCACTAAATGCATGACATAACATCACGCCTGTTATCGCCAAAGGGTTAGGCAGAGGTGTAGCTCACAGTACACCCACGTTATGTTACATGTATAATGTTGAAACGTTATGAACTTGCCACAGTGAAAGATGAAGTCGGTGACAATGAATGACCTCGGTCAACTGAATAATTTTAAATGTCTAGTAATATAATTAGGTAAAAGTTAGTATTTTCAAAATACAGTATAATATAAACTGTAAGCCTTTAACAATGAGCCTTTATTTCAAAATAATAGATTCGTGAATCGAATAACACAAAAAAAAAGCAGAACCGCTCTACTACATTCAAAAAAAGAATTTCACTGCTATGTATCGCAAAATAAATTAAACCGTTGCGCCATGTTTGCACAAACACGTAAATTCTATTCCAAATACAAAACCAGTTAAATAAAAACTCATTAGAACACTAACAAGTTTAAAATAAATACCAGCCAGTACGCACACTCCACCAGTGTTGCAACACTCAATAAAGAAACGGTCAACAATAGGCAAACACCTACAGCTATACAGCCTAGTAACAGACATCAAAGTGAATGACATAATAGACTGTACATATCTATTCATGCAAGCCATATAGCGAGTAAGAAAAGTAGTGTTTTAGTCGGTATACCTCAGTGGCCACGCGGGATCGATTCCGGGCATGCGCAGAGAGGACGAGTACATCCGACCCCCCTCACCCCTCGCAACTGTAGCTGAAACAGCCCCACGCTGCAACTGCACTTCAGTGCATGCGAGAACGCGACCAAAGAAAAACTTGGGGAAAAATAAAACGTTATATCCAGTTTTATTAAAAGAGAACACTGTTAAAACGAAAATAAAAGCGCGTTTGGGTTATGTGTCGGTTCTTCAATCGTTAAAATGTTATCTGCGAAGTGTGGGCTCGGAAAACCATAGACCGGTCCTCAGTGGAAGCGAACACACACCAGCTATTAACGAACTATGAAGAAGAAAAAACGAATGCACGGTACACAAAATAAAAGCATTCAATGCCATATATTAAACACAAACCACTTCGTATGAGCACTTCGACAATATTAAACAATTCTGAAAGCATTTAACTCACAAGTTTATTAAAATTTATACGCAATATTTAATCACAAAACCGTTAGTTTTTAATAAAAATCAATAATTAAACACAAATTAGTGATACACTATAATAACCTCCCGAGCAAATAAAACCCAACCTTAAAATCGAAATTTTAGACTGATATATAAAATTCCGTAAGTAGATTTAAATATAACAAAAATATAGTATTTACATTAGTTGAGCATTTGAGAAAGTTTATATGTAGAAATAAAAATTTAAAAAGTATTTATTAAATTAAATATTAAAAAAAGACGCAATATAATACAAAATTTAATCAGGGATCAGTGCCGTAGCCTTAGTATTTTGTACGACGGTCGAACAATTTTGACACTTGCTATATTTCAGTGTACAAAAATGGATGATCGAGTGTTTGTGTGTGCAAGTTAAGTGTTATGGTACAATTGTGCTAGTGTTGGGCCTTGGGGCCAATATGTTGAACATGTTCGATATGTGGAACTCTGTTAGCACCAAGCTGGAGCAGACCAACGTCCAACAAAGCCAGCAACCGCACACTTCAGGTGGGAGCATTAAAGGTAATTTCCACTTAATAAAACGGGGCCGGTTGTTTGGGGCAAACTTTGGGCCAAAAGTTGGTTTGTACCTAGAATTGTTGTAACTAGAATTGTTGGCGTAGTTAGAAATTATCCAGTAGAATTCCAGGGAAGTACCGTTAATTGGCTTTTAATAGTTTTGTTTATTGGAAAGTGGCTTTATCGTTTGAAAAGCTAAGAATCGGTTTTTCAATTTACGCTCCTCACAATATAATGAATTTATTTTCATTCATTAAAAAATGTTAGTGAATCAAGTTTGCCCCAAGCAAAACAGCGTATTAAAAATAATTTTCACGGGGAACATTTGCAAAACTAATATAAATCAACAACTTTTGGATTTGAAAGAATAATCTAAGGACGGTATTAAAACGCTAACTGCGGTTTGCATGTGGTATATTTTACCAAAAGGGAAATAGTATTTCTTTTGATATCAAAGCTCCTTATTAGTTCTGAGAGAAAAATCCAAAAGTTTTTTAACAAATCCTTGTTCCTCATAAAAATATGGCATGTTAAGGCCCTACTGTATGTCCAAACCTCATCAAAAAACCCAGCTTTAATATCCACGCAAAATTCTGCATAGAAACAGCTATCTCATCACGTTTCGCACTTTGAAATTAGCGAAAGAGTTGTAAATTAAAAAATAAGAGACGGTTGCGTGAAACAAAACTATAATAAAAAACAAAAAAAATATAGAAAGTGAGGTCCGAAAACTTCTTTTTCCGGTATATTTATATCCACATAATTGTTTCTCATATAGTGGTTCTTGCGTAAGATATAAGAAAGCGACCAATTAAAATTCGGTGGTTGTCGCTGGTCTGTCGTGATATTTCGTAATTATTTTATAGTCTTTTGTGAAAAAAATACTCATTTCATGCATGTATTTTTTCTCTTTACGCTTGTAATAGTTTTTAGCATGAGCGGATTTACAGAATACTGCAGTTTTCTGTCGCTTTAGCATTTTTTTCTGACGTCTTCTCGACTGCTTATCGGCCGTGTTAGTTTTCTTTTTTTTATTACGGTTTTTTCATGCTATCCAGCTTTTCGGTCCTAGGTGTCCAAGGTGG
Source organism: Eurois occulta (assembly GCA_950022335.1). NCBI lineage: Eukaryota > Metazoa > Arthropoda > Insecta > Lepidoptera > Noctuidae > Eurois > Eurois occulta. Next base: position 6,528,463 of record OX465506.1, read on the forward strand.
TAATTCCAGTGTGGGAAAGAGATGGCACTAGACGACCTGTATAGCTCTGTCTCTTTCCCACATTGGAATTTCTACTGCTATTTGACGTCATAGTAACCCCCTGCAATTAAAAGAAATGAACTGCTGTAATTTTTCGTTAGCTTTTTTTAGACATCCTCGCTTTCCACAGAGAGAAATAGGTTATCCTATTCACGGCATCAAATGTCCTATCCGCCATTACTACATATACGTAGGGGGCATATCGAGAGGTTGTTACCCCAGCGCTTACGGTCGCCACAGTGACCTAGTTACGAGCCACAGTCTCTTATAACTGGCACGGGATGACAACCACCAGATGCACTATATTTTTAAATGAAATCTTTTTTTTTCTGCATTGTAGAATTTTTTCTCTTTGGTTTTATGTTGAGGTCGGTCGGGGCCAGTTGGGTAAACTTAATGACTATTTTTAATGGTGAATTTTAGATCGTTTTCTGAATGTATATATCAGTATTTACCGATGCATATAGATAGATTCAGATATTCAGAGAAATTACCATGATTTCATTGAGTAATTTTGTCAAAAAAACACCTTTATAATGAATTAGAATACCCTCGCTCATCTCTGACCTAATCTTTTAAATACAATACTAATGTGTCAACTGCATCTCTTCCCACGTAAAATGTATTTTTGCAATTTTTAACACTTGCATAATTCTGCTAAACCCGTCTCTGAGATCCGGCATTTATTGCGACTTTTACCTCTTATGAGTAACACTATTGACTACAAAACAACCCCAGTATACATACTGAACAACTATGAAAAGCAATAGATTTTAGGGGGATAATACCATCATGATTTCAAAAGATACTTCAGTAACAATCCCCACTCATAGCCCCTTACATCTCTGCGTCCACCCAGATCATATTACAAGTATCAAAACTTGGTAATACAATATTCTCTTATACATATATCTATAGGTAGGTTTGTCTTAAATGTAGAAACCCTAAGGACTAAGGCCGGATGTCTTAACGCTTCGTCATTTAGGTCATCAAAAATATCATTAGCTTCAATTCTCGTTGAGTAACTTCTGGGGAATGTCTTTGACACATTAAAACGTCAGATTGATTCAATGCAAAACGTCATAGGTGGCGCTGTAATCGTTGGTTCAAAGTTAAGTGATTTGCGGTTTTCCTTATATTTCTGTTTTCAATTCATGCTGCCCATTGAGTTTGAAAGCTGTTTATAAATTGTGTGTGGCTTAGAATTCGAGGTAGTATATTCTGGCACACCTATGGTGTTGCGTAATGTTTATTTGATCGAGCATAAAAGGATTAACCATGAGGTTTTCTTGCCAGTCTTTACCCTCAGGAATAAATGCGCAACGAGTATTCATAAAGTAGATATAAGTACTACTACTTGCATAAGATATTATGTCTCTGGTGCTCACTAGCCCGTGGTGATCATTCTTCGACGTCCATTTCTTCATTGGCACACAAAACGTCAATCATGATAATCTATCAATATGTCAAAACGCCATTGTAATACCGCAGCCATTAAATTCTCTTTTTAATGACATTGATCGCCCTGATATTCAGCCAGCGATAAAAAGTTGTTCTTTTTTCAATTTCAAGTGACATTTCGGTGGTACTTTCACGCGTGGCGCATTCGGTTTATTGCACAGAAATTTATAATAAAGGACATGTTGAGTGTTTCGCATGCCGCTGTTAAGAAAGCTTTGTAGGGTTGCAAATGGAAAAAAGTTCGATTATTTTAGGAAAAGCAATAGCTTATTTTTAGTGGTTAATAGATTTTTCTTTGACAATTGTCTAAGTTGTTTATTTTATTAGTTATCTTATAAAATATATTTTTTAATTACCTTAGTATTCTTCACGTGACCAGAGGGCGGGCCTATTTTTTGGCTAAAAAATCAGCATTGCCATTCAACGTGGCAATGCTGGCAGCCTTCTGGGCACTTTTCCTGTTGACAGCGATGTGGACGAAGTTTTGGACGCTCTGAAACCCTTTTCTACTTGTACATATTTATTACTACATATTATAGTTTGTAAATAATTTAATAATCTTTGAAATAAACTTAATAACTGATCCTTAGTATTTAATTTTAGTTAAAGAATTTATAAATAAGCACCCAGTTTTTATTTCGTAGCAGTATTTAAGATAATACTCACGGCTTTAAATTGCCTAACAGACTTTTATATTTCAAGAGAAAGTTGATACAGATCTTTAGCATCTGCATTGTCCTGTCCGGTATAAATAAAAATGGCTCCGTCTGAACAAAGAGATATAATTCTCAAAATTCTGTTTGAGATTTCAACGGTTTGTGAAATTGTGGACTGGGAAAGTTAGCATAGAAATGAGGATATGTCTCTGTCCCGGAAATTAAATAAAAAAACTTACTTACAAGGATAACCGGGATGGGAGGAGACCATTACCCAGCTGTGGGACAGAATAAATAAGCTAGTTATAATAGTCAATACAATAAATACCCAACTATGCGGTTTTTAGCTCATTTAATTGCTTTTATAAATCTATCTTTTTGTTATAATTATAAACCATACATATTATAATACATTACAAAACGTTACAAAATCAATGGAAAAGTTGTATTTCCAAATATAAAAAAACAACATTGGTCCATCCCATGCCATATAACAGTAATCCACCCACATCGAATAACTATCGCTTTCATCTCATTCATCAAACATTTGATACTCCTTACATTACACAACTTTCTTTTTTATACCGATAAATTACTCAAAGATTTTTAATCTGTAATTGCATTCACATTCAAAATTACACACTCGAAATCTCAACACAATTTAAATGAAGTGAAAACCCTAAAGTGAACAAGTCTGGTTTCTTTTTTTAAACGCGGTTGCGTAACAAGGCATTGCTAACCAGTTCCATTTAGCATAAGTTATGATTGGCATACGAGTTCCAAACATGAATGCGCCCCTCCGATTTAGAACATAAAAGAGAAACTGGCGCGATTTATAAATGGAATAATATTCTTTGCAAAATTTATAACGAAAAATCGGCTGGAGTTAAAATTATCTTAAATGACCTGCAAACTGCAAAAAAACCTAAGCAAAATTGAATTTCACGCGCTACCTTGCGAAAGGAATGTACGATGGCTTGCACATTTTTTGCAGACAAACAACGATATTATGTCTATCAATAATATGAACCATTTTAGAGAAGCAAACATTACTAAAATCACCAATCATGCAAAATATTTTGTCAGACTACACAAAATTTTTAAACCGAATTCGTGTGCAAGTTTACAAAAAGTCTGCTAAATTCGTATACCTGTAGGGTAATAGTACAAAAAAAGAAACTTGATTTACAAGCACAGTAGCCACATTTGCTAACAAGCAATACTAGTTTATTGCCGACTCTGCAAACGGCTCGAATTTCCACCGGACGCCATAATTATTGGTATCAAAACTATTTTATAATTTTTGTTGTCATCAAAACTTTGAGTCGGTAATTTATTCGCCTAATAATTTCGACGAAATAATTCTTAGTCATCATCTAAGTAATATAGTTGAAAGAGCTGGCTGGATATTTTAAAGAACACAATTTAAATTACCGGCAGTTTGTTTTTAAGTTTTGCACTATTTTCAACTCGCTTTTGTTTTTTGGTTTTTCGACCATAACGTTAACATGCATGACTTAATATGGCCGCCCTATTGGATTTTGTTGAACAAACCTAAATTTTCAAAGAAATTATGTGTTTTACGAATACACGAGGTTCGTACCTCGTGTATTCGTAAAACACATAATTTCATTGTTAGCTATGTTACAAACAATAGGTATGAATGAAACATATGAATATGTCAGTAGCGTCTCTAGTGCAATTCGTAATATAATTGGAGGAAATGGATTGTTTAGCTCGTAGTAGCCTGTAGTGAAGTGTTGTTAGCCTACGGACTATATGGCCATGTTATTTTGTTAGTATTTGCCGCTTGGCAACACTGTTTTGTATTTTTGTACTAAGATGAAGCAAGGTTTAGGTTTTTTTTTTACAATTTATATTTAACGTTCGGTACAAAGTTTTTATTTTATTAGCGACGAGTTTTCTAACTTTTTCTAAAAGTGGTTTTATTAAATTAGACAATCAATAAACTTACTTTTTTGGTTCTTTAAAAATTATGTTAATGCACACAGTGTATTCAAAATATGGCCATGCAAGATTACTCTCCTTAAATCGCTTTATCAAATTACCTAAACCTTACTGAAAATATCCATACATACACATATGAAATGTACCAGGATAGTATAAACATGTGACAGGTCGCCAGTCGGTTTAGTACTAAAGTGCGCAAGAAAAAGTTGCCTGGCCAAGACCCATATAGCGTGTTCGATGTACTGTGACCAACGAGTTTTGATACTTATGCGTGAGTTGTCATGTGTTCGACGCCATTTTAGATTTTTTTATAGAAAATAATTACATACTTGGTGCGGTTTGCGCTTGTCAGAAATAGATGTAAAGCCTTGTAATTACTGTAATCAATATGGTTGAAAACGGATAGATTTTTTTCATTACAAAAAAAAAATGTTTAGACACTGATGCTCTGTTTTTGTAGCTGTCGTTAACATCTATCAAAAGTCGTAATTGTAGTTATTTAACAGATGTTAGGACCATTGCCTGAGGCATTTAAAACTTAAGTTATAATTATTCATAGTAAAAAAATTACAACTTTCATTCAGTGTAATCCTGATTTATGTTTTAAATAACAGTTTTTATTAACTTTATTTTTCTACTTATGTATTTATTTATGGTTATAAAATACGGTAGGTAGAATTTATTGACTATGATATGCACATACCTAATACATAGAGATAAAGAAAAATCTTTTATTTTAAAAGGCAGATACAACTTTTACTTTGGTGTTAACAGAAATATAAAAAAATCAAACATGGAAATCCACCATAGGTGTAACAATGATAGAAAGTAAAAGCTAGTCAAAGTTTTAAATTCTTTACATTTTAAATATGCTATTATTTCTTTATTGTTAAGAAAGTTTTTGAAAGCTGCTTACTAAAATAAAAATAAATAAATAATCTTTTATTTGCAGACCTTGAAGTCCATAGTGTTAGTATTGATATGAATATACTTATTTAACTATTATTAGTAACACATAAACAACAAGTAAATTAGAAATAGGGACAATAACATAATAATCTTATAACAAAAATAAAATAAAATAAACTAGATGCCCGTATAGCTACTTAGAGCCGACCTGTGTGTGCAGTCTACTAAACACATTTCAATTTCAACATTAAACTTAATTTCAGACTTTTCACATACAAACAATAAAACTGGCAGATTTTATTCAATACTAAAACTTATCAAATTGTTGTAAAAAATCTAAGTATTAAAACTTTTTATTTATTTATTTTCATATATTAACACAACTATCTCAAGCTACATTTTAATAACCACTTCATAACTCGAAATCGATATCATCATCAGCGATAGGACAGCAATTGTAGCCATTAAGAAGCAATATTTATATGTTTTACCAAAATCGTTACACAGCTCTTTTATAATGTTGAATTGGTATATTCTGTCTAACAATCGAAAGTTACTGAAAGATTCGTGCCAAGTATCAACATTTATCAGTCGCAGTCCACACATTTAAGTATGCGCATGCGTGGAGCGTGCACTCAGGTACTCGCCACTGATATGATAATATTAGCTGGCTGTGTGTTGTACTGTGCTGCGTTTAGACCGGCTAGTCTAGCCGGTGGCTAGTGTAGTAGGCTAGTAATTTAATAAGACTGTAAGCATAATAGTCTATATCGCTCCCACTACTAAAAGACAGGCCTCCTCTCTGTGAGAGGTGTAGGGGAACAGTTTAGTTTTGGTAGAATTAATTGATTTTTGTTTGTCAATCACAGTATTAAGTCTAAATCAAAAAGCTTATGTATTCATTATGATTACATATCGCATGCTAGAGAAACTTACTTACTTCTCAGAGTTGTTAGTAAAATTAATAAGTAAGCTACTGGAATATGGAATGAACATAAACTAAACTGAAACTCTAACTAAACAAATATGGGTGTAATTTCTATACCTAATATAACTCTCTCCGCAAATCCTTTCTAGGCATATAAGCGTGATGTTATGTCATATCATTTGTGACATCGGCTAATGCATGCTCCGTTCAAACAGCTTTAACTAGCTAGTTTAGAATCCAGTAGTTAAGTACCTAGCTCACTACACCACAAATGACCGGGTGACTGGGTTAGGCTAGCGTGTGACATAATGATATTAGTTAGCCGTGTGTGCATACACTGTGCTGTGTTTAGAACGTTTTGAATCCTAAGCCTTGTAATTGTAATTGACGTTGTTGTTTGAAGAAAATGTTTGTGATATATTAACAGTAACATTTATAATCAGGCAGCCAAATGTGTATAGTTCACAGGACCTACAGTCTCATTTATAGCTGGCGGGCTAGAGAGAAGGTGACTATTAAGATGACGACAAATAGAGAAGTGTGGGAGAAGAAGACATGCTGGGTTACCCCCAATAACTTTGATGGAAAATATTTATAATGATGTCATAGAATGGGTGCCCCCATTCTATGACATTTTAATTAAGTTTTTTTTTAAGTTGAATACACACTTTGGTGGTGAAAAAATAATTACTGGATGTACCTCGTAGGCAATAGGCATATACCTTTTACATGGGACTTAAACATAATTGGCGAAATGTGGGAGTACTGTAATAGCTATACCTCTGACTAACTCTTCGAGGATTAGAAGGTGCATATCTGTTACGATGTTAAATAACTTGTTAGCCGTTAACTAGGTACAGCTTTCAAGTGTGTTTCTACATAATATCTATCATAGTTTATTTTAGTTTGCTTGTTAAAACTAACCTCGTCGTTAGTGCTTTGCTGGGGAAACTTACAAGCGGCTGATAAATAATTCTATGTGTGTGTGAACATGCAGTGTGCTGCGTTCAGTATAATATTTGTTTTATCTAGGATTTGGTAGCTACTAGTATGTTGAGTATGTAGGACATTCATAGGTACTTGGATGTTATCAATGTTTAATATCAGCCTTTCCAAAATAGCTTGTTCTGAAAGTGGCGCTGTTTGAGGAAAAGTACTTAGTTTAAAAAACTATTTAGTGAGAAGTTACTTAGGTACTAAAGAACTAAATTTGTTTTTATTTTATTTAATTCGGTAAAGTAGACAGCCAAAGAAATAGTGCTGATTTCTCTTGAACTTCCATTTTTTTTTCTTTTTTTTTAGGCTTTGTACACACACACTCCTTAAAATAATAGCTATTATTATTTTAAGATATTCTCAGAAGCGATTTATCTCTTGATCTTTTCAACACCCATAGCAAAGCCCAAAATTAACCAACATTAATTTCAACGCAATCGTGCGATAATTTTGTAAACCACAAGCAACGACACTTATGACGTCACTAAAACAGAACATTAATTTTTCAAATATAACAGTTCGATTTTCAAACAATACCGGACAAAACCACAAAGTACGCGTAACAGTTGCGTTATTTCACACTTTGTTATCTCAATATTTGATCTTACACCGTATTGGTAGTTTTATTTTATTGCTCACTGTGAAATGCAGTGTTATTGGCTGTTACTGTAGCTGTTTGCATGAGTTTTGAAACACTTACACTTCAAGATGTAATGCGCCATTTTAGTTATTGGCGTAACGTGTTTATGAGCTTTTGTTTGTATGAAGAAAATAATAATACGCACAAATTATTGTGCCTTTTCTTAGCTCAAGAAATGTATGCATAAACTTGAAAAATATGGGAATTTTCCAGTGCTAAAACATCAAAACGACTTATTTATCGTGTTTAAAATTTGTATTTTGTTTTCGTAACCACTTAGATACAGGAACTAATAAGGTTGAAAAAAATATTTTTTTTTTATTCATTTACAAATGTGATTGAAACAGCCCCAGTAAGTAATTAATAATACTTGTGTTGGGGTTGTCTCGCTACTTCCCTTTATTTATAGTTTACAATATTAGGTTAAGTTTATTCAAAACGAATTTGAAACCTTCCTAATGCCTAAAGAGTAAAGACTCAATCATCAGTGAACACTCTTCAACACAACAACATTACATCGCAAAACAAAAAATGTACTAGCCATTCAGTTACCAGTATCACAGTCAAGTACTAATCCTTTTCAAACACTCCTTCAGAACAACTATTTAAACGGTCGAACGCATGTGTGCGAGTACGCATGTCCACACGTTGCGTTTGAAACTGGTGACGTCATTCGACTATGTTCTATGCAACGCGGGGAAGGGGGGGGGGACGTGAAGGGGGAGTTGTCGCACAAAACTTTAATTACTAATATAATTAATTTGTAGGATATATTAGGACTGAATGTTGTTGGCATTTTGATGGTAGGGTATTGGTTAGGTGAATTAATTTAGTATCGAGACTGCCTCGTTGGAATAGTGGTTGCAATTACGACTGCTGAGCATGAGGTGCTTAGTTCGATTCCCGGGTCGAGCAAAGTGACATTGGTTTTTTGAATCGTGAATTCCTCAGTAGCAGCCACGGAGTCTGGATTTGCGCCCGGTTGATGGCAATAGGCTCGCCCCCTATTACATGGGACAAACATGGCGAAATGTGGGTGTACTATTAGATACACCTCTGTCTTACCCTTCGCGGATTACAGGCGTTATGTTATGTTGTTGATGACTTCGGAAAGGTTCTAAGGGTAAGTACCCTTAGAACCTTTCCGAAGTCAATTAAAGGACATTAGCCACGCCCACAAATATTGGCAATTTTCATTAGTTTTTCTTTGGCACGACTCAAGGACGGACGCCTGACCCCGTTTCGGTTATCAGCACAACAAAAACCATTATCACCTTGATGGGATATTGCAAAATGTAAAAGCGTTCTGATTCTAAGTGTTGAAATGCGACGGAAGGTTGTTTTCTCCTAGGTTCACAGTTGTTGGTATTGTGGCATTTAATTTTTGGATCTGAAAAGTTTGCCTAAACTTAGGAATTAATTTGTTTTTTTCTCATCGATGAAAGGGCTGCCTTGTTGGTCAAGTGGTCGTTAGCGCGACTGTTGAGCAGGAGGTCCGGGTTTCGACTCCCAGGTCGGGCAAAGTGTTATTGGGTTTTTCATCGGCAATTTTGAGTCTGGATTTGTTTTCAGTTGATGGCAATAGTCCCGCCCCCTATTACATGGGACTTAAACATAACTGGCGAGATGTGGGTGTACTATCAGATACACCTCTGCCTAACCCTTCGGGCATTGCAGTCGTTATGTTATGTTGAAAGGGCCATGCGAAATATATCCAAAAACCTGAGGGCTTCTAAAGCTCTACAAAACAGAAGGAAATTTCGACTTCTTTTGAATTCGGAAACAGCCATTTGTATGACAGTTTTAACTGACAAATCCCGTGTTCGAGAAACAAAAAAAAAACGATTTTCCAAATCAAATAATGATGAAGCATTCGACATTTTGAACTGAAAAATTCTCTAAAATGGATTAATTAAAATGTGCTATCGTAAATGAAAAACATCAGCCTCCTACCTATTAGGTATAGCGTGCTATGATTCCCTGGTAAGTGCGAATCTCAAACAGGCCTTACTCACGATCTTCTGACAAAAATCATCATCGTCATTGACCTAAATTGACCCACAGCTGGGTAGACCTCTCTTTGTTTGTGCCTATTTTCACGCTCCTGTGCCAGCGTCAGCCAGGTTTTACCCAACATGGCAACAATGTCGCCTGCCCATCTCGTTGCTGACTAAAATACCCATTCTAAAACACAATAGTACAGCTCAAAGCTCAACTGACGCCATTTTAGATAAAAAGCTAGAAAACAATGCCACAATCAGTGGCTCTAGGTCGTAACGGCCCGATAAATGATAATTTAGTGCCTAAACATGGACTTTGATAGAACGTTCTAGTACTTCTAGTCTAGGGCCTAAACACGTGATAGATTTTAATTTAACCGACTTTGGTTACCTATATTTTTTTGCTACATCTCTTTGCTTTCTATTGACATAGCTGTCAGTGTCAACTGATGACATTTTAACCGACGAAAAGAAACAGAGGGCGTTCTAAATTCGAAGCGTCTTTTTTTTTAAATTAAATGTTTTTGTTTTTTGTTGCCATAAGACTAGTAAGTGGTTATCATGGTTTCTGAAATTACGATCAAGCCTCTAAACAGTCAATCTGCTGTCAAATCTCAAGGGCAAAGATTCTGAGGAAAAGCATTTAAACTTTTAATCTAGTGATTACCAAAGTAATCTAACAATTTAACGATATCTATAAAATGAAGTCGATCGTTTGTCCACGGTCCACGCCCTTATTGTATTGTAATATAATGCATTTGAGATAAAATGATTTAATTAGAATACTGAGAAACACATTTGTTATACAATTATTATGCAATAATATCTTAGAAATTGCATGCTAACACTTTTTATGGTATCAGCAGAAATCGTCCTATTAGATCTTCAAAGTTTTTCTTCGTGTACCTTTCAAATCATTCGCGTCCTTGCTAAAATACTTAAATATGAAATTAAGCACAGATAAATTTTCCGAATTCATCCATTTTTGAAATAAAACTTTAACGGCAAAAGCATCTTCTCATTCTGCCCACAAAATCTACATTAAGACTTGACAGTGAGGTTCCTTTGCCTATCAATTAATGCGTAAACACAAAACGCAGCATAGCTGTCACATACGTATTTTTAAACGCGCATTCGAGCGGCCTTGAGAATTTTCTTTTCGGTGCTATCAACATAACTTTTTCGCGGCCTGAATAGTGCAGCTTGCTAGATATCGTTTTATATTTGTCAATGAGTAATAACAATGATGATTTTGAGCTGTGATAGTACTTGATAGTAGCCACATCCGCGGTTTTGAGCGCGCATTCATAGATAGCTCGGCCTTGCGAGTGCTATTCAACTCGGTGACATACTTTTCAGTTGGCTACAAGCCGTGTGACTGTACAAAGAATAATCAACTTTATGATATACATTTACAGTTTATATTCCAAAGGTTAAATTTAACGTAAAGTTTTAATTGAGACAACGCACCGTCCTATCGCGAATTTCGAAATTTGAATTTCGAATTTAGCTTTTTTTTTATAAACTCTCGCTCGATTTTAATTTCGAATACGTTCAATGGCAAATTGAAATAGTCGTTTTTTTCAGTTTTGTTAAATGCAATTCGTTGGTCGCCAATTATGTTTGAGTAAATTAATTTAACTGGTTTTAATAGAACATGTTTTGCATTAAAGCTGTGGCCACATGTTAACTTGCATACATATTCATGAAGTCCTTAATACCTATTTGACAGCCATTTCATCTACTTATAATTACTGGCCACTTTTAAGGGCCGTATTCTAGACCGACGTTCAACCATTTGAGTCTCGAATTTCTCGATTCAAATACAGAATAACTATAAAATTCATACTAAAACTCGAAACTAGTTTTAAATCAAGATTCATTCAAGAAAAGTTCTAGAATATGGGACTTATAATTTCAATCTTACATAGGTCATCGTTTAATTATTACAATTAATTAGTAGTTGATTACCATGTATAATGTCAAAGTAAATGGTTGTTAAAAGCAATTGAAGGTTTTATTGAATAATTTATTAATTCTAGTGAATCGTCCTGTCTTTAGAGCTGATTAAAAATATCAGTCAATATTGACATAACATAACATCACGCCTATAACCGAAGGGTTAAGCAGAGTTATTTATATTACACCGACATTTTGCCAGTTTTTTAAGTCACATGACCATCCACCACAACACTTTGTTCGAACTAGTAATCGATCCCAAGACCGCATGCAACAGCGCATTCGACCACCAGACCTTAGGGCACTCACAAGAAAAATTTAGTCGTCAGTTAAACATGTTTTAATCAAATTATCATCTCCCTTCATTCCCTTCAAAACTGGTAACTTAAAATAAGTTTACTCTCAGCGCCCTGACGTAACGCGCATGTGTCAAAGACAAACAAACGTGAACGCGTGCGTTAGCGTTTGCGTAACCAAGGGCTCAAGCATGCGACGAATTTTACCTTTAACACACACAGAGGCTGATAAAATGTGTTTTAAACACCCATACAGTCATACCAACGTGAAATCACAACTTTTTGTATAGAGATATGCTGAAACTATCAGTATTTGAGGAGCTCGTGCTTAAATAATAACAGCTGCATATGTCGATTTTCATGGTTAAGCAGTGCTTGCCTAGGTCGACCCGTGGATGGGTGACCATCTATTAAATACCGAGTTACCCTCTGTACCTCGGAAAGCACGTTAAGCCGTTGGTCCCGGCTGTCAATTGTAGATCTTTGACAGTCCTTACAGTTGGTCAGTGGCCCGAAAGTCTGACAACCAGTCTTAGTAAGGGGTATCGTGTTATCCAGTAGGTACTAACTGGGTTGTAGAGATCAGATAGGCAGTCGCTCCATGTCAAATACTGGTATTCAGCAGCACCGGTTAGACTGGAAGCCGACCCCAACTTGAAATGGGAAATGGCTAGGCAGATGATGATGACGCTAAAACTGTCAAACTACTGAAGCTTCCTTTATTTCCTCCCTTACCTCAGAGTCCTCAGACATCGTCCTCTACTCGACCCCATGTCACATAGAAGTTTTTCATAAGGGAACTATTTTCCTGGTGTTCATCTGGGAAGACAAACCAGCCAAGTGCGAGTTGGACTCGCGCACCGAGGGTTCCGTATAAACTTGTAGATATTTTGTTATTAAACTACATATTTATGGTTTTCAGAATTTTTGCCTTTACTTGTGCTATAAGACAATGCTTCTTGCCAAATTTCATGATTCTAGGTCAACGGGTAGTACCCTACAAATTTTGATTCCTTTGAGAGTGTCGAAATATACGTTTTTTTGCGGCATAAACAGCCGTATCTGTTTTTTACACTAACTTAGAAGTTTGATTTTTTTACAGCTTCAAGGGACTGTAGACTTGAGTATATAGTTTTAATTGCAACTCGATACCTCCACGCGTTCCCGAGATAAAGAGTCTTGACAGACAGACAGACGGACGGACGGACAACAAAGTGATCCTACAAGGGTTCCGTTTTTCCTTTTGAGCTACGGAACCCTAAAAATGGCGGAACAAGCTCCCCATCAACACTTTTATCTCTTAAGTCAGAAGAGTTCCTGCTCAAGTTCCTTATTCGTCTATTTCAACAGCATAACTATAATAAAACGTGTTTACTATTGATATAAAGATTAGTCACCGCTTTCCCTCCAATATGTTCAGTGTTGCAACAAGGAAAATACGCACGGAGTCGTACCAACTTCGTGAAGGTTGTAGAAAGTGATAAATAAATATTTGTAATGGCAACATTGTTTTGTTGGAAAAGAACAAAAAAAAATTTGAAATGAGAACTCGAGGAATTATGATGAAATATTCAATCATTGAACATAATAATACAAAAGGTGTACCTACAGTGTACTCACATTTGACCAGTTATCATTAAGTCCCGGGCAATAGCGAGCAAGCCTATTGCCATCAAACGTATACAGATCTAGAATTCAGGGTGTTACTGAGAAATATTTGATGGAAAACCCCATAACACTGCCTGACGACGTGGGCATCGACCCCAGGATCTTACTCTCATTAGCGGTCAGGCTGATATAATTTTACGCTTTTCGTTATATCGCTAAGACAGCCAAGAACCACTGTCTAAATCTTCAACTAAACAAATAAGTGATTATCATAATTATGCAAGAGTGTTGCCAGTTAAATAATTAAGCCCTTTCTCACTCACTCCACGCGATCCCTACGCCTCAGTTACGCAAACGCATTGTGTGTACTTCATGTTGGCACTACTCACTTCTGTTGTTATATCACATCGAACTCTAACTATGATGGTATGCTTTCTTGGAGAGGGGCACGTGGCTAAATAATAACAGCCACACGGGTCGATCTTCAGGTTCAGCAATGCTTGCCTGGGTTGGTCCGTGGATGGGTAATTACATACCGTGAACCTTTAAATAGTTGATATCGTTTGTATAGATCTTTGACAGTCATTACGAGTAGTCTGTGGTCTGAAAGTCTGACAACCAGTCTTACCAAGGGGTATCGTGTTACCCAGTACTAACTGGGTTGTGGGGGTCAGATAGGCAGGCGCTCCATGTAATGTATTGGTGTTCGGCTGCACACGGTAAGGCCAACCCTGTACATAGCTGGACAAAGGCTAGACCGATTATGATCACACTAACCATGATGGTGTGCTCTCATGGGTGATGCTTATCTTCCACGATGCTACTCAAAAGTAACGAGAGGGCAACCAAGTGACAATTGCTTTCAAAGCATTTGGTATTTGACGAAAACTTTTCGATGGCTTATGTCAGTGTAATACATTTTCGACGTTTTCGCTGATAGATGACATCTTATCCAATCCCTCAGTTACAAATTCAAATCACCAATGAGCAGTCAGAATATCACAGCAACAAACTACACAACTTACTCATCATTTGCCTGCGCTGTTCCCAACGATGTTGTGGTCAGCTACTAGTCTAAAGTGTTGCAGCTGAATACCAGTATTTTACATGGAGCGACTGCCTATCTGCCCTCTACAACAGTAACTTACTAGGTAGCACGATGCCCCTTGGTACTCCCTGTAACTGATCTTAAAGATCTACAAATGACAGTTGGGAATAATAGCTCACTATACACGTGCTTTCCAGGGCACAGAGATCTCGATACAAAATGGAAGCACCATTTTAATATCAAACATAAAAATAAAATAATATCTTTGAAAGGTCAGTAAAAGTGAAAACATCACACGTTATATTGCAGTAGCACCTGGTTAGCAAGACAACACTAAATGGCAAACAAATTGGTGTTTTGCAGTACTTTCTTATCGTGTCTGTATTCATCATTCATAACCCTAAAAATGGTGAAGGAAAACATCGTGAGGAAACGGACAAGAAAACGAGATGTGACGTTTTCACGTTTACCATCTCGCACTGGGCCGGTGTGGTTGAGTACAGTCCACACCCTTTCACAGACCTCCTTCCTTTGAGAGGGTAAAAGGGACTGGGTCTGCAAGTAGTTAACATTATATTCTGATTAATATTCTTTTGTATTTATACACTGCTGGGTATATATAGATCTCTGTTAGTTGGTGCCAATTTCCACCCTCCTATGCCAGCCTCATCCAGAAAGGTGGTTGCTGTATATTTTAAAAACGTTCACATTCTAACATCGATTGCCCCTGGGATCAGATATTTCTGATACCTAGTTCTACATCGTCCTAACAAAAACTAGGTAATGGCAATACATAACACATAACCCAGGGAATCATATTCAGGCCTATGATCAGTTCAATCAAAAACACTAGCAATTCAAATTAAGAATCGTAGAAATGACGTCATCACTTCGCATGCGTCTGCGCAGCCTTGGCGCGTTCGTAATAAGGCTGTATCAACCTGACATGCCTTTATCAGGTATTGATTATACCAAACTCCTTTTACTAAACAAACTTTTTAGAATCGATTTAAAGATGGCGCTGGTTTTAATTGGGTAATGTTTTAATAATTCATTTGGGTTTGTTTACTGACTTAGTTTGGTTTGTTAAGGTTCTAGAAATTACTATTATACAAATACGGTGGGTGTTACGGTTATTTGAAAAATCAGTTATTCCATACATTTTGGCCGTGTAGGTATGATACAGCAGGTTTTTTTTGCTTATAACCGATGAAAAATTTCTATGGGGGGGCTCAGAATGATGTACTGAATACGTGGTAACCGTTTTCGCGTCGGTGTCTCTTCCACCAAAAAGGAAAGTAACTTAAATAAACAAAATGGCAATACCAGATATTAAAAGCTGTGATAGCCTAGTGGTGAGACCGTCGGACAGCCTAGTCATTGAAGTCATAGCTCTAAAGTTCGAACCTAAGACACGCATCTCGGATTTTCCGGAATTATGTGCGTATTGTATAATTATCACTTCACTTCACCGAAGTGAAGAAATACATCGTGAGGAAACCAGCATGCCTGAAAGATATTTCTCGACGGCATGTAAAGCCAAGTCAGAGGCCCATGGGCGCAATAAAAACTCTGACAACGGGTTAGGCACTAAACACACTATAAAGAAGATCACATAATTGCTTGAGAGAGAGAAAAAAAAACAATTGGCTTCTGAAATAAGCCTGAGAAGTGAAAAATTATGATTTGGCAAGCATTGTCATCTATCTTTTAGCATCATGGTATACTTAGAATAGCAATAGGTAATTAGATAATTTATTTCATCAGCATTTACAAACCGACTTCACTCAATGCTGGGCATCTCCACGTTCCTGTGTCAGCTTCATACGGGATAAGCCCATGATGTCAACGATGTCGTGTGCCCATCTCGCCGCCGACCTTTGCAAAAGTTCCCATTTTGTTTTTTTTTTAATCTCTACGTGTCATGAATAAAAAAATAAAAAAGTAAAAGTTCCTTTCATGCAAACTTTTTAGTAAACGATTCTGATGCGTTTAGTCCTTAAAACTTTTACGATTATTTCGTTATGGCCATACATAACCAAAACCAGCGATTGTAATCTTTATATAATAGCTTTCTTTATTTCATTCATTCATACAACTTTCCATTTACTCTCGCATTAGAAGAAGCCCACGACATTCCAATTTTTAATTCGCGAAATTTCATATCTGTGACTGCGAAATTTTTGTATACATTTACGAAATTGTTTGCAAGTTTACCCTTGAGGTTTTTACTTATTTTGCAAAGATTTACATAAGTAAAAATAGATTGGTATTAGGCCTACGGAAATAAATTTAAGCAAGTGTAGCAACGGTAGCGGTTAATAATTGTGCAAAAAAAAATAAAAAATGGCGCGAATGGCGTACTGGATTGACTACTCAGAGACAAGAGGACATAAACAAGTGACAGTTGGTTATAGAGCGTTCTTTATTTTCTGCAACGATTGTCGATAGTTTATGACTAGCCAATACAGAAGACCTCGTGGCTAAAGAATAACAGCCGCTCGGGTCGATCTTTAGGTTAAGCCGTGCTTGGCTAGGGTGGTCCGTGGATGAGTAACCATCCATTACATACCGAGTTTCCTCCGTACCTCGGAAAGCACGTCAAGCCGTTGGTTCCGGCTATCATTTGTAGATCTTTGACAGTCGTTACAGGTAGTCATTGGCCTGAAAGTCTGATAACCAGTCTTACCAAGAGTTATCGTATAACTGGATTGTGGAGGTCAGATAGGCAGTCACTCCATGTAAAATATTGGTATTCAGCCGCATCCGGTTAGACTGGAAGCCGACCCCAACATAGTTGGGAAAAAGCTAGGCAGATAATGATGATGTGTCAGGCCGATACATTATTGTCTACTTATTCCATCATTGTTTTCGCTGATAAAACATAATTTTGTCTAAGTCCTCAGGTTGCGAAAAAGAATCATAGACGCATTTATCCATTAGCACCCAGTTCTACTGAAACTCCGCGTAGCAACCACAACGTGGTGGTTACAAATGGTTATCAACGAGCAACCTTGACGTAAAGCGACCAGATAATTCAGGTTGCTTCATAATCTACAGCAACGAATGTTAACCGTTGCAGTTATTGACCTTGGGGTCAAATTGAAGGCTTTCATGGGTACTTCGGAGGTGAAGAAAAATTGAAAATTTCTTTAATTTGTCATTGAAAACAAGACGCAGGAATCTATGGTCAGAACTTTAAAAATAGGTTGGCAGTCTTAAATAGCAAACGCTATCAAGGCTGTTTTTTTTTCGGGAAATTGCTTCTTTGAAGAATATATCCCGAAACTTAATAAGAACCTTCAAAATCTCCAATGGTAAAATCCCCATATGAACTGGACTAGTTCAATCAGAAGAAAGGGTCTTCCGATTAAAATGCAATGATATATTGTATCTAGCAGCAATGCAACCACTTGTCACGGTGGCTGTCGCGTGTCACGCGTCCTCGGATTCGCATACTAATATATTAGAACCTGTGGGAGAACGTGACTGGCTGCATACACGTTCTACGCAGACATGGAAATAAAAATTTATTCTTCATCTTGCTTTTAGTGATAGCAGAAACAGAATCAGCCTAAATGTTCCCACTGCTGCAGCTGGTACAAATACCTCCTCTCTATTAGAGAGAATAGGTATTTACGCTTCAACGCAGAAAACGCAGAACTAAAATAAATGTACCAGTAGCGAAGGGTCAATTTTTGTAAAAGGTAAGCCGGAGAACATAATTTTAATTATATTTAACTAGCTTATGCCCGCGGCTTCGCCCTCGAGAAGTTCGGTAACTGCCCCGTAAAAAGTATTCTATATGTTAATCCAGGTTATAAACTATTTTTGTGCCAAATCTTATTCAAATCCGTTCAGTAGTTTTTGCGTAAAAGAGGAACAAACATCCATACATGCACCCTCACAAACTTTCGCATTTATAATATTAAGTAACATATTTAATGTGATTAAGTTATTTGTCTATAGAATACTGACTGTGCCATTTTTAAAAGGAATGCCGGTAGGTATCGATTTGTATGGAACCTTCGCCACTGAAATGTACCAAGTTTGACATATTGATGTATTTTTGCTCAAGCCGTGTCATCTTGAACTACAAACTTAAAGTGGTCTTGAGTCGTGCTTGCGGTTAGTTCGTGGATAGGTGACCCATTACATGCAGAGTTTCCTCCATGCCTCGGAAAGCACGTTAAGCCGTAGGTGTCTGCTGTCATTTGGCATCTTTGGCAGTCGTTACAGGTAAATCTGACAACCGGTTTCAAATGGGTATCGTATACCAGTACTAACTGGGCTGTGGAGGTCAGATAGGCAGTCGCTCCATGTAAAATACAGTAACAGTACACACAGAGTCAGAGAGACAGAGAGAGAGAGTCAGTGTGTACAATGTGTGTGTGGTATTCAGTTGCATCCGGTAAGACTGGAAGCCGACCCCAACAAGTGACGACCGGCACAAAATCTTAAACAATCGCTAGTTTCTTTCAATGCTAGAATGTTAAAGATTATATTCATCTCTTATGTACGTAATGTATTCGTGATTCTGGTGTAAAATATTGCGGTTTGCGTGCAACGAACAAAACACGGTGAAGGACTGCCTTTTGTTGTATACTTGTTGTATACCTGTATGTGTACTTATACTCCTAAATACCTATAGCAAAATTGATTATTGTACAAAATAATTATGTGCCAGATAATGATCTTTATAATTGGTTATACTCACGCCTGTTTGGATGACCGTATAGGCAGAGGTGGTGGCAAGGATTTTTTTTTAATAATAGGATAGTTTATTTGCGGTATAATTATGCAAAGTGACTAATATGGAGTTTATGTACAAGATTAGCTCATGCAAGTTGGTAAAGCTAACCTTTTACTGGGGTGCAACTGTTCAGCAAGAGGTCCTACGTTTGATTCCAAGTTTGAGCAAATTGATATTGTTTTTCCGGATTTTTTAATCTGGAGTGCATTTGGGCCCGGTTGGTGGCAATAGGCTCGTCTGGGAATTAAACAAAACTACCGAAATGTGAGTGTACTGACACACTTCTGATTTTTTTTTAGGGAAACAGGTGTGGTACCATAACATAACATCACACCTGTAACGCTGAAGAGTTAGGCAGAGGTGTACCTAAGAACCTAAAAGTACACCCTCACTTCGCCAGTTATATTTAAGTACCATGTAATGTGGACGAGCCTATTGCCATCAACCGGGCACAAATCCAGACTCCGCGACTACTACGGAGAAATTCCTAATGGAAAACCCCAATAACAATTACCCCGACCCGGGGTCGATCCCAGGACCTCACGCTCAGCAGTCACTATTGCGACGATTAGACCAAAGAGGCAGCCTCAGGCAGAACAGGTGTGGTGTTATATATTCAAGTATATGTTTATCCGCTGAAGGCTAATTTTCAGTTTTATTTCCAAGTGTTTAAGCACAAATTACCATAGCACCCCTTTCTATATGACGGTGGAAATATAATACCCTGTAAGGGACATTAATTGTGCTGTTGTAATTTCAACTTTCGACGCTAAGACTAAAAATTGAAAATCTAACTGGAACCTCAACATCCCTTACAGCATTTCAAACCACCACCGATATACGTATTTCGTCACCAGTATTTGTCTGCTAACTGGTACATTATCTAACTAGCAACGGGTGAAAGTATTTTGGTTCCTGACGCTCGACATATTTACTTGAGTTAACTTGACGATTTCTCTACATTCAATTTAACGAATTTACTAAGTGCTTTTAGTACTTCCTTATAGGAGGATCCCATGGCTAAATAATAACAGCCGCGCGGGTCGATCGTTAGGTTAAGTCGCGCTTGCCTAGGTTGGTCCGTGGATGGGTAACCACCCATTACATACCGAGTTTCCTCCGTGCCTCAGAAAGCACGTTAAGCTGTTAGTCCCGGCTGTCATTTGTAAATCTTTGACAGTCGTTACAGGTAGTCAGTGGCCCGAAATTCTGATAACCATTCTTACCAAGAGATATCGTATTAATTACCTAGTACTAACCGAGTTGTGAAAATTTCTATGTAGCTCAGAATGATGTACTGAATACGTGGTAACCGTTTTCGCGTCGGTGTCCCTTCCACCCTGTATGTCATTATTCTTTTGGCTTCATCGGTCAGGTCGGCGCACCATGTATACTTCTTCCATACTTCTCTATTTCTGTGTTGCCTGCTCACCTCTAAATAGAAACTTTAAAAGAAATGCTTACTTCCATAACTTATTATGAGCCATTATGTAAACTAGTTTTCTATTACATAAACAAATAATAAATCTTCTCCAAAGCCCTACAAACCCGCCAAGTCTACGCGTCACAGATAAAAAAGAAAACAAACGAAATAGTTGTTATACTGTAATTAAGTTAAGATCAATGTGTGATATATTGTTACACTATGTGACTGTGGTCAGACTGAGAGAGTGATATGATAGATAACCTCTGCTGTAATGGTTGGTTTGGACAGTTTCTAATTTATCTATGCACTTTGATCGGTATTTTGTTTATGGTTAGAGAAGACTGCCGCGTTGGTCTAGTACCTAGCATGAGTTCCTGGATTCTCGAAACCAGGTCGGGCAAAGTGGTATTGGTGTTTCCATCACGAATTACTTAGTAGCAGCCACAGCGTCTGGATTTGTGCCTGTTTGATGGCAATAGGCTCGCCCCCTGTTACGTGGGACTTGAACATAACTGCTACACTGCTACAGGCTACAGGTAGAACAAAATCTCGCTTAGAATTATTTACGAAGATAAAGCTTAAAACAAAAGTAAAACTTCACCGTGAAACCAGCAAATAGTATTGAAAAGGAATCACAATATTACATCAACAAGCTCGATTCAACGAGCCCTGAGCTTTTATCGGACTAAAATACACGACAAAGAAAAAAAGAACAGTTAAATAACAGTTATAAGTAACAGTTATTTTTAAAAGCTTTCTTTGGAACGCATATTCGAAACAAAAATAGCGACGCACACACGTCATCATTCCACTTTCGAATAGGTGAAAGTTGTACCTATGTGTGAGTGGGGAAAAAATCAAATTTCGAACGCGGAAGTTACGTTCGGATATGCACACGCGAGCTTTCTGTTATGCGGTATTACGATACCGTTTGATAATCGTTTAATTAAATAACTTTTTTATCGATTTTTGACGTTGCGTAAGTTGTTTTTTTATTAAAATTTTCGCGCATAAAATTCGCTACAGCGTTTTGCATATTGTATTTAAGTATCGTTATTAATAGAAATATATTATAATATAATATATATATTATTATTATATTGGTATTTTGAATAGTAGGATTGATGCTAGTTAAACTAAGTAAATTAGACAAAACAAAGTTGCATAAGAACACGATGCAACATAGTTTTATGATTACGTCTAGCAGAATTGGCTAGGTCATGATTGCAAGACCTAACTAAATTCGACACACAGTGAGTACTAACAAAGTTTCATACCCACCATAACGTTAGGAAGTAAATCAGTTTTATCTTTACGATGACAAAACATTACGATAACAGGCGCGAAAACAACCGCCGAGTAAACATTTAGTTAGTTTTTTTACGTAACACGCGTCGTACACAACCGTCCAAATTCCAATGACCCGTTGACGTAAGAAAATTCTTAAAAAACACCGCTCGAGATAGGTCAACTTGAATTGGTCGGGTGCAGTCAATAAGTAAAGATGGCGGTCGGACATATGTTCGGGCGACGGAAACGGCCGAAGTGCGCCGAACGCGTTCGTAAGTGGGTCACACGGATGTACGCACACACAGATAGGGCGCGAGCCGTGAGCGTCGCACTACTCATCGTCTCGTGATTACACTGTGGGCAAAAAAAGTGTTTTGTGTTGACACACACTATGCGAATTTTCGCGGTACGGTAGCGTGTTTTGTAATCTTTTTATTGTTATTTTTTTTTGTTTAGTTTTTAATAAGTTGTTTTGTTACAAAATTTTTGTTTCGTTATTTGAAACGTGATCCGTATCTTTTCTAGAATTAAAAAAAAAAACTTATTAAGTTACCCGTTCAAGAGACGTTTTTAACTTAAACATTTTATTAATCGCTTCAAACTGTAAAACATGGTTTAAACAACTCAAAGCATAATAATTTTCAAAATTAAATGCGATAATTAAAATAGTCATAAAATTAAAATAATGAATAATAATTATTTATATACCTATAAAGTACTAGAACATACGGCATTGACCAATTTTAGTTAATAAGCCTTCGTAGTACTTAAATTATGCAGCTAGTCAGGCTGCCTAGATGTCAGTGTTGGTAGGCACCCGAACAGAATAGGTAATCATCTAAGTAAACTGACAAAAGTTTAGGTTCAGTTAACTTAGGGTTGCCATACGTCTGGAAATTTAACTCAATGAATTCTTAAACGTCTGGAATTTCCAAAAAACAGAGAATGACAAACAGTTGTTAAAAAAATATATCAGTCAAGTTTTACTGCACAATTTAAAAGAAAAATGTCTGGAATTTTCTTCAAATGGACGGGATTTTTCTCCGGGAAAAACACAGATATGAAAACCCTAAGTTAGTTAAGTTGAGACGTAACTTGGGCACTCAAGGTCTGTTACATGACTCGTTATGTACTGGTCGAGGTAAAAGCGGTGTTTTGTATATAACGTGTCGTTTTACATCTAAAATTGTAGAGAGTATGTTAAATTGATTAGGATTTTCTATGTATCTTTCTGATGCTTGCAGAAAAAAGGTTTCGTTTACATCTTTATGGAATTAAACAGACATGTCTAGTATTTGCAACCTAATTAAAACAAATTAATATCAATGAACCCATTCATTTTAAGCTTTTTTTTCATGTTAATGTAAATATAGTCAAATTTTAAAAGATACACAATTTAAAATGAACAAATAAACTAGTGTATGTTGATCAAAAATTGGCAATCTGCTGCTTGTTCCCATCGTGAGATTTTTCCTAGAAAAACTGAAGCCTCAGTAGAAAAATGAATAGATAGCAAGAGTTTTGCCAGGACTGGCTGCAAAAAAGTCTTTATTTAGGTCATATTTATTCCCTTAAACGTAAAAAAAAACCCTTGCAAGTACTCACCCACCATACACACCACACCCACTCATATACGCCATACACACTCTAACACTCACCACATTTCACCCACAAACACACTCACACACAAACTTCCAAAACACGAAATCTCTCGTCCTCAAATTTTATTAAAAAAATATTGTAATACATAATAGTTTTTAACTTTATAATTTTGATTTATCTAAATTTTTCTATTTCTTTTGTAATTAGTTCAATTAAAGCTAATATGTTAACGTTACTTGGGAAGAGACTGGACCCCACGACACCGGTATCCTAGTGTCAGTGTAGAGTCCAGGGAATGTGTAAAAATCTAGCTCTTACTGATCATTGTCTTTGTAACTAGCTTTTTAATATCGTACTTTGTTTTGCGAACTGAATAAAAAAAATATTTATTTATTTAAGGCCACCAAAATAAAACTAAAGAAGTTTTGTCGTTCAACATGTCTTAGCAACAATCAACACACTCACAATGCGTTCTCTAATTTACATGATTACCGTACATGACCTCACGCAATACGCACCTCGTATCTACTACTGTTTCTGCTTACTACGTCAAGGAGAAAAAGCGTGATGCATACTTTGTTTTGGGTTTTTCCAGAATGATAGTCACCTGTTATGCTTGCCTTGGTTTGATGGATGCGTAGCTGCAGTGGCTGTGAGGAAAAAAACAAAAAAAATGATGGTGGTAAAAGATACGTATCTTTATTACATGTATCTGTCATAATATTCCACCTTTTCTCAGAAATATAAGCGATATAAATACCTTCCAAAAAAACACACGAATTATTGATAAGTAAATGTTATTACTCTATAAGAGAATTTTTAAATGACAATACATTGAAGCGAATCCATTGAATGAATAATTTGTAATGTCAAATTACAAAATTATACATTCAATGAAATACATAAATATTTTACTAATTTAATCATAATGTATTGCATGACAATGGATGTATTGTATTTAACTACCTACTTGTTTGTATTTACCGAATTAGTGACATGAATTTTGTATTCCTCTATGGCAACGACTTACCTGTTTATAATTAACACAATATCTTATGAACCTATAATCCACAAAAAAATATTTGAATTTGAAATAAACAAACATTTTTGATCTTCTGCTGTTTTTGTAGGTCAAAGGTTTATAGGCTTTTTGGTTGTTGGGTACATTAATTCAGAATATGACTATTTTAACATACAAAGATTGAAAAAAAAACACACACACAAAAAAACTGGTCAAGTGCGAGTCGGACTCGCCCATGAGGGGTTCCGTACCATCGTAGTAAGAGAGCCCCCTTTAATTTTTAATTGATTTCAATTACTTTGTTGTTATAGTGGCAACATATATAAATACACATTCTGTGAAAATTTCAACTGTCTACCTATTACGGATCATGAGATACAGCCCGCTGACAGACAGACGGAGGGACGGACAGCGAAGGCTAAGTAATAGGGTCCCGTTGGTTGCCCTTCGGGTATAAAACCCTAAAACAGAAGATAAAGTTAGATCAATCAGCTGACGTCATTAGTCATTGACAATCATAATAAAATTAATAGTGCAAATGAAGAGCATAACAAACACGCCAGTTTCCCTGATGAGTTACTCAGAGGTGTACCTATACATATAGTATACCGACTCTTCACCGGTTATATTTTAATTCAGTCCCATGAATTAGGAGGGAGCCTATTGCCATCAACCGGGCACAAAGTAGACTCCGAGCTGCAACTGCTACATTCTTAATGGAACAGCCTAACAACACTTTTCTCCATCTGTATTGAACCATTAGATGACTAGACCAATAAGGTATATGACTAGACCAATGAGGTAGTTCAAGAAAATAGGTCGCAATAAAAATGCAATGTAAAATCAACAATTAATAGTACTTACTCACTATTATGTTGAATGAACGTTATTTCTGAATGAATGTCAACGTTTTTATTTATCCATTTATGAAGAATTAATTGTCGATTACATTTTAATAAATTACAATTACAATAAAAGTTATGTAAATACACAATGACAGGATTTTACTGAATGCATTTGAATGTATCATTGATTTCAATTTTTGTCTGTCTGTCTGTGGTTCTGTCTGTTAGTTTCGGCTAATCTACGAACGGGGGTGGTTGGTTGCGCAGATTAGTGTGTACGAACATACTGACACGTGATTTTTATTTATTAATATACTCTTGTATTATACAGGGTGAAAGGGACACCGACGCGAAAACGGTTACCACGTATTCAGTACCTATATCATTCTGAACCCCTCCACATCGAAATTTTTCGACGGTTTAAAAAAAAACAGCTGTTTCTGTTTCCTACAAAATTACAATACCTGCACGGTCCAACTGTATGGAATAGCTGTTTCTTTTTAAATTACTGATTAAAAATTTCCATATGGGGGAGGGGGGGGGGTCAGAATGATGTACTGAATACGTGGTAACCGTTTTCGCGTCGGTGTCCCTTCGACCTTGTAAACTATATGTGCCATTATATACATAAACGTCAACAAAAGCGCACAACAAGTTATTTATATTCAATAAATAAAGAGAAATCAGTTATTATGAATGCAGATATTTTATGCAATCGCACTAAATTGGTCCAATTTGAAAAGATTTCAATTCAATTTGATTGCAACATTTTTAAGTATCGGTATCTTGGTTTTGCTAAAACGTAGCAAGGCCGTAACCGGGAATTCAGTAAGAGGGGAAAACACTGAATAAAAAAGTTGTGTTTTATACATCCTAATCCTAACTTCCTAACTAATATTATAATTGCGAAAGTAAGTTTGTTTGTTTGTTTGTTACCTTTCACGCCTAAACCACGGAACAGATCATCCTGAAAATTTGCATATACGTTGTCAGGTGTACAGAAACGGAGATAAGGTACCTTTCATCGCGAAAAAAGAACTGTTTCCGAGGAAAACAACAATAACGCTCTTATGATACTAGATGGCGCCACGTGTCTTTCGATTCTAAATTAACCCGAGCGAAAACGCGGGCAAAAGCTAGTAGTAGATATTTATATCTAGATACAGTTCTGACTAAACCCTCTGTGATCTCGGATGCTGGATATATCTCTGTGTATAGCACAATAGCTATTGTTTCGTTCAGTGTACAATCTTCATTTCATCTTTGGTAGCGAATCTGAGCTTTCTGATCATAGTCAATGTTTAAAACCTGTGGGCCTATATTACTGACAAAATCAGTCATAATGTCACTTTATGTTAATTTTCCAAAAATAACGTGGGTTTTTGAACTCAAATAACGTGTTATTGGGTTTTTCCATCAGGAATTTCTGAGTAGCAGCCACGAAGTCTGGATTTGTGCCTAATTGGTGGCAACAGGCTCGCCCCCTATTACATTGGACTAACTAACATACCTGTCAAAATGTGGGTCTACTATTAAGTACACCTCTGCCTAACCCTTCTGGGATTACAGGCGTTATGTAATATTATATATTTTTGTACGCCTTACCACTATCTCAGTAGATAGTAAGCAACGACACAAAACAAAAAAAAAACTGAAACACTACCAATTTCAATAAAAAAGCCGCGAGCTTTGCTTAAATCAATAGTTCCATGCTACAAATCATAAAATACCTGATTAATTTAGTAATTATAGCAATCCCAGCTCTTTAGTAATTATGCTGAACAGTCGTTCATAATTTGCTGCAGAAATAATTCACCAGATCATAAGCCGGTTATTACTATTCAGTATTGAGTTTGACGTACACTGGCATAACTACGAACTCCTTGGGTAAGATTGTTTGTTGTAGGCTTGAATTATGGAATTTGATTTAAAGGCCAAAGTATTATCTTATAATAATTCTTTCCATGAAACTTCAACACTACCATCATTCTCCTGCCCTTATCCCAATTGATTTGGTGTCGCCGCAGTAAGTTTTCTTCTTTCATACGTCGCTATTAGGCGTCATTATCTTCTTTTATACAATAAAATCCCTCTTCAAGTAATCAATATAAGGCAAAACATCGAAAAGAAAACCTCCACTTATCATCAACAAGTTCAACAACTAAATATTTGAAAGACTTTGATCAACAACGACCAATGAGATTGTCACAATTTTGACAGCTTACGTCAGTTTTGTTGCATGCACGAAAGTTTAAACAACCTCTGACTTTTCAAGATTTACGTGATTGTCTAGTCTCGTGACATATCCTCTAAATCTACAATTAATCATTTTGCCCATAATTGGACACTAAACTTAGGTATGTCATGGTCAACTTAGGCATTGTTTCTCTTGTGCATAAAAACATATTTTTTCCTCCACTATAATGTGCATTTTAGTCACGAAATGGTAGACTAATAATGATATTATTACACTATTTCAAGCGATACTGAGTCATGACAGCTAGACTGTAATATATTACTTTACATATAGATATACGTGTTTGCAATAGACACATCTATTAGGATTTTTACACGCGAACAATTTTGCCGTCAAATATAATTGAGGAATTACATAATTTGAGTAATTTCTGTCAGGATGAAACTGCCATATTAGTATGAAGGGATAAAAATTATTTATTGTTGACTAGCTTATGCCCGTGGAATCACCCCCGTTTTATTTAGAAACTAGCTGTTAACCTTCGTTGGCATGAAATGATTATACAAATTTTTATTTCCCTTTTTGAATCCGATTTTGTTACCAATTTCAAGGGTTTTATTTTTTTCCGCGGAACCCTAATTATTTTTCTTGAACTAAATATTGGACCGTATTACATCAGCTACCTGCCAGTAAAAGTCCCGTCAAAATAAGACGGACAGAACAGACAGACAGACAAAAATTTAAATAAGTGTATTTTTTTATAAGTACCGTAGGTATATACTTTCATAAGCATTCAGTATAATGCTGTTATTTCGATGTTAAAAACAGATACTTCAATTATATTTATTTGTATAGATTATCCCACGGGAACGTTTTAAATATCAACACTCGGGGATAATGTAGCTTTGCCATTAAAAATAAATAATATAAATATATTAATTGAAATAATTTTCGGAAACAGATCAGTAGTACCGAAGATTACTCCCTACATCCAACATTACCTCTTTATAATATTAGAAAAGATAGCCTTCTGGTTTAACACATTCATGAAATAACTATTCGTCAAGTCAAGCCCCTTGAGAGCCCAAGAATTTGAATTTGAATTTTGAATTTGAACAGTTAGAAAAGGGCATTCACAGCTGAAATGTCAAATCAACACATTCCTATCCTATTGTCCTGTATAAAGTGCGTTCAATTAAATAGAAACTATCAAACGATTCATTCAATTATAATCCAAATTAGATACTACTATTATCTTCATCTTAGCGTGTCTATGGCAATCTAAATTAAATCGGCCAATAAAGCGACGACTTTGGCACTTTCAGTAGCGTCTATCAGCTCATGGACTATCCTAACAACAGTAATCTTTACATAGTATAAAACAAAGTCGCTCCCGCTGTTTGTACGCTTAGAGATCTTTTAAACTACGCAACGGATTTAATGCAGTTTTCAGCAATATAGAGTGATTCAAGAGGAAGGTATGTATGTAAACACATTGCATCCGTGCGAAGCCGGGCGGGTCGCTAGTAATATTATAAATGCGAAAGAAACTCTGTATGTTTGTCGGACTGTATGTTACCTTTAATAACCGTAGTACATTAGTAGTTATCAGGCAGACCTGAGTAAGTAAGAACATAGCATATTTTCCGATATCCGAGAGAAGCAGCGGGCGAAATTTCATGTCACTTCTATAATTACAATTTTAACATTAGCACAGATTATTCCCGTTTGTCAGTCGTCGAGCGCAAAATCGCTCCGTTTGCAAATACCCTAAATCATTATTAACATCGCAGCTAGTTCCCACGTAATACCCAAGCGTATAATGTACGTGTTTATGTGCTATGTGTGAGTGTATTGTATTAGGTCAGGTTTTCGCAACGGGTTCCTCAGTTTTTTAATAGCGGTGTTTGTGGTTTTCTATGTTATATAATTATGCTAATTATTGTTTTGTATTGCATGCTGTTGTGATTTTTGAAGTAATTATTGACAATTGTAAGTTTATAATGATTATTTCCACTTGCTTCACAGGACTTCTGGCTTGCGTCTTAGTAGTATGATTCATTTTTGATCTGCAATTCTGGTTAAGCGTATTCCTTCTTGAGCTAGTTCTACGATGACACCTGGGAAACTTTTCCTTAGAGAGATTTTTTGTAGTACATCACTTACCGATGATCAAAATTTTGAGTGTTACATTGAGTTCTGAAGCTGATCGATATTTACTAGTCATAATATAGACTGATGATACTGATACTTACTGTTAGCCTGCGTCATCTCACTGCTGGGCATAGGCCTCTCCCCATGACTTCCTGTTGTTTTGATTCAAGGCCAATGTAGACTGGTCGCTGGTCTTGTCCAGATAGTCCCGCCATCTTCTACGAGACTGATGACAGATAATGAAAAAACCGGCCAAGTGCGAGTCGGACTCGCGCACGAAGGGTTCCGTACCATTATCTATAAAAACGGCAAAAAAATAATATCTGTTGTATGGGAGCCCTCCTTAATATTTTTTTTTTAATTTTTAGTATTTGTTGTTATAGCGGCAATAGTAATACATCATTTGTGAAAATTTCAGCTTTCTAGCTATCACGGTTTATGAGATACAGCCTGGAGACAGACAGACAGACAGACAGACAGCGAAGTCTTAGTAATAGGGTCCCGTTTTACCCTTTGGGTACGGAACCCTAAAAAACAGTCCTCTGTCTCTCAACATCTTCTTTCTCACAACTATAATAACGTGTACCTACAGCTGAATACACCATATCCTAACTTCCTAGCTAATATTATAAATGCGAAAGTAAGTTTGTTTGTTACCTTTTCACGCCTAAGCCACTGAACAGATCATCCTGAAAAATTGCATATACGTCGTCAGGTGTACAGAAACGGACATAGGATACCTTTCATCCCGAAAAAAGGTACTGTTCCCGAGAAAAGCAACAATAACGTTCTTATGATAGTAGATGGCGCCACGTGTCTTGTCTTTCGAATAATCGAGCACAACCCGAATTGATTGTCAAATTCTAAATTAACGTGAGTGAAGCCGCGGGCAAAAGCTAGTACACCATAAAAAACACTTGTGAAGACTCTGGGCTGTCCTGTCAGACCCACTACCATCTCGCTCACTGCCTAATATATTTACCACAGCATTAACTATTCTAATTACAAAAAGGTTAAGAGAAACATTATGAGAAAACCATGTCTTAGAACCAAAAATAACAAAGACGTGTGATATGATACCAACCCACTCGAAATGGGCCCTCCAGGTGTATTATCCCCTCACAGAGAGGAAGCTTCAGCATTGTGGACGTGAGGCAAACTATGAGCTATTCTTATAGTTCCGCCACAAAAAAAGAAATAAATGTACTCTCTAAGCCACAGAGTATTTCAAGGTCGGTCAATGATTCTATTACCTCCGCATCACTGAGATGCATTTTCCGGTACATCCTACATCTATTTTACCCCGTCTTGAATACCAAATAGTTTTGCTATGAATATATTCATATATTTCGATATATGTATGTACTTTAGGTCTTTATACTTGAACATACTGATTTGGCATGGCGCTTAAGTAGGATAACTAATTGGCTTGGGGAGCGGAGAATTTAAAATAGATTTTGCGGTTTCTAGATCTACGTTGCGATATAAGACTGTCATCTATTGGTGATAGCAGTCTTATACACACAGGATATGCCACACCTCTTCTGTCCGTCGTGCACAACTAATTGCACCCTCCAGGACTTGAATGAGGCAAATGACAGAGCTGTCCAGGTCGCTACGTTCTGGTCGGACAAAATCTTAGCTATCGATTCGAGAAGAAGAAAAAGAAAGAAAGAATGAATGAAGTTCATTTGACGTCAGTACATTAAGCACACAGATTAAAAAAGATACAAATTATAAAATAAATGCCGCATTAAAAAAAAAACAGAGAAAATATATAGTATATGCTGAGTGCCTCACGCCTGCACCAAAAAGGTCCATTTCAGCATTCTTGCCAGACAGGTGATGCTGTCTGACGCTGGTCTTCCAATGAACCTTTGAAGTGACGGAACAACAGTTTCAAACATAAGAAGCAGTCTTATTTGTCAGCTTAGAGGCATTCGGAGGCTTTCTCTGTCTCCATGCCATGGTCTAGAGCCTTTTCAATCAGAAGATTCTAGTGACCTTCATCAGATATTGAAAATGAAACGTATCTATCTATGTGATGCTTTTACTTTATTGCGGAAAAGCTTATTGGATTTTGCGTAAAATATCTATGCTAAAATTATAAAGAGGTAAAATTTGTTTGTTAGTTTGTATGTAGGGGGTTATCTCCGGAATTAATGATACAATTCTAAAAATTCTTTCACTGGCAGAAAACTACATTATTCGTGGGAGCTATAAGCTATAAATTATATTCCTATCATGCTTATTAGCCCAGCTATGACAATTTTTGCGGACGAAGTCGCGGTCGGTGTGCTAGTATTATTAGTTATATAAAATACAGGAACTAACCAACGATTAAACAGCAGTGGAAATAAAAATCCCTTTAAAAATGATGTCACTATTCAATATAACAATTTCAATCAAGTTTTACCTAATTTCCTTGAGAGCACAAACGAAAACGTCCCTTCAGATAAAGCAGAACGACTTCTAAGTTCAAGAATTTGGGCTTGGCATCGATGAGTCATTTGGTTTGGTTACATAAGTTATCCACCGGTTAGTTAACTTAACGAAGACAAACGCGTTCTGCTTGAACCTTTGACGACCGGCAGAACTTTGTAAAAGGGAGGTATTTCCTTGGTAACTCTAACTGAAATGTCAATTGTTTGAACTTTTGACTTCTATTGTCATATTTCACGAGAATAACGCAAATTGCACTGTCTGTGACGTCCACTAACCCTCGTGGTGGATTATAGCCCATCCCATCGTGGAGACAGACGGCCTGCGTCTCAGCAGTGGGAATATTGTGGGCTGATTATGCAAATCACCGTTTACACGTTTATTGAGCCATCTGATATGAAACACATACTTATTTAGATAAAAAATCAACTCTAAATTACAGGATGTTTCATCAAACTACACACAGAAATTAAACCGTTACGAACTTACGAAATTCTAATTAAAAAACTTAACTAAAAAGGTCTCAAAGAGACTCCGCATCAATCCATTTCATTTGCCTCAAAAAAAAAAAAAAAACTGAAAAGTAAAAACATAAAGAGTGGCGAGTCAAAGAATTTCCCTTTTCAGCTTTTTTAAAAGTACTTGTATGAAACCCGCATTCCTCTAAAGATTAGGCCGCACACACACATGCGAACACCACGTGAAGAGACGCCGCGTCGTACAGGCGTATAATACACACGGTTATGCGCCTGGGTGACGTGTGTGTACGTCTGACACACACATACGCCTCACAGTGATGTAATGCTAGCGTTGACGCCTGGCAGACATTTTTTATAGGCTCTGGCACTGACTGACGCAACTTTTTTTTTATAAGCGTACTTGTTAGGCAGTTTGCAGGTTTTCCTCGTCTCGTTTGTTGTGTGTGGTTCCGTATTTGTTTTTTGTTGAATAAATAGATGGTTGTGGAAATGTTTTAGATGTTGTTTTTGGAAATATTGATTTTTGAGAGACTGTTAATTTGCAATTCTTTCGCGATAAGGTACTACTACTTAAGTACCCACATAAAATCTGTATTTATCTTAAAGTAGCCAGAACTAAAAAAAAATGTTTAAAAGGTCCTCACAAACACGAAAAAAACTTATTGTGTTATCTTATAATACATACTACATCATTTTACTGTGCAATCCTTTTTTTTTTAATTTTAATTGGCTGTGTAACTTTGAACTAACCTATACTTACCATTTTTCTTTACAGGTAAGTTGTCCTACACCCAAGAAAAAATGGAATCATTCACCAACAATTATCGGGGTTTGTACAAACATTCACCTAAAACTTTACAATAGAACATAAAATTAAAATTATTTCCAACATAAAAATATGACGCAGTGTGTATCGTTCCTTACGATGCACGTACAATACATAGAAACAGCGTATAACTGTAAAGCAAGGCTGCACACATAGGCAACAAGGACAGGTCAATACCCTCCGTTGCCTTGCACGAACATAGCCGACATATACAACGCCGCTGTAGTGCGAGCGAGACGGCAACACTCCTCTCATTCCCCCGTTTCAAACGAGGAACTCTCTGCGTGCGACAAAGATGACGCCATATTGCCGGAAAGGGATAGCTATATAAATATTATGACTGTTATTTCACTTCCTCCGCTGTGATGCAATAGCAATTTTACAGTAAAGCATCTATTTTGGGACAAAGATTCACTTATTTTTAGGATTTCGTAATTATTTATTGGTTTATTTTATTTATTGATAGTAAAGGTGTGTTCGAACCGGTTTTTACATTAAAATATATTTTTTTTAGTTTATTATTAACTTACAACATTGTACTTCATGCTCTTTGGCTCACTATAAATAATTTTGTAACAATTTTGCAACACAACTGTGTGATATTTTTGGCGCGAAACAATGGAAATAGAACTTCTTGAATGAATACGGTTTGAAATTAAACTAATTAATTATTTTTACATACAAAACTCAATTTGTATACCTACAACAAAATAGGGTCGTTAAAAGATAATTTTCCCATTCGTTATAAAATTTATTACAACGCCATCTAGCATCGGGTAGCGACATTTTATTAATGCTGATTTATTACCTATCACGCATGTCCTCATTTTCGACCAATTCTCGCAATGAGCGAATCATACCGGAATATTATAAGATGCTAGAAAATTCCGCTTGTTTAAACTCTAAAGTTTATCCTCTTGTTTCGAGGAAAATCGATTAAAAAAGCCATAACAGCAACTACGCATGCCCTAGTTTCAGTTCTGTGGAAATATCACGTCTTTTGTGGCGTTTTCAACCTACTCCGCAGTACATTTGAAAAAATCCGTGGGCCTAAGGAACGTGCCAAACCATGTGTCATTGAACCCCTTCAAAAAGCTGCCGTAGACTCCTTGACCACCACAAAATTCGACCTTAAAACCTCCAGCTCAACGCTCAATATTGCACTCCATATTTCTAAAAGAAGAGTCCATTTTGAAAAATCCATCCCGACACTTACGCTCTTTCGTTCGAAATTCAAAAATGTAAAGACGCGCACACACTTGCACACGTATATACTACGCCACGCACAAGTGTTTGTCGTGTATAAAGAAAGTACGTGTGAGCTTTCCCTGTGTTGAGTTACACAACCTCGATGTTCTGTCTTTTTTTAGCACGTACAAAAACTATTCCCATCTCCCTCCAGCCGACTGTTATGTAATAACGGTTGTTGTGATTTAGCCGCGTAACATTTTTCTCTCAAACCGCTATGTCTCAGATATTTAATCTGTCATTTTAGATCTGTAGTTTTGATTAAAATATTTTAATTGCAATGCTGATTTAATCTTTTTTGAAGTCTTCTTAGAGTCTAATTAGAGTCGTGGAAATACGTCTGTATGATACTGTAATTACATGAGCTTTTTGTTTGTTAGAATACAATTTTATTTTCAAAATATATGTGATGCGATAGGCCTATAAATAAACTCCACATGCTGTCAAAACGTATGCACTTCACACACACAAGTGCGTGTAAAGAGGTTATGTGTGGCAGGCGCGGCTCGGTGTGCCGTCGCTTGTATTCATTTCCTAGTTGCTCCCCCGATGGCCCGCTTGCAACATCTCGGTGTGAGCGGGTCTTTACGAATTCGGCGCGTACACGAAATTATTCTAAACGCGAGAATTCCAACTTTTTTAAAGTGTCCTAGTGCTTGTGTTATTATCTGTGGTGTGTTGTGTGACAGTGATTTAAAATAGGATTAATGGAATGATGTCAGAGGTTTGACGTTTTTTCAACGCGTTCACAACTCGGTTTTGGCGGCAACTTTACGGCAACCATTTTTTTTCTATCAGAAAGTTTTTTACGTAACTTTTTTTTGTTTTATAATTAATAATTAAGTTATAATTACGCAATTAGAGGTGCGAAGTGAGTTTTGCATGTGAATTTTTAACAATCATTAACTGTTTAGCTAACTGTGTTGTCTGCCCATAAAGTTTAAATTGGTCACGGTAACTTTAATAATGGAATAATAAGCTCTGTTATGTGATGGTGCTGTTTGAAATTAGACAGTTTTGTTACTTCCTAATATCAAATGGTTGTTAATTATTTTTTATGAAGACGGAGAATGTAATTATGAGATTAATTGTGGTTACTTAACTCATTCAGAAATTAGATAGAGCTATACAACATTGAATTGATTGTTGTTATGTTTGATAGTAACTATTATTGTCAACACGTAATAGGCACGAACAATTTAATATTGAAAGCTTATCTTTATAACTTGTAAAAGTTTTATGTTTTCCTTCCTTGTTTTAATCTTTAGACCATAGAGGACCGAACGTGACTTCCTATTATGATTTTTATAATCGCTTGGTAACAATTTAATTTACGTTCTATTTTACCTTAAAAAGTTATAATATCTGAAATGTAAACAATAGTGCTATTTTAAGTATTTAGATTACTGGGTAACAATTGTAGGCATTTTATAAATTGTTTCTTGTACCTACTTATCAAAGTCTGTTATTTATTTATACTTAAACTATAAATCTAATAAGAGTAATAAGAAAAAATTCCAAATGTATCTGTCAATTCAAATATCTAATAATTATGTATTGTGTCCCTTGAATTTGAAAATGTAATCCTGATTCAATTAAATTATATCTTGGAAAATTAGCTATAATCTGAAAATATGACATACCTAGCTAAATTATTCGAAAGGGAACAGAACTTTTCGATTTCATTTTAATTGACATAAATGTCTAAGTTTTGCTAAAGACTAGAGATTAACGTTTCTACCTTGTTTAGTTTTATAAAAAACCAGTTCAAATATTAATTTCCTAAAAACACACATTGAAACCATGTAACAAACTATACGTATATTTAAGTAACAATACAAAAGAAAAAAAAATACAAATAATGATAAAATATTGTAAAACCAATTCCAACAATTGTGCCAATCATAGACTATAAACCGCAACCGATTGTTTACATACACATTGATAAGCTCTATCTTGGTTTCGAGGTATAAGATAACCGTCTACCTAAGTTTCATGCTAAATTCATTTCCGTTAGCGAGTTGTTCAAATACATATGAATTGCAAGAATCACTGTAGCTTTGTTTTTCAACAAAGTACTTCAAAATATGTATTGATTACTTAAGTTTGAATATATTACAGGAATTGAAGTACTGGTAATTCATAACTTTATAAGTCAACCAATGGCTCTGTGTAATCAATTAAAAAGCTGTTGGAAGTAACAATTCAAATATGAAATTACTGTGAACTATTATAAATCATTGGTTTTTAACCACAGATACAGAAAAATGTACAAACCTTTGTTTAAAAATATACCTACTCGTATTTATGTAACAAACAACAAGTCGCTATTGAAAGACTCATGCATGATTACTACATCAAAATCAGACAAAATTATGAAAAGGAATGCAAAAGGTTTGTCTTCCTATCATGACACGCAACTTCCTGATGTCACCACAAAAAGCATGACAAGCCAGGATACATCTTGACACTCTAACCCTAAGTAACAAAAGTCAACTAGCCAACTATTACCACACTATCAAGTTTCGGAGGGAGCACATTAAATACAGCCTTCTCTTTCACACCCATTGTCGAACAACGAAAAGAGAGGGACAGGGATAGTTAAATTGTCGAAAGATAAAGGATGACCTATTTTCTGGCCACGTGGTGTATAGGAAAGCAGTCTTGCAATTTCCTTGTTAGTTACCAGGGATATTTTAAGGGGCCAGTTCTAAAAGAGGTTGATGTTAAAAGGGGCTGGATATAAATGAATGGTTATTATTTTGTAAAAGTACGTAATATTACGTGTTGCTTCGTTGAAACGGGAAAAGATGTGAACAGCTAAGTTGTAACAATATGACGTCGTGAGAAACGTTTAAAGTCACGCACAGAGGTAATTTATTGTAGTTTGAAGACTAACAGGGCTTGTAACTGTGCTAGCTTCAAGAGAAATGGGTTAATTGTACGCTATTGGTATTGAGTTAACAACAAACTGTAGTTTTAACACTTTTGGAAGAGTAAAAGCACCTCCCTACTTACAGAAAATGCACCATTGCAAGTGAAGAATGAGACAAAGATCTATCTACAAATGCATAATTTCGATGTTTCCAGCAATTCTAACTATAAAATGCTTTATTTAATCACCATGCCACCATGGAAGTCATTTTCTTTGTTTACCGCAAAAAAATCAATCACCAATACCCAAAAACACGTAAACAGTGCATTTCGACCTCAAACTTGTAACACATGTAGGTCAACCGCAGGTCACAGCCTGACACGTTTTAGGCTAGCTCTCGAACGGCCCTAATCTGACCTCTGTGACCTTGGATCTCAGGTTCAATAGGATTCGAGGTCAAAGTTAAACTCCTGCCCCAGTTGTGTACGGAAACTGAATTGTAACTGAATTATCTGAAGGACGCTGGGTTGCAGGGCGGAGCGACAATTATCTATTGTTTTTGTCTTATGTTTGGGAGGTATTTTTTTTCAGTTTTGTTTATTTTTTAATTGCATTTTAGATGATTACGTTGATTAGGAACTAAACAAACAAATACAATGGTTTTTAATCTCGAATAATAATACATATTATTTATATGATGAAGCCCAGTTAAACACTTTTATGGAATATGTAGCCATGAAGCTTTAAGCCTTCTTAATTTACTTAGTTAACTACAATTTTCACAATATTTAAACAATTCCACAAATCCATCAATAAAAAATCTTTACCAATAGTATTTCCAAAGGATTTCACTAGAATTTTTCCACATACAGCATTATCGATTCAATGCCTCTACGCGTACGTTGCATACAAAATATACAATTACCAGCTAGACATTTCTAGATTAGTCTGGTTGCGTAATACTGACTACCACGCCGTCAAATGTTATGTATGCTGCTTTCATGAATTAATTTATTTTTAAATTAAGTGTTTTCACGCGGACATTTATCTGTGGGATAAGCAGTGGGCTTCGAGTCATTTTCAATATTGGCTTATTATTAAAACATAGTCACCGTCATTATCTTACCCTTATCCCAATTTATTTGGGATTAGTGCAGTATGTTTTTTTTATCTGTCTTGTTCTTATGTTGTTAAAACCATATGCTTTATTTCATTTTGCTTCATCTCTAACAAGCTGCCATGGTCATAGGGTCATAGGGACCTTCTAACACTGGATCTCATATTTCAAACACCTTTAGCATCCAGTCTACTTTAGTTACTTTATCAGTTTTTTTTTTTGTTTGGGGTGGTGGTTATGTAAATAAATAAAAATAAAAACTGAAACGCAGAGTTAACTATTGCCAATAAAAATTGAAACCTTCGTAGGTGGGGGTTAAATTTAATAAAAGTCCTGTGTAGTAGGAGGGTTCGTTCACTTCGGTCATATCTTATAATATCTACTAACCTCTATTGGTTTCACATTTTTTTGTTGATAGTAGGTACGATAAAAATTTGATAGCTGTAGTAGCTTTGTTCATTTATATTTTTACACCATAATTTTGTTTGACATAATTTGACAACAAAAATTTGCCGCAGTGTGAACGGGGCTTTAGATTTTAATTGCACAAAAAAATCTTTTATATGTGTATGTTCCATTCCTAACATGAAGTAAATCTTTGGAACCAAAAATTTTGGACCAGCCTTTTTGCTTGAAAAAGAAAACAATGAGACCGTTTTGAATACGTCGGACACATGACGTCACTTTTATAAAAGCTCTGAAAGGAATTTTATCTCAAAGGCACCCTTTTTGTATTCAAGACTGCGAGCCTAACCTTGGAATTCGCTAAGATTTAGCAGTGGGGATCGATTACGATACCAACTTCATACAGCGAGTATTACCTAACTAACTTGAATACGGTTTCTTAATGCGTAATAGCAAACGCATAACGCTTAAACAACTTGTTATATTCCGTATTTATTAATATTTAAGCATTATTCAGTTTAATTAAGTTAGTTGGGTGCGGTTTTGACGGCATTGGCGAAAAAGTTTGGTTTCTAAGCTACGGCGGTAACGCCATCTAGCATTGAGTAGCTGAACTTTTACTAATTTTGTTGCAGCAAATACGTAAATTGTTGTCAAAAAAAATTAACTGTACTTATTACAAGTCAAGAATTTGCTAATTAATTTTTCAAAGCATTTCAAGTGTGAAAATAATTCCCTCATTAACATTTAGCTAAGAAACTCGCTACTAGATGGCGCTGAACATCCTGCGTAACACTTGGGTCACCGACCGGCCACACACTGTCATAATATTTTTTTTAAAGCAAACTGCATAGTTACGATAATCGTTCACTGACCGATTGGTATTTATTGTTTTGTTAATTTACTTTTGTTCATAACCTATAACAATTATGGCTGCGCTAATCGGGTACGAACTGCACTGCAGTTGCTTATTTGCTAGACTAAAATACGCTTCGGTAATTACGCATAGGTAGGTATTTTCCTTGGTTTTGTATCGATACTGGTACAGTACCTCTTTATATTTATTTGTGGTAAGACTGGCTGCTTATTTTTATTTAGGTACTTGGGTCTCGCCTTATCGGCGCCCGATAGTACCTAAACGTATCGTCTAGGTTCACACTCGTAGGCAATCGTCGATGTTCGAATTTCTTGGGGACCAACTAAGTTTTTAACAAAGACATAGGTTTTCTCAAGTATAAAGGCTACAAAAATGAAGAAGAACGCGGGTAATATTTAAACAAAATCAATTAAAAATTTCTACCAGTAGAGCCAGCCAAAGTTAAAGCCGATAGCCTTCATATGAAATGTTACGTCCGGAAAAGTACTATCACCACCTAACCTATATCCACCACCAAAATCACATCCCTGTAGCAGGTTTTTGCCATAGACAGACTAGGGCTTAGAGTCTACACACTTGATACACAAGCACCTAAAACCTAATTTATTATCTGTCTTTCATGCCTCGAGTGCCTCGTTGGTCTGGCTGGTGGTCGCAAGCGCGACTGCTGAGCATGAGGTCCTGGGTTCGATTCATCAGGTCGGGCAAATTATTATTGGGTTTTTCCATCAGGAATTGCTCAGAAGCAGCCACGGAGTCTGGATTTGTGCCTAGTTGATGACAATAGGCTTGCCCTCTACTATATAGGACCTAAATATAATTGGCGAAATCTGGGTGTACTATTAGGAGCACCTTTGTCTAAGTCCGGAGACTTAGGCAAAGGTGCTTTGGGTGTGGGTTTACAGGCGTAATGTTATGTCATGTCTTTCATTTTATTTCTTTATAAAAAAAACTACTTCTAACTTAAACCACAGTTTGACTTAGCAACTACGAGTATCGTTTTAAATTCTAGCGGCACGATGTATGTGATGCCAACGGTAACAGCAGCTGTTAAACGCACCTGTAACATACATGGCTTCGCGGTAGGTGCTTAGCGGTATTGGCAGGGGTACGGTATAGCTACCAGTATTTAGTTGAACGAGGTAATCTGACAGTGGGGACAACTTGTAGGGTAATCTATTAACTTTTAAATTCTGAATGGTAGACCTTGAGGGTAGTTAACATAATTATCTAAATATACAAAAAAGATAAGACCTAACTTACTTGCTATCTTCGAGCACCCAGCTCTTACTTATATACACAGAATACCCTTTTTGATAAAGTCAAGGAATAAAGCCGATTTTTCTAAAATATTGGGAACTAGCTTTAGCTCGCGGGTTCACTCCAGTTATGTACGGAATGTACTCACGGGACCGTCTTAAATGTAGCCATAACGTAGTAATATAACACTCGGGGATAATGTAGGTTCCCGTTAGTAAAATAATTTTTAGAATTGGATTAGTAGTTTCGAAGATTACCCCATACATACAAACTTACAAACAAATTTTACCTGTATAAAGTATTAGAACGGTATAGATAAAGAGATTTTCAGCCGAAGTCGCTGTCTCAGTGGTTTAAGGTCTACTTTCAGCCAGGAAATTAAAACCAACTCTAGTGGTTTTCTGATATGCATAAACCAAATTCTGATTAGGACACTGTTTAAACTCTACGTATTACTATCCGTATTAAAGATTTTAGTA
Source organism: Eurois occulta (assembly GCA_950022335.1). Classification (NCBI taxonomy): domain Eukaryota; kingdom Metazoa; phylum Arthropoda; class Insecta; order Lepidoptera; family Noctuidae; genus Eurois; species Eurois occulta. Next base: position 6,570,270 of record OX465506.1, read on the forward strand.
GTAAATTAAATTAGTAACCAACATTTCAAAATTTAACACAATTAAAATGACTTAAGATTTCTGCCTGCAAACGCACCCACAGTTCCGAGGAATTTCGTTCTGAATGAGCATTTATTTTTAACCCATCAAATCATTCAAGTTGTACTCCGCCCTCTATATTTGGAAGGCAACTCAGAGAACATACGTTTTCGCCTACATAATTGGACAAGAGTATATTTTTTGCTTTAATAAAATAATAAATGACACATCAATAATCTAATGAGTAATAGGCTCAGATCAGAGATGCAAAACCTATGTGTTTTGACTAAGTGATCATTAACTTGCCTCTTTCCTGAGTTTCGGCTAAGTTTGTGCAAAAATTTAATATTAAAACGACGACTTTAGCGCCTTTAGCTGACTATTTTAGTCCAGTTGGACAATCTAGAGAGTTCTGTGGCCACCAAAAGGTTGATACTCTAGAAAATTTGAATTCTTAACATATATGCAAGCCATTTTGCAAACACAATATCGAAATTCATAAATAAATGTAGTATCTTCTAATATAACTACCCTACCCTGTTTAACCTTTCAAATTCAAATTCTTTATTTCAGACATGAGTGTTAGTTTCAACAAAATAACTTATTAACTAGTGTGTACTAGTGTATTTTATTATTGCTTGTCACATAACCAACCAAAGGTTTGCAACGCCTGCCACAGATATTTTAGAATACAAAAGCGAATGATTAATTACTATCCTATGTATAATTGATGGTTTTTTAAATGCTATGTCTTCTGGTACCAATACATTACTTTTTTATTGCTACGTGTTACAATACCAATTTTTCTTTCAATTACGTTTTTGTCGGAGGGCATTATTATAGTAATATCATTGTATATGTAGTACAGGTTATTTGGTATCAATGAAGATTTTTTTTGTTCAAATTCTGACAAGAATCTCATAGGTAGAGAATAATCATTACTCAATTTTCATTTTTACTTAGGAATTCTACCCTGTAGAGAAATGTCGATGCGATTTTATGTTATCTTGAAGATAACGATTTTTTGTCAAGGAAACTATCTTGAAATTGCACAAGAAATCCTACGCGGCGCTTTGTAGTCTGAACTTCGAACGACTCATTCGCAAATGAATAAATACTTACAAAACTTTACGCAAAACAAACAATATAACGATGATTGCAATAAAAATACACATTTTCCTTGACGAGGTACGTATTGCATGGAAAAAATAAATCAAGCATGCGTCATAAGAGGTACATAATACGAAGATAAGCCCGCGCAAGGGGTCGTTCACCTCAGTTTGGCAGTTTGAACTTTGGTACTGCCACTCGACGATAGATGGCGGTTTTCTCAAAATTGGACAGTTTTTATTTACGACATAGTAAAAATGTTTTATAAGAATTCTACTAGATCGTTCGGAGTTCAGTGATTCGTTGTTTTTACGTGTTAGTGTGTTACTGAGTTTAAACGTGGATGTACTGACTATGTAAGATTGTAACCGTTTTAGAGCTCTTCGCAGTATGAATTAAACTCTTCATTGTTTGACTTTAGATATTAACTAATTTACTACAGTTTTACAATATTTTCCATACTTAATGAATTAAAACCTTAACGATTGCTTTCCTCATTCCTACTGTTTCATACGACCAAATTAATAGTGATCAACTTTGTATCTGCACTAATTGGCCAATATTTGACATAGGAATGTATAATAAATAGCGTTCCTACAGATTTATCGATAAACATTTCCAGATTCTCTTATAATGGCTTGCAATACACAAAGATACCTCGCAAGATTAAAATAATCGCATATTTTATCTCCATCTCGTTATTAATACACCATCTCATTTTTTCAACACTCACAATAAAATTTTATACACTTGAAACCATTACAAACATTACCAAAAATAGTAGCACAATCATTTCTGATAGGGTGTAATTCAAACTCGGTTCATTAACCCTCAAGTTTGACCTTTAGTGCGTCTACTCGATAAGAGATGGCGCTGTTCAAAGGTATTTCCCTGGTACGTCTGGTGTAGAGTGCGTTGCTCTTTACCTCAGGTTGTTGGACCCAACGAAAATGTTTTGGTAAAAAGCTGAATAAGTAGTATTGTTAATTTATTTGTTTATCAAATGACTTATCTTTCTTGTTTGTCTCGTATTGTTTGAATGTTCGTTAGTAATTGGAATCATGTTTAAAGAAAAGCCATTTCATTCGATGTTTTTGATCCCGGAAGGGCCGAAATGTGTTGATGTGAATCGGAATTTTTATGAATGTTTACCTTACACACACATACATACATACATTTTAGCTCGAAGCTCGCTAAACGTGTTTCGTCTTTCAATAATGGACCTTACTATAAATATTACCAATAAAATCGAGGAAAAAATTTAAACTAGAAGGAATGAGGAAACTATTGCAATTTTTAGAAGTACATGAAGCAGTTTAACCGTAATTAGAGTTTAATGAAAATGAGTTTTACATAGCTCTGATAACTGTTAAACTCCATTTTTAAAGATAACTTCAGTACATTCATACTAATTTTATTTGCTAGTTCTAATCAAATCCTGTAGATGGTTTTTAAATTTAAATTTTCTACATGACATCCACGTTCTATATTTAAAAGTCCTTCTACTTATCTTTGGAAATAAATAACAGACTTTCTTTAATCGATAAGTTCCGAATTTGAAATTCCTCGTGTCTAAATTATTGCTATGTGCAAATAAACCGGATCTATAAAGATAAGTTCCATATTTAAAATGCGATGTTTGCTTATTTCACTTGAAAATAGCGTTAATAAAATTCATCCAAAATATTTGAGCAACATGGAATTAGGAACTGCAGCCGGTAATAGGGTCACCCCCTACTATTACATCATCATTATCAACATCTGTCTAGCCTTTTCTTTTCGGGTCGCCGTCCAGTCTAACCGGATGCAGCTGAATACCAATACTTTACGTGAGCGACTGCCTATCTGACCTCCACAACCCAGTTATTCCTGGTAATACGATGATAACCCTTGGTAAGACTGGTAGTCAGACTTTCTGGCCACTGTCTAGCAGTAACGACTGTCAAAGATCTACAAATGACACCCGGGACCAACGGCTTAACGTGCTTTCCGAGGCACGGTGGCAAGCACATCACGGTCGCCCCCTTTTACATGGGACTAAAACATAATTGGCGAAATGTGGGTGCACCATTTGGTATGTACACATCTGCTTCACCATCAAGAGTTACAGGCGTAATGTTATGTAAAAGGCCCTATCCTAATTTGAGTCCTTACATCGACTGCCTCGTTCGTCTAGTAGACACTAAGGCTACTGCTAAGCATGAGGTACGCATGTTTGATTCCTAAGCCGGGAAAAGTGTAATTGGACTTTCGCATTTGTGTTTTAGTAGTAGTTAGTAGCTGGATTTGTTCTCAGTTAGGAGTTATTAACGGTTTTAGGCTCTGAAATGATAAAAACATAAAATGTACTAAAATAGGGGTGGACCTACAATCCTACATACCAAAAAATGTCAAGGGGGAAAAAAGATTTATTGTTTTTTTTTTCGTGTATTTCTGCATAATTACAGCTAACATACAGGTAAATAACAATATATATAATTTGTTTTATGTTCCCTATGAGGTTTGACGCCTATTGTACTGGTAAATAAGGCAAATGAATGTCTCGATAATGCTTATTAACATTAATATTACTCAGAATAGCCGAAAGTATGTCAATGACCTAGAAAAATAAACTCCATGTGGATTCTAATTATTATAATTGATTAATATACTTGGAATTGACACTGCAGTGTCAAATGGTACACGGAAAATGGCTTCCTTCCTTGTCGCTTCCTTTCAAATGTGTAACATCTCGCTTGTTTACTTCGAAGGTCTAGGCAGAGATGTATACTTAGAGGGAACTCAGTGACTATATGTTTTGCGTAGAGTTACTTAGTTTGATGTACCGAATGCTTAGCTGACGGCGTGAAGGGTCCGTTAAAACTTTGTATTTCACTTGTTATGTATATAAGTCTCGAGACTTAAACATAACTGAGCCTATTGCCATCAAATGGGCACAAATCCATAATAGCTTCTACTAGAATTCCTGATGGATAAGTCCAATTACAATTTATTCGAGCAGGGAATCAAATCCATGACCTCAGTTAAGCAGTCGTGTTTGCGGCCGCTAGAACAAAGAGGAAAATGAATCCTTCCCGTTTTATACACTCTGAACAGAACATAAACTCTCGTCTGTTTTTCCTGAAGACTTAACAGGGGTGTAAAAGACCAATAAAATATGCCCTACCTAGGAATCTAACCCAGGATCTCATAATCGGCAGTAGCGCTTGGGACCACTACACCAAAGACTCAGTTTATAGTCACCGAAACCCTTTTTTATTAGTAACTATTCCTCAATTACAACTAGTAGAGAAATATTTGACATTTAATTGAGCTCAACGACCCGACATGTTGGACTAGACGGGTCTTAGATAAAGACATGTATTGAATCACATACAAGCCTTGTCAATGGTTTTACCTACATTTTGTCCTGCTACTCTTTTCCCAACTAAGTTCTAATCCGTTCTGCCATAGGTACTAGCCGTGCCTCGCGGTTTCACCCGCTTGCTCAGCTCCTAACGGTCGTAGCGTGATGTTAAATAGCCTGTTACCTTCCTCCAGAATTGGGCTATCAAATGCAATACGGGTTTTTCAAATCCGACTTGTATTTTCAGACATTAGCGACTTGGAACAAAATACAAACAAATTCTTCAACTTTATTATTCGTCGTCGTAACGGCCAAAAGCCTGAAAGTCTGACCACTAGTTTACCAAGGGGTATCGTACTACCCAGTACTAACTGGGTTGTGGAGGTCTAGGCAGTCGCTCCATGTAAAATACTGGTGTTCAACTGCATCCGGTTAGACTGGAAGCCGACCCTAACATAGTTGGGAAAAGGCTGGGTAGATGATGAGCTGTGAATTTATATTATAGCCCACTATAAAAGAGCTGGAATAAGGCTGGCAAGTGATGAACTGCGTAGGTATTAAAAAAGTGGGTGTTTGGTAGGTAAACCTCTAATTTTTGGAATGATAGTATACATATAAAAGAAAGAAATAAAAAATATTTATTTGTCGCAGGGACATGACGTGCATACTAAAAAATATATAACAATAATTATAAAACGCATAAAAAATATTATAAATACAACAGCACAGAAACAAAAAAAAAATATATAAGCATAATCAGCATATTATAATGTCCCACTGCTGGTACACAAGTGTCCTCGAGTGGGCATACATTTGGACATACCAATTTTTATTTATATATTTGTCTCTGCTCTATGATTAATAAAATTTTATCTTCAATTACATTCTTATGTATTCGTATTTATTTTTGATATGAGGAAACATTATAAATATGCTTTATTTAATTTGTGATTTGACTTCAATATAAGGATAGTATGATTGATGTTTTAAAGGAAGGAAGCAAAGAAATAATTATTATTTCTTGATGAGAATTATATGGATTTAATTGGGATATTACTTTTGCTACTATTTTGTCATACTCCTGTATTTATGGTTAGACTGGAAGCCGACCCCAACATAGAAAAGGGGAAGCTGATGATGATTTTTGATTCAATAGTGTGTTAAGGGCAAGAATCGTATTTATTTTCAATTTAGGCTGATGTAATATTATAAAAACACAACTTTAAGGTACATAATTTTTTACATTTAAAAATGAATTTCGGTAAGGTATGTATTTTAAATTTTTACTTATAATTATATGAACGCAACTTTTAGCAATAATTCGCAATAAATCCGCGATATTTCGCAATACTATTTTACAAAAAAAAAAGCGGAACACTAACCTCCGCATTAAAGCTTAATCAAACAAGGTAACTTAACCTTCAACACAGATAAACGATTTTAAATTCAAAACAAACTTCCAAATTCAAATGCAGTCGCCCAATGACGTCACTCGATGATTAGCCATACTATCAGCTGACGTAAGCTGTCAAAGTATCGCTATCTCACTCTAACATTATTTATAAGCGGCCAGCGACCGGGTCAATGAACTGCCAAAATTCTTGGGTTCAATGAACGACCGGGAGTTGAACGCTCGACTTCGTTGAGTACTTACTTTGCTATTTTTTTCTGTATGTAGGACCTGTTCCGTATTTCACTACCCTGGGAGGATTTTTTTTAGGATTTTTGGAGCAGGATAATATAGGGTATGTTTTTTGGGGTAAATGTGGGCGAAATTTTAATTAGAAAAGTTGTTTTTTTTATGTGTTTTCGTATTTTTTTCGAGATCTGCTTGTAGTTTTTACGGGTAAAAGCGTTAAGGTTAGTAAAAATACGTGTCTGTAGTTAAACTTATGCATTATTATATATTAACATGAAAAATGAGTTGTTTTAATAGAATTGATTCACGTAAACAGCATATTTTTGGCACATGTCTTTAAAAATAAAACTCAAGACTGTTTTGAATATTTCTAATGTTTTTCTAAATGTTCTGTTTCCTCTAATAACATAGAATGTATTAAACATTTTTCATATATAAAATCAACTTTTTTAATGACTCCCGTAAATAAAATTCAGAAAAAAAATAGTCATACGTCTATGTTTTGCAACAATATATTTTAACACATTTTCGTCAATAATTTCAATATTGTACTAGTAATAAACAAACAGGACAACAGCGAAGGTAGAGCTACACTAAAAAGAATTTTTTCGGGGTTCAACGACACTTTGTTTGTGTAATTTGAACCTAGAAACAGTGCTCAGAGAACAGAAAACGAATCCTAATGAAATCAAGACATACAACTACTTTAAAAAGTAAAAACGTTAAAAGAAAAAACATTTTAAACACTTTTTAACTAGTGGCAACACAAAATTCGTTTTTATTATCAAAAAAAAATGTAGTCTTCTTTTTTTACTGTTTTAAAAATCAAATATGTTTTGACACTGATTATCGGTTTTTGAAAGCACTAATCATAACCAGGGTTTTGATGAGTAAATCTGTAAGAAATCTACTGTCAAACTTTATGTTAGCTGGTTGGATTGGTAAGCCAAAATATTAATAGACAATCATTTGAGTTCTGATTCTATAATACTTAAACAGGATTTCAAAAACTGAGTATTTTTAAGGAAATTGGTCAAAAACGTACGATTATCTCGTACTTACTATTTATTAAATGAAAAAAGAAACACAAATATTTTTTTTTCTTTTAAAATTAATACATGGATATAAAAAGGGATTAACATCTAAATACATTCTGAAAAATCCATAAATCTTCCAAAAAAAATAAATTATTTTTAATGTTGTTTTCACATACCTAATCTCCTAAACTACTGAACCGATTTCCGTAGAACTTTCGCTGTTTTCTAGAGCGATTTATCATCACACCGAGTTATTTGGAAACCGGGCTACGCAGTGTATTAATGACAAGGTCGTCGTTACACAATATAGTTTAATTAATGAGTGTTTATGAGTCAGAAGCCCTCTGGGTCAGTCAACAAGTATGTATCAGAAAAAATGTGCGTATGAATTGACATAATACCTCATCATTATTTGGGGCTAATAATTATATCAACCTGTATTTGTCTGACCATAGTGTAATGTTCCACTGGGACTCACACCACTCTGTGAAAGAGTGAGCTACAATCCACCTTTGGGGCTCATTGCATATTGGTAGATATCACAAGTCTTTGAATTTTTTATTCTAGGACATGCCGGTTTCCTCACGATGTTTTCCTTCACCGTTTTGAGATCAGTGGTGATGAAATAAATTACACAAAGTAATGCGCCTGCCTGGGTTCGCACCCATCACCTAGATAGATCTCGTAAATCAGGGCAGTTACCACTGGGCCCGTGGGTCGCCATATGCTCTTGATCAGAACAGCTCATGCCGTAAAAATATTAGCAAGTCAACAAGGTATTGGTGGAAGTCGTATTGGGCCCTCGCTGTGGCACGGCCTACACTCTTTCTGGCAGAGAACATGCCTGCATCAAAGCCAGGGTCAAAGTATTTATTAGTCTGGTTTTTGGTGATGAGGAAAATGTGAGGAAAGTTTCGAGTATGAATGTGGATAGCTATAAGAGTAGAGGAAGACCAGAGAAACGATGGATGGACTGTGAAGGATGATATGGCTAGAAAGGAGGTGTCTGATAAGATGGCGAGTAATAGAGAAGTATGGAAGAAGTCATGCTGCGCCGACCTCAAATAAATTGGGATAGCGGGTAAGATAGATGATGTGATTTTTTGTGATACAGTAAGTCTTATAGTCCTTATATCCCAAGTGGAAATCTCCTTCTCAGCGTGTTGATGACTATCTAAATTGATTCAGCCCATTTGGCGAAGAGTTTGGCACTGTCAGTGGCGTCTATCAGCTCCTGTAATGTGCAAACTGCAGTACTGTCAGGACACGTTATTATATACTTAGGTGGTATATAGGCTGACTGGCCAGGGTCTGGCAGACGTACCTTTCAGTATCGCTGTGAGGAGTCTATTTTAATACCTAACTGTACTGTTATACAGTACTTACTATACCCATGATATCACGTTTAAGTTCTAAAGGTCAAAGCTCATTGTTAGGTCGATCGCGCATAGACAATGTACAGGCGGACAGACATGTGCTGACGTCACGTTTTCATTATGTTCGTAATCTGGCTATCTGGATGGGATTAATGAGAGTTAGAGGCCGCCATTTTGGGTTTCTAACGTGCCAGACAGATGTTTTAGTTAAATAGTGGGAGATATTGCGTGTAAGACCTATTTGAGACTCGCGCAGATCAGGGAAGTATGGCCATAAATGGGTGTAAGCTTGTTATTCTGCAATGCCTCGTTAGTTTAGTGGTTGCAAGCGCGACTGATAAGCATGAGGTTCGCGGTTCGATTCCCAGGTCGGGCAGAGTGTTATTGGGTTTTTCCACGAAGAATTTCTCAGTAGCAGCCACTGAGAAATTCATGATGGGTAAGTCTGGATTTATGCCCGGTTGATGGCAATAGTCTCGCCCCCTATCACATGGGACTTAAACATAACTGGCCAAATGTGGGTTTACTGTTAGGTACACCTCTGCCTCGTCAGACATGATGGTATGTCGTTTGGTAGAAAAAGACGTGCTGCGCCGACCCCAAATAAATTGGAATAAGGGCAAGGATCTAGAGAATGATGATGGTATCAGATCAGCCGTTGGTTCCGTCTGTCATTTGTAGATCTTTGACAGTCGTTAAGGTGGCTCGAAAGTCTGACAACCAGTCTTACCAAAGAGTATCGTGTTACCCAGTGCTAGCTTGGTTGTGGAGGTCAGATAGGCAGTCGCTGCATTTAAAATACGGGTATTCAGCTGCATCCGGTTAGACTGGAAGCCGACCCCTTGGGAAAAGGCGGCAGATGATGAATGATGATGGTATTAGAAAAAAAGTCGGTGTCCACCCTTTTGAAATTACAGGCGTGATATTAGTTTAGTTTATAAACTAACATAGTATACAAGCAGAGTGATTCGTCAGTTTTCAGCGCGTCGATGGCCGGGGCGGGGTGAATAACCTCTGTTTTGGTAGTCGGAACATAATATTTTGTTTCGAAAAGACTCTTATATCACTTCTTATTCTTTGCGAGAAAAGTGATTCTTTATTTCGTAATAAAAACTTGTTATTTGCAGAGGTCATGAGTTCGATTCCACGTTTTGGGTCATTTTTTTTTGCCAAAAAATGTACGAATTGTTACATTTTTTGGATGATACAATCGTATTTTACATAATTTGATCATTATCAAAAGTTATTAGTCTATTTAACGTAACAGCACGCCTGTAATCCCAGAAGGGCTAGGCAGAGATATATCTACCTAATAGTACACCCACATTATGCCAGTTATGTGTAAGTCCGATGTATTAGGGGGCGACCCCATTGCTATCAACCGGATGCAGATCCAGACTCCGTACTGAGAAATTCCTGATGGAAAAACCCAATGATCCCGGGAATCCATCCCTCGACCTCATGCACAGAAGTCGTGCTTGCAACCACTAATCAATTATGCATAGTATTTTTTTTAATTAATCGCCAATATTATATCAGTTCCCCAAAGCTGGAAAGAAGAAGTAGCGGAGCAAAGTCCATGGCAACTCATCTATCTGCATCAAAAACATTCCAGCAGTTTCGTAGCTACAACGTCACAAACTGACTCACTGATTCAGAAACACATTTCTAGTTTAACACCTCGTTGATAGGTTCTTTTAACATTTCTGACTCCATAAAACTTTGTTTTAGTCTTGTGCTCGTAAGCGCGACTGCTGAGCATGAGTTCCTGGGTTCTATTCCCAGGTCGGGCAAAGTGTTATTAGGTTTTCCATCAGAAATTACTCAGTAGCAGCCACTGAGAAATTCATGATGGATGGACCTGGATTTATGCCCGGTTGATGGCAATAGGCTCGCCTTTATTACATGGGACTTAAATATAACTGGCGAAATGAGGGTGTGCTATTAGAAACACCTCTGCCTAACCCTTCAGGGATTACAGGAGAGATGATACGTTTGTGTAAAAGTTCCATAATTTTTACAATCTATGTCAACATTAAATGGTATAATCGGACGGCTCTGTTTACACTGGTCGGTAATTTCGCACGTTTGACTATGCGGGGGTACGTTGACCCGTCGGTAGATTTGATAACTGGTCAATGGTTTGAGGAAGTTCTCTGTTGTTATATGTTTCAAAGGGCGTGGTGGAATTAAGGATATTTATTGGTTTACAGGAAAAAGAAGAAAGAAAAACATAATTATGCATTTTGGAATTTAGGATAATTCTGTTATCAATAAAATTAACAGAAAATTGTGAATACATTTTTGAATGACCTTGGAATCATAGCTTTATTATAACCTTACACAACCAACCTTGTTGTAAGTAGTGATCAATTGGCGCGTAAAATAATAGTTGAGAATTAAAAAGTAAACTTCGCTTTTTCGAGAACCGAAAATAAATGTCATAAAAAAAAACCCTACATTTGCCAAATCAATATTTGAACATTCAAAGTAAATATCTACTTTCAATTTATCAGAGACTCAAAGAAATGCCAAATAATCGAATAAACAATTTCTTATCGAACGGTGATATTCGAAAAAATCAAAGTAAAAGGTTACTAAAGTCCATACAGATACATAGATAGTTAGAAAGAGATGCAATATACTTTTTGAATACAGATAAGTATGAGTTAGCATTATGGCACAACATGGCGAAATTCTAATGCCATATAATATGTCATTGAACTTAGAAAACCATATTTTCTATGACACACAATGTAATATGACAATGCAGAATCCAGGGGTAAAACAATTTTGCATTACTGAAGTTGTACAATGATCTTAAAAAAATTGACTGAAACCCTTTTTTGGTAAACATTACAGAAATTGTCTGCGGAAATTGTATTTGAAAAAACAAAAGAATATATTATTTCTTTTCAAAATTCGAACGCGTTCTTTCTATTTTTGAATCCACGATGATTTAAATTGGAAACAAATGAGTTCGCTGTCGAATTTTGTGTAGTCTGAATTGCACTATTCCGTCAAATTCATTGCAGTTTTTTATTTTTTTCATGAAATTTCAGAAAACCCTTGCAATGACACTGTTTTGTTGCCGCCATCTTAGGTTTCATGGAGCAATAATCTGTCTAAATACAGTATTGACTCAATTCAGGGCATTACACGCATCGCATAATATGCGTATCATCTTTGGAACGTGCGGCAAAACACGGTACTAATTTCAAATCCATACAATTTAACGGACCCCTGTCAAATATCCTTGACAAGCCGTGCCATCACAAAATGCAAAGTTTAATTTGTTTTAGTGACGTGTCATTTTACACGTTTTCCTCAAACACGATGTTCCCAATACTAATTGTATTGCGCAAGATGAGTGAGTTGTATCGTCAAAACAGTCATACTAGCCGAATTCTAGAAGTTTCGTGTTGAGTTGATTGAACTTCCTGAAGGCAAAAATCAGAGTTACTCAATTTTTGATATAAACCAAATATAATGGGACAAGGGCAGAAAGATAGTGATGAGTCATTGATTGGGATTAAATGAACTTAGAGGGTTGTATTGATGATTTTAATGAATATAAACTGTAACTACATACGTGTTACGGTCGCGAATCATATTTTGTTCAACATACAGCCGGACACTGGCCTGTAAATTGCGAAAAACGTAAGACCCTGCTATTCTAGAGTTTCCCCCTTATGTCCTTTTTTAAAGTTGGATTTAAGAATTGATCTTTTATTCAGTCAGCAATATTGATGAAGAAACATTGTCTGCCTGCCTTTTCTTATCTAGGTCGGTGTCAGCTCCCAGTCTACCACTATGCTACATGGAGCGACTGCCTATCTAACCTCCGAAACCCAATTACTGAGTGCCCTCCTGTGCATATCATGAACTTAAGTTCCTTAACCCGTCTAGGCTATTTTAACCCCATAGACAAACACGTATAATAGTACTATACTTCACCCTCGCATACAAAGTAATGAACTCTAAAAAATTTGAACCATCCGGGTTCAACCACATACAGTCACCCCTTGTGACGACACAGGGATTCGAACCCGCACCAAGGCCAAACTACGAAGGTCGTCCATTGACACCGTACGTTAACCTAACGGTCATTGGTTCACAGTTTCACACGATTTTATACTAAAATTGGATGTAAGACAATGTAGAGTACAGTTTATGGAGCAGAGACAAAATGTTTCGGTGGTTGGTCGTATAGGTTGGTAGTTCTGTCAATTAAAAAGTTCGCTTCGAAGTTCGAATATCACTGAAGTGATCGAACACATTTTAAAAACGAACTCATTTGTTTTTGGTATTACACCAAATCATTTTGGGCTTCTATCATTCGAAATACAAAGTGATTTCAAGAGGCTGAAGTAAAGGGCATCGTGATACCCAGTCACTGAATTATGGAGGTCAGATAGGCACTCGCTCCATGTAAAATACTGGTATTCAGCTGCATCCGGTTAGACTGGAAGCCGACCCCAACATAGTTGGGAAAAGGCTCGGCAGATAATGATGTTAAGAGGCTCCAGGGCAGTCATTGCAGGGTCCTGGTGTGAAGAGTATTGTTAAAATTACAGCAATAGAACTACACAGGCTTATATTGAGAATGATATCATTTCAATAGGATAAACTACAGACGGAGTAAATCTCTAGGTAAGTATAGGTCAGTACTACCAGAAAAGTTCATTGCTCGGCCGACGACCGCCGAAAAAAGCCGAATTTTGCCGAATCTATGTCAATTTTAAATAGTACGTTCTATGTTTAATGTTTTGTTTCGTTTAAAAATAAGTATGGGAGACGCCATATTTGTTTTTTCGGAGAGTTTATTGGACTTTTATAGTTGATTTGCTATGACTATAATAATTATGTAGTTTCAGGCAATAATTGTAGTTCTGGAGTAGCTAGTACAGACTGATAATACGTTCAGGCAATAAGTAGTAGATTATATTTATATCTCAAGCTTTTGTATCCAAATTATGAATAAAATGTATTTACAATAATTTTTCCCACGAAAACGTCATAGAACAGAGAATGATCACCTCATTGGCAGACCAATTTGCAATACCTGTTTATTTTTGGTAGGAAGAAAGACATTACTGAAATATCACATTCAAATATTATGTCCCTATAAACTTACCTTATTTTTCCTACAAAAAAGTACCTCAATCAATTTTACCCGACCTCAGATTCAAACCCACATCCCTCCCACTCCTGTACCCAACTACCCTTTCACAACCGAAAAACCAGCCAGAACAGAAAAAGGCGTTCCCCATCTATCATTATGTCCCTCCTCAGTTCAATACTCTCTCGTCATGTTTTTGTTAGAGGCCTACCACCCTCAGAGGGCATTCCCTCTGAGGGTAAACGACCTCTGATAGGTAACAGACCCCTATAAACTTAATGCAGGCACCTAATGTGTTAGTGGTGGCCGTTAAAAGGGGTATATTGAGCAAAATTGACCGAATTAGGGGTCTTTTTTTGTGTAGAAGGAAGTTTCGGGGTGTTCAAAAAGGTTAAATTAAAAAAAGGTTCTAGTTACTGTCTATATCGATTTTTTTTAGCTTTGGCAAACAACATCATGCCTGTAAATGAATGGCTGTGGTAGGCAGTCTTAGACCCTCATTTCACCAGTTTTAAGCCATGTTAATTGTAATTAAATAGGGGTATTGAGTATTGATCAAGTCGCCTATTTGCAATATTTCCGAATTAACCTTTTTATAGAAAAAGTTTTTTTCTGAGTTTATGATTCACACTTATTATGTATTTAAATCGGAAATTCTTAATACTGAATGGGCCTTTCCAAAAGTCTTTTTAAATTAACGACGCAACTTTTGTAAGGATGTTGTCATAATTGAAACAGGTGACAGGGTATTGAACTTCTTGTTGCAGCTGTTTATACCAATTTGAGACATTCTTTTCCTCTTTGACCAAAGTTGACATCGTTTGCCTAGATTTTTCCAAGTATGAAAAACATATAACATTTTTTCTAATCTAATCATATACAGTTGAATACCAGAATTTTACATGGAGCCTATCAGGGGGTTTAAAATGGCCGCTTTAGCAGAATCATCATAGGATAAGACATCCTCCTACATCTGGTCGAGTCAGCTAGTTTGCATGTATTGCCTCTGCAACCTACACATCACAACACGGTTGGTGATGATACTTGGCTCGACCTAATCCTCGTCTCTAATCCTTCCCTAGTCTCCTCACATGGTCAACATGTCGCTCCTGGCTTCTCCCATCATGACCTCATTTTCCTGTCTTATGTCCTTAAACCTCCCAAACCCAAACCTACAGTCCAGCACAGGCGTGCCTTTGCGCGGATGAATGCTGAGAAACTCCTACAAGATGCTTCTAATATTGATTGGTCACCCCTGGAGGAAGCCACTTCAGTTGATGACAAAGTGCATCTTTTTAATTCAGCTGTAGTCAAGCTGTATGACACCCATGCTCCTATCAGGAAAGTCAAGCTGAAGCGCCCGCCTGCACCATGGATGAATAGGGGAGTTCGAATGGCAATGCGACGAAGGGACCGCGCGTTCCGGAAGTTTAAAAAGGATCGGTCGGAGGATAATTGGACCCTCTTCAAAACTGCTCGCAATCGTTGTAATCAGATGATACGTAACGCTAAACGCCGCCACATTCTTCACAATATCACTTCTTCTTCTCCTGCTGATATTTGGAAGTTCCTTGGAACTCTAGGTATCGGCAGATCGCGACATTCAGATCTTCCTAATACATTTGGTTTGGACGATCTAAATCGCCATTTCGCCACTGTTCCCACTCTTGATAGTCTAACCAAATGTCAAACCATTGGCTATCTTGCTGGTCTGACGCGACCCAATATTACGCCCTTTGCCTTCACCCCAGTCGAGCCGGGAGAGATCAAAAAGATTATCCTCTCCATTAAATCCAAAGCCGTGGGCTGTGATAACATCAGTCGCCACATGATTGTGACGGCTCTTGATCAGCTCCTTCCTGCAATCTCCCATATCATTAACTTCTCCCTTTACTCCGGTGTTTTCCCTTCGCTCTGGCGGAAAGCCCTTGTGCGACCACTGCCTAAAATTCCTAATCCCACTCTTCCCAGTCACTTTCGACCAATTTCCATTCTTCCCTTTTTATCTAAAGTACTCGAGGCCTGCGTCCATAAACAATTCTCTCAGTTTATTCACCAAAACTCTCTCATTAGTCCATTCCAATCCGGATTCAGGCCCGGTCACAGTACCACTTGTGCTCTCCTTAAAGTGACTGACGATATAAGACGGGGAATGGAAGACACCAAGGTTTCCATTTTAGTGTTGATAGATTTCTCCAATGCATTCAATACCGTCAGTCACGAAGTCCTCTTATCCATCCTCTCCTATCGAATGGTCTCCCCCGAGGTTTTGCATTGGTTCTCCTCCTATCTTCGGGGGCGTCAGCAGTCAGTTCTTGCGGGAGACTCTTCTTCCAGCTGGTGTGATCTTGATGCTGGCGTCCCTCAAGGCGGTATTTTATCTCCTCTTCTGTTCTCTATTTTTATAGATCTCATAACCACCGAGCTTCAGTGTGCGTATCATCTTTACGCTGATGACTTACAGCTCTACAGTCGGGCAGGTGTTGACAACTTATCTGATGCGATTGAGGAGCTAAACCGGGATCTAGCTGTGGTGAAAAACTGGTCTGATCGTTTCGGGGTAGCCGTTAATCCAACCAAGTGTCAGGCTATCATTATAGGGAGCTCCCATAGCTTACGGAAGCTGAATGGATTAACGGTGCCGCCGGTTACCTTTGACGGTACAGTCATCTCGTTTAGCTCTGACGTCAAGGATCTGGGGCTGCACGTTGACACTTGCCTGGACTGGCGTAAGCAGGTCGCGGTTGTGAGCAAAAAAGTCACCGGGACGTTGCGGTCACTTTATAGATTGAAAAATATTCTTCCATCACACATAAAGGTAATGCTGGTTCAGTCCCTTATCTTCCCCATACTTGACTATGGTGATGTGTGTTACTATGACCTGAATGCAGATCTCCTCAATAAACTCGACCGACTTCTAAATAACTGCATTCGATTCGTATTTAATCTCCGTAAGTACGATCATGTGTCCGCACATCGGTCACGCTTAAAATGGTTACCCATCAGACAGCGCAGAGCGTTAAGGGCTTTGACAACCTTGTTTTCTCTTCTAGACAAACCCACTTCTCCTTCTTATTTGACTTCTCACTTCCAATATTTATGCTCTGCGCACAGCAAGAACCTTCGTTCTTCCAATAATCGTCTTCTACGATGTCCTACTCACCGCTCTGGTTTTCTTAAATCTTCTTTTCTTGTCCAGGCGGTTTTCCTTTGGAATGAGCTCCCTCTGAATATCAGGACGGCAACCAGTCAGTTCACTTTTAAAGTAAAAGCTCGCGAACATTTACAAAAGAAGTTGGCAGACTCGTCCCACAGTTAATTTGTTGTTTTTCCTTATCTATGTAAGATTTTTAACTCTCTTTACTTTGTATATTTTGTTTGTATGTATGTATATATGTATTTATTATTATATTTTACTCTTTGTAATTTTCTGTACTACTGCACCTACTGTTTTGTCTCTGCATCACCCTAAGGTAGACTGGTAGAAAATGCCCAAGGCATTAAGTCCGCCTTTGTACATTATGTGCATAAAGTTTTAATAAATAAATAAATAAATAAGAATAAGAATTACGTTATGAAAGCCGAAAAAGATAAGCAAATCAAGTATCTTGACTGGCTGACTGGCCCGCGAGGTTGTCGACATGTGGGATGTGCAGTGATCATTGTGCCGATAGTCGTGTCAGCCCATGGATTAACTGCCAAGAGCCTCGACCAATATCTGAGGAGGCTCTCGTTAGGCAGCTGGATCAAGGGCTTCATTCAGAAAGCGGTACTTCTGGACACGGCTCGTATTGATCGGAGGTTCCTGTTTCTGGAGAACTGACCGCCGCACCGGTAGCTAGGACCCGGTTCCCGATACCGGTGGGCTAATTTTTTTTATATTTTTAAATGTTTTTATATTGTTTTTTAATAGGAAAAATGTATGAAATTTGTGTAAAAATAAATAAAGGAAAGAATTACGTTACAATTCATAAAATGGGCATAAAGTGACTATTAACTACATCTGTGACCATTTCAAGAATTTTAACGTGATTCATATTATTACACTGATTCTGCTAACGCGCCAATTTTAGGCCCCCGGACCCTACAAATCTTAGTTACTGGGTAACATAATAATAATTCTTCTTGGTGTCTATCTACCCTGTTCTATATTGAAATGGGTGGATTTATTTAAGAAGCAACTCAATAATCTACTGATAGGTAAAACATACTATACTATACTCGTACATGAACAACTGTCAGATAGAAATTTGTGAGGATAATATAATAAGTAATGCATTTAATTAAGATGAATGCTTGAGTCCGATTTTTTTTTATTTGTTTTCTTAATAGTGTTGACTATATTAGATATTTTTTAATTATTGTGACATAATATACTCATTACTTACTTCCTGATTTGAATCTATGACATTACTTACATAATAATTTAAAATTACAAGGTATTTTATTTTTTGAATTTATGACATTGTATATTTGAATTTGAATTTGTGAAGTTATGAGGACAGAAATAAGGTCGAAAGCTGAACAGGAAACTAACTTTAACTTTGATCATGCTGGTTTAGTGTAGTGGTGAAATTCAGGACGACGTTCAATCAGGATCTAAGTCTTGTTTGACACTGTACAAAATAAATTTAAACCTCGTTTGAAAGCTTCTTTAAAAAAAAAACATGGTGGAGCTCCTGCGAGTAAACTTAACCGCGTTAAGAAGAACAAGATTTTCGTAATTCTTTCTTATTTTTTTTTTCATTTCTCTTTTACTGTTCACTGTCTGCATGTGGGAGTTGAACCTCGTTCAAAAACTTCTATCCAATAAGTTCATGTAAGTTATTGTCGAACGATCGATCAGCTATCTGATCCTAATCGATCACACAGTTATATTCTAATGATCTCATAGAAAATAACTTCGGAAGATGACTCAGACGTAGATCCTTTGAAATATAATTTTGACTAGTTTTCCGCCCGCGGCTTCGACCGCGCCGAGTTCGGTTATATCGCGTTTCCAAGAGAACTCTTCAAAATTCCGGGATAAAAACTATCCTATGTTCTTTCTCAAGGTCAACTCTATCTCTGTGCCAAATTTCATTATAATCAGTTCAGTGGTTTAGACGTGAAAGCGTAACAGACAGACAGACAGAGTTACTTTCGCATTTATAATATTATATAATAATAGAATATATATAGTAGGGATTTCTATAAAATGCTTGTTAAAATAGTTTTCTTATCTCATTTTGGCTCAGCCTACACGAAAATATGTCACACCGTGATGTAATGTTGATGAAGTCTTATAGATTCTTCTTCTGACTGCTCTTGCCCTGGTTTTCAGTCAGGTTGGGGTTCTTCTACTCTCTCGTCAGTCATCTCATAGCAAGTTATCATGAATCACTCCGGTGTTCATTCATATCGTCCTTCACACAATATTACAATTGCTTTGGTATTTCTCTTACCTTTCATTAATTTTGCTTTTCCTCACTGTCTTGCAGATTCTTTGGCCTTTTATTAACGAAATTACCAAACGGTATGGCCATTCGTTCCGACCTTCAATGGAAAACACCTATTTTCTGTTAGGCCGTTTAAATGACGCGTTTTTAAATTTAGAATGCGTGATGTCATTAGTTGAAGGACATTACGCGCCAAAATAATGTCTGTCTGAGGTGTTCCACCTTAGAATAGGGTTGCTATTTGCAATTTTTTTTAAATATTTTTTTTGGAATGCTATGAAATCTTGTTTCTGGTGTTTCATAATGACGTGATTATATTCGTTGAGAGGGATAGGGTTAGGATAGAGAGAGCAGTTATATTTTTCGCTGTCAAAAATTTCAGTGCCAATTTTTTCGCGCAATCCCGGAAATCGCTAACATTTTTTCAATGATACACGTTGAACTTCCAAAACAATTGGCAACCTTACTCTACCGTAAAAAAAGGCTTTGAAGAAACAAGGTACATACAATTAGTCACCTGTCTGTTGACGCCCATATTCTGAATGTGCGCGTGAGTTTACGCGCGTATAAGTTCATAACTATAGAGTTTGAGTGTGTGAGTGAGTGAGAACATGCCTGGAGGATCTCGTGTGTGCTCGCGATGAGTATGAAAATGTTGTTGGTGTGCGTGCCGCGTTCGGTTCACCGACCCGCCTGCGCAGTGGGGCAGGCGTTGACCCACCACGTGGCCGTGGGCTGCGCAAGGAACCGGCCGGTCTTATCGCCCTGTGCTGACTTCCCGGTCGCATTTTTGTGATTTTTTTCGAGTGTGTGTTACTAAGGGCTTCCTTGAATGTTTTGTCTTCTTTAATCTAAACTAACTAGGGTGATTTAATCAAAAAGTTACGGAAAACTTTTAGCTGGAGCGTTTTTACGCTGTCAATGGCACCGGGTAATTTTTTTCGCAAAAAACAAGTTTTACGTCAAAAATAGTGACGTATCAATTCCTAATTCAAAAACTCGAAAAAATCTTATTCTATTTTTCACATTTTATACTTAATTTTTTTTTTAATGAATCCCAGTATTTTTATCTTAAGCCCAAGGTATGGCGTGTAACTGCCTTACAGGTTTTACTCAGAGCAACTGCCTGACCTCCGCAGTTCAGGAGGAAACCTGATTTTCACTGTTTAATGCACAGATACAGTGCTGTACAGATATGACTGTCACTGGCGGTTAAGTCTTAATAAAATATCATGCTTTTATCATTTTGTAGGTTTAATATGATGGTGTGTATTGGTAACTAGAAAGAATAACACAACCATGTTTATTTATGAATTTTGTTATCAATTTCAAGGGTTTTAATTTTATTGCACGGCACTCTAATTATTTTTCTAAAGTAAAAGTAACTTTTGTTAGACCTTATAACATCACCTATCTGCCGGTAAAAGTCTCGTCAAAATCGGTCCAGCCGTTTCGACGGTCTTTCCCTTTTTCTTCAATCCATATTAAAGCGGTCTCATCGCAGGCTGGCTTCTTTCCACGATCTATTAATTCGTCGAATAAAAATGGCTAAACGAAACTTATGGAATCTTTTTATAAGTATAATTATGCTAAATTGTCCTCCTCGAGACCTCCAAGAGGACAACTCCTCATGATCTTGTTTGTTCTGCATACTGTCATTTACGACACCACCATTTTCTTTCTTGCCCATGAAAAAAAGGTTACTTTGGTTTCGTACAGAAATCTTTCAACTGATCATCATCATTCACCCACTGCTGGGTATAGGCCTCTCTTTGCTTGTGCCAAGCTCCACGCTCCTGTGCCAGCCTCATCCAGGATAATCCCGCAATGGCAACAATATCGACTGCCCATCTCGCCGCCGGACGACCAACTAAACTAAACTCAACTGACCAAATAACTGACAAAATTCAAACTGCAAAAGTCTAGTTCATCTAAAAATTCAGCAGCGTGTGTGATGTTTATACTAGGCCGTACATTTTACGAGCCATAGTGTAAACATACAATATGTCTACAACTGAAACACTACGGAAGTTCGTTACACAAACCTAGTTTACAAACTGTATGTTTTGAGGAAAGTTTTGTTTTAAAATTGGTTAATCAATCAATGGACTCAGGTTATCGCGGTTCACTGGTAGATTTATTCAGGGTTCTATGATAAGAACGATTATATTTCATGGTTGAGATGTATGGAAGAAGACAAATGTTGCGCCAACTCCAACAAAACTGTGATAACAGCAGGTGAAAGTCGATGATGATGATGATTATTTGGGCCTTTCTCAAAAGAAAATGTTACCATTTACAAAAAAAAAACTATTCAAGTAAGTCGCCATCTTAAATTTTCATTTGTAATAAATTCTAGCTTTTTTAAAAAAAAAATCGTTCTTTTTTCAAAAGCGAACGCACAGTGACGGCCATATATGTTTGTTGATGCTATAATGACTATCACATGACGTTCGAATTACGAAAAACCGGGTTATGATTGTTTGTTTTTCAATGTTAGTGAAGGTTTAGCGCCATTTTCTTTTCTTTTCTTTTGTTAGGCATTTTGGTATCTTATGTCTGCGGCACAAGATTAAAACATTATTTTCCTGTCTACGGCCTCAATTTATTTATTATTGTTTTGACAATTTTTGATAAAGAAAGTCTGCAGATGTATTGATAAAAAGTTTATGTGATTACAATGCATGTCTGGTGAACTAGAATTCAAAATGCCTACCATTTTTTATCTGGCACGTAGCAACGTCTGTCAAATAATGGGCGTTATTTTATTGACAAAGATATTCTTTCATTTTCGAACGTTTTTGAAAACTGAATGAACTTCATTTTATTTTGACCTTTAGTGACGTCTTATAACCTTTTTGGAGATTTTATTTTATTAAGTTGGTACTCTTTTTAGCTCGGTTTAGGTTAAGTATTTAGCTCGATTAGTCAAACTCATACTGACAAATTGCAGATTGCGGACACGACAGACATGTTTCAGTAAATTATCTGTCAATGTCCGTTGTCCGCAGACGTGTCCGCAATTTGACCGAACCGGCTGCTAACGATAAAAAACCTAAAAATCCCCGGACATTTAGGTGACATTAAGTTTATTTCCCGGATACCCCAGAAAAGTGCGTGAATTTAAAGCAGTAGGGGCGCGGCGGGAGGCCTTCGATCATCAGCGTATTTTCAGCAACAGAGTTGAGATTTCGTAGATTTCACCAGGTTTCGGATTACATACTTTCTTCTGACCTTTTTTTTTTTTTTTTTCGGTTCGGAAATCATCAAATGACTCCTCCCGCTCTGGGCGGAGCGGAAGGGAGTGTCAGACTCTTACTGACTAAAAACCACCCATATATTTCTTCTGACCTTTCATATAGAATAATATGCTCTAACTAGCTTTTGCCCGCGGCTTCGCCTACGTGGATGTCGAAAAATATCCGACGGGAACGTACTAAGTACCCTATAGGTTAATCCAGGTTACGGTAACAAACATAGTTACATACCTTCATCCCTCTTTTTAACCCTTCGGGGGTAGAATTATCAAAAAAGGTTAGACACGTATAAATTACTTTTCAGTTGTCAGCCTAAGCACAAAATTAAAGATCCTAACTTCAAAACTGACGGACTTTCATATAAACTTCCATCCCCTATTTTACCCCTTTAGGGGTGGAATTCCCAAAAATCTTTTCTTAGTGGATACTTACTCTTCACAAAAAACACACCCTACAAGTTTCAAGTCTCTAGGACCAGCGGTTTGGGCTGTGTGTTGATATATCACCCAGTCAGTCAGTCACTTAACCATTTTATGTACCTAATTTAGATTTATCGAAACATTGTTAAGAATTAAATAAGGGAACGGTTAATGCAAGAGCAAGCAAAGCAAGCTTGAACATTTTCTGCATAAATATAGGGTTCAAATTTAGATGGTGGTGTCATGAAAGTATCATGAAAAAGTGCATCATGAAATCGCTGACATTTGCGCCCCCAGTTCGGGGCACCCAAATAAGCCACAAAAGGTTTCAGCGACAGGCCTGGATTCCTCTGATACACAAGGTGTCGGGCTTTAGCTGGACATTTTTATAAACCTCGCCCGGATGGTCCCCGGACGCTTTCTAAACTAGGGAAAACCCGGATAGATGGCAGGGTTAACCGAGCCTAAAGAATTATCAAAAAGTACAGTACCTACGTAAATCGCTAGGAGAAAACTTACACGAAATAAAGAATTAAAACAAAATACAAAGCAAAATTCATGAGAAACCCGTTAAAAAACGTTCCAAACTCAAAACTCGAAATCCAAATTCGAAACGGCGAACTAAAAATTTCAAATTCCGTCCAATAGAATTGGCGAATGTGCATCGCGATTCAAACGAAACGTTAGGCCGAAGCTAGACGAGGCATTGAACCCGCCATTTTCGGGGTTCGTTGGCCGATCGACGAACCACAAAACGTAGCGATAACGACACTATATCGATTGGCTATTTCGTCAAATAGACTGGTGTTCCTGAGACCAGAACTGGCTCAGGATGTCCGCCTTCCTTTTTTATATCACGCCTGTAAACTCCAAATGGGTTAAGCAGACGTGTGCTAGTACACCCAAACGTCTCCAATTATGTCTGTCTCATGTAATAGAGTGACGAGCCTACATCAACCGCGCAAAATCCGTGTCTGCTACTGATATATTTTGAATGGAAAAACCCAATAACACTCTGCCTGACCTGGGAATCAAACCCAGGACTTTTTGCACATCAGTCGCGCTTGCAACCACTAGACTAACAAGATTTTGAATTTAAGACAAAAAGAGGTGTGTGTTGAAATTGGCACAAATGTTTGGGCCAAATATTGGAGTGATTGTCAATTCTGTTGCCAAGGTCTGACAAGATATTGATAGCGTATCAATATTTAATCTTAAGTTTTTTTTTTGCATTTTGGTCGCGTGGTTAAAGATAAGGCTTACCATAGCAACACTTTTTTTTTATAATCCGATTTTACTATCATGAAGCGACCACTAAATTATTATCTAAATAAAATCCAATTTTTCAATAATATTTAGTCATTCATTGAAGTTATCTTCTTCATACTAATATTATGCGAAAGTTTGTGAGGATGGATGGATGTTTATTACTCTTTCAGGCTAAAACTACTAAAAGGATTTGGATGAAATTTAGCAAACAGATAGTTTATATAACCTTAACATGCGGGGTGGAAGGGACACCGACGCGAAGTACTCAGTACATCATTCTGAGCCCCCCAACATAGAAACTTTTAATTGGTAATTTAAAAAAAATCAGCCCCTTCATACATTTTGACCGTGTAGGTATTGCACTTTTGTAGGAAGCAGCTATTTAAAAAAAAAAAAAATACTATGCTCTGGGGCTCAGAAGTCAGAATGATGTACTGAATACGTAGTAACACCCACGTGGTGTGCCTTCCACCCAGTATAGGATACTTTTTATCCCGGTACTACGATCCCGTGGGACAGTACCGAACACCACGCGGGCGAAGCCGCGGGCATAAGCTAATCAAATATAAAAATAATCTCTGAAACAAATTAACCGATCTTAATGAAATTTCGCGAATGCGTATGGTTTCAGCTTGAAAGGACAGTTTTGGACCCGATAGGTGGCGCTGTGTGAAGGGGCTGGTCGTTAGGTACTTGGTATACCTATATTAAAGTTGTTGCATACGTAAAGGCTTGATTTTCATATAGGTGTCTATCTCCTTCCTCAAATCGTGTTCCTTTTATCGGTCAATAACTAACGGAATTGCATGATTACGATGTCATCAGTAATATTGATTAAAATGCCACACATGATGACAAGAGTGACAGAGAAGATGACAAGAATGTCTATTTAGTCCAGTGGCTGACAGCTGAGCGATTTTGGGTTCGATTCTTTGATTGAGGGAACTGATACTAGGTTTTGCGTTAGGACCTCAGTAGCAGCATAAAGCCTCGATAGTTGCAAAATTCTCGTCCCTTTTAAATAGGAACTGACGAATGCTGGGTGTACTTCCGTCTACCATACACATATTCTGCCGACCCCATCGCGAAAAACAAGCATGGTACTAAAAAACAGTAGCATCCTTTGATTTGCAAAATAAAAAAAAAATCGAATCTGCATATCGGAAAAAAAAACGACAAAATTCGAACACGAGAATTTGAAATTGTGTGTCACTTACATAGGTCGTTTATTGACCTGCGAACTGTGTGAACTTATTGACCCCAATGACCCCAGCGGTTACGTTGAACCCCGGATAGGTCGGTAGGGGGTGAATTAGTCTATGGTCACCTCGATTTGAATTTCGAATTGAGAACTGTGTTTTTTTACCTTGATTTTAAACGTTAGGAACTTTTTCGTTGCGAAGGTTGGGTTTTAGACACAACAGTAGAAACATACAGACCCGGAAGTCTACCTGAAAGCCATGTGCTTTGACAAGGAATCAACCCAGTAGTACTGCTGCTGTAGTAGCTGATTACGCGCCCTTACTATAGATCTGTTAATACTTTAATAGTCAGTGGCCCGAAAGTCAGACAACCAGTCTTACCAAGGGACATCGTGTTCTCCATTACTGGGTTGTGGAAGTCAGACAGGCAGTCGCTCCATGTAAAATACTGGTCCTAGCTACATCTGGTTAGAGTGTGTAAGCGGACCCCAACAGCGGAGGGAAACGGCCAGGCAAAGGACTGAGATGTTGGCCGATATAAGTTTTTAAATTGATATGGTCACTAACAGTATCATTCACACTGAAAACGGGATATTTATCATGTCTACTATTTGTTTTGAGTCCCGATATTTCGGCGCTGTTGCAAGCAAGATCACGGATAATAAAATACGTTGTATTCAATGATTTCTTGCAAAAACTCTTGTTTTAATTTTCACAAATTTTCTCCAAAGCAAGAAGCAATAGACACGCCCTATTAACTCTGCTATAAAGTTTTCATGCAGATTTTTTTTTGCTTAAAAACATGACATTTAAAACCCCTTAAACTATAGTTCAATGAACGAACCGTATCTGTTTCAAAATTTGTAATTCTTATCGTTTTTAAATCCGGACCTGGTTAATTTGAAATTCTTTCCTGCTTTCAGTCAGCAATTTACAGTTTCCAATTTGAATTTTCGGACTGCGATTTTCCGTTTGCGTTTTTTTTTGTGGTACATTGGCTTAATTTGGACGGAGTGTGGGCAAAAAATTTCGTTTTTTTTTTGCTAAATATTTCACACTAAATTATCAGACTAAATTGCTCATAATCAAGTCATTAGTAGGCATAGTATATAAGGTTTTTCGTATTTTGGACTATTTGTATGTAATATTTATTAGTTTATTTAATTTTATTTATGTATATCAATTTAAGTCAACAAAATGGTATTTTTCTTGTACTCTATCACAATGCTGTCCTATTTGACCCAAAGGTTGACTGGTAGAGAATGCCTTGTGGCATTAAGTCCGCCTATGTACCTCCCGTGTACATGAAGTTTAAATAAATAAATAATTATTTGTGACAAAATTAGGCAGCTTATTCTTTTGAAAAGATTCATGTAACCATGATTTCATTGTCCAAACAAAATAAGGATGTAAGTTACACATAATTGAATACTAGTTTTATGTAATAAAATAAAAAAGTGAGTAATAAATAAGTAAACAAAGAGTGATATGAAGAAAAAATACATAAAAAATCCCCAGACACAATGTAAACAGTACCTATGCGTACATTACGTAGTAAATAACTAAAGTAATAATTTATTATAAAAATTACATTACACATACGTGACAAGATATGATGTCATTGCTCTGTCCACTACTTGTAACATTATAAGAGTATGAAGCGTATAATTTACCTACAATTAAATTTAGAGCCAGAGAAAGTTTTTGCTAAGCAAGCCGGCTACCAACTTAAATAGTCCATATTTTCAAATGACATCTGTCATTTTAGACATCTGTCATTTTTTACCAGCTGTATGATATGGCATATAATATAACACTTTTCCTGTCGGTATTCCCAGACTGTTGCTAGGCAAAACTCTGTTTAAATATTTAAACTGAAATACCCTAGTTAATTGGGTCACAGAGTTCAGCTTCCAGTCTGTGTTTTAACAACGTCAGTCGCACATATGATTAGACTTTAAACCGAAACTAAAATACTTACTGGCATTTTTTTTATACCATGGTCTGTGCTTATACTAATAGATATAAAGCACAAGAAAAACGCTTGCAGCAATAAATCCAAGCTTACAATGTGGAAAAAAATAAGTGAGCATCAAACAGAATTTTCGCAAAATACCATTTGCAATTATGAAACAATTTGACAGCTGTCAAAAAAACTGAAGTCAAAGTTCTGATTATGTGCGTGTGATACATTTCGATGTGTAGGTTAACATGATGAGACGCACGTAGGCCCCTATCCTTTCCCGTTGAGGATATCCAAAAATTACTGCAGCGAGTATCTCTTCGTTTAAACTCGACCTCCAAATGACTTTCAGAGCCTTTTTTTTTTGTGCAGTAAGACAAACGGTGACACTTTAAAGTTTTCCTTTTTCTGGTGAAGTTTTGTGGGATATTGCCCAGAAGTGGGTCACGAAGTAGACTAGAAAAAAATATTGTGAGAAATTATGTCAAGTCAAGACTTGACATAATTTCTCAAAAAGTAGAATATTAACTTATGGAAGTCCATAAAATACGCAAACTGGTTCAGTTAAGAAAAGTTAAAAAGCCGGCCAAGTGCGTGTCGGGCCACGCGCAATGAAGGGTTCCATAGTTGCCCATCAAAATATGCGGACACTTAATACGGTCCGATTTCCCTCCGGACAATGATTTTTATTGTAATGATAAAAACCATCCATTTGCAGTTGAAAAACCTGTGCCATACATTATGTTTGGGAAAACATGTTATCCAAGTACATTTTAGAAGTTGGTCGACTATTACTCGTAAACTTGTAAAGCCTACTTAGCTGCGATAATTTTCCTTTTAACTTCGTTATATGTACTATTACCGTGAATTTTTTGATTGAACACACCCAAACACAACAGCTGTAGAGGGGGTGGACACTCGAGTCAAAAATTAGCACTTTAAGTCCTAATATTTCACAAATGAATCCCTTAATCGAAAAATAATTTCAACAAACTCACAATAATTTTTAATGACCTATCCAACGACATTCCACACTATGGGGTACGCGTGCAAAAAAACCCACTTTACGTGTACAGGAGATACTCTTTAAAAAAACTTTTTGAGATGTTATTTTCCCACTTTGTCGGCGTAAGTAATCTGTATATTCATGCCAAATTACAGCTTTCTAGCACCTACTAAGGTTCCTTGTTGACTACGGAACCCTAAAAAGAGAAGAAAAGTAATTTTTATTTTACTTGAAAAAAGAAAAAATGTAAAAGGGTAAAACTTAACATTTTTTCTTTTAATTGAATTCATTGTTATACGCACGCACTTAAAGTTTCAACAATAACAGTCATTCAGTACCTAGTTGTTGAAAACCGATGTAAAAATAAGTATCTTACGTACGTAGTGCGAATTTTATTTGTTTACACAGAAACATTCTTGTACTGCATGGCATTACTATGATTTTAAACTTCGTATAATTTCGATGTTTCTGTTAAAAGCATAAATTAGCACTAGTGTGTGATTCGCACTTTCTTGATTGGATAATATTTGGCTGTATCTAAGTTATTTACTACATTTGCATTAAATGTTACAGCATTTTCAATTGTAGAAATGTTGTAACTTTTCGGTCGAAAACAGTTTTATTTAAAAAAAAAAACTGTTTTCTTTCTCTATCTACACTAAATTTTTCATACGTATAAATTAACCTGAACTAACATAAAATTAAAAAAAAAGAATTACAAATCGTTTAAAAACAGAACCATCTAATGTTAAGTATAACGAAACAATCGAACTTTATTTAATTTTAAATCTAACTGTACATTCGATCATGTCAAATTAATTTAAAAATCGAACGTTATATTTTTAAACCAACAAGGTTACCAGTTACAAAAGTTTACTAGGGCATTGCCAGTGACATTATTTTCGACCCAATTTTGTACGCTCACTGTTGCAACCCAATTCCCCAGATTGGTTTGACATAACACGTTGGTTGATATACTGTTAATAAATGGTAGTTTTAATTTAGATAATGTAGGGGCGTT
Organism: Eurois occulta; assembly: GCA_950022335.1. Taxonomy (NCBI): domain Eukaryota; kingdom Metazoa; phylum Arthropoda; class Insecta; order Lepidoptera; family Noctuidae; genus Eurois; species Eurois occulta. The sequence goes on from OX465506.1 coordinate 6,599,493, forward strand.
GAATTATTAATTCCAATTTATAAATGTCTTTAGAATATAGATTTTACTTTAGATTGTGTCTATAAAAATAGTATTTTTTTTTCGGGAAAGAGAAATATGTTATTGGGAATTTCCAAGTAGCAGCCATGGAGGCTGGATTTGTTGAGGTTAAGTGACGACTTAAACATAATTGGCAAAATTTGTGTGTCCTATTAGAGGTAGCCCCTAACCCCTGCTGCCCAACTCTTCGGGGATTACAGGCTTGTGATATCTTTTTGTGTGCAAAACATATTTTAAACGGAAGGTTATGAAAAATGGTGTCTTAAATCACGCAGAGCCTTCAAGACTTCAAAAATCTTCATAGCTTATACAATCCAGCCCTGTCTTTTCGTAGCAAGCGTAGAGGCTAGGCTACAGAATTTAAGGTGCTACGGCCTACGAACGGCTACGATCGATGAGGTTGCGCAAATAGCACAAATTGAATTCGTCTGTCAGGAAAATTCTCATTTAGAGATTGGAAAATTGCCCAACCGACTACTATAGACTGGATTCATTAGTTCCTCGTCTCGTTGGGTATCGTGGAACCAGAGTAATGTCTATGTCTAGTATTTTAACATCAAGAGAAAACTGAATTGTCCTAGTACTTGTGACTTCTATTAACCCGCACTAGACCTGTGTTGTGTACGGTCCACACTCCCTGTCCCAGAAGCCCGAGTCCCAGTTGTGGGAACGTGTATAGGCTGATATACTTATGTTAAATATTTTCAACCTATCCATTTTGTAGTGCCAAACTAATTATTTGAAAATCGTTGGAGCCACCATCACTCTAAAGGACGGTTAGATAGTTCCGAAGGCTGAAATTATGAAAAATAAACTAACACTGTCACCTTACGAGATATGCTCCCATTCCGCGATCATGGCGCTTGCAACAGCGTCGAAATATCGGGAGCTCAGAAAAAAAATCAAAGTCTCAAAATCACTAACGATATCCCGTAAGTGACAGAGTTTAGTTATAACAGTGAAATCTTTAAACAGTGTTGGGAAGATTAAGTTCCAATATTGGCTCAATTACTATGACTGTGTCGGTTTTTAGCCAAATCTATTGATTTTCCTCAGCAACTGGGTTTAAGAAAGAAATATCATTTTATTTGACCCAGGTTTGGACATAAATGGGGTTCTACAATAGGAAGACCGTTAAAAACTCATTGTAGTTGGCGCGACCATAGCGAGGTCTCAACCTGACCAATGAAGTCAAGCTATTTTGAAATTTAAAAATGACATAAACAGATTTTCGACCCTTGACGATGCTTGGATCCAGCTATGCTAGCGCCATTAGTTTCTGAGTTTCCATCCCCATTGTAAACGTACATAGATGTTTTATAGTATCATCGTCCATTAAACCTTTAAAACCACGCCTTTTCGCAAGTCTATCAGAGTTAAAAATACAGCCAAGCCTACTAAGGCCGGGCTTGGAACAAATATAGTATAGTTTGAATTCAGAACGTTGATAAAACCGTCGTCGCTGGCCAGCAGCTGATCAATACATCCTGTCTTTACTTCCTTTGCGTTAAATCAACCTTTAAAAATGTCAAATATTAAAAAAAAATTGCGGAGACGAACTATAGAGGTTTTTTGAAAATAGAACTATAAATTTAGCCAGCCAGTTACTCATAATCACTTTTAAAAACATTTTTTTTATTGATTTTTATTAAAACTACTAGGAGACTACAGACAGATTAATAGACTACAAAAAAGCTTTTTTTTTTAAAAGAAAACTCCCCTTTTGTCCCAACAGTGGACTCTTTACAGCACATCGCCCATAGCACGTGGTCCGAAATCAATAGGTCGTTAGCCTGTAAGTAAGAGTGAGACAGCGTGTGACGTCACATCTCCCGTCCCTTTCTACCACAAGGTCGGCGGCTTCCCTCTAGGGTTATTTACTTTTAATTTTTTTCTTTATATTTTGAGGATTACTGTGTTTTTCGTCATGGTATATGAGTTTGTACGGTAATCTATGGTTTTTTGAATAGGGCTGGCCCTTACCAAGAAAATACTGGACGGATTTTGATGATGTTTGCTATAGTAAGTAGGTGTTTTTTGTATGATGTCGCTTTGATTAATGGTGGTTCAGCAGTGAGAGTTAAAGTTTAATGGGTTGGTACTTAATAGTGACTTATATGGGATGTTAGTTAATCATTATTAACCGAGTTTTTTGTACAACGATAAAAGTTTTTAGAAGAAAGATTTTATTTGTTTATTTTTCTTTTAAAACTATGATATAAATATAATGTTTTGTAACTGGCAATCTTATCATTTTTTTTTATAAATAATATCTTGTCTATAAATAAAACAACGACCTTAAAGACATCAAAATGTCAATGACATAATAAAATTATCAATAAACGACTTCCTACTTTGATAACTGAAGAATATCAAACGCCTGAAAAAATATAACATAGTAGAATAAAGTTTTATTCACAAAAGTTTCCCGATGATAGCCCACTGTGTATTCAAGTCATTGAACCATAGCGTAAGGTCATATTTGGCAGTTTCCTACATGGATAAAGATTTTTGCACAGCATAGAGAAGGAAGCACAAGAAATGCTTTTTTTAGAAGCTGATGATGACATTTCCACACAATTAAGAAAAAAAAAATGAAACGTCAAAAATGACAGCAGTTTTTTTTTGTACATTTTATTAAAGTGCGTAATTTAAAAGGAAAATAATGTAAACAAAAAACACTTTACAGACGCGTAACAAAACAAAATTGCCTACATTTATATTTGCGGTTGACAGCACATTTTTCCTGGGTCAATGACCCGTTAACACTAGTAATCGAGTTCAGGTATTGTTTTTGTCACAATAAGTGTTAGTATGATAGACTGTAAGAACTTATTTGATTTGATATTATTTTTAATAAGAAAAATAGCAAGAAAAAAATTGAGACGGTTTGGTAATCATAAAGATTTTTCAGTCAAAACGCGAAAAATTGCGAATTTTTTGCACATTTATTCAGTAATATTATGCAAAAAAAAATATACAATTCCGAATTCGAATACAACATGGCCTATCATTCCTAGCCAGTATTCGAGCTTTAAACCCGCGAAAAATAGACAAAAAAAAAACTAAAAATCTTTATTTTTATAAAAAGAACAAAAATATTCGAGTCGTTGGCGAAAAAATTCGCCAGGAAAGGCGGCGACGTAATATCGCTCAGTGATTCCACATTCAAAACTAGAGTTCAACAGCATTTCACCGAAATCTACTTTGTTTGGGTCCCGGGGTCAATGAACTGGTGTGACGCCTGGGCGCGAGTGTGCGCGCGCCGCTACATCTGTACACGACACCGACGTACGCACACACGCGCACTACGCCTTGTGATCCGCTCGCACACTGATGGGCAATTTTGTCTCTTAATTACACCGTAATTACACACATTTCCGTATATCTTACCAGCTATTTGGGAGGTACTACAGTCCTAATCGACGCACCTTGAGGAAATTTCCCTTAAAGATGAATATTGAAGGAGAATTTTTCCCATCGTAGTCCGCCGCCGGGGCGACTGAACTATTGCTATGAGCTAAGTTGATTATTCGGTCGGAATGAAAAAATATATAATTTTTTCGTGAGCCTGGCCGAAGATTCGTCAATGCGTCAGTCACGTTCGGGCCGCTGTGGCGTCAACATCTTTGGACTTGCCAGTTGCCGACGCGAAGCCGAGTTGTGAACAACATATAGTACAAACATATAACGTACAAATTTTTCCAGCAGTGAGGTGATCACGTATTGTTATATTTCTACAAAATAAGTGACAGTGCCCCCAAGTGCAAGTGACAAGATTTTATTTTCTTTTTGGAAAATGGAACGTAGTGGCGTCTAACGACTTATTTAAAATTCAAATACTTGTGTTCCACGTAAATTCGGATAACGGATTTTAGATAATTGAGCACCACTGCTCGGTTAAATAAAATCTTTTGACACCAACAACAAATTGGCATATTAAATTTTCTCAAAAAAATATTTTAAAACCAAATAAATTCTTCCTCTGCTTCGGTTTTCTCTTTACAGATTTTTTTGTGTTTGTCAAATATTGATAAAGAGATAAAAATAAACCCAGTAGATTAAGGGAACAAGTGAATAATTACAATAAAAGTAATAGTGCCTTACGTAGATGTTTATTTAAGACGAAAGGAAGAAAACAAAACACAACCACGGAGACAAAATGCCAAAAAATTTGTTGCTCTTCAAAAAGTTAATACCTGAAATAAACTTCGCAAAAAGAAATCTCACATCACCGCTTGGCCGGAATATATTTATCAGTTAAAACACAAAAACCTGGTGCTTAAAAAGTCAACAAAGTTGAAGAAACATTAAAATTGGGAGTGCCATAGTTTTTTCGAAGAAAAATTCTGATGGTGTAGCTACACACAAAAAAAAAACAGTTGCCTTACCGACATAGTCGATTAAAAATTAAAAAAGAAGAGAACAAACAAAATCCATTGGAACACCAAAATCGCACAGTGATATTAGTGTAAACCGCAATGCGAATTCGATTCGCGCGCACACAAATTCATTGGCCGAAAATAACTTAAAAAAAGTTTTCAACCTCCTTCGAGAGAAAAAAGGAAGTACGACGGAGAAGAATCCGAAAATTGAATTTGGAATGATGAACAGCAATCAGTTCCATGACTTGTTCGGGTCTCAGTGGCCTCCGGACCAGCATGGAGGGCACTCGTCGGCTTCGACCATGCTGCACCAGTCCCAGGGTCTACCTCCGGGTATGCAAGTGGTGAAGAGAGAACCTCATACGGATGTGCAGCCTGTGATGCACAACCAAATGGGCATGGACATCACTTCAGGGTCTGTCGCGGACAGTACTTCGCCCCCGCCAGGCAGTAGTGATGGGATGTTCGGCTCATCGATATCTGGCATGTTTATGGATAAGAAAGCTGCTAACTCTATAAGAGGTACTTATTTTTTTTTATAATAATTGTCGTTTAGAGCTTGATAAGGTTCAGAGGAAAAAGGACTTAACTGACACATAAATTATGACTCTAACTTGGGAGTTTTCTTCGTCAATTAACTCGGAAGTCTATTTTTCCTCAAGAAGGTCGAAAGGTTTTCCAAATAACTTTTGTAGAACAAAAAAATTACAGATGTCAAACTAAGGTAATTCAAGTTACAATGAATCGACGCGCACAAATATGATTGGGACTTTATTCACGTTAGATATGACGTTATGTAAATAAACGTATCTATTTTAATTATGTCTGTTTGTATTGTCCAATTTGTTGGAGCAAAGTGCGTATAACATAGATAACCTTTTTAAGGGGATCAGCAGAGGTCTTAAGTTGTTTACCACAAAAAAAAATGTCACCTGTCACTTTTTGGCACAATTTTTATGATATTTTTCTAGTTATGTCTTTTATCATCTGTCAGTGGTTCAGAGATAAAATCCATTAAAACCTACTAACAGTGATTTAGATGGAGTTACGATAATTTGTTTCGCGTAAAATTAGTTATTGATTTACCAATTAGAGCATGGCCTTATAACATAAAAGAAAATAGAAAGTTTCCTTAATAAATCTTCAAAATTTACAGCTCAAGTTCAAATGACTTAAAGTTAATCTAGACCAAATAAAAGTGAATTCAGAAAACCGGGTTACCATGTCTCTTATTGGTCTGCTACAAAAATTTAGACTACTTAGTAGGAGTTCTTAAAACTTTCAAGTCACCTCAAGATCGTATGTCGAGTCGAGACCCCTTCATTTTACGTCAGTTACGACATATCGATTGAAATAGGTCTTATGACAATTATAGTAACACTGTATTTTTGGAAGTGAGCTTTACTGTCCTTTCATTGCTATGTTACTTCTGATTTTACTGTTACCTTTGTTCTCATTGACATAAGGTTTATGTTGTAGGTAAAATAATTTCAAAAGACTCGATCTTTATGCCCTTTTTGCTGTTTGAACAAAACTGTCAGATGACCAAAAACTCAATTGCACAAGTTTTAAGTGCGGTGCTTAAATTTTTGCGTCATTCGACCCACATTTTAGTGTACATATTTACAAAATCGATGCATTTATCTATTGCTCCAAATTGCATTTAAATGTTTGTGCCCTAAATTATAATTTTACACAATTAACCTACCGGGTTTTTTCTTTGTTTCATTATTTATTTGTGTTAATTGTTGTCAAATTTGGGTTATGTTGACGTCCAAAAGGACTTATTATATGTAGTTATGTCGTTTAGGCCTTTTAGTTTGTTGAAAGCTTTATTCTGACTCATTATGCATCAATACTGATAGTAGAGTTAGCAGAAGTCCTAAGCTAGTAGATTGATTAGCATTGCATTAAGTAACGTCTTTGTTGTAATGTTATTCCTATTTCAAAACGGTTTTTATTTGAAAACCAACGTGTAATGAAATTAGCGAGCGAGGAGCTCGCTAATTTCATTTGTACATTTTATTCTGCTTCATGCTCTAAAATCATCTCATTTTCAATGCGAAAGCCATTAAACATTCAAACTCTATTCACACCAAAATTAGGGCTCTCACACAAAAAAAAAAAAACAAATTAATAAAAAAAAACTGTTACAGTACTTCGCTAGCTATTAAATAAATAAAAAAAAAACAAACAATTGCTAGGCAAGTCAAAGTGCAGGTTAGTGTCATTGACCCGTTGAAAACCGACACGTGGATGCCATGACAGTATTAAAACGACGTAAGTGCAGGCTGAATGCCGAGTGTCTTTGCTTAATGTATATGTAAAGCATTTTAGATTAATTGAGGACTTTTTATTGATGGAATGTCATTTTGAATGTAATTTATTGATACAGGTTTTTGGATTAGGAATTTTATTTCAATTCAAGCGAGTGGCTTTGAAAATAGAATTTCGTTTTCATAATTACTCGATACGAGTTGGTATCGGAAAAAAATGTTCTAAGTTCTTTTTAATATTAATCCTGATTAAAAAACTGCACTCCCACGACAGAAAAATGTCAATTTAAATTCGTTTAGATCTCATTTTTTAAGGCCAATTGTACATTACTCATTACAGTCGGAATGGCGCAATAGAACAATTTTGGGGTTGTCATCCGGCGACGAATTGGCCTCAACTGGCCGGGTTCAAGGCCATTGCCCGTTAATTTGATGATACGTTCACCTCTTGCATGGACCTTCTTAACACTAGACTCTTTTATTTCTGGTGTATGAAATTTTGTCACTGCTGCGTGGGTTTAATGCAGCTGTTTGAAAAAAAAAAATACTTCATTCGTTTTTCAAAATCAATAAAGACATACGTTTTATTTTGACATGTCAAAGAAAAAAAAAACGGGTCTGCCTCAGAAAAAGCAATAGCAGTTACTTATAAACGAATATTAATTCAATTTTATTGAAAAGAGAGACATGATAGGCGCCCACCATTCAATGAAATCCCGCTCACTTTTATTATAGCTTATTGATTTTCTCACGCTGAAATTTTCCACGGGAACAGCACGCACGAACGGTGGGTGGAGTACAGAAATAACAGCCTAATTCACTAATGCCTTAAGTCTCGATTTAATTAAAATGTAATTTGACAAGTTATTTTATGATTTACAGTTTTTTTTTTCGTTTATTCGATTTACTATTACGGTGATGCGTTTTCTTGTGCAAAAATGTAAAACTAAATGAAAAAGTTTATAATTGAATTTCGCAAAATATAACTCAATAAAATTCTCGTATACTAAAAAAAAAACTACAAAACGTTTCAAAAATAGAACGATCTCGTGATGTCGTCGACCCATGACGTCACGTGACGTATGCTGTCACTTTTATTTTAGGGCGCGTTCAAATGAATGGTTTTGTTAACGTACTTGACAAATTATTGAAATTCTCAAAGTTAATTGTTTTTGCTTCGTGGGGGGGAGGTGCGGTGCGGGTTAAACTTGCTATAGATTAGAACAAGTATTTCTCCTTTTAGCCTTTTCCATTTAGTTGTTATGTGTTATTATGAAATGGTCGAGGGTTTTCCCTAAACATTGGGGTCAGGAGAGCAAGGTGTTTCGTCACAAGTACTGTCACTTTTCAATGACACGGTTTCAAAAATTGGACCTACATTAGTAGTACTATTCTTTATAAATCACGCTTATGGATGACTATGCTGCCCTCTTTGTCGTGCAGGTGTATTTAAACGTCGTTCCCCAGTTCAGGCAAAGTGTAATTGATGTTTTTCTATCAGGAATGTCTCAGTAGCAGCCACGGAACCTGGTTTTGGCAATAAAATGTAGGGCCACAGTTATATTGGGGCTATAACATAGATGGCGCAATGTGGGTTTTTTATTAGGTACCTCTTTACCTAACCCTTCGGGGATTACAGACAGACATGAAGTTATAAATCCAATAAATTTAAAAAAAAAAACTATTCTTCTTCCAAGCGTATCGATGGCAAAAAGTTTTAATATGTTTCAAAACTCAGCCACGCTCACTGATATTCTACGAAATTTAAAAGTTTTAGAACCAGCGCTTCACTGTTGTTAAGACCACTTAGTTCAAATATAAACAAAAAACTATACAAGGTACTCCTTTTGTGTATATTATCGTAGCTACAGTCAAATTACGAAATAGTTGGAAGTTATTTGAAAGTTGAGATTTATAATGTTTTAGGAAATATTTTAAGCGATACAATTACACTAGGCCCTTTGTAAGGCCTCTCTTAGCCCACGTCATGATATGACTTTGAAAAAAAAAACATAGCTAACTTGACTATGGACAAGGATTTTACACACACTGTATAGAATTTCATAAAAAAATTAAGTAACCTCTTATAGAGGCTGATTTTAAAAAGATATTTAAAAAAGGTCTTGATAGCTAGAGAAAGTCAAAATAAATGGCTATAAAAATTCTAAACGTAAAAACAACGCTGAAATCATTTGACAAGTCTTTGTTTTAGGTTGTTTCTTGCAAAAATGAAATTGCACAATAAAACTAAGTACAGCAAATTCCGCATTACTAAGCTAAGACCATCAGAAAAGTGATTCATTTAGTTACTAATAATTACTTAGTCATCATTTCTTTCAAATGTCTGCAGTTCATTAACCTGTGGGCTCTGACAGGCTGAAACCGTAGCTGTCATTATTACAAGTTTCCGCCATCTTGGATTCTGATTTCAAAATCAAGCTTTTATTTTAAATTTTGAATTGCGATTAAAAATAAAATTAAGAGAAAAAGGTCGTAAGTGATGTGATGTGTAAGTAATAATGGAACTCATCATTCATATCCGCACTATTCCTAACCTGTGTGTGTTGTGTTATTTATTAGTTATTACCCTTAGATCTCAACTTTCTTTGTCAGGTTTGGCGATTATGATTATGACGTTAATAGAAGAAAGTTTTGGAGCTTTAGCTTGGTAGGCACATCCGTTCTAGATCTAGTTCACTGATAAACATGTTTTGTTGTAATCTGCTATCGTAATTTATCTGTCTAGCCGTCTGGTTATTTTATCAAAATAGGGCTTTTTAAATATTTTTGTCCAAAACATTGTAATATCCCGTTTTGAACACACTCAAGTTTCAAAAATAGAATGAGCCGCCAAGAAAAACATTTTGATTGAAATGACGGATCAAAATACATCAGCCATCGCAGAATAAACGTAACCAATTCTCAAAGAACCATCATTCGGAACTACTTTATAAATAATCAGAGATTAAGATATATTTGTCAATTATAAGGGTCAACATCCATTATAAACTGATCTATTGACACAAACATTCTTGAGCGCAACAAAGGTCAAAGTAAAATGGTTACGCCTATAAAATGAAAAGCACGCGGTATCGAGGTCATTGGCCCGTGATGTCATTTCGCGTCACAAAACGTAGGTAATTCGAAATACGGTAACGCGCTCGTCCGCGTTACGTATATAAATTTGCGATACGATCTGTAATGCGGTTTGCGTTTGACCGATAACGGTCATTGCCTTGACTTGATAGTGATTCACTGTTGTGATATTTTTTTTTTGTAGGCTTGGCCTTACGTCAAAAATGTTTGCTGAATTTAGCTAGTTTGTTTACAAAATTGTTTTTTTTTTATTACCTAATTTACCAGTTGGCATTTTAAACTTTTTGCTACTGAATACTTAATGTAATTTTTTTTTTATGAAAAAAGACTAATCCCTACTTTGAATAGTAGCCCTCGGTCACTGACAAGCCGAAGGACAGTTACCTTTTACGATAGAAACATGCCACAATACAAATTATTTTCATTTGAGGATAATTTATTATTATGTAAACCGCAGAGCGCTATGCATATAATAAATATTATGTACTTATATTTTATCATTTTCCTGGCGTTTTTCCAAGTCCACTAGTCGGCATTCAGTCTCGATTGAAAGTTATCGTGACAGCAAACATGTTTTCTATACTATAGCTTTGTTCTTTATTTAAATGTTTTTTTTTTTTTTGGTTACACCTCCTTAGAGAAAGGCATAGTCAATTGAAAATCCTCAGGACCCCGCGAGATCCCACTCCATCTTTAAAACAAATTTGAATTTGGAACGCAGATCGTAATTCAATCTTGGCTTATCTTGGCTTCAATTTGCTGGAATTATTTTGCCTTCATTGGGCGGTACCGTAGCACTGTTCAGTAAATATTGTTTAAAATTTTGTATGTAAGTACTCTTGTAATGCAAACAGGGTCATGATTTATCAGTTATTTTATTAGACCAGAGTAGTACAGTAAGTACTACTATTTTGTTTTACTAACTATATTATTAGTTATTACCTAAGTTTGTCATAGCATGCTACAGGTCAGCGTAGGTACTACATTTACAGGCTCTTGGGATTCATTGCTCACCATGCCCATGTACGATTTGACAGATCTAAAATTGAGAAATGTCAAATCAAATGACATAGGCTGTCGAAATATAGTGGAGGACTTAATTTCGATAGCCTATGTCATTTGATACAATATGTATGTACAGACGCCAGCACGTCAAGCTACCCGAAATTGTCAAATTTTCCCAATCAACCTTGAACCTAATACTTTAGCGATAAAATTAAAAATCTATTAAATAAATTTGACAGATTGTAGTAGCTTAATGTGCTGACGTCTGTACATTATGGCAGTTGTCAGACTGTAGTAAATATAGACTGTTTGATGTTATGTATAATTAAGATGAGTAATCTTTGTATATCACATTATATCGAACGGCAGACGGATCGCAAGGTCGTTTCTTGGCTTCCAATATTATTGTGTATAGTTCATGTTTATTCATTACGTCATGGCAGATATGTTATATAATTAATATACATAAAAAATATAAAACAACATCATCATAACGTCACGCTTGTAATCTACAAAAGGTTAGGCAGAGGTGTACCTGATAGTACACCGACGTCACCCACATTTCACTAGTAAGTTTTTAGTCCCAAGTAAATTGTCCCTATTGCCATCAATCGAGCACAAATCTAGACTCTATGGCTGCTAATGAGAACTTCCTCATGGAAAACCCCAATAACATTTTGCCCGACTTGGGAATCGTACCCAGGTTATCATTTTTTTTTGTTGAAAATTTTTGCTTTAAAATCTTTACATCTCTTAAGCGGCTTAGTGATTGATAAAATGAATATGAATATCGTAATCATTAATCTACAGTGATAAGTTTTCTAAGGCGTTTTTATCAATGAAAAGATAATTCTGCTTTTGTTTCTTCAACCAAAAATACAATTTAAAGGTCGACGATCTTCAAGGCCAGTTTAAATAATCCCACGGAACTTAAAATTTTCAACATTCGAATTTAGAATGCAAATGTCAATGATAACTTTTTTTTTCAACGCCATTCCATTCTAATTTTAAATTCTCATGATCCTGTCATGGCGCTTACATTCTCGACTAGCTATAGTAGCTATGCCCTTTTATTCTATTCCATTGACCAACCAGACGGTTCATTTAAAAACTTGAGTAACGATAGAAGAATGTGATTACAATACATTACCGAGACAATAGATCGGGGGTACGATGACCTCACAGCTGATCTGAAGCCAAAACTATATTTAATCGATTTATTATTAAATTAGGGTGTTTGTGTGATTTCCTTCGTTTCTGGGATTATGTAAAAATAGTACTAGTAGCTTTACTTTAAAACACAAGAAAACAAATAAGCAAAGTGATTTTTTTCTCTCGTAAAAATGCTATTATCTGCGGAATAATTTAGCCATCTGTCATTCTGTCGATATAAAAAAACTGCTACCATAAAAGTAATCAGACCATTAAAATCACCCTTAATAAGTTAGCTCCCATATTAAATGCAAAACAGGAGTTCGACTCGTTTTCTTTAGCCGATAATAAGTTACTTTGATAGACCTTTTTACCGGTTAATAATAATTACCTATTTGAAATCATTTAGAGATATACCAGTAATCACAAATACAATTTTGGTTTAAAAAAAAAAACAAAAGACATTAAAAAAAAAATCATCATCATTCTTCTGCACTTATCCCAGTTTTTTTGGGGTCGGCAGATCATGTCTTCTTGCATACTTCTCTATTAGTCGTCATCTCATGCGTGAGTGCTTTTTCTAGCCAACAATGTTCTGTCAAAAATGTAACACCATTTTACTTTTTCAAATGACCTATCTATACTCGGCCTAAAGCACAAACAATCGTATCTTACCACACACCTATGCACTTACAATCTTTTGTCGTCACAAGGCACATACGACGTTCTGTCATTCTTAATTTGTTGACGCTTGCATCATTATTGGCGCGCTCGTTATGCAATTAAAACAATATTCTTTTGCAACAGCCAGTGTTGTTGAACTTTGGAATAGTGCTGCTTCTGCAGATAAGTACAATATTTCTTAATCTTTGATTTGAAATGTAATGATTCATACTGGTATTATATTTAGGCTGTTGATTTAGGTTAAAAAAAAATGGAGCCATGGTTGTCAACCCTGGACCACTATGTGAACGTCTGATCAGAGTGGGAAAGCCATAAGGATTAAGATAGTCGATTTAAATCGAAGTAAACATCGTTATTGGTTCTATTTTTAAACTTGAGAGTGAGAGAGACGTTATTTTAGGAATTAGTCACCAGTATTGACAATATTTTTAGCTTCGTAGTTTCTTAAAATTTTCAGACTCTCTTATTTATAAACTTGTCTAAATAATTCGTATTAATAGTAGCTGATTATTGCAGTTTCATAGAATAACAATTTAATTACTCAGCTAAAAGACAAATAAACAACCAACATAACGAGAATATCCTGCCATTTAGCAAAAAAACACATTAAAGATAGTATAGAAACAATTTCACATTCGAATTTTGAGCTAGTAAATGCAAAAATATTTTGCACAATTTTCAAAAAATTTGTTGTAAGAAATTAAACTTTATTTCAATGCAATAGAGTCTTGGTCGCGAATTTAGGGGTGTCACAGAAACGTTGTTTGTATCGCTTGTTCGGACAACTTCGGTCGATGACCCCTGATGTAAGCCGTTAGATTAAAATTTAAATTTGGGACTAGACCCATGGTTGGCACGTGTGTACGCCAGGTGCCAGCTGAAGGTATTTTTTGCGGAATATTGATAAACTGTTTTATTTAGTTTGATAAAACATCAAGTATACATATTGTATTTTGTTACAATTGTTGCAGAAACTAAAGTATTTCCATGTAAGATGGTTTTTGGCACCTTAGGTAAGAAAGATTTCAATTTTTGTATATTTCAGTTTAATCAAAATTGCCCCTTCCGTAATAAAAGAAAATTAACAAGTTTTTTACCAATTTTCCGTGCTCATCATTTTGTTACCATTCTTTCCCAAAATCATTTTGTGCCAACCCTACCTAAAGCCTTGTTGAGGCTTCGAGAGGACATTGACCCGTGACGTACGGTGGGTGTGTAAAGCATAGTATTGAATGCAAATTGAATATCGAATAATCACCTCGATTGTCAAGTGTACTCCTTGGTTTAAATACTCTATGGGGTCTATGGTCCTGTGAGCTGTCATTTTGGTTCGTCAAACGCTGATTGGAGGAAAACGGAAGCGGGTGAGTTGGCAACAATATGGCGGGAGATATTCTTTCGCTAATTAGTTGAGGAACTTGTGTGTTAATAATATGGCACGTGTAATATGTATTATTAGATTTGTTATGGTTATAGAGGTCAGAATAATGTTTGGTCTAAGTTAATCTTATCATTTTATTTTCTATCGGATCCTCGTCTTACTTAGATCTACAGAACAGTCGAATCACGTGCAGGATTTTTTTACTAAAACTTGAATAAGCTTAAAAAGCTCTATAATGGCTGAACACGTCTCAGTTTCTAACCTCCGTCAAAAAGACGGGAAGTTTTAGTTAAAACCCTGGCTCGGATTCTAGTTTAATTCTAAAATATTCAGGAAAATCTAAGGAATTTTCCACCTTGATAAAATTGCAAATCATTTAGTTATATTTATTTATGTTTAGTAAATATTTTATTTTATCTAGCAGCCTGTCTTATTTGTGAAAAAATCAATGGAAAGATATTTCCTCTGAATTTATCATTCAAAAATATCGCCAACGGAATAAAATATCATGGTATTTTATATCTTCCAAAGATATTAATTTTGTAGTTAAAAGATTGCAATAATATTTTCAGTGCTCTTTATCTCATTTTTACAAAGTTATGTATAAAACAATAATATGTAATAATTTTATTAAATTTTCTTGTAATACAAGCAACTTACGCATCAACTAAATTCTTAAGTTCTAAAATCATAACGTAATGTCAGTTTCCTTTTTTCGACGCAAAGGGCCTTTCACCTACTGCCTCAAGCTCAACTAAAAAAAAACAAAACTAAATGTACTTCATTACATAACAGTAAATCCTAAACGTTCCAAATTCAAAAGGCTGACCGTTGTATGACGTAGCGGGGCGTGATACAATTCCGAACATGCTCGCGGTCGATGGCCGTTGACGTCATAATCAGCTGAGCGGTGTGAAAGAGATCTTTCTAGTGAGGTCAGGAACTCCTTGGTAGATTACGATGTGGTTTTCAGCGTGTGAAAATGGTTCCCTTATGGAGAAGACCAAAGAAACGATGTATGGATTTTGTGAAAGGTAATATGGGTAGAAACCCCGATAGATACTGAGATGACAGCTAATAGAGAAGTGTGGAAAAAGAAGACATGGTCCGCCGACCCCTTATAAATTGGGATAAGCAAACTTGCATAGGTAGAAAGATTATTCGAACATTTATTGTATAAAATAATTTAATAACATACTTATTGCTAATTCTTTCTGTATACTAGACAAACCTAAATTATAGAAAAGTGACCTACCAAACCAAAAACTGAGAAAAACCGGTCATAGTTTCTCAAATCTTTTGACCCAATTCCGATTCACTGAATTACAATGACGAAATGACAGAACCGCACAAATAAATTGACAAAGTTGAACCAAGAAGGATATTGCCAAGACTGTCATTTTGTAAATTGTCAACTACGTATCTGTGTATTGCGTGAAACGGAACGGGGTTTAAACTATTGTTTTGAGTTCCGTTTCACGGTAGGCAATTAGGATTTAGAAAAACTATTGTTTTGAAAAATATTGCCTAATTTTATTTAGTCCAACCAATAGTTACCTACTTAGTAACTCGGTGGTGGAGACAGTCGCTCCATGTAGAATACTGGTATTCAGCTGCATCCGGTTAGACTGGAAGCCGACCACAACATAGTTGGGAAAAGCCTAAGCATGTATGTAGCTACTCTAGATGTATAAACAGAAAATAACTAGAATGTTTTTATTATAATTAAAGATGAATCATTTCTAACCGTTTAAGGTGATAATTAACAAAAAATTATCTAACTAAATCCAAAAATGATTATATCAATGACATACAACACTTTGTAAATAGGTATTTAATTACTTTTTTCATTAGATACTTAATGAGAGTGCCACGTGTAAGTATTACCTTAAAATTTTCCCTTTTAACTGTGAAAATAAAGAATATTGTGCCTTTTTCAGGCTAAACGATACGTTATAATTAATTATTTTGAGGTCCCGATATTACGACGAAAAAAAAATCGAAATATCGAGAGTTCAAATAATTAATAATCACGGAAGATACCGTAAGTGACAGTACAAGTTTAGACGATACGTTTTTTTAAAAGGTACTGCCCATACATACTCGTAGGTACATTAAAACAAAATGCATCCTGTCGTACTAAAATTGATGCTTTATTGTCTTGAAATGATGTTTATATTGTAAACTAACTGTTGCCCGCGACCTTTGTTCGCGTGAAATTATTATAAAAATCCCCATTATTATAGGCACTTCTCTTTTTTAATCGAATTTTGTTACCAATTTCAAGGGTTTTAATATTTTTGCAGGGAACCCTAATTATTTTTCTAATATAAAAGTAGCCAATGTTAAACCTTATAACAACAGCTATCTGCCAGTAAAAGTCGGTCCCGTCAAAATCGGTCCAGCTGTTTCGGAGATTAGCCGGAACAAACAGACAGAAAGACAGACAGACAAAAATTGATAAAAAAATGTGTTTTTGTTATATATTTTCCGTATATATTTTCATATGCATTCAGTAAAAAGCTGTTATTTTGATATTACAAACAGACACTTCAATTTTATTTATGTGTATAAATTGGTTTTTACAAACACTTTTACTAGACATTTTTTTTTAATACTAACTAGTTGAGGTTGGTATTTCTTAATCGAATAATCTGAGAAAAAACTCACAAGTCACAACCGTTTTTTAGGTCCAGACATAATCTGGCTCAACTGATATGAGGACCATGCCACATGCATGTCTGAGAAGGTTCTCTTTTTACTGAATAACGTTATAAAATGTTTAAAAAACAAAACACTATCGATTTCAAAATAGCTGACACATTCCTTTCATTAAAAAAAAAACTTATAAAGGCGATCGCGCAATTCCTATTACACACCTACACATACAAAAAAGGGCTGTCTCTATAATCACGGAGAACGCACATACAGCCGCTAAAGTCATCGGCCGGGATCCGACCTTGCCTCGGGGTCGATGAACTTCGCGACCAAAAATGGCTGCGAATCAAGTACCAGTTGTCTTCACGGTTGAACGGGATTGGGATAAGCAGGCTTGTGGGATAGGTTATAAAAATGTTGCGTTGCGTTATGGTAGATTTTCTTGTTTTTGAGTCAAGAATTTTGCAAGATATTGTAGGGAAAGCAATTTGATTTTGTGATTGTTATTTTTGATCGACTATGATTTTTCCGGCTTTATTTTGCGTATACTTTCATTATGACATTATTATTTGAATTGGTTATCAACTACATTTAAATTGTACGACTATGCATATTTAAAAGTTTTCGTTACACACTGCAACAAAAAAAAAACCAAAATTTCTTTCCGAATTGCCAAAAAAAAACATAATTGGGCGAATTTCACCAATGTATTTAAACTTAATCATCAAAACACTAAACCGCGTTTAAGAGCTGTTATATGAATTTCATAACAATGTTGACTCTGACAGCTTTTGAACGAAGTTTAAATGTGCTGTTCTATTTCGTAAGTGAAATTTGCCCTTAATCTATCATTAATGTCATCACAATTTTCTAATAGCATAAGTTAATAATATTTTTCATAAATTAATCGTTTTTTTTTCTATTTGTTCCAGCTCAAATCGAGATAATACCATGCAAGGTGTGCGGGGACAAGTCATCAGGCGTCCATTATGGCGTCATCACCTGCGAAGGGTGCAAGGGATTCTTCAGACGGTCCCAGAGTACAGGTCGGCATCTGTTTATCTGCTATTTTTAGTTTATTAACCATAGCTTAAGCAATCAACAAAGATAAGAAACAAGAGAGGCAGTAATAGGCAGTCTAAAAATAATTTACTGTAAAAAAAGTGGAATTCTTTTTCAACCAAAGTAGCTTTGGGTAACCTTCTTTGAAGAAACAGAGACTGGCCACATATGTCTGGTTAAAAAACGTCTAGTGGTTGTTCAATTTTCTTAGAACAAGGAACTGGCCGGAAAACATTACTTATTAGAAAAGAGTTCTTCAATTTAAAAAAAAAAACTGTTCCTGCGATTCATCCTACTTAAATGGAAATAAATTTAATAAAAAAGAAAATACCTGGCTGGCTGGAGGAATAAACTAGCGCTTATCTCAAATTCATATTGAACAAGACTTTTCAAGAAGCTTCTGAAATTGAAATGAAGTGTAATGAGACACATTTTCTATAAGATCTATCATCTAGGCTGTTGGGCAGCCTATGGGCATAAATATCTCAGACTTATTTTGTTGTCAGAAACAATTTTCTTATATTCAATCTTGTCAAGAAATCATACATAACGTAATACATAAGTAACAATCCCTTGGTCACTAAGGAAAGATCAAGTTTATTTTTATATCAGTGGATGTAGAAACTTACATAGCATCCTGCCCGTAATGGCTGTAATCGCCGAAGGGTTAGGCAGAGGTGTACCTACCTAATAATACACCCACATTTTGCCAGTTATGTGTAAGTCCCATGTAATTGAGGGCGCGCCTATTGCCAGCAACCGGGTACAGATCCAGACTCCATGGCTGCTACTGAGAAATTCATAATGGAAAAACTAAATAACACTTTCCCCGGCTTGGGATTCGAACCCAAGACCTCATGCTCAGCAGTCGCGCTTGCAACCACTACACCAACTAGGAGAAACATCTTACAAAATAATAATTGTTTATTTTTACGAAAATCGGGCAACACCTGGAAGAATGCCTAGCCTACATTATAAAACTTCACTGTAGGATTTTGAACATTTAGGCATTAGTTTAGTAGTCGTTCATTTGTTAGCGAAAATGAAAACGAGCAGTAATACATTTCCTTATCAACGTTTATGTAAGCTTTGTATTAACATTTCTTATCACAAATTATTATGTACTAAACGGCAGAGAGTTATCAACAGTAAGGGCATTGGTTTCTTTCTTAGGGGTAAGCAGACTTACAAGTCTAAGTCACGGCATGGCTAGAAAAAGGTAATAAAAACTACTTTTTACTAAACAAGACTTCAAAAGGAATGATGGGAAAGAGATAGACATATAGTTTAAAAGAGAGAAAGACATATGTTTATTTACCAGATAGCAATTTACGTGGTGGAAGGGACACCGACGCGAAAACGGTTACCACGTATTCAATACATCATTCTGATGTTCCCCCCGCACAGAAATTTTTCATCGATTATTTAAAAAAAAACAGCTTTTCCATACATTTTGACCGTGTAGGTATTGCACTTTTGTAGGACACAGCAGATTTTTTTTTTTAATTTCCGATGACAAATTTGAATGTGGAATGATGTACTGAATACATGGTAACCGTTTTCGCGTCGGTGTCCCTTCTACCCTGTATGTTTGCTATTTTTATTTAGACGAAATCAATGCTTACTTAAAGTGGATTCCCCGTGACCTCAATAGGTTTGCGAGGTAAGCTTTACACTTATTTCTATAAAACTAGGTATAGATAGAACTTCCAACTTTCTTACTGTTGAACTAATCCGTAACTTGCATGTTTTTTTTGTTTTCTGAAATACGTATGACAACTAATTTAGTCAATCATTCAAAATGAATTGCTGCGTCACTCCGCTGTTCGAAATTCAAAATAACTTCATTTTGATTGATTGACAGCCACGTCTGGCACTTTTTTTTTGTAAGGGCCAATTTCACCAATGACACTATTTAGATCAGTACATCTAAACTGCGTTCAAGAGCTGTCAATAAAAACAGGGTTTAGCAGAATAAGCGCAATATCTCGTAGGTGGGGATTTAGACCATCAGAGCCAGTGGCGTGCCTCGGGGCCAACAATACGGGAGGCCCTTATGGCGAGCAGACTGTTCAGAAACCCGAACATCGTGAAGAGTAGCAGGTTATAAGGTACCAGAGTAGCGCCACTTTAAAACTGATATTTAAGACTATACTTTCTCTGATAAGTCGAAAGAAAGAATTTGGACTTCCCATACAAAACATCGTCTGACGCAATTAATATGAACAGTCCTAAATTTTTGCGCGTTTATTCTGTTACACCTTGCTTAACACTGGAAGCTCTTGAACGCAGTTTTGTTGGTGAAATTGTCCTTTTGAAAAAAAAAACGAATTTAGGTACGTGTATAATGCGTGTCCCAACCTTCTCGATGTTATTTCTAGACTGTTCTACTCGGTATCGATACTAACCCTGACCTCTCTTCCAGTGGTGAACTACCAGTGCCCTCGGAATAAGGCGTGCGTGGTGGACCGCGTCAACAGGAACCGATGCCAGTACTGCCGGCTACAAAAGTGCTTGAAGCTTGGCATGAGTCGTGACGGTGAGTCGAACTTTTTTTTTTATTTTTTTTTTTTGAAGGTATTTTTTGTTGCTGGATTTTTTTTTTATCGCATAACAGTTCAATTGATTTGTATCGTAATAACGATAGGGCTAGGGTTACCTTCCGTTCGGGTTTATCCGGCTTTTTGCTTCCCCGTCCAAAAATTAATAAAAGTCCAATAAATACTGGAATAGAAAGGTGGAAGAAGTTAAGGTCCGGATTTTTTGGCAAATGTCCACCTCTGTCAATGACATAAGTTTTAAATCATGATAATGTCGATCAGTTTTCAAACTTATTAACTGATTTTAAAAACATAAAATAGGAAATAAAAATTTCGGAAAATGGCGAAAACCTCTCTACCTGCACCTTTGGAACACGAAGATTCCATAAACACTGTATAATTCACACATTTACAATCTTAATCAAATAACAATAATTCCAAATTAAAATCACAATGAAAATAAATAAAGAAAGAATGTAAATTCACCTCAAAACCACGTGTTGAGCGATGAGGAAGCGAGCGTCGGGTCAACAACCTCTTATCAGCTACCGATAACACTATGTTTATACTACATAAGTACTCAAAGCTAGTTTATAGTGAGAAATGTTGATGTAGGAATGAGTCCAGGAATATTTTCTTGGTTGCTTAGTTGAATCCCACCGCTGGGCAAAATCTCTTCAATGCTGGACCACTTGCGATGATTAATTCTGGATACATTTTTGAGCTTTACCCTATATCCCACTGCTGGGCAAAATCTTAGTAGCCCAAGGCCACTGCTGGACTTAAGTACTCGTATAAAGGGCTAATTATGATTTGTCGATAGCAATTGTTTTATACAAAAAACTTATCAATAAATCGCTCACATCACATAGGTAGTTTAAAATGTTAACATTTCCATATAAACTGATTAAATAGTTTAACAATACTACATAAGTACGATTCGCATGTTATCGCTATTTCCTATATATGGCTGTTGATGGGCTAAGAAAGGCTATATATTTCTGACAAAAGATTAAAAGCAAAGTGAAGTTAGATTTTTTAAACAAAAGCTCATTGTTCAGTTACAATATTAAATTTCAAACATTGCAAGAAAATAAAATTATGTTAAAAATATTGAAGTTGAAAGAATTGTTAAGAAGTCGAACGAATTCTTCTTTTTATAAAAAAATGAGAAACGGACTTTTTTTATTGTAATTTTGGTACTTGGCACGAACACGAAAAACTGTGAAAGAAAAAATACTGCTCACTTAAAGACTACTAACGCCATCTGTTATCGGTTTTATCAAACTTTTTGAAACTCTTAACTACATGAAACGAAATTGAGCCGAGTCATTCAAAGCATTATAAAACATAAAATTTATAGGAAAACAATTTAAGTTATTATTAATTTGTCATTTAAAATCGATTCTATAAAAAATGTTGGTCATAGGTTTATTTTTAAGTTAAAAAAAAGAAGTCCTCATCACTGACACCTCGCAATCAGTTCATAGGTGTTTTCTATAAGCCCTTTATCACAACATTCGTGCCCATACCACCTTCCATTTTAAACTAAAAAAAAAACAACAATAGATAATCTTAAAACATGCATAATAATAAAAACACACATACAATGTGTCACGCCAAATCGCGTGAGCGCACATAGCAAGACGTCGCCGACGCGTGTAGTGGCGAGCCGTTGCGCAATACTTGTAACGATCTGATAGTGGGTATCGATAGATTTGCTATTTTGTCGATAGTATGAGGTAAAATCGAGAATGTCAATAAATTTAACTACGAAACTATTCTCTCAGTATCAACATTTTTGAAAAGCTATCTATCCTTATTCCTGATTTGTTAACGCTAAATTGCAACAATAGCACTCAATATGACATACTATATACTTTTTCAGCAGATTTTATCAACTATATTAACTGATTCCAGTTTCCGTTTAAACTTAACCCTTCTTCTGGGATCTACCGCAGTCGAGTAAAAATCGTCCACAAAATTTAAATACATCCCTGAGCTCTCAGTTATCAACTTTTTCCTGACAAGTCTCACACAGCAAGAAATGTACTAAATACCTGAAAGTAAAAAAAAACTGGTTTAGTTACAAAAATGAGTTGTTCCCACCTAATCATCATACCACATTAGTCCTCATTCCCATCCCTAGTTACTTACACTACCTACCTACTTCTGCATAACATGTCACGTTGTAGATCATACATAACACGATGCAGGCGACGCGTGCGCAGACGACTTGTTGCGCAATGACTGGTTACTTGGTACTGGCTAGATGCGTGGTTGTTACGGTCGATAGATAGTTGGGAGTTTATGTCGATAGATTGGTTATTTGATTCCTGGCTGGAGGCCTACATTCAGGCACCCACAGGATCCGGTCAAGCCAAAGTCAGCCTCATATGTACACCTGCGAGAAGCCATTGTGATTTAATATTAATATTATGATCTAGGAGCTCGTGGCTAAATAATAGCAACCGCTCGGGTCGATCTTCAGGTTAAGCCGCACTTGCCTAGGTTGATACGTGGATGGGTGACCACCCATTACATACCGAGTTTCCTGGCTGTCATTTGTAGATCTTTGACAGTCGTTACAGGTAGTCAGTGGCCCGAAAGTCTGACAACCAGTCTTACGAAAGGGTATCGTGTTACCCAGTGCTAGCTGGGTTGTAGAGGTCAGATAGGCAGTCGCTCCATGTATCTAGGAGGATTCGACTTTTGTGTGGAGAATTGGAATGACTTTAACTTTTATATGCTCCTGGATAGACAAATAAATATATGATTAATCTTTGAATTCTTATAGTCCAATAAAAAATCTGTAACACACATGTTTTAAAAATTAATCTTAGCCAAGCTAAAATTCAAGTAACATTAATCAGTATCTGGAACCAACAACACGACTAAAACAATCAACAATGATTCGTAAGTTACATTATCATTAGATTTCAAAGCTATTGAAACAATAATTTATTACAATAACACAAATTCAATTCAATTTTAATTACATTACCTGAAACAATACAATATCTTTATTTTCTCTCTTCACAAAGATTCACATAGTTATAATTATAATAAATATAATTCTAAGAATAACATTTAACAAAATGCATAATATACGTTCGTTAGTGAGAGACTGGACCTAATTATTTAATTATAAAATTATCGACAACCCAAACCATCGACTAAACATCCCAACCCTAACCATTGCACAATATAGCAGTCATGAAGCGTAACGTAAACATATACAAGTTTTTACAACGACACACACACATACTCACAATCTTACATACACACACACATACATGGGTCGGTTTTATGTAACATGCACTAATTCAAGAAACTAGTCTATATACTAGCACATTATTATGTTATAACGCTATGCATGACTTAGGTATTACGTTAGCACGCGGTTTTCTTGTGATTTTCTGTTGGAAAAACTGAGTACGATAATTTGTTTTTTCTTGAGAAATTTTGCCTGGACCCTTTGTGTGGGAAATAAAGGAGAATGGTCAAAGTTGTGTTGGATATAGGTGAACCCAAAGGACAATGACCAAAGTTGGTACCAAAAAGTCTCGCGCCTCAAAATCAAAATATTATAGTAATTAGTTTCATATTTTTTTACGGCATTACGCGTCGGGGATTTGATTTTTGAACTGGAAATATACTTTTCGAGTTTAAAAGTACGAATATTGTTTTACTCCCTTTATATGACGTTCCGTTTCAACTGAATATAAATGACGTTCCGTTTCAATTGAACAAACCCTTGTCTGTCGAGCGGACTCTAAAATTAATTACAATTAAGTAAGATCAGTACACCAAATCGATTTAGTTTGGTTTATTGCTATTTGCAACAAAATAGATTTTCTCAGCCTAAAGATTTTGATTTATCGATTACATCCCTAAATCCCGACTAGTTTATAGCACTTACTATACTCTATGGTTTATAGTTATCTTATCTGTGGCATCTGACGTTTGTACTGTACTGACTGACTATTGGCAATGTAAAGGTCTAAAATAAAATCGAGTTTCAGTCAAGCATACTGTGGATGTTACTTTAACTCGTAATTCTTACTAATATTAGTGTATTACGCTGTTTTTAGAGCAATAATGTAATGTATGTGTGTTAAAATACGTCGTTGGTAGCGTCGAAAAAATAGACCTACTTTTTAGGTTAGTTTCGATTTTATAAAATAACTCTGAAACGCGGGTTTTTTTTTTCAAAAATAATTTTTGTAGGAGTTAATACGATCAGTGTAGTCTATAAAAAACAAGGTTTGATTTTGATGCAGCATGGTACGGGATTCCATACTTCCATGAGCATTCTCTTTTGAGGGAGTCCAAGCTCTTTTGGCTTCGAAAATCTCTGATTATACCAGTTTTTAGTGCCAAATCATGTTTCTATCACCATCTAAATATTGTACAGATGAGCACATCTAGCTACTACAATCTGTCAAATTTCTTTAATAGATTTTCAACTTTATCGCTAAAAGTGTTAGGTTCAAGGTTGATTGGGAAATTTTCACAGTTTCGGGTAGCTTGCCTTGCTGGTCTGTACCTACTGAGTTTCTATTTGCAAAGCATGATATCATCAAAGCTAGCAAGACTTGTTAGCTGAAACCTTCCGCATACCCAAGCGAGCCTCTACTATTGATTTAAGACCAAAAATAAATATTTTTCGACACAAATAGAGTTCAAAGACTTTTCTTTGTTTCTATTGAACAAACAACTATTGTTACCAATTTAATTGTTTCTACAAAAATCTGGGACGACAAACTATGGACTGACTGTTCTTAAATACATGAAGAAAAAATAACCAAAACTCAAGACCTGTCTGTACAAACAACTCGGTCTCAAAGACAGGTCAAGCTTAACTGGATATGTAAAAGTCATCGAACTCCTAACAAAGAAAATTCATAAACGAAATTCTAAACACAAAAGCTCTATTCCTTGAAAAATAATTTAAGCAACTAAATTAAATAGGCACCTCGCTAGGAATTCGATGTTCGAACCGCATCCGTAATTCAAATCGGCCGCGTTGCCGCCCAACGGGATCGCGCGGAGTTACGTAGCAAGAATACGTCACTTGCACGTACTATACATACATACGTCAGAGTTCGCGAGTTCGTTGTTCTACTAGGCAGTGTGCCAACGGCCGAAGTGTCCCGAACACACACGAATGCATGCCCTACACACACAACCAATCAACACCCGTTTGCTCACGCATACTACGACACAATCGCGTTCCGTTCGCCTTTCGCACACTACTCCGACCGAAGTGTGCAGGTATTGAGTAACTAAGCGATGAAGCTAGGTGTCATTGAGAACATAATTGCATTGTATTGTTAGGCTCGCCGATTTAAGCTGCGTTTTTTTCGTCGTGTGAATATTAAGAGGCATGGGAACGATGCGAATATCGGATTCCCTGTTATGTCATGTGTGTCATTAGTTTTTAGTGCGCGACGCGAGCGCTCGTGGCGCTGAGTGGCGGTACTAAGCTAAACATTTCTTGTTCTTCGTTTTCAGCGGTGAAGTTTGGACGTATGTCGAAAAAGCAACGTGAGAAGGTGGAAGACGAGGTGCGGTTCCATCGGGCACAAATGACACGGCAGAATGATACAGCGCCTGATTCGGTATACGACGCCCAGCAACAGACGCCGAGCTCAAGCGATCAGTTCCATGGCCATTATAATGGGTAAGTAACGCCATCTATTATCGAGTAGTGAAACAAAGAAAATGAATTTGGCGTTTTTCCTTTTGTAATTTTTGTGATTGTGGGCAGTTACAATACTAAATTGAAATACTCGTTGTGAAAAAAGCTATTGCTCCGTTATAGAAGTGTTTAAATATTTCAATTGCCCATCTATTGGTGCGTGGAATGTGGTATGATACAACTGCTTATACTGCTCTTTAAACCTGTTATAAATTACGTTCTACATCTTATGCCAAACTTGCAATATAATATTTGTTATTCATGCAACTTGGCAATAAAATGTATAATGGTTCGCAGTCAAACGACAAAACTATGACTCGTTAGAACTGCGAGCTTTCTAGTTTACCGTCACCGTTGTAATTCATTACTGCACGGACTTCAATTTGTGTCAGCGGTGCATCAGACGCTGTCATTATTCTAAGCGACCAACGGTATACTGTCGTGACGAAGTTGAATGGCGCTTAACGGTAAACTGTAAATACTGCCACCTAGTATCGAGTAGCGGTACTAAGCGTTTCTCATTAAGAATGATAGATGGCGTTGTTTTTATTATTGCGCGTCTGAGATGTCTGTTAATAGATTTACGATTTGTTTTTATGGAATTTAACAGTAAATAGTTGTGAAGGTATGAGGGGAAAATTCTTAGCACGACAGTTCTTGCTGCGAACTGGAATACTTCAATTACTCATCATAATTGATAGCTCGTTGCTTGAGTGGAGTTTTATGTCGCTTTTTGTATTTCTATTAATCCAAACACCTGTCGCCGGTATGCAGGTCTACTATAAATAATTGTAGGAAATTAAATACACTACCGCTACTGTTTATAATGAGAGACTAAGCTACTTTCAACGAGATTACATGAATTGAGTATGAACTCACTCATTTGAAGTAAACTTTTTTTGAAAGAAACTCCTTTTTAATATACACTGATAGCAGTAGGCAGTAGTTGGGTTAATTTACAGTCCAACCAGTTATAGCGTTTTATGTTCTATAAATAATATAATTCATCAGACAACTGCTTACTTCTTCGCACTGTTATAATAAATAACCTATCTGCAAATTACAATCAGTCCAACACACGTTGGATTAGTGATCACAAGAGCAACTGTTGAGCATGACGTCCTCGGTTTGATTTCCAGTTCGGGAGTGTTATTGGGTTTTCCATCAGGACTTTTTGAGTAGCCGCAACGGAGCCTGGATTTGTCCCCGGTTAATGGCAATAGGCTCGCCCCCTATTACATGGAACTTAAAAACAACTGGCGACATAAGGGTGCACTATTAAGTACGGCTCTGCCCAACCCTCTGGGTATTACAGGCGTCATGTTATGTTAAAATCTAACACACCAACTTATTCTCCACAGCTACCCCGGCTATGGATCCCCGCTGTCCTCCTATGGATACAACAACGCGGGTCCAGCCCTCACATCCAACATGGGCGGGATCCAGCCTCAACCAGCTCAACAACAACCTTACGATGTGTCAGCAGACTACGTCGATTCCACCACAGCCTACGAGCCGAAACAGACTGGAGGATTCCTTGATCCTGATTTTATCAGTCATGGTATGTATTTTTTTTAATCAAAGTTATGGTATAGTATGACCAGTTATAGTGTGCAGTTTAAAGTGGCGTTGTTTGTCAAGAAAATTTGGTAAACCTTGGCCTGCACAAATAAGTTGAACAGGTGCCTAAAAAGGCTCATCATTTCGATTAGGGTAGGAAATGGCAACTGCCGTTCCAATAACTGGCAAGCATCAGGATTTCATAGTGTAGTCCAGGGTTCTAAATTATGTGGCTGTTACCACTCATCATGATGTGGACTGTCAATGACAGGACAGCGAAACCAATTGTAATAAAAATTAAAAATACGTTTAGAATAGATTACATCGGTAAGGACAATCAAGCTAGAAATAAAAATCACTGAAGATTTTCGATTTAACAATTAATGATAGCTATAAGTCAAACTAACTTAGCAGTAGCATTGTTGGTATCACCCACTAACACCAACCTTACCTATAGACGAACAACAAAAAGGGACGACAATAGTCCGACCATCGGGCTCAACGTCTACATCGACAGCCACGACATCCACAACATCCATGCGACAGTCATCCATAAACGACCTCCCGAGGACACGAATACAAGAATTCGATCGTTACGAAGACAGGATCCAATCCCCGGCATCAATTTCCAGCGGCGTTATTAATATAAAGCAAGAAATTAAACCAGAAACATCCATGGGAGTTGATAATCTTGTTGCCAGTTATGTGGATTCGACTACATTCCTGCACAGTCCTTCAAATATACAACACAGCCCGATGGATATACAGAATTCTGTGTTAGTAAGCGGGCAAAGTTCGGTGTCTCTGACAAGCGAAGACTTGAGCCCAGATGATTTAACATCCAGTAGTGGACACGGGAGACTGATGGATCCGCTAAACATGAATATGTCAGGAATGGGCATGGTGAATCCTAATGCTGTGTCGAATAGAAGACATCAGGGGTCCAGTCACAGTTCGAGTGATGATTTGCCTTGTAAGTGGATATTTGTGGATCCTTACGGTTACGCTACATGATTTTTTTGCCAAGTTTTTTCTTTTGTAGTTTTCGTATGTAGTTATTTTTTTTCAGTTATATTTTTGTTTTATGGACTAGTGTTTTTGAATTCTTATAATCTCTTTTCCAATTTAAAATAGTGAAATACTAGGTTAGCAATAGAAAGTACCTCGTATCTAAACTGTGGCAAGCTGTACCACCTTACATAATATATTACTGCCAAACAGTATTTCTGAATTCAGATTAAAAGGGTATGGTGCTCCTGAAATAACAGGCACATGAGCCATTTCAACTTTAGTCTCCAAGGAAACTCATCGAAAAAGCATCATAGTACTAGTCTAAACTATGGCCGCTGTTTTGTCGCAAATTCGCAAGACAATGAGCAAGATTATTAAAAAAAAAGGTCAAATTAAAACTTTTTACAGTTTACTCCACAAACATTTTCAAGACATTGAGGCTAGTGTGTTTTGTCAACGTTGATATTATTATTGTTCTCCCACAAAAAGTCATACGGTGGACCATGGCAGTGACGAGGTAAACAATGATTGAAGCCACGAAATGGGAAGAATCGGAGGCTGCTTCTCAGCTGAAAAACAATAAAGCATCATTTAAATGTTATTTCGCTGAGGCTTTTTCCCATATAGAGAAGGAAAGAGCATTGAACATCATGCTTGCTAACTGCAATTTTAGGCCATTAAAGGAAATAGCACACATCAACTCGGAAAGAGATCGTCACCGTATCGTGAGCTTGTCCCAAGGTGGGGCCATTACGTTACGCTACCGATTAGTGTGCATTGCAGTAGGGAGTTTCATAAAAAGATACTTACTAAATGGCTCGAAATGGATAATGGTTGATACGGTGACGATTCCTTTCCGAGTTGATATGTGTGCTGTGACCTTTAAAGTCAGACTCACGTCTTTTTGGTCGGTCTTACATTTTTTTTTACCTTCCTGCAATTTTTCGGCTTCTCACCCATTGCTGCGTATAGGTCTCTTAGAATCGTCTTGTTAGTATTAATGAAGGCGTTTTTACCGGCTTGCAAAAATACCATGGCATGCATAGCAATGGCCACTTCTCAAACAAAGAAGGGACGAGCATTTTATCTTGCGATGTAATAATTTGATGGTAAATAAAACTCACGTTATTCAAAACGGTCCCTTCATCATCATCAGGTCTATTGCGTGGTGGCCCAAATCCATCCGTTATATTTGGTTCTTTAATTAAAACCACCGGCATAGGAATAAACGGTAAAGCGAAGCATAACAAACAGGCTGCTAATTAGAAATAAAATAGTAAAATTAGATTTGCTAGTTACATTTAGATTGTATACAGCATGTATCAGGAAATTGTAGTCATATTTTGGGATGGTATAGACTATATACCATCAAACTGAACAACTGTCTCCATGGGGAAAAAATATAGAAATCGCGAAAAAAAATCCGTCCCGTACATTTGTGTCGAGTAGGTGTTGAAATCGTGTATCACTTGAATTAAGGATTGGTAGTTTATAACCACATTCTTAAATATGAATACACCTTTCTGAGGCATGCTGTAGATCACAAAGCACGGAGAGGCTTCGGCAGCCGCTTCTACAGGCGACATCGTCAGCACTTTCCATGGCGTATAGAAAATGACGCCTATGAAAGGCAGGCCGTGGCAGAAGCTGTGCGTAAAAAGCATTTAAGGCGCCATCTTTTTTTTATTACTGCTGCTACTATACGCTGCCGTCGCTGCGATTCTGTCCTCTGTGATAATATCATAATCCATGACAGTTAAACATAAAAAATGAAGGCGTTACCTTAATGTCTTTTGGGAGGATCAAACTATAACACTTTTAGCCTTCATATGTACTAGCCATGTCAAATAATCCAATTCAATCTAATCCTAGTCTTAAATAAACCGAACGGGTAGACTCCATTGTATTAGAGTCGTGCTATACACTTGTTAGGATCGGCACTTTTGATTCAACATTGAATGAACAACTAATCCGACTCGAAGCAATTACTACATAATGTTCAAGTTTCATTCGGTTCACGCCGATCGGCAAACTCCGTTCGGCGTCTAAGTTGGCCCTCGAGTGATAAGTGGCATGTTGCAGTTGAGTACTAGAATAGAATAGAATAGAATATAATAAGATATAAATTAACAGACTGATATAAATGTAGAAAACATAAGGGCGGTCTTATCGCCTAAAGATTTTATCACCCTTCTCGGCTTAGAAACCCGTTGTATAACATACGGATAAGCAGAGCGGCTTTTTTCCCGAACATATTGCTGTGTATATTAAATTTCTTTTATATTTTTCTTTCATTCATTAATATTCAATTTTACATTTTCACTTATCAAATTATGAAGAAAATTATCTAGTGCCACATTATTATCTAGTAATATATATTTTTTTCAAAGAAATAAGAGTAAAAGTTTAGATGTGATGATCAATTTAAAATTAAAAGTCGTATTTATCTGCGCCTTAATACCGAACCGAACAAATGTGTAGCACGTATTAGGCGCTGAGTAGACAAAGGACTATTTTTCCGCCGGGCAGACGACAAACAAAAACATTGAAAAACAGTCATTCGATAATTTTAGTCGAATAGTCCATCATCTCCTCAGGATCTAAGTGACAGCTGAAACTCTTAGATCAGAATAAATATATACTTACGCCAACATAAACAACAACAACATGAGCCCAGTAAGAATGCCGTTACTACTCCAATAGCCATGGTTTTAATTTCTTAATATCATCCTAGAAAATATCATGATTTTTGATAAAATGTAAAATTGTTAGTTTTCAAATTTCAATTTGATAGGTGATCGTTGACATTAGAATTGTCAACCTAATTTCTTCTTTTTTTTTTGGTTTGTTTCGTTCAGAAAGGTTGTGACTATTTATGTACGAAATAATTTATTGTTTTATTTTGTTATTACTCCTGTAGTCATGGTTTTAATTTCATAATATCATCCTAGAAAACAATTATCATAGTTTTTGATCAAATATAAAATCCGTTGACCGTTGACATTAGAAATTGCCAATGTATTTTTTTCTTTTTTGATTTGTTTTGTTTAGAATTGTATGAAATTGTAAATTGTATTGTATAATTTTGTTTATTAGTTATAAAATGCTTGCTAAAACTGTAGTATTTTTCATTTATTTTTATGTAATTGATAATCTTTATTTATTTCATTTTATGTTTGTAAGTAGAACTTTTTGCACACCAAAATCTGACCTGAAAACAGTGCCATCTATCGGCGAGTAGCTAAACCTTTTCTTCTTTCACAGCGGAGGGCGATATCAGCAAGGTCCTTGTGAAGAGTTTGGCTGAAGCACACGCGAATACCAACCCTAAGCTGGAGTTCATACATGAGATGTTCAGAAAGCCACAGGATGTTTCCAAGTGAGTATATTGCATTTTTTGTGTGTGACGCTCAAAATAATTGTACACAAAACTTTTCCTCAAACTTTTCTCACGTAGTAGCCACTAGTTCGTAGTTTTTCGAAATTTTCAAATGATAGTCAGTTTCTCGATTTATGCTTTTCTTTTATATTAATTTTTTGGTTGCATTCTGCCTTGGGCAATGGTGGGGCCCATTGCTGAAAAATTTGTGCCTAATTCAACGTGAAAATGTGCCCTTTTTTTTCTAAACAGACCACCCCAATCACACTGCCCAACCCAGGCATCGAACCCTGAACCGCAGCAGCTGCTGCCGCAACGGGTTGATATAAAAAAGTTAATATATTGATTACTCATTTAAAAAAATTAACAAATCGACTAAATTCCTACTTGTTTACACATCTGCTCAGGTAGTCTAATGGTCCTAGTGAGACTTCTGAGCAGTAGGTCCTGGGTTCGAACCACAGGTCGCGCAGTGTTATTGGGTTTTTTAATACCCAATTCCTGAATTGTGTAATTTTATGTTTTGTTATGGTAATTACAATGTCTGCCTTGTTGGTTTAGTGGTTGCAAGCACTACAGCTGAGCATGAGGTCTTGGGTTCGATTCCCAGGTTGGGCAAAGTGTTATTGGGTTGATGGCTTTAGGGTCACTCCCCAATACATGGGATTTAAACGTAACTAGCGAAATGTGGGTGTCACAACTCTGCTTAGTCCTTCGGAGATTACATGCTTAATGGTATGTTATTAACTCTTTTCATTGTTCCAGGCTCCTATACTACAGTTCAATGAGCTACGAGGAGATGTGGCTGGACTGCGCAGACAAACTGACCGGGATGATACAGAACATCATCGAGTTTGCCAAACTTATACCTGGATTTATGAAGCTGACGCAAGATGATCAGATTCTGCTGTTAAAATCTGGTGAGTATAGTATCCATGGGTCATTCATTATTTTAGGAGTTTTTTTTTCTGAAATTTTGAGTTAGTCTGACCCATGAGACTGGCCTTTGTCCAGTTAGGGTCAGACAAAAAAAAATGTGAGGTCTTAATAATTCTTTTTCTGGATTTTTAAATTTTTTAAACACTCATGCACATACACCCTTTTATCGTGGGTTTTATTTTGAGGGGTTATATTTTATTATTAAAAAAAACTGTGTCCATACACCCTACGGGGCTCATATATTTTCTAAAACATTGAGATCAAAATCTGTTTTTATTTTCATTTAATTTTGTAAGCACAGTGGCCAGTTAATACTTTACATTTTCTTTAAAAATATTTTTACTGAAAGTTAAAATAAAATTATTATTCAAAACAATTTATATACATAATTATACTTCCTACATAATAGTCTATTTAGTATCATATCATCACCATCATCAATCCATCCATCACACTATCAGATTTCCAAGACCTATCAACTTACATTTAAATAAGTATACTAATTCTTTCTTTCTCCAGGTTCGTTCGAGTTGGCCATAGTCCGGCTTTCGCGGCTGATCGACGTGAATAGAGACCAGGTGTTGTATGGAGATGTAGTGCTGCCTATCCGGGAGTGCGTGCATGCACGGTGAGTTTACATTTAAATTACGAAGTTACATTTATTTGGAGAATTTAAATTTAATTTGAAAAGTTAAATTTCTTTTGGGACGTTACATTTAATTTGAAAATATTATTTGCATTTATAAAATATGGTTTGTATTTACAAAATATACGATGTTTTTGAAAATACATTTCATTTTTAACAATTTTCATTCGATTTGGCAAGTTACATTAGGTTTATAAATATTGACAATGTCAACCAATTGCAAAAGCATAAAGCTTAATAAAATTCTAGAGAATTTTACATTTAATTCTAGAATGTGACTTTCATTCATATTTTCTTACGCCTAAAAAAACTGCTCAGCAAATTATTACTTCTCATTCATTATCATGTTTTTAAAGTCCTTGTATAGCAAAAATAAATTATTTAATTCCAGTGATCCCCGCGACGTGGCGCTAGTTGTGGGAATATTTGACGCGGCGAAAACTATCGCGCGACTCAAACTGACTGAGACTGAACTTGCGCTCTACCAGAGCCTTGTGCTATTGTGGCCAGGTAAGATTCATAACTACACCTAGCTAGCTAACATTCTGTCAAATATTAGACACATATACACTAGAAGTTATGAGTTTTTTTTAAGCTCAAACACGCAATCTTTTAATTTTTACGTTTTTAAAGCTAATTACGTAATTACCCATTCATCAGATTCTTCGCTACTCACTTAGGGATGCCTAGTGCTCGCAAGCGCTTCTGCTGAGCAGAAGGTCTTGAGTTAGATTCCCAGAACGGGCAGTGTTATTGAATTTTTCTCCAGCAGACATTTGTCACTAGCAATCTGAAACCGGGATTTATGACCGATGGCAATAGGCTCACCCCTTATTGCATGGGACTTAAACGTAGCTGACGAAATTAGGGTCTCTTTGCCTAAGCCTTTGGGGTTTCCAGGCGTGAATTTATGTTATCTCAACCTATTAACCCTCCACAGAACGGCACGGCGTCCGTGGCAACCCGGAGATCCAGTGCCTGTTCAACATGTCGATGGCGGCGATGCGGCATGAGATCGAGACTAACCACGCGCCGCTCAAGGGCGACGTCACTGTCCTAGACACGCTGCTGGCTAAGATCCCCACCTTCAGGTATGTACCCATACTATAAGTTAAGAATTATAGCTTATTTCTACTTTTGCACGGATGAAATATCTAAGAATGCTTTTTAATGGCCTGTTTGAAATTTATGGTTTGTCTATATAATTTGACTTATAGGTACACAGCCAGTAAAATATTTTGTCGACCAAAAGCTAAACAAAGATGCAGAAGACAGCCAATTGATGTAAAGGAGTCTTCTGGATATATTCTATAAATTTTGCGTACATATAATAAGGAATAATTAAAGGCACTGAACATCGGTATCCCCATTAGATAATGTCTCAGGGCAAATTTATTATACGCAACTGCAGTGTGTAATGTAAAAACATTGATATTGTGCTAAGATTTGGTGGAATACTCATGAAACCGCGGCAAGGTAAACACAGGCATGGTACATTATCACTAATTAAAACAATTTTTCTATTGCAGAGAACTATCGCTGATGCACCTCGAGGCACTGTGTCGCTTCAAGGCGGCACATCCCCATCACGTGTTCCCAGCGCTCTACAAGGAGTTGTTCTCACTGGACAGTGTTCTGGACTACACGCACGGCTAGGTCTAAACCTCCCCAGGTTTAGACCCACAGGTTTCTATCAGGTTGCGTTAGAACGATCTCATTTTTGCCCAATATAGCTGGACGGTGGCATTTTGAGACCTTTTCAAAGACTCTTGACAGCTCGACAGCTATTTTTTTTATTAATTCCTACGCAAAACTAAACGCATCTAAATAATTTGTTAATATATTTATAATTGTATGTATGTACCTTGAGACTGTTAAAATATTTACTTAAAAGTATGTACGTACAATAATTAAAAGGAGGTTTATTTAATTCGATTCTAGTTACATTTAAATGCGTTTAGTTTTACATTTAATCTCAGAATATATGATGATTTTTTTTTTCATTTGTTATGAAAATCTCTTATTATTTTTTTCGTAACAAGAAATATATTATGTAGCGTTACACACATTTTTGTGGTTTATTTAATACATCATTAGACATAATGTATGTTTGATTGTGTATTGTATACAAAGGAATATCGTAATATAATTATCGTAAAGTGTATCTAACTCTGAATGAAGAAATAATAATAATTATTATATAAAGATATAATAATAGGAATAGAGTTTTTATTAAGAAATAAATAAAAAAGTTATAAAGGTGTAGCAAGTTAAAGATCACACAGTTTCAATTTAACGAAACTTATTTTAAAATAGGACTCTTTTTTATTAATTTTAACAGTTTTTTTTTAAAGAATGTAACTTGTTATTTATTTCAAATGATTATTATTATTATTATTGATGTTTTTTTCGCCTCTGTAGATTTTCGATTTAAGTTGTAATATAGGAATACATGATACTGCCCATTTTTTGTATTTTTTTCGTTGTTTTTAATTAAATAAATAAAGAAGTACATATATGTCAAATATGTAAAAGCGATGGAAAAATGCAAATCATAATTAAAAGTAATTTTAAGTCGAATAACAGTCGTGCGTTGATCAACATTATCAAATGAGAATGAATAATGAACCTTTCAGGAACGAGTAATCAAATTTTCACGGACAAAAATCATTTTTGTAATATCTAGCAGGCAATTTTTATTTGTTTTTCATTTTCTCGCGTGGTAGAGTAAATTGATCTCATTTTTATTTCATATTCTTTGCTTGGGTGCCATCTTCGGAATTATGTCACATTTTGCATAATAAAAATGAAACAAGAAAAAAAATGAAAAAACACAATTTTGCATAATAAACTGTTGTATTTTTATCCGTTAATACGTAAATTATTTTTTTACCTTTTTTATTTTAGCTTGACGCGATTTTATACGTATATTTATAATTTAATTAAAATTGCCTGCTACTAATAATTAGAATTATTAAAATAACCATCAATTTTCTAACATTACGCTAAGTTTGTCGAATAGCCTTTACTATAGACTGGATTATATTAATGTTAATAAAAAAGTATAAATCTTAACTTGTATTTTGTAAATAGTTATTAATCATATGTATTTTATATTAAATATCATAAGGTTCGATGGGTTATCTTTAATTTTACATTCTATTAAAAAATATAATAAAAGAAACAAATTTTTCAAAATGGCCTCCGAGCATGCTTGACAGATCATGTGAAAAATGTTGTTTTTTTCCTTTCTATATATTATATATTTTTTGTTAAATAAAGCAATCTGTTATTGTCTAGTTTTGTTTTATTTTTTTTTTATTTCCTAATTTTCCTTTTTTTATTATTTTCTATAACAGATAAAATAGGTATATAACCATATAGTGAGATCATACATAATAGTTAAAAAACATACGGGTGGTTCAAATGTTAATTTTTAAACATGATATATATTAATTTTTATTAAAACTCAGATATATATGTAGAAATAATTAATTTTAAATATTTCCACAACTATTAGTATATGCAATACAGTTATTCAAAGAGTGTATACTCTTATTTCGCAAAAATAAAAATAAAAAATGTAAAACCTAGGCGCACACGTTTAGATTGTTTAGTCATTATGTTTAGCTCGGTATGGGAATGTCCAATTTGTACAATTATTTTGTAAATTATAATGCTTTCTGGTAATTTTTTAAATGTGGTATATTCCATAATAAGTATTGAAATATGTCTTGCCTTTATTTTTTAGTTCATTACTTAAATATGTCTAATTGTCTACTACTAAATGTAAATTAACTTCAACATGTATTTTTTTTTCAGATTTTTTGATTTTATTGTACTTTCATCTTATCTGTCATCTACAATTGGACATTTCCCATGAAGGTTTACAAAATAAAATTAGTAAAAAAACGAAATATTGGAGAAAACGTTTTAGAGCACTAAGACTGAAAAAATTGGCTGAAAACATATTACCTTCGCTTAACAACAGGTTTAACAGAAAAAAAAAACAATAAATTAAATATATAGCGAAAAAAAAACAATTTTCAGCAATTTCCTGAATTTCCTAATTCAGACTTTTAATAATGTTTGAGACCGGCCATGCATCTCGAATTTATGTTGAAAATAAATCCATAAAGTTATTGAATAAAATGGTACTACACACTTGCGACTAATTTATGTCTTTATCCATCATCATGCACAGCCCGACTACACCCACTGCTGGGTATAGGCCTCTCTTTGCCTGTGCCAAGCTCCACGCTCCTGTGCCAGCCTCATCCAGGATATTCCCGCGATGGCAACAATTTCATCTGCAAATCTCGGCGCCGGAAGACAAACACTTCTCTTTCCATGTAATATTGATGTCTTAGTGATATGTGTTTCTGACGGTTGGCAAAACTGAATTATTCTTTCAATGTCTTTATGGTAATATACAGTTATTTTAGCGTGTTCTTTTATCTCGTTACTAAAGTGTATCCCAAAGTTTACGCAAGATTTGAATTAAATAGAAAACACGGTTTTTTTTGAATCTTATAGTACACAGAATAGGGTTATGTATCTAATAGCACATTAGAAAAATACCCTCCACGGCTTTGCTGGCACATACACATTTTGTCGTTTTCCATTACCACTTTGCATAAACGTGACTGAATTTCGTTGATGCAGTGTTGAATCTCCCCCAATGAGTCCTCCGATGTATTGTATGCACGGGTGGTTGTAGGTTTATTGACATATAGACCTTTGACTTCAAATAACCCCATAGTGATTTTAAATCACATGATCTAGGGGCCTACTTCTGATAACCAACACGAGAGAGTGCACGTCCAAGGACGTGTCATGCAGTAATTGAATTGTTTCTCGGGCTGTATGGCGTTGTTCTCTCGTGTTTGCTCCATTTTTACTAACCCTAAACTGTCAGCTTTTTTTTTTATTTTGTTGCCAACTCTTTACCGCACAAATGGCGGCAAATTCAAATCTTGCATAAATTTTGGGACACCTGTATAAGGTTGCAGTTGAGTTGCTGCAACCGACGAGTCTGCTGTAATAGAATGGAGTTTGGTTGTATTGTCTTTTGGGCTATATCGTCATCTTTCTGCGCTTGTCCCATGTTGCTTGCGAAAGACGCAACACGGCATTTTCTTCCATTCTTCCTTGTCAATCGTCACGCTATCATTTACTCCTTTTGTCTTCTGTGTATATAATATCTAATTATCTACATAGGTATTAGGATCACCAATCCCTGTTAAATGTGGTTATTAAGACCAAAACCTTCTAATAGTATAAATCTACGTTGTATTTCTGTCATCTTTGACTAAAAGGCTGAATATAAATTAACTTAGTATCTATAGATTTTATCTGTTCCTACAGATCTTTTTCTTTTGCGAAGCTTTATGGTCTGCCAAAACTTTTAAAGGCATAATGATTAAACCGTTTATAAAATACTGTGAGCAATATCGCTATTCGTCGATTCCTAAAACATCTTTGCGCTGTGATGATATTGAGTCAGGCGTTCAACAATTCATTCAATTCATGTGTTCTTCTTAAATCATCAGTACTCATAACCAACTATTTAAATTGTTAGAGTCGACCTAACATTGGTCTGGTTTCTGTGTCGTTGAATAATGTCATTTGAATAGTTTTGTCTCGCACACTTATACTGGAAATTGTTCGTTAGTTAACGTGTGTGTTAAGCTCACTCTTCTCAATGTGGCCATTGTTTGACGCGACCTTCGCACATCTAAACTCTTTGAGTAAAACTTTTTCTGAAATAATCGCAAAAAAAAGTCGCAAGTGTGTATCCCTCCCGAACAACGCCGTGTCCATAACTTCGAGCAAAACTTAGACTTGATTGGTGCAAATCGAAGGGTGAAGAGAGTATCTTGTCTCTCTTTCGCACATATTCGTATGAGTGTCAGTGCGATAGTGATAGTATATAGGGTAAACGTTTTACTTGCTGGGTAGTTTTAGTAGGTATTTCTAAAA
The DNA here is from genome assembly GCA_950022335.1 of Eurois occulta. Taxonomy (NCBI): domain Eukaryota; kingdom Metazoa; phylum Arthropoda; class Insecta; order Lepidoptera; family Noctuidae; genus Eurois; species Eurois occulta. The sequence goes on from OX465506.1 coordinate 6,638,992, forward strand.
CTTTTGTACTATGTTTTGCTAAATTTTCACTAAAAAACTAATATAGATTTGGACACGTAAAGGATAGAATAAAAAAAAAACGTATTTTGGAAAAAGCAAGCATGATAAATATGGGAATAATCGGTCACGGGTGTCTGTGTGTTTTTTTACGAAAAATTCGGTTTGATTAGGTAATTTTTTTTTTCTGTAATTTATATTTTTTTCTAAGAGTTTCTATTTTGTAAACGGTACCTACGAATTTATGGGTATCTGAGATCATTATAAATAGTAAAGAAAAATAAATAAAAAATAATAAAATTTTTGTATGTCTTGTTTTTCTATGAGATGATTTATATTATCAAAAATATTAATTTGTTAATGAAATAATTAAGTATTTTTACACATTACCTGAACATATGAAAGAGTAAGAAATATAAAGAAATAAATACATAATATATCTATGTAAAAAACAGAATATATTAAAAAACATATTTTATATGCGTGGTATGATCGAAAATTGTGGCATAAAGAGAAACAATTTAAAAAAAATAGTGAAAATCTTTTTTTACTCATTTTTTCGTTCAGAAACTGTGGGCTAAGCCGTTTTCGATGATGTTGCGCATAAGCTTTGTTGGTTTATGAACTCAAATACAAAAAACATTGTACCTATGTACCTAAAGTAGTTAATGGTGAATTTTGAGAACCAATAGTAAATAAATGTTATTGTTTTATTATTATTCTCGAATCACTTGCAAATGCGTTTGTGTTTTATTTCTTCTGCTACATACCTTTATTTTTTTCTCCGCACCCTCAACATCAACGCTAGTGACGTTGATTTATTCCATTGTTCTCCGAGTGAGTTCACAAAAAATGCATTGTTTGTGAATAGTTACAAAATTTTATGTTGTTATTGTCTACACTATCGCATAAGGTAACCCTGTAAAGATATTCGTAAGATGGAGCAAATAAAATAAATAAATTTTCAGGGATCTTACATTGGGACTCGGGTCGGCACATTCGGTTCGGCATTAACCTTTTGTCTGCCTTTGTCACATATACGTGACAAGCAAGCACGTGCCCTGTACACCAAACAACACAAATATGTGACAAAATGGTAGGTGAAATTGTGGCTTGGCGTGGAGGGCACGCGCGTGCGTTTATGCTCTGGCGGCCAAAAGCTTAATTAATACGTTGAACAAACCCGACCCGAATGAAATACTACACATATTTGGATCAGATTCCTATCGGCGAATCTTTTTCGAGTTAGTTCGATATTATGATTGCCTGTTGAGTACTTTATGTGGCCTATCCAAATGTTCGCATTGTTCGTCGGTTTACTGTCACATGCCTGCAATTACTGGAAAAGACATCAAGGTAAATCTTTAAGGGCCTACCGTCTAACTAAGGGGCTGTCTCCACGAGCGAGAGAATCGCGGCGATATTATCCCATACAAATACGTAATAACGCCGCGATTCTCTCGCTCGTGGAGACGGCCCCTGAGGCGGTGTCCAACGTAAGTACTAGGTACATGTGCGGTTTGGGACAAATTTTGACATTAAATACATATACAACATTACGCCTGTATTTCCAGAAGAGTTAGGTAGAAGTGAACCTTTGTATACCCACATTTTGCCAGTTATGTTTAAGTCCAATGTAACAGGGGACGAGTCTATTGCTATTAAACGGGGGAAAATCCAAGCAACGGAATCTCCGTTGCTGCTACTGAAAAAGTGCTGATGGAAAACCCAATAACACTCCCGAACTGGAAATCGAACCGAGGACGTCATGCTCAACAGTGGCGCTTGTGATAACTAAACCAACGTGTGTGTTGGACTGATTGTAATTTCCAGATAGGTTGTTGATTGGTTCCAGATAGGCTGTTGACAAATCCGTGGCTGCCATTGAGAAATTCCTGATGGAAAAACCCAAAAACACTTTTTCAACCGGGAATCTAGACTAGGACCTCATGCTTAGCAGTCGTGCTTGCGACGACTAGACTAAACAGGCATTCATGTTGACACTATTTATTCAGGGTGGAAGGAACACCAACGCGAAAACGTTTACCATGTAGTTAGTAAATAATTCTGAGCCCCCCCCCCCTCCATAAAAAATTGTCTTCGGTGATTAAAAAAAAAACCGCTGTTTCCTACAAAAGTGAAATTCAAATTCATTTATTTTAGGATAACTAGATCCAAATGCAATACCTACGATCAAAATGTATGGAACAGCTGTTTTTTTTAAATAACCAATGTAAATTTTCTATGTTGTTGGGGGCCTCAGAATGATGTACTGAATACGTGGTAACCGTTTTCGCGTCGACACATATAAAACCACCACCAATCACCAGGACCACCAGGATCTCAAGATTGAGGCAAATTCAAAAGACACTGTATTTCCATAATATTTAAATATAATTTCTTACAACCATAAATATACAGTACCAGTTTGTAATCACAGATTTATAAATACCTAACAGAGTACTTAACCTTGTGACCGCCATAGTCACATATACGTGACAAGCAAGCACGTGCCCTCGGGGTCTAAAATGGCCGCTTTAAATTCGTAAAATGGTATAGACGTTACCTACTATTATGAATTGTCACCTTGTGACCATTTTACGAATTTAACGTAATTCATATTATTATCCTATTATGATTCTGCTAAAGCGGCCATTTTAGACCACTTGTGCGCCAAACGACACAGATATGTTACAAAATGGCAGGAGAAGTTCTGGCTTGGCGTGGAGGGCACGCGTGTGCGTTTATTCAATTTTCAATTTAAAACATTTATTTCAGACTTTTCGGTCCATAGGGTGTTTAGTAGTACATCAAGATGACTTAAAACTATTAATTACACAAACACAACAAATAAGAGAAAAAGGCGCCAGTCAGCCTACAATATGTGCAGCCCAATCCAATGCCTCCAAATAGGACTATGGATGTAGTCTGCATTTACACTCAGGTAGCTGTTGGGACCGCCCCTCACCCTTCGCATCAGCGATGCTGCTCTCTTACGTATAATGGCATGAAAGCTGTCCACTTGAGCTTCAGCAAACATCGCTGACGCACTGCAGTAGCCAGGCAATCCCATCAGCAACCTGAAAGCATTATTATATTGGACCCGCTTATGCTCTGGCGGTAAAAAGGTAAAGCAGATAATTATATTTCACTTTTAGATCACTTTTGTCATTTATTCGGGATCTCACTTTAAAATCTAAACAAAAAAATAATCAGAAGTAACGAATAATGTTCAACACACCCCGGCTCTTTCGTTTGCCTACTAAATGATCTAAAAATGAAATTAAAGGTTTGAGCGTGTGCAAGGAACGCGGAATGAAATAAAAATGAACACACTGGACAGATGTCCCTATCCCTCAGTTTTACGAAAACTTCACTTTCCCAGCATTTCGTGGTTTGTCTTTTCCCCACATCAAGCAATATAGTTTCGATTGTGAAAAATAAATGGCTAATCCTAAGAAAAATATTCCAATTAAGAACATGGGGAAGTAAATGGTTCCGTATGTCAATTCGAAAATCGGGTACGGGAACAAGCCACGTTGGTTGTATGTGTGAAGGATTCTGGAACAAAAACAAACACGATTAAATAAAAATAACTAGTTTAGATAAAGATAAAGTAGAAGAAAAAGAAAGTGTTTTATACTCACATAGAATTATACAACACGTATAAAACCACCAAGATCCCAAGATTCAGCCGATGCGACTTCTGAACAGGTCTCGGCAAAAACGCCAGTTCCCATACCGCAGCAGGCATAATACAGAAATGCATGATCAAGTTGGATTTAAAAGAAAATATCTTGTCTATGAACGCAGGGAATAGTAGCTCTCTGTCGTAGATGTAGATTGGCCAGAATATTGTGAATATAAGCTGAAACACAAAGAAAATAAGATTTTAAGGCATGTAAACACACCTACATATATTTGCCGAGCTAGGAAAGATAAAGCCGGGATCAGACTTGAGTTACATCTATACAAATAAATAAAATTGAAGTTAAAAAAAACGTGTTATTTTGAAATTAAAACACACAGTTTTAATTTCAAAATAACAGCTTTTTACTGGATGCTTAAGTAAGTTTATACGGTTCTTTTAACAAAAAAAAAAAAAAAATAATGTTTGTCTGTCTGTCTGTTTGTTTCGGCTAATCTCTGAAACGACTGGACCGATTTTGACGGGACTTTCACTGACTGATACCTGATGTTATAAAGAGTAACTTATGCCTTTACTTTTATTTTAGAAAAAGGATTAGGGTGAAGCAGCCCACATAACCACAAAAAACCCACAAAATTGTTAATAATTTCAGATTCAAATATTAATAGTGTTATAATAATTTCATGGGGACGAATTTCGCAGACAGCAGCCAAGTAGGTACGTAATATAGCCGATTTTGCCGCCCAGATTAGCCGAATCATGCCGGACACGAAAATGTGTGTAGATCTCTGAACTGTACTAAATGTTCATTGACAAAGTGGAAAAGTCCCTGTTTTTTGTTAATTTTAGAATAACTGTGAGCATAAAATCGATTTCGGTTTTTAATAATACGACTACATAAATAATAATCATATTGTTTTTGTTAAAAAGTAAAAGGTCAAACAGTATCTTATTTTGAAGTGTATCGAATATTGCAACCGGTTTATAAATTATATCTAGGTAGCAAAGTCTTACTCACCACACCCACAGGAAAGACTAAAGAAGTGAAGAAAGTCTGTCGGAACCTTCTGATGCTCTTTGGTATGAGGTTGTCTCTGCCGGTTACTGTCAGGAAGTCGCAAGCAAATGCTAGGGAGAAGTAGGACATCTGGAAGGCCTGGAAGAAATCATAGAATACTTTTTAACAAACCTGTAATATAAATCATGTCATGTTTTCAAAGCATGCATTACATAACGAGTTTCCTCCGTGCCTCGGTAAGCACGTTAAGCCGTTGGTCCCGGCTGTCATTTGTAGATCTTTGACAGTCGTTACAGGTACTTAATCAGTGGCCCGAAAGTCAGTTAGTCTTACCAAGGTACCGTATACCCAACACGAACTGGGGTGTGGAGGTCAGATAGGCAGTCGCTGCATGTAAAATACAGGTATTCAGCTGCATCCGGTAAGACTGGAAGCTGACCCTAATATGATTGGGAAAAGGCTAGGCAGATGATGATGTATGGAAAACGGCTAATTATATTTTTGATGGGATATGATGCCCGCTTATAATGCTGCTGAAGGATCAAGCATGATCGTAGATCATTACTGGTATAAATCTAGGTAGTTGTCTCGTTATGACTTTTTTTAGGTTAAAATACTGCGGTATTTTCGATTAGGTTTCTGTTTTTTAACATACAATCACGCCTGTTTACACTTAAAGGGTCAGCAGAGGTGTTCAGCCTATTCACATTAAATTTTTAGTCTTATGTAATAGGTATGTGGCGAAACTATGAGTGCACTACGTGAGGTCGACAAACGGACGTGCGACAAAACTGTACTGCGACTAGGGTAGCCAGATCCAGGCTGATCATTTCCTGGACATTTCTGGGGCCACGAACGGAATCATAGTTTTGGTCTCTGATCCGAGATTAGACTAAGAAGTAATTACCTAGAACTATTGGTTGATGAAACAAAAATACCGTTTTGGTAAAATATTTTTAATTAAGTAAGTACTTTCTTAAACTGTTTTACACAAACTGTTATCCAACTTGAATAAATATTTTTAAGAATGTCACAAATTATTAAAAACAAAAAAAAGAACGTAAAACAGAAACTGAGATACCTAATCTTTCAGGTTTATCAATTAAACTTTGATAGAAAATCAACATCAGGTATTTTGTAACGTAAAAAAACTAAATAGGGTATATTTAGTTTTTTTACGTACAACAAAATATTGATCACTTTATACTTAAAGAGTAATAAATAAAACTTTGGTAGATAATTAATAAATGGCATCGTATTGTCTAACATAAAAAACGAAATAAACGAAAGTGGGCATAACTTGCAGGCTTATTAATTAAACTGGTAGACAGTCAACATTATTAGTATCTTATAATAATTTAACGCCTTTCTTTGGATAAGCGAGCCGGGCAGGGCAGTGCCTACTATTCACCCCTCCCCTCGCTCACCTCACCTCACGCAGCGCGAGCGCGCTATGTTTGATTGATTTGACTTTTGCAACCGGAGTATCGTAACTTTGTGAAAAAAACTAGTATTTTCGAATTCCGGGACAGCAACGTAAAATTACTGGACTCGGGACAACACGCCTAATTCCGGGACAATCCCGGAAATCCCGGAGAACTGGCAACCCTAACTGCGAGTCACCATAGCTCGAATGCACGCAAGTGCGATAAACTGACGCTCGACATTATGCTAGTGCAAGAAATGTTTGTGCGACACTGCTGTCTATATAGGGTTTAAAAGGGCCCTCTATACAAGCCGTCAATGAAGCATTCTGTACATCAAACTAAGCAACATAGCACTACACTGGGTACACGTACAGCTTCACTTTATCTCACTTGCGTGCATTCGAGCTATGGTAAGTCGCAGTGCAGTTTTTGTCACTCATGCGTTAGTCGTACATTCGTTTGTCGACTTCAAGTAGTGCACTCCGAAACCATTGCCTTTACCTAATTAGACACTAATCTAGACTACAGCGTGCTGCTACTAAGTATTTCCTAACACCGTAGCACCCACAAACACTGTCCGATCTGGAGAGACCACGAGACCAACAACCAAACCAGTTTTTTAAATCTTTTTTACGTCGAAATGTAGTCAGATTTTTTACATTTTTAACAAAGACAATTGGTAAGAAAACTTTTACAAAAGATAAAACCGACTTCAAAAAAGAGAAAAATAAATAACTTTAACTTCTGAAGTTTTGTTTGTTTGTTTTAGTTTTTTTTTTGTAACCGACTTCTGAAGCTAAAGTTATTTTTCACTTTTTTGAAGTCAGTTTTATTTTTTGTAAAAAAGTTTAGTATTTTTCCATTTTTAGTTGTAATATCAAAAATTTGATATCTTTTAAGACCTAAGGAGATCTAGAACTTAGTGGTTTTACAAAAGAAGATGATTGATATAAAACTCACAATATTCCACACAGTTAGATACCGGCTCTGCATCGAGCTCATTTTCTTGATGGACTCATCCCTCGTCAGGTCCTCATTCTGCGTGGAGAGGACCATCACCACTGAGTTGGCGCTGTGGAGGCCCAGGATCACGGCCTGGCCGAGGAGACGGAGGTAGATGGAGGAGGACATGCTCTGGAAATTATGAGAGAACAGAACTTAATATCACAAGCCTATAAAGCCCGTAGGGTTAAGCAGAGATTTACCTTTCATTTTAACTCAATTACACAGCTGTTTTGTTGGTTATTGACAATTGCCAGTAACACAGGTGATATTATAACACCGATTCACCCACAGAGCATCATAATATTTATTACTTCGATGCATAATGTTGATAACTAACACAGGTTGCCAAGCAACCAATTTCAAACAATATTGACAGATAATGAACCTGTCTAAAAACCACAGATAAGCGTAAAAAATAAATCTATTTCGAAAAGTTTGATAAGGGAGCCCAGTGGGCCTAAAATGGGCCACTTTAGCAGAATCGAGATATTAGAATAATAATTATGAATTACGTTACAATTCGTAAAATGGTCCTAAAATGTCAATTCATAATATTAACTGCGTCTATGACCAATTCAAGAATATTTATATATAAGTATGTCCTATTATGATTCTGCTAAAGCAGCCATTTTGGGCCCTCAGAAAGTTTTTCAGCAAGCATATTACGATTGCAAACTTGACAGCTGAGTAGGTAAGGCGCTATGAGAGACCCCAAAACTATTTTCGAAATTCTTTAGTTATGAGACCTGCGAGCGGGGGTTACTATGACGTCTGTGACATCTGTGAAAGAGACAGGGCTATACGGGTCGTTTAGCGCCATCTCTTTCCCACACTGGAATTACTCCTGCTTTAAGACGTAATGGTAGGCTACCAGAGGTCCATTTTCAAATTTCAGAAAAGGATAAAAAATAACAACGGTGTTTGATTTCACGAAATCCTTGGTTATCTTATTTCCCTGAGACAGACACGCTCAGGCATTAAAAAAAGCGTTTACTGTTCTACATGTTTCTTCTAAATTATTTATTTATACTTTTAAAAGTTATAAACTAATCGATTACATTAAAAATTAAAAAAAACCTAAACAAAAATCATCATCACTCTGCTGCCCCCCTATTACAATTTATTTGAGGTCGGCGCAGCATGTCTTCTTCTTCCATACTTCTCTATTACTCGTCGTCTCATCAGACACCTCCTTTCTAGCCATATCATCCTTCACACAGTCCATCCATCGTTTCTTTTGTTTTCCTCTGCATTTATACCCATCCACATTCATACTCAAATAGCCAAAACTAAATTATAGCGTCAAAAAATTCCTCCTCAACGCTGTCAATCGACAATGTGCCCAAGAATCTGGCAACATGGCCACGTTCTATGGTAATGCTAAGCCTCTCCTTAATTATATTTTTACCTTTTTAGTAGTTTTTTGACTTTTCATTGTATCGTAATAATTCACACTCACTACACTTAGACAGTATGAAACTTGATCAGAGAATTAAATAATGAAATAATAAAATAGGTCGTAATCATAATCAGTGTGAGGTAAAATAGATAAATGGTTATCTTCTTAATATATACAAATCACATGTGTTCGTACACGCTTATCTCCGAAACCAATTAACCGATTTCAATTATATTTTGTGAACTAGCTGCTGCCCGCGATCTTCGTTCGTCTGAAATTATTATTAAAAAACTTACTTCCCTTTTTTAATCTGATTTTGTTACCAATGTCAAGGGTTTTTTTTTGCACCGAACCCTAATTATATTACTAAAATAGCCTATGTTAGACCTTATAACATCAGCTATATGCCAGTAAAAGTCCCGTCAAAATCGGTCCAGCCGTTTCGGAGATTAGCCGGAACAAACAAAAACACATTTTTTAGGGTTCCGTACCCAAAGGGTAAAACGGGACCCTATTACTAAGACTTCGCTGTCTGTCTGTCTGTCTCTAGGCTGTATCTCATAAACCGTGATAGCTGGAAAGCTGAAATTTTCACAAATGATGTATTACTATTGCCGCTATAACAATAAATACTAAAAATTAAAAAAAAAAAATATTAAGGGGGGCTCCCATACAACAGATGATTTTTTTGCCGTTTTACGATAATGGTACGGAACCCTTCGTGCGCGAGTCCGACTCGCACTTGGCCGGTTCTTTTTCTATTTTTGTCAGATAGAACATTGAAAAAAAAATTTTTTTTTTTTTTGGTAAGAGTACTGTGTATATTTTCATATATATGCATTCTTGTTGTTATTTTGATTTTACAAACAGACACTTCAATTTTATTTATTTGTATAGATGTGTGTAGTTGGTTTCAGCCTGAAAGATAGAATAGTTTTGGTCTATACTAATATTATAAAGAGGTATTTAAGGTAGAGAGGAAAGAGGTATTTTTTTTTGAAGTGTAAGTTTGTATGTAGCGAGTAAACTATGGAACTAATAATCCTATTAAAAAAACATTTCACTGGCAGAAAGCTACGTTATTCGTAGGAGTTATAGGCAATCAACTGTATTAATATCATGCATCAGTGGCGAAGATTCCATACAACTCGATTCCTACCGGATTCCCTTTGAAAAATGACACAGCCAGTATTCTATAGACAAATAATATAATCACACTTCCCTCTAACAAAAATTGACCTTTCGCTACTGTCATGCATATTAGCCGAGCTATCACAACTTTTGCCATTGATTTTTGCGGACGAAGTCGCGGGAGTAGTGCTAGTCATATAAAAAAGATTTCCGCGTATTACGTAGTTTATTTGTCACTGATAATTTTGTCTACGTTGTAATTTAATCTGGTAGGCAAAATTATAGGGCGATTTAAAATTAAAATTAAATAACATCACGCCTATAATCGCCGAAGGGTAAGGCAGAGGTGTACAAAACACACCCACATTTTACCAGTTATGTTTAAGTCCCTTTTGAAAAAGGGCGACTCTATTGCCATGAACCGGGAACACAAATCCAGACTCAGTAGCAGCTACTGAGAAATTCCTAATGAAAAAACCCAATAATACGAAAGAAGAATATACTAACTACCTACATAAAAAAATGCTTACGTCCCTTCGCTTTAAAACGTGAACCTTTAAGACCGTTTTTTACATAAGACCATCAGTTAGTACATAATTCGTAATCCACAAGAGTTGAAGTTTTCCAACGATTAGCTCATCTGGGCAGCCTTTTCACAACTATGTATGTTGGGGTGTACTTCCAGTCTAACCGGTTGCAGCTGACTACCAGTAATTTACATGGAGCGACTGCTTATCTGACCTCCACAACCCAGTTAGTACTGGGTAATACGATACCCCTTGCTTAGACTGGTTGTCAGACTTTCGGGCAACTGGCTACCTGTAACGACTGTCAAAAATCTATAAAGTTGTCTACACACCAAAGCCCGCGCCGGGTTCGTGCCGGCGGGATTCGGTGTGTAGACAGCTTTAATGACAGCCGGAGTGGATTTAGTAAAGACGTGTTTAATGCCACACCAAGATACAGGCTGTGCTAATTTGGGGCCCACGGCTACCTCTACTTATGCACTCTTTTAACTATCATTGTTTTTGTTTGTATGCTTCCTTGCGTGAGTCAATGAATTGATTTATTTATTTATTTTGACAACAAAGCCGGTTAATATTAGTCACAATGGACATACAGTTATACAAACGGATACGACTAAGTTTTGAAGGTTAGTAATAGACAGTAAACTTACGTGAAAAACTGATGTTGAAGAAATTTGTAAAAAACTTAACAGTTTTGCTTTTGTTCTTCCGCAGTCCTTTGTAAACCGTGACGCCGTGCTTAAATTGCCTACCATAGTTACGTAGAATCAGTTCTAAGATACGGAGGTTCGTCTCTCTGGAGCCCTGACCGGTAGCTTGGACCCTGTTATCCGATACCGGCTAAATTTTTTAAATATTTAATTGTTTTTTTTTATATTGTTTTAAAAGGAATAATTAAAAATGTATTAAAAAATTGTGGAAAAATAAATATAGGAAATAATAATATGTTTAAAAAGAAATAGAAACAATTTTTAATTCATAAATGTTACTATTCCACAGCTGAGTTTTTGGAGGACACCAGTGGTGACATTTAGATTATTATAATATGACATTTAATTTAATGATTTTATTCTTCTCATTGGTTTAGAAATTGTTAAAGTGGTTGTTTTTTTTTGTTTTCAATGTAGATTTAAGTATATTCTAAGTTACACTGTCTTAGGTTCTTGTTCTTACATTTAGGTTATTATTAGCGGCAACACCAATAAGGTTCTATTCACCTCAGTATCAACGTCGACTTAGGACTATGAAAACCGGATTACCCAGAACCTCTTCTAGAGAGTTTACTATGCATGCCATAACGTCGATGAACCGAAATGGTAACAAGTCGGAAGCATTCATTCATAAATCGCCAATAAAAATCACCGGTCACCGGAGCAGGGAACTTGTCCCGTACAAACAGTTACAAGGACCTACAAGTTAGTTTTACACAAAACTCACCTACACCCATCGCGGAGGAACCAGAAAATGGAGCATACCTACATATACATACATCGATGGATGGGGAAATTCAGGAAACAAGCAAGATCATGTCACAGTCAACAAACAAAACATGGGCGTTAATGGAAGCCGCTAAAAAAATAAATTGCGAGAGCGAGAGTCGATAGTAACTTGTCCTTCAAGCCGACTACACCGATTGAGATAAAAAAGATTGTGTGTCACATGGCTGTAGTGTGTAAGCAATAATACTAAGCATATATATACAGCCTTACTTAAAGTGCTTCTTCAGCAATATTGTATTACAATAAATTGTAAGTATTTTTAACACATTAAACCGGACCATGAAACCAAACAGACGTTTCATTTCAAGTCTTCCAACCTAGCGACCTGATCACACTACATGGCGACCCTGCCAGTCCTCATGTCACTCTACCAAACTGCAACAACCCTGCCAGTCTTCAAGTCACTCTTCCGTACTGCAACGACCCTGCCGGTCCTCGTGTCACTCTAACATACTGCAACGACTCTACCAGTCCACGTGTCACTCAAATTACCTTCTTCTATTTTTGGAACGTCGCACCGAGCTTCGAGATATTTGCAAATTGGGTCATCGACAGACTATGGGAACTACGCAAAGCAAGGAGCAAGTGGTTATTGCGCAGTCTGCAGCTGGAAGCAACCACGCACAAGCAACGGCGGAACACCTTCAGACGAACAACATTCTCCTGTCCATAATATCGAGCCATTACCGCCGACTTAGTGTAACCGACAAAAACCAAATTTTACAGCAGAAGGTATTTTTTCAATATTTTTATAAATAATTGCGCTATTAAATTGAAATTTGACATATAATAATGATTTTTGAAACCTTATGTGTAACGGTTAAAATTTTCAAAAAAAAAATTTTTGCCACTTTGTTTATAGTAAACGACAAATTTTTGATGTACTGTGTCGGTTACGATAACAAGTAGGGTCGCTTACGCTGCAATTCTTAGATAATTGCGCAACTTACGATATATTTTGATTATGTCGGTTACTGTAAAATATAGAAAACTGTTGTGCTAACGATAAACGTAGCAGTTAGCATTTGCTATAACTTTCTAATTGGTTGTCTTTTGGCGGGAAATGTCGACGAACCGAGTCCGTTATAGTTTAAAATGTCGTCTGCGATAAAAAACACTGTTTAGGTAAAAATGTCGCTTACGATAAGACGGCGGTAATGGCTCGATATGCGCCTGTCTGCTGTTGGCGGTACTGATCGGATTAAAAAAAAAAAAAACTTCTGTTCATTTTTTTTTTCAAATAACTGTGATGGTGTAGGTAACTTTTGCTGCACGCCATGTGGGCGGCTGGCAGGACACGTCGTTAAGTTTACCAGCAGGCCGTGTGGTCCGCTGTGATCCCACGAATTCATTTATTTTTATAGACCTTGGCTTGCTAGATAAGGATTCGGTGTCGTCTGCTTTAAATTGATGAGTGATGGAGCTACTAATGAAAAAAAAATCGATGAAAATCGGACTATATTCATAGATTTATAAGGTTCAAAGTCGAGCAAGTAAAACTAGTTTATTAAGTAATTTTTATTGATTATGTTGTCATAAAGAAAAATGAAATCAAAGAAAAGAAATTGTTTTGACACAAAATAATAAAAGAGAAATTATATGAAAATATAATCATAGAAAATAAAAGTTTAATTTATTTTTACGAAAATGTGAATTTCTCCGTAACATTGACCATCGGCGATCCGTTAGGTAGATGCCAGTCAGACTGCGGCTGCGTGTCCGCTGGCGCCGCCACCCTGGGCTCGTTCATAGGTAAACCATCGTCAGAAGATATACATGATTCACGGCTAGTCGATTCAGCCCCGGATCAATCGTAAAATGCGGGTGGTTGATAATCAGAGTCACTAGAACTCGACATTTTCAAAACACGCGCGCGAAGTCTGTGAAATTGGCACGAAAAACTTTTACGGCAGGGTCGGCAGGCCATGTGGGCGGCGCGCGAGCATCTGACCTAATTACACGTATGGCCTGCCCTTACAAATATGTGCAGGTTGCAACAAGTACTATTGTCATAGAATTTGGCGCGCTGGTTGTGGTACGCAGGCAGCACACATGGCCTGCCTGTAAAAATTAAAGAATCTATAGTGGCTTGCTGCACCGAAAATGTGGGCGGCAGGCGGTCCACATGGCGGTGAGAGTGTTAAGACTTATATAGAAGAACCCGACAACAACTATCGGGCAGTAGCCCACCAGACAATAACACTCGTCTGGTCGGAGGATCCTCCCTTTTCTATGGGGGATGAAGAACTTTACAACCTGTTCTTCATACCCCCAAAAATTGTTAGTTATTAATTATATTATTCCTTTATTTATTTTCTTACATATCAATTACATTTTTAAATATTTTAATAAAAAACAATATAAAAAAAACATTTAAAAATATAAAAAATATTTATTATTATGTGTTCCGTTTGACGTCCGAAGTCCATTATGAGAGAGTGCACGCTTCGTTCCATGAACAGCTGCTAGATGTCCTTACTTTCCGCCTCGTAATCGCGCCACTAGCGCCCCCAACGTCATATCTGTGAACTACTTTCAAAAAACCGCATACAAGCCGCCATGATGAAGTGTTAGGCCATTGTTGCGTCGTTTTCCGAACTGTGCGCAGCTCTGTTAGATTGTCAGTTATACATCGAACGATATTTTAGAACTTTTGAGATTAAAGTAGAAAGTTCATTAGATTAGATTAGATTTATAGAACTTAAATTAAATTTGTGAGCTGTGTTTATTTTAAACAAACTGGAAGGTGAAACTATCGCGCTAAATGATACTTCGCGGAAAAGGACGCGGAGTTCGAGTTCTTCATCGTCATCGAAAGGAGGTGATACGGTGTCATCGGAGAGCGAAGTAGGTGATCCAGCGCCGCGCAAACGCCCCCGTCTGGTACGCGAGCGCTCCCTCTCGCAAGACTCCGAACTGGATCGCAGGTTTGATATACTATCCCAACAGTTGGTGAGTCATGTCAATAATGTTTTAACAAATTATATTATGGCAAACAGTGCTCCATTAACACAAAGCCTACCCGCCACGCAAAATTATATTTGCACCGCGTTACCTTCAACATCGACTGTTCCTACCCTCAATTAGCAAGAAAATTTCTTACGCCCGCCTCAGCTTACCCCTTGCTTGGAAAATATTGCAAATCTAGACGTTTCCGTTAAGGAACCTAGTGTACCTAAAGCAAATCCAGAACGTGTAACGAAAATAGCTGAAATGCAGAGGTTCGACTCCCCGGATTGGAATGCTGTACGTTACACAGAAGTACAGAAAAAATACGCAGCTTTTCCTAGTTTTGTCGAATTGAAAGTGAACGAAGAATTGCGTCTTTTGAAGATCCATTTTCACCATTAAGATGGTTTCAAATGGAACGTAGTTTTGCGGCGTTATCTAATGCTTTCCTGACTCAAAACGAGTATGTAACGCGGCATTACAGAAACTAATTGATTGGTCTGCTAATTCGAACACCCAATTACATATCTTCAACTAACCTCTTTGACAAACTAAAAGAGTTGTTTGGTGCTGAGTCATCTTATAAAATGGTATCTCATGATATTCTCCAAATGATTTGCGGTAAACGAGCTGAGATCATAGAAACGCGGCGCCGATCGTTATTAAAAAATGTTAAAAGTAAATATATAGGCGACGACATAGAAAAAATTCCACCCTCAATCGAGTATACAGGGTTATTTGTAAAACACCAGTAACCTCTTAAGAGGTCATTGTACTCATCATTATGAACAACTTTTACTATGGGACCGAACCTGAAATCGCGAAAAAAAAATCAGCTGTTCCATACATTTATGATCGATTAACTCGTCAAAATTTAGGGAACAGCTGATTTTTTTTTTATTATATTCAATCCTCAAAATTTATCGCACTACCTACAAAAAATTGGAGGTATAGAAAAATTAGAAAAACAAAATAATAATGCGGGAACTAGTCGTCCGATTAAAACCCGAAGTTTTGGGGCGGCTGTCTTCAGCATTATATAGAAATATGGAATCGTTTCGACCCACCAAAAACTATTTTAAAAATGATATCAGGAGCTCGCATCCCCTTCAATCAGGCACCGCCCTTAATTCTACCTACTTCGGACAACCTGTCAAAATTTCAAACCCCTGTTTCGACAAAAATGACACTAGAAATTCGCAAGATGATTCAAGAACGAGTGTTAGAGCCTGCTCCTTCGACCCCATCGTTCATTTGCCCCCTTTTCATGATCACAAAAAGCAATGGCAAAACTCGAGTGATATTCAACTTAAAAGCACTAAATTTATACATGGAGCCAAAGCATTTCCATCTTTTCCACCATCAACAAATGCCTTCGTTTCTGCAACAAGGCGACTGGATGGTCAAGCTGGACCTCAGCCAGGCCTATTATCACCTTGCAATACGCACAGAACACAGGCGTTTTTTGCGCATCAGTTATGGTGGTCAACTTCTACAGATGACATGTCTACCATTCGGCCTGGCTGCTGCTCCCAGAATGTTTGCTACTATAACAAACTGGACTGCAGAATACCTTCGCACAAAAGGTCTGCGCTTCGTCGTGTATCTAGACGACTATTTATTAGTCCACCAGAACCAGGAAGTACTCAGCAAGCATCTAAACACAGCTGTACGCTTCTTGTCCAGTCTGGACTGGTGTGTAAATCACGAGAAATCGATCACCAAGCCAACGAGGTCGATCGAATATCTCGGCATCGATTGGGACACCCAAACCAACCGCAAGTCCCTACCACCAGAGAAGGTAAGAAAAATTCGACAGATCCTCTCGACCAGACTCGCAGCGGGCAGTTGGACCCTCAAGCAGGCGCAACGCCTCTTAGGGTTTCTCAACTTTGCGTCCTTCATCACTCACCGGGGAAGGATGCATTGCCGTGCGCTGCAATGTCACATCAAAGTACTGCGTCAAAGTCCTCTCGGAGCAGTACAGCTGACACAAGACGTTCGCCAAGAATTCGAGTGGTGGATGGAGAATGTAGGTCAAAAGACGGCAATTCACACAGATGTGCTACCCACAAATTTTGTCATCACGGACGCTTCCGACATTCTGTGGGGTGCCCTGGTCACCAACAACAAGGTACAAGGTGCATGGGAACCCGACCAGAAAAAATGGCATTGCAATCTCAAAGAGATGTATGCTGTGATTGCTGTGTTGTCAAAGGAATCCAGAGCCCTCCGGGACTCCAGGATTCTACAGACCGACAACAAGACAGTGGTCTCGTATATTCAGAAGGAAGGCGGCACGAAGTCACACCGATTGATGGAACTGACGCGGGAATTATTGACTCTGATAGACGACCTCAATGTTGTACTGATCCCTCACCACCTACCAGGAGTTTACAACACCGAAGCCGACCACTTGTCGCGAAATCGCGCCGGCAGCGAGTGGCACCTGCAGGTGGCGGCAACTTCAAAGATATTTCAGACTTGGGGAAAACCGGACATAGACTTGTTCGCGTCACAAACCGCACACGTCATGATAAATTACGTTTCTCTAGATTCCTCAGACTCCAACGCCAGTTCCGCAGATACTGGCGAAACGACCTCGCATGGGTGTTCCCACCGCCAGCGTTGCTTCCACGAGTTCTTCACCACCTCAACTCTGCATCGGGTCGGTACGTAATAGTAGCACCCAAGTGGAAGAAACCCTTTTGGCGACCAGACCTGAAAAATCGATCCTTGGCACGGCCGCTGAAGATCAGAGACCTGAAGAAGACCTTGGTGGACACGGTGACCGGCCTACCACCAGCACATATCAACGACCTGCAGTTGGAAGCCTGGCTCATTTTGGCTGGGACACCATGACAAGCGATTGGTCTCCACAAGAGAAAGACCTTCTTTTATCTTGCTGGCGACCTTCAACTCTTAAAACTTACACACCTATTTGGGGTAAGTGGTATTTGTGGTGTAGTCAAAATAATGTAAATTTCCATGCACCAAATCCGACAGATGTTGCGAAATATCTAGCATATCTATATCTTAATCAAAAGTTAGCTCATAGAACTATTCTTGTGCACAAGTCCGTTATTGCATCTATTTGTGAAACTGCTTCAAATATTAGAATTTCTTTTAGTCATATAGTTATAGTTAAGCACATTTTGAAAGCAAAATTGCAAAACCGTTGCCACCTAAGGTGCCCACGTGGGACGCCAGGGAATTAATTACTTATTTGAAAGATAATACTCCTTGCATCAGTAGTTTGTATGAGGTGTCTAAGCGAATGGCGACTATTTTATAATTGTGTTCGGGACGCCGTGTACACGACCTGTCCCTTTTGCATATTGACTCTGATCATTTTGTAGAAAATGGTGATTCCATAACTTTACACCCAGTGTTCGGGTCAAAGACAGATAGCGCGACTTTCCAGCAATCCAGTTGGGTTTTGTTGGCATCCCAAGATCAAAACACAAATCCATTATATTGGCTCCGCACGTTAAACAATTTATCAAAGGAAAGACGGGGTTCATTAACCAATTTGTTCATAACTACTAGAGATCCCGTTAGGGCAGCCACACCAACTATAATCGGGGGTTGTGTAAAATGTGTTCTATCTGATGCTGGAATACAAGCCTCTCCAGGTAGTTTTAGATCGGCTGTCTCATCATTAAATTGGCTAGAAAATTATCCTATAAATGACATATTATCTTGCTTATAATATGTCATTTATAGGATAATTTAACTGGAGGCATGAATCAACTTTCAGAAAATTTTACCGTAAAGAAATCAGATCTAGTAACGATATATCCTCGGTGCATTCGTTATCAAGATTATTTAAAGTCCCCAGTTGATTCTAAGATAACCGACGTTTCAAATCAAATTGTTTCAGGTTAAAATTACTCGTGATGATATTTCACGATTGCTTACTTCTTCTCAAGTTTTCTCTTAATGTAATTATGCTGCCAATGCTTAAATGGCTAGATTTTTGTTTATATTTAAAACCTGTGTATATGGAGGTACGTAAGGTCTAAAAGGGCGATTAAAAATAATATTGGTTTATAATTCACATTGTTGCTTTTCATTCATACAATCCACCAGGAGATAACAAACATATCTCTCATAATGGACTTCGGACGTCAAACGGAACACATAATATAAAAATTTTACCTTCGAATAAAATTTGTATTATGTTTCCTAAGACGTCCGAAGTCCAGGTAAGGTCTTCCTGGTGCATACCTACCTACCTTTGCATTATTATGAGCCGAACAATGGCCTAACACTTCATCATGGCGGCTTGTATGCGGTTTTTTGAAAGTAGTTCACAGATATGACGTTGGGGGCGCTAGTGGCGCGATTACGAGGCGGAAAGTAAGGACATCTAGCAGCTGTTCATGGAACGAAGCGTGCACTCTCATAATGTACTTCGGACGTCTTAGGAAACATAATACAAATTTTATTCGAAGGTAAAATTTTTATATTATTTTTATTTCAGACAAACCAGAAACGTCAAAACTTTTTAGTCGAAACATAGTTGCACGGCTTTTCGATGAAAAGCACTCAGGTGTGTATGTTAGCCCCCTATTACATGGGACTTAACCATAACAGGCGAAAAGAGGGTCTTTTTTTCAACGTAAATCTTAATCAACTGGGTGTACAGTCACGGGCACCAATATGTAAACACTTAACAACTTTTAAAAGTATTTTTCTCCTACTGTTCTGATTAAGAATTTCATGTTTTTAAGAACGTAGTATTCTTGGACTCGTATTGTTATGAAAAAGATCCTAGCTCCAAGTTACAATCGTTATTTCTCGCGAAAATTGCTTTTAGATTTAGGAAAGTGGATACATATTGGTGCTCGTGACTGTACTAGTAGGTACACCTCTGCCTAACCCTTCGGGGATTACAGGATTGATGTTTTATGTAGGCGGACTGTTAATTCGACAAGCTATAGCAAGCTATAAGGTAAATATTACATGACTAAATGAGTCTTTGCTGGCCCAGGAAGCGAATGTAGGCGTTGATGCAATCACAATACGAACCATAATGGGCTAAAAGGCCTCTAGTTTAGTTTTAAGTAAAAGTGGTGGTAAATTGCGAGGGATTTCAACCTCATAGCAACATTACAAAGTAGAAATTATAAACAGGGTGACGTAATGGCGGCCTTATCGCTAATTGCGATCTTTTTAAGACCTTTGGATGGATGACCCTTCTAGATGCACTGTAGTTCAGCACGACCTCATCACAGTATTGCTAGCTGATTTCGATACTGCGCATACGATAGTATGCATTGCAGTATGAAGTTTCATAGAAAAAAATCCGAACGGCTCGCGTTGAGGTGACGCTTATCCCTCGCACTGCTTTTAAATGAGCTATGATCTTGAATTACCTACACTTATAAACTCTTAGTTTATTAGACTTAACACGATACCTCTATAGTTTAAGTTATATGAAATCTAGTTTTGATGTATCGGGTTATTTAGCGATACTTAAATACACAGACAGAAAATCTTCTAGAAGAATTTTGAATTGACTTTATACCAATTTTTTTTTTTTTTTTTACAATTTGACATTGTTTACTTTTTCAAGTATGATATAATTTTTTGACGGATATTTACATGTTAAATATTTTTTTTTTTTTTATTTAGTTTTGTGTTTATTGACATTTAATGAATTGACATGATTATTTAATATGACAAATATTTTATTATTTTTATATTGTGAATGTGGGACCATGTGGGTCTTTCTCTAATTTTAACTATTGTCTGGCAGTTTGAGTACTATAAGCGACCCACCCAAATGTCCTTTCTTTGGTATTGTTCGTCGTGACGTTGAGCTCCTTGAGTTATAAGTCGAGCTCCATGATAACTGACAAATGCTTGCTCTAACTGGACGTTTGTGAATGTGTGAACAGTGTACAGTAGGTCTAGTAGATTCCTAGAGGTGTGATAACTTTTGTTAACCTCTTGTCTTGTTTTCCGTTTTTTTGTGTAGTAAGCAACGACTTATTGTCGGGCCTATGCTGTCCCCCCATACTTGAGTAATAATGCTGTAACATGATAATATTGTAAAATCTAATCATTTTAAAAGAGTAACCATGGAGTTTCTTGCCGGTTCTTCTCCATAGGAAACGACCAACCCGAACCGTGCACCGTTTTGTCGACGTTTCATAAGTTCCCATGTAGGCCTATGTGAAATAAAAATATTATAAATATTTTGTTAATAGATTCATTTTATTTTATAATTTTCCAATCCCAATTAAATTGTACCAATTAAAGTGATGGCCTGAAATACAGGTTTAAATAAACCTAGATCAGGCAGGTCGCTACCAAACATTTGAATTCCTCATTATAATTACTTGGAACTGTTAAATATATTTTAGTTTTAGTTTACTTATACCATTACTAATGATACCAACATAATGATATACAATAATACCATTGTATGAGAAATAATACTACACTTTTTGTAATACTTTTTATAAATAAAATATTCTTATTCGTCCTAGCTTCTAAAAGAAACTTTGTAAATGGTAGGTGTTTTGGTCTCAGGCATAGCGGACCCACCATACCACTTGCCATACCCCTGGTGGTATGGTGGGTCTAATACTAAACCACTGAGAAAATAGTGTTGTGGACTACAAGAACATAAATTATTCAGGAGCTATTCTTAGGAATGTCTACTTATTTATAACTATTATTATTTAATATTACTTATTTATTACTTTACTGTCACTTACGGGATATCTTCCGTGATTGTTCATAATTTTGAGCTCCCGATATTTCGACGCAGTTGCTAGCGCCATGATCGCGGGTTGACTGGAGAATGCGGGTGGATGGAAAGAAATTGTTAGGAGCAGACAAATCACAACAACACAAACAAACGTCACAACAAACACGAACAATCACGGAAGATATCCCGTAAGTGTCAGTATAAGTTTAGTTTGAAACCGTGAAAACTTGAAACAGTGCATGTAATTTAAGTTTAAATAGTCATTCCGGCTGTTAAAGGATCAGCTAAAGTGGGGAAGGACGCTTTGAGGCTAGGTGCAACGATTATTTTTCAATATATAATAGCAGCTGAAGACCTAGACAATTTTTGATCTTTAATCATAGTTATCGCTGTCAATTTGTCTAGATTTTCTGGTTTGGCGTAGCCGAAGATCGTGAGATATCAGGTATCATTATAATTAAACAGGTAAGTACTTAAGTAGTTTATCCAGCCACTTGGGCTCACGAACTAAGATTTTATTGTTTGGAAGAGATGCTCCCCCTTTAATTCTTTAATTATATATATATACATATTTTCTTTCTTGTTTCTCTTCTGGAAACTTAGGGGTTGAATTGTATATCTTATCTGTTTTATCTCCACATCGTGTGCAAACTAATTTATTACCATTTCAATTATTGTGGAAGCTGCTGAAGATTGTAAAAATATCCTTGCAATGTATAGATTCCATCTCCTAGAATTATATAATTGCATAACACACATGTGTGAGTACTATGTACTGTAAAGCTCCCATTTATATTGGGTTATCTTTCATTGACTTGAATGTGTCCTGGTGGCTGAGAGAATGTCATGCTCACTCAAATGTCTCGCTGATGGTGGCGGGTGTGTCGGGTCATTTAATTCCCTTCAATATGGTTGAGTTGAATGGCGCTGATCCATGCGTCATGTTCGTGAACGGGCGCTGTCAGTTGGGACTGGTCATTTCTTAGCTGCCACGGTTTATTTTAATTACCTTATTTTTAAATTGTTGGTTTTACCTTTTACTCTGGACGCTCTTAATGTGCACGTCTTTGTACATCGTTCTCACATATATGTATAATCTCAACATGAATGATGTAACCAGATTTTGTAACAATATTTTGATTTAAAAGAGTGTCCATGGAGTTTCTTGCCCGTTCTTCTCCATAGAGATCTACGTTAGGGAATGGGCAACTACAGTACTTTCACAGTTTTTATGCCTTGTGACTGGGACTGTAGCTACATTTCATTGTTGTCTTTGTTTCGACAATTCAAAAGTGCCTGTAATTGGCCTACTTGAAATAAATGCTTTGATTTGATTTGATTGATTTGATTTGATATCATACAAAAACCGGTAGCGTTAAAAATACAATAAAATGGTTTATGACAATTATAAGTAATTATTTAAATGGAGTGGCCAATTAAACAATTTTATATCATTATGGTCATTAACTTATTTGTTATTACAAATCTACTTGCATTGCACGTGAAATACTTGTTATATTGTAATGAACAGGCTCTTGTTTAGATTTTGTATTATTGAAACAGGTTATTTGCGTAGTATTGCATGAAAACATGTGTACTTTATTGTACTAGCGACTTTAAAAAATGTACTCACATATTTTCGCTGTTATAACATATCGACCGTGGCCGTGCTAGGTAGAACCTTTCTGCCACGACCACTATAGATTTTAGGTATTTTTATCAATTTTAACATGAAAAGTTAAATAAATATATTGTACTGAAATGTACTCCATTTTATATATAATTTTAAGCAATCATTTACCCGTTTTAAAGAGATTTTTTTTCTGCGGTGCAGCTATAGCACTATGTTACGCTATTACTATTTCTAAGTAGGCAAAATTCAATAAAATTACATTTTGCAACACGTAATTCGAAAAGCGGGATATAAATTAGATTAAAAATATAAATAAATAAAATAACAATACATGTAATTATCCCACGGATATTTAATATTTTTGTATTAACAACCGTATTAAAAATATGCACCCTTCATGCACCTGGGTGAGCGCGATCGCAATCATGGTGCAAGTGCGATCGTGCACCTGGCACCTGGGTCAACGCAGAAAAAAAATCTCTTTGAAACGGGTAAATGACTGCTTAAAATTATACATAAAATGGAGTAAGAAAGAAAGAAAACACATTTATTTGGCACATGCCACAAATGCACACAAACATAAAATAAAATAAAACTTAAATCTCCACAATAAAAACTTAAATCTAAACAGGAAAAAAAAGGGAAAAGTTGTGTGTCTCGCGGCTGCGCCAAATAGGCCCAGTACATTTCAGTACAATATATTTATATAATTTTTCATGTTAAAGTTGATAAAAATACCTAAAATCTATGGTGGTCGTAGCAGAAAGGTTCTACCTAGCACGACCACGGTCGATATGTTATCAGCGAAAATATGTGAGTACATTTTTTAAAGTCGCTAGTACAATAAAGTACACTTTTTTTCATGAATTGTACCGCATTAAAACTAAGGTAATCATCCATGGTCGTGCTGGAGAGGATGACACACATCTCGCGATGCCAACTCAGGCCTATGTGCTTGGACGCCAGACTTTATACACTACCCCAAATCCGTTGCCTGCAGGCCACTTTTTGGGGGGCGAAATATAGCTTTGTCGGCCCTCCTCCAGCGCTCAATTCTTCGGGCGTGGGTTGGCAGAGTAGAAGCCATCTTCCTCTCGCTTTCTGCTGCCTGCTTCTGCTTGGTAATGTCAGCTACTAGCCATGAGCTCTCGCTTTCGACCATGAATTTTATTACGAGAGATCGTCCCCCACTTTGGAGTGGGAACTCCTGAGTGTAGCGAGAGACTACTCTAATACATTATTTATAAAGTCAATTTTCCTCATGATGTTTTATTTATAGGAGGTGATCTTCTGTATTATCTAACTACCTCTATAGAAAATAAGCGATTAGTATATGTATGGTTTCCTTAACCATTTCAGTGATATAATGATTTTACTTATTTACTTGAAATAAAATCTTTTCAAAGATACAAAGGTTTATTTATACATTGCTATTTG
Source organism: Eurois occulta (assembly GCA_950022335.1). Classification (NCBI taxonomy): domain Eukaryota; kingdom Metazoa; phylum Arthropoda; class Insecta; order Lepidoptera; family Noctuidae; genus Eurois; species Eurois occulta. Next base: position 6,663,387 of record OX465506.1, read on the forward strand.
AAATGAAACTTAAAGTTTTTTTACAAAACATAAATAAATTAAAAATGACAAGTTTAGGTACCATTTAAAATTGATGATTATTGTAAATGTTTCCATGTTCAAGGCTACACACTTAAATAATTTTATTTTATACAAAACTAAAATTTAGTTATGTTAAGTGGTTTTAGTGAACTTAAAGTAGACGTACCTACTATTATGAATTGTGACCTTGAGGCCATTTTACGAATTTAAACGAAATTCATATTATTATCCTATTATGATTCTGCTAAAGCGGCCATTTTAGACCGCCAGGTTGTATGTTGAACAAAATATGCTATGCGACCGTAATACACATGTATGTGTACAGAATTATAATATTAAAATCATCAACCCTCTCAGTACATTAAATCCCATTGAATGACTTTTTTTTCTGAAATAAATCAACTTTTTTTGTTCCACGGACTAAAGTAACTGGCTTATAATTTCCTAACATCGTGTAAACGGCTCTAAACTGTAAAAGTACTACTCGCTTGCTATCCTAATCAAAAATGAGCTGATGATTTTCTTGAATCATAGCTAAGAACCTCGATTTAATCAAATTCGGTGCATCCGTTTGGGAGCTACGATGCCAGAGACAAACACCAGGCTTATGAATATACGCATTAAACGTATAACATCCCTCTTTTTCGGTCGGGGGGTTAAAACTGGCTCTGTATGACCCGTGCATAAGCATGAGAAAATTACAAACTTTTCTTGCATTTTGTACCGTGTACAAACAGACTGCAGGTAGCTACTAAATTTTTTTCAAGCATTATTATGCTATTAATACAATGCTTATCCTCATTTTTTATTACCCTTTGAGTTTAACAAAACGACAATACGCAATCACGGAAACAAGAAAATATTACATTTTATTTTACACTAGCTGCTACACGCGACCTTCGTTCGCTTGATATTATTACAAAAATATATTACTTCCCTTTTGAATCGGACTTTATTAACAATTTCCAGGGTTTTAATTTTTTTTCACGGAACACTAATTATTTTCTAAAATAGAAGTAGCTTAAATTAGACCTTATAACATCAGCTACCTGCCAGTAAAAGACCCGTCAAAATCGGTCTAGCCGTTTCGCAGATTAGCCGGAACAAAAAGACAGACAAAAATGGAAAAAAATGTGTTTTTGTTAAAAGTGCCGTATATATTTTGGTAATATGCATTCAGTAAAAAGCTGTTATTTTGATATTACAAACAGACACTTCAATTTTATTTATTTGTATAGAATTTTTTTTCCCAAGTCCCACTCCCATGTAGGTAATAGAGGGCGACCCTATGCCATCAACCGGTCACAAATCCAGAGTCCGAGGCTGCTACTGAGATTTCTGTCTCCTCTGCCTGACCTGGGAAGCGAAGCTAGGACCGACCTGCTTAGCAATCGCATTTGCTACCACTAGACCAACGAGGAAAATATTAATGTGTAATAACTAAAACCCATCCATGTTCCTTCTTTTGCCCGGTCCCGCAGCCCTGGGTCTCCTACAGCCTGCGCTTTTAAAATCAATTGTTTACATCATTTCTAGAATTATAATAATTGTTTGTGACATATCAAGTAGGTTGGTAATATTATTGTAAACAAAATACAGAAGTTAGATAAGTACATAGTTAGTTAATTCGAATGAAATAGATCGATCGGTCGATTAATAAAACTACGAAGCATTCCACTTGAATTAGGAAACTTTTACTTATTTTTCTACAATCAAAATAAATTATAATCAAAGTACAGTAGGTACTTATTAACTCGTAGTCTACTCGTTATTAAGTCTCTCATAGAATATAAAAATTATTTACTGTACTGACCGAAAATAATGATAAAAGTACCTACCACCTATACCTATATGTATCAACACGTAAGTCACATAAGTTCGAGGTTGTGTCGAAGTCAACAGCTCACTAACTCTTATAATACAAGCTTGACTTAGTTTAGGAGTTAGAGAATTCCATAATTCTATGTGACAGCGTACTCGCGACCTCTAAACTAACATTTAAATTGTTACTAGATTACGAAATTGTTGTACATACGCCAGCAGGTCAACCTACCCGAAACTGTCAGATTTTCCCAACCAACCTTGAACCTAATGCTTTAGCTATAAAGTTGGAATACTATTAAAGAAATTTGACAGATTGTAGTAGCTTGAATGTCTGACGTCTGTGCCTACCTTGATGGAATTAAAAATATTTATTTATTTTATCAAAAGCAGAGAATAATTGAAGGGCGTCAAAAAGTTCGTCCGCATCGCTGTCAATGTGGCAAAGCAGTCGAGTATTTAGCAAATAATTACCCAATCATTATTTGCCTGCCCTATCCCAATTCATTTGGGGTCGGCACAGCATGTCATCTTCTTCCATACTTCTCTATTACTCGTCATCTCACCAGTCACCTCTTTTCTAGCCTTCAAACAGTCTATCCATCGTTTCTTTGATCTTCCTCGTACACTTATACCCATCCACAATCACACTCAAAACTTTCCTCACAATATTTTCCTCATTACTCCGCATTATAACACCCATAACATAACAACCGATTACAGAAATCAGAAAACAACAAAAACTCACCGTGAACAAAAATATACTATTATAATCACGTATTTTTCACTACTAATACCATCTACGCAATACGGCACGTTAGATCTACGCCAATCACACCGGCACACTGCCTTATTTGTCAGATAACGGCGCAGTCAGAGCGCGACGGTGTTCTCACAGAATAGAACAGAATGTCTACTCCGTACCGTACAACGAGTGAAAAAGTGCACGCACACAGACCCATCATGGCAAAATCAGCCTATAAAATTCCTTCCCACAGCTGGAACACAGGTCTCCTCTACATGAGACGGAGTGAGCCGTAATCTTACATGCGGGCGCAATGTGAGTTAGTTTTGATTGGTTGAGTTGATTTGTTTTCCCAGTGCAGTGGTGCACTGGGACAAAATGTACTACAGCCCTTCAAAATATGTCCTATGAAGATACAAATACAAATAGTTTATTTCTTTAACTAGGTTTGGACTACATAGCTAGTGATTTATGTGTCCTTTTAAGCAAGTAAATGCCTGTATTAGGACACTCCAATCTTCCGTAACTTAAATTTACGTAGTGTACAGACAAGAATTGTATTAACTATTAATAATAAATATTATTTACTATTTATAATTTATATAATTTCGATCAATAAAATTAAGAAAGTTAAAGTAAATAGAAAAACAACATTACAGACTTTACATAAGCTTATTTAAATGAGTGTGCGTTTTATGTATGTTTTATGTGAGTTTGGCATATGTGATATGTGTGTGGGGTGTATGTGTATGTGTGGTGTGTAAAAGTGAACGCGTGAATGAGTGAGTTATGATGTGTGCTGCAGGAGGGCCTCAGTGAAGAAGAAGAAACACACTCAGGGAAGATACAGAGAAGTTACAAATTACTTGTGCTAAAGTAAATATTGTTCGCATTATTGTTTTTTTTTAAATTAGTTATGATGATATTATAATTATTATATAACTTTTACGTAGGTACCAATAAGACTAGTATGATATGTGATTATTTAATCAATTAATGTTACTTCCAATCGCCTGAAACACAGGATTACCTAGTTCAGGCAAAATCATGGGTGAACTTGACATAGATTTAAGAAAAACTGTAAAAGTTGTACCCTAGATTTTTTAATAAATTTTATTTATATATTTTGCAAAGGAAGAACGGACATTATAATTCTGAATCGCGCTATGAAAGTTATTAGAAAAACACGTCAACCACTGTCGGGCAGTAGCCCACCAGACACAACACCCGTCTGGTCGGAGGATCCTCCCTTTTCTAAGGGGGATGAAGAACTTTACACCCTGGTTTTCATAACCCTAGACACTAATGGTGTGGAATTAAACCCAGGATCCCACGGTCAGCAGCAATGCTGGGGGTTACGAGACCAACTAGGCAGGTAGGCTTGCACTCGCTGTATATGAAGCATGGTCTATGTGTGCGTGCATTTTGGCTTGTCGTATGGAGTTGACCCTCTGTAATATTCTGTGGTATTGTACCATTTTACTGCTATAAAAACTAGACATCATCTATCATTATAATAAAAAACAGATTTTATTTTTGCAATAAAACCTGTTTTGGAGCTCACAGAAAAGTCTCACACAAACTGACAATCTATTAGCGATTAAGATGACGGTAAAGTTATTGGTCGTCTGCTGACTGGTCCTAGGATCGAACCGGTTGGGCACTGGATTATTTTCATAGGTTTTTTGCCCTAGCTGTCTCACTCTACTCGGCTCCCAATGGTCGCAGTGTGATGTGCCTATAACTTTCCTCAAGAATTGGGCTACTAAATGCATAAAGAATTTATTGACCAACATCTGAGGAGGCTCTCTCTCTCTCTTAGCAGCTGGATTAAGATTTTGATTCAGAAAACAGTACTTCTGGACACGACGCGTTTTGTAAGGAGGTTCCTCTCTCAAAGAGCCCTGACTACCGGCAGCTCAGACCCGATGCTGGTGGGCTATGACAGGTGGTTCCAGAGATGCTCAAATACTTCAGCTTTATTACATTAGATCAATTAGATTTCACTTCTTTATTTACACTTCATCCACTTCATCCAGTTAGGCAGCAGGTCTTGTTTTTTTTTATTTAGTTTAAGCCAAACCGACTGTCTGACAACCAGTTTTGCCAAGGGGCAAGGGGCTAGGGGCTGGGAAGCCTGGGGGTATTACCCAGTCTAACTGGGTATGTAGATCAGATAGGCAGTCGCTCCATGTCACATACTGGTATTTAGCTGCATCTGGTTAGACTCGAAACCAACCCCAGCAGAGATGGGAAAAGGCTCAGCAGATGATGATGTAGGTACCTATACAGGGTTATTTGTAAAACACCAGTAACCTCTTAAGAGGTCATTGTACTCATCATTATGAACAACTTTTACTATGGGACCAAACCTGGTATCGCGTAAAAAAATCAGCTGTTCCCTACATTTATGATCGATTAACTCGTCAAAATGAACAACAGGAACAGCTGTTTTTTTTTTTCGCGATTTCAGGTTTGGTCCCATAGTAAAAGTTGTTCATAATGATGAGTACAATGACCTCTTAAGAGGTTACTGGTGTTTTACAAATAACCCTGTATAATGTATTTCATGCGGATTCTTGTTTACAGGGCGCAGTTGCAGTACAATAAGAGTCTATTCATTCTTTCATTAATAGGCATGCTATTATGACGTTTGAAAAACAACCTATTTTTTTACTAGTAAATAGATAGATTTCTTGTAGTACCGTAAACATGAATGAATCAGCATTTCTATCATTCATCGTAAAAGCAGTTTTCTCGGGGTTGTTATTATATCGTTACGGCACCACCCACGTGCCTTAATATAATATGTATTATTAAACATCTGAGGAAATAATTTGTTTAATAATTTTAAATGCATAATCCTAATCCTAATCGTTCCTATAATTATATATAACATTATAAATGTGAAAGTAAGTTTTTTACCTTTTCACGCCTAAACCACTGAACCAATCAGCCTTAAATTTTGCTTAAACGTTGTCAGGTGTAGAAAAACGGACATGGGTACCTTTCATCCCGAAAAAAGTACTGTTCCCGAGGAAAACAACAATAACGTTCTTATGATAATAGATGGCGCTACGGGTCTTTCGAATCATCTTATACAACATGTCCCAAAATTCAACGATAAGCCAGCACCGGAGGATAGATCTGCCCATGACTACTCGGGGAAAAAAAGAAAAAAAATATATATCTCAATTTTTTTTGAAGTACCTAATAAAAAAAAAAGAAATTCTTTAAAAATTGAGAACCTTTTATTATATTTTTCACTACCATGACCACATTTTTTAAAATATTTCTGTGTTTTTTTTTATAGGCAACCTGAATAGCACTGCTATCTACCACAAGTCTTAAACAATCCAGAATACCTCTAGTTTTTTCACAAAAATTAATGAAACTTAACTTATTCCCTAAATTTTTTGAAGACTTTTACTTTTAATCAACTTTAACTCATCGTGGTGTAAAAAAAAAGTATGAACACTAGTATGGCAAGTTTTTTTTATAAATTGACGCAACTAATCAAGATTCCAAAATGGTATAATACTCTAGACAAACAAGTTTAAAAAAAAATGTGCTTATTATTTCTTTTCCAAATGACGGTCGGGTAATAAAAAGTATTAGTTCTTGAAAAATGTTTAATATTTAAACAAATGGTACAAACAATTTCTCGTGTAATTTATTAACATTATAGTAAATGTTCAAATTGTTTGGCATCAGCATTAATACATGCACGACATCGCCTTAAAATGACCGTTTTATTTGTCTTGCATATCTTCTGCCATTAATGTGATCCGCAGCCTGAGTGATATTTCGACGAAGCGACACGACACGAGAATTTTATATATATAAAATTCTCGTGTCACAATGTTCGTTCCCGTACTACTCCGAAACGGCTTGACCGAATCTCATGAAATTTTGTGAGCATATTGAGTAGGTCTGAGAATCGGCCAACATCTATTTTTCATACCCCTAAGTGATAAGGGGGTAGGTACTAGGGTAAAAAAAGGTGCATTGCAACGCATGCACAGCTAGTATTAATATAAAAAAAGTATATTCAAATTAGGCAATTATGTTTTCACCAATTCTTAGAATAGCTGAACAAACTCCCCAGCAACACAGTTCGAGGGCAGTGTCCCCTTACAATTCGCTTTGTAACTCAATCAAGTCTAACGAAGTGTACAAAGAAAGACTTGCAATACGTTGACAATAGGAGATTGGGAAAAATGAAACGTATAAAGCGAAGCCCACACCGCCAGCTAGCGAGCGAGCGAGCCGAACGAGCCTTTTTTCATACTTCGTTTCGGCTCTTCCGGTAGTTCGCGGTCGCCCGGCTCGCTCGCTAACTGGCGGTGTGGTCTGCACTTAAAGATCAACTGACAGTTATAAGAACAGCACGGGATTAGCATTGATTTATCAAAATACTACCAAAAATGTTTTATTTCATATTAATATGGGCACTAATGAAATTTCAAAAGATAAGTGCGCGGTTCGTATAATGATCGTTTCCTATGGAGAAAAACCAGCCAGAAACTCCATGGTTAATAAAAAAAAAAAGATTCTAACACTTTTTAAGCATTCACGGTTTATAACTAAACTTGTACTGTCACTTACGGGATATCCCGTTACCCATCCCTGTTTATTTGGCATTAACGATGTTTTCATATTTCAGGGTAATAGAAGGGCGTAATAGAAGTCAAGTCAAGTCAAAGCATTTATTTCAATTAGACCATTACAGGCACTTTTGAAAGTCAAAAACAAAAAAGCCAAGCTACAGTCACAGTCACAAGGCATAATAACTTGCGAAAGTACTGTAGTTACACATTCCAAATCCTAGGTCTCTATGGAGAAGAATGGGCAAAAAACTCCATGGACACTCTTTTAAATCAAAATATTGTTACAAAATCTTGGTTACATCATTCATATTGAGATTATACATAATATATGTGAAAACGATGTACAAAGACGTGCACATTAAGAGCGTCCAGAGTAAAAGATTAAACCAACAATTTAAAAATAAAGCAATTAAAATAAACCGTGGCAGCTAAGAGATGACCAGTCCCAACTGACAGCGCCCGTTCACGAACATGACGCATGGATCAGCGCCATTCAACTCAACCATATTGAAGGGAACTAGAGAACTCTGACATCAGGTTAGGCACTACTATTAACCACACGAAATAGAAGAAGAATACTAAGATTTTGAGGTCAGCAAGGCCTGGCAACAAGTGGGTAGTTCATCATCATGCATAGCCCGACTTCGCCACAGCCGGGTATAATCATAATCTCTTCATTTCAGAAAGAAAGAAAGCAGAAAGAAAACATGTTTATTTGGCACATGTCACAACAAAATAATTAAAAAATAATTAATAATTTTTTTTTTTTTTTGTAATTTCTTATGAAATAAGCAGTACCTTTGTGTTCTTTTATGTTAACATATGTATCTGTGTGTACATTTTTCTTTTTTTTCCCGCGCTTTGCTTTTGCCAGGTTGAAGAAGAAGCAAAGGTATGATGCCGCTAAACAGCCTAATATGAAAAAAAACTTAATTTGTTCATAAAAGTAAATATTTGTTTTAAATAATCATGTTTATCTATGATATTATATTTATAAACACAATTTAAATACTCAAAAATATTTAACCCGTAAAGAAAAAAACAATCACCGCTGACTATATATAGTCATTGAACCCATTTGGACAGTATAAGTATATCTGTGGAATTTTTTATTTCCGCACGTGTGCGGAAAAATACCAAAAATCCACGCGTGTGAAATTCATTGCAGGTTGAATCTAATCGTAGTGCGATAAGAACCAGTTTTCAAGAAAGTGTATTGAAAAGAATTTTGAAATATAAACGTTTTTTCTATCTTTTTAAAATTCTGCTGAAAATTGGGAATCGTGATAATTTATAACTGATTACTGCGTTAATACTACCACATAAATAATACCACAGTTTATTTTACGGCTACAAAATCACATTTCTTAAGATTATGGACGCAGTTTTGGGTGTCTGTTTTTCATCATCGTAGATCTAAGAATCACGATCTACGAATTTTGGACCCGATAGGTGGTGCCGTGGGAGGCAGGGAAGGGTCGCTAGTACTTCTATAAGAGAAAATTGGGGCAAAATATACTACAAAATTCTTTCAAATATTTTCATAGATCACACAAATTCCCAGTTGAATATAAATAAGGAAGTACAACCCAGAAAACCGGAATACGTAAACAATTCTTGTTAAAAAAATATTCAACATAAGCATAGCATAATCAGCCTATAATGTTCCCACTGTTGGGACACACAGCCTCCTCTCTACGAGAGGGAATGGGCTATAATCCACCACGCGGGCCCAGTGCGGGTTGGTTGGTAGATGCCACATGTCTTCGAATTTTTGGTTCTAGGACTGTGACAGTGGTGATGAAATAAATTACACAAAGTAATGCGTCTGCCTGGGTTCGAACCCACGACTAAATGTTCGTAAGTCAGGGCCGACTGGGCCACCGCTAAAAAACTATTCAACAAAAATTAATTAGTTTTCTTCATATCTTCACGACTGCCCCATAGAAGATCAGTGAGGTACCACTGCAGGCTATAGAACAGTTGTACCAGGACGACACTAATGGCAAAGAACATGTACAAGTAGATAGTACCATCTAAGAGATTTAGTATTGGGTAAACCCAGGACCCTAGTGTGATGTACGAGGTGACCAGTCTGAAACAGAAAAAAATAACATTAGAAAACATTACGCCTGGAATCCCTGAAGGGTTAGGCAGAGGAGTACCTAATAGAACACCCACATTTCGCCAGTTATGTTTAAGTCCCATGTAATAGGGGGCGAGCCTATTGCCATCAACCGGGCACAAATCCAGACTATGTGGATGCTACTGAGAAATTCCTAGTGGAAAAACCTAATGAAAATTTGCCCGATCCCAGAATCGAACTCAGGACCTCATGCTCAGAGTCCGACCACTAGATCAACGAGGCCGTCTAAAGAACATTGTTTCACTGTAAATTAAATTAAAATCCATACTCACACAAACAAATAAGCAGTAGCATAGCTATTCATTAACACTAGATTCGGCATATGCGTCTCCGGGGTTCTTCTAGGTCTGAACAAGATCTCCCATAGAACTACAGGCACTATGGCCGTGTGGATGATGTGGTTGGCTGTCCAGCCGAGGGTCTTGTCTACGCTCGGGGGCAGGATGAAGCTGCGCTCGTACGAAAAGCAAGTCCAGAAGACGGTGAATACTGTCTGGAATGGGAGAATATACTCGTAAAATAAAATTTTATATATTTCTTATTATTTAGTCCAGTGCAATTAGCCAAATATAGAATACTAGCTGTTCCCCGCGGTGTCACACGCTGCGCGGCTCCTAAGGGTCGTAGCGTAATGTTATATAGCCTATAGCCTTCCTCGATAAATGGACTATCCAACACAAAAAGAATTTTTCAATTCGAACCAGCAGTTCCTGAGATTAGCGCGTTCATTTTTATCGTGATTTCAGGATTAGTCATCTCATCTGCCTTGTCTTTTCCCAACTATGTTGGGGTCGGCTTCCAGTCTAACCGGATGCAGCTGAATACCAGTATTTTACATGGAGCGACTGCCTATCTGACCTCCACAACCCAGTTAGTACTGGGTAATACGATACCCCTTGGTAAGAGTGGTGGTCAGACTTTTCGGCCACTGACTACCTGTAACGACTGTCAATGATCTACAAATGACAGCCGGGAGGCACGGAGGAAACTCGGTATGTAATAGGTGGTTTCAAGGTTAGCAGTTGTTTATTATGATGAGTTCAATGATCCCCTTGCTGGTTTTTGAGTTATTTCACTTCCATCATGTATTTTGGACAATCAAGGATACTTTTTTTTTTTTTTTTTCGGATGGGAAATCATCAAATGACTTGTCAGATTTTTACTGACTAAAACCATCCATGTTCCTTCTTTTGCCCTTTATGTTCCAAGGCCGCGGTATCTCTTTCGAACAGTCCCGCAGCCCTGGCAGGCATCGGCCCTTGCGGGCCCCTCATGTTTGCTGACATCTCTTTGAGGCGCGCGTGGAACACGAACGCGCCGTCGACACGGCAACAATCAAGGATACTTTGTCGATTAATCTAACATCATTTTGCACGATTAATTGATACAGATAATTATGATTGCCAGTTGTTGACTGCATCAATGGACTCTGTTCTCGACGTAATTAACAACCTTCATAATAATTAGCTTTGTAAAAACCCGTGCTATTAAAATAAACACGTTGCAGTGGTTTCATATCTAAATACTACAAAAATAAAAACATTTATTCTCGTCTTATACCGCAGTGTCTCAAGACTAAAGTGCACTATGCCAGACCTGCGGCACTGAGACGTGATCGTCGTAGCAATGGACAGGGCTATGCTCAGAGTCTCTCTGCGAGTTTAAAGATGAGCAAAAGCACTAGAATTACCGACATAGTCCAAAGAATTGCTACACATAAGCGGCAGTGGATGGAGCACATTGCTTGTAGGACAGATTACCGATAGATCCAAGGAGTTCTCGAGTGGCGACGTACCACAAGACGCAGCGTTGGCAGACCACCTACAAGGACCGGCAACCTGGTGAAGGTTCAAGGAATCCTCAGGATGAGAATAGCGTAGGATCGGTCGTTGTGGCTATCTTTGGGGGAGGCCTTTTCCAACAGTGAACGTCCTTCGTCTGGAATGATGATGACAATAAATACGACGGTATATTAAAACGGAGGAGCTCGTGGCTCTCGGGCGATCTTTAGGTTAAGCCGTGCTTACCTAGGATGGTCCGTGGATGGGTGACCACCCATTACATACCGAATATCCTCCGTGCCTCGGAAAGCACGTTAAGCCGTTGGTCCCGGCTGTCATTTGTAGATCTTTGACAGTCGTTACAGGTAGTCAGTGACCCGAAAGTCTGACAACCAGTCTTATCGAGGGGTATCGTATTACCTAGCGCTAGCTGGGTTGTGAAGGTAAGTTAAGCAGTCGCTCCATGTAAAATACTGGTATGCATCCGGTTAGACTGGAAGCCGACCCCAGTATAGTTGGGAAAAGGCTAGGCAGATGATGGGATATTATAACGGTCTCTTTGTTTCGTGTCAGCATTCTTGTTATACGAAAATGCTTCAGAGGTAGGATGGCTTACTTGTGCATAATTATGACGTATTAAAAATGGAGGCCATTTTTACCACGTTTTTATTGTATCTTCCATGTTATTCTTCGTGTCGAAAGCAAGATAGTTTTTCACTACTTTTTAGATTGAATTGACTTAAAAAATGTCCATAGCTGTGGGTGGATGTGGCAAAACTGAACGCGAGGCATGTTTTGCTACACAGTTCCAAATTCGCACACTTTTGTCGTTTTGCCATAGAACTGCATCTTCCACCTTGGGTTTGGGTTAAGTCTTGGTTTGGTGTCTTGACTTACAAGGTCGCGGGTTTGCATTCTGACTGGCAGATTATTTTGTGTAATTTATTTCATTACCACTGCTTCCAAAACGGTAAAGGAAGATATCGTGAGGACACCGGCATGTCTTAGAACCAAAAATCGAAGACATGTGACATCTACCAACCCGCATTGGGCCCGCGTGTTGGATTACAGCCCTCTCATATAGAGGTGTCACAGCAGTGAGAACATTATAGGCCTACTGGCTTTATTTAGCAACAAAAAGGTGTTATAGCACAAAAATACTTACCAAAGTAAACGGGAAAATGAAGCTAGAGAACAACGGATCTCTGATTTTCTTCAATGTCTTGATAAGCGAGCTGTCTTTCCCTTCGTTGGTGAGTGACAGCACGTCACACGATAGTCCGAGAGTGCAGTAGAACATTTGCATGTACTGAAGTAATGGAAAAAGTTTTTGTTAGTGACTGTATCTTTTTTAAGGGGCACGTGGGTAAGTACTAACAGCTGCAGGGGTCCATTGATCTGGTAAAGTTAAGCTTGCCGAAGACGGTTAGTGTACAAGGGTGTGAGGAACAGGGAGTGGAGTTCTTCATCCCCCATAGATAATTCCAGATAATTTAGCTTACTATTGGTGAAAAAAGAAGGGAGGAGCTCGTGGCTAAATAAGAACAGCCGCTCGGATCGATCTTTAGGTTAAACCGTGCTTACCTAGGTTGGTCCGTGGATGGGTGACCACCCATTACATATCGAGTTTCCTCCGTGCCTCGGAAAGCACGTTAAGCCGTTGGTCCCGGCTGTCATTTGTAGATCTTTGACAGTCGTTACAGGTATTCAGTGGCCCGAAAGTCTGACAACCAGTCTTACCAAGGGGTATCGTATTACCTAGCACTAACTGGGTTGTGGAGGTCCGACAGGCAGTCGCTCCATGTAAAATACTGGTATTCAGCTGCATCCGGTTAGACTGGAAGCCGACCCCAACATAGTTGGAAAAAGGCTAGGCAGATGATGATGGTGAAAAAAGAAAATGGTTAAAATCGGTCCAGTAGTTTCGGAGCTTATTCGGTGCAAACAAACAAGAAAATCTTTCCTCTTTATAATATCGGTTCAGACAACGTAGCCATAGGTTCGGTTTCCCGTCCACGATTTTTGAATTGTTTAAAATCAAAATATAAATAGGTCCTTACAACATTCCATACAGTCAAGAACTTCCACTGGTCATCATGGAAACTCTTCACATCAGCGTCCTCCAGCACTTCTCCTTTGAACGTATTCACTAAGTTGACCGTGTTGGTGACGTGCATGGCCAGGCCGATGGCATAGCCTAGCATTCGTGGATATATCGGTGATGGGATATACCTGAAATTGTACAGACATCATTTTTAGGGTTCCGTAGCCGAATGGCAAAACATTTTTTTGAATCGTCATGTCTGTCTGTCTGTCTACATGTCACAGCCACTTTATTCCGAAAGTATTAGGACTACATAGTTGAAACTTGGTAGGTAGATGTATTCTGTAAACCGCTTTACGATTTTTACACAAAAATAAAAAGTAAAGGGGGCACCCCATACAAGGAACTGAAACTAAAAATTTTATACGTGTTTATAACAATAAAAGGTCTTGACACTGAGGTTCCTAAAACCACTGTTACTCAAAGTCAATCGTTTGAAAAATAAAAAGTATGTGGTAAAATGTATGTGGAGGACATACATTTTACTACTTTGGAAGAGTCTATCTAATTTCTAAAGAGGAAAAAAACTTTCAACGAAAATTGGTTTGTAGGTATAAGATTTTTTGTTTAGTTTTTGAATATGGGACTTTTTCATCAAACTGTAGCAGTAACTTACCACGAAAAACAAACTTAGTTTTGCTGTTGAATGTAATACAATACAACATTATGAATGAGCCTTCAAAATATTTTGATTATATTGTTTGGTGTTACGGAACCCAGTGTCACTGTGTGCCTAGGGATAACGTGCTTTCCGAAGTACGAAGGAAGCTCGGTGTGTAACGAAGGTCACCCCGAACCGACCTAGGCAGACACAGCTTAACCTTGGAGATCGTCCTTATTATTCGTCCTTATTATTTTGCCACGAACTAATAATAAAAAAGTATGTACTTAAATAATGCACTTCGCTTTTAAAACTTGTTTGGTATAAAATCGAATCTAGATATATGTTTATGGTTCTGATCAATACAATTTATTTCGTTGTGAAAATAATATACTTATTGTAGTGTATCTATTTAATAGATAATATTATGTAAACACTGTCTCACACACACAAGGAGTCCGGTAGCTGTCACAATGACAACTGTCACGACCTCACGGATGGCGGTTAGTTGGTGGTGAAGCGGACCGGGACTAAGGACTTGGCTGTGCTCGTGAGCCTGTGCTACGGCGTCTAAATAGTGTATCTGCCTTGTTACCAACGGATACTACACTTATGATATTGCCATTGAATAAAACAAAGAGGAGTGAATGACAGCGTGACGGTTGAGAGGAGAGAATGGAAGAAAAAACCGGCAAAGTGCGAGTTGGACTCGCGCACCGAGGGTTCCGTGTAAACTTGTAGGTATTTCGTTATTAAACTACATAATTATTTACGGTTTTCAGATTTTTCCCTTTACTTGTGCTATAAGACAATGCTTCTTGCCAAAAGAGAATGCTCATGGAAGTATGGAATCCCGTACCATGCTGCATCAAAATCAAACCTTGTTTTTTATAGACTACACTGATCGTATTAACTCCTACAAAAATTATTTTTGAAAAAAAAACCCGCGTTTCAGAGTTATTTTATAAAATCGAAACTAACCTAAAAAGTAGGTCTATTTTTTCGACGCTACCAACGACGTATTTTAACACATACATTACATTATTGCTCTAAAAACAGCGTAATACACTAATATTAGTAAGAATTACGAGTTAAAGTAACATCCACAGTATGCTTGACTGTAACTCGATTTTATTTTAGACCTTTACATTGCCAATAGTCAGTCAGTACAGTACAAATGTCAGATGCCACAGATAAGATAACTATAAACCATAGAGTATAGTAAGCGCTATAAACTAGTCGGGATTTAGGGATGTAATCGATAAATCAAAATCTTTAGGCTGAGAAAATCTATTTTGTTGCAAATAGCAATAAACCCAACTAAATCGATTTGGTGTACTGATCTTACTTAATTGTAATTAATTTTAGAGTCCGCTCGACAGACAAGGGTTTGTTCAATTGAAACGGAACGTCATTTATATTCAGTTGAAACGGAACGTCATATAAAGGGAGTAAAACAATATTCGTACTTTTAAACTCGAAAAGTATATTTCCAGTTCAAAAATCAAATCCCCGACGCGTAATGCCGTAAAAAAATATGAAACTAATTACTATAATATTTTGGTTTTGAGGCGCGAGACTTTTTGGTACCAACTTTGGTCATTGTCCTTTCATGATTCTAGGTCAACGGGAAGTACCTACCCTATAAATTTCGATTCCTTTGAGAGTGTCGAAATATACGTTCTTTTGCAGCCTTAACATACGTTAACTTAGAGCTTTGTGGTTGCAAGTCCGGTGCGGCGCCGGAGCGCATCGTGTGACATGCCGCAGATATTTCTATGTAAGACGACGCAGCGACACCGCTCCGGCGCCGCACCGCCGCCGCAACGCATTGTGTGCCCCCGCTCTTAGTGACCATGTCAGTTTAAAAACTTGAACGTATGTATAATCTGCTGTTAATGTTCCCACTGCTGGGAGCCAGGCTTCAGTGAATATTTGAAACACTTACCTAATTCAAATGAATAAATACTTTATTTCAATAAAAACCGTCATAAAAAGATATCATGTCTTATAATGTCACTTGTATGTCATTTTATTTATTTTTGATTTGTGCTCAGTTGATGGCAATCGCCCGCACCTTATTACATGGGACTTAAACATAACTAGGTTGGGTACTACTAAAGCGAAATGTGGCTGTGCTTTTAGCTACACCTCAGCTCAACCTTTCGGGTGTCACAGGCGTGAGGTTATGGGTGTTATGTTATATTATTATGTTCACCGAAAATTGTACACACCGGTTTTATGCTAACATCTGTCTTTACCCAACTATGTTTATGGTCAGTTTTCAGTCTAACTGGATGCAGCTAAATACCAGTACTTTCATGGAGCGACTGCCTATCTGACATCCACAACACAGTTAGTAGGTACTGGGTAATACGGTACCCCTTGATAAGACTGGTTGTTAGACTTTCGTAACGACTGTCAAAGATTTACAAAAGACAGCCGGGACCAACGGCTTAATGTGCTTTCCGAGGCACGGGGAAACTCGGTATATAATGGATGGTCACCCATCCACGGATCGACTTTAGCAATCAATTTAGCGACTTGAGCTCCTCACACTGGTAACGCAACACAGAATATATGAATAAATATCAGTGCAACAATCACTTACAGGTAAGTACCGCATAGATAAGGAAGTAGTACAACAAAAATACGAGTAACTTAAGTATTCTTGTTTTTAATCGATGAGTCGTCATCGTAGAAGTTGGCGGGACGAGCTGGAACACCAACGACCTGGGACCTACTATAACGTCTTATAGCAGGAGTAAGTCCAGTGTGGGAAAGAGACAGAGCTATTACAGGTTGTCTAATGCCATCTCTTTCCCACACTGGAATAACTCCTGCTTCAGGACGTAATGGTAGGCCACCAGTTGTCCACATTGGCCCAAGATCGAAAGAACTGGAAGTAATGGTTAGAGGCTTTTGCCCAACAGTGGGACGACGCTGGTAAATTGTGACTAGTTTTTATTTACTTAACCAAAAATCTAGTCAAAGTCAAAGTCAAAGCATTTATTTCAATTACACCATTACAGGCACTTTTGAAAGTCAAAAACAAAAAAGCTAAGCTACAGTCACAGACACAAGGCATAATAACTTGCAAAAGTACTGTAGTTGCACATTCCAAATCGTAGATCTCTATGGAGAAGAATGGGCAAGAAACTCCATGGACACTCTTTTAAATCAAAATATTGTTACAAAATCTTGGTTACATCATTCATGTTGAGATTATACATATATGTGAGAACGATGTACAAAGACGTGCACATTAAGAGCGTCCAGAGTAAGAGATTAAACCAACAATTTAAAAATAAAGTAATTAAAATAAACCGTGGCAGCTAAGAGATGACCAGTCCCAACTGACAGCGCCCGTTCACGAACATGACGCATGGATCAGCGCCATTCAACTCAACCATATTGAATGGAACTAAATGACCCGACACACCCGCCACCATCAGCGAGACATTTGAGTGAGCATGACATTCTCTCAGCGACCAGGACACATTCAAGTCAATGAAAGATAACAAAATATAAATGGTAGCTTAACAGTACATAGTACTCACACATGTGCTATGCAATTATATAATACTAAGAGATGGAATCTATACAATGCAAAGATATTTTACAATCTTCTGCAGCTTCCACAATAACTTCACATGGTAATCAATTAGTTTGCACTCACAATGTTGATATAAAATATACAATTGACACCCTAAGTTTCCAGAAGAGAAACGAGAAAGAAAAAAAAAAAAGAAAAGTATAAGTAATTAAAGGGGGAGCATCTCTTCCAAACAATAAAATCTTAGTTCGTGAGCCCAAGTGGCTGTGGAGCAGGACCAGCATTGAGCCATGCATTTTTATCTACGAGATAGTCTTCCAACTTATAATATGGTCGTTTACATAGTGTGCGTTTTATGCATGTTTTAAATTTCTTCTCATTAAGTTGTAGAATGTCAAGTGGTATTTTATTGTAAAATTTTACACAGTACCCCATAAAAGAAGTGCGTACTTTTGACAATCTGAAACGTGGCTGATCTAATTTGTCCTTATTTCTAGTATTGAAATTATGCTAGTCATAGTCTCTTTGTTTATCAACATCTGCCTAGGTTTTCCCAACTATGTTGGGGTCGGCTTCCAGTCTAACCTGATGCAGCTGAATGCCAGTATTTTACTAAGTTAATATATTAACTTAGTTTATATTTTACAGACGAAGAAAACCATTGTATCGTGGCAAAATGAAAACACAACAAAGCATTGGAAAAAAGGTCAGTAAAATAAAATCTCATAAATCTTACCGGTTTGATATTTCTGTGGAGGACATTTTCAGATATTTTGAGACGTTTTTATTGTTTTTTTTTTTTGTTATTTTGCAGACTAAAAATATTAGTAACGTATACGCCACTTTATTATTTATTTAGAATTAACTTTAGTAAATTAATAATATAAAAATTAGATTTATTATTTTTCAGATTTTAAATTTACTAAAATGACTTGTGTTCACTAATTAATGTCATTTAATAAGATATTTTCTATTACTACTGTATTAATATATCAACACGTTAGCCTTGCACCCCGTTTCGCAATATACTGAGTGAGAAATTTTCCTTTGTAAATAATCTGTTGAACTAGTAGTGAATATTAACCAGTACTACAGTGTGTTAGTTTCTTATTTTGTATACAACCGCTGCACGTACCTACGTGGTTTCATAATCATGATTGTTTTTTTTTTTTCGAAAAATTGGATCGTGTTACTTACAGTTCTTTTTTTTTTTTGAATGTGATAAAAAGAAGTCGGTGGACGGGACATGGCAGGGTGAATGGTATAAAAATAACGTTGTAAACAGATTGTAAAACCCCTTTATTTTCTCGACAACAGTAGTTACAACCACAAGCACGCATTTAAACCAGGAAAACCGCCCTTATTGCTACCACCATAATCATCTTCCTGTTAGCCGCCACGCTGTCAATGTCATTCGCTTCGTTTTCTTTCATTATAATTCCTCAGAATCCATTATTCTCTCTCATCCCTCAACAATATTGCTATAACCAGCTGAATAAGCACAAAATTAAAATCATACATGACTCATATTCATCGGATGACGTTGGCAACCGTTGGTGATTATTCGTGATCATTTGTTTTTTAAATAGAAAAAAACAAAATGGCGGTGCTAGTTCCAACACGGTTCCAACTAAAGAATCATCCACCACTATAGCGCTGGATGATTCACTAGTTAGAACCACGTTGTCAAGTTGTCTGTTGTTAAGTTGTCATGTTGTTGTGTTGTTGTTGTATGTTGTTGACTGTGGTGTAAGATAACTTGCGAGAAATAGACTGTAACTAAATCCTTTTTTGGTATTCTACCAAAAATGTATGGTTTTTGTATTAGGTACCGGTATTTATTTTTTAAAACCGAGAAGTGTTAATTAATGTCTGCTACCTACTGTCTGTGTCTGGATTTTTTGTGTATTCATGTTATTGTTAAATTAATGTCTAAATATTTTTGTAATGTTGGAATTTGGACTCTTTGCGCTAAGTCGAGTGGTGGAAATCCAACAGTGCGGTTTTATTTGATAAATGAATAAGAAGTTGACGAAGACCTAAGAAACGATGGACTACGTGACGGATGATATAGCCAGAAGGGAGGTGTCTGATGATGAGTAATAGAGAAGTATGGAAGAAGAAAACAATGACATGTTGCGCCGCACCGCTGCAAGTACTTGCATCCAGCACGGATGCTAGTAATGGCGCGAGCACAGGTGCAAGATCAACATAGACAACAGTAATGACATCGAACGGAGTGCCGGTCAACTGCCACATTGTTAGATGTCCTAGCGAAATTCCCATCTTGTTCCCAAACACGTTTATTTTTGAAATTATCCGGGAAAGCTCTGAAGTTACCGACATAACTTGAAGAGTAAGGTTGGACACGTTAGTCAAAGAATCGTTGGCTGACGGAATAAACAAGACCATTTTTTTTTTTTTTGGAGGGAGGGAAATCGTCAAATGACCCCTCCCGCTCTGGGCGGAGCGGAAGGGAGTGTCAGACTCTTACTGACTAAAAACCACCCATGTTCCTTCTTAGGCCCTTTATGTTCCAGGGCCGCGGTATCTCTTTCGAACAGTCCCGCAGCCCTGGCAGGCATCGGCCCTTGCGGGCCCCTCCCGTTTGCTGACATCTCTGTGCCGGTCAACCTGTCACATTGTTAGATGTCCTAGCGAAATTCCCATCTTGTTCCCAAACACGTTTATTTTTGAAATTATCCGGGAAAGTTACCGACATAACTTGAAGAGTAAGGTTGGACACGTTAGTCAAAGAATCGTTGACTGATGGAATAAACAAGACCCGGGCCTCAATTCTGCTATTTTTATAAAATACGACATTCCAACACGATCCCATTGTCATTTTGCTTAAAGTTCGTAATCTGCTAAATTCATAATGGTCGATCATTGGTCGGTCAGTGGTCTCGTAATAGAATTGTGTTATAATGACATTGTAGTATTGCCATTATTATAAAATTCCTTGGTAGAAATGATTTTCGAAAAACTACTACTAAATTTGAACATCTATTCATGTGAGATTTTATTTATATATATTTTTACATATTATTTATTAGTATTATAAGCAATCTGAAGTAGTAAGAAGTTCGTAAATAGCAAAAAAACATTAAATTTATGTTATGTTTAGCTGTCAAAGTCAAATGTGACATTACTTTGACGTTTATCTGTTAATTTATTTCTAGCAGCCGGTGTTTTGTTATGTTTTTACATTTAAGTGTTTTTATTAGATTTTTGTTTGTATATTTAAATTCCCTTTACAGAGAAGCCTATATTTATTGATTTTATACAAAATGGTGCTAATTGAGCAAATTTCGACTCTTGGCCCCTGCAGCCGCACCAATGAAGGGCGAAGTTCATCGAAACGATATTGTATGAAGTGCGCCCAATTTTTAAATTGGGTATCGGTGGACTGCCCCAATAAAACGCCGGCAGAGTGGCGCACAGTAAGTACCTAAATACAGTATAATTAGGTATGCATTATAAAATGTATCATTATTGTAATATTTACACTTTTTTTAGTTCTAAGTACAATGAATATAAGAGTAAAATGTTAAAGAAAATTAAATCACAGAAGAGTCACATAAGTGCAACAGGTTACTCATTGTATGTACAGACGCCAGCAGGTCAACCTACCCGAAACTGTCAGATTTTCCCAACCAACCTTGAACCTAATACTGTAGCGATAAAGTTAAAAATCTATTAAAGAAATTTGACAGATTGTAGTAGCTTGATGTGCTGGCGTCTGTACCTTCAAACATACCCACAATAAGTATTAAGGAGCATTGAAAACAATACAATAAAAATTAATATAACCCCTCCAGCTAAGCTTAAAACCTTTGTTAGGTGTAGACTCACATCAGTGGTAGTACATTGGGCAGAATTTGACATCTTGATTGTAACTCAGATCAGATACTGAGCGCTAGGTTACACATCCTATTGAAGTGTTGTACAGTTAAAGGACAATGACCAAAGTTGGTACCAAAAAGTCTCGCGCCTCAAAACCAAAATATTATAGTAATTAGTTTCATATTTTTTTACGGCATTACGCGTCGGGGATTTGATTTTTGAACTGGAAATATACTTTTCGAGTTTAAAAGTACGAATATTGTTTTACTCCCTTTATATGACGTTCCGTTTCAACTGAATATAAATGACGTTCCGTTTCAATTGAACAAACCCTTGTCTGTCGAGCGGACTCTAAAATTAATTACAATTAAGTAAGATCAGTACACCAAATCGATTTAGTTTGGTTTATTGCTATTTGCAACAAAATAGATTTTCTCAGCCTAAAGATTTTGATTTATCGATTACATCCCTAAATCCCGACTAGTTTATAGCACTTACTATACTCTATGGTTTATAGTTATCTTATCTGTGGCATCTGACATTTGTACTGTACTGACTGACTATTGGCAATGTAAAGGTCTAAAATAAAATCGAGTTTCAGTCAAGCATACTGTGGATGTTACTTTAACTCGTAATTCTTACTAATATTAGTGTATTACGCTGTTTTTAGAGCAATAATGTAATGTATGTGTGTTAAAATACGTCGTTGGTAGCGTCGAAAAAATAGACCTACTTTTTAGGTTAGTTTCGATTTTATAAAATAACGCGGGTTTTTTTTTCAAAAATAATTTTTGTAGGAGTTAATACGATCAGTGTAGTCTATAAAAAACAAGGTTTGATTTTGATGCAGCATGGTACGGGATTCCATACTTCCATGAGCATTCTCTTTTGTTTTCATAGAAACTCCGCAGAATTATAATGTCATCAGATTCTGAGTCTGACTAATGTTTTCTAAAGTATGCAAGAGGTTTTGTCAGATTATTAAAAGATAAATGAAATCCATTTAAGGAGGAGTCTATGTCCAGCAGTGGATTCCAAATGGCTGTAGTGATAAATGATTAAATGAAACAGTGTTTATAAAAATAGTATTAATTTATTTTAAATCATATTTAGTACAATACTGTGGATCTGTAAAAAAGAATTAAATCATTTTAATAATAATTAGAGCATTTTCGCACTTCACTAGAATATTGAGGTGGGTTTACATTACATATCTGCTAATTTAATTTATGTATTTCTCCACAGTCTGTCAACAAGAGCCTGCTGCAGTGCCCGACCTTCAAGAAGATCCCGATTCACCCTTTGATGGTCTTGATGATTAGATGCTGCTTAATTATTTTCCTCCTAAATTAAAAGACTGATTAGTGATTAATGACATGACTGTTATTATTTTCATTATATATGGTAAAATTTGTTATTTGTTTTTGAAATGATGATTAAAATATTATGATAATTTAACTTGGATTTGTTTTATTATTTAAATGATTTTCACATTTTTCAATTGGCTTGAAAGTCAACTTAAATATTGTTAAATAAATATTTAGTTTATGATAAATAAAAAGTAATTTAAATGTTGATTTTTTAACATAGTATCATTTAAAATTCCAACTTCATTATATTCCAAAATAATGAAATAGAAATCACATACCTATTGCAAGCCAAGTGCTTCTGCATAAACTTCATCAGGCAGGTGGCAACGGTGCTCTTGCCATGTTTGCAATATTGTGCAATATGCAACATGCATTCACAATCTTGCCTGCAGTTGTTGGACTATAACGTAAAGCATGTGCTGCAACGCTGCAAGCAAACACCTGCAAAAAATAAATTTACTTTTATACAACCCCATTTTACTGAACGTCTTATTACTTTTATATACTCACTGTTCTTGACATATAGGTACAAGAACTGTTGCATCTAAAGTTCTATAACAAGAAATTCATTCAATACCTCTCTAATGCCTGTTACTTCATTAATTGCTCCTGATACAGTAATTTGTGAAACATTATGGAGGGCAATCTGTCCAATCAAATTTTGGTAGGACCCTGATGCATAAAATGCAAGTGCTATTAGAATCTGCAATAAAAAATATAACATTAATCAACCTATTTCGTGTATATAGCTATAGAATAATAAATCAATGTCAAATTCAGTTTTCTCACCTTCATTTCTGCCGTTACGCTATCGTTTCGGCGCGGTCTGGCCATAAGGGGAATGAGTTCTTTAATTAACCCCCTTACTGAATCCTTTCAAAGGCGAAAAGTTTTTACAAATTCCGCCTCGGGTATATCATGGGTTCGTATTCATTCTAGTCAAGTTATGGGCTCGACGACGTCTTCTGCATTCCACCCATCTTCTTTATCTAACATCCACTGCGTTGGCTAGCTCGAGAATACATTGTCTCCATTCAGTATTCCACAAACACTTTACTCGTAACTAAATAAAAGCAATGACTGCACGATGACGTTCTAATGGTAGGTCAGTGATCAAAGGAACTGTCAAAATTTTAGCAGATTACCGCCTAAGTCAGTCATTCATTTGTCATTATGTACAAGATTACCATTCTATGCCATTTCTTTCAATGGACTGTCAGTGGTTGACCATTGGAAAGTCATAATGACGCCATTATATTAGTAGATTACCAAACTTGTCAAAATCAACAATTATGAAATCAATGACAGACCATTCTGACACTATTGTAATAGCAGAATCGGGCCCCCGGAGTGGAGATCGCGTTTCGGCTAGCGTAGCTAGATGGCGGGGAATATCATGTCAAATTAAAACTTCTACCACAGAAGCAATGTACAGATGACATAATTATTGCTACTCACGAAAGAACAGGCGCGACAATACATTTGACTGTCGATGAAATACGCATTGAAAATGGATACTACAAGATGAAAGTATCTAAAAATATCTATGGAGAAGAACGGGCAAGAAACTCCATGGACACTCTTTAATTATTATTTATTTAATTAGAATATAATCATCATCATCTGCCTAGCCTTTTCCCAATTCTGTTGGGGTCGGCTTCCAGTCTAACCGCATACAGCTGAATACCAGTATTTTACATGGAGCGACTGCCTATCTGACCTCCACAACCCTCTTAGTACTGGGTAATACGATACCCCTTGGTTTGACTGGCTGTCAGACTTTTTGGGGCACTGACTACCTGTAACGACTGTCAAAGATCTACAAATGACAGCCGGAACCAACGGCTTAAAGTACTTTTCGAGGCACGGAGGAAACTCGGTATGTAATGGGTGGTCACCCATCCACAGACCAACCTAGGCAAGCACGGCTTAACCTAAAGATCGACCCGCGCGGCTGTTCTTATTTAGCCTCGAGGTCCTTTAATTCGAATACAATATGATTCATAATTATTGTTGTTAGTAACACATAATGTGTAGGTCTAAACTATGTTAGTAAGTAATATTTCTCATTCTAAAATAAAATAAATTCATAAATGTAACTATAACATGTTCAGTTCCTGCTGCACCAGATCTGCAGCTATGCATATGGGTCCAGTGTCCCAACAATCTGGCTTATCCACTATCACCTTTAAAACGCTGTTGGTGCTCCCACGAATCCTTCAAATCAAGGATGCTGTTCTTTTTCGCATAATAGGTTGAAAGTTATCTGTATCCACTTCAGCAAACATGCCTAATACGCTACAGAACTGCGGGAGCCCCAACAGCACCCTAAAAGCTATCAGAATGTCACTTTTTGACCAATCACCCTGTATCTATAATCTTCTCAACTGTCCCATTTCTGAGCAGTGGCTTCCTCCATTTCCTCCACTGTACTCGATGACGTGTCTTTTCTCGCCTACGTCGGTATAAATTCTTCTCCGTCATGACAATGATTCTCATAGTTAACCTTACTTCTTTACTTATTTAATATTACTAGCTGATGCCCGCGACTTCGCCCGCGTGGATGTCATCAATCATGAAATTTTGATCCCGTTCCCGCGCCCATGGGAAGGGATAAAAAGTAGCCTATAATGTATCCCTGTACCAAATTTCAGACAATTTTCGGTTTTTTTAAATATTAAGTTATTCTTAAGAGATAGACATATGCCATCGCGGACTTTCTGTAGACCTTTTTATATAGAGAATATAACCATCTTTGCCTTTATAAGATACACAATTCCACCATACATAATTTTGTTATATCTCAAAGGCTTTAGGCAGCGTTTTTATTGAAAGCTCCCAGACGGCTTATTTTTTTCCGACACCTCCAACAAATATCATTATATTTTAGCCAATGTATACAAAAACATGACAAATTATACACTAAAACCTTCGTCTTGAATCACTCTATCTATTAAAACAAAATCCGTTGCGTAGTTCTAAAGATTATAAGCTTAAGAGGGCTATTACAAAATAAAAGTTACTCAGTTTAGGTAAATTAGACGGCGTGCGGCAGTGGATGCGAAAGTGTGCGTCTACAGAAGTGCGCTACGCACACATGCAAACAGCTATGCCAGCTATACCAAGAACAAACCAACATGAGCCTTTGCCACTTAGCTTTCGATATAAATTTTTAGTACTGATAATTATTATAGTTCATGAAATATTATTTGTACCGATTAATGTTATCACCTTATATGTATAACTATCATAGTTACAAGTATATTTATTATAGTTGCCAGCCTCTCAGGAAGCGATCGCGCCGCTACTTTTAAAAATAGTTTTTTAAAATGTACCTACTTTTTTACGAAGTCTCTTTATACGTAATTTATTCAGCAGGTAGGTAGATATTTTAATTTTAGTATTTATTTATATAAATGAATTTGTTTTTTCCTTTGTGGGTAGACATAGCAACAACACTGTTTTTGTGGGCTCTTCATTAAATAAATATTTAAAAATAGTTTTTTTTAACTTTTTAATGAAATAAACAAGTTTCTTTTACATTAAGCCCCCCCACACTTGCTATCTATTGTTATCAAGTCTGTAACACCTGCTCCTGAGTCACTGTCACTACACATCACCATGGACACTAAACTTGTGGCCAGCCTGGAGGAGCTCCAAAAGCTGTTTGGTTCCCGAATGCAGGAATATGAAGCAAAACTGCAGCAAGCTTCCATTAACTCCACTCGAGCTTCACCTGACATCGCATCTCTTGCATGTGAGTTCTCTGAATTTAAGCTGTTTGTCTGTCAAGCACTCTCGGCATTAAAATCCCAAATTGAGCTGCTCGCTGCTGGGTATGATAGGCATGAAACTGCCATGCGAAGAAAGGTCCTGCTGTTCCATGGTGTTCCAGAGCAGAATAACGAAAATTTACTTGCTGTGGTCAACGGCATATTAAGCAACAAAATCAAATTGCCTGAGGTAGATAGGGACAAGAATATTATCCATGTTTGTCACAGACTCGGACACCCTCAGCAGAAGGCCCGTCCCATACTTGTACGATTCTTCAAAATGGAGCACCGGCAACTTGTATGGGACAACAAGAAATCTCTCAAGGGTACTGGAATCACCATCTCCGAGTTCTTGACTCAAGCTAGGCATCGTGTGTTTACGGCCGCTCGTAAGCATTTCGGCATGCCAAACTGCTGGTCCGTGGAGGGCAAGATTGTTATTATCTGCCCAGACAAATCCCGTCGCAAGATCGAAACGGCAAGCGAACTGCACGATCTGATTGCCAAATTCCCGTCCACTGGGGCCGACATCGAGGATTCTGTACAATCGGAAGAATCTGGGTCCCCATTTGTCGCAACGACGGCTACACCGGCCAAGAGATCGAGAAAGACGCGTCTGCGCAAGTAACTCGGAGTCTCTGTTGATACCGCTGTGCAGTCTATTTACTTCACCGCTTCGCAATTTGGCCGCTTTGTACGAAAGCAATCATTTTGATTCTTGTGCCGGTGGTTAAATAAGTTATTTTATTCGGTTCACCGCTGAACTTTTTCACTTTTATATAATTTAATAAGCCGGTACTTTTGATATTTTGTTCATGTTATTGTGATTGTGACGGACTGAATGTTGACGATGTCAGTTGCTGATAGCTGTCAGTGTTATTATTCATTTCCATCTGTCATTCGTTACGTTTCATTCTACGTACAATTCGATCTATAAATCGATTGTTAAATAATAGTATTTTTTCTTTTGTAACTTAATTTTTTTCGTTTTCTCTATAACTAATTTTCGTGTTTTTTATAAATTTGTTGTAAAATTTCTGCCAATAAACTAGCAAGTTGGGGTGGTTTTTGTATTGTAGGAAAATCGAAATTTTGTATTTAATAAGATATTTAAAATAATTTTATTTTAGTTAGGTACATTGTTATTTATTATATTTATATAAATTATGGATGATTTAGCTGATCTCAACGACAGCTTCTTCTCATGCTCTTCCTCTGCTAGTTTTGTAAGTGCGGACAGTGACTCTTCCTCACCGCTTACCTTACACGATAAAATTTCTTCTCTTTTCTCCAATGACCCTAAGAATCTACATATAGCACACATCAATGCTCAAAGTGTTCCTGGTCACTATTCTGATCTTCTGGCATCCTTTAGCAGTGCTCACCTGGACGCCCTATTGATTTCCGAATCTTTTTTGAAGCCTTCTCTCCTTTCTACTCAATATTCTTTGCCTGGCTTCGTCTTGATCCGCAACGATAGGACGGGCAAGGGTGGAGGAGGTGTTGCTATATACTTGCGTGCTGATATACCCTATAGGGTGATCAGCTCATCTCCTTCACTATATTCTGGATCGGCTGAATACTTGTTTTTAGAAATCTCTTTTCACCACACTAAAGTTTTGCTTGCAGTGCTCTATAGTCCTAATTTAAATATTGACTACTTCGATTCCCTTGATTCCACTCTCAGTGATCTTTGTCCGTTGTACGATCACGTTATTTTAATGGGTGATTTTAATACTTGCTTGATTAAAAACGACGCTCGCTCTCTCAAACTCCTCTCTGTCTTGTCTTCCTTTAATCTTCAAGTTTTGCCTCTCTCTGCAACTCACTATTTTCCTAATTGTTCACCGACTTTTCTTGATCTTATGATTGTTTCTTCTCCTAATAATGTTAAATACCATGGTCAACTTACTGCTACTTTCTCCTACCACGACCTCATTTATCTGTCGTATCGCATCCGTGTCCCTAAGCGTAAGCCCCAGCTATTATATCTCCGTAACTACAAAGGCATAGATCTGGAGGCATTGCAGCGTGATGCCAACAATCTCGACTGGTCCCCTCTGGTCGAGACGGAAAGTATCGAAGAGAAGGTGAGTTATTTTAACACAAGAGTTCTAGACTTGTTTGACCAGCATGCACCCATCCGACGTGTCAAGGTGAGACATAACCCTGCACCATGGATTACCACACAAATTAAAGAGCTTATGGCACGAAGGGATAAAGCCAAGAGTAGATATAAGCGCAGACCTTCAGAGCTGAATCTCTCTTATTACAAATCGCTGCGTAATCGCTGCAGTCATCTGTGTCAAGATGCCAAGAGACGCTATTTCCACGACCAACTCAACAATCGTAGTTCTTCTGACGTATGGAAATTTCTCAAGTCTGTAGGCATAGGCAAATCACCTACCAACCAGTGCAAGGATGTGAACCTCAATAATCTAAATAGTCACTTCTCTTTCCTTCCCTTTACTCTCGATTCGTCTGCCAAAGCAGTGACCCTGGAAAGCCTTTCCAGATTGCCGTTGCCTGAATGTTCTCCTTTTATCCTTAGCGATGTTTCTGAGGATGACGTCAAGAAATCTGTCCTTGCGATTACATCTTCTGCAGTCGGTAACGATAAGCTGTGTTCAAGAATGGTTACTCTTATCCTTTCCTCTTTAGTTCCTGTTCTTACTTACATCTTTAATTACTCCTTCTCCTGCTGCAGTTTTCCTTCAGTTTGGAAGCAGGCTCACATCATACCTTTACCTAAAACTAATAATCCATCCTCGCTATCCGACTTCAGACCCATTTCTATTCTCCCATTTCTTTCTAAAGTTTTTGAGCACTTAGTTCATAAACAATTAACATTTTTCTTGACGTCAAACTCTTTAATATCCCCTTTCCAATCTGGTTTTCGCTCGGGTCATAGTACTGTCACTGCACTTTTGAAAGTAACTGACGATATCCGCTGGGCAATGGAGAGTAAGTCACTTACCGTTCTTGTACTTCTTGACTTCAGTAGTGCCTTCAACTCAGTGGATTTCGACATTTTGTTAGGTATACTCAAATCTTTAAATTTCTCTTCTTCTGCTTTAGCTTGGTTCAATTCTTATCTTCGGGGTCATTCTCAGTGTGTTCGCCTTGATGAGACTTTCTCTGATTGGTGTAGCCTCACTGAGGGTGTTCCTCAGGGTAGCGTTCTCTCTCCTCTTCTTTTTTCAATTTTCATAAACATGGTTACCAGTGTAATCTCTTCCAATTTCCATCTTTATGCAGATGACTTGCAGCTCTACCGGCATTTTACTGTGGCTGATGCGGATTCCGCCATTGCTGCTATGAATCATGACCTGGCTTGTATAAGCGCCTGGGCTAAGTCATTTGGATTGCAAATTAACCCAACTAAATCTCAGGCCATGATCATAGGCAGCCGATTCGTTCGTGGTGCGGCCGTTGTTGCATCTTTGATGCCGTTGTACCTCGATGGTGTTCGCATCAATTATACAGACACCGCCAAAGATCTGGGTGTAATTATTGATTCCTATCTGTCGTGGCGAGCTCAAGTCAATGAGGTTAGCCGTAAGGTACACTTCTCTCTTCATTCGTTGAAATGCCTTCAGAGTCTCTTGCCTTTGAAGACTAAAATTTCTTTGGCTCAAACACTTATTCAGCCGATAATAGATTATGCCGATGCCTGCTACCTGGATGCTACTGAGGAGCTATTAAATAAGCTTGAGCGCTTGCAAAATTTATGTATTCGCTTTATTTTTGGCCTCCGTAAATATGACCACGTTTCTCACCTTCGCAAAGAACTCAAGTGGCTCCCAATCCGCCTTCGCAGGAACACTAGGATCCTATGTCTCCTCTTCAATATCCTACACAACCCGTCCTATCCTTCTTACCTGCGTGAGCGTTTTTCTTATGCCCGCCCTACTGACGCTCCGTGTAGATCGCACCTTAGATCCCTTCTTAAATCCCATCCTCATAAATCCAGCTACTACTCATACTCCTTCTCCGTCCATGCTGTAAGGTTGTGGAACTCACTTCCGCCTTGCATTCGCGACTTGAACACCATCACGTTATTCAAAGCCAGAGTGAAAGAGCATTACCTTTCCTCTCAATTATAATTTATTATATACATATATATTTTTATTAGTTTATATATCTTAGCGTTATGTATTTATATAAGTATATATTAATATTTACTCATGTGTATTTATACTTAATATTTTAGGCTAAGTTAGATAAGGCACATAAACACATTTTTCTCTTCCTTTTCTCACACACTATTGTCTACATTTCTTTTTCATTTCTCCTTTTGCAGGTCTGCTGGCAGAAATTTCTTGAGAAATAAGCAGTACCTTTGTACTCATGTATTATAATATTATTTTCCTGTGTTATCTACTGTGTGTACATAAATAGTAAAATAAATAAATAAATAAATAAATAAATGAATGCAATGTGATGTTGTTTCTACAGTTTGAATAATTATTTTTCCCGAAGCCGAAGGTTCGCTTTTTTGTGGCCGAAGGTAGCCGAAGCCGAAGCTTTGGTGGGATACTATCTAAAATGCGTACGATGTGTTAGATAAAGGAAGGTTAGATATGTGTGAAAGTTACTAGTATATTTGATATAACTACTAACTGGTAGTTTTATCAAATATGCACATTTAAAAACTTCATAACTATTTATAGTGATGCATTCCGATTTGACGGCACGGTTGGCGCAGTGGTCAAGCGATTGACTGCTGCGCTGCATGTCGCGGGTTCGATTCCCGTACGGAACAAATATTTGTATGACCTAGAAGTAGTTGTTCCGGGTCTGGGTGTTTTTCTATCTATAATAAGTATATATTTACAAAAAAAAATGTATATATGTAGTTTATCAGCCATCTAGCTACCATAACACAAGCATTAGGTTGCTTAGCTTGGGACTAGATGGTGCTGTGTGAAATGTCCAGGGATATTTATTTATTTATTCCTTAAAAGTTGGATCGTTCGAGAAAACGTATTATTATATGGATGAGTACAACTGGTTAGTAAAAAAACGACGTCGGTGACTTTTGTTTATTTGATTCAGTTTTGTGTCACCGACTTCTGAAGCTAAAATTATTTTTCACTTGTTTGTGTTTTTGGAGTCGGTTTTATTTTTTGCAAAAAAGTTTTTTTATTTTTTCATTTTTAGTTGCAATATCTAGAGATGACTTGATTACGCAATTTAAATTTGATCTCAAATTGACGCATCAACTATAACGATGTTGATGAGTAGTAGACTCATTACTACTCATCAACATCATTGTTAGTTGTCCAATATAAAACTTCGATCTTTAAATTCCCTCGATTATCTATGGTCTCCATCATCAGACCTGTAATGGCACTTGTAACCCAGATGGGTGCAAAGTTTTAATCAATATACATGAATTAAGTCCAAACGCTAGGTAGCTACTGTAAACAGTTGAGGAGTTCCCTTAACTGTCCTTCGCCTTCATCATCAGACCCCTTAACCCATCTAGGTGTAAATTTCTCATCAATACAAATTAATCAAACCCAAACACAAGGTGATTGCTGTAAACCATTGAGGAGTTCCCTCGACTGTCTTTCGGTTCCATCATCAGAGCGACTCCAGACCTTCTTTAAATTGTAGTGCTTTAAAATATTTAATCAAAATATTTACAAACGCACTAGTCGCCACTACAATTTTTGAAAGCTCCCTTCAATTTCTCTAGGATGCCATCATCAGATCCCGATTTCCTTATCATGGGCCACCCTTGAAGTATATCCTTTCCAACAATTTTTTTTTTATCAAAATCAGTTCATAAACGACGAAGTTTAACACACATAAAAAAATATTATATACGGTCGAATTGAGAAACCTCCTATTAGAAGTCGGTTAAAAAACAAAGACGGAATAAAAAAGAAAGTATAATTGTAAAAATAAATTAAAATAATATTTTCCGAAGTGGCATAGACCGTGCCTTCCTCGAATCTATGATTTCGGGAAGAACGCACTCCTCATAAAACTTTATTAATTTTGGCAACATTTTCTGGTTCCAGAAATCATTATCTTTATAAATTTTCACGACTTTCAGTGGGTATACAGTACTAGTCCACACTGCGAATAAACAAACATTTTTATTTGCAATACTAACTTGTATCAAGAAGGGTTAGTTGCGCTATATTCTTGGCGAATTGGTTAAATTACGTGGTGCACAAAGTAGCAACAGCGAGCGACACGTCCTCTCTCAGTAAACGCTTAGCGCGGACTAAAGCTAAGGACCGCCCGTTCCGAGATTTATATTGATTTTTATCACTGCATAAAATAATTGTTTAAAAATATTATTTTACTTTTAAATGAACTAATTATTTTTTTCAAGCAAGGTAACATAGTAACCTTGGTTATAAAATACTTTTTGTTTGAATTTGCATTATATATTCATAGATAAAAAATATAATTTCAGACGAAAAAATGTCAAAATCTCTCTGTTTTACGGAATTATTTTTGGTGTATTTCTGTATGAAAAATAATAAATTGACTTAAGCATTCCAAAGTACAACATTCAGTTGTACCATGGACATTTTTATATGTTATGATATTATTATATCTTCTATGTAACAAAGCATCAAAAGGTACCCAAAAGTAGAATTTTATGAAACATCTTTTGCAGAGACAAGGTTTTTACTCATATATGTAAACAAATTGAAATATTTATTTAAAACACTCCCGAGAGAAGTAATCAAACTTTCTCAGGCATTTTTTTTTTTTCATTTTGTGGCCATATTTAAGCCACAATCACTCATCAAAACTCGAGTCAAACACCCAAATACAAGAAAAATTGTGATAGCCCTCTTAAGTGGGCGCAAAACCATCATTTGATTTAGTCAAGTTAGTTTATAATTTAAGGGTAGTTACGTTTTTATTTTGACTTGTGTAGTTTTATTGAATTAATAGATTTATTTTAGGGTAGTTAGTTTTTATTTGACATGTGTTGTTTTACTGAACTAAATTTGTATTTCCGTTTAAGTATTTAATTTAAAAGTAATTACGATTTCCGTTTGTTTCATAATTAGGGGGGGGGGGGGTTATGTATGGTTTATTATTAGTCCCCTCAGGGGATACTACTTGAGAACACTACTACTACTGCTACTTTACTTGATTTTTACTTTTATTGACATTTTATTATTTGTAAGATTTTAATTTTTGTTGACGTTTCTTATGTGTGATTTATTTTATTTGAATTGACATGTTCTATTTGTAATCTTTTTGTTTTTTGTTTTACTGAACTAAAGTATTTCCGTTTATTTAATTTAAAAGTAATCGTGATTTCCGTTTGTTTCATAATTAGGATTTATGTTTGATTTATGTAAAATATGATTACTTCTATTTGCTTTATTAGTAGGAATTTACTTTGATATGTCTAGAATTATTTAAAAGTCTAGTCTAAAGCGATGATTATTAAGTAGTTATTTTTTATAATTATGTCTCCCGCCTTGCAAAATTAAATATTGTTATTTTTATTCTACCTGTCGCTACCAACCTTGGTTTGAATTTGTTTATAAAAGCTGTTATATTGTGAAAGAGAGGACATTCTTGGTTCGCTTATCCTGGAATAAACACCCTGAACTGGAGTAAGATATTTTGTTTAAAACTTGTGCTCATATTTCCTGCCTGTTTTCTATTTACTGTATAATTGTGTGTATAATTATATTGGTGCAAACCAATATGTTGTCCGACTCTGACGACGACGGCCATGAAGCGCCGACACATACATAGGGACAGACAGCGCGAAGTGACTGTTTTATACTATGTAGTGAAGTGATAAATGCGACAGAAGTTAGTATGTTTGTTACCTTTTCACGCCTAAACCACTGAACCGATCATCCTGAAATTTTGCATATACGTTGCCAGGTGTACAGAAACCGACATAGGGTACCATTCATCCCGAAAAAAAATACTGTTCCCGAGGAAAACAACAATAACGTTCTTCTTATAATAGATGGCGCCACGTGTCTTTTGAATCATGATTGAATTATATTATTATTATAGAAACTGGGAGTGATATGAAGATTCGAATGACGTTATTGCGACGCACGCTATTTCGAAAAAAATTAAGAGTGGTACGCCAGTTCGAAAACACATTAAGTCGAAAACCGCTATATCGAATGACGTTGTCGCGAACACGCTGATTCGAAAATCTGTTTGAATGGTACGCTAGTACGAAAGTCTTGGCAATGAAATCCACTGTTGCGAATAGCATATTCCAATCTGAATTTGTCTGGGGATCGAATTTGCGACCGAGTAATGATGCACCCCGGTATCATTATCAGAGAAAAATTGTGTGAAAGTAACATTTTTGCCTAGAAATCGGATGCCATTAATAGAGAAAAATTGTGTGAAAGTAACATTTTTACCTAGAAATCGGATGCCATTAATAGAGAAAAATTGTGTGAAAGTAACATTTCTACCTAGAAATCGGATGCCATTAATAGAGAAAAATTGTGTGAAAGTAACATTTTTACCTAGAAATCGGATGCCATTAATAGAGAAAAATTGTGTGAAAGTAACATTTTCACCTAGAAATCGGGTACCATTAATTTCTATATATTGATTTGGTGTATTAACACTTCGCTTAAGTTTGTAGGTTCATTCGGTTTATTTTAATTTCTTGCTCTCTTGATGATTTGGCGTAGGGCGTTTTTATTTGGTATTGAATTTGTGCTATTAGAAGGAATTTCACACAATTTTTCTCTGATAATGATACCGGGGTGCATCATTACTCGGTCGCAAATTCGATCCCCAGACAAATTTAGATTGGAATATGCTATTCGTAACAGTGGATTTCAATGCCAAGACTTTCGTACTAGCGTACCATTCAAACAGTTTTTCGAATCAGCATGTTCGCGACAACGTCATTCGATATAGAGGTTTTCGACTTAATGTGTTTTCGAACTGGCGTACCACTCTTATTATTTTTCGAAATAACGTGCGTTGCAATAACGTCATTCGAATCTTCATATTATTATCACTCCCAAACTTTAGTAGTGTGTTAAGATTTTTTTTTCTAAATGAACGCGAGCGAAACCGCGGGCAAAAGCTAGTCTACGATAAAAGTTTTGCCACAGCAACGGCGCGGGTGGCGGCGTTGGGTGGCTTCAGACGTTACAGGCAGGGGGGTTATTACAGTGCAGAGGGAGTTGCACGAAGAGCAGGACAGTAAGTGGGCCATGGAATATAAATTATTAGCTTTTGCCCACGGTTTCGCTCGCGGTAATTCAGAATTTGACAATCTATTCGGGTTACAACACACTCTGCTTGTAATAATATAATTCAATCATGATTCGAAAGACAAGTGGCGCCATCTATCAACATAAGAACGTTATTGTTGTTTTCCTCGGGAACAGTACTTTTTGCGGGATGAAAGGTACCCTATGTCCATTTCTGTATACCTGACAATGTATATGCAAAACTCAGGATGATCGGTTCTGTGGTTTAGGCGTGAAAAGGTAACAAACAAACTTACTTTCGCGTTTATAATATAAAATAAATGACATCATTCATTAGATAGGTATGTGAATAGTTCTTTTTAACACCGTGTTTGTATTATTAGCATAGCTTAAAATTAGTGTGTAAATCTGATATTCTGTCTGGTCTGAAATTAATTTAATTTAATTAATTGTAATAAAATCAAGAATATTCTTTAGAACAATGAAAATATAAAAATAAAATTATTTTTCTCACGCACATTTATCGTGAGAATTATATCCAATTATAACATACCTACCTTATTGTGTACAATGTATTTCATCCTTATATAGAATTAGAGTTCTGCCTACCTCATCAGGAAATAGGTATAAGCGTGATATCACAACAAAAATATTGTTTCTGCATAGAATCGCTTGGCCGTCTGATAGGTATAACGGGCCCAGCCGTTGGGCCGAGAGGTTGTGTCAGTGTAGCAAAAATACGATTAAGTTATTACTGTTTACGGAGTTATCATAAGGAAAATCGAGGTAAATTCATTCATATATGTAATCACTGTTTATATTCAGTGTGAAACTAAAGTTTAAAAACTGTGTTTTAGTGTCATTTTGGTGTACAAACGGTGTATTTTCGATATGCAGAACGGTAAAAAGATTTTGATCTATGCTATCTGTCATTTTTGCCGCGTCACTTTCGACCAATGGCGGGAGTGAACACTGTTATGTCAAAACTGGCTTGTATTTGTGTCAAGTGCGAGTGTTTACTATTTAGTGGCTTAAAACCCTAACTTTTAATATTTATTATTCGTTCTTTTATTTGCCATGAACAGGAAATTTAATTGCCCAGAGTACTTAATTCTATTATGTTTGCATTGTTCTTGTTGGGAACTTACTTATTCATTTAGTATTTTTGTATTCTTCTTTTAGAATCGATAGTGAATTTGTCTAGTTTACTAGATACTTATATTACTTCTGCTTTATGATTATAGGTACTTCTATAACTTCGGCTCAGTAGGTGAACAAATAAATAGTAGTGGAGCCCGTGGTTGGCCGAGGTTTTAAGTAGCGTTCATTCAGTCCCAAATGTGCAGGAGAAGATACTTTTGGACACTTCAATCAGTGCGTGTACAGCCACAAGTTTTTTTTTCAAAATTAAAAATCTATTTTCTTGTTAAATAACGGTTACCAGCTTGAGACAAGACCTATTTCGTAGAGTGGCTTCTATGTCCGTCAAAACGTAAAATGTTAATCAAAACAGTAGGCGAAAATCACTTTTAATTGTTGCTAATAAAAGGCTCCATTAAAATAGATGGACAAATAACACAGCGTTGTTAAAACTTGTCCATCAATTTTAATAGGACCTTATATATTCATCCTCGTGACTGTACTACCCTACCTAAATATCTTTCTAAAGTCAAAAAAAAAAAAAAAATTAATAAGTAAATGATCAATTATAATAACACTAGAAACGGAATATTTACCATGACCACTGTTTGCGTCCAGGATTGCGGGACTGTTCGAAAGAGATACCGCGGCCCTGGAACATAAAGGGCAAAAGAAGGAACATGGATGGTTTTTAGACAGTAAAAGTCTGACACTCCCTTCCGCTCCGCCCAGAGCGGGAGGAGTCATTTGATGATTTCCCATCCGAAAAAAAAGGTTAGGATATATAGTATATAAAAAAAAACTTGAGATGCTCACAATGAGCCCTTTCATTTGATATGTACTAGATATAGTTTGCAAACCCTTTTTTTTTCATTTTCTTATTTTCTCATTTACCCTCCAAAAGTGCCCCCATGTTTAAAAGTCCGTCGTTGGGTTACCGACGTACTTACAACTCAATTAGTCCAGTAGTTTCGGAGTAAATTGGCTGTGACAGACGGACAGAGATCCTATAGGGGGTTCCGTTTTTCCTTCAGAACCCTAAAAATTAAAAATTATAGTTATGTCAATCAAAAATGTTAAACACAAACAAATAAATTACTTTGATCTTGATTATATGCAAGTAGGTACATATACCAAGGCCGAAAATGAGAAACTTGTATTTTAATTCATGTTCGGAATATTTTGACTCGTGTGGGTAAGTTCCAGTTGGACAAAAGGTCACACGTGTGTTTATGACTTATACCTATTGGGTATGTTAATTTGGGAAGTAACTGGTTAAAGTTTCACGTTTTGAACGGAGGCGCGTAAATACATTTTTAGGGTTCCGTAACCAAATTGAAAAAAACGGAACCCTTATGGATTCGTCATGTCTGTCTGGCTGTCTCTGCATCCGTATGTCACAGTCACTTTTTTCCGAAACTATAAGAACTATACTGTTACTGTTACTGAAACTTGGTAAGTTGATGTATTCTGTGAACCGCATTAAGATTTTTACACAAAAGTAGAAAAAAAAACAATAAATTTTGGGGGTTCCCCATACTTAGAACTGAAACTCAATTTTTTTTTTATCATCAAACCCATTCGTATCTATACTCTATAGATAGGTCTTCAAAAATGATATTGAGGTTTCTAATATAATTTTTTTCTAAACTGAATAGTTTGCGCGAGAGACACTTCCAAAGTGATGAATTATAGCGTAGATGTACAGCAGTTACCTTCTCTGGGTTATAAGTGAAGGCAGAAGCGGTCAGCTTTATAAAATGTAGGGTACCCTCGTAAACATCTAGTGGAAAATATATTTAACTAGCTTATGATATGCCCGCGGCTTCGCTCGCGTTAATTTAGAATTTGGCAATCACTTCGGATTGTAGTCTGCTTGTGATAACATAATCATGATTCGAAAGACACGTGGCGCCATCTATTATCATAAGAACGTTATTGTTGTTTACCTCGACAACAGTACTATTTTTAATTTATTTCAGGATGAAAGGTGCTCTATGTCCGTTTCTGTACACCTGACAACGTATTTGCAAAATTTCAGAATGATCGGATCGGTGGTTTAGGCGTGAAAAGGTAACTAACAAACTGCAATATAGTTGACAGCAATTACTTTACTAACGGCAATAATTAAAGTGTGGCCTTACCATATTATAAAATCTCATATTTTATGGTAAGGCCACACTGTAATTATTGTTAAGTGTTGTTATTAGCCATGCATTTTGTTTTTGCCGGTGTAGAAACACAACCACACTTTTTCTAAAATAAAGTTCCTTCTCGAAACTATTTCATACATTACACTTATTTAAACTTTATTTTAACCACCTAATGTTAATCTGTCACATTAATTGTGATTCACGGAGTTGTTAGAAACTTATTCATGGTTAAAACCTTATCTTACTAATATTATAAATGCGAAAGTGTGTGAGGATGGATGGATGTTTGTTACGCTTTCACGCGTAAATTACTGAACGGATTTGGATGAAATTTGGCACATAGATAGTTTATAACCTGGATTAATATACTGGGATTTTACGTATCTCAGTAGGGTGGGCGTGTGCTGATTGAAAGATTAGATCTCGATATCACACAGTTTATTTCACAAACGGTAAAAGATATTCAGGGTACAGTCCAATACACGTGCGGCTTATAGTATACTTTTTATCCCGGTAGTATAATCCCGTGGGACAGTTACCGAACTTCACCGAAGTCGCGGACAACAGCTAGTGTATTTATAATTATAAATACATCTACTTTTAATTGTTAGTCATCTCAATGCCACTCGCACGCTCGTGCTATTAACTATGATTTGTGATCGTATACAGATGATTACCGGTTCAAAGTTCATTGCCATTACATGATCTACTGAATGTAGTTATACTATGCCTGTTGCAAATACACCATTATTTTTAGGTCGTTCTGGAGCCGAAT
This sequence comes from Eurois occulta, assembly GCA_950022335.1. Lineage (NCBI taxonomy): Eukaryota > Metazoa > Arthropoda > Insecta > Lepidoptera > Noctuidae > Eurois > Eurois occulta. The sequence continues at coordinate 6,703,029 of OX465506.1, forward strand.
ACCGTGAACTCGAACATCGAACTCTAAACGATTGGGACTATTTTTAAAAAAAAATAACAATAAAAAAAAACACGAAAGAATAAATTTAATGTTTTTTTTTTTTGTGAAATAATGAGAATCAATCGACGAATGAATTTTTCAATGGGTATCGTTCGCATGTGTTGCCGATCGTGGATACGTTTTACACACACATATGCATTTGATCTTCATTATTTAAAAAAAAAACATTAAATTTATTCTTTCGTGTTTTTTTTTTATTGTTATTTTTTGAAAAAAATAGTCTCAATCGTTTCGAGTTCGATGATCGAGTTCATGGTATTCGGCTCCAGAACGACCTAAAAATAATGGTGTATAAGTAATCAGATTTCTGTTTTTAGGTGCATTTTTAGTTGTTGCAATTCAGAACAACACAGAACGATATTTTATCATTTGTACATAACATAACATCACGCTTATAGTCCCCAAAGAGCTAGCAGAGGTGTGCCTAATAGAACACCCACATTTCGCCAGTTATGTTTAAGTCCCATGTAATAGGGGGCGAGCCTATTGCCTTTAACCGGGCACAAGTCCAGACTCCGTGGCTGCTATTGAGAAATTCCTCATAGAAAAACCCAATAACACTTTGCCCGACCTAGGAATCAAACCTTTGACCTCATACTCAGCAGTCGCGCTTGCGACCACTCGACCAATGAGGCAGTCATTTTTGTTGTAGTAGTATTAATTAATTTATTAAAACAGCTTTCGCATCGATTAGAGCCAGCCAACCTGAATGGAACTCGAATCTTTAGTGAGGTATTATGCTTTTCCTAATAGAGATAATGCTACCACTTTACTTACCTACGACGATACGGAGAAATTGTTGTACAGTTATAGAGAAGTATAACACACATGCACTACACACACACACCCAAAGCATCACAACCACAACTCGTATAACACATCCACAAAACAACTACACCCACAATATACACTCACAAACACAATCACAAACTTACTAAACACCATTTCCTACTCTTTATTTTTTTTTTAATTATTATTTCATTTTATTTTTCATTAGCTGTAATTTCCCTGCTGCTGTTATTTGTGTCCTTAGATTAGTTCTCAATAATGTATTCGAGATAAGGAGACCAGGAGACCAATAGCACAGGTTTTGCTTAGTATGGGCTCCTGTCTCCCATTTTCAAACATTTTTTAATATTATACTGTGTACATAATAATACTTGTGGGAGAAAATAAATAAATTTATTATTATTATATTACTTTGTTGTGAATTGAGCCTAATAGATGCCTAAGCATTAGGCATCTTCGAATCCTTTGTAACTTTAGTCGTCGCCTAGTGATTACTGAAATGTTATTGTGCTAAGTAACTCCTAAATGTTTACGCACTAGATTTTGTATAGCTGAAGTAACTTGATATGTGTTAGGAATTAGGATTAGTCAGTCTGAATTGATTTAATTTTTATATTTTTTTGAAGTACTTTATTAATGGCAATAATTTAATAAAACTGTCTTATCAATCATTGACCTATTTAGATGAACTGTAAAATTATGAATGTAGTATAAGATAAGGCGATATAGATACGTGTTATCGTTTATCAACTTACCACGAATCCATACTAATGTACACCACAATAATCTGCCTGGCCTTTTCCCAACTTTATTGGGGTCAGCTTCCAGTCTTACCGGATGCAGCTACATATCAGTATTTTACATGGAGCGACTGCCTGTTTTACATCCACAACCCAGCTCGTACTGGGTAATACGACACCCCTTGGTAAGACTGGTAGTTAAAGTTACTCTGTTATCTTTTTAACGGATTTAGACGAAATTTGGTGCCGTACTGATACTAATTATCCTGATGGAATGTTCCCGTGGTGTAATTTTTTACCTCCATGCAGGCAAACTCGCGGGCTAAGGCTAGAGGTACAACACATACAGCTCCGAGATTGAAAACATGTCATAAATTGAAATGAGTGGTACCCAATTTACTAAACCAAACACCTGTAGACATCAGAGACTTAATGAATAGTAAAAATATAAAGCGTAAGCTGAAAGAACATTACCTCAAGTCGATTATAACTTAACTGCTAATAGCGCGTTGATCAAATCTCAGGCCATGGCATGCTAAGACATACCCCAGAGGTCTAATTTTGTGCTTTGTTTAAATAAATAGAACTTGTAATTTATAACATAAATAAATAAACAGTCCTGTCTAGACGTGGGTAACCTGTTTATTCGTGGCTATGGGCCTGCAGACTCGACATTCGTAGTAACACTGTCACTAACTTGCGATCATTAGTCATCATCATCCATCATCATTCTCTTGCCCTTGTCCCAATTCATTTGTGGTCGGCGCAGCTTTTCTTCTTCTTCCATACTTCTCTATTACTCGTCATCTCATCAAACACCTCTTTTCGTGCCATATAATTCTTCACACAGTTCATCCATCTTTTCTTTGGTCTTCCTCTACTCATATACCCATCCATAATCATACTCAAAACTTTCCTCACGACATTTTCCACATTCCTCCGCATCACATACCACGATAACCGATTACCACACAACTACGTGGGACGACGATATTATCGTCGCGAATCTCTCGCTCGTGGAGACAGCCCTTAAGGGAAGCTTGTTGTATAGAGATACTGATTGGTACCTAGGACTGTGATGAACCACGTTTATTTTCGGTTGAATTTTATTAGGCTAGTCTTTCCTACGTGTATTAACTCTAAGTTGTCGTTGATCATCAGTTTCAGATTTGTGCAAGTTCTTAACAAAACTGGTTAGCAGCACCAGTATATAACATGGCACTGTCAAAATATGAAGTCCAATGAAATGTTCCCTGCACGAATCCGTCTGTTTTAAACGGAGCATTGTCCTTATGGCTCTTGTTTGAATTACATATGCCGAGTGGATATTGTACTTATAGCTGTTGCCCCAAAACTCAATACTATATCTAAGCCTAGACTCAACCAAAGCAAAGTATACCATCCTAAGCTGGGCCAATGTCAGTTCTTAATTGCTAAACAACAACTAAAAAACAGGTCTGCTGGAAGAAATTTCTTATGAAATAAGCAGTACCTCTGTGCTCTTCTATGTTAATATAATTTGTCCTGTTAAGTATCTGTGTGCACATAAATAAATAAAAATAAATAAAAAAATCGGTTGCCATAACGATGCTTGCGAGAAACGCATGTCTCTACATTCAAGATAGCGAGCAAAGTCTTACATTATCTTGACATAACGATGTCGGTACGCTAGCGAAAAACGTATTCATAGTTTTGCTTTTTCAATGACAATTTTTTGCCTTTACAAAATCTCTTTGAATATGCAGAAAAATGGAGAACTGGCTGAAATTCTCTTGTTATTGTGTCAGGATACAGAATTAAACAAATTCAAGGGATTTTTCATTTTTACGCTGATTTCGTTTGATGTGTCGATCCATACCAAAGCTATGGGTGGTAGAATGTAGCGAACTGTTCACACTACAGAAGACCACCGAGTGGCTGGGGACTACGGTAAAGGAATGACGAAGAACAAGCAGAAAAATAACTGAGTGAATAAATAAGTGTAGTGTGTAATATTGATCAGATTTGTTCAATAACCAATATTCGATATTACCATAATATAGTTGTAGGGGTTCGAGCTATACCTATATCGAGTTTAAATGGCACAAAATAAATCCTTGTGTGCAAGATAATGCCAAAATATTAATTATACAAAGGTTTGAATCTTGTCAACCCATCTTCAAATCACAGAACCCTTTAACTAAAAGAAATAGAAGAGGCTTTCTATCATATTTATTAATTATCCAAACCTGTTATGTGTAAATTGAAACTATTTCAAAACAACCATAACTCGAACATTGTGTGAAGTCATTGGTAGAATTACCCGTACACAGAATCTAAATATTTAGAAGTAGTACCATTATTTTTTTATTTTTTTTTATTTTTTTATTACAAAATGGGCCTGCTCTTGACCTCGATCACGCCTGGTGGAAAGCGATGGATGAGGTCTATGATGAAACGAGCGTGCCCAGAAGATGGCTGTTCACTCTTGCTTTGAAGGCAGACGGGTTATATGTGGGAGGGAACACAGAAGCCGGCAGAGAGTTCCACACCTTGGCTGTGCGCATGATAAACGTGGAGGAGAAGCGCCGAGTACGACTAGTCGGGATATCAACCAAGTGTGGATGGTACGCCGCAGTACGTCTGCTAGTCCGGTGGTAAAAGGGTGATGGTGGAATCAAATCGTGGAGCTCCTGTGCACAGTCTCCGAAGTACAGTCTGTAGAAGACCGACAAGCAGGCGACATTACGCCTATGAGCTAGGCTGTAAAGCGAAGCTATCAAAGTCTCGTCGCCTATGAGTCTTTTAGCTCTGCGTTCCACCGAATCAAGTGCAGCGAGCTGGTATTTTGCTGAACCATCCCACAAGTGACTGCAATACTCCATACAGGAACGGACCTGTGCTTTATATAAACTTAAAAGCTGTCCAGATGTGAAGTATCGCCTCACCTTATTCAGGATGCCCAGCTTCTTAGCTGCGGTCTGAGCTTTCGACTCGATGGTTGAGCCGAAGTTGAGATCCGATGTCAACTCCATGCCCAAAAGCTGTAGGCGGTCGGTGACTGGTACAACTGTACCTCGGAAAGCTGGAGACAACTGGAACTGGCTCTTTTTAGCCGTAAAAAGACATGCCTGTGTTTTCAGAGCATTGAATCTGACCAGATTGTCATCGCCCCACTTGGAAACGAGATTTAGGGTCAGATTCATTCGCTCCACCATGGCCTCTCTATGAGTAGCAGTTTCCTCTCTGCTGGCTCTTGCACTGGACAGGTATCTTTCCGCGACTGTGCTGTCATCAGCGTACCCGATTGCACCAAGCTGAAGCAGGTCTTTGATGTGTAGCAGAAATAAAGTTGCGGAAAGAACAGACCCCTGAGGAACACCGGCATCAATGGCCTTATGATCCGAAGAGCAGCCATCTATGACCACTCTGATCGAACGGCCACTCAGGAAGTCGGAAATCCAGTTGCAAAAGTCAGCAGAGATGCCAAATGCAGGAAGCTTAGCCAACAGACTAGCGTGCCAGACCCTGTCAAAGGCCTTTGAGATATCAAGCGATACAGCAAGGGCTTCGCCGTGTTTCTCAATGGCCTCGCCCCAGTAATGCGTAACATACACAAGAAGATCCCCAGTTGAACGACCACGACGGAAGCCGTACTGGTGATCACTGAGGAGCTCATTGTCTTCGAGGTATGTTAGCAGCTTATTGTTCAGTACCCTTTCCATCACTTTGCACAGTATGGAGGTTATGGCGATTGGTCTATAGTCAGCAGGATCGGCACGGTTACCCTTTTTGGGCACTGGCTGCACATTAGCAAGCTTCCAGGACTCCGGCACCACTCCGGTTTTTAGAGAAAGGCGAAACAAGCGCGTCAAGACAGGAGATAACTCAGGAGCACAGCTCTTCAGGACTCTTGCAGGTATTCCGTCAGGTCCGCTGGCTTTATTCACGTCTAGATTGCATAGGGCCTTACGGACCTCTTTTATGTGGATTAATTTATAATGCTCTACCTAAGAAAGTAGTTGACCTATCTTAAATATTTTTTTAAACCGTGGAAATGGGTAATTCAACAAAAATTTTACAACATGACAAGTTTCTCAAAAATATTCATCTCATTCTTCCCATTTAAAAAATGCATTGTGTAAAAATCCATTTATTCTAATTGTTGATTTTCATGTTATTAGTTCAAAAATTGGTAATTTTGTTTTGTTTGAATAAAAGTATTTGTGTTTATTATTGTTTTTATCGATACAGATGTTTGTACCTATGCTGCGTTCAGTTGAATTAAATGTGTAAAACTTTTTGGTGCTAATGCTTGATTGTACCTTTAATTTAGTCGACGGTATTATTTTGTTTTATTAACATGATGTGTGTGTATTAGTTATTGTGTGTCTTGTTTAAAATGTTGTTATAGGATAAGTATAACTATGATGTATTGTGATTTGTAATTTTCATGCCATTGTATTATGAGTATGACTTAATGTGTTCTGCACTTAAATACCTAACTATAATGTTCTTTTTAATTCACATTTTATGCAATTAAAGATGGATGAATATAAGATGGTTTTATACATTTACTTTTAAACAGTACGTCTATATGTAGATTTAATTAAATGTGTGGGCGACCTTATATGTATAGGTAGGTACTTATTACTTCATAATAAACCAGATGATTATTAATCAGACTCATCTTGATTCCTGTATTTATATTTAAAAATGTAATCAATGTGTACAAAAATATATATTATGGAAACAACATGTTTCTGATTAATAGATGTTAATAAAGTTGAAAATAGGAATCGATTATAGTTGTGTATTATTTGTAAATAAATGAATCCACGTCCTACTAATGAAATGAATATCAGCGACGGGTAATAATAATATTTTCTGATCCCTAACTAGGCAGAGCCTGTACTATGGCATCCAGACAACTGATATACATACTTATATATTTCTAAATACATACATATCACTATCACTACATATTATAAAACAAAGTCGCTTTTCTGTCCCTATTTCCCTTTGACCGCTTAAATCTTTAAAACTACGCAACGGATTTTGATGCGGTTTATTAATAGATAGAGTGATTCAAGAGGAAGGTTTATATGTATAATAACATGCTTAATATATTAGAGAACCACTGATAATTTCAAGATTTCTATTGTGAAGTCGTAAATAATTTCATTTTTTTCCGCTTACATTGCAAACGCAGGCTGAACCCTACGAGATTTATCAAAATAATGTACTAAGTATTGTACACATTAAAAGGTCTACAGAAAACTCCGCGATGGTATATGTCTATCTCTTATGGATATCCCACAATAACATGTTTTTGTCATTTACTTTTTACGCCAAATAATGGCTAATTTCCGAAGCGATTTTAACCAATACGGCATTAATCCTTATCCAATTAAATACCTTAAATACATTGTTGATTTAATATAGATCTATATGGCCCTTTACAGCATATGATTTAAATGAATATTTTCGAAGATATTACAGATTTAAAAATTGCGGGACGTAGCGTTTGCGCCGGCACCGGCCGGCGCGGCGAGGCAAATTTAACGCGTGCGGGCCACGGGCAGTAATGAATAAATCAAAACTACTGGATCAATTTTAATCATTTTTTCAGTGAGTGACATAGGCTATATATTTTACACCCGAAGCCGAAGTGGGCCGCTATGTTTTTATATACACCGTTCACAGTTTTTCTGTAGTGTATTTAGTATCAGCATTGCACCCGTGCGAAGCCGGGGCGAGTCGCTAGTTATAGATAAATCACACCCAGATACAGAACAAATAATCGTAATCATCGCACAAAGATTTGTCCTGTGTGGGAATCGAACTCACGACCTCCGTCCTAGCAGTCAGGGTCACTAACCACTAGACCAACAGGCCTATCAAAGTATCGTAGTAAAATGTTCTTTTGGGATTCCGTACCTCAAAGGTAAATGAATCCTTATTTATAGGATTACTTTGTTGTCCATCTGTCAAGACACTTTTTCTCAGGAACGCTTGGAGGTATCAAACTGAAATTAATATCAAATACTCAAGTCTGCTACCCCTTGGTGCAGGCTAAAACTCAAACTTGTAAATCGACGCAATCAAAAGATGTGACCATTTTTTATTTATTTAAAATTAAATAAATAAATAATAAATATTTTGCGATTTCACAAGCTAATTAAAACATTGTTGATTAGCTTGTTAAATCATTGTTGACCTAGAAATATGGGCAAAAATTAATGTCTTACAGCACATGTAAAGGAAAAAATCTGAAAACCGTAACTATGTAGTGTTATAACAAAATACTTGTCAACTTTGCCGGTTTTTTTACACTAAACTGGCTTGCGTTTGGCTTCAGCTCGGACGATGTAAAAATCGTTATTGAATAAATGAATTGAATTAAATTGATGCAAAGCGATAGATGGCACCGTACGCAATCCTCACACAAATAAATGTAAATGTTCGAAACCCTGTATCGCGCTACTAGAGTTTTCTTGTTGTTTAGCACATGTACTAAAATTTACAAATCACTAGTGCACTAGCTTCGGCAGTACATATGCTAAAATTGATGCGCAAGGATGACACGCAAAATCGTGAAGCGCCCCACACGTTTTGGATAAATTATTTTCGAACAGAAATGTTAAAAAAAAACTTTTTAAAATCCTTCTGAACACTAAAAGGTTTTAAATAAGTCTGTGACTGTTTTTGTGTTTTTCATTGATTGTTTTACCATCAGCTTTCGAAAGCAATTTTTTCCTTTTTACAAAATTTTTTTTTTTTTCAAAATTTTTTTTTTTCAAAAAATTTTTTTTTTTGGTTTCAATATTCCACGTGAATTCTTGTCGTACTGTGTTCATTTTCAATTGCAACTGTATAGAAATTTGTTCTGGGATAATTAACATAGACGAAAAATTAAAAAAAAAACGTATTATCATACACAGTCACGCAACACAACATCACGCCTGTAATCTGCAAAGGGATGGCAGAGGTGAACACCACACATTTCACCAGTTATGTTTAAGTTCCATGTAATAGGGGGCGAGCCTATCGCCATCGACTGGGCGCGAATTAAGACTCCACGGCTGTTACTAAGCAATTCTTATTGAATAACCCAATAAGACTGCTCGGTCTGGGATTCGAATCCAGGACTTCATGCTCAGCAGTCGCACTTTCGAATACTAGACGAACGACTAATCTAATATAAGTGTTTAAAATGTCATGGTCACTAACATTATCAATAACACTAGAAATGGGATATTTAAGTACTATGTAAACTGTTTGAGTTCCCATTATTTCGGCACACAGCAACAGCGGACACAACACACACACAGCACAGCGGCTTATCCGTGATGGTGCTTACAATACAACAGCGCCGAAATATCGGGAACTCAAAACAAACAGTAAACATGGTAAATATCCCGTTTCTAGTGTTAATGATAAGATTAACTTAATTTTCTTCTACAACCTGTTCTAGCTTCTACAAATAGCATACGCCGTCTACGCCCTGACATGCGACCTCTTCATCTTGAAGAACGCTAAGAAGAAAGATTACCAGCTGCCGTCGCCTATCAGTGACTTTAGAGAGATTATCTTCGCTGGCCTAGTGTGGCCCTGTTCTATGGTAAGTTCTTTGATTTTTTTCACTTAAATCAGATACAAGGCTCCATAATTTTGTTAGTAGGTCCACTTAAAAATAATGTTAGTAATTAAATAATCAGAAGACAAATACACACCACGTAATACTAGATTTAACATCAAAATAACACACTAATAAATCAATACAGTAATTTTTCATGTAAGTATATAAAATAAGTTAAATTAAATAATAATTTTAAAGGTCGTTTGAGATCTACATAATTATAAATTTATTAAAATGACATGAATTAAGGAATACAAACACAACGTGTGGCGACTTTAAACGATTTATTATTTTGTTTTTTGAATAATATTTGTCTGCGAGCAAATTAGAGCAGCAATCTGGGTAATAGGTTTTCGTTAGGTGCTAGAGACACGGTCAGGGGTTCTAAAATGGCCGCATTAGCAGAATCATAATATGAATTACGTTTAAAATGGCCGCATTAGCAGAAGATTTATAATAAGACTAGCTGTTCCCCGCGGTGTCACACGCTGCCCGGCTCCTAAGGGTCGTAGCGTAATGTTATATAGCCTATAGCCTTCCTCGAGAAATGGACTATCCAACACAAAAAGAATTTTTCAATTCGTACCAGCAGTTCCTGAGATTAGCGCGTTCAAGCAAACAAACAGACTCTTCAGCTTTATAATATTAATAATAATTATATTATAAGTATAGATTTATTCTTGAATAATAATATGAATTACGTTTAATTTCTTAAAATGGTCATAGAAATACCTACTATTATGAATGTATGTCACCTTGTGTATTCGTAAAATGTATGTCACCTTGTGACCATTTTACGAATTTAAACGTTCATGAAAAAATTCATTATTATTATCCTATTATGATTCTGCTAAAGCGGCCATTTTAGACCCTGGTCCGGCGATAAACCGAACATACGTTTGTACATAAGGCGTAAAACGACCCTTTACGAAGCCACTAACCTTGGTTGACGGTTCTGTAAAGGGACAGTGTCCATTCTGTACATCTAATTAACTCTACGCAAAAAAATATTCCTGGAAAACTACTTTTTTTTGGGGTGAAAAATCACGATTTACAGTAGGACTTAAGTACAACACGTATGGGTTAGGGGCCAAATAGACCATATGTAAATTAGCTGTCGAACCTCAGTAGAAGTAAACTGTATCGAAATATAATGACAAACGAGCAACAAATAAAAATCGTTTGTTGAAAGTAATAAATTTAAGCTAATTTTCGCCATTACATGCAGCAAAAAATCAACTCATCAGACAACATGTTTTTAAACGGGGTGTGAGGGACACCGACGCGAAAGCTGTTACCATGTATTCAGTACATCATTGTGAGCTGCAGAAAAAATAATCTGCTGTTTCCTACAAAAGTTCCACCACAAAGCAAGTGTGTACCTACACGGTCAAAATGTATGTAACAGCTGATTTTGTTTTTAACAACTGTAGCTTGCGCATCAGCCGAAATAGGTTTGATGGCTTCCTGCTACTCTGGAGAGACCGTTTAAGCGGTCTTACGAATACGTTAAGATGAGGTTCACAATAGTTCTGTGCAGACAGCAGTAAAGATATGTGCAGCGTATGTATCTTAGACTGCGACCTGCACTCGTTGACCTCCCAGCTGCCGTTCCTGATGACGATGATGACCATGGTGTTGGATGACGATGAATCTAATGGCTTAATCAAAGTTCACTCGAGATGCGCGTTGGTCGGAGGTAGGACACGAAGTGATAGAACAATGTTCTCACGATGGCGGATTCGGTCGTTCTCACGGTTGCGCGCTCCTTACCAATTTTACTTTTTGAAAATTGGCCAGTCAGGGTGACCAAAGACAACCTCGTGCCGTCACTCTAGGTTTTGATCAGTACGTACGCGCATGACGACCGGAAATATCGGCGTCTCGTTATTGCTAGATGCACAGGCGTACGTGAACCTCGATTATTTGTAACACGTTTTGTTATGGTAACGGAACAATAACCAATGAAAAATTTCTATTTGGGGGGCTCAGAATGATGTACTGAATACGTGGTAACCATTTTCGCGTCGGTGTCCCTTGCACCCCGTATAATTATTTATGTGAATGTTTCGCAGTAGGAATGCATAGTTAGCGGTACTTACCGTTACTCATGAAGCTGTTTTTGTGCACACAATTTTGAAACTGACCTTTATTATGAACTGACTTATGTCCGCGACTTCGCCCGCGTGGAGTTCGGTAACTGACCCACGTGATCGTACTACCGAGATAAAATTATATTCAGGTTAAAATCTATCTTTGTGCCAAATTTCATTCAAATCCGTCTAGTAGTTTTACGTGAAAGAGTGAACAAATATCCATCCAGTCATGCATCACAAATTCTTATTTTAAACAGTAGTATGATTTTATTATATCTTTGACATGATGTCTTACAACTACCCTTCTTATTTTCAGGTTGTATTCGCATTCTTCTGGGGTATGTACAACTACGACAGATCCCTCATCTTCCCACTGTGGCTCGACGATGTCATACCCACCATTTCGAACCATGTGATACATACCATGATCGTTCCCGTGGTTCTTTGGGAGGTGGTGACCAGGCCCAGGAAGGAACCGGAGAACCATGCGAGAAATATCAGTCAGTTGATATTGCACATGTCTGTTTATGTCAGTGTGTAAGTATTTTATTGATATTTTACTAGCACTTAGCCCGCGACTTTGCCCGCAATACGTCGAGTACAACGAGTGTACGACTAAACGCCGACAGATACTATGCCGACTGACTGAACACCGACAAGCCTTTACTTCGACGGGACTCTTCGCCGACAGGACACTTCGCCGACAGGGCTCATTAGCGACGCAATTTATCTCCGATAGTCAGAAACTTACTTTGGAAATCGATTATGCTTTTCTTATAATTATACAATTCATAAAAAATAAATATCTTGCATTGGTTATTAGTATAGGTACATCTTTCTAATTATATCTCTATTCTTATATCTATCTCAAAATTCTCGTGTCACAATGTTACTTACCATACTCCTCCGAAACGGCTTGACCGTATTTTATGTTTTTTTTTTTAGTACTCGGTCAAGCCGTTAAATATATAATAATAAAAAGATGAAAGATGTACCTATACTAATAACCAATGCAAGATATTTATTTTTTATGAATTGTATAATTATAAGAAAAGCATAATCGATTTCCAAAGTAAGTTTCTGATCATCGGAGATAAATTGCGTCACTGATGAGCCCTGTCGGCGAAGTGTCCTGTCGGCGAAGAGTCCCGTCGAAGCAAAGTCTTGTCGGTGTTCAGTCATTCGGCGTAGTGTCTGTCGGCGTTTAGTCGTACACTCGTGATAGCTCGGCTGATATGCATGATATGAATATAATGTGTAGCACTCACGTATAATGTATATAGCTTTCTGCCAAAGAATGTTTTTTTAGAGATTACCCCCTACAAACTTACCAACAAATATTTCACTCCTCTATAGAGGGTGGAAGGGACACTGACTCAGAAACGGTTACCACTTATTCAGTACATCATTCTGAGCCCCCCTGATAGAATTTTTTCATCGGTTATTAGAAAAAAACAGATATTCCATACATTTTGACCGTGTAGGGATTGCGCTTTTGTAAGAGAAGCTGTTTTTTTTCTAATAACCGATGAAAAATTTCTATGTGGGGAGGCTCAGAATGATGTACCTTCTGAATACGTGGTAACCGTTTTCGCGTCGGTGTCCCTTCCACCCTGTAATATTGGTATAGATTTATGTAGGTACATACCTAGTCAAATGTTCTATGTTTAATCCTGTAGCCATTTGCATCCGGTTAGACTGGAAGCCGACCCTAATATAATTGGGAAAAGGGAAGGCAGATCATGACATATTAGAAACCTTAGTCAATAACATAACATAACATAACATAACATAACAACACGCCTGTAATCCCCGAAGGGTTAGGCAGAGATGTACCCAATTGCACAACCACATTGTCCAGTTATGTTTGAATCTGATGTAATAGAGGGCGAGCCTATTGCCATCAACCGGGCACAAATCCAGGCTCCGTGGCTGCTACTGAGAAATTCCTAATGAAAAAATCCAATAACACATTGCCCGACCTGGGAATCGAACCCAGGACCTCATGCTTAGCAATCGCGCTTGCGACCGCTCGAACTAGGAGGCAGTCAACTTCTTCGTTGTGTTGGATTATGTATTTAGTAATATTCTTGTTTACAGATTATTCTTCACGTACATGGAGCGAGGACTCTGGCTGTACCCTATCTTCGGGAAACTGTTCGGCACAGTATACTTCTATTTAGCCATGGCAGGCATTGCCTTGTTTTTCTTGATATTTTACTACTTGCAATGGCCGATTACGAATATGATACACGGATCTAAGAAGCAGGCTAAAACGAAAACCGCCAAGTTACAGAAAAAAGTTAATTGATTCTATTGAAAAGATTAGATGAATTTATTTATTTTTAATGGAGTTTTTAAAGCGCCCTTTTCGTTGTAAGAGATTTTATATGGAATTATATTATAAGGTTTTACATTGTGTTTTTCTTTTGTTTTTAACAGAATGAGTTAAAGGGTATATTATTCAACTACCCTACTTATTTATATCTACAGGGTGTAACAAGACCCTTAACGAAGACGTTAACCAAGTATTCTGTACATCAAACTAAGTAACTTTACGCAAAAATTGTTGCTGGGAAACGACTTTTTTTTTTTTGGGGTAAAAATCACGTGTTACGGTAGGATATAGATATAGGATAGGGGTATATAGGGTAGGATATAGACATACTAGTATGTCCTTTCAAAGTTGTCCAGGAAAGTTGACATTCAAACTACATTAGTAGCTTATTATGGTCTGGTTGCATCAGTTCTAAGATTTGGTTTTATTATCTGGGGCAGCTCAAGGGAGTACATTTTCAAGGCGCAAAAACGTTGCATTAGAGCGATGTGTAGTTTGAAGAATTTGAATTAGTTAACAGATTCTATATGGATTAGTACAGTTAAACAAACCAAAAATAAAAAAGCATAACAATAACAATGACGTCACGTGACGTCACGTGACCACGTGCCGCGTTCCGAATAAACTAATGTGTAGGTTTACACGAACGCACAGTGTTTCGACTAGTACAAGCTAGCGGGACAAAATTCATGACGTCATTTCCAGGAATTCGTGATAACAACTTGTAAACAACCCTTCCCAGGTAAGGAATTCTAAGAAATCATTTGTTTGTTACTTCAACAAGTAATTTTGTGGAGGGGTTAATGTTAATTATAAAGGAAGCGCAATTTTCATTTGTAAATAAGTTGCATTTTTAGCACACTTGTGACACCATCTCAAATAATTGATATTAAAGTCAAACGATTTTCTTGTGATGGATTCTACTATTGAAGGTATGTACTTACTGTTTTGACTTGATTTTAAAAGAATATATGTCCTTTTTTGCCGTAATTAGAGTTTATAAGTATGTTGAAAAAATCCCACATATTTTTTCTTAACTTCAAACTTTAAAGGGTTGCAACTTTTTTTATCCCAATGTATCCGGCTAGATTCTTCTGTATGTTATAATTAAAATATTCAGGCGTAGGTTACTTTCTATTTTGGCTCCCGAAACCACCCGTAGATAAAGTAATTTACTTTCTTTCAGAACGCGCCATAGCTATGACAAAATTGGAGTTTTTCGAAGAATGGTTAAAACATAATAAAACTGAAAGAGCAAGTCGCATTTTTGATCATTTACGTGTACAACATAATCTACTAGATGCTTCTGAAGATTCACTGAGGAAACTCAAAATGAAAATTTCGAGCCTATCATCGAAATCGAACGGATCTTCTGAGAATGCTTTTGATTACGTCCGATCCTGTAATTCAGAGAATTACCGTGAAAAAAATTCACTACATTACCACCAGAAGTTCTGCAGTTGATTGTCCCACCTTCATTAACATCCCAATCAACATCAGTTCGCGAATTTAGTGAAGGGGATTATTCATTATAGGAAGATTCTAGCGAATTGGAGAGTGGTGACGAAAAATCTTCTGATGATGAGTATTAGATTCGGCTTGGTAGATTTTTCTTTTATTGTTAATATGTTTACCTATTTTATTTGTAGTAATTTTAACAATGTATTAGTTTTAAATGTTATAGTTTTAAATGTTATAGTTTTAAATGTATATTAGATATAACATTATAGTGGACGTACGGATAATTCTAATTTTGTACGATTTTGTTTCAAGAGTTATTTTATATGTATGGATAATTGTTGTTGTCTTGGACTATTATTGTATTTTATTTGATAAAGTGAATAAATGAAAACCTATTTTACACATATTTATGATTTTAATTTTTAAATACCGCGAGACATTTTTGTCTGTATATATATACTACATGTATGTATAGTGCCTTGCATGCATAATAAGTAGGCAGACGCAGCGAATTATAACAATAAAGGATATCAGTAAACAAAAGTAGAAAATTTGGTGACTACTTCCATCTTGCATCCACACCTTTGGACTTAGAGAACACAAAACGGCGTAAGACACCTTAAATATACTTAAACAATTAAAATAAGTAAAAAAATAATTTTGTCTCGCTAGCTTGTACTAGACGAAACACTGTGGAACGCTTAGACCTCTAGGTAGTAACTTTATAATACTTAGACATAGTTATCACAAACAGAGTCTCAGTTGTTAGAAGTATTTAACTTTGAAGAGATCTAGATTATAATGATCGGGAAACAGAGCCGGTAGTAAATTCCACATGACATGACATAACATCAAACCATCACCCTGAAAGGTTATACAGAAGTGTACCTTCCTACACTGTATGTAGGTCCTATAGTATACCCACATTTCGTCGGTTATGTTCCATGCAACAGGAGGCGAGCATATTGCCATCAACCAATACGGTTGTGCTAGGACATTCTTGATGGAAAAACCCAATAACACTTCGTCCGACCTGGGAATCGAAATAAGTATCTATAGATATTAATTTTGCTCTTCAGTCGCTTATGTATAGCATTACCAGCTGATTATACTAGTCCGGACAAAAAAAAACCCGGTCTTTAGGCCCTCAGTCCTGCCTTGTTCAGTGCCCAGATTTCTCGAAAGAAATTCAAAAAAAGAGTATAATTAATATTGAAAAATAGCCAAACAGAATCATATACAAATACAACCGTAGTCAAAAAACAGGTGACTCAGCGGTCAGTTTCCAACCACTGAACCATAATAGTCGCTACTCGCTTACAAGATCGTTACATAGATGGCGCTGTGCGCAATCCCCATACAAATAAACGTAAATGTTGGAAACCCTGCATCGCGCTATTAGAGTTTTCTTGTTGTTTAGCAAATGTACTAAAGTTTACAAATAACTAGTGTACTAGCTTCGGCAGTAAATACACCGAGAAATTTTAATGGTTGTTTTTCCGCGGCAGAACAACTTGCCATAAGGAGCACTTTCGAAGCATAGAGTTAAAGCAAAAATAAAAATGTTTTTGTTTTAAAATAATTTAAAAAGTAGGTATTCATCAACTCGAAAACGTGACAAACAATAGTAACACTAGACGTAACTTGTCGGTACTACTCGAATCGCACGCGCCGCCGTCGACAAAGGGAACAGCGATGCATAAATTTTCAAAGCAAAATAAGCTCTCGCACGTGGTGATGCGGCATAAACTAGTTTGCACGCAACAATACAGAATACAGCCGCTAAGCCGACAAAGGAAAGACCGACTTATAAATGTTCAAAGCAAAATAAGCTCTCACGTGTAGTGCATACGACATAAACTAGCCTGTGCGCAACAATTACAAACGACAGCAAACTGCGCGCCGGTTTCGTATTGTATTAGTGCGGCGGCGCACTTAGTTTTCCCGCGAATGTCGTATGCGCAGTACGCGTTATCAGTGCAATGGATCGAAATTACAGTTATTGCAATTTGGAGTACCTACGCCGCTATGGTGCAACTGTATGCTAGGGCTGATTATGACTCCCATGCTGCCCGGCAATCTTACGCGGAGCCGCAACACTTGGAGTCGCTCCGTCTTCGCGGGGTTCTGAACCCCCAAGCACGTGCCTTGGCCAGCAAGGAGCCCGGACCTAATCACCTAACTCCGTTAGAATTTTACTTGTGGTCTGAGGTCAAGCTCCTGGTGTATCGTGAGGAACACGAAATTCGCGACGCGTTAATGACTGCGATAGTGGTCGCTTTCAATATCGTAAGAAGTGACAGACACCTTATTAAAATTGAAAGACAATAAATTAAAACGTGCTCGATTGTGTATCCAACGCAGTGGTTTGCACTTTGAACAGTTATTCCGTTACCGGGAAGTGTGAGTACCTACTTGTACTTTGGTAAATAGTGAACATTTAAAAGTAGTTGAAATACGCCTTAAATACTTTGTTAGATATCTAATTCAGAAAAATCTTTTTCTTGGATAATAAACTTGTTTTTATTTAATTTCAAGTTCACTAAAATGCAGCTTAAAGTATTTATGAAGGTCAAGGAAATTATAATAACTTGTTGGGTAAAGCTTATTATTATCATGTTTCACTAACTGAAAAGTATAATTTATCAGCTGATTGAAAAGCACGCGGGTCAACGGCCGCGCGGCCGTTCGGCGCCCGGCTTGCGCTGAGCGTAGGTATCGGGAGATACATATTAATATTGGTTTTTGGCCGCTTTCGAGTTTTGTTTTTCACAATGGTTAATCTACCATTTTTTGGTTCTAATATTTTATTTGTTTATATTACGATTACCAAGACCCCACTTGCTGTTACTAAGCAATTCTTATTGAATAACCCAATAAGACTGCCCGACCTGGGAATCAAATCCAAGACTTCATGCTCAGCAGACGCACTTTCGAACACTATTCCAACGACTAACCTTTTAAACCGTCATGGTCACTGACATTATCATTAACACTAGAAATGGGATATTTACCATGTTTAATGTTCTTTTTTTGAGTTCCCGATATTTCGGCGCTGTTGCAAGCACCATGATCACGGATAAACAGCGGGCACAGCGCAAACACACAGCACCGCGGTTAAAATAGGTAGTTTTATAACAAAATACCTATAAGTTTACACGGAACCCTCGGTGCGTGAGTCCAACTCGCACTTGGCCGGTTTGTTTGACAATAAATAGGCTTGCTTTTGGCCGCAGCTCGCCTGACGTGAAGCGATGACGCGGCCTAGAGTGGAGCACGATTGCCTAGAAGAAACCGATTCACTCGAACTTTGAAGAGATCTAGATTATAATGATCGGGTAACAGAGCCGGCAGTAAATTCCACATGACATGACATAACATCATGCCTGTAATCCCTGAAAGGTAAGACAGAAGTGTACCTACCTACACTGTAGGTCCTATAGTATACCCAAATTTCGTCAGTAATATTCCATGTAATAGGAGGCGAGCATATTGCCATCAACCGGACACAACTGGATTTGTGCCCAGTTGATGGCAATATGCTCGCCTACTAAGAAATTCTAAATAGAAAAACCCAATCAATCTTCGTCTGACCTAGGAATCGAACCAAGTATCTATAGATATTAATTTTGTTCTTCGGTCGCATAAACATTACCAGCAATATCAGCTGATTATTATACTAGTCCGAATAAAAAAAAACCCGGTCTGTTGGCCCTCAGTCCTGCCATTGTGCGGTGTCCATATTTCTCAATATAAATTAAAAAAGAGTATAATTAATATTGAAAAATAACCAAACCGAATCATATACAAATACAACCGTAGTCAAAAACAAGTGACTCAGCGGTCAGTTTCCAACCACTGAACCATAATAGTCACTACTCGCTTACAAGATCGTTACATAGATGGCGCTGTACGCAATCCTCATACAAATAAATGCAAATGTAAGAAACCCTGCATCGCGCTATTAGAGTTTTCTTGTTGTTTAGAACATTTACTAATGTTTACAAATTAGAAGTGTACTAGCTTCGGCAGGCAGCTAAGTACATATACTAAAATTGTTGCGCAAGGATGACACGTAAAATCGTGAAGCGCCCCACATGTTTTGGATAATTATTTTCGAACAGAAATGTAAAAAAAACTTTTTATAACTCTTCCGAACACTAAAAAGTTTTAAATAACTCTGTGATTGTTTTTGTGTTTTTCATTGATTGTTTTACGATCGGCTTTCGAAAGTAATTTTTCCCTTTTTAGTGTAAGTATTTTTTTTTAAATAAGTGTTGTTTTTTTACTTTCAATATTCCACGTGAATTCTTGTCGTACATTTTAAACTGCAACTGTATAGAAATTGTTGTGAGATACGGATCTAAGAAGCAAGCTGAAACGAAAACAGCCAAGTTACAGAAAAAAGTTAATTGATTCTGTTGAAAAGATTAGATGGATTTATTTATTTTTAATGGAGTTTTTAAAGCTCCCTTTTCGTTGTAAGAGATTTTATATGGAATTATACTATAAGGTTTACATTGTGTTTTTCTTTTGTTTAACAGAATGAGTTAAAGGGTAGATTATTCAACTACCCTACTTATTTACATCGACAGGGTGTAACAAGACCCGTCACGAAGACGTTAACCAAGCATTCTGTACATCAAACTAAGTAACTTTACGCAAAAATTGTTGCTGGGAAACGACATTTTTTTGGGGTAAAATCACGTTTTACGGTAGGATATAGCGGCATACTAGTACGTCCTTTCAAAGTTGTCCAGGAAAGTTGACATTCAAACTACATAGTAGCTTATTATGGTCTGATTGCATCAGTTCTAAGATTTGGTTTTATTTTCTGGGGCAGCTCAAGGGAGTACATTTTCAAGGCGCAAAAACGTTGCATTAGAGCGATGTGTGGTTTGAAGACCACAGACGTCCTTCCGTCATTGTATATTTTAGAAATGGCCATGTTTGTTAAGACCAATAAAAATCTTTTTCCCACGATGACAGAAACTAGAAAACGACCCGTCAGAAATCAATAAGTACAAAAATTAATTACAAATCGAGTCTTATTGAGGAAAAGTGTTATTGGTATGGGTCCTACTATATGCAATAAATTGCCAGATGTAATGAAAAATAATACATTAAAAACTTTAAAAAGAAATTAGTGGCCTTCCTAACAGAAAATTGTTATTATTCGACTAATGATATTTAATGGACAAAGCTTTATAATCAGCATACAGTGTGTTTATTAAATATAATTAATATTATCTTGAACATTATCTAATAACCCCTTTATTTGTGACGTATAAATCTGACATCTGTCATAGTTGTGGGGCACTTCTTCGTTTTATATCTTAAATTACGATTGGTGGCTCTGGACAAGTTTGTCGTTGGAATCGTTATTCAATGAGTTAACAGATTCTATATGGATTACTACAGTTCAACAAACCAAAAAAAAATAACAAAAAATAAGGATAACAATAACAATGACGTCACGTGACCACGTGCTGCGTTCCGAATAAACTAATGTGTAGGTTTACACGAACGCTTAGACCTCGAGGTAGTAACTTTATAATAATGTTTAGTTGACATAGTTATCACAAACAGAGTCTCAGTTATTAGAAGTATTTAACTTTGAAGAGATCTAGATTATAATGATCGGGAAACAGAGCCGGCAGTAAATTCCACATGACATGACATAACATCAAACCATCACCCTGAAAGGTTAGACAGAAGTGTACCTTCCTACACTGTATGTAGGTCCTATAGTATACCCACATTTCGTCAGTTATGTTCCATGCAATAGGAGGCGAGCATATTGCCATCAACCAATACGGTTGTGCTAAGACATTCTTGATGGAAAAACCCAATAACACTTCGTCCGACCTGGGAATCGAACCAAGTGTCTATAGATATTAATTTTGTTCTTCGGTTGCCTATGTATAGCATTACCAGCTGATTATACTTGTCCGGATAAAAAAAACCCGGTCTTTAAGCCCTCAGTCCTGCCTTGTTCAGTGCCCAGATTTCTCGAAAGAAATTCAAAAAAAGAGTATAATTAATATCGAAAAATAGCCAAACAGAATCAGATACAAATACAACCGTAGTCAAAAAACAGGTGACTCAGCGGTCAGTTGCACACGACTGAACAATAAAAGTCGCTACTAGCTTACAAGATCGTTACATAGATGGCGCTATACGCAATCTTCATACAAAAAAAACGTAAATGTTGGAAACCCTGCATCGCGCTATTAGAGTTTTCTTGTTGTTTAGCACATGTACTAAAGTTCACAAATCACTAGTGTACTCCCGGTAGCTGGCGCCTGAGCCACCTCTGCCGCTGGTCGCTGTCCGCTGGGCCTCCCCCGGGTAACCGGAGGTCTCACCTGGCGGCGGCGGACCGCCGAGGCGGCGTGAAGCGAGCGGCGCTAACACACAGCGCCGTGGCGCCCCCTACCTACACGAACAGCAACTACACCCAAGCGAGCGCAGCTCGCCACCGGCTGGGCCTATATGGCCAAGCAACCGAAGGTGTCCGCAATTCTGCGGACACAACCAGAGCCCGCGGGACCAGGGGCCTAAACAAGAGACTCAGCGGTCAGTTTCCAACCACTGAACCATAATAGTCGCTACTCGCTTACAAGATCGTTACATAGATGGCGCTGTACGCAATCCTCATACAAATAAATGTAAATGTAAGAAACCCTGCATCGCGCTATTAGAGTTTTCTTGTTGTTTAGCACATTTACTAATGTTTACAAATTACAAGTGTACTAGCTTCGGCAGTATATATACTAAAATTGTTGCGCAAGGATGACACGTAAAATCGTGAAGCGCCCCACATGTTTTGTTTTGTTTTGTGTTTTTATGTCCTTTGGGGCCGTCCATTAATCACGTGATTTTTTTTTAGCATTTTTTAACCCCCCTCCCCCTTGGTGGTATGTGGTGAGGTTTAAGACTAAGCCCTCCCCCCCCACCCAAAATCACGTGTATTTTTTAGTACCTACAAATAATCATATAATTTTTAGAATGTTATCTTTAAATACAGTATAAAGTATAATCTAATTTTATTCTGAAATTAAGGACCATTATACAAATGTCTAGACAGTAAGGTTGCAGGTTTTTTTTGACTGGCATAAAGAATAATATTAAAGGATTGGTGTAATCATGCGAAAAACATATATTGTACTAGTACATGAGCATATTTAATGTACGTTGTCCTCGGACCACGGATTAGCAAGCCTTTCTTCAACACTAACAACTTTGTTTAGAAATCGTATCGTGCGTTTGACGAAAAAATAAATACACGTGATATCTTACTACACCCCCTCCCCCCTGGTGATATTTCGTGATTTTTGCCAAACCCCCTCCGCCCCTTTCAAGCCTCACGTGATTAATGGACGGCCCCTTTCAAAGTTGTCCAGGAAAGTTGACATTCAAACTACATTACTAGCTTATTATGGTCCGGTTGCATCAGTTCTAAGATTTGGTTTTATTTTCTGGGGCATTTTCAAGGCGCAAAAACGTTGCATTAGAGCGATGTGTGGTTTGAAGACCACAGACAGTTACGAGCCAAAGTTTAAGTCCCTAAAAGTGTTCACACTTCCGTCATTGTATGTTCTGGATATGGCCATGTTTGTAAAGACCAATAAAAACCTTTTTCCCACGATGTCCCATACTAGAAAACGACCTGTCAAAAATAAATACAAAAGTTTATTACAAATCGGTATACTCGATATACCATATACAATAAATTGCCAGATGTAATGAAAAATTATACAATTAAAAACTTTATAAAGAAATTAGTGGCCTTCCTAACAGTGATTATTATTTTTATTATTTTATTATATTTATTATGATTTTTAGTGGACAAAACTTTTTAATCAGCAATGTGTTTATTCAACTTATTAATTAAACAAACCAAATAAAAAAGCATAACAATAACAATGACGTCACGTGACGTCACGTGACCACGTGCCGCGTTCTGAATAAACTAATGTGTAGGTTTACACGAACGCTTAGACGTCAAGTTAGTAACTTTATAATAATGTTTAGTTGACATAGTTATCACAAACAGAGTCTCAGTTGTTAGAAATAGTTAACTTTGAAGAGATCTACATTATAATGATCGGGTAACAGAGCCGGCAGTAAATTCCACATGACATGACATAACATCATGCCTGTAACCCCAGAAAGGTTAGACAGAAGTGTATCTACCTAGACTGTATGTAGGTCCTATAGTATACCCACATTTCGTCAGTTATGTTCCATGCAATAGGAGACAAACATATTGCCATCAACTATATCCAGATTCCGTGGCTGCTACTAAAAAAATCTTGAAGGAAAAACCCAATAACACTTCGTCCGATCTGGGAATCGAACCAAGTATCTATAGATATTAATTTTGCTCTTCAGTCGCTTATGTATAGCATTACCAGCTGATTATACTAGTCCGGATAAAAAAACCCGGTCTTTAGGCCCTCAGTCCTGCCTTGTTCAGTGCCCAGATTTCTCGAAAGAAATTCAAAAAAAGAGTATACATAATATTCAAAAATAGCCATACAGAATCATATACAAATACAACCGTAGTCAAAAAACAGGTGACTCAGCGGTCAGTTGCACACCACTGAACAATAAATAAATAATAAAAAAAATATCTTTATTTCAGACCTGCATCAGTCCATAAGTTGTTAGTGGTTAGTAACAGATTGAGCTTATATGCTATGTTAGTGTTGTTAGTGCTATATAAAATACCCTACTAGCTTACAAATAAAAATAAAAGACCCTACTAGCTTACAAGATCGTTACATAGATGGCGCTGTACGCAATCTTCATACAAATAAATGTAAATGTAAGAAACCCTGCATCGCGCTTTTAGAGTTTTCTTGTTGTTTAACACATTTACTAATGTTTACAAATTACAAGTGTACTAGCTTCGGCAGGCAGTTAAGTACATATATTAAAATTGATGCGCAAGGATGACACGTAAAATCGTAAAGCGCCCCACATGTTTTGGATAATTATTTTCGAATAGAAATGTAAAAAAAAACTTTTTATAACTCTTCCGAACACTAAAAAGTTTTAAATAACTCTGTGATTGTTTTTGAGTTTTTCATTGATTGTTTTACCATCGGCTTTCGAAAGCAATTTTTCCCTTTTTAGTGTAAGTATTTTTTTTTTCAAATTATTGTTTTTTTTAGCTTCAATATTCCACGTGAATTCTTGTCATACATTTTAAATTGAAACTGTATAGAAATCGTTGTGAGATAATTAATGTAGACGAAAAATAAAAAAAATACGTATTAATGAAGTAAACACATCAAACACAACACAACACAACATCACGCCTGTAATCCTCGAAGGGTTGGCAGAGGTGAACACCACACATTCCACCAGTTATGCTTAAGTTCCATGTAATAGGGGGTGAGCCTATCGCCATCGACTGGGCGCGAGTCAAGACTCCACGGCTCTTACTACGAAAATCTTATTGAATAAACAAATAAGACAACCCGACTTGGGGATCGAATCCAGGACCTCATGCTTAGCAATCGCGCTTGCGACCGCTCGAACAAGGAGGCAGTCAACTTCTTCGTTGTGTTTGGATTATGTATTTACTGTAATATTCTTGTTTACAGATTATTCTTCGCGTACATGGAGCTAGGAATCTGGCTGTACCCTATCTTCGGGAAACTGTTCGGCACAGTATACTTCTATTTAGCCATGGCAGGCATTGCCTTGTTTTTCTTGATATTTTACTACTTGCAATGGCCGATTACGAATATGATACACGGATCCAAGAAGCAGGCTGAAACGAAAACAGCCAAGTTACAGAAAAAAGTTAATTGATTCTATTGAAAAGATTAGATGAATTTATTTATTTTTAATGGAGTTTTTAAAGCGCCCTTTTCGTTGTAAGAGATTTTATATGGAATTATATTATAAGGTTTTACATTGTGTTTTTCTTTTGTTTTTAACAGAATGAGTTAAAGGGTAGATTATACAACTACCCTACTTATTTATATCTACAGGATCTAACAAGACCCTTAACGAAGACGTTAACCAAGCATTCTGTACATCAAACTAAGTAACTTTACGCAAAAATTGTTGCTGGGAAACGACTTTTTTTTGGGGTAAAAATCACGTTTTACGGTAGGATATAGCGGCATACTAGTATGTCCTTGCAAAGTTGTCCAGGTTATGGTCTGGTTGCATCAGTTCTAAGATTTGGTTTTATTTTCTGGGGCAGCTCAAGGGGGTACATTTTCAAGGCGCAAAAACGTTGCATTAGAGCGATGTGTGGTTTGAAGACCACAGACAGTTACGAGCCAAAGTGCTCACATTTCCGTCATTGTACATTCTGGATATGGCCATGTTGGTATAGACCAATAAAAACCTTTTTCCCACGATGTCCCAAACTAGAAAACGACCTGTCAAAAATCAATACAAAAGTTTATTACAAATCGAGACCTGTAACATAGCATTATTGAGGAAAAGTGTTATTTGTATGGGTCCTACTATATGTATACAATAAATTGCCAGATGTAATGAAAAATGATACAATTAAAAAGTTTAAAAAGAAATTAGTGGCCTTCCTAACAGAAAATTGTTATTATTCGATTAATGGTTTTTTAATGGACAAAACTTTATAATCAGCATACAGTATGTATTAAATATAAAACATTATTAAATATAACTAATATTATCTTGAACATTATATAATAACCCCTTTATTTGTGACGTATAAATCTGACATCTGTCATAGTTGTGGGGCACTTCTTCGTTTTATATCTTAAATTACGATAGGTGGCTGTACAAGTTTGTCGTTGGAATCGTTATTCAATTAGTTAACAGATTCTATATGGATTAGTACAGTTAAACAAACAAAAAACAAAAATAAAAAAGCATAACAATACCAATGACGTCACGTGACGTCACGTGACCACGTGCCGCGTTCCGAATAAACTAATGTGTAGGTTTACACGAACGCTTAGACCTCAAGGTAGTAACTTTATAATAATGTTTAGTTGACATAGTTATCACAAACAGAGTCTCAGTTGTTAGAAGTATTTAACTTTGAAGAGATCTAGATTATAATGATCGGGAAACAGAGCCGGTAGTAAATTCCACATGACATGAAATAACATCAAACCATCACCCTGAAAGGTTAGACAGAAGTGTACCTACCTACACTGTATGTAGGTCCTATAGTATACCCACATTTCGTCAGTTATGTTACATGCAATAGGAGGCGAGCATATTGCCATCAACCAATACGGTTGTGCTTAGACATTCTTGATGGAAAAACCCAATAACACTTCGTCGGACCTGGGAATCGAACCAAGTGTCTATAGATATCAATTTTGCTCTTCAGTCGCTTATGTATAGCATTACCAGATTATACTAATCCGGATAAAAAAAAACCCGATCCTTAGGCGCTCAGTCCTGCCTTGTTCAGTGCCCAGATTTCTCGAAAGAAATTCAAAAAAAGAGTATAATTAATATTCAAAAATAGCCATACAGAGTAATATACAAATACAACCGTAGTCAAAAAAAAAGTGACTAAGCGGTCAGTTGCACACCACTGAACAATAAAAGTCGCTACTAGCTTACAAGATCGTTACATAGATGGCGCTGTACGCAATCCTCATACAAATAAATGTAAATGTAAGAAACCCTGCATCGCGCTATTAGAGTTTTCATGTTGTTTAGCACATTTACTAATGTTTACAAATTACAAGTGTACTAGCTTCGGCAGGCAGCTAAGTACATATACTAAAATTGATGCGCAAGGATGACACGTAAAATCGTGAAGCGCCCCACATGTTTTGGATAATTATTTTCGAACAAAAATGTAAAAAAATCTTTTCCTAACTCTTCCGAACACTAAAAAGTTTTAAATAACTCTGTGATTGTTATTGTGTTTTTCATTGATTGTTTTACGATCGGCTTCCGAAAGTATTTCTTTTTCAATTAACTGTTTTTTTTTAGTTTCAATATTCCACGTGAATTCTTGTTAACTGCGTTCATTTTAAATTGCAACTGTATAGAAATTGTTATGAGATAATTAACATAGACTATACGTCATGGTCACTAACATTATCATTAAAACTAGAAATGGGATATTTACCATGTTTACTGTTTTTTTTGAGTTCCCGATACTTCGCCGCTGTTGCAAACACCATTATCACGGAAAAACAGCGGACACAGCGCACACACACAGCACCGCGGTTAAAATAGGTAGTTTTACAACAAAATACCTATAAGTTTACACGGAACCCTCGGTGCGCGAGTCCAACTCGCACTAGGCCGGTTTGTTTGACAATAAATAGGTTTGCGTTTGGCCGCAGCTCGCCTGATGTAAAGTGATGACGTGGCCTAGAGTCGACCACGCTTGCCTAGAAGAAATCGATTCACTCGAACTTTGAAGAGATCTGGATTATAATGATCGGGTAACAGAGCCGGCAGTAAATTCCACATGACATGACATGACATCATGCCTGTAATCCCTGAAAGGTTAGACAGAAGTGTACTTACCCACACTGTAGGTCCTATAGTATACCCACATTTCGTCAGTGATGTTCCATGTAATAGGAGGCGAGCATATTGCCATCAACCGGGCACAAATCTCCTTGTGCCCGGTTCGGTTGTGCTAAGACATTCTGGATGGAAAAACCCAATAACATATCGTCCGACCTGGGAATCGAATCAAGTGTCTGTAGATATTAATTTTGTTCTTCGGTCGCTTATCTATAGCATTACCAGCTGATTATACTAGTCCTGATAAAAAAACCCGGTCTTTAGGCCCTCAGTCTTGCCATTGTGCGGTGTTCGGATTTCTCAAAATAAATTAAAAAAAGAGTATAATTAATATTGAAAAATAGCCAAACAGAATCATATACAAATACAACCGTAGTCATAAAACAGGTGACTCAGCGGTCAGTTTCCAACCACTGAACCATAATAGTCGCTACTCGCTTACAAGATCGTTACATAGATGGCGCTGTACGCAAACCTCATACAAATAAACGTAAATGTTGGAAACCCTGCATCGCGCTATTAGAGCTTTCTTGTTATTTACCACATGTACTAAAGTTTACAAATTACTAATGTACTAGCTTCGGCAGTACATATATTAAAATGGATGCGCAAGGATGACACGCAAAATCGTGAAGCGCCCCACATGTTTTTGATAAATTATTTTCGAAAAAATGAAAAATAAAATTCAAAATCCTTCCGAGCACTAAAAGGGTTAAATAACTCTGTCACTGTTTTTATGTTTTTCATTGATTGTTTTACCATCGGCTTCCGAAATTTTTTTTTTTCAATAAAACTGTTTTATTTTAGTTTCAATATTCCACGTGAATTCTTGTCATTCTGCGTTCATTTTAAATTGCAAGTGTATAGAAATAGTTAATTATAATTAACATAGACTATACGTATTAATGAAGCAAACACATCACACACAATCACGCAACACAAGATAACGCCTGTAATCCTCGAAGGGTTGGCAGAGGTGAACACCCCACATTTCACCAGTTATGCTTAAGTTCCATGTAGTAGGGGGCGAGCCTATCGCCAGCAACTGGGCGCGAATCAAGACTCCACAGCTGTTACTAAGCTATTCTAATTGAATAACCCAATAAGACTGCCCGACCTGGGAATCGAATCCAGGACTTCATGCTCAGCAGACGCACTTTCGAACACTATTCCAACGACTAACCTTTTAAACCGTCATGGTCACTAACATTATCATAAACACTAGAAATGGGATATTAACCATGTTTAATGTTTTTTTTTGAGTTCCCGATATTTCGGCGCTGTTGCAAGCACCATGATCACGAATAAACAGCGGACACAGCGCACGCATACAGCACAGCGGTTAAAATAGGTAGTTTTATAACAAAATACCTATAAGTGTAACAAAGCCGGCAGTAAATTCCACATGACATGACATAACATCATGCCTGTAATCCCTGAAAGGTTAGACAGAAGTGTACCTACCTACACTGTAGGTCCTATAATAGTATACCCACATTTCGTCAGTAATGTTCCATGTAATAGGAGGCGAACATATTGCCATCAACCGGGCACAACTGGATTTGTGCCCAGTTGAAGGCAATATGCTCACCTACTAAGAAATTCTTGATAGAAAAACCCAATAAATCTTCGTCCGACCTGGGAATCGAACCAAGTGTCTATAGATATTAATTTTGTTCTTCGGTCGCATAGGCATTACCAGCTGATTATACGAGTCCGAGTAAAAAAAACCGGGTCTGTTGGCCCTCAGTCCTGCCATTGTGCGGTGTCCAAATTTCTCAATATAAATTAAAAAAAGAGTATAATTAATATTGAAAAAATAACCAAACCGAATCATATACAAATACAACCGTAGTCAAAAAACAGGTGACTCAGCGGTCAGTTTCCAACCACTGAACCATAATAGTCACTACTCGCTTACAAGATCGTTACATAGATGGCGCTGTACGCAATCCTCATACAAATAAATGTAAATGTAAGAAACCCTGCATCGCGCTATTAGAGTTTTCTTGTTGTTTAGCACATTTACTAATGTTTGCAAATTACAAGTGTACTAGCTTCGGCAGGCAGCTAAGTACATATACTAAAATTGATGCGCAAGGATGACACGTAAAATCGTGAAGCGCCCCACATGTTTTGGATAATTATTTTCGAACAGAAATGTAAAAAAAACTTTTTATAACTCTTCCGAACACTAAATAGTTTTAAATAACTCTGTGATTGTTTTTGTGTTTTTCATTGATTGTTTTACCATCGGCTTTCGAAAGTAATTTTTCCCTTTTTAGTGTAAGTATTTTTTTTTTCAAACAATTGTTTTTTTTTAGTTTCAATATTCCACGTGAATTCTTGTCGTACATTTTAAATTGCAACTGTATAGAAATTGTTGTGAGATAATTGACGTAGACGAAAAATAAAAAAAATACGCATTAATTAAAGCAAACACATCACACAGAATCACGCAACACAACATCACGCCTGTAATCCTCGAAGGGTTGGCAGAGTTGAACACCACACATTTCACCAGTTATGTTTAAGTTCCATGTAATAGGGGGTGAGCCTATCGCCATCGACTGGGCGCGAATCAAGACTCCACGGCTGTTACTAAGCAATTCTTATTGAATAACCCTATAAGACTGCCCGACCTGGGAATCAAATCCAAGACTTCATGCTTTGCAGACGCACTTTCGAACACTATTCCAACGACTAACTTTTTAAACCGTCATGGTCACTAACATTATCATTAAATCAAGAAATGGGATATTTATCATGTTTACTATTTTTTTTTTGAGTTCCCGATATTTCGGCGCTGTTGCAAGCACCATGATCACGGATAAACAGCGGACACAGCGCACGCACACAGCACAGCGGTTAAAATAGGTAGTTTTATAACAAAATACCTATAAGTTTACACGGAACCCACGTTGCGCGAGTCCAACTCGCACTTAGCCGGTTTGTTTGACAATAAATAGGCTTGCGTTTGGCCGCAGCTCGCCTGATATAAAGCGATGACGTGGCCTAGAGTCGAGCACGCTTGCCAAGAAGAAACCGATTCACTCGAACTTTGAAGAGGTTCAGATTATAATGATCGGGTAACAAAGCCGGCAGTAAATTCCACATGACATGACAAACATCATGCCTGTAATCCCTGAAAGGTTAGACAGAAGTGTACCTACCCACACTGTAGGTCCTATAGTATACCAACATTTCGTCAGTTATGTTCCATGTAATAGGAGGCGAGCATATTGCCATCAACCGGGTACAACTGGATTTGTGCCCAGTTGATGGCAATATGCTCGCCTACTAAGAAATTCTAAATAGAAAAACCCAATCAATCTTCGTCTGACCTAGGAATCGAACCAAGTGTCTATAGATATTAATTTTGTTCTTCGGTCGCATAAACATTACCAGCAATATCAGCTGATTATACTAGTCCGAATAAAAAAAAACCCGGTCTGTTGGCCCTCAGTCCTGCCATTGTGCGGTGTCCAGATTTCTCAAAATAAATTTAAAAAAGAGTATAATTAATATTGAAAAATAACCAAACCGAATCATATACAAATACAACCGTAGTCAAAAAACAGGTGACTCAGCGGTCAGTTTTCAACCACTGAACCATAACAGTCACTACTCGCTTACAAGATCGTTACATAGATGGCGCTGTACGCAATCCTCATACAAATAAATGTAAATGTAAAAAACCCTGCATCGCGCTATTAGAGTTTTCTTGTTGTTTAGCACATTTACTAATGTTTACAAATTACAAGTGTACTAGCTTCGGCAGGCAGTTAAGTACATAACTAAAATTGATGCGCAAGGATGACACGTAAAATCGTGAAGCGCCCCACATGTTTTGGATATTTATTTTCGAACAGAAATGTAAAAAAAAACTTTTTATAACTCTTCCGAACACTAAAAAGTTTTAAATAACTCTGTGATTGTTTTTGTGTTTTTCATTGATTGTTTTACCATCGGCTTTCGAAAGTAATTTTTCTTTTTTTAGTGTAAGTATTTTTTTTTCAAATAATTGTTTTTTTTTTAGTTTCAATATTCCACGTGAATTCTTGTTGTACATTTTACATTGCAACTGTATAGAAATTGTTGTGAGATAATTAATGTTCACGCCTACCGCTAGCGCCACCTACCGACGAGGTGCTGCATTCGGTGCGTGAGCGTAGCAGAGCCGCCCCCTGCCGACCAGTGGCAGAGATCGGCGAAGCCTGGTTCGTCCACCGGCCGCCACGCTCAATTGGCGCCTCTCCATTCACTCTTTCATCATACGTTCATTCTCAAGAAGCTATAAAAGCATTGTTTTATATAGACTCAGCCCTTTTCACCTTACAACCTCCAACCAGTACAGATCCTTCCCCCCCCCCGCCATGCCCATGGCGGTGTAACCAAAAATTCTGTACTTAGATTAATTTTTCAATATAGATGTGGAAACATCACGGGCGTTTAATTTAAATAAACGGGAACAGACCTAATCCTAAACAATTAACTTAGACGAAAAATAAAAAAAATACGTATTAATAAAGCAAACACAATCACGCAACACAACATCATGCCTGTAATGTTCGAAGGGTTTGCAGAGTTGAACACCACACATTTCACCAGTTATGTTTCAGGGGGAGAGCCCATCGTCATCAACTGGGCGCGAATCTAGACTCTACGGCTGTTACTAAGAAATTCTTATTGAATAAACAAATAAGACTACCCGAATTGGGAATCGAATCCAGGACCTCATGCTCAGCAGTCGCACTTTCGAACACTAGACCAACGACTAAACTGATATAAGTGTTTAAACTGTCATGGAACTGTTTATTTCAAAGATAATTAACCCTATACTTGGCAAGTTTTTTTTTTTAAGTTTTGTTAAATTATACATAGAATGTTTTCTTAGGTCTTCACTGAGAGGAGCAAAATAAAAACAATTTTATTATTTTATGATTTATCGAATGTATCACATATGGCACAATGCCAGACTCTTAGCAATTAACGTTATAAAATCTGTGCATCATATTTGCCGTACTGCCAGGCTTTCAACGAGTTATAAACATTATTTTAACAAAACAAAAATATTACATTCTTAAGCGAAAATTTTTATTATAAGACAATTTTTTTTTTGTAATAGAGGATAATGAAGGACAGTCCTTCGCTATCCAGGATGTCGGCATATCTAGAGGAATAGCGAACCGATAAGGATAGAGCGTGGCCGTGGTGTATTTCAGGGCGATAGTTTGAGTCCACTTTGGTTCTGCGTAGCTTTGAACCCTCTAAGCACGCTGCTGGAGGATTCAGGTCTGGGCTATCGGATAAGGAGAGGTGGTCAGGTTATATATCACCTTCTTTTCATGGATGACCAAAAACTCTTTGATGGAGCTACTGAAGATAACCTAAACTTTTAGTAGCGCCATCGGGATGGAATTTTGTGTGGACAAATGTGCGGTCGTGCATGTAAAGCGAAAGGAGATTGTGAAACTGTGGGAAGACAGCTCTCGGATTCAAGTATTTGGTTATGTCGGAAGCGCTGAGCGCTTCTTTGGCCGCCTGAGAAAAGTATTTACCAGTCTTTTATCAGGCGGAAAAAGCCTTCAACTGCCCAACCGTTGAAGGCTTTTTCCGAAGTTAAAAAAAGAGTATAATTAATATTGAAAAATAACCAAACCGAATTATACATATACAAATACAACCGTAGTCAAAAAACAGGTGACTCAGCGGTCAGTTTCCAACCACTGAACCATAATAGTCGCTACTCGCTTACAAGATCGTTACATAGATGGCGCTGTACGCAATCCTCATACAAATAAATGTAAATGTAAGAAACCCTGCATCGCGCTATTAGAGTTTTCTTGTTGTTTAGCACATTTACTAATGTTTACAAATTACAAGTGTACTAGCTTCGGCAGGCAGCTAAGTACATATACTAAAATTGATGCGCAAGGATGACACGTAAAATCGTGAAGCGCCCCACATGTTTTGGATAATTATTTTCGAACAGAAATGTAAAAAATACTTTTTATAACTCTTCCGAACACGAAAAAGTTTTAAATAACTCTGTGATTGTTTTTGTGTTTTTCATTGATTGTTTTACCATCGGCTTTTGAAAGTAATTTTTCCCTTTTTAGTGTAAGTATTTTTTTTTAAATAATTGTTTTTTTTTAGTTTCCATATTACACGGGAATTCTTGTCGTACATTTTAAATTGCAACTGTATAGAAATTGTTGTGAGATAATTAACGTAGACGAAAAAAAAAATACGTATTAATAAAGCAAACACAACCACGCAACACAACATCACGCCTGTAATGCTCGAAGGGTGGACAGAGTTGAATACCTCACATTTCACCAGTTATGTTTAAGTTCCATGTAATAAGGGGCGGCCTATCGTCATCAACTGGGCGCGAATCAAGACTCCACGGCTGTAACCAAGCAATTCTTATTGAATAACCCAATAAGACTGCCCGAACTTTTTTTTTTTTTTTTGGTGGGTGGGAAATCATCAAATAAACCCCCCCCCCCCGCCCTGGGCGGAGCAGAAGGGAGTGTCAGACTCTTACTGACTAAAAACCACCCATGTTCTTTCATTGGTCCTTTATGTTCCAGGGCCGCGGTATCTCTTTCGAACAGTCCCGCAGCCCAAGACTGCCCGACCCGGGAATCGAATCCAAGACTTCATGCTCAGCAGACGCACTTTCGAAAACTATTCCAACGACTAACCTTTTAAACCGTCATGGTCACTAACATTATCATTAACACTAGAAATGGGATATTTATCATGTTTAATGTTTAGTTCCCAATATTTCGACGCTGTTGCAAGCACCATGATCACGGAAAAACAGTGGACACAGCGCACACACACAGCACAGCGGTTAAAATAGGTAGTTTTACAACAAAATACCTATAAGTTTACACGGAACCCTCGGCGCGCGAATCCAACTCGCACTGGGCCGGTTTTTGTGACAATAATTAGGCTTGCATTTGGCCGCAGCTCGCCTGATGTAAAGCGATGACGTGGCCTAGAGTGGAGCACGATTGCCTAGAAGAAACTGATTCACTCGAACTTTGAAGAGGTTCAGATTATAATGATCGGGTAACAAAGCCGGCAGTAAATTCCACATGACATGACATAACATCATGCCTGTAATCCCTGAAAGGTTAGACAAAAGTGTACCTACCTACACTGTAGGTCCTATAGTATACCCACATTTCGTCAGTTATGTTCCATGTAATAGGAGGCGAGCACATTGCCATCAACCGGGCACAACTGGATTTGTGCCCAGTTGATGGCAATATGCTCGCCTACTAAGAAATTCTAAATAGAAAAACCAAATAAATCTTCGTCCGACCTAGGAATCGAACCAAGTGTCTATAGATATTAATTTTGTTCTTCGCTCGCATAGGCACTACCAGCAATACCAGCTAATTTTTGTAGTCCGAATTAAAAAAAAACCCGGTCTGTTGGCCCTCAGTCCTGCCATTGTGCGGTGTCCAGATTTCTCAATATAAATTAAAAAAAGAGTATAATTAATATTGAAAAATAACCAAACCGAATCATATAGAAATACAACCGTAGTCAAAAAACAGGTGACTCAGCGGTCAGTTTCCAACCACTGAACCATAATAGTCGCTACTCGCTTACAAGATCGTTACATAGATGGCGCTGTACGCAATCCTCATACAAATAAATGTAAATGTAAGAAACCCTGCATCGCGCTATTAGAGTTTTCTTATTGTTTAGCACATTTACTAATGTTTACAAATTACACGTGTACTAGCTTCGGCAGGCAGTTAAGTACATATACTAAAATTGATGCGCAATGATGACACGCAAAATCGTGAAGCGCCCCACATGTTTTGGATAATTATTTTCGAACAGAAATGTAAAAAAAAAACTTTTTATAACTCTTCCGAACACTAAAAAGTTTTAAATGACTCTGTGATTGTTTCTGTGTTTTTCATTGATTGTTACATCGGCTTTCGAAAGTATTTTTTCCCTTTTTAGTGTAAGTATATTTTTTCAAATAATTGTTTTTGTTTTAGTTTCAATATTCCACGTGAATTCTTGTCGTACATTTTAAATTGCAACTGTATAGAAATTGTTGTGAGATAATTAACTTAGACGAAAAATAAAAAAATACGTATTAATGAAGCAAACACCCCAAGATATTTATTTATTTATTAATGTTTCAGGGGGCGAGCCTATCGTCATCAACTGCGCGCGAATCAAGACTCCACGGCTGTTAATAAGAAATTCTTATTGAATAAACAAATAAGACCACCCGACTTGGGAATCGAATCCAGGACCTCATGCTCAGTAGTCACACTTTCCAACACTAGACCAACGACTAAACTGATATAAGTGTTTAAACTGTCATGGAATTAATGTTTATTTCAAAGATGATTAAATTATTTACAAACTACAAAACTATAATAGTAATAAATATGTGCAAGTATAAAAGGGTTACAGGGCGTCCAAAAATTCGTCCGCATCGCTGTCAACAGGAAAAGTGCCCAGAAGGCTGGCAGCATTGCCACGTTGGATGGCAATGCTGATTCTTTGGGCCAAAAAATAGGCCCGTCCTTTGGTCACGTAAAATTTGACCAACCGCTTGGCGATTTCCCGAAATACTAGGTGGGCACTCGGACCCCATGGCCCTAGTGTTTCAACCCCAAACGGCTCAAACACATAACTACCAATTACATTATTGTATTTGCGCCGTTTGAGGTTTTCAGCACCTGCAGCAGCCGCCCTAGCACAGCCCACTGTGCTAGGAAGATGGGATGGCGCAAGGGTGTCGACGCAAGTTGCGTCCTACACCAAAGGTCTACCCAACTACAAGGCATTATGGTCATACCATCTGGTCTCTTCCCATCGACGCGTGCCAAGCCATTGGGTTCCAAGACAGCTGGCACCCCGGCGGTGGCAAGAGCACGACGGATGAGATCATTAATGCTAGCGTGCCGTGCAATTCGACCTGCGCTCTTACTGCAAGAAAGGCTATCCAAGTGTCCAAGGCAGTCGACTGCTTCATCACATTGACAGCGATGTGGAGCCCCACAAGGAGCGCCCAAACATGTCATGTTTCAATAATTTGGGAGTTATATTTTAGGTTATTTGAAGGGCTTTTAAAGAGAATGGAGATATCATCAGCGAATAGGTCACAAAGATGGTCACATATTTTCGGCAGTTCATTTATTAAGATGAGGAAAAGTATACATCCTATTACAAGACCTTGTGGAATAGACCAGTTTGTTAATTGTTGTATTTGTATTGTTGTTAATTGGTCCGAGCGCACGTTTTGTAGCTCGCATGTGTCGTCGTCTAGGTGTTCTATCTGTACATATTATACATATTGAAAAATAGCCAAACAGAATCAGATACAAATACAACCGTAGTCAAAAAACAGGTGACTCAGCGGTCAGTTTCCAACCACTGAACCATAATAGTCGCTACTCGCTTACAAGTTCGTTACATAGATGGCGCTGTACGCAATCCTCATGCAAATAAACGTACAACCGTGGAAACCCTGCATCGCGCTATTAGAGTTTTCTTGTTGTTTAGCACATGACTAAAGTTTACAAATCACTAGTGTACTAGCTTCGGCAGTACATATACTAAAATTGATGCGCAAGTTGATGTTTTGGATAAATTATTACACAGAACTTCATTTTTTATCTTATCAGAGAACATGTTTTTATACGGGGTATAAGGGACACCGACGCGAAAGCGGTTACCACGTATTCAGTACGTCATTCTCCCCCTAATAAGGGTAGGGTGGTTCCCTATTAAGGGAGGAACCTATGGCCATAAAAAAATCAAAATATTTATTTCAAACAGGCCTACATGGGCACTTATAAAACGTCGACAAAAAGGTGCACGGTTCGGGGTGGTCGTTTCCTATGGAGAAGAACCGGCAAGAAACTCCATGGTTACCCTTTTCAAATCATTTGATACTAAAATATTATAATGTTACAGCATTGGGACAGCGACAATAAGTCGATGCTTACTACACAAAACATGTAAAACAAGATAAAAAGTTAACAAGCGGCCATGGGAATCTACAAAGCCACTGTTCACTCATTCACAAGAATCGGTAAAAAAGAATTTATA
The DNA here is from genome assembly GCA_950022335.1 of Eurois occulta. NCBI lineage: Eukaryota > Metazoa > Arthropoda > Insecta > Lepidoptera > Noctuidae > Eurois > Eurois occulta. The sequence continues at coordinate 6,740,760 of OX465506.1, forward strand.
TAAGTAAAGGTAAGAAAAAAAATGAAAATACTAAATTAAACAAGTGACACAAATATTGTCATCAATGCTGTAACTATTATTTAATAAATGATTTGAAAACTACTGTAAAAATCTGTTTAGAAGGAAGAGAAACCGGTATCAACCGGGCACGAATCCAGACTCCGCTGCTGCTACTGAGAAATTCCTAATGAAAAAATCTAATAACACTACCCGACCTGGGAATCGAACCCAGGACCTTATGCTCAGCAGCCGCGCTTGCGACCACTAGACCATCGAGGCAGTCGATGATGGTCTAAATACAAATCTACTGTATTTATTAAATTACTGGAGATACTTAAAACTAAAATTACTTGAACATTATTTCGAAGATAATTAAATTATTTACAAACTACAAAACTATAATAGTAATAAATAAATAAATAAATATGTACAAGTAAAAAAGGGTAACAGGGCGTCCAAAAATTAGTCCGCATCGCTGTCAACAGGAAAAATGCCCAGAAGGCTGGCAGCATTACCACGTTGGATGGCAATGCTGATTCTTTGGCCAAAAATCTACTTGGATCTTTTACCTCTGAATGATTTTATCTCATCAAATTAAACTTAACTTTGAAATGAGAACAGAACGACTATACTTGATAAAAGGACCTTGGACGAATCTAGTTTCATTGAACTATTATAAATTATTACTACTATTAAATAATACCAAATTACTGGTTGTTAGATATGGTAACTAAGCCAGGTCGTAAGATGCACATAAATAGTTCAATTACCGGAATTATCTGCTACTCTGATTACATACGTAACAGTTTCTGACTGAAGTTAGTCATTCTCTTGTCTTTTTAATAATAGAATCGTGCTGGAGCCGGTGCTAGCAGCTGGTGCTGAAAACAAGTGCTCGCGCCATTGCTCGTGTCAGTTCTGGAAGCAAGTGCTGGCAGCCTGTGCTGGAAGCAATTGTTTCGCGCCATTGCTCGTGTCAGTTCTGGTAGCAAGTGCTCGTGCCAGTACTTCGCGCCTGTGCTTGCATTGGTGCACGCTCCAGTGCTCGCACCAGTGTGAGAAGCAAATGCTCGCGCCAGCGCTGGTGCCAAGCTACCGTTGGTTAAGACTCCAGATACAGGAGCTTTCTAACAATGCGGGCCGTATTGGTTCTGCCTGCTGAATCAAGACCTTGATCTAACCGCCTAACGAGAGTCTCGAGAGATCTTCGTCGAAGCTCTTGGCCATCAGGCCGAGCTGAGCTCACACTCCACATGGCCACATCGTGCGCTAATTTATTAATAATTTTTGTCCATGATTCACAGGAGCTCGTGACTAAATAATAACAGCTGCTCTGGCCGATCTTCTGGTTACGCTGCGCTTGATTCGTGGATGGGTGACCACCCATAACATACCGAGTTACCTCCGTGCCTCGGAAAGCACGTTAAGCCGTTGGTCGCGGTTGGCATTTATAGATCTTTGACAGTCGTTACAGGTAGTCAGTGGTCCGAATGTCTGACAACCAGTCTTATCAAGGGGTATCGTATTGGGCTCCGGAACTGTTCGAAAGAGATACCGCGAAACACAAAGGGCAAGGAAGGAACATGGGTGGGTTTTAGTCAGTACAAGTCTGATACTCCCTTCCGCTCCGCCCAGAGCAGGAGGGGTCATTTGATTATTTCACATCCGAAAAAAAAGGGGTATCGTATTACCCAGCACTAACTGGGTTGTGGAGGTCAGATGGGCAGTCGCTCCATGTAAAATACTGGTATTCAGCTGAATCGGGTAAGGCTGGAAGTCGATCCCAACATTGTGAGGCTAGGCGGATGATGATTCGCTGTACGAGTATCATTTTAGCACAACTCTGGATTTCTATGTAAATATAAAGTCGGCAATGTCGCCACGGCTTCTGTTCTGAGGTTTGCAGCTATTCAATTAGGCGTCACTTAGCGTTGGTGAAAAACCGCCAATACTGAGAAAGAAATCATTTTTGTTTGGCACATGCCACAAATGCACATATCATAAAATAAAAATCTAAACAAAAAAAAGACAATATTGTGGGTCTCACGGCTGCGTGCGCTAAATAGGCTCAGGTGGCCTACCATGTCGTCATAAAGCAGGAGTAATTCCAGTATGGGAATGAGATGGCGCTAGAAGACTTGTATAGCTCTGTCTCTTTCCCACACTAGTATTACTCCTGGGGGTCTAAAATGGCCGCTTTAGCAGAATCATAATAGGATAATAATATTAATTACGTTTAAATTCTTAAAATGTCATAGACGCACCTAATATTATGAATTGTCACCCCGTGACCATTTTAGGAATTTAAACGTAATTCTGCTAAAGCGGCCATTTTAGACCCCCTGTAGTTCAGCAAAATGCCGAGCAGCTAAAACCATTTTTTTTTTTTTTTTTGGAGGGTGGGAAATCATAACTAGCCACCCATGTTCCTTCTTTGGCCCTTTATGTTCCAGGGCCGCGGTATCTCTTTCGAACAGTCCCGCAGGCCTGGCAGGCATCGGCCCTTGCGGGCCCCTCCCGTTTGCTGACATCTCTTTGAGGCGCGCGTGGAACACGAACGCGCCGTAGCAGCTAATACCCGACGCTTGTTTTCGACTGCAATAGAACAACATAATTTTGTTATCACGATTAATCAACCAGTATTACTAAACATCGGGCCGAGCTCAAACGTGAATTGTACATGTTTAATTTATAATGTTTTGTATAAATTATCTAGCTGTGCCCTGAGAATGTCAAGGTTTTAATTTGTGAAAAACAGTTGCAGTCCATGACGAGTTGAGGATTGATTAAAAGTACATTTAATCATTTTGTAAGTAAGTAATTAATCGTTTATTATTGTTTTCTGTTCATTTTTGTTCCTTACTTTTAACATATTAAAATATTCCTATTTAAAATATACATATATTTAAAACAAAAAACCGGCTAAGTGCGAGTCGTACTCACACGCACACGGTTCCGTAGCACCAAACAATGTAATATAAGTATTTTGAAGGTTCATTCATAATTGTTGTATTGTAATTTGTATTACATTCAACAACAAACCACTTTGGAAGTGTCTATCTTTCAAACGATTATCTTTGAGAAAAAATGGTTTTAGGAATCTCATTGTCGTTTTTAAAGACTTATCTATAGACACCCCGCACGTATAGAACGACTTATTCGGACCTATGCTGTCCCCCTAAGTACTAATGATGTAACATGATAATATTGTAAATCCAAATCATTTTAAAAGAGTTACCTTGCCGGTTCTTCTCCATAGGAAACGACCAACCCGAACCGTGTACCTTTTTGTCGACGCCCATGTAGGCCTGTGTCACTTTGGTGCTTGCCAGATACGAACTCTGTACTCGAAATAAATTAAAATCCAATGAATTAAACCAATCAAAAAAATTAATCAATTAAATTAAACCTGCCAGTGCCAACATAGAGAATATGGCGATGCCAAGACCATCCAAATTTTAAACTAAAACTAGTTGATTTAAAAAAAATGTAAAACAGGTTTATGTTATGGACGAAATACAGACTATCGTTTAAAAATGAGTGAAAAAGTTGTTGTGAAGATAGTACTACGCACATGCATTCGTAAAAAACGATGCTTCAATCTAATAATAATGGCAGGTCTAAGATAATTAGCCTTTAGACAGCCACTGTCACATATACGTCACAAGCAAGCGCGTGTACGCCAAACGACACAAATATATGACAAAATGGTAGGTGAAATTGTGGCTTGGCGTGGACGGCACGCGCGTGCGTTTATGCTCTGGCGTTCAAAAGGTTAAAAAATTTTGAGAAATAATACGTACTATCAGCTTATGCCTGCGGCTTGACCCGCTTAGAGTTCGGTTATTGTTCCACGGGATCATACTACCGGGATAAGAAGTATTCTATGTAGTATGTATTAATCTAGGTTATAAACTATGAGTTTTTTAGACAAATCCTTTCAGTCGTTTTTGCGTGAAAGGGTAGTAAACATCCATCCATCCTGAGAAACTTTTGCATTTATCATATAACTTGAAAGTACTATAGAAAGATAAGATATTTTTGAACTCGACAGGTGGCGCCATGCGCAACAGGGCCGGCTCGCAAGTAGATTTATATTTACCTTAAAGCAGCTAAAACTAAAAATATTTATTTAAAAAAACATGCTTCCTCGTATTTGTTTTTCTCAGCAAACTCTTTCATTTGATATCCATATCATGTGTATGCATAAAAAATAACTAGTCCGCCATCTTTAGAAGTCCGCCATATTGAATTTAAAATGACGTCACTGAGCTAACCAGGCATTGCATTGTCATCCAAACCAAATACTGCCGTTTTAATTAAAAAGGGCACAACTAAAATTTTTCATGAAATTGAGTTTAATATATATCCGGAATCAAGAAAAAAAGGCCTATCTGCCTATTTTTTTTTTTGTGATTTTTAGCAACAAAATTAACTGCACAACTGCAACATTTTTAAGTTTTAGTAATTTTAACATCGATTTTCTCAATATTTACAAAATGTTAGTTGTGCCCTTTTTAATAATGACGGCAGAATATGTGTGCAAATTTTCATCTCAATCGGAAACCGGGAAGTCGGTCAAATTTAACATCTAAGATTTTTTTATAAAGTTACAGGAGTATAATAAAAGTGTGGTATAAAGACTCATGTTTCCCTAATAGTTATTTTTTCTTCCCAAATGTTCCAGCGACCATGTCCCACCACATCTACTTCCGTATCCTGGGCTACGTGGTGACCATCACGATGCACATCTCCAACATGGTGATCATGATCAGCTCCTTCCACGGGGAGCCGATGAAGAACGATTATGTGCGCCACTTTAGTGAGATGCAGTGCTTCTTCTTTACCTGTTGGGCTTTTGTAAGTTTAACTTTGTCTTATTCTTCAAGCCTTTCTTTATTATTTTTACATTAAAAACCCTGGTTCAACCTTTGAACCATGGCTGCCTCATCCTAACTATCCTAATCCTAACTTCCTAACTTCCTGACTAATAAAAAAAAACATAAATAAATTTCATTTCATTTTATTTCATTTCAATATGCGAAAGTAAGATTGTTTGTCTGTCACCTTTTCACGCCTAAACAACTGAACCGATCATCCTGAAATTTTGCATATACGTTGTCAGGTGTACAGAAACGGACATAGGGTACCTTTCATCCCGAAAAAAAGTACTGTTCCTGAGGAAAACAACAATAACCCTCTTATGATAATAGATGGCGCCACGTGTCTTTTGAATCATGATTGAATTATATTATTACAAGCAGAGTACAACCCAAATTGATTGTCAAATTCTAAATTAACGCGAGCGAAGCCGCGGGCAAAAGCTACTATAATATAGTTTGATTCGAAACGCGATTATAAGATGAGTTCTATTTGTTCATTAATTATTATGATATTTTATCAAACGTACTCATTTATGCTACAAATAAGCAAGGTCCCAACGACGATATTATAAGCCCCTTATGTGTAGAATGACGTGTTTTTTCTCGATCATCTTATCATAAGTGCGTGCACATTCTTTTTGATACCAAAATTTTGGTTAGATCACGTAGTTTTTAAATATCAGTCGCTATTACCATTATGCCGCGTCCTAAGCAAAACAATCGCCGTGTGAGCATGCAATGTTCGCGATTATTTTTATCCAAAGTTTCAGTGTTTAAACTCTAGAGAAATATAACAAAAGTAAAATGTTTTTTGGTAAGCTAAAAATTACAAAATTCATATTTATTAATGAGTTCGGCAGTTAAAACTTAGCAGTAAAGTAAAAAAAAATGAGTCTTAAAAAATAATAAAATGGATCAAATACTGAGCAGTAAAATAACTAATTGGGCAGTTACGAGTGGGCAGTTGACAAATCAGAATTAGTCAGTATGAACTATCACAGGAGCCCCGCGTAGCCCCTTGTAGCTCCGCGTAGCCCCTTGTAGACCTGCGTAGCCCCTTGTAGCCCCGCGTAGCGAGGCTCCTATTTCTGTCTGCAGCGTTTACAGAAACCTAACACGAGGGGGATGGAAGAAGAATGAACTAAGATCCCGGCATCCCCTTCGAACTTAACCTGTCCGAGTCGGGGTGCCCCAAGTCCGGGTGTCTCCGCTCCCTATAAACTGCCGAACTATTTATCTAACTGCCCATTCTATCATTTTAACTGGCCATTTATTTATTAGTCTGCTTATGTATTATTAGCGCTGACATTGTAAGACGAAATAACCGGCCAATTGTTTTTTTATTGTTGTCTATGTTTTACTGTCGCACAAAAGTAACCGCCGAAAAAAAAAATAACTGCCCATTATTTGTTTCAACTGATCATAATAACCTCTCGAATGTTTAAATAAAAGTTCAAAAAATTAGTTCCCATTAAAAAATCCTTTCTTATTTAGCAAAAATATTTATTTGACAACTAAACGTCCCAAATTACAGGAATCAATAAGACTTTTGAGGAGGAGGAATAAAACTTTTGATCAAATCCAAGTTATGATAAACAATTTTGAACTAACAAATTTTTTTTCTCTCTTTCCAGACATTCCAGACAATCTATGCAATATTTGCACTATCGACTGATATCCTAACACTATAAATAATAATAATAATAATAATAATAATAATAATAATAATAATAAAGCCTTTTATTCGGACAACAGATTTACAATTATACAATTTTGTTCTTACACTACTGCACTGTTATATATATATTTAACTTAAAATTATTCACGCATTTGGTGCTTCTTTACTTTCTGTAAGTCCGTTTGCCAGTTGGCAAAGGCCTCCTCCAACCTACTCCATTCTGATCTCTCTCTGGCTACTCTACTCCATGTTATGCCCGCAACCTGCCTGATATCATCGTCCCATCTTTTTTGTTGTCTACCTCTTTTCCTTTTAGGTAAAAGGAAAAGAGGTAAAAGGATCCTAACACTAAAGAATTCTAAATCAACCGACTATGAGGTGCCAAAATTCTTGGTCGTTAGCAGAGATGCCATATTTTCTATTCTCGTCTGGCCATCGGCAGTAGTAAGTATAATTTTACAATAAGCAGTGATTACTATAAAGAATGCGACGCGACTGCTGAGTAGAGGTCCTGGGTTCGATTCCCGGGTCGGGCAGTGTTATTGGGTTTATTTCTTCAGGGATATCTCGGTAGCAGCCACGAAGTCCGGATTTGCGCCCGGTTGATGGCAATAGTCTCGCCCCTATTACATGGGACTTAAACATAACTGGCGAAATGTGTGTGTACTGATGCACTATAAAGAGCTGAAGTAGTTAGACACAATAGGCTGGCCACTATTGTCGAAGGTTCAAATAATTCCTGGAATGGAGACCTCAATATTTGTCATGGTGGCCAGATTGGATGTAGAAGGCGAAAGGCGTGGTATTGTGGCCCAGCTTGTTCAGCGGTAGACTGCGGCAGGCTTTTTATTGATTTACAAATATTTTCGCTGAGATTTAGGATAGCCTCGGAAAGCACGTTAAGCCGTCGGTTCCGGCAGTCATTTGTATATCTTTCAGACAGTCGTTACAGTGACCCGAAAGTCTGACAACCATTCTTACCAAGGGGGTTCGTATTACCCAGTACTAACTAGGTTGTGGAGGTCAGATAGCTAGTCGCTCCAAGTAAAATACTAGTATTCAGGTGAATCCGATGACTCTCTAAGCCAACCCCACCATAGTTGGGGAACGGCTTGGCAGATGATGACTTTACAAGATTATGTACTTTTAAAACAGGTTATCTTTACTTGCCTTTAAAACCCATCTTCTCTTTCCAGCTGGTCTTCACGATGTTCTGGTCGTTCTTCTACTACGACCGGAACCTCTTCTTCCCGGCAGACATCGACCTGGTCATCACTGACACGTCCAACCACATCATGCATACGTACATTTTCCCGGCAACCTTGTGGGAGATCATGTTTAGGAGTCGGAAGCCGCCTAAAAACCACAGGTGGCATGTATTGGGAGTCCTGATGGTTGCTATTGTTTATTTTAGGGTGTAAGTATTACCATCGTTTTTTTTTTTTTAATTCTAAATGGGCCTACTCTTGACCTCAATCTAGTCCTGAGGACAGAGATGAGGTCGACGATGGAACGAGCTTACCCAGAAGAAGCCTATTAACTCGCGACTTAAATAGATTGGGGTCATATGAACTTGGGAACACTGACGAAGGCAGGGAATTCCACTCCTTGGCTGTGCGCATAATAAACGATGTAGCAAAGCGCTTCGTGCAAATGTGTGGAACATCGACAAGGAATGGGTGATAACCCGCTAGTCGTTTGGACTCCCGATGGAAGAAGGGAGATGGTGGATCGTTTTTTTATTATCTATTGCTAATCTGCACTTAAACGGGATTACGGATTACGGGACCGACTTGTAGTCACTCACAATGGGCCTCATCAGATTAGTCACCCAAAAGGCAATGGACAGGGCTACGCTCTAAGTTTTCTGGCGTGATCAAATCAGAAATGAGGACATCCGCAAGAGAACAAGGTAACCGACGTAGTCTGAAGAATTGTCAAACTTAAGTTTAAGTGAGCAGGGCACATTGCTCGCAGAACGGATAGCCGATGGGGCCGAAAAGTTCTGAAGTGGTGACCGCGAACCGAAAGACGTTGCGTTGGAAGGCCTCCCACTAGGTAGATCGATGACCTGGTGAAGGTTGCGGGTATCCGCTGGATGCGAGTCGAACGGGACCGGTGAATGTGCCGACATTTGGCGGGGGCCTGCACTTAGCCTATGTAGTGAGGCTTTCATAGAGAGGAGGTTTGTGTCCCAGCTGTGGGAATATTATAGATGAAACGTAATAATACACATAACAATCATCTGCATCCTGCATCCAGGCCTGGATCTATTTTTCGCGGAATTAAAACTAAATATTTTGCTTAACATTTAAAGTCATGGATTTCCGCAAAGTAACGCCTGATTCTCTAACTTAGAATATTATAGGATGATTATGCTATTATCACCATTTTTAATTACTGTCTTCTCGGGCTAGTGGTAGTCACTGGGTAGACTGACCAGCCCAGTAGCCCTAAATCCAGCACTGGACTTCTTTAGTTAAATAGATGAATGGTGCATTGATAGTCTAACGGTGTGACCGTCGGACTACCAAGTCATAGGTCTCGAGTTCGAACTCAAGATCGCGAACCTATGATTTTTCGGATTCATGTGCGCATTGTATGATTATCAGTTGCTTCGGTGAAGGAAAACATCGTAAATCAGCAAGCCTGAGAGATATTTCTCTATGGCATGTAAAGCCAAGTCAGAGCCTCAGAGGCCCATTGGCGGCATAAAAAAACTCTGGCACCAAGTTAGGCACAAAACACACGATTATGAAGAAAAAGAAGTATGGTAATACGCTTGTTCCATAAACATATGAAAATACAGCTGGCTAAGAAAAAAGGACCAGATCCGATAGGAATGAGACTAATGTCAGTTTTTTGTTAAGAATATTTTTCATCAATTCCGTTGGCTGACACATAAATACATATGATTGCCTTGAGTATTTCTTCAGGAGGAGTAATTAATTAGTTTTCATCGAGAATAAAAATGGAAGACTTGCTATTATTTTCAAGTAACCCTGTTTTTTTTATTCTTTCCAGGTTATTAATGGTCCACGCAATCAGAGGTGTGTGGGTGTATCCTATATTTGGCATCATGAGCGGATCTATCACCTTCTACTTATTCTTCTTATTTGTGTTGGCTTACCTGCCAGTCATATATTATACGCAGTGGGCTCTGAATTCGGTGGTCCACGGCTCGTGGGAGAAGAATGAGAAAGACCTTTAAAATAAAATAGGTGATATTGGTGTTATATTGTTATTAAGTGATAGTAGATTAAGATGTAGTGTTTGGTTATATTGGCGTATGGCCATGGTCTTAAAGAATAAGCCTAATGTTGCGCACAGAACGTGTTTACGTACAGTACGTGTTTAGTTGGACTAAATTAAACAGTTATTTAGTAGTTTGAAGTATCCGAAATCCTGCGGCGGCGACTAGACTCATAACTCGCGCTGCGCAATGGCACGTGCGCACGATACGGTGGCGGAAGGCTAACTGAACTATAGAATGATCGATTGATCGAGGCGCGCGAACGAACTTCGCGCTTACAAGTGAACCCGTTCAATTCGTGGTTTGTGGGCTATGAATGTATATGTATATCGCAGCGGCGGGACTTCGGCACTAATTTATTGTAAAAGGAACATAAGTTAAATTACAAAAGTTTTCTATACGTAACACACAATATGGAGAGTTACATATCAGAAACGACTTGTACACACACAAATGGGCTAGTACTAGCACTGAGTGGAGTAGGAGGACAGTACATGAGGCTGAAGAGATGTGACATCCCCAGTCTCAGCGACACATGCGCATAGAGAGATGTGAGCTGCGCCACACACATGCAAACTCTCTCATTATAGTAATAAAATTAAATAGACTCGAAGTTTAATAGCTGCGACACAGTTTTTAACTAATGTAGCGTCACGTACCTACGCAATTATTTTGTTAAATGTGTTTTTGTTCTAATAAAGATATTTTGTTTTTTTTTTGAGTTGGTCAATACTTACGCTTATTCTTCTAGGACAGATTGCCATGGTGGGGAAAGGAAAAAAAATGGCGACTGACACACTCATGTGTGTGTCAGATAAATCTAAGAAAGTTTATTATTTTTAATAACAACACATAAACCTTACGAAGGTTTACAATAATAATTATTATTTTTAAACTTATAGTCAAAACATCATATCAGTACATCGCACACAAGCGATCGATTTATGAGCGGGGTAACTAGTACCTGTACTTACCTATAGTAAGTGTAGTATGTGTGATGTGACCATTTTACGAATTTCAACGTAATTCATAATTATTATTATACTATTATGATTCTGCTAAAGCGGCCATTTTAGACCCCCAGAGCCTTATATGATCTACGTAGGTGCGATTATCTAAGAGAACTGTTTAAGGAAATTAACATCATGACAGTACCTTGAAAAGTTGAAAGGGAATTGACTGTCTTGGTATGGACATGTGATGGGGAGGGACGAATCGCATGTGACTAAAGGAGTGATGAATGTAAACGTTGATGGATGGAGAGGGAGAGGAAGACCAAAGAAACGATGGATGGATTGTGTGAGGAATGATATGAAAGATAAAGAAGTAAATGATAGCGTGACGGTTGACAGAGGAGAATGGAAGAAAAAAACGTGTTACGCCGACCCCAAATAACATGGGACAAGGGCAGGAAGATGCTGATGAGTATCTTGTCTATGAAAACATCATGTACGTTAGGAAAAATCTGCATTTATTTAGTAAAAGAGGTGACAGACACCACTATAATACTAGAAATAGGGACCAACTAATTCAACCAGGTTTCAGGCTAGCTAAAGTATTATTGTTATAATATAATAGTTTAAAATGTTACAATAAAGTACCTCCCCACATTCTACAACTGAATGAGACGAAATTTAAATCTTGTATAAAACGCACACTATGTAGGCAAGCTTATTATAAGTTGGGGGATTACATTGATGATAAAAATGCTTGGTTCAATGCTGGTCCTGCTCCACAACCATAGGGGCAAACTAATTGATTACAATGTGAAGCTATTTTGGAAGCTGCAGAAGATTGTAAAAATATCTTTGCATTGTATAGATTCAATCTCTTAATATTATACATATAATTGCATACTCGTAGCACATGTGTGAGTACTATAAAGCTACCATTTACATTAAGTTTTCTTTCATTGACTTGAATATGCCCTGGTGGCTGAGAGAATGTCATGCTCACTCAAATGTCTCGCTGATGGTGGCGGGTGAGTCGGGTCATTTGGATCCCTTCAATATGGTTGAGTGAATGGGGCTGATACATGCGTCATGTTCGGGCGCTGTTAATTGGGACTGGTTATCTGAAATAAATGAATTTTATTTTAATATGCCTACGTATTTTGTCAGTCGTAGGGTCGCATCAGCTCCGCGGGCCTGTGGACGGTGAGTAATGGTCTAGCTCGCCGTCCGTCCGTCTTATGACAGGCCGTGTCGACGGCGCGTTCGTGTTCCACGCGCGCCTCATAGAGATGTCAGCAAACAGGAGGGGCCCGCAAGGGCCGATGCCTGCCGGGGCTGCGGGACTGTTCGAAAGAGATACCGCGGCCCTGGAACACAAAGGGCAAAAAAAGGAACATGGATGGGTTTTAGTCAGTAAAGGTCTGACACTTCCTTCCGTTCCGCCAAAGCCAGAGCGGGAGGAGTCTGAGTCTGAGTCTGGTGATGACTTCCCATCCCAAAAAAAAAGGTGTTACGTTAGGGCCCTCGCCCACCGCAACTTTTTGCAGCGATACAAATACAAAACAGCCGCGATACAGTCGCGATGCGATGCTGTTTCTGGTTGTGTACCTGCCTTTTCGTAACCACGATTCTGTATCATAACATTTATTTAATTTCAGACTACTTTGGCTCATACTTAGATATATTACTACATACTTTACAGACTAAAATGAATCGGATTGAACAAGTCGCGCCATTTTCTTTCTAAAACTACCTCTTAGACGAGTAACTTAAGTCTAATGTCAAAAGACATCTTTAACCTCATTGGTTCTTACAATATTCAAACTGACCAATCAGTGATCAGTAAACGGTAACCTTGAAGTGACCGTGGCCACCATTGGTCAGAGAGACCATAGACAAACTCTACGTCTATGGGCGCGTTCGGAAACACGCTACTTAGGCTGGCGAGTACCGCCGGGGTGGAACGCCTTTGCCTCTGCGACCAGGGAGTATTCGACCATCCGCTATAGGTTCAATTTGTTTTCTCAATTTTAAGCTGAGTTTAGAAGCGTTCGTTTCGTGGCCCTCAGGCAACGCGCGATAGCATCGATGCTGCCGCGCGATTCAACAACGCGCGGCAGTAGCGCGTTCGCATCGCATCGCTACAAAAAGCCACCGTGAGCGAAGGGCCTTACACACAGAAACATCACATTTTGTACATATTATCACCTCTGACATCATTGTGTACTCTCTTTCTCGTCAAATCTGCATAAGTAGGGTTCGATACCAGACTATTAAACACACAAAATAAATACCTCCTAATGTTTAAAGCAAATGATATTAGTACCTTAGTCACACATACATATTCTGCCTATCACAATCCCACTGCTGGGACACCGGCACAATGAGACAATGTTCTTGAATCTATCACGCGAACCCAATGCGGGTTAGTGGATCATAACATCACGCCTGTAATCGCTGAAGGGTTAGGCAGAGGTGTATGTTTGCACCTAATAGTACAACCACGTATTGCCAATTCAGTTTAATTTCCATGTAATAGGGAGCGAGCCTATTGCCATCAACTGGTCACAAATCCAGACTACGTGGCTGCTACTGAGAAGTACCTAAAGGAAAAACCCAATAGCAATTTGCTCGACCCGGAAATCTAAACCAGGACCTCATGCTCAAGAGTCGCGTTTGCGACTTACTAGACCAATTAGGCAGTCTTGAGAAGCTTGATTGCTTTGTTTAGGAAACAGTTAAGTGTGCCACCAGTATGATCCTGTTTAATTTATTTAACTTTTTTTTTATTTATTTTATTTAACAGTTTATGTACACTACATACAGAAAAGAAGAAAGGAACAGAAAAAATAGGTACAAAGGTGATGCTTATTTCTAAAGAAATCTCTTCCAGCATACCTGCAAAAGGAGAGTAGAAAAAAAAGAGATGTAGACATAGTGTGTAAAAGAAGAAGAGAAAATATAATACATACAAAACAAATGATTATTTATTGATTATTTATTTTTAACCGTTTATTTTTTTTAATTTTTGTTTTATTTATTTAATTTATTTTTATTTGTTGTGGAAGCACCCTTTTTTTTTTTTTGGTGTGTGGGAAATCATCAATTGACCCCTCCCGCTCTGGGCGGAGCGGAAGGGAGTGTCAGACTCTTACTGACTAAAAACCACCCATGTTCCTTCTTTGGCCCTTTATGTTCCAGGGCCGCGGTATCTCTTTCGAACAGTCCCGCAGCCCTGGCAGGCATCGGCCCTTGCGGGCCCCTCCTGTTTGCTGACATCTCTTTGAGGCGCGCGTGGAACACGAACGCGCCGTCGACACGGCCTGCCCGTCGTCATACGACGGACGGACGGCGAGCTAGCCACAGGCCCGCGCCTACGGTGGCCGAGAGCCATCACGGCGTGTTGTGGAAGCACCGTGGCGCTTCCATCTTAAGCGGACCCAGATATCTGCATCATCAATTCATCATTCAATAACTATTTCATGAAAAAGTCATTTAATGGGGTTAAATGAACTTAGAGGCTTGTATTCATGATTTTAATTCTGTAATTACAAACGTGTTACTAGCGCGACTCATTTTTCATCAACATACAACCTGACACTGACCTACAAATTGTAAAAATCGTAATACACCATTATTTTTATTATTAACAACATTATTCATTCATCGATCGATTCTAATTATTTAAAAAAAAAAAACATTAAAAGAGAATGCTCATAGAAGTATGGAATCCCGTACCATGCTGCATCAAAATCAAACCTTGTTTTTTATAGACTACACTGATCGTATTAACTCCTACAAAAATTATTTTTGAAAAAAAAACCCGCGTTTCAGAGTTATTTTATAAAATCGAAACTAACCTAAAAAGTAGGTCTATTTTTTCGACGCTACCAACGACGTATTTTAACACACATACATTACATTATTGCTCTAAAAACAGCGTAATACACTAATATTAGTAAGAATTACGAGTTAAAGTAACATCCACAGTATGCTTGACTGAAACTCGATTTTATTTTAGACCTTTACATTGCCAATAGTCAGTCAGTACAGTACAAATGTCAGATGCCACAGATAAGATAACTATAAACCATAGAGTATAGTAAGTCCTATAAACTAGTCGGGATTTAGGGATGTAATCGATAAATCAAAATCTTTAGGCTGAGAAAATCTATTTTGTTGCAAATAGCAATAAACCAAACTAAATCGATTTGGTGTACTGATCTTACTTAATTGTAATTAATTTTAGAGTCCGCTCGACAGACAAGGGTTTGTTCAATTGAAACGGAACGTCATTTATATTCAGTTGAAACGGAACGTCATATAAAGGGAGTAAAACAATATTCGTACTTTTAAACTCGAAAAGTATATTTCCAGTTCAAAAATCAAATCCCCGACGTGTAATGCCGTAAAAAAATATGAAACTAATTACTATAATATTTTGGTTTTGAGGCGCGAGACTTTTTGGTACCAACTTTGGTCATTGTCCTTTATTCTTTCGTGTTTTTTTTATTGTTATTTTTTGAAAAAAGTAGTCCCAACCGTTTCGAGTTCGATGATCGAGTTCATGGTATTAGGCTCCAGAACGACCTAAAAATAATGGTGTATAATTTGAATTTCGCGGGCTACCCGGCCACTTCCAACTTAACTGTTTGGCATAACTTCGTGTTATGAGACACCAATTGTGTAATCACTGTTAATTTGGGCGTCTGTGAATCATTCCTTAATAGCCAACTATTAATTTGTAACCTCATTTAGAAGGTGGATTTGGATAAATTGGAGTGTAATGTAATGTTACCTCATCCTATGACCTATCCTACTTATAATATTATAAATGCGAAAGTTTGGATAGATGTTTGTTACTCAATCAGGCCACGGCTGAACGGATCTGGATGAAATTTGACACAGAGATAGATTATACTCTGGAATAGCACATAGGCTATATATTATCGCGCTAGTTAATTTATAAATGCGAAAGTTTGTGAGGAGGGATGTATGTTTGATACTCTTTCACACAAAAACTACTGAAAGGATTTGGATAAAAGCACACTGATAGCTTATAACCTGGATTAACATATAGGATTATTTTTATCCCGGTAGTATGATGTGGGACAATTATCAAACTTCACGCGGGCATAAGCTAGTAGGTACTTAAATACTCGTATCGGTATTACAATCCCGTGGGACAGTACTGAACAGGTAGTCGTTACTGCTAGTCAGTGGCTCGAAAGTCGGACAACCAGTCTTACCAAGGATACCGTATTACCCAGTGGACGAACTGGGTTGTGGAGGTCAGATAGGCAGTCGCTCCATGTAAAATATTGGTATTCAGAGCCGAACCCAAGATAGTTGGGAAAAGGCTCGGTCGCCTTTTGAAGGTTACCCCCGTGAACAAAAAGAAAAAAAAACAACGGTCCCGTCACGAAACTGTCAACCAAGCATTATGTACATCAAAACTCGTAATGTAACTCTACGCAAAAATTCCGACTTTTTTTTGGTGGGAAAAATTATGTTTTACGGTAAAACTCAATGTAGCACACTCAAAACATCGTGCTGATGGTTGCTTTGAATAGTAAACAAACATTATGGAGGTACCTAACTAAAGTAAAGTTCATCATCATCTGCCTAGCCTTTTCCCAACTACGTTGGGTTCGGCTTCCAGTCTAACCGGATGCAGCTGAATACCAGTATTTTACATGGAGCGACTGCCTATCTGAACTGCACAACCCAGTTAGTACTGGGTAATATGATACCCCTTGGCAAGACTGGTTGTCAGACTTTCAGGCCACTGACTGTCTGTAACGGCTGATTATATGTATAGGGTGTAAAAATACCCTTAACGAAGCCGAAAGGGACTTGTTCTCCCCGTTTTTGTGATCATTTTTTTTTCTACTGGACCATACCTGGGAACTTTCTAGTTACGGTTATATTGGAGGTCAAAGTTCCAAATGTTTCACAAGTTTAAAATATGCTTCTATTCTATTCTATTTTTATTTGATGGCAAGCAAAGCCGATGTCGACTATTCTGCCAATGTCCAGTGAATTGGAAAAACAAGTGTGCATGTTAATAAAACAAAAAAAAAAAGGAAAAATTAAAAGATAAAACTACAACTGAGGTCAAAAGTTAAACTTTTCTTGGCATTCGACACAACGTGGATCTTGTCAGGTTAGTACAGGACTGAAACAAACAAAAAATAAATACATAAATATTACAATTGTTAAAACAGAATATACGCATACCACACCCACACAGGCAGATTTATAATTTTAAGTTATTGTGACGGATGAAAGTCATCAGCGCCACAAGCAGTTCAGGGGAGGAATATGTTAGCAGGGAAGATAAATTAGTAGGGAGAGGGATTTTAAATTTAGGGAGACGGCTATATAGATCTAGAGGAGGGATGTTGTTTGAGCATTCGAAGAAGATGTGATCCAGAGTGCCCTCGTCTAACCCACACTCACATAGAGAGGAGTCCCGAACCCGGATTTTATGCAAGAAAACGGGAGTGCTACAGAAGCCTAGTCGAATACGACAAAGGACGGATATGACATGTTTGGAGACCTTTTTGTAACCATAGAACCAAGGTTTTGACGATATAGTTGGCTGTACTGCGTAATAAAACTTGCCCTTTTTCCTTCCAGTGGTATTCCATTGTTCCTGCCACGAAGATTGGAGTTTAAGTCGTGGGAGGTTCAATAAGTCATACCCCTGGTGAGAGTTGTGGGAAAGATCAGCTACAGTCGATGAGCAAGCATCTTTGGCCAAAGCATCAACGCACTCATTGCCCTTAATGCCACAATGACTAGGTATCCAAACTAACTGAACCTCTTTTTGATTGGTAGCACAAGATAATAATGATTTTTTAATTTTTAAAACAAGGGAGCTGTGCAATTTACTTTTAAAGGGGTTTTGGACTAAGGCTTGCAGACAACTAAGAGAGTCTGTGAAGATCACGGCTTTGTGGATATTGTGGTGTGACTCTATAAAAAGGCAAGCTTCCAGTATAGCCACACACTCACCAGTGAATACAGAAGACTCCTTAGGACACTTAAACTGTAAAATTATTCTAGAGCTTTGGTAATAGACCGCAGCTCCAGTGTGGTTTAGATCTGTTAATTTCGAAGCATCTGTAAAAAATAATTGGTAACTATTCCAACGCTCGCCCACCACCGCATTGAAAGCCGAGTTCGCTAAAGGGGATTTTTTGGATATACCAATGTTATAGATAATTTTTGGAATATAACTTAAAACTTCATACGCAAAATTAAAAAGGGGTAATCTGGGGAACTGAACAACCGGACATGCTAAATTTAGAATTTGTCGAAAAGATTTTAGTATTAGGGGGATTTCTTTATTTTTCCAATAGTTTGAGTTTCTGCATATGGCATCTAACTCGTACAATTTCTCTATAAGGGGATGTGAAGTCCTACATATAAGCCGGGACAGAAAACGGGACGCCAGATATTGGCGTCTTAGCGCCAGAGGAGGTTCAGCACACTCAACTTGCAATGCGTTAATGGGGGAGGATTTCATACAACCCGAGATGATTCGAAGGCATTTAGACTGAACCCTATCCAGCCCAACCAAGGCACCTTTGTTACACGGGGTCAGAAGATATGTTCCATAATCTAAAACACTACGAATTAAGGCATTGTAGACTAATTTCATGGTGTAGGGGTGAGCACCCCACCAAACGCCCGCAAGAACTTTTAAAATTGAAATAACTCTTTCACATTTTTGTGTAAGAAAATTTATGTGATTTTTGCCAGTTAATTTTGCGTCCAAAATAACGCCTAAAAATTTGACTTTATTGACTATTGGAATATTTTGGCCTAAAATGTCAACTGTAACATGAGGAGTACGTCTTTTACGAGAGAAGATTACTGCCGAACTTTTTGGCGCAGATAGAGACAGGCCATGGCTTAAAAGCCACTGATTCAAAGAATCCAGAGAGAGGCACAAAGATGACGCAGCATCGACTATAGAGGAATCTGTCACATATAAGACAATGTCATCGGCGTATTGTAAAATCTGACAATTGTTGTTTAGGCAGGACCCAATATCAGCCGTGTACAAGTTGTACAGTATGGGACTGAGGGGAGAGCCTTGAGGCAGTCCTTTCCATATCTGCCTTTCATCGAACTCCTCTCCCTGGACTCTCAGGACCACTGAGCGGGACAACAATAGCTCACATATACATTGTATCATCTTAGCCGGTAAACTCAGCTGTTGCAGTTTTTGCCTGAGTACAGGAAGAAGTACATTGTCATATGCAGAGGAGATGTCCAGGAATGCAGCTACAACGGACTCATTTTTTGAAAAAGCTAAGCGGATATCCGCAACCAAAATACCAACACTGTCCATAGTACCTAGTCCCTTCCTAAAACCAAATTGGTAATTCGGCAGTAAGTCTCTCGACTCAACAATCCACTCGAGACGATTTTTAATGAGGTGCTCCAGTAATTTGGCTAGGACTGAAGACAAAGCAATTGGCCTAAGGCCATTTGGATCATCTGCTTGCTTGCCTGGTTTCAATAATGGGATAATTATTTGTAATTTCCATTGATCTGGGACCCAACCATGAATATAACAAAAGTTTATAATATTTAAGAAATAAGTTTTTGCCTTTTTACCAGAGTGGGTTATAAAGGAATATGGCACGCCATCAATACCAGGGGCTGAGTCCCGGACATAATTAACCACCACATTCAGTTCCTCCATAGTAAATGGTGCATTAAAAGGATCTTCTGATACAGGTTGATGAGACATGTTTTCATATTCAGACAAAAGCGGGACATATGGTGGAGCAATTTTATCAAAAAAAAGTTCCGCTGTTTCCCTAGTGATTGGAGAGGAAACTGATGGCGAGCACCCACGTCTGAACCTATTGATGCTTTTCCAAACTACTGACACAGGTGTAGAGGGAGACAAAGAGGTGCAGAACTTAACCCAACCCGCACGTTTCTTCTTGCGAAGGTGACGTTTGGTTCTGGCATTTATCTGACAAAATGCTAACAGATTTTCAGTGGTCATATCTGCATTGTAAAATTCCTCGGCCTCGTTCCTGTCCCTGATTGCCGAAGTGCACTCTGAATCCCACCACGGGGGTGAAGGTATTTTATCACGGGCGCTGTTCTTCAGTGGAAAGCAGGAATCAGCACTGGAGGTGATGGCAGTAACAAAACCCTCATAGCAACCCTTGGCATGGTGGTGACCAGGAGGATCAAATAAGCTTGAATTTAAATTTGGCAGAACATCAATTTTATCCTCCAATAATGACACAAATTTTGTCCAATCTGGTTTGGACAAGTTATATTTCAAAAGTGGGGGAGAACTTTTCTCTAAATAAGTTTTATTAACCAAAGATATAACAATAGGGTAGTGGTCACTACCATGCGACAAAGTTGTACATTCCCAATGGGTCGAAGCTGCCAACTCAACTGAACAAAATGTTAAATCAACACAACTCTTTTGTTGTCCAGGAGGGGATCTGCGGGTCGGGCAACCATTATTAAGAATACAGAGATTCAGATCATCCAAGATCTCAACCAAAGCCACTCCAATAGCATCACAGTGTTCAGACCCCCATCTATAATGGTGGCAGTTAAAATCACCCATGACCAAGATTGGTCCTTGAATACTCAAAAGAGTGTTTTTTAAAATATCCAAAAATTCAGGTCGAGGGTGAGCAATGTATATTGAAAACACTGTGATGCCTTCCACCCTTCCTGCCACAATACTCATATCTCCTGAGAGTGAAGGCAAAGGGAGGGACAGAAGAGGGACCCGATTGTTGACAAGGAGAGCCGAACCTCCATAGCCATCAGATCTGTCACATCTGAGAATGTTGAAGTGTGGCATGCGGAAGCTAAGACTTGGGGTGAGCCAAGTCTCAGCTATGGAACAAGCCAGAGGCTTGAATTTATTTAAGAGGAATATGAGGTCGTGCTTTTTATGCCACACGCTCCTCACATTCCACTGAAGGAATACTAGGCGGGACGCCATTTTTAATAGATAAAAGTAAAGAGATAAGTTGATCGGCAACGTTGGACGGTGATAGGGAACTGGAGGAAGAAGAAATGACAGTTGGTAGAAGTTTTAAAAGAAGTTCAATAATAGAACCGGTATTATTTGACACATGATTATTATAAAGAGCACTGCCATTAGGCTGTGAGGGTTGGGGAGAACTAACTATTTGCTGATGGGCATTTTTATCATATGATGGGGAAAGGGGGGCATGGGTCCTGGGTTTGAGTGTTACAGTTTTGCGATAGGACTGGGAAATTGGGGTTTTGGCGATGTTGGCATAATTGCGGGAAACTGTTGGGATAATCTTGCATGCCTCAGCATAGGGAATGGTTTTCTCAGCCATGACAGTCTTAATAGCCTTCTGTCTGCCATACTCAGGACATGACTGGCTATTAGCAAAATGGTTACCCGAACAAAGTACACAGAAGGCCTCGGCCTCAGAAATGATGCAACCATCACCTGGGTGGTCGTGGCCACACTTATTGCAGCGTGGTTTAGACCTGCATAGGTTTGCCACATGTCCAAATCTGCAACACTTGCGGCATTGGATTGTTGGGTATATGTACTGTTTAACAGGGAGGGATGTGTAACAGCAATATATTCTAGTCGGTAGTACTTGGCCATCGAATGTCAGCACACATGTTTCAGTGGGTTTCCACTCATTAACACCGTCTCTTTGAGTTTTCCGGTTGATGCGTCGGACTTTCAATATTTGTCCACAACCCAAGGGCACAGACAAATAGGTTATGGCTTCTTCTTCTGTAATTTCAGAGGGAACACCAGTAACAACACCCATCCTTGTGATGTTGAATGAAGGGATTGATGCGGTATAACTGAATTTGGACAACAGACTATTTACTAAGAAAGAGTTAGCATCCTGAGGGGAAGCAAACTCCACCGACACACGGTTTCTGCCGACTCTCTTGACACCACCGCGGACAATGTTCGCGATGTTGTTGTTCATAAGGAACTTACCGAAATTAACCGGATGTAGGGTGGTGCCAGCGTTTGGTTGAGTCTCAATGCGGGAGACGTGGACAATATAAGGAGCCTTATCCATTACGGAGTACTTAATTCGTCCGATTTGGCTTTTTTGTTGTTTACTTGGGAGGGAGGGAGTCAATATTTCTTCGTCAACAGGACGTTTGCGTGGGTTTGGTTGGGATTGTGGTATTTGTGAAACTTCCATCTCTGTTATACTACAAACAACATCCGCGAATTGAGATAGTGAGGTGGAAGTTGAAGGATATGGAATATCGGGTGGGACCGGATCGGGGGGTTTATTTTTGTCCATCCTGGATAAGTAAGTAAACTTAAAATAAAACGATCACAGTACAAACCTAGTTACAAGCACAAGGACAACACAATTATACAATGACAAGTCACAAAAGTTTCGAAAAACCACTTAAAAACAGCTAAAAATTGAAAACACACGTGCTATCCAACAACACCGTGTTGACCTTAAAATATGCTTATTTTTTACATTCATGTATTCATTTTAATCTATTTCTTTTACCTTATTTAATTTAATTATTTTCTTAGTTTTTTTTTAGTGCAGTTTATTTGACACTAAAAATATTGGATTAAGAATGACTTTACTTAGCTAACCATGCATTGTCATCCATACTAAACATGTATAATAAACTGATTTCGTTTGTGCTATAAAACTATTGTTTCTTTCACTGGATATTAGCCTACACCCCACCATACTTTTGTTTTTACAGGCTTATTTTTTTTTCAAATATTATAAATCAATAAATGTGACTACTTTAGGGTCATCATACGTAGAGCGACGCTGTGATGTTGCGCGAAGTTTTTTTTTTGGGGTATCCGTATGCATGGCCTACCTTCTGTGGAGAACCACTGCACACCACTGATGTATACAAAATTTCAGCTCAATCGGAAACCGGGAGTGGATCAAAATTAACTTCTAAGATTTTTTACATAGTTACAGGTGAAAAAAAAAAGACGTTGAACACTATGATTTCTCTGTATCCCTAGTACAGACGCAAGCACATCAAGCTACCCGAAACTGTCAAATTTTCCCAATCAACCTTGAACCTAATGCTTTAGCGATAAAGTTGAAAATCAGTTAAAGAAATTTGACAGATTGTAGTAGCTTGATGTGCTGGTGTGTACTACGAAAACAGTCGTCCCAAACAAAGTAAAACACGTTATTTGAAACTGGCCGCAAAGGAGAAATTCATTCAAGATTGCAATAAAAAGAGTAGACTAAAGAATCCGTTGTATCCAGTATAACTTGATCTATCCATTCACTTAGAAACTTCACAAAAAGAGATCTTCTTTGAATTGGCTATGCGACGTCTTGACAAATTTCTCCTGTAGTTGGGAAAGTTTGTTTTGATTCTTATGACTGTGGAGCAAGGTTGAGATTGAAGTGTGTTGTTTGAAGTTGACGGTAAGTGGAGCGTGGTTTCGAGACTAGTCCAACGCTACTTTCCACTTCACGGTCAAGAACATGAGTGTTACCAGTTCATAAATTTTACCAGATGTTTGGGAATTTTGAAATATGCTGTGAATCTACATTAAGTGTCTTTTAGATTTGTAATGAAATAATTATATTTACTGAAGAGTTACTGTAGTGGAGTTTCTTCTTCTGGTCGATTCTTCTCCATAGGATTTAATTAATCCAATCTGAACCGGGTACATACATTTTGACGTTTCACAAGTGGCTGTAGATTTATGTTAATTAAAATAGCTATTTTGTTTTTAATTTTTGTTACGAGCTTTTTCTTAGATAATCGATAAATAAAGAATACAAGAGCAAAAAAGGTTTGTTTACATTTCGTATTTAAAATGGAATTTATTTTCTATGCCAGCTACCCTATGTGAATAGCGTAAACATACAATCTACTTACCTAAATAAATTACGTAAAAATTACCCCGTTATTCAAAACACCAATAAAATAAACGAAGATAAATTACCTACTCAGATAAACTCAAAAGGACAATTTCCAGACAGCCTTCAAAAATAATAAATACGAAAATCAGGTAAATTTCGAAAATCTATACAGCCTTCCCCATAATGGTCTCTCATGACAACACCATTACGTTTCCACCCGTCCGAACGCGCGGACGCTACCGGTGCCTCAAAAAAAAAAACTTTAAAAAGTTTGAACTGTCATGGCGGTGTCCTACGCGGTTTCCCGCGTCCTAAGGCGCGCATCTCCGTTCTTTTACCAAAAAAGATTGGAATCGACTGTCGCAAGTTTGACGAAAGATGAAATTTTGATATTATTGCGTCCACCATTCACAAATTGGAGTAATATTATAAGGGACGCGGAGAAAGTCGTCGGTTATCCGACATCGTTTATGAATCTAAGGTGCTTACTGAGTGATGAATTTGCTAATATGGCTCTGTACTTGCGGAAGTTGGTGAGTAATTTACTTTTTTACTATTTTTTTTAAACTATGATTGAATTTCAAATTTTTAATTTTTTTTGAAGATTGAAAATGTATCTATAATAATATATAGGTATGTATTTAGAAATATATAAGTATGCTTATCAGTTGTCTGGTTGCCATAGTACAGGCTCTGCCTAGTTTGGGATCAGATGGCGGTGTGTTGGAAGACCCAAGATAAAAAAAAAAAAAATTGAAGATTTAAAACCATTTTAATAATAATAATAATAATAATTTATTTAATTCAGACCAATGATCCATATAGTGTTAGTAAAATCTTAACCTATTGTTAGTACCTACATAAAAAGCTTAAATTAATACATGCAACCAGCAGCAGCGGTTTGCTTTTTTAATGCATGTCCCAGTGGTGTTATGTGGCTTTTGCGCAGAACTCTTTCGTTCGATGCCCATTGCCCATTACGAATAAATATCTGACCACATAGGCGTCCGTCTCTTGTCTATGTTGGATCGTGGGTTCCGTTCCTGCTACGTACAAAAATGTTTACGGTTCAATCAATACGGAAAAGTTACGCTACTGCACACGGATTTCCTCCAAG
The DNA here is from genome assembly GCA_950022335.1 of Eurois occulta. Lineage (NCBI taxonomy): Eukaryota > Metazoa > Arthropoda > Insecta > Lepidoptera > Noctuidae > Eurois > Eurois occulta. Next base: position 6,765,537 of record OX465506.1, read on the forward strand.
ACCGCGGTCATGGCAGGAATATTTCCTTAACTACCAAGCTCAGCCACCAATCCACATTCAATCTAAAACGTATATTTATGCAGTAAGATGTAAACACTCACCAAAAATTCGGGAGATTTTTCTGTCTTATAAAAAATCTATGTTATGTTGTCAAAGAAGAATTTTTTATACACCTGGTTCTCACCAGCCATCATTCTTTTGTCTTTATTTTATTGGTTTTTCTTGACGGCGCAGCTTGTTTTCTTCTTCCATAGTTCTTTAAATAGTGTTCAGCTAGGTGGCCACCCCATAATCGTTTTGTAGTCTAATCCTATACTTAAACGAGCAATATTTGTTTACAATGTGTATACAGGATGACTGGGAGACTCGAACCATTCCTTGAAACGGGGCCCTGTTAACTAGGGGGTCAAAACTTGATGGTTACTGAGCTGTCGGTTAGGAATTTTCTGACTTGTTACCAAAAACAATTAATTATGAAAAAAAATCTCCACACTGAACAATTAATTGATACTTCTCTGAAAGCTGAAAAATTAGTGATCATGGACTTAATTTGTTGCTAACGACTTCTAGTATAGCCCCTTTCAAGGAATAGGTCGAGTTTCCCTGTCACCCTTTACCTTAAACACCTCCACAATCTTCGTACTATTCAATCCATCCATCAGCACAATGTTTTGAATGCGTTCATTGAGTCCTAGCGTAAAAAGTGATTTTTGACCCCAAAAAAAGTCGCTTCCCAGCAATAATTTTTGCATAAATTTACTTAGTTTTATGTACAGACGCCAGCAGGTGAACCTAACCGAAACTGTCAGATTTTCCCAACCAACTTTGAACCTAACACTAGAGATAAAGTTGAAAATCTATTAAAGAAATTTGACAGATTTTAGTAGCTTGATTTGCAGGCGCCTGAACATAATGCTTGGTTGACAGCTTCGTGATGGGTCAGTATACACCCTGTATGTTTGTATAATCACGTTCTTGAAAACGGCTCTTGCGACGAAGTTGCAATATAGTGGTTTACGGATCAATCTAGCTAGGTCTCATACCTGGGAAAATTTCTTTTCTCAATTTTCACTCGAGCAGAACTCTGTCGCCCAGGTACTCAATACTAATAGGTTCCATTAAAGCTTCAATGGTGTTTCATTAATTTTAATTATTACGTGATTATTTTGAATAATTGATTAGTTTCCAGAAAGTCATTTGTGAATTGCGATGCGTAATGAGCTATATTATTACATAAAGTACATCAAGCAAGCAATTATTGTTTCCAAAATAGGAATTAAAGTAACATTCGTCTTTTATTTTTCGTGTGGTTAGTGCCTAACTTGGTGCCAGAGTTTTATGCCATTCTAAGGCCTCTGACTTAGCTTTACATGCCGTCGAGAAATATCTCTCAGGCATGTTTCCTCACGATGTTTCCTTCACCGAAGTAAGTGTACGTATTGTATAATTATACAATACGTGCTGGAATCAGAAAAATCAGCGGTGCGTATCTAGGGTTCGAACCTATGACTTGAACTAACATTTATTCCACGTGGGTGATTCTCAAATAAGAGAATTTAGCTGCGAGTGTGGCGCTGTCACTTGCGTCCATCAATACCTGTAGCGTGTAGACATCTGGGCAAGCAAGACAGGTTTTATCAGGTGTACCAGGGATAGCACCATATTCCACATTTTTTCAAAATAAATTCTCTAAATAATGTTGAACCCGGTGAAGGAAAACATCTTGACGAAACCAGCATGTCCTAAACCCAAAAATTCGATTACATGTGACATCTAGCAACCCGCACTGGGCCCGCGTAGTGGATTATAGCCCATTCCTTCTCATAGAGAGGCGGCCGTGTGTCCCAGCAGTGGGAACATTATAGGGTGATTATGCTTATGCTAATGGTGATCCCCGTATCAAAACCCGTTGCGTAGTTTTGAAGAAAATCGCAGTCACACAAACAGACATCAAAACCGACTTTATAAAGTCCTGTTTTAGCAATGAAGAGTGAAAGCATACGTAAGCAAAGACATAATATAGGTATTTAAAAATGTATCGAGTTTAATAATTTGCCATTCAAGAAAGGAAAGTGAAAAGAAATCTTAATCTACATGCTGAGCAGATTTTTGCATAATATATATTTATTTTTAAAGCAGCTTAAAAAAAAAATTGCAACTTTACTTTCAAAAGTCGAAATACGAGTCGAGTGTTTCGGAATTCGGACAACCAGTCTTACCAAGGGCTACCAACGGGTTACTCAGTAACTGGGTCATGTTGCGAAGGTCAAATATTCGGTCGCTCTATGTAAAATACTGGTATTCAGCTGTTTCCAGTTGGACTGGAAGCAGGCCACAAGATAGTTGGAAAAAGGCTAGATTAATGATGATGATAAGATAACCCTACTTTTAAAAGTCTGAAAGTCGGACAACCAGTCTTACCAAGGGCTACTCAGTAACTGATTTATATTGTGAAAGTCAGATAGGCAGTCGCTCTATGTAAAATACTGATATTCAGCTGTTTCCAGTTGGACTGGAAGCAGGCCACAAGATGATTGGAAAAAGGCTAGATTAATGATGATGACAACATCACCCAATAATCGAATATCAATTGCTTAAACTGTTATAGTTTTATGACCTTGACGGTTGGTTGCAGCGTCCACTGCTGAGGTCTTGGTGTCGACTCCTATTATTAATGAACTACACGCACACACAGCCCACTGCTGAGTATGGTCTTGGTTTACTCCTATTATTAATGAACTGCACGCACACACAGCTATCATTAGACACATGTAACAGTTCTCATGTGCAGTGTGTCAGTTAAAAATCTGTTATTAAACTAGAGATACTAGGTGCGCTGGTCTCGATGTCACCGCGACCTGAATACCGGAACGAAGCTACACTAAAGAGGGATTTATGTATTAAAAAGATTACACATACAAAACACAGACACATGGCATACACAAAGACATGTGCATAAACTTAACCCTTAATTTGGTCGCGCCTAAAAAGTTACGTAAACGGTCACGTGGGGTGCGTGACACCCCGATCATGTAAATTCAATACTAATTACTTGCAAAATCACGATTATGCTCGATACTTGATCATAAAGGACACGTGTTTTTATAAACATAACGGGGACTTCAGCGCTCAAAATTCAAAGTTTAAAAAGGTCTAAACCTTTATGGTAGTCCCCTCTGAAGGAAAGTGGCCATTCATCATAATATCTTGCCAATCCTCACACTACGTAAATGCAGACTCTGAAAAAGGATACGTTAGGGTGTGTGAAACCTCACGCCGTGATGGCTCTCGGCCACCGTAGGCGCGGGCCTGTGGACGGCGAGTAATGGGCTAGCTCGCCGTCCGTCCGTCGTATGACGACAGGCCGTGTCGACGGCGCGTTCGTGTTCCACGCGCGCCTCAAAGAGATGTCAGCAAACATGAGGGGCCGGCAAGGGCCGATGCCTGCCAGGGCTGCGGGACTGTTCGAAAGAGATACCGCGGCCCTGGAACATAAAGGGCAAAAGAAGGAACATGATGGTTTTTAGTCAGTAAGAGTCTGACACTCCCTTCCGCGCCGCCCAGAGCGGGAGGAGTCATTTGATGATTTCCCATCCGAAAAAAAAGGGTGTGTAAAACCCCACGCGACCAATTAAGGGTTAAGGTAACCACCGCCAGGGTAACCCCCAAGTACAATTTTCCTTATAATTTTTGACTTTGATGAAATACTCATTCAATGGGATTACATGATCTTAGAGGGTTGTATTGCTGATTTTAATGAATATAATTCTGTAACTACATACGTATTACGGTCGCGAATCATATTTTGTTCCACATACAGCCGGACATTGGCCTGCAAATAGCAAAAAACGAAAAAAAAAAATTGGTTGTCTGTAGCTGGTTTACGGACAATAGTTTAACGTGACAACGTCGCATAGGCCAATCTAGTGGAAGAGAGATAGATGCGGCGCAAGCGTACAATGAGCGTAAAGGGACAATGAGTCATCCTTTTTCGTGCATGCAGCCGGCGTTCATCGATTTATTAGACGTTGTCACGTCAAAAATAATTTCGCGGGGTACCCTGGCGCTTACCCTTTAAAATAGACGGGACAACGCAAAGAAAATCGTAAATTGCCTTTCGATAACCAACTGGTTGCTGACGGTACAAGTTTAATGTGTCCAACTTGGCAATTATGTCATTCCTCTGGCCTGGGATTTCTTTGTAACATTTCTTGATTGTCTCTCTATTTTATCTTAAAGTCATCAGTCCGCCATCTATTTTACCCTATGTTACTTTGTTTTAGATACACCTGCTAGTAATTTTTATAGTGTAGGTACTTAAAAAACGATGATTCCCGATGTCCCCCAACTGCTTGTCCCCCCCACTGGTGGACGGACTTGAAAAAAAAATTCCTCGCTGACCGCCAGATAGTGGACATTATCTGTTCCGATTTTCGGTACCTTGGGTCGCTTCTCCAAGGGGATGGCGAAGTAGACCGAGACGTAACACACTGGATCAACTCAGGATTTATGAAATGGCGACAGGTCACTGGAACTACTTGAGACCCACGGATGCCCCTCAAGTTAAAGGGGAAAACATACAAGTCCGTGTTTAGACCTGTCGTACTGTATGGATAGGAATGCTGGGCTGTGAAAAAGATGGATGAAAAAAGATTGCATGTAGCGGAGATGAGAATGTTGAGGTGGATGTGTGGTGTGACAAGAATGGATAAGGTTAGGAACAAGTATATTAGAGGAAGTTTAAAAGTTGCGCCAGTTACAGAAAAGTTGAAAGGGAATCGACTGTCTTGGTATGGACATGTGATGAGGAGGGACGAATCACATGTGACTAAAAGAGTGATGAATATAAACGTTGATGGATGGAGAGGGAGAGGAAGACCAAAGAAACGATGGATGGATTGTGTGAGGACTGATATGGAAGATAAAGAAGTAAATGATAGCGTGCCGGTTGACAGAGGAGAATGGAAGAAAAAAACGTGTTGCGCCGATCCCAAATAACATGGGGCAAGGGCAGGAAGATGATGATGATGAATCTCATTAACCACCAGTTTGATTTTTGCTGCTATTTTCAAAATGATTACTAAGTAGTTATTATGTGTGTGATTTACACATGCTGCTTCGACCTCAAAAAAATTGGGATAATGGCAAGAGAATGATGATACCTATGTGTGTGATTTTACTTTTTTTTATAAACATCCTTGCACATAGCATAATCAGCCTATAATGTTCTCACTGCTGGGACACACGGCCTCCTCTCTATGAGAGGGGAATGGGCTATAATCCACCACGCGGGCCCAGTCCGGGTTAGTAGATGTTACATGTCTTCGGAATTTTGGTTCTATGACATACCGGTTTCCTCACGATGTTTTCCTTCACCGTTTTTTAGAGCAGTGTTTATGTATTTATTAATAAAGGTTTACCAACAGCTTGTGTGTCCAAAATGTCTAGAGTACAGGTTTTACAGTCTTGGACTTACACAGTCACCAATTACAGGTTAACCAGCATTCACAAAGAAAGTGATAAGTTGATAACACAAAAGAGTATAAAATTGAAACCGGGCAGCATTTCTATGGGACAGCTGTATTCTTTTCGCGATTATTGTCGTCCCACGGCGAGACTTGGTCAGTTTGATGGTCGACATCCCATGCTTCTCTTTCGTATGGTTAGTGCCTAACCAGTAACCTGGTTTCTGAGTTATTATGCCCATGGGCCTCTGACTTGCAGTCGAGAAATATCTCTTAGGCATAATGGTTTCCTCGCGATGTTTTCCTTCACAAAAGCAAGTGATAATGATACTATACGTGCTAGAATCAGAAAAATCAGAGGTGCGTGTCTTGAGTTCGAACTCGATACCTATGACTTGGTGACCCGACGGTCACACCGCTTAGCTATCCCATGCTTAAATATGACCACATCTTTCTGATACATGCTGTATATGGTGTGTTACTCTCAAAATAGTTATCGTTACGTTATTATTTTAATGTCCATATGCATACGAGTAAAATATGTCGCGTAAATATACATAGTTTGTCAAAAATGACCTTTAACTTTAGGCTATATAATTATAATAAGTAAGTGACAAACTTACACACATGAAACACATTACCCTCCTTTCAACTTCCGGAGTCAGTTAAAAAGAAAACACGTCAAGTTGTTTTGGGTACAGTAATTTATTCACATAATATAATGAAATGTCTGATTCATCCTAAATAAATTTAGCTCAAGGCAATACTCATGATACCGGTTTTGAAACCGTAGAAAGAAAAAGTTCACTTTCACATGAGTTTGTATGCATTGCTGGTTAGTATCTCAAAAACGGCTTGGCTGATTTTGTGAAAGGGTTTTTAAGGCGTATTTTGAAACTTTTTGAAGGTTATTTTTGACAAGTGTAATTTGGGTTACGACCATGATTTCAAAGTCAGAGAAACCGCCTAATGTTCTTAGTGTCATTATTTTGATTTGTACATAAAAGTAGCGTTTTGGCTTTATATGGATTTGAAACTTGGTGATTAATATGTAGGATTTGAGTAAAAATCTACACAGCTACTCCATGTAGTTTTTACCTACTTTTTATAACAAATCGCCGTTTCTTCTCCATAGGAAACGATCAACCCGAACCGTGCACCTTTTTGTCGACGTTTTCTAAGTGCCCATGTAGACCTATGTGAAATAAAATATTTTGATTTTGAACCTGTAGGCACTACAATACTTATTATAAATGCAAAAGTAACTCTAAATGTTGGCTATTGTCGCCATAACGGCTAGTTTCAATGTTAAGCTCACTGATCCGCCTACAACCCGGGTTTTTATTCCGGTTCAACGTTTCCAGGGCATAATTTCCGACCACCACGGAGGCATAGCCACGGCTAGATTTACACAAAGATTAAGCCCCGTAAAGCTGGTCAATATCTTCTTGTCACTACGAATTTCTCCTGCGTATCTTCATCTGCCTCTGTAGATGTGGATACTACAAGCAAATCCACCCAAATAACCATATACATGCCTTGGAAATATTCATTCTTTACAGGAATCACATTCAATTCCCAGCGGGAAACCAAATCACTCGACCACACCCAACGCTGAACAAACAAACAGATAGATGACTAATTCTGTTTTATTTCTTCGTCCTCAGGTCGGCAGCAACCACCTAGTAATGCAGACAGCAAAGAACGTCCTCTACGGAGACTCGAAAAACCTTCAACCCTGGGGCCTCATCATTCTTCTCCTGTCAAAATCCGTCAAAACCCCCACTTACACCCCTCAAATGAAGAAGAATGAAGAACAGACCAGAGTCCTAGCAGAACTGACGGAGATGATGAGGACTGGACATCTTATCCATAGAGGAATCGTCAATGTGCCTTTTGCAAAGCGATCGAAAGACACAGAGTCAGCGATATTTGGTAACAAAATAGCTATTCTACTAGGAGATTATCTTTTAGTCACTGCAAACGGTATGCTTGCCAACCTCAGAAACTCGGATGTGTCCTACATAATTTCCACAGCATTAAAAGATCTTTCTGAAGGCGAATTCTTTGGTGAAAGAGACGAGCAGAACATGCCCATCCCTGGTAAGCCTAAAACTGCAGGCAAAGATATGGAAATTACTTTTGATACTAATTCTATCGCAGTTGATGATGTAATCGGGAAGCCTAGAAAAGAATGGACGGCTAGAACTGTCTATAATGGTGTAAGCTTGCTAGGCAGAGGTTGTCAATCCGCTATGGTTATAGACAAACAGAATAGAGAAACGCAAAACCTTGCGTACCAATTCGGTTGTCATGTAGGTCTAGCCTGGCAAGCTGCCACAGAAATACAGCAACTAACCTCACAAACTAAAGACCAGTTTTGCTTAGCAAGTGCTCCAGTACTGTTCGCTTTAGACAGCAACCCTAATTTGTATCAAATAATTACACAGTCAAAGAAAGATGTTAAAGATGTTGATTATGAAGATTTGAAGTTTAATATTCTTAAGACTGATGCAGTTGAAAAAACACAGAGGTTGTACGAAGAGCATGCTAAGAAAGCCACGGAATATATTGAGGGAATGGGACAAAATGAGTCGGTGGATATGATTAAGAAATTGATTAATACATTTTAAGGGTTATTTGGTAGTTTGAGTTGAGTGTTCGAGTTTTTTTAGGTTTTGAATCCCGCATCGGGACAGTTATTAAGCATTCGCCTATGATTGATTTTGAATTTGTCAATTTCATTTGTATTTTTGATGGACTATTGATATCTTTTTATAGAAAAAACAGAATATTTTAGTGATCCTCAAACATGTTTTTGGTATGGCCTGAAATGTCATTCTGAAGAAAACACCCCACAGATTTGACATGCTTGCACTGGCTGGACAGATTTGGTCCACCCAAATCAGTTCTGCCAGTGCAAGCATGTGTCAGTAAACGTTCTCTTAGTTTTAGTTGAAATTAAAATTTTCCTATGTTTTTTTGCAATTTGCAAGTCTGTCAGGCTGTATGTTGAAAAAAATTATGATTCGCGATTCATGTGTTGTTTAACGTAAGAAAATTTGAAGTTATATCTTACAGGGAAAAGTCGAACTATAAATCAATTAGCTTTTGCAGATTTATTATCTTATGTCTTCCATTATAGTTTTAAGCAAAGTATTCTATAAATTAATTAAAATGTTACATGATGCCTTATCAAATTATATAAAAGACATCTGATTAATAATTTATTGTTATTATAAAATCATTGTAATTCAGATCTTGTTATTGTTTTAATCAATAATTAATAAGTGTTATAAGTACTGAAAAATGTAATCATGGAACATTAATTATTGACAATAATATTGTAAATTATTATTTAAAACATGTTATTAATAATATTTAAATACTTTTAAGTGTTGTTTTATTCATATTCACCAAGACTGCCTCTTTGATCGAGTGGTCGCAAATGTGACTTCTGAGCATGAGGTCCTGGGTTTGATTCCCGGGTCGAGCAGTGTTATTGGCTTTTACATTCAGGAATTTGTCAGTAGCAGCCTCGGAGTCTGGATTTGTGCCCGGTTGATTGCAATAGGCTCGCCGCTTTTTACATGGGACTTAAACATAACTGGTGAAATGTGGATGTAATATTTGGTACAGCTCTGCCTAACCCTTGGTTGATTATAGGCGTGCTGTTATGTTATTCACTAAGCAACCTCGAAAAAGGATCAGAACGCCATATTTTCACAAGTAGGGTACGTCATGGTTATTATCATCTGCCTAGTCTTTTCCCAGCCATGTTGGGGTCGACCTCCACTCTAGTCAGAGACCGTATGCACTCACATCGATTCGATATCGATTCAGTAAGTCGTACATCTATCTCGCTCGTTTTTGTTAAGCCAAAAAGAGACATACGACTTCCCAAAACGAAGCGTTTGTGAATACTGAGACAGATGTAGATAAATACCATTTACATGGAATGACTGCGTATCTGAGCTCCACAACTTAGTTACTGGGTTAACTACGATACCTCTTGGTAAGGCTGGTTATCAGAATTTCGGGGTTCACGACTCAATTGTCTACAGCTAACTGTAGCCTTGAGGACTTGATTGAGGAACGACAGAGCTGTTCAAAATCAGTGTAATTGATTCCAGAAGATGTAGAAGCATAAGCATAATCAGCCTATAATGTTCCCACTGCTGGGAGACACGGCCTCCTCTCTATGAGCGGGAATGAGCTATAATCCACGCGGGCCCAGTGCGGGTTGGTAGATGTCACATGTCTTCGAATTTTTGGTTTTAGGACATGCCGGTTTCCTCACGATGTTTTCCTTCACCGTTTTTGAGAGCAGTGGTGGTGAAATAAATTACACAAAGTAATGCGCCTGCCTGGGTACCCATGACTTACTGTTCGTAAGTCGGGGCTGCCACCACTGGGCCACCGCTGCTCCGAAGACGACTAAGAAAGATCTGCAAATAACTGTCGTGGTTGAGTGAGTGCCTACTGCTGTTCAAACGATGAATTTATCTAAACGTGCCATCATTTTGATCTCTGACACTGTTGTTATATTAAAAATTCAGTAAATTGCAGATTTAGTTGCTGATAAATTTTCAATCCTTAATTCTTGAATGCGTACCATAATGTATAAAGTTGGTAAGGAAATAAAATATACTAGTCACAATTATGGACCCTGTCGGGCACAGCACACAGTTTTGTTTTTAGGTACATAGATATACACAGGGTCTAAACGAAGCCGTCAACCAAGCATTCTGTACATCAAACTAAGTAACTTTACGCAAAAAATATTTCTGGGAAATGACGTTTTTTTGGGGTGAAAAATCACGTTTTAGGATACTTAGTACTCAATGTAACGGATAATGGATTGAATAGTACGGTGGTCGTGGAGGTGTTTAAAGTAAAAAAAAAACTTACATTAAAAACAAATATAATACTTACTTTAAAAAACAACTTGAGAAAAAGTTGGAACTTTGGCCCCCAATATCTCCGTAACTAGAAGGTTCACAGGTATGGTCTAGAACACAAAAATTATAGCAATGACGGGGAGAACAAGTGCCTTTCGGCTTCGTTAAGGGTCTTGTTACACCCTTACATTAATTTACTATGCGAACCGTCAGTCTTTATTACTTACACCATACAAATTACATGTAGGTACCTACATAGTTAGTTTTTGAATAAACGCTTGCTATTGGTTTTAAATAGCATTTTGATGTATTTATTCAGTCATTTACATTTTGAAAAGTATTATAATATTTCAGTGTACAAATTCTTTATGAAGGACTCTGTATTATTTTCCGGAAAAGTTAAGATATTTCGCTCCTTTGCGAACAAAGATGACATAACTCAAAAATTTAGATTTTTCGATGTTATTTCGAGTTGAAAATAAAATTAACGGTAACGGTAAGTTAAGTTTTAAATTGTTGTTATTGTGATATTATTACCTTCATTCATTGATAAACAAATTTTTACACATTTCCAAATATTGATTAAAAAAATATAAAAAACATTTAAAAATATAAAAAAATATTGTAATATCGTTATTATCGTCTGCTTTGAATTACATTTGCATGCTATATTATGGCAGAAAGTACTTGAATTCTATTTGTAATTTAACAACTTATTTTGTGTACCTACTCTAAACAAATAAAGACCTATTCTATTATATTAAATTCAGTAACGAAATACATAAAATAAACCTTTAATCTTTTAATAAAAGGCTCCAATAAAAAAATAAAAAAAACTTGCAAAACTAAATTACTAAAAAATATCTTTAAAAAAACTTAAAAACACGCTTTAGAGTGACGTCATTTTATTTTTCGTATTTTCTCAGCAAACCCTTTCATTTGCTACCCATATCATGAGAATGCATAAAAAATAACTAGTCCGCCATCTTTGGGAGTCCGCCATATTGTATTTAGAATGACGTCACTTAACTAACCATACATTGTCATCCAAACTAAGCATGTATGCAACATTTCAGATCAATCGGAAATCGGGAAGTGGGTGAAATTTAACTTCCAAGATTTTTTTAGTTTAGTCCATAGTTACTGGTAAAACTAATAAAAGCGTGTTATAACATCGAATGACTTCGATCGACATAAATGAGTAATATTAGGCCGATACTTCTAAGATTTTTTACATATCGTCACACGTCACAGGTGAAGCTAATAAGTAACAGTGTGTTGAAAAACATGACATTTCCACCGTCTAAATAATTGTCTACAATAATCTATTTAACCCACATATCCACTGAAACGGTCATAATAACATATACAATACTTTATTTCTACATAGTACTTTAATTAAGCTATGCTTCGGTGAAAACCTTGACCAAGTGACTGCCTCGTTTGTGTACTGGTCGCAAACGCGGCCGCTGAATATGGGGTCCTTGGTTTGATTCCCAAGCCGGGCAAAATAGAAAATTTCTCAGTAGCAACCACAGAGCTTGGATTTCAGGTTGATGGCAGGACTCGTCCCCTTTTACACGGGACTTAACATAAAAGGCGAAATGTGGCTGCACTGTTAGGTACACTTCTGCCTAGCCTTTCAAGGATTACAGCCGTGAAGATACGCTTCGCTTAAAACCTTGACCAAGTGAGGTGCTAAATGCGTTACATTATGTCCTATACGTTAATAGAGCGATCCAAATAAGTATTATTATGTATGACTGAATAAATATATACATAATATATGTATAGGTTTGGGAATGATTCGGCGATTCGTTTTTTCCGGCTTATATTTTGTCCTGCCAGGGCTGCGGGACTGTTCGAAAGAGATACCGCGGCCCTGGAACACAAAGGGCAAAAGAAGGAACATGGATGGGTTTAGTCAGTAAAAGTCTGACACTCCCTTCCGCTCCGCCCAGAGCGGGAGGAGTCATTTGATGATTTCCCATTCCAAAAAAACAAAAAGGGTTATATTTTGTTGCATTGATGAAAAATTAATTTATGATGAATAACTAGCTTTTGCCCGCGGCTTCGCCCGCGTGGAAGTCGCAAAATATCCGACGGGAACGTACAACCGGGAATGAAAAGTAACCTATAGGTTAATCCAGGTTACGGTAATAAAAATAATTACATACCTTTTTTTTTTTTTTTTTTTTTTTTTTGGGGGGTGAGAAATCATCAAATGACTCCTCCCGCTCTGGGCGGAGCGGAAGGGAGTGTCAGACTCTTACTGACTAAAAACCACCCATGTTCCTTCATTGGCCCTTTATGTTCCAGGGCCGCGGTATCTCTTTCGAACAGTCCCGCAGCCCTGGCAGGCACCGGCCCTTGCGGGCCCCTCCCGTTTGCTGACATCTCTTTGAGGCGCGCGTGGAACACGAACGCGCCGTCGACACGGCCTGCCCGTCGTCATACGACGGACGGACGGCGAGCTAGCCCATTACTCGCCGTCCACAGGCCCATAATTACATACCTTCATCCCCCTTTTTAACCCTTCGGGGGTAGAATTATCAAAAACGCTGAGACACGTATATTCATTCATTTGTCAGCCTTAACACAAAATTTGAAGATCCTAACTTCAAAACTGATCATTTCATTTAGGATAACATCCCCCCTCATCCCAAATTCCTGGCTACGGCCTTACCCACCACCTATCTCTACAATGAAAAACTGGCCAGTGAATAGTTTTTGGTATCAAAAGCTACAACAATGAATATAAATTTTGACATATTTCTAAAAGCTAGGTCCGGGCACACCGTAAATTATTTCTGAATAAAGTTGGCAAATATTTCTCTCTGGGCGATCATGGGCCGCTCGAAAGAATAGGGAATATGCATGATTTTTTTTTATTTCTTAAATTAATCGTTAACATCTTTATAACATAGAAAAAAATATAAATAGGCTTGAAAATAGTCAAATAATTTTTCAAAGTGAAATTTTAAACTTTGAATAAATTTGAGCCGTTCAAACGCCACCATTTTGCGCGCGCTTTTGATGACGTCATTGGTTGTGTCCCGTGTTTGTTTACTATAGCGTTTCAGTTACTTCATACTTAATTTGTAGTTTTAATTGCTATACAAATCATGGAAGAAGTTAAAAAACCTTCTTATTAGTATTGTATGGTACCGAAGTGCAAAAACATTATTAATAGTACACCCGATAAACTGTTTTTTCGTATACCACGCGTTGTGAAACAACGAAAAAAATGGTGTAAGATGATGAGAAAGTATAATGTATCTCCATTATCGGTTGTATTTTGTTGTGAAGATCATTTTAACGGAAGTATGATATATTTATGTACAAATCAAAATCAAATCAAATTTATTTATTTTAGGACAACTAGATCCAACGGTTAGTAATACAAGACTTAGAAACTATTGTTAGTACTTAAATTAGACAGGACAATGCTCAACATAATAATAATCTAAATTACATAAAAATACATTAGAATGTAATGTATTTTTATGTAATTAAGCACAAAAATACACAAAAATTTACACAAAAATACATAAAAATGCACAGAATTACCCCCGTGCTGAGACACCCCGCCCCCGTCAAGATAACCTATAGGGAGATACCTCCCTAACAGTCACCAGACGAACGAAATGCCTCAACACAGGAGCACGTAAGTCTTCTGCTACAGTTTTCAGGATGCTGTTGTGACTCCCCCGCACCCTTCTCATGACTGACACGACTTTCTTCCTAATGACGGCATGAAAATCGTCAGTATGAGCCTGTGCGAACATCCTCATCATGTACAGCTTAGTGTGAATTAGCTATTAAGCAGTAGAAAATTCGGTCTAAAACTAACCTAACCTAGTTTACAAAAGTTCATAAAAAAATTCTCTTGCTCATTCCTATTGTGGTTTTACGAAATTTTGATGTTTGTTAGGGAAGATACAGTTAATTATTATATGGAATATAACATAGTGAAACAGAAAGGAGGAAAATATAATCTACAAGCTATGCAACACAAACGACAAAGCTATGCAAGTCAATATTAAACTGAAGTACAGAAGTAAAGGTGTCAATGTACCTACTGAAAAGAACTTCACCAATACCTAATACTATCTGTTTTAAAAAGAAAATTGTTCGCTGAAACCCGGCTGATAGTACTTATATATCATCTTATTCTTCTGTTACATCCGCTGATTATGCACCAAGTTGTTCATTAAATTAAAAATAATTAATTAATAGAAATTCAGATATGTTGACATCATAAATGCATCTATTTTCGGTACATTATCCGATTGTGCTTTGACAAAACCAGTTTCTGTCATCGTCCTAGATTGACTACAAATATAATATTCACAAGTAATCACACAGAAATACAGTTTTAAACAATTTTTCTCACAAACACTACTAACACAGTATGAATATCAACGCCGATACATCCAATGACATGACCAATGACGTCACATTTCGTTTCGACCAATGGTGACGCGTTTTGTAAGTTTGAATTTACCTCCCTTATTTTTCATTTTTTATATAATATTTTCTGGGTTTAAATAATAACTAAATAAAAAAATACCTTTTAAGTATAATGTAAAGACAATAAAGAATCTAGAAAAAAATATTTGAGACAAATTTAAATTTTATGCATATTCCCTATTTGCTACGGGCCCCGCGCTTGCATAATCCGGCACTGCCTGCAGCAGTCCACATCTCGATTCTCGGAAACCCTCTTCGTGCTGCTACCAGCCACCCTGCGGAGATCGTCGCCCAAGTGCAACAATACGGCAAGCCCCTAGAGCAAGCAGACTGCTCAGAAACCCTGAAATCATGAAGAGTTTAGGTTAGAAAGGCAAGCCAACCTTTTGCTGGTATGAAAGTACCGCTACTACTTCGCTCCACTCATCCTGACGCGGCGTCCCAGTTTACGCTTGCCGGTTCGCGGTCTCCACTCAAGAACACAGCATTTAGTATTGATGATACATATGATTATAATTCCGTAAATAGGGCGCATGAATGGAGCGACGAGCGACGTATCTACTGAGTAACTATACGTCCAGCGTACCCTGGGCAGCAGTCAGCGAGCCCCCTGCTGACTGGCTAATCCTTTCACCGAGATGGCAATCTAAAGTCCACTTATAAAACCAGTTTTGTGCGTAGTCTCGGTCAACAACGAAGGGTTCTCACAAGACAAATCAGAAATTCTTTCCGATATCTATCGCAAAACTCACTGCGACATTCTTTGCGTCCTAGAGACCCACCGAGCTGAAACCCAAAGCCGGCCACATATCGATGGACTTACGCTTATTACCAATGATCGGAATAGGCTGACTATATTTGCCTAAACTTCGGAGAACAGAGACAGAAAATGGAGACTTCCTTACGACTATATTTTTTTTCCCGGGATTCGGGAAAAATTTTCAATAAGTTGAAAATAAGCTTTATTTAAGATGTGTAAAGGCTATTTTTAACTAAACTTGCAATTACCCGGGATTTTCACGTCAAATCCCGAAATAAATAATCTTACTTTACTTCATGTATTCAAAATCAAAATCAAAATATTTTTATTTCACATAAGCCTACATGGGCACTTATGAAACGTCGACAAAAAGGTGCACGGTTCGGGTTGGTCGTTTCCTATGGAGAAGAACCGGCAAGAAACTCCATGGTTACCGGCAAGAAACTCGAATCGATATCGACTCGTATTATTCGAATTATATTTACGATCCTTAAACAAACCGTTGCCGCGTTGTATCAAATTATTTTAATACATGATTTAAGTTAGATTAGTTTTAGTGAAAATTCCTAAGATTTGTTAATTGCAAGTTTAGTTAAAAATAGCCTTTTCACATCTTAAATAAAGCTTATTTTTAACTTACTGAAGATATTTCCCGAATCCCGGGAAAAAAATATAGTCGTAAGGAAGTCTCCACTTTCTGTCTCTGTTCTCCGAAGTTTAGGCAAATATAGTCAGCCTATTCCGATCACTGCTTATCACCGAGATCTGTCACCCGAAGCACGGTAACGCAGTGTAAGCATACTATCCACCCAGTGGCGGAGTTAGGGCCACTGACGCCCCGAGCAAGAATATTGTGGCGCCCACTTAAGGAAATCATTGTAAGTAGTATTGTTGTTGTGTTGTTGTTCTTTACCCCAATCTTTTTAAGTCGCGAGTTAATAGGCTTCTTCTGGGTAAGCTCGTTCCATCGTCGACCTCATCTCTGTCCTCAGGACTAGATTGAGGTCAAGAGTAGACCCATTTAATATAAAAAAAAGTGAAAATTTTTTGCTGAACCAATGTGAATGTATATTAAGAATTTCATCTTTCCTTTAACGTCAATGTAAAAAATCCATCTAAAAAAATCTCAATAAAAAATATGCATATGCACAGAGCGTAGAGCACAGTTTTGAGGGTTTGCACCAGGGGAGGCCAGAGACTCCAACTCCAGACCTTGGCGCCCCCCAGAATTTGTCGCCCTGGGCCGTCGCCCCATCGCGCCCCCCCCTAACGCCGGCACTGTATCCACCAAGTGCTCTAACGAGAATGGTAGCTCAGTTCTGGGCTCACACAATTTAGATTGCCATCGACGCGCTAAGAAGAAGATTCAGTAAATATATATTTACGGAGGTCCTCAATAGAACCTGATATTGAACTGTAATTTACAAAACTGTTGACTGCAAAAATACGAAAGACACATTTTCCTAGGATTACTGCATACGCATCCTGTTTGGATGATACCCACCTATTAGTTTAAACACAGGTAACGTATGCTCATTCTAATAAACCCACGTCAAAAGATACAAATAGACACAGAGCAAGACTTACTCAGAACAGTATTAACCACAAAGTGCCTATTCATTATTGCTAAATATAAGTGTCAATAATGGAAAACACACATTCTTTGTCGCACTGAGTTACCCATTATTTTTACTACTAGCTTTTCTTTATCTACTTGTAACTAAGCCACGTTGCTGAGTTGGTTTTATCGCTTCTTATTTTCCCTTCAATTATAGAAAACAATGATGTTCACCTTATTCCAGTAGCATTCCAGTGCTGGGATCTAATCCAGCGCTGGATTGCAACAGGAATAATCTAGATTAGGTTGGGTTTATTAAGTTTAGATTATTGTGAGAAATCCAGTCCAGTCACTGGATTGGTTTTCTACTTTTCAATACAGCTCGCCCTTTTCAGCTCAACTGGAATCTCCAATCCAGGGCTGGATTTAAACTTGACTAGTGAGCACGCATTGTGTTTATTCCTAAATCTATACTAATATTATGAAGAGGTAAAATTAGTTTGTAAGTTTTTATGTAGGGGGTAGGGGTATTCTTCATAACTAATAATCCAATTCTAAAAAATATTTTACTGGCAGATAGCTAAACAATAAACAATATTTATTGTTTTGAGGCTTAAACCACAGCCGGCTCACCGGCTCTTTGCTTGAGCTACATTATTCGTTGGTGCTATAGGCTCATATAGATTTATATCATGCATATTAGCCGAGCTATCACAATTTTTGCTGACGAAGTCACGGGAGAAGTGCTAGTTCCTAATAAGTGTTTTTCACCAGGAATTATCAGGATCCGCCTTGAGTCTGTTTTTGACCCGATTGAGTGCCTCCTATTCCAGGACACTTAAAACATAACTGGCGAAATGTGATTGTAGGTACTATAAGGTACACAGTATCTGCCCAGCCCTTCGGAGATTACGGGCGTGAAGTTCTGTAAGTCATCATCATCATCTTCATGCCCTTGTCCCATTCTGTTTGGGGTCGGCGCAACATGTTTTATTCTTCCATTCTCCCCTGTCAGACGTCACGGCATCATTTACTCCTTTCTCTTGCATATCAGTCCTCACTCCTCACACAATCCATCTATCTTTTCTTTGGCCTTCCTCTCCTTCTCCATCCAGCAGCAATCATGTCCAACACCTTTTAGTCACATGCGTTTCATCCCTCCTCATTACATGTCCATACCAAGACAAACGACTTCCTTTCATTTTTTTTGTAACAGGCGCCACTTCGTGAAGTTCTGGATGTAAGTTTATATTTTTAAGAGCTAATAGCAACATCATACGCAGCCGACAAAACGCACTGAACTATGTTGGGGTCGGCTTCCAGTCTAATCGAATGCAGCTGAATACTAATATTTTACATGGAACGACTGCCTATCTGGCTTACCTTTGACAGTTGTAAATTTTTGCGATTTTTTTTTAGTGAGAGTATAACATCAATGTATGTGACTTAGATTTCTGCCTACCTTTATTGAACGGACACCTCCTTTGTCGTTATGTATAAACAGTGACATCTATTTTTTCTATGTGGAACTACTAAGTGGCGTGAGTTTGTGTTGCGAACTTAACTTTGTTGCCGGTCAATTTGGTAACTATTTGGCGCAGAAGACAGATGGCGTTGATTGTGCTGGCCTGATTGCATGGATGGTAGCTTGAAAATGGCGCTGACAGAAATAATAATGCTGCTAATACAAAAGTAAGCCTTCATATTCATAATGGTAAGTGATAATGCTACCTAAGGTAATGTCAGAGACATTTGTTAATGAGTTTCTCTCATAAAGGGTGCAAAAACACAATTAACGAAGCTGAGAGAAATTTTTTTTCGTCATTGCTATATTTTTTTAGTTCTGTACCCTACTGAAGAGTTAGTTACGGAGAAATTGTTGAAAATTTTTCACAATTTTTTTTTTGTAGCCTTTATCGTCCAACTGCTGGGGGAAAGCCTCCGCCAATTCCTTCCATGTGCTCTTTTCCCAAGCCTCCTCGAACCAGCCCTCACGGTACGCGTCCAGATCGTCTCGCCACCTTTTTCTAGGCTGGCATCGGCGACGCCGTCCGTCTTCTGAAACCATCGTGTGGACTTTTGCCCAAAAGTTTCAAATCTTATTTCTTTACATTTAAAAAATCCATGACTCTTGTACCATTCAATGTATCAGCACAATTTTTTGAGTGCGTTACATGGAGAGTTACCGTGAAACGTAATTTTTCACACCAAAAAAAAGTCGGGCTATCATATCTGCATAGTGTTACTTAGTTTGAGTTTGATGTACAGAATGTACTTGGTTGACGCCTTCGCGAAGGGTCCGTTTACACCTAGTATAATTATCTAGATAACGCTGAAATATCTCATGTGGCTGAAATTACACCGGCTCTTACACCCTTCAAGCTACACAACGCGGTTTGGCAGAAATAGGTGGTGGATGGTGCAAATGCTCTAAGTACCTAGAATGTTGTCTGATTTGTAAAATTGTAAAATTGATTTTGAAAATCCAAGAGATTTAAAAGACTTATAGAGCGGACATTGGGAATATTTTCATACAAACATTTTTATCCTGAACATTTTCGATTTTGACACACGAATGCTACCTGACAAGCGGGCGTATGACACTAGAGAGACCGATTTGTTACTAAGTAGTAACAAGTATTGGATTACGATTTTCTACGTCTTGTCCCGACTGTCGCTGGTAAATATTTAAATGTCTTTGTTGAAAAATAAAACACTTTTACACGTCTCAACTATCTCCTGCCGTTATCTCAATTAATTTGGGGTTGGCGCAGCATGTCTTCTCCTACCATACTTCTCTGTTACTCACCATCAAAATCAAAATCAAAGCATTTATTTCAAGTAGGCCCGTTACGGGCACTTTTGAACTGTCGAAACCAAGACTACAATGAAATGTAGCTACAGTCCCAGTCACAAGGCATAAAAACTGTGAAAGTACAGTAGTTGCCCATTCCCTAAAGTAGATCTCTATGGAGAAGAACGGGCAAGAAACTCCATGGACACTCTTTTAAATCAGAATATTTTTACAAAACCTTGGTTACATCATTCATGTTGAGATGGTACATTATGTGAGAACGATGTAGCAAGATGTGCACGTTAAAAGTGTCCATAGTAAAAACAAAGAAAAGAACAATTATTCAAAAAATATAATAATTAATTCAAATAAGCCGTGGCAACCAAGAGATGACCAGTCACAGCTGACAGCGCCCATTCACGAACATGACGCATGTATCCGCACCATCCAAATCAACCATTTTGAAGGGATCTAAATGATCCGACACACGCGCCACCATCAGCGAGACATTTGAGTGAGCATGACTTAACCGCCAGGGCACATTCAAGTAAAAAAAAGACGTAGGTTTCCAGCGAATGATAGTTTTCTATTACGTAGTAAGTACTCACATAATATGGGCTATGCGGTTATATAATACACATACATCTTAGCAGTCACCTTCTTTCTTGCCATTTCATCCTTCACACAGTCCATCCATGTACTTATGTACTTACATTACTTTTGAATCCGAATAGTAATGTATTTTTTTTACCTTTTTAAGCGTTTTGAGTCGATTTGAGAATGAGAGTTGATTATCTAGTTAATAGAAAAGTCAATCACGTGTTTCATGAATTAACACAAATTATTGTACAAGTCACTGTAAATCCAATTAGAAAATGTTGTAAACACAAGTTTTTATACGCTCATCTTTCTATAGTGTCTATAGTTTCTATAAAAAACGAATCGGATTCATTTTCCATTTCATTTAAATCGGAAACACTGGATTTCCGAGAAAACCGTCATTATAGACTCGATTACATTTTTTGTTTATATTTTGAATGGAAACTAATTGTTTTGTTTTGTAAAAATCCCCGGGCCTGTTTAGAAGACTAGCGTATAGCGTCTCGGGCGTCGGGGGCCACGTGGTGGCTCTCGGCCACCGTAGGCGCGGCCTTGTGGACGGCGAGTAATGGGCTAGCTCGCCGTCCGTCCGTCTTATGACGACAGGCCGTGTCGATGACGCGTTCGTGTTCCACGCGCGCCTCAAAGAGATGTCAGCACACAGGAGGGGCCCGCAAGGGTCGATGCCTTCCAGGGCTGCGGGACTGTTCGAAAGAGATCGCGGCCCTGGAACACAAATGGCAAAAGAAGGAACATGGATGGGTTTTAGTCAGTAAAAGTCTGACACTCCCTTCCACTCCGCTTAATGCGGGAGGAGTCATTTGATGATTTCTCATCCCAAAAAAAAAGGGTATAGCGTCTCAATTATTTGATACCTAGATACAGTGGTGTAGTTAGTCCTAATAGGGTCCTGTATCAACATTTTTTGGGGGCCTTTGAACCCGGCGTAGCCCAAAAAGAAGATATTGAAGTAACGATTTTTAATAAATTAAAATACATCGACCCCCAAATCTGTAAAAAGAATACTTTAGTTTTTAATTAGCATTAGGATTAATTATTTAAATTCCATGTTTGCTGTGTGGACTCAATTGTTTATTATTATTTTTAATGGTTAATACTAAGCCAACAATATGTTGTTTTGTACGCCATAAATGGCAAAACATGTTAATCTACCTGTTATTTTAAGACCTTGCACATATCATTTGGTGTATACTCATGTTTTATAATAAATAAATATTCTATTCTAGTATATTCTATTTTATTCTACATAGCATCCTGACTGGCATCGCGATAGTTGTCAATGATTTTACTAAGAGAATGTAAGAGCGACCAAAAGGTTGGAGTTTTTTGGCCGAAATAAGTTAAATTATCATTATGAGCCTTTTATCAATAAGAATTTTACGTTACAGGAAGATTTTATAATTAACACTAGAAACGGGATATTTACCATGTCCACTGTTTGTTTTGACGTACCCGCAATAACTTCAGTTTATCCGTGATCATGGTGCTTGCAACAGCGCCGAAATATCGGGAACTCAAAACAAACAGTGGACATGGTAAATATCCCATTTCTAGTGTTAATTATAATGTTAGTGACCATGACAGTTTAAAAACTTATATCAGGAACATTTTGTGGGGTTTTTTCCACTACACTTCGGTGGCCCGTGTTTCTCGGAGCGCCCGTTTGATATCTACAGCTGATACGGCGGTTGCTACGCCCCTGCCTAGATAGAATGGCACTAGGTTGTTTTCTACGTGAAATGTCTTGTTTTTCATATTTGCAATAATAAATTAATTAGTAAGCATAATCATACTACTATTATACAACCACCTAAAATAACATTACATTAATATTCTTCTTCAATTTTACAAATGCGACAATTTGTGAGATTGGATGTTTGTTAATCTTTCACGCAAAAACTATTGAATGGATGTGGATGGAATTTGGCACACAGATAGTTTGTAACCTGGATTAACATAGGATACTTTTTATCCCAGTAATACGATCCCGTGGGACAATTACCGATCTCAACGCGGATGAAGCCGAGGGCATAATGTAGTAAAGAATATTTTATCTGTTTGCTCCGTAGGTATACATGCGTCTCACCTGTTCAAAATTATCAACCTATGTAGAAGTCTTTAAGTCTTCGGATTTAGGTTGTTCAAAGCAAAAAAATTGATGCAAGCACGACATATGGATCATATGGACTATGGACGCTACTAATGTTATGTTGAAAAACAAAAAAAAAGTTTATCTGTCAAAATTGAACGCGTGTTAAAAGTTTCGTGTCCGTTCTCTCGACAGGAGTTGATCCTGGCTGCAGGATCAAGTCATGTCTGACAAAGATATATATTGTCACCAGAACCAAAGGTGTGTGCAAAATTTCAGGTCAATCGGTTGGGGGGAACTGGTTTGAAATTCAGTTGGAAGATTTGACCAATACATACAAACCAACAAACAAGACAAATTAAATTATAAAGGTTATAAAACTTGAAAAAAAAAATTGACATTCTCTTCATCTGTTGAAATTTGTAGGAAAACCAAGCGCTTTACAAGCAATAGCCACTTGTCTACGGCCTCTGGGAATTTTTACTCCACTGAAACGGAGACGCTAAGTGCTAAGTGGGAAGCAGACGAGATGCTTAGCAGCTAGGGTACATCCACCGAAGCTGTGCTGAGATGCGTAATGCGTACTCACGTCTCTTCTACTCTCTGCTCTGTGCTTCTGCCTGTTTGGCCTAAGCAAATATCCTTTTGAACGCCATTGACACACATATATTGACAAACAAGCTCACCCTGTACGCCAACAACACAAATATATGGTCAAAAAATGTGCAGTGCACTTTATCAAGAAATAAACAATTAAATACATAATAATAATTGTTTTTTTAACAGGCTGTACTTCAGTGAGTGTGCCCAAGAGCTCCACGAGATCATTCCACCATCTCCCTTCTTCCATCGGGAGTCCAGACGTACTGCGGGTTATCACCCATTCCTTGTTGATGTTCCACACATTCGCACGAAGCGCTTTGCTTACATCGTTTATTATGCGCACAGCCAAGAATTCCCTGCCTTCGTCAGTGTTCCCAAGTTCATATCACCCCAATCTATTTAAGTCGCGAGTTAATAGGCTTCTTCTGGGTAAGCTCGTTCCATCGTCGACCTCATCTCTGTCCTCAGGACTAGATTGAGGTCGAGAGTAGGCCCATTTAGTATATTAAAAAAAAAATAGTTTGGAATTCTTTTTCTTTTATTTGCGGTGGAATTGTGACTTGGCGAGGAGGGCACGCGCGTGCTTTTATGCTCTGGCTTTCAAAAGGATATGAGAAATCTCCTCTCCCCTCTGTTCTACATTTTCCACTAAAACTAAGCGGAAACGAGAAGTCGAATTATCTAAATTGTTTTGTTGGTTTACAACGAATCTCTTTTTCTCAACTCGCAACTTAAGTGCTGTATTGCTATTGTCTTCTCCATACGAGTCATAAATGTATTGCATTGCTTTCAACTACGGAAAAGTCAATCCTGTTGCCATTCGTTTTGGAAATATGAAAGAGTTTGGCAATTGGCAAGTTTCTAAGCCTTTTGGGCTAACGCTTTTCATTTAGACTGACTTGACACGCTTAGGAGAGGAGGGAAGAGCTCATGGCTTAATAATAACAGCTACTCGGATCAATTTTTTAGGTTAAGCCGCGCTTGCTTAGGTTCTCCGAGTTTCATCCGTGCCTCGGAAAGCACGTTAGGCCGTTGGTCCCGGCTGTCATTTGTAGATCTTTGACAGTCTTTACATGTAGTCAGTGGCCTGAAACTCTGCAAACCATCAGTCTTGTTAAGGGGTATCGTATTACCCAGTACTAATACTAACAGGGTTGTGGAGGACCGATTGACAGTCGCTCCATGTAAAATACTGGTATTCAGCTGCATCCGGTTAGAATAGAAGCCGACCCCAACATAGTTGGAAAAGGGCTAGGCGGATGATGACACGCTTGGAAGAATACACTCGTCTTTACTCACTATTTTAATCTAGATATTACATAATAACACAATATTCCACTCCCTATGTAAACACATCAAAACCACAACATAAACTAAAATCATTATTTCTTCTTAAAATACTACTACGTACTTCTTACTACAAAAACAAAAATTAATATCACTATAAAAATATTAAATGGGTCTTATCAAAATAATAATCAATAACTTAATGAGACTAATGATCGCCCCCGGCTACGCTTGTCTTTTACAGTGTTTTGGTATAAAAATCAAGTTCATATTAACAGATGCTAACAGATAAGCAAGCTGTCATTTCCTCGAAATCGCATCGTAGATTTCGTTAGATTCCTGTTTTAAATGCATTTTAAAATCAAAATCAAACGCAATGACTTCCTGTAAACTGTCTGTATTTTGTGTGTACATTAAATTCACGTCGTTTTTGCAACGTAGAAACTTCAGAACAGTATGCCTTTTGGCAAAGGCCTCCTCTGGTTCTTTCCACTGGTTTCTGTCACGAGCCACTCTCCTCCAATTGGGGCCCGCTGTTTGTTTAAGCTCATCTTCCCATCTTCTTTTCTATTTCCCCTTGCTGCGTTTACTGTCCCTTGGGTACCAGTCGGTTATTACTTTACTCCATTTCTCTGTATTTGCTCTCATCATGTGGCCAGTCCATCCTGGTCAAGATGTCCGGTAGCTTAGTTTTTGCTCTCAATTGTTCGTTTCTTACATGTTCTGCTTTTTGTATGTTTGTCATGCTACGTCTCATGGCTCTTTGGTAGTATTGCAATTTGTTTCTGTGTTGCTTCGTCAGTGCCCAAGTTTCACATCTGTAGGTATGTTATACATGCGTCGGGGGCCTCGTGGTGGCTCTCAGCCACCGTAGGCGCAGGCCTGTGGACGGTGAGTAATGGGCTAGCTCGCCGTCCGTCCGTCTTATGACGACAGGCCGTGTCGACGGCGCGTTCGTGTTCCACGCGCGCCTCAAAGAGATGTCAGCAAACAGGAGGGGTCCGCAAGGGCGACGCCTGCCAGGGCTGCGGGACTGTTCGAAAGAGATACCGCGGCCCTGGAACACAAAGGGCAAAAGAAAGAACATGGATGGGAAGTCTGACACTCCCTTCCGCTCCGTCCAGAGCGGGAGCAGTCATTTGATGATTTCCCATCCCAAAAAAAAAACAAAAAAAAAGGTATGTTATACAGGGTAGTATGCACATGTTGAAAACTTTTCACTTTGTAGCCTGTAGCCATTCCTAAGTCTATGGATTTCATGATATCTTTTAGTGGTTAATACTTTCTCCAACTGCTATACTTGTGTTAACTTCGTTATTGGTTTGATCTCTTGGTGATATTATTTGGCCTAGATATGTGTATTCATCTACATTTGTGGTGTTCACTAGAAACACTAGTTAGGGTTTAGAATAAAACCACCAAATTATCAGTTAGTAGATGAACTACTTTAAGGGTACGTGCACTCGCTGCCCGGGATAAGTAAGAACTATTGGTGACGCAATCATAAAGCTCACGCTACGTTTATTAGTGTATCACATCTCAAGTGGTTTTCACAACATGTATAGATTTTTTTTTGGAAGAAGTCCAGGGTGTATCGGCTGTACTGAAGTATAGCTACAGCGCCATTTTAAAGACACTCCACTGCAGCTTATTGTTATTTTCATGTAAAAATCGAGAACTCGTTATCGGTTACGTAATCTACACTAATATTATAAAGAGGAAAAAATTGTATCTTTGTGTGTGTATATGTTTGTAATGAATAAACTCAAAAACTACTGTGCCGATTTCAAAAATTCTTTTACCATTGGAAAGCTACATTCACCCTGAGTAACATAGGCACCCGTGCAAAGCCGGGACGAGCCGCTAGTTTTATATATAGTAGTATCGTAATTATGTCTGGCTCCTTAGAGAGACCAAGACCTCTAAGTTTGTTTCGGCTGTTTCATCTCAGAGTAGTCAGGTACGAACAGCGGCCTCATGTAGTTTAAAAAAAAATAACGTGTAAAAGCGTTTGTAAAAACCTATTTGAAAAATAAACATATTTTTTTATTATTTAAAGCCAATAAAGGAAAATAAAAAAATTATTGCTTATCCAACAATAATTGTTTAAACTGTAAATATTTAAACTATTATCTGCCATAATTTAAAGTAAGTGTAAATCTGTCTTACAGGCTAGCACTGCATAGATCTAAACATATTTATAGTAGTTTATTCCCACAAAACGGCACGGAAGAGACAAACATCGAGGAGTTGAGGGCGCATCTTCAACGGAGACCATGGCTTGTCTGCGTGGAATAGCGCTACCTCTGTGCCTCTAGCAAATCTAGGTGTGCCACAAGCACTGTACTATAAAATTAATATCTAATTAAATAAAATTAATAAGTTTAAAATAACATAACGTGGTCAAACTAACATAAATAATAAAAGTAAAATTCAATAGAACAAAACAAAGAGACACAATAGCACAGACAACGACTAAAATTAAAAAAAAACATTCATCTAAACAATTAAATAAAATTGAAATGTGTTTTTTAATATCAAATTAACAGCTTTTAACTGAATGCGTATGAAAATATATACAGCACTTACAATTTTTGTCTGTCTGCTTGTTCCGGCTAATCTCCGAAACGGCGGGACCGATTTTAACGGGACCATTATTTGCAGATAGCTGATGTTGTAAGTTCTACTTTAGGCTACTTTTATTAAACACTTGAAATTGTTATCAAAATCATATTCAAAAAAGGAAAGTAATCTTTTTTTGTAATAATTTCACGCGAACGAAAGTCGCAGGTACTTAAACAATAAAAAAAAACCAGCCAAGTACGACTTGGACTCGCGCACCGAGAGTTCCGTATAATGTTGTAATTATTTTGTTATTAAACTACATATTTACGGTTAAAATTTTTGCCCTTTACTTGTGCTATACAATGCTTCTTTCCAAATTTCATGATTCAACTGGAAGTACCCTATAGATTTTGATTCTTTTGAGAGTATCGAAATATGCGTTTTTTGCGGCAAATACAGCCGTATCTTTTTTTACGTTAACTTATAAGTTTCACAGCTTCAAGGGACTGTAGACTTGAGTATATTGTGCAAGCCAGGTATTCATTTTACGGGCCTGTGGACGGTGAGTCGGGCCTGTGGACGGTGAGTAATGGGCTAGCTCGCCGTTCGTCCGTCTTATGACGACAGGCCGTGTCGACGGCGCGTTCGTGTTCCACGCGCGCCTCAAAGAGATGTCAGCAAACATGAGGGCCCTGCAAGGGCCGATGCCTGCCAGGGCTGCGAGACTGTTCGAAAGAGATACCGCGGCCCTGGAACATAAAGGGTAAAAGAAGGAACATGGATCGTTTTTAGTCAGTAAAAGTCTGACACTCCCTTCCGCTCCGCCCAGAGCGGAAGGAGTCATTTGATGATTTCCCATCCGAAAAGAAAAAGGTATTCATTAAAGTTTCTTTTTTGATACTTATTACACAATGATTAGAAACATTGGCTTACTCTAAACAGACATTGGACTTAAACAGGATGCTCAACATCGATTTTATATTATAATTTCATATAAAAATTATTAATTTGTGATATGTAAGATGTCCTCTCAGATAAGATGTGTTTATCAAATCATATTATTTGATATACGGACCGACAGTGCGTCATAGTTTAACTTCAAAAACGTAGTTAAAAAAATTCCTTCGATTTTTACATAACGTATCTAGTTTTGGGGATGTGCCTCTGTCCCAGTGTCTGTAAATTACTATAATTCATACATAAATAAGATCACGCCCGTAATCTCCGAAGGGTTAGGCAGAGGTGTACCTAATACTACTCCCACATTTCACCCCAGTTGTGTTTAAGTCCCATAGAAAAAGGGGGCGAACCTATTACTATGAACCGGGCACAAATCCAGTGGCTGGTACTGAGAAATTTTCGATGTTAAACTCAACAACACTTTGCCCGACCCGGGAATCAAACCCAGGACCGCATACTCAGCAGTCACGCTTACACCCACTCGCCCAACGAGGCAGTATGATTGTGAAAACCTAGACCCTACCACCCACACTCACTCATATAAAAAAGCATGTGCGTCCCAATAGTGGGGCTGTTACAGGATGATTATCCTATTAATTCACTTTCATAATAATATTATAAATGCGAAAGTTTGTGAGATGGATGGATGGATGTTTGTGAATCTTTCACTCAAAAACCTACTGAACGGATTTGAATGAAATTTTGCACACAAATAGTTTATAACCTGGATTAACACATAAGATTCATTCTATCCCGGTAGTATGATGTGGGACAATATTTTCGAACTTCATTCAGCCGCGGCCATAAAAATACTAGGTATCGTATGCATTGCAAAAAAGGTTTTGTAAAATATTCTGATTTAAAAGAGTGTCCATGGAGTTTCTTGCCCGTTCTTCTCCATAGAGATCTACGTTAGGGAATGGGCAACTACAGTACTTTCACAGTTTTTATGCCTTGTGACTGGGACTGTAGCTACATTTCATTGTTGTCTTTGTTTCGACAATTCAAAAGTGCCTGCAAGTGGCCTACTTGAAATAAATGCTTTGATTTTGATTTTTGATTTTGATTTTGCAGATAACATAACTACGATAAACTAGAAAATCCTAGAGAGAAATGACTTTCTTTAAACAATATTTAAGGTTTTCCGGATTCCGGTGATATTAAAAGCTCAAGGCATATCATTTAAAATCTTTTCATTTTATTTTGTCTCTAAGATTGAATACATCGGCGTAATTATCCGTTAATATTCATACAAGCGCACATATGCACTACACTAAACAGAGTTCATGAGATGTAAGAGTCACAATAGTTGTGGAATATTCAAAATTACAGCTCTAAAACGCAGTTTAAATATACTGATCGCTTTCAGTTTTATTGGTGATATTCGCCCTCTGAAGAGGTTGCATATGTTGGAGAAAAAACAGCCAAGCTGAAGTGGGAGTGGGATGGCCACGTAGCACGAATGCGTCCGAAGAGATGGGCAACCATCGCCACTCACTGGACGCTTGTCGGACAAAAAGCTGTCGAGGTAGACCACGGCAAAGGTGGTGTGACGATCTGATCTCGTTTGCAGAGCGAACATGGCCAGACATCGCACAGAACAGAGAAGTTAGGAAGGAGAATGGGTAGGCCTTTGCCCAGCAGTGGGACACTCAAATAAGCAAACAAAAAAAAACCCTTGGATACTACCTCCAAAACACATGCAAACACCACATTTAATGCGTCCCTACCCATCCCATTCCACCTTCTGAGGATCTACCACCTTTTTTTTTACTGACTGAAACCCATCCATGTTCCTTCTTTTGCCCTTTGTGTTCCAGGGCCGCGGTCTCTTTCGAACAGTCCCGCAGCCCGAGGATCTACCTGCAGTTCCGTTTACTAACCTGGAAGTCTCGTAACTGACTCCGGATACAGGTTTGTCGAAACATGGAAGACCTACTCAGCTGGAGATTTATAGACAATTCTAGCTTGGATAGCAAATGTGGTACAGTTCCAGAGACAATGGATCACATGATATCGCCAAAAATATAATACCCAAAACAAAAGAAAAAATAAAATAAATAAAAACAATAAATAAATGCCCAAGGCATTAAGTCCGCCTTTGTACATTATGTGCATAAAGTTTTAATAAATAAATAAATATCGTGTCCTGCACTCTGATGACTGCATATGATGGGGATTGATGTACGCTAGTGATACAGCGGTGTGGTAGCTAATTTCTGGGCCCACTTATTAAATGCTAGCTTATGCCCGCGGCATCATACTACCGGGATAAAAAATCCTATGTGTTAATCCAGGTTATAAACTATCTGTGTGCCAAATTTCATTCAAATCCGGTCTGTAGTTTTTAAGTGAAACAGTAACAAACATCCAGACATCAACATCCTCATAAACTTTCGCATTATAATATTATGTAGAAAGTAGGATTGCCATTAACATGTTCAGAAGATCACATTTTAATACTTCCAGAATAAGGTATTAATAACGAAATTTACTTTTAATTTTTAGTAATTTTATTTTTAGTAAAACTTAAAATATCAGCCATCATTATATCGACACAGATAACGATCAACAATTTGAAGTTTACACGGAAAATCTATTAAAAGTATGAGCGATGAATGAATTTTTATTCTAGTTCTCACATCCTCTTAGTGGTAGCGGCTTAGTGACAAGCGGTAGCGATATTTGATAGATGAAATAAGTAAATATCTGCTTATATGACTTTTTTTGACTGGCCTGTTGGTCTAGTGGTTAGTGATCCTGACTGCTAGGACGGAGGTCGTGGGTTCGATTCCCACACAGGATAAATATTTGTGCGATGAGTACGATTATTTGTTCTGTATCTGGGTGTTTAATTTATCTATAATATGTATGTATTTAGAAATATATAAGTATGTTTATCAGTTGTCTGGTTGCCATAGTACAGGCTCTGCCTAGTTTGGGATCAGATGGCGGTGTGTTGGTTGTCCCAAGATATTATTAATTTAGTTTTGTGGATATTAATAAAATTATGATTTTGTAATACATGTTTTAATGTTATAAATACATTAAATACCTCTATGACCCCTGTACTATCCAATGCATCAGCATAATGATTTAAGTGCGTAACATTGAGTAAAACCGTAAAACGAAAAGTAGTTTCCCAGCAATAATTTTTGTGTAGAGTTACTTAGTTTGATGTACAGAATGCTTGGTTGACGGCATTGTGAAGGGTCCGTTTACACCTTGTATCATATTTTCGTGTCTGTATGTGTGACTGCTTTGGTAATGAAGGCCAGTTTTGTCATTAATAAATAAATAAATAATATCTTGGGACAACCAACACACCGCCATCTGATCCCAAAATAGGCAGAGCCTGTACTATGGCAACCAGACAACTGATAAACATACTTATATATTTCTAAATGCATACATATTATAGATAAATTACACACCCAGATACAGAACAAATAATCGTACTCATCGCACTAAGATTTGTCCTGTGTGGGAATCGAACCCACGACCTCCGTCCTAGCAGTCAGGGTCAATAACCACTAGATCAACAGGCCAATCGAAAATTATGCAATTTAAAAAGAAAACAAAAACACTATACATACTCTGATAGAATTAACGGTGATACAGTTGAATTGACAACTACAACAAAATTTCTCGGCGTACACATAGACAATTTGAAAAGGCAAAATCATGTCGAGTTTGTTTGCAAAAAAGTGTCACAGTCATCTTATAGTTAAAATGCTAGCGAAAAAGGTCAATCTTAATACATTGCTCGTAGCTTATCATAGTAATGTTGCTTCTAGGCGCAGATATGCCATCATATTCTGGGGTAATATTACCAACTGGGATAAAGTTTTCAAATGTCAAAAAAGATGCGTGCGAGCAATGTGTGGTCTCAACAGAACTGACGGCTGCAGGGAATACTTTAAAAAATACTTACCGTGCCATCTTTGTATATTTTTGAAATGGCCCTGTTTATTAGACATCACCCATCACTATTTTCGTTAGAGCACAGATCGCGAAATAGAAGTCATTTGTATGATAACCTTACCAGTCAATATAGAACTACCCTCTTTAGGAAAAGTGTGTTTGCTATGGCCACAAAAATCGGCAATAAGATTCGTAATGACATAAAAGAATGTAGCAATTTTTCATGTCTATAAAAATAAATTGTTCCAATTTTCAAATAGAAAATTGTTATTACTCTATTGCTGAATTTTTATCGATTAGAACTTTTTAAATGTTTCATGTCCGCTTGACGATAATTTATTGTTGTAGATTGTTTTGTGTCTGTCATGCATTAATAATAATAATAGAATTTATATTTAATCTGAAATGGAATTTATATATTTGATATAAATTTTAGAATCGTAGGAGCTCGTGGCTAAATTAATAATAACTGCCGCTCAGGTCGATCTTTAGGTTAAGCCGCGCTTGCCTAGGTTGGGCCGTGGATGGGTGACCATCATTACATACCGAGTTTCCTCCGTACCTCGGAAAGCACGTTAAGCTGTTGGTCCCGGCTGTCATTTGTAGATCTTTGACAGTCGTTACAGGTAGTCTCTGGCCCGAGTCTGACAAGCAGTCTTACCAAGGGTATCGTATTACCCAGTTTAACTGGGTTGTGGAGGTCAGATAGGCAGTCGCTCCACGTAAAATACTGGTATTCAGCTGCATCCGGTATTCCGGTTAGACTGGAAGCCGACCCCAAAATACTTGGGAAAAGGCTAGGTAGATGATGATAAATTTTAGAAACATATTTTATAAAATCATATTTTAATAATAATAATTTTATAAAATTTTGTATGTCCAAGTGGCTGATCATGGAATGACCATTATTAGTATTTACTTATGTAATGAAAACCTACATGTTACCCATGTATCACAAATAAACGATTTGATTTGATTTGTGTTTCTGAAAAAACTTGTGAAAAAGTTGGATCTTTGATATACAATACTTCCGTAACTAAGAGGTTTCCAGAACCATAATAGTAGTAGTTTTAGGCCGGAGGTCGTGGGTTCGATTCCCACACAGGACAAATCTTTGTGCGATGAGTACGATTATTTGTTCTGTATCTGGGTGTGTAATTTATATATAATTATGTATGTATTTAGAAATATATAAGTATGTTTATCAGTTGTCTGGTTGCCATAGTACAGGCTCTGCCTAGTTTGGGATCAGATGGCGGTGTGTTGGTTGTCCCAAGATATTATTATAGTTTCATGGTCCAGGACAAAAAAATATCGCAATGGCGGGGAGAATGAAAAGTGCCTTTCGGCTTCGTTAAGATCTTTTTACACGCATTATGCAGCTTTACATGCACTGATAACTCATCATCTGCCTAGCCTTTTCCCAACTATTTTGGGGTCTGCTTCCAATCTAACCGGATGCAGCTGAATACCAGGATTTTACGTGGAGCGACTGCCTATCTGACCTCCACAACCTAGTTAGTTCTGGGTAATACGATACCCTTTGGTAAGACTGGTTGTCAGACTTTCGGGCCACTGACTACCTGTAACGACTGTCAAAGATGTACAAATGACAGCCGGGACCAACGGTTTAACGTGCTTTCCGAGGCACGGAGGAAACTCGGTGTGTAGCGGGTGGTCAGTCATCCAAGGGGTATCGTGTTACCCAGTACTAACTGAGTTGTGGTGGTCAGATAGGCAGTCGCTCCGGTTAGATTGGAAGCCACTGAACATAATTGGGAACAGGCAAGGTAAATTGTAACCAACAGATCTTTGTAGCATTTTGTATACTTAGTCTGTGTACCAAAAACGTGACAGATTTGTTTATTTATTTATTTATTTATTTGGTACACCAACAGCAGTAAGAATTAATGTGAAACAATAAAAATAACAGAAAAGTGTTGGTATGTATGCCTATTATAGGTATACACATCATTCACCATAGGACAACAACATAATATAACAAATCTTAATTATAAAGTAATACAATAATAAAAATTAATGATGGAAGTCATACAATTTGGATATTGTTTATAAAATTTACTTACGACTAAATGAGATGAAATGAATTATAAGATATTTGTGTTATGAGTCTGATAACTGAATTTTTATTTACATTTTTGTTAACTAGCTGCAAATATTAAAAAACGTTATGTTTCAAACGGATAATTGAAAATCTTGCTACGAAGCGCTACGGTTTTTTGCTACGAGTCAATTTTTGGCTACGCCATTCGCTACACAATGACATTTTCAGTTCTGTCGCTATTACATTAAATCTTTTTATCAGTTAATCAATATGAATAAAACAAAAGTCCTATCGCTGTTTACATTAAATCTCTTTATCAGTTAATCAACGTGAATAAAACAAAAGGAAACGTTTTGATGAGTAACGTGTATGAAATGTAGTATTGAGAATAGTAATGAGTTTGAAATAGTAGTATGAACATAATAATGAGTCTGAAAATATGATCTAAGTTTACCTTCAAGGTTTATTTTCAAGGTAATTAAATTATGAATATGAATAATTTAAATGAAGTGTAACTAAAACACTACCAAGGCATCGACGTAGCCCGAAGAATTGTCAAACTTAAGTGGCAATAGGCAAGACATATTGCTAGCAAAACGGATGGCCAATGGGGCCGAAAAGTTTTGGAGTGGCGACCGCGAACCCGAAGACGTTGCGTTGGAAAGCCTCCCACTACGTGGCCCGATGACCTGGTGCAGGTTGCGGGGATCCGCTGGATGCGAGACGCACGGGACGCGCCAATGATGCAACACTTAGGGGAGGCCTATGTTCAGCCGTGAACGTCTTTTGGCTGAAATGATGATGATTATGATGATAAACTAAATGATTTTATGACTCAAACCATTGCCAAGGTCGTAACCACGAGAATTTCATCGCCACTGCTCTTAAGACGGTGAAGGAAAACATCGTGGGCGTGCCCCAGAACCCGGAATTCCGGCTAATCTCCAAAACGGCTGAACCGATTTTGACGGGACTTTCAGGTAGCTGATGTTATAAGGTCTAACATAGGCTACTTTTGTTTTTAGAAAATTAATTAGGGTTCCGTACAAAAATTTAAACCTTTGAAATTGGTAAAAAAATTCTATTGAAAAAGGGAAGTAAGTAACATTTTTTTTTAATAATAATTTTACCCGAACGATGATCGCGGGCAACAGCTAGTTCAGTATAACAGTTCATTCAAATCGCTATTCTCCCCGCTCCGCTTATCACACAGCCCGCACCGCTTGGCTTGGCGGCGCTACATCCCCTATATAAACGTTACAGTAGACTGCCACCGGACAGTATTGTCGCACCCTGTGTATAAGTTGACGCCTTTAAAAAATACAAAGAAAAAAATTGTCGTGTCAGTTTCGAGTTATTCACGTAAGTTGATATTTATTTTATTTTAAGTGTAGAAAATAGTATTTATGTAATATGTAGAAAAAAAGTTTTCGCTTAGTTAAAGTTTATATGGAGAAGGAGTGCATTAAAAAAAATATAACAGTCGAATTTAAACCATTGGGGGATCCCTAGTTTGTATATACAGTGTTTATTGGATGCATTTACATTTTTTATTTTTTATTCAAGGATTTTTTGAGCTATTATCGAAATTAAATAGTATTTTGTAGGGGATGCCATTGGTTTTAAAAGCATAATTGGAGGGGTTAAAAGTAGTGGCGGCATTAGTTCATATTTCTTTCCTATTAATTTATTGCGATTTGAAAGGGATGAATTTTAAATGATGTCACACTGTAGAGCAAAATAAAATATAGTTGGAGGGGTTAAATATATATAGTTTTGTGAGTCAATAATGTAAAAGCCTGTCTACTTAAAAAATACTCTTAAAGTACTATAAAATTGAAGTAATCTGTACAAATAAATAACATTGATGTGTCTTTTTGTAATATTAAAATAATCGCTTTTTACTACATGCATATGAATGTATATACGGTAATAACGGCACATATATACCAAAATGACATTTTTTAAAAATTTTTGTCTGTCTATCTGTTTGTTCCGGCTAAGCTCTGGAACGGCTGGACTGATTTTGAGTGGACTTTCACTGGCAGATAGCTGATGTAATAAGGAGTAACTTAAGCTACTTTTATTTTACGAAAAATAATTAGGGTTCCGTGCAAAAAAATTGAAACCCTTGAAATTTTTTGGTAATAAAATCCGATTAAAAAAGGGTTTATATATTATATACAATAATTAAACGCAAAAGAAGGTCGCGAGCAACAGCTAGTTTTAGTTATAAGTTTTTAAACTTTGTTGGTTGAAATTCTGGGCAATGCGGCCAAGACGAAGCTAGCAAGAAAATAATGTATGAGAATACATAAATGTAGGATAAGAAGCATACGTTTTAAATGATAATGGGAGAGATTTTCGTTCGAAAGCTTAGATCTCTATGGAGAAGTACTGGTAAGAAACTAATAATTGACTAACTCCTAGCCGCGATCTCGTCCGCGTCGATGAAACATATCCCATGGTATTCATTCAATGATGCAGCCTTCCTTCAGTGAAACAATTTTTAAATTCATATAATCTCTGAATCTATTTAAGATTCAGAGATTACCTGATACTTTTAATTTATTTTATTTCTTTGGGAAAACAAACAGTTACACATTAAAGTATTACACATAATTATAATAGATGGGGTGTGATTAAATTTATAACCAACGATACGTTTTCCACATATTACAAAAACAATTAGTTATAAAAACAATGCGACTGGCGCTAACAGTTGATACATCAAAATTTACTACTATATAATATTAGAAGGTTGGGGATTGCCTCATATTAGTAAAACTAACTTGCTAGTTAGACTGCTTCTTCGGTCTAGTGGTCACAAGCGGGACTGCTAAGCAAAAAGTCCTGGGTTCGATTCCCGGGTCGGGCAAAGTTTTAATGGGTTTTTCCATCAGGAATTTCTCAGTAGCAGCCATGAAGGCAATCTGTGCCTGATTGATGGCAATAAGCTCGCTCACTATTACATAGGACTTTAATATAACTGGCGAAATGTGGGTGTAGGTACTGTTAGGTACAACTCTGCCTAACCCTTCAGGGATTACAGGCGTGATGTTATGTAGTAAAACTAAGTCTATGATTAGTGAGAATGTTAACTCTAGTTTACTTCTATGAAACCGCGTTTAAAGTTCCAAGAACTTTAAGTCATAAGTCATTTATTTCTTAACAAAATACCTACATTGTGTAGAAACTTAAAATAAGATTAATAGGATTAGTAATAGTAAAAATAAAAATTAACAATAACTCATTTTTTACAATAATAAAATTAATAGTCACTTAATAAAGAAATATAATATCAAAACAAAATAAAAAATTTAAATAATAAAATTAAAAGTCATTTAATAAAGAAATTCGTGTTTCACACGTGACTTTCGTGTTTCATTGTACTAGATTCTTCTTCTTAGCGTATCGATGGCAATCTAAATTGTATCAGCCCAAAACTGAGCTACTAGTTTGGCGCTTTCAGTAGCGTCCATCAGTTCCTGTAGCGAACAAACAACAGGACACGATATTAAGTGCCCCATCGTTTGTAGAACAGCACCACATTTACACTCCAGGGCAGCGTCATTAGTGAATCCCCATCTGAGCAGGTTTTCCTTACTGCGACCAACCTGGGTCCGGAGTCTATTCAAAGACTTCCAGGTCTCCAGGTGGGAGATTTTCAGCAGGCGGAACGAATGGGTTAACTAGATTGTTAGTGGAAGATTCCTCAAAACTTCTACTGGCTAGCACATTGTATAAAGTTAATTTTATTAATTAAAATAACACTCACTCACTGGCTTCTTTAGTTTAATAAAACTACAAAGTATGGAACAGAAATATTAACAAATCAAACATTTTTTTACTGTGAAATACAGTAATTAATTCTTTGAACAAGATGAAATATGTGTTCCAATTCTTTAAATTCTTATTGTAATTCATTAATTTCCAGTTAACGATAGTTGAAGTGTTAAGATATAGAGTCAATTGCACGTATTAAAAGTGCCTAGTCCTAACCTAAACGAAACGTTAACAAATTTTTTTCGTATGGTTATTGCCTAACCTGATGTCAGAGTTTTTATGCCGCCCATGGGCCTCTAACTTGGCTTTACATGCCTTCGAAAAATATCTCTCAGGCATGCTGGTTTCCTCACGAAGTTTTCCTTCACCGAAGCAAGTGATAATTATACAAAAACGCCCAAGAATCAGAAAAACAGGACAAGTGCGAGTCGGACTCGCGCACGAAAGGTTCCGTACCATGATCTATATAAACGGCAAAAAAATCATGTCTGTTGTATGCGAGCCCCACTTACTCGTAAATGTGTTTTTATTCTGTTTTTTTTTGTATTTGTTGTTATAGCGGCAACAGAAATACATCATCTGTGAAAATTTCAACTGTCTAACTATCACAGTTCATGAGATACAGCCTGGTGACAGACGGACAGACAGACTTAGTAATAGGGTCCCGCTTTACCCTTTGGGTACGAAACCCTAGAAATCAGAGGAGCGTGTGTTGGGTTGGAACTCGAGACCTATGACTTGGCAGTCCGACGGTCACACCACTAGGCTATCACAAGGCTAATCTTTCGGCTTTTATGATGATGAAGATGATGAATAATGTTACAGAATTCGTTTAAATCTGTCGCTTAATTGAAATGGATAATAGTTTTGTAATTTATTAGGATATTTTATAAAGTCTAGAGTCAGTATCATAGTAACTGTTACACCATCATCCATCAGCCTAGCCTTCTCCCAACTATGTTGGGGTCGACTCCCGGTCTAACCGGATGCAGCTGAATACCAGTATTTTACATGATGCGAGTGGAGCGACTGCCTATCTGACCTTAACAACCTAGTTAGTACTGGGTAATACGATGCCTTTTGGTGAGACTGGTTCTCACATTTTCGGGACACTACTACGGACTACCCGTAACGACTGCCCAAGGTCTAGAAATGACAGCCAGGACCAATAACTTAACGTGCTTTCCGAGGCACGGAGGAAACTTGGTATGTAATGGGTGATCAGTAACCATGACCCGAGCGACAGTTATTATTTAGCCACGAGCTCCTCCCTCCTTTCTAACTGCTACACAACATTTAATATATTTTCTAACTAGTTGTGTAGTAGTCCGCGACCTTCTTACGCGAAAAATTATTATAAAATATTACTTCCATTTTTTCAAACGGATTTTGTTACCATTTCAAGGTTTTATTTTTTTTGCACGGAACCCTAATTCTTTTTCTAAAAAAAACTAGCCCTGCCTATGTTAGACTCTATAACATTAGCTATCTACCGGTAATAGTCCTTTCAAAATCGGTCCAGCCGTTTCGGAGATTAGCCAGAACAAACAGACAGACAAAATAAGTGTTTTTGTTATAAGTGCTGTATATATTTTCATATGCATTCAGCAAAAAGCTATTATTAACCGACTTCATTGATATTACAAACAGACAATTCAATTTTATTTATTTGTATAGATAAATAAAAGGAAATTAAACCATAAATGCATATTACCTCCTGAGTAAAGATTACAGACCAAGATTAACTCTTATTTGAACCAAGTGACCCGTTTTTATCTTTTTAAACATTAATTTATATCCCTTTTAATTCATATTTGTAAGCATTTGGGTAGTTCGTGAATGCTTGTCTTGGCCCTGAAAGAGTCTACTGAAAAATTCATCACGAGACATTTTATCCGTGGAAGAGCACCCCTGTCTTCGGTTTGTTGAAATTATAAGCCATCGAGAACACTGTATGTTATGTCGAGGTGGTTTATTAAGTCTATTTTTCATATCGGGAGTAAAAAATAACTGAAATCAAATTTGTTGAGAAGAAAACATACTTAAATACCATGTTTTCTTTTTGTTACGTAACTGGAACTTAAACATATTTACACGTTCTGCCCAGCCCTTCTCGAAATATCGCCGTGAAATAATGCTATCTAGGTGATAATTTTGATCAAGTTTCAGTAGCAAAAATGTCAATTTTAAGCTTTCTAAGGCTTAAAAATATCACAAACTGTAAAAAGAGAAAAAATCAAACCGCCATTTTTGAAATGGCTATCAAAGTACAGTCTCCGCCAATGATTACTGTTTACACTGCCCGCTACAAAGTCGATGTATCACCATCTGTCAGCGACTGTACCCATTTTATTTATATACCACCTTTAGAAGTTAGCCTTTTGCTATTTATAAGCTCGATATTTATATTTGTTTTTTATTAGACGTGTCAAAAGAAATGTTAGATGTTCCTAGTTTATTTTAAGTGGGAAAGATAATATTGTTTTTTGTTTTAAATTGAATAATGGTCTAACTGCTTGGGACATCGCTACACGGTTCTCTTCACGTGACCAAGAAGCTGCAATATTTTCTGGCAAAAAAAAAACAAGTATTGCCATTGAACTTGGCACTTCTGCCAACCTTTTTGGTACTTTTTTGATACTCTTTGATACCTTTCCTTTTGCTTATAAACATACATTTTTGTGATTAATTGAAGGATAAAATGAATGAATGAGTACATAAGAGGAAGTCTGAAAGTGGCGCCAGTGACTAAAAAGTAGTGTGGTAATCGGTTATCGTGGTATGAGCATGTGCTGTGGAGGAATAAGGAAAATGTCGTGAGGAAAGTTTTGAGTATGAATGTGGATGGCTATAACAGTAGAGGAAGACCAAAGAAACGATGGATGGACTGTGTGAAGGATGATATCGCTAGAAAGGAGGTGACTGCTGAGATGACGAGTAATAGAGAAGTATGGAAGAAGACATGCTGCCGACTCCAAATAAATTGGGATAAGGGCAGGTGAATGATGGTAATGTCGTTAATTGAAGACTATTTAGCTTATACATACATAATGTTCAAGTATTTATCTGGGGGTCTAAAATGGCCGCTTTAGCAGAATCATAATAGGATAATAATAATAATTCATATTACTATCCGTTTAAATTCTTAAAATGGTCATAGACGTACCTACTGTTATGAATTGTCACCTTGTGACCATTTTACGAATTTAAACGTAATTCATATTATTATCCTATTATGATTCTGCTAAAGCGGCCATTTTGGACCCCCTGATTAGGTGTAATAGACACCAAATAATATCTACTGATTCCATCTGCTATGAAAGATCCGAGACTTGAATGTTTCAAACCATTTTGTGAAACGTAGAAGATGAAATTTGAGTTTTAAAACCAAATGCGGATGATATAAAAAAGAATAACAATAATAGCAAAGCCGTTCATTTTGACAATTCATATGCTAAGTTATCGAGCAAAATTATTTTACGAACATATTATGTAGCATTGGGAGGTGTTCGTGGCTTAATGGTCGATTATCGGGTTAAGCCGCGCTTGCCTAGGTTGGACAGTGGATGGGTGAATACTCATTACATACCGAATTTTCTCCGTGCCTCAGAAAGCACGTTAAACCGTTGAACCTGCTGTCATCTGTTGATCTTTGACAAAGTCAAAATCAAAATCGTTTATTTGTAGGAAATGTGGTACAATAGATGGTAAAAATAATATGTAGTGCAAAGACACATTTCTCCGTAAAATTGGCATGCAAACATTAAAACAGTCGTTACAGGTAGTCAGTGGCCTGAAAGTCTGACAACCAGTCTTACCAAGAGATATTATATTACCCAGTAGTATTTGGGTTGTGGAAGTCAGTCGGATAGGCAGTCGCTCCATGTAAAATACTGGTATACAGCTGCATCCGGTTAGACTGGAAGCCGGCCTCAACAAATTTGGGAAAAGGCTAGGCACGTGATGATGGTCATACACGCACTAAAGGTAGTTAGTAACTTGTACTCAATAAATTCCAATTTGTCCGTGCCATTCGCGTGCTAGTATCGACGTATCTACTAGGGCTTCATAAACGTCTGGCGAGCCGGATTACCGTATTATACCGTGTGGTTACCGTAACCTAACCGAATTCGATGGGTTTATAACTTGTTCATGTGTTTATATAGGACAGGGGAAATATACGGTGAATAAGTAGGTGAGTGGGAGTCGTTAGGTAAAATGTTTTGGGATCTTATTGTGTTGTTTGGTTTACTCACACTAGTCATTAGCCTGATTTTGATTGGCCTGTTGGTCTAGTGGTTAGTGACCCTGACTGCTAGGACGGAGGTCGTGGGTGCGATTCCCACACAGGACAAATTTAATCTTTGTGCGATGAGTACGATTATTTGTTCTGTATCTGGGTGTGTAATTTATCTATAATATGTATGTATTTAGAAATATATAAGTATGTTTATCAGTTGTCTGGTTGCTATAGTAAAGGCTCTGCCTAGTTTGGGATCAGATGGTGGTGTGTTGGTTGTCCCAAGATAAATAATAATTATTATTAGTAGGCATAGTAATTATTATAAGGTATTTCGTAGTTTGGACTATTTGTTTATATTATAATAAGTACTAACTATTGCCCGCGAATTCGTTCGCGTGAAAATTTTAATGTGTATTTGTGTAAGTGTGAGAAAAGAAAGTACCAGTGCTATTCCAGACTATAATCTACCTCGGTGCCAAATTTTACCCAGATCCGTTCAGCCCGGGCGTGATTGAGTAACAAACATCCATCCGTACATACTCACAAACTTTCGCATTTATAATATTAGTAGGACTAGCTTATGCCTGCGGCTTCGGAATCGAACAGGGATAAAAGTATCCTAGGTTTTAATCCAGGTTATAAACTATTTGTGTGCCGAATTTCATCCAAATTGGGTCAGTAGTTTTTGCGTGAAAGAGTAACAAACATCCAGACATCCATACAAACCTTCGCATTTATAATATTAGTAGGATAAGTACCATGTACATACCACTCTTGTACATGAAATTCAAATAAATAAATAAAATTGCGTTAGAATCGGTTTAAAAGTAATAATATTCGACATTATGTTCTAAACCTGCTGGAGCATTCGTAGATAAGTAAAAGGTAAAGTGATTTCAGCCCTAACTAAATACTATTATTTACGGGGTTTGAATCAATTAAACACGAAAAACAAAATTTATCATTTTAAACTGATACTGTCACTTGGGTTATCTTCCGTGATTGTTCAAGATTTTGAGCTTCCGATATTTCGACGCTGTTGCAAGCGCCAAAAGTAGTAGGTATCCCGTAAGTGACAGTATAAGTTTAGTTTTAAACCGTAAAAGCTTAGAACAGCTCAACAAAAAGCTCATTTTGTTGGCATTTTTGCGTAAAATTATTAATTTCAGCCGGTAAATTAAACGGTGTAGATACACCCTTAACCAAGCCGAAAGGCACTGATTCTCCCAGTCATTGCGATCATTTTTTTGTTCTAGACCATACTTGGGAACCTTCTAGTTACGGAGATATTGGAGTTCAAAGTTCCAACACGCACGTTTTTTTTTTTAAATTGCAAGTTTAAAAAAAAACAAGTGTTTAATGTTATAACTTTACTTTAAATACCCTCAGAACCCCTGTTCTATTCCACGCACGCATTGTTTCGAGTAGTCCTACCGTAAAACGTGATTTTTCGCACAAAAAAAGTCGTTTTCCAGCAATCATTTTTACTTAGAGTTACTTACTTAATTTGATGTGAAGAATGGTTAATTATCGGCTTCGTGAAGGGCCCGTTTACTTCCTTCTATTATGTGTTCTTGGGTGGTCACCCATCCACAGACCAAACTAGGCAAGCGCGGCTTAATCTAAAGATCGACCCGAGCGGCTGTTGTTATTTAGCCACAAGCTCCTCTTACTATCAATATAGCGCTTCTTACTATCAATTCTATTCTAGTATATTGCATAAAGATCCAGGAAAAAACTTTTGCTGAGTCTAGAATGTTAATTCGGTAAC
This sequence comes from Eurois occulta, assembly GCA_950022335.1. NCBI lineage: Eukaryota > Metazoa > Arthropoda > Insecta > Lepidoptera > Noctuidae > Eurois > Eurois occulta. The sequence continues at coordinate 6,809,402 of OX465506.1, forward strand.
CCCGTAAAACGCTGTATTTATCGTCTCTTCATCCTCTTGTTACAGGTATTTCAACTTACGAAAAACATCTATATCCATAGACAGAATGGAGCACACGGAGTTTCGCGTGAAAGGTAAGAAATATTTTGTAGTAAACCTTCTTGCTTGCTTTATTCAATGCCAAATCTATAGTCTATACATAAATACATACATACAAATAAATAAAATTGAAGTGTCTGTTTGTAATATTAAAATAACCGCTTTTTAATACATGCACATGAATTTACATACGATACATATACCAAAATAACATTTTTTACAATTTTTGTCTGTCTGTCTGTTTGTTCCAACTAATATCTGGAACGGCTGGACCGATTTTGACAGGACTTTCACTGGCTGATAGCTGGTGTAATAAGGAGTATCTAAGGCTACTTCTATTTTAGAAAAATAATTAGGGTTCCGTGCAAAAAATTAAAATACTTGAAATTGTTAACAAAACTCGATACAAAAAGGGAAGTATTTTTTTTTAATAATTTCACACGAACTAAGGTCGCGGGCAACAGTTAGTATTTAATAAACACGCTGTGTAACAGCATTCATGTTAGCGCCTATTTTACATTATTACAGTAAGTATCTGAATATGCAGTATCTATCAGATAATTTAGGATATGGAATAGGAACTGTATTAAAACTGTTATCTAAGAAATAAGTTACCTAGTCGGATCGTATACAAAGAAGAAGCACAGTATTTAGTGTAATAAAATATTATTTAAAAAAAATGACGTCACTCCAAAGCGTGTTTTACATATATTTTTGTAGCGTGTTTTATAATAGTCAAAAATAAAACACGCTTTTGAGTGACGTCATTTTTTTTCTCTTATTTTCTCAGCAAACACTTTCATGAGAATGCATAAAAAATAACTAACTAGTCCGCCATCTTTGGGAGTCAGCCATATTGGATTTAGAATGACGTCTCTTAGCTAACTATGCATTGTCATCCAAAATAAAAATGATTGCAAAATTTCAGCTGAATCGGAAACCGGGTAGTGGGTCAAATTTAACTTCTAAGATTTTTTTTACATACTCAGTTACAGGCAAAGCAAATAAGCGTGTTATAAGTTACATTGAAATAGGGAGAAGGGATCAAGAGTGAAAACACCATTATTTAATTTAAAAGAACATTCTGAATATGCCCGGCTACACGAAAGATGGGGCACGTAATATGTCCTGCGTGTCCTGTTGTTTGTTCACTACAGGAACTGATGGACGCTACCGAAAGCGCCAAACTAGTGGCGTTCTGGGCCGACACAATTTAGATTGCCATCGATATGTTAAGAAGAAGAGACACATGTTTGACATATTCATAAACGCTGCTGAAAGTGTACCTAAATGTCCCTCTCATAGAGAGGAGGCTGTGTATCCCAGCAGTGGGAACATTATAGGCTGATTATACTATACTTATATTTAAATGTTTTGACGTTTCAACTTTGTAAAGCGTTACGGAATAAACCCGTACATTTTAACGATCATATATAGAAATATAGTTACCGGTCGAAGGGTATCTAAGACAAATTAAGAGTATTACAATAACTTGTACTAATAATAGTTTTGACTGCCACAAGCGAGACTGCTGAGGATGTGGTCCTGGGTTCGATTCCCGGGACGGGCAAAGTGTTATTAAGTTTTTCCATCAGGTATTTCTCAGTAGCAGCCACGGAGTCTAGATCGTGTCCAGTTGATGACAATAGGCTCGCCACCTATTACATGGGACTTAAACATAACTGGCTAAATGTGGGTGTCATATTAGGTACACCTCTGCCTAACCCTTCGGAGATTACAGGCTTGGTATTATATTATGTAATAAGTTATACTGTAACTCATTTACCTTAGCAGTAACCCTATTAGATGACATTCAACAATTCCAATAGGCATTAATACCTTTTTAATATTCAAGAAACGTACAAAACAAAATAATGCAATTATATCACTAGTTCAACAATAATTATATCATGATATACTTCATAATTATTGTGATGTAATTGTAGGCTGAAATGTACTTTGATTTGAAGGTTAATACTAATTAAGGACTAGTTTTATGATTATTGCAATGTCGTTTCCTTAACATATAATTTCAGGGTAAAATTAAAGATATTGACACGAAAACCAAGTAAATATTTACTCGGCGTAAAGCACTTCGATATATACACCTACGACTGCATTATTACAATTCTAGTTCATTAATGAATAAGTAGGTACATGTTTTGTTGGTTATATAAAAAAATAACTGTTACATACAAAACTAGGAAAACAAAAGTGCCTAGATGGTCAAAATATTTATTATTGCTGATTTCTGAAATCTGAAATAAGCTGAAGTGGATACCAACTATTCCATAACTTGCAAAAAAAACGCTTTTAGAGCTAAATCTAAATGATAAACTATTATGGGTGTTAATGTGTGTCCTTAGGCTGAGGCTAAACGAGGGTAATTTTTTGAGCTGTGAGTCGCGTAAAATGAGTCGCGGATTTTTTTTAATTTTACTATTACTTTTTTATTTATTCGGAAGACACATTGTTTATTACAAAAAAATAAAATATAAATAGTTAAACAAATGTGCAACCAACAACGTTCCCCACAGATACACAAAAGACAAAGACAATGTTGATGAAGTAAAAGTCGGACAGAGTAGACAATGCACGAGATAAGATACTCGTAGGTACACATAAATTACAGCCACTAAGGAACACTAAAGATATACATTATAGACATAGATTCTGGACTGTGTCAAGCAATACTTTTCCAAATGATCCAACAGACAGAGCAAATACAAGTTAGAGAAAAAGTTATTGAAATTGCCCGTGAGACGACGTAGAGGTGCCCGCAAGCCTGCATTCGTGCGACTAAGAGTGACCGCAAAAACAGGTCGTGCGCGCCCCTCACGTCCACGAATTGGTCTAGGGACAATTAACGCTGCATTCGGTTTCAAAAGTTGCTAAAGTCTTGGTCCTGCTTAAGTCTGTAAACAGGACTTTAGCGTTACGCTCAGCCTTAATGAAACCGAAAGGCTCTCGTTCTCTCCGTCATTGCTATCATGATTTAGTCTGTTCTAGACCATACTTAAGAACCTTCTAGTTACGGAGATATTGGGGGTCAAAGTTTTTTTTTAAATACAATTTTTCAACGTTTTATCTTAACTTTAAATACCCCCACGACCCCCGTACTATTCAGTACATCCATCAGTACAACGTTCCGAGTGCGTTACATTGAGCCTTACCGTAAAATGTGACTTTTCACCCAAAAAAAAGTCGTTACAGCAATAATTTTTGCGTAAAGTTACTTAGTTTGATGTACAGTATACTTGGTTGACGACTTCGTGTAGGGTCTGTATACACCTAGTATCTAAAATATGTCTTTAAGAGACTCTGTAAAACATAATAATTGTACAACTCAATTCAATAAACATCCCGTACGCAAAACCCCTCATTCCTGACTGAATGAACACCCTTCTACATCACAATATATGTATACTAACACAACAAATAACATAAAAATCACTGAAACCTACACCCATTTGGATTTGCAAGTCCTGTTATTGAGTCGTTCGATCCGTTGTAAACCGGTTTATACTGGTTTATTCCGGTCTGTACTGGTTTATGTCAGTTAGTGTAAATCCATTTTATGGGTGTCTCTTTATTGATATCAGTTGGTGGAAAGAAAATGTAGATCGGGGATTGGTGAAGGAATAGATTGCGCTGTGATTTATTTAGTTTATACTAGCGACCCGCCCCGGCTTCGCGCGGGTACGGGAGCATGTTATTCCCACACACTTCGAACAATTATCGTCATATTTCAACCAATTTACACAAATCTTAACTAATTTTATACCTGAACCTTCCTCATGAATTAATGTATCTATTCTGATACTGTCACTTACGGGATATCTTCCGTGATTGTTCATGATTATGAGCTATATCGGGAGCTGTACCAACGTGGCAGTCAATAAAATAATAATAGAAGAAAAAATAATTAATCACAATGAGGAATTATTATTATTGCGCGTATTGTTAGGAGGTTCCTCTCTCAAGAGCCCTGACCATCGCGGCATCGGTAGCTCGGACCCTGTTCTCGATGCCAGTGGGTACTATTTCCTATATTTTTAAATGTTTTTTATATTTATAATTTTGGTTATATATGTTTTTTGTTAATAAAAATATTTAAAAATGAATGATAAAAGAATAATATTTGACAAAAATGAATCAAATAATGAGGAATAATAAGATAAGATTTATTTATTTCTGAGTTTAAGATACATACATTAAGATCTTAATATTAAAAAGTATCTTATGCACTACCGTTGCCGGTGTAGAAATGAATGAATGTGTGAATGATTTTAATGTTAAACAAATATTGAATCAACATAACATACTTAAACATACATACACACACACATACACACATACCTACACATACACATTTTACATATTATTATTTAATATTGACATTGTATATTTAACTTAATAATCTATATAATTGTTCTAAATATCTTCATTTCTATTGTCTCTGCTATTAATTGAATTATTTTATTTTGTTTTTGTTTTAATTATTATTATTTTTTGTAAGCTGACTATCTAATTACTGTTATGCTTTAAGGATTGTATTGTATCTGAATTAAACATTTATTATTATTATCATTATAACATATTGTACACCTAGGTATGTTACAGCGATCCTGATGCAATCATCATAAGAACTGATATTTCACCTGTGACAAACAATAAATGAAATTGAATTTGAAGATTTTGCAATGATGAACATCTGAGAAATACTGTTACAAACCTGTTTTTCTCAGATTTCCCGATAGAGACAACAAAAAACCAAATCAATCACATGTGTCTTGTTTACAATTAAACTCCTTTGAGCGTATTGGATGGGCACAAGTGTCCGTTTGTGTTCCTTCTCGATCAAAGAGTTCTTTGTGGGACGTCGGTACTTGCTGATCGGATTCTGTGAGGGATAAGACTTATTGTAATGTTTAAGGTTTTCATTTGAAGGTGTTAAGATAAGATAAGATATATTTACTTACTTAAACATGATTGTGTCACATACAATAATAAAAAGTGCATGTAGAATAACATACATAAAAAGAAAAAAATGGTTCAGACATGTTTGTCTATACTATGGTGTGCAAATGTTTTGAAATTCTAAAATCGTGATTTTTAAATAAATCATTTCAGTCCCAATATAATTAATTTGAATGATAAATGTAAAAATTATACAATCATGTCAAAAAGTAAAAGAATAAAAAAAACTTAATTAAAAAGCAAATAATAATAAATGTGAAAATAACAAAAAATAAATAAAATAAAAAGTCATAAATTAAAAAATCAAAAAAGTTACGTATTTAAATAGTCGGCAACATTACATTTATTTATTAAAAATTTCTTCATGCTTTTACTAAAACTATTAATATTCAAATCTTTGTCTGGCTTTGGTACTTCGTTATATAATTTTGAGGCCATGCAGTTGTTAAATTAATTTAAATTTGATTTATCCTCGGTTAATCGGAGAATACTAGATACTGAATCGATAGTTTACTGTTGCCTATCTTTAAATAAAAAAAAAAGAAAATCCATTTTCAAAAAATAATGTCATTCATCATCTGCAAAGACAAATATGTACGAGCGATAGACCGGACAAGACGAAGAAAATCGTAATACAATACTTGTTACTACTTAGTAACAAATCGGTCTCTCTAGTGTCATACGCCCGCTTGTCAAGTAGCATTCGTGTGTCAAAATCCAAAATGTTTGGGATCAAAATTGTTAAATCAAATCAAATCAATCAAAATATTTTTATTTCACATAGGCCTACATGGGCACTTATGAAACGTCGACAAAAAGGTGCACGGTTCGGGTTGGTCGTTTCCTATGGAGAAGAACCCTAAATGATTAGATTTTACAATATTATCATGTTACAGCATTAGTACTCAAGCATGGGGGGATAGCATAGGCCCGACAATAAGTCGTTGCTTACTACACAAAAAAACCGAAAATATTCTTGTATGAAAATATTGTCAACGTCTGCTCTATAAGTCTTTTAAATCTAATCTCTTTGATTATCTGCCTTTCCTTTTAAACACGCTCTTAGTAGCTTCACCCCTGACTAACTATGTTAAAAAATCTTAGAAGTTAATTTGACCTACTTCCCGGTTTCCGATTGAGCTGAAATGTTGCGTAAATGTTTAGTTTGAATGACAATGCATTACAATTCCCAGAATTTGATCCCTATTAGCGACACTATCGAATGATGCAATTATACAGTGGTTGTTTTTTTTCCGAAATCAATGGGTTCGATTCCTGGCTAGGAATATTTTATTTCTAAAAATCTAATGATGCAGTTTTAGTTTTCATCAAAAACGGCCTCGAGACTCCTTTGAGTATTTTTCGCTATTCCTCATAGTTTCGGATTTGACCATCCACGCCCACTTGAAAAATTCACCCTACATACCTTCATATGCATTCTGTAAAAAGCATTGTTTTTAAATTACAAAACAGACACTTCAATTTTATTTATTTGTATATATTAAGATTAAACTCTATTTTACTTCAACCCAGCCAAGGAAATGGTAGACTACATAGCAGATTACCTGGAGAACATTCGAGACCGCCGCGTGTACCCTAGCGTACAGCCAGGGTATCTGCACAAGTTGTTGCCCAAGGAGGCGCCTCAGATGCCTGAGCAGTGGGACGATATCTTTAAGGACGTAGATGAGCATATCATGCCTGGGGTAAGTTTTTATTAAGGTCATTTAAACCTAAAAACGTCTGATGGTAAAGCCACTTCAACATATTAAGGAAATATTGCCATGATCATCGCGTTTGGCAAAATGGTTAACGATGTTTACAGCGGGAAGAAATGTGTTGTTCCCGCACGGAACAAATATTTATATGGCCTACAGATAGTTGTTCCGGGTCTGGCTGTTTGTGTATGTAAGTTTTTAAATGTTTGTAAACGCACCCACGATACAGGAGAAATTCCTAGTGTGGGGCAACGTTTTTTTTTTAAAAAACAAAATAAATGTGAGTAGCAACGCTGGGCGGGGACGCCCTAAAAGGATATACACTGACCTTAGGGGTTCTTCAGAAAAGTCAGGTACGTAGTACTCGCAACCGGCGGCGTGCGTGTAGGACCAGATAAATGAACATGAACGAGGCAATAGGAGTGTATAGTTTTATAACATCTGTATTTTTTTACCCTATGTTCACAAAATTAATAAATGAATTTGAATTTGAATTTGTGTATAAGGATCGTTGCTTTCTGTGGTTTCTACGTACCCCATAGGAAAAACGGCGTGAGTTTATTTATATACGTATATGTGTAATCACCTCAATAAACGTCAATCCAAGGCAAAAATACATGGAAAAGGCAAGATTTAAAAAAAAAATGACAACTTGATAAGTCGTATATCATCATCTGCCTAGCCTTTTCCCAACTATATTGGGGTCGGCTTCCAGTCTAACCGGATGCAGCTGAATACCAGTATTTTACATGGAGCGACTGCCTATCTGACCACCACAAAACAGCTAGCACTGGGTAACACGATACTCTTTGGTAAGACTGATTGTCAGAGTTTCAAGCCACTGACTACCTTAACGACTGTCAAAGATCTACAAATGACAGCCGGGACCAACGACTTAACGTGCTTTCCGAGGCACGGAGGAAACTCGGTATGTATTGATAAGTCATATATATGGTTAGTATTGGCAGTTTGCCTAAATATCAAACTTATACTGTCACTTACGGGATATCTTCCGTGATTGTTCATAATTTTGAGATCCTGATATTTCGACGCTGACATCCCGTAAGTGACAGTATAAGTTTAGTTTTAAACCGTAAAAGCTTAAAACCGTGCCTGATAGTCGTATCTTTGTCCTTGACTCATGAGATTTGATAGAAATCATCCATTTTTTTTAAATCCAAACCAATTCAAGAACATTTCTGAATCAATCACTCGATGGGATTGATTCAGAAATCATCTTGACTTTTCCATCAACATTTTCTAAAACCTTTATAATATTCTTCTTGTGTCTACATTAATACTCTTGTCCACAGCTGGTCCACTGGCAGAGCCCCCACATGCACGCCTACTTCCCCGCTCTGACGTCATACCCCTCCATCATGGGGGAGATGCTGTCCAGCGCTCTCAACGTACTCTGCTTTACTTGGGTGAGTATATTCCGTACTTAAAGACAACTCATCATCTGCCTAGCCTTTTCCCAACTATGTTGGGGTCGGCTTCCAGTCTAACCGGATGCAGCTGAATACCAGTATTTTACATGGAGCGACTGCCGTCTGATCTCTACAAGACAGTTAGTGCTAGGTAATACGATACCCATTGGTAAGACTGGTTGTACCATTGGTACCTGTAACGACTGTCAAAGATCTATAAATGACAGCCGGGACCAACGGCTTAACGTGCTTTCCGAGGCACGGAGGAAACTCGGTATGTAATGGGTTGTCACCTATCCACGGACCAACCTAGATAAGCTCGGCTTAACGTAAAGATCGACCCGAGCGACTGTTTTTATTTAGCCACGATCTCCTTACTCCTCAATTAGGACTTAAAGACAACTAAGAACAAATAAAGTTAAGATCCGTAACAAATAAATTAATTTAAAAATTCATTGAATTAAAGGTCGGTCTTATCGACGTGGTGTTTTAACATTTTTATGAGCAAGAGATATTGTTAAAAGTGGCTGGAATGTATTTTAAACACCAGATGCATTATATTATATTACTTTTGAGTAGTAACGTGTTGCAAACTAAAATTGTCCATGAGATGTCAAAAAAAAACGATAAGCTGCAGAAACTGAAATGTGCTTGTGGGCTGCTCAGCGAATTCGTCTGAATATTTCCTATTCTTGTTTAGGCATCATCCCCCGCTGGTACGGAGTTGGAAACCATAGCGATGAATTGGCTAGGAAAACTGCTGGGTCTACCTGATTGCTTCCTGAACGAGAAGAACGATAGCCCAGGCGGTGGAGTTATACAGGTATGATACACTATGACACTAGAAACTGAAATTGCTAAAATTGTCTTTCTCTGCATCATCACATGTGATTTTATTTCCCCCACACAGTGTCTGGCAGTGGAGGAGGTGAATCATAATACTAGGCCCTTATGTTATAATAAAAAGTAGCGTTTTATAGTATGACGTAACTTAGCAGCTGTTTTGCACACCTTTGCTACCTGATATCTGCCAACGCCATCACGACCGACTTTTCAAAATGTCCAACTACTAATTACCCACATAAGGCACTTCCACAGAAAAAGATTCAGCTTTTATAAAATGACGAAGGACGGTCACAGGATCAGTCTGTTAGTTTTTAAATCTAGCGAATTAAATGGACGGATTTCATTTCAAACTTATAATTATACGATTATGTACCTTTGTTTTCAAAAGGGCCTGTCAATGACTACTTTAGGAATGGTTAGACCATAATCACCATCGACAGAGATTGGTTTGGTTGTTGGTTGGTTAATTAATTGGTAATTGGTTAATTGGTTGTTCGATATGTTGTTATATTCACACTATGAGATACTGCTGCAAGTAACACATCAGGTAGCTAGCCTCTCCAGAAAGAAAGGCTGGTCCTCAAGAATTAAAAGGGGTTTTCCGAAGAAAAAGAATGGGGATCCCTTTATATAAGTGTCTTACCCATTCCAAAAAGTAGTACACACAGTGAAACATCAAGCTATAATATCCAGTATAACCTGACCTCGCTTTGTATGAGCTTCCCGTACAATGAGAGATTAGCTTAATTTGGTTTTGCTTAGGTTGATTGGTCTTCGTGCGTAATCGAATTTATTTCAAAACCGCAGACCTTTATATCTCTGCAGAACGCTCAGATCGGGCACTAATTCTACCACCGATACCATCATAGTTATGATTTCTTGTTCTCCAACCAGACAACAGCAAGCGAAGCTACCCTGGTGAGCCTCCTAGCAGCTCGCACAAGAGCCCTGATGGAGCTATCCAAGCTGAACCCTGAGGTGCAGTCAGCCGAGCTGCTGGGCCACCTCATCTGCTACTGTTCGGATCAGGCTCACTCCTCTGTGGAGAAGGCGGGGCTTATTGGTAAGTGGTATTCATACAAGAAATAATATCATCAGAATTGTAATCAACCAGAGACAATACAGAATCCGTGATTGCTACTAAGCAGTTCCCGATGGAACCTATAATGAGGTGTCAGGAACCCATAATGGCATTAAAAAAATAAAAACCAGCCAAGTGCGAGTCGGACTCGCGCACGAAGGGTTCCGTACCATTATCTATAAAAACGGCAAAAAAAATCATATCTGTTGTATGGGAGCCCCCCTTAATATTCAATTTTTAGTATTTGTTGTTATAGCGGCAATAGTAATACATCATTTGTGAAAATTTCAGCTTTCTAGCTATCATGGTTTATGAGATACAGCCTGGAGACAGACAGACAGACAGACAGCGAAGTCTTAGTAATAGGGTCCCGTTTTACCTTTTGGGTACGGAACCCTAAAAACTGTGATCCAATCTCTTTTGAGAGGCCTTTATTTTGATTGTTTTTTCATTAAATTGATGAAATTTCCATTTGTCCAGGTCTGGTCCGTATGCGGTATATTGAGTCTGATGAGTACCAGAGCATGCGAGGAGAACAACTGGAGAGAGCCATCGCAAGTGACAAAGAGAAGGGACTGGTACCGTTTTGGGTAAGTCTTGCCTACTTTAGCAACTATAAGCCGTTCTTAATAATTATGTCATCCATAAATACTGTATACAAAATATAACATCAAGCCTGTAAACCCCGGAGGGTTAGAGGAGTATCTAATAGTACACCCACATTTCCGTCTGTAATAGGGGGCGAGCCTATTGCCATCAACAAGGCAGAAATCCGCACAGGTACACCTCTGCCTAACCCTCCGGGGATTTCAGGTGTTATGCAAATATTTATACCTAAGTTTTCAAAACAAAAAATTGAATTACATGATGATAAATTTTATTTCATAACTATGCAAAATACTTCCGTGATTGTTGGACTAATACTTAACAGATAATAATTAAAGATAGAAACACAAAAGATCAACACAAATCTAAACTTTCTTAGACGTGCTTCCACAAAGCTACTAAAATTGTCAACAAAAGATGAAAATAGGCCTGTTCTTCGAATAAGTCAGGACGACCTAGAATAATCAGCTTAATATATTCCTGGTGGGGCACAGACCTCGTCTTCGTGACAGGGAGTGGGCCATGATGCACTTCGCGAAGGAGCATATGGAGAGAAATGAAAATTATCTTTTTCCTACGCCTCGGCTATTCTTTTCTGATTCATTTCGTTGTGATCCAAAACTGTTAAATTGTTTCTGGGACCTCGTCAAGTTCCATTGTCTCGGCTCTTTTCTCGTCGTCCCCACTGTTGTTTTCAGGAGTTGCAGTCGTTTAGGGATAGGCTGGCGGGCTTGCCAAAAAAAAAGTTCTACTTCGCGGGCTTTCAGGAGGCTTCCACTTAGTGGAAGCCCCCTGTGATCAATAATAATCTACTGCGCTTTTGTGCATGGTGTTTTATGAATTCCCTTGTTCACGTGAAATCGGGTCTCTTGGACACCGTAGGCGCGGGCCTGTGGACGGTGAGTAATGGGCTAGCTCGCCGTCCGTCCGTCTTATGACGACAGGCCGTGTCGATGGCGCGTTCTTGTTCCACGCGAGATGTCAGCAAACCGGAAGGGGTCCGCAAGGGCCGACGACTGCCAGGGTTACGTAACTGTTCGAAAGAGATTCCGCGGCCCTAGAACACAAAGGGCAAAGAAGGAACATGGATTGTTTTTAGTCGGTAAAAGTCTGACACTCCTTTCCGCTCCGCCAAGAGCGGAACGGGTCATTTGATGATTTCCCATCAGAAAAAAAGGGGTCATGGAGCTGGTATTTAGAGTAAAGTTTTAAAACACGGCATTAAAAACTTGTTTTATTTTTGAAAATGTTGGAACTTTGACCTCCAATATTTCCGTAACTAGAAAATTCCCAGTTAGGGTCTTGAACAAAAAAAATATCGCAATATCGGAGTAATAGTGCCTTTCGGCTTCGTTAAGGGTCTTTTCACACTCATTATTGATCCCTGACAGTTCACACTGGCTGAATGTTCTGCCAAACATACAATGCATTTCTAGCTCGTTCTACTCGCTTTTCACTATTCGTCGGTCAGTGAGACAGTTGCCTAAGGGAGTTATTCGGCACTCGGGTTGAAACGACAGCATTCCGTCTGCGAGTTTCATAATATTTCAAACATTACTCCGGGTTCGGGGCCGGAAGTTACTCGCTTTGTGAAGCGAAGAAGAATTTTTTTCTGTTTAAAACTGCAATGTGTGATGCATCTGACAATATTTTTCCATGTAGTTGATGAAGATTTCTGTGGCACATTCTACAAGTACTTTTTTATGACCACTGTTATATTTATACTTTAATGCCAAAGAAAAAAATCATTAATAACTCATTTTGTAAATATCGCAGGATATTTGCCAAATTAATTATTAATTAATTTAGTATTAGCTCACCTTTGTTACAAAATAAACCCTTGTGCAAAAATTCATGCTTTTTGTCTCAACGCTTTAGACTCAGCGTTGTCTGCTAGTGAAAGAATGAATTTAAAATTACAAGAATCTTGGGACCAATCTCCAAGACATATTTAAAACTACCAACCGTCCTTCAAGCTTATTAAAGACCTATATTAGTTCTCTTTTCTCTAATTTACATAATAACCAACCAAGTGTACCCTGAAGGCCTTAAAATATGACGGAATCCTTTTAAATGAAAACACTCATTATTTCAAGATTAGTGGGGACCATTTTTAAGTCCAATTGGCCGCTGTGGGACCAATTTGTGATGTTCCAACAGATTGCGCGGAAGCTGCTCAGGACTTTAAAATGTGGGGTGAGCTATGAGCGATAGCGATTGGTCGGGAAAACAAAAGTTTGTTGATGAAGCGTTTTTTTATAGTGTTTTGTTTTCATTTAGCCGTTGTTGTACTTAACTAACTACAAAGTGATTCGGTAGTTAACTGAAGGAAACCAGGACAAACGATTTTAATTATTTATTCCGTCACACTTTTAATGTTGTTGAATTTAGAGATTTTATGCTACGATATGTGACGAATCATAGACATGGCGACTTTTATGAGTTCAATCAATTTAATGTACTGAAAGTGTATGTCTCAAAATACACACACACATTCAACGGGCAGTAATTTTAATTATTTTATTAAATTCCCTCTGTCTCCTTTAACGGGGACATGGCCTACGGGAACAACGGGAATACACCATGCAGCTCAGAGACGGACTTAATGCCATGAGCATTTTGTCTTACCTTACCTTTGGGTGATGCAGAGACAATACACCCACACCATGATCATTTTACACATCTATATGATTAACTTGAAGTTTCTCGAATACAACATTGGAAAATGCATAAGTTTATAACTTGCACCACACTAGTTGTCAGTACATCAATTTATAGTATCTTGAGTCTTGTTTTAAAACCTTCTTAATAATCTTGTCGAGTATTCATTGTAATAACATTGCTGAATGTTTTACTTAATGTAATTTCCCTTGTGTACGGAAATATTGTTCCCGTGGGATTCCTGCAGTGGAAATGTTCTTCGTAGATAAATTAATTTGTATTTGTCTTTGATCTTAGTTTAGTTTCAATACGAGTTCGTCAATTAGCCATACTGCAGGACGTAGGCCTATCCAATTCAAAGATGCGAACCAAACCAGACACTCACTCACTCCCATAATTATGCACACACACAACACACTTCCACTACCTGAACATTTACACACATACACTCATCAACTCGCACACTTTTACACACATATTGTCAAAGATCTATGTTGGATAGTGTATAGGTTACATCCCGACTTATTTACTATATACGGGCCTTGTGGAAACTAGAACAAATTTCCGTGCGTTCAAACGTTTGTGCCATATCTATTATTGGAATCGAATATAACAGCTGACAACTTAGGACCCATTAATGATAATATTTATCAGTGGTGCTAGGCAACTGGACTTATCCCAGTTGTAAACGTTCCTTTGTGCCTATTGGCCTTGTTTCGTTCTGTCTCCTGCTTATATGGAGGGAAGTGGAAATTATGGTTTTCCTGCTCCTTCGCTATACTTTTGTGATTAATTTCGTTGCGGGATCCAAGACAGTTAAATTGTTTCTCTGGGGCTTTTTCAAGCTTCATTGTCTCGGCGCTTTTCTGGTGGTCGCCACTGTTGATTCTGGCTTTCAGGAGTAAGTGGTTTGGGAATAGTGTGGCGGGCTGTCAAAGATCTACAAATGACAGCCAACTGACTACCAACGGCTTAAAGTGTTTTCTGATACACGGCGGAAACTCGGTATGTAATGACGGTCACCCATCCCCAGACCGACCTTGGCAAGCGCGGCATAGCCTGAAGACCCAAGCGGCTGTTTTTATTTAGCCACGAGTAACTGGAAGTACCTAATCTAAATAACTTAGTGACATGAAACAATCTTGCTCTCGTGCTTATTCGATAAGGGATCTCGTTGAGTTCATCGTAATTTATTGTCATGTGAAGTCGATACAACTAGATTTGACGCAGATGTTATTTTGTTAGATGTGGCGTACGTTTCGATGCCTGAAAGATTTTGCACTCTCTATTTTTTGTCATAGATCTCATCAATTTCATCATCTGCCTAGCCTTTTCCCAACTATCTTGGGGCGGCTCCCAGTCTAACTGGATGCAGCTCAATACCAATTTTTTACATGGAGCGACTGCCTATCTGACCTCCACAACCCAGTTGATCCACTGGGTAAGACAAGTTGTCAGACTTTCGGGCCACTGACTACCTTAACGACTGTCAAAGACCTACAAATGACAGCCGGGACCAACGGCTTAACGTGCTTCCCGAGGCATGGAGGAAACTCGGTATATAATACAGTCACCCATCCACAGACCAACCTAGGCAAGCACGGCTTAACCTAAAGATCGACCCGAGCGGCTGTTATTATTAAACCATGAGTTCCTTTTTGTTATAGGTCTATGGTCTTTGAAATAGGAAATCGTAGCTAAAACAACAGCCGCTCAAATCGATCTTCTACGTAGCTCTTGAACGTGGTTTAGCAGTATCGCGATTATGTGAGACATGTCACTTCCAGCGTTATCATACATCTCTGACAACTAATTACTGCGACTCCCATACCATGGAGTATCGATCAAATTTTAATAACGCCGAGCTCCACCTGCTTCCACCGATTGCTTTCCTAAGTGCATTGTGATTGTATACGCGTTACCTAGTTACCGGCATTACGGTGTAGTTGTGTGGGTGTAGGCAGGGATGTTGCTCAAGGTTGAAGTTGAATGAAATGAACTTTGATGAACTTAGTTTTAAATACTGCCTTGTTAGTCTAGTGGTCACAAGCGAATTGCTGAGCATGAATCGAATCGGGTTCGATTCCGGGTCGGGCAAGGTGTTATTGCGTTTTTCCATCAGGAATTTCTCAGTAGTAGTAATAGAGTCTGGATTTGTGCTCGGTAGATGACATTAGACTAGCCCACTATTACCTGAGACTTAACATAATTGACGAAATTTGAGTGTACTATTAGGTGCATACCTCTGTCTAACCCTTCGAGGATTATAGGCAAGGTGTTATGTTATGTTATCCACTTGAACGTCAAGCTCCCGATTATTTTTTCGCATCAAACGTCAAAGCGCATCGTGCAGCAGAATACATTTACTAACCGTTACACCTTTCTGGATAAAAACGTACGCCAAACGAAAACTATGGGAGCGATTTCAATATAAAAAATACCGTTGTTTAGCTTAATGTATAGAGAATAAACTGAATTTAAAATATATGCTTCAAATATAAAGATGCATCCTAAAAAAATTATATACTTCAACCATTACATGTTTTTGTCTGATTTCACGATGATTTTCAGTTTTTTTTTTCGCTAACTACTTGTTTCTGTATCAGTTATACTAATTTAAGTAACTGTGTGTTGATTAATTTTAAAGCGCTATGAATGTTACGTACTTACTCTATATTATCAATGGTAATCGTCTGTTGGGCAGATTATGAAATTGATTACAACAATGAACTGACGAGGGTTGATTCAAACCTCATCGATTGCACACCTACTCCTATTACAGATGTTGGTCTTAATTTTTTTTTAATATTTTATTAACAAAAAGGGGGTATTACCTAACCCCATCGTACCTTATTAAGTATTTAACTATAATTGGAATAAATACTTACCAAACCGCACAAACTCTTTACAATCTTCAATCTAAGATTTGCTAAAATGTTTTGGATTAGCCGAACATCGTCCAGAATGCTTAATCTATACTCTCTTATTAATGATTCCCTTTCATTCTTGCTCATAACACACTCCAGCTGCAAAGCACATCTTCGATTCTGTTGCATATTTCACAATTAGGTTGAATGAAAGTTATAACGGTAGGCTTTATTCTTTCACTGATGATGCTGGTAGCACAGTAAATATCAATAAGTTAGGTTCTTACAAATTTCAATTCTTTATGCAGGTTTGTGCCACCCTGGGAACCACAGGTTCGGTAGCCTTCGACAATCTCCGTGAGATCGGCGAGGTCTGCGAGAAGCATGGCGCCTGGCTCCATGTAGATGCAGCATATGCTGGCAGTGCCTTTACATGCCCCGAATACAGGTAACAATCTTATGAGACGGTTGACAATCAACGATCATTATCATCTGCCTAGCCTTTTCCCAATTAAGTTGGGGTCATCTTCGTAGATCATCGTTATTATGGAGCGACCGTCTATCTGACCTTTACCACAGCCCTTGGTAAGACAGGTTGTCAGACTTCCCACTGTCTACGACTGTCAGAGATCTACAAATGACAGCTGGGACCAAGGGCTTAAAGTGATTTCCGAAGCACGGACGAAGGTCGGTATATAATGATAGTCACCCATTCACGGACCGATCTTGGCAAGCGCTGCTTAACCTTGAAGATCGACCCGTGCGACTGTTATTATTTTGGTCCTTCAGAATCAGAATCAGAATTAGAATCATTTATTTGTTAAACATAGTATTAACATTATCTTATAAATAGTTAAGGTTCCTAATGTTATACCTATGTTTAACAAATAAATGATTCTGATTCTGAACAAATGACAGTCAATCTACAACGTTAGAGAGATCGGGGCCTTCTGCAAGAAGCACGGCTCCTGGCTCCATGGATTTCGTAGCACGATGCCTACTTTCGCACTATGACTACTTTTTTGTACTTTCAAGTAATCGGTAGCACAATGCCAACATTTTGAAACCACCATACGTTAGATCGCACGATGCCTACTTTTTAATTTTTGTCCCAGTTACATCGCAGTTTGCCAACTTTCTGAAAAATTAAACCTGACGATAGCATTATGTCTATTTTAGTACAGTCTAATGAAAAATATTTCTTATCAATAAATCAATCAATCCTTTACTGGTATGGACGATGATTTTTAAATAAAATACTAAAGACGATACGAAAGATCCTTCTGACATACAATCACAGTGTCAATAAATTAAATTTATTTGATCGTCCTTGAAATAATCACCTACAGCCGGGCGGTACGTTCGGACGAGATAGGGCTGCCGGTCCTACAGTACTTATTTTAATTTCATATACTTAGTTGAGTTTCTTTCTATTTTTGTGATTGCAAATATTATATTTTTTTATGTAAAAGAATGAAATTTTGTTGTCAAGTTGTGTCTTTTTATTAGTAGATCTAGAGATATTTTCGCCTTGACTGAGACGTACGGTAAGCTTTATATATTATTAAATTTAACTGTATAAAATCCGCTTTCGGATAAAAAGTATAATTAAAAACATGGAAAATGAGGAGAAAAGGGATTACCTTTCACTTGGTTGGTATATTTTAACTTGGTTAACATACTAAGTAAATACTTGTACTTATTTCAATCAAATATTCACAAATCGCCCGCTTACCTCTTACAAAACCATCACTACTTTCGTTCGTCAGTCCGGTGCATTCGCGACTCGTTGCGTACTTAGTGCATACCAAACTCGAGGCGTGTAGGTATGACTCGCGTTGCCGACCGTGGCGTTTGTATGAAGACACTACTGTAGATATTATTACTGTGCCCGCGACTTCGTCTCCGCTCCGCAGCCAGGACACTAGCCTTTTATATGTTATATAGATATATAAGATGTAAAGAAGTAAGAAGAAGATTCGGAGATTTTATTTTGTTAGATACATTATGCACTTGGAGGTAGTTGCAAGTTTTATTCAATATACGTTAGTACTAGTAAAATAACCGATTGTTTTTTTTTTAATTTGTTTGTACTCAGCAATTTAATGTTACCATCACACCCACTTATATTTACGAAACAACCGAAGTAAACCAAAATTTGGTGTTGACTGTACATATTGTAGGCCTCGTACATATAAAATGTACTGACGATATCGGAAGTAGGCATGCTGCGATTAGAATAATGTAGTAAGTTTTTTTTGTCAATATGCGATTGTTGGCATCATGCGATCTAATGTATGGAGATTTCAAAATGTTGGCATTGTGCTACCGATTAATTAAAAGTACAAAAAAGTAGTCATAGTGCGAAAGTAGGCATCGTGCTACGAAATCGCTCCATGTAGATCCTGCCTCTGCGGGGAGTATGATATGTCCTCATACGTAATGATCAGTGATCGGATAATCGGGTGCTGATATACCTAAACTTCACTTTTATTCCCACGAAAGTATAATACGGACATGCTTCAGAATCCCGGATCCCGGAATCGTTCGAAATTCCTGAGATTGTTAAAAATGCCCGCATACAAAATATAGTTAGAACTCGTTGTGAACTCTCATTGTAATTTTTTTGTAATTTAAAAAGACGATTCTAATGGAACTTTCATTTGTTTTGAATAAAATTAAGATACTAAATCAAAATAACCACTGCTTTAATTTAATTAAGTTTGTTATAGTTGTTTTTACAAAATGGTTCAATCCCGGGAAGCCATAGTATTCTTTCACGGAAAGAAGTTTAGGTATTTAAGCGCCCGATTATCCGATCACTGGTAATGATAGTCTTATGCGATGTTTAAACGTTATCACATCAGCGCTGGATACACTTCACAATCAGCAACGCCTAAACTCCAGCCGTCCACAAAAAAAACAGCTCTTCCATACATTTGAAACGTGTAGATATTGCACTTTTGTAGGAAACAGCAGTTTTTTTTTTATAACCGATAAATAATTTCTATGTGGCTCAAAATGATGTACTGAATACGTGGTAACCGTTTTCACGTCGGTGTTCCTACAAAATTAATGTTTACATTAAGTGAGCTCACATATAGTGGCCCAACTCGTACTGGTGATATTACTGGATTAAGTTACTTAAGATAGTTTATATTTACAGGCACTGGCTGAGTGGTGTGGAGATGGCGGATTCTTTCGCCTTCAACCCTTCCAAGTGGCTGATGGTCAACTTCGATTGTACTGCTATGTGGTAAGAAAGATTTTGTAGCAGCACTGTAAAAAAAATACTACTGCAGCATAGAACAAAAAGTGCGCCATCTATGACGCAGAGCATAAACTAATCATCGAAATACACCTAAATCCTGCATCGCGCAAGTAAAGTTATTCGCGACTTAAGACTATATAGAAAAACTCGACAACAACTGTCGGGCAGTAGCCCACCAGACATATCACCCGTCTGGTCGGAGGATCCTCCCTATTCAATGGGGGATGAAGAACTTTACACCCTGTTCTCCATACCCCCAAACTGGTGACCCCGAAATGGACGTCAGCGCATCCTTCGAGCAACGTGACGTCATCAACATCACTTCCTCAAGCTTTCGAACAGCGAGTCATATAGCCAGCCAGCTTCAAACGGGTATTCCTGACCACCAGCATGCAAAATTTCATTTATATAGCATAATCGAAAGAATAAAGAAAACTTAATGAATGAGATACCGCTGCGAAGATTTTGCAACTTATTTTCAACTCTGATTCTGATGATTCAATTTTTTTTCTTTTCAGGGTAAAGGACAGCACTGCTCTTCATAGGACCTTCAATGTAAACCCCATTTACTTGAGGCATGAAAATTCAGGTGAATATTCTTTTTTTGGGAGATTTACCTTTGGAAAGCCATTATTACTTAATTAATGATTTGTTTATGTTCCTTTGTTTCAGGAAAAGCAATTGATTACATGGTAAGATATAATTTAATTTAGCATAATATTTCAGTAACTTCAGTAACATAGATCAAACCAATTGAATATTTTAAAAGAACAATATTAAGTTTTATGGAATGTTCTTGCTTAAGTACCTCAATTTGTTAAAAGGGAATCAATTTAACTGATATTTTACAATAGGTTGGAGACAAACAAACTTATATAAAGAAGAAACCAATGAGAAAGATAAACAATATCCTAAAAGGAATTCATCACCCAATTATCATCGTCCATGGTGATGACAAAACCAACGGGGATGATGGAGAATCTATAATTTCAAAAGATGAACCAAAGTTTGCAAAGGATGTAAATGGTGATTTGCCAAACGGTGATTACAAAGTTGGTAAAATACCGAACGGTGATCTAGAAGATGGTAAAATTAATGGTAATTTACCAAATGGCGATCTCAATAATGATGATTTATACATTAGTGATGATGATGATAGTAAACTCCATGGTTATAACAAAATATCATCAGGGTGTGGTGAAGAGATTCAACTGGAAGATCCTAATAAGAGAGAGCTACTAGTAAGAACTTTATTAGGTGATGGTTATCGGTGATGGGGGAATTCTGGTGATAAGAATTTGCTGAAACGTGTCCTGCAGCTTCTTTAAGCTTTAGTGATATAATTTACTTGAAGCAATAAGCCACAGGCAGAAAATAATTGTTAAGAAAAGCTAAAGTTCTTGATCAAGGGTATTTTAATTCTGTTAACGTGTGAAGCGATTCCAGTCCGAAAAACTGGTAGTTAGAGTCACTGGAGACAAGTGACTCTTTAAGTTCTTCATGGTCAAAGAGTCTTAACTTTTTATGGCCTCATGGTTACTGCGGTAGGGCACGCCACGATAGTGGCGATAAGTCCCCTCTTTGAGGAGTGGCTTGAGAGGCGCCACGGCGCCCTCACCTTCCGCCTGACGCAGGTCCTCACCGGACACGGTTGTTTCGGGAGGTACCTGTACCGAATCGGGCGGGAGGAAACGCCCGGGTGCTACTATTGCGAGGATCGACCGGAGGACACGGTGGAGCACACCGTCGAGGTCTGCTCCGCTTGGGAGGAGCACCGCCGTGTCCTCGTAGCGGCGATTGGCGGCGGCGACCTCTCGCGCCCGGCCCTGGTTCAAGCCATGGTCCGGGGCGAGAGGGAATGGGAAGCCGTCGCCTCCTTCTGCGAAGCAGTCATGCTAGCGAAGGAGGCGGCGGAACGTGAGAGGGAGAGAACCTCCTCACGTCCCAGCCGCCGCGGGAGAAGCACCGGGCGTCGGGGGCCACGCCGTGATGGCTCTCGGCCACCGTAGGCGCGGTCCTGTGGACGGCGAGTAATGGGCTAGCTCGCCGTCCGTCCGTCGTATGACGACGGGCAGGCCGTGTCGACGGCGCGTTCGTGTTCCACGCGCGCCTCAAAGAGATGTCAGCAAACGGGAGGGGCCCGCAAGGGCCGGTGCCTGCCAGGGCTGCGGGACTGTTCGAAAGAGATACCGCGGCCCTGGAACATAAAGGGCCAATGAAGGAACATGGGTGTTTTTTAGTCAGTAAGAGTCTGACACTCCCTTCCGCTCCGCCCAGAGCGGGAGGAGTCATTTGATGATTTCTCACCCCCCAAAAAAAAAAAAAAAAAATGGTTACTGCGGTGGTGGTTAAAGCTTTTACTAACGAATTAGACGCTCCTAATGCTATCGTATGAACAAATGTGTTACCAAACTTGATACTTTTATTTTTATTTTTAGCATTGGCAAATTCCTCTGAGTCGTCGCTTCAGGGCGCTGAAGTTATGGTTCGTGCTCCGTAACTATGGAGTTTCGGGAATCCAGAAGCATATTCGTGAGGTAAAATACTATTTTTATGAGTTTCATTGTTTCTTTTTTATTTATTTTTGTTGTTTGCTTATCCGACAGTAGCTGTTGTTGTAAAAGATTGACTTATTAGAAAGTTTGATAGTGGCGCTGACAGCTTAACGAATGCCTCTCACCGAAAGTATTGACAATGTTAAAAAGGAGACCATGTTTTTCTTTTGTGCAACGAATGACTTTTTGCCAAAAATACTTAAATTTTTCACAGTTTGCCTTGATAACAGATGTTTGTAAATCTTCTCCAATTAACTCTTCATTAAACCAGAGATGAAGAAGTGTATCGTAATCTACACTGTCAAAAACATGTTATCCTCAGCAAAAATTATACTTAAAAATATTTTGCATAGTGAAAAAATATGCTTCGTCAACCTTTATTAGGTTCTCTACAAGCTTACTGTAGCCACATTTACATATTTTACGTTTGTTTGTTATTCATAAAGCTCATTTACTGCATTTCTCGTATCCTCCATTTTATTTTTACATACATAAACCCATACCTTTTTGCTAGGGTAGGCAGAAACTACGGAACGCCCCTGCTCATCATTTTCCTGCCCTTGTCTCATGTTACTTGGGGTCGGCGCAACACGTTTTTTTTTCCATTGTCCTCTGTCAACCGTCGAGCTATCATTTACTCCTTTTTCCTTCATATCACTCCTCAAACAATCCATGCATCCTTTCCTTGGTCTTCCTCTCTCTCTCCATCCATCAACATTCATATTCATCACTCTTTTAGTCACTAACGTTACGGAACGCCCGCTACTACGATCCTTATATCTTTGTATACTCCTTTCGCTTCGTCAGCATTCATACATCGGATTATCTCATCCTTATTTATATTTCTTATTTGTATGTTTTCAGGGTGTCCGTCTAGCGCAGAAGTTTGAAGCTCTGGTGGTGGCTGATCAACGGTTTGAGATACCTCAGCCAAGGAACTTAGGTTTGTCTTAGTCTTTTTTAGTAGGTATGCATTTTAATCGGGCCTATTTTTTGGCCAAAGAATCAGCATTGCCATCCAACGTGGTAATGCTGCCAGCCTTCTGGGCACTTTTCCTGTTGACAGCGATGCGGACGAATTTTTGGACGCCCTGCAACCCTTTTCTACTTGTACATATTTATTACTATTATAGTTTTGTAGTTTGTAAATAATTTAATCGAATGCCAAAGTAAGTTAAATATAGGTCTGTATCAAAGTACAGTAAGTAAATCCATAAAATATTTAACGAAATTTGCGCCCGATTTGCGAACTAAACATAAATATTGCACCAGGGCCGAGCAATTTTTAGTGCGTCGTTGCTTTCACGTGCCACTCATTTATTCGGAAACCCCGAAGGCTCTGTCGGTCGGCGCGACGATCGCTTCGGTTTGGTCGCGACCTAATGCAGTTGTCAAATGGCAGATCAAGGTACTAACATTTGACCACGGTGCTTCCAAAATGAGTTTATTTGAGAACTCACATTTAGAGTAGTAATTTTTCAACTGCCTCATTGATCTAGCGGTCGCAAACGCGACTGCTGAGCATGAGGTTTTGGGTTCGATTACCAGGTTGGGCAAACTGTTATTTGTTTTCTCCATCAGGAGTTTGTCAGTAGTAGCTCAGAGTCTGAACCTATGCCGTGTTCTGTGTATGATAATAGACAAACCCAAGGGGGGCTTATATGGGACTAAACCATAACTGGTGAACTGCAGGTGTACACTTCTGCCTTACTATCCGGGGATTACAGGCGTGATGTTATATCACATCACCTGCCTAGCCTTTTCCCAACTGTGTTGGGGTCGGCTTCCAGTCTAACCGGATGCAGCTGAATACCAGTATTTTACATGAAGCGACTGCCTATCTGACATCCACAATCCAGCTAGCACTGGGTAACACGATACCCTTTGGTAAGACTGGTTGTTAGACTTTCGAGCCACTGACTACCTAAGCGGCTGCTATTATTTAACCACGAGCTCCTCGCGTGTTGTTATGTTACAACCAATGATATATAAAACCATCTACGACACTATTTATAGTAACACAACACTTCAATATTCCAGGCATGGTAGCCTTCCGTTTGAAAGGTGACAACGCGCTGACCGAGCGGCTGCTGAAGCGCTTGAACGCGCGCGGCTTCATCCACGCTGTGCCGGCCTGCTTCAAGAGCATCTATGTCATCCGGTTCACCATCACCTCGTCTAGGACTACTAACCAGGATGTTTTGGGTAAGGAGACTGTTGTAAGACTTGATAATGGTATCTACGAGTAGTCAAAGGGCCAAGGCATCGCCATCCAACATGGCAGTGCCGTCAATGTTTTAGGAGTGTTCGTCGTTCATTTGGGGTCGGCGCAGCATGTCTTCTTCTTCCATATTTCTCTATTACTCGTCATCTCATCAGACACCTCTTTTCGTGCCAAATCATTCTTTACACAGCAGCAGCAGTAGCTTTACCAGAATACTACAATTTTAATTGAGTGCAAAAGTTTTTTCGCATAATTTTTATTTTTTGGACACAACTTTTTAATGTATTTAATTTCTAAGTTCTGATCTTAGATTGGTTTAAATTAAATGAGAAAAAAATCCAATTTTGTAATTTTTTAGGGTTCCGTAGTAAATTGCTTTTATCACTTAATAAAAACGGTTTCTATGATTTCAGACGACTGGAATGAGATCAAGACTGTAGCCAAGGAGATATTGATAGACGTGTTCGGCTCCGAGGATGGAAACATTGTGGTGCCCAAGAAACCGAGGATCTCTCTCAGAGGTATATTTTATTAGAATATTACAATCTGAACACTTATTGTTGTAGACAAAGAATTTTAACAAAACGTTTTCGTTACCCTTTTTATTTGTGGTATTTCACGCAAATACTTGTTATTTATGTTCATTTTACATTACATTTAGAAGTTATTATGAAATCATCTACATACGCAAAGTAGAAAAAAATGGTATTGAAGAAACTGTTTCATAAACTACTCAAGCAACATTAATAAACATTATTATATGGGACCACCACACGGTATTCTACCAAATAAAAAAGAATCATGTAAATCGGCCGAGTAATCAAAGAGAAATCGGTGTATTAAATGTATTAGACACTCTTAGATGATTCCATTTCTGTCGTATCATTGGTGCACCATGGAAACGAAAATTTTACTTTGCGTGTCAGTTTCTTGTCTTTGATCTCTGTCAATTGATTGAAGTGTTGTGTTTAAACATCAAATCATTTCATTCCTTTTCACTTTTATATGGGTAATTGGGACATTGGCTTCTACGTGTTTGTACATTATCTCCGCATCCTGCCATCATATGGGTATGCAATCTATCATACATTTTCTTATTATATTATTCCCGTGTGCGTGTGTTCGTAATTCTTCTCCTAGGTACCTCTCAAAATATGGTACTTAGGTGTCATATTTTGGGATGTTGGATAAGTCTACATCCCTCTGTGGTGTATAATTAGTAGTTGTTTTGTTTTTTGCTAGATGTAAGTACTAACACTAGTTTTTAAGTTGTGTGTTTACTAACCAAGGGACTTTGTCTGAGACCAAAGAATTTTATTTATTATTTAGGTAATTTTATTTATTACTTCATCTTCAATTTTCTCTTCTGACACCCTTCGACTATATTATTCACAACGGTCACAATCGTCTCGAATTAACTCAATGACAATCGACTATATCGATTATAAAGAAAGCTTCTAATATCAAAATAGCTTTCTAATATTTTTTCGTCAGAAGAGAAGAAAAGATTCAACTCACCGATCAACTTAGACAACTCAATCAACTCGATCAACTTATCTGTGTACTGCTTCTCGAATTATTATTAGGCCCTTTTTAAATTTAATTTCTGGCAGATTATTCTTATATTAGTTTCATTCACTACTCCAATAGTTTCTCTCTCCCCCTCTCCAGTCATTTCTTTCTCATTCAAGTGGTAAAAGTTTCAAAGACTTCCATCAGCCCTTAGATTGTGAAATTTCTTCTGATAGCCTTTCTATAGTATTTGAAACCTATTTCTGCTTTAAAGCAACTTAGAGCGTTCGTCGCTGTACTATTTGCTGAATAATTATTAGCTTCTTCTAAAAGATTTATTTCTAATGTCTACTCTTATCACCAATGCCCTCACTACTCCAACAGTAGCATTGTCTTGCTTAGTTATCTCCTTGGTATTATTTTCACTTACTGTTGGAGAACCAACAGTTTTGTTTTAACCCTTCTCCAGTTATTTCGTTAGTATTAGATTCCTTCACAACTCCAATAGTTTCTATCTCTCCTTCTCCAGTCATTTCCTTCTTATTCACGTAGCAACTGTTCCAGAGACAGGCGACCTGAACCCAATGTTCGGCTCCAGTCTCCTACTAGCCAACAGTCCCATGAGCCCTAAGATTGTGAAATTTATTCGTAGACTTTCTCTGTAATATTTTAAATATTTTTGTGCTTTGAAGCAACTTGAGATTATTCGTCTCTATACTACTTATTTTATTATTAGCTTCCTCTATAAAATTTCCTTCTTATATTTCTACTTTTATTATCAATTGTCTCAATATTCTAACAGTAGCTTTGTCTACCCCTCCAGTTATTTCCTTAGTATTATTTTCGTTCGTAACTCCAATAGTTTTTCTGTCTCCTACTCCAGTTATTTCCTTCTCATTCACGTAGCAAGGTTTCAGACATGCGAGCTAAACGCAATGTTCGGCACCAGTCTCCTCCTAGCCAAGCCTGAGCCCTAAGATTGTGAAATTTATTCCAGCTGATAACTTCTCTATAATATCTTAAATCTTGAAGCAACTTAGACTGTTCTAATTTACACTCTTCTTATTATTAGCTCACTCATTATCTTGAAATATTTGTGGCTTTATTTTGGTATCATTGTCTACAGTTATTTCCTTAGTATTATTTTTATTTACAACTAAAATAGTTTTTATCTCCCCCACTCTAGTCATTTCATTTTCATCCTCAATTTCAATCGTTTTTCTGTCTCCTTCTCCAGTCATTTCCTTCTTATTCACGTAGCAACTGTTCCAGAGACAGGCGACCTGAACGCAATGTTCGGCTCCAGTCTCCTACTAGCCAACAGTCCCATGAGCCCTAAGATTGTGAAATTTATTCCAGCTGATAGCTTCTCTAGAATATCTTAAATCTTGAACCAACTTAGACTGTACTTTACACTCTTCTTATTATTAATTAGCTCACTCATTATCTTGAAATATTTGTGACTTTATTTTGGTATCGTTGTCTCTCTCTACAGTTATTTCCTTAGTATTATTTTTATTCACAACTAAAATAGTTTCTATCTCCCCCACTCTAGTCATTTCATTTTCATCCTCAATTACAATCGTTTCTCTGTCTCCTTCTCCAGTTGTTTCCTTCTAATTGACGTAGCAAATGTTTCAGAGACACGCGAGCTTAACGCAACCTTTGGCACCAGTCTGCTACTAGCCAACAGTCCCATGAGCCCTAAGATTGTTAACGGTACTCATGCTGCTATCTGCGATTATGAGCAGCTGCTCACATCCTGCGCGCAAACGTTCGTGCAGTTGAAGATGGAGCCGAAGGATAGTCCTGGTGAGTCCGAAGTGTTCGATTGTTTAATTCCTGGTTTTTAGTCTCTTGTCAAATCTCAAGTCAAAATATGTTTGTCACTTTAATAAAGTATACAGCACCGTTTACCGTTATTTTCTCTCCTCTGATTTAGCATCACTGTCAAAATCAGAGTGATAGTTATTCTTATTATCGTATGGCTCATAATTGGTTACTGCTTGGGTTGTTATCAAAGGTTAAATAACTCTAAAGGTACTGTAGACACAACCGCTATTTTGAGATTTGACAGAAGATTTATTAATCAAGAATGATTTTGGTGCTAGATCTCTCACACCAGTTTCATATTATTAAAATTAACAATAGCATTTACTCATACATTGTTTCCTCATTTTACATACTCATTTAATTCATCAGTATTCCAGAATCTGACTCAAGTTCATTTTTGAACTTCAGATAGCGTACTTTCCCATTGAGAGGCATCTTCTAAAGGAACCTCGTCATTGGCGTGATATTATTTTGTTGCGCGAGTATGATATTTCCTAAGATATTCATTTAAATTAAATGGTGTAAAGGCCAATTTTGGTCACAATTTACCATTAAAGACTACTAACATATTTATTTTGATAAGGATTAATACTATGTCGGTAAAAACACCTCCGCAAATAAAGCATTACTTTTGACCAAATTTTAAAATCATAAAAATGGTTATTGTTAGTCTGTCTTAGAAGATAGGTATGTGCTGTGGCTGCCAGTTTTTAGACCTTTTTAAGAGGAATAATTCCTTCTTAAATTATTTTTGTGTAACATTAACCGTTTACCTGCTTTAACGGTTATAGTTAAACGAAGAGCATACGCAACTGAAGCTCTTAAAAGAATACATTTTCCATCGATGCTCGGCTCCTATTAGTTGTAACGTGATGGTACAGCCTTCCTCGATAAAAGGGCTACCCAACGCTAAAAGATTTTTTCAATTCGAATCAGTAGTTCCTGAGATTAGCGCGTTCAACCAAACAAACTCTTCAGCTATATAATATTAGTAAAGATAATCGATTAAATACTTATTAATCGAGAGTGAATAAATCAGTACAGAATATGTATGTTAATCGAGTTACAGGAACTTATTAATTGATCGAACATTGCGAATCAAGTTCCTTTAAATTATTTCTTAGTACTTACTAGTTCCATGATTATCTTATAGCTAACAACAGACAGACAGATACATAATAGATCAAAAAATAGGCCAAGTCCGCACCACGTACAGTGAAGGGTTCCCTAGTCGGGATTAATATTTATGCAAGCACAGTATTGATTAAATCCCCGCAAGAAATAGTTTATATTTCATATTATTTCTGGAAAAAACTATTGAAACCAAGTTATAAATGAATAAACAGCCACACTCGTTCGTTTTTTTCGTTGTTTTCACTTGTACTGTAAAGTATTTAATTCGTTTCCGGGATCCACCAAATATTTAGTGACGACGGCCTCTCTTAAATTAGCTTATTTTGAATTTGTTAACACCAGGGCCCAGGGCAAAACGGCGCCGAACCCCTCTCCTTACTAAAGTGTTACCTGCATCGGTCATGCATGATAAATAGTAATATGAAGTACTAGCTTTTGCCCGCGGCTTCACCCGCGTGGATGTCAAAAAATATCCGATCAATCTAGAAACAAACTGTAGCTGTTAATTTATGTCTAATGGGGCGGAATGTAGGCGTGTCAAGTCCGACTCAAGTTCAGTCCACGACTAAAAATACCATAAAAACAAAATGCCATTTCGTATTTTGTTTGTTTTTCACATTATTATAAACCATTTCTCTTCATATGAACTTGAATCGCACATTTGCCAAGCTTTCAGCAAGGTCTACTTCAAATCTCGTCTCACATTTGTCATTATCATAAATGCACATTGTATCTACAGCTTTATTCCATTCTCTAGAGTCATCACCAACTTCCACCTCCATCACCAAAATCATCTTACCATCTAACCAACTAACCACACTCTCCACCCCACATTTACACAAACTAACAGAAATGCGCCGCCGTGTCCGGGGCATCAAGATGTGCGGTAAGAAGTTCTCGCTAGACTCCTGCATGGATATGGTGCAGGGCATGATGGTGGAACAGAGTCTGCCGCAGTGCTGCGAGGAGGAGAGGGAGGAGATCTCTAACGGTGGGTAGAGTATAAATGAGTTTGACTTTGTAACACCGTAAAGTCACTGTGTTCTTAGTATTGTAGCGGCACTACAAAAAGTACTACAGCAACATAGAACAAAAAGTAGTAATTAATTTCTAGTAGTAGTTCAGTTTCTGTTTGTTTTTTATATTTCTTCCTTTGTTCTTTTCTATCCGAATAGGTACTCTTCTTAAAGCTGATGTTTTACTTTCATTCTGTATAAATACTGCAGTATACATTTTTTCTTTTTCTTTTTTGGCTTAAAAAACTAGTTTTTACTTTATTGAAGTTGGGTTCAAGTTTAGCTCATCTCATCATTTGGTGCTGACTTGGCATTTGACATAGAAATAGGTAGCCATTTTGTCGTGTTACAAGTGTCACATTATTTCATGTCTAGTTTTCGCTCATAAGTGTAAAGACTTATTTTTGAATCCACTTTGCCACAAAACGAAGTAAAAAGTGGATGTAATCAAAATATGAACTAAGGGTAATACCAATTAATAATTTAAATAAATCTGTTTTTAGGAGCAACTGAAACGCCGATGATATAAATAAGAGGTATTTCAACCAAAATATTTAGGTGGCGGTAAATTAACTTTTAAAATAGATACTAACCTCAAAAAAATCCCGATGTCATAACAATGTAAATATTTTTCTATACTAACCATAAATAATTAAAACGAGAATTCTCTTTCCTTTACAAAGTTCATTAAACTCCAGGATCAAGCCCGGGAGACAAGTCATCACTCTCATCGTCACCAGTGACATCTATCGGCACCATCAAGCAAGACAACACAGACTCACACCAACTTCAAGTTCCACTAGCGCCATCTAGGCAATACAGATCGAAATCCCTCGACGTTTCACTCTCCGGGCTGTCACTAGAGGACGCTAAAATCACTATTGATGTCAAAAATTATCATCACACTGAAATTACCATCACACCTACTAGTTCCAAAGATGTAGCAGCGGAAATGTCTTCTTCTAAATCGAATGTTAGTGAAATTGAAGAGAAATTAAATATTGGCGATAAAATAACTCAAGTTTTCGAAAATTTCCAAGATGGCTTGCAAATGTTTAGTGAATATAAGAATAATGTTGAGAAAACTGAAGATAGTAATACTAAATTGACGATTCGGGGTCCTGGGAGTTATATTAAGAAGTTGATTCAGCAGTTCAGTGAGGGTCCTTTCGAAGCAGAAGACCCTAAGCCTGAATCGGATAGGGCTATGGCAACTCCTGCTCAAAGTATTAAGGACAGAGCTGATGCTATTTGTAAAAAATGTCTGCATTATAAGGGGAAGATTTCTAAGTAAGACGACTCTTGAAAATGAAATGTACTTAGGTAGTTATATCTTCGTAGGAACTTACTGCATTGATGTTTCCTATATTGTAATTTCTATGAATAATTTCCGGAAAAAAATACTGTGCTTCTTGCATAAATGTGAAAGCTCTCTTTTTCTGATCGTTTTTCTCAAATAGATATTTAATGTAAGAAAAAAATGTGTGTTAAATTGAAAACTTTAGGCACTACGATTATATGAGTACTTATACTTGGTATAGGTTATATATACAAGGTGTAAATAGACCCTTCAAGAAGCCGAGAATTTCTGTAGGTTCTACTGAATTCACTGACGGGCGACCACTTTTCAACCTTATTTCTTCGGGCATAAGGGTGAAAGTGGCAGACCGTCAGTGAACTCTGTAGCACATCAAACTATATAACTCGGTTTGAAAATTATTGCTGGGAAACAAAAATAAAAAAGCATAACAATAACAATGACGTCACGTGACGTCACGTGACCACGTGCCGCGTTCCGAATAAACGAATGTGTATGTTTACATGAAGGCAGTAACTTGAGGTAGTAACTTTATAATAATGTATAGTTTATATACTTATCACAGAGTCTCAGCTGTTAGAAGTTTTTAGTTTAAGAGTATCGGCTAACCAAAACAAACACTTGAGAACGGGTGCAAAAAATGCCCACTCAAACGGGTTTTGTTCGGTTCATCATGCGTCATCCTGTCGTTTCAAATAACTTGGACGGAGGCAGTATATCTCTCTTGTTCTTTCTCCTAGACTCTGTGCAAGTTTGAGTAAGATAGATACAGTTTTTATAAGCAAATTTACGCCAAAACTAAGGCCAGTGATAACCGGGCCTTACCGGTCCGATCAACATTTGGGTAAAATTTTAAATCGGGCCGTAGCGGTCCTCTCAACATTGCAAGAGATAAAACGGCAACAGAAATACATCATCTATGAAAATTTCAACTGTCTAACTATCACGGTTCATGAGATACAGCCTGGTGACAGACGGACGGACAGACAGCGGAGTCGTAGTAATAGGGTCCCGATAGCCTTTGGGTACGGAACCCTAGAAATGATCGCAATGACAGCAGCAGAACAATTTTAAGTGTACTTACTAACTAAAATATGGAACGTGGGTCTGAGACTGATGCAAATAAATAAATTAAATCCCTTTCGGCTTCTACAGTAAGTAACAAAAACCCTGTTGTTCCTGTTAGGGACGTATACATTTACCTACAAGCACAACATTGATGAAGTTATAATTAAAAAAAATTAAGCATTGGCCAGTCGAGAGGCCAAAATCAAATAACTATTAAAATCGACACATTCAAAAAAATGTTTCGAGTATCTGATTTTACAAGTACATCTTTATTTCGCTAAATAGCCGAGCTCGGCAGCTTCCTTTGACGCGACAGAAGATGCCTAGAAATCAGTTAAACCTTACAAATATTAATAATTAAATATTTTTTCTAATTATTTTTGTTGACCGTTTTTTATAAATGACTTCCTTTATTACGTGTGTATACCGATTCTTAAAACGTAGGTAGAAGGAACAACAGGGTTTTTGTTACTTACTGTATATGGGTATTTTTACAACCTTTGTATATTTTAAGAAAACTCATATTATCCTATAAATTTTAATATGCTTGACCTAAAACTGAAATCTGGTGTAATGTATTTGGCAGCTTAGATTATTGTCAAACTAAGTATTTTATTTTTAGTTTATTATAATTGTCTAACATCTTATTTCCTAAAAAACGGTGTTGGATAAGTGTATTTTAAGTTACTGCACAATTCTTTGCTTACTATGTCCTAAAATATGTAATGTATAATGTTTTGTTAAATATTATTACACGGTTACTAGTTTACTTAAGAAAAAAATCAACAAAAAATACAGCGAGGTTAGGTGTTTAGTATAAGTAAGATATTAACTGAAAAAAACGTAAAAAAACAATACCTAAAATATGATCCATCTCTTCTGCTTGTAGGTATTTAAATCAATGTAGATTATAAAAATTATTAGATAAATAAGTTCGTTAACAAAACTACAATGATATTATTATTAGATAGTGACTCATTTTAATTGAAAAAAATAATGTTTAACCATCTAAAAACTTGCTTGATTATATAAACAATTGAAAAGATATTGTATACAATTATATATCTACGAAATTCAAATTTATCGTAAAAAAAATAAAAGCTTAGAGAAATAGATCTTAGTTAATGTCAAATCAAACTATATATTATATAACTGAAAGTTAAGTATATTATTATTATAAATAATCAAAAATAAACTGCTGTGCAATTTCAATAAAAATGTAAAGGCTCGCTTTAAAAATGCACTAGAAAATGTTATATTCATATAACAATCAATTTAATAAATATATTTAATTTTAGGTATATAAAGATATATAAGAATATTTTTTGTTTGCCAGTAGCCAAAAATATGTATTTATCTGTTATCGCAATATATAATTATTATTATGTAAGTATAGCTTTATTTTTTCTGATCATATCGTGTTTTTTAATTTTTGTACCATTGACTTCATAATATAATATAGTTCAGTACTGCAAAAATGTACCAACCCACATCAAAGTAATAACTTCTCATTGTACGAAGTAATTGTTGTTATTTTCAATTGTAAAATGTTAATATGAAAGTATAATACAAGGATTCCGTATTCCGCATTTGGCTACGGAACCATAAAAAGATCTCGTTTATACATGTTCTTGGATTATTCAAAAATCATAATGAAAATTTAAGTTCACCAAAAAATTTAGGAATTAAAATTATGTTTATATTTGAATATTGTTCGCTTAGCTCTATATTATTAAATTCATACATACTGTAATATACGTACTCTTAGGCTGTAGGCACGTAGACACAAAATATATGAAAAATAATGTATTTTAGCTTTAATTTTTATGTGCAATAAATATGTTATGAAGCATTGATTTCTGTGGTTTTATTGAATACATGCCTAATCAGCCTGTAATGTTTCCATTTCTGGGACCCATGCCATCTCTGTGTGTGGACCTGGTATTTTTTTGGATTTTGGAATTTCAGGAATATTCCTCACGATATTTTTTTTCACCGTTTTGAGGTGAAATATAATTAGGAATTTTTGTATACCTATAAGTAAAATAAAACTTCACAATAATACTTTAAAATGTTTAATAAATACATAACCGTCAGTATAAACATTTTACCTATTTTATTTGAGCATTTTTATTACTTTATATTTTTACTACATTTCGTGGTTGATACGGACAAAGTTCGCAAGAAATGTGAATAGTGACTGGGTGTGTAGTCGAAAGCAATATCATAAATCATAATTACATGCAAAGCAATCATGTTCGTACGAATTGACAGGGTCAATTTAAATTATATAGTGAAACTCTCTAGTCATGATAGGTATCGACATCTTAACATGGAAAATCAAAAATTGTTAATAGACTTAACATCACTCCTGTAAACCCCCAAAGGATTAGGCAGAGGTGTACCTAATAATACACACAAGTGTTGAATGTTGAGTCTCATGTAACAGGGGGCGAGAAATTCCTAATGAAAAAACCCAATAACACTTTTTCCGACCTGGGAATCGAATCTAGAACCTCATGCTTAGTAACTAATAACGAGGCAAAATTAACTTTATGTTTAGTATTACTTTATGAATAAAATTTAAATACAATTATTATCACGCTTGTCAAGTTACGCTAGCTAAATCAATTTGACCCTGTATACGCATTCTGAAGTGGAAAGGAAGGGAAAATTAATTCATGTAAATAAATAGAAATCAAGTAAAAATGTGAAAGAATAGCAGAACTTCAAAGCGATGAGAATGATCTAATTTTCAAAAACACAGGTAACTCATATTCCACAACAGGTAAGTTATTAAATAAATAAATATAAAATATGCTAAGTATACTTAATAATAAAATATAGAAGTTATGTAATGCAATTAATATAAGTTTATATGCAATAATTTCACTACTTAAGCCTAAATTATTTTAAGATCAAGAAATATTTGCTTGAAAATGTTTTAGCGTAACTTGCCCGTATCATGGTAATCAATAACTATACTTTGCCGATTTAGTTCTGCCAAAACTATTCAACCCACAATCTCTTATTAATTTAGATAAGTATCGAAAACTAATCGAACATTCTAAATGTGATATTTTACTATCCAGTATAATTAGTCTTATATCCTATCCAAGCCGTATGCTTAGTATTTTTTTCAAGTATCGGAAAAGGGACGATATTTTTATGTGGATTGGTACTTTTAAGCAGAACTAAGCTCATTGAGCAAAATATACGAAAAAGCTCATTAAAATTATTAAAATAAATTAATCATAACAATGGATTTATAATTTCTACAGTTCAGTCTTAAACGCTAACTTTAAATCTATATTTAATAACAATAAATAAATGCATTTTCTTTAATAATTTACATCGTTATTATACTAGGACAATTTACAAAATTTATTTAACTTTTTTTAACACCATTTTGTGGTTTTTTGGCGCCAAACTGAAATGGCGTAAGTCACATCAAATGTTTATTTTAACATATACTCGTACTTATATCGACAATACCCCGGTATTCAAAAGTATATACTTATTTTTTTTTTAATAAAAAGGGCGGGGATAAAACAATATTAAAATTATATAATTATATCAGAATTACAATTAATATACATTTTTTCAATAGAGAGCAGTAACATTTATACAAATTCAAATCTATTATAAACACTGAAAACATTTTAAGAGCAATTACACTGCACAGTAGGATGATATACCTAATAATAATCTGAAGTAGACAGAAATAGTTGGAAATCGAAAAGCATAGTTCTAAAATAAAGGAATTAAAAAAAAAATGTAATTGAAGTTGATAAACAAAATTTTAAATCATATTATTCTCAAACGACAGGTTACAATTTTTTTTTACATTTCACAGAAACAAATTAATAAATTATATTAAACATTTAGAAAATATGAAAAATTGATCAGTTATTTTATTAGAAATTCTGTAATTTATTTTCATTGTGAATAGAATACCGAACAAACATTTTTCCACATACACTCATATTTTATTTATTTCGTATACCAATACAACTAACACACACACATACACGTAAGTCGAACAAACGCAAAAAGTCGCACACAGCCACACACCAATTCAAAATCCAATTGATCCTTCAAAATTTAACTGAGGACGTCAGACAAGCAGTCACTCCATTTTAAATACTGGTATTCAGCTGCATCCGGTGAGACTGGAAGCCGACCCCAATGTGGTTAGGAAAAGGCTAGGCAGGTGATGATGCAGAGGATTTAATGAACACCAGTTATACTTTTTAGCCATGGCTTATAGAAGGTGGTTCTCATATAAACTCCTGGAAGGAAGGGAGCTGCACACTTGATGCCGTGGGAGACTGTGCCAACCAGCTGCCATTTGCCATCGTCGCGTTGGAGGACAAGAGGGCCGCCACTGTCACCCTGAAAATATGAAAGCGTACATAAGTGGCTAAATAATAACAGCCGCTCGGGTCCATCTTCACGTTGAGCCGCGTCTAGGTTGATCTGTGGACGGGTGCTGACCACCCATTACATACCGAGTTTCCTCCGTGCCTCGGAAAGCACGTTAAACTGTTGGTTCCGGGTGTCAATCTTTGAAAGTCGTCACAGGTAGTCAGTGGCCCGGAAATCTGACAACCAGTCTTACCAAGGGGTATCGTAATACCCAGTACGAACTGGGTTGTGGAGGTCAGATAGACAGTCGTTCCATGTAAAATACTGGTATTTGCAGCTGCATCCGGTAAGACTGGAAGCCGACTTAAACATAACTTGGGAATAGGCTAGGCAGATGATGATGATGGTAATGTCTGGACTCCTGATGGAAGAAGGGAGATGAAGAAGTGAACCCATGGAACTCTTGGGCACACTCACCTAACTTGATAGCATTGCTGTGTTTGAAGGGTGCTGGTGCTTTTATAGGCAATTCACTTTTGTGGAAATTACCTAAAGCTTTACGTACTATCCCATAAAAAGATTTGGTGTGCTCAAAATGGTGTCACATCCATTAAATGACCGTGGTAGCCATATTAAAACAACGATTCCTTCCGATACTTACCTCACAAGAATCCTTCTGTCCGTTAGCGTATCCCGCGCATATGAAAGAGTTGAGAATCTTCTTCGAGTGCCCAGCGGTCTGGAACATATCTTGGCAAGCACTGTTCTCTATTACAGGCACCTAGAAAAGAAATTAGTGTAATTATAACCATCCAATTCATACTACTTATAAATCTAATAATCAAGCATTCTGTATAGTTTTGGAAATGTTGAAGATCAATGGAGCCAGAATGCTTGGCCAGGTCGTATATTCCTTAGCGAATAGCTATAGCAAAAGATCAAAATATGTTTGAATACAAATTCAGTCATGTGAACTCTCCTATCTGTCATCAACTGCACAGGTGCGAAGACATGAAACGAAAGAGGAACACGGCTGCCTCTCTCTTTGATCCTTATTAGATACAATGACTAACATAAAAATATTAAGATTCTCTGTCAATGACTGTTCCTCGCGTCTCTTTATCATTTCCATTCATATGCTTGCTGAATCTTAAGACACGGATATGTAAATCCAAAGTAAACCAACAAGATTATTACCTGGACTTCTTGTAATATAGCCGGTACAGAACCGCCGTACTTGAGCCGTCCCCAGCCCGTGACCGTCGCTACACGGCCCGTGAAGTCAGCTTCATCAGGTGGCATGCAGATTGGCACTGGAAAGCATATGAAAATAATTTTAGCACACCAGCTTTCACTCTTCATTTTGATCCTACATTCTGGTATAGCGCAGTGTGGCCCTTTTCAAAATATGATAGATGTGATTCTGATCTCCCTTACATGATGGCCAAATTATCGGATATAATTCTATTTGCTGATGACACTTCGCTAATTTTTAAAATAGATAGAAAGGATACGGATGTCTTACATGCCAACGAAAGTCTAACTGTTCTCTCGAAATGGTTCGCAGCTAACAATCTTTTACTGAATGCGAACAAAACAAAATGTCTAAAATTCTCTTTACCAAATGTACCTCAACGGGATATAAATTTAAATCTTGACGGCAAAAAACTTGATGTTATAGCGGAAACTGTATTCCTAGGGATTACTATCGATTCAAAATTGCAGTGGGGACCGCACATTAGAACTCTTTCGGGTAGGTTAAGCTCAGCTGCATATGCAGTAAGGAAAATAAGGCAGTTAACTGATGCAGCTACAGCTAGGTTAATATACTATGCTTATTTCCACAGTATTATGTCTTATGGCATTCTGCTGTGGGGATCGGCGGCAGACGTTGACTCAATTTTCATTTTACAAAAGCGGGCAGTCCGCGCGATCTATAAAATGGGTCCTCGCGAGTCCCTCAGAGAAAAATTTAAAGAGATCGATGTACTGACTCTGCCTTCCCTTTATATCCTAGAATGTATTTTATATGTCCGCAAAAACCGAGGGCTTTTCAAAATTAGAAGCGACTTCCACAATATTAATACACGCAGTAAACACGAAATTGTAATACCCAAATTCAGGTTAACAAAAACTAGTAAGTCTTTTCTTATTAACAGTATACGTTTTTATAACAAATTACCTAAGTCAGTTATAGAACTGACCGATGGAAAGTTCAAAAATTACATTAAACGTGTCCTTATTAAAAAAGCATATTACAAAATCAAGGACTACGTTGAAGATAAAGAGGTTTGGCTTTAGTTCCTTCTGCGCATGCGGCTTCCCTGGTAGCTCATAAACAGCAAAAATATGTGGATGTCTCTAACTACTCTCAATCAATTTTTTTTTTTTGTTTTCTTTTCATTTTAAT
Source organism: Eurois occulta (assembly GCA_950022335.1). Lineage (NCBI taxonomy): Eukaryota > Metazoa > Arthropoda > Insecta > Lepidoptera > Noctuidae > Eurois > Eurois occulta. Next base: position 6,848,378 of record OX465506.1, read on the forward strand.
TTACAATGGTTTTTTTCTTTCTTTTTTTACAATGGTTATCACATCACTTAAACACCCTTTGTTCAGAATAGTTGCAGCACTGATGACAATATTTTTGTCACTTGTTTAATTTAGTCTTTTATAATATTTTCTTGCCTTTGTATAGATTCTTTTTAACGATTGTTTGTGAATGTGTGAACAGTGTAGGCCTTGTAGATTCCTAGATGTGTGTTAACTTTTGTTAACCTCTTATCTTGTTTTCCGTTTTTCTTGTGTAGTAAGCAACGACTTATTGTCGGGCCTATGCTGTCCCCCCATACTTGAGTACTAATGCTGTAACATGATAATATTGTAAAACTAATCATTTTAAAAGAGTAACCATGGAGTTTCTTGCCGGTTCTTCTCCATAGGAAACGACCAACCCGAACCGTGCACCTTTTTGTCGACGTTTCATAAGTGCCCATGTAGGCCTATGTGAAATAAAAATATTTTGATTTTGATTTTGATTTTGATTTTGAATTCTGACTACTAAATAGCGATGTACTTACATTCGAAATCTGAACTACATCAACAAAATCCATTTATCAAACATTAGTTCTGCGTTCGAATCTAAGGCAATGCCAACAAATTCCACTGTTTTCTACCAAAAATGGAATTAGGGATTTAACTTATGTTAAACAGCATTTTCGTCACAATATTGAAGCATTGAAAGCACTTTGCCAGTAAAGAGTGCGTCGCAAGGCACATAAGCATTAATTTAACTGTTTATCTACTGATCAATCTTGATTGTGTGAGGAATGATATGAAATATAAAGAAGTAAATGATAGCGTGACGGTTGACAGAGGAGAATGGAAGAAAAAAACGTGTTGCGCCGACCCCAAGTAACATGGGACAAGGGCAGGAAGATGATGATGAACTGCTGATCAATCTTAACTATCCTGTACAGAGAAAACTTATAAGCTCTGTCTACCTTATTAGACACAATGACTGCTTGACTAGGCACCAGACGACCTACAATGAGGTTACCACTAGACTTCCGATAATAATTTGTCAATCATCATCATCATCAGCCTGCAGCAGTCCACTGCTGGACATAGAGGCCTCCTCAATCGCACGCCATTCAACTCGATTCTCAGCAACTCTCATCCAGTTGCTACCAGCCCCGCGAAGATCGTCACTCCACGCCTGAGGGCGTCCCACCTTACGTTTGCCGATTCGCGGTCTCCACTCAAGAACACGCCTACCCCAACGGTCATCGGTCCTACGGCTAATATGACCGGCCCATTGCCACTTCAGCTTACTTATTCTATGGGCTATGTCGACAACTCTGGTTCTCTGTCGAATCACCTCATTCCAAATGCGATCCCTCAGAGAAACTCCAAGCATAGCCCGTTTTTTGTCAATAAGATTGTTTTTTTTTTATATTAAATGTGTCTACTCTTGACCTCAATCTAGTCCTGAGGACAGAGATGAGGTCGACGATGGAACGAAAACAAATATCTCCTCCTTCTGAGAATTCAATCGGCCTAGAATTTGGAGAAAAATTCGGCACCTTTCTTATAAAACATTAACTTACCAATATGAGCATCAAACTTTATCGGCGCTTCTAACTCCAAGAGCGCGAGATCGTTCTCGAAGGTGGCTGCGTCATAAGATCGGTGCACGATGACTTTTTTCACGTTCCTCGACACCGGTTTCTTTGGCTCGAAGTCTCCAGAGATGTCGTTCTCGCCGAATACTGCTACTAGGGACGCGAGGAACCTGGAAGAGGCAGAGAAAGTATTAGTTTTAAACATTAAAATAATGATGTCTTGGATTAAATTTAAAGCCGCACGGGTCGATCTTCAAGTTTAAGCCGTGCTTGCCGAGGTTGCTTTGTGGATGGATGACCGCTATTACATACCGAGTTTCCTCCGTACTTCGGAAAGCACGCCAGTCGTTTCGAATAGACAGAAGCGGAATGTCTGACATCCAGTCTTATTAAGGGGTATCGTATTACCCAGATACTGGGTAGTGGAGTTCCGACAGGCAATCGCGTTATGTAAAATACTGGTACTCAGCTGCACCCGGTTAGACTGGAAGCCGACCCCAACATAGTTTGGGAAAATGCTAGGCAGTTGATGAACGTCTTGGATTAAGATAGTCAGCGCCTTTGGGTTGTATTGCAAATCGAGGAAATTGTCCTACACTGCTACCTTCTATCAATTACTTATTCAATTACATTACAAGAAGAAACTGTTAATACTCCCAAATTCTCAAAAGTTTCTCAACTCTAAGTAACCGATAAGTTTTAAGGTCAAAGTATGACATATCAGCACTGCGTTGTATCAGCACCGCTTCACCTCGAGCTGTTCAGAATTCTCTCTATATAAATCACTCCATACTGCATCACGTTGGGTCGGTATCAGCTCGTAAAAATGAGCTGAGGTGATGCTGACCCGGTGGAGTGCTTGTAAAAGTACGGTTTTTTTTTTCAGGAATTTTGGCTGTGGCTTCCATCCGTTTCAATGACAGGGCCGATATTAAGACGCTCCATCAGCGGTAGGATTGCATTGTGTCACACGTGATCTACTTGTCATTGAGTTCCAGTTACATTTTGTGAACCAGAAACTTAAAAAATATTTGGCCATCACACATGGTTTTCCTGGCTGCGAAATTTCTATCCAGTCCACCCGGACTATGCGGGTGAAGGGCGCCTTTGTTGCGCATACACTTGTGCTCTATTTTATCCTTCACTTCGATTGCTAGTCTCCTCTGACATTTGCCGTCATGACAGTAAACGGTCAGTAGGACTATCATTTCTATATTTTTAACTCAATCATAAACTCACCCAGGTTGACAATGCGCGGCAGTAGTAACAAACTTATTGGTTATCAGGACACCACCACACTTGTTCTTGGTGAAGAGACCGAGCCAGGTGGACTCTCTGACTAGCACCTGCCAGGGCCACTCGCCGAAGGCAGCGCTCTTGCCGCCGACGATACGGCCCGTCTTTGAGAGGGGGCGGACGCCACACACTGGAAATATAGATTGGAAGACTGACAAAGATTGACAAATTAAACGTTTGTGCAAAAATATAAAGATTTATAACATTGAGCGACATTTGGAGCTACATTACTGTGCTCACTGTTAGGCAAAGGGATATCTTCATGATTGTATTCCAGTTCTTTTGATTCAGGACTAATATGAACATCTGGAGCTGCGTAGTATTTCGCGGTTATAAATATACTACGGTTATCATACGGTGTTTCTTGAACCCTTCATTGCAGTGTTTGGGATGCATTTAAGAGCCTAATTGATGCACAAATACGCCCTTACCGGTGTCCGACAGCCTTCCCATACTAGTGAATCTTAAAAGCTTATTGACCTAGTCTTTTTTGAGTTCAATTTGAACACATTTCCACTTGATGGTAATTGTGCTATGATGCGGTCAACGATGCCAATCTGTTTACTCAAGACTTGAAGTACCAGGTTTTATTGATTGCGATAAAAATACTGCTGCAAAAGTTATCGTACATCTTAGCCTCCACTTTATGTATAATTAATGGTCAAATACTCACAATTCTTATTATTATAATCAACAGGCTGTTCCACGTAGTTCTCTGTGGTCAGCTCATCTGCTAATTCTGTGGTCGTGGTAGCTGCTTGTGTGGTCGTGGTCACTTTCTTGATCGGCTTCGGCTTTTTTGTGGTCGTCACCTGAAAGTATTGAGATTAAAAGAGACGCACCTGTTTTAACGAATATAGGAATACATATCTTCTAAACTGACATCTTAATAGAGTGAGGTTTACAATTTAAATGTATTTAGTTTTTTTCCATATCATCACCTCGTCTTAACCTTTCTGATCCCAGAAGGATTAAGCAGAGGTGTACCTAATAGTACACCCACATTTCGTCAGGTATATTTTGGCTGCTACTGAGAAATTCCTGCTGGAAAAACCCGATAACACTATGCTCGACCTGGGAATCATACCCAGGGCCAGCAGCAGTGGCTCAGCAGTCGCGCTTGCGACTCTCTGCTCGATTGGTATTTTCTTTTTTTGTTATTTCAATTCTTATTCTTCTTGAATCAAATGACTCAGATTTTTTTCCGACCAGTACGTAGCGTCCTAGAACTTCTGGACAGCTCTGTCGTCTGCCTCATTCAAGTCTGGGTAATTTTTGCTACAAAAACATACGTATGTAGTTCGTAGTATTTCTGCTACTTGTAATTAACTACCTGTCCAGGTTCGGATAAATCGATACGAACAAATTATGAACGTAATTTCTTTGGCTTTTACAAAAATAATTTTAATTATGGAAATAAATAGTTACACGGTGCTATGAAAGACTTCAACGTGCTAATTTTCGTTCAATGAAATACTATTCAAGCCGAAGATTACTTTATTATTTAGATACAATAATCCTTACCGGCTTTTTCGTAGGGGCAGCGGTTGTGGTCGTCGGCGGTTGGGTTGTGGTTGGCCGTCGATACTGCGTCGTCAGCCGCACTGGCTTCTTAGTCGTCTTCACCGGAGGCCTTCGCGTGGTCGGCCTTGTCGTGGTAATCCTAGTTGGCTTCTTTGTGGTCGTCAGAAAAGGCCTTTTCGTGGTCGGTGTAGTCCTTTTCGGCTTTGTCGTGGTCGTTTTTATTGCTGTCTCGTTTGGTTTTTTACCTAAAATTACTATATCGTGTAACTCTTGGAATGTTCCTTGGAGATTTCCAACGATTTTGTTGACGAAAACATTCATCTTTTCGTTTAGTTTGTCATCCATTTCCCAGGTTGGTGTTGTGAATTCTACGTCGTGTAGAATGTCAAGCTCGTTGTCAGACATTGAAATGCTAGTGTTGTATAAAGATGGGTTTGAACCTGACGCATTCAGCATCGGATTCCTAACAGGTGGGAAATTTATTAAATCATCAGGCGATGTCTGCATTTCTGGCTTGTTCGTCGTTGGTGCTTCAGTAAATTCCATAATAGGACTGGTTAAAATAGGAGCAGGTCGTGTACCTATAGACGCTTTGATTGGGTAAGGAGTAGTTACTATTCCTGGTTTGGGTGTAATAACTACTGTAGGTGAAGAAGTAGATGGGTATGTAGGTTTACCCATATAAATGTTGTTAGTAGCAGCAATATGGTTGTTTACAGTAATCTGACTGATTGGTTTCTTGAATGGTTCTTGAGATATTTCAACAAACTGAGGTTCGTCGGCATCTAGAGGTGTTTTAGTTGTATGTATATCATTTAGTACTATGACAGTTGGTGTGACACTTGAGAAAGTATCAACAGTTTCAACAGCATCATAAGTCACCACGTTCGATGGAACTGCTGGTCTTCTAATAGGACTAGCTCCAGTAACATAGCTGGTTGATGGAGGCTTCTTAGGAGTCGTGGGTCTTTGTGTGGTCGTAGAGCTAACATAACTGAAGGTAGATAAGTCACCGAAATCAGTGGGATCAGTAGGATACCTATTGAAGGCATCAATAGCTTGACTAGTTGACTGACTAGGGCTCGGCGAAGAGAAGTATGACGATGGTTTATCATCTTGTGGCAAGCTGTTTGGAGTCGTATGTATGTAGTCGTACGACGGCTTTTTGCTTGGTGCTGGCTTCTTCGTCAAGTATGTCGATAACGATGTAGGTTTGAGAGTGACATAGTGACCGGTGGATGAGAAACTTGGATAAGTGTATGAATATGAAGGAGCTGGTGAAGATTTCGTCTCCATAACATCAATAGATGGAGTCACATCTTCTTTCATACTTGGAGTACTATCATTAAGCATTTGAATAATACTATTAATTGACGACAATTCTGGGGCTTTCTGCGTATTTTTTGTTGCTGTAGAAATTATGACGTAATTCTCAGTTGAAGTCACAGGTTTTGGTCTGAAGATTGGCTTGATCGGACGATGGGTTGACACAGTCTTCTGAGCCTCGGTGGTTGATGTACTTGGAGTAACAGTTGGCTTCGTCTGCATCGAAGACAGTTGAATATTGAAATCCGATGGTCTGACTACAGTATCGACTACAGAACCATTAGTATGAAATAGTATAGTCTCAGGACCACCATGGTCGATACTGCTGTGCGTATAGTAATCAGGTTTCGGCTTCATATAGATAACACCATTACTGTCCTTAGGAGGAGAACTGAGTAAAGTATTCGTAATCTGCGTCAATCCTTCAGAAATCATCTCAGCATGTTCACCTTCGGTACTCAAATCTTCTGGTTTAAACGTTGTTGCTGAAGTTTTATCTGCAGGTTTGTACCCAGGGGTAACTACAGGCTTATAACTGTTATGCCACGCGCTTAATTCTTCAGCATCATAATCGTCTCCTTCAGTTGCTTCTGGGTAGTCAAGGTAACTGGTCATGACAATTCCTGGGCCTTTGGGGATGTGGGACTGGCTGTCAGATTTGAGCTGGCAGCAAGCCCCGAAGAGGAAGCCGTCCATGCAGGCTCCAACTACTTCGCCCCCTCGTTGGTAGCATTCGTGGTTGAACATGCATATTGTGTTTCCTCTGTTGTATTTTGCGGCGCGCGACGCTTTGCAGTAGGTGGGGGTTATCCGGTAGCCTCCGAAGAGTTTTCTTGATTCTGTGGAAGAGAGAAAGATTTGTTGATTAATTTAGTTTTTCGTTTTAGTCTATTGCAATACATTTAGTTAAAAGTAAGACCGTCAAGTTACTGGCATAATTGTTTTAAAAATAACATGGTTTAGAGAGACTACCATAGCTGCATAGTGCTTTAAAAAAAATACTAAAATTTTATTTTTCTTTGGTTTACGGACAGTCGACCACGAATAGTGGTATCATTTTGACCTTGAACAGGTTTAGCGTAGAATCCAGAGTTAAAGAAGAAAACTGAGAGGCCAGCTAATATTGGTTTAATTACCAACAATGGTCAGTCGACAGTACATCTGGATTCGAGCTACAAGTCAAAGAGTGTACTATATCATTGTTTTGTGTCACATAAATATAAGAAAATCAACACAAGAAAGTTAAAGAGTTGATTTTAAGACTACGATTTTCCATTCAAAAGTCTTCAAACTTTCATCAACCTTCAAGTCAACACGTTACAACAAAATGATGTTTCTACAAAATAAATCACCATTAAAAAGCTCAATACATCTTGTACTTTGTCAGCTCGAAGCTGAAAGACTGTGTTTATAATCTAGGCACGCGAGAGTCTGCCCAGTTTTCTCCATCTTAGTAAATTGTTGCTTAGGCGTGTGTGTGACACTTTCTTACGGTTTCTCCAGTCGAGAGCCAAATCGATTGATGTTATATGACTTGCGAGAATCAAGGTTTGTATGTTTCTAATTTAATTTACTTGATCTATGTTGGACAAGGATCGGTCAGTGGGTCGTCTTAGGGGATCGCTCCTTAAGGAGGAGGCGCTAAGGTAGACTGCGAAATTAAAATAAAATCTTACGGTCTTTGCAATAGGGATGTTTCCTGAGTAAAAAAAATGTAATTCTATTTAGTCCGCCAGTTAGATTATCGATAAACATTGGATACGTATTTTTGTTTTATCGAATCAATAAAAAATGACGAATATAAAACGCATAAAAGGTCATTAGTGAGGGCTTGTGACGTCACTTTACCGGTAAAAAGTGTACCGAAATGTGACGTCACACGAGTTTTCGACGCACTGTATTGTCTCCATTTTTTGTTTACGTGAAAAAGACATACCAACACCTTAGCCATAGTCCTAAGTGATCCAATAACTATGAAAAGGCTCAAACGCCACGTATGGAACTTTATAGAATAAAGCAAATAGTTTTGAGAGGCAGATTCTTCGCTGGAAGAATGAACCTCAGCAGTCAATAACCGCACAAAAAATCTGCTACAGGTTTACAACTGATCGCAAGATGCACATAGAAAAAAAAAATTCAAACCATGAAAAAAGAAAAAATACGTGTCCAATATTTTTTGGAAATCTATCTGACGGAGTAATTAGAGTTTTTTGGTCATCAACCCTATTTGAAGGTCAGTGTCAGGTTCACAGGTTATATGTTGATTAAAACATCATGATTCGCGACCATAACAAATTTGCCATAAAATATCATAAAGATTAAATGAACTTACAGGGTTTCATTGATGATTTTAATGATTACAATTCTGTAAATATGTATGTTTACACGTGTTCCGCCATAAATATGAGTGTGTTTTCAAAAGGGACACTTTGAACCATTGGGAAATATTTTGATTCAACTTTTCACTTGGTGATGGTCTTCAGAAAGGTCAAGTCAATACCGATTTCCCACAGGATTGATAGACGCTTTCTGGTACTTTATGTCAATTCTACTTAGTATTATAAATACGAAAGTTTGTGAGAATGTTTGGATGTCTGGATATTTGTTACAACGCAAAAACTGACCGGATTTTGATGAAATTTTGCACACAGATGGTTTAACACCTTTTTTTTTGGGAAGGGAGTGTCAGTCTTTTACTGACTAAAACCCATCCATGTTCCTTCTTTTGCCCTTTGTGTTCCAGGGCCGCGGTATCTCTTTCGAACAGTCCCGCAGCCCTGGCAGGCATCGGCCCTTGCGGGCCCCTCCTGTTAGCTGACATCTCTTTGAGGCGCGCGTGGAAACGAACGCGCCGTCGACACAGCAAGATGGTTTATAACCTGGATTAACACATACGATACTTTTTATCCTCGTAATACGATCCCGTGGGACAATTATCGTAATACACGCGGGTGACTCCGCGGGCATAAGCTAGTCAAAAATATTATTGATATTTCCATCATTCTTAGCGCTGATAGAATATTACTTTACCAAGGCCCAATGGATATTTTGTGAAAGAAGATATCATGATTCTTACAAGGAGAAATACTCGAGAAGTATGATGTTTCCTTCTCTCAAAAAACAGCCTGTCTGCAGTCACCTTTGGGATGGCTCAGCCAAATACCAATTAGCCACACTCGACTCTGTTGAGCGCAGAGCCAAGAGGCTCATTGGTGACGTTAAGCTGGTGGGTACCAAGCTTCATAGTTTGGCCCACCGGCGCAAGGTTGCATGTCTGTCGGTCTTTTACAGGCTGTACTTCGGTGAGTGTGCACAAGAGCTCCACGAGATCATTCCACCATCTCCCATCTTCCATTGGGAGTCCAGACGTACTGCGGGTTATCACCCATTCCTTGTCGATGTTCCACACATTCGCACGAAGCGCTTCGCGACATCGTTTATTATGCGCACAGCCAAGGAGTGGAATTCCCTGCCTTCGTCAGTGTTCCCAAGTTCATATTATGACTCCAATCTATTTAAGTCGCGAGTTAATAGGCTTCTTCTGGGTAAGCTCGTTCCATCGTCGACCTCATGTCTGTCCTCAGGACTAGATTGAGGTCAAGAGTAGACCCATTTAATATATATAAAAAAAGAGCCTCAGGGATTTCGTGTTACTCAGTAAAACAGCCAGATAAGTGGTCACTTCACGTAAAACACTGGTATTCAGCTGCATTATTTTAGGCTGAACACTGAACTCAACATATTTTGGAAAAGATAGGTCATTTCTTTCACACACATTATTTGTCATCTCAGTAGCCATCCCCTTCCCAGCTGCATCGTTTTTCACAAAGTTTATCTAGGTGTTAGCGGACTCTTTACGAAGCCGTCCACCAAGCATTATGAAAATCAAACTAAGTTACTTTACGCTAAAATTATTGCTGGGAAACGACTTTGTTTTTGGTGTGAAAAATCATGTTTTACGGTAGGACTCAATGTAACGCACTCAAAACATTGTGCTGGTAGATTGATCGAATAGTACGGGGGTTGTGGAGGTGTTTAAAGTAAAAATCATACATAAAAAACATGATTGTATTTAAAAAAAAACTTGTGAAAAATTTTGAACTTTGACCCCCAATATCTAATCAATATCCAAAGCTAGAACAAAAACGTGATCGCAATGACGGGGAGAACAAGTGCCTTTCGGCTTCGTTAAGGGTCTTGTTACACCCTTTATAGTTATTTTTATCTATGGTCAACCAAACTAAGATAAATCAAGAGCTTTCTTTAGACTGATCAGCTAGTAGGTCGTTATCAACTCGGTGCTAACGAGAACGATTTGAAACTGCTAATAGGCTAAACACATTATGAGTACGTTGGTAACATTACAGCTTCTACTGATGTACTAAATGATAATCCTGTTAGCTCTTTCAACTGAGCTGAAGGAGTTTTTATTTATCTATAATATAAAAATGAATCGCAAAATGTGTTGGTAAGCGCATAACTCAACAACGCCTGGACCAATTTGGCCAATTCTTTTTTTTTAATGTTCGTTGAAGTTCAAGGATGGTTTTTACGGTGAGAAAAATTTAAAAAATTGCCTGGATAAGTTTAAAAACAACACCAGGATACTTTTTTTTTTGGTAGGATTAGGGTAGGAGTAGTGTAGGAGTAGGTTAAGAGTTGGGTAGGAGTAGTGTAGGAGTAGTGTAGGAGTAGGGTAGGAGTAAGGTAGGAGTAGGGTAGGAGTAGGGTAGGAGTAGGGTAGGAGTAGGGTAGGAGTAGGGTAGGAGTAGGGTAGGAGTAGGGTAGGAGTAGGGTAGGAGTAGTGTAGGAGTAGGTTAGGAGTAGGGTAGGAGTAGTGCAGCAGTAGGTTAGGAGTAGGGTAGGAGTAGTGTAGGAGTAGGGTAGGAGTAGGGTAGGAGTAGAGTAGGAGTAGGGTAGGAGTAGGGTAGGAGTAGTGTAGGAGTAGGGTAGGAGTAGTGTAGGAGTAGGGTAGGAGTAGGGTAGTAGTGTAGGAGTAGGTTAGGAGTAGGGTAGGGTAACGGGTAGGACACCACGCGAACGAAGTTGCGCTGGGCAGCTAGTTTATAAATACAAACAGTTTAGTAATAAATAATTTGTGGTTAAATGTCTCTTGAATCATCTTTTCATACTTCTTTTGAGGCACGGAACCCTATTCCGTGCCTCAAAAGGAAAAACGGAGCCCCTTATAGGATCAGTCGCGTGTCTGTCTGTCTGTCCATGTGTTACAGCCAATTTCCTCTGAAACTACTGGATTGATTGAGTTGAAATTTGGTACAGATATGTAAATCAGTGACTTTAATACGGACGTGTAACGTAAATTAATGAATTTTAAACATGGGGGCCAGTTTTGGAGGGTAAATCAGAAAATGCAAAAAAAAAAATGCAAGAATCTCAAATATATTTTTTTATATTTTTAAGACGAGTAGTTTTTTTTAAGTTATTTAAGAAAATAGGCAAAAATTGATCATTACCCTTAACTACGAAAATAAAACGCCGAAAATTTTGAAAAAAAAAATACAAAAGCTAGTTCTTTGCCTATAGATTACAGGAAATCTTAGATTTAAAACAACTTGCGGAATTTAGATAATTAGAGTCCCTGTACGTACGGAACCCTCTCCACGCAAGTCGAACTCGCACATGTCTGGTTTTTTTTCTTAAATACTGGTTGTTTTGTGTTAATGTTTTAGTTAATGTTTTAGTGTTTAAAATGGTCATAGACGTACCTACTATTCGACTGGCCTGTTGGTATAGTGGTTAGTGACCCTGACTGCTAGGACGGAGGACGTGGGTTCGATTCCCACACAGGACAAATCTTTGTGCGATGAGTACGATTATTTGTTCTGTATCTGGGTGTGTAATTTATTAGTATGTATTTAGAAATATATACGTATGTTTATCAGTTGTCTGGTTGCCATAGTACAGGCTCTGCCTAGTTTGGGATCAGATGGCGGTGTGTTGGTTGTCCCAAGATACATATTATTACTATTATGAATTGTCACCTTGTAACCTTTTTACGAATTTAAACGTAATTTATATTATTATCCTATTATGATTCTACTAAAGCGGCCATTTTAGACCCCCAGCAGTGGGCTTTTAAACCAACAATGAACAAACAATCATGAAGTCTGTTCGCATCATAGTCACTAAGCGGTATTCTACTTTGGTCCACTGACCTAAATGTACTTATTAAACAAAAATTCGTCGAAATGTGTATCAATCGTGTGCAAGACGAATTATCGAATGTGTATTAATGAATGAGTTGTAAAGTATGTTACGTAGATACAGCTAAGAGAACGTAAAAGCACTATCCGTAGGTTTTTTCAGTATCTATGTAATATTCAGCGTCAAATTAAATTAGCTAGTGAGACTCGACAGACTAGGTGGGTATTATGTAATAAAGTTAATAACAAAAACAAAAAAAAACGGGTCAAGTGTAAGTCGGACTCGCACATAAAGGGTATTTTTTTTTTATTGATAATGCGGCAACAAAAAACACATTTTACTGATTACGCATCATGAGATACAGCCCGCTGGCAGACAGACGGACGGACGGACAGCGGAGGCTTATTAATAGGGTCCCGTTGGTTACCCTTTGGGTGAACCCTAAAAAGAGTTATTTTCGGGAGTCAAATTAAATTAAAACAAAATCATTGTCTTTATTATTTCATAATTTGACTCATAGTCTTAATATTAATACTGAAATTATATATACAATTTTGCACGATACTTTATAAATAAAAATAAAATAAAAACAACTACTGTACAATATGGTCTACATTCGATTGTATAAAAAGACTTTCAAATTGATTAACATAACTTTTTCAGTATAGTTTATGTCATTTCCACACACTTTTGACTTTTCCATTATCATTGATAAAATGTCACTTTGCATTCATTTCGTAGTCCATAGTCAGAGATTTAAAATACTTATAGAGCGGACATTAGGAATATTTTCATAAAAAAATTTTGATCCCGAACATTTTCGAATTTGACACACGAATGCTTCCTGACAAGCGTATGACATTAGACAGAACGACTTATTACCAAGTAGTAACAAGTAGTGGATTACGATTTTCTTTGTTTTGTCCCATCAATCGCTCGTCATCATCATCTGCCTAGCCTTTTCCCAACTATGTTGGGGTCGGCTTTCAGTCTAACCGGATGCAGCTGAATAATATAATAAGTATTTTACATGGAGCGACTGCCTATCTGACCTCCACAACCCAGTTAGCGCTAGGTAATACGATACCCCTTGGTAAGACTTTCGGGCTACCTGTAACGACTGTCAAAGATCTACAAATGACAGCCGGGACCAACGGTTTAACATGCTTTCCGAGGCACGGAGGAAACTCGGTATGTAATGGGTGGTCACCCATCCACAGACCAACCTAGGCAAGCACGGCTTAACCTAAAGATCGATCTGAGCGGCTGTTATTATTTTGCCACGAGCCCCGTCTATCGCTCGTAAATATTTTAATGTCTTTGTCTATAGTATAGTTTTCCTCATCGCTTTCTCCTTCAGAACGTGATGTGCAGCATACCTAACTTCCTAAATTCGCGGTGTATAGAGGTCGACCGTTACCAAGCTACTACATTTGAACAATTTTGCATAAAATGGAGATTCGTAAACGATACCGCAGTGTTCTACATGTCACTGTTTTGGTTATTAGTAAACTAGAATAACCAATATCACGCCAGTTTTGTCGAAGGGATAGGCAGGTACACCTACATTTCGCCAGTTATGTTAACGTCCCATGTCATGGGCGGCGAACTAATTGCCATCGGATCATCAGATTCCTAAGTGTTACTGAAACATTACAGAATGGGATTAAATGAACTGAAAGGGGTTGTATTGTTGATTTTGATGACTATAATTATAATAATATACATACATACGTTTTACATCCGCGAATCATATTTTTTCAAATCTGACACTGACCGTCAAATTGCAAAAAAACGGAAGAAAATTTGAATTTGGCGGGCTATCCTTTTTTTTGGGATTGGAAATCATCAAATGACTCCTCCTGCTCTGGGCGGAGCGGAAGGGAGTGTCAGACTTTTACTGACTAAAACCCATCCATGTTCCTTCTTTTGCCCTTTATGTTCCAGGGCCGCGGTATCTCTTTCGAACAGTCCCGCAGCCCTGGCAGGCATCGGCCCTTGTTCTTTGAGGCGCGCGTGGAACACGAATGCGCCGTCGACACGGCCTCTCGTCATAAGACGGACGGACGGCGAGCTAGCCCATTATGGCGTGCTACCCTGGTGCTTCCACCATAATAGATTAGATCTTTTTTATCAATTCATGTTTTAAATGGCAAAAAAACGGTCCCAGTCCACCTGATATTAAGAGAACACCATCGTAGACTTGTTGTCAAATTTGAGTCAACGCTAAAATGTTTCCTTGTGTGTGATTATTTTGTCTTTGTAATCTAAAGGATATCTAATTCATCCAACATGTTCATGAATATTGAACATCCTTAGTGCAATGAAAGCATTGGGACAAGGAAACTACGAAATTATCTCTAGCGTCGTCCCTGTAAATCATGCCTGTATGACTGTCGTCCGTCAGAGCACTCAGAGCAACGTCGCAAATTGACAATTCGTTGCTAAAAGAAAAATGTGAGCTGAAACATTGATGGCTTAGTGATCGATTTAGTGCTTATTAATGAAAATATATAAAATAATAATAATAAAAAAAATTATATGGTTCCTCTCTCTGGAGCCCTGATTGCCGGTAGCTTGGACCCTGTTCCCGATACCGGTGGACTACAATTTTTTTAATAGTTTTAAATGTTTTTTTTTTAATTAATGTTTAAAAATGTAAAAAGTTTGTAAATAGATGAATAAAGAAAAATTATATATATTTTATTGTGTGATTTATTAATGAAAATGATATAATTTGCTTATTAAGTGATCTATTTAATGGCAATTTTAATAATAATAATATAATCGAACTGGTCTTTAAAATGTAAGTACATGTTTTTTAAATAATGTAAATGTTTGCATGCCGAATGGTAAAATATGACTGACCTTTGATATTTGAAAACAACTATTGTATATTACCCATATTTGCAAAATAAAATTCTATTCTACTCTAATTTTCGCGGAAATTAAATTGCACGCAATGTAAAAATGGACTTTTCTGCGTCTATTAATCCATCAACACTACAGCAACAATATAGTCTGTAGCATAATTAAAAAATATGGCGTCTCCTTCCGGCCTAAAAATGTATAGACTTTAAACTACCACTTTCTATTTCATTTAAGAATGCTGAACTGAATCATGCCAGGCTATTTATGACATATACAAGTCATGCCAGTGGTGATTCCCATCTCTCGATCATTAATAAAATTTAGATTTTACTTAAATTTATTGGTGATCAACGTTCACAGCGGTTAAATAACAAAGTTTAGAGAGACGATATACAGGGTTATTTGTAAAACACCAGTAACCTCTTAAGAGGTCATTGTACTCATCATTATGAACAACTTTTACTATGGGACCAAACCTGAAATCGCGAAAAAAAAATCAGCTGTTCCCTACATTTTGAGGAGTTAATCGATCATAAATGTAGGGAACAGCTGATTTTTGGTCCCATAGTAAAAGTTGTTCATAATGATGAGTACAATGACCTCTTAAGAGGTTACTGGTGTTTTACAAATAACCCTGTATAAATTCTGGCCTTCATTATAAAAAGAAGTCTTAGACCCAGTTCAGGCTATGTGTTGTCATAGTTTTATACATTTAAGTGGAACATAACGTTAGCTGAAGGTAAGCAGCAAGCAGTGATAGCCTAGAGCTGTGACCTTCAGACTGGCAAGTCATCGCTTGTTTCGGTGAAGGAAAACGTCGTGAGGAAACTAAACCAGTAGGTATGCCATTTTTTTTTTTTTTTTGGTGGGTGGGAAATCATCATATGACCCCCCCCCCCGCCCTGGGCGGAGCGGAAGGGAGTGTCAGACTCTTACTGACTAAAAACCACCCATGTTCCTTCATTGGCCCTTTATGTTCCAGGGCCGCCGCATCTCTTTCGAACAGTCCCGCAGCCCTGGAAACCAGTATGCCTGAGAGATATTTCTCGACGGCATGTAAAGCCAAGTCAGAGGCCCATGGGCGACAAACTCTGACATCAGGTTAGGCACAAATCACACGAAAAAAAGCAAGAGTAAGGGCAAGCTTAGTACCTATATAGTACTTATTTACATCCACATTTTGTTAGTTATAATGTTTAAGTCCAACGTAATTGGGAGCAAGCCCAAAGCCATCAACCGACAAATCCACTCTCCGGGCTACAAAAATCCAATAACACTTTCCCAACCCAGGAATGGAACCCAGGACGATAGCTCAGCGGCACCGCTTGCAACCACTAGACCAAAGAGGTAGTACTAATTATAGGCAGTGACATAAACTAGTAACTATAAAAAATAAGTAATGACATGAATAGTGTCAAGAATTTGACCCGGTGTCTAGCTAATGATGTTTAATAAAATTGCCGTTTACTACTCACGAGACGATGACGACACGATCTGCTTTTTGAATTTAATATTAAAAGTAAAAAAAAATGATTAGGTTTTTATAACCTTTGCTTAGCACAATGTAGAGTTGACCAGTTAAATGCCCTTTATGATACTCTGTAATGCTGGGTACACAACTACACATTGATGAAACGTAACATGAAATGTAACACACGCTGAACTAATTCGCCTTTTTAGGGTTCCATACCCAAAGGGTAAAACGGGACCCTATTACTAAGACTTCACTGTCTGTCTGTCTGTCTCCAGGCTGTATCTCATAAACCGTGATAGCTAGAAAGCTGAAATTTTCACAAATGATGTATTTACTATTGCCGCTATAACAACAAATACTAAAAATTAAAAAAAAATATATTAAGGGGGGCTCCCATACAACAGATATGATTTTTTTGCCGTTTTTATAGATAATGGTACGGAACCCTTCGTGCGCGAGTCCGACTCGCACTTGGCCGGTTTTTTTGGTTTTGTCGTTTGGTTACAGTTCATGTTGCATTCCATAAATCTGGACGGCTCATTCGTGTTACATTTCACGTTACATTACACCAATGTATTCCCGGCATAACGCAACTGTGCCAAAAGAAGGCATGGCTTAATTTGAGCCATTCTGATGCAATTATACCGTAGTCAAAAATGCATGTTACGCCTTTCGTTTTGAATTCAAGGTTATCGAGTTTGGTTTTCTATCATTTCGTAAAAGTATGTAGTAAATGAAACATTTTACAGAATACGACGGTTAAAGTTCGCAAGGGTTACACCATTTCTAATGACATCGACTTTTGACAGCAATATAATAGTATGGTAGACCACACGTCATTTCAGTGGTAACAAAAAAAAACTGAATTCCGAAAAGACAAAAACACGACTGAAAAATAACTTTACTTTCAGAAATCGGTGACTTTTGTTTGTTTCATTGCTTTTTTGCAACCGATCTAGCGTAGCACAGAGTTTCAATAGGATAAGAAGTCAGCTTACACTGGTTTTTAACCGAGCCCACATAGAAATGTTTCATCCGTTATTAATACCTACACGGTCAAAATGTATGGAACAGCTGTTTTTTTTTTAATAACCGATGAAAAATTTATATCTGGGCGGGCTCCGAATGATGTACTGAATGTGTGGGAACCATTTTCGCGTTGGTGTCCCTTCCACCCCGTACATTTCCAGTATAACATGGCGTCGCTTTGTATAGATTTCCCGTACCTACAATGAGAGATCCGCAATTAAATGGTTTGGTATAGCTTGATTGGTCGCCCTGCGTAGGTACCTATTACTTTTATAATCCTTATAATCCTTCAGATATCATCCCGGGCGCCATTTTTTGTTGATAAGCATCACCGTCAATTCCTTTTCTTCGACCTTCACTCATCAATCGTCACGTCCTCGTCTCCTCACCTCTAAAACCACAACATACTAACACGTTTAGTTGCCGGAAGGATCGTCAAAACTGATCAGGACACAGTGTGTGTCGATCACAACACGTATCGAATACTAATATCGATACCGTCCGAATCGATTACAAATTCTAATCGAGTTGTACACTTTCGAATCGGTGTTGGTATCTTGGTGAATTTTAAGACATAACATTTGGGTCATTTACTGGTGGTTGACCATGAATTTTTGCATGTTCGTAATCGGAACACGTTTGGCATTTGTTTTTAGATGAAAGTATTCTTACTTTCTTATATCTAGGACTAGTATTATAAATGACAATATATCTACGACAAAGAGATTTAAAAGACTTAACGATCGGACATTGAGAATATTTTCACACCAAAATTTTGAACCCTAAAATTTTTGATATTGTCACACGAATGCTACCTGATAAGCGACCGTATGACACTAGACAGAATGATTTGTTACCAAGTAGAACCTAACAAGTATGGATAACGATTTTCCTCGTCTTGACTCGTTTATAGTTTGAAATATTTGAAGGTTTACGAGAATAGCCGATGAAAAGTATGCAGCTAGTATGAAGCGATCACGTTAAATTATGTTTATTATGTTAATTGGTTTTAAAAAACACTTCTTTTCGAGAGAAATGAAAGGAATACGAGGAAGCTCACAGTAGTGGAGGAGATCACGCCGATAAAATAAAACAATTTTATAGCCATTCAAATTTTAAAACTGGATACGGTCGGTGTTTTGGAGGCGCGAGCGGTTCGGAGATGCTCGTGGTCCAATCTTTAGGTGTTCTGCGCTTGGTTGGTCCGTGGATAAGGTTACATACTGAGTTTCTTCCGTGCCTTGGAAAGCACCTTAAAGCTACGTTTCCACATAAGATGAGCGAGGATGCATAGCGAGGGATGTGTGTGAAACTAACCAATAGCAGAGCTTCTTTTTCACATTTTGAGCTTAGCTAGCTATGCGATTGGTCTCACATCTATGGTGGACACGCAGCCTAAGCCGACTGGAAGCCAACCTCAACGTAATTGGGAAAAGGCTAGGCAGATGATGATATGGTCGGTGTTTCCTATGCTACTAGAAGAAGATTCTGAAAAGAAATCGAAAGAAACTCAGGTTGGTGAGAGCTGAACTATCCGGGATGCTCTGGTAGTACCTATGTTTTATAACTTTGTGATTCTAAGTCTGCTTACCTACAATACCCTTGGAGCGTGAACTTGACCATCAAGCTTGACTTCGCTGTTGTCAAGGTTAGGTTCTTCTTACATAATAAGCATTATAATATCTAATAATATCTTGGGACAACCAACACAGCGCCATCTGGTCCCAAACTAGGCAGAGCCTGTACTATGGCAACCAGACAACTGATAAACATACTTTTATATTTCTAAATACATACATATTATAGATAAATGACACACAAAGATACAGAACAAATAATCGTTCTCATCGCACAAAGATTTGTCCTGTGTGGGAATCGAACCCACGACCTCCGTCCTAGCAGTCAGGGTCACTAACCACTAGACCAACAGGCCAATCAATCAAAATCGAAATCAATTAATGTTTAGCTTGAACACCTCAAATGCTTGTATATATACGCTATAATCCACATGCTGTGTCATTTTACGGAGAGCAGATGACCGAGGTACTTCACTCTGTCTGAATTATTTCATCACCACTGCTCTCAAAACGTGAGTAACTGGCCATGTCCTCAACCGGACAATTTAAAGATATTTGACATCCACCAACCCGAACTGGGCCTGCCTCGTGGATTACAGACCAGTCACTCTCACAGAGAACCTGTGTCTCAGCAGCATGCAAGCTGTTGTTGTGAGCATTTGCGGCTTTACACACAAAACTTCCTTGATTGAAAACTTCTTCTTGATCGTGTGGTTAGTGCCTAACCTGGTGTTAGAGTTTTCATAACGCCCATGGACCTCTGACTTGGCTTTATATGCCCCGTCAAGAAATATCTCTCAGGCATGCTGGTTTCCTCACTATTTTTTCCTTCTGAATCAGAATCAGAATCATTTATTTGTAAAACATAGGTATAACACCGAAAACCCCGAAACCACCGAACACCGAAGCAAGTGATAATTTTATGCAATATGCACATGAACCCGAAAAATCAGAGGTGCGTGTCTCGGGTACGAACTCGAGACCTATGTCTTGGCAGTACGACGGTCACACCACTAGGCTACCACTGCTTTTGCTTTGATTGACAAAAAGCCCCAAGCATTGCTCCGAAAACCTCGAGGTCAAGGCTCCGTTCCGAATTAATGATCGATTTAAAATTCAAATCGAGTAGCCACTTTCGAATCCAGTATTCAGACATATTTACTATCGAGTCAAGTTCAATGTGTTTTGAGAAAGCTCGGTTTTGGCGAAACGCCATGTAATGGTATCCTTTGAGTACCTTAAAGTAAGTTCTTACTTGGCAAGGGAAAATCTTTTGCCGATGATAGCTATGTGGAAATGGAACTTGTTGACTCTTAAATGAAATAATGTGTTTTAAATTTAAACTCACATCAGCTTAGCCTTTTCTCAAATATGTTGGAATCGGCTTGTAATCTACCCGCATGCAGCTGAATACCAGTATTTTACATGGAGTTACTGCCTATCTGACCTCCACAACTTAGTAAATGGATAACAGGATACCCCTTGGTAAGACTGGCTAGTGGTAGGTGGACTCTACATTGTAACTGCGTAATACGATAAAGGTCCTGAATTCGATTCCTAGGTCAGGGAAAGTGTTATTGCTTTTTTCTTTCAGCAATTTCTAAGTAGCAGCCACGGAGTTTAGATTCGTAACCGGTTGATAGCAATATGCTCACCCCCTATTTTTATTCCTAGCCTGTTCTGTCCCCCTTCTGGGCATAGACCTCCCTCCTCTCCTCCCAAATCTAGAAAACCTGTGTGTCCTCCTTCCAGTTCTGACGGAACCTGTCCAGTTCGTCCCGCCATCTTCTTCGTGGGCTGCCTATTACATGGGACTTAACCGTAACTGGCAAAAATCGGATATACTATAAGTACCTCTACCTTACCCTTCAGTATTACTGGCATGACGTTACGTGTTAAAAAAAATCAGAATATTGTCCCCACAACTTATCTGCTTATCACCAATAACACAAACTCAATGACATAACACGAAACCAATTTAACCGAACTATAGAAAACCGATGACATGTCTCCTAACAGTAATCGACAAAAACGACTAGTGACGTCATTGGGTGAAAGTCACTCTCATTTTCACGGAGTCACGCGTTCAAAACGAGCAATTTGTTGTGGTTTTATGTAATTTTGAAGAGGCGTTTATTGGAAGATTTTTTTAAAGGAAATCGATAGCGGATGTTGGTGATTTTTGTCACGCAATACGATGCATCATAGAGATTTTACGAGAATTATTAGTTTTAGTCATGGACAGACTCCCCATCGGCTTCTTAAATGCGTCATAAGACTCTCATCATCATCTGGCTATACTTTTACTAAATTGAATTTCAGTCTAACCGGATGATACTTACATATATTTTTCATGAAGTGACTGCCTATCTTATCTGCCCAACCTAGTTTGTCTTACAGTATACGGTATAGGTACTGTGGTGGGTATACTGTATACCCACATTTTGCCAGATACGTTTAGGTGCCATGTAATAGGGGTCTAGCCTGTTGGCGTTTACCGGGCAAAATGCCGAATCCGTGGCTTTTACTGACGAATTCGTGATGAATAAACCCAAAACACTTTGACCGAACTTGAAATCGAACCCTGGATCTCATGCTCAGCAGTCGCGTAGACCAATGAGGCATCGTTTGTAAGTAGAAGAATTTTTTTTTTTTTTTTTTGATTTTTCACCTCACGTCGACCTTGTTTCATCTAGAGTTCGTAAATTAATTTATATATTTAAAAATCTCAGACATATAGCAAACGCTAAAGTATTAAAAACGATCTACTTCGCTTTATGTCAATCTCTTTTAGTTTATTGTATAACGTCTTGGGGTGGGGCGTGTAAAACCATAATGCTGAAACTTGAGCGTGCACAGAGAGCGCTACTTAAAGTCAGTTCATTTCTTCCCTTCTATCATCCCACTATCGCCCTTTACCAAACCTGTGAAGTTCTAACAGTGAGGCAACTTTTTATACTGTACACTATCATCAAAATGCATGGTCGTCTGACTTATGATCCCATTGCTCTCCTACATAAACGAAGAAAACATACAGTTTGCGAGTCCAGAGCCTGCCGTACTCAATTCGCGCAGAGATTTTTCACATTTTTAGGTGGCCATATATATAATAAAATTAATCAGGAACTGGAAATTTATCCTGTATCTAAGCAAAAATGCAAACAAACTGTCACACGATGGCTCCTTAACCTTGATTATTCTCAAACGGAAAAAATCATAAATGTTCCGAAGTAATACCAGACCAGAACTAACATTCAGAAAATTTGCGTACACACCAAAACACACACACACAATTTACACCCTCACAAAAGCACCCATACACACTATAACACACATATGGACACTACCACACAAAACACGATACTACCACATATAATTCCTTGTTTTGTATTTTTTCTTATTTCTTAGCCAGTTTTAATTTAATTTAATATAATTTAATGTAATAAAATTAATTTAATTTAATATAATTATTGTATAATATCTAAATTCAAAATCCTAATTGTATAGTCTAATTACTGCCAGTGAATTGTCATATTAACCAAGTGTCTCCTTTTAATTTTGTCCATGGAAGTGAACTGATTTCCAAGATACAGGTTTTTTACCTAGTTTGGAAGTCAGGCGTCCGTTTAGTTTCTTGCAGCCTTTTGTGTATATACCCTAATAGACGAAATTGTATTTAGGCTATATTTTATTGAGTCCAATAAACGATTTATTATTATATTATTATCATCTTTGGGATGAAAATCGCTCTGTGGGAACGTGTTGGCGATTTCATCGAGACATCATAGAGATTTTACGAGATTTTTTTTTTGTCATGGATGCTACGTCCATCCATATTGTACTGCTTGGACCCAGTAATTGGCCACGTTTGTGGCGGAGTCTGAGGTGTTGTTCCCATCGGAAAAAATTACGAGCATCCATATAAATTTTGACCCCCTAAGTAACTACTTCAGGGGATTTTTTTTTCTTTCCAAAATGCGAGGAGCTCGTGGCTTAATAATAACAGCCCCTCGGGTCGATGTTTAGGTTAAGCTGCGCTTGCCTAGGCTGGTCCGTTGATGACCACCCAATACATACCGAGTTTCCTCCGTGCCTCGGAAAGCACGTTAAGCCGTTGGTCCCGGCTGTCATTTGCAGATCTTTGACAGTCGTTACAGGTACTCAGTGGCCCGAAAGTCTGCTAACCAGTCTTACCAAGGGGTATCGTATTAACCAGTACTAACTGGGTTGTGGAGGTCAGATAGACAGTCGCTCCATGAAAAATACTGGTATTCAGCTGCATCTGGTTAGACTGGAAGCCGACCCTAACATAGTTGGAAAAAAGCTTGGCAGATGATGACTAAGAATATTATGACAGTCAATCTCATGAATGAATGACTGCTGCTGCTGATGACATGCTGAATTTTTTCATGGAGCGATTGTCCATCTGACCTTCACAACTCAGTAAATGGATAACACGATACCCCTTGGTAAGACTGGCTGGTGGTAGGTGGACTCCACATTGTAAATCTTATTAACAAGTAGGACACGCAATTTGTCGGCCATTCACGATTTTGATTCGGCGAAACGACCGGCTACCTCTCCGAGCACCATAAAAGATCTCTTATCTTTAATAACTTTTATTAATCAAAAGTAAAAAGAAGCACATGACACAGTTTCCCTTTCTTGCTCACAAAACCATGGACAAGCAATTACCGAATCTTTTTTTTCTTAATTATGAACAATGAAAGTTTTCGTTGTACATAACTGTATTTCTCGTAAAAAGATAAACTTGTCTATGGAAAGTGTAACAACTTTTTTACAATGAGAAACAAAGGTATTTTGTTATACTGACAGATTGTAATCTGTACTGTAAAGTAGATTAGTAAGTTATTTATTTCTTTGTAGTGAGTGACTGGTCCAGGTAAAAAGATTTCCTGTTGATACCGTAGTTGAACAAGAATCTGACTGATTCATCAGGTACTCTTTTTTTTCTTACTTTTTTAAAAAAAAAAAAAACGTTTCCCACACTAGGAATTTCTCCTGTGTCGTGGGTGCGTTTACAAACATTTAAACTCACATACACAAACAGCCAGACCCGAAACAACTCAAACTATTAGGAACTCAAAAAATTAAGATCATTTCAACCGACTCAGCCTGTCACAAGCCAAACTGCGTCACGACACTTTCTTGTACCATCCACATCCAAAAAGATAATTTATTCACTTTGCTCTTAAAATGTCAAGTTCAAAATTTTCTGCTGCTAAAAACCATAGACAAGGAAATTATATGCGTATTTTATCTATTTAGTATCATCTGCAATCCGCACATGCTCATTCATCTTTAAAAGTGGGGTGAAGTCACCAGTTTTCGTCCATGTGTAAATAGCAGATAAATTTAAAAACAGAATATCATAGAGCATTACTAGGCATGACTTAGGTGGTCTATTTATTTTAAGTAGTCGCTTTCAATGACTTAGTTTAAGAATAAGCACAATATGTACAGTCAAGGAAATGAATAGTTATTGATACCCAAGTCAATTTGCACTGTTATACTCAAAGAATGATTTGAATAAACAGACAATTAAAGTTGATATTAATTTGCGTGCAATTCTTTTGTTAACTTGTCTTAGGCATATTCTTTCAGAGAACAGTATAATTAGCTTGCCTACGTTATTATTTATCTCAGATTTAACCACTATAAGCAACGTAATGACTTGTAAACTCTTTGTGGTCATTATTAACTCTGCAATTGCAACCGCTAAGTCAGCGCTTTGACTTCAGATCATTAGGCGCAGGTTTCTTTACTATGTTTTCCCACGGTATTACTAAGATAAGGCTAGGAATGAAGTTTTTTCTGAGACAACTGATGCACAACTTGGACGGAACAGTTTAAAAACACGTAATTTACTAATAAATTCTATATTTATAGCACGTTACCAAGAGCTCCATAAGAATAACTTCTGTTTAAATGGGAAATCCCAGATAACATACTGAGTAACCAGTATTATCACACGGTAAAACATCTCACTAATTCTCAATTAATGTTCCTACTTGCAGCAATATAAATTCCAGAGCAATGACAACTGTTAATTCCTGCCTTACACTACCTCTATAATCATTTTTGAAACATTTGTTTGCAGTCAAAAAATCAGCTTTAAACAACAACAAAAAATCAGACAGATGACAACTTTAACACCACCCAACACATTTGAATATTAATTTATCAAAAACTCAACATCCAACAATAAATTCAATAGGGATGACAACTGTTCCTCCCACCCTACTCGCAGCAGACGGAAGTGCGCCTCTTTGCTAATCAGAGCATGTTAGAAACGCATACCCGATACAGTCTCACGATACGATCATAATTGTGTGGCTGAGGCATTGGGTTAAGTTAGTTATATCAATAGATATGTTTGTAATAGATGTTAGTTCTTTTCTTCGTAAATAATACTATTTTTTTGCCAGCGGCTTCTCTCGCGTTATGGACGGAAACATTCTAAATATAACCTATGACATCTCATCACCTGTTTAGACTTTTGCCAACTATGTTGGGGTCGACATTCAGACTAACTGGATGTAGCTGAATACCAGTATTTTACATGGAGCGACTGCCTATCTGACCTCCATAACCCAGTTAGTGCTGGGTAATAAGTTATACTACTTGGTGAGACTGGTTGTCAGATTCGGGCCACTGACTATCCTATGACACTCTGGGATAATGCAGCTTTCGATTAGTGAAAGATTTTTTGGAATCGGATCAGTAGTTCCGACGACCCGTAATTTTTTAATTGGCACAAGCCTGCCACACCATTCCCAAACCACTGTAACTACTAAAAGCCAGAATCAACAGTGGCGACCACCAGAGAAGCGCCGAGACAATGAAGCTCGACGAAGTCCCAGAGAAATAATTTAACTGTCTTGGATCCCGCAACGAAATTAAGTATAGCGGAGGAGTAGGAAAACCATAACTTCCACTTCCCTCCATATCAGCAGGAGACAGAACGAAACAAGGCCAATAGGCACTTAAGGGACGTTTACAACTGGGATAAGCCCAGTTGCCTAGCACCACGGATAAATAATATCATCAATGGGTCTTAAGTTGTGAGCTGTTATATTTGATTCCAATAATAATCCACGTCTTGTAATATTGGTATTGATTATATCGCATTCAAGGCAGGTGACTGAAAAGTTGTGTGGTAATCGGTTGGCTTGGTATGGGCATGTGATGCGGAAGAATGAGGAAAATATCGTGAGGAAAGTTTCAAGTAGGAATGTGGAATGCGTACAAGAGTAGAAGAAGACTAAATAAACGATGGATGTACTGTGTGAAGAATAATATGGCTAGAAAGGAGGTGACTGATAGGATGAGGAGTAAAATAGAATAAAGTAAGGCAGAAAAAGACATGCTGCGCCGACCCCAAATACATTGGGATAAGAGCAGGAGAATGATGATGTAATAGAGGGCGAACCTATTGCCATCAACCAGCACCAAGCCAGACTCCATGGCTGCTACTGGGAAATTCCTAGTGGAAAAACAAAATAACAGTTTGCCCGGCTTTCCTGAAGAAGCAGAAGTCTATCTCTGGGCTACTTTAGAGGACTTCCTAATGAATCGACCAACGGGACTAAATTATTCACTCGATTTAAGAGCATAGGTACTCGTATTATTGTAATGGCGTTTGCAAACTGGTGATCGACATGTTACGTGTCCTAAGAACCAATAATACCAGTATATTAATAATTTAAGAAATATTAATCTAAAACAGATAGTTATAAAATATCTTTAAACCTAAGATAGCAGAAAAACACGAGCAGAAGAATAGTTACAATATTTGGCCTTTAAACCAATATTGTAACGAGGCAATATGTCTATTGTGAAACCCTTTAACAATGTTCTTTTTTATTTTATTACTGTTAACCAATCGCACCAACCAGCATGGTTAATATGGTTATATTTCGGCAACAGATTGGCTGAGACTTGACAATTTATTCAGAAAACTAGGACATTCTCCTACTTCACAAAGCTACTAAGCGACAAACATGGGTCCTAAGGGGATTTTCAAAGTAAAAAAAAAATAACTTTCATACAAACGTTTATCCTCTATTTTAACGTCTTATTACCTTTATTCATTTATAAATTTTATTTATTTTTAAATATTGATTAAAACAATATATAAAAAACATTTAAAAATATTAAAAATTGTAGCCCACCGGTATCGGGAACAGGGTCCAAGCTACCGGCGGCGGCGATTAGGGTTCCAGAGAGAGAAATCTCCTAACAATACGAGCCGTGTCCAGAAGTACCGCTTTCTGAATCCAGCTGCCTAACGAGGGTCTCCTTAGATATTGGTCGAGGCTCTTGGCAATTAAGCCATGGGCTGACACGACTATCGGCACAATGATCGCCGAGTCCACATCCCACATGTCAACAACCTCGCGAGCCAAGTCAAGATACTTGATTTGCTTATCTTTCTCGGCTTCCTAAAGTCTTATTTTTTATTATATTATAGCTAGCCCATATTGTCCCACTGCTGGGCAAAGGTCACCCTCCATTCCTTCCAACGGTCATGATTCTGTGCTACTACTTTCCAATTCTCAAGGAAGACATCCAGTTCGTCCCGCCATCTCCTTCGTGGTCTACCGCGACTGTCACTGTTACGGGGCACCAATCCTGAGCTTTACGGGCCCACAGCTCGTTCGGCATGCGACAGACATGCTGCCCATTCCCATTTAAGTTTACGTTTTGGAGCGCAGTGTAATGTTAAACAATTAGAAGATAAATTTAAAAAAATCCTTTTGTGCGTACTCAACGCACGACCAGTCAAGCTATGTAACACCAGTATAAGCGGATCTGTCATTGTACGGAAAATCTATACAAAGCGAGTACATGTTATATTGGAATTGAATAGATTAATATGTCACCGTGTGTACTAATTTTCTTTATAAGAAGAACTCTTCTGCAAAGTTTCATGCTTCTAGACACAGCTGTTTAGGCTTTTCATTGTTTGTGAGTGAGTTTAAATTTTTTATTGAAAAGATGGAGATGTGAGTGGCAACGCCGGGAGAGGGTGCACTAGAAGGACATACAAAGTGGACGTCGTTATGCAGAAACGTTCCAACCCACAAGTCACCCGAAACCGAGATAATGTGATCAAACTACCTTTTAAGATTAGCATTAAGGTTTCTAGTTTTAAGTCCATAATAAGACTTAAAACTGACTTAAAACTTGAAACCTTTTTGCTAATCTGACGCTAAGTGTCATAAAAGGTGGTTTGATCACATTATCTCGATTTCGGGTGACTTGTGGGTTGGAACGTTTCTGCATAACTACGTCCCACTGACCTTATTGGTGAGGTTCTTCAGAAAAGTCAGGTGCGTAGTATTCGCAACCGGCGTGCGTGTAGAACATGGACGAAGCGAAAGGAGTATGTAAGGATCGTAGCAGGTTCTGTGGTTTCTGCCTACCCCCATGGGAAAATGGCATGTGTTTATGGGTATGTATGAAGACCTTATACCAATTTACATGAGAATTATGTAAATTACTCACTTACTTTTACATTGAAACGAGGTCTAAAACAATAGGCGTAGTTTTTATTGCTATCCAAGTACATTCAATTCTTGTAGACATGAGAACATTTTTTTTTACTATAATCGTAACAGAAACACAGTTCTCAACTGAGGGATTAATTAATTTGTTTTAAACATAGAATGATTGTTTTTAATTGGTTAAATAAAAAGTGGCTTTATTTTTACTGTGAATATAAAATAGTGAACTTAATCGCCCTTCAAATGTTTTAATTCAATTCTCAAACTATAATTGAAGTTGATGAAAGCATTTTCATTTGTTTTAATGAAGTGGTAGACAAACAAAAATGCCCTTTTTAAAGAGACTAGCTACTGCCCACGGATTCGTCCGAGTGGAGGTCGAATATTATCATACGAGAACGTACTTACTTACCTTTTTTTTCTGATGGGAAATCATCAAATTTTAATGACTCCTCCCGCTCTGGGCGGAGCGGAAGGGAGTGTCAGACTTTTACTGACTAAAAACCATCCATGTTCCTTCTTTTGCCCTTTATGTTCCAGGGCCGCAGTATCTCTTTCGAACAGTCCCGCAGCCCTGGCAGGCATCGGCCCTTGCGAGCCCCTCATGATTGCTGACATTTCTTTGAGGAACGTGTGGAACACGAACGCGCCGTCGACACGGCCTGTCGTCATACGACGGACGGACGGCGAGCTAGCCCATTACTCACCGTCCACAGGCCCGCGAGAACGTACTTACCTGGATAAAAAGATTTATTCTTAAAGTCTATGTTCTAACCCTAATAGTCATGATCTATCCGTATGCCAAATTTCATCTAAATCCATTCAACCATTAAATCATGATATTCAGAAGCAAAATCGCTTTCGCATGAATTGTAATATTAGTATGGATATGCAGCATGGGCTCGATCTGTAGGTTAATCCGCGCTTACCTAGGTTGGTTCGTGGATGGGTGACCAACTGACCACCTATTACATACCGAGTATCTTCCGTGCCTCGGAAAGCACGTTAAGCCGTTGGTCCCGGCTGTCAATTGTAGATCTTTGACAGTCGTTAAGTAGTCAGTGGCCGGAAAGTCTGACAACCAGTCTTACGAAGGGGTATCGTATTACCCAGTACTAACTGGTTGTGGAGATCAGATAGGCAGTCGCTCCAAGTAAAATACTGGTATTCAGCTGCATCCGGTTAGACTGGAAGCCGACCCCAACATAGTTGGGAAAAGGCTAGACAGATGGTGATAAATTTGTCCCTATGCCTGCATAAACGCTGAAATATCGCGAGTGTCTGTCACATACAGCCAACGGTACTTGACCCAGCATATAACTAACAGAAGAGGGAAAGAGGGGTCAGGTATCGATAGGCACTGACTGTACCTTCGAAGTCTCTGATATTACAAATAACCGTACTTAGGCATCGATGACCACTTTATCAGATGGAACGAAAGCCTGTGTGTCATTCAACCCAAGTGTCGCCACATTGACCGGTCCCGTCCGTCTCGCATCCAGCGGATCCCCGCAACCTTCACTATGTCATCGGTCCACCCAGTCATTCAATATCATGAAAAAAAACGAGAAACGGAAAAAAATGAAGATCCTCAGCTATCTCCAAACAGTACACAGACAGACACACAGTTAAACGCATGACCTCCCATTTTCTCCGCACTTGAGTAACAAGGAAAGTTGTCGTAATTCGAGTGCACATAGCAGTGGGTAATTCAATTTGTAAGCGACATTTTCTAAACTTTCACTGGTCGAAGCCAAAAGTAAATAACTACGCGGTCCGCTTGCTATAAATGTCAACATGACATTTGTGTAATGTTTACGAAATGTGCGTAAATGGAGTTAGGCCTTTTTTTCTCGCTCTCTTTAGCGGGTAATGTCATGGGCTGGTAAATGATTAGTGTTGCATGTTTGAGACAAAAAAATTACCTACGTCAGTTGTTTTACCCGACTGTGCGACAGCCCAGACAGTATAATGTTTTTTTGCGATAGTCATCATCATCTGTTAATGTCGCAATCGAAGTAAGGTTTGATGTTAAAAAATCCAATTCTGGATTAAGCACGTCGTTGTACATTGTACAGATGCCAGCACATCAAGCTACCCGAAACTGACAAATGTTCCCAGTCAACCTTTAACCTAATGCTTTAGTAATAAAGTTGCATCTATTAATGAAATTTGACGGACGCTTCCAGTCTAACCGAATGCAGCTGAATACTAGTATTTTACATGTAGCGACATCCTATCTGATTGCCACAACCCAAACTGGCTAACACTAGTGGGTGTTACCCTTTTTTTTATTTTTGGGATGGGAAATCATCAAATGTTTCCTCCCGCTCTGGGCGGAGCAGAAGGGAGTGTCAGACTTTTACTGACTAAAACCCATCCATGTTCCTTCTTTTGCCCTTTATGTTCCAGGGCCGCGGTATCTCTTTCGAACAGTCCCGCAGCCCTGGCAGGCATCGGC
Organism: Eurois occulta; assembly: GCA_950022335.1. Taxonomy (NCBI): domain Eukaryota; kingdom Metazoa; phylum Arthropoda; class Insecta; order Lepidoptera; family Noctuidae; genus Eurois; species Eurois occulta. The sequence goes on from OX465506.1 coordinate 6,879,202, forward strand.
CCTTGCCCCTCCTGTTTGCTGACATCTCTTTGAGGCGCGCGTGGAACACGAACGCGCCGTCGACACGGCCTGTCGTCATAAGACGGACGGACGGCGAGCTAGCCCATTACTCACCGTCCACAGGCCCGCGCCTACGGTGGCCGAGAGCCACCACGTGGCCGTGGTGGGACGTGAGGTAATTTCCCTCTCATGTTCCGCCACCTCCTTCGCTAGCATGACTGCTTCGCAGAAGGAGGTGAGGCTTCCCATTCGCTCTCGCCCAGGACCATGGCTTGAACCAGGGAAGCGAGAGGTCGCCGCCGCCAATCACCGCTACGAGGACACGGCGGTGCTCCGCCCAAGCGGAGCAGACCTCCACGGTGTACTCCACCGTGTCCTCCGGGCGATCCTCACAATGATAGCACCCGGAAGTTTCCTCCCGCCCGATTCGGTGCAGGTACCTACCGAAGCAACCGTGTCCGGTGAGGACCTGCGTCAGGCGGAAGGTGAGGGCGCTGTGGCGCCTCTCTAGCCACTCCTCAAAGAGGGGACTTATCGCCACTATCGTGGCGTGCCCTGCACGGGGTTGCGACAGTCGCTCTCTCCATGTCGCCATGAGATCGCGCCGGAGGTCTGTCCGCTGAGCGACAATTTGAATTTCGGGCCCCCCTTAAAGCGATCTGCCATCTTCAAACAATTGACTAAAACTAAACGATGTTTTTAGTTAGTCTAGCAAGAGTATAGCGCAGTGACTGAGCGGTAGATTTGCAGGCAATGTGTAGGAGTTTCGTTTCCCACACGGAATTAGTGTTTGTATGACCTGCAGTTAAAAAACCTGAGATTTCTTTTTGGGATTTTTATGATTAGAAATTCGTCAAACACACGTTACTTCCAAAAGAAATTTCCATTCAAAAGTGGTTCTAAAAGTAGAACTATTTAATAACGTGTGGGCACATTGAGACTTAAGACAAATAGAAAAATGTGCGATTTTTCATATTTGCTTGATATTTTGAAGAATTTTATCGATGAAACCGTTGCAATGGCAATTTTGTTCTTTAAAAACAACTAAATAATAAACATCACCTTTGTACCTATTTTTTCTGTTCCTTTCTTGTTTTCTGTATTTAGTGTGTACATAAACTGTTAAATAAATAAATAAATATTTTACCAGAAATGTTAAAGTCTTTGCTATTGCATTTGTTTAGCCACACAGAGGTAGAATTAATCTGCCTAAAAACTCCTTGAAATCCCAGACAACGATCAACAAAAAAAAAAGGAGAACAGACTTGCGTCACGCTGAAAATAAATGTCAATATCCAGAAACAAAAAAAATTGGCTGAGTTTTAAAACAAAACTAGTTTTTATATTTCTTTTCAACTGTGAATAAATTTAAACTGGAAATTCAACAGTTTTTTTTTATTTCAACCCCCCCCCCCCCTCTAACCCTCACGAAGTCCTTCTTGCACCTACACTACATAGAGCAGTACATACAAAGACATTAAAATATTATGTATAAGTCTTTTTAATCTCTTTGAGTAGGTACACATACCACTAGATATACAAATGTCTTAGCAAAATAGAGCAAGTCTGTTTTGTCATTAATCACTGCTGAGAAACTGAGAAATTCTGTTTTCAGTTTATTTTTCCAAATAAAATCCGAAAACATTTTTCTTAATGATGAAAATGGAAAATCTGTACAGTTACTAAAGTAAAATTCAAGTCTGTTTGTAATTTTATTTTATTTTTGTCTGTCTGTCTTTTCCGACTTATCTCCGAAACGGCTGCACCGATTTTGAATGAAAAAGGGATTAGGGATCCGTGGCAAAAAATTAGATCTAGATTCAAATAGGGAAGTAATAGTGGTAGTTTTTCATAATAATCTCAAGCGAACGAAGCTTGCAGGCAACAGCTGCTCATATAATAATAATTAATACCTAATACCTAGAAACTTTTATGTCACATATCATTTGGTGCAACAAAATCAAATTCTTCTGCTAATGTCAAAGTAAAACAGCTGTCACAAAAAAAGACAAATGAAAAGCAGCATGGTCGAAATATGTGAGGAATGAATGAATGAATGGCAACGTAATTAGTGAGTGACCGAGTGAACGAACATTTCATTGTCAGTAGATGTTGTAACATTTGACTAATGTGTTTTAACAAAAGAATATTTTAAAAGTGAGTTGGTTCATATTTTTTTAACTTTGGTAAGTACATAATTATGTGTGTGAGGGAGGCACTCATGGCTAAATAATAACAGGCACTCGGATCGATCTTTAGGTTAAGCCGCGCTTGCCTAGGTTGGTCCGTGGATGGGTGACCACCCATTACATACCGAGTTTCCTCGTTATGTCGTTTGTCCCGGCTGTCATTTGTAGATCTTTGACAGTTGTTACAGGTAGTCATTAGCCGGAAAGTTTGACAACCAGTATTACGAAGGGGTATTGTATTACCCAGTACTACCTATGTGTTGTGGGGGTCAGATAGGCAGTCGCTTCATGTAAAATACTGGTTTTCAGCTGCATCCGGTTAGACTGGAAGCCGACCGCAACATAGTTAGGAAACGGCGCAGATGATGATGGCGATAGGGTGAAATTAAGTCATCTAGAAAAAGTCCACAAACGATATAACGATAAATATGGGTGACATAACGATAGATAAACAAATTATGACGAAAAATGTATAATTATGATTATTGGGGGTCAATGACCGCGGGTAGTGTAGATACTTAATAGGTATGTATAATAAGCTGCCTCATTTTGCTATACTTACTTAAATTGATTAGCTATGAAACTGCTGAGCACGAGGTCCTGCGTTCGATTCCCAGGTCGGGCAAAGTGTTATTGGGTTTTTATATCAGAAATTTCTCAGTAGCAGCCACGGAGTCTGGATTTGTGACCGGTTGATGGCAATAGGCTCGCTCCCTATTACGTGGGACTTTAACATAACTGGTGAAACGTGAGTGTTCCTATATTAGGTAGGTACCAGTGCCGAAGGTATCCATACAACTCGATTCCTACCGGCTTCTTTTTGAAAAATGGCACAGTCAGTATTCCATAGACAAATAATATAATCACATGAAAGATATGTACTCCGGCTTACCTCTTACAAAATTGACCCTTCGTTACTGGTAGGTACACCTCTGCCTAACCCTTCGAGGATAACTGGCGTGATTATTATGGTATAAAAATGCCTCAACTAGAAATCTCACTAGTCACCCCAATTCAAATTGCATGCATCATGCATGCATGACAAATGTTCACGGAATTCAACAGTTCAGAGAAAGTTCCTAAATCCGGCCGGTTTCCGAGGCAACCGTAAAAGATTGAAGGATAAAGTAAAAGAAATTAAGGCTCAGTTATTAAAAGAAACCTGTTGATTTAAGAATAATTTTTTCTTGAAAACAACAGCATTAAAACTTTTATTTTTTGCTGAATAAATGTGGCTTGAGAGCAGCGGTGCCCAGTGGTGGCAGCCCCGACTTACGAACAGTAAGTCGTGGCTTCGAACCCAGGCATTACTATTGATTACTTTGTGTAATTTATTTCTTCACCACTGCTCTCAAAAACGGTGAAGGAAAACATCGTGGGGAAATCGGTAAGTCCTAGAACCAAAAATTCGAAGACATGTGACATCTACCAACCCGCACTGGGCCCGCGTGGTAGATTAGAGCCCATTCCCTCTCATAGAGAGTAGGCCGTGTGTCCCAGCAATAACACAGGGTACGGTGATGCTTTATAAACATGTTTGGTCCATCCTATGTTTCGCCGAAAGGCATACAAAATAATGTCACTGGTAAAGTCAAAAATTTAATTAATTAAATTACAAAATCTTACAATACAATAAAATTACAGTTGTTAAAATTAAAGTAATTCAAATATAGTACAAAATGTCATGACAAAAAATACAAGGTCTGCAAAATTAATATTATCAAAAATAAATTAAATAAAGCCGTAGCAAATCAATAGGTAGAATGTCACCAAAATTAAAATTGTCAAAATTAAATTAATTTGTTAAATTGTACAAAATTTATCATTAAGGTATTCATCGACAGAGATATGTCTTTTCATTCAATAATGTCAGCTGACGTTTAAAATTATTTAAGTTGTTGGCTGAAATAACTTATATATGCACGCGGCACGGTTGGCGCAGTGGCCGAGCGATTGACTGCTGCGTTGCGTGTCGCGGGTTCGATTCGATCCCGCACGGAACAAATATTAAAATTTGTATGGCCTATAACAGATAGTTGTTCCGGGTTTGGCTGTTTGTGTATGTGAGTTTAAATGTTTGTAAACGCACCCACGATACAGGAGAAATTCCTAGTGTGGGGCAAAGTTTAAAAAAAGAAAGAATCAGAATCAGAATAAAAAAAAAAATAATAATAATAAAAAAATTCGATCAACCACCATGCATGTCCCCAAAACCTTACATAACCTATTAAAATCACTCCACAAACTCCACTGTAAACATAACTGCACACCTGCACACCTGTCTCGTTGTATTCTATGAGATATGCAGACGTGTGTCTTCTCTACAGTACGCCAACATTTCTACCGTGTTGTTCGAGTTCCTTAATATCGTTTTTATTTTTTCTATCTAGGCCTAGCTTAAGTCTGACAACCAGTCTTACCAAGTGGTATCGTATTACTCAGTAACTGCGTTGCGCTGGTCGATTAGGCAGTCGCCATGTTTAATACTGATATTCAGGTGCATCCTGGTCTTCACCATAGTTGAGTAAAAACTAGGCAGATGATGATAAAAAATATGATGACGATTTAAATAGTTATTTTTCAAATTTTTCTGAACCTTCAAAATTACCCTACTTATGTCCCTATTTTTCTTGATCATGACCCTAAAATCTTACATAACCTACTAAAATCACTCCAGAAACGCTACTATAAACCTAATAGTTGCACACCTGCACACCTGTCTCGTTCTATTATATGACGGTTTTCACTTTCTTTGACCCGTGCGCTTGTACTTTCGAAGTGCCGTACCGACGAACAGTTTGTGATCTGATTCGATTTTAAGATTGGATTGTTTTGTTTTTGGTAAAGGAGGAATAAACCTGAATAGAGTTTTGTTGAATAGAGTATGTGTTTAGGTGATCACAATATTTTTTTTTTTAACCTCGTGGAAGCCGAGAAATATAAGAAAATGAAGTATCTTGACTTGGCTCGCGAGGTTGTCGACATGTGGGATGTGGACTCGGCGATCATTGTGCCGATAGTCGTGTCAGCCCATGGCTTAATTGCCAAGAGCCTCGACCAATATCTGACGAGCTCTCTTTAGGCTCAAGGGCTTGATTCAGAAAGCGGTACTTCTGGACACGGCTCGTATTGTTAGGAGGTTCCTCTCTCTGGAGCCCTGTTCCCGATATCGGTGGGCTAAATTTTTTTACATTTTCAAATGTTTTTTTATTTTTTTTTTATTAATATTTAAAAATGTATGAAATTTGTACATAGATGGATAAAGTTATGTTTATTACTTTATTGAGTCTGTTTTTTAGTTTGTCTGAGGAGGTTTACCTAGTGGAGAGAGATCCCGTGACCGCAAAACGTACGTGTTTCTATAAAATCTGAAACTTTTTCTATGGAAATACCTTAAGTAAGAATTTGTTGGTTGCTATGAAAAATCGGTTGTTTTGCTAAATAGTTGCTTGGTGACGTCATACTATAAAGCGTGATTTTTTTTATTACATAAGGGCTAATGATGATTCACCGAGGAATTTTTCCACCACACAAAGTGTCTGGCAGTGGAGGCACTGCCAGACACTTCGTGTGGTGCAAAAATTCCGCACGACCGCTTTAAAGTTATGTTAAATTGTGAGTGAACTTTAGTCATTTTATTAAATCTGAATTGTACATAATGTTACTTGGACAACTATTTGAAGAGGTTTCCTAAGCTGCCAGACAGTTTGGCCAACCATAGAGTCGCTTAAACGTTCGGAATTGGATGTCCACGCATTTAACATAAAGTAAATGGATCACTTTCTATAGAAAATGGAAAGTGGACAATATCATGATCGAATCATTTATCAATCCATTTGTCTAGATTTCTAACTGACTAGATTGAGTCTCTGATTGTTTATTGTTTATACCTGGACGATTTTTAATAGAAAACTGGGGGAAATTTTTCGACGGAATGTAAAGCCAAGTCAGAGGCCCATTATCGGCATAAAACTCTGACACCAGGTTAGGCACTAACCACACGATAAAGAAGATGAAGATGAATAGAAAACTAAAAGTATTTAAGCATTTTTAGCTTGATAGGACGGTGATGCTTCAAAATACCCATGAATGCACCATAAATTAGCTGCAAAATGTGACTGACCTGCTCTTTTGTGCTAATCCACGTGCACCTTGAGGGATCTATCCGAAACCACTGTAAAGGCCGTTGCAGTAGCTGAGTTCGGGGTTGAAGCTTATCTACAGGAAAATATCGATACGCCGAAGAAGAAGAATCTTTCCCCAACTATTTGACATTAGCTGTGTCTTTATGGAGTAGCAATAAGGTCGGTTTTCAAAGTGCAAATGTTACTAATGTGCGGATTTTACGTCCAGCACATCCTGGATAGTCAGAACGGAAATGGAAGTCCCCACTTATATAAATTTTTCGTTGGTTATTAAAAAACTCTATCTTATCTATAAAAACGGCACAAACATCATGTCGTTTGTATGGGAGCCCCACTTAAATTTTATGTTATAGCGGCAACAGAAGTACATCATCTGTGAAAATTTTAACTGTCAAACTATTACGGTTCATGAGATACAGCCTGGTGACAGACAAACAGACAGCGGAGTCTTAGTAAATAGGGTCCCGTTTTACCCTTTGGGTACGGAACCCGACACAGCTGACAAACAGCTGTTTCCTACAATAGTGCCATACTTGCACGTTCAAAATGTATGGACCAGCAATGTATTTTTTAAATACCGACATAAAAATTATATGGAAAAAAAAAACAAAAAAAAAAGGGAATCAAGGGGGAGGGAAGGGTCAGAATGATGTACTGGATACGTGGTAGGTAACCGTATTAGGGTCGGTGCCCTTCCACTCATTATTTACACTAATACTATCTTGGACATTATCTTGGACATCGGTGAAGGAAAACGTCGTGAGGAAACCAGGACTTAAAACAGAAGTCTGAAATCACCCATCCACCATAAGCAAGCCTGATGACCAATGGGTCGTGCCTGCCTGTGTGAAAAGAGGTTTTTGCCCCGCACTGAGACAGTTACAGCTCCAAATCATCATTGAAAACCACCAGATTTAAATGCACAATACCACATATTTCTTTCTTCTCAATTTTGAAGTACATAAATCAGTTACTGCCCGACAATTCGAACCAAACATATTAACAAAGGGTCGTTAAGCTCATTATCGATTCTCATAAATCGTTAACCACATGAGTCAGTTTAAAATACGGGCGATCGAGATAACTAAAGTATTTCGGCCATGTTTTTAAACTGTATTTTGACCTCAAAAGGACGCTTTAATTTATTGAGTCTGTGTTGTGAAAATTTTGATTTCTTTTCGTGTCTTTGGTCTGGTTAGAAAGTGAAATGGAATATGTTGTGTTGCCACCTGTTTTAAGATTTCCTATTGATAACTTTAGCTTTACTTTTTTTTTTTTGGCTTCCTGAAGTGTGTCACCCCACTCACTGGCGAGCGGTTTACAGAAAGATTAAGACTGTGGTGAGGTAGTGCATCTTTACCTAACCCATTCGTTCCGCCTGCTGAAAATCTCCCACCTGGACATGAGCTGCCATGGCTGACCTGGAAGTCTCTGAATAGACTCCGGACCCAAGTTGGTCGCAGTAAGGAAAACCTGCTCAGGTGGGGATTCATTAATAACTCTGTCCTTGAGTGTAAATGTGGTGCTGTTCTAAAAACGATGGGGCACTCTTAATATCGTGTCCTGCGTGTCCTGTTGTTTGTTCGCTACAGGAACTGATGGACGCTACTGAAAGCGCCAAACTAGTAGCTCAGTTTAGGGCTGATACAATTTAGATTGCCATCGATACGCTAAGAAGAAGATTGATAACTTTAGTAGTGTCACACACACAGTCCTATATTTTGGCTATAAGAGAAGAGTAAGACCAAACGATGAATTGACTGCGTGAACGATGATATTGTTAAAAAGGAGTTGACTGCTGAGATGACGAGTAATAGAGAAGTATGGAAGAAGAAGACATGCTGCGCCGAACTAAAATAAATTGGAATGGTGGCAGGAGATAGTACAGTCTTCTATCTTGATAATGAACCAAAAGCAGTATAAGAGAGAAGGCCAAAGAAATGGATGGATGTACGGTGAATGAAAAAATTGAGATAAGCTGATAGATATACGTATGGATTCCTTCATAGATACATCAGGATAAAGACAGGAGAATGATGGCGAATAAAGAACTGTTCTTTTGATCATAAATCCTAAGGATCGGAGTGAGTTTGTGTAGAAGTGTGAATGTAAGTTATATTCTGGTTAACAGTTTGGTTTAATATTTTTTTCTGCTTCCTCTTCATAGAATACTAGCTTTTACCCGCGACTTCGCTCGCGTCAATTTAGAATTTGACAATCAATTTGGGTTGTAATCTGCTTGTAATTCCGTCATTATTCGAAAGACACGTGGCGCTATCTATGAGCATAATAACGTTATTGTGGTTTTCCCGGAACAGTACTTTTTTTCGGGATGAAAGGTACCCTATGTCCGTTTCTGTACACCTGACAAACGTATGTGCAAAATTTCAGGATGATCGGTTCATTGGTTTAGGCGTGAAAAGGTAACAAACAATCAAACTTACTTTCGCATTTTTAATAATAGTAAGGAAGTAAAGATAATATGTTTTAACAACAAATCAAACTCAGTTAATCTCCGTTTTCTCAATAAAAACCGTTATTTCCCGAACATTACGAAAAACAAAGACAATGATGAGGCGACAAAATACTAAAGCAATAAGTTTAAAATGTCATAAAGGTCGATTCACACGTTTCACTTCGTATTATTTTATTTGATTACATGTACAGTCGGTGTCATTACAATTGTACAGTAAGTAATTTTCTTTAACCTTATATATAACATTGTCTTGTGTTCGCTAATGCCATGAGACGAAATGACAATTTATCAGTGTTTACGATTGTGGAACCTTCAGAAATGTATTGAACTGACATAAGTTACCGAAAAACATGTTGCATGGCGTTGTAGAATTAAAAAAAACTCTTTGAAAGCGATTGCCAGTTGGCTAAGCCATCTGAGAGTTCATTTGTTATTTAGTCACAGGGAAATAAATAACAAGTACCATCATCTACTTCATCACTCTAAAAGTAAAAGGATCTTTTGGCGCATGGCAAAAATCAGAAAGAAGTAACTCTTTTTTTTTGGATGGGAACTCATTAAATGACTCCTCCTGCTCTGGGCGGAGCGGAAGGGAGTGTCAGACTTTTACTGACTAAAAACCATCCATGTTCCTTCTTTTACCCTTTATGTTCCAGGGCCGCGCTATCTCTTTCGAACAGTCCCGCAGCCCTAACAGTCCCGCAGCCCTAACAGTCCCGCAGCCCTATCAGAAGTAACTCTGCCTCGTTGTTTATTATTCTAAATAAAATGTGCCGGTATAATTATGATAAGTAATAAGTAAGTATTCTGTAGTTATAAGTGACAACAAACAACACACCCTGTCATTAAATTGCCAAATTATCCTTGTAGTACTGTAAGACTGACTGATTGGCTGACAGGCTAATTGCCCGATAGCCAACGCGGTAAATGCAGCGAACTTCAGAAAACAGAACGTAATAATAAATATCGTTTATGTAAATGGCAGTTATGTTAGAGTAATTATGTTATTTAATGATGCATTATGAAAAGATAATTACAACGAAAATAAAACTTAAAGCAGGTTAGCAAAAGTCAGTGGCCTCCTGCACGAATAATTTGCAATTAAATGCAACGCAAGAAAATGAATAGGTGTCAACTTAATTAATGCTTAAAATTAATTGTGGGAGTGACTTGTCACTAACCCGACCGATGAAAATCTAACAATTCACTGTTATCCAGCATTTTACTGTCATGTAGTAAAAACAAGCATAAAAAAGAAAACAAAAAAAAACAACTGCATCACACCACACAGCCAATCCGTTACCGTCTGATGCGACCTTAACTCGAATTAATCAACCTCTTTTTGGGCCACCGAAAAAGTAGCCCCATTAGTGTTGCGACCGGTCGGTACCGATACCAGTTTACCAGTTTCGGTACGCACCTGACCGGGTTTTTGGTAACGCGGCACGAATAGTGATGTGACTATTCGGTACGACGAAATTTGTAATCATGTGTTGTTTTTGCACATGCAAGATTCATTTATTTTTGTATAATATTTTGTAAGATAACATATTAGTTTAACAATAGTTTTTTTTAAATGAATTTAATCATTGAACTCTAAACTTACTTATTATAATTCTGCTTTCGATATATTTCTTTCATAGTCAAAAGTAGTTTACATTAATAATAAATGCTTTAAGCCGAACAAACATCACGCACTTGCTTTTACCCGCGGCTTCGCTCGAGTGAAGCATGGAAATCATCCAACGGGAACATCCTACTATAAAAAAGTAAGTCGTCTAAACTAACCCAGGTCATGGTTTATCCGTATGCAAAATTTCATCGGAATCCGTTCAGCTAATAAGGCGCGAAGACGTGACAAACAAACAAACTCACTTTCTCATTTCAAATATTAGTAAGTAAACTGTTGACTGTTCCGCAAAGTATATTAATAATAATTACGTAAGTATTCCTTTACTTCCTGCAGACTGTGGTTATTATTTCAATTAAACATAATGATTTTAATTAAAAATAATAGCTTGTAATTGTGACTACCGCTGAAGGGCAAAGCCCTCACCCCGTACTGAGAAAAATCTTTGACAGTCGTTACAGGCAGTCGTGCTGCTGCAGTGGCCCGAAAGTCGAATTAAGTTCCTTCGTCCTAATGCAATTGTGTGTCAGAATATGTGATCTGGCCTAATTTCAGATTCTGAACCTAAGGCCGGCTCTACATGTGGCCCCAGCGTTGGTCCCAAACGCCACTCGTCCAACGTGTGGATGTACAAAATAACATTGGTACCAACGTTGGTACGGGTGTTGGGAGTTGGCCGAGGCGTGTCGGTTTTATCAAAGGTATCTACGCCAACCTTCGCGATCCGTCCACATGTTGGCGCTTTGCTCAGTCCTGAGTCCTGTTGCAAGACCCGTCGATATTTTTTAGAAGTTTAAAGAACCAGGCACATCCAATAATATGAAGCAATTTCGACTTCTGTATCGGACATCTGCACGTTGGCTCTGACGAGACAGGACTGGTATAAAAACCAACATGTGGACGCCAACGTTGGTACGGGAACGTGTAACACCGGTGTTAGTCGAATCCATAGTCAAGCCTTAGAATTGAGACCATTATATTATACACATTTATGAAGTACAGCACTAGTCATTAATACTAAATAAAGATAATCCTATATCACTCCTCTCACAGAACCACAAACATTGTAACATTATCATTTGGGTTCATGCAGGACCATCGCGGGCGCGACTGCCTCTTCGTCAACTTATGGAAACCTATAACACACACTTCATGGACTTAGATATCTTTTCTCTTTCTAGTAACAAATTTAAAACACTGGCTATAAATATTCTCTCACAATCTCAATCTTAATCTAAAATTAATTAATTATTTCAGGCTTTATAAGACAAAATTGTCATTATCTTTTTAGGGTTCCGTACCCAAAGGGTAAAACGGGACCCTATTACTAAGACTTCGCTGTCTGTCTGTCTGTCTCCAGGCTGTATCTCATAAACCGTGATAGCTAGAAAGCTGAAATTTTCACAAATGATGTATTACTATTGCCGCTATAACAACAAATACTAAAAATTAAAAAAAAATATTAAGGGGGGCTCCCATACAACAGATATGATTTTTTTGCCGTTTTTATAGATAATGGTACGGAACCCTTCGTGCGCGAGTCCGACTCGCACTTGGCCGGTTTTTAATTATTTTCATATAACACACGACAAAATAAAAAATGACAAGGAGTCAATCAGCGAGATTCAATCAAATCTCTCTCGTACGATTCGTAAGTAATTATATTATTTAATTAATTTAATTAAAGAGATATCGAAACTCTAATTATCGGTTAGCTACAGTGCATTTGTAACGGTTTATTATTGTTAATAATATCCTTAGTATTATGACTACGAAAGTTCGTTTGTATGTTTGTTTGTGAGTCAATGACTCCGAAACGTCTGAACGGATTTGGATGATGTTCGAGAAAGTGTTTGTTAGTGTTAGCCTAATCATCATTCTTGGGAGACACAGTACCACATCATCACCTGCCAAGTCTTTTCCCAACTATGTTGGGGTCGGCTTCCAGTCTAACCGGATGCAGCTAAAAACCAGCATTTTACAAGGAGCGGCTACCTATCTGACCTCCACAACCCAGTTAGGACTGGGTAATATGGTAGCCCTTGGTAAGACTGGTAGCCACAGTGCCACCGTTTTGATTTAAGTAGTCTTCGATGTCCTGACTGCAGTATTGGTCCAGTGGTCACAAGCGACTGCTGAGCATAAGGTCTTGAGTTCGATTTCCGGGTCGGGCAAAGTGTTATCGGGTTTTTCCATCAAGAATCTCTCAGTACTTAGATGATGATGGGAGGTTGATGGCAATGGGCTCGCCTCCTATTACTTGGGACTTTAACATAACTGGCGAAATATGAGTGTACTATTAGGTACTTACACCTCTGCCTAAACCTTCGGGGATTACAGGCGTGATGTTATGTGATTTCAAAGTTAATTTTAAAACTAAGTGCGGAAACAGTAGTTTTTAATCGAACCCAGGACCTCATGTTCAGCAGTCGTGCTGCCGACCACTAAACCAAAGAGGCAGTTTCGCAGTAGTTTATTAATCTTTATAAAAAATAAATAAAATTGAAGTGTCTGTTTGTAATATCAAAATAACAGCTTATTACTGAATACATATTATGAAAATATATACGGCAGTTTTAACGAAAACATTTCATTTTCAGTTTTTGTCTGTCTGTCTGTGTGTTTGTTCCGGCTAAACTCCGAAACAGCTAGACTGATTTTGTCGGAACTTTTACTGGCAGATAGCTGATGTTATAAATTCTGACATAGGCTATCTTTTATTTTAGAAAAATAATTAAGGTTCCGTGCAAAAAAATTAAAACCCTTAAAATTTGTAACAAAATTTGATTTAAAAAAGAAGTAATATATTTTTTTAATAGTTTCACGCGAACGGAGGTCGCCGGAAACAGCTACTTAACTATAAATCTCACAGCAATTTGTTTAGGAAGTCGATACCGTAAGTTATAGGCTTGTTAGCTAGCAAATTAATGCAAATTACTTAAATACTTTCCCTGCGAATTAAATTTGATAATTACTTGGCGAGTTTATTGCATACTAGCTGTTGCTCTCGTTTGCGTGAAATTACACTTCTCATCAAAAAAATCGAAACACCTCGCAGTTTATGATTTGATAAGGATTATCAGAAAAATGTGTATATTTAGGAATAAATGTAAAATGTCATTTAATAGTGAGTAGTATGAGGTTTTTAAATCCTAATGTTATTGTTCTAAATTCAAATTAAGTCTTCATAGGTTTCGTATTTTGTATAATGAGTAATTTTTACCCTGTATGGAATATGAAGGAAATGGGTAAAACAACACGCGTAAATGAAAAAAAAATGTAAGAAACGTTTATTTAATAACTTGTATTCCCTCCGCGAGCTCTTATTACTGCTTCCATACGGTTCTTCATCGATCGGATGAGAGTCACGATCACATGTTGTGGTATATTATCCCATTCCTCTTGGATTGCATTTTGCAGCTGGCTAAGTGTTTCTGGGGCTGGATCTCTTGCTCGAATTCGTCTCTTTAATTCATCCCATAGATGTTCAATGGGATTCATGTACGGGCTTCTTGCTGGCCATACCATAATGGAGATACCGACTTCGGTAAGATAATCTCGTACGACGCCCGCGGTGTGAGCTCTAGCATTGTCGTGCATGAATATGAAGTCGTTGCCAATAAAATGTGCATAGGGCATCACATGAGGTTCAAGACACTGTTCGATGTACCGATGAGAGTTTAGTGCAGGCAGCCGTGGCCCAGACACAAAGGCAAGTTCTGTCTTACCGTCGGCGCTGATTCCTCCCCAAACCGTCCACGAACCGCCACCATAGCTGACCTTTTCTTCAATGCAGCATTGTGCAAAGCGTTCTCCATCTCTTCTGTAGACCTTGTTCCTTCCGTCGTTACCATACAGCATAATTTTACACTCATCAGAAAACAGTACTTTGCTCCACTGAAGGTATGACCAAGTTAGGTGCTCGCGTGCAAAGTTAAGGCGCGCTCTTCGATGGTCTGCAGTTAATTTCGGCCCATTCGCTGGCTTATGCGGTGCCAATCCGCGTTCCTTCAACCTTCTTCTTATTGTAGAGTCACTTACAGCTACTCTTCGTACAACGCGAAGCTGCTGCTGCAGTTGAAAAGCGTTAAGGCGTCGATTTCGTAAAGAAGTTGTTACAATAAATCGATCATCTCGCTCAGAAGTGACCCGATTCCTGCCAGATCCTGAACGGCGCGTGAACGTACCAGTCTCCCGATAGCGTTTGTAGACTCTATGAACAGATGATAAGCTTAGATGCAATCTTGCAGCCACAACACGCTGACTAAGTCCAGAATCCAGCAATGCCACCACTTGGGCGGCTTCTGCGGGCGAAGTATCCATATGTTTTAGAAAAAAAAGTTTTTTCAGACGTCCCAAAGTCACAGTAAATGAAATAAGAAACAAAAAGTTTAAAGACAAGCGCTAATTTTTAGTTTTTAAACGAGAAACGTACTCCAACCCTAAATACACATTTGTCTCAAAACAGTGATTAATTTCATTTATAGGATAAACAAATGAAATTCTAATTTCGAATTTTGATTTTTTTCTTCTTACTGTAATGACCAAACTGCCAGCTACACAATAATGTTTTTTTTTTCATGGAATTAATTCTCTTTTGTAAAAAATTAGGACAAAAACAATAAAAACGAAAGTGTTTCGATTTTTTTGATGAGAAGTGTATTATTGTTTAAAAAATATAACTCCTTTTTTTTAATACCAAAGGATTTTATTACCAACATTCCAAGGATTTTTTTTTTTTTGCATGGAGCTCTAATTATTTTTCGTAAAATTAAAGTAGCCTTAGATACTCCTTATTACATCAGCTATCTGCCAGTGAAAGTCCCGTCAAAATCGGTCCAGCCGTTCCAGAGATTAGCCGGAACAAACAGACAGACAGACAAAAATTGTAAAAAAATGATATTTTGGTATATGTACGGTATATAAATTCGATCTTCAAGGTTAAGCCGCGCTTGCCAAGGTTAATCTGAGGATGGGTGACCATCTTTTACATACCGGGATTCCTCCGTGCCTCGAAAGTACGTTACGCTGTTCGTCCCGGCTGTCATTTGAAGAGCTTTGACAGTCGTTACAGGTATTCAGTGGCCGGAAAGTCTGACAATCAGTCTTACCAAGGGGGCGTATTAACCACTCCCAGTACTAACTGGGTGGTGGAGGTCAGAAGGCAATCGCTCTTTAAAAAATATTAGTATTCAGGTGCAACCGGTTAGACTGGAAACTGACTCCAATATAGTTGGAAAATGGCTAGGCAGAAAATGATGGTCCTTTTCTACATAATAAGATGCCTTTCCCCTCCGCCAAACAGTTGAATATCTTCTTCTTCTCCCTCTGGATACTCCTGGCAGAGTGGTCGTGGTTATCACGTAGCGACTTCTGTGGGGCCAGATTTGATCCACCTCACGATCATTCGCCACTTCTCTCGGCTAGCAGACATCTTAGTCGCACTCGTGATAGATTTTGATACAGTTTTCAGCAATAGATAGAGTGATTCAAGAGGAAGGTTTATATGTAGGTATATTCCAGCCGTGCGAAGCCGGGGCGGGTCGCTAGTTCGCATCTAAACATAAATAATTTCTGTGAATGATTGTGACCAATAATTGAATACACAACACACAGCCTTATTTAAGTGAATCATCAATGAAACTGATCGCGCTTAGCACGTTTAAACGGAGTTCAGGAACTGTCAGTGTCATCATTGCTGAGGAATTCTTGAAAAGAACCTGAAAGTACTGCCCGGGTTGTGGAGGTCAGATAGACAGTCACTACGAGTAATGTACTGGTATTCAGCTGCCTCCGGTTAGGCTAGAAGCCGTCTCCAATGAAGTTGGGAAAAGGCAGATGGTGATGTTTGATTCGTGGCAACATGGCAGAAAGGTTGACGACACGGTTGGCGCAGTGGCTGAGCGATTGATTGCTGCGTTGCGTGTCGCGGGTTCGATCCCCGCACGGAACAAATATTTGTATGGCCTACAGATAGTTGTTCCGGGTCTGGCTGTTTGTGTATGTGAGTTTAAATGTTTGTAAATGCACCCACGATACAGGAGAAATTCCTAGTGTGGGGCAACTTTAGAAAATAAAAAAAGGTATATGACATATGGAGGTGCACTAAAAACCTTATAGTAATCCAATAGAGGTTTGAAGTTTGTAAGGAATCAAAGTCGCAGGATGGCAAGAATCCTTGAAAAACTAAATTAACTCTACAGAAACAATTTGACCCATAGACAACGTCCCATATACCATAATGCACAAACGCATCAACTTGCTAGTGAGGAGAAAGTGCCGGCTTTGCCCGTAAATCAACCGGTTAATCAGCAGCTATAAATTAGTGCCAGCCTTTATAGGGTTATGTGTCAATGTGGCACTTAATTGACACTTAGTTAGTGTCAATTGTTAGAGAGTTTTTATGTATGACGTTGGTTGATAGATGAATTTTAATACATACAAATAAATAAAATTGAAGTGTCTGTTTGTAATTTTAAAATACCAAACAGCTTTTTACTGAATGCATACGAAAGTATACATACGATACCTACTCATAACGAAATAACTTTTTTTTAATTTTTTTTCTGTCTGTCGTTTTGTTTGTTCCAGTTAGACTCTGAAACGGCTAGACCGATGTTGACGGGTCTTTTACTGGCAGATAGTTGATGTTATAAGGAGTAACTAAGCTATCCCCTAACTATTTTAGAAAAATAATTAGGGTTCCGTGCAAAAAAAATTGAAACCCATAAAATTATTATTAAAATCAGTTTCAAAGAGGAAAGTAATATTTTATTATAATTTCACGCGAACGAAGGTCGCGAGAAACAGCCAGTACACCATAAATATGGTTTATGCCGTCGCAATTTAGAGTTTAGTGAGAAAAGCTAAAAATCAATTTGTGGGCTGAAAACATAGTACTAATGTGGTTTTTAATGTGTAACGTGTTTTTTTTTGTTATTTAATAATGTTGACAAAGGAAAACATTAAGTGAATCGGGACTTCATCATCATTTGCCTTGGATTTTCCTAATACATATTGGGGTCGACTTCCAGTCAAGCCTGGTGCAGCTGAATACCAGTAGGTATCTTACATGGAGCGACTGTTTCTCTGACTTCCATAACCCAGTTACCGGGAAATTCTAGACCCTTACGTAAGACTGGTGGTCAGACATTCCTTTCCAGCTTCTGTCTACTCAAAACTGGGACTTAATAGTGAGAGCAAGAGGTGAGTCAGCGTGGTGATCTATGCTCGTGCCTTCTCTTTATGAAAAAAAAGGGTTTTATTTATTTATTTATGTACACACAGATACTTAACAGGACAAATAAGAAGGAAGGAGGTTTTCTTGTTTTGGTATGCAAAAATTTCAGCCAGTCCTCATTTATTAATTTATTATCACAAAATCTACAGCTCTTTGAAATTATATCTTAAAATATATAACTAATCCTACAGCCAATTACGGATTTACAATTTAATAACTTTTTTTTTCATTTCAACAAAAGTTACATAGGTAAGTAATTCACAAATCTTCTGCCAAGCTGCAGTACAGTTTGTCGTAGCTATACAATACATTGCTAAGTGTACAGCGTGGATGAGTGTGTAGGAGTGTGTCTTAGGAATTGCAAAAATGGGTGTGTGAGTATGTTATAGTAGTGTGTAGTGGTGTAGTGTATAGTGGTGTTATGTAGTGGTGTGTGTGGTGATTGTCTGTATACTTTCTGTTAAATTCTATTTATTTAGTCTTGATGGTTTAAATTCCCCTACCCCCCAAATCCCCCCTGAAAATCCCCCCTAAAATACTGATTATCGTAACTTTTTTGAGGCGGGAAGGACCTACTCTTGACCATGATCACAATCGATCAATTTTTCGTCAGTCATAATCATCATTCACTTGCTCTCATCCCAATTTATCTGCGGTCGGCAGCGTGTCTTCTTCTTCCATACTTCTCTATTACTCGTCATCTCAACAGTCACCTCCTGTCTTACCATATCATCCTTCACAAAGTCCATCCATCGTTTCTTTGGCCTTCCTCTACTCTTATACCCATTCTTATCATGCCCAAAACTTTCCTCACGACATGTTTCTCATTCCTCTGCATCAATATGCTCATACCAAGCCAACCGATTTCCACACAACATTTCAGTCTACAGCGCGACTTTCAGATTTCCTCTTATGTTTTATTATCTTATAAATTATTTAATTCTTTTGTGCTTTTATTATTAGAAATTTTAAGTCTGTTATCTGTAATTAACATAACTATTATTATGTCTAAAGGACATTACACCCTGACCCGCAAAATCCCGTTTGCCAACCTGACTCTGTCAGTCAAATCTGTAACCACAGCCTCTACACCATTTCTAATGGCCCCCACATGATCACACTTCAAACATGGTGGTTGGCTAAAGCACACTATATGCTAAATGGGCTTGGTAAACCACAACACTATGTACCGTTTTGCGGTTTTGCCTTTCAGATACAACTAGTTAATTGTCTACCAGTGGAATTAAACCTCTTTGTGTATGTATACATAACATTATCGTATTCTCTTTAGTGTTTATCGTAATTATAATTGGTGACTTTTCATTTTTCGGGGACTTTTTGTTGCAAAAAGAATGACGGGTCGATGTTTGCATTTACTGTTTAAATATTGTCTAGTAAGAAGAAACTGTTAATTAAATTATGTGTCCAAATAAACTGTTCATCACAATTTTTGGATAATAGTATTCTGGTGCCGAGACAAAGTTGCATTTTATCAGCGAAGTCATCATCATCTGCCTGCCTTTTTCCAACTATGTTGGGGTCGGATTCCAGTCTCACCAGGTCAGATAGGCAGTCGCTCCATGTAAGATATTTGATATTCAGATCAAATATCTTACATGGAGCGACTGCCTATCTGACCTCCAAAACCGAGTTATTACTGGGTAATACGATATCCCTTGGTAAGACTGGTTGTCAGACTTTCGGGCCACTGACTAGTAGTAACGACTGTCAAAGATCTACAAGTGACGACCGGGATGAAGCACGGAGGAAACTCAGTATGTTGATGGACCCATTCACGGACCAACCATGGCAAGGCTTAAGCTGAAGATTGACCCGAGCGGCTGTTATTATTCGAGCTGTTATTATACGAGTTTCTCATTTATCAGCGAAAATGATGAGGGAATAGTGAAAAATGTATTGTGTTGACGAAATATTCCGAAAACCTTTTGTCAATATTGTAAATCCTGTTGCTGAAATTCGTAGATTTATTGAAATTCATTACATAAGGAAGGGTCCAAAGAGTTAGGCAGAGGTGTACCTACAACGAATAATCCAATCATCAAAACATTTTTTAGCACTGTTCTTTATCTAAACAATAGATGCAACTCAAACTCCGCGCCAAAATGGAAAACAGTTGTGCCAATCTAACAACAAAAAAAAAACAAAAAATCGAATTTGGAACCATAAACATCATCCATTCCCGATACTAATCAAATCAAAAATCATATTTATTTCTGTAAACTTGTTATACGACACATCATGTTGTAATGTTTTAAAACTAGATGGGGCCGGTGTGTCGTACCTGACTACTCTGAGAAGAAACAGCCGAAACAAACTCAGAGGTCTCTTTTAAAGTCCAGACATTGGCCAAGTCACATGAGGACTATGCAGATAAATCTCAGATGGCCTTTTGAAGAAAAACCACCCAGATTTGAGTAGATCTGTCCAGTCAGTGCGAGCATTTGTCAGTGATCGTGTAGCTCAGCCCAAGGAGCTCAACGACATGACGGACGAAAAACTGATGAGATACCACGGTGCAAGGTCAGCACTTTCTACAAACACTGCCTCTTGGATATCTACTCTTACGGTGGTCGCCGTACATATCTTTGGACGTCCACGATACTTTTGGATTAACTAAGTATCTGATTACTTCTTGGATTCCAAGTTTATTCGATTTTAATGCTGTCAAATTACACGGCATGTAATTTGATTAACTATTGGTATTTTGGATCAAGCTGAAATTTTGAATCGAAACATTGGGCAAGCTCATTCAAACTTGAAAAACGACATAAAAAAATATAGGGACTTCTTTATAAAATGTTAGTTTAACATTTATGTATTATACTACACTGCTAATGTATTTGGACTGCCTCATTAGTCGAGTGGTTGGAAGCGCGACTGCAGAGCATGAGGTCCTGGGTTCGATTCCCAGGTTGGGTAAAGTTTTATTGGGTTTTTCCAATAGCAAACCATGGAGTCTAGATTTGTGCCCGGTTAATGGCAATAGGCTCGCCCCCCTATTACATGGGAGTTAAACCTAACAGGCGACATGTGAGTGTACTATTAGGTACACCTCTGCCCTCCCCTTCGGGGATTACAGGCGTGATGTTATGTTATGTATGTAATGTATTGTACACATAAACCTTCCACAGTAAATCCTCCAAATTATGGTAAAAACTGCATAAAAATTCATTGCAAAGTTTGAAAAAAGAACACGGTCACAGAGAATGACATTGAAAATCGAATTTATTTCAAAATATTTTGTAAACCTACATTTTAACCTGTTGTTAAAATTTAAAATAATCGAACCAAGAATCTCTACAATTTAATTTTGAATTTCGAAGGAAAGGAAAGAATTCACATTGCTTAAGTGGACATTTTGACAGATTCTCAACTTCAAGTACTCAATTCAGAAACAGATCGCTTCTTGGGTATATGAATTACTGCAATGTAGGTATGTATTATACAGGCTACAAGAAAGTGCATAAATATTAATTATTAAAGATGGCTAGTCTGTGACTAGCGTAACAGTGACATATTTCCCACACGCCGGTCACAACTTTCGCGCCATGATAAAACAGGTATTACTCTATGAATTTTTGTCTATGAATTTTTTACTATCAGCATGACAGCGAGATTCTTTTGTTTTTTTTTTCATGATTGTGTGTTTCTTTGAATTTGGAACAGTTTTTTTTTTCATTTTTATTTGGTCATAGTTGTAATTTCTTTTTTTTTATTAAGCCGATTTCTTGTCCAGCCGTTTTGAACGTGTTGTGAACTCGGTTGTTTATAATATAATATATATATATTGGGCCATTTCATTTTAAAAGTCACTTCGACTTTTAAAATGAAATGGCCCAAATATTTACTAATTAAATATTTACGTAGAGTTCAAGGTTAGTTTTAATGTTCTGAATAATGTAGGTAGAGGCGAAATGTGTTCGACTGCATTAAGATATTTAGGTGAAAAGAATATTCAATGACCCAAAAACAGGTCGAGCGGCATTTACATAATTTATGTTGATTATTAAATGATATACCTAAATAGCAAAATTAACTTACCTCTGTCATAATCTTCCCCCTTACAAGTTAAGGGCAAATTGTCCAGAACAGATAGTATCACTAAAATTAAAAACAACATTTTCACATCACTACGCTGCAAAGATTTTCCAAATTTAAACCACTTTCGAACTGTCATTTTGACGTTTAAATCCGCGCGCGCAAAAAAAAATCGAAACTTATTTTTGACTTTCGATTTTTCAAATCACATTCACATCTTTTTAAATCATTTTATTATTTTAGCGGCATCCACAAGATTTTCTCGACATGTTTTTCGTAATATTTTTTTTAATAGTTATCGAGACGTCTGCCTGTCATCAGAACTGCGAACCTACTACCCAACTGACCAACTTAACACTGTAAAATAAGAAACATACATATTACTAGCAAGAATTTACTTTGAGAAAGTCCCATCTGACTTTCTCTTGCCACCGAAAACTCAGTCCTACTTCTCTACTTTCTAGACTTAAAATATCTTGTCCCGTTGCACCAGTAACAACTCGGTCACATTTAGTACCGACTCGCTAACCAAGTGAACGGTGAAATGAGAAATTGTGAGAGATAGACATATGTGTGAAAGAGACAGATAGACATTTCTTTTTATGGTTCAGCTGGTGAAACTGAGAACTTTAGAAATGTGGTCTGATCATTGATGAGGTATTTATCAAAGATAGTGGTATCCTGGTCTCTTATCTGGTCAAAGATTACAGAGATCAGAAATGCCCGGTGGAGTATTGCTTTCGGTATCTTACTTATGTTCGATTTCTAAAATCATCTTTATGGTACTACAATTTTTTTTTTAAGTTACCTTTTGGCGCCATAAAGGAGCAATTTAGTCTAGTGTGTTTTACTTTTTTTCTTGTTTATTTTAAAATATTTTTTTCTTATTGTTAATTTAATCGTTTTGTTTTTTCCTGTGCGAGATAAATAAATACCTTTTCTTTCTTTATTTATTTATTGAGTAAATTATAAACCTGTACTGGAAATTATAAGAAAAAAATATTGTGCTACTGACCTACATTATATACTTACTGAGTTACTGACCATGCCATTTAAATTAGAACAGAATTAAAAGCCTGAAAAACAAGCTCTACACCGGAGGTAGACATATTCCTTATAAGTTCAAGATTCAAAACTACAAAACCTGTCATCATTTGGCAAAAGAAATTTTAACTAAGTAATTTAATTTTTTACTTAAAATTTTTGAAAAATCAAGGTCAATAAAACCACAGTTCTTTTATTTATTTATTTATTAATCACATAATCCACAGCTCTTTGAAATTATATCTTAAAATATATACACTGTGACTTTTTAGTCGTCTTACAAAGATGGTACACTCAATGTATCCGACATAAAATACCTATAGGCGCGATTTTTTTTAACCTTTAATAATTATGACATTAGGTACAAAGAAAAATAAATAATACTTACATTAGAATTATGAAACATCCTGTTAATAATGTTTGTGTCAAACGGTAGAACATACCTACCCAGCACTGAGGACACGAGTCGAGTAGATCATCGCTCGCAACAGGGTGTTTCAACAACGTCATGCGTCATAATACTGACTAATCTTTTTATTTTTAAATTATTAAAATCACATAAATACGAATTTTTTTTTTCGTGAATGTTTAGTAGTCATTGGTTACATGAAGTGGGCTGCCGTTGTAAGACGACTAAAAAGTCACGGTGTATAAACTAATCTTACAGCCAATAAAAGATTTACAATTTAATAGCTATACAATACATTGCTTAGTGTACAGCGTGGATGAGGAGTAGGAGTGTGCCTGAGGAGTTGCAAAAAATATTTTTTTTTTCTGGATGAATCAAAATTCCGACAAAATTTTATTTACCTACCAAATTATTGTTTCAGCAATTTACGCTGTACGAGTGGCCAAACTATCTCATAAACACATACATACATAGCCCAAAGCAACATTCGAATAAAAACAAATGAAAACTATTATTTTCCATCCATAGTTCGGTTAAGCAGAAGCCAGTCTCAGGTTGAACAGCGCGATGCCGTGTCGAGAAAAAGAAAAAAAAAATCCCTCACATTTCTAAATTCAAATCGGTCCAGTTCAAAGTTTAAGTAGCGTCAGCATAAACAAGACACGCCGGAGGCATCATATCACTTTTTTTTTCTAAATCTTCAAATGACATAATTACAGAAAAAAAACTAGTTTTGGAACTCTTTTAGATCACATTGAACATGTTTATAGATCAAAAAGTAGGATTGTATTACATATTTATGTAAAGAAGAAATCGTAACTGTTTTGTCTGATTACCTTACTATACCGGATGATAGCAATGAAGTCGTATGTAGGTTTGCAACAATATGTATACCATTGTAGATTCTTTTAAAGTTATTGAGGGCAAAAAATTGTAGGTCATAATCAGTACATATCAGCAACATATCTAGCAACGTATTATTGGTCTTCCTAGTTATTTCTTGTCATAAACAACTATTCGATTAAACCACCATATTATATTCATAACCTTGAACCAGAAGGTCTAACAACTGTTCTAACCAATCATCCAGGAATTTATACTGTAAGACAACCTGGTGCATATACATCGATCCACTCTTTCAAGCACGGAAAAAACACTTCTGGTTCATGACAAATAATTCAAGAGGAAAACTCCTCTTAAACACCTATTAATGGATTTCCATTAGTACAGATAAATCTGGTTTCTGGCTACAATGCCTAAGAATCCTAGGATGTATCTCCTGTCTAAATCTGCATTTAACTACATCAATAAATACAACTTCATTAACCACCCATTAACTGTACACAGCGAGACAGATATACTTCCAAACTAGTACATGTAAACGAGACGGGGATATATCTAGCATTGCGTCGTTCCACGAAATGATGGCTAAGGCGCCTGTCATACTGCAGGCGATCAGCGATACGTGAAAAGAGGTAGCTTTTAGAGGATAACGTCGCGAGGAAACAGTTATGTCCCTGAACTAAAAATTCGAAGCCATGAGACATCGACCAACACGCAATGTGTGTGTGGGATGTGGACTCAATCAATCATTGTGCTGATAACCATGTCAGCCAATGGCTTAATTGCCAAAAGCCTCGACCAACACTTGAGGTGGCTCTCGTTAGGCAGCTGGTTCTGGGGCTTGATTCAGAAGGCTGTACTGATTTAAAACAGCGTGTATTGTTAGGTACCGCTCTTTGGAGCCCTGACTACCGGTAGCTTGAACCATGTTCCTGATACCGGTGAGGTAATGCCTTATATGCGAATTAGCTACGTCGACGAGAGATTACTCGCTGCTGGTATATACCAAACGAGTCTCACAGCGAGAGTTCTGCCTGCCAAGCGAGTGTTATTGAACGAGCACTCTTTAACAGCTCATGTCGCTGAAACACACGAGGGCAATCACCGGCGCGGCGGTGTGAACAGCAAAAATAAAAGAGATCTTTAACCTACACGGGATCTACAATCTGCCTTGTCACATGGTCACAAGAGTTACTGCTGAACATGAGATGATGGGTGCAATTCCCAGGTCAGGTAAAGTATTCTGGGTTTTCCATCAGGAAAACATCCATGCAGTCAGGATTTGTGCACAGTTTATGGCAATAAGCTCGCCTTCTCTGACTTAAACATAACTGGTGAAATGTGGGAGTACTATTAGGTACACCTCCACCTTATCTTTCGGGGATTACAGGCATAATATATCGTTTTCTTACACGAGACCTGTCTGATACATTTTTTGAGCGAGAAAATGGTCATCTAATCGCTTCCTCTAGCTATGGGACCGGTTCCTTACACAGCTAATTCAATGCAAACGGTAAAATAATCATGTGGCTAATGAATATTTTCTTTCTTTATCTTATTGGATCAGGGAATGAAGTAACAACGGCATTTTTCTTTTATTTTCATGCTTCAGCTGATAGTCGGTCAGTGTCGTCACTTTCTATGGTAGTCACCGCTTTTGTTTTTTCCGAGATATGCTGTATACCGGTGGCTTCTGTTGGACTTGGAGACCGTCACTGTATGTCAGTCCTTAAACTCCTTAGTTTGAGTGAAGCTGCGTGTACTGACTGGACAAGTCCACTTATAATCTAAGGTTTTTGCCTCACTAGACTTTCTCCGACACACAAGTCATATGAGGTCCCTGCAAATTACTGCAAATTACTACTGCCTGATTAAAAGAGTCTTCTCTGTATTCCTTACTCCCTTCTACCCGCGACTTCGCCCACATGAAAAACACATTGAGCCATATAATGTATTTTTTCTCGGCAATAATGTAGCTTTAAAAGTAAAAAAGTTCCTCTGAATTTCTTTAGTGTTAAAAGTACTTAGTTGGATATGTAACACCAGCCTTATCTAGTTTTGTGACATCATTTTCTGTGACATATAAAGAGTGTTTTTTTTTTAAACTAAGTTAAAGTAAGTAATAAGTTTTCAAAGTAAGTTACTAATCAATTACACACATGTTTTTCGCTTCTTTATATTGATTTACATACAGATGAAAGCTGATTATGTCCTAAAAATGTATAAGAGTATTTTGACCCAAAAACAGAAAGATTTACAATTAAAGACAAGGTTTTCAACTGATCCCGCTAAGAGTATGAGAGACGTCTGTGAATAACGATAACCTGCACTGTCTTCATATTAATACTGGTATTCAGCTGCATCCGGTTAGACTGGAAGCCGAGTGTCAGACTTTTACTTACTGACTAAAAACCATCCACGTTCCTTCTTTTGCCCTTTATGTTTCAGGGCCGCGGTATCTCTTTCGAAAAGTCCCGCAGCCCTGGCAGGCATCGGCCCTTGCGGGCCCCTCATGATTGCTGACATCTCATAGAGGCGCGCGTGGAACACGAACGCGCCGTCGACACGGCCTGTCGTCATAAGACGGACGGACGGCGAGCTAGCCCATTACTCACCGTCCACAGGCCCGCGGTGATGACGATCCTAATGTTAATATAAAGACAGTGCAGGCTATCGTTATTCACAGACATGTGAGTATAGATGGATGGATGTTTGTTACTCTTTCACGCAAAAACTACTGACCGGATTTGGATGAAATTTGGCACACAGATACTTTATACCCTGGATTAACACATAGGACTTTTTATCCCGGTAGTGCGATCCAATGGGACAATTACCGAACTTACGCGGGTGAAGCCGCGGGCATGAGCTAGTTTTACATATTTCAAATAGTTCCCTATAATCTCCTTTAATCTGTTTTTAGTTTAGTTTGTATATAAAACACGTAGATTTTATAGGCGAAAAATATACAGTACTTATAACTATATAATAAACAACTTAGAGGCAAAAAAGAAGTTGTTTTTATTGGAGGAATTTGTCAGCTTCGAATTACTTCATAAATATTTAAATATAGGCCATTAATTAAACACACAGCGAAAAAAAAGTCTGCCAATCGAATTCAGAACAAATGAACCTGACTCATCAACCGTTAACTCTTATAATTTAAATGTATAGTATCTTTATCAACTTTCATTTTCTGATTATAAGTGTGTCAATATAATGGTTTTAAACTTTTGTCGTAAGATATCAATGCGTGATTTTACCGACTATAATGCACATCACTAGCCTCCTTGATAGCGTGGACTTTCGCTTGGAGGTCACGTCTAGGTGAATAGGGATGTGCCGTGTTGATATCGATATTGATTTATCGATGTTTATGTTTGAGTAAACTTTGCGAGTTCTTTTTTTGTTAGGAAGGACCTACCTACCCAGAATAAAACTACTACTGACTAGAATAAGATAGTAGTATATATTTAAGCATCAAAACGACAAGTAAAATAAAATTAATTATAATTCTTGGTTCCAAATATCTGTTAATATTATATTTAAAAGAAACTGCTGGTGTAAATTAGATTGATTTCAGCGTTTTTTGTACTATTGAAAATGTCCTAAAAATGTTTGAAGTTGTAATGGACACGGAATTTTATATGTGCGTATCAAAGTGGTTTTCTAAATACACATTATAAACGATTTGTAGCTTTAATATTTAGCAAAAATTTAATAAGCTAGCTTTTTGAAATATAAAAGTAGAAGACAAAGTAAAATGTTAATGACAGTACCTACAGCAATTCAATATTTAAAAAAAAAAAAAAATAACTTACCTCGACATGGCCCTTAACTCAGTTATTCCTTCTATTTAAACTTTAACCACCATCATCGATGAGTTATGAAACAGACAACCCATAAATTACAAACTACCATTCATCCCACGATAAAACACTATTATAATATCGATAAATCACTACAAGCTCATCACTAGCTATTATCGATAAAGTATTCGACACAGCCCGACACAATAGAAAGTTTATTTGTGTACGATATTTACGTAGCGTCAGCAAAAAAAGGGTAAATAATTGTTCAACTTTTTTTTTGTTTGCTTGAATGGGATAACTTTTGAATTTGAGGAGGCTTTTAGAAAAAAGTTTTTACGTGTAGACGTTTGGGATTTAACAAGAATACATTAATAAACGTTGGTGTATTTGAGTAGTAAATGGGGTCCGACGGAGAATTAGGGATAAATGCTTCCTGTGGCATTTGTATTGGTACATTCATCAAGGACTGTAATAAAAGCTACATTAAAAAGACAGGAAACACTATTTTGATTGATTTTGGTTCTTCTTCACGAGCGCGCAGTGTAAACGTAAGGTAAATTCATCAATTTTTTAAAATTGAAAACAGAATTTTATTATCCTATAGCATTTCAGTTGAATTTTTTGCTACAAGTACAATCAGTATCATCCACAGATATGAATATTTTTTTAAATATAAGTTTTTAAACTGTCATGGCCACTAACATTATGATTAACACCAGAAACGGGGTACTTACCATGTCACTGTTTGTCTTGAGTGTTTGTCTGTTGACATGGTAAATATCCCGTTTCTAGTGTTAATGATAATTCTTAAAATTATAAAATATTATTCAGCATCTTCCTGCCCTTGTCCCATGTTACTTGGGGTCGACGCAACACGTTTTTTTCTTCCATTCTCCTCTGTCAACCGTCACGCTATCATTTACTTCTTTATCTTTCATATCATTCCTCACACAATTCATGCATCGTTTCTTTGGTCTTCCTCTCCCTCTCCATCCATCAACGTTTATATTCATTACTCTTTTAGTCACAAGCGATTATTATGAGATAGGTCGATTTATACCCCATCTACCAAGATTGGAATCTTGAGATCTTTTCACTTTGGGAATAAAAGATTACTTTGAATTTGTAATTCGTCTAATATCTGTGTATAATTGTGTACCAAGAAAGGATCATTGCTGCGTTTTAATGTTTTGTATTGTCTTGGTCAGACGCCAGCAGTTTCGGGTAGGTTGACCTACCCGAAACTGTCACATTTTCCCAACCAACCTTGATCCTAAAACTTTAGAGATAAAGTTGAAAATCTATTAAAGAAAGACAGATTGTAGTAGCTTGATGTGCAAGCGTCTGTACAAGACAGTACAAAACATTAAAACTGCAAAAGCTACTAGAATAAACACTAGACTTATGAATATAAGTCTAGTGTTTTTTTTTGTTCCAGACCCTACCTGGGAACCTTCTAGTTACGGAGATATTGGTGAAAGTTCCAACAGTTTCACAAGTTTTTTTTTTAATTACATGTTTTTAACGTAAGAACTTTTCTTTAAACACCTCCACGACCCTCGCACTATTCACTCCATTCATCAGCACAAAGTTATGAGTGCGTTACATTGAGTCCTACCGTAAAACGTGATTTTCAACCCAGAAAAAAAAATGTTTCCTAGCAATAATTTTTGCGTAAAGTTACTTAGTTTGATGTACATAATGCTTGATTGACGGCTTCGTGAGAGGTCCGTTTACACCCTGTATTATGCACATGAGAATTTAATAACCATGGAGATAAACACGTATCTTAATGATTGGTGAGAAAAACACACAGTTTTCTAGTTCCAAAAAGAAAGTGATCAAATATTTGTTCTTGAGATTAGTTTTGAGATCATAAACCGCGCATTAATGACTACGACAGACCACACCTAAAAATTTTAGAATTAACAAAAGTCTTTGCATTCGCATTACATTTTTATTCTTTTTTTTTCTTATTAGTAACATAATAAATCAGTCTAATATGAGTGAGCTATAATCCACCACGATGTCCCAGTGCAGATTGGTTGCCTAGGACCGGGTTCTAACACATTCTTTTATTGATTGATTCATTTAATAACACCAGGCTTTTCCCATATCTGTTATAACTGACTACTAACCCAGCTGTTTCATCAATAATTCAAATACCGTAAATACACAACCACAAAAAAAAACAAATATATCCAATCACGGCCATTTTTTGCTGACCGTCCGCACCATTGAACGTTAAAACCACAAGTAACAATGTTTTATATTAAAGGCTGACTTTTTTGCGGACGGTACGTTATTGTAACATTGTAATAGGCGACAGGTATTTGGAGGTTGAATGCATCGTTATGGTGTGTTCACACTGAGTTGTAAAGGAGCGTTTACACTGGTACCTACAACTGTTACGTCCTGTTATGTTTATAATTATTTGTTATGATTTATTTATTTAACAGTTTATGTACACACTAAATACAGAAAACAAGAAAGGAACAGAAAAAATAGGTACAAAGGTGATGCTTATTTCTAAAGAAATCTCTTCCAGCATACCTGCGAAAAGAGAGTAGAAAAAAAAGAGATATAGACATAGTGTGTAAAAGAAGAAGAGAAAATAGAATACATAAAAACAAAGCAAATAACGAATTTAAATATAACATACAATACAAGAATATACCTACTTACTTATTTACTATTTATGATTTGTATGTTTACTGTACTTATATTATTTTGTGTTGTTATTTTGTATGCACGTCATGTACACACATTTTTGTTTCTTTATTTTTTTTTCTTCTTTCAGTCAGTGAAGTTTTTTTTTTTTTTTATCGAATAAATATTTTCGGAGATTACCTTCCACATCCAAACTTACAAAATTTACCTATTTATAATGTTAGTAAAGATTTTTATTTTTAACGAACATTAAAATAATTATTTTTGTATGAAAATATTCCCAATGTCCGCTCTTTATGTATCTTAAATCTCTTTGGTTAATGATAAACTATTAAAGATGGCTCTAGGTTAATTTTAATAATATCATCATAAATGAGCTGAGGAAAATCAGAATCAGATATTAAAATGTCAAACGATGTGACAGCTAGCTGATCTTTTGACATCGCACGCCTCAGACCGAAGCGACCTCTTTTATTGAGCTTACTGACTACGACTGACGACACTTAGTATTCTGCTAGGAAAGCATAGAGGATAGAAGATGGTTCGATTTCTCTCCTTAACTTGGGCAGGATCTCCCATAAGATATATATATATATATATATATATATATATATATATATATATATATTTTTTTTTTATAATGAAATATTCAGATGACAATGCGAACAAATTTGGTGTCGATCAAAGAGATTTAAAGTAAATATTTGAATGTCTTTGGTGTCGATAAAACATCGTGTCATGCTTGAGGTACTTAGCAGCTCGGAGGAGCTCGTGGTTAAATGATAACAGACGCTCGAGTCGATCTTCAGGTTAAGCCGAGCTTGCCTAGGTTGGTCCTTAGATGGGTGACCACATATTACATATCGAGTTTCCTGTCGTGCCTCGAAAAGCACGTTAAGCCGTTGGTCCCGGCTGTTATTTGTAGATATTTGACATTCGTTACAGGTAGTCAGTGGCTCGAAAGTCTGACAACCAGTCTTACCAAGGATATTGTATTACCCAGTATTAACTGGGTTGTGGAGGTCAGATAGGCAGTCGCTCCACGTAAAATACTGGTATTCAGCTGCATCTGGTTAGACTGGGAGCCGACCCCAAGACAGTTGGGAAAATGCTAGGCAGATGATGAATTAAGAACGTGACCTATCTGATAGTAAGTGGTCCGTAGTAAGTGGTCACTGAATGCCGAAACCAGAAGCATGCAGTTGCTTTGTATTCACAAGCTTTTCAGAATTAGGGTCAGCTCACACCGAGACGCGACGCGACGCGACGCTGCGCGCACACTTTAAAAAAGCGACTCAAAATATAACTTTATTTTCTACACGAAAAGATACACATTTCATTGTGAGAATTTAGAATACGTTGCACCATGCAGCGCTGCGCCTCGTGATGCCTCGCGGCGTAGAGCGATGCATCGCGTCGCAACGGTGCATCGCCGGTACGCGCGGCGTGCAAGAGCGGCGCTGCGCCTCACGAAGCCGCGTGACGCCGCGCGAGGCCGCGAGGCGCAGCCGAGGCTGCCGTGGCGACTTGTCTCTACTATTTCCGTCCAAACTTCGTGTAGAATTGATGCAGTTCGGTGGAGTGTTCGAGTGAAATTATAATGATTGACTGGGATCTTGTTATAATCGGACTTCTTGCAGAAGAGGAAGAGGAAGGAGAATACAAAAATAAAATTGCGGGTGGACGCAGAGCGGGGTGGGAGCACGTGGCAAATGTGGACACGTTCCGCTGCGCGCGGCGTCTTGCTGCCCAGCGTGGCGTCGCCGCGTCGTGTTGCCAACGATTTTACTATGCGCCTCGCGACGTGGCGATGCGTCTCGCGGCGGCGCGCGGCGCAGCACGAAATCACTGCCCTCTTCCAGTATCGTCGCGTCGCGTCGCGTCTCGGTGTGAGCTGACCATACAAAGGTAACTGCAACGAGCGCAGCGGTGGCCCAGAGGTGTCAAGTTTTCTCCGTGCCTCGGAAAGCACGTTAAGCCGTTGGTCCCGGCTGTCATTTGTAAATCTTTAATCTAAAGTGTTATTGGGTTTTTCAATCGGGAATTTTTTCAATAGCGGTCACGGTGTCTGGATTTGTGCCCGGTTGATGGCAATAGGCTTGCCCCCTATTACATGGGACTTAAACATAACTGGCGAAATGTGGGTGTAATATAATTGGGTACACCTCTGCCTAACCCTTCGGGGATTACAGGCGTGATGTTATGTTTTACTTTAGTTATGTATTACTAGTTTTCCGCCCGCGGCTTTGCCTGCGTCGTCTTCGGTTATATCGCGTTTCCAAGAGAACTCTTCAAAAGTCCGGGATAAAAACTATCCATTGTTCTTTCTCAAGGTCAACTCTATCTCTGTACCAAATTTCATTAAAATCAGTTCAGTGGTTTAGACGTGAAAGCGTAACAAACAGACAGACAGAGTTACTTTGCATTTATAATATTAGTAGGGAAAAAAATAAAAAAATAACTACTGAAATGTAAGAACACCTCTGCCGAACCCTTTGGAAATATAAGTGTAATTTTATGTAAGACTCAATACAAAGATCTCCATAATCAATTATAAATTACGCACCAACACCCTGACTCGACACAATCAGTAGGCCATCTGTCCTCAGGTGGGATTTGAACCCGCGACCCTTGCAGTAGAAAGTAGCCATTCCTCCACTGCGCCGTTTAGATACAGAATATCACTTTCGCATTTTAAATCGAACGTTTATATGCAAAACGGAGGTGCTCGGGACTGAATGCAAGCTCGATTTGAGTGTGGTTAAGCGGTACTGACCGCGGTTAGTCAATGGATGGGTGACCATGAACTTTATTTATGTTTTATACATGGAGCAATGACGGTATAGTAGCCAGTTTCTCCAGCTATCTGAAGAAGTCCTATATAGGGTCCCATAAAAATGATGGACAATAACACAGCGTTCAGTACGTCTAAACAAAGATATCCAGCAAAACAACATTGATTAAAGTGATTTTATTTTGACCTAAAATAATAAATTGCCGGCACTCTAGAATAAACACATCCACAAAAGGGTCAAAAGTAAATCACTTTATTCAGTGTTTTTTTTTTGCTTGGATATCTTTTTTTAGACGTACTGAATCCTGTGTTAAAATTTATCCATCTATTTTACTGGGACCTTATATAATAAGGGACGACCTAATTGCCATCAACCAGGCACTTTAGCTCCTGAATCCTGACTGGTATTGAAAAAAAACCTGATGGAAAAATCCCAATAACACTATGACCAAACTGGGAATTGAAACCAGGATTTCACGTGCTCTGCTGTCCCGCCTGCGACCGCTAGACTTAAGAGGCTGAATAACGTAGTTTACCGAATTGCCTTTTACCGACTGTGCCCGCGTCGTGGTTACAAGTAATCCCACGGGATCGGACTACCGGGATGTCATCAATTCCCTTTGTCCCCTTTAACGGGGACATGGCTTACGGGGACAACGGGAATACACCATCATCATCTGCCTGGCCTTTTCCCAAGTATTTTGGGCTTGGCTTCCAGTCTAACTGGATGCAGCTGAATATCAGTATTTTACGTGGAGCGACTGCCTATCTGACCTCCACAGCCCATCCAGTTAGTTCTGGGTAATACGATACCCGGTAAGACTGGTTGTCAGACTTTCGAGCGCTGACTACCTGTAACGACTGTCAAAGATCTACAAATGACAGCCGGGACCAACAGCTTAACGTGCTTTCCGAGGCACGGAGGAAACTAGGTATGTAATGGGTGTCACCCATCCACGGACCAACCTAGGCAAGCGCAGCTTAACCTAAAGATTGACCCGAGCGGCTGTTATTATTTAGCCACGAGCGCCTGCACAGATATCAATGTCCTATTTCACCCAATCTAAATCATGGCCTATCCGTCCGTCAAATTGCATCCAACTCCATTCAGCCCTTTTTTTTTTTTTTTTTTTTTTTTGGCGGTTGAGAAATCATCAAATGACTCCTCCCGCTCTGGGCGGAGCGGAAGGGAGTGTCAGACTCTTACTGACTAAAAAACACCCATGTTCCTTCATTGGCCCTTTATGTTCCAGGGCCGCGGTATCTCTTTCGAACAGTCCCGCAGCCCTGGCAGGCACCGGCCCTTGCGGGCCCCTCCCGTTTGCTGACATCTCTTTGAGGCGCGCGTGGAACACGAACGCGCCGTCGACACGGCCTGCCCGTCGTCATACGACGGACGGACGGCGAGCTAGCCCATTACTCGCCGTCCACAGGCCCGCGCCTACGGTGGCCGAGAGCCATCACGGCGTGGCCCCCGACGCCCGGTGCTTCTCCCGCGGCGGCTGGGACGTGGGGAGGTTCTCTCCCTCTCACGTTCCGCCGCCTCCTTCGCTAGCATGACTGCTTCGCAGAAGGAGGCGACGGCTTCCCATTCCCTCTCGCCCCGGACCATGGCTTGAACCAGGGCCGGACGCGAGAGGTCGCCGCCGCCAATCGCCGCTACGAGGACACGGCGGTGCTCCGCCCAAGCAGAGCAGACCTCCACGGTGTGCTCCACCGTGTCCTCCGGTCGATCCTCGCAATTGTAGCATCCGGACGTTTCCTCCCGCCCGATTCGGTGCAGGTACCTCCCGAAGCACCCGTGTCCGGTGAGGACCTGCGTCAGGCGGAAGGTGAGGGCGCCGTGGCGCCTCCCTAGCCACTCCTCAAAGAGGGGACTTACCGCCACTATCGTGGCGTGCCCTGAACGGGGTTGCGATAGTCGCTCTCTCCATGTCGCCATGAGATCACGGCGGAGGTCTGTCCGCCGCGCGACAATATGCCGCGGCAGTGGAGTTACCCCCCGGCTCTGTACCTCCGCGCGCCACTCGTGCAGGTGCGCGAGGACTATGGCCTCCAGATCCCATGGCGGCAATCCGGCAAGGAGGCTCGCCGCCTCGCGGGAGATCGTGCGGTACCCCCGGATCAGCCTTACGGCTACCACCTTTTGGGGCGCGTTCAGGTAGTGCCTTGCACGCAACCTCAACAAATGCGCCCACACCGGGGCCCCGTAAAGGGCCATGGACCGCAAGATCCCCGCATAGAGCCTCCGGTAGGAGGCGTTTGGCCCCCTCAGGTTGGGCAGGAGCCGCTTGAAAGCAGCCCCGGCCTTTTCCAGTCTGGGAGCCAAACGTCGGAAATGCTCAACGAAGTTCCATCGGCTGTCGAGGACGAGTCCGAGGTACCTCAACGTCGACTCGACGCCGACGGGAACCCCTCCTACCGTCAGTGTGGATCCCGACGGTGGCGCGCTCCGAGGCCCATGAAAGCACATGGCCTCGGACTTGTGCAACGCCACCTCGAGACCCAGTTGCCGGATCCTCTCAACGACTATCGCAACCCCGCGTGTCATCAATTCGGCCGCCGCCTTGTGCGACCTCCCCTGCGCCAGCACCAGCGTGTCGTCAGCGTAGCAGACTACGCTGACGCCGCTAGGGAGGTCGGCACGCAGCACCCAGTCGTAGCCGATGTTCCACAAGGGTGGCCCCAGAACCGATCCCTGTGGAACACCGCACGACATCTCTCGCCGGTTCCATTCTCCGTTGTGACCAGGGTATATGACATACCTGTCCGTCAGGTAGTCCCCGACCACACGACGAAGGTAGGTCGGCACCCGGTGATACCGGAGTGCCTCCCTAATGCAGCTCCAGGGCATGGAGTTGAAGGCGTTGGCGATGTCGAGAGACACCGCCAAGACGACCCCACCCCTGGACACCGCAGCCCCCGTCGTGAGGGCTCTCACGCGCATGATGGCGTCCACCGTCGAGCGCCCCTTGCGGAAACCAAACCGGTTGTCCGCAAGATCCGGCCCCATCCCCGCAAGGTGCCCGGCGAGGCGGTTTGCAATTACTCTTTCGAAGAGCTTGCCCACCTCGTCGAGCAACACAATGGGCCGGAATGCGGACGGAGAGTCCGCAGGGCGCCCCGGCTTCCGGATGAGGACCAGTTTCCCTGTCTTCCAACGAAGCAGGAACTGGCCTCTCTCCAAGCATGCGCTTAGGAGCCCCTCCAGTCGGGGCCCGAGAGCCTGCAAGGCCAGGACCCAGGCTTTGCCAGGTAAGCCATCGGGTCCCGGGGCGGTATTCCTGGCCTTAAGCCGGTTTACCGCCACTCTCAGGTCTACCCCAGTCACCTCCGGAGTGTCGTCATCGTCATCGTGGTCCGCTTCCGGCACCGCAAGCGGCGGAGCCATAGGCGGGGGAGGATGTTCCCCTCGCGAAGGGAACAGAACGCTCACACTCCATTCAGCCCTTATGGCATAAAACGGTAACAGACGGAGTTACTTTCGCATTTATAATATTAAATAACATAACATAACTTAACGCCTGTAATACCCGAAGGGTAAGGCAGAGGTGCACCTAATAGTACACCCGCGTTTCAACAGTTATGTTTTTTTAAAGTCCCATGTAATAGAGGTCGAATCTATTGCCATCAACCGGACACAAATCCAAACTCCGTAGCTGCTACTGAGAAATTCCTGATGGAAAAACCCAATAACACTTTGCCTGACTTGGGAATCGAACCCCGGAACTCATGTTCAGCAGTCACGTTTGCGACCACGTGACTAACGAGGTAGTCATTGAGTATGGAATGGATTTTTGTTATTGTGTTACTTGTATTACTACTTATTCTTTATTGCACAAAAAATCAAAGATATACAATATACAAGTTACAATATATAGCTAATGTACACACAGCTCCATTAAGTGGTAACCCCTCCAAAAGTCATATGCATATGTTCAAATCCGTGATAGCCCCAAGTTGGTTTTTTTAATTATTAATTAATGTATGGTTTTAGTGTATTTATAAATAAGTTTAAGTTAGTATTTTTTTTAATCTGTTTTTAATATTTTTTTTCTGTTTTTTTCAATAAAACGATACTACTATTATTATTTGTATAACGACAAGCTAAGTAGATTGATCATTCATCGAATTATTAACTACCGAACTGGCTTAGTTAGTAAGAGGTATTTTTTTTGGGATGGGAAATCATCAAATGACTCCTCCCGCTCTGGGCGGAGCGGAAGGGAGTGTCAGACTTTTACTGACTAAAACCCATCCATGTTCCTTCTTTTGCCCTTTGTGTTCCAGGGCCGCGGTATCTCTTTCGAACAGTCCCGCAGCCCCCTCCCTCTGGTTTGCTGACATCTCTTTGAGCGCTATTGACACTGCCTGTCGTCATAAAACGGATGGACGGCGACCTAGCCCATTACTCACCGTCCACAGGCCCGCGCATACAGTGGCCGAGAGCCACCACGTGGCTCCCGACGCCCGGTGCTTCTCCCGCGGTGGCTGGGACGTGAGGTTCTCTCCCTCTCACGTTCCACCACCTCCTAGTTAGTAAGAGCTTGCGGTAATCAAAGGATAACCAATGATTCGATGGTTCGAATCTCGTCCGGGCATAAGAATACTTTTTGTATTATTATTATATGTTTGAATTGCAAAGATTTTGTAGCAAAGTTAATTTTAATACAACTGAAGTAAACGTATACATCAAACGTTGTAGTTATAATTTGAGGTTATGGATTAATTTTATAAAAAAAGTAAGTAAAATTAATGGATACTCTCCAATTATATATAACATCTATCGATTAGACTTTGACGATAGTAGATAACAATTTCATCGCAATTCATATGGGCTCGCTGGCTAGTTCGTTAAACTGCCGGTATGAGTATGACGACATTCGGTGATGCGATGGTTGAATCTAATTCGAAACAATGAACTCTTTTTGAAGTATCCTTAAAATTATTCGTAACTAATTCAATGGTGTAGCAGAGTAACATTTTAAAACTTGAGGGGTTCGCACATTCTGACGCTGTGTGTACAACGGCGAGCTTAACCAAGAATTGGGTTTACAACTATTAATTTTTTATTATAAACATTTTATTTTTTTTGTTGGTAATGATAATTGGAGCAAAATAAAACCGTAGAAATACTTTCTTTCTTTTCTTTCTTATCATTACCATAACGACATCATCTAAGTTGATATTCTACTTTCCCACAAACTTAACACCGTTGACAATTTCTTTTATTTCGTAACTCGAAATATTTGTGGTATTACTAATATTTTCAACCAATTTGTTTTGCGAATGATTCAACAATAGTCTATTCAAAAACGTGTTTCCAATTGATGTAAACTCTGTTAAACGAATATCAAGTTTTTGCTGATGTTTATAAAGTGGATTTCAGAATTGCTGTACTTAATATTAAAAAAGTTGTAAAACATATTTTCTGACTTCAAGTGACGAATACAAAGTGTATTTTTTGTTTATTTATTTTATTCGGGTACAAACACGTAGGGTCTGTATAATAATATCAGCGTTATCGATATGGGAAAGTCAAAAATGAGTCGGACAGGGTGCATCAGTTATTTATTTGTCACAGCTATTTATTTTGAATCATATTCCACCGGAATTTTTCATTTTTTTTATCGTTTTTAGGGTTCCGTAGCCAAATGGCAAAAAACAGAACCCTTATGGATTCGTCATGTCTGTCTGTCTGTCCGTCCGTATGTCACAGTCACTTTTTTCCGAAATTATAAGAACTATGCTTTTGAAACTTGGTAAGTAGATGTATTCTGTGAACCGCATTAAGATTTTCACACAAAAATAAAAACAAAACATTTTGGGGGTTCCCCATACTTAGAACTGAAACTCAATTTTTTTTGTCATCAAACCCGTACTTGTGGGGTACCTATGGATAAGTCTTCAAAAATGATATTGAGGTTTCTAATATAATTTTTTTCTAAACTGAAAAGTTTGCGCGAGAGACACTTCCAAAGTGGTAAAATATAAAAAAATATATATGATGTACATACCTACCATGCAAACTTCCACTGAAAATTGGTTTGAACGAGATCTAGTAAGTAGTTTTTTTTAATACGTCATAAATCGTAAACCGCAATTTACCTTACATTCTAAAGCCAATATTATGTTACTTGCTGCTACGGAACACTTGGCCGCTTTTTCAGTTAGTATTCCTTTATTACAATGTAAAATTACATTCCCCGCACACAACACAGAGAAGAATTTAAGATCATACATTGTAAACCTACATTCTGGCAAATAAATAGATTTTGTTTTTTCTTTTTTTTGGTTTTTTGAACACTCCATTTATGTAAATAATACGGCTAAAATCAAAATACAAACAATGGATGTTGAAATACTCTAACGAACGACGCTTGAAATCAGCTGTTGATTTCCTGCCTAGCTACAGAGTTCATGCCCATAACGTCCCTGAAATAATTTCTTGTACCGGTCATCTTAGTATGATACACTGAATTCACGCCATCGGTCTGCGGAGGGCTGTCCCTTACACCCTGTATAAAATAACTAGCTGTTCCCCGCGGTGTCACACGCTGCGCGGCTCCTAAGGGTCGTAGCGTAATGTTATATATCCTATAGCCTTCCTCGATAAATGGACTATCCAACACAAAAATAATTTTTAGATGAGAACTAAGTTTGGCAAAAAAATTTTAACATTTGAAGGAGCACAATTGTACAACAAAATACCCTCATGTATTAAAAAAATACAATCATTCAATGCATTCAAAACTCGATTAGCTGAATATTTGATCACAAATAACACCCTTCCTAAAATCTGAATCCATTGGATGGTTGTATACAAACACAATAATATTGTAATTGCTACCGTGACGTGTGACGAACTTAAATATAATTAATTTTAAGCAATGTTCTCATGTAAGTGACTTTGTGTCTTTTTTCAGAATAAATATCTTTAAACTTAAACCTAAATAATTTTTGAATTCGAACCAGCAGTTCCTGAGATTAGCGCGTTCAAGGAAAACAAACAAACTCTTCAGCTTTATAATATTAAAATATTAGTATAGATAAAACTAATGAATATTGCTACAATATGAACAAAACTGTATCTAATTCAGTCGCTGACGCAGAACGAGAGCGAAAGTGTATAAAATTGGAAAATGCGATCGCAACATGCAGATAAACTGTCGCGTTTATTAGCATAGAAAAGAAATAATTTGCACTATTATGCTTTAGGAGAATAGTTGGTGATGTCATGGTGAAATTATTTGTCAGCCAGGATGATGGTATGGATGGGGCTTACTGACCATCGGCATCGTACTAGATCTTGATTGATTCTCTTTTCTCAAAGAGTTCTTTTTGATAAAGCCTGAATGCCTTCTCTTGCCCTTTGTGTTCCAGCGCCGCGGTATCTCTTTCGAACAGTCCCGCAGCCCTGGCAGGCATCGGCCTTTGCGGGCCCCTCCTGTTTGCTGACATCTCTTTGAGGCGCGCGTGGATCACGAACGCGCCGTCGACACGGCCTGTCGTCATAAGACGGACGGACGGCGAGCTAGCCCATTACTCACCGTCCACAGGCCCGCGCCTACGGTGGCCCCGAGTGCCACCACGTGACCCCCGACTCCCAGGGCGTCTCCCGCGGCGGCTGGGACGTGAGGTTATTTCCCTCTCATGTTCCGCCACCTCCTTCGCTAGCATGACTGCTTCGCAGAAGGAGGCGACGGCTTCCCATTCCCTCTCGCCTCGGACCATGGCTTGAACCAGGGCCGGACGACCAATCGCCGCAAAGCTTGAAGGCCTAAAAAGTAGAAATCGCTTTCAGAATTTCGTGTTTCTTAAGGTAGAAGCGACAGGGTAGCCCGCGAAATTCATTTTTTTTTACGTTTTTTGCAATTTGCAGGTTGTATGTTGATGGAAAATGAGTCGCGCAAGTAACATGTATGTAGTTACAGAATTATAATGATACAAATCATACAACCACCAACAACATCAATACAACCCTCTTAAGTTCATTTAACCCCATTGAATAACTATTTAAGTTAATATCATGCACATGGGTTAAATGAACTTAGAGGGTTGTATTCATGATTTTAATGATTATAATTCTGTAACTATATACACACTTGTTACTTGCGCGACTCAATTTTCATCAAGATACAACTTGCAAATTGCAAAAAAACGTAAGAAAGTTCGAATTTACAGGGTATTTGAAATTCGAACTTTCTTACGTTTTTTTGCAATTTGCAAGTTGTCGCTTCCATCTTAAACGACATCCAACAGAATTGAGTATAAATTCAAATTTAAATTCAAATAAGTATGTTTATTTATGACACATGTGTAAAAGTAAGCGTTTATAAGCTTTTCGGTAGCTTATCGTCGTTGAATTTCTAACACCAAGTAAGTCAAAAATAACAATTTAACAGGAGATTGCAAAAAACTGCATAATATTTTATAATTTTCACGTTCACTCACTCTTTAATGTTTACTTCAAATAGAGATAGACACGGTGCTTGCTTTTGATTGGCTGAAACAACGCCTCTACCGATTCTCTAGTAAACGGCACCAAAATGTGAAAACCGCCAAAAAATTACTTACGTAATGTCAGAACTTCAACGACGTTATCTCAGTCTATTTTTTTTTTTTTTTTTTCACTATCGTTTTCGGTGTTCGAATGTAAAGTCTGGTTTCAGGGCACGCCGAACGTGCCTAAGTATTGTTAATCGAGCAACTCATGCTATTTTACTATACCTACATCATCCTCTGCCTAGCCTTTTACCAACTATGTTAGGGTCGGCTTCCAGTCTATCCGGATGCAGGTGAATACCAGTATTTTACATGTAGCGACTGCCTATCTGACCTCCACAACCCAGTTAGTGCTAGTTAATACGATATTCTTGGTAAGACTGGTTGTCAGAATTTCGGGACACTGACTACCTGTAACGACTGCCAAAGATGTATAAGATGTATTTTACTATACCTACCTTCAAGTGAAAATAAGTGGGATCGTTGTTATAAGAGCTCTTTAAAATCAGGAGTCTGGATAAAACTTTTGCTTCATTCACGAAAAAAATTAAAACAACTCAAAATTAAATGGACTGTTTTAAAGCACCTAAGTAGCAAACAGATAAAAGAGTATCTCATTTCTGGACACTGCAGGACATCTGCAATACTCAAAGGTGCTTTTGAACGGAAATACGGAGTTCTGTACTTCATCATAAGATTCTTATGTTTTCAAAACTGCCAGTAGCATGAAACGCGTCACGACTATAATAGTAGCGGTACATGCATGCAACTTTAAAAGTCTCTGACTCTTCATGATTTGAGATTTCTGAACAGTCTGCGTGCCTTTAGG
Organism: Eurois occulta; assembly: GCA_950022335.1. Classification (NCBI taxonomy): domain Eukaryota; kingdom Metazoa; phylum Arthropoda; class Insecta; order Lepidoptera; family Noctuidae; genus Eurois; species Eurois occulta. The sequence goes on from OX465506.1 coordinate 6,921,847, forward strand.
CTTGCTTTATCTCGCCGTAATATTGACCCATAGGTACGCCACTGATCATTACCAATGCCAGTATAACCATGTGCGGCTGCGTAGGGCTTTCGTAGTTCAAACAGCCACAGACGTCCAGTTAACAGCACTTAACCAACAGTTTGTTTTAAAAACATCGTTAGCCTAAACACCAAACATAAATCTCCCAGTTGTAGCCTTTACCCACAAGTTAGCCGCATCCGTTAACCTAAAACTAAACGCGAACGGAATGAGTTAACCTAAGGCCGTGCGCCCAAGTTTCTCCAATACAATAGCTTATTAAGAATCAACGCACACTTGCGACTTGCGACGAAAGTCTTAAAAGTGGTTTTTTGCCATATGTGTCAACAAATGTCTGAGCTGTAACATACTTAGATTGTCGCACTTTCCTTGGAAGGCATTAAATGTTGATGGCGTAGTTAGGAACTTAGATTGACTTTCAATGTACGTAAACTTACTCGTTTACTATTGGTGAAAAATTTGATGGTAAGTGGTAGTTAACGTTTAAGGAGTCTGGAATAACGGCATCTGTGTTCCCTCCCACATATAACCCGTCTGCCTTCAAAACAAGAGTGAACAGGCATCTTCTGAGCACGCTCGTTTCGTCATAGACCTCATCCATCGCTTTCCACCAGGCGTGATCGAGGTCAAGATCAGACCCATTTTGTAATTAAAAAAAAGAATATCCTCGTCAACATGTCTTATGCCTAGTGTACCAAGCTGAATGATCTTCAAACTTTTAGGTTCCCTCGTAGAATAGGCTTCTCGGTCTTCACCAGTCGTCATTGGTCCACCTGAGAGGTTTATCAACGTTTTGTTTTTTTTTTAATGCTTGATGGGCCCACTCTTGACATCAATCCAGTCCTGAGGACAGAGATGAGGTCGACGATGGAACGAGCTAACCCAAAAGAAGCTTATTAACTCGCGACTTAAATAGATTGGGGTCATATGAACTTGGGAACACCGACGAAGGCAGGGAATTCCAGTCCTTGGCTGTGCGCATAATAAACGATGTAGCAAAGCGCTTCGTGCGAATGTGTGGAACATCGACAAGGAATGGGTGATAACCCGCAGCGTCAACGTTTTCAACGTCTGTGAAACTTGACACACCAAAGCTGGATGTACCGGGCGATGTAGTGACTCGCTAGACATATCTAGAGTCTATAGCCAATCACCAGAACGCCGCCTGCTACGACCGTTTTTTTCTGTCGGATGGGAAATCATCAAATGACTCCTCCCGCTCTGGGCGGAGCGGAAGGGAGTGACAGACTTGTACTGACTAAAAACCATCCATGTTCCTTCTTTTGCCCTTTATGTTCCAGGGCCGCGGTATCTCTTTCGAACAGTCCCGCAGCCCTGGCAGGCATCGGCCCTTGCGGGCCCCTCATGTTTGCTGACATCTCTTTGAGGCGCGCGTGGAACACGAACGCGCCGTCGACACGGCCTGTCGTCATAAGACGGACGGCCGGCGAACTAGCCCATTACTCACCGTCCACGAGCCCGCGACCTGCTACGATCCTTACATACTCCTTGCGCCTCGTCCACGTTCATACATCTGGTCATACACGCACGCCCGTTGCGAGTCCAACGCACCTGAACTTTCTGAAGAACCTCACCAGTAAGGTCAGTGTATGTCCTTCCAAGGCGTCCCCTAGAATAGCCAATCCAATATTAAGAAAAAAGTCGAGGACGTTCCATTCTATCTTCTCCAGGCCATGCCGCGTCACTATTGTCTGTAGTTTGAGACCAATTGCATTAGAAAAAAAACACTGTTACAAATATCTGGTAAGCTTGCGTTTGTCCAGTATTTCAACTGAATAAGATGATCAGCGATAATGACGTTGATGAATGAAGCTTTAAAGCAACCTGTTTAAAAAAAAGACTATTTATTTTGGACCAAAATTTTAAATGTAAGCTCAAAAGCTCATTACATTTCAGGATGTGAACGTAAAGTCTAGAAAGTAGTGTGCACCTGTGTCCCAATAAGATCGTGCTATAATCAGCTATTTGCCTGCCAAGTGCATTAATTGTAACCTTAATGAGATCCTCATTACTGTAAACTAAACTGTAAAATAAATTATTCCTTTGCAAGAGTTTTAACAGGTGATACCAAATTCTTCCCCGTGTCCGGCTTTTTGGATCTTTTTGGATTATTTGGCCAAACTTTGATCAGAGGAGCTTGTCGCAAAATAATACCAGCTGCTCGTGTCTTTAAGTTAAGCCGTGCTTGCCTAGGTTGTTCCGTGGATGGGTGACTACCCATAACATACCGAGTTTCCTCCGTGCCTCAGAGAGCGCGTTAAGCCGTTGGACCCAGCTGTCATTTAAAGATCTTTGACAGTCGTTACAAGTAGTCAGTGGCCCAAAACTCTGACAACCAGTATCACCAAGGTGTATTGTATTACCCAGTAATAACTGGGTTGTGGAGGTCAGAGGCAGTCGCTTCATGTAAAATACTGGTATTCAGCTGCATCCGTTTAGACTGGAAGCCGACCCCAATATAGGTAGGAAAAGGCTAGGCAGATGCTGATAATCCAAATTTTGTTCAGTTTTTTATAGAAAACAAAATATTTCAATGATTCCTGCCAAAAGAACGTCCAGAATTTTTGCTAATACTTTTAAAGACCCAAATCGCAGACGTTCGCAACAGCAACCATATTAAAATGGAACTGGGCAGGTCACATCTGCTGCATGTCGCATCAAAAATGGCCCAAAGTGGCAACAGATTATTTTCCGAACAGCAGAACCCAGAGACGTGGTAGGCCCAGAAGGAGATGGCGTGACGAGCTGGACTCTTATCAAAAGGGTTGGGCCCAAATAGCCAAAGACAGAGATAAATGGAAAGAGGTAAGGGAGGTATTTGCCCCGCAGTGGGACACATCAGGCTTATAATAAAAACAATAATAATAATTATAATCTGTGGCCCGGGTGTCAATGTGACACAACGTTTTTTTCAGCCGATTTTAATTTTGTAAAATTTTTGCCAATTTAATTGAAATATAATATGTGTTGGACAGTAAAAATAGAAGAAAAAAAAAAGAAAAATTATATACAATAATCGGATCATCATGAAATAAATGTAAATATAATTATATACCCACATCAATTTGAATGTCTTTGACATTTGAATGTCTTTGACGAAACTATGCTGAAACTATGAAGAAACTATGCTGACTAGAAGCCGGGCCAAACTACGGGCACACCCACCATCTCCGGACTCGTCGCTCAGCTCCGCCTCGCAGCCGCCGGGACGCGCCTCAACCGTGAGTGCTGTGTCTTCGGTCGCTGCAGTTGCGTCGAGCTCGAGCGACGAGTTTTTCTCCCCGCCGTCATCACCACCACGACGACGAGGAAGAGGACGGCCACCAGCGGGCTTGGGACCTCGAGGCCAACCGGCCCCGAACAGGGTCCCCGCTGCCGGTGGAAATGTGTCGCGCATGCGATGGACTCAGTCCATTAATGAGAATGTCATGCGCGCATATTATGGGGCTACTGAGGGGGGAAGCAACTTGACTGCGTACCGTGGTCGGATGCTCTCTCTGTTTCAGGTGCTTGAGCCAGGTGTCAGCGTGTCGGCGCAACGACTGTCGGATCAGGTGCGGGTCATCCAGCGTAATCATATGTTGGATGACACCGTACTTGATCGACTACGCTCCGAATCACGGACTAACCTAGTTACGCCTGCTTCACCTATGATCGCGGTACAGCTGCAGAATGTTACCAGTGCTTCGCCGCGATCCAACCGCGGTGGTGAAGAGCATGATGATGAAGTTATATCCGTGAGTACCCAGTGCAACGCACAATTGAGGAGTGCTTTGGAGGGTGCATTCCGGGAGTACCGTTCCACACCGCCTGAACTTAGACCACGACTACCTCGTTTGCCTATGCACAAGAAGAACAAGGCGCTGGTGTGTGCTCTAGATTCGCAGCTGTCGAACTGCTTTGACAGCAGCAAAGATCTCGCCGATACTCACTCAATATTGTACTGTGGAGCTGTAGCGGCATGTCGTGTAGCTCACGTCAAATTTCCTAACAATGACAGAGCTACACGACCAAAATTAGCTGTTCCAGCTTGGCAGTGCAGGATTGAGCGGCGTATCGGTGAGGCTAGAGCACTCATCGGCAAGTTAATCTGCTTCAGGGAGGGCAATACTCGCCCTAGAGTGATGCGCTTTGTGAGGCGGGCGTTCTCGGGAACTGATATTCGTTTTCGGGACTACTTGGCCCGCGTCACGGAGCGTATCGACTTCCTGAAGCAGAAGATCTGTGCATGGGCAAGCCGTATTCGTCGGTACAAGCGGCGAGTGGAACGATACACTCAGAATCGCACATTCCAAAGCGATGAAAGGTGGGTATATAGGGCTTGGGAACGACCGGACCAAGGTGTGACTGACACGCGCCTGCCGGATGATGACGCCATGTGTTCATTTTGGCGCAGCATTTGGTCGGTGCCTGTCAGTCACACTGAGGGCGATTGGATCCGGGAGGTTGAACAAGCGTGTGATCCAATACCAGAAATGGGGGCAATTATCATCAGCCCCCAAGACGTAGCTCGTGCAGTCCGTCCTTTGCCCAACTGGAAATCTCCAGGGCCGGATGGACTGCACAACTTCTGGATCAAATGGTTTCAGAGATCGCACGCTCGCTTGGCGTCCCAGCTTCAATCAGCCTTAGAGTCAGGGTCGCTGCCCCAGTTCTTGACGACTGGAATTACCCACCTGCTCCATAAATCAGGTAGTACTGCGGAACCCAAAAATTATAGACCAATCACTTGTCTACCAACAGTCTATAAAGTTCTTACATTCATTTTGAGAGCTAAAATCAATCAACATATTGAAAGTAATTGTATCATGTCTGCCTCTCAGAATGGATGTAGGAACGGGTCCCGCGGTACTAAGGAGCTGCTCCTCATAGATATGGCCATTAGCCAACAGGTTCGCCGCTCCCGAAGGGATCTGTCTACATGTTGGATAGATTATAAGAAGGCCTATGATTCTGTGCCTCATACATGGCTCATGAGGGTGCTGGAGTTGTATAAAGTTGATGCAACTCTACGTACCTTCCTGATGTCATGTATGGGGCATTGGAGAACGGTCCTTCGCTATCCAGGATGTCGACAGATCCAGGGGAACAGCGAACCGATAAGGATAGAGCGCGGTATATTCCAGGGTGATAGTCTTAGTCCATTGTGGTTTTGTCTAGCCTTGAACCCTCTCAGCACGCTGCTGGAAGGTTCAGGTCTAGGCTATCGGTTGAGGAGAGGTGGTCAGGTCATATCTCACCTTCTTTACATGGATGATCTGAAACTCATTGCCCCCAACAATTTGCAACTGATGAAGCTACTGAAGGTAACAGAAACTTTCAGTAGCGCCATCAGGATGGAATTTGGTGTGGACAAATGTGCAGTCATGCATGTCAAGCGAGGGGAGATTATGGAATCCGTGGGAACTCAACTCTCGGATTCCATACACCTTAGATCCCTCTCCTCAACAGAAACCTACAAGTATTTGGGTATGTCGGAAGCATTAGGTATCAATACTGCCGACATGAAACAATCGTTGAGGGAACGCTTCTTTGGCCGCCTGAATAAGGTTCTTGGCAGTCTTCTGTCAGGCGGAAACAAGGTGCGCGCCTTCAACGGTTGGGTCATGCCGGTTTTGATGTATTCTTTCGGCATACTCAAATGGACTCAGACGGAACTTGATGCCCTGGATAGGAGGGTCCGCTCACTGCTGACCGCAAATCGGATGCATCACCCACGGTCGTCGGTGATGAGACTGTATATCCCGCGGAAGTGCGGGGGTCGTGGCTTCTTAAATGCTAAGACCCTGCACAACCGTGAGGTATGCAGTCTCAGGGAATACTTCCTAGAAGCCGACGTGGGTATGCACCGAGATGTGGTCTCAGTGGATAAGGGCCTTACCCCGCTCTCCCTGGCTAACGAGAACTGGCGCAAGCCTAGAGTATTAGACACTAATGACCGCATGGAGGTATGGCAGAGCAAGGAGCTGCACGGGCGCTTTTACCGGGCCCTACATGGGCCCGATGTAGACTTCTTAGCGTCCGTATCTTGGCTGCGTTTCGGTGACCTCTTCGGGGAAACCGAAGGTTTTGTCTGTGCAATAATGGACGAAGTTATGATGACGAATAACTACCGGAAATACATTGTGAAGGATGGCACGGTTGACATATGTCGGGCATGCCACCGTCCAGGAGAATCAATTCGACACATTATTTCTGGGTGTTCTCGTCTAGCTAACGGAGAGTACTTGCATAGACACAACCTCGTTGCCAGGATTATCCACCAGCAACTTGCTTTGAAGTACAACCTTGTGGAATCAGAAGTGCCATACTATAAGTATGCGCCCGACCCAGTTCTCGATGATGGTAATATCACGTTGTACTGGGATCGACCTATCATCACTGACAGGACTATTGTTGCCAATAAGCCTGACATTGTGGTGATAGATCGATTGGAGCGTCGCGCAATGATTGTTGATATAACGGTCCCGCATGACGAGAACCTCGTGAAAGCAGAGAAAGATAAACAATTCAAATATCTAGATCTGGCTCGCGAGGTTGTCGCCATGTGGGACGTGAGTACAGCAGTCATTGTGCCGATAGTCGTGTCGGCCAATGGCTTAATAGCCAAGAGCCTCGACCACCATCTGAGGAGGCTCTCGCTGGGCAGCTGGATCAAGCGCTTGATTCAGAAGGCAGTTCTTCTGGACACGGCGCGTATTGTTAGGAGGTTCCTCTCTCAAGAGCCCTGACCACCGGTAGCTCGGACCCTGTTCCCGATGCCGGTGGGCTACTATTTTTTATATTTTTAAATGTTTTTTTATATGATTTTATATTCTAATATTTAAAAATGTACTTAATATGTCTAAAAATAAATAAAGGAAATAATAATTAAAAATCAGACATGTTGACTTCCCGACTTTGCTCGCTATTGAGCATGCACTTCTGCTCAACCCAAATTCCATGTTAAATATTGGACAGCCAGCATAGCTGTTAGCGGCTTCGACGAATTTTAGTATTACAAATGAAACAGTCGTTTGGCATGCCCATCGGCTAAACCTCTGATTGTCAGAGGTCGTAAGTTCGAACCGCACCTCAACAGGTGTGGTTGGAACTTATTACTAAGAACTATTGACGTAAAACCACCGTAATGTTTACTGAGATCGCTTGTTCCCATGTTATAGGTGACTTTCAATTGACCGCATGCAGTGTAATTACAATATTTTACATACATGGTGTACGAAACTGTCAACCAAGCATTCTCTATTTCAAACTAAGCTAACTCTACGCAAAAATTATTGCTAGGAAACGAATTTTTTTGGGGTGACAAATCACCTTTTACGGTAGGACTCAATGTGATTAACTCAAAACATTGTGTTGATGGAAGCATTGAGTAAGGGGGTCGTGGAGGTATTTAAAGTAAAGTTATAACATCAAAAACCTGTATTTCAAAAAAACAGTTGTGAAAAAGTTGGAACTTTGACCCCCGATATCTCCGTAACTAGAAGGTTCCCAGGTATGGTCTAGAGCAAAAATTATATCGCAATGACGGGGAGAACAAGTGCCGTTCGGCTTCGTTGAGGGTACTTATACACCCATTAGTATATTGGCCGTTATCTGACTTATGTAGTTACTCACACCTGGGGATTGACATAATTTTATAGCCACTGATTTTTGGGCTTTAAACTCGCTCCTCCTACTTCAGTCATAATTCTTCTTCTTTATTTTTTTTTTTTTTTTTTATTTATTTATTTATGTACACACAGATACTTAACAGGACAATATATTAACATAGAAGAGCACAAAGGTACTGCTTATTTCATAAGAAATTTCTTCCAGCAGACCTGCGAGAGGAAACATGGATTAAAAATGTAGACACAGTGTGTAGAAAAGACAAAACAAGGAAATTTAACTTAACTTAAAACAAAAATAGATCTATAAAAAATAAACATACATACTAATATATACACATATAAAAAAAATTAGAAAATACTAGTATTGTAAATATTTTCCTATACTATATATACATACATATAAATACAGAATATTACTGTATAGAGGAGAGTTAATGTGTGGTTAGTGCCTAACCTGGTGTCAGAGTTTGTATGGGCCATGGACCTGTGACGGCTTTACATGCCGCCGTCGAGAAATGTTTATTTATTTAAACTTCATGTACAAGAGTGGTACATAGGCGGACTTAATGCCACAATGCATTCTCTACCAGTCAGCCTTTGGGTCAAATAGGACAGCATTCTGGTAGAGTAAAAAAATAAATAAAAATACCATTAAATATCTTTCAGGCATGTCAGTTTCTTTACGATTTTTTCCTTCACCGAAGCAAATGATAATTATACAATACGCACATTAATCCGAGAAATTAGAGGTGCGTGTCTTGGGTTCGAACTCGAGACTTATGCTTGGCTGGATATACTATCACTGCTATAGTTATATTATTAACATGACTACCGGAAAAGAAAGTACCTATTCTTAGTAGATGAATCGAGAGGCCACAATGACTAGAACAAGTGCGAGTCGGACTCGCGCACGAAGGGTTCCGTACCATTATCTACAAAAACGGCAAAAAAATCATGTCTGTTGTATGGGAGCCCCACTTAAATATTATTTTATTCTGTTTTTTAGTATTTGTTGTTATAGCGGTAGCAGAAATATACCATCTGTGAAAATTTCAACTGTCTAACTATCACGGTTCATGAGATACAGCCTGGTGACAGACGGACAGACAGACAAACAGCGGAGTCTTAGTAATAGGGTCCCGTTTTGCCCTTTGGATACCCTAAAAAAGGAACCCATCGGCAACCTATCCCATTTTCAAAGATTTAATCGATAGCAATGCGTACCCAATTACCATCATTAAACATACTGTACACATATTCTGTTCACCTGCTCAAAAACATCTTCGCATCCATGACACATAATTTTAACACACAAACCTTGAACAGTCGGTCAGCCACACCTTCCTCCGCGCAGTCGGTCAAGAGTTCACTGACCCCAGTCGATATTACCCGCGTTAGTTCACTTTTACTCATTGCCGGGTGAAAGACGAGAAAGTGACTTTCCCCGGTTACCTCGCGAATTTGATATAGACCTTGATTATTTATTTATTTAGTAGTAGCTTTTGAACGTGGTTCTGCCCGCGTGAGTTTCGAGACTAATCCCACGGTAGCTTACCACCGGGATAAAAAGTATCCTATATGTTAATCCAGGATTTAAAGAATCCGAGTTTTACCGTTTTTGCGTGGATGAGAAACAGACTTCCATATATCCTCACAAACGTTCGCATTTACAATGGTAATAGGATTAGCTTTTGAACGCGGTTTTGCTCGCTTAGAGGTCGAAATATCGAACGGGATCGTCCTACCGGAAAAGGAATCATATCGGACACTGTTCCAGGTCTATCTGTATGCCAAACCTTCGTTTAAATTCGGGGACGTAAATAAATTTTTGGCGGTTTTGACATTTTGATGGCGTTTGCTAGAGAATCGGAAGATGCGTTGTTTCAGCCAATCAGACAAGTAACAAGATTTGAAAAAAGGCGTGAGTTTATCTAATATGTTTGATTGATTGACAAATAAACAAACAAACTGTCTCTCACTTTTATAGGTAACTAGTTTTCCGCCCGCGGCTTCGCCCGCGTCGTGTTCGGTTATATCGCGTTTCCAAGAGAACTCTTCAAAAGTCCGGGATAAAAACGGGATCCCCTCTTTTCGCATAATGTTCTTTGTCCTAATATACTTCGGCATAACGATTTTGGCACAATTTGTTTTGGCATAATAATACTTCGGCATAATTTTTTTAGGCATACATTTTATGTTGGCATAATCATCTTAAAGACTAATTTGGTTTGGCATAAATTTGATTCGCATAACGGTAGTAGGCCTAATGACTGTTAGCATAATAATATTTAGGCATACAATTAATATAAATAACGTCAGGGGCACCCCGAGGTTCGGTTAGTTAGGTTCCTGTAAACCCTGCAGCCAGAAATAGGAGCCCCGCGCAGCGGGGCTCCGTCAACCTGCTGACGGAAACCCTAACCCTAGACGGTTGACGTCAGGGGCACCCCGAGGTTCGGTAAGTTAGGTTCCTGTAAACCCTGTTATTTTTTAATATTATGCTTAAAAAAGTTATGCTTTAGAACTTTATGCTTAATAAATTTATGCTTTAGAATATTATGCTTCATAATTATTATGGTTAGAGAAATTATGCTTAAAAAAATTATGCGTAAGCTGTTATGCGTAATTATATTATGCGAAAATATAATTATGCCAAACAAAATTATGCTAAGTTATATTAGGTCTTAAAATTTTATGCAAATGGATAGGGAACCGATAAAAACTATCCTATGTTCTTTCTCAAGGTCAACTCTATCTCTGTACCAAATTTCATTAAAATCAGTTCAGTGGTTTAGACGTGAAAGCGTAACAGACAGACAGACAGACAGAGTTACTTTCGCATTTATAATATGTATAGTAGGGAAGTAGGGATAGTTACTTAGTATTGACATCCGATATTCAGAAAACTGCAATTTTATATGGAGGTATTTTCTTATGTTTTAATATTAAACTAATAGATGATGTTATTACAGGTGGTGCCCGGTTTGAGCCTATTAATATTAGTTGAGCTATTGGAACCTCTACGTCAATTTTCTATGTTATTACCATTCATCCAACTGTCTAATTCTTGTTTTTATTTGAATGTTGGTTGTGTAGTTGGTAGTCAAGTTGCATAGCAAATTAATTCCCTGGTTACTTAATTAAATGTAAACACAGCGTAGCGTGCAGACATATTTTACAATTACGGCCAATTCTATTTTTTTTTAAACCTCCATATCAATACATTATAATTTATCTATACATATATAAATAAAATAGTAAACGAATGGTAAAATGGTAACTGGGTGATAATATCAACACACAGGCCACACAGCCCAAACCGCTGGTCTTAGAGACATGAAACTTGGAGGGTGTGTTCTTTGTGATTAGTAAATATGCACAAAGAATGGATTTTTGGTAATTCTACCCCCAAAAGAGTAAAATAGGGGATGGATGTTTATATGAAAGTCCGTCAGTTTTGAAGTTAGGATCTTCAGCTTTTGTGTTTAGGCTGACGATTGAAAATAAATTTCTATGTGTCTCAGCGTTTTTCATAATTCTACACCCGAAGGGTTAAAAAGGGGGCTGTAGGTATGTAACCATGTTTGTTACCGTAACCTGAATCAGCCTATAAGTTACTTTGTAATCCCGGTAGAACGTTCCCGTTGGATATTTTTCGACGTACACGCGGGCGAAGCCGCGGGCAAAAGCTAGTAAATTTTAAATAAATCTAGTATCGCGAGGTTGTCGACATGTGGGGTGTGAAGCGATCATTGTGTCGATAGTCGTTTCAGCTAATTGCCAAGAACCTCGACCAATACCTTAGGAGGCTCTCGTTAGGGAGCTGGATCAAGGGCTTGATTCAGAAGGCAGTAAGTACTCCTCGATACGGCCCGCATTGTGAGGGGGTTCCTGTCTCTGGAGCCCTAACCACCGGTAGCTTGGACCCTGCTCCCGACACCGGCGGACCACAATTTTTTTTATATTTTTAAATGTTTTTTAGTTTTTTAAACAATTTTTTTTTGTTGGACTGGCCACGTCTGCCGCATGCCCAATGAGCTGTGGACCAAAATAACCACTTTCTGGAGCCCTTTTTTTTTTAAAGACACAGCCAGAAGGCGTCGCGGCAGACCTCGTAGAAGATGGTGGGATGAGCTGGACAAAACCAACCACCGAAACAACTGGAAGTCAAGGGGAAAGGCTTTTGCCCAGCAGTGGGATAACGCAGACTTACAATATCAGTATCAGTTAGTCTGTTTGAGTAACCCACTGCTGGGCAAAGGCCGCTCCTTTCTCTTTCCAAAAGAAATATTTAAAAATGTATAAAAAAATAAGATTCAATGAATCAAGGAATAATAAATTATAGGTACTCATTTTTACGGTTCCGTACCCAAAGGGTAAAACGGGACCCTATTACTAAGACTTCGCTGTCTGTCTGTCTGTCTGTCTCCAGGCTGTATCTCATATACCGTGATAGCTAGAAAGCTGAAATTTTCACAAATGATGTATTACTATTGCCGCTATAACAACAAATACTAAAAATTAAAAAAAAAAATTTAAGGGGGCTCCCATACAACAGATATGATTTTTTTGCCGTTTTTATAGATAATGGTACGGAACCCTTCGTGCGCGAGTCCGACTCGCACTTGGCCGGTTTTTATAAGTCAATCATTAAATACAGTTTGTTTTTGACTGTACATCACCATACTGACTTTTCATTGTTGAGTCTAATCTCAGCTTTTACGGATTAAGAAATAATAATCTTCACTTTTATATCACGCGTCTAGACATCTTGAGGTAAAAATGCTTCGGTAATTAAAACTGCTAGTAAAAATTAATGATTGGGTGATTAATTACTGGAAAGAATTGACATGGTAATAAACTTTTTACAATGAAAATTATAGAATGGTTATTTATTAATTTGGTATACCAATTAAGTTTTAGTTGGTAAGCTTTTAAATTAATTATCTCTTTTATAAGATAGCGCTGATAGATGAATGGACTGTGTGAAGGATGATATGGCTAGAAAGGAGGTGACTGCTGAGATGACGTGTAATAGAGAAGTATGGAAGAAGAAGAAATGCTGCCGACCACAAATAAATTGGGATAAGCGCAGGAAAATGATGACGACAATACAGAGTAGAAGGGACATTAACGCACAAACGGTTTCCATGATTTCAATATATCAAATTCAAATTCAAATTCATTTTATTCAATCCATTTCAGATCATATAACATTTGACATAAAAAATAATAATATTCATCATCAGCCCTTGTCCCATGTTATTTGGGGTCGGCGCAACACGTTTTTTTCTTCCATTCAACTTCCTCCTCTGTCAACCGTCACGCTATCACTTACTTCTTTATCTTTCATATCATTCCTCATACAATCCATCCATCGTTTCTTTGGTCTTCCTCTCTCTCTCTCCATCCATCAACGTTTATATTCATCACTCTTTTAGTCACATGCGATTCGTCCCTCCTCATCACATGTCCATACCAAGACAGTCGATTCCCTTTCAACTTTTCTGTAACTGGCGCAACTTTTAAACTTCCTCTAATATTTTATAAAAAATAACAACATTATAAAATTAAAATTTCAGTTACAACCAGCACAAACATAATCAAGTAAATAATCTGAATTAAAATTCTGAAATTAAAATGACAATGACTAACAAGACAAAAATTAAAATTTTAATCACAATACACTAAAATAATTATTTAAATAATACAAATTAAAATTGACATTCCAAATTTTTTTATGGTAATAATATGCCTGCCTCTGAGTCATTTGTTTGTTTGTCAATACCATTTATCATATTTTTTTATTATTTTTTTAAACTTTGCCCCACACTAGGAATTTCTCCTGTATCGTGGGTGCATTTGCAAACATTTAAAGTTTCGCGGGTTCGATTCCCGTACGTAACAAATATTTGCATGGCCTACAGATAGTTGTTCCGGGTCTGGCTGTTTGTGTATGTGAGTTTAAATGTTTGTAAACGCACCCACGATACAGGAGAAGTTTTTTTAAATTATGTTGGGGTCGGCTTCCAGTTTACATGGAGTGACCACCTATCTGAACTCTACAACCCATTTAGTACTGGGTAATATGATACCCCTTGGTAAATTGAGTTGTCAGTTTCCAAGAAAAAATTCAGATACCTAAGCACCATAAACATTTTCAAAATAACATCAAGTGAAACGATAACGCAAACTATAAAAATTAAACGTTAAAACGTTAAAAACTTTTACGTTCGCGGTTATAAAGTAAATAGCGAAAGTCGGTAACGCAATTGTGTCCAATTACGCGTTTCCATGTTTGCCGGTGATCTGATTATTGTCGGTCCATAATATTTGGCTGTTACGCTTTTGATTTTAGTCGTTCATGTCGCTTTCGAAATGTATGGGATGTTGCTTTTTAATTCTTGATAAAAAAAACATTTTATAAAACAATCTTTTAAATAAGGATGTAACAAGACCCTGAAAGAAAGCCGAATGGTACTTATTCTCCCTGTCATTGCTATCATATTTTTGTTCTAGACCATACCTGGGAACCTTCTGCTTATGGAGATATTGGGGGTCAAAGTTCCAACTATTTCACAAGTTTTTTTTTTAAATATAATGTTTTTAACTTAAGATTTTGGCTTATTGGACGATTCGCACGAATTTAACTCGCACAAAACGTGCGAATCGACTCCTTTAAAACATATTATTTTTTCTGTAGTCGATTCGCACGAATTTCATTTATTGGCGTGCGAATCGACACCCTCACAAATATGTAGTAGGCTATTCGCACACATTTCATTTTAAGGTTTAAAAAAATTCAAGTACAGTCGTATTCAGCCATCACTGAAATAAAAATAAAAAATAATCGAAGTTTAAAAAGCAGATATTTACTTGAAAGTAAGAAAGATCTGTATGGAATAAGTGATAATAATAATTACTTAAAACGTGGCATATCTACATTTTTACTAATACAAAACAATATAAACATGACCGCAAAATTCCGCCTATTACAGGAAAAATGAAAGAGAAAGCTATAAATATGCTATCACGCTCACTCGGGTTGGTCATGGGTCTACATTTGGTTTACTTTTGTATTGTAACTGTAGAAAGTACACGTGCCGGACGGTAATTTAAGATAATTATTGTGATGTGACACAGTGTTGTGTGCTGGAAGGACATCAAAGTAATGTGCAGGCGTTAAGCATGTAAGTAATAGAATTATTAGTATTAACTGTGATAACATTATTAACCCCTTTATTCTGAGTGACTGAGAATTATGAGAAATCTTTCTTAATTTTTAATTTATTATTTATTGCCTATAAAAATATATTTTATAACGATCTACTATAGTTCAAATATTAATATAAAAAAGCTTTTTATACTCCGGTTTGTATTTAATACTACATATTAATAATAAATAATTATAAACTGTGGTCGTTGAAGAGCAAGTGACGCCACCTAGTGGAAGCGTCACCAAATCATCGATTACAAAAATGAGTCAACATAAGTTTGCTTTTAGTATTGCATAAATGATGATGGATACTATGCACAACTTTTATTTACTATCTGCTCAGCAAAGAAGTTAATTATATTAATAATGTTTAATGCGATAAAAGTAATTCTGGTAAAACCTCCTTGATTTAATTAGTATCTCATTGGATACTTATTTTAATTTTCAGACAAAATAGAAAGCTTCTTGAAAATACCTAAGTATGGCGGCAGAACCATCGACGAGTAGAGATGAAAGGGCTGACATTGGTTTTATAAAATCAGAAAGAGGTCAAGAACTTCTATTAAGGCATGGATATAGATATAATAAGCAGCGCAAGAACAAAAATGGTGTTACAGTCTGGAGGTGCGTCAATAGACAACGTTGTAAAGCACTCTTACATACAAATAATGATCTCCTGTTAACAAAAGAAGAACCTCATTCATGCCAACCAAGCGTCATAGAAAATGAAATGAAGTATCAGTTAGACAAATGCATTAAACGATCGGAGAAAGAGCTCACAACTATACCAAAAATTTATGGTGAAATGGTTTCGGACTTGCATAATGCTGGATATGATCTCATACAAAAAGTTCCTGATTTTAAAAATATTAAGAAAAGACTCTATCGACACAGAAACACATCACTACAGGTAAAAAAATTGAGATTCAAAAAAGTTACAGATCTTATTATTCCTCCATGCTACGAAGATTTGAAGTTTGCTGATTATGGATATAAGAAAACAAGAATTACACTTTTTGCAAACCAAAATGTTATAAAATATATTGAAACAGCAGAAAGCGTTTTCTGCGATGGGACGTTCAAAAGCTGCGTACCACCATTTTTGCAAGTATACACGTTACATATAGATTTGGGAAGTACCCATGAACATACAAATATTTTACCAGCCATATACGCTTTACTACCAAACAAGAAAAAACATACGAAATTTTTTTTTACCTTATAAAAAGTCGAATTCCTCAATTTTCTCCACGTATATTCACCACAGATTTTGAAAAAAGTGCGATGGCTGCTATTGAAAAAATATTTCCTGACGCACGTATTCAAGGTTGTTTATTTCATTTCCAAAAGTCTTTATGGAGAAATGCAAAGAAGTTAGGTATGGATAAATCATTAATTGATAAAATGCATGTTAAACGTTGCATGGCTCTAGCATATGTACCTCGAGAATATAGATCAGATGGCTGGTTATATATTGAATCAGAAAATGAGCCTGAAAAGAAAATTACTCAATTTAATGATTATTTTGTTCGTACTTGGTTAGATGAAAATGCTTATTTCTCAAACACATGGTCATTTTTTGATGTGTGTCATAAAACAAATAATGCCATCGAATCATGGAACTCGCGTTTTAACAGATTGGTAAAACCTAAACCAAACATTGCAATGTTTTTGGATACTTTACGTAAAGATTCCAATTATTATTTAACTCTTTATAATAAAAATCAGTATATTTCAGTTAAAAGTCCTGAGAGAATAAAACTTCAAAAAAGAATCGAAGACATCGTAAGCCAATTGAATCGTGGCGAAATTAATATACAACTTTGTATTGAAAAATTACGAAATTAGTTGGCGGTAATATTGTATACATAATACATATATAACTGATGATTATTTTATTCCTAAAAGGTAACGACTGTGATTTTGATTGTGATTAAAGCCAAATATCTATTTTTATAATTCTCGTAAGTTTATTTTTTAACCTGTTATATATAAATTAGAAGTAAGCATTTTATTATTGTTGTGACTTGATTTATTATTGTTGATTTGTTAGTTGTATATAAAAGTTTAGTCACTTTTATACGTTATTTTAAAGAAAAATCTGTGATTCAAATTGTGATTATAGCCCTAGTTCTAGTTTTATGATTAAAAGTTTTATTGTTATAATGATGAGAACTGTGTATTTTAGGTACACTTCTAAAAAACATTAAGACATGTTTTTGTTGTACCAAATGTTCGTCAATAATAAATATAAGAAAAAGTTGTTAATTATATATATACCTACCTTATTAAAAAAGTAAATGTTTGGGTAAAGTAAAAAAAAAAAAGTAAATTTTTAGTACTTTTATTTTTTATTACGTGGTTAGTGGAGTAGTAGTTTGTTAGTGACATTTATTATTCTGTGATCGATATTTGCTCATTTTTAATCCTCAAACCACGAGCTTAGAAGATGTTTAGTACTTAGTTTTAATTTTAATACAGATATTGTTGATTATAGATTGTGTTTTTATTTTCTATCTATTACGAGTAAAACATATTTGACCTTACTACTTCTGTGCTCAAGTGTACTTTATCTTAACTGCATTTCATAAAAAACAATATGTGTGCGAATAGCCTACTACATATTTGTGAGGGTGTCGATTCGCACGCCAATAAATGAAATTCGTGCGAATCGACTACAGAAAAAATAATATGTTTTAAAGGAGTCGATTCGCACGTTTTGTGCGAGTTAAATTCGTGCGAATCGTCCAATAAGCCAAGATTTTTACTGTCAACAACACCACGACCCCCGTACTATTCAATCCATTCATCAGCACAATGTGTTGTGTGCGTTACATTGAGTCCTACCGTAAAACGTGATTTTTCACCCCAAAAAAGTCGTTTCCCAGCAATAATTTTTGCGTAAAGTTACTGATTTGATGTACATAATGCTTGGTTGACGGCTTCGTTAAGGGTCTTGTTACACGCTATATACATAGGTGTGGCGTATTTATTTTTCGTATTCTTCACAGCAAACCATTTTAATTCATATCTACTTATATAAAAAAAAATAAAACGGGACCAAAACCTACTTCAGGCACCAGTCTCTTCCAATGTGGAATATAACATTAGTCAAAAACATTGTTAATCTCAGGAAACCAATATTGTGAAGAGAGAATAAATAAATGAATTGAATTAAATATATCACAGAAAAAGTATCAGCCTGTACATAAATCGAATAGCCACAAAAGCGCACCGTTTACGTTATATCATCGTTTAGCAGTAATAGCGAGTTATAACGCAATCACTATGTTATGGTATGGTAGTTTTTAAGCGATGCTCTTTGCGTCATAACACTCTAGTTTATGGGAAAATGTCTATGGTGAAATGTAATGGGGAACGAATTGGGTAGTTAATGTAAGATACAGTCACAAGCATCAATATGTTTACACTTTCCTTAAATTTTAACTAACTTTCGCGAGAATTATGGATTGTAACTTGGAAATAAGATCTTTTTCATAAAAATATGAGTTCCAGAATACTACGAGTACTTATGTTCGTAAGAACATTAAATTTTAATCAGAACAGTAGGAGAAAAACGTATTTAATTAATTTATTTAAATAGAACGGCCGAAGCCAATTTAAACATATAATTTATTTAACACAGTCATGCATTCTTCTCACAAAAATTCAAACATTCTGACAGGATCACCTTCCATTCATCCGCAAACATAAATATCAAGATCTGTGTGTTAAATGTTGTTAAGTGTTTACAAATTAGTGCACGTGATTGTACTTGTAAATGTGATGCATGTATAGTTATGAAGTGTGTAATATAAGTGTACTTAGCTGTGTGTAATAATTTCTTCCTTTCTTTTCTTCTTTCTCGTGTGGTTACTGCCTAACCTGATGTCAGAGTTTTTATGCCACTCATGGGCCTCTAACTTGGCTTTACATGCCGTCGAAAAATATCTCTCAAACATGCTGGTTTCCTCACGATGTTTTCTTTCACCGAAGCAAGTGATAATATAAAATACTAATTAATGATTATTCAGTAGCAGCCACGGAGTCTGGATTTGTACCCAGTTGATGGCAATAGGTGCGCCCCCCATTACAAGGAGCTTACTGGCGAAATGTTGATCGTATCATTACACTTCTGCCAAAGCCTTCCGGGATTACAGTCGTGGTGTTATGTAACAATTCTAACTTAAGTGAGAACCTAATAAATGAAGTTTAGTGCTTAACTTTCCAGGTAACCTATATCAAGTCATGAACTCACTCTCTCCTTTTATGTACTATAATTATAATTTATAAATCAAAATTTGCTTTGTCATTAAAATATGAGACATTAACACTGACAGTCACGATTTCACGAATAATACTGTTGGGGATTATATTTGTAGTTAATTTCCCTTTCTAATTGATGTCAGGAGGGCTTGCTTTCCCCATAGAAAGAACCATCTGCAGTTATTCTGAGGACCTGAGGATGGATGACTAGGTATAATTTAAAGAAGCAAGATCTAGATTAACGAAGTTGTTTTTTCTCACTCGGAATTTCTCCTGTATCGTGGGTTCCGTATAGAAACATTTAAACTCACATACACAAACAGCGAGACCCGGAACAAGTACCTGTAGGTGACAGAAATATTTATTCCGTGCGGGAATCGAACCCGACACGCAGCGCAGCCAATCGCTCAACCACTGCGCCAACGCCATCCGAGCCGTCAATTCTATTTTATTAACCTAATTTTGCTTAATTATTTAGAGACCTTGTTGGCAACATACCATATTAATTCAATGTTAAAATCCCTTTTTAAATTTTGCCTCGATTCACTCCTGCGTGTGTATTCACCCCGTCAAAACTAAGTATTTCCATGTCTCTCCGAGCACCCCTTTTTTTTTGGATGGGAAAACATCAAATGACTCCTCCCGCTCTGGGCGGAGCGGAAGGGAGTGTCAGACTTTTACTGAATAAAACCCATCCATGTTCCTTCTTTTGCCCTTTATGTTCCAGGGCCGCGGTATCTCTTTCGAACAGTCCCGCAGCCCTGGCAAGCATCGGCCCTTGCGGGCCCCTCCTGTTTGCTGGCATCTCTTTGAAGCGCGCGTGGAACACGAACGCGCCGTCGACATGGCTTGTCGTCATAAGACAGCCGGACGGTGAGCTAGCCCATTACTCACCGTCCACAGGCCTGCGCCTACGGTGGCCGAGAGCCACCACGTGGCCCCCGACGCCCGGGGCGTCTACCGCGGCGGCTGGGACGTGAGGTTATTTCCCTCTCACGTTCCGCCGCCTCCTTCGCTAGCATGACTGCTTCGCAGAAGGAGGTGACGGCTTCCCATTCCCTCTCGCCCCGGACCATGGCTTGAACCAGGGCCGGACTCCGAGCACCCCTGCGTTTCTAATCACCCCGCTTCACGGTAGTGAATGATCACCCATCCACAGACTATCCTCGCCTAAATTTCAAAACCGTTGAGACTATAATTGGTTAACAACGAGCTGTCATGCTGTTCTAATTGATAGAAGATTCTATTACTCCTTTTAAGTTTATTAATTTAGGTTAGACAACAATTGTTTACACATCATCATCATCAACTATTTTGGGGTCGGCTTCCAGTCTAACCGGATGCAGCTGAATACCAGTATTTTACGTGGAGCGACTGCCTATCTGACCTCCACAACCCAGTTAGTTCTGCGTAATGAGTAATGAGTAATAATTTCGGGCCACTGACTACCTGTAACAATTGTTTAGGTACCAAAAAAAATTAAAATTATACTTGCTTAATTAGTACGTTTATAAGTGCAACAATTTCTTACAGGCTAACACAACATGCACCTATTATGGTTACCTATACAGTGTACAATATTACAAAGCCTAAAAAGATATTACAGTTAAAAACTATTCAAAAAATCTAAAATATTTGGTAATTTGCAATAATAAAACAAAAAAAATAAGTAATTAAGAAACAGATTTATAACATTAATAAATTAAAAAATAAAATAAATATTAAAAAATTAAGATTAAGAAATTAAAATATAAGTTCATACTTTCGTTTGCACTTTTCCACAGTCTCACAAGTACCTACATTATTCCACATGCTAATCGAATTCCCCAGCCCAACCTACTCGAATTGCATAAAATAAACAAAATACGTTACACTAGAAAGTGAAATGATACAAAGTAAGCATATTCCTTAAGGCTTCTGTCCCACTGCAGACGGAGCGACGAGCTATCGACGTTTATTGTGCTCAAGTAATGTACAAAAGGTTATCAAATCATTTATTTTTGCAGAAAACACTGTTATAAAAAATGCAAAATTCATAGGTACAATCATGGTTTATCAAAATCAAGATTGGCATTGAAGTATATATATACTCGTAAGGTTAATACAGCTTTCGTGTAGAGATACATTAAAGTTTTACTACCTGTGCGATGATCTCGTGTTTGAACCCAACCCTAGGCCGTTATCACAATTAACTGAACGCGTATACAAAATTTCATATCTGTGTTGTTTATCGTTGAGGACTTCCCTAATCTGGAGCCAATCCTGGATCTAAAATCCACTGTCATTAAAACTAAACCAACATGTAAAATATCAACTCGTAGGATGTGAGCAAATTGTTTTTTTTTTATAGTAAATGGGCCTACTCTTGACCTCAATCTAGTCCTGAGGACAGAGATGAGGTCGACGATGGAACGAGTTAACCCAAAAGAAGCCTATTAACTCGCGACTTAAATAGATTGGGGTCGTATGAACTTGGGAACACCGACGTAGGCACGGAATTCCACTCCTTGGCTGTGCGCACAATAAACGAAGTAGCAAAGCGCTTCGTGCGAATGTGTGGAACATCGACAAGGAATGGGTGATGACCAGCAGTACGTTTTGTTCAAATTGCAAGAGTTGCAACTTAATTCGCTAATCTAATCTACTTAATCAAGTATCTTGACTTGGCTTTCTAGAATGTCGACATGTGGGATGTGTACGCAAAGTAGTTTCAGTCAATGGCTCAATTGCCAAGAGCTTCAATACCTGAGGAGGCTCTCGTTTGGCAGCTGGATCAAGGGCTTGATTCAGAAAGCGGAGCCTTTTTCCCCTGAGCCCTGGCTTGGATTTTTTTTTTTAATTAATAGGCCTACTGTAACTCTTGACCTCAATCTAGTCCCGAGGACAGAGATGAGGATATATTGATTTTATATAGGAATATTTAACAGTATAAAAAAAAGTTAGAAAAAATAATAAACGAATATCAATTAGATTATCACGTTCCCACTACTGAGGAACAGGCCTATTAGAGGGAATGGGCTATAATCCACCACGCGGGCCAATGCGTTGGTAGATGTCCCATTTCTTCAAATTTCTGGTTTTGGGACATGTGCTTTCCTCACGATTATTTCTTCACCGTTTTGAATGAAACAAAAGCTTTTAATAAAAACCGTTGATTGCCAAAAAAACCCGCGTTCTTAGTCGCTACCTCTACTCGCTTATCGCTGACGGTGGTACAGACGCCTAAGTGCAGTTGCACCGAGAAAGTGTACTTTAGAAAATGTTAAAGTAAAAGTGTTCCCTTGGGCTTTTTACCTCAGCTGCGGCATTTTAAGTAGGTAAGCTGACATGTAGGTTGAACAAAGACTAGTTTGCATACATAATATTTCGCTTATGAGCTTTCGTAGTGAGAGAAAACAAACGGTTGTGACTAGCTACGTATTTGGAACTGCAAGGTTCTCTCGCTGATGGTTGAGTTGAATGGTGCTGATACATGCGTCATGTTCGTGAACGGGCGCTGTCAGTTGTGACTGGTCATCTCTTGGTTGCCACGGCTAATTTGAATTAATTATTTTATTTTTGAATTGTTCTTTTAATATGGACAATTTTAACGTGCACATCTTGCTACATCGCTCTCACATAATGTACCATCTCAAAATTAATGATGTAACCAAGGTTTTGTAAAAATATTCTGATTTAAAAAGTGTCAACGGAGTTTCTTTTCCGTTCTTCTCCATAAAGATCTACGTTAGGGAATGGGCAACTACAGTACTTTCGCAAGTTATTATGCCTTGTGACTGTGACTGTTATGTAGCTTAGCTTTTTTGTTTTTGACTTTCAAAAGTGCCTGTAACTGGCCTATTTGAAATAAATGCTTTGATTGATTTTTATTTTTATTAAGTATGATTGCTGAACGTCAGGTCTAGGTTCAAAACCTAGCTAGAGTCAAATGTTATTGGGTTTTTCAATGAAAAATGGTTTGGAAGGTTTTTGTATACAACGTGGCCTGCTTAACTTTGGACATTTTATTTTATTTTCAAAATAGGGGGCCACGCATAAAGCTCTGTATCAATCAATAGCTGGGATCAATGCAATCAAGTTTTGTATTTATTAAACAAAATTTTCTAAAGCGTCATGTTTCCGAGATAATTATAAGTAGAGTTCGGATATTCGGATGCACATTTACCTAAAGTACGTTTTTTCCCCGGCATTGGGTACAAAAGTATGGGAGCGGCTTCTAAAAATGCCGATTTTTTCCCGGAATCGTGGTATTTCATAAATAATACAGTGTGTATAAAATGTAGTTCGCATAAGCATAATGAATATTTAAAATCTATTTAAAACGAGACAAGAAATTTGTTGCATATAACACGAAAAGTGTTTGTGAAAGTTCCTAATGATATTAGTGTGTATTCCTATGTGATATTAGGTACTAAATAATAATCATTAATTATTAGAAAGTAAGAGTATTAGAGTAATGATATTGATAATTTAAACTGTTCTTTATAATTATATTCTAATCTTAAGTTATTTTGCTGCGCCCTAACAGGGTAATGTATTCATTTGTTTTTAAGCCAAGCTTTTAACGGTGTGTACATTGTGCAATAAATAAATAAAAAAATATATAATTATTTTGTAATAGGTAAGGACTTATTATTAAAAATAAAACTGTTCGAGTTTAAATTTGTTGAATATTCGAATAGGACAAAATGGTAAATATGACGATTCATTTGAAGTAAATGAATGAAAGAAAGTATAAAATGGAAAAAAACGGGACTTTCTGTACTGACGCGCGCTCCATACTAGGCAACAGTCAAACTTTAGGTAAATATGCATCCGATTATCTGATCCCTAATTATAAGCCATCAATGTAACAATCTACGCCATCAGTATACAAATACAAATAATGTTTATTCAAGAAAATTTGTTATACAATGGGCGGTTGTGTTTGGGGACTCCTTTTAAGCAATTTTTGCCTGTGTTAGGAGACCCCGCTCTTTCCATAACAAAAATAATTACAACAGTAACAAATATGCTGATAATTCAACTTATACTAGATTACTTATTTCTAATATTATTACTTATTATTTATTTTTAATTTAAAAAGAGTAAAAATAAAAGCGTACTACTAACAATAACCTGATTTGTGTTTGAGATGTGAAAATGTTTGATTTTGAAGTGCCAGTTTTTGTGAGGTTGTGTGTATGTGTGTGACAATTGAGTGACATATTGTTATTATGTATCTTGCTATTTAATGTACTGTAGAAGTGCCTCAGTCTCTTCTTATTTGAGTTTTTTGATCCAATTTGTGACGGTTTTCTTACAATCATAATTATGTGTTTTTGGTGTATATGAACATTTTATTGTATAGATATAGTTCGGCTGAGCGTTTAATGAATTGTCTGCTGGCAAACACGGTTTTAGTCTGGGAAACTGGTGTTACTAAGTCTTTCCGTAAAACATTTATTTTATAAACCACGCATCAAACTTGCATCAGTCAATCATCAGTACAAACAAGTATTGTAAGAGACAAAATCTTCTAGAGCGTCACATTTCCGCAATAAAAATTATCAAAGTTATGCTGATGGCGAAGCTTGTAACTTCGATGGCAACCGGAGTCTTGAATTTGTACAAAGTAGCGATGGCAGTAGACTCGCCCCATATTACGTGGGACTTCGGTAGCATGGCTGGCGAAGAGTAAAGGCAATTTTAGACAGGGTCAGTGCACAAGTCAGCTATCGGCGCCAGTGCCCGCGCCTAGACTGGCTTCTAAATATTCGTGTGCGAATTTACAAGCCAGCGCTGACTTCCCGCCACTGGATTGACTTGAAATCAATTTACATGAGGTTTTTTTCGGGTCCGCGCTGGCTTGTCTCGATTTCGGCGCCAGTCACTGAATCTGTCTAAATCTGCCTTTAGCATAAGTACTAAGATCAATGTCGTGAAGTGTACTCAGTTACTCACAGAAATTATCGATATGCCCGGATAACGCAAGAGACCTAGACGCACCTACTTCGCGAGCCCGGTTTAAGCATTTTGTGCTTAACGTGGCTACTGTCGTAGCAAGCAAATTTTTGAAGTGATAACTTCTTTAGCGGCGTTGTGCACTTTTTTGTGATGAGTAAAAAATGTTAAACTCGCGTCAGGACACGTGACCTGATCGAAAATTCGTAAGACGGAGGGAGTTCTGAAGTGTTAAATTTTTAATGTAATATAAATTGACATGTTTGGGTACGATAGCGCTATAAACAAATATTGTATTTTACCACATAAATGATAGTACTTTTATACTGATAATGAAAGCAATTCGTGCAAAATTATTCCCTAACCATTCCAAAATATCAAAAATGCATAGCGTTAATATTCAAGTTTTCACTTCTGCCGGCACTCCCGGAGTGGCACCCGTTTTTTTTTTGTTAAAACAACAACGTTACAACTCAAGAACTTAATTCTAGACATTTAAATATCAAAATCGTAGTCTATTTTGTATAGTACCTAAATAGTGCTTATGACGTCATAGTAGGTAGGTAGTCAAAATATGGCACGCTTGGCTTTCATACGGATATTGTGATATTTGCGTTTTCTAGGTACTTACATCTATCATGTCTGTGAGTGTACTGCCTTCTGCCTAGCCCCTCGTGAAACCAGGCGATATGTTATGCTAAAAAAGTCAATATTATTTGAAAATAGTTTTATTTATTTTTACACACATTGATTACATTTTTAGGGTTCCGTACCCAAAGGGTAAAACGGGACCCTATTACTAAGACTTCGCTGTCTGTCTGTCTGTCTGTCTGTCTCCAGGCTGTATCTCATAAACCGTGATAGCTAGAAAGCTGAAATTTTCACAAATGATGTATTACTATTGCCGCTATAACAACAAATACTAAAAACTAAAAAAAATTAAATGTTAAGGGGGGCTCCCATACAACAGATATGATTTTTTTGCCGTTTTTATAGATAATGGTACGGAACCGTTCGTGCGCGAGTCCGACTCGCACTTGGCCGGTTTTTTAAATATTTGAATGTAGAATAATATAAAAAAAACATTTAAAAATATAAAAATAGTAGCCCTACTATTTTCGGGAACATCGGGAACAGGGTCTGAGCTACCAGTGGTCAGGGCTCTTGAGAGAGGAACCTCCTAACAATACGCGCCGTGTCCAGAAGAACTGCCTTCTGAATCAAGCGCTTGATCAGCGCCCAGCGAGAGCCTCCTCAGATGTTGATCGAGGCTATTAAATAAAAGTCAATATTATTTGAAAATGCTTTTTATTTTTAGTCTTACAAAAATCGTAAACTAATACAAAAGTGCTATGTCTTATCTTACAGTTAAAAAAAATATCGCAATCAATTTCTTCGTGGTAACTTATTTCCATTTGGTAAATAAATACAAAATAACTATCACAAAAATATAGTTAAATATAAAAGAAAAAGCCTTTTCTATTAAAGAAGTACAAGAAATATAAATATTCTTTTTCATTTAAAACTTAAATTTTAAAATAAGTAATACTTATTGAAAAATTTAAAAAAAAATGTAAAGATTACCTAAATACTTCTTTAAATTATAAGCATCATTGTTTTCTTTTAAAATAAGTATTTTAAACAATTTTAAAGTATTATATTCAAATAATTTTATTTATTTATATAAAATTTTGAATACGCATCGTCAATTCAACCCTAAAAAGATAATTTAAAGTCAAACTGACAATTTATTTAAAGCACCAATCCTTTTTCTTAAAAATATCGAAAAAATATTACAAAATTATTTATTTTAAATTTATGCTTAAATCGTACATTTAAATAACTTTAAATATAAAATACTTTTAACATATAAAAAACTGCAAAAAGTTTAGCATAAAAAAACTATATTTTCTTTGTTTTATCTGTACTGCTCTCTTGCTTACTCCTTTCTCTTTCCAACAATCTCCTTCTCACTTCGTCTGGATTATACCGTTTCCTATAAACCCTTCTGACTCTTCTTACCGGGTTCACATTCCTCGGTTTAATAATCTTCTTACCAAAAGAAGCAGAAGAAGTCAGATTCGTAATTTTAGAATCATCTCCCGATCTCAAGCTCTTACTCTTTCTTGTAGAATTTGTTAAAAATGTATCCCTCTGTTCTCTTATAGTAGCATCGTAGAAGACTTTACCATTGACAATAGCTTTTCTTATATTCTCTGTGGTTGATAAGACTCTAGGAGGTCGTACAAAAGAGGTTTCGCTTACTTCTAGACTTTTATCCACTCTTTCTCTTTCTATCTCATCTTTACTCACCTTTTGTATCTTCCCTCTCCTTTCCACATTAAATCTGTTTCCAAAATTAAAATCTATCAAGTCTTTGTCAACCGCTATACTTTTAGCTTCTAAATCTTTTTGAGAACGTTTGTCTATAACTAACTTCCCACCTCGTCTCGAAGCTAAAATCCTGCCAATCTCCTCAATCTGCCGTTCCTCAGCTTCCAAAGTCTTTAAATCAGACAGTTTATCGCCTTTAATATCATCTAGATCTAACACTTCTATGGAACTGGAAAAGTCATCTAATTTATCATCAATGCCTTCAATTTTATCATTGACTTGGACACTTACAGGTTTGACTATTTCAACTTCTGTAATATTCTCTGTTACTTCTTCTGGTAGTATAGTAGTTGTACTAGTAGGTCTATATGTTACTGTTGTAGTTTGTTTTACATTGCTAGTGGTACTTTCTAGGTATTCGTCGTCATAGTCGCTCATGTTTCGTTTCTTTTCGTCTCTGTGTCTCTCAGTATGGTCGGGACGAGGTGGGACGGTTGATGGTTGTTGCTGGTCGGTTGTGTAGCGTTCTGTTGTCGTTGTTGTTGGGTGTTGTTGTGACTCGTTGTAGCGGAAGTATGTTGTGTTTGGGGGTGGGCCTTTGTGCAGGTACGCTACGGGCCAGTATCTGGAAAAAAATTGTGTGTTTGTAAATGCTTGTGTTTGTAAATTATCCAGTCTCTTAGAATTAAAAAAAACCAACTGCCAAGTTACATATTTTAGCTTTTGAATGACAAAGGTGAAACCACAGTTTGATGTCAAATCTTCATGAATGGGAGCAGTATCAGAAGAAGTAGAAAAATACCACCCATTCCTGATTTGAGAATAAGATAAACCAGAATTGTTCATTTTAGAAGAAGTTTAAAAGTTGAGCCAGTTACAGAGAGGTTGAAAGGTGACAGTTTTAGTGTGGACATTGTGATGAAGAGGGACGAATCGTATGTGGTTAAAAGAGTGATAAATATAAATGTTGATAGATGGAGAGGGAGAGGAAAACCAAGGAAACGATGGATGTATTCTGTGAGGAATGATATGAAAGAAAAAGGAGTAAACGATAGCGGGACGGTTGACAGAGGAGAATGGAAGAAAAAAACGTGTTGCGCCGACCCCAAGTAACATGGGACAAGGGCAGGTAGATGATGATGATGGTTATAGAATTAATCTTACTATTTTTGTGGCACCTGACGGGATCCATAATGATCTCAATATATTTAAAGTTGCCACCTAAGGAGACATTATGGAATGCAATAAATGATTAAGAATTAAATTCTTGACTGTTATTTCGAAAATACAGCTTACCTTGGAGCTCCAAGTCCGTTAGGCGGTCCACCTGGCCCACCCTGTCCTCCTGGGCCACCTGGCCCTCCTGGTCCTCCCGGCCCCAGTGCAGGTTCCACAGGCAACCAGTTCCCGCCGCCGGGACGAGGAGGGTAGTTGTGACTCACTTTGATGTGCGGACGGGATTCTGTTGGGACGCGGGAGTAGCCTGAAAAGAAAATGTGGTAATGACGTATTAAATGTTCTGTTGTTACTGATAGATGATAAAGAACTGGTAGGAACAATTTCAAATTTCGGAATGTCTATACAACCACGTCTGTTGCAAGTCTATACTAATATTATAATGAGGTAAAATTGGTTTGTAAGCTTTTATGTAGGGGGCTATCTTCGAAACTACTGATCCGATTTCAAAAATTCTTTCACTTACGGGAAGCTACGTTATGAGTGTTATAGGTTATAGGCCACATTTAAACCATTCCTGAAGGTTAATTTATGTAAATAACAGTAGCGAAGCCACGAGTAAAAGCTAGTGCCTAATAATGATTGATCGATGCTATTTGCATCAACACATCACATCAGTTTTCTTAGACAGCGGATTTTACAAAGTTTATCTTACCACCAAATTGTTTTAGCAATGCAATCATCACAAGACATTAGAATATTTAACAAAATTTTTAAGCTTTAGTTTTTTAATTTTAAAATCACAAAGATACCTCTCAAAGGATTTTTTTTTTTGTAAACGTTGCCCCACACTAGGAAATTTCCTGTATCGTGGGTGTATTTACAAACATTTAAACTCACATACACAAACAGCCAGACCCGGAACGACTATCTGTAGGTCATACAAATATTTGTTCCGTGCGGGCATCGAACCCGCGACACGCAACGAAGCAGTCAATCGTTCAGCCACTGCGCCAACCGTGCCGTCAAATTGGACAAAAGACCAAAACTGTAAACACAATCTAAGATAAATCATTCTAACCTGGCAGAGGATTCCCATATTTATCATAATAAGCTTGAGGTCCATTGTTGTACAGATTGTCCCAGTACTTCCTATCTCCTTCTGATAGGTAGGGTCCAGGTGGTCCTGAAGGTACGGGACCAGGTCCTGGTCCAGGTCTGTCAGGGTACCCTGGTCTTCCTTGCCAGGGTCGAGCGGTAACTGGACGTGGTGGTATGTCTTCTGTAAAAGATTTACAAAGAGCTTATTGGTATGCAATTTATTTTCTGATGGCGTTTGAGCGAAATGCCTAAACCATTTAGGTTTTTCTGTCTTGGCTAGGTACCTAACTTTCATTATGTAATTACCAGTCTACTTAACATTTTTGGAATTATTTTTGACTTTCTTTTTTAGAGCTCGTGGCTAAATAATAACTGCCGCTCGGGTCGATCTTTAGGTTAAGCTGCGCTTGTCTAGATTGGCCCGTGGATGGGTGACCACCCATTACATACCGAATTTCCTCCGTGCCTCGGAAAGCATGTTAAGCCGTTGGTCCCGGCTGTGATTTGTAGATCTTTGACAGTCGTCACAGGACAGGTAGTCAGTGGCCCGAAAGTCTGACAACCAGTCGTACCTAAGGCCTAAGGGTATCGTATTACCTAGTACTAACTGGGTTGTGGAGGTCAGATAGGCAGCAGTCGCTCCAAGTACTGGTATGGTATTCAGCTGCATTCGGTTAGACTGGAAGCCGACCCCAAAATGGTTGGGAAAAGGCTAGGCAGACGATGATTTTGACTTTCTTTTTAAGTGGCAAAATTTAATTGCCAGCAGGACGTTGTTAGCCACCTTGAATATCTTCCTATTAGAGTTTCAATGATAATCAGAGTTAACCGTGCAGAAATATATTTTGTATTTAGAGAGATTATGTATATATATTTAAAACTATACAGTAAATATAAGTGTTGCCATCCTTCAATCTTCAAAACTTGCCTTCCACGTTTCTTGTCCTGGTCACATGACATTTGGTTATCTAAATGTAGTCACAGTGCTCCTCCGGACAAATCTTTAAGAGATTGACCACACTCATCGGCTTGAGCCAGTCAGAAAGTGCTGTATTTCTACGCGGCGTTAAATCGTGTCGTCGTCGTCGAATAAACGCGAATAACTACTATTTGTTTCTTTATAACTACTATTTATATATATATATTTTTTTAATTTTACCGCTTTAAAAGCCAATCAGTTTTAAATATCAAGAAAGTAATAGTGTCACCTCTATGCCCCGGTAACAGCTGATGTCCAGGTGCATGCTGGTGCGCTTGTGAAGGATGAGGCACCTTGTGCTGGTGGTAGGGGTAGTACTTCTCACTGCACGGACGCCATTGGTCCTCGTTTGGTCCTACGTAGCACCTGAAAGAAAGGAAATAATCAGAACTTATCCAACTTTAGGCGTGCCAGCATGATCAGCCTGTAGTACTCCACTGTTGGGATACAGGTGAGCCACAGCGTGAACACAGTGTGGATTTGTGAGCGTCACAAGTCTTCGCATTTTTGGTCTAAATTTAGGAGTTGAGCATTTTTGGAAAGACGACAGCCCCTTTTCTGTTGCACAGCTTGCTTGCTTGCTTGCAGCTTGTTTGGTCTGTGACCTGTACGGACCTTTTCGCTTTTCCATTATTGTAATGTGATTATTTAAAGAATTAATTTCGTGTAAATATGAAAGATGTTAGGGCATCATACCAAGGTTTATGGAATCCTTCGCTGTAACCACATCTGTGTGTCGGTGAGCAGCAGTAGTCCCAAGAACCTGTAACGGGTATCAGAATTTAGCAATTGAACATTGAAAGCTGATGAGAAGCTAAAATTTTTTTTTGAACAAAAAATATTAAAAAATATAATAAATAGTAGCACTCGGTCTTCTCACAGAACCATAAACATTAACAACAAACACCATTATCGTCTTCCATTCATCAGCAGACTAGTCCAATCCAGGGTTGGTCTCCACGAGCGCGTTGACCATCGTAAGCATACGCGGTATAGGGGACGTGGATCGAGCTACGGTGCTATCATATGTCAATAAGCAAATTGGTAGTAACTCACCAACTTCTCCACTTTCAGGCTCGCACGCCCAGTGCCCGGCGACCGTGTTCTGCGCACAAGTGGTACCAGCGCGGCAAGGGAACCCGGATACTGTGTAGTGACGCCATGATACTGAAACTGGGGGGAGAAAAAGAGGGTGAATATTACTAAAGTCCTAATTAATAACAAATAAATTAGTAATTGTTGATGTGATTAGTGATTGTTGTGTTGTAATTGTTGTTGATTAGTGATTGTTGTTTTTGTTGTTGTTTATTGTTGTTGTTTGTTGTTGTTGTTGTTTGTTGTTGTTATTAATTAGTAATTGGTCCTTTAATTTATCTACAAGGTGTAAACGGACCCTTCACGAAGCAGTTAACCAAGCATTCTGTACATCAAACTAAGTAACTCTATGCAAAAATAATTGCTAGGAAACGACTTTTTTGTTGGGGTGAAAAATTACGTGTTACGGTAGGACTCAATGTAACGCACTTAAAATTGTGCTGATGGATGCATTGAATAGTACGGGGGTCGTGAAGGTATTTAAAGTAAAAGTATAACACTTTCTTCTCAAAAAATAAATCTTTTCAAAAGATGTCATTTCAAATCTTATTTCAACTTTATTTCAGTTCTTGCAGAAGACGTCGAGATATTTTTTTTTAAATCTCGATTTGTATTGTTTCAGAATTTTTGTAGCTATTAGTTATTTTGAGGCTAGAGTGTGTAATTGATGTTATTGTAATTCCTGTGCTACAATATGCATAATATTATTAATCAAACCGTTTACCTATATTATTTGAAGTAAGTCTAAAGTAAATCGTCCCTAAAGAAATCAAGATTTTTTTTTTATTTAAAAAATTATACATTTATTTTATCAAATAAAAAATTATAATTTATAATAGCTGTTCTTTTTATTTATACATTAAATATTTTAATTATGATCGCAATCAAATTAAGAATGTCTTAAATGACTTCAAGGGTGTGAAGCTTCTTCACAAAAATGCAAATAATCCCGAATTTTTAATTAATATTAATTTAAATTAAGTACTTACTTGGTTCATTATCAATTCGATCAGGATATCCGGGCTTTGGCCCCGGTCTACCCGGCCTAGTCGGTCTCGGCTCATCATAAATCGGTCTATTTGGTCCCGGGTACCCTGGTCTACGGTCTGGCAAATATCCGGGTTTCTCTGGCAAATATCCTGGTTTACCTGGCAAATACTCGGGTGGACCGGAAATTGGTCTGTGAACTGGTCTTTGTGGCGGTGCTGAGGGCCGATAACCAGGTTTAAAATCAGAATCAGGAAGATACTCAGGTTGGTAGCTAGGACCACTAGGTTCAGCCGGATATCCGGGTTTCAAATTATGATTAACTGGAGGTGGGTAAACAGGTTTAAAGCTAGGACCAATTGGTCCCGGGTAATCTGGTTTGTAACCAGGTCCCGAAGGACCAGAATATCCGGGTTTAAAACTATGACCCGAGTATCCTGGTTTAAAATCTGGTCCAGATGGTTCGGAATAAGGTTTGTGTGGACCGCTCGGTGGGTAGTTCGGTTTGTAACCAGGACCAGATGTGTCGGAGTATCCGGGTTTATACCCGGGTGGTTCTGGACCGGATGAATACGGTTTGTATCCGGGTCCACTGGGTCCACCTGGGCCTGAAGCTGGGATGAATGGTGGTTCTGTAAAAAAAGGAAACTCATTGTTTATTTATTTTTGGTAAAACCCAAGTAATTTTATGTAAGTATACCTATCGACGACCATGTCCAGTTGTGAGGGTTTTATTTTTGAAGGGGAAGAATTTACAAGGGCGAACCACAAATACAAGGTGAATGGACCCCCCTTCACGAAGCCGTCAACGTCAATCCGGCAATCTGTACATCAAACTAAATAAGCCTACGCAAAAATTATTGCTGGGAAACTACTTTCTTTTTGGGATGAAAAATCTCGTTTTACGGTAAAACTCAATGTCAAGCACTCAAAACGTTGTGCTGATGGGTGATGGATGCATTGGATAGTAAACGGGCCATGGAAGTATTTAAAATAAAGTTATAACATTAAAAACGCTGGCTCTTTCTTTGGGCAAAGAATTAGCATTGCCATGGAACGTGGCAATGCTGCCAGTCTTCTGGGCACGTTTCCAGATGACAGCGATGCGGAGGAGTACTTTGAAGACGTGTCCTATTTTGTTGTCGTTGTATGTATGTAGGTACTTTATTTTAGTCTTCTTTTTATCTTTATTTTAGTTCTACTTGTCGTCTGTGTATAATGTACATATTATATTTAATTATGTTTTATGTTAAAGTTACGTTTATGGCTTAAAATTTTACATAATATATTAAAAACGAGTATTCAAAAAAACTTGTGAAAAAGTTGGAACTTTGACCTCCAATGTTTCCATAACAAGAAGGTTCCCCAAGGTGGCCAGGACAATAAAAAATCACAATGATGGAAGAACAAGTGTCTTTCAGCTTCGCTATTTCATTTGGATTATCAACAATATTAAATTCATAACGCCTAGCATAATAACAATAGCAACATATTGAGCTTGAGCCTTTGCTATGGAACAACTTTGCTTCGAATACGATTTCCAAATTCATATATTTGAGAGAAAACGTCATGTTGTCATGAATGCAGTGCTGCATGCTTATGGAGCTTGAATGACTTATCAGGAGGGCGAGATGGTAAAATTTTGTAAAATGATTAAAAACAAGATGGCAAATGATTCACATAAACTATTCAGGGTCTAAAAGGATCATCACAAGTAATCATTCTGTACATACAAGTAAGAAATGATGTACCTACAAAATGTATTGCTGGGAAACGTCTTTTTTGGTGTGCAAAATCAACGTTTACAGTAAATTACTGCGCTGATGGATGCATTGAATAGTACACGGGTCACGGATGTATTTAAAGTAAAGTTAAGACATTTTAAAACGTGTATTTGTAAAGAAATGTGACAACATAAGTTTTAAACTGTCATGGATGGTCACTAACACTATCGTTAACACTAGAAACGGAATATTTACCATGTTTACTGTTTATCCGTGACCATGGTGCAACAGCACCGAAATATCGGGAACTCAAAACAAACAGTAAACATGGTACATTATCCCATTTGTTAATGATAGTTGGACAATGTTGGAGCCTTCAATATCTCCGTAACAAGAAGGTTCCCGGGTATGGTCCAGTACAAAAAAATTGGTTGTCTGTAAAGTTGGTTTACGGACGATAGTTTAACGTGACAACGTCATAACAAAACATTGATGAAATGATTGCATACTTGCATGCGGCGCAAGCGTACAATGAGCGTAACGGGACAATGAGTCATCCTTTTTCATCCTGTTCATCGATTTATTAGACGTTGACACGTCAAAATATATCACATTGACAGGAAGAACGTGTTTTTTGCCTTCCTTCCTTGATCTATCAGCGGAGGCCCGGGCGGGTCTTAAACGGAATCATCAACTGCCTAGCCGTTTCCCAACTATGTCAGATTATAATGGTACCAAATGCTACTCAATATCAGTATTTGATAAGGACTGCCACTGTGACCTCCATACCTCAGTCCCTGGGTCTCTGGGTCCTGGGTCCCTTGGTAAGACTGGTTGGTAGTTATCAAACATTCGGGCCTGTGAATACCCGTAACTACTGTCATAGATAGGATATCCTCTCATACAGAGGAGGCCGTGTGTCCCAGCAGTGGGAACATTTAGGCTGATTATGCTGTCATAGATTTACAAATGCAGTTAGGACCAACCGTTTAACGTGCTTTCCGAGGCACGCAGGGGAGTGGCGGCAAACTCACCATTATGATCATGATCTGGCAGATACCCGGGTCCTGACGGGGCAGACGGACCGGATGGTCCACTGATACCCGGAGGTCCCGGCGGGCCGGATGGACCTGATACCGCGTATGGTTCTTCTATAGGTGGTGCGGAGAGGGGGCGGGGGATCTCTGAGGATGGTTCACTGAAACAAAGAGATTACTCTTAATAATAGATCATTCAGGCGCATCGCGTCGGTCAAAAAATAGGTTTCTATAGGTTTTCCAAAACTGAGTTTAGGTTTCCAAAAACTAGGGGTCCGAAACTGCTTGGCTGAAATGGGCATCTACAATTGGTTCACACAAACTGCAGACTAAAAATGGGTTTCCAAAATCGTAGAAGTCCGCAGAATTGGTTATCTAAATAGTATCCAAATTGGGTGTAAAAAATTGGTGCCTTGTCCGGTGATTCTTTCCTGAAAATTGAGTCTCCAAAACTTGGGTGTTTAGCAACTTACTCGTACTCCACGACATGCACCTTCCTCCAACATTGCCCGTTGAACAGGTCGAAGGCGAACAGCCAATCATCTGCCGAGTGCACATAGTCTACTCCTCGCTGAAGATCGAACAGGCGGATCTCTGATAGAAGGCAGTTGTCCGTTTTGGGAGGTGCGTTGTTGCTGAAAAAGGAAAAATATTTGGAAATAAGTATTGGAAATCGGGAATATTTAATGTGGCTCCAACTTTTAGCTAGATTTTACTGAAAAAGTTCGCGTTCAGTGAGTTTCGTGTGTCGGGAACAGAATCGAGTTGCGAGTGACAGCGGTACTGAGTGCAAAAAACGAACAAGAAAGAGGGTAGACCGATTTGTTTGCTCATAAACACCCACCCGCAATAACTTCAGTTTATCCGTGATCATGGTGCTTGCAACAGCGCCGAAATATCGGGAACTCAAAATAAACAGTGGACATGGTAAATATCCCGTTTCTAGTGTTAATTATAATTTACTGATAAATGTACAGGAATCTATCCAGATTTTGTGAAGTAAATCTTAAGAAAACAGTTATGAGGTACCTACATAATTGTATGACCAGATAAGACAAAAAAATTTAAACGTGGAATACAATTGTCATAAAATTATTAGCAGAGTCGCTGAGGAAGCTATGGAGCGGGCAGTGCTCGGTGTTTATTTGAAGGACAGGAATAGGAGAATAAACTTACTTGAATGAAAAACTAAGACATCTGAACGGTGCTTCGTTGCAGGCATGACCGCAGGCCTGTTCGTCTTTGACTCGCGCGTGGCCGCGGATTGATGGGCCAATCAGCTTGGCTGCTTTGTCGTATTGGAGGTAGCATTCTGGAATTAAGATTTGAAGTTTTGAAAGAATGCTATATCCAATAATAATATGGAGTTTCTTGCCGGTTCTTCTCCATAGGAAACGGCCAACCCGAACCGTGCACCTTTTCTGTCGACGTTTTATAAGTGCCCATGTAGGCCTATGTGAAATAAAATATTTTGACTTTGATTTTTGATTTTTTTATGTTTCTTAAATAATGGGTGTATAAATACCCTTCACGGAGCCGAAAGGCACTTGTTCTCCCCATATTTGTGACCATTCTTTTGCTCTGAACCATACCTTTTAGTTACAGAAATATTGTGGGTCAAAGTTCCAACTAATTCCCAAGTGTTTAATGTCATAACTTTACTTTAACTACTTTCATGACCGCCGTACTATTCAATCCATCCATCAGGATATTGTTTTGACTGCGTTACATCGAGTCTTTCCGTAAAACGTGATTTTTCACCGAAAAAAAAAACGTTTCCAAGTAATAATTTTTGCGTAGTTACTTATTTTGATAAACAGAATGCTTGGTTGACGGTTCGTGACAGATCCTCCGTTTACACCCTGTAAGACTGCTGGATCTGTGGTATTCAAAATTCACGGAATACAGGAGTTGGTCAGTAATCGATATTCCACCATTCCACTTTCAAGGTCTACTTTAAAGCTGTTTTGCTGTCAAACCACAGCGTAGCATTATTTACTGACCGGAGTTTAAACGACGCAGAACCTTTTAATTTTCCATTTTCTATATAAAGGGTGTAAGAAGACGAACCCTTAACGAAGCCGAACGGCACATATTCTCCCCATATTTGCGACCATTTTTTTGTTGTAGACCATACTTGGGAACCTTCTAGTTACGGAGATATTGGGGGTCAAAGTTGCAACTTTTTCTCGAGTATTTTCATGATGACAAATAAATTATGATTTGATTTGATTTGATTTGATGGCGACTTCCAAAAAAAACAGTACATAGTACAAAATTATTTCCGGAAGTCGGTGGCAAAAAAAGTCAATGAAACAAACAAAGTCACCGACTTCCAAAAGTCAAGTTATTTTCCACTTTTTAGTGTTATTGTCGATTATTTTTATGCAAAAAAGTTTTTTTTAATAAATGTGCACTACCGTGAAATTTAACATAGCAGAAAAAATTGTATTAAAATAATTTATCAACTCACCCTCATCCCGGTTCTGCACATCATCATACAACGCCGGCTCACAACCCCTTCCATAGTTTCCACGCGAGTACAACTCATGTCCACTGTTGGGACGAAGACCACGCCCACTCTCTAGAGAGGTCGGCGGTGAAGATGTGAGGATGCAGTTCTCTAGGTCATCGCCTATGGTTGGGGAATCGAACCTGGAAATACAAAAAACTTGTGACCATAGCTGCTTATAAATGGTGGAAATCTTAGTGCTAAGAAATACTAAGTTACCTTTTTTTTTTCGGATGGGAAATCATCAAATGACTGGGCGGAGCGGAAGGGAGTGTCAGACTTTTACTGACTAAAAACCATCTATGTTCCTTTTTTTGCCCTTTATGTTCCAGGGCCGCGGTATCTCTTTCGAACAGTCCCGCAGCCCTGGCAGGCATCGGCCCTTGCGGGCCCCTCATATTGCTGACATCTCTTTGAGGCGCGCGTGGAACACGAACGCGCCGTCGACACGGCCTGTCGTCATGAGACGGACGGACGGCGAGCTAGCCCATTACTCACCGTCCACAGGCCCGCGCCTACGGTGGGCGAGAGCCATCACGGCGTGAATACTAAGTTACCTCACGTCAACTCCACTAAGACTTCACCCAAATTACGTCGCAACATCTGGTTGTAGGCCTTCTCCTTTCCAGTCTTACCAAAAGGTCAGGAAGTCAGATAGGCAGTCGCTCCATATAACATACTGGTATTTAGCTGCATCCGGTTGGATTGAAAACTGACCCGATAGTTGGGAAAAGGCTAGGCAGATGATGACATAAAAGTCCGCGAATCATATTGTAAGGTGACGCCAAACTAGGTAGATGAGTATTGCTAGCGTCTGTGGATACTCACCGAAAACTGAACCCTCTGCAGAAGAAAGCATGAGCTCTGATACACTCAGCCTCACAGGCTCCGAGACCAGCCACTGTCAACGCGGCCCGGATTGCTGTGTCACTCACTGCAGCACCGGAACGGACGTGCCAGAAGCATTCTGGAAGAAAATAAGGATCAATCGAATGGTCCTAATTATAAATTTGAAATTCATATCAACAAGCAACTAAACTTATACTGTCACTTACGGGATATCTTGGGTGATTGTTCATGATTTTGAGCTCCCGATATTTCGACACTGTGATCGCGGGTTGACTGGAGAATGCGGGTGGATGGAAAATAAATTGTTAGGAGCAGAGAAATCTGTCTACCCTCTTTCTTTGTCTTTTGCTACGCGCACTACTGGAACTCGACACTTCGAGTAAGTCACGGCAAAACACACTCACAGTATCGTCATTCCTTATTACGATGCCGACCGATTTGCCAGTTTTATGTCCATTGCGTCGAAATATCGGAAACTCAAAATCATGAAAAATCACAGAAGATATCCCGTTACGACGGTAAGTAATAAGTTTAGTTTTAAACCGTGAAAACTTAAAACAGTGTTTAACAAGCAACTACATTTTTGAAGAATTCCAGTCCTTACCGCTCTCAACCCAAGGTTTATAGTTGATAGTCGCGCAGCCCTGGTCTGGTGGCATGGCGTAGACGTCTGAACTGCTATCCGCTGCCAACTCCAGACCTCTGTATGGACGCTCACTAAGGAAACAGTTGTCTGTTCCATGAGAGTTTGAATACCTGAAATAAAATGACTAACTATTAAAAGAGGTGGTTGCGCGAATTCATACGGATTGGTAGATATAAAAAGTCAATGGATTAGACTTGTTTTCGTATTAGCTAAATTCTTTGAATTAGATTATCGCTTCTTTTTTGATTGGCTCGTTGCATTCCCTCCCCATCCTTCTCTAACACATGTCCATCGCTTTTGTACGAGCAAGAAGGAGTATGCGACGCCAGCGCGGCCTACCGTGGGCCTGGATAAAAAATGTTGATGCCTTGTAACATTTTGCTAAACCCTACAATTTTGCATGCTATGTTCTATCTTAGGTAAACATGTTTGAACTATTTTAATTTTATTTAACACCATTGTATATCATGTTTTATGCAAATACAATGGCCGCAAGGCAAGTCCTGTAAGCGGGTGATCCGAAAGGCACGTTTCGACCACGTCCGCCGCATAGGGGCTAAGCTTGCGTCCTACCCCTCTGGTAGTAAGCAGTTTTGGTCCCTTTCCAAATCGGTCGAAACCAATTTCTGCCGGCCCACATTACCCCCCCCCTGCAAAAACCGGATGGGTCGCTAGCTCACTCCGCTACCGAGAAGGCAAACCTGTTTGCATCTCTATTTGCTAATAATTCACGTCTAGATGCTGGCTCAAAACAGCCACCAACGATTCCTCACTGTGATTCTTCGATGCCGGCGATCACAATACACATGAAAGAGGTTCGTAGAGTACTACATAGCCTAGACGTGAACAAGGCTAGCGGTCCTGATGGTATACCAGCAAGAGTCTTGAGGAACTGTGCGCCTGAGTTGTCTTCTGTGTTGACGCGTTTGTACCGCCTCTCTCTTAAAACCAGAACGGTACCGAAATCATGGAGGGTTGCCAATGTACAACCAGTACCCAAGAAGGGTAGTCATGCCGACCCCAGTAACTATCGACCAATCGCCATCACCTCCATACTTTGTAAAGTTATGGAAAGGGTCCTCAATGGGAAGCTGCTAGCGTACCTAGAAGCAAACGACCTACTCAGTGACCGTCAGTATGGCTTTCGCCGGGGACCATCAACTGGGGATCTTCTGGTGTATGCTACGAGAAACACGGCGAAGCCCTTGCCGTGTCACTCGACATCTCGAAGGCTTTCGACAGGGTATGGCACGCAAG
Source organism: Eurois occulta (assembly GCA_950022335.1). Classification (NCBI taxonomy): domain Eukaryota; kingdom Metazoa; phylum Arthropoda; class Insecta; order Lepidoptera; family Noctuidae; genus Eurois; species Eurois occulta. Next base: position 6,962,642 of record OX465506.1, read on the forward strand.
TCTGCTGAGCAAACTTCCTGCATACGGCATTCCCGTTGACTTTTGCTGCTGGATATTTGACTTCCTGAGTGAACGGTCGATCCGAGTGGTCATTGATGGCTGCTCCTCTGACCTTATCGCTATTGATGCCGGAGTTCCTCAGGGGTCTGTTGTCTCTCCGCGACACTTTTCCTGCTGCACATCAATGACCTTCTGGTTCCGGGTATTGTTGGGTACGCAGACGACAGCACTGTCATGGAGAGTTATGCATCCAGCGCAAAAACCAGCGGTGAAGAAGTGCATTCATTGAGAGAGGCCATGGTGGAGCGAACAAATTCAGCCTTAAGTCTTGTCTCCAAGTGGGGTGATGAAAATCTGGTTGTTTTTAACGCCACCAAAACCCAAGTGTGCCTGTTCACTGCCAAAAGGAGTCCGTTCAATCTGGCTCCTACTTTCCGGGGTACATCTGTACCAGTTACCGACAACCTCGAGCTTCTTAGTACGAAGTTGAGTGCGAATCTCAACTTCGGTGCCTACATTGAGTCGAAAGCTCAAACAGCGGCAAAAAAGCTGGGTATCCTAAATAAGGTTAAGCGTTACTTCAAGCCAGGACAGCTTTTAGTCCTATATAGAGTCCAGACGTACTGCGGGTTATCACCCATTCCTTGTCGATGTTCCACACATTCGCACGAAGCGCTTCGCGACATCGTTTATTATGCGCACAGCCAAGGAGTGGAATTCCCTGCCTTCGTCAGTGTTCCCAAGTTCAAATAACCCCAATCTTTTTAAGTCGCGAGTTAATAGGCTTCTTCTGGGTAAGCTCGTTCCATCGTCGACCTCATCTTTGTCCTCAGGACTAGATTGAGGTCAAGAGTAGACCCATTTAATATAAAAAAAAATATATATATATTTATGTTTATGTTATGGGGTATCGAATTTTAATGGCTGACGTAACGCGCCGCGAACCATACGCGCTCCCAAGAAAATTGAATTTAGTTTTTTTTAATAATAATAATATTATTTAATTTTATTGACACAACATTGGAGAGTTTCCGTCTTTATCGTGGTGTTCAACGCTCAAGGAGACTGTGACGAGGAGATTAAGGTATTGAGCACCCTTCATTTCAACCGCATTGTTCTTTCCAAAGTGTTCCTTCACAGTGTCTTTCCACAACGGCCAATTTTCAAAAAAATCGTTTGCAATTTTTTTCGCTATATAAACAAGGGGTTTACAATTTTTTTCGTTTGCAATTTTTTTCGCTATATAAACAAGGGGTTTCAAGACGTGTTGGATTCGAAAATTAAAGTTACTCAGTTTATTGCACTAAAGTCTATATTTCTCTCGTCTCATAGTTTATTTTGGAGTTTCTCCTGTATCGTGGGTGAGTTTACAAACATTTAAACTCACATACACAAACATCCAGACCCGGAACAACTGCGTAGGTCATACAAATATTTGTTCTGTGTGGGCTTTGAGCCCGAAACACGCAGCGTAGCAGCCAATCGCACAGTCACTGCGGCAACTGTGCCGTTGGATATTGCAAATTGGACACAGTCGTCCCTCTAGAGGGTTTCCAAGTAGACTTTGGAATCGCTTTCTCTTCATTCACTGGTAATACCGATAATCCGTCTGTTAAGAAAGCACTGAATAATACTAATTAAAAAAGAGTAGTATTAAAACGAGCGAAAATAAATTCAAAGTAAACGTGCCAAAAATACTGAGTAAGCCCATAATCTGAAATACTAAATGGGCGACAAACAGTGAGTGCATATAAATGTTTAAAACGGCGACTTGAAAATACAAGAGTTACAGTTATTCAATACGATCAGTGATTAATGAAGGACTCAGAAACAAAAAACAAAACAAGCTTATTAACCACTAGATTGCAGATAAGGCGCAGTCGACGTAGCCCCGCTGGGCCGGGCTCCTATTTCTGTTTACAGGGTTTAAATTAAAGTAACACGAAGGGGATGACGGGGTCTTAGAACCTAACCTGTCCGAGTCGGGGTGCCACAAATCCCGAGATCGCTTCGCTCGTTCTTGCTTCCTATGTTCTCTCGCAATAACCGAATACATAGTTTCTTTCTTAGTATAATAGTCGCCTATTATATTAGTCGCCAGTTAAATTTTAATTAGCCCGATTAACAATTTCCCATTAGAAAAATGAATACTGTTTTATTTTTAAATCAGGCGAAGACAGCCAAATTAAAGTAAGTAAAGTGTTCTACAACCAACTGTTCTGGAAAAAGATGGCTTTTCATTTTCGACATTTGAGCATATTATAACATAACAATAGAAATGTGGTAAGTCACCCAATCACATACACATGTGTCTGTCTCACTAATATCTACTACCCCGCATGAATCTGGTAAAAAGTTCTAATGACATTAGTAAAATATTGGAATCTATCTCTTAACCTTTTAACCGCCACTGTAACATATACGCGACAAGCAAGCGCGTGCCCTATATGCCAAACGACACAAATATGTGACTAAATGGTAGGTTAAGTTGTGGCGTGGAGGGCACGCGCTTGCGTTATTGTTCTGGCGGTCAAAAGGTTAAATAATGCCTGTTCAGACGAAGTGCAAGTGCCCGTTATATTTTCAAATATAACCTAAAATTTTACTCACCGATAACTATAAGACACGCATTTGAACTCCCTCTCGCTAAAGCAAGCTGCCTCACACTCCACTACATTGCGGGATATCAACGCTCGTCTGATAGCTCCGGTGCCTAAGGACATGCCTGGGCGACGGCGGGAGGAACAATCTAGAACAGAGGAGATAAAAAAACGTTTTATTTTGGTCGAGACAATCGTAATACTTCTGTTAAGGTTGGCAAGAGAAGCAATTGAAATCAGAAAACATAAAAAAAAACAATCGAGAGGATGGCTTCAAATTGTCAAGTACGAGGAATCCAGTTTTGAGTATGCTCAAAAGTAGCAGCCGGCATCGTGATAAGGAATCCACAAAATCTGGTGATACTGTGAGCGTGTTTTGCCGTGACTTAGTGTCGAGTTCCAGTAGTGCGCGTAGCAAAAGACAAAGAAAGAGGGTAGACAGATTTTTCTGCTCAATTTATTTTCCATCCACCCGCATTCTCCAGTCAACCCGCGATCATGGCGCTTGCAACAGCGTCGAAATATCGGGAGCTCAAAATCATGAACAATCACGGAAGATATCCCGTAAGTGACAGTATTAGTCTTCTGTTAGTTCCAAAATTTTTACATGATGATGAAAATGTTTCTCAGCTTGGCTCAGCGGTATGCTACAAGTTGATCATCCTTGAGTACAATCAAGGTTCAAGAGATGTTTTATAATAAAGCTGCGGGTACTGTGACCAAAAATCAACTCAACAGTGTTTACATACAGTGATAAACCATTAATTAGAAACTTAGATTTTAATGACAATGTTAATTGTTGACTGCCTCGTTGATCTAGTGGTCGCAAGCGCGACTGCTCAGCATGTGAGCTTGAGGTCTTGGGTTCAATTCCCGGGTCGGGCAAAGTGTTGTTAGTTTTTCCATCAGGAATTTCATTATTAAGTAGCAGCCACGGAGTCTGGATTTGTCCCCGGTTAATGCCAATAGGCTCGCCCTCTATTACATTGGACTTAAATATAACTGAAAAATGTGGGTGTACTTGTTAGATACACCTCTGCCTAACCCTTCCGGGATTACAAGGTATGATGTTATGTTATGTGTAAAATTTTAATTCAAAATTGTTCTTCGTCTTACCTTTCTCTCTGGTACTGCCATCATCACTCCGATCAATAGAATCATGATGATGAGACTTCGGCTTATAGAAACTCGTCTCTCCATAATCTACCCCATTTTGACTCCCTGAACTTCCCGAGTTATTCCACCGCCCCCTTTTCCAAGAGCCATAGCCATATCTATTTCCTGCCCAGGCTCCTCCATTCTTGCCCAGACTATGGTCCAAAGTCCCCTTGCCTAAACTGTGGTAATCAAAGTTGGAGTTCGAATGAGGTTTTACTCCGTAGGATGGCCGTTCTACGTCGGTGGATATTTGCCAGTGGCTGATGGATTTGTGGTAGTCGTTCCTGTCTTTGTAGTATCTGTCGTAGCCGCCATATTCGCCGCCATATTTGCCCCAGTTTTCTTGGTCATCGTTGCTGCGGGCTAATCCTGGGTCAGAAAATGAAAAATTTACTACATCTACATTTCGCCAATATTGTTTAAGTCCTACGTAATAGAGATTAAGCTTATTGCTATCAACTGGGCACAAATCCAGACTCCGGCTAATGAGAAATTCCAGATGGAAGAACCTAATAACATCCGACCTGGGACTCGAACCCAGGTCCTCAAGTTCAGCGGAAGAACGTATGAGTAGGTTCTTTCAAGTTAAAATGGATTTTAATATTAAAAGCAATCTTGAGAAACCTTAATTGATTTCTAGAGCCAAACCTTTCAAGAAGCATTGAATAAACTTAAAAACATCTACAGGCTTATTCTAATTCCTAGTTATCAGTAAATGCCCTTAATTGTTAACGGGTACATTGGACATTACCATAAAATAAAAAATATGACTCACCTTGATTAATCTGATAAGGCACAAAGAACCTATCTTCATATCCTCCCCTCCTATTCCCATAAGGTCCTCTTCTATCCCCATCAAACCGGTCCCTATGCCGTCCATCAAAGCCGTCATACCTGTCCCTCCACCCACTTGAAGCTCCATCCCCATCAGGTATCCTATTCGGTTTTGAGGATAAAAAACCAGAATGCAAGACCCCTGGTCCTTTCAACGTGTCTGGGCAGTTGGGTTCCAGGCTATTTCGGTCAAGCTCAAAAAAATCGAAGTCTTTGTCTTCGACGAAGTCTCGGCGGAGGTCGAAGGCTTCTATTGGCTTAGTCATTAACTCGCAGAGGCCTTTGCCGCGGAATGTGCGGTCTAATCTGTAAAGAGAGTTTTCATAAATTAAAATATTATTTGACCAGTGATTGGAGCCAAACTCGTCCCCAATTTTGGACTGAATCCATTTTGATTGCCTTTGACATGCTAAGAAGAGGTTAGGGCATTGGGCTAATTGGCAAGTATCAATTGGACTAATAACATATATTTTCCAAGGACATCAATTACGTTGAAGAAGGATCTTAAGAGGGAACAGGGCCAAAAAAATAGGTATTTGAAGAAACTATTGCATAAAGTAAAGCCGGGCAGGCTTTACCGTAGAGTGTGATAGCTACAGCTCAGACTGAATATATCACAAAAAAAATTTGCCCCTTTTTTCTCCTCAAAAACTGAGCCGATTCAATTATTTTTGACATTAGAATTTTCAGAAAGAGGTCTAGGGTTCTATCAATTTCTTTTATGTTAAAAACTTTTCAATTTCATCTGGTAGTCCTCTAATCATCGCCATAAAAATGGGGCATTTTTTGTAATTTTTGGAGGGTCATAATATGTTTACAGTAAACCTTGATTTCATGAAAAAAAAATGATTGCTCTAGAGGCTTTATTCAGGAAGAAAAAAGGAGAATACTCGTTTATTTAAATGAAGAATCGTAGCCCCAGTTCCCTCTTAAGGAAACCTGGGTTTATAATTCATGGCACATAAGAGCAGCAATTAAAGAACTCTTTAAGCTGCTCTTACATGGGTCTTGATGACCATGATGATGAGGATGGTAGGAATTTAAAAATGAATCCCCGAAAGGGGTTGAATAGAGGATGTAAGTTTGCATGGAAATAAGTCTTTTTTTAGGATTCCGCATCCGAAGGGGAAACAACGGGACCCAATTACTAATCCTCCGCTGTCCGTCCGTCTGTCTGTCAGAGGGCTGTATCTCATGATCGGTAATAGGTAGACTGTTAAAATTTTCACGGAATGTGAATTTCTTTTTCCCCTACAACAACAAATAATAAATTAAAGGGGGCTCCCCTACTACGATGGTACGGAATCCTTCATGCGCGAGTCAGACTCGCTTTTGGTCAGTTTTTTGGCAATGGGAAATCCCACCTGGCATATAACTATATATCACTGGCTTGTGGCTAATAAAATTTCACTTAGCAAAAGTAGGCTGTACATGTAGTGCTGCCTAATGATTAGGACCTAGTTTTCATGTAGAACCTATCTAATAGTAATCAAACTCACAACAGACTAACGAGGATAGTTATAGGAAATAGTAATTTGATTTTCACTACAAGTTATGTTATGGAAAATCGTTTAATGCCCCGTATTGAGGCGACAAATATACTGCGATTTTTGCCGTTTTTTCTAAAGAATATCTAGGCATCTACAGCGTGTACTAGAAAGGTGTGGTCATGTTTTAGGTTATCATCAAATTCGCACGGAACCCTAATCCTTTTTTTTAAATAAAAGTAGTAGTACTTAAGTAACTCCTTATAACATCAGCTATTTGCCAGTAATATTCCCGTCAAAATCGGTCCAGCCGTTTCGGAGATTAGCCTGAACAAACAGAGAGACAGACAAAAATTTCAAAAAAAATATTTTTTTAAAGTACGGTTTCATAATGCATTCAGTAAAAAGCTATTATTTTGAAATTACAAACAGAGACTTCAATTTTATTTATTTGTATAGATTAAGTCCACACAAACGAGGAAATGAGATATGCCACGGGAAACAAATTGAATTGGAAACGTAATTGAATAATTTAGAGAGATCTATGAAATTGATCACGGGCAATTTGGTTGTCATTTTCCCCACCTTGCCTCAGTTATTTATATCTAGGCTGAATTTGAGCCTAAACATCTTTAAGATTTTAGTAGCATAATCAGCCTATAATGTTCCCACTGCTGGCACACATGGTCTCCTCTCTAGAGAGGGAATGGGCTATATCCACCACGCGGGCCCAGTGCGGGTTGGTAGATGTCACATGTCTTCGAATTTTTGGTTCAAGGACATGCCGTTTCCTCACGATGTTTTCCTTCAACGTTTTTGAGAGAGGTGATGAAATAAATTACACAAAGTAATGCGCCTGCCTGGGTTCGACTTACTGTTCGTAAGTCGGGGCCGCTACCACTGGGCCACCGCTGCACGCTGCCTTAACCAATTTTACCAAGAGATAATTATCGTGTTACTCAAAAATGTGGTTGAGGAGATCAGTGTGATCTAAAATTGCCGCTTTAGCAGAATCATTAGGATAATAATCGATGTGAATTATTTTACAATTCGTAAAATCACCACAAAAAGACAATTCATAATATTAACTGCGTCTGTCACAGCCGCAGATAATATATATATTTTTTTATTTATTAATTTTAATGTGGTTCAAATTATTTTTCTATGATGCCGAGATTTTGTATTTCTTATTTGAGTACCTAAATAAAAAAAAACAATAAAAATAACTATTTATTTTTAAAAATAAAATGATAATGATCCCGTGACATCCGACGGAGAATGGACGCAAATGTGTTGCGCCGACCCCAAGTAGAATGAGGGCAAGGGCAAAAAATTTTTTTTCAATTAAAGATAAAGAAAGATAGGTAGTTGTATTATACATAACAATGGTATTCAGGTACATATGGTTATACTAAACACTGGCCCCAACATAAAAGGGAAAACTCAATTAATGATGATGCATAACATAATCTCTTTATAACTACTGTTCTCAATAATGGAGGAGCTCGTGGCTAACTAATAACAGCCACTAGGGTCGATCTTTAGGTTAAGCTGCGCTTGTCTAGGTTGGTCCGTGGATGGGTGACCACCCATTACATACCAAGTTTCTTTCGTGCCTCAGAAAGCACGTTAAGCCGTTGGGAAAAGGCTAGTCAGATGATGACATAAAAGGCCGTGAATCATATTTTAATCAACATACAACCCTTTTTTTGGGATGGGTAATCCTGATCCTCCCGCTCTGGGCGGAGCGGAAGGGAGTGCCAGACTTTGACTGACTAAAACCCATCCATGTTCCTTCTTTTGCCCTTTGTGTTCCAGGGCCGCGGTACCTCTTTAGAACAGTCCCGCAGCCAATTGCAAAAAACCTAAGAAAATTTAAATTTCGCGGGCTACCCTGCGGCTCCCACCCTATTATTTTAAGCCCTTCATCATCCACAATTGTGCCGTCATTCGCACTTAATTTTTTCGTCATACCCCGTTGGTCACGTGATCTCATTCGCACAATGGTTGCCGGTACCAACCTACTACAAGCAACCTTGGTGGCGTCCCAATTATGTCACTTGAGCTCACATAAAATGTGCACCATTATAATTTGTATGTATGTAGACTATTCACATCATCTTTTATGTTAATTATTGTGTTTAGCGCCGGATTTGGGTGAATGATAATAAATATGAGTGTGTTTTTGTTACTCTATCTTAATTTTGGTGTAATAATAATCTTTATTTAATTACGCAAAAACCTTCAACATTGCTTAAATACTAGGTCGCATGAATTACAGTTAATTAAATAGGTCATACAGATACAGTAAACCCTGGCTCCTAAACTCTTCTAGTTTGGGAGTCAGGGTTTACTCTATTCATAATATATGATCCTGTGAATTTATGAGACAGTGTTCTGCTGTCACTATAATACCAAAAACCTTTTACTAAAAAGGGTGTACTATCGGCACACGAAATCTTCGCAAAAACAGGTTTGAAAGTACAATAAAAATATGCCTTTTACACGGTGAAAGAGGAAAAATGGCCTCTCTCCACGGAAAGCTTGACATACACTAAATGTTATCAAACAAAGTTAGTCGTTATAGCAAACAGCAGATTTAACATTAACCCTGCAACAGCCACACAATGCTGATGCGTCTGATAACTGAGCCGAGGTTAAACGTCACGGATTACGACGAAGCTGTTAGCGTAGTAGTTTAACTAAGTATGTTTCAGCGTTGAACCAGATGGAGATGTCTGTGTGTTTACACATTGTAATTTTTTTTTTTTTGGAATGAAAATAAAGTATGTTCTTTTTCGGGAGTCTGAAAGATAGCCTAGAATAGAATATGCTTTATTATGTATGTACACCATGCAAGTAACATTCATAAAAGAAAACATTTCACGTAGATGTCACCAGTTATCGCTAATAGCGAGCTTTTCAAGACAATCTTTGAATGGATCACAGAAACAAGGAGAGTCAATACTGCAGGTAGTCTATGGTGTAGCAATTACTTATTAATATACATACATGCAAACATAAAGCATGCAAAAATCTACATAAATATATTCATGTAATGATCATGTAACACACACCATCTGTCTGTATATTCATCCGTCACAGGACACTTTCTTAGGTTGCCAGTTGAAAATTTAACAGCATACCTGATAATATAACCTCTTTCGTGAGTAACATTAAAAAAATACGGTAAGAAAAAATATCCGTGGAACCCAACAGAACCAACATGAGTCTGACCAGGACTTGGCTGGCTTTTACCAGAAAAAGAGGTCGCTGGTAAACAATTTGGAACTTTCATCGTTTTACCAATTTATTGAGGATAGTCTCTATTAGAAACCGAAATTAATTCATATATTTCAAAAAAAAACATATAAAACACACTGGCAAAAGGCTGCCCCAAAGGGAGGCACAGGATGAGGCAGGTCACGTGAGCCACATGCATAACGACTGCTGGGTAAAGGTCTCAACACGATGGGTGCCTGAGGATGTGCGGCGCCGCCGAGGTCAGCCTAGAAAGAGGTGGTGAGACTGGTGAGATGATCTAGACGCGCATCACGAAGGCTGGTTCGAGATGGCGCAGGAGAAGAGTTCCGGAAAGGATATGGGGAGAGGCTTTTGCTTAGCAGTGGAATACACAAGGCTATAAAAAACACACTACACATTAAGTCCAGAACGATGTAAAGCTGAATTTCAAGGGGTTTCTCAAAAGAAGTCGATTTGAAAACCGAAGCTGGTGATCAAAATGGTAAGAACGATGTGGCTGATAACATTTACTTTGGCAATAATAGCAAAACATCAGAGTCAACCCTGTACCGACCTACATGTTCACAGACCATGTAGAGAAGGGCCTCTGCTAAATAGTACATAGGTACTAGTATTCACAGTATTATTTAGATTGCAAGATAAAATTGTTCTGAACCATCTTACGAAGTCTACTGTTGAAGACATATTATATGTGATGATCATTATGGAGGGGACTTGACCTGAGATGGCAATCGCTTTCAATGTGCTTCGTATTTCTTAAACGTTTATACAGGATTGACACAATTTTTTCGGTAGCTTATCTCAATTCAATCTTACTGCTTTTATATATACCAAAACAGCTGGTAGGTTGAAATGCAACTGGGCTGCTCACATCTGCCGCGTGCCGTAGGAGCAATGGTCCAAAATAAAAACTACACAGTGGATGCCTAATAGCAGGAAACGACAACGCGGCAAGCCCAGAAGAAGATGGCGGGATGAGCTGGATTCTTTCGCAAAGGATTGGCCCACAATCGTATTAGATCGCGAAATGTGGAAGGCGGCAAGGGAGACCTCGGCCTTGCAGTGGGGCATTATATGCTTATAATAAATCCTACTATCCTACTAATATTATAAATGCGAAAGTTTGTGAGTATGGATGGATGGATGTTTGTTACTCTTTCACGCAAAAACTACTGACCGGATTTGGATTAAACTTGGCACACGTATAGTTTATAACCTGGATTAACACATAGAATACTTTTTATCCCGGTAGTGCGATCCCGTGGGACAATTACCGAGCTTACGCGGGTGAAGCCGCGGGCATGAGCTAGAACTTTTATAAATGCAGAAGTTTGGATGGATGAATGTTTGTTACTCAATCACGCCAGAAAGGTTGAACGGATCTGGATGAAATTTGGCCCAGAGACAGATTATAGTCTGGTATAGCACAAAGGATTATTTTTATTCCGGTCGCGATCCCGTGGGACAGTTACAGAACTCAACAACGCGGGTGAAGCCATAGGCGTAAGCTAGTTTGATATAGTTTTGCATAATCGTCATCTACGTTGATAGAATTACATTTTTTTGGACTTATTCATTATTTATGTGGCGACCAAAGGCCGTAAAGCGTATCTTTGTTTTTAACTATAGCAAATGGTAGTTGGTAGAAAAGCTATATATGAAGAAAACAGGCTGGTGTGAATAAACTAGGGTTAAAAACTAGGGTTGGAAACTAGGGTTAGAAACTAGGGTTAGAAACTAGGGTTAGAAACTAGGGTTAGAAACTAGGGTTAGAAACTAGGGTTAGAATTTTTAAAGATCTATCTTCAATCTCTTTTCTTGGAAGCCTTTTTTTGGATTAAGCAAGGGAGTTTTCTATACTTCGTATCGCAAATCTATGATGCTGGCTAGCTAGCTAGCTAGCTAGCTTTAAATGTAAGTGGACTGGATATGCGACATAATTATGTCACATAACGGAGTACCAATTGGCATTATCAAAAAAATCTAACCTGAATATTTTTTTAAAATATAATATTTTACGAAACTATGTAATTTGCAAATTTTTGAAATTCTATGGATAGTTTAATTTATATTTAATTTTAAAATGTTAGGGCTCATGACGTCATCACTGGAAAATAATTCTTTGCTCATTCAACTATTTATAACGTGAGTGACACTAATGACAGTTTGTTTTTTAATGGCATTCACAAGAGCTCGTTCAGACACGCGAGAACCGCGCTATTGTGAATCGTACGGTTTGGAACCGCAAAAAGCGTATATTCCTTCTTGAGATGACGTCATTGAAGGTCAAATAAAGGTTTAACTACATTTATTCAAAATATAAATGAATAGGGAGTATTTTTTCATTGTAACGAGAAATAAATAATTAGATACCTTATTCCCCGAAATGGTTTTGTAATTAACACAATTTTTGATTAAAAAAAAAAACTAAAAGCCAAAAACGTAGCAATTTGCTAAAACACAAAGAAGGGATAGCCAACACCGTGACGGCCTTTGATTCTAACAGCATTCATAGCTAAACTCCCAAAAATACTTATACCAAGTATTGTCAAAGAGCAGTATCTACGAAAATGTTGTAACAATTAACATATTAAGGTCGCCAAAGATCAGGAAACGCATACAATAGTGCGAACAGAACGTGTGAACACAATAAAGTCATTCGACTTCATTTTTGTTGGTTATTATCTGACATCTATGTTTGCAACTGTGTTTTAGTTTGAATATAAACAGGGTGGGTAAAAAATAGTGTATCAAACGAAACAGGGCGATAGTTGGGTTTATTTGCAGTAAAAAATATCTCTGTGACAGAGCCCTAACTTGATCTCCTTATAAATTATATGACAATTTGAGTGTTTTTTACAGAAAATACCAAAATTTTTAATAAAAAGGCAATTAGAGTAAATTTTTAAAACAATAAATGGTGTTTAGTTGCTTCTAGAAAATGTATCATCACTACAAAACTGCTTTTATGATAGTGACTATATTTATGAGTATTGGCACTTTTTTCAATATCGTTTAAGTCTCACGAAAAATTATTTGTTACTTTAGAACATTATTTAAAAAAAAAATGTTCAATCAAAAGTTACCCTGATACCCCAACGATCGCCCTGTTTCGTTTGATCCACGATTTTTTGACCACCCTGTATACACACGGCGACACATCAACTTGTTCATATCCAATACAACCTGACCTGACCTTACCTTGTATGAGCTTCCCGAACAATGGGAGATCAGCTTAATTTGGTTTTTCAGTAAGCGGCAAATGGAGAAACTTGAAAACATAGATTCACATTGAGCTTCCCGTACAATAAATAAAAAAATAAAATCTATATTTTCAGACTACGAGTAGAGCTCCGTAATAAATAAACAACATGGCACTTACTAACTAAAACACGTTAAACAAACTCTTATAGCACACATTTGAATGATTGTGTGCCGCCATCCAGTGGCACCTTATTTGGCCATCCACCCTACCGGCTACAGCGACCACGAGGCAATGAGAGATCAGTTCAATTTGATTTTTCAGTAGGAGTTAAGTGGAAGAACTTGAAAACAGTTTCACATGAAAACAAGGTTTAGAAAGACCCGTGCGTGTACAGATATTATACTCGTATGAACGGAGGAGTGTGTAAGGATCGTAGCATGTGGCATTTTGTAGTTCCTGCCTACCCCCATGGGAACTAGGCGTGAATCTCATCATCATAATTCTCTTACCCTTCATCATCATCATCCACAGCCTGAATTCACCCACTGCTGAGTATAGGCCTCTCTTTTCTTCTGCCAATCTCCAAATTCCTGTGCCAGTCTCATCCAGGTTTTTCCCCCGATGCTAATTTTGCCCTTATCACAATTTATTTGGAGTCTGCGTAACATGTCATCTTCCATACTTCTCTATTACTTCCATACGTCATCTCAGCAGTCACCTCCTTTCTTGCCATATCAACCTTCACATAGTCTATCCATCGTTTCTTTGGTCTTCCTCTACTCTTATATGCTTGAGATTATGTATGTTTAAAGGACCAAATTATTTATTTTTTTTTGGGATGGGAAATCATCAAAATATGACTCCTCCTGCTCTGGGCGGAGCGGAAGGGAGTGTCAGACTTTTACTGACTTAAACCCATCCATGTTCCTTCTTTTGCCCTTTGTGTTCCAGGGCCGCGGTATCTCTTTCGAACAGTATGTTTAAAGGACCCAACACATAGTCGTCAGCTAAGTTTTCTGTGCAACAACTTAAACGACATTGAGCAACATTTATTGATGGGAAACGACTATAAGCTTTGATGTAAAATATTGATTTTTAAGGTAGCGTGCAATGGAACACATGCAAAATATCGTGCTGCATGCAACAGTAATTAGATACCATCATCTTCCTGCCCTTGTCCTATGTTATTTGGGGTGGGCGCAACACGTCATTTTCCTATTCTCTACTGTCAATCGTCACGCTATCATTTACTCCTATTTCCTTCTTATAATTCCTCACACAATCCATCCATCTTTTCTTTAGTCTTCCTCGCCCTCTCCATCCATCACATTTATATTGATCACATATTTTAGTCACATGCGATTCGGGGACTCATCACATGCCCATTGCAAGACAGTCGATTCCCTTTCAACTGGCGCAACTTTCAATCTTCCTTTAAAAACTCATTCCTTATTTTATACATTCTTGTCACACCACACATTCACCTCAACATTCTCATCTTCACGAAATGCAATCAAAAGGGTTCTGTTATCACAAGGTCACCTAAGAAGTTGATAGGTAACAAAAGAACTTTTGAACCTGATGACGTCAATCCTTCTAATTGCGCAAGAATATTGCTAATTCAAGTTCACGCTCTTCAAATCACTTTAAGTTGCAAGTGTCATAGAGGTTTTAGGAGCTCGTGGCTAAACAAGAACAGCTGCTCGGATCGATCTTTAGGTTAAGCCGTGCTTGCCTAGGTTGGTCCGTGGATGGGTGACCACCCATTACATACCGAGTTTCCTCCGTGCCTCGGAAAGCACGTTAAGCCGTTGGTCCCGGCTGTCATTTGTAGATCTTTGACAGTCGTTACAAGCAGTCAGTGGCCCGAAAGTCAGACAACCAGTCTTACCAAAGAGTATCGTATTACCCAGCACTAACTGGGCTGTGAAGGTCAGATAGGCAGTCGCTCCATGTAAAATACTGGTATTCAGCTGCATCCGGTTAGACTGGAAGCCGACCCCAACATAGTTAGGAAAAGGCTATGATGGATGATGATGTCGTAGAGGTTTTAACGGATTCAAGTAGTGGAATGAACTTGCAAATTGGCCACTTATAAACGACAGACAACTTGCGATTTCTATTATGTCAAAAAACCTACTCAAAACATTGGCGTTTATGACAACCTGTCTATAACTACTTACGTACAGAAGGTACCTAAAACTCAGCCATGTGGCGATGTCCACTAACTAGTTTAACCTTTTGAACGCCAGAGCATAAAGTCCCAATTTCACCTACCATTTTGTCATACCTATTTGTATTGTTTGGCGTACAGGGCACGCGCTTACTTGTCACATATATGTAACGATAGCGTTCAAAAGGTTAAGATATGAATTTCTAGCTTTTTAACACGTTCTTATTAGCTTCCTTTACCTAACTATGTAAAAAATCTTTGAAGTTTAATTTGACCCACTTACCGGTTTCCGATTGAGCTGTTATTTTGCACACATGTTTAGTTTGGATGACAATGTATGGTAAGTTAAGTGACGTCATTCTAAATCCAATATGGCGGACTCACAAAGATGGCGGACTAGTAATTTTTTATGGATTCCCATGTTAAGGGTATCAAATGAAAGAGTTTGTTGAGAAAAACACGAGAAATAAAATGACGTTACTCTGAAGCCTGTTTTTTAGTTTTTTTAAACTATCATATTTTATTCGATTTTATGCGTTACTTTCATATGGGTTCCTCATCTTAGCTCTTCATCTATCCAATACTATAAAATTAAGCCTTTTATTTTATCACAGGGCACAATTTTCCTGACGTCGTCTATACCAATATTATAAAAAGGTAAAATTTGTTTGTAAGTTTGTATCATATCTGTATCTTCGAAACTACTAATCCAATTCCGAAAATTCTTTTACAAACGGAAAGCTACATTATCCTTGAGTGTCATAGGCTACATTTAAAACGTTCCGGTGAGTTAATTTCCGTACATAAATTGAGCGAAACCGCGAGCAAAAGTTAGTACTTTATAATATCTTATAAACAATAACATAAAACTTACCTATAATTAAAGCTCTCACAGGGGAACCTCTTCTCTTCAGCGCATTCTCTCCTGCAGTCTTCCAGTCTCTCGCAGGGTACCACTTTTCTGACATGGCTCCGCAGAGCTCGCTTCCCAGCTAGGACGCGGCGGAAACATGCTGTGGGATAAAAGGGTATCGTGTAGATTGGCACAAAGTACAAAACTGTTTTATGTCCGTCACATCACCATCTAAAATCCAGTTGAAAACCAGCGTCGGGTACTAGCTGCTCGGCAGTTTGCTGAACTGGGCCTATTTGGCGCAGCCGTGAGTCGTGAGCCACAAAGACTATCTCTTTTTTTAGGGTCCCGTACCTCAAAAGGTAAAAAGGAACCCGTATAAGATCACTCTCTTGTCCGTCTGTCCATCTGTCTGTGTGTCACACCAACGATTTTCTCAGGAACGGGTGGACCTAGCAAGTTGAAATTTATACCAGATACTGAGGTCTATAGTCCCTATTAGGTGTATAAAATCAAGGTCCTGAGTCAACACGATAAAAAGTTATGGGGAAATTTCGATTTTCGCGAAAACTTGTAAGTACCAAAATTTACCTTAATTTTTATTTTTCGGAATTTTCCCTTTACCTACTTGTTTTGTGCTGTAAGACCTTGCTTTTAATTAAAATTGACAATTCTAGGTCAACCTATATGGTAGTTTCCGTTGGTCTAGAATCATGAAATTTGGCAAGAAGCAGTCTTATAGCACAAGTAAAGGGAAAAATCTGAAAACCATAAATAACCGTAGTTTAATAAACAAATACTATAAACATTGGTTACAAGTCGCAATTACACGGAGTCGTCCCACTCAACACTGTGTCTACCACATCTCTTTTTAGGGTTCCGTTGCCAAATGGCAAAAACGGAACACTTATTATAGATTCATCTTGTTCCAGTGTCTGTCTATCTATCTGTCTGTCTGTCCGTCCGTATGTCACAGCCACAAACGGACGGACAGACAGACATTTACTCCGAGACTGTTGGCAGCACACAGTTGATTATTTTGAGTGCAGGTGTCTTTTATGAACCGCTACCAAAAATTAAGTGAAATTATGAAAAAAACCAATAACAAGGGAGGCTTTTTTTTTGGGATGGGAAATCATCAAATGACTCCTCCCGCTCTGGGCGGGGCGGAAGGGAGTGTCAGACTTTTACTGACTAAAACCCATCCATGTTCCTTCTTTTGCCCTTTGTGTTCCAGGGCCGCAGTATCTCTTTCGAACAGTCCCGCAGCAATGGCAGGCATCGGACCTGGTGGTGGGCCCCGCCTGTTTGCTGACATCTCTTTGAGGCGCGCGTGGAACACGAACGCGCCGAAAAGGGAGCCTCCTCCATACATGTAACTGAGGGTTGAAATGTATCGACAGCTCTTAATAAATGATATCGAGGTTCCTAAAATACTTTTTTTCTTAATTCAATTGATGATGAGATCTATTCGCTTCTAAGCCGTAAAATTTGTGTCCCCCCCCCCCGCTTCTAACTTTTAATGTAAGAGGAGAAATGTGGGTTTGTAGATCGTAAAAAGAAATTTCAACAAAAAAATATTTGGATAAGATTTCATATTTAGTTTTTGAGATGTTTCATTTTATGTTATTTAAATTATTAAAATTAATCCAAAAAGATATGAAAGGTCTTCCATTGGGGTTGTTACTACTGACTGGTCCGCCATTGTTATTCACAGCTCTGCAGATGCCTTCAATTAATAGCAATATGTCGGTGTAACTGATTGCTTTTTGCATTTCACCAAAGAAACAGATCGCAATTAACTCCTTTAAACTGCGTTCAAGAGCTGTGTCACGATTGCTATGAATATTGACACAGACACGATTTTGTGATCGCATGAAGACGGCCATTGTCACTGGAGCAGGCCCAAGAAACGCTGGCGTGACGATTTGGACTCGTTCCTTCGGCCAGAGAAGGCAAAACACCGAGTTAGTGGAAAAGCAATGGGGGCGGCCTTTGTCCAGCAGCGGGACAGAACAGATTGTTATCTTTCATTGCCTTGAATGTGTCCTGGTGGCTGAGAGAATGTCATGCTCACTCAAATGTCTCGCTGATGGTGGCGGGTGTCGGGTCATTTAGTTCCCTTCAATATGGTTGAGTTGAATGGCGCTGATCCATGCGTCATATTCGTGAACGGGCGCTGTCAGTTGGGACTGGTCATCTCTTAGCTGCCACGGATTATTTTAATTACTATACTTTTAAATTGTTGGTTTGATTTTTTACTCTGGACGCTCTTAATGTGCACGTCTTCGTACATCGTTCTCAAATATGTGTATAATCTCAACATGAATGATGTAACCAAGATTTTGTAACAATATTTTGATTTAAAAGAGTGTCCATGGATTTTCTTGCCCATTCTTCTCCATAGAGATCTACGCTTTGGAATGAGCAAATACAGTACTTACAGTAGTTATTATGCCTTGTGACTGTGACTGTAAAACACGATCTCATTTGTGAAATCCGCCTACGGTCTGGTCATCTTAGGTCACATTCAACAAACTAGCGTAGAAACATTCTATTTCAAGTTTACGTCACTCTAGAACATTAACTACCCAAACAGAACATTAGTTAAGCTTAATTACCAACATCAAGGAACAATAAATCCTAAGAACTGAGTAACAAAAAATACTCGAATTGCAACCTTGAGGAAGATCCGATAAGTCAGTTTTATAAATAAATATGACCTAGTGAGCTACTATGGTGATTCGGAAAAAAAGGTTTTGAATTAATCTGGGAGGCGATTATCAACCAAGCATTCTTCTAGCACAACGACATTCAAATACACAAGACGAAGAAAATCGTAATCCAATACTTGTTACTACTTAGTAACAAATTGGTCTATCTAGCGTCATACGCCCGCTTGTCAAGTAGCATTCGTGTGTCAAAATCCAAAATGTTTGGGATCAAAATTGTTGTATGAAAATATTCTCAACGTCCGCTCTATAAGTCTTTTAAATCTCTTTGTTCCAGCAGGTCAATATTTGCGAAAATAATCTCAAAGTGGAATGGTATATACACCATTATTTTTAGGTCGTTCTAGAGCCGAATACCATGAACTCGATCATCGAACTCGAAACGATTGGGACTATTATTTTCAAAAAATAACAAAAAAAAAACACAAAAGAATAAATTTAATGTTTTTGTTTTAAATAATGAGATCTCAAATGCATATGTGTGTGTAAAACGTATCCACGATCGGCAACACATGCGAACGATACCCATTGAAAAATTCATTCATTGATCGATTCTTATTATTTCACAAAAAAAAAAACATTAAATTTATTTTTTCGTGTTTTTTTTTATTGTTATTTTTTGAAAAAAATAGTCCCAATCGTTTCGAGTTCGATGATCGAGTTCATGGTATTCGGCTCCAGAACGACCTAAAACTAAGTGTGCCTCGGAAAGCACGTTAAGCCGTTGGTCCCGGCTGTCATTTGTAGGTCTTTGACAGTCGTTACAGGTTGTCAGTGGCCCGAAAGTGACAACCAGTCTTACCAAGGATATCGTATTACCCAGTGCTAACTGGATTGTGGAGGTCAGATAGGCAGTCGCTCCATGTAAAGTACTGGTATTCAGCTGCATCCGGTTAGACTGGGAGCCGTCCCCAGGACAGTTGGGAAAAGGCTAGGCAGGTGATGAATTAAGCACGCAACCTATCTAATAGTAAGTGGTCACTGAATGCCGCTTATCTGTAATACCAGAAGCATGCAGTTGATTTTGTATTTAAAAGCTTTTCAGAATTAAAACAAAGGTAACTGCAAAGAGAGCAGCGGTGGCCCAGATGTGGCAGCTCCGACTTAGGAGCAGTAAGTTTTGGGTTCGAACCCAGGCAGGCGCATTACTTTGTGTAATTTATTTCATCACCACTGCTCTCAAAACGGTGAAGGAAAACATCGTGAGGAAACCGGTATGTCCTCGAACCAAAAATTCGAAGACATATGACATCTACCAACCCGCACTGGGCCCGCGTGGTGGATTATAGCTCATTCCGTCTCATAGAGAGGAGGTGTGTCCCAGAAGTGAGAACATTATAGGCTGATTTTGCATGCTATGCTATGGTTAGTACTTAGCACTACCAGACTAATGCGTAGTTAGGAACTTTAATGTAACGTTTGTATAAAAGATCAGAGGGTTACTATGACGTCTTAAAGCAGGAGTAATTCCAGTGTGGGAAAGAGACAGAGCTATACGGGTCGTGTAGCGCCATCTCTTTCCCACACTGGAATTACTCCTAGGCCACCAGATACCACTGCACAGACCACAACATTACTAACTTTAGAAAGGGTGCGGTTAAAGTTTTGGTAGACATCGACCTGAGAAGCATAAGGCACCAAACGCAGCCCCATACTTAGCAACAAAAAGAGAGAATAGGGGTTGCGATTACCCATACCAATGCATTCTACTTTTTTATTCCCGAATAATGACTCTAGAGCACATTTTTTCATAAAATCAAGGTCTGCTGTAGATACGTCCCTGTCACTTCCATTTTTCGGCAACTTATAAATAAGTAAAGAAAATATGACCCTCCAAAATGAGACAAAAAATGCCCCATTTTTACAACCGTGATTAGAGGTCTACCAGACAAATTCGAAAAGTTTTTAACAAATAAAAAATGATAGGAACTCAGACATTTTTTTTTTAAATTTTAATGTAAAAAATAATTGAATCGGATCAGTTTTCGAGGAGAAAAAATTGTTTGTCTATAAAGTTGGTTTACGGACGATAGTTAAACGTGACAACGTCATAACAAAACATTGATGAAATGATTGCATACTTGCATGCGGCGCAAGCGTACAATGAGCGTAACGGGACAATGAGTCATCCTTTTTCGTGCATGCAGTCGGCGTTCATCAATTTATTAGACGTTGTCACTTCAAAAGGGGAATACGAAACTTCGGTTTTTTTTAAAAAAATTGTTATATAAAATCGGTCTGAGCTGCAGCTGTCCCTATCGCACTCTACAGCGGCAGGCTTGACGCAACGCGACGGTTATAGTTTCTTCAAATACCTATTTTTCAAATTCATCGCAGGCCCTGTTCCCTCTTAACAAAGCTTTTAATAATGATAATGACATCAACCATCAACACAAAAGATACACCATAGATAAGGCATAATTACATAAGTAATCTTCAGAATCTTAACTACAGTATTCTTAGAATTTAAAAAAGTTTTTATGCTATTTTGACCTTTGTAAAGAATAAGTCACAGCACCGTCACCCGAGCGTATCGAAGACACGACAAAACATAGTGGTTGCTTTGGCTTAGCTAGACTTAATGTAGAATGGATTGAATGAACAAAGGCTTCTGAATGAACTGTAAGATACTGATAACTTGAAGGAGTCCCATAGTAAACTGTTGACAGCCATTGTCACATATATGACATATCGTCACCCTCCGCGCTAACTGTCTTATCTAGCAATTCATAATTTTTCAGGGCAACCGTTTTTCGGTCGGACGCTACAATCATGTTACTGTAGTTGCGTTGTCTGTGGCTTTATTTATAAATTAATTACTTTTTTATATTGCTCTTAGCTTACTCTTTAAGTTAGTAGTTGCCCTAAAGCCACAAAATGGTAGGTGAAATTGTGGCTTGGCGTGGAGGGCACGCGCGTGCGTTTATGCTCTGGCGGTCAAAAGGTTAAGTATCACAACATAACATAACATCACGCCTGTATCCCCGAAGCGTTAGGCTGAGGTATACCCACATTTCGCCAGTTATAATATTTAAGTTCAATTTTCTAGGGGGCGAGCTTATTGTTATCAACAGGGCACTTATAAAAATTCTGGCCGCTACTGAGAAATTTCTGATGGAAAAACCCAATAACAGTGCCCGACCTGGGAATCGAACCCAGAACATCATGCTCCGCATTCGCGTTTGCGACCACTAACCAACGAGGCACTTATCTTAGTCTCATTAAGATAAGTGTACCAAATTATGTTTTTAGGGTTCCGTACCTCAAAAGGTAAAAACGGAACCCTTATAGGATCACTTTGTTGTCCGTCTGTCTGTCTGTCTGTCAAGACCTTTTTTCTCAGGAACGCGTGGAGGTATCAAGCTGAAATTCATATCAAATACTCAAGTCTATGGTCTCTTGGAGCTGTGAAAAAATCAAACTTCTAAGTCAACGCGATCACAAGATACTCCCGTTTATGCCGCAAATTTTCGACACTCGCAAGGGAATCAAAACCTACAGGGTACTTCCCGTGAACTCAGAATCTTGAAATTTGGTATGAAGCAACGTCTTATAGCAGAGATATAGGTAAAATTGCGATAAGTATACATTTTTAGTTATATCATATAATAAAAATATTTTTAATAATTTTAAACTTACTACCCCTTTCCTCATGAACGCGTAGTGGTATTATATTGAAATTCATATCAAATACTCAAATCTATAATACCTTTAAGCTGTAACAAAATCAAACTTCTATGTCAACGCAATCAAAAGAAACAGGAATTAAAACCGCATATTTTGAAACTCGCCACTACTCGCAAGGGAATCAAAACCTACAGGGTACTTCCCGTGAACTCAGAATCTTGAAATTTGGTACGAAGCAACGTCTTATAACACAGATAAAGGAAAAATTGCGAAAAGCATAAATTTTTAGTTACATCATATAATAAAAATATTTTTAATAATTTTAAACTTATTACCCCTTTACTCATGAACGCGTAGTGGTATTATATTGAAATTCTTAACAAATACTCAAGTCTATAATATCTTTAAGCTGTAACAAAATCAAACTTCTACGTCAACGCAATCAAAAGATACAGCAATTAAAGCCGCATATTTTGAAACTCGCAACTACTCGCAAGGGAATCAAAACCTAAAGGATACTTCCAGACGACCTGGAATCTTGAAATTTGGCATGAAGCAACGTTATAAAGTACACATATAGGAAAAATTCCGAATATCTTAAATTTTTAGTTACATCACATAGTATATTTTTTTTAATAATCATAAACTTACTAGCTGACCCAGCAAACGTTGTTCAGCGATTAAAAAAAAAAAACAGATGTTGGCCGATTCTCAGACCTACCCGATATGCACACAAAATTTCATGCAAATCGGTTCAGCCGTTTCGGAGGAGTTTGGAAACAAACACCGCAACACGAGAATTTTATATATTAGACTTGCTGACCCAGCAAACGTTGTTATGCGATTAACAAAAAAAAATAAAAAAATAGATTTTGACTTTTACTTATATACCAACAGGTTTGTACGGAACCCTCGGTGCGCGAGTCTGACTCGCACTTGGCCGGTTTTTTTATATTAAATGGGCCTACTCTTGACCTCAATCTAGTCCTGAGGACAGAGATGAGGTCGACGATGGAACGAGCTTACCCAGAAGAAGCCTATTAACTCGCGACTTAAATAGATTGGGGTCATATGAACTTGGGAACACCGACGAAGGCAGGGAATTCCACTCCTTGGCTGTGCGCATAATAAACGATGTAGCAAAGCACGTCGTGCAAACGTGTGGAACATCGACAAGGAATGGGTGATAACCCGCAGTACGTCTGGACTCCCGATGGAAAAAGGGAGATGGTTTAATGGAATTGATTGTTCCGGATCATAGCAATCAATTATAACATGATGATTTGAGGACTTGAGAACGTATTTACTTGGAAAGGCTTCCAGAATTATATATGTTTTGATTTTGTATGAAACAGATGTCTGAGTTCAAGCATTTCGATACTTCATAATTATTATCTGTAACACATTATGTTTGTAAAGATTGCATGTAGCGGAGATGAGAATGTTGAGGTGGATGTGTGGTGTGACAAAAATGGATAAGGTAAGGAACGAGTATATTAGAGGAAGTTTAAAAGTTGCGCTAGTTACAGAAAAGTTGAAATCGACTGTCTTGGTATGGACATGTGATGAGGAGGGACGAATCGCATGTGACTAAAAGTGTGATGAATATAAATGTTGGTGGATGGAAAGGGAGAGGAAGACCAAAGAAACGATGGATGGATTGTGTGAGGACTGATATGGAAGATAAAGAAGTAAATGATAGCGTCCCGGTTGACAGAGGAGAATGGAAGAAAAAAACGTGTTGCGCCCCCAAGTAACATTGGACAAGGGCAGGAAGATGACGTACACATTTTGTTTATCATGCTTGTCAAATAAGAAGAAAAATGTAATGTGTGTGTGTGTGTAATGTAATGTATGTGTGTGTGTGTGTGTGTGAGACCCCTAATAAATGGGGTAAGGGCAGGAGAATGATGATGCTTGTAAAGTGACCCCCAAAACTGGACTGGTGGACTTGATCAGATCGGAAGCTGATCACAAAATGGTTCAGGAAAGATAGCTATAGGGACCAGTGGTGAAGGTTCCATACAACTCGATTCCTACCGGCTTCCCTTTGAAAAATGGCACAGTCTGTATTCTATAGACAAATAATATAATCACATTAAAGATATGTAGTCCGGCTTACTTCTTGCAAAAATTGACTCGTCGCCACTGATAGGGACAATACTGAAATTAAATGATGCTCTAGTTAATCTATACAAATAAATAAAATCGATGTGTCTGTTTGTAATATCAAAATAACAGCTTTTTACTGAATGCATATGAAAGTATATACTGTACGTATAACAAAAATACATTTTTTTCAATTTTTGTCCGTCTGTCTGTCTGTCGGTCTGTTTGTTCCGGGTAATCTCCGAAACGGCTAGACCGATTTTGACTGACTCTTACTGGCAGATAACTGATGTTATAAGGTCTAACATAAGCTATTTTTATTTTAGAAAAATAAGTAGGAGTCCGAGCAAAAACATTAAAACCCTTGAAAATAACAAAATTCGATTAAAAAGGGAAGTAATATTTTTTTTATAATAATTTCACGCGAACAAAGGTCGCGGGCAACAGCTAGTTTTAAAATAACGTCCACAATACATACTTGGTGCATTCTCTACGAGTATAACCCTGGATCCAATCACAGCACACACAAAATGACAAAACAAAAATATTGTAGTCCACAAATTCATTTTCACAACACTTTTTCATTTGCATCATCCAATAAATCCAATAAATGCACTTTTATTCACCACACTTGCATTCAAAGTATTCATAATTGTTATTAATCGAATAAACAACGTTATTGTTATTCAATAAAAATAACAACGCACTTAATTCCCGTTCCAACTTCGAATTTATTCAAAATTATATCTTAAAGCCATTTTAAAATTCAAATTCCGCGATTCTTTTATTTCGATATTAATTGAATAACAACTTTTTTATTTTATTAATTGAATAATTGTTGTAAATTAACGAGTTTTTGTTATAAAAAATGTATGAATGTTTGTTTATGGGTCAATGAGATCGCGCCGCGTAACATAGTGCAACTGAACAGAAGCATTGTCTGCTATAAGCTTATATGTGAATGGAAAATTGAGTGTAGAATTGTGTGGATGAGACCTTTGGTTGAACAATGGGATGATAAAACAACTTTGTAGGAGAAGAAGCTCTGTCTGTGTCTATAGGTGTTCATGAGTGGAGAAAACTAGACGGGGTGCTAAAATTATGACATACTTTATTTGACAATAATGTAAATAATGGTGGTAAATTGCACTAAGAAACGCTATGTACGTGATGTCGCACGACAAGTAATACAAATGTAACAAAACCTCTTTAAACTAGTTTCTTACTTTTTAAAAATCTTTATTTAGTATTTAAATAAAGAAGATGTGAACAAACCCTCCCTGGTTTGTTCACATCTTCTTATTTTATTGAAACTAAATACTGCGCTAGGCCAGCTCAACGGTTCAAGGTCAAAATGTTATCACTGACGTGCATATTGTACTCTAATTTCAAACCTTGCTTTTCTAGCTTAGGAGTACAGTATACTTATACTGTACAGTTTCAACTCAATAAAGCCAGTGCTACGGCTGACATTATTGAGTGAACCAAACAAGGCTCATTAGTCCCAATTACCAGTTTTATTTGGAACAGCAAAATTTTATCGAAATTCGATAAGCTTTTTTGGTGTTGTTGAGTAATAAAAAAATGATTCGAATGGTTTGGATTTCATTTAAGAAATGCGCAATTTCGTTTAGGAATTCAAGACAACGAATGGAGTCGTGCCGTACACCTACTTTTGCCTCCAAAACACCATCATTTTAAGGTTCTGTCCCCAAAAGATTCTGCCTAACGTAGGTACCAGTTTCGCACTATTACCAAACCAACACCTTCTGTTAATGTCATGTCAATGGGCTGTATTTGTAGAACCACAGGACATTTTAACTATTTTCTCGATCAACTCACACTTATTTTTTTTTATGTATCAAACCATATGGGGCTTATTACAAAACATGAGTTTCAAATTTAAAATGGTTCTGTTTTAAACTTACCAACCATGTACGCAAAACCACACTGCTCTCCAAAACACAAATTGCTAAAGAGGGACTGGGCTAACCATATTTGCCGTATGCCCGACGAGCTGTGGGCCAAAATTACCACGATGTGGAGACCTGACACAGCCAGAAGGTAACGCGGTAGACCTCGCAACAGATGGCGGGACGAGCTGGACAAAACCAACTACCAGTTCAGACCAGATCCAAATTTGTCGATCCAGGGGCCAATGTGGACCATATTGGCCCCTGGATCGAAGAATTTGGATGACATGAGGAGAGGCCCTAGCCCATCAGTGGGATGACACAGACTAGCAGTAACTTTAAGAGGCCAAACCTGATTTTCGAATAAACTATTTTGTAATAGGCCAAACTAGGGCTCATGACTCATCCCAAAAGGACACTTACAGAGCCTCCGTCTAAATGGGTTAGGTTGGGTTAGAACTGTGAGCAACCACGACATATCCAAGTTGAGCGCATTGTAATTGATTTATTTAGGTTAGAGTATCTTGACGCGATAAACCAGTAAACCGGTTTGGCCTAGGGTAAACTAGTTTGGCCTGAAATCGAGTTTGGCCGGTAACAGTTAGGAATTGGTTTACAATGAGTTGGCATAAGTTGAAACAATTAATTAAATAAGTAATTCTATTTTAAAAAGTCATATCCACACAACTCCAACGGCGTGTTGATTACATCTGATAACTTTGGCAGCCGGCCTATTGTCTCGAAAAAAGGATTATTTGAGACAAAAAGCCTAATATATCCTACCATTGTGACTCCCATGAGAATATTTAACATAATATCATGGTGTTTTTAATGGTTTGTGTTTATTAATGCACGCAAATGGTGGCGTTTTGTTTGGTTTATGAGGTTAGGGATATTTTACAAGGAGCGACTGCCTATCTGACCTCCACAACCCAGATAGTACTGGGTAAAAGGAACGATTCCCCCTTGGGAAGACTTCAGGCCACTGACTACCTGTAACGACTGTCAAAGATCTAAAATTGACAGCCGGAACCAACGGCTTAACGTGCTTTCCGAGGCACGGGGGAAACTCGGTATGTAATGGGTGGTCACCCATCCACGGACCTAGGCAAGCACGGCTTAACCTAAAGATCGACCTGAGCAGCTGTTGTTATGTAGCCACGAGCTCCTCATAGCTACAAGAACAATACTAATCACAAGTGAAGCCTGCACAAAAAACGTCAGATCTCAGTTGAAGTTAAAGGCTTCCGTGTAATTCAACAAATTGTGTCTATCCGGTACTCGCCTAATGTACTGACGTTTTAAAAGTAATTTATTTGTTAGGGATCCGTGAGGGTTATAGAAAAACCGGCCAAGTGCGAGTCGGACTCGCGCACGATTGTTTCCGTACCATTATCTATAAAAACGGCAAAAAAAAATCATGTCTGTTGTATGGGAGCCCCACTTAATTTTTTTTCTCTTTTATAGGATTTGTTGTTATAGCGGCAACTGAAATACAACATCTGTGAAAATTTCAACTGTCTAACTATCACGGTTCATGAGATACAGGCTGGTGACGGACGGACAGACAGACAGCGGAGTCTTAGTAATTCTTTTTAGGGTCCCGTTTTACCCTTTGGGTACGGAACCCTAAAAACGAAGTACTGAAAAACAAAATAGTTGCCAATCGAGCGACATAGTACAAAAAGTACTACAGCGCCATCTACGTCACAAATGAAGGACTAACATCAAAAACCTAAATCGCACAATTTAAGTAATCCACGACTTCCCCCCTTTTGCTATGGGGGATTAAGAATTTTACACCCTATTCTTTGTATATACAAAGTACAAATTGCTAACAGAAAGTCTAACATCCGTATCTATAGTCAAGTCTACCATTTTTGTGTGCAACAGACAAGATTTTGAACAAAGTAAGAACCAAACTAATACGTTAAGTTAGTAAGTTACGAAAAGTTAGAATTCTTCGCTTTGCTTTCTTTGACGGTTCTTAATTCAAACTTATACTGTCACTTACGGGATATCTTCCGTGATTGTTCATGATTTTGAGCGTCGTCGCGTATCGGGAGCTCAATATCATGAACAATCACGGAAGATATCCCGTAAGTGACAGTATAAGTTTGAATTAAGAACCGTCAAAGAAAGCAAAGCGAAGAATTCTAACTTTTCACAGTTCTAACTTCAAGCAATTAGAATAAAAATCGTAACTTAAGTTATTACTTTTACTCAAGTATTTACTTTGACTTGAATATACTCGTAGATACGGGTGTTAGTGTTTACGTTTCTAACTGCATACTTTCATAACTCTTTACACCTAGCCACACTGTGCGTTGTCTATGAATGAATGAACGAATTTAGGAAATTTGTGATTAAATTAGCCTGATTTGAAGTTCAACTAAAACTGACTTTTGATTTTAATATTTCCCATACAGGGTGAATTTTCCAAGTGGGCGTGGATGGCCTAATCCGAAACTATGAGGAATAGCGAAAAATGCTCAAAGGAGTCTCGAACCCGATTTTGGTGAAAACTAAAATTGCATCATTCGATTTTTGAAAAATCAATACAGCCAGGAATCGAACCCATTAATTTTGGAAAAAAACACACACTGTATTATGACACCATTCGATAGTGTCGCTAATAAGGATCAAATTCTGAGAAGTAATGACATACGCTTCGTTCGATTTCTTCAGTTCGATTCCTGGCTAGGAATATTGATTTTTCAAAAATCGAATGATGCCGTTTTACTTTTCATCAAAATCGGGCTCGAGAGTCCTTTGAGCATTTTTCGCTATTCTTCATAGTTTCGGATTTGGCCATCCACGCCCACTTGAAAAATTCACCTGTATATTGACAATTATGAATAGTTGAGTTTATTGGTTAAAGTCTACTATCACTTGGCTGATAATGACAAAATGACATATAATTATGAGAAATATAATACGGAACCCTACGCAAGTCTCAAAGTGAACCTTACGATTTTTTACTTCAAAACAATGAGACTAAACTTTTAAAACATTCATCCTTGATGACTACGATAGATAGTCGTCTTAACAAGCTATTTGTTTTTTTTTTATTATGGAATCTCACACCTACCTAGGTTATTTAGATTCCCTATAGCTTATGCATAATCAGCCTATAATGTTCCCACTGCTGGGACACACAGCCTCCTCTCTATGAGAGGGAATAGGCTATATAATCCACCACGCGAGCCAAGTGCGGGTTGGTAGATGTCACATGTCTTCGAATGTTTGGTTCTAGGACATGCCGGTTTCCTCACGATGTATTCCTTCGCCGTTTTTGAGAGCAGTGGTGATGAAATAAATTACACAAAGTAATGCGCCTGCCTGGGTTCGAAGCCACGACTTACTGTTCGGAAGTCGGGGCCGCCACCACTGGGCCACCGCTGCTCTCTAGCGTTTAGAAAACCTATCATCATTATCTGCTTCGCCTTTTCCCAACTATGGAGTCGGCTTCCAGTCTAACCGGATGCAGCTGAATACCAGTATTTTACATTGAACGACTGCCTATCTGACCTCCACAACCCAGTTAGTACTGGGTAGTACACCCCTTGTTAAGATTTATCTTATATCAAGCGTTGTAATTATTTCCTGCCGCGTTGATCCAGTAGTTGCAAGAGCGACTGCTGAGCATGACGTCCCTGGGTTCGATTCCCAGGTCTAGTAAAGTTTTATTGAGGTTTTCCAGCAGGAATTTCTCAGTAGTAGCCATACAGTTTAGATTTGTGCCCGGTAGATGGAAAAAGGTTCGCCCCCTATTACATGGGACTTAAACATAACTGGCGGAATGTGGGTGTACTATTAGATACACGTCTGCCTTACCCTTACAGGTTTAAAAGCGTGATTTTATGTTATATTATGGAATTATTTGTAGACGACACCTTACATGAATCTGTACAAATAAATAAAATTGAAGTGTCAGTTTGTTATATCAAAATAACAGCTTTTTACTGAATGCCTATGAAAATATATACGGCACTTAAAACAAAAACACATTTTTTCAGTTTTTGCCTGTCTGTCTGTCGTTCTGTCTGTGTGTCTGTTTGTTCCGGCTGATCTCCGAAATGGTTGGACCGATTGTGACGGGACTTTTACTGGCAGATAGATACTGAACAATTATAAGCTCTAACACAGACAACACTGAAAACGGGACATTTACCATGTTTACTATTTGCGCCATATGTATAAATAAATCCAAATTCTGCTCTACAGAAATTTCTGCTGGTTTAACGCAATAACTTAGCTAACCCCGGAATTGAACCTGGGACCTCTTGCTTAGCACTGGCGCTTGTGACCGACCACAACATCAATGAGACAGTCCAAAATAAAGATCATTTTTAATAACTCACAATCCAAGTTCCTACCCTTGCCAGTTAGCAGCAAGTCTTCCTATCATTGTGCCGTCTAAAGCCAAGGCTCCAACACAATGGCCAAGATAAATGATAACACAGCTCTCTTACATCATTCTACACAATTTTTGTGAATTACCGACACGCTTAATTTAGATCGAGCGATTCTGTTTTGTTTATTTTTCTGTTAAATACAGGGAAGCTTTTATGCTGTGGAATTCAAAAGAATGAATAAGATTACCTCTGATTTTTCGGATTCATGTGGGTATTTTATAATTATCACTTATTTCGGCGGAGGGAAACATCGTGAGGAAACCAAACCAGCATGCCTGAGATATTTCTCGACGACATGTAAAGCCAAGTCAGATGCCCATGGGCGGCATACAAACTTTAACACCAGGTTAGGCACTAACCACACGAAAAAGAAAGAATGAGTTAAGCTGATGGTCCCGGCTGTCGTTCTAGTCTTTGAGAGTCTTTACGGGAGTCAGAACCGAATGTCTGACCACCACCTACCGTGCCATCTCCTCACCAACCTTAGTTGACTGATAGAGAATGCCTAATATAGTTAATTTAGTTTAGATAAAAGTAAAAGTAAAAAAGTAAAAAGTTTTTATTTTGGAACATATACAAGGCACAGTTACAAAGAAAACGATGATAGCTACAAAAGTTTATAACTGTGT
This sequence comes from Eurois occulta, assembly GCA_950022335.1. Classification (NCBI taxonomy): domain Eukaryota; kingdom Metazoa; phylum Arthropoda; class Insecta; order Lepidoptera; family Noctuidae; genus Eurois; species Eurois occulta. Next base: position 6,993,644 of record OX465506.1, read on the forward strand.
CGCAGCTACCAACGCCCAACCAAACAAGAAAACAGTTGTTCCAGACCTTAATAATAAATAGTGTATAACCAAAGTAGAAAAGCAGGGGTGAGGTGCGGGAGAGTGTGTGTGGGTGGGTATGAGGGGGTATGTGTAGGTGAGTGTCTGTGAGTGCTTGTGTAGAGTGTGGGGGTGTATGTGTGTGTGAGTGAGGGTTAGAGTGTGTGCCAGTGTTTAGTGCTAAGTTTCCACAATTTTTTCAGTAGCGTCATATGCCAATGATTTCAACCACTCAGTCAACTTCCTTCTCAAGAGACTGCGGGGTAGATGATAAATATTTAGAGTCTTATTTAAGTTGTTATAGAGCCTGGGGCTGATAAACCTGAAATGTCTTCTCGCTACTGCTGTTCCACAGGGTAAATATTTGCAAACTCTGTCAGAGAGGCGTTTTGCAGTACTGTAATTTGGGTCGTAGTGAATTTGTTTGTGTTTTCGGAGTACAGTCTGTAGTACGAAGAGCTGCCTAACTGTGAGGACCTTACATAGAGAATAGAGGTCAGATGTCGGAAAGCGGATAGGTTTCTTTGATAGGACCTTTAGTACGGCCCTTTGCGCCCTTTCTAGACGTAGCATGGTAGTTTTGTGCGCTCCACCCCACGCGGTCACGCAATATCCAAGGACTGATTGAGCGAGCGCAAGGTAGACTGTTATCAGGCATTTGAAGTCAGCAACCCCCCTAAGTTTTTTAAATATATAAATTAATCTTCGCACTCGTTTTACTGTACTGTCAATCTGTTTTTTCCATTTAAGGAGATTGTCGATGATTACTCCAAGATATTTAATGTTGTCAGTACGTTCAATAGGTGTACACTTGCAAGTAGAGAAATCATTAAGTGTGCAAGCGTGAGCTTTAATTTTGAGGGAACTGGGGGGCTGGCTTAAAATGCCCGGGGTAAAGGGTATGAACTTGCTTTTGCTGATATTTAGCGTGAGGAGGTTTGTATTTAACCAGTACATAACCATACTGAGGGCCATCTCCGCCTTATGGAAGGTATCAGACCAGTTCTTGCCGTGAATTATTAGCGCTGTGTCATCGGCATATGCGATGATTTTACAGTTTATAGGAGACAATTTGCAGAGTTCATTCACATAAATGAGGAAGAGAGTAGGTCCAAGGACACTACCCTGAGGCACACCGAACGTAACCGACTCCTCTTTGCTAATAAAGGTTTCAATTTTTACTACCTGCTGGCGGTCAGTCAGATAGCTGCGGAAGATATCGTTAGCAATACCGCGAATTCCAATGCTATCTAGCTTGGAAAGTAGTAAGGGAACAGAAACGGTGTCAAATGCTTTGGATAAATCTAGGAAGATGCCAACAGTTTTTTGTTTATTATTTAGATGGCCAATTATTGTGTCTGTGAGCTCCAGAACTGCATCCTCCGTAGATTTTCCGGCTCTGAAGCCAAACTGATTGGAAGCTAAAATATTATTTTTTGTAAGAAAATTCACAAGTCTGGAGTTAATAATTTTTTCGAAAATTTTGGACAAGGTAGTAAGGACGGATATAGGTCTGTAGTTAGAGACACCGTCCCTGTCCCCAGCTTTGTATATAGGATGAACCATCGCGGTCTTAAAAACGTCCGGAAAAACACCTGAGGAAAGGCACAGATTAAAGATGTGTACTAAAATGGGAATTATAGTGTGTCTAGTAGCCTTTACAACGGACGACGGGATACCGTCATAACCAGCAGCACATTTATCTTTTAGATTTAGGATAATTTTTTCCAATTCATCACTGTCCACGTCATACAGAACCATAAAAGTATGTCGACACAATGTTTTGACATCCTGAAATACTCAAAAAACTTTGATTCATCATCTATCAGATGTTTATATAGGGTGGCGAACTCTCCTTGTTCTTCTCTTTTCCTCCACGCGTTATGAACCCATTTCCTACTTCTCACGTAAAATTCTTTCGTCTTCATCTAATATTAAAGCAATTGCTGCTAAGAGATCACAGGATCTTGAATATCGAGGCATTTTACAAACACGTCAAACTGCTGCAAAGTACTAAAAATCACTGCACGCGTCGCGTGGGTACAGACATGTATGAATAGCACGTCACGGAACGGTACGGTACGGAACTGTCGGTCACGTGTCGGCACTGTTGTGTGGACATGGAACAGCCCAGTTATTGAGTGGAAGACTGGTTGCCAGCCATTCGGGCTTCTGACTGAAAGGTCTAAGAATGAATGTTGATGGGTCCACGGACCCCTCAGAATCTGTGGTTGTTATTATTTAGTTACGTCACGAGCCCTTATCTAACACACGGAACTTTTCTACTGACAAGAGTAGATGTACTTTATATTGGTTTTCACAAAAACTTTGACTTCTTACTACTATTATAAATGAGAAAGTTTGGATGGATGTTTGTTTCTCTATCACGCCAAAACGGCTGAACGGATCTGGGCGAAATTTGGCACAGAGATAGATTAAAGTCTAGAATAACACATACAGTACTTTTTTCTCACTCATACACATCAAAATATCCACGCGAACGAAGTCGAGGGCAACATCTAGTTTTTTTTTTATATAAAACTAGATAAAGTTGATGAACACCGCAACAAACTCAGAGAGCACAGTGTCTTCTGAAATCCAGACATAATCTTGCTAAAGTCAGGTGAGGACCATGCAGGTTGGTTTCTGGGACGGACTCTTTATGAACGCTTTGAGTGAACCTGCCAAGTCAGTGCACACATGTGTCAGTTATCGTTTAGCTCCACTACAAAGAGATTTAAAAGACTATAGAGCAGACAGAGAATATTGAAAACAAAATTGATTTTGACACACGAATGCTACCTGACAAGCGGTCGTGTGCCACTAGACAGAACAGTTTGGTTACTAAGTAGTAACAAGAATTGGATTACGATTTCTTTCGTCTTATCCCCTCTATTGCTCGTCAATTTGAATGTCTACTCCACTCAGAATACATCTATCTAAACCTCGAAGTATATAGAAATCACTACAGCAACAAGTAACATATTATTTTCTCAACCCACCATGAAAATAACTCTATCCAAATTATAAAACGAAGACTTCTTAATTTTTTATAGATTTTTAAAACAAAAGACAATGGCGAAGGCCGCCACAAATGGCTGTATGATATAACTTTAACAATAAGTTTCGTACACAATGATTCAAAGAATCTTGATATCTGATCTCTATCTGGTGTGGTTTGGTGTGAGGAGAAAGATGAAGCGATATTTGTTGGGATTTTTTAAGTAATTAAATGACAAACAAACCAAAACCCATCCATATACAACATTTATTCCATAACATGTACACAGCTGTTCCTGTATCTGCCGCCATGTTGTATTGCTTGTCAAGTTGTTTTTTTTTTCGATTTTTTTACAAATCTTTTGCCGGGTCGATAAAATAAAGCATTGTTTCCCTCATTTCGATATGTGCAGATTATAAAGACTCACACTGTATACAGTTGATTCGGATGATTTAAAGTAGATTGAAGGTTATTTTGAAGTGGTCAAATAAATAATTCAAAATCATTATGTATAGCTTCTCGGCCGGTCTTTAATTTACACTAGCTACGAGAAAATAGCACGGGACAATGACAAGAAATTATAATGATGTTGATGAAGCCATTAATACTGAACAAGTTATGTAATCCATTAGTTCCATAGTTACTCTGTTTCCTCAAAGAATCACAAACATAGAAATGGTTATTTCGCTAATAACTTGTCCCAGACCCAAATAGTAAATTGCAAACGGTAGGCCTGGGCAAATTGTTTAGACCTTCCATTATGCGCCATTATTGAGTAAAAACTTAAAGTATCGGCCGGACGGAGATGATATACAGCATAACTATGGAAATGACCTTCAAGTTAGGAACGGAAAAACGGCTAAGTGAATTGAATCTTATGATCTTCTTCTTGAGGCTGAAGTTTAAGATCACTCGAGATCAGGAGGCCACAATAAGTAACAGCATCAGTAGCGTTCATTACATAATGGATCCCATGAACACAGGGGAGATGGCATCATCTTCATATCAGTCCGGAATCACCCACTGCTGGGTATAGGCTTCCCCTGTCTTCTGCTACACCTCCAGGTTCTATGCGTCCCTTATCCAGGTGTTTCTTGCGATTTTGAAGATACGATGTAAACTTGACTTCGAATTTTCTATTCGTTTGTTTTGACCACGTGACTTAACGTTGAGATGACGTCATTCCTATACATTTGATTCGTTTTCTATTAGCGTTAACGATTGTAGATTGTCAACTTGACTAAGCCTGCTGGTTTCTTTGGTCTAACCAGTTAAATTGTTTCTCTGGGACTTCGTCGAGCTTCACTGTTTCGGCGCTTTCCTGGTGATCGCCACTTTTGATTCTGGCTTTCAGGAGTTACAGTGGTTTGGGAATAGTGTGGCGGGTTTGGCCTAACATGGCCACCACTCAGTCAAAACCTTGCTCCGTTGGCCACTTCCGGTGAGATGCTATGTTAAGTAATAATCATCAGTGTTGCAGCGTCGGTAATGACTTTCCACAAGACAAGACACCTCAATAAATTTTAGCACATTTACACCATCTATCTGAACCCTTAGGTACCTGACCATAATTCCATGAGCATAACACTTAACTACCCAAAGGATGATACCACTTACAGCTCCACAAAAAGCTTCAAATGACATAATACGCTCAGCCTTCAGCTGACCATCATGGCTGCTACACATCTACGCGTGACACGGTTTGAGCACCATTATGTTAGGTTCACGGAATTTGGGCATTATCTTTGCGGTCTTTTTCAATTTTGGTATGAGTAATGTCAATGTCATATTGCAGTTTAACTATCTCGTCTATTGTGGTGGGGGATTTGAGGAAGTTCTGTAATAACTCTAAAATGTCTCGCTGATGGTGGCGGATGTGTCGGGTCATTTAGTTCCCTTCAATATGGTCGATTTGAATGGCGCTGATCCATGCGTCATGTTCGCGAACGGGCGCTGTCAGTTGGGACTGGTCATCTCTTAGCTGCCACGGATTATTTTAAATACTTTAGTTTTAAATTGTTGGTTTAATATTTTACTCTGGACGCTCTTAATGTGCACTTCTTCATACATCGTTCTCACATATATGTATAATCTCAACATGAATGATGTAACCAAGATTTTGTAACAATATTTTGATTTAAAAGAGTGTCCATGGAGTTTCTTGCCCATTCTTCTCCATAGAGATCTACGCTTTGGAATGTGCAACTACAGTACTTTCTCAAGTTATTATGCCTTGTGACGGTAACTTCGCTTTTTTCTATTATTTGGAATGCAAAAGTGCCTTTAATGGTCTAATTGAAATAAATGCTTGAGTTTTTTTGAGAATGCAGTTGCAGTCTTAATAGGAGTACCTACGCTAGACAACACGATTCAGAGCTGATTCTGGTCGATTTGATTGTCTCACATTCCACCTCTCCTCTCTGCTTTGCAAATACAGTGCTAGAATAGAAATAGCTTCAGTAATGACGGACGGAATAGATAGGTAGGAGCTTATTTTCATCATTTCCCGGTCACAGCATAACCTGGGTTGGGATATCATCAACTGCCTAGCCTTTTCCCAACTACGTTGGGGCCAGCTTCGATGACGAGTAATAGAGAAGTATGGAAGTAGAAGACATGCTGCGCCAACCCCGAATAAATTGGGACAAGCTTCCAGTCTAACCGGATGCAGCTGAGTACCAGTATTTTACATGGCGCGACTGTCTATCTGACCTCCACAAACCAGTTAGTACTCTAACACGGTACCCCTTGCAAAGGCTGGTTGTCAGAATTTCGGGCCACTGACTAACTGTTACAACTGTCAGAGATCTACAAAAGACAGCCGGGATCAACGACTTAACGTACTTTCAGAGGCACGGAGGAAACTCAGTATGTTAAGATGGTCACTCATCCACAGTCCGACCAGGCAAATGCGGCTTAAACTTGCCTGTGCGGCTGTTATTATTTAGCCACGAACCCCAAGCTCGGACATAGGAAACTTTATTTATACGCGTCCAGCCCTTGCTTACCACAACGCCACCTATCGGGTCCAAAACTATATCTAATGTAGCCTATATTTTAAGTTAAGGTGAATGCTCCAACCAGCCCGCGAAATTCAAAATTTCATGTGTTTTTTGCAATTTGCAGGCCAGTGCTAGGTTGTATGTTGATTAAAATATTATTCGCGGCTGTAAGACGTATGTAGTTACAGAATTATAATCATCAAAATCACCAATACAACCCTCCAAGTTCATAAAGGCGTAGGAACAAAAAAAAAACAGAAAAAGTCATTCCTACAGCTTTATGAACTTAGAGCGTTTTGTTGATGATTATAATTCTGTAACTACATATGTCTTACAGCCGCGAATAATATTTTAATCAACATACAACCTAGCACTGGCCTGCAAATTGCAAAAAACCCAAGAAATTTTGAATTTCGCGGGCTGGTTGGAGCATTCCCCTTAAGCATCTAGCAGTAGAGCGGTGAAATCTGCGTTCAAATCTATGCAGTAGTTTTTGCGTGATGCGCGTACAAACATACAGACAGAAAGACAGACAGACAAAAATTCTAAAACCTGTTGTTTTGGCTTCTGTTGCTCTTATAAAGACGGGGGGTCTTTATAAGAGCAACAGAATATACATATATAGGGCTGCGGGACTGTTCGAAAGAGATACCGCGGCCCTGGAACATAAAGGGCCAATGAAGGAACATGGGTGGTTTTTAGTCAGTAAGAGTCTGACACTCCCTTCCGCTCCGCCCAGAGCGGGAGGAGTCATTTGATGATTTCCCACCCTCCAAAAAAAAAAAAATATATATATACATATATTTATAAATATACATATATTTATTTTTCAATATCTTCAATGTACAGACATCGGCCTGTTACAATTTTATTATATGTAGGTATTGAGATGTCAAGGTAATGTTGGCGTACCTATCTAAGTATCTATATTAATATTATAAAGAGGTAAAGTTTGTGAGGTTGTGAGGTTGTAGGGGGTAATCTCTGGAGCTGCTGAACCGATTTTGAAAATTCTTTTACCAATAGAAAGCCACGTTATTTGTGAGTGTCATAGGCTATATACTAACCCGGAGAATGAAAAGACTTTTTCGTGGTAGTAGAAAAAACTTTCGAAAATGTTTACCGCCCAACGAAGTGGGGTCAGCTAGTTTTGTGGTTTTGTCAACACGTCCTATGCATTCGGCAAACACTAATGTGTTTCCATCCAATTCACTCATAACAAGCTACTTTATTTAATCCACATTATCAAAACTAAGGCCAGTTACCATATTAATGACCTTTTTGTAAATGCCCAAAATGCGTCACTTACAACCTCGGTTACTGCTTCCATTGTTTTTAACCGCCATCATGGTTTTGTATCATTTACATCTGAATGTATGTAGTTTCATGACCTTACTCTCCCATGGTCGGTACTGATTGTTTAATGGTATGGGGTTCATCAAATTGTGTGTGTTAGGTGTTAGATTATCTAATGTTCTTATGTAGGTACGTAGGTAAATTAATTTAGGCTTGGATTCCTGTGATTTTGACGGGAGATACTGGCAGATAGTTGATGTTGTAAGATAAGATAAGATAATATTTATTTGCTTAAACATGTGTCATACATACAAGTAAATACATGCATGCAAGATGGCAACAACATTATTAGGTACAGGCATGTTTGCCACATGATGTGACGTGCAAATATCAAAAAAAATAGTTATTAATTAAAGCATTCTCTTAAAATAACAATACATTAAATCATTAAAGAATAATAATAATATTGTAATAAATTTAAAGTAACTAAAATCACATAGAATCTCAAAAACAAAAATAAGTTATTAGGATTGTTACACAATTATCATGTCAATACACAATAAAAAAATAAAATAAAATAAAAATAGAAATCATTAAACTAACAAATTGTAAATTAACAAACACATTATAATCAAATCAAATAAGCTAAATATTATGTCAATACAAATCTTTCCTCTAGGAACTCGTAAGGAGTAACTAAAGACGACTTGTATTTAAGAAAAAGGATTAGGGTTTCCGTGCAAAAAAAATCCGTGTTTATATATTAAACTAGCTGTTGCCCGCGAATTTCGTTCGTGTAAAATTATTATTCAAAAAAATGATACTTACTTCCCTTTTTCAATCGTATTTTGTTACCAATTTCAAGGGTTTTAATTTTTTGCATGGAATCCTAATTATTTTTCTAAAATAAAAGTAGCTTATGTTTTATGTAGCTTATGTTTTATGTTTAGATATTATAACATCAGCTATCTCCCGTCAAAATCGGTCCAACCGTTTCGGGGATTAGCCGGAACAAACAGACAGACAGATAAAAATTGAAAAAACATGTGTTTTTGTTATAAGTATCGTCTATACTTTCATATGAATTCAGTAAAAAGCTGTTATTTTGATATTACAAACAGACACTTCAATTTTATTTATTTGTTTAGATGTATAGATATAGATGTATAGATGGGCCTACTCTTAAGTCAAGAGAAGGCCCATCTATACATCTATTTATATACATCATCCTAGTCCAGATAGGGTGATATGTGATGTGATTCAAATAGGGAAGTAATAAATAAATAATATCTTAGGACATCCAACACACCGCCATCTGATCCCAAACTAGGCAGAGCCTGTACTATGACAACCAGACAACTGATAGACATAAAATACATACATATTATAGATAAATTACACACCCAGATACAGAAGAAATAATCGTACTCATCGCACAAAGATTTGTCCTGTGTGGGAATCGAACCCACGACCTCCGTTCTAGCAGTCAGGGTCACTAACCACTAGACCAACAGGCCAGTCAATATTTTTATACTTATTTCACGCAAATGAAAATCGCGGGGAACAGATAGTAAAGCAAAAGTAACCTTATCTTTTGACGACAAAGTATGCATTACGATTCTGCATGACAAACTACAATCATTTGTTTGAATACTATTCGACTAATTTACACTGCAGGCCAAAAAAAGCTTCCGTATTCTTTCAATAGTTTAAATTAATTGCGTATTGTTTTTATGCCAGTGTGTTGATGGTTACAGACCGTTGCTAAATATGTTTGATTGTTAGTTTTGCTGTTTGCAATGTTGTTTGGCATTTTTTTAAACATTTGCCAGTAGCGAGAATTACTAGTCGTTGCATTTGCAGACATAAATACCACATAGATACTCAAATACTTCACCCATAGCTTGTCGATGTTCCACACATTCGCACGAAGCGATTTATTACATCTTTTATTATGCTTCCATGGAGTGCCTTCCCTGCCTTTTTTTTTTTGGATGGGAACTTATCAAATGACTCCTCCCGCTCTGGGTGGAGCGGAAGGGAGTGTCAGACTTTTACTGACTAAAACCCATCCATGTTCCTTCTTTTGCCCTTTGTATTCCAGGGCCGCGGTATCTCTTTCAAACAGTCCCGCAGCCCTGGCAGGCATCGGCCCTAGCGGGCCCCTCCTGTTTGCTGGCATCTCTTTGAGGCGCGCGTCGAACACGAACGCGCCGTCGACACGGCCTGTCGTCATAAGACGGACGGACGGCGACGGGACGTGATCACGTGAGGTTCTCGGAATTCCCTGCCTGCGTCGATGTTCCCAAGTTCATATCACCCCAATCTATTTAAGTCGCGACTTAATAGATTTCGTTTGGGTTAGTTCGTTCCATCGTAGACCATCATCTCTGTCCTCAGGACAAGTTTGCAGTCAAGAGTAGGCCCATTTAATATTAAAAAAAAATACTCGTATACGTAAAAATATTTTTTGTTTTTTCAGAATTTTGTTTTGCGACTCGTAGCGCGGTAACCGATTGTTTTGGGTACTGAACCATTCTGGGTATCATCTAATTAAACCAACGCTGTATATCATCCGCCTAAAGCAGTCCACTGCTGAAGGTCTCAAACCCCATTGTCTCATCATCAACTGCTAGCCTTTTCCCAACTATGCTGGAGTCGACTTTCTGTCTAGCCGGATGCAGCTGAATACCAGTACTTTGCAAGGAGCGACGCAAATCAGTATACCATGCATTTTTTTCTTGTGTGAATTAAACGGCGCGGACTTGAAACACAACTGGCGTAATGTGGGTGTTAGAGAAGGGTTTATGGTATAAAACCATACAGTGCGAACCTCTTCGCGTGCTCTGGTTCATGAATAGTGATGTTAGTAGAAAACTGATTGTTGTTGCCCTTAGACTCAGATCTGGACACATTCCATACAAAAAATTTGCCTTCATGATGAAGAAAATCGCTTCACCCAATTTGTGAGGAATGTGGAGTTGTTGAGGACCTACAACATTTATTGATGGAATGTGTCCACTAAGAGTCTAGTAGAAATAATTTAGTAAGGTCCCTGAATTTGAACAGAACTGATGTAGGCGTGTTCCATACAATTTTATCCCAACCAAATGGCGACAATGCGAAAGGTTTGTTTAAATTAATGGCCCACGTCTTGTGAAAACTATGTAAATTGTAAAAAAATAAATTGTTTAGGATACGATGGGACTGACGTAGATACTCTATGCGTAAAAGCCCCTATAAATAAAAAAAACCGGCCAAGTGCGAGTCGGACTCGCGCACGAAGGGTTCCGTACCATTATTTATAAAAACGGCAAAAAAATCATATCTGTTGTATGGGAGCCCCCCTTAATTTTTTTTTTTTTTAATTTTTAGTATTTGTTGTTATAGCGGCAATAGTAATACATCATTTGTGAAAATTTCAGCTTTCTAGCTATCACGGTTTATGAGATACAGCCTGGAGACAGACAGACAGACAGACAGACAGACAGACAGACCGACAGACAGACAGACAGACAGCGAAGTCTTAGTAATAGGGTCCCGTTTTACCATTTGGGTACGGAACCCTAAAAAGAAAAAAAAAAGAAATGTGGGTGTATTAGAGACACTTCTGCCTTACCCTTCGAGGATTACAGGCGTGATTTTGTGTGTTTAGCATAAACACATCTTGTCAAACATTTCTACACGTCAATGTGTTGAATCAAGATGGCGCCTTTTCAACAACATTTTTTGTTTGACTGATCCCCAATAGTGCCAAAACAAACTCAGAGTTCATCTTGATTTCTTTTAGAGTAGATTTATAACTTATCATCATAACGTCATAATATCATGCCTGCAATCCACGAAGGGTTAGGCAGAGGTGTACCTAATAGTACACCCACATTTCGACAGTTAAGTTTTAAGTCTTGTTTAAATATTGTATTTTATAGTTAGGGAACTTAATGTAGGAGCTATGATTATTAGATGATACGAGTAATACCTACTGCTAGTTTTTATTTTGAGACCGCGCTATCGCATTAGGTATGCACCTGTAATGATAGTTGTAAGGGAGATTTTCATAAATAAATAAATAAAGTCCCATGCAATAGGAGGCGTCCCTTTTGCCATAAACCAGGCACACACCATGGAAAAACCCAATAACACTTTGACCTACCCGGGAATTGAACCTAGGCCCTCATGTTCAGCACTCAACCACCGAGGCAGTATCTCTTTTATAGTAGTTTTATATCAACACTAGCACTTAGCCCGCGAATTCGTCGGCAAAATTTGATATCTCGGCTAGTTTGCAAGATATAAATATAATTTTAGCCCATGTTACTTCCTGATAATTTAGCTTTCTATTGGTGAAAAAATGGTTAAAATCGATTCTGTAGTTTCGGAGCGTATTCGGTTCAAACAAATAAACTAAAAATCTTTCTTCTTTATAATAATTATTATTACTAGCTGTTGCCCGTGATCTTCGTTCGTGTGAAATGGTTAGGTACTTTCCTTTTTGAATCGAATTTAGTTAACAATTTCAAGGGTATTATTTTAATGCACGGAACCCTAATTATTTGTTTTAATAAAAGTAGCCTAAGTTAGATTTTATAACATCAGCTATCTGCCTGTCTTATCTGGGTACAGGGGGTACCCCAGATGGACTTTTTAATTCCCCCACTACTCGTGGGAACAAAAATGGAAATGAACAACACAAACACAAACAAAAAGGATGCCGAAAAAGGCAAAGGTGAGGAGGTAAGGGATGCGGGGTCGGAGGCCGACGCCGCATCCAGCGATGTGAGCGCGGGAGGAGGCTCAGAGAGCTCCTCCCGCCGCGAGAGGACCAGGACTGCTGCTGCGGAGAACAGCAAGTTCTTCCGCAAGCGGTCCTGGCCGGAGGGCGACCATGGGTCGTCCTCCGAGGGCGAGCTGGCCTCGGCCCGAAAGATCCCCACCAGCAAGCGTGGTGGGATCCGGGGCAAGGGGCGGGGCCTCTCAGCGGCCCAGAGCGCGGCGCGGCTCGCTGAGGAGGGGCGGCACCCGGGGGTGGCCGGCTCGGGCACCTCTGACGAGGCGGATGCAACTGGCGGCTCCGAGGAGGAGCGTAAGTCCAGGTTTGCGGCGGAGGTGGAGGCTGCATTAAAGGTGGTGGCTCACAAAATAAAGCCCTCAACCAAGTTTGCGGCCATACCTGCGGCTTCCGCCTCCATATTGGCGGCAGCGGAGGCCGCTTACGCGAGGCCTCCGTCGGGCGAGGTGGCCAAACTTAGGGCAGAGGTCGCCCGCCTGACGGCTGCCACGGAGCTTCTCCAAAAGGAGAATGGGGAGCTCCGAGCAGGCCTGGCCGGTCTGCGCGAGACCGGCTCCCGCGAGGCGGCCCAAAAGGGGGGCCAGCAGCGACCAAGCCAGCCCTTGCCGGTTGAGAACCAGGTGCTTGCCCTGGTTCGGCAGGAGCTGGCTGCCTTCCAGGCGCGGTTCTCCGTCCTGGAGGGCATTGTCCTGCGCCCCCCGCTTGCAGCAAACAAGGCCGCCCCGGGCCCGAGGGCGGCCTCATATGCAGCTGCGGCTGCCGCCCCCAGATCGGGGCCGTCCAGCCAGCCCTCTGGCAGGGCTGTGTTGGCCCCCGAAAAGCCGGCTCCGGTGAAACCGGCGCCGGTGAAGGGGGCGGTGGCCCAGAAGAAGAAGGGCAAGGCGGTTGCCCAAACGAAGGGCAAGGCGGCGGCAAAGCCGGCGAAAACGCCGGCGCCAGTGGCGGGCCAGCCGCCGCCGCCGCCGCCGCCGCAGCATCGGCAGCAGCGACCGCTCCCCCCGCCCCCGCCCCCTAAGCCAGCCGCGGCCGAAGCCGGGTGGCAGGTGGTCGGGGAAAGGAAGAAGGGGAGGAAAGCGGCCAAAAAGGCCAGGCAGGCGGAGCGGAAGCGCCAGGCCAAGGCGAGAAGCGTCGCGGCTAGGCTCCGCGCCCCGAAGACCGCAGCTGTAGTGATTACACTACAGCCGGACGCGGAAAAGAGGGGCGTGTCCTACCGCGACGTCCTCGCAAAGGCGAAGGCGACGGTGGACCTCAAAGAGCTCGGGATCACCGGGGGTCTCCGGCTTAAAGTCACCGCGACAGGGGCGCGTGTGTTGGAGATCCCTGGTGAAACCAGTGGCACGTCCGCAGATGCTCTGGCTGAAAAGCTCAGAGCGTCCCTAAATGCGGACGAGGCCCGAGTGTCCAGGCCCGTCAGATGCGCAGACCTGCGCATCCTGGGTCTGGACGACTCGGTGACCGAAGAGGAGGTGGTGGCCGCCGTCACCAGGACCGGTGGGTGCCCTGCTGAGCAGGTCAAGGCGGGCACCCTACGTCCGGACCACACGGGCATGCGAACCATGACGGTAAGCTGCCCTGTGACGGCGGTGAAAACTATAGTGGAGGGCCGAAGGCTCCTGGTGGGATGGGTGTCAGCGCAGGTCAAGCTGCTGGAGCCCAGACCTCTGAGGTGCTTCCGCTGCCACGTGGGGCACCACGTGTCGGTGCAATGCACCTCGGAGGTGGACCGCAGCGGCTTGTGCTTCCGTTGCAGTCAGCCCGGTCACATGGCCGCGGCTTGCTCCGCCACGCCGCACTGCGCTGCATGTGCGGTGGCTGGCAAGCCCGCCGATCACCGGGCTGGGAGCAAGGCCTGCGCCCAACCCACCAGGGCCAGGGGGAGAGGTAGGCGAAAGCCCTCCACCACCACCACCCCCACCGTCGCCACCGCCGCAGCCGCCACCACCGTCGCTGCCGCTGCCGCCGCCACCGCCGCCACCGCTGCTACTCCCGCAGCGGGGCCCGCACAGGGGGCCCGGGAGGGGGCTGAAATGGAGTGCCAATAATGGCCCCATTACGCCTCCTCCAGGCGAACATCAACCACTGCGCCTGCGCTCAGGATCTGTTGCTCCAGAGCATGGCGCAGTGGTCGATTAATGTCGCCGTGGTCGCTGAGCCGTACTTTGTCCCACCCAGGGAAGACTGGGTGGAGGACCTAAGCGGCTCAGTGACCATAATTTCGTCGGCCGCCGCCGGTACCCCGACCCTTGAGAGTGTCAGGAAGGGTCAGGGGTGCGTAGCAGCACGGTTCGGGGAGATTGTCGTAGCGGGAGTCTACTTCTCTCCGAGCCGAACTCTCGCCGAGTTCCACAACTCCCTCATGGAGTTGAGTGTCGTCATCGGAGGCCATTCCCTCCCCGTGCTTGTGCTCGGGGACTTCAATGCCAAGAACTTGGCTTGGGGTTCTCGTTGCACGGACGTGCGGGGAAGGATGGTGGAGGACTGGGCTCTGGAGGCAGGCCTGGTCGTCCTAAATCGGGGTTCTGTCCCCACGTGTGTGCGGATGCGGGGCGAGTCGGTGGTGGACATATCGTTCGCTAGCCCCGCTCTGTCACCGCGTGTGCTTGACTGGCGCGTAATGGAGGGGGTGGAGACCTATTCCGACCACCGGTATATCCGGTTCGATGTCTCTGCCCCCTCAAGCGCGCCGGTCCAACAGGCCCCGAGTGGTCCGCGATGGGCGCTGAAGCAGCTGGACCGGGAGCTCCTCCTGGAAGCCTCGATCGTGCAGGCCTGGGTGACACCACCGGGCAGGCCTGCCGATGTCAACAGCGAGGCGGGGTGGTTCCAGGAGGCCATGTCCGAGATATGTGACGTGGCAATGCCCCGAGTCCGGCCAGGAAGCGCCCGGCGTCAGGTGCACTGGTGGTCGCCAGAGCTGACGTCTCTGCGCGAGGCGTGCGTCGCCGCGCGGCACCTGTACGCCAGGCATCGCAGGCTCCGCATCCGTCCTGCGGATGCGGCAGCCATTGAGGCGGAGCTGTACGAGGGGTACAGAGCAGCGAAGACCGCCCTCCAAGAGGCTGTCCAGCGGGCCAAGGATTTGGCCCGCGAGGAGATGCTGGCGACTCTCGACAGAGATCCGTGGGGGCGCCCTTACCAGATGGTGCGGAACAAACTCCGCACCTGGGCCCCCCCGCTGACGCAGAGTCTCCGGCCGCAGCTCGTGGAGGACGTGGTGAGCGCTCTGTTCCCTTCGCGAGGGGAACATCCTCCCCCGCCTATGGCTCCGCCGCTTGCGGTGCCGGAAGCGGACCACGACGACGATGACGACACTCCGGAGGTGACTGGGGTAGACCTGAGAGTGGCGGTAAACCGGCTTAAGGCCAGGAATACCGCCCCGGGACCCGATGGCTTACCTGGCAAAGCCTGGGTCCTGGCCTTGCAGGCTCTCGGGACCCGACTGGAGGGGCTCCTAAGCGCATGCTTGGAGAGAGGCCAGTTCCCGCTTCGTTGGAAGACAGGGAAGCTGGTCCTCATCCGGAAGCCGGGGCGCCCTGCGGACTCTCCGTCCGCATACCGGCCCATTGTGTTGCTCGACGAGGTGGGCAAGCTCTTCGAAAGGGTCATTGCAAACCGCCTCGCCGGGCACCTTGCGGGAATGGGGCCGGATCTTGCGGACAACCAGTTTGGTTTCCGCAAGGGGCGCTCGACGGTGGACGCCATCATGCGCGTGAGAGCCCTCACGACGGGGGCTGCGGTGTCCAGGGGTGGGGTGGTCTTGGCGGTGTCTCTCGACATCGCCAACGCCTTCAACTCCATGCCCTGGAGCTGCATTAGGGAGGCACTCCGGTATCACCGGGTGCCGACCTACCTTCGTCGTGTGGTCGGGGACTACCTGACGGACAGGTACGTCATATACCCTGGTCACAACGGAGAGTGGAACCGGCGAGAGATGTCGTGCGGTGTTCCACAGGGATCGGTTCTGGGGCCGCCCTTGTGGAACATCGGCTACGACTATGTGCTGCGTGCTGACCTCCCTAGCGGCGTCAGCGTAGTCTGCTACGCTGACGACACGCTGGTGCTGGCGCAGGGGAGGTCGCACGAGGCGGCGGCCGAATTGATGACACGCGGGGTTGCGATAGTCGTTGAGAGGATCCGGCAACTGGGTCTCGAGGTGGCGTTGCACAAGTCCGAGGCCATGTGCTTTCATGGGCCTCGGAGCGCGCCACCGTCGGGATCCACACTGACGGTAGGAGGGGTTCCCGTCGGCGTCGAGTCGACGTTGAGGTACCTCGGACTCGTCCTCGACAGCCGATGGAACTTCGTTGAGCATTTCCGACGTTTGGCTCCCAGACTGGAAAAGGCCGGGGCTGCTTTCAAGCGGCTCCTGCCCAACCTGGGGGGGCCAAACGCCTCCTGCCGGAGGCTCTATGCGGGGATCTTGCGGTCCATGGCCCTTTACGGGGCCCCGGTGTGGGCGCGTTCGTTGAGGTTGCGTGCAAAGCACTACCTGAACGCGCCCCAAAAGGTGGTAGCCGTAAGGCTGATCCGGGGGTACCGCACGATCTCCCGCGAGGCGGCGAGCCTCCTTGCCGGATTGCCGCCATGGGATCTGGAGGCCATAGTCCTCGCGCGCCTGCACGAGTGGCGCGCGGAGGTACAGAGCCGGGGGGTAACTCCGCTGCCGCGGCATATTGTCGCGCGGCGGACAGACCTCCGCCGTGATCTCATGGCGACATGGAGAGAGCGACTATCGCAACCCCGCGCAGGGCACGCCACGATAGTGGCGGTAAGTCCCCTCTTTGAGGAGTGGCTTGAGAGGCGCCACGGCGCCCTCACCTTCCGCCTGACGCAGGTCCTCACCGGACATGGATGTTTCGGGAGGTACCTGTACCGAATCGGGCGGGAGGAAACGCCCGGATGCTACAATTGCGAGGATCGACCGGAGGACACGGTGGAGCACACCGTGGAGGTCTGCTCTGCTTGGGCGGAGCACCGCCGTGTCCTCGTAGCGGCGATTGGCGGCGGCGACCTCTCGCGTCCGGCCCTGGTTCAAGCCATGGTCCGGGGCGAGAGGGAATGGGAAGCCGTCGCCTCCTTCTGCGAAGCAGTCATGCTAGCGAAGGAGGCGGCGGAACGTGAGAGGGAGAGAACCTCCTCACGTCCCAGCCGCCGCGGGAGAAGCACCGGGCGTCGGGGGCCACGCCGTGATGGCTCTCGGCCACCGTAGGCGCGGGCCTGTGGACGGCGAGTAATGGGCTAGCTCGCCGTCCGTCCGTCGTATGACGACGGGCAGGCCGTGTCGACGGCGCGTTCGTGTTCCACGCGCGCCTCAAAGAGTTGTCAGCATACGGGAGGGGCCCGCAAGGGCCGGTGCCTGCCAGGGCTGCGGGACTGTTCGAAAGAGATACCGCGGCCCTGGAACATAAAGGGCCAATGAAGGAACATGGGTGTTTTTTAGTCAGTAAGAGTCTGACACTCCCTTCCGCTCCGCCCAGAGCGGGAGGAGTCATTTGATGATTTCTCACCCCCCAAAAAAAAAAAAAAAAAAAGCTATCTGCCTGTAAAAGTTACATTCGAAATCTGTCCAGCCGTTTTGGAGATTAGCCGGAACAAACAGACAGACAGACCGACAGACAGACAAAAATTGAAAAAAAAATGTGTTTTTGTTTTAGGTGCCGTATATATTTTCATTTGCATTCAGTAAAACGCTGTTATTTTGATATTACAAACAGACACTTCAATTTTATTTATTTGTATAGATTACACATTATATTAGATTAGATAAAATAGTAACAAAGTCCACTCACCCTTATAAATCTCCTTCCCCGGATTCCTCCCATAAGCATCCTCATATTCACTAATGGCCATCGGTCTAGAAGTCACCACCTCCCCTCCCGGCCTTACTATATAACTAGGCACATTTCCAGGCCTGTCCAGCTCGTGCTCATAAACCGGTTTTATATTTGGTTTCTCATAACCGGTCGTATTCGGTTTCTCGTTGCCGTATGCTGGTTTGTCTGAGTCACTGTCGTATCCTGGATCGTCTGGGCTCGGGTAGTCGGGTCGGTTCTCGTCGAAAGCTGGTGGTTTTCCGTAACCTGTTGGTAAGTATATTTTAACCCCGGTTCAGTTGAAAACTAGCTAGCTCTAGCTGCTCAGCAGTTTGCTGAACTGGGCCTATTTGGCGCAGCTGTCAGCCACACAATATTTTTTATTTTTTTGTTTGTGTAAATTTTTTTTAATGCATGTTGTGTTCACGTCTGGCATGTGCCGAATAAGCATGGTTAGCTGTCGAGGAAATTTACTACAGTTCACTCTCTGATGAAGATATCCTGGCTATGCAAGTATAATAATACTCGTATAATAATAAATACACTTCTTTTCTTCTTTTTTATCGTGTGGTTAGTGCCTAACCTGGTGTCAGAGTTTTTATGCCGCCCATGGGCCACTGACTTGTCTTGAAATGCGACCTAATACCCAATTAGATTGTGGCTCCAACACCTAATGCCTATATATTTACTAACAACAAGAACAGAATTATAATAATTAAAATCATCAATACAACCCTCTAAGTTCATTTAACCCCATTAAATGACTGTTTCATGAAATAGTTATGGAATGGGGTTAAATGAACTGAATTAATTTAAATTTCGCGGGCTATCCTGGCGCTTCCTTACCTTTATGTCTATCAAAAATGAGAACAGTAAAAATCATACCTGTGTCAGCGTCATCATTTTCATAAGAAGGCTTCGGTATCTGCGGCTTCCCATAAGCAGGTTTATCATTAGATGGTCTATTACCATACGAAGGCCTGTTCTGATCATTTTGAGCTCCAAATGACCCTTGAGCACCTCCATAGGACCCAGAACTGCCTCCATAAGCCCCCTGGCTGCTGCCATAAGACCCTGAAGTTCCTGCGTAAGACCCTTGACTTCCACCATATCCGCTGTTGAAATCGCTTTGACTACCAAAAGACCCTTGACTTCCGTAAGAGTTACTGCTACTGCTTTGTGATGATTGAGTGGATCCGTATGAAGCTTGGGAGCCACCATAGGAACCAGAACTCCCGTGAGACCCCTGATTTCCACCATAAGACCCTTGAGTTCCACCATAGGAACCGCCTCCATATCCTGAACTACCACCATACGACCCCTGGCTACCACCATAGCTTGGTGATCCCCCATATGCTCCTTGATCATTATCAAAAGAACCATGCCCACCTCCATACAAGCTTTGATTATTACCATATCCTCCCTGACTGCCCCCATAAGAACCAGTTCCATGTGAAGGCCTGTGATAATCATGGCTAGGTTTCTGCAACCCATAACCCGTGTCATGTTGGCCATAAGGCTTATTACCATAGTATTGACTGCCATAGCTTGCTTGGTGACTGTTGTACTCGTTCTGACTGCTAAAAGATGCGTGGTTACTTCCATAGGAAACTTGGTTGCCGTAAGAAGGTTTTCCAGGAACATAAGCTGGTCTGTCATTTATGGGTTTTTGAGGTTTTGAAGGTCCACCATAACCAGAATCGCTTGGTTCATCATAACCTGGTCGTTCAGGCTTAGGATCTGGTCTATACGGGTTATTGCCATAGCCGCTGTCTGCGGAGGGTTTTTCTACGCCATACGCTGGTCTATCATTTGATGGTCTGTTGCTTCCATATGAAGGTTTATCATTTCCGTAAGAAGGTCTGTCATTTCCATATGCTGGTTTGTCATTTGCGTAGCTTGGTTTCTCAGCTCCATAACTTGGCCTATCATTTCCATATGCTGGTTTGTCATTTGCGTAGCTTGGTTTCTCAGCTCCATAACTTGGCCTATCATTCGATGGCTTGTCATTTCCATATGACGGTCTATCATTGCCATATGATGGTCTGTCATTTCCGTATGAAGGTTTGTCATAATCATTTGAAGGCTTTTCCACACCATAGGACGGTCGATCATTTGCATATGATGGTTTGTCATTCCCATATTCTGGTTTCCCAGCGCCATAAGCAGGTCGGTCATTAACTGGTTTCTGTGGCTTAGAACCACCACCGTATCCAGCATCACTGGGTTCTCCATAACCTGGTCTTTCAGGCCTGGGGTCTGGTCTATAGGGGCTGCCGTAACCACTGTCTGCGGCTACAGAACCATAATACTGAGATTGACTGTTTTGAGACTGAGAATATGAATTCTGGCTTGAATAGGTTCCATAACCATAGATTCCTTGCCCAGTAGTTGGTTTTGGAGGCTTATAAGGTCTAGGAGGGTCGTTTATTTCTACATGAATAGAATTATCGTCGTATGGGGCGTTTTGACCATAACCGCCCAGTTGTCCTTGGTATCCTGGCCTTGGACGATCGTATTGATCTTTATCTGGGTATGGCCTTTGACCTGGTGTATATCCAGAATCAGCCTGGCCATAACCTGGCCTGGGATAGTCATTCGTAGGTTTAGAATAGCCAGAGTCCTCTTGACCATAACCTGGCCTAGCAGGATAATCATTTGAAGGTTTATTATAACCGGTGTCTGCCTGTGGTCTAGGCTTCCTAGTTGGCCTGATGATGTAGTGGTATTCAGGCTTTTCTGGCTCATATGGAGGTGGTCTTGGCCTATTATAGTCATTAACTGGATACCCTGGCCTATCATTAGGCCTATAAGGATCTTCTAACTGCAAAACATCGTGAGGATCCGGCCTTGGCTTATAAGCCCCATCCTGACTTGGTTTTTCAGGTCTATACGGCATATCTTGAGGTTTATGAGCACCATAACTTGGCCCCATATCAAAATCTGGTTTAGGGTTCGAATAATCATCAGGTCTTTCATCATATTGAGGTTTGTAAACTGGTCTTGCTACTCCATAAGATTCTAAGTCCCCAGATATGAGGTAGTCATCCATAAAAGGTTGTTTAGGGTCATCCACAGGTCTGAAGACGGGTCTGTGTGCTGGTCCAGGTCCATCTGAAGGGTCATCGAACTGCCCTTGGATGGGGGAAGGAGGGGACTGCTCGCATAGTACTCGGCGGACGTAGACGTCATAGTCAGGGTGTTTGAGAAGGAGGCTCTGCTCTTTGAGAGACTTTTCGTCATTGTTGCTTAAGTTGCATGTTGCGTTGCCTTTTGCGCCAACCCTGGAATAGAACAAATTGATATATGAACAACCCGCTTTTGTCGACCTGAGTTGAGGTCGGAAATTATCCCACAGGAAAACTACTGGAATAAAACGTATCCGTTGTCTCAACTCAGGACCTTCCTATGTGCCGAATTTCTGGGCATGAAAAGGTAACACAGTTATTTTCTCACGTTTTCAGACTTAGTATGGATGGAATGAATCGATGCCATGACAAAGGAGAAAAAGTGATTCTAGGAATGTAAACAGGTCGGCCATATTAATAACTATCAACTGTCGCTGCTATTCGGTATGTAAGAAACTTATTTTTAGGGTTCCGTACCTCAAAAGGAAAGAACGGAACCCTTATAATTAAAATCTCTTTGTTGTACGTCTGTCTATCTGTCAAGACCCTTTATCTCGGGAACGCGTGGAGTATCGAGTTGAAATTAAACCATATACTCAAGTCTACAGTCCCTTGAAGCTGTGAAAAAATCAAACTACTAAGCTAACGTAAAAAAGATACGGCTGTTTATGCCGCAAAAAACGTACATTTCGACACTCTCAAAGGAATCAAAATTTATAGGGTACTTCCCGTTGACCTAGAATCATGAAATTTGGCAAGAAGCATTGTCTTATAGCACAAGTAAAGGGAAAAATCTGAAAACCGTAAATATGTAGTTTAATAAAAAAACACCTACAAGTTTACACGGAACCCTCGGTGCGCGAGTCTAACTGGCACTTGGCCGGTTTTTTTTAATATTAGTATGGATGGGATGAATTGATGCCTTGACACAAGGAAGAAAAAGAGATTCTAGGAAGGTAAACATGTCGGCCATATTAATACCGTCGCTGATTCGATAAGTTTTTTACTTTAAATAGATAACGAATTACTTAATGGTAATAAATTAAAATAAAAAATAATATGCACAAACTGTTATTGCAGGAACTTGTATTGAATCTCAACAGAATTGACAAGTTAATTTATCATGAACACTGCAACAAAATGGGATATTTACCATATTTACTATTAGTTTTGATAAAAACAAATAGTAAACAGTAGTAGTATCTGTGTGTACATAAATAAATAAATCAATAAACATGGTAAATATCCCGTTTTCAGTGTTAATGAGTTAATAGGCTTCTTTTGGGTTAGCTCGTTCTATCGTCGACCTCATCTCTGTCCTCAGGACTAGATTGAGGTCAAGAGTAGGCCCATTAAACATAATAATGTTAGTGACGATGTCTGTTTAAAAGTTAAATTTTGTATTCCATGCTGGAATCGGCCCGCTGGCCAACACTGCCTCATAGCGCCCCTAATATCAGTTATGTGAGTACTTATGGCTTTTGATGCATCATCATCAGCATGGTCGGGCACTAGCATTTTGATGAACTGCGCTTATTTGACGCAGCCGTGAGGCACACAATATTTTGAGTTTTCTTGCTTAGGCACGAATTATACAGAAACGGCGCCGGCGGCGTAAGGTAACGGCGCGGCGCAAACATCTTGCCGCTTCAAAACGTTTCAATACAAAATGTAGGTAGGCCACACGATGTGAATTATACTCTAGCGGCGGCGTGGCGCAGGCACGTCGTTTCGTCGCCTGTTCCGCGTCGCTATCAGTCGCGACCATGCTATGCTCTCTTAGAACATTGGAGCCAATTGGAGCCTACATGAAAACATGAACTATGAAACTTTTATATGGATACTAGCGCCATCTATCCCACATGGTAAAAACTATTTACTGGTTAGTTTACCACTTTATAACAGTGTTATGATTTAATTGAAAATAACAATATAGATAATTTAGGTTAAGAAACCATATTTTTTTAATCTACACTAATAGAACTATGTAATTTATAGAAAAAATAAAAGAATTAATTCAATCAATGACAAAAACGTATTTTAGTCATGGTTGCACCATCAACCGCGTAGACAGAGAATGCTATAGACTAATTGATATGTTTTGTCGCATTCACACAAGAAAAAGAACAACATTATGCCGATGTCGTGTAAAGAAATGAAACAGAACGATAAAATTTTTTGTTTCATCGAGCGTGCCACGTTTTTTCAAGGTCAGCACACTAGTTTGCTAAACAAAGTTTGACAGCTGACGTGCAGCTAGCCATCGTCTACCTTTAAAATACAGTTTTTACGTGTTCTAAGTTAAGTAATTTATGTTATATTTTGTTTTGAACAATTTAGACTTACTATTTCAACCATTTATACAAAAAAATGGTGTGGTGTAGCGTTAAAGGGTGGAAAAGTGATAGTGGAACGAAAATCCCAGGATTGTCTTTTCATTCGTAAGTATGCCACTCTTTAGCAGTTCTAGGCATTCAGTAACATTTTATTATGTTCATATATTGTGTATAATGTACGCTAGACGTACGATTCATCCTTAAAAAGCACAAAAATAACAATTATTATTCAATTATAAATTCTAACCTAAAAACGTTGGTGTTGCCAACTTTTCTATAAATTATTACCCTCTATTATGGGAAATAATAATATGATGGCTTCTGCAGTGAGTATTAATTAAATATCTGAAATATTTAATGACTTTTTGCAGTTTCCCTGAACCTGATAATTTACGTCAGAATTGGATTGTAGCTACAGGACGAACAGATTGGACACCAAAACCGTCATCAAAAATTTGCAGCAAACATTTTGAGAATTAAAAAGAAGAATATAAGTTAATTAGAAAGAAGAATTCATAAATAATCATTTTGAAAGTCAACCTTTTATTGGAAACCACAAAGTTTTACTTATTAAGGCAATTGCCATGCACTATTTTGAACTGCGTATACATCACGCAACAAAAGGATTTGAACCTAAGCAAAAAATTAGAAACATACGAAGCTTGTTTTATTTAAAGGACAATAATGTGTTAAATCAATAAAAGCTTATTAAAAATAAACATGTTCTTTTATTTACCCACAAACCCAGAACCTACTATCACATCAGAAATGGCAGTAATTTAGAACCACATCATCATCATGCATCGTCACTCCTGCCCTCATCGCAATTAATTTGAGTTCGGCAGCATGTCTTCTCCGCATCGCATGCCTTTGCGTACCGATGGTAACGGATATGTCATTGGCATATTCAGGCTTTGTCTTATACTAATTTCCAATTCTCATAAATTGTGGGGTAAATTTTTCCTCACCCGGTAACCCTAAATTCGTGACGTATTTATTTTTTGTCTCTTTTTGCGACACGCTTTGCCGGTGTCTATAGGATACTCTGTCTACGATCAACCGTCTGTAACTTAGAAAAATGCGTTATTTTGATTTCAAAGAGTATAATCTGTATGTCAAGTATATCAGTATGACTGGGGCGGATTGGTCAACACGGTGTTTTTTGAATAGCACATGTGTCTACAATTTTTACGCTGTTTTCAAGTGTTTTTCCAAAACTACCTATTCTGCCGTGCTAAGCTAAAAAGCGGTACCTTAAAAAACAAGTTAAACATATTTTAATGGCATCGGATAGCTTAAATAAATACGCATCTGATGAACTAAGCTAAACAGCAGTATCTATTTTAAAACATAAAAAAATCTTAATAAGCATAAATATCAATCCGTAATGTATATGTTACGGCTAAAGATGGGTGTCAACATAAACTTAAGATTAGCCGGCTAAACTCCGACGTCAGGGGCACCCCGAGGTTCGGTTAGTTAGGTTCCTGTAAACCTTGCAGACAGAAATAGGAGCCCCGCGCAGCGGGGATCCGTCGACCTGCTGATGGAAACGCTAACCCTAGACGGTCGACGACAGGGGCACCCCGAGGTTCGGTTAGTTCGGAGTTTAGCCGGCTAATCTTAAGTTTATGTTGACACCCATCTTTAGCCGTAACATATATATACCAAACTATATTTACAAAACTTAAATTTTCTCGAAACTGGCTTTTCTTAGATACCGCTTTTGCGTTTAATTGTGTTGTCCTTTTGTTTGTAACTAGGTTTGTATTGTGATTGTTTTATTTTAAGCTTATCCAAGGTGTATAAAAATAAACCCGATCCGGACCCACCCGATATTCCATGTCCTTTTACTTCTTCTTCTCAGAACCCACTGTGTTTTCTTTTAATCAGTTGTATCCAAACGGAGCTAATAGAATTCTCGAATTACGGCTACGGTAACATTAATTTTCACATGTCATATCGATAATATGTCAAATTGCAGAAAAAAATCGGTTCTCGTTTGGTGCGGTTCGTTTTTTCTGCATTTTGTACCTACTTTTGGTCCTATTCCAAGACATATGATGACATATCCCATTGAGTTTATGATGTTTTTTTTTTAAATTAATGCATGGATTACGATAATAATGGTTTTAACATTTTATTTTGAATATTATCAAAAGAATGACCAACTTTAAATTAAATTTAGTACAGTACAGTACAGCACTGGAGGCGCTATGGATTCAAAGTTATATAATTATGTATAGATAAAGTTTTCATCGGAGAAAACTAGATTTCGCTGGTGTCCATTGCTTGAAAACCCGTGAAGTCAGATCTCTATGCCCATAAAGTATAATGTACTCTGTACTTCTGTAGTCTGTGGTTCGAGATTTCGCGGATTTCGGATTACGGCCTACGGGTTTGTTTAACTTTGTTTGAGGAACATTTTGTGATTTTGCCCTGGATTTTGATTTCGAGTTGAGCCGCTGCTCCTCCGTACTTCGTGCTTTTGTTCATTTTGTTGTGAGATAGGACTCTGTGTGAGAAATTGACTCTTGTTTGTTTTGAGACAGGACTCGTAGTTATTATAGTGTTAAGTGTGAGAAATTGACTCTTCTGTTCATAATTTTGTGGTGTTCAACTTTGTAGCAATTGTAGCACGTACAATGTCTTTCATGTCTTGTTGTGTGCCTGGCTGTACGGTCACTACGAAAGAAGGTTGGTACATATTATTATATTATTTTTGTTGTTTGTGATTTTACATGAACTAGCTCAGTCAGGTAGGTAACTAATTAATAAGTAAAAAAAAATTCCAGGTGTGCTGCACAAATTTCCGAACCCAAATCTGGAAAGAGATCGCTTCCAGAGATGGGTTCAAAGTGTAGGAGATTCCTGCAAAGAATTTGATGATATGTTCATCTTTAAAAACCGAAGAGTATGCCGAAGACATTTTGCAGCAGTCTTCCAATACCCTAAAAATAAACTCTGTAAAATGGCTGTACCTACAATGTTCATTCAAGGTAAATAAATACATTTTGCTTGCACAATATACCCACCTTGTAAATGTATGGCTTATAATGTGTATTTATGTCAGGAGCTGTTCCCCGCAGTTTTACTTGTATCTTTGGGCAAGCACTTAATGTAGGTACCCAGATTAAAAGTATCCTATGTAAAGCTCCAGGGTTGAAGCCATCTCCATACTGGTTTTCATCAAAATCAGTTGCTGGGGGTCTAAAATGGCTGCTTTAGCTGAATCATAATAGGATAATAATTATGAATTACCTACATATTATAAATTCGTAAAATGGTCACAAGATGACAATTCATAATAGTAGGTACTATGACCATTTTAAGAATTTAAACGTAATTCATATTATTCCTACCTATATCCTATTATGATTCTGCTAAAGCGGCCATTTTAGACCCCCAGAAGTGATTTTAATAGTGAAATGTAACCAAACAAAGTTACTTTTGCATCGCTAATATTAATTTATTTTTCAGGTGTGTACTTGGATCAAGAAGATCCTGTTATAATGGTTAATATTGAGCAACCGACAACTTCAGCAATAACAGATGAAACTAACCTTAGCCTACCAGGTATGTTGTATTTAATTTTATTACCCTAATTTGGCCCACCCACCATTAAATTGAAAAAGTTGTAAACAACAGAACTAGGAATTAAACATATCACCACTACAATGACTTAACAATGATACAACATAATATTTATTGTTTTTCTAGGTCCTGGAATTAACATTGGTATTGCGGATCGTAAACCATCCACATCAATGTCATGTGATGAAAACACCATGCCAATGGAAAATGTATCTTCGGATGATGATGATACAATGCCTTTGGATAATCCTAAACTAATCCCGAAAAAGCAAGGTACCTACTTGAATCAGTTTGTGTTTGTATCCTACTAATATTATACGAGTAAATGCGAAAGTTTGTGAGTATGGATGGATGGATGTTTGTTACTCTTTCACGCAAAAACTACTGATCGGATTTGGATGAAATTTGGCACACAGATAGTTTATAACCTGGATTAACACATAGGATACTTTTTTATCCCGATAGTGTGATCCCGTGGGACAGACAATTACCGAACTTCGCGGTTGAAGCCGTGGGCATGAGCTAGTTATTTATAACTTAACATATCACACCTGTATTCCTCAGTAGTTGCACTATATTCATCTATAAATAATATAATAATTTATTTATTGGCACTAACAAGCAAATTACATGGTTGTGAAATAGTATGATAGCTGTGTATTAATTTTGGTGTGCAATAAAGTATATTCTGTCTATAAATAAACTTACTTTTCACATTCTTCTAAACCACACAATGCATCACTAAAACTAATCTAACTTAAATCATGTGTTAGAATAATTTGATACAACGGTTAGTTTAAGGATCGTGAATATTATTTGAATACATGACTTAAAGTTAGATTATTTATTTCGTTTTACGTGAAAATCCCGAGGTAATTGTAAGTTTAGTTAAAAATAGCCTGTACACATCTTAAATAAAGCTTATTTTCAACTTATTGAAGATTTTTCCCGAATCCTGGGAAAATCAAAATATAGTCGTCGTAAGGAATTCTCCACTTTCTGTCTCTGTTCTCCGAAGTTTAGGCAAATATAGTCAGCCTATTCCGATCACTGATTATTATAGATAGGTAACTTACTTTGTAACTGTACTTCCAAAAGTACTGTAGATAAATTGGCCTTAAGAGTGATTATAATTCTGTGTTTATTACTTTGATTTCATTACTTTATATCCCCTTTTCAGGATACAAACAATTAGTATCTAAAAAAGAAAAAGAGTTAAGAAAATTGGTACTCCAATTAAAGGCAAATTTAAGAAGAGCTGAAGCACAAAAAATTGCATTAAAAAAAAGGCTGTCAATAGCAACAAAGACCATAAATACAAAGGCATTTCGGTTCCTTACCCGAAAAATGTCAAAAGATGAAAAAGTTTTGGCTCTGTCCTTATTTAAAGCCAGTCCAAGAGCATACAGATACCTAAGTGAGCTCTGCATTTTGCCAAAAAGAAAATCTTTACAAGGTGGGCTTCAAAACTTAACTCTACGACGTGGAATAAATGCAGTTGAACAATTGAAGAAAACGCTTTTGAACTTGTCAAATAATCATAAGTTTTGTACAATTTTATTGGACACAATGTTCAATAGATTCCAAGCAATCATGAAAAGCATGATGGACAGCATGATGGATCAAATGACCAAACTGATCACCCGCCTGGCTTCACCGAGGGACTGAATATCAGCATCATCACCTGGAATGCCAATGGGCTGACTGAAAGACGGCAAGAGCTTGAGTTGTTCATAAATATTGAGAAAATCGATGTCGCACTTTTATATCGGAAACAAGACTCACCCAAAGATCACACGTAATAAAATTTGAAAATTACAATCATAAATATAGGACAGACCACCCTTCTGGTAACTCCCATGGCGAGACTGCTATAATTGTCAAAAATAACATTAAACATTATACGCTTGAGCCTTACAAAAAGGAGGAAATATGGGGTACATCAATTAAAATACAACACAAGAACAATGACACAACACTCTCTGCAATCTACTGCCCACCTAGACATAAAATAGACGCGGACGTTTTCAAGCAGTTCTTCAATCAACTGGGCTCATCTGCGGAGGAGACTGGAATTCCAAACACACTTATTGGGGATCAAGACTAATTAACCCAAGGGGCAGACAACTACATAAAGTCACACTAGACCTAAATCTAGAATGCGTCTCTCACGGAGAGCCAACATATTGGCCCACAGATCACAATAAAATACCAGATCTGCTAGATTTCTACATAACAAAGAACCTTGGACACAACTACTTAAAGATTGAAAAATGTGAGGATCTGTCAACAGACCAGACTCCAGTCATCTTAAATGTGTTCAAACAAGCTGTTCCACTAGAGTCACCCCACTATATCCTCAGCAAAAACACCAACTGGGACCTATATAGAGAAATTGTAACAAGTAATTTAAACTTAAACATCAAATTGAAAAAAGGTGAATGAGAGCGATACCAGTATCGAAATGTTCAACAGCACAATACACCTGGCGGCCAACACTTCTACACCAAAAAGTAGGAAAAAAAGGCAAAAGAAACGGAACTTCCAAGGAAAATTAAGGAGAAGGTCAACGAACGGCGAGAAATGAGGAAAGAATGGCACAAAACTAGATATCCTACGGACAAAACTAAGTTTAACAAAGCAACAAAAGAGCTGAAAGATATGATCAAGGAATACGAGAACCTTTGCCTACAAAGACACTTATCTTACCTAAAACCACATAAGGATACTAATTTCTTGTTATGGCGCGCGACCAAGAAACTTAAGCGGCCAAAAGAACATACCGCCATTGCGAACACAGGACAGAAGTTGGGCTAGATCTGAAACTAAAAAAGCAACTGCATTTGCCGAACCTAGAAAAGGTTTTTACTCCATTACCTTGCACTGACATCAATAGAAACGAGGAAATAACAGACTACCTCCAGTCGCCAAATCAATTATGCTTCCCCTTAACTTAAAGGCAGTAAGTCCTACTGAGTTAACCCGTGAGATTAAAGCTCTCCCATCAAAGAAAGCACCGGGCTATGATCTATCAGACTCCATACTGCTAAACAATCTTCCAAGCAAAGGTGTAATGTTCTTGGTGATGGTCTTCAATGCCTGCCTGATACTCTCCCACTACCCATTCCAGTGGAAACTTGCTCAGGTTGTTATGATTCTTAAACCTGCTAAACCGTCAGAAAACTCGTCCTATCGACCAATTAGCCTCCTGCCTTTGGTAGGCAAGTTGTTTGAAAAAATTATCCTCAATAGAATGCGCCCTCATCTAAATACCATTCTTCCTGGGTATCAATTCGGATTCAGACAACAGCATGGCACCATTGAGCAGGTACATAGGTTGACAAACCTGGGGGAGGGCCTGTACTTATGCTTTTACGGTTGCACAACGACACGCTTTGCTTGGTAGCATAGATGCAGGCCTACCCTACTGCCTCCCTCAGAGGTGGTAGGGTGGCGGGGTCTTGAGGGTGAGCGCTACAGTCGTGTAGATCCTCAAGGCAAGTCTGGGGAATTCACCTTCACGAGGTTGCCGCCCTGTTCTTGGTCTAATTCCATAAGAAATAGACGTAACGAAAACCACCAGGCGCTTTTTCCGCTTTCCCGAAAGCTAAAATCCCAGGCCTAGGGTAACCCAAACCCCATTCCCGTGATCCAACGCCCAATCCTTCCTTCCTTTTCCCTTTTACTCCTTTCGGTCCTTGAGGAGGGGTAACCTCAACTCCAAAAAAGCCCACAAACCCCAAATATGTCGCAGAGTGGAAAATATAATCCCCAGGTGGGTCCCGGTAATGCCGGGGAATCCCACGCCGATCCGTCGGCCAGCCCCCACCGTAATCTGGGGGGGGGCACCAATCTGCTATCATGTGCCGCGCCTTCTGCGCGGCAGGCTGCTTTAGCGCCAACAGCACTGGCTGCGGCTTACGCGCCACCCGACACAACCATGGCTGCGACTTCTGCGCCTACCGACACTTTAACGGCTGCGACCACCGCGCCTACGACCCTGACAACTGATATACCTTCCACGAGGGCCTGGCAACAGAGCATCGTTCGGAACAGTATAACGAACAACCCCAACAATGACACCGACGACGCACGACTCTCCAGTCTTGACGACGAACTCCACGCACTGGCACTCCAGCGCGAGAAGATTGAAGCAAGGCTGAGAGACATTGACTCTGGACACCACGGGACGGGAAAGGAAGCCGAATCTGGTGGCTTTGGCTTCATCTCTGTGGATGAAGTACGCATGCTGAAGCGTAAGCGCGGAAAAATCCGGAACAGAGTCAGAGATCTCAACAACCATTTGCGCAAAATCCGCGAAGGCAATAGTCAGCGCGAAGCGCAAACGGTTGCTTGTAAGGGAGTACGCGACCAGCCGCAAGTACGCGAAGGGGAAACCCAGCGCGAAAAGCAGCCGGACGCGGAAACATGCGGGCAAGGACTAGTCCGCGAAGGGGAAACCCAGCGCGAAACGTCAATGCCCGCACTAGAGCCATCCGGAGGAAACGACCGGAACCGCACCGAGACGACCAAAAGACAACCCAGGAAAATGCGAGGCAAGCGCAGGGTGGCCCTGGCACAAAACACCGTGCCAAGCCCCTCGGAACCGCAACCAGGACCAAGTGGTCAGAGAGCGGCAAAGAGGTTGCGCCCGGACGACACGGCTTCGCCGAGCACGCTCCAAGGGGACGCCAAGCGCGTCAAAATTCAGACCGCTCAAGAGTAGCAGAGAACCTACGCACGGGCCACAAAGGATATTCCTGCGCGGCTCGCCGTAGCGATCTGCCTCTCGCCTCCATCCCGAGACATAACCACCGACGAGACCGAGCACATCAAGCTCAGCCTTGAGAACCTCGTCATGGACGCCGAACCCTCCAAACCACTCCCGGCCTTCCGCGGTTACCCCCGGGTAACGGATGGCACGGTTCAGATGTGGTGCGAGGACGACAGCGCCCTGACCTGGCTGACCGAAAACGTGCCCAAGATTAGACTGCCGAACACAGACGCGACACTGACAGTCATGAAGCAGTCTGACGTGCCGACCCGTGTCCGAGCAGCGCTCTTCGTACCCAGGTACAGTGGGGACATAGCGCGGCTCCAGAGCATTCTGACTCGTCAGAATTCTTGGTACGACATAGGGAGGTGGTCGCTGTACAGGGCGACATCAGTTGGTGGAGATAACCACGGGACTTATTTGACCCTGGGTATCCCACCGGACGAAGTCGAAAAGATCTTGGGGAGGGAGCGGCGGGTATCGTACCTTCTGGGGTCGATATACGTGCGCTTTTTTCCTCAACACTCAACCCTCCGACACTCAGACTACGACCACGACCGCCGCACAGACACAACTGACACCGACACCGACTGATCTGACCATGACACAACTGGAGGAGGAGATGGCCAGAACGGCGATGGCTGATGCCGACGCTGTGAGCATGCCAACCTCACCACCAGGGTGGACAGAACAGCTGGTCACCTCTTCACCGTCACCGAGAGACGACCGGCACGTGACCGATCCATCGGATGAATCCCCCCCCCCTCCTCCAGAAGGGTCTGGAGGAGGGGGGGGGATTAATCCGATGGATCGGTCTCCTCCTAACTCCCCACCCACTGCCGCTGCCGCCCACATCCAGCCCCCTGAACATCATCCAAACCAACTTCCAGCATAGCCAGACTGCTACGCAGGGCACTGGAGATGAAACCCCGAACTAGAGCCGTGGATCCGAAATAATAGGATATGTAGACTCGGCAACATTGGAGGTAAGTTAATCTTCGACACACAGGGCACAGACAAAACCACGAACCTGCGCCTATATACCCAAAGATGTACCTACAACAACACTCGCACAACTATGTTCCAGAGACCTGACAGCTGTCAGGCTTAAA
This sequence comes from Eurois occulta, assembly GCA_950022335.1. Classification (NCBI taxonomy): domain Eukaryota; kingdom Metazoa; phylum Arthropoda; class Insecta; order Lepidoptera; family Noctuidae; genus Eurois; species Eurois occulta. The sequence continues at coordinate 7,026,528 of OX465506.1, forward strand.
ACTGACGACGATGCACCCGATATCGTCCTAGCCTCGGTATACATACATGCCAGGCGAGGATGAAGACTGCCCACCAAAAGAGATGGCCGACCTGGTAAGGTACTGTGAAGACGCCACCCGCTTTGGGGTTGCAACAAAGCCAACACTAGAGGTGAGGTATTATGCACATATCTATTCTCCACTAACCTTAACATTGTAAACCACGGTTCGGAACCCACTTGGGTCACGGCTCGAGGACAAACAATCATTAACCTAACCCTGGCTTCGGAAAGCGCGACAAAACTTATCTCTAACTGGTACGTATCCAACGAGCCTTCTAGCTCTGATCATAGATGGATTCGTTTCTCACTGGTAACTAACACAAAAAAACCCGAACCTAGGCGCAACCCACGCCGTACCCGGCTACAAACGGCTTCTGGCCTCCCTACTAGCGCAGCACCAAATACCCTTAACTCCAACGGATCCCAAACAACTTGAGGATACTGTAACAAAACTCCGAATATATCATTGATGCGTATCACGCATGCTGCAAACTAACAGATCCAAACACCAAGAGCAAGGGAAACTCCTGGTGGAATGCATAACTCAGTAAGCTCAGGCAAACCATGCGCAAACAATTCAATGGAGCCAAAAACTCCAGGCATGCCAAGCAGGGTAGCCTGGCGAAAATTTTGTGAGGACATCGAATCAAACAGCGAAGCCGCGCGAGTCCTATCCACCGATCAGGATCGTACCCTCGGGTCGCTGAAAAACCCAGACAATACCTACACAAAGTCGGACTACGAAACAAGTAAAATTCTTCTGGAAACCCACTTCCCAGACTGCAACCTCTCTGAGGACAAAACATGGCAAAGTGAGCCAATGCACACATCAAACGACCAGGACTGGTCCAGAGCCCGTACCATAGTAACTGAATACAATCAAACGGGCAATCAAGACCTTCAAACCATAAAAAGCCGCAGGCTTAGACAAAATTTTCCCAGCCCTGCTACAATGGGGTGTAGACGTCAAACCACCCCGGGGGTGGGATGGGGTGTCGGTCGTCGATATATCAAGCCTGCTTAGCACACAACTATGTACCACTTGAATAGCGAGAGGTGAAACTTATTTTCATCCCCAAACCAGGCAAACCAGACTATACACAACCCAAAGCGTATAGACCAATAAGCCTGACATCATTCCTACTGAAAACCCTCGAGACCCTGCGATGATGGATCACAAATATGCTAAGACTCAAAGCCGTACAGGTTACGGTGAAAGATACCACTAGAGCCATCGTAGCGAAAGGCTGCCCTCAAGGGGGCGTCCTCTCACCACTCCTATGGAACCTCGTAGTGGACATCCATATCAAACGTCTGAATGACAGAGGCTACACGTTGGGCTATGCTGATGACATAACCATAATAATAAATGGCACACATGAGCACAGCCCAGAAGGACCTCGAGAAGGTACAAAGATTTGCCTGTGTAGCAATCACCGGCAGCATGAGAACATCACCCACTGCCGCGTTACAGGTAATGCTGGGGTTACCACCTCTACACCTCGTCGTAAGAGAGGAGGCGGCCCTATCGACCTTCAGGCTCTAAGATCCCTAAGTAAGGATTCCAGAATCAAACATACGCGCATAAAAGACGATGCAATCAAACAACAGCCCATGTGGCATCACCCTGCGACAGAACCCTGAAGACCCACTGCTTCCAAAAGCACCCACTACAACATAGAGCTCACAGCGGAGATGTGTGACTACTCAGGTCAAGAGCAAGGGCAAGAGATCGCTGCCCGTAGCACAAACTACCAGAAAAAGCTCACCAAACACGTCAACTTACTGGCTGCTGATTTGTCGGGGTCCGGAAGTATTGTTTACACAAGACTTAAGGGGCTGTTTCCACGAGCGAGAGAATCGCGACGATATTATCGTCGTTGCCATGCCACGTATTTCTATACACTCTCTTAGAGGCCGTCTCCACGAGCGAGAGAATCGCGGCGATATTATCCCATACAAATACGTAATATCGCCGCGATTCTCTCGCTCGTGGAGACGGTCCCTAAGAGGAACAGTGTTCCAAGTTTAATAAAAAGATTTTCAGCAGAATGAGTGAGAATGGTCAATGTCCAATTCCTCACTGCTACAAGGATTAAATGCAGAAGAAATTCGAACAAAGGAGCAGCTAAATGTCCATGACAGATTGCTGTGATGAGCAGGATATATAAATGAAAAGGAAAAACAAAAAAGGTTTTGTACAATCATTTTTGATGAGATGGCAATTGCCCCCAGCTTGAACTACGACAAAAAAACGACGAAATCATTGGTTTTGTGAATGATGAACATGAACAAAGCGCAGAATTTGCAGACCATGTTTTGGTTTTCATGGTGAGGAGTAGTGAAAAAGTTTAAACAACCAGTAGCATATAGCTTCTAGGCCGGGTCCACAAAAACACTTAATGTTAAAAGACTAATAAAAACTGTAGTTCAAGCTGTGGAGGAAACGACCCTAAAAGTTGTGGCAACAGTATGCGACCAAGGCGCTACAAATGTGGCCGCAATAAATAGCTTGTTAACCGAAACGAAAGAGAAATGAAGAATGACGAGGGGGATTTTTTGAAATAAATCATAGAAAAATTATTCCACTCTATGACCCACATTTAATGAAAGGTGTAATGAATAATTTACTTTCAAAAAATCTACATTACAAATATGGAGACAAGCAGTGTGTTGCAAAATGGGACGACATGATGGATTTGTACCATCGCGGTTCAGGCTTCATGGTGGTGACAGTAGTTCCCAAATTAACCAACCAACATGTGATGCCAAGCATGATATCAAAAATGAGGGTTAAACATTGCACTCAAGTTTTTAGCAGCACTGTCTCTCTTGCAATGGGAGTGATGGCAGGTAATTTTGACAATAATAGTTTCTTATCAACATATTTCTTCTTATGCTACGGCTACACTTCGCGTGCTCTCTGTGGCACAGCGAGACGGCGGGCGGTGTGCGAAGTGTAGCCGTAGCATTAGAACAGACTCTTGACTAATTTCAGAAGGGTTTTTGTGCATAACTCAGTATAATCCGATAATGATCTTCCGTAAAATTAATTAGCTCCACACAATGCCAGGGTGGGTCCCTTGTCAGCCATAACTGGCATTAATGAATTCGACATATCTAATGATATTTTGAATTTAATTTCAGATGATGGTAAACTGCAACCTGCGTCCAAAGAAACTGCAACAGTTCTTATGATTTTTGATAGATTATTTGACTCTATCAATGGTAGTTTCAGGGAAGTACAACACGGGAAGATATATATTGTGGGTTGGAACGTTTCTGCATAACTACGTCCAATTATGGATTGATAACCTGCCAATTCGAAACTTAGATCTATGAAAGTCACAAATGACGGAACATTGGCGAAAGTTCCGTCACTCTCCAGTTGGGTAGAAACAATTGAAGGTTTTCAAAATATTACAAAAACAATGCGCAATATGGGTGTAAATTCGCTTTTGTTAAGGAATTTCAACCAAGATTAAAACTTTTTTGGGGCAGTTCGAGCTCATGGCTCTAGCAATATTATGCCAACCGCTGTAGGCTTTCTAGCAGCCTATAAAACTTTATTAGTGAAGAATATGATGTCGGCTCACTCAGTTGAGTCTTAATTATGATAAAGGTGACAACAAATGTCTCAAATCTCTTAAAAAAATATTTTAAAAAGACCTGACTGAGGAGCCGCAACATGATAATATAGAAATTGCCGAAGAGCATTTATTTATGAAATTAAAACATTTAAATAAACTGATGAACAGTAAATCCCCAGTGGATCGGGAGAAATATGCCGCTATTGGCTATTGCAGCGACTGGCTGGTAAAATGGCAAAAAATAAAATATATAAATCCTGTGCAAACTGTAAAAACAACTTGGAGAGTGACGAGACACATGAATTTCACAAATTTATCAAAGCTAAATAATATGAGAATAAGCGTTGGTTGTGCTATCCCAAACGGGAGTTATTTGAAAATTTTGCTCACATAGAATCTATAAATTACGAAATATTAAAAAAAAAAACGCAGAACATACAAGAATATTAGATTTAGAATATATAAAACCAATTATTAGTATCCATATTCAGTGGGACTTCATATCTTGTCAAACCCGCAAAGAAAAACTAATAGAATTTTTAATTAATGTTTTTTTTTTGTTTTGTATTAATAACTGGTGCAAAGAGGTAAACCAAATATTATGTGGAAAGGCACCAGTAAGTGGTATAAACGATGCTATAAAAGTTCAAGCATGGAACCACCACCAAAAATATAAATTGAGGAAGAGAATGAGGCAAAGTGGTATTGGGATACATGTTTGAAAAGTATCATAAGCATCAGATTGTTTTCAAACATACATTACAACGAGCCTTATGTTGACTGCTTAGCAGAAAGCTTTTTTTTTGTCACAATATTTAATTGGTTTATCAATAGCGTATCAAAATACATGTCAATAAAATGAAATCAGAAAATACTTAAAGAATTTTGTAAGAATCATGAAATCTTATTACTTGTTTATGTATTTATTTATACAATTATGTAATTAATAAGTTGTAAACCCCTAACTTTATAAGTTCGAAAATAAAAGTGTGTAAATAATTTTAAAACGTTTTTTATTCCACATAAATTGTATTATTTCCATCTAGATTTTACTTGCTACACCATGTTTTGTCACACGTTCTGATATATTTTTATGTAAAACAATACGTGAAGCGTATGACAATAGGTATGGTACCAAGTGCAAGTAAAAGTAACAAAATGAAATTGGGTACTGTTGGTAGCTGTATTGTTTTGGTATAGATTATGGATTTAGTTCGCCATTACCACGGATAGATGGCGCTGCTTGTAAAATGACGGAAATACGGTTGAGAGTACCGTCTGTCTCCATATAAAAAAAAACCGGCCAAGTGCGAGTCGGACTGGCTCACGAAGGGTTCCGTACCATTATCTATAAAAACGGCAAAAAAATCATATCTGTTGTATGGGAGCCCCCCTTAATATTTTTTTTTTTATTTTTAGTATTAATTGTTGTTATAGCGGCAATAGTAATACATCATTTGTGAAAATTTCAGCTTTCTAGCTATCACGGTTTATGAGATACAGGCTGGAGACAGACAGACAGCGAAGTCTTAGTAATAGGGTCCCGTTTTACCCTTTGGGTACGGAACCCTAAAAAACAGCTGTTCGCTACATTTTGTACTACGAGTTAATCGATCATAAATGTATGGAACAGCTGATATTTTTTTTACGATTTCACGTTTAGTCCCATAGTAAAAGTTGTTCATAATGATGAGTACAATGGTGTTTTACAAATAACCCTGTATTTATAGTAGTCTGGTCGCGAATGGAGAGGCGCGTAAGCGGCAAGACTTTTGTTTATACAGTAGGTGCAGAAAAATGCGTGACGATAGCGAGTTTAATGTAGAGTTCTGGAAAATAATTGAACAATATCTAGCTCTTTACGACTGTACTAAGCCGGAGTACAGTATAATAAAAATGTACAAGATAAAATATGGAGAGAAATATGATTAAAAGTCGGTATGCTCTTGTGACTTTTCACACAGGGTGCACCCAATATCTTTGGTGTCTCTGCACATCATGAGTTGCAGCAAAGCAAGCGCATCTTCGTCGTCTGAAGAGGAAGATATGATATCACAATAAAGTCAGCCTGTATAATGACCAGGGGGTCTAAAATGGCCGCTTTAGCAGAATCATAATACGATAATAACATAAATTACGTTTAAATTCGTAAAATGGTCACAAGGTGACTATTCATAATAGTAGGTACGTCTATGACCATTTTAAGAATTTAAACGTAATTCATATTATTATCATATTATGATTCTGCTAAAGCGGCCATTTTAGACCCCCAGTTGCTCTGCGTCTCTTCGCCTCTTTGATATAATTTAAATCAAGTTCGTGCCTTATCCGTTCCAGGCCTGCGCTGCGCCTGCGCCGCGTCTTCACCGTACGTCGTTTCTGTATAATTCGCGCCTTATCTTTCTCTCAATTCTGATGAGCTAACGCTATGTAGATATGATGTTATTTCATAACTAGCGGCGCCATCTATCTTCAATAATACGTACCCGTAATCATAGCTCTGGCACTGTTTATCTTGCTTGCAGATTTGCTCGCACTCACGCGTTGTTAGTTCAGTCACATTCCGGTAGATGGCGTTAGGGGGCAGCTGCTCGCCGATCGATATTCTTTCGAAGCAATCTGGAAATACAGATATAAATAATACAATATTTATGTGTTTTAACTGTTTTTTTTCAGTTAACCAATGGTTGTAAAGAGATATAATAAAAAAATGTTTTAATTGCCTGCTGCAAGCGCAATGATTGAGTCAAGCTTGAGACTATTATGCTGTACACGGTTCGAGGTTCGTCGAGCCCCGGGTTTGAGAAAGTTTTATTGAGTTTTTCCTAACTAGGTAACAAGCAGGCCTGAAAATTGCGTAATTATGTTCGGTTGATTAAAAGAAAACACAACTTTTAATAATTCATGGTAAATGGTTAAATAAATGATATTAATTTACAATATCGCGTCTGTTCCTGAAGGAGGATGCGCTAACGCAGCCCGCGAAATTCAAATTTTCTTACGTTTTTTTGCAATTTGTATGTCCGTGTCAGGTTGTATGTTGATTGAAATATCATTCGCGCCCGTAACAAATGTGGCTATACAGAGTTATAATCATTAAAATACAACCCCCTATGTCCATTTCATCCCATTGAATCACTTTTTCATAGGATAGTTTCCTGGCGATTCCCCCTCAACCGAAAGTCCAGGCTGCCACAAATCCAGATTCATGACTTGCTACTGCAACTGAGATTTTTTAGGTAGGTAATAGAAAATTCGAATTCGGAACGAAAAACCAGCCACACGCTCTGCAGTTGAATAAGCGTTTCTGATCGCTAGACCAATGCAACAGGAAAAAAAAACATTTTTCGCTAAGATTTGTTTGTGGTTTCGCCCGCGTGGAGGCCAGGAATTATCCCACGGCAATAAAGTACTAGACTCGCCATTAGATATCATCACCTGCCTAGCCTTTTCCCAACATGTTGGGGTCGGCTTCCAGTCTAGCCGAAAGCAGCTGGAGCTATTTTTTCATGCTATTTTACATGGAGCGACTGCGATATCTGACTTCCACCCAGTTAGGACTCAGTATTACAAAACCTCTTGGTAAAACTGGTTGTAAGAGTTTCAGGCCACTGACTACCTGTAACAACTGTCAAAGATCTAAAATAAAGCCGGGACCAACGGGTTAACGTGCGGAGGCAAGTCGGTATGTAGGTGGCCACCCATCCACGGGCCAACCTAGGCAAGCGCGGCTTAACCTAACCATCGACCCAAGCGGCTGTTATTATTTAGCCACGAGCTCCTCCGAACCGAACCGAATCCGCCAATAAGATATATTTAAAAATATAAATATACTAACCCAGGTTATGGTCTAGTTGTAACAAAAACATCAAAATGCGTTCAGCTGTTAAGTTGCGAAAATGTGACAGACAGATAGACAGACAGTTACTTTCGCTTAAACATGAACTTTCATTACGATGCCAAAACAGAGATAGGTAAGTATCTAGTTTTACTTGTTAAATTACTCATAAAATTATAATTATTTTATTATTTGTTACTTTATTTTGTTGATATGGAGATATACATAACATCACGCCTATAATCATCGAAGGGTTGGGCAGAAATGCCTCTTTAGTACACCTGTAGCAAAAGTATTACAACAACATAGTACAAAAAGTACTACAGCGCCATCTATGATACAAATGAAGAACTAACATCAAAATTCTAAATCGCGCTATTAAAGTTATCTGCGAATTAAGACTCTATAGAAAAACCCAACGGCTACTGTCGAGCAGTAAGCCCACCAGATACAACACCCGTCTGGTCGGAAGATCCTCCCTTTTTTATGGGGGTGAAAAACTTTACACCCTGTTCTTTATAAAACAGCTACATTTTGCCAGTTTTTTTAATCCTTTGCTTTCTTTCAGTCCTATGTAATGGAGAGGACATATTGCCATCAACCGGGCATAAATCCAGACTCCGTGGAGCCTGCTACTGAGAAATTCCAGTCTTCTAGATGCAAAACCTCAATAGGGTAAACTTGCCTAATTCGTACCCCTTAAGAGAAAACCATCATATTTAGAAAATTAGGAATGATAAATTAGTTTTAAATAAAAGTAATTTTTGTTTGCTAAATGCTTTATTGTTTCTATAATCAAATTTAACATAAACGTTATAAACTTCTCAGAAATAAACAATTTAAAAAAAAACTAAAAAAGTACGATTTAAGACCATTCATCCCAAATCGTACTGCTTTATTCTTAATTCGTACTTTGAGATCTAGTCATTGGTATACAGTATTGAGAATCAGCATCATAATCAAAAATGAAAACATTTTAAAACGTTATTAAAACATTCGACGGATGGTCTTCGCCAATTCTCGGCAATCATCGCAGTTATAATCTTGTTTTCCTAAATCGTACCAGTACGTTTTAAGAACTTAACTCAAGTACGAAATAGGAGCAAGGGCCAAACAAATTTTAAATTTACCTCCAAAAAAATTGACAACAGTTACGAGTATGATAAAAAGTCAGATGAAATCGCAAGGACACATATTAATACGTATCGAATCGTAAAATAGGTTTTACATGACCTTATTTGAATAAAACTCTTACGAAATGTGTAAAAATATTACAATAATAGTTGAAAAAACGTCACAGGTGTTATCTGTCAGGTGGTAAAATGGCCGACTGTTATTTCTATTTTTTGACACTAGAGGCGCTGATAGCTGTTACCAAAGCCGAGTTTTAAGTGGAGTACGAATTTGGCGTAAGTACGAATTAGGCAAGTTTACCCTACCGCTTTGGCCGAATTGGGAGTTGAACCCAAGATGTTATGCTCGGCAGCACTACCACTAGACCAATGAGGCAATAAGTTAAAAGATTTTGATTTTCTCATAGACCATGCGTTCTTCTTCCTAAGCATAAACATAACATAACGCCTGTAATCCCCGAAAGGTTAACCAGGTCCAGAGGTGTACCTAAACACCCAGATTACGCCAGTTATGTTTAAGTCCCATGTAACAGAGGGCGAGCCTATTTTGGGTCCGGGCACACATCCAGACTCCATAAATGCTACTGAGAAATTCGTGATAGAAAAACCCAATAACACTTCGCCCGACCTGGAAATTGAATCCAGGACCTTATGCTCAGCAGTCAAGATTGCGTCCACTATACCAACGACGGAGTTCCTAAGCAATGCAATATGAACTTTTGCAACAATGTCAGAGATAGTTTTACTTACTAAATTACTCGTAACTTATTATAATTTTATTACAGGTAAGTAACATTTATTATTGCCATGGTATGGATGCAACACAGCGGATGCATTTGGCAACAGTTTGGAGTTATCACATCGTTTCGACACATTGACAGAAATTCGGTAAGTAAGGTGCATTCATGTTACTTGAAGTGTAACATATAATTAAGTATTTTTACCCCGAAACTGCATCATGAATTATATGTAAGTTTATACCCCTTTAAAAAACAGCTAATTATTTGTGCAGTATGTATGATTAGCTACATAGTCTTGTGGACGCAAGCGTAGATCCTAAGTTTGGGATCCTGAATTCGATCCCTGAGTCAAGCAAGTGTTAATTCAGTTATCCACTAAGATATTCTGAGTATCAAAATCTGTAAGTATTTTTTTTCGGATGGAAAATCATCAAATGACTCCTCCCGCTCTGGGTACTTTAGATATTAGTACTCGAAACTCAATTACTTCGGTAATGTTCGATTCGTGTTCTACTTATTTGTGTTGAGGGTGCAGGTTTAACAGAAACGACCAATTACGACTGCAGTTTATTTGCGACTGAATAACTCTCCGTATCACGGGCGCAGCCGTGCGTCACCAATCATACATGTATTTGCTGAGTTAGCTTGACATACATTTTGTGTCCCTACAGTAGCCCCCTTCTTAAAAGAAGTACTTACACTAAGTATATTTTTCAACAACAATGTTATAAGAAATTCTATAAATACAATACACAACAATTTATATCTAATTACATGGTTTTATTTTTAATCCGAACACCATCGTATCTTTACACAGTCCAATTCTATCTTGAACAAAAAAAAAAAAAACACGTATGACACAAAACTATGTTTACAATCACTCAACACTAATACACATCTGGGTTACGAGGTACAGTCGGCGGCGGTACAGTTTGCACCTTTATGACTGACGGACTCCTGCCGGCCGCGACTGCTTCCTTCTGAAACCAGCTTCGTACCCGTTTCTTGCACTGGCCTCTGATTAAATACAGAATCAAAATTCCCATGAGGACAGCGCACACAATCACAATAATTTCCAAAGCACCAACTCTTTGCCCAATCATCTCGTTAGACACTGTTTGTGCTATAGCGACATTGTTCTGTTGTGGTTGACTTTGGCTCGAACCCATTTTTAATTACAGAGATATTCTATTCTATATTACAGTTGTAGTTCGTAAGGTCTTATTCCAGCAAAGAATAAATTACGTCTAGTGTTACAATATTATTTGACTATATTTCAAAAACATTTTGCCATAATTATATATACATATGATTAATCTTAGTCCGCACTTCTATATGAACTTTGCATTCAGCTGGCCCAAATAAACATCCTTTAATATGCCTGAATTGCATTTATACATTGTTTATTACAAAGTGCTTCTATATTGTCATTAAGCAAAACAATTTAATTGTTACACAATTGCTGATTATTAACCTGAAACTTATTATTTACCTAGTTGCATTATTTAAATTGTAGTATTGTTTTTAAGTGGGAATCGAACCCGTGTTTGTGTAACACTATGGCTACTGTACCATAGGTTGTATTATAACATACGTAGTTTTATCATGCAAACCTTATCGGCTGCCTAACCGTTCTACCACTGTGTGTGGTATAAGTTACATGCTTAGTACTACTATTCTTATCATTACACAGTTTATTATTAGGATTAGTTACGTCACAATCTTTTTCCTGCTGTTTTAGTGGAAGGGTTCCTTCATTAACTAAATACGCCGGTTTTAACCTATCGATTGATATCCTCACACGCTTATCTGCTATTTGTATCAAGAAATACTTTCCTTTTTTCTCTAAAACCTGATATGGACCGTCATAGGGAGGTTGCAAGGATTTTTTTACTAGATCTACTCTCACAAAAACATGTGAACAAGTCTTTAATTCTGAATGAACAAATATAGTCCTCGCATCTCTCTGTTTAGTCGGTCTTGGCCTAAGGTTTTCAATAATCTTTCTAATTTTGTTTACATATTCGCTTGAATCACTAACGCTTACGCTCTTGTCACCGTAAAAATCGCCGGGTAACCGTAATGTCTTTCCAAATGCTAATTCCGCGGCACTGACACCAGTGTCGCTCCGCGGTGTTGCGCGTAACCCAAACAGAACCGTCTGCAACTCGTCAACCCACGCGCCACGGTCCTTTCTGGCCATCAGTGCTGCTTTTAACACTCGATGAAACCTTTCTACCATGCCATTCGCTTGTGGGTGATATGCCGTAGTTCTTAATTTATTTATTCCTAAACATTTCATTAATTCATTGAACAGGCTGCTTTCGAATTGCCTGCCCTGGTCTGTAGTAACCCTTACTGGACAACCGTACCTCGAAATCCAACCTTCGTACAACGTTTTGGCTACCGTACTAGCATACATGTCCTTGATTGCAAAAGCTTCCGGCCAGCCAGTCGCCCTATCAACCACCGTGAGGCAATACCTATATTCATCAGGTGACGTAGGCAATGGCCCTACCAGATCAACATGTATATGTTCGAAGCGTCCACTACTTTCGTATTGTCCTAGTCCCGATACAGTATGACGTATAACCTTCGACTTTTGGCATTGAACGCAGGTTTTGGCCCACTGTCCTACGTCTGTGTTCATGCTTGGCCAAAAATACCTAGACGTTACTAATTTCCGAGTAGTACGCACTCCCGGATGGCACAAACCGTGCACCGCCTGAAATGCCGTTTTCCTAAAAGCTACTGGTAGATATGGCCTAGCAACCGAAGTAGATAGTTCGCACATCACCTCACTTTGACAGTCAGGTAAAATAATTGACTTAAATTGCATCACCTTGTTTTCTTTCGATAAGAGCGATGTCAGCTCGTCATCCGTCCGTTGCGCCGATGCTAATTCGCTGAAGTCGAGCGTTGTTGGACATGTGATAGTTTCAACCCGAGACAGTGCATCCGCCGCTGTATTATCGCTACCGGTGATGTGCTGTATATTCGTTGTGAACTCACTGATATACATAAGTTGCCTAACGCGCCTAGTTGTCTCTTTGTCACTGGGCTTTTTTGTGAACGCATAAACTAATGGTTTATGGTCTGTGTATATTACAAATGATCTGCCTTCTACCATATAACGAAAATACTGCACCGCCGAATAGATAGCTAGTAGCTCCCTGTCATATGTGCTATATTTAAGTTGCACATCATTGAGTTTCTTTGAATAATAACCTAAGGGGCGCCAGTGTGAGTCAACCTTAACTTGCAACACGGCGCCGACACAGTCGTTCGACGCATCCGCCCATATAGCAAGCTCAGCGTTCATCACCGGATACGATAACATAGTTGCATTCTGTAGGCTAGTTTTGCATTTCGCAAACGCAATGTCTGCTTCTGGCGACCAGTTAATTATAGATTTATCCTTTTTCTTAGCCTTCTGTAAATAAGTATTCAACACAGATTGATATTCCGCTGCCCTAGGTAAACTGGACCTATAAAAATTTACCATTCCCAAGAAACGTCGTAACTGATCTACCGTTTTGGGTTTTGGGTAATCGATTATTGCCTGAACTTTGTCCGGTAATGGTCTAATTCCTAAAGACGTGACCTCGTAACCTAAAAATTCTAGCTTTTCTTTTCCAAAACTACATTTCGACATATTGATAGTTATACCGAATCGGTTTAATCGCTCAAATATTGCCTTTAAGTGTAATTTATGAAGCTCGGGCGTCTCACTAGCTATGATGATGTCATCTATGTAACAGAAGTAGAAATTAGACTCTGGTTGACCTTCTGAACCTATCTTGAATTGTACATCTAAGCCTTGCAATACCACGTTATTCATATATCGCTGAAACGTTTGCGCGGCATTCCGTAAACCAAAAGTCATACGCGTAAACTCATACAACCCAAAGGGTGTGGTTATTGCCGTTTTTTCTACGTCTTCCGGTGCAATCACAATATTGTGATACGCTCTATTTAAATCTAAACGCGAGAATATGTACTTATTCCCTAAAATATACGTGAAGTCATTTATCCGCGGGATGGGATACCTGTCTGGTATTGTTATAGCATTCAAGGCCCTATAGTCACCGCAAGGACGTATCTGCCCATCCTTTTTGGGTACCACATGCAGCGGGCTGGCCCAAGGACTTTTCGACGGCCTGCATATACCCATTTCCTGCATGCGCCGAAACTCCTCCTTTACCTTGACATATTTCTCTGGGGCTAATGGTCTAGCTCGAGCGAATACGGGAGGTCCGTGCGTCTCAATGTAATGTAACACCGCATGTGGGGGTTCCTCCTTAAAAGACACAGGTTTAGTGATCTCGGGAAACTCAGCTAGTATATCCGAATAAATGCATGTGTTATCAATCGTAGTTAAGGATGGTCCCTTCCACTTTACAACTAAACCTACTGCACTTAAACTAGTTACTTCATCTATGAGTCGCCGACCACTTAAGTCTACAAGCAATTTATATTTTGTTAAAAAATCTGCGCCTATTATGGGTTGGTTAACATCTGCTACAATGAAATGCCAAGTATACGGACGTCTTAATCCCAAACTTAGGGTTAATGTCTCGATACCATAAGTTTTTATTATTGTACCGTTAGCGGCATATAATGTAAAGTTAGACCTATGACTATCATAATAACTACGCGAACGATTTTTCCTCACAGGTATTACGGACACATTAGCTCCGGTGTCAATTAAAAATCTCATACCTGTTTTCTTATCACATACTACTAGGCGGTTGTATACAGTGCAACGTCCCGCCGTGGGCTGCACCAAGCCTAGTTTCCCGTCGACTTCTCGTGGCCCTTGCTCCAATTACAGGGTTTCACACACTTTGTGGCCTTCTCCCTGTAACGATAGTGGTAAAAACACAACCAATTAGCACTTTTTCGCTCACCACCCGCATCACCACGCTTCGATGTCGATCGCGATCTTCGGCTGCCGTTGTCCCAACGCTCCTTGCCTCTGCCCCGCTCCAGACCTGCGAGACGCAGGTTGATCTTCGCTAGCTCCCCCAGGATTTGGCTGATGTCTGATGATCCATCACTCCTTTTCCCTGTTGGCTTTTCCTGGGCCTCCACGGATTTGACCTCTGCTACTGTTGGCGAGCCTTCTCCCGTACTTTCCAGCACCTTGTCTGCTATAGTAGCGAGTACATCCAAATCCTTTGAGTCGGTTACTGCCAGCACAGCCCGCACTGATTTCGGCAGGTGTGATTGCCACATCAACTTTAGGGTATCGTCGGGCACTTTCTCCCTGGCCAACTCACGCATTCGTCGTAGCAAATGTGATGGCCGCTGGTCTCCCAACTCCATTTCGCTGATAAGTTTTTGCAACTTCCTCGTCTCCGACTCCTCGAACACCTCCAGTAGCCTTTCCTTCAGCGCCTGATACTTCCGAGTCTCCAGCGGAGCAAGCAACAAATCGCTCACCTGCTGTATAGCAGCCTTGCTCAACTTCGTAACAACCAGATTTTGTTTGGCTGCATCACTCAGTCTCTGATTCTCTACCGCGGCCTCGAATTGGACAAACCAGAGTCGCGTTTGGTCTGTCCAAAACTCGGGAATACGCGAAGTGACAGTTATGCTGGCCAGCGCCTTTTCGCTGACATCGCCGGACATGTCTTCTTTCACACCCAGTGCACGCGGTGAAACACCTTGTTGAGGATTCATTTCCGTTTCAGTCTCTCTACGCACCTCACCAAAATAAAATGTTCACAGGGGTCACCACTTTAGATATTAGTACTCGAAACTCAATTACTTCGGTAATGTTCGATTCGTGTTCTACTTATTTGTGTTGAGGGTGCAGGTTTAACAGAAACGACCAATTACGACTGCAGTTTATTTGCGACTGAATAACTCTCCGTATCACGGGCGCAGCCGTGCGTCACCAATCATACATGTATTTGCTGAGTTAGCTTGACATACATTTTGTGTCCCTACAGTACAAAAACAGACCTGATGTTATTTTTAGTCCGTTACTGTATTCCAGTATTTAGAGCCGGTAAAAATTAACATTTCTTCTTCATTGATCACGTGATCTTTGAGGTCTTGTTGGTGTAATCCTTACTTCCTTACTAATTATTATAAATGCGAAAGTAAGTTTGTTTGTTTGTTACCTTTTCACGCCTAAACCACTTAACGGAGCTTCCTGAAATTTTGCATATACGTTGTCAGGTGTAGGTACAAAAACGGACGTAGGGTACCTTTCATCCCGAAAAAAGTACTGTTCCCGAGAAAAACAACAATAACGTTATTTTGGTAATAGGTGGCGCCACTAGTAATGTTATAAATGCGAAAGTAAGTTTGTTTGTTTGTTACCTTTTCACGCCTAAACCACTGAACCGAGCATCCTGAAATTTTGCATATACGTTGTTAGGTGTACAGAAACGGACATAGGGTACCTTTCATCCCGAAAAAATGTACTGTTCCCGAGGAAAACAACAATAACGTTCATAAGATAATAGATGGCGCCACGTGTCTTTCGAATCGTGATTAAATTATACCTGAATTGATTGTCAAATTCTAAATTAACGCGAGCGAAGCCGCGGGCAAAAGCTAGTTAGTTATATAAGCTTAAATTTTCACTTCAATATTAGGTGAACCATCTGTCACCTTCTAAGAAAACTGTTAATTTATTAGCATAGGTACTATTTTCAACACATAAAGATAGTTTTTGTAATTCTAAGAGTGTGTTCTTTAACAGTTAAAAAGTTTTTAGAAAAAGGAAGATTCTTACCTTCAATAGAAGTTCCGAGTTGCGAATCGATGGTCAATGTTTGCACCCCAGCGGCAAGTAGCACCGGGCACAAAACTAGTATGTTTAACATTTTAACTAACATAATAGCACTTCAAGCAGCTTTATGCGTCCATTTTCAATTTAAACTGTCCTTTAAGTAATCTACACTTATTTTTAGAATTTAATTCCTCATTGTTTTACGAAATTAGAGTAGTTTTTAAATTAAAACTAATATTGTTGTGGCCATTTTCCATTGCTTGCTGTAAAGAACCGATTTGTTTGAAATGATGAACTAACCACGTAATGGAAAGTGAATAAAAAAGTATTTAATTTTTTCAGCACTCTCTCAGTACATTCTATAATCGCGGTAAATTAACAAAACTATATCTATCTCTCTCACATCATCTAAAAACACAACGAGAAAAAGAAACTAAACACAACACAGCGACGTCACAATTCGAATTACAAAACCCGAAATTCTCCCGCTCAATTTTTTCCCACAGATTAAACAAAAGTTTGCAACTTTTTTCGAAAGTTAGCAAAGGCACACGTCCATGCGGGTTTAGTTTTGCAAATATTATGGCGCAAATGCTTGGGTGTGCCTTGTGTCACGGTTCGATGCCCAGAAAACACTTCCTTGGCATCTCATGTGAACCTTTAACTTTGTTAATCGGGCGGGTAGGTGGTTAACAGATGGCTTTAGGTTTAACCTGCGGGTTTGTCTGTACTGATCATTGATTAATTTAAATTGTCGAAATTTTTCTTCGATCCGGTTGGCGCAGTGGCTGAGCGTATAGCGTGTCGCATGTTCGATACCCGCACAGAACAAAATATTTGTATGACCAACAAGTAGTTGTTCCGGGTCTGGCTGTTTGTGTATGTGAGTTTAACCGTCTGTAAACGCTCCCACGATACAGGAAAAATTCATAGTGTGCGGCAACGTTTAAAAAAAATCTTTAGTGAGGTAGAAAAACTATAGCTCCTAAGTCTAGTCTGTCCTACAGAAACACTTAGGTTTTGTTTTGTTGGGTAAAACATAACCAAGTTTTATTTTTCATGGCCACACCGGACTCAGAAATACAAACATATCCAGCCTAGATATATCGTTCCCACTACTGGGCTACGCGGGTCTCCTCTCAGTGAGACGAAGAAGGCCACTCTTCATCCCGTCGTAGACTTGTGTTCTTACATGATCCACCACACCGGCCCAGTTTGGGTTGGTAAATACTCTGTGGCGTGAGAAAAATCTGCTCCACTGGAAAAACCACCTTGGTTGACCATGGAGAGATATTCCGCAATTTCATTTAGAAACATTTTAAATTAATGACATTTTACTGCTATTTGCGACGAGGGCATATTTCAGAATGCAATGAAAAACACACATAGACTGCTAAAATCATAACCCTACCTTTTGGCTTTATCTTAGACGGGTAGTCATGATCATCTATTGGGGTCAACAAATTGGTGTCGGCCCAACACGTTGTTTTCTACCATTCACCTGTCAATCGTCACGCTATCATCATTTACTGCTTTTTCTTTCATATCAAACCTCACACAATCCATCCATCGCTTCCTTGGTCTTCCTCTCCCTCTCCATTCATCAACATTTATATTCATCACTCTTTTAGTCACATGCAATTCATCCCTCTTCATCACATGACCATACCAAGACAGTCGATTCCCTTTCAACTTTTCTGTAACTGGCGCAACTTCCAAACTTCCTCCAATATACAGATTTCTTACTTTATTTGTTCTGGTCACACCACACATCTACATCAAAATACTACATTCAACCTTAGAGGCACTAAAATATCAACAACTTCAAAATTAGTAGCTATATTTCAAAACAACATACAAACATTTCCTCACAGTATAGAATAATTAATTGAAACAAAAAACTCCACGCAAGTTCACGGTCTGCCCGCCATAGAGCTGAAAAAAACATAACACGCTTTGATAAAAAAATATTAAATATTCAACATTTCATAGCCAATCTTCTCTTTAACACCGCTTTGTGTCAGATTCCTGTTAAAATTATACTGACTTTATACCGCGGCGCGGGTGCACTTGTGATAAAAACATAATGGGTGTAAAAATACCCATAGTGAAGCCAAAAGGCACTTGTTCTCCCCGTCATTGCGACCATTTTTTTTTTTTGTTACGGAGTTATTAGGGGTCAAAGTTCCAACTTTTTCACAAGTTTATTTTTAAATACAAGTTTTTAATGTTTCAACTTTACTTTAAATACCTGCACGAACGCCGTACTCTTCAATGCATCCATCAGCACAAAAAAATGTCGTATCCCAGCAACAATTTTTGCGTAGAGTTACTTGGTTTGATGTACAGAACGCTTGGTTGACGGTTCGTGAAGGGTCCGTTTACACCTTGTATTAAATACGACTTTTTCCTCGTAGAACAATGCATTGTTGTATATTACACTTACAAGCATCAATTCCCTTTATCTTTTACAGTACTGAAGCATCGGAGTCCATCTGAGTGGTCCAACGCTGCTAATACTAGAGTATCACAGATGCGTTTTCGCAACAGTTTTTGTCCCAAGATTCAAAGTTCAACAAACATTCACCTGCACTGCAGCCGAGAATTTTTTGGAGTAAAATATTCTATTTACAGTTTTGCTGCGCTCTGCAAGTGCAACCGCTAGCTCAACGAGGCAAAAGGGTAGGCAGATGATGGTTGACTGGTAGAGAATGCCTTGTGGCAGTCCGCCTATGGTGGTACATAGGCGGACTGCCACAATTCTACATGAAGTTTAAATAAATAAATACAGTCTGACCAACAATCTGTGATTTCCGCCATCCATAGACAAAGACGTCTGCCGATGTATTTCCGTCCTTGGCGACAGAGTTAAAATATTTCCTGTGCCTGTAATTTCATTTCATGAATGCTATCTCGACAACAATGTTGCTTAGCGGCAGAAACAGGTACATACCACCATAACATCACGCCTGTAATCCCCAAAGGGTTAGGCAGAGGTGTACCTAATAGTACACGCACATTTCGCCAGCTATATTTAAGACCCATGTAACAGGGGCGAGTTTATTGCCATCAACCGGGCACAAATCCAGACTCCGTGGCTGCTACTGAGAAATTCCTGATGGAAAACCCAATAACACTTTGCCCGACCTGGTAATCGAACCCAGGACCTCATGCCCAGCAGTCGCGATTGCGACCACTCGGCCAACGACACAGTATACCAGAAACAGGTATTACCTACATTGGTAATATTTTCTGCTCAACAGATGTCAGTCATGACTCAGAGGTAACAACCATGACGTACTAGCATTAGTTCCTAAGTTCGATCCCAAGTAGGTGCATTGCTTTGTGTGATACTTACAAGTTATTTATTTTTATGATATTCACAGCTGCTCTCAAAAACGGTAAAGGAAACCGTTGTAAGAAAACCGGTAATTCGAAAACATAATATGATATTCACCAACCCGCACAGGGCCCGCATGGTGGATGATTAATTTATTTAATTGCAGGACCACAAGCTACAAGCACGAGATATATAACAAAGATTCTTTATTCATTTTTCATTTCAGAAGAGGAGATAATAACAGTCGCATTGGTTGATCTTCAAGGTTAAGCTGCGCTTGCCTAGCTCGGTCTGTGGATGGGTGACCATAACATACCGGGTTTCCTCCATGCCTCGAAAAACACGTTAAGCCGTTGGTCCCGGCTGTCATTTGTACATCTTTGACAGTCGTTACAGGTAGTCAATGGCCCGAAAGTCTGACAACCAGTCTTTCCAAGGGGTACCGTATTACCCAGTGTTAACTGGGTTGTGGAGGTCAGATAGGCAGTCGCTCCATATAAAATACTGGTATTCAGCTGTTTTGGGAAAAGGCTCGGTAGGTGATGATTTTAGAGCATCCATCTCCATAATGGGTTTTAGGTTTTATATGGGATGAAAATTGGTATGGAAGTTATCCATTTTTGCAGTTCCAACATTTCCTACAATCAAGTTCTTGATGTTACTGACATTTATTGAAACGACATAAAGTAAGATAAAATAAACGTACAAGTCAACGGAAGACATAGACAATTAGTTAATGTTTTCTAAATGTAAATGAACTTTATCTTTTTAATCGTAAAGATTATAAATATAAATAAACACCTACGAAAAAATGTACGTCCTGTGATCGTAAAAAATGTATAAACATTTTGATAAAACTCATTATACTGAGTGGATTTAAAAATAGTTGTGTGATGTGTTGATTGAGGATTTCTGATTGGACGTTACATTCTCCCTTCTTCTATTTTCATTTTGAAGCCCAGAACTGGCAGTCTACCATGACGTCTTAGAGAAATTAAGTTCATTCGGTTTGGGGTTTTTTTATAAGCTAAATTAGCTTAGGAAGTAACGTAATATTTGTAAAAGTACGATGGGGTTGACATCGTCTCAATTGTGAACAAAAATCCCTTAAATAAAGAAGATTAAAAAAACCGGCCAAGTGCGAGTCGGACTCGCGCACGAAGGGTTCCGTACCATTATCTATAAAAACGGCAAAAAAATCATATCTGTTGTATGGGAGCCCCCCTTAATATATATATTTTTTAATTTTTAGTATTTGTTGTTATAGCGGCAATAGTAATACATCATTTGTGAAAATTTCAGCTTTCTAGCTATCACGGTTTATGAGATACAGCCTGGAGACAGACAGACAGACAGCGGAGTCTTAGTAATAGGGTCCCGTTTTACCCTTTGGGTACGGAACCCTAAAAAGACGTAAAGCAGGGGTAATTCCAGTGTGGGAAAGAGATGCCGCTAGACGTCCTGTATAGCTCTGTTTCTTTCCCATACTAGAATTACTCTTGCTTTATGACGTCATAGTAATCCCCCTAGACTTCTCCCTCATTTTTCCAAGCTTTTATTCAACTTACAATGTTTGTATGTTTGTTTGTTTGTTCAGGTCAAATCTTGCAATTGAATTTTAAAACAGTTATCCCCAAACGATTGAGCTGAAATTATGTATACACGTGCATGGTTTTAAGTGACATCATTCTAAATCCAATATGGTGGTCACCCGAAGATGGCGGACTAGTTATTTTTTACAGCCCCATGATATGGGTATCAATTAAAGGGTTTGCTGAGAAGAATCCAAAATAAGTCTGTCTTTCAAAGCTTGTTTTTTAAACATTTTTTTAGGGTTCCGTACCCAAAGCGTAAAACGGGACCCTATTACTAAGACTCCGCTGTCTGTCTGTCTGTCCGTCTGTCACTAGGCTGTATCTCATGAACCGTGATAGTTAGACAGGTCAAATTCTCACAGATGACGTATTTCTGTTGCCGCTATAACAATAAATCCTAAAAAACAATAAAAAAATATTTAGTGGGGATCCCATACAACAGACATGCTTTTTTTGCCGTTTTTATAGATAATGGTACGGAACCCTTCGTGCGCGAGTCCGACTCGCTCTTGGCCGGTTTTTTATTTTTTTTATTTTAGGCTTGTTCTTAAGATGGATGGTACAAAGCAGTCTTTAAAAGCAAGCCTCCAAATCCACTTAGTTACGTTGTTGGGCCCGGGTGAAACGTAACACGCACGCTCCTTCCCATAGAGTGGAGACCTGTGAATCCCAACAATGAATAATATATTATATTAGGCCGAATCGATTAAGCTAGCAATTCCATTCTCTGAATTTCACGCAAAAAGTTTTATCTTTTTGAAAGCACCTAATTAATTTTCTGCTTGACCTGCCGGAAACTACATTTAATCCTTATTTTCATTATTCAACTTTCTGAATGATGACGTCTTATGAATTCCCGTTTCTTTGTGCATTTTGTTTTATACTTAAGTAATTATAAAATGTGAAGTGTTTTCTCATAATTGTTAAGAATCCTTTGTGTTCATTCAATTTTGTTTAGTAATTTTCTCTTTGAGTTCGAAAATCTCTTCGTTCATCAGAAACTTTCACGTAGATAGGTACCTAAGACGTTCTTCGTAGGCAAGCTCAAGTCGCATGACTCAAGCTATCTAGTCAGTGTCACATTTTACTGTATCCATGCAATATTAAAAATTTAAAATTGCACAGCACAGCTGGTGTAGGTACTGGCTATGTGTCATGGGATCGATTAAATATATATAAATCAATTTTCAATTACCAGTCGTTTGTCACGATACGGAAACAGGTTCCATACAACTCGATTCCTACCGGCTTCCCTTTGAAAAATGGCAAAGTCAGTATTCTTACAATAATATATTCACATAAAAAAGATATGTAGGTACCCCGGCTTACCTCTTACAAAAATTGACCCTTCGCTACTGATCCATGTTATTTTTTCTTTTTTACTATGCAGATAATGATATCTGCGTAGCCTTTTCTCAACTATGTTGGGATCGGCTTCCAGTCTAACCGGATGCAGCTGAATACCAGTATTTTACATGGAACGACTGCCTATCTGACCTGCACAACCCGGTTAGTACTGGATAATACAATACTCCTTAGTAAGACTGGTTGTCAGACTTAATTTATTCTCTTTTCCTATTTCCTCTATAAATAACGAACCAGAAAAAATAAGGCTAATACTCATTTCTATCTTTTGTAGGTTAAAGTACCTGCGTTTGCGTTTTGTTTTTTTTTATCAACTCAGTTCAATGTGTTACAATCCACCCATAACAAGCGCTATAAACCGTGTAACTATTAATTTGAGCAAAAAATATTTTGCAGTTCCAACCTTCAATGTTTTTGGAGATACGTACGCACTTTGGCATGGACTTGACTTTTGCACGTGGTGGCAAAAGTCATAATTCCATCATAGCGGACTACTCGCAAAGACATAAGATTTTCCTGATCCTGATGATTATGATAGTCATGAAACGTGTACTAAGTATGTGTTTCTTTCCCAGCACTATACAATTCTGAGCGTTTACCCAATTTTTCCTTACCAATCTATACTAATATTACTGATACTAATATTGTTAGTCTGCGTTATCCCATTGCTGGGCAAAGGCCTCTCCCCATGACTTCCAGTTGTTTCGATCCAGGGCTAATGTGGGCCACTGGTCGTTGCTTTTGTCCAGCTCGTCCCGCCATCCTCTACGAGGTCTGCCGCGACGCCTTCTGGCTGTGTCAGGGCTCCAGAAGTGGTTATTTTGGCCCACAGCTCATTGGGCATGCAGCAGACGTGGCCAGTCCAGTCCCACTTCAGCTTAGCGGCTTTAAATTAATGTTTTAAAAAGGTAAAGTATGTGAGGTTGTTGGGGTTAATCTCTGGATCTACTGAACCGATTTTGAAAATTCTTTTACCAATAGAAAGCTACGTTATTTGTGAGTGTCATAGGCTATATATTAACCCGAAAAATGAAAAGAATTTTTCGTGGTAGTTGAATTTTCTAAGTCGGAGAAAAAATGGTCGAAAATGATTACCGTCCAACGAAGTGGGCACGGGTGAGTTAGTGAGTTCATAATTCTCATTGCTACTTGAACGTACTCGTAAATCCTTTGTTTGACTCTGTTTTCGCGCGTTCAGTGCACAGCAGCTCTTCGGATCAACTGGACGGTGCTCCTCAAGGTCGCTTGGCGCTGAGAAAAAATCATCCATCCTATCTGCTTTTGTTAGCTAGTGTTTTAAACCAAGCTCGAATTTTTAATATGCCCAGGGTTTTCCCAACTATGTTAGCATCGGTTTTTAGTCTAACCGGTTCCAGCTGAATACCAATATTTTACATGGAGCGACTGCCTATCTGACTCACAATCCAGCTTACTTACTGGGTAAGACGGTTCTCCATTGTGAGACTGATTGTCAGATCCTCGGGTTCAGACTACCCGTTACGACTGTCAAAGATCTTCAAATGAAAGCCAGGACCAACTACTTGAACGTTCCGAGGCGCGGAACCCAATAGCACCAAAAATGGACACGAACCAACCAATCTTTTTTTTCTCCGTTATCTAGGATTCATATCAAATGATTACACGATGTACAAGAGAACAATTTCACGAATTTTATGAGAATCTCGCAAATTACAAGCTTCTTTGTTTTCTATTAAAGAGTAATGTGAGAAATACTGAATAACAGTAACTTTTTTGGTACGTTATAAGAACAAAATTCAAGAAACGGTTTTTGTATTTTTTAATTGCTCACCCGAAATTTTTATTCAGTTTTTTTTTGCGTCTTGTAGCAAAACTTGATTCATATGCTCACAAAAAAAGTTTCATTGAAATCGGTTCAGTGGTTTCCGAGTATTTGACGGACAAAGAAACACATAATCATGCAAATATCAACTGGCCGTGTCTAAATTAGGCTTTTGTTGTCTGAAACGCAAAGTCTCCTTATACAGGAGGAATGAGCATTGATCTGCTACTCACTGCTTGGTGATCAGTTATTGCCTCGTTGGTCCGGTGGTCCAGTGTTGCATGGGGTTCTAGGTTTGAACCTGAGGTAGGTCAAAATGCTATGAAGTTTTACTGATACTGTACACCTGTGCCTGAAATATGATATAACTAGAAAGGAGGTGAAGTATGAGATGACGACTAATAAAGAATATATGGATGAAGAAGTCATGCTGCGCCGACCCCTAATAATTAGGGATAAAGGCAGGAGAATGAATGATAACAGGTAGGTACACCTGTGCTTACACTTTTGAATATAATAAAGGTGTATTGTTACATTTAGTAGATTTTTGTGTAACTAAGATTGTTACGGATAAAGGTCTCAACGCGATGGGTAAGGATGAACGGCGCTGCCGAGGCCGGTCTAGAAATAAGTTGCGAGATGATCTGGACGCGCATCACGAAGGCTGGTTCAAGGTGGTGTAGGAGAACAGTACCTGGAGGGATGTAGGGGAGGCCTTTGCCCAGCAGTGGGACATACAAGCCTGCTAAAAAAAACGAGTCATAAATTTACTTACTTAGGTAAATCAGCGTCGATTGTCATACAGGTTTTAAATACAGGATGACCGTGAGACATACATTGACCCCTTTGACTAAAATGTAATTAAAAAGAACTGTACCTACCTACTCTATTTCAGTTAACTAACGGCTTAGTTAATCTTTTCGTAAGAGAGATCTAAACGAGCAATCTTGTCTACCTGAACTATCCCACGACAGAATTTGGCTAGAAAATGTAATACTGAATTTTATTAGAAACGGACTGGGTGAATGTACGAATTTCAGCAATTTGTTGTCGTTGGAAATATGTGGATACGTCTTGCCCTTTTTGTTACAGTTCCAGCAGTTGACTTTAACGCATTAAACTAAGCTAAATTTCTGCTGTTAGGCTTCATAGCAAGTAACTTCTTCTTAGCGTAGGTATCAATGGCAATCTAAATTGTGTCAGCCCAAACTGAGCTACTAGTTTGGTGCTTCCGGTAGTGTCCGTCAGTTCCTGTAGTGAACAAACGACAGGACACGCAGGACACGATATTAAGTGCCCCATCGTTTGTAGAACAGCACCACATTTACACTCCAGGGCAGAATCATTAATGAATCTCGACCTGAGCAGGTTTTCCTTGCTGCGACCAACCTGGATCCTGGTTAGTAACTAAATCAGTAATTAATTTGGGAAAACAAAGCTTTACGCTCTTTTTGCTCATCAAGTATCTACTTACAAATAAACGAGAATCCAAATTCGTCCACCATGAAACTAGCCAGCAAAACCTACATACTGGTTTTAACTTTAAAATAATATTTAAGGACTGCCGAAAGTTTTTCTCTCATGAGCTGATGCTGAGTATCTGTCCGCAATTCCGCATGAAAGTAATGCGGACCAATACATTTTTGGGGAGCGTGAAGAATTGCGTAAGTGCTTCAGCACCCCAGCCAAAGATAGTTGAAGAACCGCCACGTGAGATACGTGAGGTAGTAAGAGTCTAAAAGAGGGCAGAGGGGCCACCCTCGCCAGAGCGGAGGCCAACCATGAGAATTTTCTCATA
Source organism: Eurois occulta (assembly GCA_950022335.1). NCBI lineage: Eukaryota > Metazoa > Arthropoda > Insecta > Lepidoptera > Noctuidae > Eurois > Eurois occulta. The sequence goes on from OX465506.1 coordinate 7,052,517, forward strand.
CAAAAAAAAGGTCTTGATTGATTGGAAAAGAAACCGTGCCTTATGTCATGTTGAGAAAAGATAACCTACATAATCTTTTAGCGTAGAAACCGAGTAAAGTCGCAGTCTCCAGCTAGTCTCACCTGAATCAGTGACTCATCCCATATCCACACTAACCTCCCAACTCAAAGCAGCAAACAAAACAATGAATAAGATAATTAGCCAAGTCCTTATCGCATAATCAGCAGACGAGCAGCGCCAATTTATTATTAAATTAATAATTTACTTGGTAGGGATGTGGGGAGTCGGTGGTTGGAGTCAGTATTTTGTCGGTGTGTCTTGGGACTGGTTTAAAGAAAAAAAAGAAATGAAGACAGCTTCTTGGATTCCGTCCACTCAGCGTATCGTAGTCAATGAACCACGAACATACGTATTTTGGAAGCCATTATTATGAAATAGGTCTTATCTCAAAGTAGCAACTGTTATTTCAAGAGAAAATCGATTTTGAACAACTTACTAACACCACAAGCTTTGTCAGATGTACCCCCAATTCTTCTTCGGATAATAATTTCCCCTAAATCTTTGATAGCAGTTCTTTTATTTTTTGAATGGTGTGGTGGTTTTAAGTCTATCGAAATTGAATGTAGTGTTCATTTGTCGACTACTATCCCATCACTAATCCACCTCAGTGGCTTGTACACTCTGACCGCTGATCACTTGGAAGATAGCCAGAACTTCCTACAGTCAATGGCCGCTGTTTCACACTTTTTAAGCAAAATTTCTGAACAAGCTGCTAAGAATAAACCAGAACCTTCTTTGAGAATTTAAAAATGTACCTACAAGACACTAGCTAATTTAGAATTTGACAACAGATTCGGACTGTATTCTGCTTGTAATAATATAATTCAATCATGATTCGAAAGACACGTGGCGCCACCTATTATCATAAGAACGTTATTGTTATTTTCCTCGGGAACAGCACTTTTTTTCGGGATGAAAGGTACCCTATGTCCGTTTCTGTACACCTGCCAACGTATAAATGCAAAATCTCAGGATGATCGGTTCAGTGGCTTAGGCGTGAAAAGGTAACACACAAACTTACTTTCGCATTTATAATATTAGTAAGGAAAGGATGAAAGGATGAATGAAATGTATGGGTAGGTACTGGAGTCATCACGACTTAGCGTACCTATTTTTTTTTGGGGTGGGAAATCTTCAAAAGGCGACTGGTCTTTGGGGATAAGACCGGGGAGTGTGGGATTTTTACCGCACTAAAACCAAGGCACCGTTTCCTCTTAAAAAACCTGTACGGAGCCCCCTCTATGCAACGCCTGATAAGGCACATCCCTGGGGCGACTATACAGGTCATCCCTGAGCATCGCTGTGCAAGTGTGGACGGCAGCACGTGACCACTGTGCTGCCGTTCATCTCTGAGGTCACTCTGTGAGCGCAGAGTCCCCACTTTGAACGCCCGTAACCCCTGGACGTAGCGTACCTACCTAATAATGGCCGATGCCTATAACACTCGGGCTGATGTCCGATGTGCTTACAGCTGGGACAAGTACGCTGTATGAGGGACTTGGTCATAATTCACCACGCGGGCCCAGTGCGGGTTGGAGGCCCTCATTGTGTCGTAAAATTTTTGGTTCTAAGATATCCCAGAATCTGGCATTTTTTTTAAAATGACTCAAGAGAAAGGGGTTTTAATTATTTGGCCCGACTAATTTCCGCCATTTTATTTTATTTTCAAAATAACGGCCACAAAACCTGTATCAATCAATAGCTGGTATCAAGGCAAACAGGTTTTGTATGAGTCAAGTTTCCGATATATAAGTTATCAAAGGTCAAGTCTACAGGGTGTAACAAGACCTTTAATGAAGCCGACAACTTATTGCAGCATTATGTAGGTACATCAAACTAAGTAACTTTACGCAAAAATTTTTGCTGAGAAAAGACTTTTTGGGGTGAGAAATTACGTTTTACTGTAGGACTCAATGTAACGCACTCAAAACATTGTGCTGATGGATGGATTGAATAGGACGGGGGTCGTCGAGGTGTGTCGAACTTTGACCCCTAATATCTCCGTAACTAGAAAGTTCCGAGGTATGGTCTAGAGGAGCTCGTGACTAAATAAAAACAGCCGCTCAGGTCGATCTTTAGGTTAAGCCGTGCTTACCTAGCTTGGTCCGTGGATGGGTGACCACCCATTACATACCGAATTTCCTCCGTGCCTCGGAAAGCACGTTAAGCCGCTGGTCCCGGCTGTCATTTGTAGATCTTTGGCAGTCGTTACAGGTACTCAGTGACCCGAAAGTCTGACAACCAGTTTTACCAAGGGGTATCGTATTACTATTATACCTAGCACTAACTGGGTTGTGGAGGTCAGATAGGCAGTCGCTCCATGTAAAATACTGGTATTCAGCTGCATCCGGTTAGACTGGAAGCCGACCCCAACATAGTTGGGAAAAGGCTAGGCAGATGATGATGATGGTCTAGAACAAAAAAAATTTCGCACTTACGGGGAGAATAAGTGCTTTTCGGCTTCGTTAAGGGTCGTCTTACACCCTTTATACACTGATGGCATCTTATGTACAACTTTGATGACTTTATTAGCCACGCATAAAACCTGCACTAATCAATGGCTGGTTTCACACATGGCTGCTATTTTGTAAATAAAATAAAATGACGGGAAGTTAGTCTGACCAGGCTCCATATAAAAATCCTCTAACGTGTTTCTACTCGAACTTTTCTAAGTAATTCTAAGGTCATTAGTAGTTTTTGAATTGTTCTTTTCTTTGTTTTTACTATGGACACTTTTATCTTGCACATCTTGCTACATCGCTCTCACATAATGTACCATCTCAACATGAATAATGTAACCAAGGTTTTGTAAAATATTCTGATTTAAAAGAGTGTCCATGGAGTTTCTTGCCCGTTCTTCTCCATAGAGATCTACGTTAGGGAATGGGCAACTACAGTACTTTCACAGTTTTTATGCCTTGTGACTGGGACTGTAGCTACATTTCATTGTTGTCTTTGTTTCGACAGTTCAAAAGTGCCTGTAACTGGCCTACTTGAAATAAATGCTTTGATTTTGATTTTTGATTTTGACCCCACACTTACCCCGCCAGTAATTTATAAATCCCATGTAACAGGAGACGAGTCTATTGCCATCAACTGTGCACAATTTATACAGACTCCGTAGCTGCTACTCAGAAATTCCTAATGGAAAAATCCAATATCACTTTGCCCGACCCAGGAATCGAAACGAAGACCTCATGCTTAGCAGTCACGCTTGCGACCACTCGACCAACGAGGCAGTAACTGGCGAATTGTGGGTGTACTACAGTGGCGAAGGTTCCATACAACTCGATTCCTACCGGCTTCCCTTTGAAAAATGGCACAGTCTTCTATAAACAAATAATATAATCACTTTAAAGATATGTAGGTACTCTGGCTTACCTCTTACAAAAATTGAGCCTTCGCTTCTGGTGTACTATTAGGTACACCTCTGCCTAACCCTTCGGGGATTACAGGTGTGATGTTCTAAAGCCATTCTAAAGTCATGTGCAGAATTTATTCATGGTAGGTATCTAACAGTTCCCTCGTCGAAACTACACGATGTAAAAGATGTACTTTACACAGTAACGAGCATAATCAGATAACGGCACAGCATCTGCTTATGCCATTCAGAACAAAGGCGTGAAGTACAAATGGTAATAAAATCTTAGGTCATTGACTTATAACTTGTATAATTGTATATTCTTTATGAGAGAACGATGTATTCCTTATCAATTTTGCAATCAGGAAATAGGTAATTTGCGAGGTGTTTTTAAATGCGTATCTTTAAGTTATGTGTTTCTTTGGGTAGGTAGACACCGAAATTTTACCAGCAGCTGAATACACGGTTTAATTTCCTAGCAATTTGGAGGAAGTAACCAATTTCATCAGTCTATTTATTTAAAATGTATTTTTATTTATTTAATTATGCTGGTCCTGCTCCACAATCATAGGGGCAAACTAATTGATTACCCTGTGAAGTTATTGTGGAAGCTGCAGAAGATTGTAAAAAAATTTCTTTGCATTGTATAGATTCAATCTCTTAGTACTATATAATTACATAGCTCATGTGTGAGTACTATGTACTGTAAAGCTACCATTTACATTTAGTTATCTTTCATTGACTTGAATGTGCCCTGTTGGCTGAGAGAATGTCATGCTCACTCAAATGTTTCGCTGATGGTGGCGGGTGTCGGGTCATTTAGTTCCCTTAGGGGCTGATACATGCGTCATGTTCGTGATCGGGCGCTGTCAGTTGGGACTGGTCATCTCTTAGCTGCCACGGTTTATTTTAATTACTTTGTTTTTAAATTATTGATTTAATCTTTTACTCTGGACGCTGTTATTGTGCACGTCTTTCTACATCGTTCTCACATATATGTATAATCTCGACATGAATGATGTAACCAAGATCTTGTAACAATATTTTGATTGAAAAGAGTGTCCGTGGAGTTTCTTGCCCATTCTACTCCATAGTGATGTAGGTACGCTTTGGAATTAGGGTTATTATGTCTTGCGTCTGTGACTTACCTTAACCTTCTTTGTTTTTCTGACATTCAAAAGTGCCTGTTATGGTCTAATTTGAAATAAATACTTTGAGTTTGAGTTTAATGCTAAAAAGCATGTATAATTATTACGAATGAATTTACTAGTTTTAAGAAAGATTCATTTGTTTCTTAATATAAATTTAATTCAGATATTGGTATGTAATTAATTTTTTATGTAATTTTTTGGAAATAAAACGCTTCAATAAATAAATAAATAATAACCAATTTCTTCCGATCGAATAAAACTGATTGGCGGGAATTACGAATTGAAAGTAAAGAAGTGTTACTTACCTACCATTTCGTAATTTTAAAAGTCTTAACAATAAGCAGACATTTTTGCAACAAAAAAAAATTTCAATCTTTCTCTTTCAGTATGTACTCATCGTTTTTCAACAAGTTTTATTTATAATTCTGACCTCGAAAGCCCGAAAAAATGACTAGGTTGAACTGAATGTCAAAAAGCCGGTCATGTCTGGACAAATCCGGGCGTCTGATACCATAACAGTTCACAGGAGTAGCACTGAAGTGCATTGAAAATGTTTGAGGTGTTTTTAATTGTAGGTATTTTTAAGTATATCCTTATTTTTTTTTTTGTTTCTAATGTATTTTTGTTATAAAATTTGGTGGTAGTAATATCGCATTGGCGTTCTAGCTGTTATGGTGTTATTTACGTAATTTTAAATAAATAATTCTGAGAGAACTTTGTTCAAAAGTGCTACTTTCCTTGAATAGTTCTTTAAAACATGCCTCTGATCAGACTATGTTCCACCTGCAGGAGTGGCCCAAGTGTGTACCTGTACTCTTGAGGATCTGAAAAACGTGTACCTATGTAGGCCCTACCGATAGTTGTTCCGGGTCTGGCTGTTTGTGTATAATAATAATATCTTGGGACAACCAACACACCGCCATCTGATCCCAAACTAGGCAGAGCCTTTCTAAATACATACATAATTATTATAGATAAATTACAGTATGTGAGTTTAAATGTTTTAAACGCACCCACGATACAGAAGAAATTCCTAGTGAGGGGCAGCTATTTTTTAAGTTGGTCTAGTTTAAAAAAAAAACTAAGTATCTAAAAAACTATGTTAATGTATACACTAGGTCCAAAGTCCTTACTGAGTCCAAAAAGTATAATAAACGAAACGATATTAAAAGAACATGGCTTATGCCTTTAAATCTTTGGGTCATCAGCTCACAACTCAAAATCCAATTTTCCGCCCCACAAAGACAAATCACCATCCACCCAACTGACCATTGTCCGATGTTACCACAGATAACAAACCACCAGAGATATAACCTATGTTCGTAACAAGGCGATTAAACTTAACGATCCGTTAAATTTAACTGTAGCAGTTTTTTTTTTCATGAAGAGCCGAATTTAAAAAGGTATTGACACGAAGGAGGCGGGTAATGAGGAGTCGTCGACCTCTTTGGAGAATTATCGTCTAATAAAGGGCTTTGGGGTCCTGAAAAAAAAACGTACCTATCTAATTATGCTAGCATATATAACTGCTTATTAAATGGAAACACTTTTATGCATGTCATTGCGACGCTGGCTTGTAGTTCATGGTTAAGCTGGAACATCCCTTTTATTTATTTATTTATTCATGGACACATACATTTGTTGTTTGTTGTTTTGTTACGTTTGTTGTTTGTTTGTTGTGTGCATTTGTTTGTGAATGGACCGACGATCTTACAAAGGTGGTTGGGACACAGTGGTGTTCAGCATTGGACTGTTATAGACTATGGATACCCCTTAATAGTGCAAACCCCTATTTTCATATGTACATAAAGGTTGGAACCTGATTGTTAAAAAAACAACGGGTTGCACTCCGAGAGTGCCGGCTAAGTGAAAACTTGAATATTAACGTTGTGCATTTTTGATATTTTGGAATGGTTAGGGAATAATTTTGCACGAATTGCTTTAATTAAGAACGTTGCTCTCAAACATTGCTATACTGAAAATATGTTCGACTTGCTTTACAGCCATTCAAAAGCAGCATATCCCACCACTATCAGTTTACAATGGATTCAAATATCCACCTTCCAGACTGTCTTAAAGACTTTCACAAAAAAAGTGCACAACGCCGCTAAAGAAGTTTTCACTTCAAAAATATTATTAATTATGTCGAGGGGTCGCAAGCGCGACTGTTGACCATGAGGTTCTGGGTTCGATTCTCAGGTCGGGCAAAGTGTTATTGGGTTTTCCTTCAGAAATTTCACAGTAACAGCCACGGACTCTGGATTTTGGTCCCGGTTGATGGTTAGTTCGCCCCCTATTACATGGGACTAAACATAACTGCCTAACCTTCCGGGCATTACATGGCGTGATGTTATGATATTCTTATGATTAAATATGTTTGGCGCAAAATTCAGCTATGCGAACCCCGCTCGCAGATGCAGTCATAAGATCGTCAAGTGCGCAGGTGTTAGGACATGAAGCGCAAGATGGAAAATGGGCCATTGTCTGTGGAGACACGCCGCATACACATTTGAGATCTGAGCCGTCCATGAACCCCTATCTGAAGAGATTGTCTTTGCTACAGCCGTCTATTCAGAGATTTCCAAGTCAGCCACGGAAGGCTTTCAGACGCCTGGCGGGGGCTTAAGCAGCTCCCGATGTTATGATGACTATTTAATAAAAACAAAACATGTACTAACAAAAATTCTTTATTTCTTCTGCTTCTTATCAGATTTCTCTCTCTTCCTCTTATTGATCGGGTTCCGTGGGTCGTAGATGTCGAACCAGTCGTCTCCTTTGGTGGACGCGTCCTTTGCCAGCAGTGGGCCCTTCTCTTCGAAGCGTAGTGTGTGGCCCAACCTGGATTATGAAAAGAAATTGGTTTTAAAATTGAGATTGACCCTTAACAAAGCCGAAAGGCACTGGTTCTCCGTTGATAATACCTGGGAACATTGTAGTAGATATATTGGGGGATTTTAAATAATACTTTACTTTTACTTTGTAATGTTATAATTTTACTTTAAAAACATCTGTAGCGGCACTACTAAAAAAAGTACTACAGCAACATAGAACAAAAAGTACTACAGCGCCATCTATGACGCAGAGGATAAACTAAAACATCGAAATACATCTAAATCCTGCATCGCGCAAGTAAAGTTATTCGCGACTTAAGACTATGTAGAAGAACCCGACAACAATACGCGACGTAACACCCGTCTGGTCGGAGGATCCTCCCTTTTGTATGGGGGATTAAGAACTTTACACCCTGTTCTTCATACTCCCAAATTGGTGACCCCGAAATGGACGTCAGCACAGCCTTCGAGCATCGTGACGTCATCAACATCACTTCCTCAAGCTTTCGAGCAGCGAGTCATATAGCCAGCCAGCTTCAAATGGGTATTCCTGACCACCAGCATGCAGCGGAAGCACATTCCTGGTCAGCACCCATGACCCCCGTGTTATTCAATGAACTCTCTGCTCTCTATGTTCCCCCCCACATTTAACCCGTCTGCTTTCAAAGCAAGAGTGCACAGGCATCTCCTGGGCACGCTGATTTCATCATAGACCTAACCCATCGCTTTCCACCAGGCGTGATCGAGGTAAAAGCAGGCCCATTTTGTTAAAAAAAAAACCATCCGCACAATGTTTTGAGTACGTTACATTGAGGCACGGTAAGACGTGATCTTTCACCCCAAAAAAAAAAGTAGTCTTCCAACAATAATCATCTATATCGTAATCGTCTTCTTGTCAGTCATATCCATCAACATTTACTTATATTATGAAAGCTAGGATTCATTGCGTAAATAATAATTTAGGTAAGAATCTCACCAATCATCAGAGTTCAAGTTCTCATCATTATCCTCTCCTTCTCCAGTCTTCACTGCCGACGGCTCGCCCTCTGCCTCCGCCTTCTCCTTGATAGCGTGAAGCTTGGTCTTGAACTTAGCCAGCAGTTGTAGTGTGAAATCTTCCCTAGAAAAACATCAAAAACATTATAGCTCTGAGAAAAAACTATACCAAACTATTTAAGGCTCCGTACACAGCCTCACGCGATGCGGTTTGAGAGCGAAACTCTCGTGTCACTTGTTTCCTTGGTCTGAGTACCGTTTAACCGTCGCCCCACAAGTCGTGTCGCAGTGGGTCCTGGCATACTCTATACAATAGCAGCACTACAAAAAGTCCATAGCAACATAGTGAAATAAAGTATTACAGCGCCATCTATGACACAACTGAAGAACTTACATCAAAATTCTAAATCGCGCAGTTAAAATTATCCGCGACTTATCTTATATATAAAATTCTCGTGTCACAATGTTAGTTACCATAGGTACTCCTCCGAAACGGCTTGACCGATTTTTATGAAATTTAATATGCACATTCAGTAGGTCTGAGAATCGGCTACTATCTATTTTTCATACCCCTAAGTGATAAGGGGTAGGTAGGTAGGGTAGGTAAGTAGGTTAGGTAGGTAGGATAGGGTAGGTAGGGTAGGATAGGTAGGCAGGTCGGGTAAGGTAGGGTAGGGTAGGTAGCTAGGGTGGGTAGGGTAGGTAGGTGGGGTAAGTAGGTAGGATGGGTAGGTAGGGTAGGTAGCTAGGGTATGGTAAAAAAAGTGCATTGCAACGTATGCCAGGCACAGCTAGTGACTATATAGAAATACTCGACAATAACTGTCGGGCAATAGCCCACCAGAGACACAACACCCGTCTGGTCGGAGGATCCTCCCTTTCTTAGAGCGTATTGAGGAACTTTACACCCTGTAACTGATACCCTTCAAGTTCAAATTCTTTTATTAGTTTTCTCCGCAGCAGCTGTGTCGCAAGGCACTTATCATTTGAGCGTGTAGTTTGTGGCCAAACGGTAACAATTTTAGTACACATGCGTACCAATAGGCTGAATATTATTATAAAATCTATATTTCATTTTTTACGGTTTTAATTCACTGTGAAGGTCAATCAATTAAGTGGCAAAAGTAATTAAGGATCATGTTAATTAGAGAAGTGGACAGAGGAATGACAGGCTTTGATTAAATAAAACTAATTTAATTTTAAAAATCACTTTATTCATATCTATTACAATTAAAAGTATATTCATGTTTATAATAGGTACCATACAATGGAATGATTATCACATTATAAAATCAACTTATAGCTAATAGTCCATCATCAGTGATCGGAATAGGCTGACTATATTTGCCTTAACTTCGGAGAACAGAGACAGAAAGTGGAGAGTTCCTTACGACTATATTTTTTTTCCTGGGATTCGGGAAAAATCTTTAGTAAGTTGAAAATAAGCTTTATTTAAGATGTGTAAAGGCTATTTTTAACTAAACTTGCAATTAACAAATCTTAAGAATTTTCACTAAAACTAATCTAACTTAAATCATGTATTAGAATAATTTGATACAACGGTTAGTTTAAGGATCGTAAATATAATTTGAATACATGAATTAAAGTTAGATTTTTTGGTAACTGCAATTATGTTTAGTAAAAAATAGCCTTTACACATCTTAAATAAAGCTTATTTTTAACTTATTTAAGTTTTGTCCCGAATCCCGGGAAAAAAAAATATAGTCGTAAAGAAGTCTCCACTTTCTGTCTCTGTTCTCCGAAGTTTAGCCAAATATAGTCAGCCTATTCCGATCCCTGTTCATCATACAAAACAAAGGCCATGGTCTTTTTAGGGTTCCATACCCAAAGGGTAAAACGGGACCCTATTACTAAGACTTCGCTGTCTGTCTGTCTGTCTCCAGGCTGTATCTCATAAACCGTGATAGCTAGAAAGCTGAAATTTTCACAAATGATGTATTACTATTGCCGCTATAACAACAAATACAAAAAATTAAAAAAAAAAAATTAAGGGTGTCTCCCATACAACAGATATGATTTTTTTGCCGTTTTTATAGATAATGGTACGGAACCCTTCGTGCGCGAGTCCGACTCGCACTTGGCCGGTTTTTCTTCTTCATTTATCGAAAACGCCTAACAGTCTTGTCCATACCATGACTTTCCTCCAGTCCTCTTATACAAAAATTATAAAAACGTAATACATATCCGTAATAACTATGTTTATTTAAATACTAACTTTCGCCCGCTGCTTCGCTCGCGTTAATTTAGTATTTGACAATCAATTCGGGTTGTAATCTGCTTTAAAAATATAAGGTCCCATTAAATAGATGGACAAATTTTAAAACAGCGTTCAGTACGTCCAACCAAAGATATCCAAGCAAAAAAACACTGATTGAAGTGATTTTGTTTATGTATTTTAACCCCTTTTAACCTCAAAGGTTAATATTATGTATGTACTCGAAAAACTACGTGAAAATTGTTTAGCATAATAATGGTGGGGTGGGCTGATTAAATACTTATAAATACTTGACTCATCATCATCATCTGCCTAGCCTTTTCCCAAGTATTTTGGGGTCGGCTTCCAGTCTTACCGGATGCAGCTGAATACCAGTATTTTACATAGAGCGACTGCCTATCTGACCTCCACAACCCAGTTAGTTCTGGGTAATACGATACCTTTGGTAAGACTGGTTGTCAAACTTTCGGGCCACTGACTACCTGTAACGACTGTCAAAGATCTACAAATGACAGCCGGGACCAACAGCTTAACGTGCTTTCCGAGGCACGGAGGAAACTCACCCATCCACGGACCAACCTAGGCAAGCGCAGCTTAACCTAAAGATCGACCTCAGCGGCAGTTATTATTTAGCCACGAGTTCCTCCTATAAATTATAAATACATAACAGATAGGTTATATTTGAATTATAAAAAACTTACTTAAATTTATATCTAATGTAAATAATACAATAATCAAAAATTTTTGGCATTCTTTAGTGACTTTCAATGGGTATCACAAAAGTATAATTTTACGCACGGTAGCAGCGAACGCAGAACCAACGATGCTCAATTAAAGGAAAAGTTATGAAATGGGCTTAAAATATTTTTTTTTGAAACGCTGTCATGTGTGGTTTTTCTGATAGGGAAAATTAAAAATATATACATATATATTAAAAACACCATTATTTAATAAATAAATATTTTAAATCCAGATATTTTTTGTATCGTAAAATTATTTTTGCACAATGAAACAAAGAAACAAGGGACAATAATATGTTTTTTCAACACGAAAAAGGTATGCGTTTGGTTGCAAATCGCCTGATGTGAAGCAATAATGCGGATTAGGAGCACGCTTGATGTAAATGTAAATGTTGTTTATGATTTTAATTTTGATTTTGTTTTTGAATTTAATTTAATTTTGATTTAAAATTTTAATTTTTGCTTTAATTATACAATAATTGTGATGTATTTTTTATGTTATTATGTCCAAAGTTGATTGAAATAAATAAATATTATTATTAATTACCTACTGTAAAGCATATTAAGTAAAGTTTATTTTGAGTGAAGATTAGGTACATACATTGTTATAATTATAAGGTTGTATCGTTTTAGTTATAAGTAATTTTGTGTTAATGTATTGTGTAGTTATTTGTAATTGTTAGATAGTAATAGTGTTATTTAAAATAGTTAATATTATATGTAGGCTTAGCTATCGCATTAGGTTTCTAAACCTGTAATGATAGTTCAAAGAGTTTTAAATAAATAAATAAATAAATAAATTGTATTTTGCGACGTCGATCGATGGTATAAAATAAAACAAACTTTTGAGGCCATCAATATCTATTTGTCAACGTTTATCCACGTCGATCTAATTGCACCTATCTGCCCTCTCTCTGCCTGCTTGGTGGCAGGGTGAGTACACCAAGCAGGTCCAAGTTTACAAAGATTAAATTTATTATAAATAAATAATTATAGTTATTAAAAATATAATTATACAATTTTTAGTTGCAGTTTTTTATAATTCCTTTTTGTTTTATAAAAATATTTATGTTGAATGGTTCAGATAATATTATTTTGTCCTGGATAGAACGGGCTCCTTTGTAGATAGATTTACAGAATTAAGAAACATACTGTTTGTGCTAGGTAGGTACAACGAACAGGGGGTCTACAATGGCCGCTTTAGCAGAATCATAATAGGATTATAATATGAATAACGTTTAAGTTCGTAAAATGGTCACAAGGTGACGATTCATAATAGTAGGACCATTTTAAGAATTTAAACGTAATTCATATTATTATCCTATTATGATTCTGCTAAAGCGGCCATTTTAGACCCTCTTGGGGGTGCGACGGGAATTCACGCTTGTTTCGTATTTGGTTAAGTTACTTTATGGCATTATCATAATAATAATAGCATAACATTTATGTTTAACGTAACAGAACTGGTATATTTTATTTGTGATATATTATTTATGACACCACTTGACATATAATTTTTGTTTTGCTTTTTGAATTATTATAATTATAAGATGCTATTTGACATTGTAATATGATTATTATTATCTTTTAAGAGCTTTGGTAAAAAACTGTTAGCTTAGAATGTATTTCTGAATAAATAAATAAATAACCCAGGAGTGCTCCAGCCGCTTGAGTTTATGTGTACCGGACCGCTGAGTGGAAGCGGCGCCGCCCGCCGTTGCTGGCCGTGCCGGTTGCCAGGACCAACCTTCTGGCTAAAACACCATTGACCCGCGCCATTCAGGTTATTAACGATCTCCACGTCAAGATCGATGTATTTAGAAGCTATTTGAGTGAATTCGCAAAATTACTGTTGTCTATTTTATGTTATAACTAGTGTAGATTAGAGTGGGCTAAATGTTGTTGTTTTATAATTTATATACCTATTGTGTTTTTATAGTTAGGGAACTTAGTGTAGAAGTTATGATTATTAGATTTTAAAATAAGTACTACTAAGTTAGCTTTTTTTTTACTTTTTTCATAGTTTTATATTATAAATAAGTTTATTTTAAGACCGCGCTATCGCATTAGGGAAACACCTGTAATGATAGTTGTACGGGAGATTTTAATAAATAAATAGTTATCTGCCACTACTGCTCTACTCTTGACCTTAATCTAGTCCTGAGGACAGAGATGGGGTCGACGATGGAACGAGCTAACCCAAAGAAGCCTATTAACTCGCGACTTAAACAGAAGATAAAGAGGTCTGGCTTTAGTTCCTTCTGCGCATGCGGCTTCCCTGGTAGCTCATAAATGGCACAAATATGTCTAACTATTCTCAATCTCATTTTTTATTCTTTTTCTTTTCCTTTTAATTTACAATGTTTTTTTTTATAATGGTTCTCAAATCATTTAAACACCTTTTGTTCAGAATAGTAGCAGCACTGATATTTTTGTCACATGTTTAATTTAGTCTATTATAATATTTTCTTGCCTTTGTATAGATTCTTTTTAATGATTGCTTGTGAATGTGTGAACAGTGTAGGCCTTGTAGATTCCTAGAGGTGTGTTAACTTTTGTTAACCTCTTATCTTGTTTTCCGATTTTTTTGCGTAGTAAGCAACGACTTATTGTCGGGCCTATGCTGTCCCCCCATACTTGAGTACTAATGCTGTAACATGATAATATTGTAAAATCCAATCATTTTAAAAGAGTAACCATGGAGTTTCTTGCCGGTTCTTCTCCATAGGAAACGACCAACCCGAACCGTGCACCTTTTTGTCGACGTTTCATTAGTGCCCATGTAGGCCTATGTGAAATAAAAATATTTTGATTTTTGATTAATTTTGAAATAGATTGAGGTCATATGAACACCGACGCAGGCAGGGAATTGCACTCCTTGGCTGTGCGCATAATACACGATGTAGCAAAGCGCTTCGTGCGAATGTATGGGATGAATCGAATCTCTTTTGCAAAAAAAAGTGTTTAGAAAAATAAGACATGAGAAAGGTGTATATAAGGCTCATTATCTAAAGAGAACGCTCTTTTTCACAATTGCGTCCCCTTTGTTTAGGGTGCAGTATTATTATACAAGTTAAATAATGTATTGTGTCCTGACTTCCGGCATCTTGGATAGTCATCATCATCTTACCATCACGCCTGTAATCCCAGAAGGATTAGGCAGACGTGTACCTAATAGTCAGTGATCGGAATAGGCTGAGTATATTTGCCTAAACTTCGGAGAACAGAGACAGAAAGTGGAGACTTCCTTACGACTATATTTTTTTTTCCCGTGATTCTGGAAAAATCTTCAATAAGTTGAAAATAAGCTTTATTTAAGATGTGTAAAGGCTATTTTTAACGAAACTTGCAATTAACAGATCTTAGGAATTTTCACTAAAACTAATCTAACTTAAATCATGTATTAGAATAATTTGATACAACGGTTAGTTAAAGGATCGTAAATATAATTCGAATACATGAATTAAAGTTACGATTATTTATTTCGGGATTTTACGTGAAAATTTCGAAATTTGGTAATTGCAAGTTTAGTTAAAAATAGCCTTTACACATCGTAAATAAAGCTTATTTTCAACTTATTGAAGATTTTTCCCGAATCACGGGAAAAAAAATATAGTCGTAAGGAAGTCTCCACTTTCTGTCTCTGTTCTCCGAAGTTTAGGCAAACATACTCAGCCTATTCCGATCACTGATTATTATACAAGTTAAATAATGTATTGTGTCCTGACTTCCGGCATCTTGGATAGTCATCATCATCTTACCATCACACCTGTAATCCCAGAAGGGTTAGGCAGACGTGTACCTAATAGTACATCCACATTTCGGCAGTTATGTTTAAGTCCCATGTAAAAGGGGGTGAGCGTGTTGCCATCAACCGGGCAGAAATCTAGACCCCGTGGCTGCTACGAAAATATTCCTGATAAACCCAATAACATTTTGCCCGACCCGGGAATCGAACCCATGATTTCATGCTCAGCAGACACGCTTGCGACCACTTGACCAACGAGGCAGCTTGAATAGTGTTCTTTATTGTTGAGATATGTGTTCCGAAGAACCAAGAAAACACAATAATAATGTAGGTAGACTTAAAACTAATAACTCGCATAAAGAACGCCTGATGAAATCCGTACTGCAATATGTTGCACGAAGTTGAAGATGCTAGTTTGGAAATCTGTTTCTAAATCTGAACATTTAATTTTACAAATGAAAATAATAAATCCAATACGGGCGTGAAATCATTAGTATTGGTAGTATGACAGATTTCTATTTTTTTTTTACGAAGTGTCTATGATCGGTCATTTTGGGTAGACTGTCTTGTCTATAATTTGAATTAAAGACTTTTTTTTTTCTTTATTTATTTATAGGGGCTTTTACGCATAGCATATGTCAGTCCCATCGTATCCTAAACAATTTACTTACTTACTATTTACATAATTTTCACAAGACATTTGCCATGAATTTAAACAAACTCTTTGCATTGAATTAAAGACTTGTGATTAAAGAATTAATATTAGATTACAAATACATGGTTAATGGGACCACTCCAAGACATTATGGTTGGGTAGTGGTCGCAAGTGCGACTGCTGAGCGTGAGATCCTGGGTTCGATTCTTAAGTCGGACAGAGTGTCATTGGGTTTTTCCATCAGGATTTTCTCAGTAGCAGCCACGGAGTCTGGATTTGCTCCCGGTTGATAGCAATAGGCTAGCCCCCTATTACATGGGACTTAAAAATAACTGCTGAAATGTGGGTGTACTTGTTAGGTACACCTCTGCCTAACCCTTCGGGAATTTCAAGGTATGATGTTATATTATAAGACATTATTTAACATACAAATGAATTCACGCAATTAACTTTAGCTAATTCTCTAACAAACACTCTTCTAAATCATCCGAATCATTGATCACGGCCTCATCCCAAGGCCCATATTTATTGTCTTTGTATTTCTGCCAATACACAAAGAAAAATGGACAATACCCGCTTAAAATAAAAACGATTAAAACAAAATAGCAAAACAAGGTATTCGAAATCGAATACAGACATACTAGAGTCAAAACTAAAGTGAAAAAGTATATAAAATTAAACCATTTCGTGTGTAGTATTGACTTGAATAGCTGAGGACTTAGTACAAATAAAATGACAGATATTGTAAGTAAGACAAAAGCGTCAAACGGTGTCGATAATCTTGAAACTAAGCACACTGAAGCGAAAATTGCAGCGTTTATTGAAAGTGAATTTGATACTAATGCAACTGGTACATTATAGTCAAAAAATATCATATGTATGACCATCATGATAACAGCCCAAGCATATATGGTATCTGTACTTACCGTGTCAGTCAATGTATGCAATATAGGAGACAATAAGTATCCAATAGAAACATATACTAATACAGTTTTCAAGTGTCTTAAAACAGCGCTCCCAGCAAATGTTATATACAATAAATAACTAAGAAAAGTAGTTATAATAGATGTATATATAACAGTATACGTGTGCACCCAATCGTTGTACATATAAACGAAGATGACAGCATATAAAATACATATACATAGTCGTAGTACAACGCGAAATGAGCCTTGTACAGCTTCGGGTAATGTTACTTTTTCGACGTTCAAGTTTTTGCGCAATTCTCGGAGGAAATTTCTGTCGGTGTGGTTGTCTGGGTATTCCCGGTTTTCGTAAAGGTTTTTGACCCAGGGTTTTCTTCGGATGGGTTTTCGCGTCTGCTTTTGGCGTCCGTTTCTGAAAGACGGTCTTGAGTTAGAGATCCTTGCGTCTTGATGGGAACACTTAATATAAGTAGCCGATGTGGATACAAATGATTTTGTATGTAGTATAACACTTTTCACTTTAACACATAAAATAACATTTGAGCCTTAATTCATTTTTTGCACTCAATAATTTAACCAGCGCGGTTCAAAATCATCAAATAAATAATATTTGATAGGCTTTTAGAGTTAATTCAGTATTATAGCAAAGTGCTCAGTTTAATGGACGATCGCGCCGCATTTCTTGTACTAACTATTTAAAATTGTTAGTTTTCAAGCCTCATACAAAAAGCCGTACTCATCACGAGACGGTTCCTGTCTCTGGAGCCCTAACTAAAGGTAAGTTAGACCTTAATCTCGAAGAGGGTACTTAGTTAAATATAGCTTGATATTTAGGGACCGCACGCACTCAGCTGCCAGAAATTTTAGCCTCAGGATCGGCCATCCGACTGCATGCGGCCAAAGTGTCTTCCTGGTCATTACTGAAGTGGCCAAGATTGCTACCGGACGGGCAACCAGTCGCGGTCATGGTTGCAAAAGGGACTGATCACTACATCAGCAATCTCAAGCTTTATGTCAATGAAATAAAAGCGAAAAATCGGTCCAGCGATTGCTATATCTACATCTAGAGCGCCACAAAGGAAAAAATATACATACAAGGTGAAATGGACACCGCCGCTAATAAGATTACCACGTATTCAGTACACATCATTCTGAACCCCCCCCCGCACCACATACACATTTTTCATTGATAACTAACTGTTGCCCGCAACCATCGTTCGCATGAAATTATTACAAAACAATATTACTTCCTTCCCTTTTTGAATCAAATTTTGTTAACAATTTCAAGGGTTTTAATTTTTTTGCACGGAATAAGAATTAGGGAATTCTTATTCTATTATGACATCAGCTATCGGCCAGTAAAAGTACCGTCAAAATCGGTCCATCCGTTTCGGAGATTAGCCGGAACAAACAGACAGACTGACCAGATATGAAAAAAATGTGTTTTGTTAAGTACCGTATACACGTTCATATGCATTCAGAAAAAACCTTTTATTTTGGTATTACAAATTTTATTTATTTGTATGTAAGTATAAAAGATTTGGATAGATTTAAAAAAAATCAGCTGTTCCTTACATTTTAACCGTGTAGGTATTGCAGATTTGTTGTTTTTGAATAACCGACGAAAAATTTCCATGTGGCCGGTTCATAATGATGTACTGAATACTTGGTAACCGTTTTCGCGTCGGTGTCCCTTCCACCCCGTATAGGCTGATAAACAGATTACCCTCCTCAGTCGGGTAAAAAGACGTCTTTCATTCTTTTCAATACCAGCGACTTTAAACCACGTCGCAATATTCAGTTCTATTGTACGGGCATAAAGTTCTTATTTCTCTAACCGGCTATAACCCGCGTCCACAAATGCGGTAACTGCCTAACGCGCAAGGTCTTTTGATGAATGATGTTGATGACGATGGTCTTTTAACTTGATTGGCCTGTTGGTCTAGTGGTTAGTGACCCTGACTGCTAGGACGGAGGTCGTGGGTTCGATTCCCACACAGGACAAATCTTTGTGCGATGAGTACGATTATTTGTTCTGTATCTGGGTGTGTAATTTATCTATAATATGTACGTATTTAGAAATATATAAGTATGTTTATCAGTTGTCTGGTTGCCATAGTACAGGCTCTGCCTAGTTTGGGATCAGATGGCGGTGTGTTGGTTGTCCCAAGATATTATTATTATTAACTAAAATTGATATTTACCTGGCCGCCCCCTTCTTAGGCAATTTCTCTTTCATCTTACGATACTTCTCCTGTTCTTCAACGTACTTCTTATACATTTCGTTATCTTCTTCGGTCTTCTTGGCGTCGTTAGCTTCTTCTTTAGCGCTCTGTTCTTTTAGACTCTGCTCTTTTATCTTCTCTTCTTTAGAATTCTTCATTTCTTTGCGTAGTGCCTTTATTTCGTTTTGGATTCTTTCTCTGTAAATATTAGATAGTGGATATTAGTTCGTTTCTGCCACAAATTGGCGCTTCAGCATCATCTGCCTAGCCTTTGTGCCAACTATGTTGGGGTCGGCTTCCAGTCTAGCCGTATGCAGCTGAATACCAGTATTTTACATGGAGCGACTGTCTATCTGACCTCCACGACCCAGTTAGTACTGGGTAATACGGTACCCCTTGATAAGATCGGTTGTCAGACTTTCGGGCTACTGACTACCTGTAACGACTGTCAAAGATCTACAAATGACAGCCGGGACCAACATTGGTGCTCTCTCAAATTGTGTTAGACCAGTAATAATAATAATAATAAATATCCCTGGACATTTTCACACAGCACCATCTAGTCCCAAGCTAAGCAACCTAATGCTTGTGTTATGGTAGCTAGATGGCTGATAAACTACATATATAATTTTTTTTTTTGTAAATACATACATATTATAGATAGAAAAACACCCAGACCCGGAACAACTACTTGTAGGTCATACAAATATTTGTCCCGTACGGGAATCGAACCCGCGACATGCAGCGCAGCAGTCAATCGCTTGACCACTGCGCCAACCGTGTCAGTATGATGTAGCCACCTGCACAGCTGTAACATTTGCTTCGACGAAATCTTGAAAAGTGCAAGTTGTTATGCAGGATGGGCAGAATAATAATTTTACTCATCATTTCAGCCGAAAGACGTCCACTGCTGGACACAGGCCTCCCCAGGAGTCGCCACATTGACCGGTCCCGTGCGTCTCCCGTCCAGCCGATCCCCGCAACCTTATTTATCAGTCCACCTAGTTGGAGGCTTTCCAACACAACGTCTTCCGGTTCGCGGTAGCCACTTCAGAACTTTCGGCTCCATCGGCCATCCGTTCTGCGAGCAATGTGCCCTCCCCACTGCCACTTAAGTTTGGCAATTCTTCGGGCTACGTCGGTAACCTTGGTTCTCTTGCGGATGTCTTCATTTCTGATTCGATCACGCAAGGAAACTCCGAGCATAGCCCTCTCCATTGCCCTTTGGGTGACTTTAAGCCTTCTGATGAGGCCATTGCGAGCGACCACGTTTTGGTCCCGTAAGTAATCACCAGTGATCGGAATAGGCTGACTATATTTGCCTAAACTTCGGAGAACAGAGACAGAAAGTGGAGACTTCCTTAAGACTATTTTTTTTTCCCGGGACTCGGGAAAAATCATCAGTAAGTTGAAAATAAGCTTTATTTAAGATGTGTAAAGGCTATTTTTAACTAAACTTGCAATTAACAAATCTTAGGAACAATTTGATACAACGGTTAGTTTAAGGATCGTAAATATTATTCGAATACATGAATTAAAGTCAGATTATTTATTTCGGGATTTTACGTGAAAATCACGAAATTTGGTAATTGCAAGTTTACTTAAAAATACCCTTTACACATCTTAAACAAAGCTTATTTTCAACTTATTGAAGATGTTTCCCGAATCCCGGGAAAAAAAAAATAGTCGTAAGGAAGTCTCCACTTTCTGTCTCTGTTCTCCGAAGTTTAGGCAAAATATAGTCAGCCTATTCCGATCACTGTTAATCACTGGCAACACACACACTGAAACAAAGTTCTACTGCCATTAAATAAACCTATAATACTCACTTTTCCTTCTTCCTAGCATCGTCTTTCTCTTTCCCAATATAATACTCTTCCACCGAGCTGTCACTATCTTCTGACTTCTCCTTCTTTTCTGGCTGAGTCTCTTCTGTCTTCTGTCTCTTGTTGTCTCCTTCTGGACTCTTACCTCTCTTCTTGGAGCTCAGTTTGTCTCTTATGTTGGTCACTGCTGCTGCGATTTCTTTTAGCTTTTCTTCTTGTGTTAGTTCTGTGTTTTCGGCTAATTCTGCTTCTAGTTCTATTTCTAGATAGAAAAATATGTGTTTAATACGGGGTGGAAGGGACACGCGAAAACGGTTACCATGTATCCAGTACATCATTCTGACCCCCCCTACATAGAATTAAAAACCATATAAATAATAATAAAGATAAAAAATCGGTTATTAAAAACAAAGAAAAACCGGCCAAGTGCGAGTCGGACTCGCGCACGAAGGGTTCCGTACCATTATCTATAAAAACGGCAAAAAAAATCATATCTGTTGTATGGGAGCCCCCCTTAACAAATATTTTTTTTTTAAATTTTAGTATGTGTTGTTATAGCGGCAATAGTAATACATCATTTGTGAAAATTTCAGCTTTCTAGCTATCACGGTTTATGAGATACAGCCTGGAGACAGACAGACAGCTTAGTCTTAGTAATAGGGTCCCGTTTTACCCTTTGGGTACGGAACCCTAAAAAAACACCTGTTTCCTGTAAAAGTTTAATGCCTACACGGTCAAAATGTAAGGAATAGCTGTTTTTTTTTAGATTTATTCTGAAAGGATCTGTTGAATCATTTATCAATTTTCAGTGAATGCTGGCCATTCTTTGATTCTTAGCCTTATTAAGATGAACAAATGAACGGCCGTACAAACAAACTTTTTGATTAATAAAGGCCATAACTGACTGTAAGATATCTACCTGCAGCGGTCTTATTACTGAGCTTGGGGTCCTGTAACAGGTCGTGAGTAGACTTGGGCTTGCCGCGGTACTCTTGGGCCTCTCCCTCGTCTTCTTCAGCTTCTTCGCCGAATGATAGGAGGCCGAAGTTTCTGGAAAGAAACACAATAACACACAAATAAGTACCTACAATGTCACTTTGATGGAGTACTTTTATGTCGGAGCAGTAAAGTCGGTTTTCATTAAATAAATAAATAAAACTGACTTGCGGTTGAGTGTATAATATGACACTAATATTATAAATAAGTTTGTTTGTTTGTCACGCCTTTTCTATACCAGTCAGCCGATACATCGTGTACCTCGTACCAATGTGGTGTTGCCCTACAAACGATGGGACACTTGATATCGTGACCAGGGGCTGATGGACGCTACAGAAAGTGCCAAACTCGTGTAATTTGGTAATTTGGCACATACGATACTTATAATTATAATAGATAGGTGGAATAATTCTGACCAGTATACAGGCGAAGTCGCGGGCAAAACCTAGTTCAAAATATTTTAAAGGACCCTTAGTCTACTTACTTAACCCCTTGGCGCTCCTTCTTCTTTTTCTTCGGCTTCTCATCCTCTACGACCTCTTGTACCCGTGGCACGATGTCATTGAAAGGGTTGATGATAACCGTGGTACTGGTGATCTTGTGAGGATGGTCTGGTCTATCATCCGGGCCTATTAGACCCTCAGAGAGTTTCAGGACGTTGTAGATGGTCTCTCCTGGTTAGTGGAAAGAAAACAGCATTATGAAATGCTCAGTCTTGATTTTAACTTGGGTTGATGGCAATAACCAAAATGAAAATATTTACAATACTATGTTCTATGTTAGGGATTTGGTTTCCGCACTTAGTCCCTAAAATGGACCATTGTGCGTGATTTACAATACTAGTATTTTCTTTGTTTTATATGTGTATATAAAACAAAGAAAATACTATATAAGAAAATACGATCTATTTTTGTTTTAAGTTAAGTTAAATTTCCTTGTTTTGTCTTTTCTACACAATGTGTCTACATTTCTAATACATCTTTCCTCTCGCAGGTCTGCTGGAAGAAATTTCTTATGAAATAAGCAGTACCTTTGTGCTCTTTTATGTTAATATATTGTCCTGTTAAGTATCTGTGTGTACATAAATAAATAAATAAATAAAATAACCTGGCACCTTGTGAAATGGGACTTTATGAGTTATCACAACCAGGGAAATGTACCCTCCGCAGACTGATGGGGTGAATTCAGTATATCATACTAAGATGGCATACAAGAAATAATTTCAGGAACATTATAGGAATCCAATAATTGGTTTCATTGCCTGATACGCAATGTATCGTTACCGCGGCAAAACGCACGTAGCGAACGGCAAGGGCGACGACGAGTTTGATAAACTTTGTAGCTAGGCAGAATCAAAATCAAAAGCCTAGTACTAACATAACATAACACCAACATTGTACACTTAGTTCGCAATAAACGTTTTGATTTTGAACATCATGAGGACACGCACGCTGTTTAATTTACTGTCGCATTGTCGACCCCACCCTGTATAATACCAGCCGATTACTGGTGTGCCACGAGGATAGATCACAATCTTCACAAATCAACACAAAAATTTTAGATAAAAAAAAGAAACAAAGATACTTTTAAAAGCGACACCAACCTGTAACTTTTCCAAAGATAGTATGTTTGTTCTGCAGCTCCGGAGTTGCAGCGAGGGTGAAAAAGAACTGTGAGCCGTTGTCATCTTTACCAGCATTCGCACTGGCCACTAACCCACGGCGGTTGAAACGAAGACGGGAGTGAAACTCATCCTGATCAAGAGAATAAAGACAGCATTATGAAACAGCTCCTAAACTGACTGATTGACAGACTGAAAGTTAATTAATAAAGGTATACTAAGCCACAAAAGGCAGTTCACCCTCTGGTATCCTAGAGATGGTGCCAGAAAACAGGGACAACCCCATAAGAAGATAATAATAATAAATAATATCTTGAGACAACCAACACACCGCCATCTGATCCCAAATTAAGCAGAGCCTGTACTATGGCAACCAGACAACTGATAAACATACTTATATATTTCTAAATACATACATATCTTCTATAATATAAAAATGAATCGCAAAATGTGTTGGTAAGCGCATAACTCAACAACGCCTGGACCAATTTGGCCAATTCTTTTTTTTAAATGTTCGTTGAAGTTCAAGGATGGTTTTTACGGCGAGAAAAATTTAAAAAATTGCCTGGATAAGTCTAAAAACAACACTAGGATACTTTTTTTTTTGGTAGGATTAGGGTAGGAGTAGTGTAGGAGTAGGTTAAGAGTAGGGTAGGAGTAGTGTAGGAGTAGGGTAGGAGTAGGGTAGGAGTAGTGTAGGAGTAGGTTAGGAGTAGGGTAGGAGTAGTGCAGGAGTAGGTTAGGAGTAGGGTAGAAGTAGTGTAGGAGTAGTGTAGGAGTAGTGTAGGAGTAGGATATGAGTAGGGTAGGAGTAGTGTAGGAGTAGGGTAGGAGTAGGGTAGGAGTAGTGTAGGAGTAGGTTAGGAGTAGGGTAGGAGTAGGATAAGAGTAGTGTAGGAGTAGGGAAGGAGTAGGGTAGGGTAAGGGGTAGGACACCACGCGAACGAAGTAGCGCTGGGCAGCTAGTTATAGATAAATTACACACCCAGATACAGAACAAATAATCATACTCATCGCACAAAGATTTGTCCTGTGTGGGAATCGAACCCACGACCTCCGTCCTAGCAGTCAGGGTCACTAACCACTAGACCAACAGGCCAATCAAAGATGGGAGGATGATCTGCGGTTAACCTTGGGACCACTCTGGACTGGGGTGGCACTGGACAGAGCACAATGGAAACGGTTGGAGGAGGCCTATGCCAAAAGGCACACCGAATCACGTGAAATTTTATAAAGGAAAATTTAAAATGGTTATATTGTTATTGTAAAGTTGTGAAGTACGAAATTTAGAAATAAAAGGCTATTATTAAATACAGGGTGCAAACGAACCCTTTACGAAGCCATCAACCAAGCATTCTGTACATCAAACTAAGTAACTCTACGCAAAAATTATTGCTGAGAAACACCTTTTTTTTTTACTCAATTTAACGCACTCAAAATAATGGGTACACTAATTGTACCCATTATTATTTACATCCATATTAGTTACAACCTGTGTTTTTTTAAAGTGTGAAAAAGATGGCGCTTTGACCACCAATATCTTCGTAACTAATTTTACATGGAGCGACTGCCTATCTGCCCTCCACAACCCAGTTAGTACTAGGCAATACGATAACCCTTGGTACGACTGATTGTCACGACTTTCGGCTTAAACGGTGGCAGGCAGAGAGAGGAATAAGTTTAAAGTAAATAATTTTGAATGGCAGTTTATTATTGAACCTTACCTTGAAAGGTGCCCCATAGATAGACTCTCCGCCTGTCCCATCACCATTTGGGTCACCACCTTGCACTATGAACTCTGGTATCACTCTGTGGAATATAGTTCCTGAAAGATAATAAAATTAAATTATAATATCTCACATCACATATCATATCACGACAACTCGTTACCACACAACTTTGCATGCCTCTAATACGTTGGAATTAAACGTGATTGCTTAGCTGTTGATAAATGCAGAAATGTCAGTGTATAGGTACACCCTCCCTTTGGGCGTTACATGCGTTATGTTATGGTATAAGCCCAAGTAGACTTAAATATGATCACTTTCCAAAATATAAATAATTTCTATAGTAAGAGTTGTTAATTAGGAATTCTTATTTTTCCTCTTTTCTTATAGTATTAGTGTTTTTGCCAACAAGCAATGGAGCGCAGCATACTTAACGTCAAACTTACTGATCGAATAAGGAACACAACTCAAATTGCTGACGTAGCTCAAAAAGCTGCTTAGCTAAAATGGGACAGGGCAGGCCATGTCCGCCATATCTGCACAGCTGTGGGCCCGCATATCACAAAACTGGAGCCCTGAGACAGTTAGACGGGGTCGCGGCAGACCGAGGAGAAGATGGCAGGACGCCTTGGATGGCTTTCTTGTTAATTGGCGAGAAGAAGCGCAACACCGAGAAAAGTGGAAGGAATGGGGGGAGGTCTTTGCCCAGAAGTGGGACAAATCAGGCTAACAAAAAAAAAAAGTGTTTAGCTCACCATTGTAATAACCTTCCATGCAAAGCTGTATGAAATTGCGGCAAGCCTTTGGGGCTTCCTTTGTCCATAGTTCAATATCTATTTCTCCTGCTGTTGTTTTTAGTAGCACCTGTAATTTTAAAGTTATTTATTTATATAAAACCTCCCACGTGAACACAATGCAATTACATCATTACACCAATGTGTGCCATGAACAAGAGGGATAAAGAAATTGTTTTTGTTGGTCAAATCTAGGGTGAGAGAGTTGAACAGCCATTCACTTATTTTAAACAGCCGTTTAAAATAAAAATATGAAATATTTGAATACGGAATCTGCTCAAGACTCTCTATGAATGGACATTTGAAATATTGTTAATCACTGGCCATTTTATGTATGACTTTATAGCTAATAATTCATTATGGCTATCTGGTAATAAGTAACTGTGATAGACGTTGATAAATCGATAAACGTTTTTCAAATTCAAATTATTTATTTGTAAAACATAGGTACAATATAATAAGATCAGGCATAGGAATGAATTTTATCAGTGAGCAATGTATTATTGAAAGTACTTTTAACCTGTTTAAAATTTAAATAAACACTCAATTATTTGAAAGAAATATAATACTAAAAACGGTTCAGATTAATACAAATACAGTAATCTTATTATATACAGCATAATGATGGAATGAAATAGAATTAAACTAAAAATAATTCATGCAAAGGTAACACATATTTACCTTGCCTAGTGCAGGCGGTTCCTGGATGTAAATATTACTCATTTTGTATGTTACACAAGCACTGTCTTATAAACTACTGTTTTCTATATTCAACGTACGTTTATAGCATTTTATTTATGAAAATAATCAACAGTTTTGCTGTTCGGCTCTTTCCAAACAAAACAAATTTACGAAACGTCTCAAACGTCAGAATCAAATGACATTATTTTGACGTTGGGATCGATAGATCCCACGTATTTTTTACCAACTGAAACTAAGCCTTTTAAGCTATAAACTCACATGGACAATCACAATGTGCCGCAGTCATTTATGACCATTGGTCATCACATTGTGATTTTTTTAATTTTAATATTTTCTTTCTGGATTTTTAAATCTTTTAAGATTTAAAAAATCAGAATAATTCGTTTAGTTAGAATTAGAGGAAGTTAGTGAACAAAAGAACAATTTAACTCTATTTCTACTTTTTCCAATAGGTTTCAAAAGTTCCATGCAGAACTCAAATCAGTTAAAATTAAAAATTCACTTGTACATACCTATATAATAATTTTGATGAGCTCATAAAGATGTTTTTACATATTTTTGGCAAATTTATTTCCAAAAAATTGTATACCTTTTTGCTATGCCCATAGCAAAAATGGAGGTTATCCTTTATTGTTAACTCGTTCGGAGTTAAAATGATGATTTAAATTATAAAAATGTAATCAAACAAACCATTACAAATCCAATTTATTTGTCCGTATCGCCCATTTATTGCAAATGTGACCCCAGCTAGAGGCCACGTGTCATATGTGGCAATATGGGCTTGTTTCATGGTATGTGGCTTTGAGTACGACTATAGAATGTCCAATGATGGTAAATTAGATTATCTATCTACTGTGGTTTTAGGTCAAAAGTCTGATTAGGCTGGTTTAGTTTCTAAATCCAAAATGGCGGACTCCCAAAGATGGAGGACTAGTAATTTTTTATGCACCAAAATGATATCAATTGAAAGGGTTAATTTTTTTTTCAGTTATTCTTTAATTTGTTTGTTTTGGAGCCATTTTTAAATACTTTTTTTCTTTTACGAAAGAAGTCTAAAATTAATCTTTAAACTACTAAACAGGCATTGATGAAACTTGCACTGTTCTCTGTAATAAGATTCAAAATCCAATAAAAAAAAATATTACAACAAATTGCATTTCTAGTTTCTATGTACAAACAAACATACATACGGGTTAAATTGAAAACCTACTTTTTAGGATTCCGTAGCCGAATGGCAAAAATCGGAATCCTTACGATTCGTCATGTATGTCTGCATGTCACTGCCACTTTATTCCGAAACTATTAAGACTACACAGTTGAAACTTGGAGGATCTACCTGCCAAGTTTCGATAGTTTAAAAAATAAATAAACATATATATTTTGTGAACCGCTTTACGATTTTTAACATGGACAATATAGGACATGGATGGGAAATAAAATAAAAAAAAAACAAACCTATACGTGCGGGGTGTCTATAGATAGGTCTTTAAAAATGACATTGAGGTTTCTACAACCATTTTTTCTCAAAGACAATCGTTTGAAAGATATCCACTTCCAAAGTAATAAAATGTGTGTGTCCCCTCCTCTAATTTCTAAAGTAAGAAGAGGAAAATTAAAAAAAAAAAGTAATATTGTAGAACGTAAAAAAACTTTCAACAAAAATTGGTTGGAATAAGATTTGATGTTTATGAGATATTGGACTTTTTCTGCAAAACTGCAGCAGTAACTTTGTTTTTCATTACCATACTATGCAAATCAAATTTAATTTTGATGTTGAATGTAACAACAACAATGTCAATACAACATATTATGAATGAACCTTCAACTTCAACATATTTTTATTATATTAAATTGTTTGGTGCTATGGAACTCTGAGTGCGTGTGAGTACGACTCGCACTTGGCCGGTTTTTTTAAATCGGATAATGAATACTTTAAGTTTGAACAAGGAACTATACTAGTCACGGCTGTAATAATAACCACCCATAAAATACATGCCATTGTATGAAAACTAACCTATTGACACATGCCTGACCTAGCCATTGGCTCACAAATAGATAGTCGGTCGCCAAAATCATAGCGGTAATCAATTATTGGCTTATCTGTGTTTTAAAAACCTGTCATGTTAATGCTTTTGTGCTCTATATTTTTGAGTGGGTTCCGCCGTTCCATACAGATATAATTTGTTAGGGTTTCATACCTGAAGGGTAACCAACGGGACCCTGTTACTAAGCCTCCGCTGTCCGTCCGTCTGTCTGTCAGCGGGCTGTATCTCATGATCCGTAATAAATAATAAAATAATAAATAAATATCCCTGGACATTTCACACAGCACCATCTAGTCCCAAGCTAAGCAACCTAATGCTTGTGTTATGGTAACTAGATGGCTGATAAACTACATATATATATTTTTTTTTGTAAATACATACATATTATAGATAGAAAAACACCCAGACCCGGAACAACTACTTGTAGGTCATACAAATATTTGTTCCGTACGGGAATCGAACCCGCGACATGCAGCGCAATAGGTACACAGTTTTTACAGAATGTGTATTTCTGTTGCCGCCGTAACAACAAATAATAAATTAAAAATTAAAAGGGGCTCTCCTACTGCGACGGTACGGAACCCTGCATGCGCGAGTCCGACTCGCAGTTTACCGGTTTTTAGTGTCCCCGAACGAAAAATATGTTTAGCATCGAATAAAGAAGCTGGACCTAGCTTGGACCATGAAAGTATAACACCCAGAAAAGCACACTATTCTTTATCTTGTGGTTAGTGCCTAACCTGGTGTCAGAGTTTTTTATGACGCCCATGTGCCACTGACTTGGCTGTTCATGCTTCGGCAAATATCTCTCAGGCATGCTGGTTTCCTCACGATGTTTTCCTTCACCGAAGCAAAGTAATAATTATACAAAACGCACATAGGTACGAATGGAAAAATCAGTGGTGCGTGTCTTGGGTTTGAACTCGAGACCTATGACTTGGCAGCACACTAGAGCTCATCTTTTGCGCTAGTTCAAGTTGAAAGCAGGCGGGGCCCATTCCATTTTCATAATTTTATATTCAAATAAATTAATTTAAAATATGTTTATTATTTGCTTTTCAGTTTTTTCAATCGGGTTTTTTTTGTTGTTTCAACTACTTTTTTATTTTAGTATATCCGTGTTTGCTTACATCTATATAAATGTTGATATATATTTATAGTATTTTATACACCTACCACTGCTTATCTCTGCACCACCCAAAGGTTGACTGGTAAAAAATGTCTATGGCATTAAGTCCACCTCTGTACTTTGCGCTTGTAGTGTTAAATAAATAAATTCTAGTATTATGCAGCTCATTTTTAAAACCAATTTTCTATATTCTTTACGGACCCCTAACCCGTTTAAACTATTCAGATCAAACGCCTAATCGATCAGCTAGCGACCTCCACTCGACGTCTCAATGTCATCTCACGCTGGTTCAACACTCATACACCGAATATTTCTTATTATTTTATTACTTGTTTATTTGATTAGTGGTAAGGACTTATTTTAATGGCTTAATTGGCTTTTAGAAGTGGTTCTATTAGAAGCTAATGATAGCGATAAAAGCTTAATTTTGACTAGTGGACTAGAAAACAGGAGGTTGTGGGTCAAGATCTCTATCTCCTTTTATTTTGTTGCGGTGCGGTGTGGAAAATCCTCATGGATGTCCGATGGGTCTGTCAGATTCTAACTGACTAAAAACCACCCCTCCTTTCCCCCACTTGCACCGGGGATCATAAGAACTACTTAGTGCGTCTTCCACGATCCCCGGCTAGTGCCGACCCGCGTCTGCGGGCCTCGTCAAGTCCGCGGGGGGAGTGAGATAGAATTTCTACCGCCTCACTCAACTGGGCTGTGACTTTTGAGAAAACCTAACATCATGCTCGGTGATGTTCGTACACTTACTTACTTCAGATAAATATTATTATGAATATAGGAAATACCTATAGGAATTCGGGCAAACGACCAAGTGTATCTACCTAATTGCGCCATTATTAAAGTCGAGAATAAATAATCTAAACCACGTGCCTTTGTCCGCTTTGATTGTGTTTAGTGCGCCATATGACTGTCAAGTTACTGATGTATATAAGGTCCCATTAAAATAGGTGGACAAATTTTAAAAACAAAAATAATAAACAAAAACACTATAATCAGTGTTTTTTTTTGCTTGGATATCTTTGGTTAGACGTACTGAACGCTGTGTTAAAATTTGTCCATCTATTTTAAAGGGACTTTATAATATCTAGCAGTCACTAATATGGATTTTATCCGCGGCTTCGATAGCATTATGGTCGAAAATCTATCCCACGGAACGTTTAAAAATATAGTCTACTAGCTTTTGCCCGCGGCTTCGCTCGCGTTAATTTAGAATTTGACAATCAATTCGGGTTGTACTCTGCTTGTAGTAATATAATTCAATCATGATTCGAAAGACACGTGGCGCCACCTATTACCAAAAGAACGTTATTGTTGTTTTTCTCGGGAACAGTTTTTTTTTTCGGGATGAAAGGTACCTACCCTATGTCCGTCTCTGTATACCTGAGAATGTATACGCAAAATTTCAGGACGAGCGGTTCAATAGTTTAGGCGTGAAAAGGTAACAAACTTACTTAGTTTCGCATTTATAATATTAATATAGTAAGTATAGTATGGAAGTATGGATATGGACTAGTATGGATGGCACTCGGGGATAATGCAGCTTCACATTACTGAAAGTATTTTCGGAATCGGATCACTAGTTCCGAAGATACATACCTACATAAACATCCTAACTTACGAACTTTACTCTTTATCCTTCTTAATCCCTACTTCCCTACTAATATTATAAATGCGAAAGTAACTCTGTCTGTCTGTCTGTCTGTTACGCTTTCACGTCTAAACCACTGAAGCTGAACTGATTTTAATGAAATTTGGTACAGAGATAGAGTTGACCTTGAGAAAGAACATAGGATAGTTTTTATCCCGGACTTTTGAAGAGTTCTCTTGGAAACGCGATATAACCGAACTCGATGCGGGCGAAGCCGCGGGCGGAAAACCAGTATTATAAATGCGAAAGTAAGTTTGTTTGTTTGTTACCTTTTCACGCCTAAACCACTGAACGGATCATCCTAAAATTTTGCAATACATTGTCAGGTGTACAGAGACGAACATAGGGAACTTTTCATCCCAAAAAAAAGTACTGTTTCCGAGGAAAACAACAATATCGTTCTTATGATAATAGATGGCCCCACGTGTCTCCCGAATCATGATTGAATTATACTATTTCAAGTAGAGTACAACCCAAATTGATTGTCAAATTGTAAATTAACGCGAGCGAAGCCGCGGGCAAAAGCTAGTAAGTAATATGACGTTAGATTTTCCGACAAAAAGAGGTGCTTCAGATGAGTTTGAAGCTTTTGTCTGTGTATCAGAGGCGTAGCTCAAAAACGGGTGAACCAATTTTACATAAACCTTAGTCAATGTCATCCTATCTATTCAATTAGGCCATTAAACGGCACTTTTGAATGATAAGAGCGTTCATTGAAAAAGTTGGCAACGTCGCATTTAGCTGTCAAATATTTACCCTTTTTTATTAATTTGGCAATATTACTGTATGAAAATAAGAAATATGGCTAACTAGTGAGCTAGAACATCCCTCCTATTCCCTACTATATTATTAATATTATAAATGCGAAAGTAACTCTGTCTGTCTATCTGTTACGCTTTCACGTCTCAACCACTGAACTGATTTTAATGAAATTTGGTACAGAGATATAGTTGACCTTGAGAAAGAACATAGGATAGTTTTTATCCCGGACTTTTGAAGAGTTCTCTTGGAAACACGATATAACCGAACTTGACGCGGGCGGAAAACTAGTTAATGATAAATTGCAATTAAAACACTGAATTTGATGTTGTAACCGTTTTAGGTGTACAAAAGGCATTTGGAAAATTTCCAAGTACTTTTTTCACATTCATTGTTAAGATATTAATTATTGCATTTCATAATCCCCCATGCCTGCCTAGGCGGGTTCGAACCCACGACTTACATTTCGTTAGTCGGGGCCGCCACCAATGGGCCACCGCTGCTCTCAATAAATACATCATGCTCACATGTTCACAATTCGCATTTCTATTCATTTCAATCATCAATCATTGCAAATCATGAACTATCATCAAAGTTAAACTAATCCTTTTCAACTACTACAGATAGTGAAGTACGAATCATTAATAACTATGATTATGTTAAACAGCTGTAACAATATATCGTCAACGCATATGATTATGTGTGTCGATATTGTGATCTGCTATTCAACCGACAGGCGTCAAGCTGGACCGTTGTTTGTTCAAGTTGATATAGGGCTGACCAAAAATTAAAAAAAAAACTAGAGAGGTGTCAAGGGACACCCGGATGGAACGAAGTTCCTTTCGATGAAGTAGTGAAGGAATTGTAAATCCATGACCACCATCACCACCACCATCATCACCACCATCGCCACCATCATCACCATCACCACCATCACCACCATCACCACCATCACCATCACCACCACCACCACCACCATCACCCATCCACAGACAGACCTCGGCAACCGTTGCTTAACTTGGATCACCCATCCACAGGCAGACCTGGGCAGTCGTTGCTTACCCATCCACAGACCAAAGACGAAACGAAAATATCTGACTTGCTTTCTATAACATGCGCACGCCGCACGGCTTACAATAGCTTACTATAGCAAAAACACATTACCCTCCTTGTAAAAGTGTCGTACACACTTCGTCTGAATTTTTTCCGTCTAGCCCCGCAACGCACGAGAAGGAACTACGTTCCAAAAACATAGATGGTGAAAGATATGGCTGGAAACTACACAATGTAAACGGACCCTTTACGAAGCCGTCAACCAAGCCTTCAGCAGGAGTTAAAAAATCTGATTTTATGGTAGGACTCAATGTAACGCACTCAAAACGTCGCGCTGATGGATGGATTGAATAGTACGGGGGTCGTGGAGGTACTTGTATTTAAAAAGGAAGTTGTGAAAAAGTTGGAACTTTGACTCCCAATATCTCCGGAACTAGAAAGTTCCCAGGTATGGTAATGACGGCGAGAATAAGTGCCTTTCGGCTTCGTTAAGGATACTTTTACACTCATTATGTGGACTATCATGAGATGACCATTAAGGGTATGAAAGAAAAAGACTTCCGGGAAAACTTCAGAAGGATCTTAGGTTAATACTATGTATTATGAGACTGTGGTCGAGAAAAGTGTTATCTTAACTTTTTTTGGAACGAAGTTCCTTATCGCGCGTTGCGAAAGGGGGCTAGACGGATAAAAATCAGACGAAAAGTTGTAACGACACTTTTTACCCGACTGCGCGACGCAAAGGAGGGTAATGTGTTTTTGCTATACTAAGCTATTGTAAGCCGTGCGGCGTGCGCATGTTTCTCTATCTGTCTCTCTCTCTCTCTTATAGAAAGCAAGCCAGATATTTTCGTTTCGTCTTTGGTCTGTGGATGGGTGATCAAGGTTAAGCAACGACTGCCAAGGTCAGTCTGTGGATGGGTGATCCAAGTTAAGCAACGGTTGCCGAGGTCTGTCTGTGGATGGGTGATCAAGGTTAAGCAACGACTGCCAAGGTCTGTAATAACATGCTAGAAAATCTGTGCATTCTCAGATTTCTAAAAGTTTACACTATGTTGTTATATGTATGTAATTAAATATTTTTTTATAAAGTTATCGGTACTTTACAGTATAAAATAGAATTAATGACAGGGCCTTACTCGCCTGTGGCGCCATCTCGTGAGCTCAAACACGAAAGCTCTCATTGGGACTAATCACGGCATCTTGTTTTTTTTTCAATTGATTTTTTAACCTACCTATCAACCTTTCTATCCTACCAACAGCGCTCTTTTGTCAATGTCCCTCAAGTGTCTAAAGAGCCATGCACAACTATAAAGCGCATTCAATTTTCGCCAACCCTAGTATATGAGTGAGTGGCGCCTTACGCCTGAGCAATGAGCATGTTGACCGCCGATACCGCGCACCGAGGCCGAATTCCAAAGTTCCCAATTTGAATTTTTGTATTTTGAAATTGGCGTAACTTACCATTATTCTATTAGCTTTCATAATCAACTCGAGAGTTTTTAAAATGATTATATTATCTATGATTTGAAATTATCTATGGATTTGAACGTAACTGGCGATAATCATTCGCAAACGCACAGCCAAAAACCGAGGGAAAATAGATGTTTTTTTACCGAAAGTTAGCACTATTGTAGATTTTCTAAAGATTCGGAGATATTGATATTTTTGTTGATGGGAAATTCCATCGGGCACAAGCCTTATGTCGTTAGAATGATCCATTTTCTATCAAACAAAATCTGATGATCAGTTTAGTTCAATATAATTATCTATGTTTAATTATAGCTGGTACTCAGTAAGGAAGATTGTGAACTTGAAACAGAGAGCAACATCACGACGCGACTTTTAAATTGCTCCTCGATTTAAATTCTCTCATCGCTTAAATATTTTTATAGGCTATTTACTGCTTAAGTACAGTGGGCAAAATTGATTGGTTTGCACAACAAAATAGTTCTAGTAAAAATAAATAAATTTGCCCACATTTTTTTTTACAAACAGTATCTTTATAAATTACTAGCTTTTACCCGCGGCTTCGCTCGCGTTTATTTAGAATCTGTCAATCAATTTGGATTGTACTCTGCTTTTAATAATTTAATTCAATCATGATTCGAAAGACACGTGGCTCCATCTATTATCACAAGAAGGTTATTGTTGTTTTTCTCGGGAATAGGTCTTTTTTTCGGGATGAAAAGTTCCCTATGTCGGTTTCTGTACACCTGACCACGTACTCGTATATGCAAAATTTCAGGATGATCGGTTCAGAGGTTAAGGCGTGAAAAAGTAACAAACAAACTTACTTTCGCATTTATAATATTACTAGCGACCCGCCCCGGCTTCGCACGGGTGCATGTATTATACATATAAACCTTCCTCTTCAATCACTCTATCTATTAAAAAAACCGCATCAAAATCCGTTGCGTAGTTTTAAAGATTTAAGCACACATAGGGATATAGGGACAGAGAAAGCGACTTTGTTTTATACTATGTAATGATATAAAAATATAATAATATATATATATATATAGTAGACGCGTTTAGGAGAGATTGGCCAGAGAAAACCGCAGGGAGAGAAGAGTGGAAGGCTATGGGGGAGGCCTTTGCCCAGCAGTGGGACAATAGAGGCTAAGAAAAAAAAATATATATAGTAAGGAAGTAAGGATAACCTTTAATTATGTTTATTTTGTCTGTTTTTTAGCTGTATTACTGTACAGTTTTATAAAAATGCGTTCAGTAGTTTTTGCGTTAAAGAGTAACAAACATAGTCTATCTCTATACTCACAAACTCGCGGATATGGAACAGCGAATGAAGCAGATGATTCTAATTATTATTTTTAATTAACGAGTTG
Source organism: Eurois occulta (assembly GCA_950022335.1). Lineage (NCBI taxonomy): Eukaryota > Metazoa > Arthropoda > Insecta > Lepidoptera > Noctuidae > Eurois > Eurois occulta. The sequence goes on from OX465506.1 coordinate 7,088,604, forward strand.
GTAAAAGCTAAGCAAGGTAATGACCGACAAATAAATCCTACTCTAAGGGTTTTGAATCATGTGGTTAATTCGTTGTAACAGTTTTAGCGTCGACGTGACACTGTATATAATTTGCCATTATTTCGCGTTCCTTCATAAATAATAATTGATAAGCTACTAGTGGTAAGCAAACACTTTCGCCATTTGTACATACTTATGTTACTCTACATTTTTATTATCTTACTTCAATACATGAGACCTGCCATATCCGTTACAAGTACCTTGACATTACATGCATTACTTCCTAGAGCCTTGACATGTATAGATTATTGCTTTTAAATAGAGCACGATTTTTATGGTATTTTAGTTTTAAAGATCCGGGCTAAATAATATCAGCCCCTCGGGTTGATCTTCAGGTTAAGCCGCGCTGGCCTAGGTTTGTCCGTGGATGGGTAATCACCCATTACATACCGATTTTCTTCCGTGCCTTCCGTCCCGGCTGTCATTTGTTGATATTTGACAGTCGTTGCAGGTAGTCAGTGCCCCAAAAAGTCTGACAACCAGTCTTACCAATGGGTATCGCGTTATCCAGTACTAACTGGGTTGTGGAGGTCAGATAGGCAGTCGCTACATGTAAAATCCTGGTATTCAGCAGCATTGGGTTAGATTTGAAGCCGACCCCAACTTAGTTAGGAAAAGGTTAAGCAGTTGATGATATTTTGAGATCCGGGGTAAGCACAAGGGCAACCGTTACCACAGAACGGGATACAGCCCTTCTCTCTGTCAAGGGTAGTATGAAGCGGTTCCTCCCTTATCGAAAAAATATTAAAGCAATTAGGGTAGAGCTACCTTAGTCTGCCGAATAATCGCAGAAAGGTTTCCTATTTATTTTCTCCACTTGGAAGCTATTTTGTTAATGTATAGTAGTATGAAAATGGAATGGGCCCCGCCTGCTTCCAACTTGAACTAGCGCAAAAGATGAGCTCTAGTGTGCTACCGTGTGCTCTAGACTGCCAAGTCATAGGTCTCGAGTTCGAACCCAAGACACGCTCCTCTGATTTTTCGGATTCATGTGCGTTTTATATAATTATCACTTGCTTCGGTGAAGGAAAACATCGTGAGGAAACCAGCATGCCTGAGAGATATTGCTCGACGGCATGTAAAGCCAAGTCAGAGGCCTATGGGCGGCATAAGAACCACCACCAGGTTAGGCACTAACCACACGATAAAGAAGAGAAGAAAAAGAATGCTAATGTGCATTTTTGAAGTGAAAACTTCTTTAGCGGAGTTAATAAATATATTCAATTTTTTTTGTGATAGGTAAAAATTTTTTTTTTTGCGATTTCGACCAGGACACGTGACCTGAACGAAAATTCGTAAGACGGTGGAGTTCTGAAGTGAGTTCTGATTTTTAATGTAATATAAATTGTCATGTTTTTGTACGATAGCGCAATAAATGAATATTGTATTTTACCACATAAATGATAGTACTTTTTTACTGATAATAAAAGCAATTCGTGCAAAATTATTCCCTAACCATTCCAAAATATCAAAAATGCACAACGTTAATATTCAAGTTTTCACTTGATCGAAGTTTATTTTTTATTTTTTTTTACACTAAGTAGGCTTCTCTTTGACCACAACCCGCCTGATGTGAAGCCATGATGCGGCCTAGAGTGGAGCACACTTGCCTAGAAGAAACCGATTCTCTCGAACTTTGAAGAGATCCTGATTATAATGATCGGGAAACAGAGAAGCCGGCAGTTATTTCCACAGAATGGCGGTTCGCACAATTCATTTAATAAGCAAAGACCTTTGTTCGGGTCCGTGGGACTTAACGGTGACGCTTCGTCATATTTCTGCTCGTTCGATGATAGAATGCATTATCCCAATGCTGCGCAAAACCTTCTACCCATGACTTTAGCTTTTCCATCTAGGGCTAATGTGGTCCACTGGTCTTTTGTTCTCTCAAAATGATTCCTACATCTTCTGCGATGCCTGCCGCTGCGGCTTCTTGGTATGTCCGAACTCCACATCGCGACTTTTTTGGCGCATAGCACGTTGAGTAGACTGCAAACGAGACCAGCCCAGTCCCACTTCAGCTTAGCAAACCTATTTTGTAGTTGCTGTTTTTTTATTTAAATTATAATCAGGTAAATCAGTATAAATTAATGTCAACACATCTAACTGGCAGATCGATCTTAACTCGGCAGTAACACGTATGATAATATGTAACAGGTTGATTGCACATTATGGTCAGTGCCTCTGCGCAGCTTAGCGACCTTCTGCGCGTGCGCGAAATGTTATACTCTAATGGTGGACGGTGTTATGTTAGAGGAAGACATTTTTATCAGCCACTAGCTTATGCCCACGGCTTCGCTCGCATGGAAATCGGTAATTGTCCCACAGGATCGTACTACCGGGATAAGAAAAATATGTGTTAATCCAGATTATAAACTATAGGTGTACCAGAATTCATCCAAATCCGGTCAGTAGTTTTTGCGTGAAAGTAACAAACATCCAGACATCCTCACATCCTCAGAAACTTTCGCATTTATGATATTAGTAGGATTCTTCCAACAGGTTTACCAGCCTACTTACTCGAGCCTCTAGATGAAAAGGTGAAGGATATTATCATTACGAAGCCAACAGATTTTACCAACCAGACGCCTATTAAACCTATAGCTCCATTACTTGACTACTCTTTCTGACTGCATTCCTGGGCTTCTGAACTCTCGTAACGACTGTCAAAGATCTACAAATGACAGTCTTATCTCTCGGTATGTAATAGACAGACACTCTATATGCTGCGCAACAAAATGTCTATGTATTTATACTAAGTTAGATATGCTTCTTACCACATAAACCAATCCCCTAGATCAATAAGTACCTCTACTTATTCCAAATCGGATTACCTCAATTGATTTAGTATAGTGATCCGCGCGCGCGCAGTCGGCCATCGACCTGGCGCTTATTATTTATTTATTTTATAGTGGTTATTTATTTATTTGTTATTTATTTTATTTTGTTCTCGCCATGTTCAAGATTATGGCTGTGTTGTTTTTGGGTATGTTTTATGGTTGATATATTTAAATAAATATACGTTTTCTTCAGTAAGCACATCACTTGAGAACGTCAGAACCGATTCGATTATTCATTCTTAATTTTTCCTTGAGCACAATTCAAATCAATTAAAAAAATCTGATGAGCTTTTTAAGGAAAGACAAATTGGAAAAGCTGCCAGGAAAAATTGAAAAATTCGTTCTGTCCGGTCAGTTAGTTAATTAATAATTGTTGTGGTGATTTAAATGAGGTGTAGGTATTTATCTACTTAGGATTTATTTGGATTGAAACTTGAAGTTAGCTGCCTTGAATCCAAGGAGAAACTGCTAATTTTTTGGGCATATCTTTAATCAAAGTAATACGTAATTAATTTTTGGAACAAAATCTTAGACAGAGATAATAAAGCTTTTTCACCGACTTCCAAAAGAATGAGGTTTTCAAATCGTCAGAATTTTTTTAACGTTTTTTTTTTACAAAATATTTTAATAAATTGTGAGCCAACCAAGTCTTTCAAGTTTCATTAAAAGTATGTGTGCCGACTTATCTGAACCCGATCTGTTAGTGCCGTTACTGCTAGCCTGATGTGTTTATGAAGAGGACAAGTACCATGATCATTTCCATTGTCCTATACCACCAACAGTTGAAAGATGTGAACTGAGGAGGAACAGACATCCTACCCCTCCTCAATCATCCAGCAGAACACCTTCATTCTGGACAGGAACTGTGGAAAACGCTTAACCGTTTGCGGGCCCAGGTTGGCCGCTGTACAAATAATCTGCCCAAATGGGGTATCATCGACCCGTCTCAAATACAATGCCAGTGCCCCTCTGCAGGATATGCCCCACCTCCTTTCTTGCCCATCCTGCAAGGCCACCTGCATCTTTCAGGATTTACACGTAGCCAATGAAAGAGCTGTGCAGGTGGCTATAATATACGGGTATTATTTTAAGTCCATGCAAAGAAGAAGTAGACCAACAGTTTATCGGTGACCTGCTCCGCCACCCTTGTGATAAAATCTCAGAAATATACGCTGTGTTTCCTGTATAATAATAACATGATAAATTGAAGGTTTTTGAGCTTGGCCGGTGTAAGAAATTGTTTTTTTCTTTGTAGGTATTGGTAAAATAATGTCGCTTTGTGAAGAGTTTTTCGCGATAACTAAGTATGTAGCACTCCCAAAAACTTTCTGAAAATAGAGATGGATAAGGAAGTGTTGTTACCTCTTATTTTTTTTATTTACCTAAGTATTTCTGATCCGTGATCATGGTGTTTGCAACAGCGCCGAAATATCGGGAACTCGAAACAAACAGTAAACATGGTAAATATCCCGTTTTTAGTGTTAATGATAATGTTATAATGTTGTAGTGACCATGACAGTTTAAAGAACTGGCCAAGTGCGAGTCGGACTCGTGCACAAAGGGTTCCGTACCATTATGTATAAAAATGGCAAAAAAAATCATGTCTGTAGTAGAGTCTGGAGCCCTACTTAAATATAATTTTATTCTGTTTTTTAGTATTTGTTGTTATAGCGGCAACAGAAATAGGTACATCATCTGTGAAAATTTCAACTGTCTAACTATCACGGTTCATGAGATACAGCCTGATGACAGACGGACCGACAGACAGCGGAGTCTTAGTAATAGGGTCCCGTTTTAAAAAACATACCTATTAAGCTTCTTCTTTTTTTTGCTTCCAGCCCTGGCCACGGTCTTCAGCCAGCAGCCGCATGACTACTACCACGTGCTGCATCTCCCACACAACCCTCCACTGCACCCTGTGTTTGTGACAGCTCCCCGCACCACCTTCACCTGTCATGGTAGACCGAGGGGGTATTATGCTGATGTGCAGGCTGGGTGTCAGGTAAATAATCAACTAAACGGCAACAGCGATATTAAAGTTCTCCGCGGCTCGACCATATAGAAAAACCCGACAGCAACTGTCAAGCAGTAGCCCACTAGACTCAACACCCGTCTGGTCGGAGGATCCTCCCTCAATGCAGTATTGAGGAACTTTACACCCTGTTCCTCATACTCTTCAAGACATAGGCGTTTGCCAAGCTGCACCACAGCTGATCTTTAACTTAGCTGTCTAAAATGTCTGGTGTATTAATCTTCCTCTGCACCCTGTGTTTGTGAACGCTTCCCGCACCACACCACCCGTGATGATGGACCGATAGGATGTTAATATGCTGATCTTCTTCATCTTCGCGTGTCGATGAAAATCTAAATCGATCGATCGAAGCAGCCGCTGCGCCCCCGCAAGGGGGTGTGGCAGACGGTCACGACGCATTGCCCCCTGGCCGTGGACACCTTGGCCCGTCGACACGGAACTGTCGTTTGGTGGAGGCGCAGCCAAGTGAGGGCGCAATACACGCGCGCCAATGTGTGTGGTTGCTGTGAGAGTAACTGTAGGCGCACCACAGCGCTGTTTTCTTCGCGCAGTCAAGTGAGCGCGCAATACAGAGAGCGCCCATGTGTGTGGTTGCTGTGAGAGTAACACACGCCACGCCACAGCGTTGTTTTTCTTCACGACACCCCGGAAGAGTGCATGTGTGGTGTAATTTTTTTAAGTGACGTGCCTATATTAACTTAGCACACGTCACGTAATAGGGTGCAAGTTTAATATTGTGCGGGTAAGACTTACGCAGCTGCGTGTAACCTGGTACAGCTTACCTGGGCATCAATAATATCGAGTCGATATACACGAAGAGGTCATGTTATCGCAGAGAATCTTAACACCGCGATTCAGCGGAGAGAGCTAAATGAACAACGCCATCTATCGCGACATTAGGAACTAAAATATTTAAAAGTATCAACCTAAACATGAGTTTATACAGTGTTCCAACTAGCAACAATGCTGTGTGAACATATTTTTGGTGCTGGCGACAACCAACTGTCTTGAGAAAACTATTTATATGTGAGTTAACAGGGTGAATTGGTGAAAAATAAACATACCATCAGCCATACTTGGTGATTATAGCTATCGCAGGGCCGTAGGCAGGGGGAGGGGGAGTTCGGGGGTTATTGCATGAATCAACACCGACAAACGAAAACCTAACATATCCGTGGTGGACTTTATTGGTTAAAATTTATACTACCTGAAAAGGATGACATAAATATTGCTGAATAATTGTATTTAAATTCACTATTATTGACATTTATGTTTGACATAAGTAACTATAATTTATTTATTTAATTGTATTAATATAAAAGAAAATAACTAAGTACCTAATAATAATATTTAATGCACGCTAATTTATGATATTAAGGGCAGGCGAATGCATAAATTGCAATGCTTGTAAAAGGCTGCTAAGTCACAAGTACTAACATAACACACACATTGTACACTTAGTTCGCAATACATGCTTTGACTTTGAGTCTTTTCGGGAAGCTGAAACTGTCACCCTACTGGAAACAATTTTGTCCCATGTTCATAATGTTGAGATAATTTCCTAGCACGATGCCTACTTTCACTGCTTTTTTCTACTTTCAAGTAAACGGTAGCACGATGCCAGCATTTTGAAACCTTAATTTTTGTTACATCGCAGTTTGCCAACTTTATGCTGCCCCCCCTCTCCCAACAAATTCCTGGATTCGGCCCTGAGCGATAGTGCTACGATTTTCCATTGAAGAGATTGATCATTGATTTAGAGGTGAAAGGTCCAAATTCAGCAGTTTTTGATGTACCCAACCTAACGCTATTTTCCTTATCTTACCAGGCCTTCCATTACTGCTGGCGTCAACATTTGGTGAGCACTGATCTCTGTGCGAATGGCACGCTCTTCAATGAACAGTTCCAAGTAAGTACATACATCCTACATAACCATCACGGCTGTAATCCCCGAAGGGTTAGGCAGAGGTGTACCTAATAGTACACCCTCATGTCGCCTGCTATGTTTAAGTCCCATGTAATAGGTGGCGAGCATATTGCCATCAACCGGGCATGGATCCAGACTCCGTGGCGGCTACTAAGAAATTCCTGATTGAAAAACCCAATAACACTTATGGCACATTGATTGGGTACTATCTTTCCAAGTAAATATGTGTGTGTGTGGAAGTGTATGTGTGTGTGTGTAGTCTGTGCGTGTGTTTGTGTGTGTGTGTGTAATGAGTGTGTGATGTGTGTGTGTTTGTGTGTGTGTGTGTGTGTGTGTAAGTATTTTTTTGGTTCAGCTATATAAAACCATATAAAGGAGACCGTTATTAGACTGAATATAGAAAGCGGACTTTCGTGAAATAGTGTGCAGCGTTGGATTTCAATCTAAGTCCACAAAATTCAATTAGTCTGAAGATAATGGCATTGCATGGCATCCTAGTAAACACCTTTTTCACTGTTGGGCTGTATTCACATTGCAGCCCAGTTTTGTTTAAATTTCATTTTGGCGAATCTCACTCGATACCGCTCATCCGCGCGTTTGTGCGGTGAAGCGGATCTCACGTCGCATTGACTTGTATGAAACCCGTTGATGCTTAACATAATTATGTACAAAGCACAACCGCACGGACAAGCGGCGCGCACTGCCAATACATTTGCTTCAACCCCTCCTCCAGACCGCGCGGACGGGGGGCGTCGTGAGAGAATCGCGTAAAGGATAAACGTCATTCATCATCTGCCTAGCCTTTTCCCAGCTATGTTGGGGTCGGCTTCCAGTCTAACCGAATGCAGCTGAATACCAGTATTGGTACATGGAGCGACTGCATGTCTGACCTCCACAACGTGTCCACAACCCAGTTAGTACTAGGTGATACGATACCCCTTGTTGAGACTGGTTGTTAGACTTTCGGGCCACTGACTACCTGTAACGACTGTCAAAGATGTACAAATGACAGCCGGGACCAACGGCTTAACGTACTTTCCAAGGCACGGAGGAAACTCTGTATGAAATTGGTCACCCATCCACGGACCAAGCTAGGCAAGACCGGCTTGACCTAAAGATTGATTCGAGCGGCTGTTATTATTTAGTCACGAGCTCCTATAATGACGTCACTAATCCTAGTTTAAAATTACGAAAACGGCTAACTTTAGTTTTTTGTTTGCAGGTATGTGACCATTTCTACAATGTGCGCTGTGGATCTCCTTATGAAGATTTGTAAATTATTTTAGATTAAATATATTTATTTAATACCTTATTTTACGTTATTTCATTTAACACAAGTTTATTCCTGCGCTTCACCCACGTCTGTAGGGACACACATCGGAACTAAATTTAGGAGATGTTCAGGACCCAATAAATGATGTTGGTTGGTGGACCGTTGGTTGGTTAACGTTAATGATTGCTGCCACGACTTGCAATTCCGTTACTTGGTCGATGAGTTGCCGTTTATTCATATCTACTAATAATTTGTGGTGGCACAAAAAATCTGCCCCTAGAATGGGTCGGCTAACATCTGCCAAAATAAAATCCCAACGGTACGGCCTACGTAATCTTAAATCTAATACTAATGTTTGTTCACCGTAAGTTGCTATTTCAGTGCCGTTAGCAGCATATAACTTATAACTAGTACGAGTACAATGGGTACCTTTGGCTCTCCACTTAGCAGGTAACACAGACACGTTGGCACCCGTGTCAACTAAAAACAACAGTCCAGAGTTTAAGTCCATCACTGATAAGCGGCTACATGGAGTCACGGTGCAGACTTCCGCATACGACTGCACCTTGTCTATTAGTTTTCCGGCCGACGTGTACCCGACCTCTCGTTGCTGCTGGAACTGTCTGCCCGTGCTTTCCACGAGCAAGGTTGTTTGCATTTACGAGCATTGTGACGAAACTTGAAATGGTAAAAGCAAAGCCAATCCGGTGATTCTGGAGTTCGTCGTCGTGATGCTGACCTTGATGAAAACCTGGAGCGACTTCTACTTCGAATCTCCCTGTGGCGGCTGCGCTCGATGTTCTCCATTAGGAAATTATTCTTTGAAAAAATGAACTTACTACCAGGACAAAAGTCCTGAGTCCTAACACTTAACTGTGTACCTAATTACAGTTAGTAAAGTTAAGAAATCGATTCAGTCGTTATGTTGTCAGAAGATAAAAAAACCGGCCAAGTGCGAGTCGGACTCGCGTTTGAAGAAGTACCCAACCCCCTTTAATTTTTAATTTATTTGTTGTTATAGCGGCCACAGAAATAGACATTCTGTTAACTGTCTACATATTACGGATCATGAGATATAGCCTGCTGATAGACAGACATTCAGACGAACCCTTACCTTACCTAACCCATCGGGTACGGAACCCTAAAAAGAGACTACTTAAGTATAAGGTTACTTTCGCATTTTATAAAATTTAAGTGCTCGATGATGATTCACATTGTCTAGAAATAATGTCTATTCTTGGGTATGAAAACAATTGAAATAACACAAAATAATATTTTTTTACAATATATTTTATTTATAAACGTAAAAAAAAAACACAAAAGCTATAAAAACTGAGTATTTAATACATAAAATCTTTGATAAAGTACGTCGCTTACCGACTTTACATAAGTAAGTACATAATTTCGTATTTGTCAAATAATAATTATAAAAATAAGAAACATCACACAAGAGTACATTGCCTATCTAGAAAAATAATTAAAGTACTTACTTATCAAAATGTCAAGTTCCTATAAATAAAATATTTACATCAAAAATCTATTTAATATCAAACCTGGCAGTTTTAAAAATTTCTTGATTTTAGCTTATAAAAAAAAATGTAATTCATCCACAGTTTAAAAAAAAAATGTTTTATTTATTCAATATTCCACTTTCCCTGGGTCCTAGCCAAAGCGATCAATCGTGCAATTAAACGAACGTCGCGTTCAAATGTCACTCATTTAACGTCCTCTGTACGCGTACGCGTACGCCGAACAAAATGAGCGCGACGGTCGCATGTTCGCGTGACGATTGTTTTATTCGCTTTGATTAGGACGCGTCCTTGATATCCACCAGTCACACAGCTACCAATACCATGGGATTTGATGGACGATTTACTGATCAGGATTTTAGAAGCCATGGGGTTTACCATTCAATGAAATTTAACTGTTTATTTTCAATTCAATCTAAACTTAAAATGAGCATACTTATTCCTTACCAAAAACATTATCTGAGACCATTATCTTTATTTCACTTTTATCTACACGGAGTATTGCACAAATGGAGCACACCAATCCTCATCTTTATAATAAGCTTAGGATCACGAATAGTTATCTGGATGGGTGATGAAATGAAATTATCACTACAATGAAAGGTCAAAGTTATGGGTAAAATGATGTAATCAGCAACCTGGCAGCATTTTTGTTTTAGCAGACAAAAATATTATATAAATAAACTACATCAGAGTGTGATTCACGAACTTTTCGAGTTCTGACATTAGAATATATGCGTTATCTACAAGGATAAGCTGAAAGGCACGCACCAAGACTGCTGTGTATAGTAGAAGTGGTTCCCTACTTTACATGAATACCATTGTTGCCTTCAACAACCCTAGACCCTAGCACTCCATTCCAAAAATACTCCGTGCACCCCAATATCACATAGGAACTAAAATCTTACCAACAATTCAAAAGCACCAACACACTGAGAGCTACACCAACCAAACTACTCCTAACCACACTACTACCACCCTTATCATCATCTGTCTCCACCTCATTATCACCCTCAAGTCGTTTCACTTCGTCCATAATACGTTTTTCTTCGATAGCCAGTATCACAGCATCGTTGATAGTCTGCATAAGTGCGTAGTTCGTGTATTTCGGTTGAGGTAAGCGCAGATGAAGTTTTGAATCTTGGATTACGTAGGCTGGGCCTTTGGACCCGATGAGGGAGACTGTGGACAAAAAGAGGAATTAAATATCTTGGTCATATATCTATCTTTGTCTATAATGGGTGTGAAACTGTGAAAGTACCCTTAACGAAGCCGAAATGCACTTGTTCTTCCCGCCATTGCGATCATTTTTTTGTTCTAGACCATAAATTAGCTACCTTAGAAATTGATCTAACCTTTTCACGTTTTTATTAAATATCATAATAATGTCGTAACTTTTTTTTTTGGGATGGGAAATCGTCAAATGACTCCTCCCGCTCTGGGCGGAGCGGAAGGAAGTGTCAGACTTTTACTGACTAAAAACCATCCATGTTCCTTCTTTTGCCCTTTATGTTCCTGGGCCGCGGTATCTCTTTCAAACAGTCCCGCAGCCCACCTCCACGACCCCTGCACTACTCAATGCATCCATCAGCACAATGTTTTGAGTGACATTGAATCCTACCGTAAAACGCGATTTTGCAACCGAAAAAAAGAGGTTTCCCAGCAATCATTTTTGCGTAGAGTTACTTAGTTTGATGTACAGAATGCTTGGTTGATGGCTTCGTGAAGAGGTTTTACATCTTGTTTATCTACTTCATCATCATGATTTCAGCTAAAAAGGCAATTACTGCTGGACATTTTGCCTTCTCTAAACATTCCATCCGAATCTTGCATATCGTTTTAGCAAGCACTGCTCTGTAAGTCTAGGCTCTGGGTTCGATTTCCGTGTCGGGTTAGTTGTTAATCTCAGTTACAGTCTGGAGTAATTTTTCTCTAGCTCTGCCAACCTTCGAGTCATTATAAAATGCAGGCGTGATGTTAACTATGTTAAGTAAGTATCCTCCAAGGGTTCCACTAATGGCAATCCTAAACATTAAGAATTCAAAACATCACCAAACCGGCCCATAAAAACTACTTTCGTAATTTTATCTGAATTCGTCGGAACCCAAAAGGAGGCTAATGTTTTACCTGATAAGGACAGAGTATGCAGAGATGAGCCAAATGTCACCAGGTATGGATCGAGCGTCTTGCCGATCCCAAATTCTACACTACGACTTTTGGAAGTACTTTTTAGATTCAGTTCAAATAAAGAAACTAGTCGATGGCCTGAGCTATGTGTGCTTATTTAACTTTCTAAAATAGCCTTTTAAGTCGGAAACGTAGTTATCGTAGAAATCTAAGAAATAAAATGAACTACCAAGGCTTATCTTTTGCAATTTTCAATTTGCTTCAGGCAAAATTAATCACGAAGCCGGCAAAGACTATTCGCAGAAAATTAAGCTTTTCTATTGTAGTCGCAGAAAAATAACTTCCATGGAATAAAATGTTCATGTACGAGACACGGTCAGCATCACAAGGCTATCTAGTTAACACTTCTCGTGACGTAATGGCTGACTTTGACCTGCCAGGGCTGCGGGACTGTTCGAAAGAGATACCGCGGCCCTGGACCACAAAGGGCAAAGGAGGAACATGGATGGGTTTTAGTCAGTAAAAGTCTGACACTCCCTTCCGCTCCGCCCAGAGCGGGAGGAGTCATTTGATGATTTTCCATCCGAAAACAAAAGGGCAGACTTTGACCTTGGCCAGAGACAAAGCGTTAATTTGAAAGTGAAGACCAACTGGACTCTGAGGGTTGAAAGGTTGGAATCGCACCACAATATCAACTATAAGTCATTCGTGGTACGAGTTCCAACCCACCATCTACAGACCTGCCTGAAAGAGGACTTTTGGCCGAAAGCTGTCGTATATCGACGTTTCCGAGGACGGTTACGCGACACCACGCAGTGAAACACGACGCTGACAACGTTACGTGTATAGTTATACTTGTATAAGGTTTTTAATATGTATTGGTTTATTATTGTCGTTAAGCCGTTGGTCCCGGCTGTCATTTGAAGATCTTTGACAGTCTTTACAGGTAGTCCCGAAAGTCTGACAACCAGTCTTACCAAGGGGTATCGTATATCGTATCAGAGTTGGGAAAAGGCTAGGCAGATGCCGATGATGGTTTATTATTGTCTTAAATTATTTTGTATATTCTATTTATGGACCTTAGTTGCCTGACAATAAAATGATTATTATTATTATGTTAACATACAAAATGGTAACATCGCCAATCTCTTTGGGTTTATTACCAGTTGACAGCGTTGAGGAGGAGTTTTTTGACACCATTATTTATTCTAACAACTACTAAATTATGGCGTAAAGGTGACGTACAAACGACAGCCGAGACCAATGGCTTAACGTGCTTTCCGAGGCATGGAGGAAATTCGGTATGTAATGGGTGGTATGTGGTGTCAATTTCCAAGTTTCCTACTAAAAATATCTTCAAAATATTGTTATTAACTTACCATCAGGAATATTCAAGTTCTGCACAGCCTTGTTGACTACCGGATCATTGACCATCCTCTTATGTCTCTCCACGAAGTCTATATAAGCGTCCGTCTCGTTGCACTTGCTCTTGAAGTCATCCGTGTCTATGGACCACACCATCACACCGCCTAGACCTTTGTCGATGGCCATTCTGTGAAGGAAATAATATATCAGTAAGGAGATCCAATATTCAGACACGGTGGTCCAGTGACAAAAAAAAAGGGAACCCGGAATGAGAATTGTATCCGGCAAACTTGATAAATGGGCCGGTCCCACGGTAGGCGATTATTTTCGGTATAGCAGCTGTAAGAGAGTGGACCAGTATTCTGTTTGTGGAAGATTTCAATCTTTTAAGGCGGTTGTGTTACGACACCGCAGCTCCGCGCGGTCGGACGGTTAAGCGCATCTCATGTCGCATTGGCTAACATGAAATCCACCACCCACCCCCCCCTACACCTAACGCACGTACACCGGCTGACCGCTCAGCGCACTGCCTATACACCCGCTTCGCCGTCTCCACCTGATCGCCCGAGGTTTCCTCACGAAGTTTCACGTCATCCACCCAGCACTATCGAATCAACGCGTTTAGCAAGAATTCGTGATGGCAGTATGACCATACCATCAGCTCCCTTCCTCTTCTTTTTGTCATGTCGATGATTCCCATTTAGTTAGAGCCAATTTAGCATTGACAAGAATTCTCTTAATCCTTTCCTCACTTAAACTCCTACCCTTTTTTTTTGTTGGGATAGGAAATCATCAAATGACTCCTCCCGCTCTGGGCGGAGCGGAAGGGGTGTCAGACTTTTACTGACTAAAACCCATCCATGTTCCTTCTTTTGCCCTTTATGTTCCAGGGCCGCGGTATCTCTTTCGAACAGTCCTAAGCGGAGCAGACCTCCACGGTGTGCTCCACCGTGTCCTCCGGGCGATCCTCACAATGATAGCACCCGGGCGTTTCCTCCCACCCGATTCGGTGCAGGTACTAAAGTCCTATCCTGGGGAGGAATAAAGTGTTTAATATTAACTGATAGAACTTACTTGACTTTAATCGCTATAGATCGTCCGTCATCGTATGCGATGACTCTCTCGCCGTCTCTAATATAAGGTGTTGAAGACTGTTCATGCCAATGGTACACCCAGGGTGACGATTTGTTCATGGTTTGCTCGCATATCTGCAATTAAATATAAACAAAATCAAATCATTTATTAAAAAGATAATACCATCCAATTTGTTAGTAATAATACGTACACATCTTAATGTTAGTACATAATTCTATTTGGTAAATTTTAGTAATAGTTACTAATAATGTCAAAATCACCATTAACTTTTTTTTTGGGTGAAAAATCACGTTTTACCGTAGGACGCATTACTCAAAACATTATGCTGATGGATGGATTGAATAGTACGGTCGTGGAGATGTTTAAAGTTAAAGTCTTACACTAAACACATTTAAAAAAAACTTGTTAATAACTTGGAACTTTGGCTCCCAATATCTCCGTAACGAGAAGGTATGTTCTAGAACAAAACAATGATCGCAATGATTTGACGGGGAAAACAAATGCCTTTCGGCTTCGTTAAGGGTCTTGTAACACTCTTCATAATATAGTGTTTTTCCAGACACTGTTTGCTTGGCTATTCAAAAGAAAAGTAGCGCCATCTATGATGCATGTTAGAAACTAAAAATCCTGATGTGCTAAGAAAAATATTTTTTATTTAAAACACATACCACTATCATTACCGGCTTACCTAATGGTTATAGTTACAAATATTAACCCTACAAATTATAGATATGATCTAACAACCAAGAGTAATTTTACAAAATGCTGCCCGTGTGAATTCACTCAGCGTACAATTGAAGCAATCAATCTGCTGTTACATCATATTGAGTGTACGCAGCGCACGCGTCAGAACAACCCAAGATACACACAAACAAGAACCCGACAGCAACTGCTGGAAGTAGTCCACGAGACACACCACTGCTGGTTGGAGGATCCTCCCTTACCAACAGAGTATGAGGAGCTTAACAGCATGTTCCTCATACTTCAAAGGCCTTAAACAGGCAAACAACTAAAGATGGCAGCAGAGATGGTATGTTTTGAGAGCCCAGAGCTCTTGACAAAAAGTATATCTGTGTATCAGCATTGATACACATGAAAATAATCTGCATAAAAACTTTATGTTGTTTCTTGGAAATCCATTTCAGTAAGAAGCTCACTAGGTACCTCTTTTAAAAATAATAACATAACATAAACACAACGCCTGTAATCCCCGAAGTGTTAAGTACACGTGGTACCTAATAGTACACCTTCCTCCATATTTCGAAATTTTTGTTTTAAGTCCCATGTAATAGGTGGCGAGCCTTTTGCCATCAACCGTGCACAAATTCAGACTCCGTAGCTGCTACTGAAAAATTGCTGATAGAAAAACCCAATACTCTTTGTCTAAACGAATCGAACCCAGGACCTCATGCTCAGTAGTCGCGCTTGCGACCACTCGGCCAGCGAGGCAGTCAAAAAAAAAAAACAGAACTCAATCTCACCTCATTATACCCCATAAACCCAGCTTCTCCAGTATAAGGTCCCTTGAACCCGGTGCTCCCGACCGTGGTAGTCCCATACTCCAGCACCCTGGTGGAAGGGTCGAGCAGGATGAAGGTACGCCCGTACATCGGTAAACCTAGCACCATCTTGTAGGGACTCACGCCGTGGGAGAGCAGGTATTCTACTGTCCATTCCTGGAAGAAAGAGGAAGATTAGGGTAAGAATATAAATAGAAATTTTTGAAATTAGGTAGGTAGGCTTAGGTAGTCTAGAAGATATTTTGTAGAAGAGCGTGCTGCAAACGAAACTATTTTTCAAAAATAGCAAGGAGATTAATCCGTTACGTTGAATCCATACGTTTGGCAAGGCTAGACTGGTTTAAATAATTAAGCGTCTAAGACAGGACAGCTATTGATGAGCATATGATGAATGAATTTATACATTTATTTGCAAGAAAATAAGTAGCGTCGAAATAAAAAAAAAATTTGGCCCTCCCATAGTAAATCAATCACCTGGTAGTCAGTTTTGTAAGGGAGGGCCAAATTTTTTTTTCATATTTCGACCTATGTTCTTTGGGGAAAGTTGTTGAGTTTCATGAGCACATTCACCTCCTTCAGGGTTGATAACCCCCTTCCGTTACACGCTGTATATGGGTTTCACTATATTCGGCATTTCAGCCGTACAAATAACACAGTCGTATCGTAGTCTGAATGCCCCATCAACATTCTCCTGCCATCTCAATTGATTTAGGATCTACGTAGCGTGTCTTCTTCTTCCGTACTTCTCTATTACTCGTCGTCTCATCAGCCACCTCATTTCTTCCCAAATCATCCTCTTCACACAGTCCATTCATCGTTTCTTTGGTCTTCCTCTACTTTTATAGCCATCTTCATTTACACTCAAAAAACTTTCCTCACGACATTTTTCTCATTCCTCCGCATCACATGCCCATACCACGATAACCGATTACCACACAACTTTTCAGTCACCGGCGCCACTTTCAGACTTCCTCTTAAACTTAAACTCATTTCTTATTTTGAAGTCTGAACGGCACAGTGGCATCACAAATGAAAAACAACCTGGTATAAAAATGACCATCAACGGTTAGGTCTGAGCTGCTTTGGAAACAAGTACGGACCTTTTGGATTTACAACATGTTGGAAGGAGAAAAAAAAAATTTATTTGGCACACAAAAGGTAAAAGTTTTTCGCTATTCTTCTTGAATGCCAAATCTTGGCAAACCTATAGAATATTCATCCATATTTTCATCTTTAAGAGGAGATCTTTAAGAGGAGCATCTATAAGAGGATGGTGAGGAAGGCCAAAGAATAGATGGATATATTGTGTGAAGACTGATATGAAAGAGAAAGGAGTAAATGATGCCGTGACGTCTGACAGGGGAGAATGGAAGAAGAAAACGTGTTGCGCCGTCCCCAAATAGAATCGGACAAGGGCGAGAAGATGATTTGCATCTTTAAGAGAGACTGTACCTTCAGAAATTCGAGAAGATTCAGTATGGAACTTTCTGAACTTATGGAGATGACTTCTACTCACCACGCTCAGAGTATCATTTTCATTAACCCCCTTCAGCGGCGCATTAGCTCCTAGCACTCCGTCCCAGGTGCCATGGTAGTCGTAGCACATCATATGGATCAGGTCCAGGTATCTGCTGAGCTTCGCCAGGTCGTATGCGGTCTCCATGGTGGTCTTGCCGGCTCCTAGGGCTGCTGTGAGGATATAGCCGTAGGGCTCGAAGGCTTCGCTTAGTTCCTGGAAAGACAATATGAAGATGCTTAAAAACTTCTTGAAACTATGTGAAACGGCAAAGTGTTATTGGGTTTTTTATTAAAACAGGCTCAGTAGCTTATTGAATTTGGATTTATGTCTATTTAAAGAAAAATAAGGCAAACATGTAGCAGTGGACTGTGATAGCCAGAGTTGAGTTGATTTTAGATTTCCACCTATAACATAGCATATAAAGCTGCTGAGTTGAAAGCCTTTTTTCAGGGAAAAAGTGTGTGCGGGATTTAACCATAAATCTCTTTATTCCTCAGATTCTGCCAGTGTGGAAATCCATACAGGAATTGGGATCCCCACACGAAACGTTAAAATAACCAGAAGAGTGTACCTTTACAAGAAGAACGAAATTTTCTCTATCATACGGCTTGCCATCTCTCTTAGTGGGATACTCCCAGTCCAAATCAAGACCATCAAACTTGTAGTTGCTGAAAAAGAAAAAAGTAATTTAAATTAATTAATAGATACTCCGGCCAATCTGTCTCAAATGCTTCTAAGTTGTCACGCCAGCGTTTTCTAGGCCTCCCTCGGCGACGACGCTCATCTTCTGGCACCCACTGATTGACGACTTTAGCGCATCGGTCTTGATGCATTCTACAGACATGGCCCCCCTAATCTCACTTTAACACAGCATAGTACTCTGGTATTGGATCCCCATGATGGACCAAGTATTCATCATCTGCCTAGCCTTTTCCCAACTATGTTAGGGTCGGCTTCCAGTTTAACCGGATGCTGCTGAGTACCAGTTTTTATAGATGGAGCGACTGCTTATCTGACTTCCACAACCCAGTTAGTACTGGGTAATACGCTTGGTAAGACTGGTTGTCAGACTTTCGGGCCGTTTCCGTTAATACCCTCTGTTAAAATTAGAGTTAGGGTATGCTTATCAGCAATCGAGCAATGACTGCGTAGTTACTCATTATGATAGTTCAATGTTTTGAATTTATTCTAACTATGAAAATAATTACTTATTATTCTCGTGGCATTGAACTTTATTAGAGACTAGCTTTTGCCCGCGACTTCGTCCGCGTTTCCGTCGTTTTTCGAAAAAAAATTAGCAGATGTCCTCCCTCATAGTTTTGAAAAAGTACCTACGCTTTTACCTACTCAATACAAAAAAAATAAACATGAATGACCCAAAACTAACCTATCAGTACTTATCTAAAAGTCTATGAGTACTACTTCTACTTCTATTCTACCTACTACTACTTCACTTAAAAAAAAATAGCAACTATTAATAGTTTACAATTTAAACAAAACTAAACCTAATTCATAAAATAACAACAAAAGAAATTAAAATAAACTATTTAAAGACTAAAAGTCGCGCTGATAAGCACGGTTTATAAAATAACAATTATTGTCTGTCAATAAAGTCCAACACTCTGAACGCATCAACAGCCAAATATTGAATGAAGCTTGCGCTTTTTTTTTTTTTTTGGTATGGCCTCTCGCAGCGCAACAACTCGCTAAGGTTGAAGCTGCTTAACCGGACAATCCTGTGGTGGCCAAAAATTACTTTAAGGCCCCCAGCCAGGGCTTACAAACTAAGGATATAAATTAAATGAGCAGACACTCGCCTCCCGCCCCTTTTATACTCTGCCGCCGCGAGCCGTGTCGAGCGCGGCAACCGTTACGCAAAAATGATCCTTACAGCTTGCTTCTCTATTCACGCGCGATGGCTTGTTAGCGTAGGTATTTCATGTATAAGTTTGGTGTTTTTGTACCGATTTCTATGATTCTTTTTTTATTAAATAGGTACTAATATTCATTAAAAAAATAAGGATGATGGTGAGTGTTATTGGTATTATATTATACGTAATAGTAAACAAATATAATAACAAATCTCTGAACTGCTAAGCTATCGGGAGTTACACGTGTTATTGTGAGTCAACTATAAAAGATAGATATATGCTGTCGTGGGATATTTTTATATAATTTTATGTTGAATATTTCCGTTATACATGATTTCTATGTAGCTTTAACCATTAAGGCTGCACACGCGACGGAAGCTTAAAAAATCAAGTAATTTCTCCCGTTTTCCCAACATTTCCTTACACTGCTCTGCTCCTATTCATTGTAGTGTGATGAAAAGTATACCTGCCCAGGAGTTCGAAGAATAACTGATGTTTTTTTTTTAATTGGGGTTGAGTGAGAATATTATAAACGTAAGAGTAAACAAATATAATAATAACAAATCTCCGAACTGCTAAGCTATCGGGAGTTACACGTGTTATTGTGAGTCAACTATAAAAGATAGACATATGCTGTCTTGGGATATTTTTTTATATAATTTTATGTGGAATATTTCCGTTATACATGATTTCTATGTAGCTTTAACCATTAAGGCTGCACACGCGACGGAAGCTAAAAAAACCAAGTAACTTCTCCCGTTTTCCCAACATTTCCTTTCACTGCTCTGCTCCTATTAATGGTAGCGTGATGAAAAGTATACTATTACCTGCTCAGGAGTATGTAGAATAATTGTACCAAGTTTCGTTAAAATCCGTCGAGTAGTTTTTTTTTCTATAAATAACATACAGACAGACAGACAGACAGACAGACAAAAATTTTACTGATTGCATTTTTGGCATCAGTATCGATCACTAATCACCCCCCGATAGTTATTTTGTAAATATATTTCATGTACAGAATTGACCTCTCTACAGATTTATTATAAGTATAGATAAGTTGTTAAAAACATTATAAATGACATTAATTTGAGTGTGTCGCTTTATTTCGCATTGTTTCACAGTACATTGATGAGATAATCCAGTTTTTTTTTTAAATAAATAGCTTTAGGTACTGCGATTATGTAAACCACAAGAGAGTAGATACCTATTTCTATTGCGAATGTGAAGTTTTTTGAGCTCATTAAACTTGACCCTTTAAAACGGTTTCAGATAAGCGTATTTTTATGCGCGTATAAGCTCGTATCGGATTACGCGCGTATACGCGCTTATTCCGTCATGTTTACGCGGGGTGAGTTGTCACTCCGGGCGACGTCTCCCGCGCTTTGCACTTATAAGCGTGGCAATGGTCATACGAATTTCGCGTGTGGCAAAAAGCGCGCGTGTACGCGCCTACATACCAAGGAGTATCGCATTACTGAGTTGTGGAGGTCAGATAGGCTGTCGCTCCATATAAAACACTGGTAATCAACTGCGCCAGTAAGACTGAAAGTGGATGGAGGGATACTCTTTCACGCAAAAACTACTTGATGGATCGTAATATACAAATAAAAAAAGTATCCTATGTGTTAATCCAGGTTATAAACTATTAGTGTGCCTTTCATCCAAATCTGTTTCGTAGATCTTGCGTGAAACTTTAGTTGGAACAGGCTAGGCAGATGATGAGTAAGATAGTAAGATAAGATTATAATAGTAGTAAGATTTTTACTCACTTCAGCATCAGCATAACGCTCTTAATAAAAATCGCTCTGGTCTCCGGCTTGCTGGCCATATTGGAGTACCGAGGGGATCCCTCGTTCCAGCCACCGATGGCCAGGGTCACCTTCAGATGTGGGTACTTCTGCTTAAGGTTGACAAGGCGCTTGTAGCCAGCCTTGCCGTAGTCTGTTTCTAGGTCTTGCCAGGGATCTGGAAAATATAGAAATAATTATTAGTTACTTATTGTCTGAGGCATAGGACACAGTTAAGCAACTTTCGCGAATTGACCGGAGACACAAGTACCGCTGAGCTATTCCACCTACCTAAGGACAACGACGGATAGTATTTTATTTTCTCCCATCCGTCCCAATGAGTCTGTCCCAACATAGGTCCAGATGGGATAAGTAGTGCCACCCTCCCCTATGCAACCGACTTAAGTATTTGTAGGGGAGGTTGACTTTTTGGGTAAATTAAGTAAATGGAGAGATACCAAAAAAAGAAGAATGGGAGATGAGAAATGGGTTAAAAAAACCACCGACCAAAGAGCTGGACTCCTACCAAAACGACTGACCCGCAAAGCAGAAAACAGACTGGACTAATCTAATCTAAATTAGAAAAATGTCGTGAGGAATGTTTTGAGTAGGAATATGGATGGCTATAAGAGTGGAGGAAGACCAAAGAAACAATGGATGGACTTTATGAAGGATGAAATGGCTAGAAAAGAGGTGACTGACTGCTGAGAAGACTAGTAATGTAAGAAGACTAATAGAAGAATAAGTATGGAAGAAGACATGCTGCGCCGACCACAAAAAATTGGAATAAGGGCAGGAGAATGACGAAATGGATTAGACTAAAATGTGTTACGTTTAAGTGTATTCTTCGAAATCGTCACAAAATTAACTGTAAGCGATACAATTGAATCGGTTTACATTCAATAACGCACGTAATTATGTGGAAAGCGGGGACATCGCAACAACACAACACGACGATTAGAAGGTAATTTATCAAAATGCACGCGAGTAACACGGGGACGTTCAACTCACGCAACACGTAGAAATTGAATTGTGTTTATCATTTAAGTTTTTAAAGTAATACGCAGTCTGCACTAAAAGTATCGGGAATGGAATATTTCCACTGTTCCTGTCATATTAAAATCTTTTTAATTGAAAACTCTTTGGTTTTAAAAATCGAATACCATTTATTTATTTAAAAAAAGATTCTCGGTCTTGTCACAAGGTTTTTTCAAACTTGTTTAGTCGTTGAGAAAATGGAATTGACTCGAGAAAATTCAAGAGCGATCATTTATTATGACTTTCGAAGTGGTTTAACACAAAAACAGTGTGTTGACCGGATGATTTCTACATTTGGTGATGAAGCCCCATCCAAAACCACAATTTATCGCTGGTTTGCTGAATCTCAACGTGGACGTGTCAAGCTCAGTGATGATCCCCGTCAAGGTCGTCCAAAAACTGCAGTCACCCAAGAAAACGTTGATGCTGTGCGTAAGCTGATTGAGGAAGATCGACATGTGACATACCGCGAAATTCAGGCAACTTTAGACATTGGCATGAGTCGAATACAAATAATCTTGCATGAACAATTAGGTGTAAAAAAGTTGTTTTCCCGATGGATACCGCATTCGCTCTGTGAAGAGCAAAAAGCGGCTCGCGTTACTTGGTGCGTCAGAACTCTCAAAAGATTCCACGCAGGATCCTCAAATGCTGTATACAACATCGTATCAGGTGACGAATCCTGGATATACGCGTACGAACCCGAAACAAAAAACCAGTCACGAGTTTGGGTGTTCGAAAATGAGTTAAAGCCAACAAAAATTGTTCGTTCACGGAGTGTTGCAAAAAAAATGCTGGCCACTTTTGTCTCCAAAACCGGCCATGTTGCAACTATTCCTCTTAAGGGACAAAGAACGGTTAATGCAGAATGGTATGCTAGCATTTGTTTGTCACAGGTCGTTTCTGAACTCCGTAAAGGGAACTGCAACCGCCGCATCATCCTCCATCACGACAATGCGAGTTCTCACACCGCGCACAGAACAAAAGAGTTTTTAGAGCAAGAAAACATAGAATTATTAGACCATCCGCCGTATAGCCCCGACCTAAGCCCTAATGATTTCTATACTTTCCTTAAAATAAAGAATAAATTGCGTGGTCAGAGATTTTCATCACCTGAAGAAGCTGTAGACGCCTACAAAACGGCCATTTTGGGGCCCCAACTTCCGAATAGAATGGTTGCTTCAATGATTGGTTCCATCGCATGGAAAAATGTGTCAAATTTCGCGGAAAATACTTCGAAAAGCAATAAATACATTTTTAAATAGTAATGTTGTGTCACTTCCTTGATTCCCGAAATTTTCAGTGCCGCCCTCGCGCACTACCATTGCCACTGAAAACGAGATATTTACCATTTTTACTATTACTTTTTTGGATATCGGGAACTCAAAATAAATAGTAAAATTGGTAAATTTTCCGTTTTCAGTGGTAAATTGGTAATGGTTGTGTTTATCATCTTCAGAACTGCTAAGTGAGGAGTTATTACTGAGTAAAATAT
Organism: Eurois occulta; assembly: GCA_950022335.1. Lineage (NCBI taxonomy): Eukaryota > Metazoa > Arthropoda > Insecta > Lepidoptera > Noctuidae > Eurois > Eurois occulta. Next base: position 7,112,082 of record OX465506.1, read on the forward strand.
GCGAGGAGAGGTAGGAAATTACATCAATGTCAGGTTTACTAAGAAAGAAGAACTAGAAATATTATATCTATAATAGTCTGTTGAGCATGAGGCCCTGCGTTCGATTCCCGGATCAAGAAGTGCTATTGTTTTTCCATTAGGAATTTCTCAGTAGCAGCCACGGAGTCTGGATTCGTACACGGTTAATGGCAATAGACTCACCCCTATTACAAATTATTGGCGAAATGTGGGTGTATTAGGTACACCTCTGCCTAACCCTACGAGGATTTCAGGAGTGATGTTATGTTATGTTGGATAGCAGTGTCCTGTGATTCCTTACAGCATTTTTTTTTCGGTTGTCAATTATCTTATCTAGTTAAGCACGTTAAGCCGTTGGTCCCGGCTGTCATTCGTAGATCTTTGACAGTCGTTACAGGTAGTCAGTGGCCCGAAAGTCTGACAACCAGTCTTACCAAGGGGTATCGTATTACCTAGCACTAACTGGGTTGTGGAGGTCCGACAGGCAGTCGCTCCATGTAAAATACTGGTATTCAGCTGCATCCGGTTAGACTGGAAGCCGACCCCAACATAGTTGGGAAAAGGCTAGGCAGATGATGAATTATGTTATCTAGTTATGATTCGATGTTGTTTTCAACAACGTCATTTTTATCTTTGTTGAAAGGAATGGCCAGACTACATCGTGACTTTTACTAAACATTCATTAAAAAAAGATAGGTATTTATGAGATTTGAATAATTAAAAAATATATTAGATTGTACAAAAAGTGCAAAAAAAAAGGGAATTTAATTCGAGGGACTAAGCTGAATCCTGAGCGGAGCGAGGGATACTAGGACCGAAATGATTTCTTTTTTAGGGTTCCGTACCCAAAGGGTAAAACGGGACTCTATTACTAAGACTTCGCTGTCTGTCTGTCTGTCTCCAGGCTGTATCTCATAAACCGTGATAGCTAGAAAGCTGAAATTTTCACAAATGATGTATTATTATTGCCGCTATAACAACAAATACTAAAAATTAAAAAAAAATATTAAGGGGGGCTCCCATACAACAGATATGATTTTTTTGCCGTTTTTATAGATAATGGTACGGAACCCTTCGTGCGCGAGTCCGACTCGCACTTGGCCGGTTTTTTTTTATGATTTGTGTACCTACTCTACTTTTAACCATTGACTGCGAGAAAATAAATAGTAGTATAGTAGTTATATTTATCACATTTTATTATAGAATCCGTAATAAGAGAACAAACGATTAAATAAACATTAAAAAATTATATACATATATATATATTCCTTGTTAGCACGTTTTATTTATTTTTTGTACATAATTAGTGCTTCTTCCAAATTCAAAATGTTTTTATTCACTCAGTAACTACTAACTAAACAAGTGTTTTATTCACTGTTCAAACGCCCTTTTTCGTGTCATTATTAATGACACATGACTTAGTTAGAAACACCTCCAGTATTTTTTTCAAATTAATGGTAAAAAAAAAAAATCGCTCCTAGAGGTATTTTAAGTCGGATACATTGAGTGGACCACCTTTGTAAGACGACTAAAAAGACATGGTGAATAATATGTCTGGCACTTACTTGATAATCTGTTGAATAAAATAAAATCAAGTACGTACCAATATCAAAAGCCTTGAACACCCGGTACTTATTGGTATGACTAAATTAATTTGGTTCTTGACATTTACAGCTTTTTAAGGCTGATTTATTAGATAAGTTGCAGCAAAAACTGTCTGTCTCGTTGCTTTTATAAATAAAAAACAAAATGATTAATAAATATAAAGTTTCAAATTAAACAGACGGGTTCGATTACCTGGTCAAATCAAATCAAATCAAAATATTTTTATTTCACATAGGCCTACATGGGCACTTATGAAACGTCGACAAAAAGGTGCACGGTTCGGGTTGGTCGTTTCCTATGGAGAAGAACCGGCAAGAAACTCCATGGTTACTCTTTTAAAATGATTAGATTTTACAATATTATCATCTTACAGCATTAGTACTCAAGTATGGGGGGACAGCATAGGCCCGACAATGAGTCGTTACTTACTACACAAAAAAAAAACGGAAAACAAGATAAGAGGTTAACAAAAGTTATCACACCTCTAGTAATCTACAAGGCCTACACTGTTCACACATTCACAAACAATCGTTAAAAAGAATCTATACAAAGGCAAGAAAATAGTATAAAAGATTAAATTAAACATGTGACAAAAATATTGTCATCAGTGCTGCAACTATTCTGAACAAAAGGTGTTTAAATGATTTGAGAACCATTGTAAAAAAAACAATGTAAATTAAAAGGAAAAGAAAAAAAAGAAATGAGATTGAGAATAGTTAGAGACATCCACAGATTTGTGGCGTTTATGAGCCGCATGCGCAGAAGGAACTAAAGCCAAACCTCTTTATCTTCAACGTAGTCCTTGATTTTGCAATATGCTTTTTTAATAAGGACACGTTTAATGTTGTTTTTGAACTTTCCATCGGTCAGTTCTTTAACTGACTAAGGTAATTTGTTATAAAAACGTAGGTATACTGTTATAAGAAAAGACTTACTAGTTTTTGTTAACCTAAATTGTAATACCCAAGTATTACAATTTCGTGTTTACTGCGTGTATTAATATTATGGAAGTCGTTTCTAATTTTGAAAAGCCCTCGGTTTTTGCGGACATATAAAATACATTCTAGGATATAAAGGGAAGGCAGAGTCAGTACATCGATCTCTTTAAATTTTTCTCTGAGGAACTCGCGAGGACCGATTTTATAGATCGCGCGGATTGCCCGCTTTTGTAAAATGAAAATTGAGTCAACGTCTGCCGCCGATCCCCACAGCAGAATGCCATAAGACATAATACTGTGGTAATAAGCATAGTATATTAACCTAGCTGTAGCTGCATCAGTTAACTGCCTTATTTTCCTTACTGCATATGCAGCTGAGCTTAACCTACCCGAAAGAGTTCTAATGTGCGGTCCCAACTGCAATTTTGAATCGATAGTAATCCCTAGGAATACAGTTTCCGCTATAACATCAAGTTTTTCGGTCGGTCAAAGTGTTATTCGGTTTTTCCATCAGGAATTTCTCAGTGGCAGCCACGGAGTTAGAATTTGTTGCTGGCAATAGGCTCGCCCCTATTAAATGGGACTAAAACATAACTGGCGAAATTTGGGTGTACTAATGAGCACACCTCTGGCTAAGCCCTTCGGGGATTACTTACATGGGTGATGTTATGTTTATAAATTTAAAAAAAGCATACATACCAAGACTCTTAATAGTATTGGCAGACTCATTCAACCCCGCGAAGGAGTACACCAGGTGGGTGCACAGAGCTGGTTCCAGGTCTTCCAGGGTGAACTTGCCAGGGTCTGGCCGGTATACCGCCCAGGAGGCTATGTAGCAGACGACCTTTTTGTCGTGCTTGGGACCTGGAAAGATGGAAAAGATTGAAGGTTAACAGTGGTAGAAATAGATAGTACGCTGCTGCATCCACACTTCATGTAAATTGACAGTCTCTTGACAATTATATAGGACAACAGCTAGTTGATATTCTTTTAATTTAACTTTCTGTTGACAAAAATAAAACATAGTTACCTAATCATAAATAAGGACATCTTTATCATTTTGTTAAATGAGCCGAGAATTAGCTTTCACGGTTTAAAACCAAATTTATACTGTCATTTAAGGTATATCTTCCGTGAGTCAACCCGCGATCATGGCGCTTGCAACAGCCTCGAAATATCGGGTGCTCAAAATTATGAACAATCACGGAAGATATCCCGTAACTGACAGTATAAGTTTAATAACATTCTCACTAAAAAAAAAACTAGCACTCCGGGAGTGCCGGCAGAAGTGAAAACTTGATTATTAACGTTGAGCATGTTTGATATTTTGGAATGGTTAGGGAATAATTTTGCACCAATTGCTTTATCAGTATAAAAGTACTATCATTTATGTGGTAGAATACAATATTCATTTATTGCGCTATCGTACACAAACATGACAATTTATATTACATTAAAAATTTAACACTTTAAAACTATTACAATTATTTTACATTAAAAAGTTTATCTCTCCGAAAAATCAACTTTCATCCATAATTTCAACGACTTTTTCACCATCATCATTACCAGAACTATCATCGCCAATCTCTAAAACTGATACGATAGGTTTATGGTAGCTGAAGTAAGAAACGAACAGTTTTGATTCGAACCTATTTAAATGTCTAATAAAGACCGCATCAACTGATCACTACACAAACGGTCGAGCCATCAGCTGTCACCATCCATGGACGCGCGTGGCAATTTATTTAATAGATTTGTCAGCTTTATCCCCACGGAATAGAAAAAACAGTGGAAGTGCCCTTAGACTGCCTTAGTACGGGAACCAGTGTCGCCAAACTCATACACTTGCAAATTAAAATGAACATTCCAATACACAGAAAACGATGATATAATTGGCTACTAATTATTTATGCAACTTTGGCGAAAAGTTTATTAATTGTTGTTCAAAATTAAGTCTTATTACAACTACTGAATGTTGTTTTTATTTTACATGTCAAAATCAATGAAGTCCATTTTTCCATCTAACAATCAATTTCGAGCAATCCACAACGAGTTCAGCTACTCAACGCTAGAGGGCGCTGTAACCAATTTACTCTATTTAGCACCCTAAAGTTATTGAAATAGATGTCATATTCGTATGCACTTGTTATCTATTTTTCTACTCAGCTAGGGATGAGGACAAGATATCGATAATTTAATGTCGATGTTTGTACAATGTAATAATTAAAATCTTTTATCTTATGTAACGGACCAAAGTCCGATTAGTATAAAAGGTAAAATGGTTAAATGAAACGATAAATAGTGAATTTAAAATATTTATTGTCCTTGAAATAAAACATATTTGTTTAATAATTGTCGTTTTGACTGTTTTATATTTAATTTTAACAGGTGATGCATGCGGATATTGACATATTTTTCCGCAATGGCTTTCATTAAATCCGTAATGTGATTCGATGTAGGAAATTCTCCTAACTGATGATAAATAATTTTTTGGAATATGTACGTCCCAATAAAAAAAATCTGTAGCCTTTTTTTGAAGTTTGTAAATTGTTTTCATCAAAATGCTCAGAACAAATTGTACTTGATTTTGACGGCATCCAGTTCTGTCTTCCCGTAGCTTCTATCCATTTCTCCTTAGTAAAAGGATCTTTGGGAAAACTGAAATATTTAGTTACATACTTTATTAGTAGGTATTAGTTATTTTTGAGGCCTACGTCCAGCTATGAATGAAGATTGGTTTATTTGTCAGAATATAAGTACTCAAACTCAAACCATTTATTTCAATTAATCGAGAAGAACGTCAACGAGTACATAACATGTCATGGTAACGTATAAGGTTTCACTATATAAGTACACTCGAAGACACTCTTTATTATTTTATCGATACCGAACTATTTGAATGTGTCCCATCCCTAATCGAGTAGCGTCGAAGTTTCTAGAATGTATACGATGATATTCAAGACAGCGAGCAAGTTGATTTAGACTTTGAACAATGGACATAAGGTAGTTTTTAGTTCGCAACAAAGTAATAAATATGGTTTTGTCAATAAAAACAATTATATTGAAATATATCATAGTTTTATACTTACCGGTGATACGATACACCTCCGCAAGATACATTTTTTGTCCTGCTATCGTTTTTACATGTAAAAATTGCACAATAAGGCATGTTTTTAATATTTTTCGTTACGTTCGAGACGTCGTATCACAGCAAGTTTATCCTTAAAGCATTAGGTTCAAAGTTGATTGGAAACATTTAAAAATTTCTTTAAATGATTTTAAACCATAAAATGTTGAAGGTTAAGTTCAAAATCGTCTACTCTCCATCCGTCTTACGCTTTTTCCAAATTTCTTTAAATGATTTTAAACCATAAAATGTTGAAGGTTAAGTTCAAAATCGTCTACTCTCCATCCGTCTTACGCTTTTTCCAAATTTCTTTAAATGATTTTAAACCATAAAATGTTGAAGGTTAAGTTCAAAATCGTCTACTCTCCATCCGTCTTACGATCAGGTCACGTGTCCTGACGCGAGTGTCCTGACGCGAGTTTAAAATTTTATACCCATTACAGAACAATTTTTTTAAAGTGCTCAACGCCGCTAAAGAAGTTTTCACTTCAAAAAATCTGATGTATTGATAACCTCCTCTATTTGGAAGTCGGTTAACAAGAGCCTTTTTCAGCAGTCTGTACGTTGTTTGTGTTTTAAAACGATCTCGTTCACAAATCTCGCTATGAAAGTAGGGTAAATACGCTAAACGTCGGCCCCCTTACGGATATTCTAACTTTGGATCGCTCTGGCTGCATCAGTTTGCAACAAAAGGATAGCTTGTGATGCGGTTTTAGAAAGGTTGATTAATCTATTTTATGTTTATACGCATAAGGTTGACTTTTCTACGAACAGATAAAAGTATTATGGTTTAGATGCGCTGAGGACGAAAAAACCCTTAAGTCGGCCGTTCACGGCCCATGTTCGGCCGCGTTTTTCCTAAATGTCGGCCGGGTATAGGGTGTTTTAAATTAAAACAATGAAAAATATTATTAATGTGATTTATTTTGGCACTTGGCAGGAGTATGATATCACAATAAGTATACATTTGTATTTGTTTAATTGTAAATTATTTTTTTGATTTACACCTTATCAATGTTAATAATTAAGTTAAACATCACAATAAAATTAAATAAAAATTAATATCTAAGTACATACCTATGTGATAAAAATTGGAATTGAAAACAGAACAGAATTTTAAATAAGTCAAAGGGATTAAAATAATACTCATATCAAAAGTGATTGTTTGTTAAACTTTTAACGTCTTCAACTTTTAAACAATATTTATGGTAAAATTAAATATTTGTCAACAATCCGTCAACAATAAAAAAGTGTTTAAAATTATTATGCTGTGGTAAACACAAATGTGTCTAGATACGACAAAAACTACCATCGGGGCAGTACAAGTAAACCAGCAGCTGAGATGGCTATAATTTTCTGTCTTTCCGTGAAGGTCTTGGATCTCTCTGCTCTATCATTGTACCTTAAATCAAAAGTATAAAGTGAAAACGAGCTTAGTATCTAAGGCAGCTTTATGTCTCACACAAGTTGATAAATTAACTAAAGATTCACGACCAACTCTTTACATTTTTTAAGCTATTATACATGGCTTTAATAGATAGATAGCAAGTTTCAAAGAGCATTTTATATTTGTATCCCAAACCACATTTAGCTATCACAAATAATAAAAATGTCTTCGATATTGTCAACTCCTACATCCAAACTAAACCTCTTTATAATTTTAACAAATTATAATAATAGGTACATAATATTTATTCAAGTTTGAGAAAATAAGTTCGATAAATAAATTAAAAATTACTACCCACACAATCAATGAAAAAATACAAAAGTAATCAGCCTGTATAGAGGCGCTCGAATTCGAGGCTGGCCGACATTACGATATTTAATATTTCTGAAGTCGGCCCCAGTTTTGTGTACCTACCTTATTTCTCGAGATTCAACTAATATCACCCCGGCCGGTATTTGGCGATTAAACGTAAAATAGATTTATTTACCTATAAACTTTGCAAATTATTCTATTAAGCCAATGCAATTGGAAGAGTAGGAATTTATAAAACAGACTGCATTTACTTTAAGTCGGCCCTGGCCGAGAATCCGGTTTTAAATCGAAACTAGTATCCTAATGGCGGCCCCCTATTTCTCCTTTAAACCAATACGCAAAAAGTTGAAAAAACTATGTCAAAATATAGTAAAAATTACTGGTTAGTGATAACAAAGCTTAAAACAAAAAAAAAGAAACATCTTACCGTTATAATATCAATCCCCGAAGCGTGGGTATTTACAGCAAGTACGCTACTTCAGCTACGAACTTGACGCTTCAACGGTGCCATCGCTTCTGACGCTCAGTGTGCGAAGAGCAGGTAACGTAATCGGATAGGGACGGTTTGTACGTATAAAGTATGAACTAAGGTTGCAATGCGAGTGACAAGATTGCCACTTAATTACCTTTTGAATGAACGCAAGCTGAAAATGTGCAGACGGCCGACGTTTGGGCGGGGGCCGATGTTTGGCGTATTTACCCTACCTAATCTTAAAGAAGTATTTTAATACCGGGTGGAAGGGACACCGATGCGAAAACGGTTACCACGTATTCAGTACATCATTCTGAGCCACAGAAATATTTCATCGGTTATTAAAAAAAACAGCTGTTCCATACATTTTGACCGTGTAGGTATTGCACTTTTGTAGGAAAAAATTCTAGTTTGTGGGCTCAGAATGATGTACTGAATACGTGGTAACCGTTTTCACATCGGTGTCCCTTCCACCCCGTATAAGCATAGGAACAATTTGTATGTATGCCCCACTGCTGGGCTACAAGCTACAGGCCTCCGGTTTATGACTGGGAGTGGGCTGTAATTAGGGCATGCCGAACCGCTACCGGTTCAGCAGTAAGAACCGGGATTTCCCGGTTGTTATTAGAGAAACGGGATATCCCGGTTCATAATAAGGAACCGGATCTACATTCCTTAGCTGCACTGTAACCCACCACGCGAGGGTTCGTGGATGCCAAATGGAAAAACTCGGTGAATAAATATGAAATGTCAAACACTGTTTTAAATTTTCACGGTTTAAAACTAAACTTATACTGTCACTTACGGGATATCTTCCGTGATAGTTAATGATTTTGAGCTCCCGATATTTCTTAATTTATTTAATACTAGCGACCCGCCCCGGCTTCGCACGGGTGCATGTATTATACATATAAACCTTCCTCTTCAATCACTCTATGTATTAAAAAAAACCGCATCAAAATCCGTTGCGTAGTTTTAAAGATTTAAGCTTAAGTAGGGATATAGGGACAGAGAAAGCGACTTTGTTTTATACTATGTAGTGATAAAATTTTGCGAGTTTTAAATGGAGTTGTAAGACCTTCTAGAATACAGGCCTAAAAATAACTTGATTTGACCCGTCAAGGATTTAAAACGTGTTTCTCCATAACTATACTTTAAGTACATATATAACAAAATGCGTTGAGGAAAATACGACATCATCTGTCTCGAAGCAAGGAATATCTAAATTATGCAGTTATTTATTATAGTTATATAGTATTGTATTAAAAAAAAAAAGATTTATAAATAAATGAATAAATCTTTATTGTGTCTCAAAAGTTACATTATATACATGAGTTGAGACAGCCCAGTAATTAAAATACTTGTGTTGAGGTTGACTCGCTACTTCCCTTATTTGATACAATATTGAGACTAAATTATTGGAAAAGAAAACAAAACAAATAAAATAAAACAAAACCCAGCCAAGAAGCATAGCTGGTTAAAATATGATTCTTATAGTTTGTATGAACTTATTCTATGCATGCGTGTTTGTGTGTGTGAGCGTGTGTGTTTGTGTGTGTATGTGAGTGTGTGCGTGTTGCTGAGTGATTTAATTGATAATCTTTTATTTGTGGTGTAAAAAGATGGCTGGCGGTGGTTGTTAAGTGGCTTGCAGTTGAAGAGGTGTTCAGCAGTGTGGACTGATATTGGCAATTGTTCAAAAACTAAAATCCGACTACTGAAAAATCACGCGCGCTCGCATCATGAAAATATTCTCGTCTGAAATTGTTAGGTATGTACCTACAAACCATTCAATATTCTCTCATTTGACAAAATTATGGTAAGTAGTTCAGAAGTTATGAGGGAACAGTTGAACATACATAGGTACACTGACGATCGATACGATATTTTATTTGTTTTAGACCATACTTGGCAGCCTTCTGGTCATGGAGATATTCATATTGGGGGTCAAATTTCCAACTTTTTCACAAGTTTTTTCTAAACACAGGTTATTAATGTTATAACTTTTACTTTAAATTCCTCCACGACCCTCGTTTATTCAAAGCATTCATCAGCACAATGTTTAAGTGCGTTACATTGAGTCCTACCGTAAAACGTGATTTTTCACCCCAAAAAAGAAGTCGTTTCCCAGTAATAATTTTTGCGTAGAGTTACTTAGTTTGATGTTCAGAATGCTTGGTTGACGGAAGGGCCCGTTTAGACCTTGTAGATTACAAACAATATTTAAAACCAGACCAACGAGGACGTTACATCAAATACTAAATTAATTTAATAATTCAACAGCTCATCTCAATATTTAGTTGATGGAGATGTTTTAGAGGACGTCGCTTGAAGGTGAACCGGTTTAAACCGGTATCAACAAAGAAGTATTATCACACGGTTATGTTAAGAATTTTATGTTCCTTTGCACTTACCCTAGGTGATGGTTGAACTAATGCTTAAATAATAGTGCACTATTGGATTTATAAGTGTTGAACTTCAATATTTAAAAATGTGTACATTTAGAGTATAGTAGATTTTGACCCTAACCGCCCAGCTTATAGTAACATACGCTCGTCAAAACGCATCGTATGAGCCCAAACACAAGGTAGATGCCGTACACCATTAAGGAGTTCTTCTGGCGGGTTGTGTATCCTGATGATACCTGCGGATCAGGTCAAGGTTATCATACTTTTGTAATATCATTGACAAGTGACAGCGTTTCAAATTTCGGATCGATCAGACCTGTGGAAGTTGTTTATATCTTCATCAACTAGAAAATATATAATGATCTTCAATCGACTGAGCAGATTTCCTTGATAAATAGCTAATAACACTCTCGATTAAGACACCTTTTAAATGAAAAAAATACTTAATCAAAATCGGTTCATCCGTTCAGGAGCTATGATGCCACAGACAAACACACAGATACACAATTGAAACTTATAACACTCCTCTTTTTTGGTCGGGGGTTAAAATGCGCATAAAGTGGAAATTCCAACCGTGCTCTAATACTTTAGGCTTTTATTTTGGTGTTGTCTAATTTATTTATTTCTTTGAACTTCATGTACAAGAGTGGTATATCTAATGTTAGCGAAACCGGTCTACGATTTATAGGTTTTATGTCACAGCTTACAAAGTAGTATAACGTGTTTCTTGGGAGTTTGTTGTGCACCGCAATTATAACGTTGGTAGCGGTTTTTACCAATGTCGAAGTTTGTTTCAAATTTTTCATTACCATTAGGTATAGGTAAATTAAATTTCATATAATCAAAATTCAATCAATTACAAAATATGGTCAAAAAGAATAATTAAAACAATAAAATTAATAAAAATAATATCGCATATTAAATTATTTAAATTCAAAATTTCAATACATAAGTACAGTCCATACAAAAAAATTGTCAAAAAAGAATAATTAAAACAATAAAATTAATAAAACTTAAATCACATATTAAATTATCAGTCATCATTGAATTACTATTTCATGAAAAAGTCACTCAATAGGGTTGAACTAACTTCCAGGGCTGCGGGACTGTTCGAAAGAGATACCGCGGCCCTGGAACATAAAGGGCGAAAGAAGGAACATGGGTGGTTTTTAGTCAGTAAGAGTCTGACACTCCCTTCCGCTCCACCCAGAGCGGGAGGAGTCATTTGATGATTTCACCCACTACAAAAAAAAAGGGTTGACTTAACTTAGAGGGTTGTATCAATGATTTTAATGATTATAACTCTGTAAAGCCATGTTACGGTCGCGAATTATGTTTTATTCAACATACAACCCGACACTGACCTACAAATTGCAAAAAACGTAAGAAAATTTGAATTACGCGGGATACCCTGGTGCTTCTACCTTCTAGTGGGTACAATCACGTTTGGTCAGTCATATTCAAGTCCCACATAAAATGAGGTGAACCTTAGCCATCCTCAAATTTTTGATTTGCCAGTTTCACTCATTCCCAAAACTAAAACCAAACTATAAAACGACCAAAACATTGACATTCCCTACCGGGCCCCATTCACGTTGCCTGCACATTTAGGGCGAGTCACTCGACTCATCAAGTACAGTGTTACTGGCCAGATAAAAACTGTCGTGCAATTTGCATTGCAAAAAACGTAAGAAAATTTGAATTACGCGGGATACCCTGGTGCTTCTACCTTCTAGTGGGTACAATCACGTTTGGTCAGTTATATTCAAGTCCCACATAAAATAGGGTGAACCTTAGCCATCCTCCAATTTTTGATTTGCCAGTTTCACTCATCCCCAAAACTAAAACCAAACTATAAAACGACCAAAACATTGACATTCCCTACCGGGCCCCATTCACGTTGCCTGCACATTTAGGGCGAGTCACTCGACTCATCAAGTACAGTGTTACTGGCCAGATAAAAACTGTCGTGCAATTTGCATTGCAAAAAACGTAAGAAAATTTGAATTACGCGGGATACCCTGGTGCTTCTACCTTCTAGTGGGTACAATCACGTTTGGTCAGTTATATTCAAGTCCCACATAAAATAGGGTGAACCTTAGCCATCCTCCAATTTTTGATTTGCCAGTTTCACTCATCCCCAAAACTAAAACCAAACTATAAAACGACCAAAACATTGACATTCCCTACCGGGCCCCATTCACGTTGCCTGCACATTTAGGGCGAGTCACTCGACTCATCAAGTACAGTTACTGGCCAGACAAAAACTGTCGCAGGCCGTGAAACAATGGATGAAATCAGGTACATTTCACTCGTAATTAAACATGAAAGGCTTGCCCAGTTTAATCGGTGAATATGAAATGTTTCTGTAAATTAAAGTACAAAATGAAGAAACATTGTTTGCCGTGACTTAGTGTTTAGTTCCAGTAGTGCGTGTAGCAAAAGACGAAGAAAGAGGGCAGACAGATTTGTCTGCTCCTAACTATTTAGTTTCCATCCACTCGCATTCTCCAGTTCTAAGTTACCATGCCCTGGTAACTTAGATTTTTCTTTTTATTGTGAAAAGTGCCATCTATCCGCCAGTCTAGGAACTTTTTATAGTTGTGTTACCACTATTTTTTGCTTGAAATATTTTTTTATTCACAAGAATTTTTCCACTGGTGTGATTACATGCTCGTGCGCATTTTTCTTATTTTGTGTTATAACGTTGAGTTATAGACTAATTTATGTGTGAGTAATTTATGCTTTAGTTCCTCGGTATACTTATTCCAGAAATACCGAAATTCCAGTATAGACTACTTTATAAAAGTGTTGTGTTCTTCATTATGAATTGGTGCAGAGAAGTCAGCAATGTTCTCAGTGGCAAGAGCTTTTATAATTTTACTGAAGCAGATTGTAATGAGATGGACTGCATTATCCTACAGGCTCATCAGAGCATTTTAATAAAGGAAAGGGTAGGAAACGAGAAAGGCAAACTGGAGTATTATTGAATGTATAAGAAAATAAATTAATTAAATATCATTTTGTATTATTTCCTGACTGTTTATCTCTTCTTATTCCTAATTAAATATTAATTTGACGAATAGTTCTGGAAATGTCAAATGTACTGATTCGACCAATTTGGAATAAAAGATTAAATACTTTATCACAGAAAATAAAGTATTTAATGTTTTATTGTAAATCGGTCGAATCAGTACATTTGACATTTCGAGAACTAGCTGAGAACCTATCTATACGTAGGTATTGATATATTTTATTTAGTTCTCGGGTCTGGCGTCCAGATGTCGCTCAATGCTAAGAAATAATCAAACTGTCAGTTGCCAGTCTATCTCATATTATAATATATTAGTCTATGAGTCACCCTGCGATCACGGCGCTTGCAACAGCGTCGAAATATCGGGAGCTCAAAATAATTGCTATTCACGGAAGATATCCCGTAAGTGACAGTAGGTATAAGTTTAGAAAAATGAAGTTATGCCTAAACAAGAGACAGATAATATGCATAAGAAAGATGAGGAAAGGATGAGTAAAATACTAAGATGGTACGGTAAAAGAGCCTTGACGTATGCTTTTCCAAGCATTTTGAATAAATTGCCTAGGGAAATAGCCAATGGTCAACACCATTGGTTCGATTCACGGGTCGGGCAGTGTTACTGGATTTCTCCATCAAGAATTTCTCAGTAGCAGCCACGGAGTCTGGATTTATGCCCGGTTGATGGCAATAGGCTGGCCCCCTATTACATGTGACTTTAACATAACTGGCGGAATGTGAGTGTACTATTAGGTAAACCTCTGCCTAACCTCGGATTGCAGGTGTGGTGTTATATAAATGTAACAACCACTAAAATTGCATGACATTAAAGGAGAATGTCAGTTTTACAAGTGTGTTGCAGATATGAACTGTACCTTAAATGACAGGTCTCAACCAGTACAACATTTTTTATTACGGTAGCAAAAAAATATATCCCAGAAAAATATAAATTTTTGCATTCGTATTTACCTACATTAAAAACCAGCATGCCTGAGAGATATTTCTCGACGGCGGCGTGTAAAGCCAAGTCAGCGGTCCATGGACGGCATAAAAATACTCTGCCACCAGGTCAGGCATTAAACAAATAAACAAAAAAAAACTATAAAAAAAGGGTAAAAGGTCTCATAAGTTCGATAATTACTAAATGTTACGTTGTTAATTTATTTTTTTAATTAATTCATTTTATTACTAATTGTGTTTAAAATATTCCCATATAATGTTTGTATAATGGTTTCTAGGGTGGGCCAGACACGAAGACAATAATTATTAATCGCCCAGCAGAGTTTTTAGTTATCGATGAAGAATAGTATAATGAGTTTTATTTATTTATTGTTGTTTGTTTGTTTATTTATTGTTGTTTGTTGGTTTATTTATTGTTGTTTGTTTGTTTATTTATTGTTGTTTGTTGGTTTATTTATTGTTGTTTGTTTGTTTATTTATTGTTGTTTGTTTGTTCATTTATTGTTGTTTTGTTTGTTTTAGTTATGTTTTTTTTGTCTATACAGTTAACAAAAATAAATACTTTTCACCCTTTTTACTGTTTTAGAAGATAAATTCAAATGCAAAAATAACAATTATTCTGGGATATTTTTTTTTTGCTGTCATAATAAATATTGTTGTACTCGGTGACACTTTTCATTTAAGGTACAATGCACATCTGCAACACACTTGGACCGAAATTGACAATCTTCTTTGTCTTCGTCTTAAGTGAGTGTGAGAGGGGCCTTTGATCAACAGTGGTCCGCTGAGTTGATCGATTGCGAAATTTGTCGGCGAAGTCGATTATGTAATTAACCACGTTCAGTAAACATAGCAATTAAATATGAATTAATTACTTGTTTTGCTTACTGTGAGGAAAGGTGTCGATTGTTGGCTCTAACGAGTAAGGTGATTAATTGACTATCTGTAAGATACAAACTTCTGATGATAACGAATTCACTCACTATTTATACGCAATGATCGCTATTACAGCATATTGCTCATTTTTCCATAAAATATGAGAAGAGGTTCGTCTTGTTTTTACAAGCTATAGCATAATCAGCCTATAATGTTCCCACTGCTGGGACACACGGCCTCCTCTCTGTGAGAGGGAATGGGCTATAATCCACCACGCGGGCCTAGTGCGGGTTGGTAAATGGCACATGTCTTCGAATTTTTGGTTCTAGGACATGCCGGTTTCCTCACGATGTTTTCTTTCACCGTTTTTGAGAGCAGTGGTGATGAAATAAATTACACAAAGTAATGCGCCTGCCTGGGTTCGAACCCACGACTTACTGTTCGTAAGTCGGGGCCGCCACCACTGGGCCACCGCTGCTTTCCAACAAATACAAGCAATAATAAACGAGAAAAGAATAGTTTTTAAGCATTCATTTAAAGTGTTTCCCTCGTTGCAGCGAAAACAGACAAAATATTTTTATAAGCTTTGTTAGTTAGTATGGTCAAAGGACATTGTTCAGCGTCCATACATCGTTCGCCTAAGAACCAACAGAGACGTGAATTTACTTTTTATGTTCTAAATAATGCATTAATACGATTTAACCTAAATTAAAATCACGGACACTTTTGAGAATTGTAAAAAAATCCAAAACAGTTTCGGTATTTGAGGTTATAATTAGGCCAATAGAACCGTAATAATTGCGAGTGACAAACTTACGAAACTGTCATTCTATCATTACTATTAAAAGTCAAAGTGTCATCTGTCAATTCATCGAAGTGTTCTGTCAGTGTCAATGTTACTCTTTTCGCATAGCGCTTTCAATCGCTTTATTCTGTCTGTAACTAAAAACCTCAATTCAATTTAAAAAAAAAATGGCACCCGCACCGGGGAATAAGACAGAAGGAAGTGAATTACTTTTTAAATTTTTTTCGAAATTATGAAGTGTCCGTTCTATTGTAATAATTGTAATGTAAATTGCAAAAATAACTAGTAATTGTAAAGGTTTCATACGTGTTGATGCATAGGCCATTTTTTTTACAATGTCCTTTGCAACTGAATTTCAAACCAGTTCCCCCCAACCGAACAGGCTGAAATTTTGCACACATCTTTGGTTCTGGTTGTCACCAGAACCATAGATGTGTGCAAAATTTGCAATGCATTTTTATAACATGACTAACCTGTATCCTACAGCCAGGATCGCCTCCTCATGAGAGAATTCTTCAACGGTTAATAGCCCGGACTCGAAACTTTGTATACGTGTTTAATGTTAGCCGATGATCAGTTTAAAAAAATATTTATTTAAAACCTTTTAAATGGTAACAGGAATATGTTTCCATATAATCTCTATTGGAGCAAGGTTAGTCTGGTTGGTCTGTAAGTTTTTCTAGGCCTTTTTTTTGGGATTGGAAATCATAAAATTACATTATTACAGACATTATTTACAAAATTATAAAATATGACATTACGAGCATTTTATATAATTTACCATTGACTTACATGTAAAAATAAATTCTAATTGATTAATCATTTAATAATAGTACGCTGAATTCACATTATTTATTCGAACTCCACTTTGTGTTACAGATACAGACATTTTACTAAAAAGCTAATATTTGTACACCAATTACATTGGTAGGACGCAGAGCTCGACTAAAATGTATACATAAGACCTTTATTATAATACCTGTGTTCACAAATAAAGATTGATTTGATTTGAAAATGACTCCACCCGCTCTGGGCGGAGTGGAAGGGAGTGTCAGACTTTTACTGACTAAAACCCACATTCCTTCTTCTACCCTTTGTGTTCCAGGGCCGCGGTATGTCTTTCGAACAGTCCCGCAGCCCTGGCAGGCATCGGCCCTTGCAGGCCCTTCCTGTTTGCTGACATCTCTTTGAGGCTCGCGTGGAACACGAACGCGCCGTCGACACAGCCTGTCGTCATAAGATGGACGGACGCCGAGCTAGCCCATTACTCACCGTCCACAGGCCCGCGAGTGTCAGATCAGTAAATGACGTTTTAATCCATTCCGTGATTAACTAGCTAAAATAACAACCAAATAACTTGAGAGTTGAATAAGATATCAGAAACTCGAGTTAATGACTGTACCAGAAAAATGATGTGATCCTTTCTCGCAATATTATGACTAAATAATCGTCATGCACATTTAGGGCAACCCAAACAGCCATCAAGTACAGTAAACAGACAGATAAACATTGTCACCGACCGTGAAACAATAGATAATATCACCATAGCCCACTCGTTGCCGAAACCGACTAGGCTATTGTGGCAACTGTTCCGAAGCGACCATATTTAATCTAAAAACAAGAGGTAGATAAAATTTTATAATGAAAGGTATACAATACATACATTACAAAATACTATGTTTGGAACAACATAAAATTATAATCATCAAAGTTGCGAGAAATAACAAAGTTATAGTAAAAAAAAAATAGTTTTTTTAAACAAGCTTTTTAGTATTTTTTGGTTTTTCATATTTTTCTCAGCAAACCTTTTTAATTGATACCCATAAGATGGGGGTTTTTGTGGCCGAATTTTCTGATGATTCTTAGAAGACTTAAATTCATGAATTCACTTATAGGCAATATACCTACATGTTGCGCCGATAATACGTCAATAAATGAAAACACTAGGAATGCTAGTTCATGAATATTTTACAACTATCGAATAAATCCTAACAACAAAATATTAAAATAAAAAAAAATCAAACAAACTAAATACTTAGCATAAAACTTTTAACGAAGTATATACCACCATTTATAAAAAATGGTTTAGTAACCTAAATATACGTTTTTTTTTTTTTTGATGGGAAGTCATCAAATGACTCCTCCCGCTCTGGGCGGAGCGGAAGGGAGTGTCAGAATTTTACTGACTAAAAACCATCCATGTTCCTTCTTTTACCCTTTATGTTCCAGGGCCGCGGTATCTCTTTCGAACTGTCCCGCAGCCCTGGAACCTAAATATACCTTAGGTTAGGTTAGCACTTTTCTTAAGTTTGAGATGATGCAGTTTTAGCTTTCATCAAAATCGGAATCGAGACTCCTTTGAGCATTTTTCGCTATTTATATATATAATTTCGGACTTGGCCATCCACGCCTACTTGGAAAATTCACTCTGTACATAAACTATACTTCCTTTATTATTGAACCTAATCAATAAGGAAGGAATAAATTTCATTAAAGTTTTTCGTTTCTGTCGACGGGAAATCCCACATGGCTTGTTTTTGTGTAACCCAACTCTTGCGGGACAAATGTGCACTTATGAAAATGGACCCGTCAAACACAGTTAAAACGAGTTGCAAACTGTCACCGACCATGACACAATAGATTATATCAGTTAACTGTGGTATGGCATGTACCGCAGTAATGGGTTGGTTTACTGCGAAAGCTACATGGGTTTACGTTGCATTTTATATGGTTTTTAGGGTCCCGTACCTCAAAAGGTAAAAAAGGAACCCTTATAAGATCACTCTCTCTCTTGTCCGTCTGTCCGTGTGTCACCATCGATTTTCTCAGGAACGGGTGGACCTAACAAGTTGAATTTATACTCGATACTGAAGTCTATAGTCCCTATTAGTTGTATAAAATCAAGGTCCTGAGTCAACATAATAAAAAGATATAGGCAAATTAAGAATTTCGCGAAAACTTGTAAGTACCAAAATTAAACTTAATTTTCAACTTTTAAAATTCTAGTTCAACCAGAAGTACCCGTTGACCTAGAATCATGAAATTTGGCAAAAAAACATTGTAGCACAAGTAAAGGGAAAAATCTGAAAACCGTAAATATGTAGTTTAATAACAAAATACCTACAAGTTTATACGGAACTCTCGGTGCGCGAGTCCAACTCGCACTTGGCCGGTTTTTTCTCTAAAATCATGATACCTAACTATTGAAGACAAAACATTATTTATGGTTACGCAGATAATAAAGATGGGGAGACATAGGAATTCGTCTTATTTGTCTTGTTTATCCATAATCTTATCTTACTTCTTATAAATACTAATATTATAAATGCGAAAGTTTGTGAGGATGGATGGATGGATGTTTGTTACTCTTTCACGCAAAAACTACTGAACGGATTTAGATGAAATTTTGGACACAGGTAGTCTATAACCTGGAATAACACATAGGTAACTTTTTATCCCTGTAGATGATCTCGTGGGACATTATCGAACTTCACGGTGAAGCCGCGGGCAGAAGCTAGTAATACTATAATGTTTGGGCCCAGTAAGTGACCACGATTACTGTGGTGTGATCTCAGGAATCTTGCTGGTTCTTTTTATCCAGAGCATCTCCTCCAGATTTGGATAAATAAAATACCTCATAAAATCCAAGGCATTTTAATTGCACAAAAACAATCGTCATTCACCACGTAGATAATATTGTTTAGTCGTAATACGGTAACGGAGATATTGGAGGTCAAAGCTCCAACTTTCTCACAATTAAATCAAATCAAATCAAATCAAAATATTTTTATTTCACATAGGCCTACATGGGCACTTATGAAACGTCGACAAAAAGGTGCACGGTTCGGGTTGGTCGTTTCCTATGGAGAAGAACCGGCAAGAAACTCCATGGTTACTCTTTTAAAATGATTAGTTTTACAATATTATCATGTTACAGCATTAGTACTCAAGTATGGGGGGACAGCATAGGCCCGACAATAAGTCGTTGCTTACTACACAAGAAAAACGGAAAACAAGATAAGAGGTTAACAAAAGTTAACACACATCTAGGAATCTACAAGGCAAAACAAAATACTTTACTTTAAATACCTCCATGACCTGTTTACTATTCAATGCATCAATTAGCACAATGTTTTGAATGCGTTACATTGAGTCTTAAGTTAGACCGTGATACTTCACACAAAAAGTTTCCTACCAATAATTTTTGCGAAGAGTTACTTATTTTGATGTACAGAATGCTTGGTTGACGGCTTCGTGCAGGGTCGGTTTACACCTTGTTGTTGACGGTAAGAACTTGTGACGGCATACGGAATTCTAGCGTCAGGTGCGAAGCCAATGTCAATGTTTTGAAAGAGCAGACACCTGAGCGTGTATTAGTTATGAAACTCGTTTCCCAGAAGCCATTGTTTTAGCTTTTGTTTGAGGTTAAATTCTCAGGTGTTGGGAAAGACGAGTTGGTTATGACTTAGGATGGCAGGCTTCTGGATATTGTAATCTACATAACAGAATTCGCACATAGTTCCTAACTACCTTATGCCCGCGGCTTCGCACGCGTGAAGTTCGATTTTTGTCCCACGGGATCACACTACCGGAATAAAAAGTATTCTATGTGTTAATCTAGGTTATAAACTATAATTGTGTGCCAAATTTCGTTCAAATTCGGTCAGTAGTTTTTTCGTGAAAGAGTAACAAACATCCATCCATCCTCACAAACTTTCGCATTTAGAATATTGGTAGGATATAATGAAGGTGAGCACTCATCATCTACCTGTCTTTGTCCCATGTTACTTGGGGTCGGCGCAACACGTTTTTTGTTTGTGTAGGTCAACAAAGAATCAGCAATTAAATTTGCACAATTTGAATTTGTTTGCTTTTTTTAAATGAGTTTGCAGGATCTTCTAACTGAATTTTAAAACAGTTATCCACAACCGATTGAGCTGAAATTGTGTATAGTTTGGATGACAATACATGGTTAACTAAGTGATGCCATTCTAAATCCAATATGGCGAACTCGCAAAGATGGCGGACTAGTTATTTTTAGACACAGGTAAGAAGTACATGAAAAACAAAAAAATTACGTCACACCTATATTTAGCTATAAGCGTGTTTTCTTCCATTCTACCCTGTCAACCGTCACACTATCATTTACATCTTTTTAGGGTTCCGTACCCCAAAAGGGAAAAACAGAACCCTTATAGGATCACTGTCACTGCCAATTTACTCCGAAACTACTGGACCGATTGAGGGTACACATTTATGTAAGTCGGTGACCCTAATACGAACGTGTAACGTTAATTAATGACTTTTAAACATGGGAACCACTTTTGGGGCACAATGGGAAAATGAAAAAAAAAAGTTTAGTATACTTTATCGTGTCACATTCAAATAAAAGGGCTTATTGTGAGAATCTCAAATAAGATGTATTTTTTTTATAATTTTAAAATAAATAGTTTTGAAATTATTTAAGAAAATAGGCAAAAATTTACCATTAACCACGAAACTAGGCCGACAATTTTGAAAAAAATACAAAAAATAGTTTTTTGCCTAGAGATTACAGGAAAACTTATAAGAAATCTTAGATTTAAAACAACTTACGGAATTTAGATAATTAACGTACGGAACCCTCTCCACGCGAGTCGACCTCGCACTTATCCGCTTTTCTTTCATCCATCTATTCTTTGGCCTTCCTCCCCCTCTCCATCATTCAACATTTAAATAAAGTTTTCTGAAAAAACCATTGAATAGATGGGTTTGGTAGAGGATGATAGTTTGTATGGAGTTAATCATTGGGAAATCTCATCAAGCGCACGGATTGTCCTCAAAAACTCTTGTAATTGTTATGGCATAATAATTAGCTCGTTGTTCGTGTGGTTGCGACAGTTCAGCGTGGGGCCCTGAGGGCCTTGATAAGTTTCAAAGCATTGATGAAATATCTTTTCAGAGTTAGCTTTGTTTAACAGGCATTTAGGTGGCGCCATCTACTCTGTCAACTTTGCGTAACATTCCCTTTTCTACAACGATCTCTCAACGGGTTGTTATAACAAAAATCGGTACAGTGTGACCACTTTAAGTGTGAAGTTCCAGATGGCGTTGCTTGTCAAGAAAATTTGCATCGATACGTCAAACTTGGTACTTACATTTATTTTAGTTCTGCGTTTTTCCGCCTGCACAAATATAATTTGGTTGAATTGTAGTTTTCTTAGCTAGAATCATGGTTATCGCTGATAAAATGTCACTTTGTCTATGCGTTTCTCCTACATTACCATGCAAACTTCCACCGAAAATTGGTTTGAACGAGATCTAGTAAGTAGTTTTTTTAATACGATTTCTATTATTAAAACATCGATCAAAGTTACAACGAACTACAAGAACTTTTATATTATTATTATGTTACTTGCTGCTACGGAACCCTTCATGGGCGCTATTTTTACTTTGTGCAGCTTAAAAAAATATATACTAGATGAAAAGAAAAGCCCCGTGATTGCTTCATATAATGCACATACTTTCATTGATGAACGCTTCTGAAATTAAAAGAGCCCCAAAATGCCGATCTTTTTTTGCTCTAGAAAAAGTCGAGCTTCGTATTTGGATGCCGGTTGCGCAAAACCATTTAAATCAGCTTGATATTGACAGAATCTTGAAAACTATTAAAGTAGATTCGATCGGAAATAATTAAAAACAAAATAAAAAAATGTATATGAGAATTTATTGGTCAACATCAACACCTGTTTCTTAAAACCAGTTTTCTTTATATTGTGGATCTATAAAAGATGCAAGCACGTTTTGTTAGTAACACAACAAACAATATCTTGAGGGCAGAATTGTAGTCAATACAATGCCTAAAGTATTTGTTTAATAATACTACTCTGGGATAATGGAAGAACACCCATACACCATACCTACAACCACCCATACTTATTGGAACAACCTGTATAAATTTAAAAAAACTTCCTCCACCATTTCTGTTTTCATGAACGGACGGTCGGATTGGTCACCGACGTTCGCTCGTTAGTACGAGCTATATTATCTGTGGTACGAGTATTAGATATTGTTTCGCCTAGTACCCGCTGTAATTTTATTTGTAGTTTCTCTTTAACTAAGCACCTACTTAAGTGTGTATAATTCTCTAAATTATAAGTCGATGATTTTGGTGCACGGTAAAACTCTAATGAATTTATGTTGGCACCAAAATAAAATAGAAAAAAAAAACAGAATAAAATGAATAAAAAGCAGAATAAAATGTATGTGTACTACTGAATAAATAAATAAAAAATAAATAATAGTAAAACCTGTTTTCGTGGAGATTTATATAATTATGTAGTTTGTTTGTTCCGCAGGTATCAAAAAACCGGCCAAGTGCGAGTCGGACTCGCGCACGAAGGGTTCCGTACCATTATCTATAAAAACGGCAAAAAAATAATATCTGTTGTATGGGAGCCCCCCTTAATATTTTTATTTTTTTATTTTTAGTATTTGTTGTTATAGCGGCAATAGTAATATTGTTGTTATTATGTAGTTATTGGGTTGGCAGATATCACATGTCTTTGAATATTGGGACATGGCGGTTTCCTTGCGATGTTTTCCTTCACCGTTTTGTGAGCAGCGGAGATGACAATTACAAAAGGTAATGCCGGGTTCAAAATCTCGACTTACAATTCGTTAGACGGGGCCGATAAGGGCCATCCATAAATTCATCTCATCTTCCTGCACTTGTCCCATGTTACTTGGGGGCGCAACACGTTTTTAGGCTTCCGTACCCAAAGGGTAAAACGGGACCCTATTACTAAGACTTCGCTGTCTGTCTGTCTGTCTCCAGGCTGTATCTCATAAACCGTGATAGCTAGAAAGCTGAAATTTTCACAAATGATGTATTACTATTGCCGCTATAACAACAAATACTAAAAATTAAAAAAAAAATTAAGGGGGGCTCGCATACAACAGATATGATTTTTTTGCCGTTTTTATAGGTACGGAACCCTTCGTACGCGAGTCCGACTCGCACTTGGCCGGTTTTTTTTCTTCCAATCTTCCAATGTCAAACGTCACGCTATCATTTACTCATTTTCCTTCATATCATTCCTCCCACAATCCATCAATATTTTCTTTGGTTTTTCTCTCCCTCTCCATCCATCTTGTTTTGGTCTTCCTCTCCCTCTCCATCAATAAATTACGTCACACAAATTAATTTCACTTTTTTTTACCCTCCCCCAACCTTGTCACAGCTGGTCACATTTGTGAGACTCCCACCTCGATAGTGTGACGTCACATAATTATTATTTAGTAATTTTACATGTTCATACAGGTACAGTTGGAAATATTTTTAAGTTTTTCGTTAATAGTTCCGTGTATTCTTAGATATATTAGATTTTGGATTATGACGTTACGAAATTTAGAACCCCTTCCACCCTTTGTCTCACTTCGTCCCCCCCCCCCCTTAACGTATTATGAATGGCCCCTTACCTCTGGGCCTCTCTTGAAGTTGGATCAATCTAGAAATCTGATAATGTTGCGCATTAGGTAATGTAGGTACCTACATAAAACTTCCGTTTTAGTATATAACCTTCAAACAAAGTCGATTCATTTTGTCGATATTGTCATTGAGTTCCATTGAGTCAAAGAATTTTGTTTGAATCATATTTTTAAACGGCTTAATTCACCTTGCTACAATTTTAAAACTAGTTTACCTTAACGACATCTAATTACTAATGTTGGCGGAAAACTATATGCCCATTTAAATTGACAAAATGACAACAATATTAATAAATTGCGAGGTACCTACCTACTACATGTTTAATAATATGTCCCGCTTAAATGATCGCCTTTAGCGATAAGACCGTCCATTGTATCACCATAATTATGTGAAATGCTTTCTTTTATGAATGTTAAGAATATTCTATTCTATTTTATGTATATGTCTGAACCGATGACTTTAATAAAATAAAACTGCGGGCCAAAACTGGCTTACTATAGCAAGAGATAGAAAGAACTAGGAACACATCTACAAATGACAGCCGGGACCAACGACATGCTATCCGAAGCACGGAGGAAACTGGGTATGTAATGGTCGCCCTTGGCAAGCCCGGCTTCCCCTTAAGACCAGCCTGAGCGGCTGTTATTATTTAGCCACAAGCTACTCAGGGCACTGACCTAAAAATAGTTTTGAAAAGGCTAAGCAGAGGAGGAAAGAAGTGGTATTTACCTCAAAGAACGCATTCTAATTCGACCAATCAAGTTACACAAAACCAATGTAAGCGAAATCTACACAAAGCGAGGCCATGTTTAGCTGGAAATGCATAGCTTGATGTGCACAGGAAACTCTACTCAAATATCCTCTAAAATCAAGACATTTTAACTTAACAGGACAAACTTGTTTTAAAACCAAAATCCCACACCTTTTCTCTGACTCATTCTGAATGTTATTTTATTTTCAAAATGTTAATAAACAAAGACTTTGTGTGTGAGTCAGGCTGTGACTCGGTTTACTTTAGTTTATTACTAAGTGCAATGGGAGCCTAAAGCTCTGTCTGGGCCCCCATTTCCTCTCGTAGATTGGGGGAAAGGCCTTGTATACTCTAGTGGTTGCAGTCTGAGTCTCAGAGCCTAGTATTCCAACAACGACATTCAGAAATTGACATGCAAACTTTTTCGACAGCTTTATGACAATTCAATACATTTTTTGGTTTATCATCATTGTTATCTCGGCCTGGTTGGTCTAGTGGTCGCAAGCGCGACTGCTGAGCATGAGGTCCTGGTTTCGATTCCAGGGTCGGGCAAATTGTTATTGGGTTTTTCCATCAGGAATTTACCAGTAGCAGTCACTTAGTCTGGATTTGTGCCCGGTTGCTTGCAACAGGCTCGCCCTCTACTACATGGGACTTAAACATAACTGGCAAAATGTGGGTGTACTATAAAATGTATTTCCTAGTACTTGAAACTCTGTAGACGTGATGGGTATGTTGAATATCTACATATTATAATTATTCAAACACGATAAAACAAAAATAATGATAATTTAACAATATTTTAGAGGTCATCGACCACAAGGAAAAAACAGAAAAACAGTACTTTTGTGAATTTTCACAATATAGAACTGATATTTATGGCTTAAGAACTTTATTTCTCAAAAATAATTACATTCACTATGAGAAAAAAACTTATTTATAATTAGAATACATTAGCGACGCGACGGTTACACAACAAAAATAGGTTAGATTAGTACATTACCCGAAGATAGCTTAAGATTTTAAATCGGCTAAAATGTGTTTCTTTAGAGATTTTTTAAAAGTGTACATGATGGATTTTTGATCTTTTACATGCCGAGGTAATTTGTTGTAAAGCTGTGCTCCTTCGTACAGAATAGTACTCCTGCCGTAGTTTGTTCTAGGGGCCCGCAAAGTATGTTATTGGCTTGTCTAGTATTGTATCTGTTTTTTATTTGTGATTGTTTTGTAAGAGTTATTTGTGTGTTATGATTTTGTTTAAAATTTTATGTAGAAGTAAACAAGTATTATACCAATATATCTGAGAAATATTCATGAGCTTTGTGTTATTGTAAAGTTTTTGTGTAGGTGTTCGGTAGTTGTAGGTATTTAAAAAGAACTTTGATAATTTTATTTTGAGCTGTTTGCAAGATTTTTAGGTTATAAGTACAGCCATACACTTCAATTAGGTAGTCCAAATGAGGTTTCACCATGGAGTTATCCTACATATTATAAATCCAAAAGTTTGTGAGTATGGATGGATGGATGTTTGTTACTCTTTCACGCAAAAACTACTGACCGGATTTAGATGAAATTTAGCACACAGATAGTTTATAACCTGGATTAACACATAGGATACTTTTTATCCCGGTAGTGTGATCCCGTGGGACAATTACCGAACTTACGCGGGTAAAGCCGCGGGCATGAGCTAGTAAATCATATATCACACTTATGGTGGAAGACAACGAACTGCGTAGTGCGCCTGTTAAGGAAGAAAGTTTATTTCTTATTTTCTCGTTATGCGCTTTCCACGACAAGTCTCTAGTCCTTGGACTTGTACTGAAGCTGATATTTTAAATTCCATATTCAAATGTCTACATGCGATCGGTGACGCCACAAATCTTTATATTTTTTTTAGATATTCATATTATTATCACGCCTGATGAGATTCATTTATCTTTGTCCCTATATCACGCATTTTAAGCACTGAATCATGTTGAAAAGTTTCACCTAATTATTATCAAAACAATAGCGCACCATACGATGCCTCGTTCCATTGTACTGGCGCGGGAATGTTACTGTACTAGCGCACTCGCGCGCTATCTACTTTCTCTGCATACTTAGATGTTGGCAATATTAGTCATTATTGTAATGTTTCGTAACTTACTACGGTTAAATATTGACAGTTTGATGTAGTTGGAGTGGTTTTCTGTTACAAATAATAATCAAGTTTTTTGTTGTTTTTTTTTTAAGTGTTATAAAAACACTGAGCCGTTTGGGGTTGAAACACTAGGGCCATGGGGTCCGAGTGCCCACCTAGTCCTTCGGGACATCGCCGAACGGTTGGTTGACTCTTCCCGTGACCAGATGGCTGGCCTATGGTAAAAAAAATCAGCATTGCTATCCAACATGGCAATGCTTTCTGGGCACTATTCCTGTTGACAGCGATGTGGACGAAATTTTTGGCGCCCTTTAGGGCCTTACTTCTTTTCTATATTTATAGTTACTGTAAGTTTGGATGTAGCTAAAAAATTATGTAAATTGAAAAATTAAAAATGTATTTAAAGTGCTATATGCTAAATATTTCATATCGAGTTGATAGCAGTCCTAAAGTGGACCACTTAGATTAACTTAAATCACTGTTGCAGGCAGTTTCAATACTTACTAAAGTTTTTTTTTACAACCTGAACAATCCCATTTCTGAGGAAACGTCTCCCCCATGGCCTTCTACTCCTTTTATGTGCAGTTTTCTTTATCAAATCTCTCAGAAACTCCTCCAAGTCGTTACCTACGCCACGGTTTCTAGGCCTCTCTCGGCGACGTCGCCCGTCATCTGCCACATACTGCGTGAGAACTCTGACCCATCGGTCTTGCTGCATTGTAGATGCACTTCAGCAACATGCGACTGTTCCGAAATAACCTTAGGATGATATAATTTACGTTTTCAAATCATGTTAATATTAGTATTAAGGTCGGTTTTCCCATAACAGACTATTGCCCACATGAGCGTTTCTCATTTTAAAACATATCATTGGTTTGCGTATTCGGTCGCTGTGCATAACATCACGATAATAAGGATAAGACACTGGTGTTATTTGGAAGTATTTATTATTTTTTTCACATATTTATTATTTACAAACTACAAAACTATAATAGAAATAAATATGTACAAGTATAAAAGGGTTACGTCGTCGTCGGCGTCCAAAAATTCGTCCATCGCTGTCAACAGGAAAAATGCCCAGAAGGCTGGCAGCATTACCACGTTGGATGGCAATGCTGATTCTTTGGCCAAAAAATAGGCCCGCCCTCTGGTCACGTGAAGAGTCTGGTGTTATAGGCTAAATATACATTCGTGACTGGTCCCGTTGGTCCAGTGCCTGCAATCGCCACTGCTAAACATGAGGTCCGGATTCGATTCCCGGTTCAGGCAAATTGTTATTTGGTTTTTCTATCAGGAATTTCTCAGTAGCAGCACAAAAACAGACTCCGTGTCTGTTTTTGTTCCCGGTTGTTGGCAATAGGCTCGCCCCCTATTACATGGGACGTAAACACAACTGGCGAAATGTATGTACTATTAGGTACACCTCTGCCTAACCCTTCGATTCAGGAGTGCTGTTCAGTATTGGTAACAAGACATTCGTTAAAGAAACAGGTTGGTTGACCTCAGGGTCGAATTCGGCTTACCGACCCGTGACGCTACACCATTGTATTACTTCACAGAGTCTACAGAAGATATGAATGTATTTGTCCCGGGGCTGGTTGTTCGTGGAACATGGTACGATGAACAAACAAATGTGTGACGGTTGGCCCGCTAACGGTATTATACAACATTGTGTAGTAAGAGAGTTCGTGTATTGGGTTCCAAGTGAAGACTGAGTTCCACGAATGAGTAGTGTAAACGTAATGTCCTCAAGTCGGTATGATGGATCATTCACTGTTCGTGCTGTGCGCCTTCGGAATTCACTTCCACACTCCTTGCGGGATAGCTCATCGTTAGAGGCGTTCAAGAAAGGAATAAAGGAACATTACCTGTCAACACAGTGCCGGATTTAGGGCAAGGCAACAGGGGCCCTCGCCCCGGGCCTCCGCAAGGAAGGGGCCTCCACAACTTGGTTAAGAAAAAATTATATCCTTTGCGTCCAAGAGTCCATCAAAGAGTGTTCACCCCCCGAAATCTCGGATATATCTACCTATCCCAGGCGGAATACTACAATTTTTGAGCTCGCTAATACATCTTAATCCTATCTCAAATCAATATTAGTTGACAGATTTACTCCTTTTCTCACATCTGAATGAATTAGCAAAAAGAACGTAATTTATTCGAAGAGGGTTGTGTGGTTATTATGTTACACCTTCTTTAAATATTTTTTTCGTCTGTCCCAAAACAAATTTCGGTGCCTCCACTTCTAGATTGCCCCAGGCCACACCCATAAATCCGGCCCTGTGTCAACATGATCAATATGTATGTATGTATTTGAATAGGATTTTATAGGTATGTGTTGTATAATGTATGTATTGTATGTATTACGTATATTATATTGTATGTATGTAGTTTAGTTTATAAAATTAATGAATTTGTAAATGTTATTACACCATAAATATTATAGGTACCCTCTTCTGCAAATCTTGCAATCAAAATTAGGTTTGCTGTAAGAAAACCCAATTCTGGGTTAAGCTCGCCGTTGTACATAAGCTATGTTATTGCAATTTGTATGTACATTTGTTATTTAGTGTGCAATAAAGAATAATAATAAGAATAATGCAAATTAAGACGATTTTTTAATCGAAAATATAACTATCTTGAAGCATTTTAGATCTTACGACCTAATGAACATTAAAATCTCAATAGGAACAGAACCTATAGTGGTCATGCTTCACAGTCGCGACCAATAGACTAGCGAGGCAGTCAAATTTAACTAATTTTATTGTTCAAGGACGTAGAAAAGAGGCGTTTTATATTGCAAGGGAAGATTTTACACCCAGCAGATCGACAAATCTAGCCAAATGCGGTCAGGCGTATCTGATTGCGCGAAGGGGTCAATGACTTCCAGCCTTTCTCTTAACTGGAGTTGGATTTGATATTATCAGAAGCAACTGATTATACTTAAGTGGCTGATACTTATTTCTGAAAGAGTATCCAATTAAATCTGTTTAAATCTCAAATTTACTTCTTTTTTTAGGGTTCCGTTCAAAAGGAAAAACGGAACCCCTTATAGGATCAGTCGCGTGTCTATCTGTCTGTCACAGCCAATTTACTCCGAAACTACTGGACCGATTTAGTTGAAATTTGCTCTCCTCCTCATCAGGTGCACGGACACGAAACTGTGTACGCGTTCAATGTTGATAGATAAATCCAATTTTCTTTTTTTTCATTTGGATAAAAACTTGGCTTTTCTTAACAAAAAAAAAAACGAATTGTTTAAACTATGTAAGTACTCAGTTACGATTGCAGAATGTTCAATAGAGTTCTCAAGTTCCTTTAATATAAGTGGGGAGGTGCCGCTACCTGATATTTTTTCAGGATAGCACCTGATGATAATTATAAGGCCAATCGACTAGCTTCTGAAGGTCCAACAACCTATCATAGCGTGCATGTAATTCAGATGGCAACATTAATCAACTACTTATTCCACCTAAGGCACAGAGGTCTCAATGTGCAATCAACAGTGACAGACCCAAGGTCCCAAATATTGCTTAAACCTTGATGACAACCGATACTTCGACACGTCGAGCTATCAACAACGACCAGTATAAGCTGACCTCGCGTTGCGTATACGAGGTGTAAAAGGACCCTTCGCGAAGTCGACAACGAAGCATTCTGTACATCAAACTAAGTAATTCTACGCAAAAATCATTGCTGCGATTTTTTTTATTTGGGTAACAATTCACGGTAGGACTAAATGTAACGCAATCAGAACTTAGTGCTGATGGATGTATTGAATAGTACGGGGATTATGGAGGTTCCCAGATATGGTCTAGAACAAAATAATAATCGCAATGACGGGAAGAACTAGTGTCTTTCTTTACTTTTACACCTATTGTAGGCTTTCTATACATTTACCTTTATTCGTTTTTTTATACATATTAATTACTAGCGACCCGCCCCGGCTTCGCACGGGTGCATGTATTATACATATAAACCTTCCTCTTGAATCACTCTATTTATTAAAAAAACCGCATCAAAATCCATTGCGTAGTTTTAAAGATTTAAGCATACATAGGGATATAGGGACAGAGAAAGCGACTTTGTTTTATACTATGTAGTGATGATCTCTTGTTATACAAGTATTCTGTACAATGAGAAGTCAGCTTTCCCACTGCTGGGACATAAGCTTTCTCTCTATGAGAGGCAATGGGTCGAAATTAACCACGTGGGCCCAGTGCGGGTTGGTAGATGTCAAATGTCATAATTTCAAAATTTTGATTTGATTCTATTACTTTCAGAATAATTCTGAAAGTAATTATTCTTTACGATGTTTTTGAGAGCTGTGGTGATGGAATAATTCATATGAGGAGGCCTTTATGTGGCCTTTATGTGGCTGTGGATACTGGCAGAGGAACGTAAAGATCGAAGAGGCCTATACATAACCGTGACTCAATTCAGGCTGTGGATAATGTTCCCGGGGAACAAAAAAAAACGCTGTGGTAAATGTTGATGAAAATACCTTTCTGGGTTCGAACTTACAAAAAGTTGTGGCTGATTCTACCTGGCTACCAGTACCATGCAATGAGAGGTTAGGTTATGCTGGCTAAATTGGTGACACCCAATGTACGCGGTACGAGACCCTATGACGTCATGTGTAAGCTTCTGCCGTGCATAAGCAAGTAGGCTATATTGCGCCGAAGACAACGCTTTAATGTATTGTGTCTGGGTTGATTCATGTAGTCAAGCACGTCGACGGCAGTTTACATTGAGCGTGCTGTTGTTATTTGCGATTGCGACGTTTAGCTGAGTGCTGATAGTTGATATTACAATAGCATCTTCGATGTCTCTTACGACATTTCTCCACCTTCGTGATTGGAACTGGTGGATCTACTAATTTGGGAGTGTCAGGACAGGATAAACTATTGCCTTATATTGGGTATTGTGTTACCCAGTAAAAACTAGTCTTCTGGACCGTCTTCAGTCACGGCAGGCAATCTCAGCGAAGATTAGCCATCGGCGCGGGAATTACAGGGTATAAACGGACCCTTTACGAAGCCGTCAACCAAGCAATCTTTAACCTGGTGTCAGAGTTTTTATGCCACCCATGGACCTCTGACTTGGCTATCCTATCCTATTATGATCCTGCTAAAGCGGTCATTTTAAACCCCTAGGTTTTAAAAGTTGCGCCAGTTACAGAAAAGTTGAAAGGGAATCGACCGTCTTGGTAGGTACGGACATGGTGATGAGGAGGGACGAATCGCATGTGACTAAAAGAGTGATGACTATAAACGTTGATGGATGGAGAGGGAGAAAAAGATCAAAGAAACGATGGATGGATTGTGTGAGGAATTATATGCAAGATAAAGAAGTAAATGATAGCGTGACGGTTGACAGAGGAGAATGGAAGAAAAACACGTGTTGCGCCGACCCCAAGTAACATGGGACAAGGGCAAGCATATGATGTATGTATGTGTGATGGTGTATTGCTGAAATGTTTCATATGCCGTCATTTTACAGCCATACCACTAAAAGTGGAACGTGGCAACGCTGTTTAGTACAGTAGTGCGTTAATTCAAGTTTTTTTCAAACTTTACAGACATTTAGATTATGCGGAAAATAAGCCAACAGAATAAAAACCCGCCAAGTGCGAGTCAGACTCGCGCTTGAAGGGTTCCGTACCATCGTAGTAGGGGACTCCCCCTTTTATTTATTTTTATTATTTGTTGTTATACATTCTGTGAAAATTCAACTGTCTACCATTACGAATCGTGAGATACAACCCGCAGACAGACGAACGGACGGACAGCGGAGGCTTAGTAATAGGGTCCCGTTGGTCACCCTTCAGTTACGGGACACTAAAAACAGGTACGCTTACCGGCTAAACTATTTTAAAACTACACACATTACATCATTTCATTTTAATTATAATTAACTCCACAAAAATTTAAACAATTCAGGTCATGAATGAATGTGTCGGACTGTGAATATTTAATGAAGGCAGTATGTACACGTACAGTCGCCAGCACATCTAGTAACCACAAACTGTCAAATTTCTCCAAATGATTTTAAATCGTAAAATTTCGATCGTTAAGTTCAAAATCGAATGAGAAAATTTGATAGTTATTGTAACTTGATGCGCTGGCGACTGTACGAAAACGATCGACTAGTGTAACCTTCAGGATACTGTATGTTTGGGTCGCGGAGGTTGTTTCGTGACATACTGACATACAGCCAAATGTGGACTAATTATTGTTGCAAATGTATGAACGTTGATGAAGCAAAAGGGCGATGGTCGAAGCACGTGGCAATCTGTGATTTCTGTCCACATCATTGACAAATTGTCGGCACGGTTGGCGCAGTGGCTGAGCGATTGACTGCTGCGTTGCGTGTCGCGGGTTCGATCCCCGCACGGAACAAATATTTGTATGGCCTACAGATAGTTGTTCCGGGTCTGGCTGTTTGTGTATGTGAGTTTAAATTTTTGTAAATGCACCCACGATACAGGAGAAATTCCTAGTGTGGGACAAAGTTTAAAAAAAAAAATTAGTCGTATTGGTTTAGCCGTGCTTGCCTAGGTTGGTCCGTAGATGGGTGACCATTCATTACATACCGAGTTTCCTCCGTGCCTCGAATAGCATGTTAAGGCGTTGGTTCCGGCTGTCATTTGTAGATCTGTGACAGTCGTTACAGGTAGACATGGGCCTGAAACTCTGATAACCAGTCTAACCAAGGGGTATCGTATTACCCAGTACTAACTGGGTTGTGGAGATCAGGCAGTCGCTCCACGTAAAATACAGGTATTCAGCTGCATCCGGTTAGACTGGAAGTCCAAAATAGTTGGTAAAAGGCTAGGCAGATGTTGGGAAGTCGGTTAAAAAAATCAGAATTTAGGCCAGGTTAAAGACATCAGGCGCGCGCTTACGCTTCGTTGTGGAGGACAGATATGCCACTTTAAGTAAAATACTGGTATTCAGCTGCACCTGATTAGACTGGAAGCCGACCCCAACATAGTTGGGAAAAGGCTAGGCGTGTTAATGAGTTAATTTATTTATATTTAGTAGAATACTATGAAGGTTGGAAGGTACCTCAATATTGTATTAGTTTAAGACGTCAAAAAGTTCAAGTGAATCCCGGAAAAATAGGGATTTTATTTCGTCACTTTGCCCAGGTTAAACAGGGCTGTTGCCATTCAGCCTAATTTAAATATGGACATAGGTTTTGGTTTTGAAAACCAGAACAACACCAGCAGTGATCAGTTGATCATCAATATGTTTTGTCTTGTACGAATGTGCGAAACAAAGATAAACTTTTTCTTTTTCAGTCAAACAGGGGCGTAGACACTCATGAGTGCCTAGTATTCCAACAACGACATTCAGAAATTGACATGCAAACTTTTTCGACAGCTTTATAACAATTCAATACATTTTTTGGTTTATCATCATTGTTATCTCGGCCTCGTTGGTATAGTGGTCGCAAGCGCGACTGCTGAGCATGAGGTCCTGGGTTCAATTCCCGGGTCGGGCAAAGTGTTATTGGGTTTTTCGATCAGGAATTTCTTGGTAGTAACCACGGAGTCTGGATTTGTACCCGGTTGATGACAATAGACTCGCCCACAGTTACATGGGACTTAAACATAACTGGCGAAATGTGGGTGTACTCTTAGGTAAACTTCTGCCTAATCTTTCGGCGATTACAGGCGTTGTTATGTTATAGACGTGGTGGATTAGGTACAGGTCACCCCACTCCCATAAAAGAGGTCTGTTTTCCAGTGGAAACATTATAGACCGATTATGCTTTGCTTATGCGTGTAGGTAGATACCTAAATAAACATGACGCCCAAGACAAAAACAAGAATGCCTGAAATTATTAAGTATATCACAACTTTGCGCACTGGCTATTTAGATCAATGTTTTTTTTTTTTTTTTTTGTGCTAATCATGCATGTAGGGCGGCGGTGGCCCAGTGGTGGCGGCTCCGACTTACGAACAGTAAGTTGTGGGTTCGAACCCAGGCAGGCGCATTACTTTGTGTAATTTATTTCATCACCACTGCTCTCAAAACGGTGAAAGAAAACATCGTGAGTAAATCGGCATGTACTAGAACCAAAAATTCGAAGACATGTGCCATCTACCAACCCGCACTGGGCCCGCGTGGTGGATTATAGCCCATTCCCTCTCTTAGAGAGGAGGCCGTGTGTCCCAGCAGTGGGAACATTTAGGCTGATTACGCAAGCATGTAGCTTTTCACCTTTAAGTGGACATAATCACAAATTATGACATTAACAACTATCTTTATTTTGCCCTGCCAAAGAATCGAACCAACTGACCTACGAATCGGTAATAAATGGAAACCCCTCGTTTTCTTAAACATTACGAAAGCGGTCACCGGTTGGTTTTAAAACCAACATAGGAAAACGAGTTATCTACATACAATATACGCAATACTTGTTATTACCTACCAAATGAAAATTCACTATGAGGCCACGTTTACTTTGGTCGAGTAAATAGCCTCCAGTACTAGCGGTAGAGTATAGGAAAAGTTTGCTAGCGCTAGTGGAAACAACACACTGCGTTTCATAATACAAATTACTGACGTTAGTCTAAAAGCCGCTAAGCTGCTGAAGTAGGACTGAGCTAGACCCGTCTGCCGCATGCTTAACGAGCTGTGAACCTGATATCACCAGGTCTCGCGCCAGTCTTCGCAGAAAAAGCTGAAGTCACAGGGAGAGGCCTTTGCATAGCAGTAGGATAACGTGGACTACCAGTAGCAGAAACAGAAGTGTTTTCCACTTTTGTTTGCGAGGAGTTCGAAAATACCGAAACACATAAAAAAAAATCTCACCCGTAGAGTTTTACTAAATTACATTATATGAATTATTGACATAATTGTCCTTATTGTGATTCATGCGATCTCTGTCTAATAATATTTCAAGGTTTCTGTCACTGCAAACCTTATCATTTTTATTTGTAGTCAAATATAATGACTGCCTCTATAAACTGATTGGATGGCTGTTATATTCGAATAACTTATGAATAATGTGGACTTTATAATACCGATAGTTGACTTCAATCTACTGTACTAGCATTAGTACTAGACGAGTTACTGTACCTATGTAAACGGACCACGATACTCCGGGAAAGCGCTAAGAAGAAAAAGTAGACCATACCATTGACACGCATTATTTCCACACTTTTCCCGTTTGGAAACTGCAAATCAAGATACAATAAAATGGTTCTAAATGACTTCAATAATTACACTGAACTGGGCTCTTATAATCGATTCCACATAATTATAAAAAAACTAGTTTTCTTTAAATTATTTGTTGTAGATATGTAGTAAAATCATATTTTAAGACCACTATAATTTTGTATCTAAATAAAATTATTCATTCTGTTGATGCCACAATCTTATCGTCGTGAATTAAGAACAAAAATACACAATATGGCGACCAAAAACAAGTTTTATATACAATTTTAAAAAACACCTTTCACTTTACCTGCCAAGGTTTGTCCGGAGACAGCCATTGCGGCCGTAACAATGAGTATTAGACACAGAACTTTCATTTTTAACTTAAAAACACTTTTATTATCACAGAAAACTGTTTTATTCCAACTTAAAATGTTATTTTAAAACTTTGACTAAAGTTTCAAAGAGTTTCTTTTTTTTAATTCAAAATGTCACGACGTTGGCGCGACGCATGCGCGCTCGCGGTTTATGGTGAGTGGGGCGTTGGTGTTGCCAGGTTACGGCTGAGGAAATCTCAAAGTTGTAACTCAATTACCCATAACTGATGGGTAAACTACAACACCAACAACTTTTTCATTTTGTTTCGATTACAAGACGTATTTTCTACACAACTTGCTTATAGACACTTCTTAAGTGATAAAAAATAGGCCATTAATTTTGATCTGCTTTTTTTTATTGGACTGTTATCAAGAGGTGCTTTATAATTATTATATATGGCTAAAAAAGGGTTGAAGAGGAAGATGTGCTGTAAGTACCGACCGCGAATAATTGGTAACAGGTATCTTCTGGGCACACTCGTTCCATCATATACCTCATCCATCGCTTTTCATCACGCGTGATCAAGAGCAGGCCCATTTTGCAAAAAAAATGGGCTAAACGCAAGACAATGATGATAATGATCCAGCAATAGAGTAACTATCAGATGACCATTTTTACATACATACTTAAACTCACATCATGGTGGTATGCAGAAACCACAAAACGCCACTTGCTACGATTCTTACGTACTCCTTTTGCCTCGTCCACATTCATACATCTGGTCATACACGCATGCCGCAAGTACTACGTACAGACCTGACCTTTCTGAAGAAGCTCACAGCCCAATTTAATGACTAGAAAAAAAAGTAAAAGTTATTGTTAAACTTCAAAGAAGGCCAGACAAAAGGTTTAATTTAATTTTTGTAGTAAATCAATGCTACATAAACATAAAAAAAAAACAACAATATCCTAACAAATAGCCGTATCTCAGGGAAAATAAAATTACATGGCAACACTATTTTTAACCAGACTGTCACGTCAAATAGATACAGTCGCTTTAAAAGTTTATGCAAAAAATAAACTTACTACGCCAGTAATAAGACTCAATTTCAATGTTACGTAGCAACAGTACATTCACATTGTCACTATGAAAGTGATTAGGACGAAGTTTAATTACGAATTACATTGGAATAGTTAATTAATGATAGGTAACTATGCACCTCATTAGATAATCTTATTATTAAGCAACGAGAACCCAACGGCTAAAGTTTCGAATTGGCAAGTAAGAGTTCCCGAGTTCAATTCTGGTTTTTGTTTTGTATTATTCACGAGAGCCAACCACAATCGAGGATATTAAGGTAATTTGGAGATATTTAATTTAAGAAATACTCGTTTTTAGGGTTCCGTACCTCAAAAGGAAAATATAGGATCACTCACGTGTCGGTCTGTTCGTCTGTCACAGCCAATTTACTCCGAAACTACTAGACTGATTGAGTTGTTTGGTACACTTAGGTAAGTCGGTGATCCGAAGATGGATGTGTAACGTAAATTACGAATTTTGAACATGGGGGCCACTTTTGGGGGGTAAATTATAAAAGGAAAAAAAACGTTTTGCAAACTATTTGAGTACTTCAAATATATTTATATATATATTTATAATTTTAAGTTAAGTTAAAGTAAGGTGACATGTCATTCCAATAAGAAGACGTATCGTTGCTAAGTTCTAACATAGCGACTTTACAGGAGAGTGAAAAAACTGCATAATTACGCCTAGGTAATGATAAAATAGCATTTTATGATTGGTGTTCTCTTCAACTTAGATTTCTATTTGACGTTGCTTGTTTCTGATTGGCTGTAAAAACGCGTCTTCTGATCCTCTACCAACGGCATCAAAATGTCAGAACCGCCAAAAAATTACTGTGGTGTTAGAACTTAAACGATGCCATGTTATAATCTTAATAACTTTAATATACAATTTGTTTAATGCACAATGTACACAACCATAGTTAAATACTAGGCTTAAAACTACTGAGAACATAACCCTGATAGGGCGCAGCGAGATAACTTAAAACGAATAATATTGCAGTATCTATTGATCACGTAGATAAGGAACAACAATAATAATAAAATCTCATCTCTCCAGTTGAAAACCAGGGTCGGGTACTAGCTGCTCGGCAGTTTGCTGAACTGGGCCTATATATGAGACACACAACGTTTCCTCTTTTTTTTCTGTTTATATTTAAGTTTTTATTGTGTAGATTTAAGTTTTTTTTTATTTATTTTTTATTTTATGTTGTGTGCATTTGTGGCATGTGCCAAAAAAAATGTGTTTTCTTTTTCTTTCATCGAGCTTAACATATTTTTAACTATTCCAGTACTTGAAAATTGTCTAATACTTCTGCTACTTCCCTGCACAGTGTCCACAAACTGACCGTTACCTTCACAGAATGTCAAACTTCGCGGCCAGCTAGGAAATACGGCTGAATGATAATTTTGGAGCTCTTTTTGTTTTACATCACGCTCTATAATTTGTGGGGTGGTCAGAAGCATCCTGTGGATGCCATGCTGTAATTGGGACCAGTGGTTTGGAACGAAAGGGGTTTTTGTTTTCAATGAGCACTCTCCGGTTGTATAAATGTTTAAGCTTAGGTTTTTATAGTCAGCCGCCGACCTGACACTAACCCTCCTTTTTTTTCTTTTTTTTTGGGATGGAAAATTATCAAATGACTCCTCCCGCTCTGGGCGGAGCGGAAGGGAGTGTCAGACTTTTACTGACTAAAACCCATCTATGTTCCTTCTTTTGCCCTTTGTATTCCAGGGCCGCGGTATCTCTTTCGAATAGTCCCGCAGCCCTGGCAGGCATCAGCCATTGGCCCGCAAGGGCCGATGCCTGCCAGGGCTGCATTTTCTGCCTCCTGTTTGCTGACATCTGTTTGAGGCGTGGAACACGAACGCGCCGACACTAACCCTCCTCGGAAATGCTTTTGTTGGTGGTTACCCGCCACCACTCGGTTGACCCAATGTGCCTGTTAGACTGCACTGGGCATGTTGATGGATGAAGAGGGAGAGGAAGGACAAAGAAAAGATGACTGGATTGTGTGAAGACTGATATGAAAGAGAAAGGAGTAAATGATGCCGTGACGTCTGACAGGGGAGAATGGAAGAAGAAAACTATTGCGCCGACCACAAATAAAATGGGACAAGGGCAGGAAGATGAAGAGAGCAGTCTCCGGTTGTATTTTGTAGGCTTAATGTAATGGCACAAGCGGTACATGTAAGTGTGGATGATGTAGGATGACCACTTTTCAATCTTATTACCTACTCAGGGAATAAGGGCGAAAAGTGGTCGACCTTCAGTGTGCGCGGTAGTATATGAACAGTTCCATTGTTCGAAAAAATTGTCTACGTCATAGGTCTGCAGTGGATGGGCCAGCTCCAGCTCCATCCTGAAGACGATAGCATGGAGGTACGATTCCCCTATATTTGAGGGCTATATAGTTCGTCGATGCTGCGTAATCGTCGTATCCAATAACAAAAAGCTACATTATTCATGGGTGCTATGGGTTATCAATTATATTTATATCATGCTTATTAGCCGAGCTATCACAATTTTTGACGGACGACTCGCGCGCGAATTGCTAGTATCTAAATAAGTATTAATAAGTTATGACTAACATAGTTTATACGAGTAAGTTTATTTTTCATTTACTGACCTTCTATGGACGCTGCTTGTCTGAAAAAAACGTTTTTTTTTGGACCCAGTTCCAAAGAGACTTCGAAAAAGACTTAAAAAGGAAAGCGACAAATAATACAGGCTTCGGGCTACGACAACACATTTTTCTAATTAATGAATACACTTCTTTTGGGAAGTCGGTTAAGTCAGAGAGAGCTCGTGGCTAAATAATAACTGCCGCTCGGGTCGATCTTTAGGTTAAGCTGCGCTTGCGTAGGTTGGTCCGTGGATGGGTGACCACCCATTACATGCCGAGTTTCCTCCCTGCCTCGGAAAGCACGTTAAGCCGTTGGTCCCGGCTGTCATTTGTATATCTTTGACAGTGGCCTGTAAGTCTGACAACCAATCTTACCAAGGGTATCGTATTACCCAGTACGCCAGTACTAAACTAACTGGGTTGTGGAGGTCAGATAGGCAGTCGCTCCACATAAAATACTGGTATTCAGTTGCATCCGGTTAGACTGGTAGCCGACCCCAAAATAGTTGGGAAAAGGCTAGGCAGATGATGGGAAGTCGGTTAAAAAAACAGAATTAAGGCCAGGTTAAAAACATCAGGCTCGCTTACCTTACACCAAACCCAAAACATAAATAGCAAAATGTGAAATGGTATATTAAACGCCTCTGCTTACTCTTAACGGGTATACAGGCGTAAAGTTATGTTCAATATCTGAAAGTCATAACCCTAGGTAGTGCTACATCTAAGCAACGCTCCACATTCTTGAGAAATGAATAAATTCTAACAGACAGGATATTTTCTGCATTGGAATTTAATAATATGATACTTTATATCCTTATGTTGATCGTAGAGTGAGTTTTTTGCTGATGTCTGCTGCAGGTGGCCTATCAATCTTATGAGTTTATAGAAAAATGGTTACGTATTATAATACCTAAGTTTATTTAAACTATTTTCGATATAACTACAGTCCAAAAAACCGGTCGGTCGGTTTAAAATACCGTTTTTTTTGTCACCTAGCGTTCCATCATCTAGATACCACACGTTAAATTTTGAA
Source organism: Eurois occulta (assembly GCA_950022335.1). NCBI lineage: Eukaryota > Metazoa > Arthropoda > Insecta > Lepidoptera > Noctuidae > Eurois > Eurois occulta. Next base: position 7,153,673 of record OX465506.1, read on the forward strand.
TTTAGTAGTTGAATTACGGGATGAATAGCCAAACTGAAAATGACAGGCCCGAGAGGGTCACCTTGTTGGCAACCAGCAGCAGATTCTAAAACGTTGTCCTTGTAGAGTAATTTTGAAGGGTGTCTATAACATTGCCACATAAAACCATAAATTTCGGGTAATACTTTTTTGACTTCAGCCAACAAAGTTCACGGAGTTTTCTTGAAGTCGGTTTTTTTTCGCAGAAAGTTTTTTATTTTAACCTGTTTAGTTGAAGACTACACAAATTCTTGTCACGAAACAACTTTTTACACTGTAACTAGAAGTTAGTAACAAACCATCATCTCGTCAACATAGCCCATGAAGAAAAAAATACGTATTAAAAGAAAAAAAAACAAGTTACTGAACCGATTTTGATGAAATTGCTATGGGACCAATCAGGCAATATACCCTTTGATATAAAAAAAAGATTTTTTCAAATCGGTTCTTGAGGTAGAAAAGTTTTTAATGAAACTGCACCTTTGATGAAAATATCTTTACAAATGAAATTCAACAGAAAACTGGCTTAGGTGATACCTGGAAAACGCCATCCTTACTTTTCATCTGTCAAATTGATAACTATCCTTAAGTGAAAAGACTTGAGCACACCTAGCATTATAAAAGACTAGATTTAGCCCACGGTGTCACCTGCATGGTCTAGCTTTTTGCCAAACATTGAAATCTGTCAAAAGATAACGGAAGCAGAAATTACTTTCTTTCCTTCTTCAATTAACTTTCAGAGATTCCAGATGGAAGAACTTAATAAAACTTCGTCCGACCTAAGAATCGAACCCAGGACCGCATGCTCAACAGTAGGACTCGTGACCACAAGAGAGAGAGAGAGAAAATGAAAGAGCCAGATAGTTATCATCTGCCGAGCCTTTTCCCAACTACATAATTATATTAGGGTCGGCTTCCAGCAAACATGAAGGGGCCCGCAAGGGCCGATGCCAGGGCTGCGAGACTGTTCGAAAGCGATACCGCGGCCCTGGAACATAAAGGGCAAAAGTAGGAATATGGATGGTTTTTAGTCAGTAAAAGTCTGACACTCCCTTCCGCTCCGCCCAGAGCGGGAGGACTCATTTGATGATTTCCCATACGAAAAAAAGGGTCGGCTTCCAGTCTAACGGGATACAGCTAAATACCAGTATTTTACATGCAGCGACTGCCTATTTGACCTCCTGTAATGGATTGTCACCCATCCAGGGACCATCCTTAGCAACAGACCGACCCGTGTTTCTGTTATTATTACAGTCCCAGTCCCGTATTATTTTTTTAATTACGCCAGCTCAGTACGGATTGTCTGATTAGGATTACAAATAAAAACGAAAGACAGTCGTTGTTGCGTATTTGTTTTACAAATTGAGACAAAAGATGTTTTCTTACTGAGTGCTGAGGGACGATTTGTAAAGTGAGGTCGGTGTTAGAACTGCTACCAGTTGTGAAATGTGAGTGTTGATTAAAATTCTGAACAAGGCTGATTGAAAAATTGTACAAAATGTTAATACATACAAGGATAAAAATACTTTAATAGACGACCCCAAATAGAATGGGACAAGGGCTGGATTATAATGATAAAACTTCAACACTGAAACGCAACTTCGTTTTAAGCTTTGACGGTTTAAAACTAAACTTATACTTAGGGGATATCTTCCGTGATTGTTCATGATTTTGAAAGGACAGACGGAAGATATCCCGTAAGTGACAGTTTAAGTTTAGAAACACAAGTCATCATCTGCCTAGCTTTTTCCCAACTATGTTGGGGTCGGCTTCCAGTCTAACCGGATGCAGCTGAATACCAGTATTTTACATGGAGCGACTGCCTAACTGACCTCCACAACCCATTGCAGTTAGTGCTAGGTAATATGATACCCCTTGGTAAGGATAATTGTCAGACTTCTGGGCCACTGACTACCTGTAACGACTGTCAAAGATCTACAAATTACAGCCGGGACCAACGGCTTAAAGTAGTGGGTGGTCACCCATCCACGGACCAACCTAGATAAGCACGGCTTAACCTAAAGGTCGACCCAAGCGTTTAGAAACACAACTGTTTAACAATATTGCTAATTATATGGTTACAATGGCGGTCTTACCTTTGGATGGACTGTACCTACGACCATAAAATATAAAAGGGTCAGTGGTGAACTGCGAATGCTACACAAACATTGAATTAGCCACTATTGATAGTGTCTGGTTGATGGCTATAGGCTCGCCCCCTATTAGATGGAACTTAAACATAACTGGCGTAATGTGGGTGTACTATTAGGTACACCTCTGCCTAACCCTTCGAGAATTACAGGCGTGATGTTTTATGTATTAGAAGGTAATCTGCATGCCATTCAGAAATGCCTAAGTAAATCCCAATAACTAATTCTCCGACATCATCCGGGAATCAAACACAGAACCCCAGGCTCAGCTGTCGTGTTTGCAATCCCTTGAGCCTAGCAAACTTAATTTCAAACAAAATCTTCATTCAAAGAAAAAGTTATATTAAACAAGTGACTTTTCCTAAGCGGAGAGCTTTGGAGAAGCCACTCGTATTATTATCACTTAATTTAAATTACGTCCCCACACTATCGTATTTTCTCAACTAACTTGTAACAGCCCCTATTTCTTGTACACTGTCGTTCCAGCATTTATATTAACGCCACAAATAAAGCGGGAGTGGGCAGTGTATATCTGTAGCACAAATTAAGATGGAGAGTGTTGTCAGTTGGTGATCTTAGGAGCTTATCCTTATTGCTTCGCGTTTATGGTCTGTGCTACACTGAGAGCTATGATAGTTAAGGGGCTATCTCCACGAGCGAGAAAATCGCGACGGATCCGCGCTTCTATCGTCGGGTCGTCTCCACGAACGAACGATTATTCCGCCAGCGTATCGTCGCGACTGGTAACGGAATCGCCGCGTGCCCGCGACGACTCGTAACGGAATCGCCGTGTTTCCGCAACGAGGCGTTGTGCAATAGTTTTGTTGAAAGAGTTCGCCCGCCGCGCGCTCGCTGCGAGAGCGCCACGTTCTGCGGCGAGCGCGCGGCGATACGACGACGTTACGCGCGCACATTGCCACTCGTCGCATCGCCGCGATAACATCGCCATGTGGAGACGCGTTCATAGAGAGTGTATAGAAATACGTGGCACAACGATATTATCGCCGCGATTCTCTCGCTCGTGGAGACAGCCCCTAAGTATAGCTCATAGCTTGACGCCCTGTCATGCACCGAGGTCATGCATGACGTGTCGCATACTCAAGGAGTCCCCGCAGACTGTAGACTTTCAATCGGTCAAAATCAAAATATTTTATTTCACATAGGCCTAGATGGGCACTTATAAAACGTCGAGAAAAAGGTGCACGGTTCGGGTGGGTCGTTTCCTATGGAGAAGATAAAAGAAGATGAAAGATGGTACGGATGGTATGGTGATGGTGATGGATGGTGGTGGTGGTATGGTGCTGATGGTATGGATGGTGGATGGTGGTGGTGGTGATGGATGAGGATGGTGATGGTGATGGTGGTGATGGTAGTGGTGGGTTGGTACGGTGGTGGTGGGTTGGTATGGTGGTGGTGGTGGTGGTGGTGGATGGTGGTGATGGTGATGGTGGTGATGGAAGATGGTTTTCTTGGTCGATAGTTTAGCCGGGTGGGCTGCCAGCACACACATTTTTTTTCTTAATGCGGAGTTCTTCCAAATAGGACCTCCGTCATGGGGAGAGCAGAGGGGTCTGTCAGACTAGTACTGCCTAAAACCACACCGGTGTTCCCACGCACACTTTTTTTTTAAATTCTTTGTGGGCGTTCAGAATTGTGTACTGAAAACGTGGTAACAGTTTTAGCGTTGGTGTCCCTTCCTTCTACTAAAGAGAAGCACGGAAAAATCCAGATTGTTGAATACAATATATATTATGAGGAAAGGAAAATTGATACTTTGTTTAAATGAAGACAAACAACAGAAAACTCCTATCACCTCAGGGTACGATTTTATAGCTTTATCCTTATGGCTGTAGGCGTGTTTACACGGGTAGCATATATTTTTATTTGAAAACTAACTGACGCCCGCGACCGCGACCGTTTGCGTGAAAATATTGTTATAAAAATATACTTAACTTCCTTATTTGTATCGGATTTTGTTAACAATTTCAAGGCTTTGTTGGACGGAACCCTAATCCTTTTTCTGTAATAAAAGTAGCCTAAATTACTCCTTATAACATTAGCTAGTAAAACTCAAAGCAAGCCCGTAATAGTCCCGTCAAAATTGGTCCAGCCATTTCGGAGATTAGTCGGAACAAACAGACAGACAGACAAAAAAATTAGAAATATAGATTTTGTTTTTTATAAGCACCCTATATACTTTCATATGCATTCAGTAAAAAACTGTTATTTTGAAATTACAAACAGATACTTCAATTTTATTTATTTGTATAGAAGATTTGGTTTCGGTAGAGATTTGAAGAAAGAAGAGTGTTATATCTGTCACAGTCTCTCAAACTTAACGAACTGTTTTGATATCAAGGAAGAGATGGGAACAAATCTTACCCTGATATCTATAATAAACAACAAACAATATTAATTTGTTTAAAACTTAAACCTATTTGCAATTATTGTACCTTAACCCTTAATTAGATGCGCCTAAAAAGTTACGTAAACAGTCACGTGGGGTGTGTGACACCCTGATCTTAAAAATCAAATACGAAATATTGACAAACTCACGATTATGCTCGATATTTGATCATAAAGGACACGTTTTGACGTGACAACGTCTTAAATTAGGTTGCGGCTGGGAGTCACTTATGAAAAAGTGTAACGCTCGGTAACGTTACGATGAGTCACCGAACGAGAGAGAGGCCCGCCGAATGCCTTGCGTCTCTCTCCCACTCAACTATGATCGGTAATTAGTTAAGTTTAAGTTTACATTTACAGTCAGCGGCCAGAAATCCACTTACACCGCAATTACCATTATCGCCTGCGCTATACGAGCTGCGGCGCCTATACACACAAACGCATATTTATCCGTGTGAGTGATGTTCCAACGCCAACAAATTAACATGTCGTGTAGCATCGCGCTACGAGTAGTTAGTTACAGATGTGGTCAATGCTAGACAAGGATAACAATATCAGTAACTTGTTTTTTTATCGCAGTCTGATTATTTTTTTCATAGTAATGCAAACTTTCAACTAGTGAATATAAGTTAACATTAGCTAGATCGGTAACGAGGCTGCACTCGCTAATGTGATCCGGATAGATGTGAGTTCGAATCCTAGTTGGGCCTATAATATTATTATTTGTGTTTTAGTAATTTATTTTAGTAAATTACTTTGAACAAATAGATATTACATTATAGGTAATTTATTATTATAATATGATAATAAATGAAACAAATTTTGATATGGTAATATTGTAATATTTTTTATACAAAAGAAATCCTTTACTTAGTTATGTTATTATTATAGTATTGAATGTTAAAAAACACATTTTAGGTTACATATAGATATTATGAAAATTCTGATATCATTTAAGAGGTTATAGCTTAATTATTCATTTTCTCAATGAAAAGAGGATTGAAACTTAACCTCAATATTACAATAATATAAATACTAATTTGTTAAAGTTACGGCCACTATGTCCCCTGACACAAAATTACCCCTATCTATGATTTTTAATATTTCGTGTGACCTCCGTTAGCCTCGATACAGCTAATGAGACGTCGACGCATAGACGCCACAATATTTGCACAGATATTTGTGCCGCGCAAACTATCCCATAACTGCATGCAATGGGATTTGAGTAGCTCAGGGCATCTCTCGTCCCGAGCTTCCCATCTTTGCACCATTAAACCCCATATATTTTCTATGGGGTTTAAGTCAGGGGACCGAGCTGGCCAAGGAATAACTTTAATTTCAGGATGATTGCTAAACCATTCGCGAACAATGCTGGCACGGTGTATAGGACAATTGTCTTGAACAAAACTTATCTCGTTTAAGTCTTCTGCGGGGTAGACATTACGCACCGTAGGCAACATTATATCGTTCAACACTTCCACATAGTTGACACTGTTGGCTCGCGTCGATATATAACTTAATTCACCGGGCCCTTGAGCACTCATCCACCCCCACATATTCACACTGATTCTGCCTGACTCCGTATTTGGTCTGACATTGCCTTCAGACCAACGCGTGTTATTTTTACGCCACAAATGCAGCCTTCCTTTTTGGCACGATTTAAAAGATTTTTCGTCGGTGAATATTGTCGTCTCCCAATCAAAGTCCAAATATTCCCGGGCAAAACTTAACCTCGCCTCTTTATGCCGTTGCGTTAAAAACGGTTTTTTAGCTGGCGTTCGGTGATGAAGACCTTCGGCATGGAGTATGCGGCGAACGGTGCGTACTGATGTGCCGAACTCATCGGCAAAACGCCTTGTTGGGATGAAACCATTCGTCTCATATTCAGCTACCATATAGCGTCGCTGAGGCTGGCTAATAAGAGGTGGTCTTCCGCTCCTCTCACGACTCTTCAGGCTACCTTCTTCCTCAAATCTCTTCACCCAACGACTAACAGTCTCTCTCTAAAAAAAAAAAAACTATATTACACACTTGCAACAAGCGATTTATCTACCATTATATTTTGTAGGTATCATCACATAAAATTAAAAAAATAAACTTACACATAAGCCGGTTTCATTCGATATTTGAGATATATTAAGGCCATTCGAATATAGGGCCACAATATTTGCCTTGGCTTCAATACTTATATTAGCCTGCATATTGAATTCAGAAGAATACTAAAATAGCAACAACAAGATAACACAAACGCTCGTAACTATGTTCACCAACCAACGACAGCGAATAGTGGTATAATTTATGTAAACTAGTAAAGTAGTTAAAATATGAGGGTAGATTTACAAAGTGAAATTATCACTTTGTTTCAAACTACCCTCATATTTTAATAACGACGCTAAGATTGAAAATAATTGTAAAACGAAAGAATCTTCGTTTAGTTGTGGAATATTTAACATATTTGTTAGCAACTCAGCATTCTTATTTCACATGTAATACTTAAAAAATATTTTTCATGTTTGATGTGAGACTCGAACCTGAACGTTCGCCATGCGAGGCACAGTGCTAACCACTTTAGCCACCGTAACGCTTACTTAACTAATTGAAATTTGTAATAACAATTATAAGCGGGCAACAAGTTGCCAATGTGTGTGTAGTATTGTCAAACGTTCTTAAAGAAGAAGGTCATAAGTACAACTAATATGCCTATGCCATAGTTTTGTTAGATTGTAAGTCGACTTCTGGCTGTAATAGTACAATGTTTTAGTAAACAAAATATATTTCTATAGTTAAAATTTGTGCAATTCTTATTTTCATTCAATTCCTTGTTCCTATTGTGCAATTTAATTATATTCATATCAATAAATATTCTACCGAGAAAAAGACGTTGTCACGTAAAATCTTCGCCCGTAAAACCGACTTTACAGGCAACCATTTTTTTTTTATGAAGCTAACGGGAACTTCAGCGCTCAAAATTCAGAATTTAAAAAGTTCTAAGCCTTTAAGGATGCGCTTGGGTGTGTAAGACCCAACGCGACAAGTAATTACTTCAACCAGTGTTATGCAATAGACAAGAATTTGAACGAAATAAGACCCATCAAAGAATGCAAAGCTAAGAATTCTAACTTTTGACAGTTCTAACTTCAACCAATTGCTAAACTACAGAATAATAAAAAAAATGTATCTTTAGTTATTACTTTTACTCAAGTAATATTACTTTGACTTGTTTATAAATACGGGTTTTACAGTCGGTTTATTTGATATTGAGAATATGTTAAACCCTTTCTTAATAAATTCTTGCATATCTCATAAATTCTTGCATGTCGCATAAATTCTTGCATATCGCATAAATTCTTGCAAATCGCATAAATTTTTGCATGTCGCATAAATTCTTGCATGTCGCATAAATTCTTGCATATCGCATAAATTCTTGCATATCGCATAAATTCTTGCATATCGCATAAATTCTTGCATATCTTATAAATTCTTGCATGTCGCATAAATTCTTGCATATCGCAAACATTCTTGCATATCGTAAAAATTCTTGCATGTCGCATAAATTCTTGCATATCGCATACATTCTTGCATATCGTATAAATTCTTGCATATCGCATAAATGCTTGCATATCGCATAAATTTTTGCATGTCGCATAAATTCTTGCATGACGCATAAATTCTTGCATGTCGCATAAATTTTTGCATATCGCATAAATTCTTGCATATCGCATAAATTCTTGCATATCGCATAAATTCTTGCATCCCAAGTATCCTAACTAATATTATAAATGCGAAAGTAAGTTTGTTTGTTTGTTACCTTTTCACGCCTTAACCCCTTTTTTTTTTTTTTTTTTGGAGGGTGGGAAATCATCAAATGACTCCTCCCGCTCTGGGCGGAGCGGAAGGGAGTGTCAGACTATTACTGACTAAAAACCACCCATGTTCCTTCATTGGCCCTTTATGTTCCAGGGCCGCGGTATCTCTTTCGAACAGTCCCGCAGCCCTGGCAGGCACCGGCCCTTGCGGGCCCCTCCCGTTTGCTGACAACTCTTTGAGGCGCGCGTGGAACACGAACGCGCCGTCGACACGGCCTGCCCGTCGTCATACGACGGACGGACGGCGAGCTAGCCCATTACTCGCCGTCCACAGGCCCGCGCCTACGGTGGCCGAGAGCCATCACGGCGTGACGCCTTAACCCCTGAACCGATCATTCTGAAATTTTATACAGAAACGGACATATCGGGTATCTTTCATCTCGAAAGAAAGTACTGTTCCCGAGGAAAACAACAACAACGTTCTTATGATAATAGATGGCGCCACGTGTCTTTCGAGTCATGATTGAATTTGTTATTTTAGTTAGGATTGTGAACTCGAATTGATTGTCAAATTTTAAATTAACGCGAGCGGATCCGTGGGCAAAAGCTAGTTCACAGTAATTCATGGAAAAGAAGTGAATCACACAAAATAAACACATACGTCATTCTAATTATATGTCATTCCCCATCCATGATAATATATGGCTCATGTAAAAATGATAACCTGATGCGATAATTGATAGCGTCGCGACGCCCACGCAGTGTGCACACCGCCTTATCTGCGAGAGTGAATGAAATGTGGTAAGCGTGAGCGGCTGTCCAGGAGGGAAGGGTTCTGTTAACTTTTGTGGAGTTCCGTTGAAAGTTTAGAGTTTCAATAATTTAGGCAGTTTTCTAGGATTTTTTCAGTTTCAGCTTGGCCCATCTGGATTTATGTCTAGTTAATAACAATAGCTTCGTCTTCTCAGATTTCAAAATAATTGACGAAATGTAGGTGTACTACAGAAGGGTTCAAATATGCCTAACCATTTGAGAATTACTGGCGTGATGTTTTGTTGTGTGAGTTGCGTTTAATCGCTAGATAAAAATGAACGGTGCAAGTGATTACATTTCACTTTGAAAGCTTTTATAAACTTGTTATCTTCAATCAGATACTAGAGGTTCTTCCGGTATTCTGCATAATCAGCCTATAATATTCCCATAGCTGGGACACAGGTCGTCTCAGCGAGAGGCTATGGACCGTAATCCAACGCGTGGCGGGTTGGTAGTTACTAAACCAGATGGCCAAAACGTGCCCCCAAGTGTATAAAATATAAGTATTACAAATCTATACATCTATTCATCATATATTACAAACAGACACTTCAATTTCATTTATTAATTGAAGTGTCTGTTTGTAATATATCAGCTTTTTACTGAATGCATATTAAAATATATACGGCACTTTTTTTAACAAAAACATTTTTTTTTTCAGTTTTTGTCTGTATGTCTGTCGGTCTGTCTGTGTGTTTGTTCCGGTTAATCTCTGAAACGGCTGGACCGATTATGACAGGACTTTTACTAACATAGCTGATGTTAAGTATAAGGTCTAATATAGGCTACTCGTATATCGAAAAATAATCAGGGTTTCGTGCAAAACAATAAAATCCCTTGAAATTGGTTCAAAACAAAAATCGATTAAAAAAGGGAAATCATATTTTTTATAATAATTTCACGTGAAAATAAGGTAAACCCGGGCAACAATTATAAAAAAAAAAAAGAATTTATGAAAAAAATTAATGTACATACCAGGACATTTTGAAAAGAAGTTTTAACAAAAAGGATTTTTTTTTGTTAATATTATTTCACTTTTGCTTGGATATCTTTGGTTAGACGTACTGAACGTGGTGTTAAAATTTATCCATCTATTTTAATGGGACCTTATACAGTACATTCTGGGGGAAAAGGCTCATACATAGTTTGGCTATCTCCTTTAAACTAATGCCTTTAATTATATCAGTTAAACAAGGGAATATGAAACTGCAAGAGCACGGGTATCACAGAAAATCGGCATCCAAATCATTAAACAAGCACCCTATAGCAACCATCGGTTTTCCACCCCACGTACGGATCCCCAACAATAATGTACGCGCGACCAGAGGTGTTGTGATTTTAGTCGCGTTCGGGATCGCTTGCCGGTGCCAGCGTCCACGTTCAACTGTTGGGATAAATTGTTTTATTGTTTTATCTAATTTATTTAGTTCAGTTCCTCGCGAAGAGAATCGGATTTAATAAGGTAAGTATGTAACTAGAAAATAGCTAGTATAAATGTTATTTATTTCCGTAAGTTAGAGGAGCTCGTGGCTAAATAATAACAGCCGCTCGGGTCGATCTTCAGGTTAAGCCGCGCGTACCTTGGTTGGTCCGTAGATGGGTGACCACCCATTACATACCGACTTTCCTCCGTGCCTCGGAAAGCACGTTAAGCCGTTAGTCCCGGTTGTCATTTGTAGATCTTTGACAGTCGTTAAGGTAGTCAGTGGGCCGAAAGTCTGACAACCAGACTTACCAAGGGGTATCGTATTACCCAGTACTAACCGGGTTGTGTAGGTCAGATAGGCAGTCGCTCCATGTAAAATACTAGTATTCATGCTGCATCCGGTTAGACTGGAAGTCGACCCCAACATAGTTCGGAAAAAGCTAGGCAGATGATGATGGTTTAGAAAACTCTTTTACATACTGATATTGTAAGCTTGTGTCATCCCACAGCTGGGCAAAACCCTCTCCCCATGACTTCCAGTTTTTTCGGATCAGGGCTAATGTGGACTACTAGTCGTTGGTAGTAGCAACGTCGGTCAAACAAATCTAAGCCACAGTTCATTGGGCTAGTGAAATGTGGCTTTACTATTAGATACACCTCTGCCTGACTCTTCGGGTGTTACAGGTTTGATGTTACGACTTCCGATGTTATATTAATTAATCTATCGATTTTCAAATGACTTACCGTATTCAATAAGATACTTTTCCCAAAAAACGGAACTGAATAAATTAGCTATAATAATAATAATATCTTGGGACAACCAACACACCGCCATCTGATCCCAAACTAGGCAGAGCCTGTACTATGTCAACCAGACAACTGATAAACAACTTATATATTTCTAAATACATACATGTTATAGATAAATACACACCCAGATACAGAACAAATAATCGTACTCATCGCACAAAGATTTGTCCTGTGTGGGAATCGAACCCACGACCTCCGTCCTAGCAGTCAGGGTCACTAACCACTAGACCAACAGGACAATCGAAGCCGAGCTGAACAAAAGTTAAATGCGAAAGCACTATGGGTACACCTCTACCTAACCCTTCGGGGATAACAGTCGTGATGTTGTATCATTGTTTCTTCTCAGAGTAGTCAGGTCAGAAACACGATCTCAAACAAATGTCATCATCATCATCATATAGACCCCACTAAACTGGCCATAACAAGATGTAGAAGCACACTCTTCCAAAACAATTGCTATAGTATGTCGGTCAAAATCTTTAATAAAATACCCAAACTAATCAGAGAACTACCAATTCATTATTTCAAAAACAAACTGAAGAAATGGCTTTTTAATAATGTATTTTATACAATAAATGAGTTTTTGACGTATAAACCCATTTCTAATAGTTAAGTAGCTTGAGTTCCTATTTTATTTTATTGATGTTATCTAATATAGTTGTTTCTTTTTTCTATTCAAATTTAATTGTCAGAATATTATTGGAAACGGTAATGTTTTATGTTTTTTTTTGTTAAATTTGTAAATAGGTACCTAAATTCAAAATACATTGTACTAGGTATTTTAATTTAATTTTAAGTTTGCATGCTGAAGGAAGTAAGCGAAATATGTGAAACCTTTTTATTTGTAAGACCATGTAACCACCATATTTCATGCAAATAAAGAACCATGAATCTTGAATCTTGAATATCAGCCCGGAATCACCCACTGCTGAGTATAGGCCTCCCCTTTCTTCTGCCACACTTCCCGGCTCTGTGCGTCCCTTATCCAGGTGTTTCCTGCGACTTTGACGATATCGTCAACCCAACGAGCCCTAGGAAATGTATGTACCTAAAAATAATTTTGACATATCAAAAATCAAAATCAAATCAAATTTATTTATTTTAGGACAGCTAGATCCAACGGTTAGTAATACAAGACTTAGAAACTATTGTTAGTACTTAAATTAGACAGGACAATGCTCAACATAATAATAATCTAAATTACATAAAAATACATTAGAATGTAATGTATTTTTATGTAATTAAGCACAAAAATACACAAAAATTTACACAAAAATACATAAAAATGCACAGAATTACCCCCGTGCTGAGACACCCCGCCCCGTCAAGATAACCTATAGGGAGATACCTCCCTAACAGTCACCAGACGAACGAAATGCCTCAACACAGGAGCACGTAAGTCTTCTGCTACAGTTTTCAGGATGCTGTTGTGACTCCCCCGCACCCTTCTCATGACTGACACGACTTTCTTCCTAATGACGGCTTGAAAATCATATCATATCATATCTGCCGCATGAATATTTTAAGTGATTGAAAGTGGACGAAGTGCAAGGTACGTAGGCAGGAGTTCTGTGGTTTCTGCCTACCCCCATGCGAAAAAGGCGTGAGTCTATGCATGTATTTATGTATATTAGAGGAAGTACGAATGGCATCGGTGACGGAAAAGTCCTGTGAAAATCGGTTAAAAAAGTAAGAGCCATTACATGCGGCCTGAGGAAAATCAGCGGGATCGGCGGGATGAGGAAAATGTCGTGAGGAAAGTTTTGAGTATTAATGTGAATATAAAAAGTAGAAGAAGACTAATGATACAATGCATTGACTGTATAAAAGATGATATGGGCAGAAAGGAGGTGTCTGATGAGATGACGAATAGCAGAGACGTATTAAAAAGGAAGACATGCTGCGCCGACTCTTTTTAAACTGGGTAGAGAATTATGAAGTTGATAGAAAATATGTTTTTCAAAAAATCAAAATCAAAATATTTTATTTCACATGGGCCTACATGGGCACTTATAAAACGTCAGCAAAAAGGTGCACGGTTCGGCTTGGTCGTTTCCTATGGAGAAAAACCGGCAAGAAACTCCATGGTTACTCTTTTAAAATGATTAGATTTTACAATATTATCATGTTACAGCATTAGTACTTAAGTATGGGGGGACAGCATAGGCCCGACAATAAGTCGTTGCTTATTAAACAAAAAACGGAAAACAAGATAAGAGGTTAACAAAATTTAACACACATCTAGGAATCTACAAGGCCTACACTGTTCACACATTCACAAACAATCGTTAAGTATTGGGCTGCCTCGTTAGTGGAGTGACCGCTAGCGTGACTGCTGAGCATGAGGTCCTGGGCTCGATTCCCGGGTCGGGCAAATTGTTATCGGGTTTTTCCATGAGGAATTCCTCGGTAGCAACCACGGAGTCAGGATTTGTGTGTGTTGATGGCAATATGCTCGCCCTCTATTACATGGGACTTTAACATAACTGGCGAAATGTAGGTGTACTATTATTTTATAAGTACACCTCTGCCTAACAGTCCGGGGCGTATATAGGGTGTAACAAGACCCATAACGAAGCCATCAACCAAGCATTATGTAAAAATTATTGCTGGGACACTGACTTTTTTTTTGGTGTGAAATATCACGTTTTACGTTAGGACTCAATGTAACGCACTCAAAACATGTGCTGATCGATGGATTAAATAGTACGGGGGTCGAGAAGGTGTTTACAGTAAAAAAAAAATCGTTAAAAACATGTACTTATTGAAAAAAAAAGTTGTGAAAAAGTGGGAACTTTGCCTTTGTTTAACTAGAAGGTTCCCAGGTATAGTCTAGAACAAAAAAAATACCGCAATACCTTTCGCCATCGTTAAGAGTTTTGTTACAGCCTTTATAGTCTCTGCCTACACTATAAGGCAAAGTAATATTTTCTTACCATTTCACATCTGACATTCTATTCAAACGTATCCCACGGCTTCTATTTTGGTCCATTCCGAAAGAAATATGAGATTTGTACTGTAGGATTTTAATTTATTTATTCATACTCACATTTATTACAATTTAACAAAGAATGGATTTCCTGAAACATCTATTTTATTTTTATTCATGAAACATTTTCAGATAGCGACTACTTTTTACAGACATATTCATTTTCCATTCATTATATTTAGGGTTCCGTAACTCAGTCAGCAAAAATGGAATACTTATAGGATCAATTTGTTGTCCGACTGCCATGACTCTTTTCCCCAGGAATGCGTGGACGTATCAAGCTGAATATAATATCAAATAATCAGGTCCGCTACCCCTTGGAGCAGTAAAAAAATCTCAAGATCCAACTTGTAAGTTAACTTGATCAAAAGATATGACCGTATTTGTCGCATATTTAGCGATTTCACAAGGGAATCAAAATCTAAAGGGTACTTCCCGTTGACCTAAAATCATGAACTTTGGCAAGAAGCAATGTCTTATAGAACATGTAAAGAGAAAGATCTGAAACCCGTTTTGTAGTTTAATAACAAAATACCTACAAGTTTAAACGGAACCCTCGGTGCGCGAGTCCAACTCGCACTTGGCACAGTTTTTTTTCTGCCTTTTGTTCTAAAAGTGGTAATGGCCGTATATCTATCCAATTTCAAAAGATAAGGTCGGCAAATCAACAGTACCTATTTGATGGACGCTTGGGCGGGAAAGTCACTACCTACTTTTCAGGTAGGCACATTTAATTCGGCAGTATTTGCCGAAGCCGACGGGTCATTTTCGGCTCGTGCCGAACGGCAAACTATGATTGGGATCAGACCATTGCTTAAACATCGGGTAGTTTTGGCTCAATTCAAACTAAGCTGAGTGGCTTACCCCGAACATAGGTATGTCCACATTTATATTCGATTAGCTTATGCCCGCGGATTCGCCCGTGTGGATTTCGGTAATCATCCCACGAGATACCGGTATAAAAAATCCTATGTAATAATCCAGGTTACAACCTATCTGTATGCCAAGTTTCATCCAAATCCATTAAGTAGTTTTTGCGTGAAAGAGTAATAAACATTCATCCATCCATCCATCCTCACAAACTTTCACATTTACGAGTATTATATTAGTAGGATTTTGCCGCCCGGCTGTGATGAATCTGACCAAGCCGAAGTCGTAATATGTATATGTATAGCACTACTCCAGTGGCGAAGGGTGAAAATTGAGTCAGGGGAAGCCGAAGGAAAAAATGAGAATGGGTATATGTTTTTTCTTTCTTTTTTTTCTTATGTTTATTTGGACCTCATTTTCGTTAAATCAGTGTCCTCGAAAACCATGAAAATTATAACCCTGAAAAAAAAAACAAAAAAAAGAAATGATTGGCCATTTGTCATTAATTTTTTTTTTAATTTTTTGGTTGGACAACACTAACATAGCATATAAGCTCAATCTGTTACTAACTACTAACAACTTATGTACTGATGTAGGTCTGAAATAAAAATATATTTATTTTTTATTTCTACCTTTCATTTTGACCTAGTTTTCGTTATCAGTGACCTTGAAAACCATGAAAATGACATCCATGACGAAAAAACCGAATATTTTCGTCGGCGCCATCTTGGATTTTCAATTTGACCACATTTGAAAATATCACCCACGCAGAAAAAACCGAAAAGTCAGCGTCATCATGGTTTTTCATTTTTTTTTTTATTTTTTTTTTATTATATTAGGTCTACCAACAATTGTTCACACTGGATACAGCGACATGATTCATTCTTAAAAATAAATTATAGCGCAACAATTACTTATAGGTAAACACCACATGCACTAAACAATAAACTCAGAAAATAAGCTAACTTAGTAAGCTAAGCGGCAATATTCAATTAGATAAAATTAAAATTGGAAATAGTGAATAACAGAATTATGACAAAATTGATTAAAAATAAATTTGATTATTCTTTTACAATGAAAACATTGATACTTAGATAAAATAAAATAAAAATTACATTACATTGGTGAATTGATAAAATTGATTAAGTATAAATAAAGATTGACACAAAATTTAAATTCATTGAATAAAATTGATAAATTTTTAAACATAAAAGAGAAAAAAAAAAATAATAACAGTGGTAAAATTGACACAATGAAATAATTAATTATGGTATAAATTGACACAATAAAAAAAATGTATATTATGATTAGGGGTTGTTTGGTAAACGATTAAGAATGGATTTTTGTTTAGCAAGAGAGTCAAAGTGGAGATCAATAACATCACTGTAAGCATTCTTGCAACAGGCGAGTTAGCTCCCAAAACTGTTCTTCTAAATGGCGTACAAAGAGGTGTGATGGCATTACGCGGGATTCTAGATGGTGCACGAAAACTGAAAAGGGCAAGTAAGCTGGGACTGTCTATTTTATGTTTAAAAATGTTGTAGGCAAACAATGCGTCCATTAGGTGTCTACGTCTGTCTAGTGAGGTCATGTTAAAATGCTCCAGTCTTTTATTGTAAGAAAGTATTTTTTTGGCGATACCATTGGAAAATGCGAGGTGCCAAGCGAAGCGTTTCTGGACACGCTCAAGTCGCAATGAATGTGTGGCGTAGTGAGGACGCCAAACTACACTATTATATTCTAGAATGCTACGAATTAGACTGTTATACAGCAGTATTTTGGTTCTGTTGTGACGAAAGGTTTTACAATTTCTTAGGACGAACCCTAACATTTTCGAAGCTCTTTTTATAATATTATCGAAGTGTGGTGTGAAAGTTAACTTCTTGTCAAACAGTACACCGAGGTCCTTTATTGTTTCAACTTCCTTAATTTCAACTCCGGATATGTGGTAACTACTGCGAATTGGGATGTTCCTTCTGGTGAATTTAACATGGTAACATTTTTTGGGATTTAGTTCCATTTTGTTACTAATGCACCATTGAACGAGACGATTGAGGTCACTCTGAAGTTGTAATGGATCATCTTCAGACTTAGTAATTCTCATAAACTTTAAATCGTCAGCGTATATATAAAAATCAGAGTGCAGAAAACACTGTGGAATATCGTTTATAAAATAAATAAATAAAATTGGCCCTAAGTGCGAGCCCTGGGGAACACCGGAAGAAACGCATTGCAGGGTTGACTGATAACCGTTAACTACAACAAAGAAAAATCTTTCCGTTAAGTACGAACCTAGCCAATCCAAAAAGGATCCAGAGATGCCATAGGCGCGCAACTTAGTCATTAAGATTTTGTGGGATACTTTGTCAAACGCTTTGCTGAAATCCGTATAAATAACGTCCGCTTGATAGCCTGCATCAATAGCCTTTATAGTATGTTCTGTAAAAGGGACTAGATTTGTACTAGTGGAACGAGTCTTAACAAATCCGTGCTGATGGTCGCTTAAAAACAACTTTAAATGATCCTGAATATATGGGCATATCAGTGATTCGAATACCTTGGCAAACGTAGATAATATTGAGATTGGTCTGTAATTGGTTACAACGTCTCTGTCATCCGATTTGTGAACTGGAACCACTTTTGCGATTTTCCACTTAGAAGGAAATATACCAGACGTCAATGATTTGTTATAAATCAACATAAGCGGGTAAACCAGCTCAGATGAACATGAAATAATGAATACTGGAGGTATTCCATCTGGCCCAGCCCCTTTTTTTGGATCTAGGCTTTTCAGTTTTTTGTGGAGAGATTCACAAGAAATAACGGGAGTAGTTAGACACAAACTGTTGTTTTCTAAAAATTGCATGAATTCGGAGTTGTATTCAATACCACTACTATCATCTGGGCTGTAAACAGACGAGAAATAACCTGCAAAGAGGTCACATACTTTTGACCCGTCAGAAGTAGCAGTAGTTCCATCGTTCATGGTTAAGGGGTAAGCACTTGAGCCTCCTCGTTTAGCTTTTAGATAAGTCCAGAGTAACTTAGGGTTAGATGCCAATCCGTCTTCTAAATGTTTTATGTAATCCTTGTAACAAGTAGACGCGAGATTTTCACATCGTTTACTAATTAGTTTGAGCTCTATTGCATCTAATGGATTCCTATACTTCTTAAAACGCTTTCGAATCTTATTCTTTTCATTCAATATTTTAATCAATTTACGACTAAACCATGGCGGGTATTTTCGATTTTTAGGTTTACGTAATGGCAAAAGTTGTTGTATTGCAGCACCAAGAGTATCGTAGAATACCTCCAGCATCTCATTAACATCACTTTGTTCACTGAATAGTGAATTCCAGTCCAACTCTTTTAAGAAGTTACGAATTTTATGATAATCCGCCCTATGGAAGTCAGGAGTAGCCTTTGCTATGTTGTAGGGGAGACTTGCTACCCTGTCATATGAAATAACAATGTCTAGAGGGGGATGCTGTTGATCCACATTACTTAAAGGATACATGCTTTCATTTACAGAACATAGTGGTATTGTTGAGAGCACAAGATCCAATATACGACCAGTGGAATTCGTAATTAAGTTACATTGTTTCAACGTGTTAACAGACGTAAAATCCATCAAAAGTTCATTGATACTGTTTAGTCCAACGCTATTCCCGGTCTCACCCATACATTTCCAATCGATGCCACTCAAGTTAAAATCACCCACGAGACAAACGTCACAGTCAGTTATCTGTTCAAAGACCGCACTACAAGAATCCACAAAATGCTCCAAAGTACAATGACGCACTGGCGGAGGTAAGTATACTGCGCAAAGAGCTATTCGTTCGTGTCCAAGGTAGCTCTACTGAAACCCAGAGATCTTCGCAATTACTTTCCCAGTGTTTTACGCGCTTGGACTTGATGCTCTTCTTAACAGCTATCAGAACTCCTCCGCCCTCTTTTTTTCCGCCAGCTAAAGTACTTTCCCTGTCCCTTCTATAGACTACGTACCTGTCGTCGAACAGCTCGTTGCTCAGAACAGAACTATTCAGCCAAGTCTCTGACAATATAATTACATCAAAGTCGTTACAACATAAATTCCGAAAGAAAACATGGGTCTTTGTTCGTAGGCCACGACTATTTTGGTAATATATTTTTAAGCCATTGAATTTTGTTTTTAAGTTATTCTATATAGCATGCATAAGATCAATAAGAAAAAAAGTTTACAACATTACACAATCTTATTTAGAGTATCCAAATTCTTAATCAGAATATGTCCTTCGCCATCAGCCTTTCTCACAAAAATCCTGCCGTTTCTCACCCACACATACTTGTACCCCTTTTCTTTTGCCTTCAGCCTTGCGGCAGCATGAAGAGATTTATTCGATGATGATAAATGTTCCACAATATAAATCGGGGACTTATTACCCCCAAATCCAAAGTCTGCACTATTAAGCTTACTGTTTTTATTGATTTTGTTGTAATCTATGACGGCAGCAAGTAGCTGATCCCGTATTCTTGGTGAGGCGAGCTGAACCACAACAGACCGAGGACGAGAACTATCGGTTTGGAGCTTAGCTGTACGGGTGCAGTGTAGAACATCGCTATCCTTCAATTCACATTTGACTACAGATCCCAGCTGCTTAACAACGGTGTATAGGTTTTCCTGTTTACTTTCAGGAAAACACTGTATCTCAAGGTTGTTGGATCTGGCTTGTTGCTCCAGGTAATTAAGAAGCTGACACAATTCTAAGTTAGACCCTTTCAATTGGGTATTCTCTTCCTTCAATTCCCTCACAGCATCCTTTTTAAGGCAACATGCTCCGATTGAAAGTCTTCAAATTGCTTAGTATGGAAATTTAGTGATACGCTTAATTCTCTCACCTCTTTCCCTATTGGTTCCAACTCCTTGTTGATAATACCAACAATTGAGTTGTTTAATTGTTGTAACATAGCAGCGAGCTCTCTTTTGATAACGTCTTGCACTATTTCTCGTACATCATCGCTGGTCACTGGGTTATTCTCGGGAGGGGAATTCAGGGCAAGTCTTTTATTACCCCTAGTGGAGGACACATTGCGAGCAGGCGTGCAATCTTTATTCGAAGGGTTAGGAACCAGATTAGTGCTCGAGTTGCACTAATCTGGTTCCTAACCCTCACACATCCATTTACAATATTCATCGGAGACGGCAGGAATGTTCGGTAAAGATATGCAAACAAAGTGATACTTCAAGTTACATTTCATGCAAGTAATAGACTGGTCGTTATCTTTTTTGTTCACACTGGTGCAGCATCCCCATGGCGCTGACGTTGCCATGACGATAAATTCACAACCCGAAGAGCAACAATGTTAAGTATGCTGCAGTTTGTTTACTTTTTGCACGTCGAAGTATTAAAACAATCAATCCAACCTTTTGCCGCCGCTGGAGCGTGCGAGCGTAAGCTCGCGAGAAGAAGGTCGTAAGTCCGCTGCGGCGTCGCTTACGCGTTTTTTATAAACACTCTATTTAAACAGTTAATGACGGTAATTCGTTAGTGAAAATTAACAATTATTGATCATTATTCAACGATCACACAATGTTTCAACTAAATCACTGCACTGTTAGATACTAGGAACTTATTGGATCGGTATTGTCTATAATTCTGATTCACGTACAAACTTTAAACACACAAAATGAATAATTATATGAATAGCACTTTTACTAAGATGTTTACTGTACGGTAGCTACTCACATATGTGTGACACAAGATTACCGGCTTATTTGGCGCCACCTGTTGCTTTATTTGTTGACATAAAAATGTTTTGATTTTTTATTTTTTTTTCACTCCTATGATGTATTAAATGGCTGTAATGTGATATGATACCCACATATGTGTTTGTAATAGACTATTTGACTACAGCAGACACCTAGACACTACGTCTGAGTGCCTTGTTCCCGAAGGGAGCCGGCAGAAATCGGCTTCTTAGGTGCCTTCGGCCCTGCACTACTCAGAAACGCGACGTAGCACATATACAGGGTGTAAACGGACTCTCACGAAGCCGTCAACCAAGCATTCTGTACATCAAACTAAGTAACCCTACGCAAAAATTATTGCTGGGAAACGACTTTTTTTTTGGGGTGAAAAATCACGTTCTACGGTAAAACTCAATGTAGCACAATCAAACATTGTGCTGATGGATGCTTTAAATAGTAAACGGGTCATGGAGATAAGTCAAGTAAAGTTATTACCTTACAAACGTGTAATAAAAAAAAAACTTGAGAATAACTTGGAACTTTGACCCCAATATCTCCGTAACTACAAGGATCCCAGGTCCAGAATAAAAAAAATATCGCAATGACAGGGAGAACAAGTGCATTTCGGCTTCGTTAAGGGTATTGTTACACACTTTATGCGCTGCAGAAAGATTATTAGTTAAATATATACTATGTTAATTGCTACATACAGGTTGCAGGGGACACCGACGCGAAAACGGTTACCACGTATTTTATTTTATGTATTCATTTGTTAACACAGGTACAGTAAATAGATGTTATAAAAAATTACAAGCGTGCTATGTTATACCCGCAGGCATATCAGTACATCAATCTGAGCCATACATTTAAAAAATCAGCTGTTCCATACATTTTGACCTTGTAGGTATTGCACTTTTGTAGGAAACAGTTTTTGTTTTTAATAACCGATGAAAAATTTCTATGTGCCCCCCCCCCACATAGAAATTTTTCATCGGTTATTTTTTTCAGAATGATGTACTGAATACAGTAGGTACACACACTGAACACAGTAGCACAAAAAAGGTGCATTAGGTCAATGTTCAGATCCACAATTTATATTCTTGTAAGCCATTCTTTATCAAATACAAATTATTGACATTTCCATGCGTGTAAATTTTTGAGGTAGCTATATTTGTTAAGACCAATCAATACCTGTTTTGATGTACTGAATACGTGGTAACCGTTTTGGCGTCAGTGTCCCTTCCACCGCGTATATGTGTATATACATATACATGCCTGAAAGTTCTTAAGCTAGGGTGAATCTGAGGCTCAAAACTTTTAAGTGTAAGCAGTTTATGATCAAACATTTTTGGATTCTATGTAACTTATTCCGAAGGGGCCCGTGGCAAAATAAGAACAGCCGCTCAGATCGATCTTTAAGTTAAGCCGTGCTTGCCTAGGTTGGTCTGTGGATGGGTGACCACCCATTACAAACCGAGTTTCCTCCGTGCCTCGGAAAGCACGTTAAGCCGTTGGTCCCGGCTGTCATTTGTAGACCTTTGACAGTCGTTATAGGTAGTCAGTGCCCCAAAAAGTCTGACAACCAGTCTTACCAAGGGGTATAGTATTACCCAATACTAACTGGGTTGTGGAGGTCAGATAGGCAGTCGCTCCATGTAAAATACTGGTATTCAGCTGCATCCGGTTAGACTGGAAGCCGACCCCAACATAGTTGAGAAAAGGCTAGGCAGATGATGATGTAACTTATTCTGAAGCCCATTGTCAAATTCAAAGATACATGACTTGCTCCTTCTCATCTCTCTTTTTATTACAAAATGGGCCTGCTCTTGACCTCGATCACGCCTGGTGGAAAGCGATGGATGAGGTCTATGATGGAACGAGCGTGCCCAGAAGATGCCTGTTCACTCTTGCTTTGAAGGCAGACGGGTTAAATGTGGGAGTCAACACAGATGCAAAGAGTTCCACACTTTGGCTGTGCGCATAATAAACGTGGAGGAGAAGCGTCGAGTAGGACTCATCGGCATATCAACCAAGTGTGGATGTTACGCCGTAGTATGTCTGCTAGTCCGGTGGAAAAAGTGTGATGGTGGGATCAGATCGTGGAGCTCCTGCGCACACTCTCCGAAGTTCAGTCTGTAGAAGACAGGCAGGTGACATAACGCCGATGAGCTAGGCTGTGAAGCGTAGCTACCAACGTTCATGTTGCCTGCCGACCGCCCGTCCGGTTGCATTTAGTTACAATGTCATCAACCAATAAACTTCCTATTGACTGAGGCACAGCCCTCGTCTCTGCGAGGAGAAGCGTCCAGTAATCTATCACGCAGTCTTAGTGATGGTTTGGTGGAAGTATATAATTTTGGATTGATTGGTTTCGTGTTTAGTCAAGGATAAAATAAGGAATGAGTATATTAGAAGAAGTTTGAAAGTTGCGCCAGTTAAAGAAAAGTTGAAAGGGAATCGATTGTCTTTGTATGGACACGTGATGAGGAGGGACGAATCGCATATATGACTAAAAGAGAATATAAATGTTGATGGATGGAGAGAGAGAGGAAGACCAAGGAAAGAATGGATGGATTGTGTGAGGAATGATATGAAGGAAAAAGGTATAAATGATTGCGTGACGGGAAACAGAGGAGAATGGAAAAAAAAAACGTGTTGCGCCGACCCCAAGTAACATGGGACAAGGGCAGCAAGATTAGCCATAAGGCTCATCCGTGGATACCGCACGATCTCCCGCGAGGCGGCGAGCCTCCTTGCGGGATTGCCGCCATGGGATCTGGAGGCCATAGTCCTCGCGCGCCTGCACGGGTGGCGCGCGGAGGTACAGAGCCGGGGGGTAACTCCGCTGCCGCTGCATATTGTCGCGCGGCGGAGAGACCTCCGCCGTGATCTCATGGCGACATGGAGGGAGCGACTATCGCAACCCCGTGCAGGGCACGCCACGATAGTGGCGATAAGTCCCCTCTTTGAGGAGTGGCTTGAGAGGCGCCACGGCGCCCTCACCTTCCGCCTGACGCAGGTCCTCACCGGACACGGATGTTTCGGGAGGTACCTGCACCGAATCGGGCGGGAGGAAACGCCCGGGTGCTACAATTGCGAGGATCGACCGGAGGACACGGTGGAGCACACCGTGGAGGTCTGCTCTGCTTGGGCGGAGCACCGCCGTGTCCTCGTAGCGGCGATTGGCGGCGGCGACCTCTCGCGTCCGGCCCTGGTTCAAGCCATGGTCCGGGGCGAGAGAGAATGGGAAGCCGTCGCCTCTTTCTGCGAAGCAGTCATGCTAGCGAAGGAGGCGGCGGAACGTGAGAGGGAGAGAACCTCCTCACGTCCCAGCCGCCGCGGGAGAAGCACCGGGCGTCGGGGGCCACGCCGTGATGGCTCTCGGCCACCGTAGGCGCGGGCCTGTGGACGGTGAGTAATGGGCTAGCTCGCCGTCCGTCCGTCGTATGACGACGGGCAGGCCGTGTCGACGACGCGTTCGTGTTCCACGCGCGCCTCAAAGAGCTGTCAGCAACGGGAGGGGCCCGCAAGGGCCGGTGCCTGCCAGGGCTGCGGGACTGTTCGAAAGAGATACCGCGGCCCTGGAACATAAAGGGCCAATGAAGGAACATGGGTGGTTTTTAGTCAGTAAGAGTCTGACACTCCCTTCCGCTCCGCCCAGAGCGGGAGGAGTCATTTGATGATTTCCCACCCTCCAAAAAAAAAAAAAAAAGGCAGCAAGATAATGATGGTTTCATGTTTAGTATCGTTTCGTTACAGTAACTAGATTTTATAAGTCAGATAGGCAGCCGCTTCATGTAAAATACTGGTCAGACGGGAAGATGACCCAAATATAGTTGGAAAAAGGTAGATTATGATGCTACCATAATATCTTGACCAAATATCATCAATATCAACGGCAGAAGTAAATTCAAATAAATTGTAGTATGTATGACTTCTTCGATGTTATAAATCAGATGGACCGTCTGTTCATTCTTTTTTTAGGGTTCCGTACCCAAAGGGTAAAACGGGACCCTATTACTAAGACTTCGCTGTCTGTCTGTCTGTCTGTCTCCAGGCTGTATCTCATAAACCGTGATAGCTAGAAAGCTGAAATTTTCACAAATGATGTATTACTATTGCCGCTATAACAACAAAATACTAAAATTAAAAAAAAAATATTAAGGGGGCTCCCATACAACAGATATGATTTTTTGCCGTTTTTATAGATAATGGTACGAACCCTTCGTGCGCGAGTCCGACTCGCACTTGGCCGGTTTTTTTATGTTTAATGGGCCTACTCTTGACCTCAATCTAGTCTTGAGGACAGAGATGAGGTCGACGATGGAACGAGCTGACTCAAAAGAAGCCTATTAACTCGCGACTTAAAT
Source organism: Eurois occulta (assembly GCA_950022335.1). Classification (NCBI taxonomy): domain Eukaryota; kingdom Metazoa; phylum Arthropoda; class Insecta; order Lepidoptera; family Noctuidae; genus Eurois; species Eurois occulta. The sequence goes on from OX465506.1 coordinate 7,179,059, forward strand.
AGATTGGGGTCATATGAACTTGGGAACACTGACGAAGGCAGGGAATTCCACTCTTTGGCTGTGCGCATAATAAACGATTCCTGAAACCCAATGATATTGACGCTGATAATATTATTAATATACCTGTCACCGTCGGAAAATTACCCGACAAAGGCGAGATTGACAGGTACTTTCCACCATATCAATGAAAAAGCAAAACACAGCACTCTGCTTTTCAATCTAATCATTAAAACCAGTCCCTAATGAGACCCCTATCTAATCGAAGTCCTCGAGACTCTTCAGATTTCAGTAGATAATACCGCCTAGGTTTACCATGCGTTCAGACTTGGTCTAGCCTTGTCATTTGACCGGATTTTTTTATTAAAAATATCATAACAACAACAGCAATCTATTCACTTGCAGTTCAGTCAGTATAAAAAACCGGCCAAGTGCGAGTTGGACTCGCTCGTGAAGGGTTCCGTACCATCGTAGGGGAGCCCCCTTTAATTTTTAGGTTTTCTTACCCAAAGCGTAAAACGGAACCCTATTGTCTGTCACCAGACTGTATCTCATGAACCGTGATAGTTAGACAGTTAAAATTTTCACAGATGATGTATTTTTACAAACAAAATCAAATACTATTTAAAACAGAATAAAAAAATATTTAAGTGGGGCTCCCATACAACAGACATGATTTTTTTACCGATTTTATAGATAATTGCTGTTACCCGCGACCTTCGTTCGCGTGACATTATTATGAATAATATTACTTCCCTTTTTGAATCGAATTTTATTACCAACTAGCTGCCCAGCGCTACTTCATTCGCGTGGTGTCCTAGGTCCTACCCCTTACCCTACCCTACTCCTAACCTACTCCTACACTACTCCTAACCTACTCCTGCACTACTCCTACCCTACTCCTAACCTACTCCTACACTACTCCTACCCTACTCCTACCCTACTCCTACCCTACTCCTACACTACTCCTACCCTACTCTTAACCTACTCCTACACTACTCCTACCCTAATCCTACCAAAAAAGAAGTATCCTAGTGTTGTTTTTAGACTTATCCAGGCAATTTTTTAAATTTTTCTCGCCGTAAAAACCATCCTTGAACTTTAACGAACATTTAAAAAAAAGAATTGGCCAAATTGGTCCAGGCGTTGTTGAGTTATGCGCTTACCAACACATTTTGCGATTCATTTTTATATTATAGATTTCAAGGGTTTTAATTTTTTGCACGGAACTCTAATTATTTTTCTAAAATAAAAGTAGACCTTATAACATCAGCTATCAGTAAAATTCAGATTCGAAATTCAAAACAGCATTCAGTAAAAAGCTGTTATTTTGATATTACAAACAGACACTTCAATTTTATTTATTTGTATGTATAGATGGTACGAAACCCTTCGTGTGGGATTCCGACTCGCACTTGACCGGTTTTTAATTTATTTTTAATTGTTATAGCGGCAACAGAAATACACATTCTGTGAAAATTTGAACTGTTTACTACGGATCATGAGATACAGCCCGCTGACAGAGAGACGGACGGACGGACACCGGAGGCTTAGTAATAGGGTCCCGTTCGTTACCCTTCGGGCACAGAATCCTAAAAGGAACTTTTCTGTAAATGTCGGGTTTTTTGACCGGACCATCAAAATTTTGTAGGTAATAAAAATAAAACAAAATAAATTGTGTTTTATTTCAGGCAAAATACCCATAGACAACAGAAAAATAATAAAATGTATCATTAAAAATCATTGAAAAAAATAAATTTCTAAAAATCATTGAATAATTATTACAAAAATCAATAAAATCATTAAATAAAAATAGAAATATCAATTAAATCATTAAATAAAAGTAAAATAAAAATAATAATAATGCCATGGTAATGCCATGGTAAACCTAACGTTATCAGTGCCTGATATTATGAGAACTTAATTTGTGCTGATAAAAATGTTATTTTAGAGGGATATCGGCTGATTGAGCGGTTTTTATTCATGTTGGGGAATGATTTGATTCTTTTCGGGATTGAATGAATCGCCCATCATCATTATCATCACCATCATTTCAGCCGACGACCAAGACGTCCACTGCTGGAAATAGGTCTCTCCCAAATGTCGCCACATTGACCGCTCCCGTGCGTCTCGCATCCAGCGGATCCCCGCAACCTTCACCAGGTCATCGGTCCACCTAGTGGAAGGCCTTCCAACGCAACGTCTTCCGGTTCGCGGTCGCCACTCCAGAACTTTTTAGCCCCATTGTCCATCCGTCAGAATCACCCATCATCATCCACAGCCTGAATTCACCCACTGCTGAGTATATGCCTTTCTTTCCTTCTGCCAATCTCCACGTTGCTGTTCCAGGTTTTTACCCCGATGGCAAATGTCATCTGCCCATCTGGCCGCTGGACGACCCACATTTCTTTCCCCGTTCTTGGACGCCATTCGGTGACAGCCTTAGTCCACCTGTCATCACTGCGCCTTGCTAGATGTCCTGGCCAACTCCATTTGAGTTCCGTAACGTGATTTCCAATATCGAAAACCTTTGTACGTCTTCGGATTTCGACGTTAGGAACTCGATCTACCAGCTTTATGCCGAGCATGGAACGCTCCATGACTCTCTGTGCAACTCTCAGTCTCTACACAGCCTCCTGCGTGAGCGTCACCAGAATCACCCATACCTACAGTATATTATTTTTTTCTCATTTCAACAATTTACATAATAAGTTTTATTGTTTCAGACTACTTCACACTTCGCCAATAACAACAATGTCAAATTGAAGAAGATGGGAACCACCAAGACTTTACTCCTACTTTTCCTATTCAAGACATGCCTCAGCCAAAATCTAGACCAACTCTTCCGAAAAATAAATGAAGAAACTGGCAACTTTAGCACAATAGCAGCTCATTTAGCATGGGAGTCTTCAGTCAACCCTGGCAACCCGGAACTGCCTGCCCGCTCAGCAACATATCAGAAAAATCGAATAATCTGGCAAGACCAAACTTGCAGTGAGCTGGCAACACTGTATGATCGTCAGTCGTTGAACAGCACTCAACGGAGGCAGTACTATTTGCTGTGTAGGGGACCGAAATTTACTTATGAAGAAACCAGGTAAATTGCATGAAGTTTCTTTCTTTTATCATGTTAAGATTTCTGAAAAAGGCTCGGAGGTCGATTTTCAAGGTTAAGGAACAATTGCCGAGTTCACTCTATGGATGGGTGACCAATGTGTCCCTAACATATTGAAACTCTCCTTGTCTCAGAAAACACGCTAAACCGTCGGTCACAGCTTTCAATCGTAGACCTTACAACCTCCACAAGTTCACAGGTACTTAAAAGACCATTATCTCCCTGCCCTTGTCCCATTCTACTTGGGGTCACTGTCGAGAAATCGTGTTATCCAGTTAATGGTTTGTGGAGGACATATTATAGGCAGATCTCCATGACAATTATACTAGTTTTCAACTGGATGGTTAGGCTGGAAGCCGACCTCAACATAGTTGGTAAAATGCTAGAAGCTGTAGTTCTTGCTTAGATTTCTGTGCCTAGTACACTATGATCTGACCGACTGCCTCGTTGGTCTAGGGGTGCCAGCGCGACTGCTGAGCATGAGGTCCTAGGTTCGATTCCCGGGTCGATCAAAGTGTTATATGGTTTCTTCCATCAGGAATTTCTCAGTAGCAGCCACGAAGTCTGGATTTGTGTTCGGTTGATGGCAATACGCTCGCCCCCTATTACATGGAACTTAAATATAACTGACGAAATGTTGATGTACTATCAGATAGGTACACCTATGCCTGACCCTTCGGTGATTACAGGTCTACTTCTTTCTTGATTCTGTCCTAAAAAGATAACTATTATCTTATCTGTTTCCAGACAGACAAGCAATCTTTACGAAGAACTACAATCCATGTATTCAGATGCCGAAATCTGCATCCCAAGTGACACAGACATACCGACAAATAACCTGGCGCAAGTCGAAGCCGCCATCTTGAATTATCTGTCAAACTTCAAGCAGTTTTTCAATGTCGAACACGGAGATCCAATTCTTTTTGCCGCCAAAATTGCTGTCAATCGTTATTTTGAAGAAAAATACATGCTTTGTTTGAAAGGAGAGGGAGATTTTGATAAAATGATGGCTTTCTCGAGAAATGAAGAGGTTTTGAGGTGGTTATGGCTCGCTTGGAGGGAGAAAGTGGGACCACCTATGAAGGAACCTTATAGAAGATTGGTGACGGTTGAAAATAAAGCTGCTAGGCGTAATGGTAAGTACCTAATGCGATTCTCGTAACTTTCATTTGATTCATAATTTTTTAAACCGACTTCAAAAAAAGGAGGAGGTTTCTCAATTCGACCGTATATATTTTTTAGTGGCAAATAGGGTGGAAACTTTCAACAGGGCAGTAAGATGGAACTACCTTATCCGATGCAGCTACACGAAAATGAGCAGGATTGATTAACATAAAAAACTCGTTTGGCTTGCAATTTCTTTGACTTTTTGTACTCCAACCTAGGTTGGTCTCGTTGAAGTTTTTGATCAGTATTAGAAACAGGATCGTTTGGCATCAAAAAAATGTTTTGTGTAAAATGCCCATTTCCTTGCTAACTACACATTTTTTTGAAAATCAATGAATGGGGATCAAAATTTCACAAAAAAATATGGATAGTCTCTTAAAACCATTGTAGTGTAGGATGAAAGTTTCAACCCTGTATAATGTTGTATTACAAGCAGTGATAGTGTGGGTCGTGGGTCCGAATCCAGGCAGGTGCGTTAATTACTTTGCGTAATTTCAGCACACAAAACGGTGAAGGAAAACATCGTGAGAAAACCGGTATATCCTAGAACAAAAATTGGAAGGCACTCGGTCTTACAAACGGTTACCACATATTCAGGATATCATTTTGAAACCCCCACATCGAAATTTTCCATCGGTAATTTAAAAAAAAAACACCTTACCGATAAAAAAATGCGATGTAGGGGGGATTCAGAATGATGTACAGTCGCCAGCACATCAAGTTACCAAAAACCGTCAAATTTTTCCAAATGATTTTAAAACTTAATGTAGTTGATTCAGTTCAAAATCCAATGAGAAAATTACACAGTTTGTGGTAACTTGATACAGTGGCGACTGTAATGAATATGAAGTAACCGTTTGTGCGAAATGTGATTATGAATCATATTATCATAACCTCGTGATTATCTTCGGATGTTAAACTATTCCATTTTGATTCCAGGGTACCCAAACATCGGTGCCTCCTGGCGAGACGAGCTTGAAATTCCGAAACTGCGCCAGGTCTGTCGCAGTCTCTACCGAGAGGTGGAGTACCTCTACCGCTTGCTGCATGGGGTCATGAGGTTCTATCTGAGAAGGTTACATGGTGATATCGTGCCTGAACGTGGACCTATTCCAGCACATTTGTTGGGTACGTAAATCATTATCTTCTTCTCCTTGGGGTCAGCGCCACACGTTGTTGTTGAATCATTTACTCCTTTCAAAATCAAAATCAAAATATTTTTATTTCACATAGGCCCACATGGGCACTTATGAAACGTCGACAAAAAGGTGCACGGTTCGGGTTGGTCGTTTCCTATGGAGAAGAACCGGCAAGAAACTCCATGGTTACTCTTTTAAAATTATTAAATTTTACAATATTATCATGTTACAGCATTAGTACTCAAGTTTTCTCTTTCATGTAATTCCTCACACAGTCAATTCATCTTTTCCTCGGCTTTCCTTTCCCTCTCCATCCATCAATATTCATATCCATCACTCTTTTAGTCACATGCGTTTCATCCCTCCTCATTGTTGGTTATGTAGAAGTAAAGTGACGTCACTTTACCTCATTATGTTATTTATTCTTGACTAGCTTTCGCCCGCGGCTTCGCTCGCGTTAAATTAGAATTTGACAATCAATTCGAGTTCGGAATTGTAATAATATAATTCAATCATGATTTGAAAGACACGTGGCGCCATCTATTAGGTATCATAAGAACTTTATTGTTGTTTTGCGTGTCCGTTTTTGTACACCTGCAAACTTTCAGGATGATCAGTTCAGCGATTTAGGCGTGAAAAGGTAACAAACAAACTTACTTTCGCATTTATAATATTAGTTAGGATGTGTGGCTCACGAAACAAATCCAAGAGAAGGTAAATAATTAATTCCTTCTTTGGAAACATAACTTCTTTTTATTTCAGCTTTAACTTATGACGAATTTCATTAGATTCATTTATTTAGTTCGCCGACCTTAACAATCTATTTCTCAGTCATTTATTGGACAATTTAAAAAAAATATCACTGATTTTCTAGTTTTTATCTATATATTAATTTCATTTAGTTAATTATAGTGTTATCATCATAATGAAACTTGAACTCCATCCTTCTCCAAAATTAAAAAGAATTGTAAACGGACCCCCGTCAAACAAGCATTCTGCACATCAAACTAAGTAACTCTACGCAAAAATTATTGCTGGGAAACGGTTTTTTTTTTAGTAAAAAAGCACGTTTTACTGTAGGACTCAATGTAACGCACTCGTAGTTATTTAAAGTAAAGTTAAAAGTTACAACAATAAACCTTGTATTTAAAAAAGAACTTGTGAAAAAGTTGGAACTTTGACCCTCAATATCTCCGTAACTAAAACGGACGCAATGACATGGAGAACAAGTACCTTTCGGCTTCTTTAAGGGTACTTTTACACCCATTATGTACAAATGAAATTATGTAATTAGGCTGTATCCTTGACATTATCCGTTATTCAGCAGTCGAAGGTGAAAAGGACGCCATTATTTTTCAAGAATTCAAGATCATTACCGAAACAATGCGAGTTCTTTTAATTACTTCGCTGCCTTTTGGAGTATGTACCGTAATTTAATTTCGGAATTTAAACTGTTTCAGGTAATCTATGGGCACAGAACTGGGAGCCATTGGCTGATCTTCTACTACCACAGACTATAGATTTGGATGAGAGTATTAAGAAGATGAATTGGACTGTCATGCATATGGTAAGTTCATCATCATCTGCCTAGCCTTTTCCCAACTATGTTGGGGTCGGCTTCCAGTCTAACCGGATACAGCTGAATACCAGTATTTTACATGGAACGACTGCCTATCTGACCTCCACAACACAGTTAGCGCTAGGTAATATGATACCCCTTGGTAAGACTGGTTGTCAGACTTTTGGGTCACTGACTACCTGTAACGACTGTCAAAGATCTACAAATGACACCCGGGACCAACGGCTTAACGTGGAGGAAACTCGGTATGTAATGGGTGGTCACCCATCCACGGACCAACCTAGGTAAGCACGGCTTAACCTAAAGATCGACCCGAGCGGCTGTTCTTATTTAGCCACGAGCATATGGTACGAGTAAGTTATGTTAAAATAAATCACCAGTAGAAGAACAAAACAATGTATAAAATACGTCTTTAAACTTACTGACAGTCACTAACACTATCATTAACACTGAAAACGGAATATTTACAATGTTTACTATTTGTTTTGAGAAAAAGTGCCGAAAAACTTCGCAAGCGTATACAGTGAGTTTCGTGTGTCGGGAACAGAATCGAGTTGTGAGTGACAGTGGTAGCGGTACTGAGTGCAAAAAACGAACAAGAAAGATTTGTCTGATCATAAACACCCACCCGCAATAACTTCAGTTTATCCGTAATCATGGTGCTTGCAACAGCTTCGAAATATCGGGAATTCAAAACAAATAGTAAACATGGTAAATATCCCGTTTTCAGTATTAATTATAAATGTAAATAAATTATTTCAGCCTAAAAAAATATTTACATATTCACATAAAACATCACGCTTGTAATTAAACAGAGGTGTACCCAGTTATGTCAAAGTCCCGTACAATAGGGGCGAGCCTGTTACCATCAACAGGCACAAATTTAGACTCCGTGGCTACTGAGAAAATCCTGATTGGAAAAACCCTCTAACACGTTGCCCGACCTGGGAATTGAACCCAGGACCTCATGCTCTGGCTAGAGAGGCACCACGGTGCCCTCACCTTCCGCCTGACGCAAGTCCTCACCGGACACGGTTGTTTCGGGAGGTACCTGCACCCGGTACACGGTGGAGCACCGCCGTGTCCTCGTAGCGGCGATTGGCGGCGGCGACCTCTCGCGTCCGGCCCTGGTTCAAGCCATGGTCCGGGGCGAGAGGGAATGGGAAGCCGTCACCTCCTTCTGCGAAGCAGTCATGCTAGCAAAGGAGGTGGCGGAACGTGAGAAGGAGAGAACCTCACGTCCCAGCCGCCGCGGGAGATGCACCGGGTGTCGGAGGCCACGTGGTGGCTCTCGGCCACCGTAGGCGCGGGCCTGTGGACGGTGAGTAATGGGCTAGCTCGCCGTCTGTCCGTCTTATGACGACAGGCCGTGTCGACGGCGCGTTCGTGTTCCATGCACGCCTCAAAGAGATGTCAGCAAACATGAGGGGCCCGCAAGGGCCGATGCCTGCCAGGGCTGCGGGACTGTTTGAAAGAGAAACCGCGGCCCTGAAACATAAAGGGCAAAAGAAGGAACATGGATGGTTTTTAGTCAGTAAAAGTCTGACTCTCCCTTCCGCTCCGCCCAGAGCGGGAGGAGTCATTTGATGATTTCCCATCCGAAAAAAAAGGACCTTATCCTTGCGGCCACTGGACCATAGAGGGAGTCCCTTATGAGCTTTCTCATACGTCATTATGATATGCCTAAGGTGTTTTATTGTTAACTAGCCGACTCGCACCGTAACGAACTTTCATCCCCTATTTCGTTCGGGGTTGAATTTTTAAAGCCTATGTTACATTATAATAGTAAGACAAAACGATTTTATAAGTCCCTCCCTTTACAATGTACAAGTCCGTGATAAGGCTTGTCGTACTGTATGGAATGCTTGGCTGTGAAGAAGATGGATGAAAAAAGATTGCATGTAGCGGAGATGAGAATGTTGAGGTGGATGTGTGGTGTGACAAGAATGGATAAAATAAGGAATGAGTATATTTGAGGAAGTTTAAAAGTTGCGCCAGTTACCGAAAAGTTGAAAGGGAATCGACTGTCTTGGTATGGACATGTGATGAGGAGGGATGAATCACATGTTACTGAAAGAGTGATGAATATAAGTTTGAAAGGATCGAGAGGGAGAGGAAGACCAAGAAAACGATGGATAAATTGTGCGAGGAATGATATGGAAGAAAAAGGAGTAAATGATAGCGTGACGGTTGACAGAGGTGAATGGAAGAAAAAAACGTGTTGCGCCGACCCCAAGTAACATGGGACCAGGACAAGAAGATGATCATGACTGCCTTTTCAATGTATTATTTAGGAACTTTACAGTCCTCATACTTCTAAATTTAAACCTTATTTATTTTTTCAGGCAAGAAGAGCTGAAGATTTTTACCAGTCGCTTGGCTTGCCCGCCATGACAGAAACATTTTGGCGCGAATCAGTGTTTGCGCGGGAGAACAACAGTGACACGCGCTGTCACGGCACTGCGGCAGACATGTTTCAAGATGGCGACTTTCGGTTAGTGCTGCCAATACTGCATTTTATTTAATTTAAATTAGCGTATTTATACGATCACAGCACATCCATGGTATGGTGGTGTGCAGACTCCTATAATATAAATATTAGTTCACGTATTTTATTTACCTATAAATTTTCAGGCTAATATATTGTTCAGGCACATCCAAGGAAGACTTCTACGTGTTACATCACGAACTCGGTCATATTCAATACTACATGGCGTACGAAAATCAGCCGGCTTTGTTTAGGGTAAGAACAATTAAACCATATTGTGTAAAGTATACGGTTGTAAATCGTTTTTAAGGGTTCGATCTCTATTGACACACACACTCTATCTCTATTCTCTCTATATTATTATCTATAATTATTCTCTCTCTCTCTATTGTTTCTGAGGTTCACACTCTGTAATGAATAGAGGTAATTTAACCGGAGCTAGAACGTCTACGAGCGAACAAATTCGGAAATCGCCTCCGCCCCAGAGAGGCTATCTCCTGGAGCATTCGCTTGTAATGTAACAAATCCAAGATTCGATTTCGAGCATTACGTTACAACTGACGAACATTCGCCTGTAATGTGACATTCGACTTTGAACATTTGATTCAGTTGTTTGTTACGTATAACAACATAGTGTAAACTTCAGATACATATTTAAAATATTATACCTAAAATTAGCAAGCATGAAACAATTAAAAATCTATCTTACTTCAAGTACTAACAAATTAGATCCTAAGTTACACATAACTGCAAGTCATAATTGACACTTCAACTTTATTTATTTGTTTGACAAGAACTTGTTCTTTGTTGCATTCATGTTACAGGTGAATGCTCCCGATGAGGGAGAAAAGAATGAAAGAAAGGAAAAGTATTTATTTAAACTTATACTGTCACTTACGGGATATCTTCCGTGATTGTTCATGATTTTGAGCTCCCGAAATTTCGACGCTGTTAAAAATGCTGCAAAATTTACAATAAAACAAAAGTTTTATTTTAATGCCCTGCTTGATTGGGAGCACCTCAAGGGAGCCTACTTACAGAAGTTGTTTTCCCGATTCGATTTACGAATTTTATTTGTTTTTCGGATCGAGCTCTCCGAATGCAACAAATCCATTATAACAGTTAGGACTTATCACAAACGTTCGATTTTTTAAGGAACGTATTCCGCCCATTCGTTGCAAATGCAAAAGAAAATGCCCTTGCGTACTAGTTCGTCATTCACATTTGAATCTTTCCGAACGAGAGTTTACGAAAACGAGTGGGACTTATTAAGCAGGGTTAATTATATCATCGCGCCTGGCTCGACTATACGCAGCATGAGCATAATACTGGTTGAGCATCTGAAGTACCAATTATTTTCAGAACAGCTTAGCCAAAATTCGATTTAGAACAAAAACTGTCATTTACTGAATTTTCGCCAAAGTTCACTACGTGTTTGTTTGCTATAAATACAATTATAAACTAGTGGCATTAAAAAAAAACATTTTAAATGATTCTGTGTTCTTTTACAGCAAGCCAACACAGCTCTTCACGAGACCATAGGAGACACAATCATGTATGGAGTCCTAACACCACAGCACTTGAATAGATTAGGCCTTATAAACGACTCCTTACTTTACACGTCTAATAATAAAGAACCTAAGATAGACCCAAGAGGGGCCAAAATACTTTCCTCTATCAGAGATAAATTAAACAACGATCTTAAAAAAGCAAGCACTATAAAAGAACACGAAGAAATTATAGCCAAATTCAAAGTTGAAAACAACATAACATTTCTAGGAAGCCCAAATAATGAAATAGACGAAGAAATTATCAACGAGGATCCTCCCAAATTGTTTAAAAACAAACATGTAACTACGGATATGATACTTCTACTAAAGCAAGCTTTAAACAAGATCCCGCAAATTCCTTTCTCTCTACTAATAGATGAATTCAGGTGGAAATATTTCGAAGGTGGTCTAAAAGGAGATAATCAGGAATTCTGGACTATGGCATTGGAGTTGCAGGGGATCTCTCCACCTGGGTACAGGGGAGAAGAGAATTTTGATGCTGGAGCTAAGTTTCATGTTCCGGATAATACGCCGTATATCAGGTATACTTTATTTATTTGCTCGCATTTAATATTAATTTGGGTTAGTACAGACGCCAGCATATCAAGCTACTAAAATATGTCAAATTTCTTTAATAGATTTTCAGGTATACCGCTAAAGCATTAGGTTAAAGGTTGACTGCGAAAATTTGACAGTTTTGGGTAGCTTGAGGTGCTGGCGTTTGTAAATGGATCATCTGCTTTGTTCCATAGATGTACGATTATAATAATATTTAACAGTCAAAACTGTTTATCAGTCAAAGTTTGGTTTTCTTACAAATGTGCTGAATCTGATTCATCATCATCATATCAGCCCGGAATCACCCACTGCTGGGTATAGGCCTTCCCTTTCTTCTGCCACACTTCCCGGTTCTGTGCGTCCCTTATCCAGGTGTTTCCCGTGACTTTGACGATATCGTCAACTGAATCTGATTACTCCATGCAAACAAAGGACTCCAGATTCTTATTCATTCATTCTTCTTCAGACTCTTCAAACAAAGCCAGGTTCTATTTTAGCTACACGGAGTTATCAGGCAGTATATTGTTAGGATGGCCAGGGCTGCGGGACTGTTCGAAAGAGATACCGCGGCCCTGGAACATAAAGGGCCAATGAAGGAACATGGGTGGTTTTTAGTCAGTAAGAGTCTGACACTCCCTTCCGCTCCGCCCAGAGCGGAGCCATCCCATTAGCCTCGTCCACGGTCATACATCTGGTCATACACGCATGACGGTTGCAAGTACTACGCATCTGACCTTTGTGAACAACCTCACCAATATTTTTCTGTTTTCATCAAGCAAGAGATCTCCTGGCTAAATAATAACAGTCTAACTTGCCGTGGTTGCCAAGGTTGGTTTCTGGTTCATACCGAGTGTAGTTCTTCCATGCTTCGGAAAGCACGTTAAGCCGTTGGTCCCGGCTGTCATTGTAGATTGCAGGTCGTTGCTGGTCCAGGTAGTCAATGGCACGAAATTCTGACAGTATTGCCAAGGGATATTGTATTACCCAGTAATAACTGGGTTGTCAAGGTCATACAGGCAGTCGCTTGATATAAATTACTGGTTTTTAGCAGCGTCTAACTGGATAGTTAGACTGGAAGCCGACCGCAATTTTGTTGTTGGCTAGGCAGATGATGCGGACGAAGATGGTGCGCTTTTCTTTCCTTCAATCATTTCGGCTAGTAAGGGAGAGAGGTAGAAAAAAAATTGTTGCTCTGACTCCATGTAGCATCAGCAGATAAAAGCTGGAAGGTTATGATGAGGATCCAATGATTAGGATACTTTACACGTTCCTGAGGTTCCATTTTTTCCCAGATACTTCCTCAGCAGTTTCCTCCAACATCAACTCTTCGAGGAGCTATGTGAAGCAGCAGTGTTCGGTCGTCGCAGCGCCAAGGGTCCTGTGCCAAAGACCATCAGCATGACCAGATGTGACTTGTACGGATCTAAAGCTGCTGGGAAGATCTTGAAGTAAGTATTCGTAACATAACATCAAGCCTGTAATCCTCGAAGGGTTGGCCAGAGGTGTACACCCACATTTCGCCAGTTATGTTTAAGTTCCATGTAATGAAGTAAGTACCTATGCATCATGAATACAACCAAAAAGGGAAAAAAACTTTTTTTTGCAAAAAAAAAACCGACTTCCAAAACACATGGTGTTTTTGTTTGTTTCATTGAAGTTATTGCCACCACTTTCGAAAGTACAGTATGAGTTGTGAGTTAGTTGAGTGTTTTTTGTCGGTCATTTTCTTAAAAAAAGTTTTTTTGAATGAATTTAGATTTTTTTGAGGTACAGCAACCCGCTTACTGCGATTATCGACGTTATCGCCCAAAGTGCATTTGTGCCGCGAAGCCGGACACTCCGGTGTAGGTACATCTCCCGGCTACACTACACCACTACGGTGGAGCACATCGTGGAGTACGTGCGTCAGAAGACTAATACGTGGTGAGAGTGCAGCTGCTTGAGTCGCGCCGCAATGTCAACTTTAAGGCGTTCGTGGTGCGAATACCAACATGTGCACTATGTCATTGGGCGTTCATGTGGCACCTGGTCTTGGAGGAGGACTTTTGGCCGCATATTTTTTTTAATCTATTTACTAACACAATTAGTATTTTGTCATATGTATGTTAGTCTGTAAGGTATATATTATGGATATACGACCGTGAGAGGGAGGGAACCTCACGTCCCAGCCGCCGCGGGTGACGCCGCGGGCGTCGGGGTCCACGTGGTGACTCCCAGCCAGCGTAGGCGCGGGCCTGTGGACGGTGCTTAGTGGGCTAGCTCGCCGTCCGTCCGTCTTATGACGACAGGCCGTGTCGACGGCGCGTTCATGCTTCACGCGCGCCTCAAAAAGATGTCAGCACACTGGAAGGGGTCCACAAGGGCCGATGCCTGCCAAGGCTGCGGGACTGTTCGAAAGAGCTACCGCGGCCCTGGAACGCATAGGGCTAAGAAGGAATATGGATGGGTTTTAGTCAGTACACGTCTGACTCCCTTCCGCTCCGCTCCGAGCGGGAGCGGTCATTTGATGACTTCATATCCGGAATGGGCCAAAGTAGCCTGTTAACAAATAGATGTTGTTGCTGTTAGTTACTATAGAGTATAATTTTAATTTCTATTTTACAGAGATTTCATGTCCCGCGGTCACTCGCAGCACTGGAGCGAAATTCTGCAGGCTACCACAGGAGAACACGACCTTTCGCCGGGAGCTCTCATTAGATACTACCTACCTCTGTCAGATTTGTTAAAGAAATTCGTTTATACGCACCGCATTCCTGTTGGCTGGTGAATTTGTTGCTTTTCTTTTTTTGTTTTTTTAAGGCTGTGCATTCTTAAAGTTGACAACGTTGAAAATAGCTGTTATTTTTTTTTTTGCTATTTTGATTACTAAATCAATAATTGTATTAAATTTCCTCCGTGCCTCGGAAATTATTAAACTTCAACCAACTTATCTGTGCAGGCGGAAAAACACAGAACTAAAATAATTAATGTACCAAGTTTGACATCAAATCAAAAATCATTTATCAATCTCACACCATCACTTACCAATGCATATTTTTTACAAGCATCGCCACCTTTAACTGCACACTTAAAGTGGTCATACTTTAATTAAGCCGTTGGGCCAGGCTGTCATTTGTAGACCTTTGACAGTCTTTACAAGTAGTCATTGGACCGAAATTCTGACAATCAGTCATAACAAGGGGTATCGTATTAATCAGTACTAAGTGGGTTGTTGAGGTCAGTTAGGCAGTCGCTTCATGTAAAATACTGGTATTCAGCTGCATTCGTTTAGATAGGAAGCCGACCACAACATATGCATAGATGGGAAAAGGCTAGGCAGATGGTGATACTAACTGTATTAAATTATGTTAGATCACTGTATGTTGTACCAGTTTTGGTTAAGATTTCAATGAAATCCGAGTTAGGTGTTGCTACAGTTTTAGAGGTAAAAAAAGCATTTGGAATGTTTCGAGTTGCTTTTTAGGGTTCCGTACCTAAAGTGTAACGAACGGGACCCTATTACTAAACGTACGCTGTCCGTCTGTCTGTCAGCGGGCTATACCTCATGATCATAGGTAGACAGATAAAATTTTCACAGTGTATTTCTGTTGCCGCTATAACACCAAAAAATAAATTAAAAATTAAAGGGGGCTCCCCTACTATGTTGGTATGGCATCCTTCAAGCGCGAGTCCCACTCGCATTTGGCCGGTTTTTAACACCCTTAAAATGTCAAAAAGAAAAAAACAGTAATTCAGTGTCACCGTAATGGTGATATTTCGTTCAGTAACTTTAGTAAATTGATGACAACAGAGCGATATTTGACAGTTGTATACGACTTTGCCAATTTTTAGAATACACCCTCTTAAAGCTGTAGGTATAAGGATTTTTTGACTTTTGGTCAAAATTGGAAGTAGTGCCGCCATCTTGTTTATGTCATTACTTTTGACAAAAGTTTCATATTAAAAATGAAGCTTCAAAAGATCCTAGTATCTGAAATTAAGTCTAGTCAAATTCGTGATGTTCACAAGTAGTATTTTATTTTGTTTTAAGTTTTTGCAAATTATATCTATTTAGTAAAAATAACACTAAGGCCAAGCTAAAGTGTAAGTGGGCTGGCCACGTCACACGAATGCACCCAGCGCTGTTAACTTATAATAAATTCTAGTCATTTATTATGTTTTAGTATCTGAAATCGAGCCTAGACAGTAAAAATATAATTATTTTTAAGTTACATAAATAAAACACTTTTTAAATTAACAATAAATACAATTTATTAAATTAACATTAAATAAAGTATTTTATCAACGATTTTTGTCTTCGTTAATAAAAACAAACCTTAAAATTAGTTTTTAACAAAAATAGAAAAAAAAATGGTACAAAATAAATTAAAAGCAGAATAACTTACTTCAAGCGCTTTTTAAATTAATGCTTAATTTATTTATTTACATTTCAAAAATGGTAGAAAATGTAAAAATCTTGTAAAAATATTTTTTTTTGTTACGTATTTACACATAGCAGGATATGTACAAAAGATGTAAGATGTTTTTTAAAACTTCAAAGACTGGAGAAACTTTTTGATCACAAACATACTGCGTAAATTGTTTTTTTTTTTCATAAAGTAGATTTTATTAACAAACTAGCCATTACCCGCGACCTTCGTTCGCGTGAAATTATAATAAAAATATTACTTCTCTTTTTGAATCAAATTTTGTTACCAATTTCAAGGGTTTTAATTTTTTTGCACGGATTCCTAATTATTTTTCTAAAATAAAGTAGCCTATGTTAGATCTTGTAACATCAGCTCTGCAGTAAAAGTCCCGTCAAAATCGGTCCTGCCGTTTCGGAGATTAGCCGGAACAAACAGACAGATAAAGATTTTATTCTCTGTATTTACTTTGGAAACGGAGTGGAGTTTTGCATAGATCTTTGCACTATTTATACACAGATTTGTGCACAAGCTGTACACAGACTTGTGCACAACATATACATGATTTGTGCACAAGCTATACACAGATTTGTGTGCAAGATATACATAGATTTGTGCACAAGCTGTACACATACTTGGGCTTTCACCGCAAAAATGTTTATGGCCAACAACTATCTCCAATCTACATGCTTTAAATTAAGGCACTAATATTAAAAGTCCATATTATATTAATATTGCAATTTAAGCGAGTAACAATATTTCTCAATGAATTTAATATTTTATCACAATAAAAAAAACTTAAAATAAACGAGTCTACGAAACAGGTGACTTTTTGGAAAGTTTTGTTTAGAAAAATATTATAAAAATGGTAATTCTATTGACTATTTGGTGGAATAGGGTTATCTACTAAACGTAAGTCGTTGGTAATATACAAATGTTGACAGAAACGTTTTGTCGTATTCAATACGACAGTTGGTTTCTTTCGTTGTTTTTTTTTCCTGCAGTGTATTTTACATTTACGCATAGTTATTGTCTCTTATGTACACATTTTTTATGTACTATTGCAAAGTATTTTAATATTTTACATGGTTCAAGACAAATATTTTTTATGATTACTTAGACTGAAATACAATTAAAGCATTGGATTGTAATGTATCTACACATTAAATTGAAAAATATAATCTCTTGATTTGTGCTACTTATTTTTTATTACCAAATCTGCCGCTAATACGACGAAAGGCCAATTAACAAATGTCTACGACATATGATTTCTACAATACGACACTTTCGTTACATTGAACATCATTTCAATGTTTTAAGACGCTTCTATAACGACTCGCTGAATATAACTAATTTAGCATTATTACCAGGGCAAAGACCTCCTCTCTTACCGGGACATCAATGGGCTGATATTATTTTAGCACTAAACATAATTAAAACACTATTTCATGTCTGTTCAATAATCTTAGAAGATATATCGATGCTGGAAATTGATATACCAAATGTCATTTTAAGAATATTTAGACTTAATTATATTTAGTGAGTCGTCAAACAATCAACAATTCGACATTCATTTCCAAAACCTTTCAAAATGGCGCTGCTATGCCTAAAAGTTACTCCAACGGCTTAACATTACAATTTCGCTATTTAAATTTTACACAAAATTTAGTAGCCAATCTAAATCAAGCCTTTTCATTTGTAACTGTACAAGGATCTGTTGGTGCGTGGCTAAAATCAGAACTAACACCACCATATTGTTTTTTTTTCACAATGTTAACTAACAACTGTTTTTTTCTGTCAATGTCATGCAAACGCCAAAAGATTCTTGCATAGTGCTCTATTCTTCCTTTTGGCGCTTGAATGTCACTGACAGGCTGTTTGAAATTGCCGGTGGTTATTGTATTCAAAAACAAGATGGCCGGTGTTACTTTCTACTATAGCCAAGCTCCAAAACACCCATGCAGCACTGTAGCATTGTTTAAGTCTAACTTTTAACCACACCAACGCCACCTACAGCACTTTCTCAAACACTAAAAAGTTTCGTCACACTTCACTCTTGTCGATGCTATGACAGCGTAGTAGCATGGGAAATCCAGTCCACCGTGTGGGCTACTCTATGGTATATGCCTGGTTGACCCCTGCTGGCACAGGAGTAACCAGCGGAGACGACGCCGATGAGATACCAGCGTCCTGCCCGTTCGAGCATGAGGGGGCCTCCACTGTCCCCTTGGCAGGAATCTTTGCCACCACCTCGGTAGCCCGCGCAGAGCATTTCGGGGTATATTACCACGTTTATGCCTGGAAATTGAGAAAGAGTAATTTTAGATATATTTCAGAGCAGGAAATTAATAAATCTCACTACTTGAGCAGAATAACCACTGGCCTAGTGGACAAATCTAATTGACGACAGTTCAATTAGTAGTCATAATTCTACTTAATTAACTGAGCTGAGTCAGTGAATTGATTGGCAAACTAGCCTTGTGCCTGGTGCCCATTATTGAGCGATCCATATCTTTACTTTACATTTGTTTTATTGTACAGTAAAGCTTAATTATAGACACTATTAATTAAGCTGAAAATCGCATTTCACCAGCTATGTATAAGTACCACGTAATAGGGGCGAAGCTAGCCACAATCGGGCACCAATCCACTCTAGACTGTAACAGAGTTATCCCTGATGAAGAATCCCAAAATAACTGCCCGATAAATGGGAATCGAACCTAAGACTTAATGCTTAGCAGTAGAGCTTGCAACGCCACGCCCAACGAGACAGTTATCGAAATAGGTTTGACTTTATACGCATAAGAGCATTGGCCGCCAGAAATAAAAAGAGAAAATGCATACCATTAGCCCGATGCCACCTCTCGCAGACCCTGTTATCCAACACTGGCACATCCACCGCCTGCAGAGTCCTCGGTCGCAGTCGTGAGCCGGGACTCAAGGCACCCCATCCGGCTGCCCAGCCGTACTGCCCGAGGAAGTCAGACCCTCGCTCCGGTAGGCAAATTGGGGCTGGAATGAGAAAATTAAAGGGGTAAATGATTTGGGGAGGAACTTGACAGATTCGTGCGAAAAGCTGAAACTAAATTATTTTTATTTTTGACGTGACAACGTGTAATAAATCGATGAACGCCGGCTGCATGCACGAAAAAGGATGACTCATTGTCCTGTTACGCTCATTGTACGCTTGCGCCGCATCTATCTCTTGTTATGACGTCACATTAAGAGGACGCATTGGAAATTTTGGCGCCAATGATCTCAATTTTTCTCAGTAAATACAAAACGGATCAAAATACAAGTTGGTTACCTGAAAGTACATGATAAAAACCTTATTTTGTTAGTTTTCAATACATGATTAGGTAACTTTTTGAACAGAGAAAAATATATCAAACACACCTCTTTTTAAAAAGAGATTCACATTTTATGGGCAAACGGGACCGATTTAAGCCTCTTAACTTTTTTCGTAGATGAGTCTATACATACTCTTTAAAATAGTAGAAGGAATATTTCTCAAATTATCATTTCTAACTAAATAAAATAACAAAACCATTTTGTCGCTTACGTCCTTTAATTATAAGCTAGCGCGCGTATGCAATCCTCGCCCCGCTCTGACGCTCCAGTCCCCTCTTGACCATTGTCAGTTTGTTTAACAATTCGTCGCCTTAAACTATCGTCCGTAAACCAACTCTACAGACAACCTTTTTTTTCTGGTTTTTAGTAGCGTGAGTAATCAATATTGCCTGTCTTGAGTCAAGACGGTGCCGGATGGAATTTCGGAAAAAGACTGCATAACATATATACATAACATCACGCCTGTAATCCCCGAAGGGTTAGGCAGAGGTGTACCTAATAGTACACCCACATTTCGCCAGCTATGTTTAAGTCCCATGTAGGGCGAGCCTATTGCCACTGGCTCAAATCTAGACTCCTGCGGCTGGCGGAAAAACCCAATAATACTGTCCGACCTGGGAATCGAACCCAGGATCTCATGCTCAGCAGACGCGCTTGCGACCACTAGATCAACGAGGCTATATTATTCGTGGTTGCTACAGGCTAAAGCTAAATTATATTTACATCGTGCTTATTAGCCGAGCTATCACAATTTTTGCAGATGAAGTCGCGGGCGAAGTGATAGTTGAAACATAATTTATAATTAACTAGCGACCCGCCCCGGCTTCGCACGGGTGCATGCATTATACATATAAACCTTCCTCTTGAATCACTCTATCTATTAAACAAAACCGCATCAATATCCGTTGCGTAGTTTTGAAGATTTAAGCATACATAGGGATATAGGGACAGAGAAAGCGACTTTGTTTTATACTATGTATGTTAGAATGTATAGATGGCGCTGCACTAAATGTTAACTGAACTTATTTTAATCACAAGACTTATTCCCTTTTTAAATTACACTAATAAAAACCGAAATGAATGCTTTAAGGTTCTGAGTCTAGAGTTTGAAATCCAACAACGCTATTTAATATTTTGACAAAGCCATTGCACAAGTAACCAAAAAGTCCCATACTCACCTATATGAGGCATAAAATGTACATTTCTATCAAGGGTCAACACCGCCACATCAAATCTATCAGCTTGCGGTGTGAACTTGAACAGCGGGTGCACTTTGATAGTCCTCACGCCAAAGGTGTAAGCAGGGAGAGGTTCCGCTGCCGAATTGATGACGTAATCTCCGAGTGTCACGCGGACGTGGCGTGGCTGTGCCCGGGCTACGCAGTGCCCAGCTGTCACAACATGGCGTCGAGATATTAGTGAGCCTCCGCATCTGGAACGTTATGGAATTTCGGTTAAGGTCGAAAAATCGTTTGGGTTGTTTAATGAAAAAATGGAAATGGAATTAAAGATTTGAGGGATTTAAAAAATGGGAGATGCGTTTCTAGGATGAAGATAGATGGGTGAAGATAGTCACACAGTGGGTGCCTGAAGACGGCCGCCGTAACCGAAGCAGGCCCAAGAAACGCTGGCGGGACAATCTGGACTCATTCTTAACGGATTGGTCGGAGAAGGCAAATTGCAAACAACATTGGAAAGCCATGAGGCCTAGCAGTGGGACAGAAAAGGCTGATACAAAAAAATAAAAACCGGCCAAGTGCGAGTCGGACTCGCGCACGAAGGGTTCCGTACCATTATCTATAAAAACGGCAAAAAATCATATCTGTTGTATGGGAGCCCCCCTTAATATATATTTTTTTAATTTTTAGTATTTGTTGTTATAGCGGCAATAGTAATACATCATTTGTGAAAATTTCAGCTTTCTAGCTATCACGGTTTATGAGATACAGCCTGGAGACAGACAGACAGCGAAGTCTTAGTAATAGGGTCCCGTTTTACCCTTTGGGTACGGAACCCTAAAAACGTGTTGTATAAAAGCAAAAATTGGGGCGTAGGATTTCTTAGGAAGCTGTAGATTTAGCATGGGGGATTAGAAAATGGAAATCATAGATATGGAAGCAGAAGAAATTTTTCTTCTTCTACAAAATATTGGCTTAACTGGATCAGCTGAAGATCCTGTAGTCCAGATGGTATATACTGAGAGACATGAAAATGGTACGAAACAATAGCCAATAAAAAAAATAAGATTTTGGCGAACTGGTAGCTTACCATGACGTCATAAAGCAGGAGTAATTCCAGTGTGGGAAAGAGATGACGCTAGACGACCTGTATAGCTTTGTCTCTTTCCCACACTGGAATTATTCCTGCTTTAAGACGTCATAGTAATTACCCTGGTCTGTTTTATATCATAAACTCTGCAAACTGAAATTGCAATTCTTGACGTCCATTTTTCACAACAAAATAAAGTTTAAAATACCTTATTTACTAATCAACGTCTAAAATTGTACTCTACTAAAGAAACATGCAAAGCATACAATCATGCTTTAATACCTAAAAAAATACAATAAAATAACTTACCTCTGTAACAAAAAGTATTTAAAAAAAATGTTAATTGGTTATTCAGTTATAAATAAAATTGGTTAGAAAAAAAACCTTAATTTTCAACTCAAATAGAAAAGAGGAATGTGCGAAAAAGTCGGTGAAATAAATTAAAAAAAAAATCAATTTTACTACTATTTATACTTAAATTCACTATAACTACGAAGTATAGACAGAGAGAGAGAAGATTTAAATTTTTAAAACAATTTAGTGATTCGAATTTTTAAAATATTTTATTTAAAAAATATATATTATATTTAAAAAATCGAATCTTTAAAAAAGTATTTTACACTACGTAGGTACGTAACTTCATTCGATAAGTTTATCTAAAGAAAACAGACATATTTATGTTACGTTATGCCACATTTTAATTTTAGTTTCCCCTTTTTTTAATAGAATACCTGCTATGAAAACCATGATAGTGCTTTACTGTAACTAACTCAAGGTTCTTTAAAATTGTGACAAATTATTTTTAGAAATAAAATAATACTCATGCAATTTCATGCTTGTAAGGCAAAAATTTGTCTGTGCGGTAAAACGTGGCAAAACTCCACTACATCATCAAGTAATGTTCAATTAAATCGGTTCTGACGAATTGAGGACAGAGCTTCAGACAACAGACACTTCAGAACATTATCTGTACGAGTCCGTTGTTTGCAGCCAGTCCGTAATTTGTCCATGCCAATTTGATCATATGCAACCAATCAAGCTATGCTAAACCAGTATACGCTGATCTCTCATTGTACGGAAGGCTGATACAAAGTGAGGTCAGGTTATACTGGCTATGTATAGCTAAATATGTCGCCGTGTGTACCTTCGGTTTGTTGCGTTTTTCCGCTCAGAGTATTCCCTGTATGTAATTGTAACGTAACTTAAACATGTCCTCAAAAACCCACTACAGAATAAAAGGTAGAAGTTGCTGAACATCATGCTATCTCTTTCGCACATTTACCTCTCTATCCAACACTGCTTCCAACCGATAAGCTCGAATATCGACATAAGCATGTTGCATCTGGAAACATTAATGATTAATGAATGTTAATACATTAATTATTATTAGTTAATTATTATTGTTGATGGACATGATTTTTGGAGTGGAAATAATAAACAAAATTAACCTTTTGAACGCCATTGTCACATATACGTGACAAGCAAGTGCGCACCCTGTACGCAAACGACACAAATATGTGACAAAAAATGCGGTGCACTTTAACACGAAATAAACAATTAAATGATTTGGTATCCCCATTCTTTTTGTAGGTATTTGCGGTGAAATTGTGACTTGGCGTGGAGGGCACGCGGGTGCGTTTATGCTCTGGCGTTCAAAAGGTTAAGTGAGATGAAATTACAGAAATGAATGATTTCACCAAAAAAAAATACAAATATGCTTCATGTAGCATCAAAATCATCATCATTTCAGCCGAAAGCCGTCCACTGCTGGACATAGGCCTGTCCCAAAGGGAGGGGTTTTGCCATAAGCATCATGTAGCATAATGACTACTATTTTATAAACCACCGACGGCGGAGAAAAGGTAATGAGTTTAGCAGTCTTTCTTTGCACTAACAAATATTGTGAATTTATTGGGAATATTTTATGACCATTATGCTAATGAGAAATATAAACGAAATCAGTATTATTTCCACTTTAAATATTTATACAGTTCATTCAATATTTAGTCCACGCAAATATTTTTTGTTTAATCTTAGTGTAATTTTCTATTCTACCGCTTTCATTCAATATTTTTTGACTTCTTAATAGTCTTCAAGCTCTTGGTAAACATATACAAGGCGTAGCATAATAAATTTAAGACCTCCCGTGTTGTCTCTCGGACTATGAAACTGAACAAATTTTATTCTATGAGTTCTAAAAATACGCAAAAAAAAAGGACTTTCTATAGGAACTGTCACTAAAATTACTACTTACGGATTATTTGCGTGAACCAAATACAGTATAACAAAACGTATAATTAGTTAGTAACATTTTTAGTAAATTAGTGCGTTATTTTTACAATGTTAATTCAATGTAAAACAAATACTGTGCTGCCATCTGTGCTTTTCATACAAAATGGTACAGGAATTGGCTGAGTATTCGCCAGAACTGTGACATTCATGTGTGTGACATTCATGAGAAAGTGTGACATTCGTAGTAAGATTATGTTTTGTTTCATTTGCACACCGTTTCTGAAAGGATCTCTTTTGAAATCTTTAGTTAGTTAATTGTAGATTAAATACTAAAACAGAGCCAAACTTTGCTTAAGACTTGGCAATTTCAAACAGAATTATAATTGATTAAAATTAACAAAATAATTATTATAATTGATTAAAATTAACAAAATAATTATTATAATTGATTAAAATTAATAAAATAATTCTTATAATTGATTAAAATTAATAAAATAATTATTTTAATTTATTAAAATTAATGAAATAATTTTTATAATAGATTAAAATTAATGAAATAATTATTATTATTGATTACAAAATAATTATTATAATTAATGGCTTTCAGAAACCGTAACTAATGATGGGAAAACGATAGTGACCGTTAAGGAAATGTGTATAGGTACAGGTAGTTAATATAATACATAAATATAAGTTTGCGGATAAAGTATTACTTAATTGTTAGGACATTTGTCATACCTAATTGTTAGTAGTGTATGTCACTTTACCTACGTGTGTGAAATTAAATCAGAACTGTACTTTCTGAAATTGTACAGCATTTTGTACTAATCATTACTTAATAAATATAGAATATTGGCACAATTATCTAAACGTCACATTATGGACCCAGAAATATGCCAACATATCTAACTGGCCATAACAAGGCCATCTCAAACATAACTAGCTACAACTGTATCATAGTTACATTCTAACCTAAAAACTGTGCCAAAAATGAATGTGTTGTTTTATGACAAAGTATGTTTTTTGTGCATCACAAAGTCAGACCAAAATTGTATCGTCGGAAAAGACTGGCCGCTACTGTACCAGATCTACTAAATGTCACAAAATCGGGCCAGAACTGTCCTATTTGAAACAAAAACTGGCCACAATTGTACTATATGTCCTAAAACATCACATAAATGGGCCATAACTGTGGCACTTAGAACGAAAACTAGCCACAACCGTGCCAGCTTGTACAGAACTATATAACCTTGAGGATCCGATCCTGATGTAAGCCTGCCAGGGGAAGGTGCCAAAGCCAGCGTCGTCTCCGCCGACGATACGACGCTGTGCTGTTTGCTTGCTAACTGCTATGCCGCAGCCTGGAAAAGAAGAGAAAGATGGATTAAGAATTTATTCATTTAATATATACGAACATACAATAGTGGTACATCATCATTTCAGCCGAAAGAAGTCCACTGCTGGACATAGACCTCCCCCAAGTACCGCCATATTGACCGGTACCGTACGACTCGCAATTAGCGGATGCCCGCAACCTTCACCAGGTTATCGGTCTGGTCAGGTTCATTGGTACATAGACGAACTTAATGCCACAACCATTTTCAACCTGGACACGGTTAGTATAAGCCTGAAACAGCCAACTATCCTCGAGCAGGCGTGTTTATGTTCGTCGCTGTATGAGAAGAGGTTTTAACCCTGGAATGTGGTTGAAGACTGATATTTTACAGTCTTTAACCCCATTCTAGGGTTTATTGTAGAAAAATAGTGATGAATCTGAGAAAGTTGTTTATCGTCGTGTTGTTTAATCAAATTTTACTTAAAAACCCGAAGAAACCATTTATTTGTTACTAGTTTTTGCGCGCGGCTTCGCTCGCGTTAATTTAGAATTTGACAATCAATTCGGGTTATATTCTGCTTGTGTATTATTATTATTCAATCATGATTCGAAAGACACGTGGCGCCATCAAAAAAAAAAGTACTTTTCCCGAGGAAAACAACAGTAAAGTTCTTGATAATAATCAAGAACTTTACTGTTGTTTTCCTCGGGAAAAGTACTTTTTTCGGGGTGAAAGGTACCCTATGTCCGTTTCTGTACGTACAAAATTTCAGGATGATCGGTTCAATGGTTTAGGCGTGAAAAGGTAACAAACAAACAAACTTATTTTCGCATTTATAATATTATAGTAAGGTTATTTAGGAAGTTAAGATTAGGATTTTAACCGTTCTTTGATACTAGTCCTTAAGCGTTTAAGCAGGTTCATACCTTCATAAGTCCAGTTTTGTGACCGGCCGGCAAAAGACGTGTATTCCAACTTAGTTTTTGCTTTTTTACTGTTTTTTTTCTTCTCAACTGTTAAAGTTACTAATGAGCTTATAAGCAATAATATTAAAATGAATTTCATTTTAAAATGCACTGAGTTTTTTGTCAAACGTATTTCACCCCTCATTTAAATAATTTAAAGTATTCGAAATCACTTTAATCACTGAAAAAGTGTTAATAGCCTCCAACTAAGTAAAATGTGACACTAAAATCTCCATCGGAACGGAAACAACACCATTTTTTTTTTAAATTAAAATTCACAAATATTTTCAAATTACACAAATTTTCTCAAATTAAAATGCACAAATATTTTTCAAATTACACCAATTTTCTCAAATTAAAATGCACAATCATTTTTCAAATTATGTCAATTCTCTCAAAATAACAATCACGACAATTTTCTCAAAAGCACCAATCAACTAAAATTATTTTTAAAACACAAATAAAACGCGTGTTTACTGTACATAACAGAATGTATGGACTGAAGTTGAAACAGTTTTCTTTACATAATGCATGTATGTAACGTTTCCGAGGATTTTCCTTTCAGGAAATGAATATGACTTATGAGGGAACTGTTTTACGGTATGAATGAATGAATGAATTTACATACATAATGTTTTGAAATACATGGTGTTATTTACCTTGTATTTATGTATTTCGATTTTTTCTGTTATATTTAAATGCAGTTTTAGTAAGCTTGAACATCTTTCTGAAGATCTCGTGGCTAAATAATATCAGCAGCTCGGATTCATCTTCAGACGTGCTATTCGACTGAAACTGACGAATAAAATAATCTTTACGTTTACACGAACGCTGTGGGCCTTTTTTTTTTTTTTTTTTTGGTGGGTGGGAACTCATCAAATGACCCCCCCCCGCTCTAACGCTGTGGGCCTTGAGATTGTAATTTTATAATAAAGTTTACTTCACATAGTATACTTATCATACACAGTCTCCGCTGTTAGAAGTGTTTAATTTAAGAGTATCGGCTAACCAAAACAAACATGGGCAAAAACGGGCGCAAAAACGCCCGTTTATTACACGTCAGTCGGTCAATTCAAATAACTTGGACAGAGGCAATATATCTCTCTTGTTCTTTCTCCTAGACTCTGTGCAAGTTTGAGCAAGATGAATACAGTTTTTATAAGCAAATTTACGTCAAAACCTATGATACTGACATTCGGGCCGTAGCGGCCCGATCAACAGATACGAAAAATTTGACACCGGGCCGTAGCGGTCCGCTTAATATACACCATTATTTTTAGGTCGTTCTGGAACCGAATACCATTAACTCGATCATCGAACTCGAAACGATTGGGACTATTTTTTTCAAAAAATAACAATAAAAAAAACACGAAAGAATAAATTTAATGTTTTTTTTGTGAAATAATGAGAATCGATCGATGAATGAATTTTTCAATGGGTATCGTTTGCATGTGTTGCCGATCGTGGATACGTTTTACACACACATATGCATTTGAGTTCTCATTATTTAAAAAAAAAACATTGAATTTATTCTTTCGTGTTTTTTTTTTATTGTTATTTTTTTAATAAAATAGTCCCAATCGTTTCGAGTTCGATGATCGAGTTAATGGTATTCGGTTGACAAATTTCGGTTAGCTCCGCGTTTCATTAATTTACCAACCACACTTCTTATCGTTTAAATAATAACACCGCACGGGTCGATCTTCAAGGTAAAGCCGCAATTGCCTAAATTGGTGCGTGGATGGTGACCACTTACATTTTACACCGAGTTTCCTCCGTGCCTCAGAAAGCTCGCTAAGCCGTTGGTCTCGGCTGTCATTTGTAGATCTTTGACAGTCGTTACAGGTAGTCAGTGGCCCGAAAGTCTGACAATCAGCTTACCAAGGGGTATAGTATTACCCAGTACTAACTGGATTGTGGTGATGTATTAAAATAGTAGTTAAGTACCTATAATACCGCTAGTCCATGACCGGACATATTGTATAAAAAATCTTCTTAATAGTGTTATGGTTTGTATTCATTTAAAACGCGGAATCGTGCCCAGGAAACGCGTTCGAAAGCCACACCCGTAACCACCAAACCAATGAGACTGTAAATGTTAAGTTAACAACTTCCTAACCACGGATTACGAACTTAGAACCGCAGTTGCGAAAGTTCAAGAGGATATCTATTAACATTAAAATTTTGATCTCTGGTGGCAATAATATATTATTAGTAGTATTATAAAAAATAAAAAAATAAAATATTAGTCCACTGGTATCGGGAATAGGGTCCAAGCTTCCGGCGGTCAAGGCTTCAGAGAGAGGAACCTCCTAACAATACGAGCCGTGTCCAGACGTACCTCCCGGTTTTTAAATACCCTAGCCTCCTCAGGTATTAGTCATGGCTCTTGGCAATGTAGCCATTAGTCGTTTCACGACTATCGACACAATGATCGCTGAGTCCACATCCCACATGTCGACCACCTCGCGAGCCAAGTCATGATACTTAATTTGCTTATCTTTCTCGGCTTTCACGAGGTTCTCGTCATACGGGATGGAAACTCTACTGAAACCGCGACGTACACCTCATCTGGTGGGGCAAAATAATCTATTTAGATTATAGAAGAATGTGTCATCGATTCGGAAAGAAAAAAGCCAGTTTTCAAGGTGGTGGCTTACTACCCAGGTTACGCCCCAAAACATGTTTGGAAACTAAATTACAAGGCAGCCCATTCAGGGATACATATCATACAATTATATTTATTAACGAGCGGTTGCCCGGCCGCGACCTTCTTAGATTTTTATAAAAATATTACTTCCCTTTTTTTTAATCAAATTTAGTTACCAATTTGGTAAAAGTTTTTTTTTTGCACGTTACCCTAATTATTCTAAGGTCTTACATAGGCTATGTTAGACCTTATTACATCAGCTATCTGCCAGTAAAAGCCCCATCAAAATCGGTCCAGCCGTTTTTTTTATATTAAATGGGTCTACTCTTGACCTCAATCTAGTTCTGAGGACAGAGATGACGTTTACGATGGAACGAGCTAACCCAAAAGAAGCCTCGTGTGCTTCAGAGATTAGCCGAAACAAACAGACAGACAAACAAACAAAAATTGAAATAAATGTGTTTGTTATAAGTACCGTAATACTTTCATATGCATTCAGTAAAAAGCTGTTATTTTGATATTAAAAAAAGACACTTCAATTTTATTTATTTGTATAGATCGAAGCGATTCATGGAGACAGTCCAGTGGACGTCTTTTGGCTGATATAATGATGATGGTTATTATAATATAACCCCTCAATAAACCGACAAAATGTTATACTTAAGCATTTTCATTACACTGTGATATTATCTTGAACTTTCGCGTTTTGCGGTAAGACGTACCTACTTACCGAGGTATGGCTGTGGTTAGGAAACCATTCCGCATTAGATTTCCTGACATTGTCACCTCGACTTTGAATGATGGCTATGAAATCATAGGATCACGAGAAGTTTTGTGAATTGGCTAGCACGGATTTATAGTATAAGTTTAATCAGACTATATCGTTCCAACGGCTGGGATACACGCCTCTCTATGAGAGGCAGTGTGCTATAATAAACCATGCTATTATATGGACTGCCTCGTTGGTCCAGTGGTCGCTAGCGCGACTGCTGAGCAAGAGGTCTTGGGTTCGATTCCCGGGTCGAGCAAAGTGTTATTGGGTTTTTCCATCAGACATTTCTCAGTAGCAGCCTCGGAGTCTAAATTTGTGCCCGGTTGATGGCAATAGACCCGGCCCCTATTACATGAAACTTAGAAACAAAACTAGTGAAATGTGGGTGTATTTTTGGGTCCACCTCTGCCTAACCCTTTGGGCATTACAGGCTTGATGTTATGTTATGTTATTATATTAATCGACAGCGATAGCCACTTATCTAAACCCTCTTTTTTTTCCGGATGGGAAATCATCAAATGACTCCTCCCGCTCTGGGCGGAGCGGAAGGGAGTGTTAGACTTTTACTGACTAAATACCATCCATGTTCCTTCTTTTGCCCTTTATGTTCCAGGGCCGCGGTATCTCTTTCGAACAGTTTCGCAGCCCTATCTAAACCCTCTGAGGTTAAGTATTTGATTTTGATATTCATCATCATCATCATCCACAGTCTATCCACTGCTGGGTATATACCTCCTTTGGCTTGTGCCAATCTTCACGTTCGTGTGCCTGCCTTCAATATCATCTTCCTGCCCTTGTCCCATGTTACTAGGAGTCGGCGCACCACGTTTTTTTCTTCCATTCTCCTCTGTCAACCGTCACGCTATCATTTACTTCTTTATCTTTCATATCATTCCTCACATAATCCATCCATCGTTTCCTTGGTCTTCCTCTCTCTCTCCATCCATCAACATTTATATTCATCACTCTTTTAGTCGCATACGATTCATCCCTCTTCATCACATGTCCATACCAACACAGTCGATTCCCTTTCAACTTTTCTGTAACTGGCGCAACTTTAAAACTTCCTCTAATACACCATTAGTTTTAGGTCGTTCTGGAACCGAATACCATTAACTCGATCATCGAACTCGAAACGATTGGGACTATTTTTTTCAAAAAGTAACAATAAAAAAACACGAAAGAAATGGGTATCGTTCGCATGTGGTGCCGATTGTGGATACGTTTTACACACACATATGCATTTGAGTTCTCATTATTTCACAAAATAAAAACATTAAATTTATTCTTTCGTGTTTTTTTTTATTGTTACTTTTTTTTTTAAATAGTCCCAATCGTTTCGAGTTCGATGATCGAGTTAATGGTATTCGGTTCCAGAACGACCTAAAAATAATGGTGTATACTCATTCCATACTTTATTCATGATTCATTAATCATGATCGTGTGCCTGCATTATCCAGGATATATCCGTGACGGCAACAATGTCTTCTGCCCATCTTTATTAGACGTCACACGGTCACACATTTTGATCTTGATGTCGAATGCAATGCGATCTTCACATGTTTTTGCAAGCCGTTGCAACAGCGGACTCCCATCCAAGGTTCGACAGCCGCATTTAGCCTCGTCATCAATTATACATTCTACCAGATCAGCATACAATACTCATTCTCAGGGTTTCCCTGTCTCATAACATTGTGCTCGATGTCTAGCTACCGTGTAATGATACGGAGTTGTATGCGCAATGTCCTCACTGAAGTATAATTTTACCCAATATTGCAAAAATACACCGCGGTTCGGAAAGCATGGTACGTCGTTGGTTCCGTCTGTCATTCGTTGATCTTTGAAGGGACAGATAAGGGCGATTTTCCTAGTTCAAGAGCGTGGTAGGAAAAAAAAAGAACGGGCCGGACTCCCTTTTTTAAAAACGTAGTATGCATTCGATCTAATTTAATAGAAAGCTGTACAGCTGGTTGTGTGAGAGATTTTTTTATTTCATCAATGAATATTTTGAGTGTAAAATGTAAAACTTACTTACATAATTACTATAATTATTATGACATTTACTTATGGACCTTGCTTAAATAACATTGAAACATTTTCAATGATTGATTGCTATTTTTAATATAAATTATTATTTTAAATGAGTATAGTTGTATTGCCTTCTAATTTTATTAATTGCATTGCTATCTTAATCTAAATTATGAAATTATTGTTAATATTTATAATTACTAGTATTTTTATGTTATTTTTAATTAATGAATGTCTACTACTTAACATTTGTACGGCTGTAATGCCGAATATAGTGAAACCCATATATATTAAGGCCTTTTGTTAGCTACCTATATTCTTGCAAATAAATGTATCATTCATCATCATCATCATTCATTCATTCATCATCATTCATTCATTATCTTAATAAGACGGTTATCAAACGACTACGCTCGTTCGCGCGGTCGGGTGGTGAAGCGGATCTCATGTCGCATTAGCTTGTATGAAATCCGTTGATGTATCACACACGTACATCGCCCGCGAACGAGCAGCGCTCACCGCCTCTTCGCTGAGTGCATTGCCTACACATCCACTTCGTCACCTCCGCCGGACCTCGCGGATGAGCGGTGTCGTGTGAGAATCGCCCAAGGGTTCTGTCAATCATCTGTCTAGGCTTTTCCATAATATGCTGGAGTATTCTTGCTATTTTGCATGATGCGACTACCTTTCTCTGGTACATTTAGCTCTATTTTCATTAAAAAAAGAACTAATTGAACGAATTTCTATGAACAAAATGTTTTTTTTTTTGTACTCTACCACAATGAATGCCTTGTGGCATTAAGTCCGTCTATGTACCACTCTTGTAAATGAAGTTTAAATAAATAATAAATAATAATTTGATAAGCATTTTCGTTTTGCTGACTTAGCAATGTTGATTATCAAGATTATCCGGAAATTAGATAATCGCACCATAATGACCACCGATGCCAAATGGAAAGGTGTGCTGCCGTTTCCACGACGAAAACAAATCACAACAGAGATGTCAGTAAACAAAACATAAATCACACTGACTGGCATTCGGTTCACTTCCGTCATTTAACCATATAGTTCGGTACGGGCCCCTTCGGGGGCTTGACATACAAACCTCCGCTGGCTCGGTATCGGCCCCGAAAGGGGCTAGCATTTTAGTCATACGTCATCCTCATTATTTATGATAATATTTAATATTCTGATAATCAAATACTATGAGTGTGCGTTAATTAAGAGAGTTGGATAAAAAGCTCATATGTCAACGCCATTAAAACTTCTGTATTTAGCGCGCAAGTTTCTTAATTTCACCTTACAAAATCCAAGTGCGTAAATACGGTCATCGCCATTTTGACAGCAGTGCTGGCCGAGGCTAAAAATCATAAAAAATGTGGTTTTCGGACATCCAAACTCCACTTTATTGATAATAATTAACTCGTCATTTAATTATGTGACGAATTCATCCACAGTTTAATTTAAATAAGCAGTGGTAATGATGAATTTTGGTATCTAAAGTCGAAGTTTCGCGCCAATAGTGCGTGTTTACATTTTTATTTTTCACATTATATCACACAAACGCATAAAGATTCGATAACAAATGTGACAAATATAATTTCAAATATTATAAACAACATGAAAATGCCCAGATCTTGGCGTAATTTACTAATTCAGGACCAATAACACGTAATATTCATTACCACTACTCAATTTGTATTCGAAATTGACGGCCATATTTTTTTTTAAATTATTGTGATGTGTGAAAACGATTATTTCAATCGATTCTTGTTTTGTAAATTTCGATTAAATCGAGTAATTAAATGTAAGGAATTTAAGAAATCGATAGATAGAAATTAAAATAATTTTGTTTTAAGCGTTAAATACAATAAAAAATGTTATAATATTTTTTAAAGCTTTTATAATGCTAATCTTAATAGATTTTCGTACATTTTAGGTATTAAAATCGACCCAACAATAAACAGAACAGATTAATCTATGGTTAAATTTGCGCCGATTTTGTTTCCATGTCAAAATTTAAATTAGGAATGCACTCGCTGTTCCAATTTATATTGTATTTATAGTTACTAGATAATTTATTGTAATTTTTTTTTATATTGGTTGTTTGAATATAGAACGCCAAGGATCTTGGTAGGCCATAGTGTTTGTTTGGTTCCCACCAAGATAAATTATATTTAGTCTACAAAATTGGGTTATGGTTAGATGGATTGGTTATTAGATATTCACTATTTACAGATACTTTTTTTATCAGACAGTTCTCTCCCACTGCTGGGCAAACCTCCCCATGGCTTTCCAATTTTCTTTATCTTTTGCCTTCTCCGACCAATACTTTTAATCGTCATTATTTTTTGATGCGATAAGCTTGGTTTAGTAGCAACCCCAAAAACTATAAAATTGTGTTTTTAAGAAAACTTCTAGAAATGCGAGTAGGACTCTTGCCCTGAGGGTTCTGTCTTATATCTGTTCACGGCCTCACTCAAGTGACACGGCCCACGGCCTATGATGGATAACCTAAACTTTGCAGTTGTAAAAAGAGGTTTTAGAGTGGACAGTGAACCGCTTTGAAAAAAGAAAGTAATGTTTATTTTGGATGCGGCTTATGCACTGCTGATTGCGAAATATAGTTAGGACAATAAGTTTGTCGGTCGTCGTCACCGAGGCAAGCCCAAGAAACACTGGCGTGACGATTTGGACTCACTCGTTCTTCACTGATTGGCCAGAGAAGGCAAAACACCGAGAGAGTTCAAAAGATATGAGGAGGCCTTTGCCCAGCAGTGGGAAAGAATAATCTAAACAAAAGAAAAGTTTGTCCCAACCTAACACAATAACCCAACCGTACTATACACAATATTGTAGAATAAGTAATATAATGTATCTTTGACGGATCAAACTAATTTTTTAATATGCCTACCGAGATTCTGGGCATTCTATATCCAACCGCCAGATATTCATCATCATCTGCCTAGCCTTTACCCAACTATGTTGGGGTCGGCTTCCAGTCCAACCGCCAGATATTAGAAAACCAAATTCACATTAAATGATGTAGTAAATTAAAATACTTTAAAATTGTGAATTGCGAGCGTATTCTTAATTTAAATTTTGAAACAAAAATCGACGCGTATTTAGCCATAGGTTCTGTCCGTGCTTACAATTAAATTGAAAATCGATCCATTTTCAGGTTTTTCTTTGTTTGAACTGTGAGACTTATTTCTTGCCAAATTTCACGCTGCTAGTTCAACGGAAAGAAAGATCAAATCATCAAAATGATTACTTACATAGAATCAAGTTTTTATTTTATTTTATTACTTATAAATCTCCCTCTCTTGAAGTCAACCAAAAGCATTGAATAATTCCTAAATGAAATTATTAAAAAAGATAAAATTAAATGATTAATTATTATTCGAAATTATACCAAGAATTCAGTCTCAACTCTTTTTTTTTCTTAACTCGATTTCATTGCGAGTATCGATTAGGCTGAATACCACTTTTTAATCGTAATGATAGAACTTGGGTTTCGGTCAGCACTAAGAAGTGTCATTTTGCAACACTTTCAACATAGTTTTTTGTAATATTTGTCAAGACTTTGATAATGTTTTTTTATGAAATTATGTATGAATAATAGCAAAAATAAGAACGCAGATAGAATGTTACTGTATTTATTTTTCCTTTTCGAGTTTTTTAGCAAACGAGAAACTTGTCTATGTACATTATTTCCAGCGCATCTAAGTTACCTATTTTTTGGAAGCGTGCCGTAATATGTATTTTACACATATTTGGCAATAGACTGACGCCGTTTTACTAACCTCCACACGGTATTGAAGATATTTAACACAAACTCATCGTGTGAAACAGCTGCCGTGACATATTTATCATCATAAAATCGAATGCTGAATGTTCACGAAAATTCTTGAATTTCATGACAAATCGCATCACCCCCACCGATTCAGCTGGTGTGTCATGTGTCAAAATCTTGTCGAGCAGAGTGGTTAAGTACCTAAAGATCGAGATCTCGCGTCTCCGTGAAAACATGAGTTTTCTTATTTGAGGACTTTTTGGTGTAGTCATCGCGATTACTGAGCTCCTGGATCATGATGATAAGTGGCCCTAAATGGCCGCTTCAGAAGGATCTTAACAGAATAATAATATGAATCAAGAGGTCAAGAGTAGGCCCATTTAATATATAAAAAAAACCGGCCAAGTGCGAGTCGGACTCGCGCACGAAGGGGTCCGTACCATTATCTACGATACGATAAAAATACGAAAAAAACACGTTTACTGTATGGGGACCCCTTTTTTTTTTTTTTTTTTTTTTGGGGGGTGAGAAATCATCAAATGACTCCTCCCGCTCTGGGCGGAGCGGAAGGGAGTGTCAGACTCTTACTGACTAAAAAACACCCATGTTCCTTCATTGGCCCTTTATGTTCCAGGGCCGCGGTATCTCTTTCGAACAGTCCCGCAGCCCTGGCAGGCACCGGCCCTTGCGGGCCCCTCCCGTTTGCTGACATCTCTTTGAGGCGCGCGTGGAACACGAACGCGCCGTCGACACGGCCTGCCCGTCGTCATACGACGGACGGACGGCGAGCTAGCCCATTACTCGCCGTCCACAGGCCCGCGCCTACGGTGGCCGAGAGCCATCACGGCGTGGCCCCCGACGCCCGGTGCTTCTCCCGCGGCGGCTGGGACGTGAGGAGGTTCTCTCCCTCTCACGTTCCGCCGCCTCCTTCGCTAGCATGACTGCTTCGCAGAAGGAGGCGACGGCTTCCCATTCCCTCTCGCCCCGGACCATGGCTTGAACCAGGGCCGGGCGCGAGAGGTCGCCGCCGCCACTGTATGGGGACCCCTTAATATTTTTTTTTTAATTTTTAGTATTTGTTGTTATAGCGGCAACGGAAATACATCATTTAACGGTTTATTAGATACAGCCTGGAGGCAGACAGACAGACAACGGAGGCTTAGTAATAGGGTCCCGTTTTACCTTTTGGGTACGGAACCCTAAAAAAAAGAATCACATTAAGATTTTAAAAAAAGAAAAAAGTCACAGACTGTTAATATTACGAATTGTAACGTAGTTCATATTATTATGCTATTGCGGCCATTTTAAGTCAAAGGTGATATTTTTTTTATTCGAAAACCGTAGCGGAGTCTGATCCGATACCGCTCATTTTTGAATGAAAACCGAGCCCAAGTTATAGCAAGTTATTCCCAAGGATACTGAGCTAAAATTCAGATTTGGGCTCAGTTAGCCCTATTACATGGGGCTTTAATATCCTTAACTAACCATCATGAAGGCCTACAGCTGGTTTGTTACCCCTAATACTATGGTATACTCGTATAGGTGTTCCGTCGCTTCCACGGGAAGGTGCCACATGCACGCGCAGTGACGTAGTCAACAAGTGAAGTGTTACTAACATAATAATTAATACTAGAAACGGGATATTTACCATGTCCACTGTTGCAAAAAAAACGAACAAGAAAGAGGTTAGACCGATTTGTCTGCTTATAAACACCCACCCGCAATAACTTCAGTTTATCCGTGATCATGGTGCTTGTAACAGCACCGAAATATCGGGAACTCAAAACAAACAGTTGACATGGTAAATATCCCGTTTCTAGTGTTAATTATAATGTTAGTGACCATGACAGTTTCAAAACTTATATTACTAACATAGTTTTAACGTTCTATTTACTAACACAATTTGTACTTTATCATGTGTATGTTAGTCTGTAAGGTATATATCTATGGGCTAAAGTAGCCTGAAAATAAATGGATGCTGTTGTTGTATTCAGGATGAAAGGACGAAAGACATCAAAAAAGTGTCGTATCTCTTGAAAATGAAGATCTTTTACGCTGAGACCAACTAATCACCAAGAAAAAGCTGTTCATTTTCAAGAGTTCGTCACTCTGACACTCAAATATGAGGAAACAGGTGATGGTTTTACTCCAAGACGAACAAAACAAAGAGAATCATTTTTGAGAGCGCAGGAAACTGCTGTTCCCTGCCAGGGCTGCGGGACTGTTCGAAAGAGATACCGCGGCCCTGGAACACAAAAAGCAAGAGACGGAACATGGATGGGTTTTAGTCAGTAAAAGTCTGACACTCCCTTCCGCTCCGCCCAGAGCGGGAGGAGTCATTTGATGATTTCCCATCACAAAAAAAGGAAACATCTGTTTTTCAACGATTTCAGTGTGGTTTTGATAGAAAAAAAATCATTTTCATGAATATTTTGATCATTATTTTTGTAGAGGAGCTCGTGGCTAAATATGTACAGCTGCTCGGGTCGATCTTCAGGTTAAACCGCTTGCCTAGGTTGGTCCGTGGATGGGTGACTACCCATTACCTACATACCGTGTTTCTTCCGTGCCTCGGAATGCACGTTAAGCCGTTGGTCCCGGTTATAATATAATTCTTTGAAAGCCGTAACAGGTAATAATCAGTGGCCCGACATTCTGACAACCAGTCTTACCAAGGGATATCGTATTACCCAGTACTAACTGGGTTGTGGAGGTCAGATAGGCAGTCGCTCCATGTAAAATACTGGTAATCAGCTGAATCCGGTTAGACTGGAAGCCGACCCCAACATAGTTGGAAAAAGACTTGGCAGATGAAGATTTTTTCATTGCTCTGTTTCAAACTCAACAAAATGAAACAGATCTCATCACATAATTTCTTACATTCTAAAATTAACTTCTGATCACCATAACAGCGTTCTTAAGGATGTAAATTGCAGTAAACATCAATATAAATAAATAACATATTTTCGAACGGCTTACACAACTTGCCTTGCGTAACAAGATCCGCATTGTGGATGAATGATTTAGTTTTATAAGCAACTAGCGGCTCGTCCCGGCTTTGCTCGGGGGCCTATGTTACTCAGGGTGAATGTAGCTTTCCAATGGTGAAAGAATTTTTGAAATCGGCACAGTAATTTTTGAGTTTATTCATTATAAACATACACATAAACAAAAATATAAATTTTTCATTACATTGTTTATAATATTAGAATAGACTATATTTTGCACGCGGCTTCGCTCGCTTTATGGTTAGAAATTATCCTAAGAAAGATATATGTCTATGTTAGAAGAACGCGGTACACAGAAAGACACGGAAACCGTCTTTATCAACAATATTTTAAACACCCGATGTTATATATTTCCAGTATAACCTGACCTCTCATTGTACAGTAAGACCATATAATGCCAAGTCTGTCGTTATGTGAACAAAAGAAATTGAATATTTTGGGCAGTTGTCATCTCGGTATTCAAGAACTTTCTAATTTGATATTTATGGGGCTATAAAAAGGATCAGAATGTCTTAGCAAAAGCACTTTGTTTTTTGTCTGATCAAAGCAAAATATCTTGAGGAAATATTTGACTTTAAAATAGTGAATGATTATTCAAACTATGATTAGTATATGTAATAGTAGTAGTATATATACAGGGTTATTTGTAAAACACCAGTAACCTCTTAAGAGGTCATTGTACTCATCATTATGAACAACTTTTACTATGGGACCAAACCTGAAATCGCGAAAAAAAAATCAGCTGTTCCCTACATTTTGACGAGTTAATCGATCATAAATGTAGGGAACAGCTGATTTTTTTTTAAGTAGTAAGATAATGGGATAGAGATGTGGATTTGTAAAAAACTGATAGTTGACTGCCTCATTGGCCTAGTGGTCGCAATCGCGACTGCCGAGCATGAGGTCCTAGGTTCGATTTGCAAGCCGGGCAAATTGTTATTGGACTTTTCCATTAGGAATTTCTCAGTAGCAGCCACGGAATCAGCATTTGGGCCCGATTGATGTTAACAGGCTCGCCCTCTGGGACTTTAATGGGACTTTAACATAACTGGCGAAATGTGGGTGTACGGTACACCTCTGCCTAACCCTTCGGGGATTAAAGGTGTGATGTTATGTGAGTTTTAAAAAAGAAAAAGACATGCTTCAGACCACTAATATATTGGATGTAGGGCAGATGGATGCTGAACCTGACAGGAACTTGTAGTTATTACTAAAAATCCAGAATTAAAAAAAAATGTTTGATTCACGTGTTTGCATGCCCGCGATCATTTCAAAATCTTTGGTGTCAATTTTAAAGTACACAGACTGTCCAAAAACACATGAGTACACAAAATATCACGCCTGTACATCTACGAAGGGCGTGGGCACAAACGCAGACGCCCGGAGTCTAGATGTGTGCCCTACCTACTGAAAAATGTGTCTAATGATAATGTTAGCTTGCGTCATCCCATGACTTCCAGTTGTTTCTATCCAGGGCTAATGGGGACCACTGGTCGTTGGTTTTGTCCAGCTTCAGCCTTCTGGGCTCCAGGAAGTGGCTATTTTGGCCCACAGCTCATTGGCCAGCAAGCCCATTTCAGCTTAGCGACTTCTTGAGCAACGTCAGTAGTTTGTGAGTTTTTCTAATGGAAAAACAACAGTTACAACTCAACCTACGGTTGGCGCAGTGGCTGAGCGATTGGTTGCTGCGCTGTGTCGCGGATTCGATCCCCGCACGGAACAAATATTTGTATGACCTACAGGTAGTTATTCTGGGTCTGTCTGTTTGTATATGTGAGTTTAAATGTTTGAAAAGGCACCCACGATACAGGAGAAATTCCTAGTGTGGGCAACGTTTAAAAAAAACTGTTCTATGCAGAAATTAACGATACTCAAACTAACACAGGCACGCCAAACCAATCAACAATCAACACCACAATTGTTTACAGAACGTGTTTCGACTTCTGACAGCTATGTTATATGTTTAAGTAACCCATAGCTATCACATTATGTCATGTAGAAAGCCGACCGCTTGACCAACTTAATCTTAAAGTTACGTCACGTGACGTAAGGTCTTTCTTGCGGGTTTCCGTGTTTTGGCGTTTATGATAATTATCGTGATTTTTGAGTTGTGTTGTGTTTACCTGACCTCATTTTTTTTAAATGTTATTGGCTGGGTTACTATTTTTTGTATTTTTAAATGTTTTTTTTTGTTTTATATAATAAATGTAGTACCTATGAATGAAATAAAATTATATTAAAAAAGTAAATAATAAGAAACGAAATTTTTCCTATACGAGGCAAAAGGCCAATATCTCAGCATGGTGCTGTAACATTAAAAAAAAGCAAGATAAGGACATAGTATTGCTCTAGCTAGACTTAAACACGTATCATGTTTCGCAGCCAATTTTTTACTAAAATATACAGGGTGTAACAGACAGCGCAATACCGCTTATGGACTGATTCAGAGCAACGAACTGGACCACTTTTCCTTAAGAACAAAAATCGAAAAAAATATGGGCTCTTCAAACTACTAATTGTGACAGCCGATGCTATATTTTCTATTGAAAGTCT
Organism: Eurois occulta; assembly: GCA_950022335.1. NCBI lineage: Eukaryota > Metazoa > Arthropoda > Insecta > Lepidoptera > Noctuidae > Eurois > Eurois occulta. Next base: position 7,220,018 of record OX465506.1, read on the forward strand.
AATTTTTTTTGACCCATTTTTCTTACGGAATATTAAGTGGTATTTGCGTTTGTTCTATCACACTCTGCATAGCAGTGGCGAAGATTCAATACAACTCGATTCCTACCGGCTTCCCTTTCAAAAATAACACAGTCAATATTCTACAGACAAATAATATAACCACATTATAGATATGTACTCTCGGCTTACCTCTTACAAAAATTGTTCTGCTAGCTATTATTTACGGCCGATATCTGTACAGTGTACACTAGTAATCGCAGGTTCGATTCACTCCTACTATTTGTTTTTAACAACAACAAAAAAATAAAAGTAAAAAAAGTAATAAAAAAAAATTAAAAATAGTAAAATAAATAAATAAATAAACATTAATTTATGGTCAGGCAACTTTCGGTCATAGATATATACCTTACAGACTAACATAAATATAATAAAATACAATTTTATTGAAGTTAATAAATAGACCCTAAAACTATGTAAACCTCACACGAGAATATAATCACTAACTTGACGGCCACATTATGTAACAAAATATTTAACGTAACGTAAAATAACTACATATAATGAGATCTATTTAAACTGTAGAAAGCGTACACACCGCAAGTTTTAAGAAGGGCAGTGTCATGGGCCCAATTCTATTATTTATGTATGTAGTTCTGTTGTGTTTACAAAGCTGAAAGGAGGTCATACATAAACATGAAACATGGCCGGAAGTCAACTGGGCTGGCCATGTTGACCAGATGGCTAATGTAGCCTGTAGCTGCACTACAAAAAGTACTACTAGAGCAACATGGTACAAAAATAAAAACAGCGCCATCTATGACACGAATGCAAAACTAACATCATCGAAATTCTAAATCGCGCTATTAAAGTTATCCGCGACTTAAGACCATTTAGAAAAACCCGACAACAACTGTCGAGCAGTAGCCACCAGACACAATACCCGTCTGGTCGGAGGATTCTCCCTTTTCTATGGTGGATGAAGAACGCTACAAAGTTTTCTTCATACCCTATAAGCCAACGAGCCCCGGAGTACGGTTTCAGGAAGCGTAGTGTGGGACGCTACCCAGTGAGTTAAACCGAAGACCTTAGAATAAAAATGTGATTCTGGGTCAGACTGTTAAAGTTGAGGACCGGATGGGAGGAGGGGCTGTTTTAGCGCAAATTAGAAGGAGCGTACCTACTTATATCAGCAGTAAACTGCAATAAGCTAAGTTGATTTGACTGCAATGAGATTGCCAAGAGGACCGTGTTCCGCAAATGGGTTATTATAAGAGGGCAATTCTGTACATTTTACCCAGCCTTCTGTACCTTACATATGCAGATAAATGATTTTGATTTTTTATTTTCATTTTGATTTTTGTTGAATTAGAAATGCGTACAAGAAGAAGTCTAAAAGTGATACTGGTTACTGATAAGTTGCATTGAGTTTGGGTGGTTTAAAAGTCAGAGAGTCTTCGCAAATATTCCCTATTGCGATTGCGGATTGAGCCACTCCTGATTAAGATATGAATTGAAGATTTTAAGTAGCAAGTTAAGATCTAACTGAGGAAGAGGAACTGGAGAGGAGGAAGAATGATTTTTAAATGTTTCATGCTTGCTAATTTTAGGGAGAATATTGCTAATATTATGTCTCACAAGTTTACACTATGTATACGTAATAAAAATAAACTTTCTATGAAGTTATTGGTACATACTTTAAAGTATGAAATAGAATTCATGACAGGACCTTACTCGCCAGTGGCGCCATCTGTTGAGCTCAAAAAGGATAGCCCAAATTACAAATTAATATTGATATAATTAATTGGCCTGTTGGTCTAGTGGTTAGTGACCCTGACTGCTAGGACGGAGGTCGTGGGTGCGATTCCGACACAGGACAAATCTTTGTGCGATGAGTACGATTATTTGTTCTGTATCTGGGTGTGTAATTTATCTCATATTATGTATGTATTTAGAAATATATAAGTATGTTTATCAGTTGTCTGGTTGCCATAGTACAGGCTCTGCCTAGTTTGGGATCAGATGGCGGTGTGTTTGTTGTCCCAAGATATTACATTATTATATTATAATATTGGTAAAAGCTAAAGAAGATGATGACTGGTAATAGACAATGATGAAAATGAGGTTTATTCAATGCAACCTAAACATCACGCCACATTTTCAAATACACATCAAAACATTCAAGGTCTTAAACCTCTATGAGTGGAATAAATAAATAAATAATTTAAGTATGTCAAACCTACTTTGATTTGTTTTGAATTCAATATGTGTATGTATGTATGTCATGTAAGTGTGTTTGTATGTACGTTTGTTTGTTTGTTACGTAATACAAGCTTCGTAGGCGTTCTATCACGTGGTGATGACTTTTACTTTGCAATTATAATGGGATTGCGTTAGTGTGCGGCTTTCTCGGAAACTGCTGAGCTGAATTGGATTTCGTTTTAATTTTGAAGGAAGATTAAATATATGTATGTGGATTGGATTAAATATTGAGTAGGCGATACTATGGCTGGAGGGTGAGCACATGACAACCAGATGTTGATGACCATAGAGGGTGACATATATAGATACAGTAATCAAGCTATGGGTGCAGATGCCTGCCAGGGCTGCGGGACTGTTCGAAAGAGATACTGCAGCCCTGGAACATAAAGGGCAAAAGAAGGAACATGGATGGTTTTTCGTCAGTAAAAGTCTGACACTCAATTCCGCTCCGCACAGAGCGGGAGGAGTCATTTGATGATTTCCCATCCCAAAAAAAGAGGGTGCATATGGACTTCATACTTTCCGGGGGCTCAGCCCGGTCACCTCTGATGGGGATACAGTCATCGAGGATGACTGGAGGAACACCAGTTTCGTTTTAATCAGCAAGAGTCTGACAAGCCCCTCCCCCCTTCCCCTGCCTACCTAAGACTGAGGGCATCCGATGATAAATTGAGGATATCCACACAAGAAACAAAAAAAAAGCTGTCAAGTCAAGCCAATACTTCATAAGTGTCACACGCAATGACATAATGTGCCACTTAGGTTACTCAACTAATAAGAAATGCACACACGTTTACAAACACCATTAGTAGGCCTCCAGTGTCGTAGAGGTGTGTCTTGTTAGCTTACGACGGTATTAGGTCTCTAAGGCTATGCTGAAGTTATTTAGTTGTGTTGGAAACAATTAACTACTCCTTGGAAGAGTTTTAAGTGGGTCATGCCAAATGAACACTACCTAATGTCGAATTGCCCAATCGCTTACTTTTTGGGACTGTTTATCATCTGTATTTCCGTCTATCTATGTACCAGTGATAGTTGATTTTTTCAGCGTATTACCATCAACTGAACGCAAATCCAGACTCCGTGGCTGCTACTGAGAAATTCCTGATGGAAAAACCTAATAACACTTTGCCCGACTCGGGAATCGAACCCAGGACCTCATGTTCAGCTGTCGCGCTTGCGACCACTACACCAACGAGGCTTATTATACTTATAAATGGTTTCCCTCTTATTTAAAAAAAAACAAACAGCTTTAAAATTACGATCAACTGAAATAAAAGGCTGACCATATAAATGTATAACGGATTCTAATATCGAATTGCCCAATCGCCTTTTATCTTAATTTAAAACGGTCGATGGTAATCCGATAGCAATTGCCACCCACGCTCCACTTTTAATGCCCAAAAACTATAAAACATACATCCATTTACGTTTCTATGGGATTTTAATACTATCGTTATGGTAAAACTAAAACGTCCCACAAACGAGTAATGTAAATTTCCCATTGATTTTTACGATAACGAGAATAAATACCGTCCTACGCTACGATATTTATTTTACTTTCATTCTTTAGAAATTCTTTTCCATTTAATAGGGACTTTTTTTGGAAACGCAATAAAGTTTGATGAGCTTTTTAATTTAAATACTGTCGTTTTTGTAATAATAGTAACTTGTCTTGCGTCTATTTGGGAAACATATTATAAGCGACCTTAATTCCCGCTGCCTCGACCGCGTGAAGTTTAGTAAATATCCCACGGGATCATACTATCGAGATAAATTATTCTATATGTTAATCCAGGTCATAAACTATCTATTTGCCAAATTTCATCCAAATCTGTTTAGTAGTTTTTGCGTGAAAGAGTAACAAACATCCATCCATCCATCCTCACAAACTTTCGCGTTTATAATATTAGTAAGATAATAAGTAGTAGTACAGTAAGAAGTAAGATTGCGAACTCTGAAAATCTCCTTCTCAGTCATTTCCTTTTTATAATTAATTTATAATTAAAAGAAGAAGAAAGAACAATGTCACTGATAAAACTCGATAATATATTTTAATAACAGATCCAAAAAAATCTCCTTAGAAGCCCATTTCCAAAAATTACGAACTTATTACAAACTGTCATAGAGAATCCCAGATAGGAAATAAATAAAAATAATTAATAATATAAAATAAATATAAATAATAATAATGAAATAATTTCTTAGTATTTATTTTTATTCTTCTAGGTTTTGTATAGAAAAAAGTTTACCCTAAATTAATATTCCCCTGCCCTTGTACCAATGTACAAAAATTAAAAAAAAAACTAAATAAACTCGGACAGCCCTAAAAAACATTACGATAAAAGTTCACCCACACGGTTAGCAAAGGTCAATGATCTGAGTTTTTATATTCTTCAGATAATAACTCATTATTACCTAAAATACGGACTTCAGTCGACCTTTAAAAACAGACAGAAATGTATCACTTTCGCTTGAAATATTCAAGATAGGCAAGTCGTATAAATTAGAGTTTCGTCAACCCATTGTCTTTCAATCTTCACAATGGAATCTGTTGCCATTGTCAAAAGATATAGAAAGTGTATATGAAATACAGCCCGGGTTAAATCTTCTTTGTTATAGTATTAGTATGTTATGATGTAATTTATGTGCTCACAGCCTTATATTTTCAAGGAAATTTCAAAACGCTTAGATAACAGTTCCCGTGACCAAAAGGCTGGATTTTACCTTGGCCAAAGACTTGCCGTACAATGTGGCAACGCCGCCAGTCTCTTGGGGATATGACCAGTTGACAGCGTTGAGGAGTTTATTGACGCTATTTTTTAAGTTTATTGTGAAGTTAGTTAGTTTAGGTTATTTAAATTTATAAATGAATACACCATTATTTTTAGGTCGTTCTGGAGCCGAATACCATGAACTCGATCATCGAACTCGAAACGATTGGGACTATTTTTTTCAAAAAATAACAATAAAAAAATAACACGAAAGAATAAAAATGTTTTTTTGTGAAATAATGAGAATCGATCGATGAATGAATTTTTCAATGGGTATCGTTCGCATGTGTTGCCGATCGTGGATACGTTTCACACACACATATGCATTTGAGTTCTCATTATTTAAAAAAAAAAACATTAAATTTATTCTTTCGTGTTTTTACTATTACTTTACATTAAAAAGGACACCACCAGAAAAGTTTACCACAATAGATCATAGCTCAGAACCTTCTAGTTGCGGAGATATTGGGGGCCAAAGTTCCAACTTTTTTACAAGTTTTGAATGTTATAACTTTCCTTTATATACCTCCATGATGTCTCTGCTCCCACTAAAGCTAAGCGGAGACAGTGTGAACGTGACTTTTCACCCCAGTAAAAAACTCGTTTCCCAGCAATAATTTTTGCGTAGAGTTACTTAGTTTGTTGTACAGAATGCTTGGTTGACGGCTTCGTGATGGGTCTGTTTACACCTTATAATTAAAATAAAACCGGCCAAGTGCGAGTCGGACTCGCGCACGAAGGGTTCCGTACCATTATCTATAAAAACGGCAAAAAAGTCATATCGGTTGTATGGGAGCCCCCCTTAATATTTTTTTTTAATTTTTAGCATTTGTGAAAATGTCAGCTTTCTAGTTATCACGGTTTATGAGGTACAGCCTGGAGACAGACAGACAGACAGACAGACAGACAGACAGCGAAGTCTTAGTAATAGGGTCCCGTTTTACCCTTTGGGTACGGAACCCTAAAAAACAATGGCAGGAGCCTTTAGCTGGTCCTGTATAATGCAATGAAAATTTACTGACACAATTGGAACCAACGTTTACAACCTGTAGGAACATTTTGTTCTGAAAAAAACCCTCTTATTTAAATACAAATATGAAATGATATGCAAATAAACAAAAAACGAATTCATCTTTAAAACATGCATTTATGAAAATCCTGTTTTTCATACGCCTACTATTAAATAACGTATCTTCAGATAATCGGCCGGAAGTAGTGCGCCCTTGATTGCAACACGCCGGAAGTGACGCTCGGCCGCGCACGCGCTACATTTACGTGTGGTGTAAGTCATAAGCGCGAGCGATAATGCAAAAGAGCTTATTTTATGAGCGGTAGCGATTTTAACTAACTCAAACTATTTCGTAAGGAAAGACAGGCATGAACACTATGCTAGTGAATAACAATATTCTTTGCTAGATACTCGTATATCGACAGTCATCCGCTTAGTCCTAATACTTCTTAGTTCATTATGAAATGCACTTTTAACATTTTTTTACAGTACTTAAATAATATTATAAAGAGGAAAAATTTATTGTGGATATGTATGTTTGTAATGAATAAACTCAAAAACTACTGTGCCGATTTCAAAAATTCTTTTTTCACCATTGGAAAGCTACATTCACTCTGAGTAACATAGGCACACGTGCAAAGCCGGGACGAGCCGCTAGTAAGAAATAAATCAGAGGTATACCGAAAAAAAGTGCTGTCAACTTATAACCAAATGGTTAGCAGTACCGATTACAAGGTTTAAAGAAAAAAAATCGTTTTTTTTTTTTACTGGTGGGAAATCATCAAATGACTCCTCCCGCTCTGGGCGGAGCAGAAGGGAGTGTCAGACTCTTACTGACTAAAAACCACCCATGTTCCTTCTTTTGCCCTTTATGTTCCAGGGCCGCGGTATCTCTTTCGAACAGTCCCGCAGCCCTGGCAGGCAGTCCCGCAGCCCTGGCAGGCCCGCAGCCCTGGCAGGCCCGCAGCCCTGGCAGGCAACTCGGTCTTGGCCAAGATTTCCACCAATAAAGTACATAACATATCATAACAATACTCCTGTAATCTCTGAAGGGTTAGACAGTGCTGTACCTTATTGTAGTACACTCGCATTTTACCACTATTTTTTAATAATCCAATGTACTAGGAGGCGAGCCGATTGCAATCAACTGGGCTCAATTCCAGACTCCGTGACTGCTATTGAGAAATTCCTGATGGAAAAACTCAATAACACTTTGCCTGACCTGAGAATTGATTCCAGGATCTCATGCTCAGCATTCCCGGTTTCCCATCACACAGACAAACACGACAGCCCAAGTTTTTGACAAAGATTTCTACCAAATTATCATCGGAGTTGAAGAGTTGCTAACTCACCCACAACTCTTACAAAATCACATACTACGTCTTGCAAACATCCCAGTGTCAAAGGATAATCACAGTATTAAGCAATACATTAAACTATCATCAGATAGTCGTGCGGAAGCTGATGGCAACCCTTGATTATCGTGCTCAGTCGCGCCGGAAGACGGCAGGCTTCAATGCACGAGCGGCTTTTTATGTGTGGCGCAGACATAGGATGTAGCGACAGCGGATTATTCACTGAACAGCTTGCCGAGCTTGGCGTCCCACAAAAATAAGCATAATCAACGTTCTATACGTTGCCTCTGTTTGAGAGTAAGATTAAGCCATAATCAACCACGTGGGCCCAGTGTGGAAGATGGCACGTGTCTTCAATTTTAACGTTTGATATCCTCTTTAATTACTTTCACCGTTTTAAGGACAATCGTGATGTAATAAATCACACAAACCGAATTCAAGACGTACAATTTATAAGTTAGTAATTACCACTGGATCAGCACTACTTGTGACACTTATATACGTAACGTCATTTCTGTGAGGAGTTTCTTAATATATTTTATCCTCAAAAGACAATCTTAGACACAAATCTTCAAGATCCACACATGATGAAGATAATGTCTGAACTTAAAACAGACTGGGACCTGATTTTTCGTCCCTCCGTCAGTGCTTCCAGAGTAGTTGGTCAGAAAACAGCGACCTCAACAATTATCATCATTCCACTGCTCCAATTTATTTGGGGTTGGTGCAGCATGTCTTCTTCTTTCATACTCCTCATCTCAGTAGTCACCTCCTCTCTAGCCATATCATCCTTCACACAATCCATCCATCGATTCTTTGGTCTTCTTCTACTCTAACCATTCACATTGATCCTCAAAACTTTCCACACAACATTTTCCTCATTCCTCCGCATCACATGCCCATACCACGACAACCGATTACCACATAATTATTCAGTCACCGGCGCCACTTTCAGATCTCCTCTTATACACCGACCTCAAGAAGTTTTTTAACTCCTTCAGTGCCGAGAAACCACCAGATGGGTTCACTCAAGTCGCACTTGCGATGCCAGGAACCCTCCTGGAGGATCCACTACTCCACTTGCAATATGTATGGTGGAATGGCACGTGTTGTATGAAACGGGGGTGGACACGAATGTGTCAATATCTTTTTTTGTGTTTGTCAAATCAATTTGCGAAATAAACATCATTTATCTTATAACTTGCGCCACACCCTATCAGCTTGTAATGAAGCGCGGCGGCGCGTTGTTTCCGCACCCCCACCGTCCGGCTGACACCTTTCACCAAGTTTACATTGGCCAATGACAATTATTATTATAGCTACATATTCACGGATGACCGGATGGATGGATGGACCGTCACAATCGAAAAATTGTCTAATATATATCTTTGTTGCTGTTGATGATGTCATGTCCTCTTTTTACTCGATTTCTAAAAACGGAGGAAGTTATCAACTAGCTCTCTACCAGATTTTTTTCAAAATTTACTTAGTAACATAACATAACACCACGCCTGTAATACCCGAAAGGTTAGGCAGAGGTGTACCTAATAGTACACACAGATTTCACCAGTTATGTTAAAGTCCCATGTAATAGGGGGCGAGCCTATTGCAATCAACCAACCACAGATCCAGACTCCATGGCTGCTATTAAGAAATTAGTGACAGAAAAACCCAATAACGCTTCAGTCGACCCGGGAATCGAACCTTAGAGCTCTTGTTCACCAGTCGCGGTTGCGACAACTATACCAACAAGACAGCAACGAGTTACTTAATAACAATCTTAAATGCATTAATATATTGACTGACAACGCACAGTTTAAACTGATGGCTCACGAAGTTTGACATGTTGCAGAAGAGTTTCTTTTACGAGCATAGTATAACGAAAGTGAACATTCAGCTTTATCCCCTTTAGGGGTAAAAGGGATGGGCTACGGGATTGTTCGAAAGAGATACCGCGGCCCTGGAACATAAAGGGCAAAAGAACGAACATGGATGTGTTTTAGTCAATAAAAGTTTGATACTATCTTCCGCTCCGCCCAGAGCGGAGTTATTTGATGATTTCCCATCCCAAAAAAAAGGGGTAAAGGGGATAAAACTATAGAAATAAATAAAATTTAAGTGTCTGTTTGTTGGTCCCGGCTGTCATTTGTAGAACTTTGACAGTCGTTACAGGTAGTCAGTGGCTCGAAAATCTGACAACCAGTCTTACCAAAGAATATCGTATTACCTAGTACTAACTGGGTTGTGGAGGTCAGACAGGAGCGGGTGGGCGGAGCGGAAGGGAGTGTCAGACTTTTACTGACTAAAACCCATCCATGTTCCTTCTTTTGCCCTTTGTGTTCCAGGGCCGCGGTATCTCTTTCGAATAGTCCCGCAGCCCTGGCAGGAATCGGCCCTTGCGGGCCCCTCCTGTTTGCTGACATCTCTTTGAGGCGCGCGTGGAACACGAACGCGCCGTCGACACGGCCTGTCGTCATAAGATGGACGGACGGCGAGCTAGCCCATTACTCACCGTCCACAGGCCCACGCCTACGGTGGCCGAGAGCCACCACGTGGCCCCCGACGCCCGTCTCCCGCGGCGGCTGGGACGTGAGGTTCTTTTCCCTCTCACGTTCCGCCACCTCCTTCGCTAGCATGATTGCTTCGCAGAAGGAGGTGACGGCTCTGGAAGCCGACACTAGTATAGTTGGGAAAAAGCTAGCAGATGATGATTAAATCCCATAAATCACCACAATCGAGTTGAGTGTAAAAATAATTCTTTTCAACTGATCACAACATTACAACAACAACAACACATATTGTCCTGTTAAATATCTGTGTGTACATAAATAAATAAATAACATTAACAATGACCACTCACCAGCTGATCTTTCGTAAACCAGAGGTATTTAAACGGTAAATAAGGTTGTATACACAACATACAATTATGTATGTTACGTACATATTAGTCATTGCTGTGTCAACACTACTATTCGCAGATTGACCGACTTTCATCCGTGTACCTATGACGTCATACGGCTGTCTCCAATTCGGTTGCCAAATAGGATGATTATTGCTTTTCCTTATATAGAAATTAGTCAGCGTCCTACGTGAGTTTCAAAAGTAAATTGAAATTGACAATCTGTGACTCTGATCTCTGGACAGCTTCGTTGGTGTAGTGGTCGCAAGCACGACTGCTGAGCATGAGGTCCTGGGTTCGATTTCAGAGTCGGGCAAAGTGTTATTGGGTTTTTCCATCAGGAGTGTCTCAGCAGCAGTCACGGAGTCTGGATTTGTGCCAGGTTGATTGAAAAGGTTCGCCCCCTATTATATGGGACTTGAACATAACTGGCGAAATGTGGGTGTACTATTATTAGGTACACCTCTGCCTAACCCTACGGGGATTACAGGCGTGATGTTATGTTTATGTTATCTGACTCCGGTTTTGAACTACAGTCCAGTCCCAGTACAGAATTAATTTTTTTGGCCAAAGAATCAGCATTGCCATCCAACGTGGTAATGCTGCCAGCCTTCTGGGCACTTTTCCTGTTGACAGCGATGCGGACGAATTTTTGGAACCCTTTTATGCTTGTACATATTTATTTCTATTATAGTTTTGTAGTTTGTAAATAATTAATATTTTGATTAAAGAATTAAAAAGGAAATTTACGTCTAGTTTTTATCATTGACAAACTCCGATTGGACCAAACCAACTGGACTGGAGCTGGACAAAACCAACGACTGGTGGTCCACATTAGCCCTGGATCCTTACAACTGGAAGTCATTGGGAGAGGCTTATGCCCAGCAGTGGGATGACGCATATAACAGTATCAATATCAGTAATTCCCATTGAACTTTATTCACATTATAATACCGTTGTTGTTGGGTTGCATATGCTCGTATTTCCTAAAAGTGGCAATCGCTTTCCTCAACGACTTACCACAAGATAATTCTTTGAAGACTTTGCCACACGAACAATTTCTCCTGTATCGTGGGTGTGTTTACAAATATTGACGGCACGGTTGGCGCTGTGGTCAAGCGATTGACTGCTGCGCTGCATGTCGCGGGTTCGATTCCCGTACGGAACAAATATTTTTATGACCTACAAGTAGTTGTTCCGGGTCTGGGTGTTTTTCTATCTATAATATGTATGTATTTACAAAAAAAAATGTATATATGCAGTTTATCAGCCATCTAGCTACCATAACACAAGCATTACGTTGCTTAGCTTGGAACTAGATGGTGCTGTGTGAAATGTCCAGGGATATTTTATTTATTTATTTATTTGGACTCGCATACAAAAACAGCCAGACTCTGAACAACCTTCTGCAAGCTACACAAATATTTGTTCGGTGCGGGAATCGAAACTACGACACGCAGCGTACCAGTCAATCGCTCATCCACTGCGCTAACCGTGCCGTCGACATATGGCCATAGACTTGACATTCAACAGCACTGTTGAGTTTTATACTCTTGTTGGTATCACTTCGATTCGCCTCGGCAACCTACATACTACGCAGAGTCAACTTATTACACACACTAGATCCGGCATTGCAATTCATTCTTTTAGTCTTTCTCAATAAAGGTGGTATTGCAAATATTACAATCAGTTCTCGGATCCATAAACGGAAAATACGTCTTGCCTAAGACCAGACCAAACTATTATGCTGGTTGGTAACTTTCATTCTAGATGCTCAGCATCTAGACCTAATTGTTTTCAATTTTTTTCAAAACATTTCGAAAGAATTTGAAAGTATAACATAAAATCACGCCTGTAATCCCAGAACGGGTATGCAGAGGTGTATGGCACCTAATAGTACACCCACATTTTGCCAGTATGTGATAGTTGGCGAGCCTATTGCCATCAACCGGGCACAAATCCAGACTCTATGGAAGTGATTATTTGTTTATTTCTTAACCTAAAGTTCGACCCGAGCGGCTTAGAAAACGAGTGGTAGATTACTCGTATTCTAAGCCGCTCGGGTCGATCTTTAGGTTAAGCCGTGCTTACCTAGATGGATGGGTGACCCATTACATACCGAGTTTCCTCTCAAAGTCTGACAAGCACTCTTAGAAAAGGGTATCGTATTACCCAGAACTAACTAGGTCGGATAGGCAGTCGCTCCACGTAAAATACTGGTATTCTGCTGCCTCCGGTTAGACTGGAAGCCGACCCCAAAACAGTTGAGAAAAGGCTAGGCAGATGATGATGCGGTTCAATTAACATTATAAACCATAAGGTACTTATGGTACTTATACAGTAAGTAACAAAAACCCTGTTGTTCCTGTTAGGGACGTATACATTTACCTACAAGCACAACATTGATGAAGTTATAATTTAAAAAAATTAAACATTGGCCAGTCGAGAGGCCAAAATCAAATAACTATTAAAATCGACACATTCAAAAAAATGTTTCGAGTATCTGATTTTACAAGTACATCTTTATTTCGCTAAATAGCCGAGCTCGGCGGCTTCCTTTGACGCGACAGAAGATGCCTAGAAATCAGTTAAACCTTACAAATATTAATAATTAAATATTTTTTTTAATTATTTTTGTTGATCGTTTTTTATAAATGACTTCCTTTATTACGTGTGTATACCGATTCTTAAAACGTAGGTAGAAGGAACAACAGGGTTTTTGTTACTTACTGTATACGTATTCAAAACACAAAAGTTATGTAAATCGAAATCATGTCAAATAACTATTGTTTTTGTCCGTGTGTAATTATTTAATTTCCAATTACACGCTATCTAAATCCTAGCCTATTGTTTATATAATAACTTAGAGATGTAACAATGTAACTACTCCGTCAGTCGATAACTCGACAGTGGGTTACATCTCTAAAATTCGATTCAGTTACGCTTCAATCGATTCACCTTAATAATTTTGTTGTGCTAAATATTATATAAATAAATTGATGTTCAAAGTGTTTCCGATTGTTTTTTGTTTACACATTCTTTTTTTATAAGTATCCGGTTTTTATTAGAGCTCGGTATGATGGGTTTTAAACCGTATACTTACTGATTTACTGATAAAAAATGTGACCAAAGCTATGAATGACTAATGAGTTACAATTTGCAATGCATGCCCTCTTCTTTGCCTAACCCTTTTTTTTCGGATGGGAAGTCATCAAATGACTCCTCCCGCTCGGGGCGGAGCAGAAGGGAGTGTCAGACTTTTACTGACTAAAAACCATCCATGTTCCTTTTTTAGCCCTTTATGTTCCAGGGCCGCGGTATCTCTTTTGAACAGTCCCACAGCCCTGGCAGGCATCGGCCCTTACGGGCCCCTCATGTTTGCTGACATCTCTTTGAGGCGCGCGTGGAACACGAACGCGCCGTCGACACGGCCTGTCGTCATAAGACGGACGGACGGCGAGCTAGCCCATTACTCACCGTCCACAGGCCCGCGCCTACGGTGGCCGAGAGCCACCACGTGGCCCCCGACGCCCGGTGCTTCTCCTGCGGCGGCTGGGACGTGAGGTTCTCTCTTTGCCTTACCCTTAGGCAAACCTTACTACAAGCACCGAGTACATAATAGAGCTTCATAGTTCATTCCTAAAATAAGGACTGTGCCTGGCCTGCTATTAGCGTGATATTATGTTTATTGAAATAATCCATCATTCATTAGGTATTTTATTATACGGGGTGTATACGGACCCTTCACGAAGCCGTCAACCAAGCATTCTGTACATCAAACTAAGTAACTCTACGCAAAACTTATTGCTGGTAAACAACTGTTTTTTGGTGGTGGAAAATCAAGTTTTACGGTAGAACTCAATGTAACGCACTCGAAACATTGTGCTGATGGATCCATTAAATTTTACGCGGTCCTAGAGGTATTTAAAGTGAATATAAAACATTACGATTTTGACAAATTTCGACAATTTTTTTGATGAAGTTTTTTTTTGTTGGGATAACTTGGCGGAGCAATCGTAACGCACACTAAAAACTTGTGAAAAAGTTGGAACTTTGACCCCCAATATCTCCGTAACTAGAAGGTTCTCAGGTATGGTCCAGAACAAAAAAATAATCGCAATGACGGGGAGAACAAGTGGCTTTCGGCTTCGTTAAGGGTACTTTTACACCATTTAGTTACATTTAATCCTGAAAAGAGTCCTGACAATGATGGATTCTACTATCTATATTTGGATCAACCAAGACACAATTCCATATTTAAAATTTAAAGCCATCTCGCTACCTCGACTTACGATTTGTTCCAGTATATCCAAATAGGCACTATTTCCGGATAAACTGACCAGAAAATGGGGACGAAGCCGACGAACTTTCAAATCAAAATAAATCATCATCATCTGCCTAGCGTTTTCCCAACTATATTGGGGTCGGCTTCCAGTCTAACCGGATGCAGCTGAATACCAGTATTTTACATGGAGCGACTGCCTATCTGACCTCCACATCCAGTTAGTGCTGGAAAATACGATACCCTATATATGACTGGTTGTCAAATCAAAATAAATAATTATCGAAAAACCCAACATAATAAATCATAAGATGGTTATCTGCTGACGTATCGTATATTTCTTAATTTCTCTATATGGAAATACCTATTTCGCTGCAGTCGTAGCCACATAGGCTTATTTTGAAATTGTTTCGGAAATAACGCATTAAATTATTGCT
The DNA here is from genome assembly GCA_950022335.1 of Eurois occulta. Lineage (NCBI taxonomy): Eukaryota > Metazoa > Arthropoda > Insecta > Lepidoptera > Noctuidae > Eurois > Eurois occulta. The sequence goes on from OX465506.1 coordinate 7,235,033, forward strand.
TAAAATGTGTGATTTAGCCTTGTGGTTTTTTCCAAGCAAAAGCTGGCAAGATGTGATGATGAGTTGGATATTCAAGAGAACTACTGAATGACTGGCCATGCACACTTCGCGTGACCAGAGTGCTGGCTCTTTCTTTGGTCAAAGAAAGCAAGCAGTATCAAAATCAAAATCAAAAATCAAAATATTTTTTATTTCACATAGGCCTACATGGGCACTTATGAAACGTCGACAAAAAGGTGCACGGTTCGGGTTGGTCGTGTCCTATGGAGAAGAACCGGCAAAAAACTCCATGGTTACTCTTTTAAAATGATTAGATTTTACAATATTATCATGTTACAGCATTAGTACTCAAGTATGGGGGGACAGCATAGGCCCGACAATAAGTCGTTGCTTACTACACAAAAAAACGGAAAACAAGATAAGAGTTTAACAAAAGTTATCACACCTCTAGGAATCTACTAGACCTACACTGTTCACACATTCACAAACGTCCAGTCAGTGCAAGCATTTGTCAGTTTTCGTGGAGCTCGACTAAAGTAGTAAGTAAAAACTCAAATCAAATCAAATCAGGGTAAATATTTGAGACGGGGCAGTAAAATAAGAAAACGTTTGATTGGTACAGACGCCAGCACATTAAGCTACTACAATCTGTCAAATTTCTTTAATAGATTTTCAACTTTATCTTTAAAGTATTAGGTTCAAGGTTGGTTGGGAAAATCTGACAGTTTCGGGTAGGTTGACCAGCTGGCGTCTGTACATTGTTATTTGTAGAACATTGATCTTCTGCATGATGCAGCTGAGTACCAGTATTTTATATGGAGCAACTACCTATCTGACCTCCACAGCCCAGTTAGTACTGGGTAATACGATCCCCATTGGTAAAACTGGTCGTCAGACTATCGGGCCACTGACTACCTGTAACGTCTCTCAAAGATCTACAAATAACAGCTGGGACCAATGGCTAAACGTGCTTTCCGAGGCACGGAAGAAACTCGGTATGTAATGTGGGGTCAGCCATCCGCGGACCAACCTCGCTAAGTACCGCTTAACCTAAAGATCGACCAGAGTGGCTATTATCATTTAGCCACGAGCTCCTCATAAGTGAAACAAGCATATTACTTCTTCCTAATATTATTAATACGAAAGTTTGTTAGGATGGATGATGTTTGTTACTCTTTAACGCGAAAGCTACTGAACGGATTTAGATGAAGTTGGGCACATAGATAGTTTATAACCTGAATAGTGTGATCCCATGGGACTGTTACCGAACTTCATGCGGGTGAAGCCGTAGGCATAAGTTAGTCCATACTAAAATTGGGTTCCTACCTTTCTTCACCCATTTCGAAACACTTGGTCAGGTCTCAGACTAAACGGGTCTGACTCAAAATCATAACGCAGTCTTTAGTTTAATAGGAACTAACTGTAACCGTACTTTTGTAATATCATTCCGCAAAGACACATAGTCATTGCGCGTTGCAACGATTTATTTTGTAACACAGTGAATCATCTATACCAATAAATAAAATTGAAGTGTGTGTTTGTAATTTCAAAATAACAGCTTTTTACTGAATAGATATGAAAATATATACGACACTTATAACAAAAACACATTTATTTTCAATTCTTGTCTGTCTGTTTGTTCTGGGTAATCTCCGAAACGGCTATATCGATTTTGACGGCACTTTATTGGCAGATAGCTGATGTTATAAAAAGTAACTTAGGCTACTTTTATATTAGAAAAAGGAATTGGGTTCCGTGCAAAAAAAAAACCCTTAAAATTGTTAAAAAAATCCGATTTAAAAAGGGAAGTTATATTTTTATAAAGCGCGAACAAAGATCGCGGGCAACAGCTAGTTTTATAAATATTCAGACGTGATGTGTATTGTCCGCGTTCTTGAATAAGAATATAGAATTTTGAAAGTATCATTGTATTGTGTTTTATTGTATACAAATAATTTAAAAATAACGTGGTTTGAACACGTGATTATCTATTGTATAAAAATGGGCAAAGAACTGGCCTGAATCCGGATTAGATTTATTTTGGTCATACTATTATACAGGTGTAAACGGACCCTCCACGAAGCTGTAAACCAAGTATTCTGTACATCAAACTAAGTGACTCTAATCAAAAATATCCTATGTGATATTAGGTACTAAATAACAATTAATTAGTAGAAAGTAAGAGCATTAGAGTAATGATATTGATAATTTAAACTGTTCTTTGTAATTATATTCTAGTTTTAAGTTATTTTGCTGCGCCCTAACATTGTTTACAAGTCAATTTTGTAAGCGGTGTGTTCATTTTGCAATTAATAAATTAAAATTAGTGCTAGGAAATGACTTTTTTTTGGGTGTAAAATCACGTTTTACGGTAGGACTCAATGTAACGCACTCAAAACATTGTGCGGATGGATGGATTGAATAGTACGGGGGTCTAGGAGGTATTTAAAGTAAAGTTATAACATTAAAAACTTAAAAAGTTGGAGTTTTTACCCCAAATATCTCCGTAACTAGAAGGTAGCAATGACGGGGTCGACAAATGCCTTAATTTCGTCTTCGTTTTTAGGGTATTTTTACACCCATTATTTATTCATTATTCACAAAATCCACACTTCTTGGAAATTTTATCATAAAATATGTAAACTAATCTTACAGCCAATTACGGATTTACAATTTATTACTCATCCACGCTGTACACTTAGCAATACATTGCTAAGTGTACAGCGTGGATGAGTGTGTAGGAGTGTGCCTGAGGAGTTGCAAATGGGTGCGTGAGTATGTTACAGTAGTGTGTAGTGGTGTGTGTGGTGATTAAATTGTCCTTTGAACCTTCTGTTCAATTTTATTTATTTAGTTTAGATGCAATGATGTATTATGTTAGACAAAGCAATAGAGGTTGAAACGTTGACGTGTAAAACTGTTCCACAGAATTATTCAGTAACTGATTCTCGACCCCAATTTGACCACCAGGCTTCCTAACTGTGTGTTGGTGTCTGATGATCATGAAGAAGATTAATGAATGAATATAACACTGTAATCTTCATTGTATAAGAAGAATGCACACTCCGGGACTGGTTCTGAGAAATTCGTGAAGGAAAAACACGAAAAAAAATTTGCCCGACCTGGGAATCAAACCCAGGACCTCATGTTCAGTAATCGCGCTTGCAACCACTGGACCAACGAGTCAGTCAGCTACCAAAAAGTCCGTGTCAATACCGTTGAAATTCGTTTAGTTGTAGAAAGACGAAACACTCAGAAAAATTTTGATCGAATCACTCATTTGTGCCGCTAAATAAGATGTAAATCTCTCTGAAACTGCGAACAAGCAACCTAATTTCTAAATCTGAAGTCCGGCTACATTATAAAAGTGTAAATTAACTCAGAATTTACTCATTAACCGTTAAAATTGTTTATTAAAGCACTTTTTAAAGAGTTAAATGACGCATTTTAAATGGTTTGACGTTTTAAATGACATTACAAATTGTAATAGAATTTTTGGAAAAGTGTAGTGTCACTATACTTTGTAAATAAAATAACAAAAGGGTGTGAGGAAAAAAAGGGCATGATGTTAAACTAGAAAGTATCTTGAATATAAAACCACGAAAAAAAATCAAGCCTTTTATGGTGTTCCATAGCTTTACTTAATATACTATGATAACATACATTTTTAATTCCAATGAGTCTCCCTTTCTTTTAAAGTTACTCCTGATTTTTTTTGACGTCGCCTCCCGCCAGGAATGTCTCATGTATTGTGGTACTCGGATCGAACCCAGCTACACGCAGCGTAGCAGCCGATCGCTCAACCACTGCGACAGCTGTGCCGTCAAACATTATAAAGGGTGTAACAAGACCCTTAACGAAGTCGAAAGGCACTTGTTCTCAGTTTTTTTTTTAATACAATATTTTTAATGTTAATTTTGCCCAATGTTTTGTGTGTGTTGAGGAGTGAGTCCTATCGTAAAACGTGATTTTCCACCCCAAATAAAAAAGTCGTTTCCTAGCAATAACTTTTAGGTAAAGATACGTTTTGATGTACAGACTGCTTAGTTGACGGCTTCGTTAAGGGGTCTTGTCAAACCTTATGGGTACCAAATCTGGCAATAGTTTAGATGATGGCAAAAAAGTAAATCTCCTTTGACTCTAAACCATCATAATACCGGTAACCAAATTCGCGTTCCCAAAATTCATACACCTCACCACACAAGTTCTCCCACTAAACAACACATAAAATAACAACAGTGTGACATAAACTTGTGTGCGCGACTATATGCGCCGGCGCCGAGTCGAGGAGAAAGTGCGCTTGCGTAATAATCAGCTGTGCGGTACAGGCGCGTCGTTAAAGTGATGAGTCGTTTACGTTTACATGGATTTTTTGTGTAACATGTAGGTTTTTTTTTGTTTTTAAGTGTGTGTGTTTTTTTTAATGTGTGTGAGATTTATTTTTGTGTATCTGCCGTCCATCTTGTGGACAAAGAGGTTCGTTGTTTGGGAAAAACCTGGCGAAAGTGGTCGTTTTAAAATTTACAATATACAATTTGCAAGACAGGCTGTATGTTAAACAAAATATAATTCGCAATTGTAACACGTATGTAGTTACAGAATTATAATCATTAAAATTATCTGTACAAAATTCTAAGTACATTTAATCCCATTGAATAACTTCTCATGAAATAATCATTACACTAATATTTCTGTAAAGCCATATTTTTTCAGGTCGCCAATAATATTTTATAATGAACATATAACCGGACACTGACCTACAAATTGCAAAAAAAAACGTAAGAAAATTGTATTTCGCGGGCTGTGGCGCTCACATCTTAAGATCTACAATTCTATATTATACTTTGTAATATATTCTGCTTAGCTTGGCCTTGCCGATCTTCAACGATTAAGTTAATTCATCAGCTTTCACAATATTCTGCCTACCTATGCGTTTTAGATACGAGGTCTTACATTGAAAATAGCTAGGTTAAGGCTGGGTGAAGCATCTGATTTGAATGGTAAAAGATTTCGAGGAACCTATTGTTTTTGTTATTTAAATGGATGTATTTTTAATCAAACGCATTTCGAAAAGTCATCTATACTACAAACAAATAAAATTGAAGTGTCTGTTTGTAATGTCAAAATAAAAGCTTTGGTACTTATAACAAAAACACATGTTTTTCAATTTTTGTCTGTCTGTCTGTTTGTTCCGGCTAATCTCCGAAACGGCTGGACTGATAATGACGGGACTTTTACTGGCAGATAGCTGATGTTATAAGATCTAGGCTACATAGGCTACTTTTATTTCAGAAAATAATTAGGGTTCCATGCAAAAAAATTAAAACCCTTGAAATTGGTAACAAAATTCGATTGAAAAAGGGAAGTCAGTAACATTTTATTTAATAATAATTTTACGCTAACGAAGTTCGCGGGTAGCAGCTAGTTAAAAATATGATTATAGCGGAGCGGAGGAATACTTTGCCACCTGAGTGTCCCATTGTCGACTTTGTACGTTTGTACACAGGGTGGGAGGGACACCGACGCTGAAACGGATACCACGTAGGTATTGATCATTCTGAACCCTTTTTTCGCGGTTATTAAAAAAAAATAGCTCCGGTTTCTGATTGAATGAAATTTTGCATAAATATTTAGTTTGGATGACAATGCGTGGTTAGCTAAGTGATGTCATTCTAAATCAAATATGGAGAACTCCCAAAGTTGGCGGACTACTTATTTTTTATGCATTCCCATGATAAGGGTATCAAATGAAAGGGTTTTGCTGAGAAGAATACGAGAAATGACGTCACTCTAAAGCGTGTTATTTAGCTTTTTTTTACTGATATAATTTTCTTAGATCGTTTTTCATCGTTCCACTTCATCCATTTTTTACGTCAACAGAAAATTCTGGTTTTTATTAGTTGCTTTAAAAAAGTACATTAATTTTAACGAGATCTCTGACCTACTTCTATATAAAACCTAATGGGTACTTAATAACGCACATTACATGACAAAATCAATCAGCTGATTGGTACAGTCATCATTACAAGTTCTATGAAATTATTCCCGTAAGTATTTTTTGCAATTTTTTGGAAGGTACTGAAGAAGTTTTAACATCAACGGGTATTGATTAAGTTACTGGAAATTGTTATGACGAGATAATCACTGTTTTTATTTAAAAAAATATTAGATTGGTGATTGAACACGCCAACTTTAATAATTCTAAAATAATTTTAATATATTACAATAAAAACGACGCCTTTAATTAAGTTAAATCCTTTAGTTAAATAGAAAAATAGCGTTACCGTTATTGCTTTCATTATTTCTAAAAATAATTACCTAAATAAATGAAACATAACATGAAAATGTATAAATATGTACACAGATGATAAAAGGGCTAGAAAAAAAATGTTAATAAATAAACAAAAGCACTTACCTTGTGTATTCTAAAGCAGAAAAAAACAGTACATTTTATTAAATATCTTTTGTTAGTACGATTAGTAAATACATTGACAAAAAATAAATATATACAAAATCAGTATGTAAGTATAGTAAGAAAGCAAGACATAGTTAGAATAAGGAGGCGGAATATTTAGAAAAAAATAATAAGAATATACAATAGAAAAATATATCACAAAGTAATATGTACAATAAGTTTTCAATACCTGATGACGTCACCGGATCCGGATATGAACGATAAAATGGCTAATTCTAGCTATGTCTTGCCGAACGACCACATCTGAGCTCTGTTAGTACTTTTATTTGACTGAAGATGGCGCTGCTCTGATGTCTATCACATTAAAGCGTAATTTTGATAATGTAAAATATTAAAATTTTAAGAAAAAAGTGTTTCTAGAAAACTTTTACGATAAACAACAAAAACTTGCAAAAAAAAAAACAAAGTTATAACAAAAACATTAGGTACGTTTAAAAGAAAAAACTAGAAAATAATACTTACGTGTTTTTTTTTAAATATTTTTTTTCATGCACAAAAATAAACAAAACTACAACAACAAAAAAAAACAGACATGCTACTCCAATCAAATTAGGCAAAATACCGACTCTAAACTAAACCTTTCTCAATAACTAACCAACCGTAAACGTGCTCAAAAAAGCGTGCAAAAGTATTCTAGAAACAATTCTAAAACCTTCAAAATACGCTTCAACGTGCCATCAGGGACCTACCAACACTTTTTATAGCAGTATTATTTTTGATCTTATTTCAGTGCGGGAAAGAGATGGAGCTAGAGATCCTGTATAGCTCCATCCCTTTTTCACACAAAAGTGACATCAAAGATATACTGCCAAAAGCAGTGGTGCAGGTCTATGTCATCAGGTCAACTTACTTTCGTCATTGACTACAGGTCCATAGCTTAGGCCTTCGCTGCTAGAATCAAGACTGTTCGAGTCCTGGACACCCAAGATTCCGGCTTTAGCTACTCTGTGACAGCACCCTTTCAAGAGGCTTCCGCAAGAGCCGTCCAATAAGCCTCCGACCATCCAACAGTAGATAAAAAATTCGCATGTCCCACCCTGTGGACATCGTTTTCCGTCTTGTCTGTCGTTTGTTTCTAGCGTCTTTTCTGTAGTCACAACTGGGGTACTCAATAGAACCGCCTGAGGGATGTTTAACACCCGGCCTTTCCTTTTAGGTAATCTTGAAGGCAGATTTTCAAGTATATCATTGATTTTTAGCATTTGGTCGTCAGAAATCGGCTTAAATTTCGGTAGATCAGCCAGTCTGTTTGTCACATTTGGAAACCCGTAATAGTCAAATCTTTTCATAGGTACATCTGTCTGTATAAACATAGGTTTCTCTAAGCCATGTTTTTTCTTTTTAATTTTATAGTCTGTGGTGTCGTACTGAGCTCGATGTGGTGCGTTGGCATCTGTATAAATTTGAAAAAAAGAAGGTCATTTCGGATACGGTGAATGGATAAAGCTGAATGAAATATTTGCATTGAATGAATGAGTGAATCGTGGGTTGTTTTTGTAGACTGATCTGGGAGAATGAATGAAAAGGTAAGACAATAGCTGGAGATGAGTTTCGAAGAGTAAAAAGGTGTATCAGATTAAACAATGTGTATATTTATTCATGAACCAAACGTGATTAATCTTACGGTATGGTAGCGTAAGCAGACAGTCTGTTTTATGTTTATTTAATATAATATTTCATACAATATTGCATATGCAATATTGAATATTAGATGGTGGGTTGAGTCATTTTGGTAAAATAAAGTCTTAATTATGAAGCGTATCACAGAGGAATCCTGAGAAATGATTATTAAGTAACAAAGATATACTTTCACATATTAATAATCGTATCACGGATATAGAATTGGCCAAAGATAATAAGAATTCAGAATATACATAAAATTATGAGTTGTCTTGTCTGTCAACCGGTAAAAACTTAGGATATTGGTACTGTCTAGGTTATGGAGGTTAGATTGTGGCAACCATTTACAAAATATGAGAAAGGAAAAGACTTGCAGCCAGCCCAAAATATTACAGTCAGAAAAATATATTGCAGTCGGAAAAAAGCAAATGAAATAATTCACAATAATTATGATCGCTAATGATTTCATGATAAATGAACGCAAAGAGATGGTTTAAAAGAATGACATAACGACGCCTTTTTCTAGAAACTACAGGACACCGCGTGCTATGAACATGTTCATTTTTTAGGTTTTCGAACCCGAAGGGTAACCAACGGAACACTATTAGTAAGCCTCCACTGTCCGTCCGTCTCTCTGTCAGCGGGCTGTATCACATGGTCCGTAATAGGTAAACAGTTGAAATGTACACAGAATGTGTATTTCTGTTGCCGCTATAACCACAAATAATAAAAATAAATTGAAATTTAAAGAGGGCTCCCCTACTACGATGGTACACACATGTCCCTTCATGCGCGAGTCCGACTCGCACTTGGCCGGTTTTTTGTACTATCTGACCTGCCTAACTTCCGCTAATTTTCGTTTTATTTTTATTATTCAATTTTTTTTTTTCAAAATAACGTCCAAGCACAATACTTGTATCATAATTATATTGATAATTACCGACCAAAATGCGTGCGAAGCCACAGGCAAAAGCTACTTGATATAAATTTAAAATTGCCAACCTGCATTGAGCAAGCGTGGCCATGCAGTCTGCTGAGGCCTTTGCACTACAGTGGGACAGTAATGGGCTGGTATTATTATATTTTATAGACTTATTACTGTTTTGTGATTTTTGTTCCCAATAACGGAGACTGCCATGTCTCGATCATTTCCTCTAACTCCGGATGTTTGCTTTCCTCACGAAGCGAAGGTCAAGCACCAGACTGGTGTTTAAACCAGAAACGCGACATCCACATACTTATGTACTACTTATATACATACAGACATACTTAAACTCACGCGTATTTCCCATGGAGGTAGGCAGAAACTACTATCCTTACGTTCTCTTAATAATTAAAAGGATATGAAAATAAGTCTCTTTGTCCGTTTATTGGTATTAATAAAAATTAAAATGACAGATTTTGAAATTTAACAAAATAGCTACCTTCTGCCTCAGTAGAACTAATATCGTGTCCTGCCTGTCCTGTTGTTTGCAAATTAGGAGCTAATGGATGCATCTGAAGGTTCCAAACTCGTCGCCAAATTTTGGGCTGATTCAATTTATTGACCGAATTGCATACTTTATTTCAAGCATTTTTTTAAGAATTTTCCAAAATTGGAAAAAAACAATTAGTGCCGAAGGCAATCTTAATGTGTGTTAATTTAAAATGTGGTTACCAAAAAAAAAAAAAATTTAATATATTTCATTCAACAACACTTTTGGCATTGAGTGTACATCGAACGCATCCCTGCAAAATTGAAAGCCCGTTCTAAATTCAAGTCTTTACACTGCCAACTTTTAAAAAAACTATACTAGGTGCCAACCTAAAAAAACACCCGCGCAAATTGACGTCAGATGTCGAAATAGTCGAATTATGAACACAATAACGCTGATGAAAGCGAGCAAAGAGTTCGGCTTTCGTTTCGCCGACTAAGGCCGTAATGGGGGAAACGTGTGGTGACGTAACCTACATATTACATGTGTTTTGTTTGATCACTGAATGAAACACTGGCCTTGTGTGGCCATTTTTTGGAGAAGATTCTTCTTAGACCTTTCATAGCAGTTATGTTATCTATCATTAACACTAGAAACGGGATATTTACCATACCATGCGTGTTGTAGGAACTTCAACCGGGAGGATGAGTTTCAACTGTCGAGAGCCTGGAATCCAATGGTTCAGCTGTGTAAAAACCGGAAAAGTGCCGAATAATTTTCGCAAGTGGACACAGCGAGTTTGGTGTGTCGGGAGCAGAATCGAGTTGCGAGTGACAGTGGTAGCGGTACTGAGTGCATAAACCCAACAAGAAAGAGTGTAGACCGATTTGTCTGCTCATAAACACCCACAATAACTTCAATTTATCCGTGCCCATGGTGCTTGTAACAGCGCCGAAATATCGGGAACTCAAAACAAACAGTAAACATGGTAAATATCCCGTTTCTAGTGTTAATGATATAGTGTCCATGACAGTTTAAAATTTATGTTATCTGTTGATTTGATAAATGATCTAAATCTTTACGATAGCTCTTATAATTCCCAGTTCAAAAAATCTTCCTAACATAATAACCTCACGCCTTTATCCATGGAAGTAGGCAGGCAGGAACGACAGAGCGCCACCTACTACGACCATTACATACTCCTTTTGCTTCGTTCACGTTCATTCGTCTGGTGGCCTACCACGATGTCTTAAAGTAGGAGTAATTCCAGTGTGGGAAAGAGATGGCGCTAAACGACCTGTATAGCTCTGTCTCATTCCCACACTGGAATTACTCCTGCTTTATGACGTCATAGTAACCCCCCTAGTCATACACCAGAACAACATCACCAATAAGGTTAGTGTATACCTTCTTGGTCGAGGGCATCCCTTGTCTTGATAGTTGTAGTATAAGCTCTTTAAAGTTTCTCATTTATTTAAAAACTAGCTTTTTCCCGCGGCTTCGCCCGCATGGATGTCGAAAAATATCCGACGGGAACGTACTACCGGGATTAAAAAGTAATAATTAATTTTAAATCGTCAGCTTAAACACAAAATTTGAAGATCGTAACTTCAAAACTGACGGACTTTCATTTAAACTTCCATCCCCCATTTTACCCCTTTAGGGATGAAATTCCCAAAAATCTTTTCTTAATGGATACTTACTTTCACAAATAACACACTCTCCAAGTTTCATGTCTCTAGGTCCAGCGGTTTGGGCTGTCAGTCAGTCAGTCAGTTTACCATTATATATATATATATATTGATTCGGTATTCCTAGGTTAATCCTGATACCTCAGCAACTTAAGGGGTAGCCTCATTTTATATTCATCCCATACATACAATACAATACATAACACATACCTCAAGGCTACGCACAACCACGTAGTAATTACCTACACTCCTTAGTAGTTACGTCATGAACTACATAGGTAAACGGAAGTATTATACCATTGCAGCGAACGTGTGAGGCGTACGAATTTCTAGCGACCCATTTCCTTCAGTTGAGTCACTGGTAAGCACTTGCACTTAAGTGTTGCACTTAAGGTTGAAGAAACAGGATAGCCCGCGAAATTCAAATTTTCTTACTTTTTTTGCAATTTGCCGGCCAGTGTCAGATTGTATGTTGAAATGACTACTTCATGAATAAGTCATTAATGGGATTATATGAACTTAGGGGGTTGTATCAATACAACCCCCTATATTAGCACAGTAGTAGATCAATCTACTACTGTTCGAAAGAGATACCGCGGCCCTAGAACACAAAGGGCAAAAGAAGGAACATGAATGGGTTTTAGTCAGTAAAAGTCTGACACTCCCTTCCGCTCCGCCCAGAGCGGGAGGAGTCGTTTGATGATTTCCCATCCCAAAAAAAAGGGGTATGTATTGATGATTATAATTATGTAAATACATACGTGTTATGATCGCGAATCATATTTTGTTAAACATCCACACACACACACACACACAGCCAACACACACACACACACACACACACACACACACACACACACAACACCACATCACATCACATCGTACTGGCCTGCAAATTGCAAAGCACGTAAGGGAATTTCACGGGCTACCCTGTCGCTTCCCTCATAACGAGTGTGTGACACTTTTAAAAATTTGATCTCTGATTTATTTTAATCTGATATTTGATTTTGATCGGAGTAATGAGGAAAACCGCGACGTGAGGAAAGTGGATAAGAGTAGAGGAAGACCAAAGAAACGATGAATGAACTTTGTGGAGGATGACATATGGAAGAAGAAGACAATGCTGCACCCACCGCAAATAAATTGGGATAAGGGCAAGATAATCATGACATTAAAATAAAACATAAACTGTAATCCCTAAAGAATTAAGCAGAGGTGTACCTAATAGTATCTAAACCACCCACATTTAGCCACTTATTTTTAAGCCCCATGTAATAGGGGGCGAGCCTATTGCCATCAATCGGGTATAAAACCAGACTCCGTGGCTGCTACTGAGAAATTCTTAATGGAAAAACCCAATAATACTTTGTTCGACCCGGGAATCGAATCCAGGACCTCATGCTCAGCAGTCGCGCTTGCACTTACAAATAAATAAACCATTTGCAAAAAAAAAACTCTTTATGGGGCTGTTTCTACGAGCGAGAGAATCGCGACGATATTATCGTCGTTGCCACGTATTTCTATACACTCTCTTAGAGGCCGTCTCCACGAGCGAGAGAATCGCGGCGATATTATCCTATACAAATACGTAATATCGCCGCGATTCTCTCGCTCGTGGAGACGGCCCCTATGTAATATCAAATGTCGACCGTCATACAATGGTTCGATAGTTTTGCACTAATTGCGGTTCCGGACATCTGCAATATCCCTCCTTCCCAGATAATCTATAGACTCTGGGGCTACTGCCCTACCACCAGAACGTCCAAACTAAACGACTCGCTACTCGTATCGATAATCATCAGCCATCGCCATAAATATCGATAGCTATCGCTAAAGACATCTTTATCGCTAAGTAGTTGCGCAAGCGTCGCCTTAAGTCTGACAGTAAGTGGAGCGTACGGTCAACAGAGAAAATAAAACGGTCGGAATTATAAATGATTTACTTTTGAGATTGAGTAATGGCAAAATTGGTTTTAAAATTTTTGTTGTGGTTTCGTAATTTGGTGTGAGAATGGATTTGTATCGGTTTTACGCCCGTTTGGGATAAAAAGTGTACCTAAACATTAAATTGAAAACGTTTTATTTTTTTAAACTGTTTTTAAAGTGTAACTAGTGAATTTGAAAAAATGGAGTTGTCTAAGTGTGAATGTGGGATCTGTTTCTTTCGTTTTTGTTTACAAGTTTGAATCATTATTCATGAAATATAAAATAAATAACGGAGTAAAAAAAATATGTCTTAAATTTTCGCCTAAACGACAAAATGTGTCAGAAAATCACTTGAACAAAATGTTCATTTTTCTCTATCGAATTATTGAGTCGTTTTTTTGGCTTCGATTGCTCAAAAAATACGTAAATTAAAATGCATTCAAACTTTTTTTTTACTTTTTCAATATTCGTCTTTACGTTTTTTCTGTTCACGCTCCACAGTATCGCTTTCACAAATCCCCACACGTAATGTTATTCAACCACTGTTATTTGTTTATTTACTTGCCAGTGTTAGTGTATGGCTACCTTTATCATGGTCTAGTGTGATGAGGGGGCTTTATATTTGAGGATTACTATTATTGCGTGGGAGAGTGGAGCCTTATATATGTCGTTATATCGACATAACATCGTGCTTGTAAACCCCGAAGTATTAGGCACATATTTCGCCAAATTCCCTGCTGACATTTCTGTTTCCCGATTATTAAAATCTGGATCTCTTCAAAGTTCGAGTGAATCGGTTTCTTATAGGCTAGCGTGCTTCACCCTAGGCCGCGTCATAGGATCTGCCAGGACTGCGGGACTGTTTGAAAGAGATACCGCGGCCCTGGAACACAAAGGGCAAAAGAAGGAACATGGATGGGTTTTAGTCAGTAAAAGTCTGACACTCCCTTCCGCTCCGCCCAGAGCGGGAGGAGTCATTTGATGATTTCACAACCCAAAAAAAAAAGTCCGCGTCATAGGCGAGTTGCGGCCAAACGCAAGCCTAATTAGTGTAAAAAAAAATGTTTTAGTCCCCGATAATTGGGGGCGAACCTATTGCCATCAACCTGGCACAACAAATGTATGTTTCAATACACACATTTGTTTACTTTGGAGGGAAGAATTTTGAAAATTGCACCGAGACCGAAAAAGATTCGTTAAAATAATCTTTTAACTTAGTAAAGGCGTGTGATGAGGAGCTTTGAAAAACAATCTTAAGAGTCTTTTATTAAAGTTTATTTTCCTACCTGCTCCATCCCATACTCACAGTGTTAATACACAATATGTTTAAAAAATCCTGTCCGATCCGAAAGTGGCATATAAAGGGTGTAAAAATACCCTTAACGAAGCCGAAAAGCACTGATTCGCCTCGTCCTTGCGATCATTTGTACCGGAACCTTCTAGGTTTTGACCTCCAATATCTTGACCTGACAACGTGTATGCAAAATTTCAGGGTGATCGGTTCAGTGGTTTAAAATAAAATAAAAAATTGTGTTTTAATTCAGACGAAATACCCATAAACAGCAAAAATAATAAATTGAGATGAATAAAAAACAAATAAATATAACAAAACAAGTTAGCTTTATGTGTGAAACGGTAACAAACTTACTTTCGGATTTATAATATTATTAGTTAGGAATAGAGGATTCGTGAAAGTAACCATACTAATGAATTTTAAAATGCATTTTTTTGTGCCCAAGCAACACTGTTTCCTTAAAACCAAACAAACTTTTAAAACGTGACAACACCATCTTCGGCATTAGTATGTTCGATCGTCAATTGTTTATTTATGACGTCACAACTCGAGAAGCGGCTGCCATGTTAGTTTCCTCATTTGAGTCACCATCTGCCTAGCCTTTCCCCAACTATGTTGGGGTTGGCTTCCAGTCTAACCGGTTGCAGCTGATACCAGCATTTTACATGGAGCGACTGCCTATCAGACCTCCACAACCCAGCTAACACTGGGTAAAACGATTCCCTTTAGTAAGACTGGTTTTCAGACTTTCGAGCCACTGACTACCTGTAACGACTGTCAAAGATCTACAAATGACAACTGGGACCAACGGCTTAACGTGCTTTCCGAGGCATGGAGGAAACTCGGTATGTAATGGGTGGTCACTCATCCACGGACCAACCTAGGCAAGCGCGGCTTAACCTAAAGATCGACCCGAGCGGTTGTTATTATTTAGCCACAAGCTCCTCATTTGAGTACATTTTATTTATTTTTTATCGGGGTTTACATTAATAGAATCAAATCCTGATACCTTATTATACCCTCACGGATCGGACAGTTTTTTTAACACATTGTATAATTTGTATGGATGAATTGGAAGAGAAAGATCAATGAAAAGTAAGGATGGATTGTGAGATATATTTTAAAAGAAAAGCAGAGTAAATGATAGCATAACAGTTTACAGAGAAGAATGGAATAAGAAAACCTGATGCACCGACTGCGACCCCAGGTAACATAGCACTAGGGAGATGAATAAGATGCAGATGTGTCAGATAGTGAATAAAATGAATAAAGTAAGACATGAGCATATAAGAGGAACTTTGAAAGTGCTGCCTGTTAGAGAAACGATGAAAGGGAGTCGTCTGTCTTGGTATGGACTTGTAATGAGGAGAGAAGGAACACATTGGACGAAGTGCTAAAAATAAATATTGATGGAAGGAGAGGTAGAGGAAGACCAAAGAAAAGATGGATTGTGTGAGGAATGATATGAAGGAAAAAGGAGTAGGTAATGATAGCGTGACGATTGACAGGGGAGAATGGAAGAAAAAAATGTGTTGCGCCGACCCCAAATAACATAGGACAAGGGCAGGAAGATGATATATCAGATCTTTACTGCCAGACATCGGGAATAAAATAGCTTCGTGCTAGCAACACCAGCGTTTTTCTGCCACCCCAGGAAACGCACGTCAAAATACCAACATTTCCTTTCATCAGAAATGCTAGGAAAACCCTACGCAAGAAACATGCACCAAGTCAATGACATAGAAATGCGGGAACGGAACGCATAGTGCGTAATGCGTGGGTGTGACAGAGGCAAGTATATTTTTGTGTGTACCGTCACATGCTGGCGAGCGCGGCAGTGAAATCTTTTTATTAAGGCGACGACCTATTTTAGATTTAATCTGTGGTTGTGGAAGATTAGGTGACAGTTTTAAAAGTAAACAACAGTGTGGCGTACTCAAAAGAAAAAGGCCAAAACGGTCTAAGATGTCATTGGAAATAGGGACAAGAAGAGACCGAGTGGAAGAATTTGCCATAAGCAACCAACACTGTTCATCACAATACAAAGGATTTTAACTTTTTTTTTTAATATATCCTCAATTTTTTTTTAAATGTCTTGCCGGCCGCTTACATGAAATAAAACGCAATAGAACGCATGTTGTTGAATTTCCAAAATGTCTGCCATTAGGATTATCACAAAAAAAAATGAGGGCAAAGGATCTGAACATGAATGAATTCTGCTCTGTCTAAACTTGTTTGACTAACCTAATTCTGACAGCATATACTTTCATGGTTTATCTGTTTTACAATAATTCGCTGATTATATTAAATAATCAATGACAATAACTATAAATGCTATTGATCAATATAAATTGTAGGCCACGGCTAGTTTTTGAGATACGACTATCAAAAGTTGGTACATACAGCCTACAAAATTCTCTCTTTCTCACACGCACAACTTTAATATATTTTCTTATGTCACATTAACAAATAACCTTCGCCTTAAGTTGCAGCATGCACGCATTAACCAATAAAAACCGTTACAATATGCACTCACACACGCACACTTGGACAGTCACGTGCACCAATATGTATATGTTGGACGCAAGAGCGACAGCTGAGCGTGAGGTTTGGATTCCCGGGTCGGGCAGGGTAATTGGGTTTTTATTATTAGGGAACCTTTCATTAGCAACCCAGAGCTCGAAAGTTGGAGATGTGACTTCTGTGTCTCCGAAAGTATGTAAAGTTTTTGGTCCTGCCTGTGCCTGATCTCTCCAAGGTAGTACAGGATCGCCCTAGCTCCCATCGGATTATGAGAATAAAAGAACAAAGAGTTAACCTGTGTTAACACGTCATCCTCTGCCTGCCTTTACCCAACTATATTGGGGTCGGCTTCCAGTCTAACCCGATGCAGCTGAATATTAGCATTTTACATGGAGCGACTGCCTATCTGACCACAACAACCCAGTTAGTACTGGGTAACACGATACCCGTTGATAAGACTGATCGTCAAACTTTCGGGCCACTGACTACTTCTAACGACTGTCAAAGATCTACAAATGACAGGACCAATGGCATAACGTGCTTTCCGAGGCACGGAGGAAACTCAGTAAGTAATGGGTGTTCATCCATCCACAGATCAAAAAGTGTGTGTTAACCTGAAGATAGACCCGAGCGGCTGTTATTACTAACAGCCGCTAATTGCTTGTACTAACATCATTATGGATCATGGTTTGAAATAAAGTCTTTTTATTTTAATACTTAGCCACGAGCTTTCCCTGTGCTAACACACTCATACACAATAATATATATCTCTTGCGATGTTGAGTGGGCCTCTAAGGCCCATTTTCAAATGTTTGATCGCTGTTGATCAACCCTGTAAGGCCCATCTGTCACTGTCATCGGTTATGTCATAAATTTGCTTATAAAAACTGCATCTATCTTGCTCAAAACTTTCACAGAGTCTAGGAGAAAGAACAAGAGAGATATACTGCCTCTGTCCAAGTTATTTGAAAAGCACTCGTTAATCCGGCAAAGTACCCACAAAACAAAGGATATCCCCTACGTCACTTAATAAAATTCCTTACCAACCTCCTTACCAATGTTATAAATGCGAAAGTAAGTTTGTTTGTCTGTTACCTTTTCACGCCTAAACCACTGAACGGAAACGGACGGAACGGATCCTGAAATTATACATATACGTCCTCACAAGGTATATGCAAAATTTCAGGATGATCGGTTCAGTACAGAAACGGACATAGGGTACCTTTCATACCGAAAAAAAGTACTGTTCCAGAGGAAAACAACAATAACGTTCTTGGTTGTTGGTCGTGACTGTACAAACGCACATAAGTATAACGGTAACCAATAAAAATGTTACCGAAAGATTATGCAATATAATGGAAGAAGGAAACACACGTAAATTAAGTATTTATTGAATATGTATTCTTTGATTACATCGATCGAAATAATGAAGAGTTACGACGACGAAGGCGTAAGTTAGTTTTTGTGGTTGTTACTCCGAAATTGCTGTACAATTTTTTTAATTATATCAAACTACGAGTAGCTTATGCCCGTGGTTTCACCCGCGAAAACTTCGGTAATTGTCCCACTGGATCGTACCACCGGGATAAAAAGTATCCTATGTATTGATGCAGGTTATAAACTATCGGTGTGACAATTTTCAACCAAATCCGGTCAGCAAGTTTTTGCGTGAAAGAGTAACAAACATCCATCTTTCTATCCGCACAAACTTTCGCATTTATAATATTAAGTAGGATATATCCTCACGCTTGTATTTTACAAATGATAGGCAGGGGTGTGTTTTACACCCCGATTACAGCCGAAATGTTTAAGACCCTTGTTATTGGGGGTGCCACCTTGTTGCCATCAACCAGGCCAGGCACAAATCCAGACTCCGGGCTACTTCTGAGAGAATTCCTGTTAAAAAAACCAATCACACTTTGCCTGACCTGAGCATCGAACCTAGGAACTCTCACTCTCGCTTACCAACCGATTATACCTACGTTTAGTTGTAAACACAGCCACCAGACCAAAGATGTAGTCTACAATTAGATAATCTTTAACGCGAGGTTGTTGACACAAAGCAAATGGACTCAGCAGTCATAATACCAACAGTCGGAACGGCCAATAGCCTCACAGCAAAGAGCCTCGACCAACATCTGAAGAGGCAGGGTCAAGGGCCTCATACAGAAAGCAGTTTTTCTTAAGAAAGCCCGTATTGTGTGGACATTTTTGTCAGTAAATACTATTTCACAATACTGGTGGACGTACATCTTGAATTATGAATTCAATAACGGCTTTTATTACGTTTAGTGTAGAGGAACACCAAAGAAATGATGTTCTTTTATTAATGACTGTTTCCCGCAACTTTCGTCCATGTGAAAATTATTATGATAAGTTATGATAAGCTAAGATAATTTTATTTGTCCAAAACACGAGTATACACACATGGCATGTAAGATGTTACATATATATATCACAGTCATGTTTAAAAAAACGAACGCACGAACGTTTGAATGTCGAACGTTTTGTTTTTTAATGAAAATATTACTTCTCTATTTGAATCTGATTTTGTTAACAATTTCATGGGTTTGAATTTTTTTGCAAGGAACCCTAATCCTTTTCCTAAAATAAAAGTATTCCTACGTTACTCCTTACAACATCAGCTATCTGCTTGTGGAAGTCCCGTCTTATTGATGCAGCTGTTTCGAAGATTAGCCGGAATAAACAGTCAAACAGACACTTCAATTTTATTTATTTGTAAAAGGTGCCATGCATGCACGTAAAACCTTTAAGTGCAAGCTACCGAGCGAGCTAATGTTCGGTTCGGCACTTTCAGTAGTTCGCGGCGTGAACCGAAGTATGAAAGGCCGTGAAACGATGCTCGCCCGGCTCGCTCGCTCACTAGCTGGCGGTGTGGCCTGTGCTTTATTCCCGGCTGTCATTTATAGAAGATCTTTGACAGTCATCACGGGTCATCAGAAGCCCGAAAGTGAGACAACAAGTCCTATCAAGGGGTATCGTGTTTCTTATATCTATAGTAACTGGATTGTAGAGGTCAGATACTAAATGTCTCCATGTAAAATACTGGTATTCAGCTGCATCTGTGTATACTAGAAGCCGTTCCCAACATAATTGGTAGAAGACTAGGCTGATGATAATGGCTATGTGTTTGGCTTTTGGTCAACTGTTAGACAATTACAATTACTGAGCCAGAGGTTCGATTCCCGTGTCGGGCAAAGTGTTATTGAGTTTTTCAATCAGTAATTTCTCAGTAGCAGCCACGAAGTCTGTATCCGTGCCCGGTTGATGACAATAGTCTCGCCCCCTATTACATGGGACTTGACCATAACTGGGGAAATGTGGGTGTACTATTAGATACACCTCTGCCTAACCGTTCGGGGTTTACAGGCGTGATTTTATGACATTACTTTCAAGCAGCTCACTATCCAATAACGATGCAATAAGCCACTCATTTCACCGTTTCAAGCATTATGAGTCTTACAACACAAACGGGAAGCGCTACATTTAGTTTCCGCAGACGAGATCGTGGTTATTACATCGATGATCTTAAATTGATCATAAGTACGAGTAGTAGATGTGACCTAAGATCTCAATAAGGAAGCAGGCTGTAAGTAAACTTTGTAAGAAGAGAAGCTTGCATTCGTGCAATTTCCTCGGGCCTGCCTCAGTTACGACGGCCGTCTTCAGGCACTCACTGAGTGACGCAATTTGACTGGCCTGTTGGTCTAGTGGTTAGTGACCCTGACTGCTAGGACGGAGGTCGTGGGTTCGATTCCCACACAGGATAAATCTTTGTGCGATGAGTACGATTATTTGTTCTGTATCTGGGTGTGTAATTTATCTATAATATGTATGTATTTAGAAATATATAAGTATGTTTATCAGTTGTCTGGTTGCCATAGTACAGGCTCTGCCTAGTTTGGGATCAGATGGCGTTGTGTTGGTTGTCAAAATAAAATAAAAAATATTGGGAAGAAATTGAGTAAATTTCCATGTTCCTAAGCCCAAAAATGCGAAGAACATATCTTACATTCACCCGCAATAGTGTATAGGCCCACTCCTACTCAAAGACCCGTATTTATAGTCAAGTTAAAGTAATTAGTTGAGTTTTTAAACTACAGAGTAAAAATCCTATGTTTAATAATGACTTTTACTTAAGTAATCACTTTTACTTGTTTATAGATACGGGTGAAAGAGAAGAGCCGTGTGTCTCAAAACAGTTTACTTAGCCTCATCAGCTACTAGCTTAATGAAACTAACGTTTTAGGCTGATTATACAAAGGTAACTTAAATTTTATGCAAAATATGCAGTTTTAATACCGGTTAAGGTCCAGCCAGGCAGGATGCGGCACCACCCTCCCGCCTGCAAAAATGCACATACGTTGACTCGATGACCGCTCGGGCGTGAACTACACATCTCCTGAGGATGCCCCGTGGAGGGGCGAAACACGTGTCGGGTATAGGTATGCGTGCATGGCATGCTAATATTGCTTTTCTTGCATGTGGAAACTTTTGCGAACGAGATGGCGGTGTTGCATCTTGCATCTAGGCCTGGATCTTTTTCGCGAAATTAATACTAATATTTTGCATTTAACATTTAATGTCATTGATTTCCGCAAAGTAATGCCTGATGCTGTAACTTAACACAACTTAATTTAAATAGCGACATTCGCAAAAAAAACTTGACCGCAATCACACTTCCGAATCATCAATAAACACAGCGGAAGTTCTTTCTTCAAGAACTATACAAATAACAACATTTAAAAGTATTACACAACGGTTTAAATCTTTTGACATTTCTATCGAACATATGATAACGGCCGCCATTTTGTTGCGTAACTGTCAAGCTTGCGCAACAGAAAAAAACTGGTTAACGGACAAGCGATGATGCTTTTGTAACCTTTTGTTGGTGGAGACTGAAGTAGGTTTTGGAGTTTGGTAACGAGAGGGTGCTAACGGAATCCGATGGCAAAATGTGGACGCGCAGTTAGACGCGCCGCAGGAGCCTTGCGCGCTTTACCGCGCTTATACGTATCGTACGCACCGCCACGTGCCGCCTGCGCCGTATCGCATCCTTTATTTTAACAGTATTTCTGTTCAGATCAGCTGTTAAAAGCCGAATTTGATGAAGTTATCCTCCCGCGCTGGTGGAATTCGTATGCCATACAGCATTTTACTGAATTGCTGGTCGTTTGGCGCGGATGTATCAGCAATTCAGCACCATTCAAGTATTCGATTAAAACAGATATTCTCCAACTCGTACTAGGCCCACTCCCATAATTTTATTTGATTTAGTTTATTGTCTCGAACAGCTCTTAAATAAGTACATACATTTATTCCTTGAAAAAAACTTACATGTATGTGTGGTATGACTACAATTGCCATTCCTTTGTTTTAGGACCATTGATTGCTCGGGGATCCTTTATAATAGGACTTTTCAAAACGGCCCCTAGCTTTTGACCACCCAGCAAAATTTTTCTATTGACACCACACCAGATCAGTCTTTTAATATTCACTTAACCTGACTGGTCTTAATAACAAAACTAGTCCATTACAGTCCCACTGCTGGGCAAAGGCCTCTTCTTATACAGAAAAGGCGCATTGATCACCGACTAGTCTTTCAATCCGCAAATGATATTCCATACGCGTATCGCACGGATCACGTATTCTAGCCCACCCGGTTCTGTTCAATGATTTGGATTCAACTAATGGTGCTTGTGTACGCATTGTGTAATAGATTTCGTCGTTGAAGTTATAATTCTTAAGTATAATCAGCCTATAATAATTCCACTGCTGGGACACACGGCCTCGTCTCTAAAGCGGGAATGGGCTATAATCTACCACGCGGGCCCAGTGCGGGTTGGTAGATTTTTAGGGTCATATGAATTTGGGAACACAGACGAAGGCAAGGAATTCCACTCCTTGGCTGTGCGCATAATAAACGTTGTAAGCAAAGCGCTTCGTGCGAATGTGTAGAACATCGACAAGGAATGGGTGATAACCCGCAGTACGTCTGGACTCCCGATGGAAGAAGGGAGATGGTGGAATTATCTCGTGGAGCTCTTGGGCACACTCACCGAAGTACATCCCGTAAAATACATACCGACCGTAGACCGTAGATGTCACAATGTGACATCTGTCTTCGAATTTTTAGTTCTAGGACATGTGGTTTTTCTTCACCGTTTTTGAGAGCAGTGGTGATGAAATAAATTATACAAAGTAATGCGCCTGCCTGGGTTCGAACCCACGACTTACTATTCGTAAGTCGGGGCCGCCACCACTGGGCAACCGCTGGTCTCTGATATCTACTATAATTCTCAATTTATGTTAATTTATGTAGTTTTAGCATAAAAATTATACGTTTGCTATGGACAAGCGGATTCTCCTAACACCGGCACTGTCTGCCTAAAAGGAGGATCCAATCAAAAATTTTGTATATACCCAAACTTGTTTTACCAATAAACTATTTTGATTTATTTATTACTAGCTTTTGCCCGCGGCTTCGCTCGCTTTAATTCAAAATTTGAGAATTAATCCGGGTTGTACTCTGCTTGTAATAATATAATTCAATCATGATTCGAAAGACACGTGGCGCCATCTATTATCATAAGAACGTTATTGTCGTTTTCCTCGGGAATAGTACTGTTTTTCGAGACGAAAGGTACCCTGTGTCCGTTTTTGTACACCTGACAACGTATACAGGGTTATTTGTAAAACACCAGAAACCTCTTAAGAGGTTATTGTACTCATCATTAAGAACAAAAAAAAATCAGCTGTTTCCTACATTTTGACGAGTTAATCGATCATAAATGTAGGGAACAGCTGATTTTTTTTCGCAATTTCAGTTTTGGTCCTATAGTAAAAGTAGTTCATAATGATGAGTACAATGACCTCTTAAGAGGTTTCTGGTGTTTTACAAATAACCCTGTATATGCAAAATATCAGGATTATCAGTTCAGTGGTTAAACGTCAAAAGGTAACAAAAAAACTTACTTTAGCATTTATAATATTATAGTTAGGATTATGAAAAGATATATCAAAGGACCACAAAGAAAAACGAATTCGAAAATAAGGTCACTAAGCACATACGGCATCCTTTTTTTTATATGATAAAATTATACATTACTGTATAAAAGGCCATTCGAAAAATTGTAAAAGCTACCATAATCATTTGTGACTATTATAACAAAGAAACCCATTTGTTATCTTTATGTAATCGTAAGAACAGTCTAACAATTAAAGCTATATATATCTATGTATAATGCCCTAAGAAAACACAATCTTGCTAGTAACCACTCTAGAACAGCAAAACAACAATCTTCATCAACTAACGGGGCACCCACCAGCTCATTACACTCTCTTATATCTATTTTCACCAACACTAAGCGGCAATTAAAATGGATGCCTAAAAAAAGCACGTTGTTTGAGTCCCGAGAGTCGAAAATCTAACATCATCATCAATTGTGTAGCGGTTTCCCAACTATGTTGGGGTCGGCTTCCAGTCTCATCGGATGCAGCTGAATACCAGTATTTTACATGGAGAAATATTCCTTGCTCAACAGGGTGGAAGGGACACCGTTGCGAACATTGAATTTTTCAACGGTATTTTTTTTAATCAGCTGTTGCTGATAGCTGTGTTACATTTTGACCGTGTAGGTATTGCACTTTGTAGGAAAGACAAAAAAAAATATGAAGTACTGAATACGTGGTAACTGTTTTCGTGTCAGTATCCCTGCCACCCTGTATAGTTTGACATTAGCGTTCACTCAGACTTATTTTGATAAATAGTGCATTTATTTGAATCGTTTTTTGAATGCCAACTATCACATGGGTCTTAAACATAACTGCTGAAATGTGGTGTTTATTTATTTATTTAACACTTCAAGCACAAAGTACAGAGGCGGACTTAATGCCATAGACATTTTCTATAAGTCAATCTTTGGGTGATGCAGGGCAAGCATTAGTAGTTGTACATCTGAAAATAATTTTAATTAATACTACGATAAACTACAAGGATATATAAAATACGATAAATATATTTAAAATACTATAAATATACAATCAAAATCAAAAAAGGTGTTCTTGTTAGATACATCTCTGCCTAACCTTTCGGTGTTTATAAGCGTGTTATGTTATGTAACGCTCAAAATGATGCACCGAGTACGCGGTAACAGTTTTCGCGTCGGTGTCCCTTCCACCCCGTATTATTCAGGCATTAACTTTAGAAGTCTTCTTGCATCAGTGAAACTAGGCCTCAGTCCATACCACTAAGACCCATTAGCACACAGCTGTATTAAAAATAAACACTGCTAAACAAAACAACTTTAATAAACAATAAGTATTTTCTACATCTCAAGATCGTGGGAGCACACGGAGTAAGGTGAAAATGTTAGTTTCACTGATGTGCAACAAAAAACATAGATAAAGCCTGGGAAGAGTGTATTGTGTACCAAGAAAGTGTTAGTACACTAAGTATTAATTACAATTAGTGAATTTTACAAGAATTTTATTTATTTCGAGTGCCTCGTTAGTGTAATAATGGCGAATGATGGCCATAGCAATCATCATACCATCCACACTTAGTTGATATCCTGACGAGTCGTACTCAGCGCTTCTCCTCCACGTTTATTATGCGCACAGCCAAAGTGTGGAACTCTCTACCGGCATCAGTGTTCCCTCCCACGTTTAACCCGTCGTCTGCCTTCAAAGCAAGAGTGAACAGGCATCTTCTGGGCACGCTCGTTTCATAGACCACATCCATCGCTTTCCACCAGGCGTGATCGAGGTCAAGAGAAGGCCCATTTAGTAATAAAAAAAAATAAAAAAACATCTGCCTAGCCAACAACAACAATATTGGGGTCGGCTTCCAGTCTTACCGAATGCACCTGAATACCAGTAGTTACATAAAGCGACTGCCTATCGGGATCCTCTACATGGGAGACGCACGGGACCGGTCAATGTGGCGACACTTGGGGGAGCCCTATGTCCAGCAGTGGACGTCTTTCGGCTCAAATAATGATGATAATGATGACTGCCAATCTGACTTCAACAACCCAGGTAGTACTAGGTAATACAATACTCAGTACTGATGATATGTTCAAGTTTTTTTTTTATTAAACATAAAAAAAGCTGGAATCAGGCTTGAAAGTGTGTCATTTCTTAACTTCGGGGAAAATCGCCATTATTACTAATATTTACATGAATTAGGAAAAACGAAATTTTTATTAGACTAGTGTAATTATCTTTACATAGTTTAGAACAAAGTCACTCCCGCTGTTTGTACGCTTAGATCTTTTAAAATCGGCAACGGATTTTAATGCAGTTTTTAGCAATAGATAGATTGATTCAACAGGAAGGTTTATATGTATATTGCACCCGTGCGAAGCCCGGGCGGGCCGCTAGTTAATAATAAATGGATCGTAGCTGCCAATAGCCACATTTGGCAGCCTTTTAGTGAAGTAAACAGAGCATTAATTCATTCATTTCAAGAACAAATTTGTAAACAAATCAAACTGTTCACTTTTGACAAAAACACACTCCCGAGTGTATAAGGACAAGTTTTTTTTCACATATTAACGACCTACTTTTAACGAAAAAGCTATCGATATTACACCATCAAATAACGACATTTAATGACGACACTTTAATGTCTTGCAAGCTAGCTTAATTTAAATGTCTCAGATTACAGGACCATTTGTTTAAACGACATTATCCTTCACCCATTTTATTCACTACTAGCGACCCGCCCCGGCTTCGCACGGGTGCAATAAGTACATTTAAACCTTCCTCTTGAATCACTCTATCTCTTAAAAAAAAAACCGAAACATAATCCGAGATATACATAGGGACAAACAGACAGCGGGAAGCGACTTTGTTTTATACTATGTAGTGAGACTATACTTTAAAACCGTAACCATCCCACAACTTAAATCTAGCTTTCCTCCATCAAAAACACATAACTAATTAACATTTATCTGCAGCGAACCTCGGATTCAGACCAAACGATAGCCAAGCGGTACTTTCTACTGCTTTCAGATTGCGCAACCAATGGCTTCCTTGACAGAGCTCCGCTGATGTAACCGCTAACCGGTTGACGTAACCGCCTTCGATCTTTAAGCTAAGATTTTCGAACTTTGACTTAAGTCAAGCTAAGAGTTTCATACAAAAATATACCTTACTAACTTAGCTTTAGCCCGCTGTTTCGCTCGCGTTAATTTAGAATTTGACAATCGATTCGGGTTCACAATCCTAACTAAAATAACATAATTCAATCATGATTCGAAAGACACGTGGCGCCATCTATTATCATAAGAACGTTATTGTTGTTTTCCTCAGGAACAGTACTTTTTTTCGGGATGAAAGGTACCCCATGTCCGTTTCTGTACACCTGACAACGTATAATTTCAGGATGTTTGGTTCAGTGGTTTAGGCGTCAAAAGGTAACAAACAAACAAACTTACTTTCGCATTTATAATATTGGTTAGGATTAGGAAGTAATGATGTTCTTATTCGTATTAGACGCTTGGTGACAGTCGCTTGTAAGAATATGCACACCAAATGAAGTTAATGTTTGACTTAAGCCCAGTCAGTTCGGTCTACAAATCTTTGACTTGGATGCGTTGGGTCACATCACTATTCTCTCGTTGTTTGAGGGTGTTCTAATTTAGTTATTAGATGAAAGATTTTGATGAGTGGTCTAAAATTGGGTGTGTAGTAGTTTGATGATTTGCACCAACCGGTGACGTAATCGACTTTCATTCGATATTTAGATGCGTTATTAGGTCACGTCACTATTCTAGCGATGTTTGAGGTAGTTCTGGTATCGTTATTGTATGGAAAATTTGGATAAGAGTTGTAAAATCGGACGTGTTGTTTTATGATTATCATGTTTTCTTTAGATGCGTTGGGTCACATCACTAATTTATTGATATCATTAACTCTTCGAATGGTATACAGGGTTATTTGTAAAACACCAGCAACCTCTTAAGAGGTCATTGTACTCATCATTATGAACAACTTTTACTATGGGACAAAACCTGAAATCGCGAAAAAAAAAACAGCTGTTCCCTACATTTATGATCGATTAACTCGTCAAATTTAAGACCTCATAAGAGGTTGCTGGTGTTTTACAAATTATCCTGTATAATATATTTACCATGTTTATTATTTGTTTGTTTGTCGTTAATAATACACATGGTGAATATCCCGTTTTAAGTTTGATAATGATAGTCAGTTTAAGGTTGAAGAGCCAGGGTAGCCCGCGAAATTCAAATATTCTTACGTTTTTTTTGCAATTTGCAGGGGTTCTAAAATGGCCGCTTTAGCAGAATCATAATAGGATAATAATATGAATTACTTTTAAATTCTTAAAATGGTCATAGACGTACCTACTATTATGAATTGTCACCTTGTGGCCATTTTACGAATTTAAACGTAATTCATATTGTTATCCTATTATGATTCTGCTAAAGCGGCTATTTTAGACCCCCAGGTCAGTGTCATTTTGTATGTTGATGAAAAATGAGTTGCGCATGTATCACGTGTGTAGTTACAGAATTATAATCATTAAAATCATCAATAATACCCTCTAAATTCAATTAACTTTTTCATGAAATAGTTATTGAATAGGGTTAAATGAACTTAGAGGGTAGTATTAATGATTATAATTCTGTAACTACATACGTGTTACTAGCGCGACTCATTTTTCATCAACATACAACCTGACACGGACCTGCAAATTGCAAAAAACGTAAGAAAATTTGAATTTCGCGGCTACCCGGGCGCTTCAACCTTAATAACTTATAGTCTATCGATGGTTGAGGTCGTTCTAGGTTAATGTATGGAAGATAATAAATAAATAAATAAATAAATAAATAAAGGAACATGGGTGGTTTTTAGTCAGTAAGAGTCTGACACTCCTTCCCGCTCCGCCCAGAGCGGGGGGGGGTCATTTGATGATTTCCCACCCACCAAAAAAAAAAAAAAAAAAAGACGTCATGAAAGTATAAAATCAGATCTTGATGATTTTGTGTATTTTTTTAATGTTAAAAGAGAAA
Source organism: Eurois occulta (assembly GCA_950022335.1). Lineage (NCBI taxonomy): Eukaryota > Metazoa > Arthropoda > Insecta > Lepidoptera > Noctuidae > Eurois > Eurois occulta. The sequence goes on from OX465506.1 coordinate 7,264,036, forward strand.
TGTGGGATGTTTGGTCGTGTGAAAGAGTTAACTGACTATTATAAAAGTAGGACAGTATATTTTGATATGGCTAGATTTTTTTTCTTCAAAACATTTTTAACTACCTTTTGACCGCGGTTTCGCTTCCACGGGAACGTTTTGAATGTAGCCTATGACACTCGGGGATGTCACTAACGAGAAGTTACATTAGCTTCCCGTTAGTGGAAGAATTTTAGGAAACGGATCAGTAGTTTCGAAGATTACCCCCTACATACAAACTGGGGCCGACTTTTCATAGCCTGTTTAAGGAAATTTCGAAACGCCTAGTTGACGTTTCCCGTGACTCAGTGGCTGGCTTTTACCTTGGCCTTTTTTATGTTTAATGGGCCTACTCTTGACCTCAATCTAGTCCTGAGGAGTGCGATGAGGTCGACGATGGAACGAGCTAACCCAAAAGAAGCCTATTAACTCGCGACTTGAATAGATTGAGGTCATATGAACTCGGGGACACCGATGAAGGCAGAGAATTCCAGTCCTTGGCTGTGCGCATAATAATCGATGTAGCAAAGCGCTTCGTGCGAATGTGTGGAACATCGACAAGGAATGGGTGATAACCCGCAGTACGTCTGGACTCCCGATGGAAGAAGGGAGATGGTGGAATGATGTCGTGGAGCTCTTGGGCACCCTCACCGAAGTACAGCCTGTAAAAGACCGACAGCCAGAGGCTAAGTGTTGCCATACAACGTGGCAACGCCGCCAGTCTCTTGGGCACATTACCAGCTGACAGCTTTGAGGAGGAGTTTTTCGATGCCCTTTTAAAGTTTGTTGTTAGTTTATTTATTTAGTTTATTTAATAGTTTATAATTAATAATGTATATAGTTCGTTTACAAACTTACAAACAAATATCTTTTCATATTAGTTTAGATTACGCTACCTTGCATAGAGCAGCGGTGACCCAGTGGTGGCGGCCCCGGCTTACGCATTACTTTGTGTAATTTATTTCATCACCACTGCTCTCAAAAACGGTAAAGGAAAACATCGTGAGGAAACGGGCATGTCCTAGAACCAAAAATTCGAAGACATGACAATGTGACATCTACCAACCCGTACTGGGCCCGCGTGGTGGATTATAGCCCATTCCCTCTTATAGAGAGGAGGCCGCGTGTCCCAGTAGTGGGAACATTATAGGCTAATTATGCTTACGCTATCTTAAATGATGCTGGTTAAAATCTACACAACGAACTCCCGAAACATGACTAAGGTTTAATTAAAATTTTACCACAATTAAATTCTTATGACAACTACCAAATAATTTTCCTTAAGCGAAAGAACAGGTCATAAAAACCATTATATTCTCGGTTTTCTCTTAGTTTACCTCGAGTGGAATCTTTAATTCGCAATAACTTAATGCAAGAGAGAGCATGGAGGTCATGATCATCTGTTAACTTCTTTCTCTCAACTCAACATGACTTAGGTATGGATATTATTTTATTTTCAGCCTGTGTTTTCTCATTGAAGGCTTTCCAATCGTCTTTATCTTGAGCGAGTGCGGGCCAGTCCTGTCTGCGTCAAACTCATAGAAGTGCCCTAAAATAATATGGTTAAATAATAATGCTACAACTTTAAAATGAAATATTAGGTGTAAAAGTACAATCGGGGCTGCGGGACTGTTCGAAAGAGATACCGCGGCCCTGGAACATAAAGGGCAAAAGAAGGAACATGGATGGTTTTTAGTCAGTAAAAGTCTGACACTCCCTTCCGCTCCGCTCAGAGCGGGAGGAGTCATTTGATGATTTCCCATCCGAAAAAAAAAAAAAAAAGTAAAAGTACCCTTAATGAAGCCGAAAGGCACTTGTTCTCCCCGTCATTGCGATCATTTTTTTGTTCTAGACCATACCTGGGAACCTTCTAGTTACGGAGATATTGGCGACAGTGTCAAAATTCACAAGTTTTTTTTAATACAAGTTTTTAATGTTATAACTTTACTTTAAACACCTCCACGACCCCCGTACTATTCAATGCATTCATCAGCACAATGTTTTGAGTGCGTTACATTGAGTCCTACCGTAAAACATATTTTTTGACGCACTGCAATTTTTTTCCATTTTGACACTTGTACATATTTTATTACCATTTTAGATTTATTTGTAGTTTTTGTAAATAATGTACAGATGCCAGCACATCAAGCTACTACAATCTGTCAAATTTCTTTAATAGATTTTCAACTTTATCTCTAAAGCATTAGGGTCAAGGTTGTTTGGGAAAAACTGACAGTTTCGGGTTGACCTTCTGGCGTCTGTACATACTGAATTCAAATAAATATTCTTAATTTTATCTAACAACAAGAATTTGTGTGGTATACTACAACTAAAAAACAAAACTAATGAAAAATCACGTTCTAATTAAACTCAGGGTTTACAAAGTAAAATCGACTCTTATTGTTAAAATCGGTTTAAATGTAGCCTATGTTACCCGGGCCATAATAACGAATCGATTGACACCTTATTCATCAAAATCGGATGAATAGTTTAGGCGCTACGGAGGAACATACGTAAATACAAACATACATGCATAGACTGCTAAAATCATAACCCTTCCCTTTGCCATCGCCGTAGTCGGGTAAAAAGACGTTCAACTTTTCGGCACCATATAAAACACGCAATTGAACTGGACTTCAACAAAACATAATTCACAAAACGATACACAGTAAAAGCAAGTCTTAAAACTCGACACCATTTTATTGAATCCACCCTTCATTTAAATATAAACACGCTACATATTATCACGCGACGAAAACCGAGAGTGTAGAACAGAAACAATGAAAAATAAACGTTAACCAGTTGGAAATAGTAACAAGAATCAATTAACAAAACACTGCTATGAGATCATTCCGATAGGTACGCAAAATTTACAACAGCTTTTTAAAAGCAAAAATTTCCTGAGTTGTATTTTTCGTATTGGCAACATTGAGCGCTAGTTTATGGTTCGTAAGTGGGCAACATTGCGGAAAGAAACTCTTGATCGGTTTATTTATCATTGCAAATGACTGAATTGCAAATTGAGAAATTGTTTATTGCTAGTTTTTATGGACTGTTTTAGCTATAATACAGTAGTAAATATATTTTTCATTACTCATACTCTGAAAGTAGGTCTGAAGTTGCCTGAGGAGCGGGATGAAAGTAATACTTTTCATCCCTAGGGAGAATCGCTTTCAACTGACAGCTGTCAAATTATTAAAAAAAAAACTAGTTCTATTTTCACATTTCTATTGAACCATGTTCCAACTTTCTATACAGCCACGATGTTTTAAATAAAATGAAGTATTGATTAAATAATATATATTTTTTAAATAACTTTATTATAATTTAGTTTCAACAATTTCTTTAAAATAACATAGATTTGGGCAAAATATTTACCATTTTTTCAATGATGAAAATGAAAAATGGCTGAATAGCTGGCCGGCCACAGAAAAAAAAACAAAATAGGCGGGAAACGGGAAAGCGGCAATCCGATCTTCATTTGTTTTTTCGAGTTTTAGAGTTTTGTTTATACTTCCGTATAGCAGAGATTTGTATAAAATGAGTTCATCTGATTCCGATATGAATTTAACGCCTGATTTTATAAGAGAAGAGGTTAAAGCGGTAGTAGAAATAAAATTATCTCACCAAATCACCAAAGTTGTTGATTTATTTAAAATAAAATTTACTCATTTTTTCTTTAGCTAATTCATGTTTTTATTTTTACTTTCCTAGTATTCGTAATGAAAAGCACAGTGTTTACCTCGGGTTAAAAACTTATTTAGTCCCTCGAACTATTGGTCCCCCGTCTCGGGACTGAATAAGTTACTTTCACCCCTAGGGTAACAATGTACTATTTTATAAATGTATCTAACAAACTGTGTTATACCTGGCATGCAGGGTAAAAGGGACACCGACACGAAAACGGTTACAACGTATTCAGTACATCATTCTGAACCCCACTTCGTAGAAATTTTTCATCAGTTATTAAAAAAAATCTGCTGTTCCATACATTTTGACCGACTATGTGATTTTTTCTTTTAATAACTGATGAAAACCGCATAAGAGACTTTCCAGACGTGGGACCAGAGATTCTTTAAAAAAAATCACTAAGAAAATGGTTTCATGATAACAACCCTAGGACCGAAGAGACCAGACAATTTAATAACGATACAGGATTTTTGACCAACATAACAAAGAAAAAGAGTTAGATTCTAATTGGAACGCTCTATATCTTTGGTATTTCCACTAGGATATATATGTTTTTCCTTCTCCTCCGCTATTCTTTTCTGATTAATTTCGTTGCGGGATCCAAGACAGTTGAATTGTTTCTCTGGGACTTCGTCGAGCTTCATTGTCTCGGCGCTTTTCTGGTGGTCGCCACTGTTGATTCTGGCTATGAATGTTATAGGCTATTAAACATCGGTCTACGCCCCTTAGGAGCCGTGCAAAAAGGGACAGTTAGTCTATCAATAATGTAATCTTACTTCTGACCATCTTATCTTACTAAAATTATAAAATGCGAAAGTTTGTGAAGGTGGATGGATGTTTGTTACACTTTCACGCAAAAACTACTTATCGGATTTGGATAAAATTTAGCACACAGATAGTTAATAACCTGGATTAACACATAGGATACTTTTTATCTCGTTAGTATGATCCTGTGGGACTATTATCGAAGTCCACGCGGGCGAAGCCGCGGGCATAAGCTAGTAAGATACAGATAAGGAACTAGGATTGCGAATGGCTACACGAACAAACAAACACCAAAAAAAGAAATAGATACGACGAGGGTTTGGTTACAAAGGAGACGATTAGTGAGGTAGCAGTTGATAGATTTGTATTGAAGAAGACTGAAGATAATGAAAGAGCATGAACGGAATCTATAGATAGGACTGATTACTTTTAACAAAAATATTGTATTCTGCTTAAAGCTTCCACGGTTAAAACTAAACTTATACTGTCATTTTCAGGATATCTTGTTTGTTTTGTTGTTGTTGTTTCCCATCCAACGGCATTCTCCAGTCAACCCGCGATCATGGCGCTTGCAACAGCGTCGAAATATCGGGAGCTCAAAAAAATGAACAATCACGGAACATATCCCATAAGTGACAGTATAAGTTTAAAAATATTTTATTGCTGTCATTTTAGAGTACCTCAAACGTAAATTCATCTATATGTGGGATATGTACATATATGAATTTTCGTAAGCCGTACCAACCATCCATCCACATTTTAATAATCGTGATGAAAACAAAGTAAAAGTGTACAAAAACCAACATTTCTAATGTAATTAATTCGTGAATGTCGGCTCAGGGGAAAGGTTAAGGTACCTCACTCACCAGTCACGACATAGCATCGCTGCATAGGTACAGACGCCAGCACACCAAGCTACTACAATCTGTCAAATTTCTTTAATAGATTTTCAACTTTATCGCTAAAGCAAGGTTCAAGGTTGATTTTGAAAATTTGACATCTTCGGGTAGCTTGATACGCTGGCGTCTGTAACTATGAAACTATTATCTTATGATCGCTTATTTTCTTACTAAGACTTGAGTATGTTAAAATATTAAAAAAAAATAAAGTATATCTTAGTATGTTTTAATTTAATCTAACTAATTGTTCTAAATATCTTCTATTCTATTAATTGAATTATTTTATTTTGTTTTTTTATTATTATTATTATTATTTTGTAAGCTGACTATTTAATTACTAGTATGCTATATGGATTGTATCTGATTTAAACGTTTAGTATTTTAAATATTTTTTGGTTAATATATTTGGCCATTCACAGGTCACACGAGCGCGCAGTGTAAAAGTAATGTAAATACGTCGATATTTGAATCGATAATACAATTATCGCTCCCACTCACCTTCACTCTCTCTTTATTTCATCGCCACTGGTCTCAAAAAGAGGAGCTCGTGGCAAAATAATAACAGCCGCTCAGATCGATCTTTAGGTTAAGCCGTGCTTGCCTAGGTTGGTCTGTGGATGGGTTACACCCATTATATACCGAGTTTCCTCCGTGCCTCGGAAAGCACGTTAAGCCGTTGGTCCCGGCTGTCATTTGTAGATCTTTGACAGTCGTTACAGGTAGTCAGTGCCCCAAAAAGTCTGACAACCAGTCTTCCCAAGGGGTACAGTATTACCCAGTACTAACTAACTGGGTTGTGTAGGTCAGATAGGCAGTCGCTCCATGTAAAATACTGGTATTCAGCTACATCCGGTTAGACTGGAAGCCGACCCTAACAGAGTTGGGAAAAGGCTAGGCAAATGATGATGCTCTCGAAAACGGTGAAGGAAAACATCGTGAGGACACCAGCATGTCCTAGAACCAAACATTCGAAGGCATGTGACATCTACCAACCCGCACTGGGCCCGCGTGGTGGATTATAGCCAATTCCCTCTCATAGAAAGGTGGTCGTGTGTCCCTGCAGTGGAAACATTATAGGCTGAATAAGCTAAACAGGAGTTATTAACCTAAACATTTACACCATATTTTTATTTTTATTTAAACATATAGGTACTCACGCTGAAAACAAAAGTGACCTAACACGAAATTTGCGTTTTTGTTTATTTAGTTTGTGTTCACGGAAATGAAAGAGACGAAATGTTTTTTTTTTATCCTTTTCTAGTTTAGTTTAGTTTAGTTTATTTATTAATAATTATTAAAAATTACAAGTCAGATTTTGAAAGAAAATAATATCACGATATCGATATCGATATCGTTCGTTTCGTTTTCGTCGTCGTTCTAGCACGATATCGTCACTTTTTGATTCGCTAGACGATAGACCATGCCATTAGGAGTAGTTTTAGGTATTTAACTCAAGTCGCCGTAATTTTGAGGTCAGTCACTATCGTTCTGACTGTGTAAGTTTAATTGTTTGCAACAAGCGCAATCAGTAACATCCATAGATACGAAAACTTCTTAAATCTTTTTTTCAGTAAGACAGATATTTTTAATTTTAAAATCGACGTATCTAAGTTACGTTCCGGCCAAGTGAGAGTCGGACTCGCGCATTGAGGGTACTACAAATGACAGCCGAGATAAACGGGTTAACTGCTGCTGCTTTTCGACTAAAGGCACGGAGTAAACTCGGTATGTAATGGATGGTCACTTATTGAATGGACCTTGGCCGGAGCGAGTTCATCTGAAGCACTAACAGCCGTACGGGCGTACGGCTGTTAGTGCTGTTACTATTTATCCACAAGCGGGCAATTTGTTATTCCATTTCATTTACCCGTTCAAAATCCAATCTCCTTCATTCAATTATAAACAAACATTCCTCGACCATAACACCAACTCTTGCGCATATAGAAACTCATTAAAACTCGTCCATTTCACAGCACACTCACTCACTAATAGCTAAAGTGTCGAGTGTCGTAGTTTTTCGTCACGTTACGCTGTGAGCGATGTTTCGACGTCGTCGGCTGCGCTTGCGCCGCCTTCCTTCACGCGTTTCGTTATTTACACGTGGGTAATAGTTCTACTAGAAGTGGTATGAACGTAGATGAAGCAAAAGGAGAAAGGTTCGTAGTAGATAGGCGTTTTGTAGTGACCAACGTGCACCTCGAGTGAACTTTGATTAAGCCATTAGATTCATCGTCATCCAACACCATCGTCATAATCATCAGAAAAATGACCGTTGATATATGTCTATGGGTTATTCAAAATGGTGAAGGTTGCAGGGTCCCGCTGGATGCCAGACGCACGGGACCGGTCAATGTGGCGACACTTGGGGGAGGCTTATGTCCAGCAGTGGACGTCTTTCGGCTGAAACGATGATGATGATGTGGATGGGGTTCAAAATGATGTACTGAATCCGTGGTAGCCGTTTTAGCGTCGGTATACCTTTCACCCTGTATCATATTAGTCTAGTTTTCTCTAAAAAGGTTAGCTAACTACACTCCTGTCGCTTCTAGTAGAACCAGATTCACTGTCAGAGTCAGCACAATGGGACTTTTACCGATTGTGTGATAATACTAAGCTTCAAAACGTCGCACGCGCATCTGTGTCATGATTTCCCAGTTAATGCGTGTGTTGTGTATACCTACCATTTTTTTTGTGACAGCTTTTTCGAGGAAATTTTCGATGCCTTAGGTATGTTTTTTTTTTGAGTGTTTTGTTTGTGAATTTTATTGTATTTATTTTAAACACTTTTTGGAAATAAATAGTTATATTAATTACGAATTTACGATAGATTTCAAAATTGCGTCAAAAATTTTGCGATAAAAGAAGAGTGAAATCTTGAGATGGCAATGCGCCAAACCCGAGTGCTGAGAAATCGATAAAACTGTAAGAAGGAGCCAGAAATCTGTCCCTCAAAAACATCTCTATGTATTGTCCTCTTTTTTGTTTAGCCTATATTGTCCCACTGCTGGGCAACGGCCTCCCCATACCACTCTTCTCTCCGTGCGGATTTCCAAAGCCCGCACAAACGAATGTAAGTGGTCACGCCAGCGTTTTCTAGGCCTTCCTCGGCGACGACGTATGGTCCCTTAAGGAGGTTATATATCTCAGAAAATAAGGTTACTGACTCATCTAAAAAAAAACGGTATTGTCATATTGTAAGTAGAAAAGTTATCCAAGAAACAAGAATTTGTGTGGGTGGTTGTGTTTGTGTTTGTGTGTGTCTACAACTAAAAAACCCGACTACTGAAAAATCACGCTCCAATTAAATTAGAGGTTTACAAGGTAAAATCGACTCCTCCTATTGTTGAAGTCGGTTAACGTGTAGCCTATATTACTACAAATCTATTGACACCTTATTCATCAAAATCGGATGAATAGTTTAGGCGCTACGGAGGAACATACGTAAATACAAACAACATACATGCATAGATTGCTAAAATCATAACCCTTCCTATTGGCTTCGCCGTAGTCGGGTCAAAATACACAAAGCTTTGTGCCGGACTAGATTTGTACCCACGACTTAAGCTGGGGCCGTTATTACTGAACCAACCTTTTTTTTTGGGATGGGAAATCATCAAATGAAGAAGTCATTGGATGAGTTCCCGCTCTGGGCGGAGCGGAAGGGAGTGTCAGACTTTTACTGACTAAAACCCATCCATGTTCCTACTTTTGCCCTTTATGTTCCAGGGCCGCGGTATCTCTTTCGAACAGTCCCGCAGCCCTGGCAGGCATCGGCACGCTTTTTTCCCATGGGGGTAGGCAGAAACCACAGAACGCCTCCTGTTATTTTTGTGTCGGCCACGTTCTCTACATCTGGTCATACAAGCACGCCAAAATTACTTGTACTATTATGCAAAAATTACTTGTGCAGTCACGAGCACCAATATGTATATACTTTCCTAAATTTAAAACCAATTTTCGCGAGAAATAACGACCGTAACTTGGAAATAGGATCTTTTTCATAAAAATATGAGTTAAAAAATACTATGTTCGTAATAAAATGAGATTTTAAACAGAACAGTAGGAGAAAAAACACTTTTAAAAGTTGCTAAGTGTTTACATATTGGTGCTCGTGACTGTACTATTATATTTTCTATGGCCAATTTCAAAAGCGATTTTCTTCAATTGGGCATCGGACATAGTATTTTGAAAATAGATCTTATCTCAAAGTAGAACACGTTTTTTAGGAGAAAACTTTTTTAAATTTTGTTCAGTAAATATGCATATTTGTGTATTGCTATTGTAATGTTTAATGTAAATAAAATGTAAGGTATGTTATATTAAATGAATTGTATTGTAAGAAATGTAATTGTTAAGGCAAATAAAGTATTAGGGTTTTGAGGTTATATTTATATGAATTAAAACTGAGATTTTCTGTTTGCACAAAAACTTCTTACAACTTTATTCAGTATCGCCACAGATACAAAAAAAAACATAGATAACATAAAAATTGTAGGTAAAGTTCACAGATAATATAAGTGACTTGACTAGTTAACTATATTATCTATTTATAACACAAAACAAGTTTCACGCACAATGGTCCACTTTAAGGACTAAGTGCGGAAACCAAAATCCCTAACATAGAACACAAAACAAAATTATAAGTTCAATATAAAGGCTAATGAAATGAAATGAAATATACATATTTGTACCCGTGACTGCACACGCTTATATTTCATGCTAATATAACAATTCTATGTTATAACTCAGTTATTAAATTCAAGGAAATATCGTAACGTTAATTACGTGTACATATGTATAATTGTACATAATGAATCAATCAGTATTCATATATCATACATATGTATGTATTTGAATGCACAATATATTTACATGCAACTTTCTTTGATCTATGTTTTGGTAAAATTATGTTTGATGAAATTAAATGTAACTTATACTTTCATTAAAGTTATATGCTTTATATAGTACCTGATTGTAACATTAAAGAAGGGGGGGGGAGCAATATTATATCAGACTGAGACAAAAAGTGGTTTAAAATGTACAAATAGTTTATTAATCTTAAATGTTTGTACTTCATCCGTAACTTAAATTTACGTAATGTACATACAAGAATTATGTTAACTAATACTAATATATATTATTTATTTATATATCAAATTTATATAATTTCAAAGAAAATTAAGAAAATTGTAAACGTTAGAACTGTGTTTGTAATTTCAAAATAACAGCTTTTTTCTAAATGCATATACATAATTATGTACACGGTACAGTCAGCATCAAAAGTTGATGACCACATTTAGATTTTCAAAATCGCTGTACACCGTATTATACCTAAATCGCTCAACATGACAAGCGCCAGAAATAAATGATTATCATAAAAGGGCATAAGTAGGTGACCATCACTTTTCAAAAGTTGCTAAACAAAGTTATAGTAAAAAAAAGCTTAACATTCTTAGTCTCTAAAGTCTCTGAACAAATTGACAAAAATAGCATTCCATCGTTTATCTCTAAAGTCCCTGAACAAAATGAAATGTTTTTTGTGTATTTTTTTTCAGTAGGTATATGTGTAACAATTGATAACTAATACAATATTTATAGATGATAAATAATTGCAACCGCAATGGTCTACATCCGATACAAAGTGATAATTAAGTAGAAATATTATTTTTACGTACAAGGGTAAACAGTTTTTCAAATACCCACAACTATGTTTCCCAAAGAATTGAATTAAAACGGAATTTGTGTGAATTTTGAAAATGAGTCTTATTCGTATACAGATTAGGTTCTAATTCAATCGTAACTATAATAATCATAAACTAAGTTGACGGTATGAATTTGAACATAATCTGCGTGATTTTTGAAAATGATTCTTATTGCTATATTAATAAGGTTACTATTCAATCGTAATACAGACGGCTTAGATGTTGTCGACAGAATATTTTTTAAGCGGAATATGCTATTCTTTATAATCGTGCTTGCGAGCTTATTTTGAAAAAATAGGCTTAAAAATGTGCTTGCCGCTTGAACACCTAATAAATATATGAAAAAAAAAAACAAAATAATTTTGGAAAGTTAAATTCGAAATTTACATCCATTAATTTTTTTTTACATGATTTAGTATGGATAGGGCAAGATTGGATTTATAACTCTGAAGATAGTAACGAGCACTTTTTTAGTTTGCAGTTCAGATACTTTTGATAGTAGGTATAAGTTTACACGCTACGTATCCGAAACAAAGTAATGTTCAGTAACTTTTGTTATTTATGATGTTAAGTTATTTTTGGATGTTGCCGTGATTACACTAGATAACCAAAACAAGCATTTTATATTGTTCAGTGACTTTTGTAAAACTGAATGTTATGATGTTTTCGGATATTATAACGATCAGCAATTTTTGACAACATGGTGTTCAGTGACCTTTGACGAGTAGTGTTCAGTTAATTTTGAACTTTAATGATGTTCATTCAATACTGGCGCCCTTCTTGTTGAGCGATTTATAGGTGATATAATGTGCAGTGATTTTGAAAATTTGAATGTGGTCATCGACTTTTGATGCTGACTGTACTTAAAAGAAAAAAAAAATTTTTTTTCTCTGTCAGTCTGTATGTTTGTTTGTTCCGGCTAATCTGCGAAATGGATGGACCGATTTAAACAGGATTTACTGGCAGATAGCTGATGTTATGAGGAGTAATTTTTATTTTAGAAAAAGAATTAGGGGTTCCGTGTAAAAAAATAAAACATATTAAATAGGGAATTAATATTTTTATAATAATTTCACTCGTGCGAATATCGCGGGCAAAAGCTAGTTTTAATTTACAAGCTACTAGCAACCCGCCCGCCTTCGCACGGGTGCATGTATTATACATATAAACCTTCCTCTTCAATCACTCTATCTATTAAAAAAACCGTATCAAAATCCGTTGTGTAGTTTTAAAGATTTAAGCATGCATAGGGATATAGGGACAGAGAAAGCGACTTTGTTTTATACTATGTAGTGATTAAAAAAATGCACGAATATGATTGCTTAATCATTTACCCCAATAGCAACTTCAATGACATAAATCAATAGAAGTGAAAATATTTATCACCCACAATGGGCTTAATTAATTAATTGATACAAACATCATTTCACGCGACTGTCCCCCACATTTTCGCAATAACATAAAACGCACTATTAAGCAATTATAGACTCTGAATTCTCACTAATACCTGCATTTGCATGTGGTAATCGCATGTCAGCATACAGTTACGTGTATGTGCGTGTATGAGTGAATTGTATGGGTGGGACACGCACTAATATGAACTCATTTTGGAAAAACTAGGTACTTGAGTTGTTGGTTTCATAATGTTTGGGTTACCCACTAAAACCTGATTAATATAATATTACACATGATTATATTTTTTTGTGAATTCGTGGCAATGTTGTGGGTTACAGGTGTAGTAAAATAAATATGGAATTGATTGTGTTTATATGTATTTCTAAGTATTCGGCTAATTTAAGAATGTCTAGTTAAGCTTGGCATGTAACTGTTTTTTGTCCCTAACAAATAAAATAAAAAAAATCTCTCGTTAGTCTAGTCGTCTAGTGGTCAAATCGATGTATCGCTCACTCGCCCAACGCTAGCGCAAATCTCAAATAGGTTATTTTCTGCAATTGGTTTGTTTATTTTTAATATTATGATCTAGTCTAAATTCATAAATGTGCCCTAATTTTCGATCTTATACGTAATTCAACAATTTCAACGTAATTTTTCTACCCGATTTTTTTTAACAATTTACACACCCTCCTTTCTACCAACCCAACAACACTTTAGCGTGAACATAACGAAAACACAAAATTAATAACAAAAAATACTAGAATCTAGGTAGGTTTCACATGAATTGTATAAACATAACATATTACATAACGTAACACTTTCCAAAATCTTTAGCTACGGACATCCTTTCGTAACTTGCATGAATTGTATGACATTGCTTGATTTCACTGCATTGTGTTAGTTATAATAAGCACATTTTTTTCTCCATTCAACATTATTTTTCTAAAGGGTGTAAACACCCTTAGCGAAGCCGGAATGCACTTGTTCTCCCCGTCATTGCGATATTTTTTTGTTCTGGACCATCCTGAGAACCTTTTTGGGGGTATGAAGAAAAGGGTGTAAAGTTCTTCATCCCCCATAGAAAAGGGAGGATCCTCCGACCAGACAGGTGTTACGTCTGGTGGGCTACTGCCCGACAGTTGTTGTCGGGTTCCTCTATATAGTCTTAAGTCGCGAATAACTTTACTTGCGCGATGCAGGATTTCGATGTTTAGTTTGTCCTCTGCGTCATAGATGGCGCTGTAGTGCTTTTTGTTCTATGTCGCTGTAGTACCGCTAAACCTTCTAGTTACGGAGATATTGGGGGTTCCAACTTTATCGCAAGTTTTTTTTTAATACAAGTTTTTAATATTAAAAGTTTACTTTAAATACCTCCACGACCTCCGTACTGTGCAATGCATCCATCAGCACAGTGTTTTGAGTGCGTTAGATCGAGTCCTAGCGTAAAACGTGATTTTTCACCCCAGTAAAAAAGTCGTTTCCCACCAATAATTTTTGCGTAGAGTTACTTAGTTTGATGTACAGAATGCTTGGTTGACGGCTTCGTCCGTTTACACCTTGTATACTGTACTTGCTTTTTCTCGCGAATTTGTTCACGCAAAAACATCAACTGTTTGGCCCGCTAATAGAATAAAATGCGAAAAAAAAATTTTGTTGCGGTTCACTCTACTTATTTTTTCTGAATCATATGGCTATGTTAAGTTTGACCGCAGAAGGCCAAAACATAATGAGGAGTGAAATAATGTAGGGGAAAAACTTTGCTCAGCAGTGGGACAACATACATTACACACACACATTACACTAGTTATTAAGATTTTTTTTTAGAAACTAACACTAAGGACTCATGTTTAAAATAAAGAAGTTTAATTGAAATGAATTAATAAAAAAAATATGAGCGTCTGTCTATCAATCATGAGATTTCAAAAACGATCTTGGAACGCCAGAATAAGATGATTGGATAAAAGAGATGTAAACTTTAGGTCGACAGAAACTGAATACTTTCAAATAAAATGGTAGATAAAATCCTCTCGCTCCTGTATCTTTCTTCTCGCAGGTCTGCTGGCAGAACTTTCGTATGAAATAATAAGCAGTACCTTTGTGCTCTTCTATCTCAATGTAATGTCCTATTAAGTATTTTGTGTGTACATAAATAAATAAATATTAAATAGGTAACGAAACACACAACGGGTTGTTCGGGGAACAACTCATGTGTGTACTTACATTCAATAAAAATAAATTATTTCTATTTCTATTTGAAAACTTAAGATCCACTTTATGGCAGTCAAATGCATGCAAATGTGCATCGATTTCTAAATAAACTAGAGTATAATAAAAACATAATATGACTCATTTAAAGAGTTTGTTAAAACTTTAGCATCGTTTTGTCTGCCTGTCTATACCAATATGGAGACAGTCCTTAGCTAACTTGACTGTCATTTCTCCCAGACCAGCGTATGTGTTTTTAAGGTTCAAAATCGGATACTTTTTTTTTATTAATGAATTACAATATTCACAATATTGTACAAAATGATATGATATATATCTAGATTTAGGGATCCCTCTGAAATTTTTCTTTTTAAACTTTTCAAAAATTGTTACGGAAATTAGTATACTGTATTTATTATTTCGGGATTTCCATAATGAGCTCACGTTGGCATAATGAATGTAACAGCATATTGAGGATTGTGTTATGTCTATAGTATGTATTCAAAAAGTTACTGATACACAGACAACATGAAAATAAAAAACAAAATGTAATTTGCTGCATTACCATTGCGCGAAAAACATTTTTAAACGCACACTACGCTCGTTCCGTAACATCTTGGACACTTTCGTTTTGTTTTGAACGCATTATCATTATTGTAACCTAAAGTTATATTACACACATAAATTATCATTGATCAGGAAGCGATTTCATATTTCATTCAAACATTAATTGACCTTTTTCAATTCAACATTTAAAAATCCATACCGCTACCTCGAGTTCAAAATATTAGCACCCGAAACCAACCCTACATAATATCCTTGCGTTACTCATAAAAATATATCAAAGAGGACCACTGTCCACTCACCTCTCTCAGCAAATCCATCACTCGATCCTGATCCCGTTCCAAGATCCTGCAACGCCTGTTCATCACCAACGTCATTCAAACCGAAATTCTGATCACGAAACACCACATTATCATTAAATCCACCAGGTCCCGCATGAGAATTCGTCTGCACTGAATTAACACTCTCTGACGCGTATGGGAAGACCACTCGAGGACTCCTGGGCTTCCAACCAGGGTAGTACCCGTTTCTCACCGAAGGAGCAAAGGGAACATTTGGGTAAGGATCAAAGGCGTAATTGGGAGCATAAGTCCGACCGAAACGACCTTGGTAATAATGAGGATGGCTGGAATAAGGTCGAAAACGGGGCGACGGTTCATAAAACCTTTCGTTACCAGACGGCAACTCTTCATTCACTTTCTTTGGCACTTCACCGTCTTCAGGAGATGTGAATTCATAATCAGGCTGATCATCAAACTTGATTTTTGAATAGTTCTTATCCTGAGTTAGATCTATTTCACCCTTTCCGAACGGCTGATGGTTTTCGTCTTCGTCCAGGAATAACACTCTGGATTGCCGCGCTCTGGTCCGTCGGTACAGATTCTTGGGCACAAACATAACGTTTTTATACGGCTTCTGGTAAACTAGGCTGAGCGCCCGGCTCGGCTCCACAGCGGCGACCGACGCCACCACTAACAGTATAACTTTCCATCTATTTTCGCTGAACATGTTGCCTCGGTCAGTGCACTGTTGTTTTCACTTTCATTTCTTATGTTACGAAGGGTGAGATGTTTGGTTTATTTTCTTTTTGTTTGTATTTTTAGTACATGTTTTGGAGTGCGCGGTTTTTTTTTAAATTTGGTGTTTTTTGTCGAGTTTCATTGCTGTGTGTCGGGACGTGATACGCGGGCGGCCGTCGGCGGGGGACTGGCAGCTGGCTAGTCGCGAGGCTCTGCAGTGCTGTGCCTTAGTCGTTATATAAAAATGTATGATTGTGACGTTGCGTTTATGTAATGCTGGTGATTAGTGATAGTACGTTGCTTGGCAACTCTGTTTGGTGATACCTGAAAGTGCTACTTTCAGATTTGGTGGTTTCTTTGTACGTTGGAGCCTTGAAGGTTTCAGTTCTATGGTTGGTGTGTTACAATGTATCAAGTTATGAATTTAACGTTAGAAAAGTTTTGTTTGAGTCATAAATATAATTTGCAAAGGCAAGTTTTGCAAAATTTTGGAAAAGATTAAATAGTTGTTTTGCTTTGTCATTCAGATCAGTTAAAATACCTATATTTGTATTTTGATCCCGATTTATCAAAATATGAGTTGTTTTCGTATGAAGCAATAGTTTCAATCAGTTATTTTTCCACTAACCCGCATTGGGCCCACGTGTTGGAATACAGCCCACTCATAAAGAGGAGGCCTATGTCCCAGCAGTGGGAACATTATAGGCTGAAACCATACTTATCGGATATGTACATAATACTTTGGGTCAAATGGTTAACACAAATGACATCATCGATTTAAATAAAGAAGAAAGTTGGTTTCCATATACGATTCTGTTATGCGGAGGATTGCAGGAAAGAGGTAGATTTTATTGTAATAATATTCAGTAGACATGCTGCCAGTCTTATTTTGAGTATTTGAATAAACTCTGTTGATTCTTTCAATTTAGAACTCGAGATTCTTTTTTTAAATGACATGCCAACAGTGTTTTAAAAAAATGAAAACTTTTTATGAAAACTTTTTATAAAAACTTTTTATTCTCATACAACATAGTCCATAGAATAGGTTAGTAATAGAAATCTTATAAACTATGTTAGTATACTAAAAATAACAATGGGAATCAAGTTGGAAATAATTTAATTCTTCACTGACCTGTCACATGCAGGTTAGTGAAGCGCCGCATGACCACCGACTCCATTGTATCCGCTATCATTTTCAGGATGCCATTACGGCTCCCTCTACGGAGCCGACCCCAAGATAGTTGGGAAAAGGCTAAGCAGATGATGAGACAACAACAACACAGACAATACCAACAAACCAACCACCATATACCAAGATTTCACTTTCTTGTTGAATACTCCAGTATTCCAATCTTTCTGTGCCACGGGAGCTATATCCAGCGCTGAATGGATTTAATGCCTAAACGGGATCCGTGAGCTGTCTTCTGTATACATACACACTATTGTTCATTGCGAACACTTTTTCACGGGACCTAAGTACGGTATGGGCATATCTAACGATTTCAATCTTGGCTTTTAATACCAGTAACACTGGAAGACAAAGGCTGGAAAAACTTAATTGAAATACCACATGAAAATCGACTGCTAGTTATGTTTAAGTCCCATGCAATAGAGGATGAGCCTGGGGGTGCACGTCTTCTACATCGTTCTCACATATATAAACTCAACATGAATGATGTAACCAAGATCTTGTAACAATATTTTGAATGAAAAGAGTGTCCATTAAGTTTCTTTCCCATTCTTCTCCATAAAGATAGTCTACGCCTTGGAATGGGCAACTGCAAAACAAACTAACTTTCACAAATTATTATGCCTTGTGACTGGGACTGTAGCTTCATTTTTTTTTTATGTTTGATGGGCCTACTCTTGACCTCAATCTAGCCCAGAGGACAGAGATGAGGTCGACGATGGAACGAGCTAACCCAAAAGAAGCCTATTAACTCGCGACTTAAATAGATTGGGGTCATATGAACTTGGGAACACCGACGAAGGCATCCTTTGTTTTTGACCTTCAAAAGTGCCTAGTATAATTAGCCTATAATGTTCCCACTGCTGAGACACCCGGCCTCCTCTCTAGAGAGAGAATGGGCTATAATCCACCACGCGGGCCCAGTGCGGGTTGGTACATGTCACATGTCTTCGAATTTTTGGTTCTAGGACATGCCGGTTTCCTCACGATGTTTTCCTTCACCGTTTTTGAGAGCAGTGGTGATGAATTAAATTACACAAAGTAATGCGCCTGCCTGGGTTCGAACCCACGACTTACTGTTCGTAAGTCGGAGCCGTCACCATTGGGCCACCGCTGCTCTCGAAAAAGTGCCTGTAACGGTCTAATTTAAATAAATGCTGTGAGTTTTGTGTTTATAGAATACTGTTAGTACTATTTAAACACTGGATGGAAACAGTGATGCCATGGAAGTTGGGTAGGCCTTTGGTGTGGGACGCAACTTGCGTCGACACCCTTGCGCCATCCCATCTTCCTAGCACAGTGAGCTGCGCTGGGGCGGCTGCTGCAGGTGCTGAAAACCTCAAACGGCGCAAATACAATAATTTAATTGGTAGTTATGTGTTTGAGCCGTTTGGGGTTGAAACACTAGGGCCATGGAGTCCGAGTGCCCACCTAGTTTTTCGGGAAATCGCCAAGCGGTTGGTCGACTCTTCACGTGACCAGAGGGCGGGCCAATTTTTTGGCCAAAGAATCAACATTGCCATCCAACGTGGTAATGCTGCCAGCCTTCTGGGCACTTTTCCTGTTGACAGCGATGCGGACGAATTTTTGGACGCCCTGTAACCCTTTTATACTTGTACATATTTATTTCTATTATAGTTTTGTAGTTTGTAAATAATTAATATTTTAAATAACAACACTGGATTAATATAAATCAGCCTTAATGCCAAAATCTCTAGTGAAAACAATCCATTAACTAAACTGTGGGAAAGGTTTACAAAAGCCAGTGGATGGTAACATCATAACGAATTGATATCACGCTGATTACTTGTTCACAGTTCGGTAAGCTAGCGTTACTTATCATTACAGTAGTTAAAGGGACTTTTATTGGTTGAGTTGACGGTTGTTCTGGACAGTGATATTATTTATTGTTGGTGTAAATGTTTAGTTTAACAACTCCTGCTTAGCATAATCAGCCTATAATTTTCCCACTGCTAGGACACACGGCCTCCTCTCTAGAGAGGGAATGGGCTATAATACACCACGCGGGCTCAGTGCGGGTTAGTAGATGTCACATGTCTTCGAATTTTTGGTTCTAGGACATGCCGGTTTCCTCACGATGTTTTCTTTCACCGTTTTTGAGAGCAGTGGTGATGAAATGGATTACAGAAAGTAATGCGCCTGCCTGGGTCTGGCGGCCCCGAATCGGGACCGCCACCACTGGGTCACCACCGCTCACACTTAACTCCTGACTTACTGACTCCCAGTTTTTTGTTTTGTTTTTTTGTGTTCGAGGTTCCAAAGTGTCCCTTTCTTCTGTGACAAATAAAGTATTTTTTTTTAATAATCGAAACTATTACAGAAGCATCGACTGCCTCATTGATGTATTGGAAGCTAGGGTCAGTGGATACGAAACGGGGCACTATGGAAAAGTCGACGTAGCCCTGCTATGAGGGCCTCTTATTTCTATCTGCAGGGTTTAAAGTAACCTTTTGTTTTTTTTTTTATTAAGCGATGAAAAATGCCTAACGCGTACCGCACCGTCCGGGGAGACGGTTTGGTTATGTGGGGCTTGCACCCTCTAAAAACACCGCCGCCGCCGTGAGCCTACTGTCACCTTTGCGGATGGGCCGCGAGAACTGCTACGCATGACATTCGTGACCAGGGTTTAATGTAACCTAATGTATGGGTGTCCCAAGTCCCGAGCTTGCTTCGCTCGCTCTTACATCTAACTTTTTTTTGGCCAATTTCTGCCTTTTTTCCCTCAGTGCCCCGTTACTTACACTCCAACCGAAGCTAGAGCTGCTGCTGCGAATGAGGTTCTGGGTTCGATTCCCAGGACAAGCAAAGTGTTATTACGTTTTTCCATCAAGATATTCTCAGGAGCAGACAAGATTCGAGATTTGTGCACGGTTGATAGCAATAGGTTCACATCCTTTTTTACAGGACGCTGATTTAGGAATATACTAAAAATAGGTACATCTCTATGTAGCTCATGCCTGCGGCTTCACCCGCGTAGAGTTCTAAAATTGTCCCACGGGATCATACTACCGGGATAAAAAGTATCCTATGTGTTAAACCAGGTTATAAACTATCTGTGTGCTAAATTTCATCCAAATACGTTCAGTAGTTTTTTCGTGAAAGAGTAACAAACATCATCATGCATCAATGCTCAGAATCTTTCGCATTTATAATATTAGTAGGATTTCGAGAAATTATAGGCGTAATTTTACAATGCGTTTGCTAAAGCTACGATTTTTTGATACTCGTATAATAGAAACTATTAGTCTTCTCATTTGGAAACAGCTGAATGGTAGTCTCTTCTAAAAAAGTTTCTACTGATTTGGTATACCTAAAATAGCTCCCTTGCTCATACATCTAATTTTCAACGTACAGCTCTTTCACTCCAAAACCGTACATCTCCTCACAATACGGATTCACAAAGAAATCTTGTAACAAATACATTCATTTGCCACGACTGCCATAAAAGAAAAAAATGAACATCTTTTATGTTCACGACGAAGCTATAAAGAGGAATAGAAACCCATATGCTATGGTGTATAATGTGGGCTGTATGGGTTGCTGACCCCACTGACATTGTGCAACAGAAGTAGTAGTGTAGTGTCTGTTGGTGCTTCCGTGCAATGGCCAGTGGAAGTAGGTTTGAAACGAAGAAAATAAGAACAAATTTATCGATGGCTAGCTTTTGTTCGCGGTTTTGCTTGCGTTAGAAAGATATATACCATTCATTCAGTGCACACAAAAGACATAGCACAACACACAGAAGCATAATTAATTTTAATTTGTATGTATAGATTAAGTAAAGTAAGGATAAAGTATAGTAAAGATAAGTAAGGATACCAATGTTTTCGAACAGCGAGTTCACTAAGTTTTACAACTGGACTGTGGAGCTCAAATAGGCCTTTTTGCTATGCCATCATCACCTGCCTAGCCTTTTCCCAACTATGTTGGGGTCGGCTTCCAGACTAACCAGATGCAGCTGATATTTTTCGCCAGACGGAGGGTATCCATGGAGATTTTCCTACTAAAAATAAAATGTCGGAAAAAGTGGTATAAGGCTTTTTGAATCAGGTATTTGTCAACAACAGCCCGAAAATTCAACTTGCCTACAATTTCCCCTGCTCGGGAATAAACCCAAAGCTTCATGCTCAGCAGTCGGTCTCGCAACCACTAGACTAACGAGACACTCCACTGTATTATTATTATGCTACGCCAAAACATATTTTTAAGCCTCAAAACCTCTACTTTGTTCGCGTGTGTCTTTAGTAATTAATTACTCAACTTTACGAGTTTCACACAAGAATTACATGTATTGTCTTCACATCAATCGTTTGATTGATTGACACCAATCGTGTCGGGGACGTTTGTGTGGAATGCACACTTCCTATTATTTTTTTTATTATTAACTATCGAAAAATGGACGGCGCCGCCTCGTTTTTTCTCTCCACATTTTGCCGGTTATGTTTCAATTGGATCCTATCAATAAGAGAGATGTCTCTTTGATCTAGTGGTTATAAGGTTGAAAGCTGAAAATGGGGTCCTGTGAAATGTAATTGTTTTTTTGCTGCAGGTGCTGAAAACCTCAAACGGCGCAAATACAATAGTTTAATTGGTAGTTATGTGTTTGGGCCGTTTGGGGTTGAAGTACTAGGGCCATGGAGTCCGAGTGCCCACCTAGTATTTCGGGAAATCGCCAAGCGGTTGGCCGACTCTTCACGTGACCAGAGGGTGGGCCTATTTTTTGGCCAAAGAATCAGCATTGCCATCCAACGTGGTAATGCTGCCAGCCTTCTGGGCACTTTTCTCGTTGACAGCGATGTGGACGAATTTTGGACGCCCTGTAACCCTTTTCTACTTGTACATATTTATTAGTATAATAGTTTTGTAGTTTGTAAATAATTTAATAATCTTCTTCTTTTTGTTCTGTTCCTTTCTTGTTTTCTGTATTTAGTGTGTACATAAACTGTTAAATAAATAAATGCATTTGTAATTTGTATAAAAAAATTACATTATTATTACAAACAATATTTCAATAATTAAAAACACTCAAAATATAGTCGCTATCTTATCTTAACGTCAATCAATATCAAAACTAAAAGTAAATTACAAGTATGTTTACCTCCATTTCCAATCACTAATTCTGTTCTGGTAAAATATGTTGATGAAATAAATGATTTTTGTTTTTTTTTATTTGGTTATTTTTCAATCTGTTATATTGGATGTAAATGCTGGTAACTGACAAACGGAATGCAGCTTAACAGTATACATGGTGTAAACGGACCCTTCACGAAGCCGTCAACCAAGCATTCTGTACATCAAACTAAGTAACTCTACGCAAAAATTATTGCTGGGAAACGATTTTTATTTTTTTGTGTCGAAAATCACGTTTATACAGGGTTATTTGTAAAACACCAGTAACCTCTTAAGAGTTCATTGTACTCATCATTATGAACAACTTTTACTATGGACCAAACCTGAAATCGCTATTATTGTCTTTAACCGAGCACTTGCTTTAACCTAGCAATAACCTCGCCCCCTATTACATGGGACCCAAACTGTACTGACAAAATGCCTACCCGATCCCAGACTGCAATCGTAATGATATCAAGCAACAAAGCAGCGCCATCTATCTTTATAAATATGTAACTTAATGAAGCCTTTCTCTACATAGAGTTGTATAGTAAGTGAAGGCTCTCTTTATTCGTCGATTTTATGTAGAGCTCATAGATGTCTCTTATAATGATATGTCGTATACTTAACCTTATTTAATTGAATATTCAACAACGTCCTAAATTAAATTGAACGAATTAAATAATATTAGACTGCCTCGTCGGCCTAGTGGTCGCAAGCACGACTGCTGAGCATGAGGTCCTGGGTACGATGGCCGGGTCGGGCAAAGTGTCATTGGGTTTTTTCATCAGGAATTTCTCAGTAGCAGCCACGGAGTCTGGATTTGCGCCCGATTGATGGCAATAGGCTTGCCCCATATTACATGGGACTTTCACATAACTGGTGAAATGTGGGTGTACTATTAGGTACACCTCTGCCTAACCCTTCGAGGATTACAGGCGTGATGTTATGTATGTGAATAATATTATGTTGGTAATTCGAAGTTTATCCAAGTTTACCTTCAATTTCACTTACTAAGCCTGTAGGGTATATTTCCAGCAGAGACACCTACAGCTACTAGCCCACTGCTGAGCATATTTTTTTTTTAAATTTAACCCACAAAAAATAGAATTTAAAATTATTTTGTTACCAGCTTATGCCTATATCCTTGTGGAGTTCTATAATTGTCTCACGCAATCGTACTACTGAGATAAAAAGTTACCTATGTGTTAATCCAAGTTATTTACTATGTGTGTGCTAAATTTCATCCAAATCCGTTTAGCAGTTTTTGTGTGAAAGAGTAACAAATATCCAACCATCCATCCATCCTCACAAACTTTCGCATTTATATTATTAGTAGGATTTCGATTAAAACTAACAAAAGACATAAACGCCTTCAGAAACGCGTTGATGTCTTTTGTATGAAAACAGTGTTTTCAATAATTGAAAACACTGTTTTATAAATTATTCATTCTTGTGACGATATTATTTATGGTATTGTCACTACTAAAAAAAGAAAGAAAAAATATAATGATTGTCTTATTTGAATATAATAATATCACGCCTGTTACCTCTGAAGATGTTGACAGAAAGAAGCATTGTCGTATTTCTCTTAAACTTAAAAAAAAAACACCGATTTTCAAGTTTTTATTTTTTTATTTTAACTCCATGCAATTAAATGTAGTGTTATCAAAATTATGACCGGCCCGTGCATCTTGCATCCTGCGGATCCCCGTAACCTTCACCAGCTCATCGGCCCACCTAGTGGGAGGCTTTCCAACGCAACGTCTTCGGCCATCCGTTCTGCACGCACGATCGGACCGAACGCACGGACACGTCAATGTGGCGACACTTGGGCGAGGCCCATGTCCAACAGTGGACGCCTTTCGCCTGAAATGATGATGATGAATATCATGAAACTTCTCCATTAATTCTAACCAGGAGTATATCAAGACTCTGACTTGCTTTACTACTAGATCTGGAATTGAACCTGTCTCACTTCCAATCACGAAGCGCACGAAGCAACCTCAATTTAAACATCCTTGCGTTACTACATAAGGAAAAAAACCAACGCGAATCAACAAAAAAATATTTAAGAAAATAATATTTCTGTGAACATAACACACACACATAAATTCATATACTATCTATAGCTATATTATCATTTCAAAGTAAGTCTGTCTGTTTACACGTTAACCATAATGCACGACAAGGTTTGACAAATGACACATCAGCTGACTCGACGGGATTTTGCGAATTACGTCACGAAAAAATTGAATTTTTGACAGTCGAATTTAAACTATTTATACCTTAACAGCTGGACGGATTTTAGTGAAAAAAGATACTAAGGAACTAAGTTCGCACTTACTTTTTGTCCCAGTACTGTGTGTCCGTGGTTTATTATCCACCAACACGCGGGCGAAATCACGCGCAAAAGCAATACTTCCATAAACACAATACACATACATACATACAAGCATAAATAAATACCACCACAGTGACGACTCACTCACCAAATTATAATTTCTCTCTCGCGAACAGTTTCACTTTGGATGCGCCGGCGCCGGTGACGTCATAGTTCAACGTGTTTTAAGTGAGGCTGTAATAAGAAGCGCTAATTGATTTCCAAGAGATATTGGTAGTTTACTGACCATTCTTTGTCTTGCTGAAATCTTGACCGTCTTTGTTCAGTAATTATAATTTTACTTATGCCCCCAACCCATGTTTTTTTATTTACATGATTATTTTTATTTACATGATTTATTTTTTACTAACATGATTTTTTCTCCCGACGCGATAGTATGATCCCGTGGGACAACTATCGAACTTCACACAGGTGAAATATAAGGTCCCTTTAAAATAGATTCAGCGTTCAGTACGTCTAACCAAAGATATCCAAGCAAAAAAACACTGATTATAGTGATTTTTTTGTCCATCTATTTTAAGGGGCCTTTTACAGTCCACTAGCGCCGCCAATCGAAAAAATGTCATAACTCGTAAATAGAATCAAAAATACAAAATGTGGTCTATTATTACTGTAGAAAAGGCAATAACGTAATTTTATAACACATTGTTAACACTTGAAATATAGCTGTTTAGCTAAATCGTGCATTTGTAACAAAAACGGCCGTTTATGTTTTGAATGCACGATTTAGCTAAACAGCTATATTTCTAGTGTTGATAAGGTGTTATACAATTACGTTATTGCCTTTTCCACAGTAATAATAGAACATATTTTGTATTTTTGATTCTATTTACGAGTTATGACATTTTTTCGATTGGCGGCGCTAGTGGACTGTAAGAGGCCTGTTAATGGGACCTTATATAAATGAAAAAAAAAATATAAATATTAATAAATGATTTGATTTGATATATGTAGGCATAAGTTAGTAAGTGATATTGTAGCTGGGAGTTTGTTCTGCAATTTCTTCTTCAGCTAAGACACTAGGAAGTGGCCAAGGGCGCGGATTTTGGGGAACAGTCATCTATACTGATTTATCAGTCTGATTTGAACAAATGTCTTTTGATTATTAGTACTCATGAGATTGAATTGAACTGGATTTTGTAAAAATTGGAAGAAGAAAACTGAACACCATAAACCTCCATCTTTCATTCGCAGATTACGTATGTAAATACCGCTGATATGGTGACGTCACCGGCGCCGGCGCATCCGAAGTGAAACTATACGAGAGAGAGATTGTTTATAATTTGGTGGAAGCATCGTTATCGTGTGTTTCGTGGATATTAAGAAGTTTTCCTTTTGGCAATAGGCCATGTAATAAGGGGCAACCCTTATTACATGGGACTTAAACATAACTGGCAAAATGTTGGTGTATGTACTATTAGATACACTCTGCCCTTCGGGGGTTACAGGCATGATGTTATGTTATGTTATATTATGTTTCCTGTTGGGAAATAAATAATATGTAAAAAAACCGTTTATTCGTGGTGACATTTTGCCTCGGCGACAGTACTTTTTTTCGGGATGAAAGGTATCCTATGTCCGTTTCTGTACACCTGACAACGTATTTGCAAATTTTCAGGATGATCGGTTCAGTTGTTTAGGCGTGAAAAGGTAACAAACAAACTTACTTTCGCATTTATAATATTATTAAGATAAGATTAAGATAAGATATTAAGATTAAGATTATTAAGAATTAAGATTAAGATATTAAGAAAGTAAGGATAATAATATTTTTGCCAAGTAATTATAGTCAGTAATTAAATTTTGCATTTTTTATTGTAAATGGTGTTTACAAGATACTGTGGCATGATTTATCTTGTGTTAATGAGAAATGATTGATTTCTTTCATATTCGGTATCCGGCCAAATAGTGGGTTACTATCTCGTATCCGGCCGGACAGGCCGGATAACGGATAGTTACCGGATATCTATTTAATCTCTAGTGTCAATACATGTTGCATTCCACAACAAAGGCCGCGCCAACTTCGTCGCGTGCTAAACCGTTTGGTTCTAAAACAGCTGGCAAGAACACGGCAGGTGATGCCATTAATGCTGGCGACCTGCACTCTTACTTTAAACATACATACACACATAAACTCGCGCCTGTTTATCATGGTGGCAGGTAGAAACTTCTTGATATGAATATCTGCTGCTGCTATGACAGTGTTGTATTTTGATTTTATATTTTTTTCTTAAACTTTTTGTACATTCCCAAACCCCACCTGCACGAAGTCCGGGGCAAAAGCAAGCATCCAATTTAGTAGCTCATTATATGCCATGGTGAAATGGATCAATAATCAGCTAGGATGAAAGCAGGGCTTACCATCCAGAAAACCCAACGAAAACAACGAAACGAGTTGTGATGACCTAGTGGTAAATTCCGTGACTTAAAATTTGTAGCATAAGCATAATCAGCCTAAATGTTCCCACTGCTGGGACACACGACCTCCTCTCTATGAGAGGGAATGGGCTATAATCCACCACGCGGCCCAGTGCGGGTTGGTAGATATCACATGTCTTCGATTTTTTTATTCTAGTTCATGCCGGTTTCCTTACTATGTTTTCCTTCATCGTTTAGAGAGCAGTGGTGATGAGATAAATTACGCAAAGTAATGCGCCTGCCTAGGTTCGAACCCACAACTTACTGTTCGTAAGTCGGGGCCGCCACCACTGGGCCACCGCTGCTCTCGAGTTGTAGACTTTCCCCTAATTTACCATGTGGTGGATCGTGAGCTCTTACGTAGCTGGTATCTTCGTGTAATTTATTTCATCACCACTGCTCTCAAAACGGTGAAGGAGAATACCGTGAGGATGCCCTAAAACTGAAAAATCCCCGTCATGCGATATCCACCAACTTGTAGTGAAGTGTAGTACCCGCGTGGTGGATTGCGTACTCTTTCCCACAAAGAGGACGCCTGTATCCCAGCAGTGGACACATTGTAGGCTGATTATGTTAAGGGAGCATCTTTGAATAGTCAGTTAAATAAAAGTTAACATAGTATGTACATACTGCGCTCCAAAACACAAATTACTGACGTTGCTCAAAAAGCCTCTAAGCCGAAGTGGGACTGGGCTGGCTATGTCTGCCGTATACCCGACGAGCTGTGGGCCAAAATAACCACGATGTGGAGCCCTGACACAGCCAGAAGACGAAGCGGTAGACCTCGCAGGAGATGGCGGGACGAGCTGGACAAAACCAACGACCTGTGGTCCACATTGACCCTGGCTCGAAGAATTTGGAAGTTATATGAGAGACCTTTGCCCAACAGTGGGATGACATAGACTAACAGTAATAGTAGCAGATCCAGATTGAAAGTGATGCCTCAATGATAAACAGGTAAAGATTATATTTTAAGTTTCGTCATCAGCGAATCGTTTTCTTTTTGCTAATGCGTTTCTGATGCGCTGGCGCATATGACGTCATCATTGATATAAACGTCTTTTTACATATACTCACGCATTTTTACCATCTGGGTAGGCAGAAACGCCTTTATAGGTATGTAAATGTATTCACTCATTGAATAAATTGGCTGTGTTGTATTCTAAACGCGTATGATTGCATCTTGAATTTTTTAATGGGTTTGTAATCTCATGAATTGGAATAATCTATACAAATAAATACAATTGAAGTGTGTTTGTAATTTCAAAATAACACCGGACCGATTTCGACGGGAGTTTTATTGGCAGATAGCTGATCTTATAATGAGTAACTTAGGGTACTTTTATTTTAGAAAAAGCATTAGGGTCCTCCTTTCTTGCGGGCCTGTGGACGGTGAGTAATGGGCTAGCTCGCGGTCCGTCCGTCTTATAACGATAAGCCGTGTCGACGGCGCGTTCGTGTTCCACGCGCGCCTCAAAGAGATGTCAGCAAACAGGAGGGGCCCGCAAGGGCCGATTCCTGCCAGGGCTGCGGGACTGTTCGAAAGAGATACCGCGGCCCTGGAATACAAAGGGCAAAAGAAGGAACATGGATGGTTTTTCGTCAGTAAAAATCTGACACTCCCTTCCGCTCCGCCCAGAGCGGGAGGAGCCATTTGATGATTTCCCATCCCAAAAAAACAAAAAAGGGTACTTTTATTTTAGAAAAAGCATTAGGGTCCTCCTGTCTCGCTATAAAGATAGCGGGAAGCGACTTTATTTTATGCTATGAAGTGATGATAATATTATAAATGCGAAAAAATTGTGAGGATGGATGGATGGATGGATGGATGTTTGTTACTCTTTCACGCAAAAATTACTGAACGGATTTGGATGAAAAGTAACCGGATTAACACATAGGACTTTATATCCCGGTAGCATAATCCTATGGGACAATTATCGAACTCCACGCGGGCGAAGCCACGGGCATAAGCTTGTCTTTTTACAATAATTTCACGCTGACGAAGACCGCGAGCAACAGCTACTTCAACATAAATTACTATTACGAGTTCGTGGCAAACGTGACTTCAGAGCGTGGGGTCCTTGATTCAATCCTCGGATCACGTACGAGCTGTAGGCCGTACTGTCAAATTAAAGAGTTCAGAGTTCATTTATTTGTCAGAAACATGAGTATCAAAGCATGCGAGATGTGAAGTACATTACAGAAAGAATCACAGTCATGTTTGACTTTTACGGCGTACAAATATGTATTATAATAACATTTGATCAATAATTTAATTAATTGTAACTATTAATTATTAAACACATAAAGAAAAAAATAAAAACCGGCCAAGTGCGAGTCGGCCTCGCGCACGAAGGGTTCCGTACCACTATCTATAAAAACGGCAAAAAAATCATATCTGTTGTATGGGAGCCCCCCTTAATATTTTTTTTTTAATTTTTAGTATTTGTTGTTATAGCGGCAATAGTAATACATCATTTGTGAAAATTTCAGCTTTCTAGCTATCATGGTTTATGAGATACAGCCTGGAGGCAGACAGACAGACAGACAGACAGCGAAGTCTTAGTAATAGGGTCCCGTTTTACCCTTTGGGTACGGAACCCTAAAAATTGATTAATGATTAAAATAAATTTACATATAATATAGGTACAGCATAAGCACTTCAAACATCAATTAAATTAAATAAGTAGAAGAACAAAATCTCATCGTCAAAATTAATTCAAATGTCAAAATAGGATAAAATACTAACAACAGTCAACGACCAAGAACCAAACTTCGCCCCCACATTAGAATTCAAATTACAATTTAAGTTTTAAAAATTATTTTTTTACTTTATATTGTGGTAACTGTTTCATCATCACTGCCTTCAAAATGAAGGAGGAAAATATCGTGAGGAATCTGATGGCCTATATCCGGAAATTCGAAGACACGTTACACCCGCACTGGGCCCGCGTGGTGAGAGTGGAGGCCTGATAATTATAATACGTCATCATCATCATCATTCACAGCCTGAATTCACCCACTGCTGAGTATAGGCCTCTCTTTTCTTCTGCCAATCTCCACGTTCCTGTGCCAGCCTCATCCAGGTTTTTCCCCCGATGGCAACTATGTCGTCTGCCCATCTGGCCGCCGGACGACCCACATTTCTTTTCCCCGTTCTTGGACGCCATTCGGTGACAGCCTTAGTCCACCTGTCATCACTGTGCCTTGCTAGGTGTCCTGCCCACCTCCATTTGAGTTCCGTAACGCGATTTCCAATATCGTAAGGGTAATAAGGGTGCTTCGTATTATAATACGTAGCACCCTTTATTTATGCCGCCTCGTTGGTCTAGTGCATGAGGTCCTGGGTTCGATTCCCGGGTCGGGCAAAGTTTTACTGGCTTTTGCATCAGGAAATTCAGTTGCAGACGTGGAGTCTGGATTTGTGCCCGGTTGATGGCAATAGTCTTGCCCCTTATAACACAGGACTCAATCATAACTGGCGCAATGTGGGTGTACTGTAGGAACACCTCTACCTAACCCTTCAGGGATAAAAGGTGTAAACAGTCATGATAGCGAAGGAGGTGGCGGAACGTGAGAGGGAGAGAACCTCACGTCCCAGCCGCCGCGGGAGAAGCACCGGGCGTCGGGGGCCACGTGGTGGCTCTCGGCCACCGTAGGCGCGGGCCTGTGGACGGTGAGTAATGGGCTAGCTCGCCGTCCATCCGTCTTATGACGACAGGCCGTGTCGACGGCGCGTTCGTGTTCCACGCGCGCCTCAAAGAGATGTCAGCAAACATGAGGGGCCCGCAAGGGCCGATGCCTGCCAGAGCTGCGGGACTGTTCGAAAGAGATACCGCGGCCCTGGAACATAAAGGGCAAAAGAAGGAACATGGATGGTTTTTAGTCAGTAAAAGTCTGACACTCCCTTCCGCTCCACCCCGAGCGGGAGGAGTCATTTGACTATTTCCCATCCGAAAAAAAAAGGGATAAAAGGTGTGATGTGGTCGTAAAGGTGGAAGTGCCAGGGTAGCCCGCGAAATTCAAATCTTCTTACGTTTTTTGCAATTTGCAGGTCAGTATAAAATAACTATTGCATGAAAAACTCATTCAATGGGATTAAGAACATAGAGGGTTGTATTGATGGTTCTAATGATTATAACTCTGTAAAGTCATACGTGTTACGGTCGCGAATCATATTTTAATCAACATACAACCCGACACAGACCTGCAAATTGCGGAAAATTTAAAAGAGAATTTGAATTTGGTGGGTTATTCGGCGCTTCCACCATAAGTCCTGGGTTTTCCAATTATATCCAATATATCCAGTCATTCGGGCTGCATGCAGCTGTACATCATCATCATTCTTTTGCCCGTATCTCAATTCGTATGGGGTCGGCGCAGCATGTCTTCTTCTTCCATACCTCTCTACTACTCGTCATCTCAGCAGTCACCTCCTTTCTCGCTATATCCTGGTAGCTGAGAAAATGTCATGCTCAATCAAATGTGTCGCTGATAGTGTCGGGTCATTTAGTTCCCTTCAATATTGTTGAGTTGAATGGCGCTGATCCATGCGTCATGTTCGTGAACGGGCGCTGTCAGCTGGGACTGGTCATCTCTTAGCTGCCACGGTTTATTTTAATTACTTTATTTTTTTAATTGTTGGTTTAATCTTTTACTCTGGACGCTCTTAAGTGCACGTCTTTGTACATCGTTCTCACATATATGTATTATCTCAACATGAATGATATAACCAAGATTGTGTAACAATATTTTGATTTAAAAGAGTGTCCATGGAGTTTCTTGCCCATTCTTCTCCATAGAGATCTACGATTTGGAATGTGCAACTACAGTAGGTATTTTCGCAAGTTATTATGCCTTGTGACTGTAGCTTAGCTTTTTTGTTTTTGACTTTCAAAAGTGCCTGTAATGGTTTAATTGAAATAAATGCTTTGACTTTGACTTTATCATCGTTTACACATACCATCCATCGTTTCTTTGGTTTTTCTCTACTCTTATACCCATCCACATTCATACTCAAAACTTTCCTCACGACATTTTCCTCATTCCTTCGCATCACATGCCAATACCAAGCTAACCGATTACCACACAACTTTTCAGTCACCGGCACCACTTTCAGTCTTCTTCCTCTTATGTACTCATTTCTTATTTTATCAATTCGCGTAACAACACACCAGTGGCGAAGGTTCATACAACTCGATTCCTACCGGCTTCCCTTTGAAAAATGGCACAGTCAGTATTATATAGACAAATAATATAATCACATTAAAGATATGTACTCCGGCTTACCTCTTACAAAAATTGATGCTTCGCTACTGCACCACACAGCATGTAGCCGTACAATTTCCTCAGTAATAACAGAAGTAAACTCATACACCAAAAAGGCGTATCAAATCTTTCAAGTAACAAGTTCATCGTAAACCACTTCCTCATCTGCGTGTGAATCGTTTTCACTTTGCTAACGCGTTTTTGATGCGCCGGCGCCACTGACGTCATCATAACTCGAGAGCATTTTACAAACTGGTTTTGTATCTGGTTTACTTTTAGTTTTTGTGTTTTGACTACTTTTTTTCTTGCAGAGAAGCTTATGCCGTCGTATGTAGACATTAACAAGACAGTCATCATCTTCCTGCCCTTGTCCCATGTTACTTGGGGTCGGCGCAACACGTTCTTTTCTTCCATTCTCCACTATCAACTGTCACGCTATCATTTACTCCTTTTTCTTTCATATCATTCCTCACACAATCCATCCACCGTTCCCTTGGTCTTCCTCTCCCTCTCCATCCATCAACAATCAAGCAATTTATCACGACTGTAAGGTTGAATCAGTAGAGCAGCGGTGGTCCAGTGGTGGCGGTCCCGACTTACGAACAGTAAGTTGTGGGTTCGAACCCAGGCCAGGCGCATTACTTTGTGTAATTGATTTCATCACCACTGCTCTCAAAAACTGTGAAGGAAAACATCGTGAGGAAACCGGCATGTCCTAGAACCAAAAATTCGACGACATGTGACATCTACCAACCCGCACTGGACCCGCGTGGTGGATTATAGCCCTTTCCATCTCATGGAGAGGAGGCCGTGTGTCCCAGCAGTGGGAACATTAGGTATAGGCTGATTAAGGTTGAATTGTCATGTTAAGGTGAACGCCCACCTATTTTAGTGTACCTCAAGATAGTTGAAAATAGTTGCCTCATTTTTTCTTGAGAGCACATAGTGTTCCAGGGGAAAATAGAGCAATCGCTTCATAAGTTCACTCGTTCACTGACTGGGAACGCATAGCTAAAACTGCTGAGTCTTTGAAAAGTTTCTTTTATAACGATGGCGAGCACTTAAACATGTGTGTGTGTCCGATGGTATTTTTCATAGGAAAAATAACAATCTTCCATACCAAATTTCCTCCTTATCCAAGCCTTTTAGAGCATGAATTTTCTAAAATCTTTTTTTTTTCATTGTACACAAAACTCTCGTGTAAAATGTCACACGCATCGACGAGTCGTAGCGATATAGGCTGTGCGTAGTCTTCCAGTGAATCTAAGTTTTTCTTAAGAAGATACCTGATGTGTGACAGTAACATTAGAGCACACATTAAAAGAAACAGAGTGCATATAAAATCAGAATTTATCACCCGCGCCGTGCCTCAGAAAGTGCTTTCAGTCCCGGCTATCATTTGTAGATTTTTGACAGTCGTTACAGGTTATCAGTAGCCCGAAAGTCTGACAACCAGTCTTACCAAGGGGTATCGTGTTACCCAGTACTAACTGGGTTGTAGAGGTCAGATAGGCAGTCGATCCGTGTAAGGTACCTACTGGTATTCAGTTGCATCTTGTTAGACTGGAAAAAATTTTTGAACTGACATGATCACTAACACTAAACACGAGATTCATTATTATTTTTTTATAATAATTACTAATAATGTGAAAGAGTGTACACCTCTAATGTAGATTTTTGAGGAACTAATTATTTATTATTAAGATGTCATGTAAATTGCACCAAAAATCACACCAATAAATGAATTTGAATTTTGAGATATTTACCATTTTCGCTATTCATTTTAAGTTCCCGATATTTCGGCGCTGTTGCAACCACCATGATACAAATCGTCTGCCTTCCTCTTTGTGCGTCTAACGCGCTCGATATCGCTAACACTGTCACTCACGACTCCATTCTGTTCCCGACATACGAAACCCACTGTGTCCGCTCTCGAACTATTTTCAGCACTTTTTCGATTGAATTATTTTACACAGCTAAACCACTGGAGGAAGAGGGTAGATCAAATCGATCTGCTCATAAACACCCACCAGCAATAAAAACAGTGTATCCGTGATCATGGTGCTTGCAACAGCGCCGAAATATCGGGAACTCAAAATGTATAGTAAACATGGTAATATCACGTTTTTAATGTCAATAATGGTTGGGAAAAGGCTAGGCAGATGATGAATCACCCGCACACAACCGCCATTTGTAAATTTCAATATGCTTGTATTTTTCTGTAATCTAGCTCTTAAAAAGCACATGCGAATTATCGCACATAACGGTAATAAGAGACATGTGTCCAATCAACCATGTGTTAACATGTCCCGAGTCGCGTAGTATCTTATTAATGGCTAACGGTAAAGAGTAATAGCTAATTTTATTGAACGGCTTGTTTTTCTATATACTTATCTAAGTAAGAGGAAATTGGCTTAAAACCTGGGTATTAAACAAGAATTTTTGTGGTATAACTACAACTAGAAAACCCGACTACTGAAAAAACACACGCTAATCAAAATCGGGGTTTACAAGGTAAAATCGACTCCTCGTATAGTTAAAGTCGGTTAAAATGTAGCCTAAGTTCCCCGGACCATAATAACGAATCGATTGACACCTTATTCATCAAAATCGGATGAATAGTTTAGGCGCTACGGAGGAACATACGTAAATACAAAAACATACCGCCGTCCCCGGAGAATAAAATGATAATTACAAAAACGCAACTTTTCAGGAAAAATAAAAAACATGTTTTCTTCGATTGCTCCTTAAATACTGGACGTAGACTGATGATTCCTAGCTTTGAAAAGAGGTTATTTTTTGTGTGTTTGAAATGTTTTAGTGAAATACGCCTAATTATTAAAATAGAGATATTATTATAAAAATAAGAAGTTAGTCAAAATCAGTCATCGTCTAAGTTGTATAATGTCGATTATCATTTTATTCTCCGTACAGCCTGATCAGAATCAAATATTGCACTCATTACTTATCATTTTATTCTACGGGTTTTTAGGGTGCAAGTGATGACGGGCTGCAGATATTGACTCAATATTTATTCTGCAGAAAAGGGCTGTAAGAGCCATCTATAACCTACGCAGACGCGAGTCTCTAAGAGAATTGTTTAAAAAAATTAACATCATGACGGTACCTTGTCAATATATTTATGAAAACATTATGTATGTTCGGAAAAATAGACATCTTTTTAGTAAAATAAGCGACAGGCATAATTTCAATACTAGAAATAAGGACAAATTAGATCAGCCACGTTTCAGATTGTCAAAAGTACGCACTTCTTTTATGGGGTACTGTGTAAAATTTTACAATAAAATACCACTTGACATTCTACAACTTAATGAGAAGAAATTTAAAACATGCATAAAACGCACACTATGTAAACGAGCATATTATAAGTTGGAAGACTATCTCGTAGATAAAAATGCATGGCTCAATGCTGGTCCTGCTCCACAGCCACTTGGGCTCACGAACTAAGATTTTATTGTTTGGAAGAGATGCTCCCCCCTTTAATTCTTTAATTATACTTTTCATTTTTTTTTTTCTCTTTCTCGTTTCTCTTTTGGAAACTTAGGGTGTGAATTGTATATTTTATATCAACATTGTGAGTGCAAACTAATTGATTATGAAGTGTGAAGTTATTGTGGAAGCTGCAGAAGATTGTAAAATATCTTTGCATTGTATAGATTCCATCTCTTAGTATTATATAATTGCATAGCACATGTGTGAGTACTATGTACTGTAAAGCTTCCATTTATATTTTGTTATCTTTCATTGACTGGAATGTGTCCTGGTGGCTGAGAGAATGTCATGCTCACTCAAATGTCTCGCTGATGGTGGCGGGTGTGTCGGGTCATTTAGTTCCCTTCAATATGGTTGAGTTGAATGGCGCTGATCCATGCGTCATGTTCGTGAACGGGCGCTGTCAGTTGGGACTGGTCATCTCTTACCTGCCACGATTTATTTTAATTACTTTATTTTTAAATTTTTGGCTTAATCTTTTACTCTGGACGCTCTTAATGTGCACGTCTTTGTACATCGTTCTCACATATATGTATAATCTCAACATGAATGATGTAACCAAGATTTTGTAACAATATTTTGATTTAAAAGAGTGTCCATGGAGTTTCATTGCCCATTCTTCTCCATAGAGATCTACGATTTGGAATGTGCAACTACAGTACTTTCGCAAGTTATTATGCCTTGTGTCTGTGACTGTAGCTTAGCTTTTTTATTTTTGACTTTCAAAAGTGCCTGTAATGGTCTAATTGAAATAAATGCTTTGACTTTGACTTTGACTTTGATGATAATACTTTAATATCGTCTTATTCTCGTAAATATTGTGAAACTTTTTTTTAGTGTTTGAAAATTAACTTTGTAACAAATGTCTTCCAAATCGTTCTATAGCAAAAAACTAGGTTCTCACTCCTCAAAAATAAATACATGAAAAAAACAATCAAATCAATAGTGAAAAAACTATTTGGTATTAATCAAAGTCAGCTATATGATCTTATATTATTGAATTATTTCATTTATTTGTTCTAATACACATTTAATACATTTTTAAGTATTCCTATAAAAAACATTTTAAAAAAGTAGTCCACCCACCGGCATCAGGAGCAGCTCTTGAGAGTGGAATTTACTAACAATACGCGCCGTGTCCAGAAGTTCTGCTTTCTGAATCAAGCGAAAGCGTCCTCAGATGTTGGTCGAGGCCTTTGGCTATTAAGCCAATGGCCGACACAGCTATCGGCAGAATGACTGCTGTACTCACATCCCACATGTCGAAAACCTCGCGAGCCAGATCTAGACACTTGAACTGCTAATCTTTCTCTGCTTTCATTTTTCTCTGGATCATCATTGTGTGACGCTCCATTCGATCTATCTCCACAATGTCAGGCTTATTGACAACAATAGTCCAGTCAGTGATGACAGATCGATCCCAGCACAACGTGATATTACCACTGTCTAGAACTGGGTCAGGCGCATACTTATAGTATGGCACTTCTGATTCCACAAGGTTGTACTTCAAAGCAAGTTGCTGGTGGATAATCCTGGCAACGAGGTTGTGTTTATGCAAGTTCTCCGTTAGACAGACGAGAACAGCCAGAAATAATGTGTCGGATCGATTCTACCGGACGGTGGCATGCCCGACATATATCAACCGTGCCATCCTTTTTTTTTTTTTTTTTTTTTGGAGGGTGAGAAATCATCAAATGACTCCTCCCGCTCTGGGCGGAGCGGAAGGGAGTGTCAGACTCTTACTGACTAAAAAACACCCATGTTCCTTCATTGGCCCTTTATGTTCCAGGGCCGCGGTATCTCTTTCGAACAGTCCCGCAGCCCTGGCAGGAACCGTGCCATCCTTCACGATGTAATTCCGGTAGTTGTTCGCCATCATAGCTTCGTCCATTATTGCACAGACAAAACCTTCAGTTTCGCCGAAGAGGTCACCGAAGCAAATCCACGATACGGATGCTAAGAAGTCTACATCGGGCCCATGCAGGGCAGTCATTAGTGTCTAATACTATAGGCTTGCGCCAGTTCTCGTTAACCAGGGAGGGTGAGGCCCTTGTCCACTGAAACCAAACCTCGGTGCATCCCCACGTTGGCTTCTAGGAAGTATTCCGAGAGACTGTATACCTCACGATTGTGCACGGACGCGATACCTCACGGTTAGTTTATTAGTTAGCATTTAAGAAGCTATGCCGCACACTTCCGTGGGATATACAGTCTCATTACCAACGAACGAGGGTGTTGCATCCGATTTGCGGTCAGCCAGTGCACGGACCCTCCTATTCCGGGCATCAAGTTGCGTCTGAGTTCATTTGAGTATGCCGAAAGAATACATCAAAATCGGCATGACCCAACCGTTGAAGGCGCACACCTTGTTTCCGCCTAACAAAAGCCTGTTTAAGCGCTGCGTGCCTGAAAAGGCACTGTAACAGGTTGGTGATCATTTTGTGACAGTATTGAATAGGAAGCACCGTCAACGTACCAATAAGCACCGCTGCGGTACGGCTCCATCGGAGCCCAACGTGCCTAGTGCCTATTCGTGCCGCGAAGCCAAACACTCCGGTGTACATCTCCCGCCTACACTACACCACTACGGTGGAGGACATCGTTGAGTACTTGCGTCAGAAGACCAAGTAGGTAGCGAGAGTGTAACTGCTTATGTCGCGCCGTAAAGTCAACAATTCTTGTTATTAGCACCTCGTCTTGGACGAGGACTTTAGGATCGTCGCTTCCACGAGCAAGTGCCACATGAACTTAGTGGCACAGTGCACAAGTGAAGTGTTACTAATATAGTTTTAAGGTTCTATTTACTAACACAATTTGTATTATATCATTATGTACGTTAGTCTGTAAGGTATACATATATCTATGGGTCAAAGTAGCCTGAAAATAAATGGATGTTGTTGTTGTTGTTAGCATCTTATTCAGGTGGCCAATGAAGCGCTCCCTCAACGATTGTTTCATGTCGGCAGTAACCAGTAACGATTGTTTCATGTCGGCTGTATTGATGCTTAATGCTTTCGACATACCTAAACACTTGTAGGTTTCTGTTGAGGAGAGGGATCTAAGGTGTATGGAATCCGAGGATTGAGTTCCCTAGGATTCCATAATCTCCCTTCGCTTCACATTTGTCCACACCAAATTCCATCCTGATGGCGTTGCTGAAAGTTTCTGTTACCTTCAGTAGTTTTGTCAGTTGCAATTTATGGGGGGCAAAGAGTTTTAGATCATCCTTGTAAAGAAGGTGATATTATATGACCTGACCACCTCTCCTCAACCGATATCCTAGGCCTGAATATGTCTTACTGTTCAAAACTATAAAAGTCGTTTTACTAACACATCTTTATACGAAGCGACTGGTTGATTTTGAACGAGAATAAAACGATAACTGGTTTTATCATTATCCAGTCGAATATTTTTCACGAGAATATAATTGTAAGACTGTTTGTCATATTAACAAGTAGGAAAACATTTCGATAATATTATATTAACACTTTATTCTCGTAATTTAAGGCCTGTGTTAAAACTTTGAATACTATTGTAAAATTTTGTAACTTCGTCAAATAACTGTATAAAAATTTCGAAAAAATTGAGCAGATGTATTACCACCCACAGATCCCAAAAATGACAACACTAAAACTAAGATAATGGCAGTTATCATTTTATTCTCCGGGGACGGCGATACATACGTAGACTGCTAAAATCATAACCCTTCCTTTTGGCTTCGCCGTAGTCGGGTAAAAAGTCTTCGGGTAGCAATCAATAAGCATGTCATCGAGACCTAACAGTATACTAAAAATCAAATGCATTCGTTTGCATTGATCTCGAGAAAAAAATGTGTGGCTGACGGTTATACAGCGTAACGGAAGGGGGGTATCAACCCTGAAGGAGGTGAATGTGCTCATGAAACTCAACAACTTTCCCCAAAGAACATAGGTCGAAATATGAAAAAAAAATTTGGCCCTCCCTTACAAAACTGACTACCAGCTGATTGATTTACGAGTTTTGCGTACTATGAAAGGGCCAAATTTTTTTTTCATATTTCGACTTATGTTCTTTGGGGAAAGTTGTAGTTTTATGAGCACATTCACCTCCTTCAGGGTTGATACCCCCCTTCCGTTACACGCTGAATAACAAATTCATTTTATGAAAAATATTTATTGCAAATACAAAACCGAATACTCGGATCCTGGGATTCGGATGATGTATTACTGGGTTTTTCAATCAGAGAAACACATTAGCAGCGAAATGCATAGTTTTGTGTCCAGTTAATGGCATTAGGCATTGGGTTAGTTTATGGCATTCCTTTCAAATAGGAGTTATACCTAATTGGTGTAAACGGCTGTATTTTTGACAGACTTCTAATAAAAAAAATATGGAGGAGGCTATGTATTCCACCAGAGACAGTCGGTGACGTTGTTTGTTTCATTGACATTTTTGCCATCGTCTTCCGAAAGTAAAGTTATTTAAGACATTTTTTATTGTTTTTTGATGGTTTTATGTTTGCAAAAAAAAATCCGTTTTTAGTTGTAGTTATACACAAAACACACAACAACACAAAACAACACACAACAACACAAAATCTTGTCAAGAATCAATTTTACATTGTAACTAGAAGTTATAGAGGGACCATCATGTCGTCAAAATAGGCCAAAAAAAACGTATTCAAAGAAGTTAACCCGTTAAATTACACAAGCAAACAAATTACACAAGCAAAGTTAATAATATTTTATCTTATTTTAATTTTAATGTTTTTAACAGTATTGTGTGAGTATTGTTAATTTGAGTGTATTTTATCTTATTTTAATTTGAATGTTTTTAACTGTATTGTTAATTTAAATGTATTTTATCTTATTTTAATTTTAATGGTAATTTAATTTAATTTTTGATTTTATTGTTAATTTATTTTATTTTTAATTTTTTATACTGATTCTAATTTTAATTTTAATTGGACTTTATGGACCAAGTTATCCGAAATAAGTTAATAATATTAATTAATTTTAATTTTTTTTTTTTTTATTTATTAATTTTTATTTATTTAATACAATTTGTATGGGACATTATATTCTAATTTCACATGATTATGATTAAATTTATTGTTGTTAGATAATTTTAATAGTTTATGGAATTATAAGGCTGTTTTCTTTATTTTTATTATATGAGACCACCGCGCGCACTTTCTCTACCAAACGATATAAATAATCTTGTTAATTGGACCAGTAATCACGGAGTAATCCGTGTACAATGTGTACATACATGAAAAAAAAAGCCTTTGTTAGATGTCAGTTAAAAATTCAGATTGCGCTTTTCAGGTCAGGACAAGCCAAAGACAAAATAACACTTACGGTACGAGAATGAGTAAGTCGTCACAGAAAACCCTTATAACACTTTTCCCGCTCTGAGTACCGAACCTAGGACCTCCAGCGAAACAGCAGCGCTTGCAACTACTAGTCCAACGAGGTTCATTTCATCTCTGACTCTGATTTTAATAATTAATTATTCGACAAACGTAAGTGCGGTAGCCAATCATTTTTGTTTTTTGCATAACTAAAGGTATAATTTTGATTGATTGATTTCTTTTCGAATTTGATTAATGTCCGCTATAAAATTAATATGGTAATTATTGGCGAATCAAGATCTTCTAGGATATGTGGTGGTCCAGAGGTTATCGGTCCTGATTTACAAGTTAGGTCGTGGGGTCGAACCCAGGCAGGCTACCATAACTTAACATCACGCCAGTAATTCCCGAATCGTAGGCAGTAGTGTGCCTAATAGTACAGCCACATTTCGCCAGTTTTTTAAGTTCCATCTAATAGGGGGCGAGCCCTTCAACCGGGCACAAATCCAAACTCCGTGACTGTTACTGAGAAATTCCTAATGAAAAAAACCAGTAACGCTTTGCCCAACCCGGGAATCGAACCAAGGACCACCATGACCAACAAGGCAGTTAGTCATGGAGTTTCTTGCCCATTCTTCTCCATAGAGATCAACGCTTTTGGAATGTGTAACTACAGTACTTTCGCAAGTTATTATGCCTTGTGACTGTGACTGTAGCTTAGCTTTTTTTGACTTTCAAAAGTGCCTGTAATGGTCTAGTTGAAATAAATGATTTGAGTTTGAGTTTGTGCATCTAATTCCTGCTGCTCTCAAAACGGTAAAGGAAAACATCGTGAGGAAGCCGGCAGGTCCTAGCAACAAACATTCGAACCCGCACTGGACCGCTTGGAAGCTTACAGGCACAGCGCGCTCCGTATTGCGACATCTATTTTGTAAAAGTTGCAGCACCACGCTGAGATAAGAGCCTTCTGTCCTCATACATGACCTTTTATTTATTAGTTCTACTTTTTAGGGTTCCGTACCCAAAGGGTAAAACGGGACCCTATTACTAAGACTTCGCTGTCTGTCTGTCTGTCTGTCTGTCTCCAGGCTGTATCT
The DNA here is from genome assembly GCA_950022335.1 of Eurois occulta. Lineage (NCBI taxonomy): Eukaryota > Metazoa > Arthropoda > Insecta > Lepidoptera > Noctuidae > Eurois > Eurois occulta. The sequence continues at coordinate 7,306,644 of OX465506.1, forward strand.
CATAAACCGTGATAGCTAGAAAGCTGAAATTTTCACAAATGATGTATTACTATTGCCGCTATAACAACAAATACTAAAAATTAAAAAAAAAAATATTAACGGGGGCTCGTATCCCGTAAGTGACAGTATAAGTTATTGTTTTTTATAATCTGGTTTTTATAATTATATTTGACTAGTTTTCCGCCCGCGGCTTCGCCCGCGTCGAGTTCGGTTGTATCGCGTTTCCAAGAGAACTCTTCAAAAGTTCGGGATAAAAACTATCCTATGTTCTTTCTCAAGGTCAACTCTATATCTGTACCAAAATTTCATTAAAATCAGTTCAGTGGTTTAGACGTGAAAGCGTAACAGACAGACAGAGTTACTTTCGCATTTATAATATTAGTAGGGAAGTAGGGATAGTAGGGAAGTAGGGATTATATTTGATTTTTATATTTTATTTTGTATTGTTTGTCCTGTGTAAGTTTTCGTCTTTCTTTCATACTCCCTCTCATATAGAGGAGGTATGTGTCCCAGCCGTGGGAACGTTGTAGGCAATGATTGAACGATGCTTATCTTAGTTCTACTTCTTAACGTGTCTATGGTAAATCTAATTTGAATCGGCCCAGGATTCGGGTAAGAGTTTAGTATCTTTAGTGGCGTTCTGTAAATCAACCAAATTGAATTACATTTTATATTTTTTATATCATTTATAATTTTCTTAAAATAGTTGGTCTCTAGGGTTACATAGATTATGCTATCAATTTTTTTTTTAAATGGGAATAAGCAGTCCTTCTGGCCGGTTTCCTATGCTAAAAAATATAGGAAATCGTATCATAACATCTCGAATGTAATCTCCGAAGGGTTAGGCAGAATTGTACCTAATAATACACCTACATTTCGTCAGTTATGTTTTAAGTCCCATGTAAAAGGAGGGTATATCAAAACATCTCATTTTATTCTTAAAAAATGTAAGTTCTGCAATCTTTGTAAAAAATATCCTTAGATTTCACGCAAAACTAGAAGCAGTAGAAAGTAGTTCCTCTAGCACTCAGCTATTAGAATCTAATTAAACCACACCTAAAAGTTATCAATATCTAACAAAATAACAGAAATTAACTTCCCAAGAAAAAGTCGTGTCCGATTAAAAACTATACCAATCCCTCGCTATAATCGATTACAAACTCGATCAGCGGATCTCTAACAAATAATCATCGAGTCGACACTATTTATTAAATTTTTCCACAACAACATACTTTCCGATACGATGCGAAAACGTGAAATATCACCTTAAAACCAGGGCTATAATAATCGCGACAGCGAGACCGTCAGACCGCCTGCCTTTGCCTGCGACAGGTTTTGAGAAAACAAGGCAGTACTGGCAGTATACAACCGTACACCGCCGCCTCAACACGGGCGCGCCAAAAAAAAACAAATCAAATTAAAAAATCGAACGTTTTCACGTACTCGGTCATTTTTAAAGAGGATTTCGTCGAAGAAGGTCGCGTTTTTAACGTTATTTTTTTAACAAATTGAATTAAGTGGGTTTAATGTTAGATCTAGTTGAGTTTTGTTAAGTGAAAGTGATTTCTTATCGAAAAGTGAAAGGCGTTGAACATCAGGTGAGTGTAGGGTCCTCGAAATCTTGTTTAGTTTTAATCTGGTTAGATGCGGAGAAATGTTAGAATGAAGATGCTTTGACCGTGTCCAGTGGCCTAGTTTAGAGTTATTGAGTGCTTACACGCTTTGGATGGAGTTCGAGGCTTGGTAGACGCCTTTTTGGTGAATAATTTATTGGAGGGAAAAAAATATAAACAAGAAATTATTTTTGGTGGTAATTCTATACAGTACTGCTTTCTTCATTGGGTTGTGGAGGTCAGATAAGCAGTCGGTCCTTGTTAAATGCTGGTAACTGACGAAAGAAATGCAGCTTAACAGTATACAAGGTGTAAAGGGACCCTTCACGAGCCGGCAACCAAGCATTCTGTACATCAAACTAAGTAGCTCTACGCAAAAATTATTGCTGGGAAACGACTTTTTTTTTTTGAGTGAAAAATTACGTGTTACGGTAAGGCTTAATGTAACGCACTCAAAATAAAAATATTGTACTGATGGATGTATTAAATAGTACGGGGATCGTAGCAGAGGGATAAAAAAAAACTTACCCCCAATATCTCAGTAACTTTATGAGAACATTTGGGGCCGGCGCAGCATGTTTTCTTCTTCCTTTCTTCTCTATTACTCGTCATCTCATCAGACACCTCCTTTCTTGCCATATCATCCTTCACACAGTCCATCCATCGTTTCTTTGGTCTTCCTCAACTCTTATACCCATTCATACTAACCCAACACCAACTATACTAATGATCATCATATGTTGGAGTCGGCTTCCAGTCTTACCGGATTCAGCTTATTATCAATATTTTACATAGAGCGACTGCCTATCGGACCTCCACAACTCAGCTAGTAGTGGGTAATAAGATACCCCTTGGTAAGACTGGTTGTCAGACTTTCGGGCCACTGACTACCTGTAACGACTGTCAAAGATCTACAAATTACAGCCAGGACCAACGGCTTAACGTGCTTTCCGAGGCACGGAGTAAACTCGGTATGTAATGGGCGGTCACCCATCCACGGACCAACCTAGGCAAGCGCAGCTTAACCTTATTGACCCGAGCGGCTGTTATTATTTAGCCACGAGCTCCAATACTAATGATATACATACGAAAGTAAATATTTCTGCCTATCTGTATACAAATCTAACCAAATCAAGAAAGAAAGCGTTTAAAAAAAAAACTGTAAATTAAAACCGTAACTTCTTGACCTTAAATAATACCGTCATGACCTTGAACCGTAAGAATATTGGTCATCAATCATTGATACTTGATAGCTGTCGCATGTTTTGTATAAAGCAAGCGTTGATTATAAAGATTAATCAAACTGAGCAGTTCCTCGATGGTTTGGTGGTCACAAGTGCGGTTATTGAGATTGGTGTCTTGGGTTTGAAATATAGTTGGAATTTTTTAAGGGTTGTTTTGTATAGAAAGAAAGAAAAAGTGTTTCTTTGTCTCACACAGGACAACGTAAGAACAAAGTTTTGAAATAAACAATAAAACAAAATTACTAAGCGGTACTCCTGGACACGGCTCGTATTGTTAGGAGGTTCCTCTCTCTGGATCCCCGGCCGCCGGTAGCTTGGACCCTGTTCCCGATACCGGTGGGAATGTTTTTAAATTTTTAAATGTTTTTTATTGTTTTTCAAAGGAATATTTAAAGTGTAAAAAAATAAAGGAAACAAAATTATATGAAAGTAAACACAAGAAAAATTAAAAATAAGACAAACATTAAACTAAATTGGTTCTATTCGAGACCTGTCTCAGCATGGTGTTGTAACATAATATAAAAAAAAATGTCACAGCGCTGGTATTCTGATAAGGCCCAAAGTGAATCCACGGTCAGATACGGATAAAAATGTATAATAAAAAGTGTAAAGTACTAGTATATAGACAAACAAATAGAAATAAATATATAATAAGTAAATACGAATTAGTATCAACCTGGAGTGACACAGTGGGTGCCTGAAGACTGCCGTCATCATCGAAGCAGGCTCTTGAAACGCTGTCGTGACGGTTTGGACTCATTCCTAGCTGATTTGAGAAGGAGTATTATAATTTTTGAGAAGGAATTATTTAATTATCACTTGCTTCAGTGAAGGAAAACATCGTAAAGAAACCAGCACGCCTGAGAGATATTTCTGTAGCATGTAAAGACAAGTCAGAGACCCATGTGATGGGCGGTTACTCTGCCACCAGGTTAGGCACTGAACACACGAAAAAGACAGAAGAAGACCGGAGAAGGCAATATACAGGGAGAATTGGAAAGGAATGAGGTGGCCTTTGCCCAGCAGTGGAGAAGCACAGGCTAATTTAAAAAAACGGCCAAGTGCGAGTCGGACTCGCGCACGAAGGGTTCCGTACCATTATCTATAAAAACGGCAAAAAAAATCATGTCTGTTGTATGGAAGCCCCACTTACGTATATTTTTTTATTTCGTTTTAGTATTTGTTGTTATAATATTTTATAATCTATTTATATTATATAATATAATATAGAAATACATCATCTGTGAAAATTTCAACTGTTTAGCTATCACGGTTCTTGAGGTACAGCCTGGTGACAGACGGACAGACACACACAGCGGAGTCTTAGTAATAGAGTCCCGTTTTACTCTATGGATAAGGAACCCTTAAAACGGTGGAGTCTTAGATTTGTGCCCGTTTCTTGTGAATAAGGTTCAGTCTTTAACAAGAAAGACAAACATAACTATCAGTAGCGAAGGGTCAATTTTTGTAAGAGGTAAGCCGGAGTACATATCTTTGATGTGATATTATTTGTCTAGGCTGAGCCATTTTTCAAAGGGAAGCCGGTAGGAATCGAGTTGTATGGAAACTTCGCCCCCGATAACTATCTAAATGTAATTAATATACGTCTTTGATTTAACTATTTATGAAAAATCGTGTAAGATTTTATGTTATGATGATTTTAACAAAACAACAATAGCAGATCCAATAATGACATAGTACTCAACATGAGTTCATCTCAAGTTTCGACCTCAAATCGATGATGAAAATATCTCCTCATTTTATTCTTCCAGAGAATAATTCAAGATACCAAAGATTTCTTTTCACTAAAGACATAAATATAAAACATATTAATGAAAACTATTTCGGTATTAATGCATGGAATTATGGAAATATATTCGCAATTAGTATTATACGTTTTTTATTTCATATTTTTACATGTTTATTTTATTAATCAATGAATTATTAGTAATATAAATTTCTATTTTAAAATTAATGTATTTTGTATGTATTTTTATTAATGTATTAATGGATTTTCTGGTAATCTTATACTTAAAATTCTTATCTATTATTAATCTTAATTTTCTAAAAGTTGATAATGCATTTTTTTAAATCAAATTCATAAAATTCTTTCTGACTGGGTCATAACAAGTCCGAGTTGAAATAGAGTCCGACAGAAACACGATTTTCAGCCGAAACCGTAACTGAATATTCGGCACCTCTCATGGTTTTGGTCGAAACCGAAATCTGTCTAAAATTCTAAACTATTTCCTAACTAATTATAATTATTTAAATAAGAAAGTATGGCTCAAGAATGATACTTTCGGTCGAACCGCGAATATTCCGCCTCTTTTTGACCGAACAACAGCCGAAACCAGTTTTTTTGGCCGAAACCATAACCGAAACCGAAACTTCGATCCGACACTATTGATAAGTAAGTCCACTCCTTAAATCACTGCATTCCTACTGCATGAGTTCATGTATATTAACACTAGCTGTGTCCTGCGGTTTCCCTCTCCGTTTCTGACGTTTTTGCTTTTCGCTCGGCTCCTAGGGGTCGTAGCGTGATGTTAAATAGACTAAAAGAATTGGGCTACCTAATTCAAAGAGTAATTTTTCAAAGACGACTGGTCCCGGAGATGGGTAAGTTTTAACAAACTAACTGTATTATATTAGTAGAGATAGATAATATAACATAACATCACGCGTGTAATCCCCGAAGGGTTAGACAGAAGCGTACCTAATAGTACACCCACATTTCGCTAGTTATGTTTAAGTCCCATATAATAGGGGCGACCCTATTGCCATCAACCAGGCAACAGGCTCCGTGGCTGCGACTGAGAAATTCTTGAAGTGAAAACAAAATAACACTTTGCCCGACCCGGGCGTCGAAACCCAAGACCTCATGCTTAGCAGTCGTGCTTGCGATCACTAAACCAGCGAGGCATTATAGATAGATGTTTACGTCAAAATGCGACAACCAGGTTCGAATGGACGACCTTTCGCCAGATCGTCGCTACAACCGTTGAGCTATTGCCTGCCACGAAACAGACAGTTATTTATTATTCTATACTGATGACGGTAACTAATTTCTTTTCTTGAATTATCATAACAAAAGTTTAGTGTAGAAAGTTTTAGCCAACTTATTATACTTGAAACTAGCCATACCGTTTAACGCTGTGCATTCTGAAAGTTGGCTACGTCGCAAATACCTGTCAAATTATCGATGTTTTGAATAAATTAATCAATTATGGAATTATTAAGTATACTTTTACATTGCACTGAAGTATTAATTACCAGTTTTAGCTCACGGCTTCCCGTTGCCCCTTATGTACGGAAATTAACCCATGGGGGCGTTTTAAATATAGCCTATGACAGTCAGGGATAATGTAGGTTCCCGTTAGTGAAATAATTTTCGAAATCGGATCAGAAGTTCCGAATATTACCCCCTACATACAAACTTACAAACAAATTCCTCTTTATAATTATTATAGTACTAGCGGTTCGTCCCGGCTTTGCACGGGTGCCTATGTTACTCAGGGTGAATGTAGCTTTCCAATAGTGAAAGAATTTTTAAAATCGGCATAGTAGCTTTTGAGTTTATTCATTACAAACATACACACACACAAAAATACAAATGTTTCCTCTTTATAATATTAGTGTAGATCTATACAGGTTGTGTAAAAAATCGTGGATCAAACGAAACAGGGCGATAGTTGGGGTTATCAGGGTAATTTTTGATAAACATTTTTTTTTACAGTAATGTTCTAAAGCTACAACTAATTTTTCGTGAAACTTAAAAGATATTGGAAAAAGTGTCAATACTCATAAATCATAGTACAGCTAAACACCATTTATTGTTTTAAAATTTTACTCTAATTACCTATTTATAAAAAATGTTGGTACGTTCTTAAAAAAAACTCTCAAATAGTCATAACTTTTAAGGAGATCAGGTTTAGGGCTCTGCCACAGAGATATTTTTTTCTGCAAATAATCCCAACTGTCTCCCTGTCTCGTTTGATCCACGGTTTTTTACCCTGTATACAAGGTGAATTTTTGAAGTGGGCGTGAATAGCCAAATCCGAAACTATGAGGAATAGCGAAAAATACTCAGAGTCTCGGAATCTCGGTATTTAAGGAAAATAATCGAGCTCGAGTCTCCTTTGAGTATTTTATGATATTCCCAATAGTTTCGGATATGGCCGTCCACGCCCACTTCAAAAATTCAGCCTGTATAGTGTATAGTATAGATGAATTGCAATAAAACCACTAAATTAGGTGTTGGAAAAATAACAATTGGCAGGTTATTAGTGCTTTTTACACTTCTAATAAAATATTCAGTACCTACTAGTTTTTCTCCCGCGGCTTTGCCCGCGTCGAGTTCGGTTATATCGCGTTTCCAAGAGAACTCTTCAAAATTCCGGGATAAAAACTATCCTATGTTCTTTCTCAAGGTCAACTCTATCTCTGTACCAAATTTCATTAAAATCAGTTCAGTGGTTTAGACGTGAAAGCGTAACAGACAGACAGACAGACAGCATACGCAGTTAGAAAAATTCGTAATTTAACCGATGTAGAGACAGCCCGATTAGTTTACTTCAGTTATTTTCATAGCATAATGTCGTACGGCATTCTATTGTGGCGGAATGCCGCTGATATACAGACCATTTTTGTTTTGCAAAAACGGGCGGTTAGATCAATTTATAAATTGAGTCCAAGACACTCTCTCAGAGAAAAATTTAAGGAAATTAATGTAATGACTGTTCCTTCTCAGTATATTTATGAAAATCTTGTGTATGCTCACAAAAATATAAAGCTGTTCAAGAAGTATAGTGATATTCACAATATAAATACAAGAAATAGACATAAATATATTGTACCCACAACAAGGCTCAAGAAAATAGGTGGATCTTTCAGATGCCAATGTATTCGCTTTTATAATAAACTACCAAGCCACATTCAAAATTTAAGCCTTAATAAATTCAAATCCTTTATAAAACGTAAACTTTGCCAGAAAGGATTTTATACCATTAAAGATTATATAGAGGACAAAAAAGCTTGGGATTGAACTGCTCCAATTTGAATTGACTTTACTTATACCTATTTTTATTTTACTTTTTTACAATTTGACATTTTATGAATTTTCTTTATACACATGACATTGTTTACTTTTTCAAGTATGATATTATTTTTTTTTTGACGAATATTTACATGTTAAATATTTTATTTTATTTTTTATTTAGTTTTCTGTATATTGACATTTAATGAATTGACATGATTATTTAATATGACAAATATTTTATTATTTTTATATTCTGAATGTGAGGACCATGTGGGTCTTTTTCTGATTTTGACTATTGTCTGGCAAACTGCCGGACAATGGTTAAAATTAGAAAAACAGTGCTATAAGCGACCCACCCAGATGTCCTTTCTTTGGTATTGTTTGTCGTGATGTTGAGCTCCTTGAGTTATAAGTCGAGCTCCACGATAACTGGCAAGTGCTTGCATTGACTGAACGTTTGTGAATGTGTGAACAGTGTAGGCCTTGTAGATTCCTAGAGGTGTGATAACTTTTGTTAACCTCTTATCTTGTTTTCCGTTTTTTTGTGTAGTAAGCAACGACTTATTGTCGGGCCTATGCTGTCCCCCCATACTTGAGTACTAATGCTGTAACATGAAAATATTGTAAAATCTAATCATTTTAAAAGAGTAACCATGGAGTTTCTTGCCGGTTCTTCTCCATAGGAAACGACCAACCCGAACCGTGCACCTTTTTGTCGACGTTTCATAAGTGCCCATGCAGGCCTATGTGAAATAAAAATATTTTGATTTTGATTTTGGTTACTTTCGCATTTATAATATTAGTAGGGACTGCTATATTAGTCATTGCAATTGATAAAATCAATGTGCTAATGGCGATAATTCAATAATGTTGCCAACTTTCAAATTACAAATATTGTTTTGACCCATGGCTTTGAACTATGTTTAATTGCCGCACTGACTAAGATGAATTTTATTGATGATATAACTTAGTTTTTTACCTCGTAAATCATATATATTAATCAATTGGACAGATTTCAACAAATGAAAAGAAAGTGTAACGACACTTCGTTGCAAATTCTTTACATTAAAAATGTGTTCTAACTTCCAGGCAATATGACAAAATTCTTCTTTTCATAAAAATATGCTGGACTTTTCCGGAATCTTGATTCCCTTCACTGACGCGCACTCTAAATAGAAAGGGGGCTGGCTACCCCTTTCTATTTAGAGTGCGTTGAGCCCATTCAAAAGTTGTCTGGATATCACTATCAACGATAAGATGATTATCTCACGACACGACTCGTCCGCGCAGTCGAGCGGAGGCAGCAAAGCAAATGTATTGCCGGTGCGCCGCTCGTCCGCGCGGTCGGGCGGTATACGTGTGTTAGAGCGGGGGCACACGATGCGTTGCGGCGGCGGTGCGACGCCGGAGCGGTGTCGCTGCGTCGTTTTACATAAAAATATCTGTGGCATGTCACAAGATGCGCTCAGTTGTTTGAGTCACAAGGAAGGACTACTACTAAGGAAGGACTGCTACGGCGCCGCTGTGACATAACAACGTAGCGGCACCGCACCGCTCGTGTGCCCGCTGATACGGTGAAATCTTTGCTCTTAGTGTACGTCCTGAGTGACGGCGCATCGTGGTTGTGGAATCCGTGGCGCACGAATCACTCAGGACGCACACTTATGCATCAACGGATTATAGACCGCCCGTATGTCAACGCGACCCCGCGGACGTACGGTGTCGTGGGAAAATCGCCTATCTTCATTGTACCCATGAAAATAGTAATATTGTAAAACAGCTGTGTTACAACTTCTTATGCACAATATAGTATATTCTCTAGATAGGTAGATGTCTATCTATCTATCGACTTAAAGAATTGATAACAACATACATATCTGACGTTCCATACTTCTTCATTGTTTTCATGTGTATTGAATTGACTTAAACCGTTTAATAGATTGATATTACTAAGCCAACCAAGCAAGTGAGTGCTATGTGTCCCGACTTCGAATCCAGCACTATTTATTTATTTAAACTTCATGTACAATAGTGGTACATAGGCGGACTTAATGCCACAACGCATTCTCTACCAGTCAACCTCTGGGTTAAATAAGAAAACATAACTACTATTCACTTTGTGCGATTTATATTTGAATTTTGCTCTCAAAACAAAGAAAAACATATTGAAGAAAAAGAACCAAGAATTCAAACACACCAATTATTTTCAATTTCGTATTATTTTACAGCGTACTTTCTAACTTAGTCTTTGAGGAAATCTGGATTAGAATACTTTAAAACTGCCAATTTAACACGCACGAGGAGGTTAGTTAATTAATGTACATTCCAACTCATAAAATACTGATAAAAGTGAAACTGTACATTGCCTTCTTCCACCATCTGGAACTTAGAATCAAGAGAAATAGAACTTATGCTATCACTTACGTTTATCTTCCGTGATTGTTGCTGAATGTAAAGTTCCTCATCCACCATTGAAGAGGGAGGATCCTCCGACAAGACCGGTGTTTTGTCTGGTGGGCTACTGCCCGACAGTTGTTTTATATATAAAACCGTAAGCCGTCGACCAAGCACTCTGTACATCAAACTAAGTAACCCTACGCAAAAATTATTGGTAGGAAAGACTTTTTTACTGTGGTGAAAAATCACGTTTTAAGGTAGGACTCAATGTGCATTGAATAGTACGGAGGCAGTGGAGGTATTTAAAGTAAACTTTTAATATTAAAAACTAGTATTTAAAAAAAAAATACTTTGTGAAAATGTTGGAAGTTTGACCCCCAATATCTCCGTAACTAGAACGTTCCCAGGTATGGTCTAGAACAAAAAAAAATATCGCAATGACGGGGAGAACAAGTGCATTCCGGCTTCGTTAAGGGTGTTTACGAACTTTAGAAAAATAATGTTGAATTTATTTATTTAACACTTCAAGCACAAAGTACAGAGGCGGACTTAATGCCATAGCCATAATGCCATATAGCATAATCAGCCTATAATGTTCCTACTGCTGGGAGACACGGCCACCTCTCTGAGAGGGAATGGGCTATAATCCACCACGCGGGCCCAGTGCGGGTTGCCGGTTTCCTCACGATGTTTTCCTTCACCGTTTTTGAGAGCAGTGGTGATGGAATAAATTACACAAAGTAATGCGCCTGTCTGGGTGGGTGAACCCACGACTTACTGTTCGTAAGTCGGGGCCGCCACCACTGGTCCACCGCTGCTCATAATGCCATATGCCATATGCTTTATGTCTATTACATGGGACTTAAAAATAACTGGTGAAATGTGGGTATACAGGCGATATGATATGTTTTAAAAATGACGCGTTAGACTGGTTTTAAAATACAAGTTGCGAAAATAAATTATTTCAGTTCATTTCTAATTGTTAATTATAATATTAATGATTAGTATAATACACTCTTTTGAATGCAGTGTAGAAAGTTTTAAACTAAAAAGTAAGAAGATGTCTTTTGTCTCTGAACATTCGTTTTTTATTTTTTTCTAAGATGATTTGTGAAAACTAATTAACATTACAAATGAGTTGATTTGAATGTCTGCATGTTTTGAAATATTGTTTAGTACTCTTTGAATATGTGAGATTTTGTTTAAGAAATTAATGCTAAATAGCCGTCAGTAGTTTTCTTTACATATTCAAAGCTTTTATTAACAAACAAGACGTGCTCGGTGGGATTTCCCAGTGGCATTAATTACCTAACTTTTAACTCTCGTTATATGTAAGTCCCAAATGTAATAGGGGAAAAGCCTATTGCCATCAACCGGGCACAAATGCATACTCCTAGGCTGGTACTGAAAAAAACCTGATGGAAAAACCCAACCATACTTTGTCTGAACTGGGAATTAAACCCAGAACTTCATGCTCAATTAAGTAGGTATCTAATTGTTTCATTTGGCTATTGAACTCACTTGCTACAGTTAACAAAACCAAACACTCAACCACTGAGCCAATCGGATCTTTCTTCACCTTAACTTGCAAATTATCCTCTTTACATTCGTATCAGTCTTAGTGGGATACTTGAGTATGTATTTATGTATTGCATGACTATATTACCGAATAGTATGTAGTCTTACCAAGGGGTATCGTATTACCCAGTACTAACTAGGTTGTGGAGGTCAGATTGGCAGTCGCTCCATGTAAAATACTGATAATCAGCTGCAACCGGTTAGACTGGAAGCCGACCCCAACATTGTTGGGAAAAGGCTAAGCAGATTGTGATTACCGAATAGTAGTTAAGCGAATATAACAGTGTTAATACCGGTATTTTATAAAACACTAGCTGACCCCCTCCCCCACTCCATAGAGATCTACGTTAGGGAATGGGCAACTACAGTAATTTCACAGTTTTTATGCCTTGTGACTGGGACTGTAGCTACATTTCATTGTTGTTTTATTTCGACAGTTCAAAAGTGCCTGTAACTGGCCTACTTGAAATAAATGCTTTGATTTTGATTGATTTTCGATAACTTCCCATTAGTGGAAGAATTTTTCGAAATCGGATCAGCAATTCCAGCGATTTACTCTTCATCCAAAACAGACTGCCTCGTTGATCTAGTGGTCGCACGCGCGACTTCTGTGCACGAGGTCCTGGGTTCGATTCCCGGGTCGAGAAAAATGTTACTAGGTATTTTCTCAGTAGCAGCCTCGGAGTCAGGATTTGTGTCCGGTTGATGGCAATAGGCTCGCTCGCTATTAAGTGGGACTTGAAACAAAACTGGCGTAATGTGGGTACTATTAGGTACACCTCTGCCTAACACTTCGTGGATTACAGGCGTTATCTTATGTGATGTTATGTAATATTATATTAGTTCAGACAGGTCTATTTGTTCGAAAGCCTAACCGTTCATGTAAGTGTTTACTGACAAGACAATACCAATATCTTCACACAAATAAAAAGTCTAATGAAAACGTCAAAGTGGAAGCGCCAGCGCATGCCGCGAAACTCAAATTTTCTTACGTTTTTTTGCAATTTGCAGGTCTGTGTCAGGTTGTATGTTGATGAAAATATGATTCGCGACCGTAACAAATAAGTCTTTACAGAGTTATAATCATACAATAACCCTCTAACTCCATGACATTTTTTATTTCAAAGATAATTAAATTATTTACAAACTACAAAACTATAATAGTAATAAATATGTACAAGTAGAAAAGGGTTACAGGGCGTCCAAAAATTCGTCCGCATCGCTGTCAACAGGAAAAGTGCCCAGATGGCTGGCAGCATTACCACGTTGAATGGCAATGCTGATTCTTTGGCCAAAAAATAGGCCCGCCCTCTGGTCACGTGAAGAGTCGACCAACCGCTTGGTGACGGACCCCATGGCCCTAGTGTTTCAAACCCAAACGGCTCAAACACATAACTACCAATTAAATTAAACCCTCTAACTTAATTAATCCCATTCTGTTGTATTACTTAATAAATGAATTTGAATTTGAATGAATTTTGATGAAATGTTCATTGAATGGGATTTCATGAACTTAGAGGGTTGTATGGATGATTTTAATGTTTATAATTCCATAACTACATACGTGTTATGGTCGCAAATTATATTTTGTTAAACATACAGCCTCACACTGACCTGCAATTTGCAAAAAAACCTCCGAATATTAGAAATTTCGCGTGCTACCATGGTGCTGCTTCCTTAACCCTCAAGCTTGCTGATCAGCCGATATGGTGACCCATTGCTGGGACACTAGCCTCCTCTGTATGAAAGGGAGCGGGCTGTAATCATATATCTGCAAATAAGCTATAGCGTTTCACTTACTTGTTTTATTTTAAGAGCAGTGGTAAAGAATTAAATTACGCATATTACCAATTTATCTGCCTCGGTTTTCGGGCATGTTTGCCGACGCGAGGATGGATGACTTTTACGCTATAATGCGCAAAAAGTCAGCCTCACTAATTCACCGAATTCGAGGTAGTGGCAACGGAATCCTAAGGATGATTGCAGAGACCTGAATCTGCAGTTGTAGGTAGGCTTATCAGGCTGCATGTTGTATAAGTTTTGTTTTGACTATTAGTTTTAAGATATTGTTACTAAAAATCTATGGACATTTTATTAGTCTGAATTAAACGAATTTTATTTATTTATTATTTTATGTCTTAGAACATCGATCCTGAAGTCCTACCAAAAATTCCATTCAACTAAATCCCACTCAAGATAGCCACAGCCTTAACTAACAACACAATACAACATCTTAATACTAATCATTATCATCATCTGCCTAGCCTTTTCCCAACTATGTTGGGGTCGGCTTCCAGTCTAACCGGATGCAGCTGAATACCAGTATTTTACATGGAGCGACTGCCTATCTGACCTCCACAACCCAGTTAGCGCTAGGTAATACGATACCCCTTGGTAAGACTGGTTGTCAGACTTTTGGGTCACTGACTACCTGTAACGACTGTCAAAGATCTACAAATGACAGCCGGGACCAACGGCTTAACGTGCTTTCCGAGGCACGGAGGAAACTCGGTATGTAATGGAAGGTCACCCATCCACGGACCAACCTATCTTGATACTAATCAAAAGTCTAATTAAAACGTTAAGCCTACAAGACAAGCAAGTTGCGTTAATTGGCAGCGAAAGTCGCACGCATCACTCGCCTTGTAGGCCTCGACCCGTCTGAACTGAACTAAACGCAGACATTTGTTACGGCTGCCATTATTCTATCAAAGATGAAAGTTGATTTTCTAATTATGCTTATAAAGGAATTGTGGCACTATTAATAAATAAACTTATACTGTCACTTACGGGATATCTTCCGTGATTGTTCAAGATTTTGAGCTCCCGATATTTCGAGGCTGTTGCAAGCCGTGATCGCGGGTTGACTGGAGAATGCGGGTGGATGGAAAACAACAACAACTAAACAAACAATTAACAATCACAAACAACAATGAAGAAATTAGATTGGCTTGTTGATCTAGTGGTTAGTGACCCTGACTGCTAGGACGGAGGTCGTGGTTCGATTTCCACACAGGACAAATCTTTGTGCGATGAGTACGATTATTTGTTCTGTATCTGGGTGTGTAATTTATCTATAATATGTATGCATTTAGAAATATATAAGTATGTTTATCAATTGTCTGGTTGCCATAGTACAGGCTCTGCCTAGTTTGGGATCGGATGGCGGTGTGTTGGTTGTCCCAAGATATTAATCACGGAAGATATCCCGTAAGTGACAATATAAGTTTATTAGTTTTAAACCGTGAAACCTTGATTCATCATCATCATTCTCTTGCCCTTATTCCAATTTCTTTGGGGTCGGCGCAGCATGTCTTCTTCTTCCATACTTCTCTTTTACTCGTCATCTCAGCAATCACCTATCTAGCCATATATATCATCCTTCACACAGTCCATCCATCGTTTCTTTGGTCTTCCTCTACTATTATACCCATATTTATACTCAAAACTTTCCCCATTCCTCAACGTCACAAATCCACAACTTTTCAGTCATCGGCGCCACTTTCAGACTTCCTCTTACGTACTCATTCCTTATTTTATCCATTAGCGTTACACCATACATCCCCCTAAGCATTCTCATCTCAGCCAAATGCAATGCCTTTGATTATGATATAAAAATTATCAATCAAGAAACGATTTTGACGAGAGGTAAATACATATAAGACCTTGTGAAGAGGAGCTCGTAGCAAAATCAAATTGAAAATATTTTATTTCACATAGGCTTACATGGGCACTTATAAAATAAAACGTCGACAAAAAGGTGCACGGTTCGAGTTAGTCGTTTCCTATGGAGAAGAACCGGCAAGAAACTCTATGGTTACTCTTTTAAAATGATTTGATTTTACCATATTATCATGTTACAGCATTAGTACTTAAGTATGGGGGACAGCATAAGCCCGACAATAAGTCGTTGCTTACTACACAAAAAACGGAAAACAAGTTAAGAGGTTAACAAAAGTTAACACACATCTAGGAATCTACAAGGCCTATAATGTACAAATAAAAACAGCCGCACGGATCAATCTTCAAGATTAAGCAAGTATTGCTTGACGAGGTCGATCCATAAATGGAAGACCATCCATTATACAAGGTTTAAACGGACCCTTCACAAAATCATCAACCAAGCATTCTGTACATCAAATTAAGTAACTCTACGCAAAAATTTTTGCAGGGAAACTACTTTTTTTTGGTAAAATTCACGTTTTACATCATCTGCCTAGCTTTTTCCCAACTACGTTGGGGTCGGCTTCCAGTCTAACCGGATGCAGCTGAATACCAGTATTTTACATGAAGCGACTGCCTATCGGACATCCACAACCCAGTTAGTGCTAGGTAATACAATACCCCTTGGTTAGACTGGTTGTCAGACTTTCGGGACACTGACTACCTGTAACGACTGCTAAAGATGTACAAATGACAGCCGGGACCAACAGCTTAAAGTGCTTACCGAGGCACGGAGGAAACTTGGTATAAAAAATCACGTTTTACGGTAGGACTAAATGCAACGTACTCAAAACATTGTTCTGGTGAATGCATTGAATAGTAGCGGTCAAAGAGGTATTTAAAATAAAGTTATAACATTAAAATCCTGTTTTAAAAAAAAAACTTGTGAAAAATTAGGAACTTTGACCCCAATATCTCCGAAGGTTCCCAGGTATGTTCTAGAACAAAAAAAAACCGGCCAAGTGCGAGTCGAACTCGCGCACGAAGGGTTCCGTACCATTTTCTATAAAAACGGCAAAAAAATCATATCTGTTGTATGGGAGCCCCCCTTAATATTTTTTTTTAATTTTTAGTATTTGTTGTTATAGCGGCAATAGTAATACATCATTTGTGAAAATTTCAGCTTTCTAGCTATCACGGTTTATGAGATACAGCCTGAAGACAGACAGACAGACAGCGAAGTCTTAGTAATAGGGTCCCGTTTACCCTTTGGGTACGGAACCCTAAAAAGATCTCAGTATTATTATGTCGAGAAGTCTGCTAACCTCGGAATGCACGTCATAGTCCTGGAAATGAATACGTTGTTCTTTGACTATTGTTACGGAGAGTCAGAAGCTCGACAGGGTGACAAGTAACAATCTTACCAAGGGGTCCTGTATCTAACTGAGTTGTTAAGGTCAGATAGGCAGTCGCTCTATGCAAAATACCGGTATTCAGCTCCCTCAGCCGATTCGAATTATGAGATAATAATGATTCACCATTTCTTTGTTTCAGAAATAACCTCTTATCCCGAAGCTCCAACACAGCACACGCTATGTCCCACCACTACCGATCGATAGCGCCATGTCAACGGTGAAACATGAGGTATGTCTTTTTTGTAGGAATTTTACATAAGTATATTTAGCAGCCACGGAGTCTGGAGTTGTGGTTGGTTGATGGCAATAGACTTGCCCCCTATAACATGGGACTTAAACATAACTGGTGAAGTGTGGGTGTAGTGTTAGGAACACCTCTGCCTAATGCCCGGACTACAAAGCGGAGTCGTGCGACGATGTGCTAGACGAGGAGAGGAGATTCTTAGAAGTAAGAGTGTACCCACTACCTACCGAAGCTGTGCGGAGATGCGTACTGGACTGACCGTGGCAGAGATATGTGTCCAGACTAATCACGCACAGTTTAGCGCGTTTTAAATGTAAAAGGCAACCGCCAGGCCACTCACGGCTCTTCTCGTCTCTGCTGTGCACTACTGCCTGCTTGGCAACAGAGTGCGCAAGGTAGCCTTATAAAAAATGTAAGAAAGAAAGAAAAAATATTTATTTGTCGCAGGGACATGACGTGCATACAAAAAAAAAACAAAAATAATTACAATAATCATAAGGCGCATTAATACAACAGGACAGAAATAGAAAAAGAAAAGTTAACAGCTTGCACGTCGTGACTGCGACAAGTAGGCTACCACTCAGCATGATGCTGTGCTATGGAGGGCCCACAGCACAGCGCAGGTTTTCAGTGGTTACCCGTGAGAAAAAAATAAAAAAAACGCACGGAAATCAAGACAGCAAAATATTTGATTTTATGAATTAGGAAAAAAAAAATTAAATTAAATAAACAGTATTTGGATTATAATATATAACAACTATGGGGAATATAATAAACACTACAAAAATATAAAAGTATGTAATGTACACATCTCTCCTTTCCGATCAACAGTTTCCACTAAAGCTTCCATAGAAGACGAAAAGTGTAAATAACGAAATTCTATTGGCTGTTTACAACACATCTCCTCTCCACTCGTCTCGTCTCCACTTTGGTGGAGTCCGGGGACTCTCCGGGGTAGACTGATGTTAACATAGTGTTAACGTGATTTTATGAATTTTTCCCACTTTTTAATTCAGATCCTCGCGTATTGTTGTCTTATTATGTTGCTTATTATCTTGACCGAGTCCAAAAAACACCTTTTTCATTCTTTCTAGGTACCATGGCACCAAAAGTACCATAAACATTATAGAGGAGAGTCCAACGTCATACGAAGGAGGAAGAACGCACCAGAGACAAAATGGCGGCTAAGATGGTTGATACCGCTCGTTATTTTGAATTTTACGGGGCCTGTTGGTGGAGAATGTAGGTATTATTGTTGTTTATGATATTATTTTTTATTGAAGCACTGTATTTTAATCCATTTATAAAGTAATCATAAGAACAGAAACTGATAAGGAATAGAGAATCAAATAATTGTCAGATATCCAATTTCATGATGCTTCCCACTTTGGGAGGCGCGCCAGTTGAGAGGAAAACTGATATGGGACCAAATAACTGTTTTATTTTGGTACTTCAAATATTTCTGTCATTAACATCTTCCTCATCAGCAATCCAGCTCCTATTTTTACCATACCTTTCGAATTCAGGACGTCTGCCACGTAGACATGAGTAACATAGACGACGCACTACAAAACATATAATCTTGCAGAGCTTCATCATCACCAGTGTATAAAACAAAGTCGCTTCTCGCTGTTTGTCCTTATGTATGCTTAGATCTTTAAAACTGCGCAACGGATTTTGATGAGGTTGTTTTTAATAGATAGAGTGATTCAAGAGGAAGGATTATATGTATAATTCATGCATAATATAGTAGAGAAACACTGCTAATTTTAGAGGATTTCTAATGTGATGTCGTAAATAAACACGTTTTTATGCGCTTACATTGCAAGCGCTGGCTGAACCCTACGAGATAGATCAAAATAATGTACTTCAGTATTGTACACCAAAAATTCCGCGATGGTATTATGTCTATTTCTTAGTCTTGTAGTCGTCTTCTTCTCCCACAATAACCCTTTTTTTATCCTTTACTTCTTAAAAGATTTAAGAACTCATTGAACCAAAAGGAGTCTCCACACCGAAGTTACATTATGTGAAGCAACACTCGCAAGTGTTAATGGTCAACAACGGATAGCTAAAAGTTATAGCAATAGCCGCAAATGTTATAAAAAGTTACTTAATACTTATCATAAACCAATATGTTCCTCTACAAAAAGTAACTGCGGATTAGATCCACCGGTACAATTTACAATGTAGTATGTCTATCTCGCTCACTTTCGTTATGCCAAGAAAAGATAGTAAAGACATACATCATCCCGAATCAAAATCGAATCGAAGCGTTTTTGAATACGGAGGCTTCAGTAACGGCTAGGCTTAAAAGAACAACTCAAAAATAAATAAATTTCCTACTCACAATCAAACTTCTGCTTCAAATGTTCTATTCCCATCTTTCAGCCCTAACAAGCCGCATGCTAGCCTCGATCCTGGGCTATCCCAGCACCTGTAACCTGGGCCCAGAGGTACGGCCCTGTACCCTGACGTTGACATGTTGGCTGAGGGGAGGCACCAGGGTCAGGGGCTGTGGGGGAAGCTGGCTGTTCTCTTGTTGCGTGAACAATGAGCCGAGCAGGAATGATGTGCTGGATAACAGGTAACGTTCAACCAGCCTGTACTTAAGCATATTGTGCCGATGTCAACTATTCTGCCAAAGACAAAAAGTGATATTGTAGAGAAAAGTGTGACCGAGTGAAAAAAAATGAGGGATACAAAAATAAAGTGATTTAAAAACGACGGGTAGCCAATATACTTTTGTGCTACTGATGAAAAAAAACCTTTTAGTCCAGGATCACTTCAATGTAAAGCACTGAAGTTGAGACCAACAATCTAAGGACGAGATCTATGTAATTTCGAACATGCTTTGTTTAACACGCTAGAGGAGCTCGTGGCTAAATAAGAACAGCCGCTCGAATCGATCTTTAGATTAAGCCGTGCTTACCTAGGTTGGTCCGTGGATGGGTGACAACCCATTACATACCGAGTTTCCTCCGTGCCTCGGAAAGCACGTTAAGCCGTTGGTCCCGGCTGTGATTTGTAGATCTTTGACAGTCGTTACAGGTAGTCAGTGACCCGAAAGTCCGATAACCAGTCTTATAGGTATCGTATTACCTAGCGCTAACTGGGTTGTGGAGGTCAGATAGGCAGTCGCTCCATGTAAAGTACTGGTATTCAGCTGGAACCGGTTAGACTGGAAGCCGACCCTAACATAGTTGGGAAAAGGCTAGGCAGATGAATTTGTTTAACACGTTTCATTTCTCGAGACAACACACTCTGGGCCGGCAGTCTCGACATAGATACCGACAATGTCGCAAACTTTCGATCGCTTAATAATAACAGAAAAAAACAACGTACATAACGTTGCTTGCGAGAAATGCAAGTCTCAACATCCAAGATGCGTTTCTCGCAAACAGCGTTATTGTAACCGAATGTTTTCGTTCGTATTAAGCGATCGAAAGTTTGCGACAATGTCGGTATCTATGTCGAGACTGCCGGCCCAGAGTGTGTTGTCTCAAGAAATGAAACGTGTTAAACAAATTCATCTGCCTAGCCTTTTCCCAACTATGTTAGGGTCGACTTCCAGTCTAACCAGTTCCAGCTGAATACCAGTATTTTACATGGAGCGACTGCCCTGGTCCTAATAAAATGGAAGATAATCATTTATATTGAAAGTTTTTCTGCGAACCCACATTGAGCCAAATATTGAAGGCCCAAAATGGACTTACAAAACTGTGTGTTGTCTGCAAAATTTTTCTCCGTAAGCGTTAGGGCTACCAACATTTAAGAAAGTTTACCGCAAGGACAACGTAGTATGCCTATAATCGTACCAAAACTCTTCCAGTATCCTGGCCTCAGACTGGAAGTACAAGGTGGTGCCTCCACAGCTGCGCCAGGTGCCGCAGAGGAGTGTTGTGCCCGCCAACGTGTTCCGGAGACGAGCTGATGATGATGTGCCACAGGTAAACAGGAATCTATTTTTTAATAAAATGGTGTCTTTTTTGAATTTTAGTGGTGCACTAAAAGAGCTATTGACAGATTTAGGCAGAACAGAAAAAAACTCACAGTGTGGGGCCACTACAAAAAAAATCCGTCAAAATTTTATTTTATTTTTTTCGGAAAACTTACAGATATGCAGACCAATTACAGGTTTTCACAAATAGCTATACAATAGTTTAATAAAACAAAAATAATTAAACTTAATGACAGTGGTAAGGATTAGTACCTACACACAAAAGCAATAAAGGAAAAAAGAACACAAATTGACACAATACAATGGGTTATGTGTTGTCGAAGAAGTGATTGCAAAGGGTCTTCTTCAATTTAGACACGCTTGTATTAAAGATGTCGATCTCAACCTCCTGGCAAGTCGCATTGTACACACGCCTCGCTCTAATCATGTACGAGTTTTGTCTGTAATTAGTCCTTGTTGTGATCATATCTATGATCCTATCTATGCTGCCAAAAACCCGATAATCGAAAATGTACATGATTATGTTGTGAACAAAATACAGTGCTGCCGAATCAAGTAGGTACCTACCACTGAAGTAAAAGGTGCCAAACCATTACAAAAGAATGCACTGACGTCATAATGCGCCTCTCACAACATTTTGAATGAAATCTTAGTTTTTCAATGCAAGAAAAAGCCTTTTTTTTGGGATGGGAAATCATCAAATGACTCCTCCCGCTCTGGGCGGAGCGGAAGGGAGTGTCAGACTTTTACTGACTAAAACCCATCCATGTTCCTTCTTTTGCCCTTTTTGTTCCAGGGCCGCGGCAAGAAAGAGCCTAAGGCCGCTGCCTCGAATTTTGCGGGCAGCGGGGCGGCGGCGGCGGCGGCGCTCGTTGACTGGAGTGCACCGCTCGTTGCCCGCCCCCGCGCCGCTGTTTTCGAGAACCGGTCCATTTGATTTTACGCATAAGATCCTGCCGCTCCCGCGCCGCCACCGCCGCCGCCCCGCTGCCCGCAAAATTCGAGGCAGAGGCCTAAGGCACGCTATACACCAGTTCGGCTCAGTATGATTAGACACAGCGTGGCGGCAAAATAAATAAAGCATCCCTAAGAGGATCTCATACTTATAACACCTTCCAACAATTGATTTCCAGGTAGACTGCGGCCTGTCTTCAACGAAGATGATACAAAAGCGGATCATCGGCGGCAGGGAGGCAAGATTCGCGGAGTTCCCCTGGCAGGCGCACGTCAGGATCTCCGAGTTCCAGTGTGGCGGTGTTTTAGGTATGTTGTAAAAGTTGGAAATACCTTATTACCCCACTGAGGGTAATGTGTTTCTAGAGAACGCGTGGGCTGATTTTGATGATTTTTACGTCAATCTATTTGTCTTAATCTTGCGAGTGTCACTAAATACATGATATCAACCGGGGACAAATCCGGACACCCGGGCTGCTACTGAGATTTCCTGATGGAAAAACCCAATAGCACTTTGCTCGACCCGGGAATCGAACCCAGGACCTCCTGCTCAGCAGTCGCGCTGGCGACCACTAGACCAACAAGGCAGTCTATTTGTCTTGGCGTCTTGGTTGTCGAGACTTTTCTTAGAAAAGTACAATTGTGATAAATAGTTATCCATTTAATTTGTAATTTCAGTGTCTCGCTGGTACGTAGCTACAGCAGCGCACTGCGTCTCTCGAGCGCGTCCACGAGACATCGTCGTGTGGCTGGGAGCGTTGGACACCAGCGCCGGTGCTCATCATTCGGCTAGGAAACTTGGGTGAGCTAAGGAACCTTCTTTTGATTTTATAGAAGTAGTAGGTGGCTTACCATGATGTTTTAAACCAGGAGTAATAGGGATGTTGACACTATTAAAAAATAATTCCAAGACAGTTTCTCTAAAAAAAAACACTTAATTTTAGACCTGAAAACGCAGATTTCAGTTAATTGCTAAATTTGATTTTTAGTTGCTTTGAAATCAATACATAATTGAGTCATTGAGCTGACTAAATAGTGACGTCACAGCGTGCTCTTGCCATACAAAATATAAGGGAGTATCGCGTTTTGACAGATCATAAAAAGTATGTCAATTGATTGGTGTCTACTACCCTATTCCAGTGTGGGAAAGAGATAGCGCTAGACGACCTGTATAACTCTCTCTTTCCCACACTGGAATTACTCCTGCTTTAAGACGTCATAGTAACTGGCTGAGTAGTTTTCTCTTCTATAGAAGCTAAAGGCTTTGATGACCAAAATTTTAAAATGTAGAAAACTACCCTACATCATTGGTAAGAAACTTTAGGGTCAATAGCAGGACTGAAACTGGCTTAGTCCATCATTTGCTCCATGGCGTGCATTTGGAGCGAGCAATGTCTATCAGTAGTATGTTATCGGCTGAAAAAAATAACATTACTCACGTCCACCGAAGAAAATAGAATAGAATAGAATTTCTCTTTATTCGAGTATCCATGACTCAAAAAACTGTTAGTAAAACTTAGTAAGCACATAAAAACAAACAACACAACAAATAACGGTGGATCACTGCTGCGACAACCCATGAGTAATTGCACTACAGCGAATACAGCGGCCCACATAAACACAGTCCAGGCGACTGGTAATCATGCTAAGGATACTGTTGGTGCTGCCCCACACCCTGAGCACCAGGGAAGCGCACCCTAATTTAAAAAAAAAACTTTTTTTAATGCTTATAATGATCTACGTAATATTATAACACTCAGTCATTGCGTTGTCATTCGCTAACTCTGAACTTGTCTCCCTAGATTAAATCATTGCTACATTGCATCAATCAAGCAGAAAGACCATTTCTCAACCATTTCTCTTCTTACAGCGTCGTGCAAAAAATCCTACACCCCCTCTTCCAATTCCGCATGACCCAACCTGATCGCTATGACATAGCTCTGCTCAAACTGTCCCGTCCGGTCACCTATACTACCCATATCCTGCCGATATGTCTGCCAGAGAGGGACATGGAGCTCAGGGGTAGAGCCGGGGTGATCGCCGGCTGGGGCAAGACTGATGCAAGTACGGGACATACTGGGACAAATATGCTCAGATCTGCGACAGTGCCTATACTTAGTAAGTTTTTGTTATATTATTTTTGATCCCAGTGTTGGTTGGCGCTTCAATTTCCAAAATACACCAACACTGGTACGGCTTTCCAAAATATTACATGGTTCCCAAAGCTTCTGTTTTGTATACGACTAACAACAACTTAGACTAACTTATATATTAACAAGCTGCGACTTCATTTTCAATATTGATGTGTGTGTGCGACAAATAAAATAGCCTATGTGCTATTCCAGACCATAATCTATCTTTGTGCCAAAAATCCAGATCCGATCTGCCTTTCTGATGACGTGACTGAGTAACAAACATCGATACATCCAACCAAACTTTCGCATTTATAATAGCAGTAAGATTAATTTTATCTAGAAAATGGAAGACCTTCCGGTCTGGTGTCCAGAAGAGTGATAAATGCAGGCCAGACAAAGACATTTTAAATTGGTCAGCCGATTTATAAGTAATTATTTGTATGCTTCATCGTTGAGTTCTAAAGTATGTCTGCAAACCTGACACGCTACTTGGAGGACATAGCAGTGAGTAAAGCCTTACAGAATCACCAGAAGGACAGACAACTCAGCACATAATTATAGTCTTCTGTTAAATTAAACTCTGGTTTAACATAGGTTTATTTTTTTCTTCAGGCAAAGAGCAGTGCATCAACTGGCACAGAAGTAAACAGATCTCGGTGGAGATTCATTCGGAGATGATTTGCGCGGGTCACTCGGACGGGCATCAGGATGCTTGCTTAGGTAATCTTCCACTTATCTAACTGCTTCATTTTTCTTCATTGTAGGAAAAGGACAGATGTTTTTTGCTTTAGATGATCGACGGTGGAAATGCCTGACATACGATTGCTGCGGAGCAAGGCCTGGAAAAATGTGCCAAACTCATTGGTACCTCACCTTAAAGAACCTGGAATAGCATAGACCCATATCCAAACAGAATTACAACATTTTAGAGAGATTATCCGAAGAAATCTCATTAAAAACCTTGATCCCATGTCTCAGTGAAGTCATTGAGCAAAACTAACTCCTACTTTATCATCTTCCAGGCGACTCCGGTGGACCCCTCATAGTCTCAGACAACGGTCGCTACTACCTGGTCGGCATCACGTCTGCCGGCTTCGGCTGCGGAGTAGACCACCAGCCCGGCATTTACCACAACGTGAAGGTCACTAGCACCTGGATACGAGGCGTCGTGTCCGACCGTATCAACTATATTGACTTTTAAATGGAAACGCGAAATCGGCTTGAGCCGATTGACGCCTAAATATTATCGCACTATTGGAATTTTTGTCCTCGAAGCTGAGCACTACTGAGCAGAGTGTTGCATAACCCAACAGTGCATCGTTATCTACGGTCAGTTCAGACAGAATGGAAAAATCCTCGCACAAATCACTAGCTGAATTCAAAATAGGACCGTATGACCTACCTTAAAGCTAAAAGTAGAAAATTGTATGAATGAACATCGATGCGAACGTCAATGGTCGCCTCGCGCATGCTCGCGACGCGATCGCGTGTCTACATATAAGCAACGGTAATACAGGCAGCCAGTAATTAGCTCCCGCATTTTTCTGTTCTGTCCGGTAAGACTGGAAGTCAACCCCAATAAATTTGGGAAGGCTAGGCAGATGATGATGATTTTTCCGTTCTGACTTAACTGACCCTTGGGCATTCGTCTTACTCCATTGATGGGGATATAGCTAAAGGCTAGATAGGCACGATTGCTGCTAATATGTCCCCAATAGCGGAAGATAATCATTTCGAAATTTGTAAATTATTTAAATAATGAAAACTGTAAATGTTATTTAATTGACTATGTATTTAAAACTTATGATTTATGTCTTAAGTAAGCGATCAGGCTTTATCAAATCGACCCTGGGGCTTACTAATACTTACTATAAACTGTATTGCCAGGCAGCGTAGCATACAATAATATAATAGAAACAAAAAAAAAAAAACTTTATGTCGGCTCGGGACATCTAACGTAAAGCTGCGCAGAACACAATTTTAGGTATCAGCGGGGCGCAGATGATGCGTCGTCTTGAATGTACAGGGTGAAATTTAATTCATGGGCATCCTTTTAAGGGGTCATTGTACTCATCATTATGAACAACTTTTACTATGGGACTCAACCTAAAATTGCGAAAAAAAATCAGCTGTTCTTTGCATTTATGTTCACATAACTCGTCAAAATGTAGGGAAGAGCTGATTTTTTTTTTGCGATTTCTGGTTTGGTCCTATAGTAAAAGTTGTTCATAATGATGAGTACAATGACCCCTTAAAAGGATGCCCATAAATTAAATTTCACCCTGTATAATGCGCGAACCGTCACTCGCAGCTAACTTTCGCCACAAAGAAACGATCTTGTTGCCTGTCAACTGGAGTTTATATTATTTAGCCCCCTGATCGCGCTGTGAATATACCTGACTTGCCATTTCCATTTTGATGTAAAATTCATAATCTCTTGATTTGATCTCCCTTTTAATTTATTTATTTATTTTTACTAAGGTTAGGAAATTTGCAATTGTTTAAAAAATAAATTGTTGAAATGTTTTGAATTTTTATTTTCATTTTCCGAAAACTTGCTTGATTGTTATTAAGTTCTAGTTTTTAGCCTTAGTGTGAAAACAATCCACCTGTAAAACTTTTTTATACTGACACCAACAAACAACAAAAACTAGTGACACCAAGCTAGACAAGACAAAATATGTATAGACGCCAGTAAATCATCCTATCCGAAACTGTCAGATTTTCCCAACCAACCTTGAACCTAATTCTACAGAAATAAAGTTGAAAATCTATTAAAGAAATTTGACAGATAGTAGTAGCTTGATGTGCTGGCGTCTGCGTCTGTACCTAGTTTGAACGCAAAAATGATGCTCAACTACGAAAATAACAAAACGCAATACAAACCTAACTACAAAACGCAAGTGACAGCAATCAATAAGCAGTAAGCTGATTTTGACATTGACAAGCAACATTGTTTTTGTCCCAGTCTTGAATCTTAAAATACTTAAAAAATGCCACTGATAATAATTTGTGGTACACCAGTAAGCGGCAAAACCTCAAGAGCAACAGAACTAAAAGATTTCTTTGTAAATAAACACAGCAAAAAGGTGGAAATCGTATCTGAAGACGAAGCGATAGTAAAGTTAGGTTATGAGAAGAACACAACATATTTGGATTCCCAGAAAGAAAAGAGAGTCAGAGGATACCTCAAATCTGAAGTTTTGAAACTTATTGGAAAGGACAATGTCGTTATTTTGGATGGGAGTAACTATATTAAAGGTAAACCACTTAAGTTGACAATAAATAAAGCACGAGTTATAATTCGATATCCTGTTCAAATACCTAGAAATGCGACTAAAAATAGCATAGGACCGTTTAGAAAACATTTTCAAGCTTTCTAGATCCATTTAACCATAGATCACGGTCAACTTTATTAGATTTTTAAAATGTTAGAAGGCAGATTGCCCTGTCTGCTTCATATGAATTCTTCGTTCTAGGGAACAGAGGCTCCTAAGTACCAATAACAAGCATATAAACATACAGACAGACGTGTGCGAAATACAGTCATAATACAGTTATTTTACTGCTATTAAGTTGGTTAAAAACAAAAAAAAATCCTGTGGTTCAAATGAATCCCATGTAATACATCTTTCTTTCTTTTTTTAAAATATACTTGCCCCCACACTAGAAATTTCTCCTGTATCGTGAGTGCATTTACAAACATTTTAACTCACATATGCAAACACCTGGAATGTTTACCTGTTGGTCATAATACTTTTTCTGTGTGGGGATGGAACCCACAACACACAGCGCAGCACCCATCACTCAGCCGTACCGCCAACTATGCCCTCGCATGTTATCCAACTAAATAACTAGTAGTAAATAAACCATAAGAAACAGTAATATGTACAGAATTAAAAGTTTCATAACACAATTTCATCTTACAGGCTACCGCTACGAACTATACTGTGCATCAAAAGCTTCCAAATCAACACAGTGCACAGTGTACACTATCAGAAACCATGATGAAGCATGGGAGGCTAATCTGCAGAGGCAGAGAGATGCTGAAAAGAATAGTACGGAAACACAGACCGACTGTGTTCCTTATACTGAAGAAGTGTTTAATGCCTTGACTAGATTAAGGTTAGAGGATTTAACAATTACTTCTAGGTTAATTCAATTCATTCAATTCAGATAAATTACATAACATATAATAATCCATACAGGTTTTAAAAGGTTAAGCAGTGCTTGCCAGAGTTGGTCTGTAAATGGGAGACCATACATTACATCCCGAGTTTCTTCGGTGTGTTGGAAAGCATGTTAAGACGTTGATCCTGGCTGTTCGAATTTAGAAATTCTAACCCAAGAACTCAAAACTTGCAAATATAACATCATGACTGAAATACCCATAAGGTTGGGCAGTAGTTCCCACAGTTATGTTTTAGTCCCATGTACAGTCGCCGTCAGATATATTGTAGCAGACAAGGTGACCAAATACTTCTGAACAATTTCAAATGTCAATAAGTTCCATACACTACAAGTTACCATTAATATCTGAACATTCATTACTTCATTAATATCTGAGCAGATGCTTGTCAATAATTTCTATATAAACAACTAACCAAAAATATCTGAACACTTACAATGTCAAGTGTATCTACGCAGACAAACACTGAGCTTACCTAATTCATTACTGCGTGATATAAAGGACGAACCAAAAACGACTATCGACTTGACTATGGTGGTTAGTCCAGTCATTTGGTAGTTTTACCTGGAAAGTTTTTAAACTGGTGATTTTATTGAGGTCGACGTGCTCTCTTCGAATTTTCACATTGTCCCCAGAGTTCTATCGCAAAGGCATAAATGACTATTGATTTTACCAAAAAATTTTATGGCAGTGCGAGCGGCTAAGATAAAACAATGAGCGACAAAGTGAAAATTCGAAGAGAACACGTCGAACTCATTAAAATAACCAATTTTCAAAACTCCCGGAAAAAAATCCAGGTAACACCCTTTTTAAACACGAACTGATTGTTCTAGGTATAAATACGATGAAAAGGGAATAAAAATTGATCACCTGCTCAGATATCTAAGACTACCCCATCTGCGTAGATACACTTGACGTTGTAAGTGTTCAGATATTTTTGGTTAGTTGTGTGTATAGAAATTATTGACAAGCATCTGCTCAGATATTAATGAACTAATGAATGTTTTTTTTTTTTTTTTTTTGGGGGGGGTGAGAAATCATCAAATGACTCCTCCCGCTCTGGGCGGAGCGGAAGGGAGTGTCAGACTCTTACTGACTAAAAAACACCCATGTTCCTTCATTGGCCCTTTATGTTCCAGGGCCGCGGTATCTCTTTCGAACAGTCCCGCAGCCCTGGCAGGCACCGGCCCTTGCGGGCCCCTCCCGTTTGCTGACATCTCTTTGAGGCGCGCGTGGAACACGAACGCGCCGTCGACACGGCCTGCCCGTCGTCATACGACGGACGGACGGCGAGCTAGCCCATTACTCGCCGTCCACAGGCCCGCGCCTACGGTGGCCGAGAGCCATCACGGCGTGGCCCCCGACGCCCGGTGCTTCTCCCGCGGCGGCTGGGACGTGAGGAGGTTCTCTCCCTCTCACGTTCCGCCGCCTCCTTCGCTA
The DNA here is from genome assembly GCA_950022335.1 of Eurois occulta. NCBI lineage: Eukaryota > Metazoa > Arthropoda > Insecta > Lepidoptera > Noctuidae > Eurois > Eurois occulta. The sequence goes on from OX465506.1 coordinate 7,336,518, forward strand.
GCATAACTGCTTCGCAGAAGGAGGCGACGGCTTCCCATTCCCTCTCGCCCCGGACCATGGCTTGAACCAGGGCAGGACGCGAGAGGTCGCCGCCGCCAATCGCCGCTACGAGGACACAGCGGTGCTCCGCCCAAGCAGAGCAGACCTCCACGGTGTGCTCCACCGTGTCCTCCGGTCGATCCTCGCAATTGTAGCACCAGGGCGTTTCCTCCCGCCCGATTCGGTGCAGGTACCTCCCGAAGCACCCGTGTCCGGTGAGGACCTGCGTCAGGCGGAAGGTGAGGGCGCCGTGGCGCCTCCCTAGCCACTCCTCAAAGAGGGGACTTACCGCCACTATCGTGGCGTGCCCTGAAAACTAATGAATGTTCAGATCCTAATGGTAACTTGTAGTGTTAGGAACTTATTGACATTTTAAATTGTTCAGAAGTATTTGGTCACCTTGTCTGCTACAATATATCTGACGGCGACTGTAATACAGGGACGAGCCTATTGCCATCAACCGGGTACAGATCCAGCCTCCATGGCTGCTATTGAGAAAGTCTTTACTTTGCCTGACCTGGGAATTGAACCCAGGACCTCATGCTCTCTCATCCCCTATATAAATTGTTGCAACATATTCCAGGTTTGAAGAGCCAAACTCCAACAACAGATGGGATAGTCCCCTGTTCACAGTGCAGCCAACAGATGAACTCAACTTAGAAGATGTGTACAAGGTTCTGTTTGAGAAAAAACCGCCGCCACCTAATATGAGTACACAAAATGTAAGAATAGCATTTTATCAAACTTGAACCTGATTACCACTTTTCAATAAGTAGACCGCATATCTAGAAGTTCGCTAACAATTTAATATACTTTAAAGGTGTCTGGCGGACTTTTCCACCACACAAAGTGTCTGGCAGTGGAGGAGGTGAATCGTCATCATACTAGCCCTTACTAACTTGAAAAAATCACGCTTTATAGTATGACGTAGCTTAGCAGCTATTTACCAGCCTTGGTTACCTGATCTGCCAATGCCACCACAACCGACTTTTCATATCTAATCGTTCTTACCTATAGTAAGGTACTTCCACAGAACAAGTTTCAGTTTTTATAAAAGTGACGTAGGTCTAGCGGTCACGTGATCTCCCTTTTATATTCCGAAACTCACCACAATCATCTCTTTCAGGCCCCATTAACATCAACAAACTTCCTCTATGAATTAGACAAAGTCACTCAATCAATATCAAAACAGATACTGGAAGCCAAACAACTAAACATGGACGGCGAGGTCAAATTCCCCGAACACCCGGGCTGTATTCTAGAAGCGGGCTACACGCAGTATGTGAACCCACAGAAGCTACTGAAGTTGAGACGACAATTCTTGACGTACGCTAAGATGAACCATTCTAATGAGGACACGAATAAGATTGGGAGGTATTTTATACAGTATTTGAATAAAACTTTGACAGATTAGTTTGGTTGTTTTATTTTATAACTTACTTTTGCCCGACTTCGTTTGCGTGTATTTATTTTTTTCATTATTCCTAAGAAAAGATGGATGCTGGAATGATATGGCACGAAAAGAGGTGTCTGATGAGATGACGAGTAATAGAGAAGTATGGAAGAAGAAGACATGCTGCGCCGACCACAAATGAATTGGGATAAGGGCAAGAGAATGATGATTCCTATGTCCAAGAATCAGTCTTAAAAAAGAGTATCGTGTTACCCAGTGCTAGCTGGGGTTGTGGAGGTCAGATAGGCAGTCGCTCCATGTAGAATACTGATATTCAGCTGCATCCGGTTAGACTGGAAGCCGACCCCAACATAGTTGGGAAAAGGCTAAGCAGATGATGACATTCCTATGCCCAAGATAAAAAGAAGTCTGTATGCTTCTCCAGGCCTCTTATCTGTCAAATTTCATAACGATCGTTTGTCATTTAGGCCTGTATCATAGCATTGACTGTTCAACGTACGCTGGTCGTTAAAATCGCACATTGTACAGTGAACGCTACATAAAAGTCTATGGATATCTCGCGACTCGCCCACGCAACTAGCGCCGGTCTTGCTCCGCGAAATACCAAAGCGTAATTATTATTCTTTACTGTGTGGATAGTGCCTAACCTCTGGTGTCAGAGTTTCTATGCCGCCCATGAGCCTCTGACTTGGCCTTACAACATGCCGTCGAGAAATATCTGTCAGGCATGCTGGTTTCATCACGATGATTTCCTTCACCGAAGCAAGTGATAATTTGTACAATACGCACATGAATCCGAAAAATCAGAGGTGCGTGCGTACAATACTTGTAACTATTCACTAGGTATAGAGCTTTGATAAGTGTTCGCTATTTTGAAATTAAATAAAAATGGTGGAAGTTACATCGGCCATATTTTATGCACTCAAACATTATCACGTGTTTGAATGGTAAAAATAAAATCTTACAAATCCGTGGACGACTGCAAAATATTTTGAGCTCGCTTCGCGCGCTTTTGCATTCCGGAAACCGTTATTAATTCTGACTGTTATGTATAAGTCGACAAAGTCACTTAGGCGGAAAATCAATCATAATCAGAGGCGGGGTGCAAAAAATTTCGATGCGAGATCACTCGTCTCTAGGATTATTATAGTCTTAAAAGTCGGAGGAAAACTGCTGAAATTCTCGAGCTTGTTGCCCTCGCTTCCAAAAAAAGTCTGTTGAATATTTTGGAACTCTTATTAAAATCTAACATTTAAAAAAATTCAAGCTGCACTCGCTCTTCCAGTGCGAACGAATTTGTTCTTGTAAATTTCGACTTAAAACTATTAGCACATTTACCACTCCTGCGGTAGCAATGAATTCCCGCATTTTTTAGGGGTTCCTTACCCAATGGCTAAAAAGGATTCGCCCAGTCCGCCTATCTGCCCGACTTTCTGTCTATCCGTCCGTCCGTATGTCACAGCCATTTTACTCCGAGCCTGCTGACACCACCTTCCGACTGATCGTGCCAACCAGTGAACTCCGTTCGGCTTCTAACATCGCTAACATGTTTGGGTATAGGGCATATGGAATGAAAGATTAAAATAACCAATAAATCATTGTTTTTAATCTCTTCGCTTAACAAATTAACAACAGTGCGTTTTAAACAGTAGGACAACTTGAAAAAAAAATTTACAACTATCGGCCCGTCCCGGCTTCGCACACATTTTTTTTTAATATAGCCTATGTTACTCAGGAATAATGTAGCATTCTAATGGTGAAAGAATTTTTGAAATCGGTCCAGTAGTTTTTGAGTTTATTCGTTACAAACACACAAATCTGTCCTCTTTATAATATTAGTGTAGTATGTGTGTATTTATACATAAATGATAGCGAATACTGTGTTTTTGATTATGTTTGCCTGGCCTTGAGGTTTGATAAAACCGCGGACGCGTATCCGGACACCGGACTTTACGTACCTGTCAGTAGGGGGCACAGGATGAATCAGTTCCGTGCTAACAACCATAATAAGTACAGACGCAAGCACATCAAGCTACCCGAAACCGTCAATTTTTCCCAATCAACCTTGATCCTAATGCTTAAACGATAAAAAAGAATTTTGACAGATTGTAGTAGCTTGATGTGCTGGCGTCTGTACCAATACAAAACAAACAAAAATTGTTAACTTACTAAACTCGGCAATGTTGTTATTTTTAATTTGGCAAATATGGAAGTTTTTTTTTTTAAATACCCGGCCAGTCCACAGTATCGCTATAATCGTAGAACAGTGACGGATCTTGTAGTGGTTTGATCTAATCTTTACCTGACAAAACTATAACAATAACTATGTATTTAGTGATTTCATTTTAATTTTGTGTGTGACTTAACTATCGCATTAGGATATAGACCTGTAATAATAGTTCAAGGCATTTAAATAAATAAAATAACTGTTACAGTTTTAGACAGGTAAAGATTTTACAGTATAACATCTTACAGTTTAACACTACACCAGCAAAATTTTGACAAAATAAACTCAAACATTTGTTTCAAATTATCCTACTGCTCCTTAATACACTAGTCTCACAATAAAAACTGTTTACAACATGCAACCAATAACGTTGTTTAATTTAAAATCAGTACATTTATTATGTAATACTTTAGACTAAAGCCGCGTTGCCACAATACGAGTTGCGTCCGAGTAGGTATCCGAGTCCACTCGGTCCGAGCATACTCTGATCGTGTCAACGCGGCTTCACTGTTTGTGGTCACAATAGTGGACAAAACTAATACAATACGTATAATACACTTTTAGGTTGCATTTCTTGCTCTTTTCGTGATGTAGTGCTGATATAAAAGACTTTATGTGCTATACAACTAAAAAACCCAACCCAGTCTTACCAAGGTGCACGTACGTACGTATTACCTAGCACTAACTGGGTTGTGGAGGTCCGACAGGCAGTCGCTCCATGTAAAATACTGGTATTCAGCTGCATCCGGTTAGACTGGAAGCCGACCCCAACATAGTTGGGAAAAGGCTAGGCAGATGATGACAAATAAAAAACCGACTACTGAAAAATCAAGGTCTAATTAAATTCAGGGTCTACAAGGTAAAATTGACTCCTCCTATTGTTGAAGTCGGTTCCAATGTAGCCTATATTACGCGGGCCATAATACCAAATCGATTGACACCTTGTTCATCAAAATCGGATGAGTAGTTTTGGCGCTACGGAGGAACATACGTAAATACAAACATATATATGTACATGGACTGCTAAAATCATAACCCTTCCTTTTAGCTTCGCCGTAGTCGGGTAAAAAACGTTTATTCTGACGAATTATTCTATGATAAGTCAATATGCAAACTTATTTTTGCGTTTTCGGTTGTTGCTAGGATGCACGCATGCTGCGTTTTTACGCAATCGAGACAAAACCGTTTTCGCGTCGGTGTCCCACCCTGTATACGTGTTTACTCTTATCGACACTCCAGCACGAATAAAAATAACTGTAAAATACTCCAATGGATTGTGAGTTTATCTCTTTCTCTCTCTATCTTCTCTTTAACTCATATTTGTCGCATATAGCCGTCACTGTCAACACACACTGAAATAAACCACAGTTCAACAGATATATCTGACTTATAACATGTTAAATATGTAGATCAAAATGAAGATCACTGCGATTTTACACTCTGTGTTCATTTTACGATGAATTGCGTGATATATAATATACAAAAACAGTCTTCAAACACTGTTTTAAGCTGTCACGGTTTACAACTAAACTTATACTGTCACTTACGGGATATCTTCCGTGATAGTTCATAAAATGAGCTCCCGATATTGTATTGATATTTTAGTGATACTTGTGTGTTTTGCTGTGACTTAGTGTCGAGTTCCAGTAGTGCGCAGCAAAAGACAAAGAAAGAGGGAAGACAGATTTTTCTGCTCCTAACAATTTATTTTCCATCCATACGCATACTCCAGTCAACCCGCGATCATGGCGCTAGCAACAGCGTCGAAATATCGGGAGCTCAAAATTATGAACAATCACGGAAGATATCCCGTAAGTGACAGTATAAGTTTTTAAACTGCCTTATTTAGGTGGAAGCGTACCAGGGTACCCGCGAAATTCATTTTTTCGTTTTTTGCAATTTTCGGGTCAGTGTTGCGACCGTAATAATGCGTATTACGGTCGCAAATCATATTTGACACTGACACTGATATTGATAGAATCCCTTACTTTACTTGTGGTATTAAATGAATTTAAAGGTATTGTATTGATGATGTTAATGATTATAACTCTCCAGTCATATATTTTTTTTAATTTTGCTTCATATAAAATGTTATATATAAGCCGGAGAGGTGATCCGTAACTCAAGACCTTCCTTCTTCAGACACCTTTCTCTAAGATTGTGCATATACCACCGCCTGTCATTTCTGATGTCGAGATAAATAAAGATTTATGATTATTATATTTGTTACGGCCGCGAATCATATTTTAATCAACACCAGACACTGACCTGCTACTTAATTGCAAAAAAACCTAAGAAAAATTGAATTTCGCGGTTTTTTTAGATGCAATTCCGAAGGCATTACTTAGCTGTATTAGTAGTAAGTTTTGAAAATAATGATTGAGCGAATTTACTGAATTGAATTCATCATATTGGAATTGGATGCTTAAGTCCAAAAAGAAAGTCTTATAAGTCGCATATCATAAAATGAACAAAGCATAATTAATAATACAAAAATGTAGTACAGACTAGCACATCAAGCTACTCCCATCTGTCAATTTTTTTATATAGATTTCAACTTTATCGCTAAAGCATTAGGTTCAAAGGTTGATTGGGACAATTTGACAGTTTCGGGTAGCTTGATGTGCTAGCGTCTGAACCTTACCTAGACTACACGTTAAAACCATTAGTACAATAATAAAGCATTGTTTCGAGCCGTTACATATAAATTATTAGCTCGTTTTAAACTTAATACATATTTTTAACTAACAAATATTATTTTTGTTTGATTGACTGGCTAGAAAAGTACAATATTTTAATACACGTGCATACGAAGATATTGTGACATCTACCACCCGCACTGTCTTTGCGAGGCCGATTTCAAATTCAAATTGTTTATTGTTATCATACCAATCGATCGTCGTCGATCGAGGCCATCGATCGATGGTCGGACTGGTCATCTCTTAGCTGCCACGGTTTATTTTAATTACTTTATTTTTAAATTGTTGGTTTAATCTTTTACTCTGGACGTCTTTGTACATCGTTCTCACATATATGTATAATCTCAACATGAATGATGTAGGTAACCAAGATTTTGTAACAATATTTTGATTTAAAAGAGTGTCCATGGAGTTTCTTGCCCATTCTTCTCCATAGAGATCCACGCTTTTGGAATGTGCAACTACAGTACTTTCGCAAGTTATTATTCCTTGTGACTGTGACTGTAGCTTAGCTTTTTGTTTTTGACTTTCAAAAGTGCCTGTAATGGTCTAATTGAAATAAATGCTTTGACTTTGACTTTGATGGTAGAATTTATAAGTCGATGTCGATCGACAGTTTCTACTACACCAATTGATCGATCGTCATCATTTCTACCATCGCGGCATCGATCGATTGGTGTGATAACACCTTAAGTGTACAGTATTTTGAAGATGTATATGTAAGAAACCGTGCTAGTTAGACAGTTGAAATTTTCACAGATGATGTATTTTTGTTGCCGCTCTACCAACAAATAATAAAAAAAGGCTCCCATAAACAGACATGATTTTTTTGTCGTTTTTACGTATTACGTAACGGTACGGAATCCTTCGTGCGCGACTCCGACTCGCACTTGGCCGGGTTTTTTTTAATAACCGATGAGAAATGTCTACGTATTTCTAGGCTCAGAATGATGTACTGAATACGTGGTAACCGTATTCGCGTCGGTGTCCCTTCCACCCCGTATACTCGTAAGTAGGTACCTACCTATTGGTCAAACTACGGAAACATCAAAGGGGAGGCTTTCTTTAAAAAAATGCTGATGAAAAACTTCTATGGGTGGGTTAGGTATGATGTATTGAACATGTTGTAATTGTTTGTAGGTCGATGTCCCTTCCACCCAGTATTACATGATGGCCTCTTCTCAATAAGAGAGAGTGGGATGTAACCCACCACACGGACCGTGCAGGTAGGATGTCGCATGCTTCAGATCTTCACGTTTGATAACGATGTTTTCCTTCACAGTTTTGGTGCCATAGAAGCTTTCGAGCTTACTAATTATCTCAGATATTAAATTTTTCTAGCCAATCAACACAAAAACTACATAGAATTAAATAATTTCACTAAAATAACACGTTTACTTCAACCTTAGACTCCCCTTGTACGTTACAACTACGTGACGTTTAAACTTTAGTTTATTATTTATTTATTACAGAACATTATGACTATGTATCACTTCAATCCGGACGTGTGTACGTACCGATCTGCTGTTTCTTTGTATTGATACAAATTAATGTTTTATAGCATTTGTCTTAAGGTCCAATTTACATAACTATGATTTTTACAAAACGATTTCCTCTACTCATCATTTGAAGCTACAATTAAAATAGTGGCATATAACTATTGTTTAAAGTTCAATTTACATAACATAGTTTTGCCTGCAATTAATTGAATGCGAGGACAGCTGAGTAAAGTCAATGTCATACTTTGAAATAATTTTGATTAAATTGTAAACACATTTGTATCAATACAAAGGTATGAGCTTCGGCTCTTATCTTGGCTTTTCCTGTTCACATCAATACACATAATATTTAATTGCTAAAAACAAAACATTACCCTCCTTTTGGGTCCTGCCGCAGTTGGGTAAAAATCAAGCTACCGGTAATCAAGACTCCAGAGAATGGAGCCTCTTTAAAAGACATTTTTATTTAGAAAAGTACTGTTATCTTATGTATAGTATTGTTGATCCGATACCCAACCCGTATAAACAATTTTATGGGTAACCAGGGTATCAAATATTATGTATTACTGTGCCCTCAATATTAGGCCCTAAACCTCATTAAAAAAAAACTATTACGTTTCAGTCGCTTTCGCCTTGGCAATTATTAAATAATTCTTGCCAGACACAAAAATAGGAGTCAAGTTTTTCGTGTCACATACTAGGTGGAGCCACTGACGCTAAAACGATTACCACGTATTCAGTACATCATTCTGAACCCCCGCAAATAGAAATTTTTCATCGGTAAATAAAAAAAAATGCTGTTATACATTTTGACAGTGTAACAGCTGTTAAAATTTCTAAGTTGCGGAGTTCAGAATGGTGTACTGAATACGTGGTAACCGTTTATAGCAACGTACCAGAAAAGTGTGGCCAAATTTAAGAATAAAACCTTAAAACACCTGTGTAATACAACATGCTGTATGTAAACTACTTTCCAGAGAGACTTGGATTTTAAAACTAGACTTTCCAAAGCCTTGAAGAAAGGCGAGACCGTATTAAAGTGACTCACAAGAATTAAAACAAAAAAAACTTTTTGATAAAAGCTTATGTACTAGTGTTCGTAAATAAGAAGCTACATAAATAATAAAGTTATATTATGTGTTGGTACACGGATGGACAGATATATTGAATGATTAAGAAAGTGGCTTAAAAGGTGTTGATTATATTCTGCCTAATGGGAGCTATCGCGCATGAATTCGCCGCTAGAGGCGCTCGTGTAGTGTAAGGTCTTCAGAAAAAGTCAGATGTGTTCGCGCTTTTTCATCATGTATTTTTAATTGAATTCACGATTGTGGTCAAGATTGAGCCATTCTTGATTAATAATGTTGTTATAAGTAATAAACTGTAACTTTAAAGTATAAATAGAAAGAATGACAGGACCTTACTCGCCAGTGGCGCCATCTGTTGAACTCAAAAACGATAGTCCTCATGCAGGAAGACATATAAATCAATAGAACAAGTCTCCGTAATAATTTAAACTTTGTTATTGCAAAAAAAAAACAGAATAGTCTGTTTTTTAGTCTACTCAGTCTCATCGATGGGCAGAGACAATTGACGCATCTTTTTTTCATAATAATAAAATATAACCTCCTTTTCGATACTCGGCTCGGATAAATGTCCGTCCGTTACCAACATACTGGCTACAAAACATATTACAACGAGAGCTAGTTACTGTAACTGTAATATTACTGACCTCCCACTTTACTGACGTGTGAGTCTATCTAGCAGGCCCCAACGAGATTTATCAACAGATGATAGCTTTTCATAAAGACAGTATTTTGTACCTAAAGAAAATAAATAAGATATATTTTGTACCTCGACAGTTTTTGATTTAATGACGTTTCCATGAAGTGTCTAGCTAGCGGGCCCCTTATGATTATTTTTTGTGTTATTATACTTTCAGATCGCTTAATAGTGCTCGAAGTTAGCAACTATTATGTACCTTACAAATCCAAAATTTCGACTTTCTGTGAGCTATACTTTAGAACATATTCGTTATTTAGACAAACGTCCAGCCAGCGGGCCCCTTTTTAAATATTAGCTGGCTCACAGAAAGTCGAAATTTTGGATTTGTAAGGTACATAATAGTTGGTAACTTCGAGCACTATTAAGCGATCTGAAAGTATTATAACAAAAAAAAAATCATAAGGGGCCCGCTAGCTAGACACTTCATGGAAACGTCATTAAATCAAAAACTGTCGAGGTACAAAATATATCTTATTTATTTTCTTTAGGTACAAAATACTGTCTTTATGAAAAGCTATCATCTGTTGATAAATCTCGTTGGGGCCTGCTAGATAGACTCACACTTTACTGACCTGTAATCACTAATGTTCAGTCCTATTTCTTATTTATCTTGTGGCGCAGAGATCTTTTGGATATACATGGCTTTCAGCTGCCCCGTTGTTTTAGAACAATGAGACTTATGTTTAGGTATATTCGTATTAGTGAATAATACAAAGGATAATTCAGTTTTTAAACTGTCATGGTCACTAACATTATAATGAACACTAGAAACGGGATATTTACCATGTCCACTGTTTGTTTTGAGTTCCCGATATTTCGGCGCTGTTGCAAGCACTATGATCACGGATAAACTGAAGTTGCCGAAAAAAGTTCGCGATCGGACACAGTGAGTTTCGTGTGTCGGGAACAGAATCGAGTTGCGAGTGACAGTGGTAGCGGTACTGAGTGCAAAAAAACGAACAAGAAAGAGGGTAGACCGATTTGTCTGCTCATAAACACCTACCCGCAATAACTTCAGTTTATCTGTGATCATGGTGCTTGCAACAGCGCCGAAATATCGGGAACTCAAAACAAACAGTGGACATGGTAAATATCCCGTTTCTAGTGTTATTTATAAGGATAATTCAATACAAATATCATCCTTAATTTACATGAAAGGGCTTACATAAGTTAGCGAAGAAAATTCTCTAAGTGTTGTTTGTGAATCTCGTCCTTAATATTTTAGCTCAATAATATTTTGTTGTAAACATAATGGGTGTAAAAATACCCTTAACGAAGCCGAAAGGTACTTGTTCTCCCCATCATTGCGACCATTTTTTGTTCTAGACCATACCTGGGAACCTTCTAGTTACGGAGATATTGGGGGTCAAAGTCCTAACTTTTTCATAGGTTTTTTTCAGTATTTAATGTTATGGGTTTACTCTTAATAAATAATATAATATATCTTGGGACAACCAACACACCACCATCTGATCCCAAGCTAGACAGAGCCTGTACTATGGCAACCAGACAACTGATAAACATACTTATATATTTCTAAATACATACATATTATAGATAAATTACACACCCAGATACGGAACAAATAATCGTTCTCATCGCACAAAGATTTGTACTGTGTGGGAATCGAACCCACGACCTCCGTTCTAGCAGTCAGGGTCACTAAGCACAAGACCAACAGGCCAATCAAATACCTCCACGACCCCCGTACTAGTAGGTACATCAAAGCATCTATTAGCACAATGTTTTGAGTGTGTTACATTGAGTCCTACCGTAAAACGTGATTTTTCACCTCCAAAATAAAAATTGAAAATATTTTCGTCATAGAATTAGGTACTTGGTTTGATGTACAGAATGCTTTGTTGCCGGCTTCGTGCAGTGCCGGCGTTAGGGGGGGGGGCGCGATGGGGCGACGGCCCAGGGCGACAAATTCTGGGGGGCGCCAAGGTCTGGAGTTGGAGTCTCTGGCCTCCCCTGGTTCAAACCCTCAAAACTGTGCTCTACGCTCTGTGCATATGCATTTTTTTTAGATGGATTTTTTGAGGGTTTGTGGTCGAGGAGCGACTCTAACGATATCTTTAGAGTGACTCCTCGACCACACTGTGGAACTACAAAACTTTCTACGTCCGCGTCGTTAGCTCTGGGTAACGCTAAAGGAAAGATGAAATTCTTAATATAATTTTACTTGGGATCAGCAAAAAACTAACACTTGATATTGCTTCCCTCAAGTGGGCGCCACAATGTTTTCGCCCGGGGTGTCAGTGGCCCTTACGCCGGCACTGGCTTCGTGAAGGGTCCGTTTACACTTAGCATACCCATTTATGACAAATTAAGGATTGGCTAAACAGGAACGGACAGTTCGCTGACGTGGCTACGGACATGTCTGATCTGTCAGTTTCTGTGTCCAGAGCCACGTCCACAATTTTGTCACTATTGTACGACGCTTTGTTTAAAGCATAATTTATAGAGTTCGTTGAAACATCGATGACGCATATTAGCTTCATTTGATAGCCAAAACATGGTATCATTGTTCTAAAACAACTATTTCTGAAATAACGGTTTTGGGAAAACCGAGAAAACGGGTGTTTTAGTATTTACAATACCATTCTTATTATATTTCAATACCAGTATTGATTTTTACGACCAAAATTGAGGCCAGAATGTTGGCGACATATGAATATAACATAACATCACCAAAGGGTTAGGCAGAGGTGTACCTAATAATACTCCCAAATTTCGCCAGTTATGTTTTAAGTCCCATGTAATAGGGGTCGAGACTGTTGCCATCAACCGGCCACTAATCTAGACTCCGTGGCTGCTACTGAGAAATTCCTAATGGAAAAACCCAATAACACTTTGCCTGACCCGGAAATCGTATCCAGGACCTCATGCTCAGCAAGCACGCTTGCAACCACCAAACCAACGAGGCAGTCTTATATGAAAATAAAATGAGATATTTCCCCAAAACCGTTATTTCTAAATCATTCATCCTATTTATATAATAATAATAAATAACGTATATTATGTACTAAGTAGCTATACATAACTAAAAAATAGTATCCACATAAAGGTTTTGTGCTTATTTCAATAGTGGGACAACTGTGGCGCGACTTTTATAAAACAGTTGCTTATATTCACACACAATGATCAACAAAAGTTGCGCAATGTTGTTATAGCGAAGTGATTTTGGTGCAAACATGTGTCAAGCAACGCGGGCAGTTCTGCCAAGGAATATTTTCGAAGGTAGCGGGATAATATAAAGTATGTAAACAAGACCCTTAACGAAGCCGAAAGGTACTTGTTCTCTAAATACCTCCATGACCCGTTTAGCATAATCAGCCTTTAATGTTCCCACTGCTGGGACACACGGCCTCCTCTCTATGAGAGGGAATGGGCTATAATCCACCACGCGGGCCCAGTGCGGGTTGGTAGATGTCACATGTCTTCGAATTTTTGGTTCTAGGACATGTCGGTTTCCTCAAGATGTTTTCCTTCACCATTTTTGAGAGCAGTGGTGATGAAATAAATTACACAAAGTAATGTGCCTGCCAGGGTTCGAACCCACGACTTACTGTTCGTTAGTCGAGGCCGCCACCACTGGGCCACCGCTGCTCTCACCGTTTGCCTGACCCGTTTACTATTCAATGAATCCAAGAGCACAATGTTTTGAGTGCGTTACATTGAGTTTTACCATAAAACATGATATTTCACCCCAATCGTTTCCCAGCAATAATTTTTGCGTAGAGTTACTTAGGTTGATATACAGAATGCTTGGTTGACGGCTTCATCGGGTCCGTTTACACTCTGTATAGTTTAATAAATTGCTCTGTTTTACTTAATATGGTGTGCGTCAGAGGCATTGCTTGATGTTGCTTTAACATCATAAAAGACAAATCGCAAAAAGTGACTCAACTCAAAATTGCCAATTTTTGGGAACAGGCGAAAATGTGTCCGTCGTATTAAGCATTTTCTGTTCATTTTACAATAACACTAAAACATGGTAACAAAAGTTATGAATTTCTGTTGAAATATATTGTTTGACTTAATAGCTTTAGATACATTATATAGTTTTTGCAAAAAAATATGATTTTCCCATATAAAATAACGCTTAAAAAAAACTTCTAATACTAAAGTGACCTATCACTTTAGTAGAAGTTTTTTTTGGCCAGTTTTCTAATATAAGTATGATAGAGTATACTTTTTTAAGTCATTCTGTATACTTAACTCATTTAACCAAAATTTTGAGATCACTCACTTTCGTTCTCAGCGTGCGAAATATTGCCCTGGATTATACAATTTAAGTTGCCGTTGAAATTACAATTTTTAATCACTAATTGTTTCTAGTAACACTAACATTTTTGATAATAAAAGCACATTTCCAAACACATATTGCAACGTTGCCAGCTATGATTTTAAACATCTATCTGCACTATATCGCGCAACTGTGGCGCAACAGTTACCCACAAAAAATGGACAAAAATTCTATACATTCTAATTTTAATTAATTAATTCCTTACCATCTTAAGTAGTCTAATGTATATAAAACGTTTTATATAATAAATAACGTAAATTATAATCGTATATAAGCATGTGGTTACATACAGTAAGGTTTGCGACACACGAAGAACACCGAGTCGTATTCATGTTGCATCATTGAGTGAGGATTCTGCGCATATTTCGTTTTAACGCCCGTTTGTTCTTTCTGTGGACAAAATAATTATATTTTCATTACAAAACTCATCACTCTGTTGAGCGCAGAGCCAAGAGGCTCATTGGTGACGATAAGCTGGTGGGTACCAAGCTTCATAGCCTGGCCCACCGGCGCAAGGTTGCATGTCTGACGGTCTTTTACAGGCTGTACTTCGGTGAGTGTGCCCAAGAGCTCCACGAGATCATTCCACCATCTCCCTTCTTCCATCGGGAGTCCAGACGTACTGCGGGTTATGACCCATTCCTTGTCGATGTTCCACACATTCGCACGAAGCGCTTTGCTACATCGTTTATTATGCGCACAGCCCTGCCTTCGTCAGTGTTCCCAAGTTCATATGACCCCAATCTATTTAAGTCGCGAGTTAATAGGCTTCTTTTGGGTTAGCTCGTTCCATCGTCGACCTCATCTCTGTCCTCAGGACTAGATTGAGGTCAAGAGTAGGCCCATTTAGTATAAAAAGAAAAAGAAAAAAAAAAAACATCAGGTCTGTATTCCCCGAAGGGTAAAGCAGAGGTGTACCGATTAGTAGTACTCCCACATTGCGCCAGTTATGTTAAAGTCCCATGTAATAGGGGACGAGCCTATTGTCATCAACCGGGCACAAGTCCAGGCTCCGCGGCTGCTACTGTAAAATTCCAGATGCAAAAACCCAATAACACTGCCCGACATGGGAATCGAACCCACAACCTCTTGCTCAGCAATCGCACTGGGGACCACTAGACCAACAAGGCAGTCAGTTCATTAGAAAATTCATCACATAACATCACGCGTGTAATAATAACATCACGCGTGTATAACTACAGGGCAACTACAGTACTTTCACAGTTTTTATGCCTTGTGGCTGGGACTGTAGCTACATTTCATTGTTGTTTTTGTTTCGACAATTCAAAAGTGCCTGTAACTGGCCTACTTGAAATAGATGCTTTGATTTGATTTGAAATCCCTAAAGGTTTAGGCAGAGGTTGTATCTAATAGTAAAACACACAAGAGTTGAAATACTCTAACAAATGACGCATGAAATCAGCTATTCACTTCCTGCCTAGTAACAGAATTCATCGAACTCGTCGTCGCGCTTGCCGTTCGCTACGTGCGTTTAGCCACGGTAACGATAGATTGTGTACAATCAAATTTATTGGATTCCCATAACGTTCCCGAAATCATTTCTTGTACCGTTCATCTTAGTATGATATACTGAATTCACGCCATCAGTCTACGGAAGGCTCCTCTCTCGAAGTCATTCAAAGGAAAAAGTGCTACAATAATGAATGTCACGGTTTCCTTAGTATTAAAAAATAAACTCAATACTTTATTGCATTCCATAATGTAAAATTAAACAGTTGGTATGTTAAAACATTGAATCAATTATGGACCCTGTCGGGCACAGCAAAGTTAATTAATAGGAGAGAGGATGAAGGCGCTTTTTGTTTAGAAAATTAAATAAACATTAAATTAGAATAGTAAACTTTAGTGGCATTTATATTTTACATCATAACTATATTTACATGAGTAATTATAATTTTACTTATTTGGATGAGTATTATATGTGTAATATTTGGTTTTAATCTATTGCACGATTTTATTACTAAAAAACTTACCAATATATCGAATCCTATATCTCTAATAATCTCCAGTAGTATGTCGTAAGGCGGTTCGATACTGTTCTCCGTTGGCATGTCACTGCAAAACAAAACATAATTATGTTTATTCCTACATTCTTTTTGCAAATAATTTAACAAATGAACTTCACTGTCGCAAAGTCCGCTTGCCAGTCGTTTTGCATACAACATGAAAATATTCATTCAGCATACTTGGTAATAATTATTTCAACATTAATTTAGAAAAGCATTTTTAATGCGAGCTCAGCTTTTTTCCCTCCCTTTGTGCCCAACCAAGCTGACCCGAACATCGTCTATCTTCGGAAACACGAAGATTACCGAAGAGCATACTTACTTTATATTTAGCTATTACCTATAGTGGTACAACAGGTGGCCCAGATTGATCAAGTAGCTTCAGGCTGTAGTATCATGTATATTCTCTCAATGACCTCCATGTACACAGCTGCAGGTCACTCAGGGAATGTTTGCGCTTCGGCAATCACCGTCTATGTTCGGAAACACGAAGATTACCGAAGGGCAGTCTTTTTCTGCTTTTACTGTACATTTAGATCTTACCTATAGTGGTACAGCAGGGGGGCCAGGTTGATCCAGTAGCCTCCGGGCTGTGGTATCATGTATATTCTCTGAATGACCTCACTGTACACAGCTGCAGGGCCTGCAGGTCACTCAGGGAATGTTTGCGCTTCGGCAATCATCGTCTATGTTCGGAAACACGAAGATTACCGAAGAGCATGATTACTGTATATTTAGCTCTTACCTATAGTGGTACAGTAGAGGGCTAAGGTTGATCCAGTAGCCTCCGGGCTGTGGTATCATGTATATTCTCTCAATGACCTCGATGTACACAGCTGCAGGTCACCCAGAGAATGTTTGTGCTTCGGTAATCATCGTGTATCTTCGGAAACACGAAGATTACCGAAGGGCATACTTTTTCTGGTGTTACTGTAGGGCATACTTTCTGTATAATATATTTAGCTCTTACCTATAGTGGTACAGCAGAGGGCCCAGGTTGATCCAATAGCCTCCGGGCTGTAGTATCATGTATATTCTCTCGATGAACTCGATGACGTTGGGCGCGCAGTCGATAAAGAAGCAGGTTGCTACGCAGGACCATTCGTCTGCTTCTGTGTATACCTGTAATTTGATGAAATAGATTAGTTTAAAACGTCGATTGCCGCATCACGCGAACAGTAACAAAATAACATTTTTGATAATAATAGCACATTTCCAAACACATATTGCAACGTTGCCAGCTGCGATTTTAAACATCTATCTGCACTATATCGCGCAACTGTGGCGCAACAGTTACCCACAAAAAATGGACAAAAATTCTATACATTCTAATTTTAATTAATTAATTCCTTACCATCTTAAGTAGTCTCATGTGTAATAGTATAAAACGGCCTGTCAGGGGCCACCTATTAATGACGTCACAAGAATTTCATGATTTTTTTACCCCCCCCCCCCCCATACTTGTCACAGCTGGTCACATTTGAAAGAGTTCCCGCTCCCTAGTGTGACATCACTATTTAACAAAATTTACATGTTCATACAGATGGAAGTTGGAAATATTTTTAAGCTTAATTATGTTAGATTTTGAAATGTGATGTGACAAAATTTAGGAGCCCTCCCACCCCTTGTCACACTTTGTCGAACCCTCCCCCCCCCTTAACGTGTGACGTAACTTATGGATGGCCCCTTATGCGGTGGCCGTTCACGCGTGCCTTACAATTATTAGTCCAGTCATTATAGTAAGTTCACCTCGGAATTCGAGATACCCAGCTGTAAGTCTGTAAATACTTGTATATTGACACCCTAAAAGTTGTCTCAAAACCTACATATGGTAGGGTGTAAGCAACTATTAAATTTCAAGGTCAAAGGTCACAAAAATCGTTCTTTTGCGCTTTTTTTTGGAAATATCTCATTTTCTATGGGTTTTTTGCTATTGATATGTATGATCAATATTGTAGAATACAAAATTCTCTACAAATTTTGCATACAAAATTTTTTTATACGATGAACCGTTTTCAAGATAAAGGGCGGAGAGCGCGCGGTCACAGCATCACTTCAGGTCAACCGGTGCCTCCGGTCGAAAACGCGCCATATATAGTTGATGAACTATCGATAAATCAATGATTATAAATATTTTTCAATTTTTATTAACTATTATATTATATTTTATCACTTTTTTCCTAACCTATCCACTTTTTATTCAGTATTAATTTATTTAACAACACTTACCTGCCCATGTAATTGCAGAATTGTTAATGAAAATATAGGAATTATATTTAAATTTTAACCTAATTAATAGTAATAACTTCTTTCATGATGAAAAAAAAAACAAATAAATTATGAATTAATCTTTTTATTAAAAAATATCATTCAATACATTTATTTTTATTGAAAGTAAGAAAATGAAATAAAGGGTACAAAAACTACAATTAATAATTTTAATCATCTTCTTCCTCTTCATCGTCGTCTTCTGGCTGCTGGTAAATTTCAAACTGGTCTTCATTATCGTCTTCCACGAAATTTGTCTCAAGTTCTTCCATGATTTCGGGGTCAAAGGTTCCATCTTCGTTAATGTCGCTCTGATATGGTAGAGCATTGAGACAAGCTTGCCCATTACATTGGCCACAAGCTAAAGAGCATTGCAAGCCCGCTTTCCTGCATCCGCATCGCGAACCACAACCACTCTTGCAGTTGCAGAAAATTGTATTTAGCAAATCTTCTGGAGCAGGTGGTAAAATTGTCATGATAGGCTCCAGAAAATCGTTTCGCATTGCCCAACCCCAAACTTGGGGTTCCAAATCATGTCCTAACCAAGTTTGAACTTGATAGTATACACGGTTGAAATGTTGATGAGCAGCTGCACTTGTTGGTGGAATATTTGAAAGCTGCACAGGTTTATTAAGTTTTGTAGACTTGACGTAATGCATATAACGAAGATGATTGAGACTTTTCACAGATTTCGGAGCATTATAGACTGCCAATAAGGTTTGAATTCCACTCTCTAATAATCTCTGGGCTGAAAAATTTTCTTCCTCAAATGCTGCAGCTAGTTCATCCAAATTTGTCAGTTTCTCAAAAACTTTTAAAAATGATTTTGTCCCTTTTTAAAAAGCGCAGAAGTTGTGTCACAGCCACTTAATGCGTGCAGAAATAAAATATGTGTTTTGGAACGAGGATAATTATCAAAACTTTTAGTCGAGTATATCTCCGTTTTTACATTTCCTTTCCCAACTTTTTTAAAGAAAATTTCTTGTTCGTAAGACAGTGTTATAATTATATTATAATCATTGATTTATCGATAGTTCATCAACTATATATGGCGCGTTTTCGACCGGAGGCACCGGTTGACCTGAAGTGATGCTGTGACCGCGCGCTGTCCGCCCTTTATCTCGAAAACGGTTCATCGTATAAAAAAATTTTGTATGCAAAATTTGTAGAGAATTTTGTATTCTACAATATTGATCATACATATCAATAGCAAAAAACCCATAGGAAAAGAGATATTTCCAAAAAAAGCGCAAAAGAACGATTTTTGTGACCTTTGACCTTGAAATTTAATAGTTGCTTACACCCTACCATATGTAGGTTTTGAGACAACTTTTAGGGTGTCAATATACAAGTATTTACAGACTTACAGCTGGGTATCTCGAATTCCGAGATTCTTACCTAATTTAAGCTTAAATGACTGGACTATATGTACGAGCCATAAACTAGCAATATTTTTCATCGGTTATTGACACTGAACCGATCACGGTTCAATGGTTTAGGTGTGAAAGGTAACAAACAAACTTATTTTTGCATTTATAATATTAAAAGTAAGGATTAAGCTCTTACTTTGAGAAAGTCGCCGGCTGTCATGGAGAAATTGTGATTGGGTCTGTTGCCGGACGGACACACGTCCGGGAACTTGGCGGATATCAGCTGATGTTCACACGTTATATTGTTCACGTACTGATGTACCCACGGGTGGACTGTGTATTTGTTTATCTGGAATTGTAAAATATGAAAATTAGGAAAAATAGGTCTATCTCGTGGTCTAGTGGTCGCAAGTGCGACTACCGAGCATGAGGTCCTGGGTTCGATTCCCGGGTCGAGCAAAGTGTTATCGGGTTTTTCCATCAGGAATTTCTCAGTAGCAGCCACGGTGGCTGGATTTGTGCCCGTTTGATGGCAATGGGCTCGCTCGTCCCCTATTACATGGGACTCAAAAATAACTGGTGAAATGTGGGTGTACTATATAAGGTACACCTCTGCCTAACCCTACGCGGATTACAGGCGTGATGTTATGTATGTAGGAAAAAATACTTGAAAAGAAAAGGTTTTAAATTTCATTCAATGTGCAAAAGTAGCACAAATCTTGCGCAAAAGCAGCACAACTCTCAACACACTCACTTCAAGTTTTACATTAAAATTTGTAATAGTCATTATCAAATCAACGTAATTTACATTACACTTTAAAAGTTGATATTTCTTTCATTAGAAACAATGTCGATTATGAAGGATTTAAATTTTTTTACACCTTTTTGACGGCATTTTCTTCACAAAAATCAAATCTCTACACTTTTCCAACAAAGACTACGACACGCGACAAGGCTACGTAAGGCTAGCAAGACAAGTCCTTGCCTTGGCTTCTTGAAGTATATGGATGTCTATTGTCCAGCAGTGGTATCCGAGCAGCGGTAGGCTGTGTTGATTGACTCATTTGCCTAACTAGGACCCACCTCAGTACATCTGTTGAGTATAAAGTTGCTCGCGAACAGCATGAACAGCGAGAACTCGTTGCCCTGGCACGTGTAGCCGCGCGCCGCCACCTCCCAGGCCAGGCGGCCTAGGCCTGCGCCCGGGACTAGTATGCGGATTTGGGAGCGATCGCTGGAAAACACGAAAAAATAATGATAATAGAAGAAGACATTTTTGAAGTGAAAACTTCTTTAGCGGCGTTGAGCACTTTTTCTGTAATGGGTATAAAATCTTAAACTCGCGTCAGGACACGTGACCTGATCGAAAAAGCGTAAGACGGAGGGAGTTCTGAAGTGTTAAATTTTTAATGTAATATAAATTGTCATGTTTGTGTCCGATAGCGCAATAAATGAATATTGTATTTTACCACATAAATGATAGTACTTTTATATTGATAATTAAAGCAATTCGTGCAAAATTATTCCCTAACCATTTCAAAATATCAAAAATGCACAACGTTAATATTCAAGTTTTCACTTCTGCCGGCACTCCCGGAGTGCAACCCGTTGTTTTTTTTTTTTAAGTTAGGATAATTGATTGGCTTCTACAGAGTACAGACACGTTGGTGTCAGAATTATTTTACACTAGCTTTTGCCTGCGGCTTCGCTCGCGTTAATTTAGAATTTGACAATTAATTCGGGTTGTACTCTGCTTGTAAAATAATATAATTCAATCATGATTCGAGACACGTGGCGCCATCTATTATCATAAGAACGTTATTGTTGTTTTCCTCAGGAACAGTACATTTTTTCGTGATGACAGGTACGTCCGTTTCGTCTATGTCCGTTTCTGTACCCCTGACAACGTATATGCAAAATTTCAGGATGATCGGTTCAGTGGTTTAGGCGTGAAAAGGTAACAAAAAAAACAAACTTTCGCATTTATAATATTCTAGTTAGGATTATGAACTTAAAAGGATTACGATTCTTTGCCGGTGAATTTATAATTTAAGCCATATAGGGATGTATCTTTGTTATATGTTTTATTTGAACGCTAAAACACAAAACCGCGGCGCGGTGCGGTCCGGGCCAGCGTTTGGGCGCATTATGTCCAACTGTCCAATTCTCAATAGGTCCAGTTCGCAATTGGTCCAGTTCGCAATTAGTCCAATTCACAATTGGTCCAGTTCGCAATTAGGGGGCGTCCATGATTACCTATGAGAGACGTTTTTTGACACGACCCCCCGCGTGAGATTGGGTGAGATTCAGCCCCAACATTATACTGCAGTGTGTTGCGAGCAGACTGGACTGCTTGTGAGTGAATCGTTGCTGCAAGCTCTCTACATCGGTGTTGAGCTTGTAGCAGGGATTCTCATATCTATAAGGCAGTGTTGGGTTAAGTGTGTCGGTTAAGTTTACTAACATAGTTGTTAAGAAGTATTGTTACTAACATATTGAGTCCTGGTACTTGTTAATTAAATCATCATCTGCCTAGCACTTTCCCAACTATGTTGGGGTCGGCTCCCAGTCTAACCGGATGCAGCTGAATACCAGTAACGACTGTCAAAGATCTACAAATGACAGCCGGGACTAACGGCTTAACGTGCTTTCCGAGGCACGGAGGAAACTCGGTTTGTAATGGGTGGTCACCCATCCACGGACGAACCTAGGCAAGCGCGGCGTAACCTTAAGATCGACCCGAGCGGCTGTTATTATTTAGCCACGAGTTCCTCTTGTTACTCCTACTAATATTAATGAATGCGAAAGTTTGTGAGTATGGATGGATGGATTTTTGTTACTCTTTCACGCAAAAACTACTGACCGGATTTCGATGAAATTTGGCACACAGATAGTTTATAATCTGGATTAAGTAACACATAGGATACTTTTTATCCCGGTAGTGCGATCCCGTGGGACAATTACCGAACTTACGCGGGTGAAGCCGCGGGCATGAGCTAGTTAAAAATAAATAAATAAATAAAAGCTAGTTTATTTCATTACACATTACCTGTATTCATCTAACGAGAACCGCTCCTCCATCTCGTCCAGTATAGGCTTGTAACACTGCTCTCTCTCTGCTGCACCCATGACGCTCCAATCGCGAACTATGTTTTTTAAAACTGATTGTACCTGTAACAGATTTTCGTCAATTACCGTTGCCGTAGTCGCCGTAATGTAAACCGTCTTTTATTTAAACAATATTTCCAGATTTTATAGATATTAACAGTTTTTTCAGAACTATGAAAGCAGCGGCAGTATCGAGAAATCTGAGTGGCCTCCACGACGACGAAAATCCTAATGGGGAACAGGGACTTGTAAGGGGCTATCTCCACGAGCGAGAGAATCGCGACGGATCCGCGCTTCGACGATAGAAGCGCGGATCCGTCGCGATTCTCTCTGCCCGCCGCGCGCTCGCTGCGAGAGCGCCACGTTCTGCGGCGAGCGCGCGGCGATACGACGACGTTTCGCGCGCACTTTGCCACTAGACGCATCGCCGCGATAACGTCGTATAATCTATACTAATATTATAAAGCTGAAGAGTTTGTTTGTTTGTTTGTTTGAACGCGCTAATCTCAGGAACTGCTGTCCCGATTTGAACAATTCTTTCAGTGTTAGATAGCCCATTTATCGAGGAAGGCTATAGGCTATATATCATCACGCTACGACCAATAGGAGCGGAGCACTAATGAAGAATGTTTCAAAATCGGGAGATATTTTTTCCTATTGAGAGCTTCCGCTGCGTGCGCTGCGTAAACGGTTAAAGTTTCGCAAAAATCATGTATTACAGAATTATTCCTCTTTAAAAGTTCTAAAAAAAAGTCCGCGACAGCATATGTCTATCTTTTAAGGTTAGCTCACTATAACCTTTTTTATGCTAACCAAATTTGTTCTAAAATAATGCATTATTTACGGAGGTGTTTTTATAAACATGATATTAATCCTTATCCAAATAAATACGTTACTCATCACAAGTATTTCATTTAAAACAAAATTGCCCTTTACATCTTTCGATTTAAGTGAATATCTTAGGAGCTGTCGCAGTTTTAAAATAAAATCACAGCAAAATAATGATCGGGTACTGCGCGCACAATGTGCAAAGCCGGGCAGTCATGTTAGCCGAAAGTAACTATTCCACGCGGACGAAGTCGCGGGCGGAAGCTAGTATATCATAATGACAGAAGCCAGCAGGTCAACCTACCCGAAACTAAGATTTTCCCAACCAAATTGAACTGATGCTTTAGAGAAGTTGAAAATCTATTAATAAAATTTTTGTAATAGCTTGATGTGCTGGCGTCTGTACTTTTGAAACAATAAAGTTATAATTAAATGGGAGAAGCCTTATATTACAAGAAAAGCATAATCGATTTCCAAAGTAAGTTTCTGATTATCGGAGAGAAATTGCGTCGCTGATGAGCCCTGTCGGCGAAGTGTCCTGTCGGCGAAGTGTCCTGTCAGCGAAGTGTCCTGTCAGCGAAGTGTCCTGTCGGCGAAGAGTCCCGTTGAAGTAAAGTCGTGTAGGTGTTCAGTCATTCGGCGTAGTGTCTGTCGGCGTTTAGTCGTACACTCCTTCAGATACTATTACACCCGTATGTAGTAGTAATTACTTATGCAAAAAAAAAACAATAGACAAGAATTTGAACGAAATAAGAACCGTGAAACAAAGCAAAGCTGATAATTCTAACTTTTGACAGTTCTAACATCAAGCAATTACTAAACCACAGAATAAAAATCGTATATTAAATGATTACTTTTACTCAATACACTTCGAACTAGTTTATAGATACGGGTGTTGGTGTTGCAAAAAGCAAGCATTCAATTATTTGTACCAAAGTAAATTAATATACAGGGTCACCATCTCAAGCAACTACTGAACAACATACAGCCAGATTGCCACAAGACGAACATTGGACATCAACATTTTCCTAGCAGGAAAATGATTCAAGGAAAGCTTCAAGGAAATTCAATTTCTTGGGTTTACATCAACCTCTTTGCTACAGTCCATTGATGTGACCTATGACAACTCCGCCATACGGCATAATAGAATAAATAATAATAATAATTGTATGTCCTAACAGTAGCGAAGTGTCAATTTTTGTAAGAGGTAATTTATAACCTAACAAAATTTATATTTTTTTTTATTCTTTTTTTGTTCAATGTATATTAAGCATTAATATACATTGAAACTTGTACCTATACAGATGAAATTGTAGTTTATACATATAAGTAATACATAAGAATTAATTAATTACTGTTAATGGTGTATAACCGTTGTAATTTATCATAATAATAAATACAGCAGTCATTGTGCCGATAGTCGTGTCTCTCGACCAACATCTGAGGAGGACTTCGCTTGGCAGCTGGATCAAGAGCTTGATTCAGAAAGCAGTAGTTCTGGACACGGCGCATATTGTTAGGAGGTACAAGGTCCTGCTACCGGCAATCAAGAGCCCTGACTGCCGGGTAGCTCGGACCTTGTTCCCGATGCCGGTGGGCTACTATTTTTTATATTTTTAAATGTTTTTTATATAATTTTTGTTGATAAAAATATTTAAAAATGTAATTATAGTATGTAAGAAAAAAAATATAAACGAAATAATAAATAAATAACTGCCAACCATGGCATAAGGCTGCTGTCTAATTGTTATCTATACAATAATATAATTAGACAGCATGCTTATGAATTATCAGAATTTCAGAGCTACAAGCTACCTACGAGCTACCTTAACGAAGCCGAAAGGCACTTGTTCTCCCCGTCATTGCGATCATTTTTTTTGTTCTGGACCTGGGAACCTTCTAGTTGCGGAGATATTGGGGGTGAAAGTTCCAATTTTTCATAAGTTTTTTTATTAAATACAAAGTTTTAATGCAATAACTTTCGTTAAAAAAAGTCGTTTCCCAGCAATATTTTTTGGGCAGATTTACTAAGTTTGTTGTACAGAATGCTTGGTTGACAGCTTCGTGAAGGGTCCGTTTACACCCTGTCCCTGTATAAGATTTTTTTTCTCTTTTTAGGGTTCCGTACCCAAAGGGTAAAACGGGACCCTATTACTAAGACTTCGCTGTCTGTCTGTCTGTCTGTCTCCAGGCTGTATCCCATAAACCGTGATAGCTAGAAAGCTGAAATTTTCACAAATGATGTATTACTATTGCCGCTATAACAAAAAATACTAAAAATTAAAAAAAAAAATATTAAGGGGGGCTCTCATACAATACAACAGATATTATTTTTATGCCGTTTTTATAGATAATGGTACGGAACCCTTCGTGCGCGAGTCCGACTCGCACTTGGTCGTTTTTTTTTATTATGTTTTATTGTATTTTAACAAGACAATAGTGAGTCTAATAACCACTTTTTCTTTCTTTCAACCCATTCCAAAAAAAAAACTACATACCTACCTTTTCAACATCATGCTGCATTTTATGCTGCTTCTGGGACGCGATCTCACAATTATTATAATTACACCCAAAACTTTCTGTCCCATTTGTCCCAGAAATGTCCGTAACCGTATGGTCAACGTTTTCGAACATAGTGTCAACGTCTTTTATAATAAGGTGCACAACACTGTTGTTTATGTCGAGACATTTCTTGAATTTCGCGAGGTAAGTCTTGTATTTTTCGAGGCGACGCTGGTGATTTTGTGGTAATATTGATATTATTTTCTCTGATTTGTGGATTCTGTCTAAACTGCATAGTCTGAAATAAGAAAAGAAAGCATTTTATTAGTAAGTAGTGACCCGCCGTGCATGTATTATACATAAATAAACCTTCCTCTTGAATCACTCTATCTATTAAAAATAACCGCATTAAAATCCGTTGCGTAGTTTTAAAGATTTAAGCATACATAGGGATATAGGGACAGAGAAAGCGACTTTGTTTTATACTATGTAGTGATTTGGACGTAATACATAGAATCAGCGTGTCATCGTCACCTGCCTAGCCTTTTCCCAACTATGTTGAGTGCGGCCGGGTGCGGCTGAATTCCAGTATTTTACATGAACCCAGTTACTGGGAAAAGGGTACCTCTGGGTAGGCCCGTAAAACCAATCTTACCACGAGGTCATGGTAAGATTGATTTTACGGGCCTCTGTTTTTTTATTGCTAATTAGGCCTGCTCTTGATTACCTACCCGTAACGACTGTCAAAGATCTACAAATGACAGCCTGGACTACGGCTTAACTTGCTCCCCGAGGTATGGAGGGAACTTGGTATCATGTAATGGACGGTCAACCAACCACGGACCAACCTCGGCAAGCTTTGCTTAAAGGACAATGACCAAAGTTGGTACCAAAAAGTCTCGCGCCTCAAAACCAAAATATTATAGTAATTAGTTTCATATTTTTTTACGGCATTACGCGTCGGGGATTTGATTTTTGAACTGGAAATATACTTTTCGAGTTTAAAAGTACGAATATTGTTTTACTCCCTTTATATGACGTTCCGTTTCAACTGAATATAAATGACGTTCCGTTTCAATTGAACAAACCCTTGTCTGTCGAGCGGACTCTAAAATTAATTACAATTAAGTAAGATCAGTACACCAAATCGATTTAGTTTGGTTTATTGCTATTTGCAACAAAATAGATTTTCTCAGCCTAAAGATTTTGATTTATCGATTACATCCCTAAATCCCGACTAGTTTATAGCACTTACTATACTCTATGGTTTATAGTTATCTTATCTGTGGCATCTGACATTTGTACTGTACTGTACTGACTGACTATAGGCAATTTAGAGGTCTAAAATAAAATCGAGTTTCAGTCAAGCATACTGTGGATGTTACTTTAACTCGTAATTCTTACTAATATTAGTGTATTACGCTGTTTTTAGAGCAATAATGTAATGTATGTGTGTTAAAATACGTCGTTGGTAGCGTCGAAAAAATAGACCTACTTTTTAGGTTAGTTTCGATTTTATAAAATAACTCTGAAACGCGGGTTTTTTTTTCAAAAATAATTTTTGTAGGAGTTAATACGATCAGTGTAGTCTATAAAAAACAAGGTTTGATTTTGATGCAGCATGGTACGGGATTCCATACTTCCATGAGCATTCTCTTTTATTGCTGATCAAAAATGCACTCCCATCATAACAGATTACATATTACAACAAGTACCTTTTTTTTGTTCACGGGGGGAACCTTCAAAAGGCGACCGGTCTTTGGGGAAAAGACCGGGGAGTGTGGGATTTCTATCGCACTAAAACCACCCCGGTGGTCACCATCCGCACATGAGGTGTGAAAAAGTATAGACGTTTTAAAAAATCCGGAATTTTATTTTAAATTTAAATAATAGAATAACTTATTAAGTTTTGAATAAAAGTATCAAAAATAAGTTTACAACAGTTGTATAGCTAGTACTCACGTTTGTGGCACATTTATGTGACATAGAGAAGTTATACATTCACCACCTGCCAGCTGTTCAACCACACCATTATACAAGTTTAAGAAGCACTACACATCACATAATGTCTCAATTTGCCGAAGTCCTTGCTGCACAGAAAACACTGGAGGAAAACTTCTTGAGGAAGATGGGTGAGCTTGAGGCACAGATACAGTGCGCCGGTCCTGCCAAGGATACAGTGGCAAAGATAGCTGAGGAGTTTCGTAGCTTTCGGGAGCTTGTGTTTTCCATGCTTGGTCTGCTGCGAAGCCAAATCAACGAGTGTGCCAAGCAAATTGATAGCTTAGAAACAAAGCACCGACGGAAAGCACTGGTTTTCCAAGGGCTCGCTGAAGCGGACAACGAAGACTGCACGGCTGTCATCTTGGATGTTTTAAATACCAAGCTGGGACTCAGCAACTTCTCGGCATCTTCAATTAAAGCCTGTCACAGACTGGGGACACTCAGCAAGGATCATCACAGGCCTATCCTGGTTAGGCTTGCCAGTCTGGATTTGAAGTCAGCGGTTTGGAAGGCAAAGAAAGGCTTGAAAGGCACTAAAATATCTATGAAGGAGTTCTTGACCAGGACCAGGCAATCTGTCTTCAGTAAAGCACGGGAACACTTTAGCATGCGGTCGTGTTGGACTCAAGACGGGGTTGTCTTCATAAAGGCTCCTGACGGAAGTCGGCACAAGATAACTTGTATTGATGAGCTGAAACCCTTGGTAGCCCAATATCCCAAGGCACCGGACGCGGCTCCTTCTACGAGTGGAAGAGATGGCGCTGCCGGGAATCTGAAAAATGTAACACGGAAATTATAGGTTAGAGTGTTTGATGTTTTATGGTTGTTTCTTGATTCGTAGTTTTAGTTTCCAAATTTTTACTTACCAGTTTATAGTTGTCCTGTCTTATATTTCTTATATGTTTTGTACCCCAACTGTTTACTTCTGTTTCTTTATTATTAATAGGTTTACTGGTAGTTAGATACCCGCAACTGTGTTTATTTTTCTTCTATTTGAGTGATTGTTAATTTGTTATTTCCATTTCAAGTGAATGTCAGCGTCAAACTGTCAAACTGTCAAACTGACGTTTAGAAAATAATTAAGTGACAGCGACGTTCCAAGTACCCGTTCTGAAATGTTTAGTCTGGTAAACGCTTCACACACATAATAATTATATTATCAGTAACGTTTCGTTCCAAGTGTAACATTCATATGATTTGCAGTCTCCTTCTTTTTCTTTATTTTATTTTTGTCTTTTATGTCTGGGAACTATGGCTTTCACTTTTCCTTTTGTGTTTTGCTGTGAATATGTGGTATATTCCACGCTTATTGTATTGTTTCTAGAGTTGGTGTTAGCTGGCGGGTGGTGCAAAGTTGTGCACCTTTTAGGCATTGTTTTGCTTTTAGTAATAGCTTAATTGTAATTTTCTATATATATTTACATTTATTACGTTTATTTATTTATGTCAGACAATGATACTTTCTTATCCGCGGATGAATCTGCTGCTTCTTCAAGCGATGGAAGTTTTTGTTCGTTCCATGATACTCTTGGCGATTTCTTGCAACTAAAATTTAATGATTCTTCTAATCGGTTGGTGAATGTGTGTCACATTAATGCTCAGAGCGTTCCGAGTCACTACAGCGAGCTGTACGACGCATTTAACAACAGTAACGTTCACGCCATCCTGATCTCCGAAACTTGGCTCAAACCACATCTCCTGTCCACTGCCTACCCTCTTACTGGTTTCATTCTTATACGGAATGATAGGATTGATAAGGGAGGGGGTGGTGTGGCCATATATCTCCGTAGTGACTTTCCTTATAAAATACTTGCTTCTTCCTCATCACACTATTCGGCTTCTGCCGAGTTTATTTTCCTTGAAGTCTCTGTCAAAGGAGTCAAAACTGTTATTGGTGTCGTTTACTGTCCTCCCACTATTGATTACTTCACTGAATTCGAATCAGTACTTGAATCTTTGGGTTCAGAGTATGCGCACCACATCATCATGGGTGACTTCAACACTAATCTCCTTGCCCGTACCGCCCCTCGATCCCGTAAACTCCTCCATCTTATCGAGTCGGTTAGTCTGCACGTGTTGCCGCTCCAACCTACCCACCATAACACTGCTGGTGATGACACCTGGCTCGATCTGATCCTCACCTCGAATCCTTCCCTCGTATCCTCTCATGGTCAACATGACGCTCCTGGCTTTTCTCATCACGACATGATTTTCCTTTCATATATCCTTAAACCTCCCAAACCTAAACCCAAGGTTCTGTACAGGCGTTGTTTTGCGCGGATGAACGTTGAGGAACTTAAGAAGGATGCATCCTTGATAGACTGGGAGCCTATGTTGGAAACTCCATTGGTTGATGAAAAGGTTGCGATATTCAATGATGCTGTGGTCAACCTCTACAATACACATGCTCCAATAAAAAAAGTTAAATTGAAACGACCTCCTGCTCCATGGATGACAAGAGGGATACGGATGGCAATGCGACGTAGGGACCGCGCATTCCGTAAATTTAAGAGGGATCGTACTGACGAGAACTGGTCACTATACAAGGTTGCAAGGAATAGATGCAATCAGATGATACGCAACGGTAAACGCCGACACATTCTGGATACTATACTTTCTTCCTCTTCTGCCGATACTTGGAAATTTCTTAGAACTCTGGGCATCGGCAAACCGCGGCCTTTAGACCTTCCTAAATCTATTAACCTGGACGAGCTTAACCATCATTTTTCTTCTGCTACCATCATGGATCGCTTAACCAAGCAACAAACTTTGTCCTTAATTTCTGGTCTAACGCGTCCACATATTAACCACTTTTGCTTCATTCCAGTCGAACCGGGAGAGATCAAAAAGATCATTCTTTCAATCAAATCCAAAGCAGTGGGTTGTGATAATATCACCCGTGGTATGATCACTACTCTTCTGGATGACCTCCTACCTGCGATTAGCCACATAGTAAATTTTTCCCTGTTTTCCGGAGTATTTCCTTCCCTGTGGCGCAAAGCCTACGTTTGTCCACTACCCAAGGTTCCTAATCCCTCTCTCCCTACCCATTTCCGTCCCATTTCAATCCTTCCCTTTCTATCCAAAGTGCTTGAGGCCTGTGTTCACAAACAATTCGCTAACTTTGTCCATCGGAACTCGCTTATCAGCCCTCTCCAATCTGGATTCAGGCCCGGGCACAGCACTGTTTCCGCCCTCCTTAAAGTGACTGGCGATATAAGGGCAGGACTGGAAGACACCAAGGTACTAGTGCTGGTCGATTTCTCGAATGCCTTTAATACCGTCAGTCACGACATCCTTTTAGCCATTCTATCCTATGTTATGGTCTCTCCTGGGGCACTGGAATGGTTCTCCTCCTACCTTCAGGAACGTCAGCAGTCAGTTCATGTCGGGGATTACTCATCATGTTGGTGTGATTTGGATGCTGGCGTTCCT
Organism: Eurois occulta; assembly: GCA_950022335.1. NCBI lineage: Eukaryota > Metazoa > Arthropoda > Insecta > Lepidoptera > Noctuidae > Eurois > Eurois occulta. The sequence goes on from OX465506.1 coordinate 7,368,035, forward strand.
CAAGGCGGTATTCTTTCTCCTCTTCTATTTTCTATCTTTATCAATCTCCTAACTTCTGAGCTTCAGTGTGCGTATCATCTGTATGCCGATGACTTGCAGTTGTACTGTCAGGGGAGGGTTGACGAAATACCTGATCTGATCGCCAGTTTAAATAGGGACCTGGCGGCAATAAAAACCTGGTCCGATAAGTTTGGTGTGGCAGTTAACCCTAACAAATGTCAGGCGATCATCATTGGGAGTTCTCGCAATCTCAGTAAGTGGGATGGTACAACCTTGCCACCAGTTCTTTTTGACGGTACAGTCGTTCCTTTTAGCACCGACGTAAAGGATCTAGGCTTGCATATCGATAGCACCATGAAATGGCATACGCAAGTCGCTCGTGTCAGTCAGAAGGTTACCGGTACGTTGCGGGCTCTGTACCGTCTGAAAAACTTTTTGCCGACAAACACGAAAGCAATGCTTGTACAGTCCTTAATTTTTCCTATCATCGATTATGGTGATGTGTGCTACTTTGACCTGAATGCGGATCTCCTCGACAAACTTGACCGTCTTCTAAATTACTGCATTCGATTCGTTTTCAATCTGCGTAAATACGATCATGTCTCAGAGCACCGCTCTCTTCTTAAGTGGTTGCCCATACGCCAGCGTAGGGAGCAAAGGGCGCTAACCACCTTGTTTTCTTTCGTTGTGTCTCCTTCTTCCCCTAGTTACCTTGCTCCCCACTTCCAATACATATGTGCCAACCATAATAGGAGTCTGCGCTCATCGCATAACCGAGTTCTGCAATGTCCCCCTCACCGCACTGACTTCATTCACCGTTCGTTTTTTGTGCAGTCTATTTCTCTGTGGAATGCGCTTCCCCAGGAAATCAGGATGGCAACCAATCGTTTTTCTTTTAAACTTAAAGTTCGCGAGTACATTCGGAAGAAGCTGGCAGTTTCGTCACAACGGTAATGTTTTCCCCATTGTTTGTCTTTTTATTTTAGTCTATCCATTTAAATGTCTATTTAAATTAATATATTTTTTAATATATATTTATAGTATTTTAAATATATTTATAGTATTTTATATGTCCTTGTAGTTTATAGTAGTATAAATAAAATTATTATCAGTATACACCTACCACTGCTTGTCTCTGCATCACCCAAAGGTTGACTGGTAGAAAATGCCTATGGCATTAAGTCCGCCTCTGTACTCTGTGCTTGAAGTGTTAAATAAATAAATAAATAAATGAGAGGAGGCACCGTTTCCTCTTAAAAGACCTGACCAACAAAAATGTGTTTCTACGCATCTATCCATTTACCCATCTACTGACCTTTGCTACACGTTTATTTAAAACTAGCTGTTGCCCGCGACGTTAGTTCGCGTCAAATTATTATTAAAAAAAATTACTTCCCTTTTTAAATCGAATTTTGTTAACAATTTCGAGGGTTTTAATTTTTTTTGCACGGAACCCTAATTAATTTTCTACAAAAAAGGTACCTAAACCTAAATTAGACTTTATAACATGAGCTATCTGCTAGTAAAAGTCCCGTCAAAATCGGTGCAGCCATTTCGGAGATCAGCCGGAACAAACAGACAGAAAACAGACAAAAATTGACAAAAACATGTTTTTTTGTTATAAGTGCCGTTTAAATTTTCATTTAAATCAGTAAAAAGCAGTTATTTTGATATTAAAAACAGACACTTTAATTTTATTTATTTGTATAGATGCACCCCTATCATAGACTATAATGACTACAAGTACCTACCTACAACAATATTATTACCTACCTCCTTACGACGTAGCGATGACGTGCTATACATAATTAAATATTCTCATCTTATAGCGACACGTGTAAACCAATACAAGGAAAAAATATGATTCCGTAAACTTATTGTACTTAGTCATTGAATTGTAGGTAGTTGTTGTACAGAGCTGCAGAATAAATATTGTGCATCGGCAAACATCGGAAACAATCGTACCAAACAGTACAAAAATATAATTTTGGTCCTAAGAAAAATCGGCAATTTCATCTTGATCACAAACTAGCTGTTGCCCGCGGTTTATGCCACGAGAATAATTTAAATATAGCCTATGCTACTTGGGGAAAACATACCTTTCGATTATTGAAAGAATTTTCGTTATCGGTTTAGGAGTTCCGAAGATTTTTCCCTACATGCAAACTTACAAACACACCAACTTTATATTAGTATACACTCGTCGTATAGACAAGTTTATGTCAATGTCATTTATGTAGCGGCCTCGTTAGTCTAGTGAATATAGTGGTCGCAATCGCGACTGCTGAGCAAGAGGTCCTGGATTCAATTTCCGGGTTGGACAAATTGTTAATGGGTTTTTTCATCAGGAATTTCTAGTAGTGTGCCCGGCTTATGGCATTAAGCTCGCCCCTATTCCATGAAACTAAGGGGCCGTTTCCACGAGCGAGAGAATCGCGGCGATATTACGTATTTGTATGGGATCTCTCGCTCGTGGAGACGGCCTCTAAAAGAGGGTATCGAAATACGTGGCAACGACGATAATATCGTCGCGATTCTCTCCCTCGTGGAGACAGCCCCTTAAACATAACTGGCAAAATGCGGGTGTACTGTTAGGTACACCTCTGCCTAACTCTTCGGGGATTACAGGCATGTAGCTGATCGGCTGACTGTCAACCGATGCCCATTAATTATCCTGAGTACTGCACTGTGCAGTTTGGTTTAACTATGGCTCGTTAATACAGAGCAGTGCCAGCGGTATCACAGTGGCTTCAGCCCCGAGTTACGAGCCCCAGGCAGACTATACTTTGTTTATTTTATTTCTTCGTCAGCAATCATGTAATGCCTAAATAAGATGATGTCTCATAAGTGTGTTTTTATTTTATCATAATTATGTATGTTAGTCTGTGAGGTATGTATATTTATTTATATCTATGGGTCAAAGTAGCCTGAAAATAAATGGCTGTTGTTGTTGTAAGTCATAATCAGTAAAAGTAATCAAAAAAGCAATTTCAGGGGGGCTATTCAAGGAGTTCTTGAGTACAGATGGCAATATTTTTGTCACATGTTTAATTTAGTCTTTTATAATATTTTCTTGCCTTTGTTTGTATAGATTCTTTTTAACGATTGTTTGTGAATGTGTGAACAGTGTAGGCCTTGTAGATTCCTAGAGGTGTGTTAACTTTTGTTAACCTCTTATCTTGTTTTCCGTTTTTTTTTGTGTAGAAAGCAACGACTTATTGTCGGGCCTATGCTGTCCCCCCATACTTGAGTACTAATGCTGTAACATGATAATATTGTAAAATCTAATCATTTTAGAAGAGTAACCATGGAGTTTCTTGCCGGTTCTTCTCCATAGGAAACGACCAACCCGAACCGTGCACCTTTTTGTCGACGTTTCATAAGTGCCCATGTAGGCATATATGTGAAATAAAAATATTTTGATTTGATTTGAATTGATTTGACAGAACTGCAGACCACAAAATGTCACATTTTTACACTTCTCTTTTGACCAAGCTCTTGATGATGGAAACAGAATTGATGCTCTAGGTAGAAAACTGAATATACTTGTGCTAAGTTTATAGAAGGTCTTTTGCCTGCGGCTTCACCCGCCAGGTGGTCAGGAATTACCCCATGGGGAAGTACTACCGATATAAAAAATATCCTATATCCTTACCCAGCGCATGGTCTATAGACCATCTCATCATCGTCTGCCCAATGTCATCGAAACCCTTGCAGCCGTTAAGCCGTGAAAAGGCAACATACATTACTTTCCCAGTTATAATATTAGTAGGAATTGATTCACCAATTTCCATATTTCCTCAATAACCGTCACCCACGAATCTACAATGACGCATCCTCGGAACATGCCAATACACGTCATGACAAAAGCATATTATTGTTACAAATATAACTTTTACTTCAATACAATGTAAATGATAAATATAGTAAAGATGTTGCATCATCTAAGGGGTGCTGCTGGCTGCACGCTCGTTCGGGTCGGTAAATGTCATTTGATTCGGAAACCACCCGAAGGATTCCGAAGCCGGAAGGCACTTATTCTCCCAGTCATTGCGACATTTTTTTTGTTGTAGACATACCTGGTAACCTTCTAGTTACGGAGATATTGGGGGTCAAAGTTCAACTTTTTTACAAGTTTTTTTTTTTAAATACAAGTTTTTAATGTACGATTTTTACTTTAAACACCTCCATGACCTGTTTACTATTCAATCCATCCATCAGCACAATGTTTTGAATGCGTTACATTAAGTCCCACCGTAAGACCTGATTTTTCACCCAAAAAAAAAAGTCGTTGCCCAACAATATTTTTTGCGTAATACGCAATCTGTCAAATGTCTTTAATAGATTTTCAACTTTATCGCTAAAGCATTAGGTTCAAGGTGGATATATGTCTTGCGAATATTTTATTCTAAAACATGTCTTTGATTTTCTGTTTGTTTTCCTTCACCGTTTTGAGAGCAGTGGTGATGAAATCAATTACAAAAATTAATGTGCTTACTTGAGTTCGAACTCACCGGCAAATCTGGGCCGTTACTACGTTCTACCTAATTCGATGTTGCCGCCTGCCAGTGACCTGAACATGTGTTTAGTACCCCTATTATTCTATTGGGCAAATATTTATTAGCTGTTCAATTTATATAATGTATTGGAAAATAATAGTAATATGACAATGGAACTAAATTAATATATTTTGTGGTATGCTAATGTTTCTTTAATTTTTGTCAACTTATTTGTCTGGATTATTTTGCAAATAAGTCGAATTTAGGTTTGTGTTAGAATCTGACCACATTAGAAGTTGGTGGAAGTATGAGTTATCCATCAGGACCATTCTTTTTTAAATGCTGCACTGGGAACTCCTCAGACACTGTCTGAATTAAGTGATGACCCTATGAAGTTTATAGGCTCATCACGTAATTTTTAAAAGAGTTTATTCTCAGTCAGAGCTAATTACTGGTCCGTAGGCTTGCACGCTGTAGTGCACAGGTAAAAATAACTTTATTCAAGGCATATTGTCATTATTTTTATACGAGCAGCCTATGGGTGCATACGAAGAAGACTTACAGTGCCCTGCGTGTCCAATACAATAACGCTTTCAGGACGTTGATAGGGTTGCTACGCTTTTGTAGCACATCAGGTATGTTTGCAGATGCTCAATTGATGGCTTTCAAGCGATACATCAGAAAAGAATAGAGTCTCTGATGTGCCCCATAAGGCGCAGCTCCAACAGCTTCCTGCAGCTCATTGTTGGGAGAATGGACATGGAATGCTCCTTCATGAAGCATTGGACGAAACTCCATGTACGATTGTGCGGTCCTAATCCAATGATTCCATAGGTGTGTAACGGTGTATCTATTTGTTGTCATTGTTGTGTTGTTTGTTTATCGCATTATATTATATAAAAAAACACACATGGATTATTATTCTTAATTTAATTTATCTGAAATAAATGAATTGAATTGAATAGTATAAACCTTTTTAAAAAAAACTAACAGTAGTCAATTTTTTTAATAACTACTATGGGTTTTTTTTACTGTTAAACATGCATGACAATCAAATGTGATTAGCACCCATTTTAGTATGTATTTGTAAATTGAATGCTGTAACACTATTTCATGTATTATACTCGTAACATTCATTATAGTAGGTTTATAAGTTTTTGGGACAGTCTTCAGATATTTATAGAATGTGGTAGCTGGACTATCATAAAAATTATTATCTACTATCTGTCGCCCGCGACCTTCGTCTGCATGAAATTATTATAAAAATATTACTACCCTAACTGAATCGGATTTTGACAACTTCAAGAGATTTATGTTTTGTGCATGGAATGCAACAGTTTTTTTTTTTAAATAACTGTTTTTTTTCCCCTAAGCTGGTAGTTTAAATTTCGGATCTAAACCAAAAAAGAATGCACAAATAAAGGTTAAATTCCTTTTTTTATTACTATGAGAACCGTTAGTAAACCAATACAAGTACCTATTTCACTCTATTTTAAGCTACGCGCTTTAACAAAACAATATTTCTAGATGCATCTATATTAAAAAGTAATTTCTTAAATTACAGCCAATAAATATACCAAAAGTGACCCTTAAAGCCCAGGACCATAGAGACTACACAACTTCAAAGAGGATATAAACAAAGGAGTTTTGGTTTCTATCTAAATAGGTTAATTAGATCGTACGATTTGCTCAAACAAAGAAGTTGTTGCTACCCAAAATAAAAACTTAGTTTCTCGCCTCAAACTATTTATAGATCCACCACAAACTATCACCAAGGACTAAAAAGGCGTATTATACGCGTATAAATTGAATAATTACTTACTTATAATATTTGAAAGCGGTGACAACGGCGCGAAAGTGCTCTCGCTCTTTTGCCTCATCAATTTCGTCCGCTGCAGATGTAGAAGACATTTCTAGAAGTTTTTTAGCACACACCAAGTCTTAAATTAATGAATAGTATAAAATGGAAGCACAAATTCGTTAGGAATCCGAAGAATTCGAATATTTTTTCGTAAATTTAGCAAGCGACCAAGCCTTTCAAATGACGGAAGATCGACAGACAGATGTTATGTTAGTGACGTTCCGGATCCAGTTGCGAGGCGACTAGTTACAACTTGCATTTGCATGCAAGAAGAGTTGAATCAGATTCTGGTAAGACTTGATGCCGGGTCGACTTTTTTTCTTTTTGATTCTTTATAGTACAAGAACACTACACTATTCGTGCAGCCTTTTGTTCTATGCATGTGCTTTTAAATAAACTACATCATTGGCTCCAAAAACAAATAAATTAGGAGTTCATTTCACATTGTATTGATGGGTTGATATTAATATATTAGGTGTGCCCTTCTCGGTTAAATATTAGAGTCTGAGGAAATAACCTGATTCATTGAATATACAGAGCTAAGATTTTTTATTTAACGAAAGTTTAATTTGCTTCACTGGCGAAACAAAACGCAGCATAATGTTTCCGCTATGAGCAGTGAGACAAGACAACGAGGAAACGAAACGTCCAGCAATATGTCGGGCAAAATGTGTTTGTCAACATTCTATTGATTTTTCTTGTTATATTAAAAAAAACGAGTTAAGTAATCAACACAACATAAAAATAAATCGCAATCTCTTATTAATTTAATTAACCACCTCCGTGTTACTAACAAAGTGCAAATAGACGTAAAAATATGTAAACATTAATACTTTCACAAAAGCTCGCTTACTGCGACTTAAAAATAATCATAATATTATAGTTCGTACTTTATTTCTAATATTACACATATAAAACACTGTGTAAAACGTTTATAATTAGTTGAGTGTTGAAAAATCTGGTGTATTTCGTGTTGTATTACTGCATTCAGCCATATGATAGTGAAGGCAAAAAAATCAATATTTCTGCAGTGTCTCCGTTGCTAGGCTGTGAGTAACCGTATGCAGTGCAACATAAACGCATAAGAATAAAGTTTTCTTTAATATGACGTGATTAACAAAGTTTTTGTTACAATATTCCGTTAAAAACATGATGGAAGGAATAATATCTTACAGAGTGACACCACTACTGAAATGCATAGTTCTGTTCCTGTTTATTTTTACGGCAAAGGTACTTACTTCTCGGCCTCAAGAGTCTCAGGATCTAAGGAATGGCATTCAACACTTGAAGCCTTCGCACTATGTAAGAACATTTACTAAATACCACCATAGAAGAACAATACAATGGAACAATCAGGATTTGAATAATGAATGGCCAATTATAAATGATCAGCCAAAAGTGATAGGAAAAAGAAATGCTGATCCTGTTCCTAACTATGTTGAAGCTAGAAGTGTTTCTAAAGTGTATCAACATGCAAAATTACTCAAAAAAAGAAGCATACCAGATGATATTCTCAAAAGCATTACTAAAGACACTATCAAGCATAAATACTGGCCAGTTCAACATACAAAAATTGCTAAAAGAAGTCTTGAGATTCCAAATTCAAATGAGTTTGTTGGTACCTCTCACGAACTTGATCAGTTTACCTCTGATACCGTAAGAGATAACATTGTTAGTTCTTTTGAGAAAAAGGCTATAAGTTCTGGTAAAGAGAATAAAGGAAAGAATGGGCTGTCTAATGATATTAAGACATACAAAGTGAAAGCGGCTGTATTTCCGACTGAAAAGACTACAACAATGGGACCTACAATATCTTGTTTGTACAAGATTCACGATAGCGTAGCCATGAGTGTCACTCCTTCATATGCTGATGAAAGAAATGCCCAACTTATGGTGGAAAATGATAGTTTTGGTAAGTATAACATGTTCGTTGTTTGATACATTTTTAAGAACTTAATAAAATATTAGCAAAAAATAAGACTGTTTTTATCACAGTGTTTAGCATAATCAGCCTATAATGTTTCCACTGCTGGGATACACGGCCTCCTCTCTATGAGAGGGGATGGGCTACCACCATGCGGGCCCAGTGCCAACGCAAACGCAGGCCCATAACCAAAAATGATAAATGTCACAATATGACATCTACCAACCCGTTTTTGGTTCTAGGACATGCCAGTTTCCTCACAATGTTTTCCTTCACCGTTTATGAGAGCAGTGGTGATGAAATAAATTACACAAAGTAATGCGCCTGCCTGGATTCCAACCCACCACTGGGCTACTACTGCTCTCACTCTCACAGTGTTTAGCTGCACTATATTTAAAACTAAATTTTTTCCATAACAGTTCATTGACCCAATTCTATGTTTTCATTTTCATTATATAAAGATACTAGCTGTGCCCGGCATGCGTTGCAATGCATGTTTTCCTACCTACTACCCTGCCTACCCTACCTACCCTAATTTTTTGTGAATCTAAACCATTCCCAGATCCCCTTGAACACACACAAAAAATTTCATCAAAATCGGTCCAGTCGTTTGAGAGAAGTTCAGTGACATACACACTCACAGAAGAATTATATATATAAAGATAAAGGAAGCTACACTATATTTAAAACAATTTTTTTCCCCTAACAGTTCATTGACCCAATTCTATTTTTTCATTTTCATAATGATATAAAGGAAGCTGCACTATATTTAAAACTAAATTTTTTCCCTAAGAGTTCATTGACCCAATTGTTTTCAGTTACATTATGTAATGATATACAGGATGTATAAAATATATCCCCAAACTTCATTGACCTGATTCTATATTTTCATATAATTTGCTGTTATACAGGGTAAATCTTGGAATTTATTATATTATTCTTAAAAATATTTATTTCATGTATTATATAGAACTTAATTCAGTTCACTGCCAATTTTCCTTAGGGACACTTCTATGTGGCACAGCTATTTCCTATCAGAATTCAAAACAAAAAAAACTTTCTGAATCATCTCCTTAGTCTTGCTCAGATTGTCAAGATACACCAGCAGTAGAGGTGTATGCACGATGACCTATCAAGCTATACAAAACTAGTATAAACGGATCTCTCATTACACGGGAAATCTGTACAAAGTGAGGTCATGTTACACTGGAAATGTATAGCTTGAGGTGTCGCCATGTGTACCCTTTAGTACACCTACATTTCTAATCCAATCCTCGAATTTTCGGCCAATCCCTTGGTGGTCACAGTACCAGAATAGAACGGAGAGGGGACTGTGGTCCCCTACATATGAGGTAGCAGTCATACCACACGCTGATTACTTAATTTGATGCATTTAGGGTGGGTGTGTTTGTAATGTAAATATGTTTTAGTTAGGGTAGTGTATATTTTATGTTGATTTAGATCTGGAATAATTTATTTTCAAGATAATTAAATTATTTACAAACTACAAAACTATAATAGTAATAAATATGTACAAGTTGAAAAGGGTTACAGGGCGTCCAAAAATTCGTCCGCATTGCTGTCAACAGGAAAAGTGCCCAGAAAGCTGGCTGCACTGCCACGTTGGATGGCAATGCTGATTCTTTGGTCAAAAAATAGGCCCGCCCTCTGGTCACGCGAAGATCTGGAAATGAAAGATTTCATTTCATTTCACTAGTTATGTGGAAGCCCCATGCCATACTTATGCCAGCAAGCCTATTGCCATCATCAGGGCAACAATGCAAACTGGGGCTTCTAGTGACCACTAGATCGACAAAATTTACTTCACAAATTAGACTTTTTAAATGAACACTTAGTTTCCCTTCAAATTCTATTGACAGCAGCTATTGTTTCAGAAACAGGCCCCATATCGGAGACCACGCTACCCAATGGAGAAGTGGCTCAGGTGGAACAGTGCACCGACACCAGGGCTTCATGTTATACATTGTGGCATCAGGACAAGGAAGCGAATATTACTGTACTTGGACAAGGTGAGGAGGAAATACGATAAAAAAAATCTATTTTTTAGTTAATGGTTGAATTTTTAGTTAATGGTTGTTGTCATAAAAGGGGTCTTCAAGTATATCACAAAGGGTTTGGCATATGTGTACAGCGACGTAATTTTGGGCAGGGCTATCAATCAATCCTGAGAAAATTCCTCATGGAAATCCATATAACACCTTGCCCTAAATGGAATCCAACTTAGAACCTCACATTCCGCTATCATGCTTTAAGGAAGTCAGACATAATCTACAAAAATGGGAAAGTTAATCTTATTGGATGATTATATCAGAGTATGCATAATGCCCTTGACTTGAATAAATGAAGCTATTGAGGTATCACAAACTCAGCACATGAGATTTTGAGTTTTATGTAAAAGAGAGCCAATTTGATAGTTCTCGGCTTTTGTCTCAATCTGTATTGTTTAAAATCTTCGTAGGTTGCTGGCGCTCGTCTCAGGCGGAAGGGCGAAGTTCCTGTGACAGATGTACCCGGGTTTCGGCACCAAGACTCCCCGGCACCAAGTTCTGTTGCTGCACCAATACATACTGCAACGCTGACTTCTGTAAGTTCTGCTTTGTTATGCACCGTCTATTAGGGGTCGCAAACCGGGATCCCGGATACCGAAAATACCGGGATACCGGACCGAATAGAAGCCTTCACAATACCGATATTGAATTTTTGAATACCGGAATTTACGGTATTTTCGGTATTCATCACCGAACGATGCAAATCGCAAATCCTCCATGCAAGTGGTGGCGACACCGCCAATCGCTAACAAATACGTTTCAAACACAGCATTAATTTTCAACGTAATGGTTTTTAACACGTTTTTATGTTATTATATGAGTCTCTTATTTATAAAATGAAAGGATACTAACCTAAACAGCATAGGGTAAGGTTATTTCTGCCCCTACAGTAAAAGTTCCACTAAATGTAGTTGCTGCTTTCTATTCATGTGATATAAGTATTATTTCCTTTATTATTTTTTTTAAACATATTATTTATATTTTTAAATATTTTTACTAACAAAAATATATACAAAACATTTAAAAATATAGAAAATAGTAGCCCACCGGCATGGGGAACTGGGTCCTAGCTACCGATGGTCAGGGCTCTTGACAAAGGAACCTCCTAACATTATGCGCCGTGTCCAGAAGAACTTCCTTCTGAATCAAGCCCTTGATTCTGCTGCCCAGCGAAAGCCTCCTCAGATGTTGGTCGAGGCTATTGACTATTAAGCAATTGACCGACACGGCTATCGGCAGAAGGACTGCTGTACTCACGTCGCACAACGTCGCAAACCAGATCTAGATATTTGAATTGTTTATCTTTCTCTGCTTTCACGAGGTTCTCGTCATGCGGAAATGTAATATTAACAATCAATGCGCAACGCTCCAATCGATCTATCACCACAATGTCAGTTGGCAACAATAGTCCTGTCAATTAGTATAGATCGATCCCAATACAACGTGATATTACCATCATCGAGAACTGGGTCGGGCACATACTTATAGTATGGCACTTCTGATTCCACAAGGTTGATATTATAATGACTTAAACGGAAAGAAAAACTATTAAAATAAATATAATTTCTCTAAATGTCGAAAATCCCGGAAATACCGGAATCCCGGTATTCTCCTAGACTCAATACCGAGAATACCGGTTTCGGAGAGAGGGACCGGTATTGCGACCCCTCTAGCTACCCGTATCTTCGACATAACATTACATAACATCACGCCAGTAATCCCCGAAGGGTTAGGCAAAGATGTACTTAATAGGACACCCACATTTCGCCAGTTATGTTTAAGTCCCATGTAATAGGGCGAGCCTATTTCCATCAACTAGGCACCAATCCAGACTCCGTGGCTGCTACTGAGAAATTCCTGATGGAAAATCCAATAACATTTTGCCCGACCCAGGAATCGAACCCAGGATCTCATACTTAGCAGTTGCGCTTGCGGCCACTAGACCAACGAAGCAGCTCGATCTTCGATATTGTAGTCAGAAATACAAAATACAAAAATATCTTTAATTTGTAACCAAAAAGTTTTACATTAGTTGGTGATTTGGAGCCTTCTTTTAAGAGTGTTCTCGGTAAAAATCATAAATTCGGGGATTTTTAAAGTGAAATTACTCCATTTTGCCTGGGATTTGTAAAAAACTAATTTCAGTATCACATTAAGCATATCTTTAAATTGTATTTGTATAGAATAAAACATTGAAAAATGACAAAAGTTATCAAAAATAAAGCTTATTTTAAACACATGTTTTTGGAATTTTGCGAGAAGGCTGAATTTCGGAATGAAATTGTGAATCAACAATGAGTCGTGGAAGTCTGGAAAAAATCATGGCGGAAGGCAAGATACTGTTCATGTTATTGTATAGAATAGAAAAGTAATTTTAATCCATAAACTCCCTAAAAAAAAAACATTTCCTTTACTTAAATGTTGCATTCTAAAACATCATTTTATATTTTATTACGGCAGAAATAACTAAAAAAAAAAAACACTATTTCTAAGTGGGGTTCAGGCAAATAGAAAACCAAAAAAAAAAATTATACATTACATTAGTACATCGACAATATAAAATTCCAAAGTTACTAATAAATAACGCAGCGCAAGTTTTGTCATTTTTCAATGTTTTATTCTATACAAATACAATTTAAAGATATGCTTAATGTGATACTGAAATTAGTTTTTTACAAATCCCAGGCAAAATGGAGTAATTTCACTTTAAAAATCCCCGAATTTATGATTATTGATTTTTTTTACCGAGAACACTCTTAAGCAAGTAATGCCTGTGTTAGGAGACTCCGCTCTTCCACAGCAATATAGAATTCATACCTTAGATATAAACAGTATGTTTGTGTGTTTGTTTAGAAATATACAAAGGTAGCCAATAACACTCATAAACTATATATATGCGAAAAGCGTCGATCCTCCGAGAAACAGGAACAAACCAGCAGAAACATTTGCATACCTACTTATGCTATTAGTTGTGTAATTTCTTTTTTTTCTTACCAGTAACTCTCAAAGAAGAAACAGTAACAATGAAAGCGGAATCCACAATGGATAGTGGCGCCCAGAACATGGTCGCCGCATCAAACATACTCGCCTCATCCGTACTAGCCCTAGTAGCTATACTGATCATGGCGCTGCTACTGACCAAGCTGTACTGTCGCAGTAACAGACATCATCATAGTGATACTGACACCTTGCATATTGAGAAAGGTAAGTAAAGTTGTATAGTAAAATACTCATAATATTCGCAATTAAATAAAATCATTAGTAAACAGATAATTTGTTAGTAATAATGCATACACATCCTAAACACTAGTGTTAGTACGTAATTATATTTTATAATTTGTAATAAAGCATCATCGCAAAAAATAATCACCTTGTACAACAATATATCAGGCACACATCTTTGGGGCGTATGATACGCCCAATTTTGTTGATATGAAAGTATGATATCTTGACTTAACTATAACAATTATGACATGATGGTAAGAGTGGTGACTCTCAATGCCCTTAATGAAAAAACACCTTTGCCTTTATTTCAGACGTGACGTGCCTTCGTTTCAGAAGTGAACTGGGGACTTAAGTCCCCAGTTCACTTCTTTACACTTTATAAGTCTACTTCTAAAGTTTGATGTGGGATATTTATGCCCGGCCTTATAACCTTTTTTAGAGAAATAACACATATGTACAAACGGACGTAAACGAACGCCTTTTTTCCCATGGGGGTAGGCATAAATTAGAGAACGCCACCTGCTACGATTTAGGTATTTAAACAGTTTTTCACAAAAAAAAACAGTAAAGCGTCAATTTAATTTCTCAGATACGAAGACGATGGAAAAATTAAACTTAAATGACGTTTTTGTTTGGCAGGAGACGTGATGGGCAGTGGACCGGATTCTTTAGCGACTGGGTTGTCTTGTGTCGATAATCTGACGCTGATTGAACATATTGGTAAGTTTTTCCATTCTATTCTTATTCGTTTTCTATTTCTTTGTAGTTTCTTTTCATATAAAATTAACGAAAGCAAGTATGAAATTAAATAACAACAATTATACGTAATATAAAATTTTCATGTTTTGACAAAAGGTCTCTATGCAAAAAAAAAAATAGGCAATCATTATTAAAATATATTTAGTCTCACTTAAAAAAAAACGCTGACATCATTTTGAGTTCTGTCATTATAGTCGCAAACAAGCGTTAGTTCAAAGCATACAAACTATTGATGTATTTTTGAGTTCTTCGAAAAAAAAACATTAATTCACTCTACGGTTTTTGGTATATGGTTCAGCTGACGTTTTACGTCATCATCATTCATCATCATTCGCCTTTATCCCAATTTGTTGAGATCGGCGCAACGTGTCTTCTTCTTCCATACTTTTACTCGTCATCGCAGCAATCACCTCCTTTCTAGCCATATCTATCATCCTTCATGCCGTCCGAATCTAGGAAAAATAGATCAAACTGTTTTACAATACACACGATTTTACAATGTACCTACAGACTCCAGCACATCAAGCTAGTACAATCTGTCTTTCTTTAATAGATTTTCAACTTTATCGCTAAAGCATTAGGTTTTAGGTTGATTGGGAAAATTTGACAGTTTCGGGTAGAGGGTAGCTCTGTACATGTACACAATTCAAGCATAGACAAAATAATAAACTAATTCGAAATATTGATTTTACCATTATCAGGTCAAGGCAAGTTCGGCTCAGTCTGGCGAGGTAGTCTTGGGAACACTCCTGTAGCTGTGAAACTGTACTCCAACTGCAACACGTGGCAGAGAGAGGCATGTGTGTATGCTCTGCCGCAACTGGCGCATCCCAACATACTGAGATATTATGGTGAGTCCAGTGATGCTAAAAAAATATATGGATAAGTCCGGTTAAGGTGGAAGCCCGCGAAATTCATTTTTTTTTTGGTTTTTTTGCAATTTGCACGTCAGTGTCAGGTTGTATGTTGATGAAAATTGAGTCGCGCTAGTAACAAGTATGTAGTTACAGAATTAAAATCATGAACTCAACCCTCTAAGCTCATTTAACCCCATTCAATAACTATTTCTTGAAAAAGTCAATCAATGGGGTTAAATGAACTTAGAAGTTTGAGGTCATGATCTGAATGATTATAATTCTGTAACTACATACGTGTTACTTGCGCGACTCATTTTTCATCAATATACAACCTGACACTGACCTGCAAATTGCAAAAAACGTAAGAAAATGTGAATTTCGCGGGCTACCCTGGCGCTTCTACCTTAAGCAGACGACAACCTCCTAGGTTGAAATGCAAGATGCCATTAAAAAAAAAAATGGGAAGCGACATACTCCACCATCTTCCGCGAGCAGTGGACATGCATTTCGCCGCGTCGTCAAATCATTTTTAGGGTTCCGTACCCAAAGGGTAAAACGGCACCCTATTACTAAAACTCCGCTGTCTGTCTGTCTGTCCGTCCGTCTGTCACCAGGCTGTGAAAGCCTGTGATGCTGTGATGTGATGCCTGGATGAGACTGTGATGAACCGTGATATTTTGACAGTTGAAATTTTCACAGATGATGTATTTCGGTTGCCGCTATAACAACAAATATAAAAAACAGAATAAAATAATATTTAAGTGGGGCTCCCACTCCCATACAACAGTACTTTAACTGCACAACCTGCAGTCATTAACCCTAAAGGAAAAAAAACATCAAATCTTTTTGTTCGTTGTTTTTAGGGTTCCGTACCCAAAGGGTAAAACGGGACCCTATTACTAAGACTTCGCTGTCTGTTGTAGTGTGTAAGCAACCTTATTGGATTGTAACCAGCCTTATATCATATATGTACTTAGATGTCTAATCTTATTAATCGTTTAATCATTATAATAAAGTCAGTATAGACTCGGCTCCCGGTGTTTCAATATCTCCTCAAGATCCCGCCTTACATGTCTGTCTGTCTGTCTGTCTCCAGGCTATATCTCATAAACCGTGATAGCTAGAAAGCTGAAATTTTGACAAATGATGTATTACTATTGCCGCTATAACAACAAATACTAAAAATTAAAAAAATATATTAAGGGGGGCTCCCATACAACAGATATGATTTTTTTGCCGTTTTTATAGATAATGGTACGGAACACTTCGTGCGCGAGTCCGACTCGCACTTGGCCGGTTTTTATAGATGGTACGGAATCCTTCGTGCGCGAGTCCGACTCGCACCGGCCGGTTTTTATTGTAACTCTTCGCGCAATAAATCATTGAAACCAGTAACCAACCATCGTTATTGAATACTGTCCTCAAACACTCAACAACTCACAGATAATTAAAAAAAAAAAAATGTGTGACTAAATTAATTATGTTTATTACTTCCCCAGGTAGCGACAGTCGAGCCACCCTAACAGAAGGAGGTCGCGAACATCTCATTGTAGTAGAATTATGTCCGAGCACGCTCCGCGCTCGCTTGCAGAGCGCTCCGCTCGCTTGGCTCGAGTTCGCTCACCTCGCTCACGGACTCGCCTCCGCTCTCGCTCATCTGCATACTCCCGGTGAGTTATATTCTGATTTTAGTTAATTTATTACACTACCATTATAATTATAACCTTACTGTTATTTGTACTAACACTGTATGGGCCATGTTGTCTCAAAATAAATCAATTTTTTATATGCCTCCCTTTTCGTCTGCCAAACTCCTCGGTTCCTTGCATCCTTCATCCAGGTGTTACCCGCGACTTTGACATAAAATGTTTGTTAATCCATTGCTTCTTCTGCAGCCGGCAGCAAACCATGCATAGTGCATCGCGACGTGAACAGCAGTAATGTACTAGTGACAGCTAACGGCGAGGCGCGCCTGGCAGACTTGGGACTGGCGCAGCTTTTGCACGCGGCCAGGGACCGAGCCACGCCTACCAGGATCACTGAGGTATATAATATAAAAACTTGCACTTGCGCACGACTTCGCCGGTGTGAATTTCGGTAATTATCTATCTGAAATATACTTCTCAGGATAATAAACTTTCCTAACCCAAGTCATAGCCGACCTGTGTGTCGGCAATTTCAAGGAAATAAACATACTGATAGAAAACTGATTACTTCCGTATCGTCTCCAAAGTAGACATGAATAACTATAGGCCCATTACTTTAATTTCAATCCTATCAAAACTCTTTGAAAAAATCATGGACTCCCAGTTATAAACTGAAATAAGATGTAATATTAAGTAATAGAAATGGCTTCAAAAAAAATAAGTCCACAACTCTAGCTGCAATCTCACTAACCCGAAAAACAGAAAATATTGATAAACGTAATGAAGTTTCTGTCGTATTCTTTGATATGAGCAGAACAAAGCATTTGATTTTGTAGATCACTAAATCTAACTCCACAAATGCGAGTTGTCAGGAATTCGTGGAAATACATTCGAATGGATTTAAAGCTACCTAAGCAGTAGACAGAAATTGAATGATAAGCTTATATCTACTCCATTTATATCAACTTTTGAAACAAATAAATTTGGAGTACCTCAGGGTAGCGTCCTAGGGGCACTTCTTTTCATATGTTCTATTCTTACGATGTTTCTCAAGCAAATACTGTATCCGATTTTCGGATGACATATCGGTACGAGACCAACTAAATATTAAATATGAAAATTCATTAAATAGCACAATAGATTTGGGCTGGCTAAAGGACAACATATTCCTCTAAAGAAATGCTATCCGTACCGAAATAATAACTGGTCCTTCTCTGTTCCAGGCCGGCACCCTGCGCTACCTGTCCCCGGAGGCGCTGGAGGGCGCGCTGGACCTGAGCGGCGCGCGCGCGGCGCTGTGCGCGGTGGACGTGTTCGCGCTGGGGCTGGTGCTGTGGGAGATGCTGTGGCGCACGGCGGGCGCGCACGCGGGGCCCGCGCCGCCCTACGCGCCGCCCTACCAGCACCACAGCCTGCCGCCGCGGCCCAGCCTGGCCTGCATGCAGGTAATGTTCGCGCTGGGGCTGGTGCTGTGGGAGATGCTGTGGCGCACGGCGGGCGCGCACGCGGGGCCCGCGCCGCCCTACGCGCCGCCCTACCAGCACCACAGCCTGCCGCCGCGGCCCAGCCTGGCCTGCATGCAGGTAATGTTCGCGCTGGGGCTGGTGCTGTGGGAGATGCTGTGGCGCACGGCGGGCGCGCACGCGGGGCCCGCGCCGCCCTACGCGCCGCCCTACCAGCACCACAGCCTGCCGCCGCGGCCCAGCCTGGCCTGCATGCAGGTAATGTTCGCGCTGGGGCTGGTGCTGTGGGAGATGCTGTGGCGCACGGCGGGCGCGCACGCGGGGCCCGCGCCGCCCTACGCGCCGCCCTACCAGCACCACAGCCTGCCGCCGCGGCCCAGCCTGGCCTGCATGCAGGTAATGTTCGCGCTGGGGCTGGTGCTGTGGGAGATGCTGTGGCGCACGGCGGGCGCGCACGCGGGGCCCGCGCCGCCCTACGCGCCGCCCTACCAGCACCACAGCCTGCCGCCGCGGCCCAGCCTGGCCTGCATGCAGGTAATGTTCGCGCTGGGGCTGGTGCTGTGGGAGATGCTGTGGCGCACGGCGGGCGCGCACGCGGGGCCCGCGCCGCCCTACGCGCCGCCCTACCAGCACCACAGCCTGCCGCCGCGGCCCAGCCTGGCCTGCATGCAGGTAATGTTCGCGCTGGGGCTGGTGCTGTGGGAGATGCTGTGGCGCAGAAGCTGCACCAGTAATTATTTATTTACCCTTTACTAACCTACCCTACCCTACCTACCTACCCTACCTACCTACCCTACCTACCTACCCTACCTACCTACCCTACCTACCTACCTACCCTACCTACCTACCCTACCTACCTACCCTACCTACCTACCCTACCTACCTACCCTACCTACCTACCTACCTACCCTACCTACCTACCTACCTACCCTACCTACCTACCTCCCCTTCCTACCTACCCTACCTACCTACCTACCCTACCTACCTACCTACCCTACCTACCTACCTACCTACCCTACCTACCCTACCTACCCTACCTACCTACCTACCCTACCTACCTACCTACCTACCCTACCTACCTACCCTACCTACCTACCTACCCTACCTACCTACCTACCCTACCTACCTACCCTACCTACCTACCCTACCTACCTACCTACCCTACCTACCTACCTACCCTACCTACCTACCTAACTACCTACCTACCTACCTACCCTACCTACCTACCTACCCTACCTACCTACCTACCCTACCTACCTACCTACCCTACCTACCTACCTACCTACCCTACCTACCCTACCTACCCTACCTACCTACCTACCCTACCTACCTACCTACCTACCCTACCTACCTACCCTACCTACCTACCTACCCTACCTACCTACCTACCCTACCTACCTACCCTACCTACCTACCCTACCTACCTACCTACCCTACCTACCTACCTACCCTACCTACCTACCTAACTACCTACCTACCTACCTACCCTACCTACCTACCTACCCTACCTACCTACCTACCCTACCTACCTACCTAACTACCTACCTACCTACCTACCCTACCTACCTACCTACCCTACCTACCCCACCTACCCTACCTACCCTACCTCTCTTTTCTCGCTTAAAATGTAGCTTATATGACACGTTCGTAGATTTACCATAGCAGCGCCATCTATTGATTACTTACTCAACCCAGTCGAAAGGTATCGACATCTGTTAGAATCATTTGGAGTTAACAGATAATTGTGACTGTCAAATAATAACAGACAAATTACTAATGACAAATTAGCAATAAATTAAAATTGCGACTAAAATTTGAAATTTAAACTATCCTATCTCTCAAGTTGGATCGAACTGCACATGGTGTGCGAATTTTATTATAATCGGTTAAGTGGTTTAGGAGTCCATTGAGGACAAACATTGTGATACGAGATTTATATATATTAAGATATTATTTACTCTTTATTCTCTACCAACAGAGTCTAGTCTCCCGCAACAAAGCACGTCCCCCTCTACCAAAGGGGCCGGTGCAACAGTCGCGCGCGCTCAAGATAGCTGCTGATACCTGCGACGAATGCTGGGATCATGACGCCGAGGCCAGGTAACAAGAGTACTGCAATCCCTAACTTACCGGTAAAGCAAAACAGAGACGGTGGAAGTAGATTCTCGTTTAACAAATATTTATTGCAATATACCTAAGAATTAGCTAGCAAGAGGAGCTCGTGGCAAAATAATAACAGCCGCTCGTGTCGATCTTTAGTTTGAGCGGCGCTTGCCTAGGTTGGTCCGTGGATGGGTGACCACCCATTACATACCGAGTTTCCTCCGTGCCTCGGAAAGCACGTTAAACCGTGGGTCCCGGCTGTCAATTATAGATCTTTGACAGTCGTTACAGGTAGTCAGTGGCCCCAAAGTCTAACAACCAGTCTTACCAAAGGGTATCGTATTACCTAGAACTAACTGGGTTGTGGAGTTTAGATAGGCAGTCGCTCCACGTAAAATACTGGTATACAGCTGCATCCGGTTAGACTGGAAGCCGACCCCAACATAGTTGGGAACAGGCTAGGCAGATGATGACCTAAGAATTAGCAAAAGTCAAAAGTTGCAGAAATATATTGCTGTAAATAAGAAGAGCTGCAAACCCTTTATCATCGCATAAAGAAAATGTAGCAACAGCAGTCGGTTTTACATTACGGTAGAAGCGCCCAGGTAGCCATGAAATAATAATAATAATATTTTGGGACAACCAACACACCGCCATCTGATCCCAAACTAGGCAGAGCCTGTACTATGGCAACCAGACAACTGATTAACATACTTATATATTTCTAAATACATACATATTATAGATAAATTACACACCCAGGTACAGAACAAATAATCGTACTCATCGCACAAAGATTTGTCCTGTCATCCTGTGTGGGAATTGAACCCACGACCTCCGTCCTAGCAGTCAGGGTCACTAACCACTAGACCAACCTGTCAAATTCAAATTTTCTTACGTTTTTGCAACTTGCAGGTCAGTGTCGGGTTGTATGTTGATGAAAAATGAGTCGCGCTAGTAACAAGTATACAACCCTGGAAGTCCGTTTAACCCCATTGAATGACTTTTTTTATGAAATAGTTATTGAATGGGGTTAACTGAGCTTAGACGGTAGTATTCATGATTTTAATGATTATAATTCTGTAACTACACATTTTTTACTGGCGCGACTCATTTTTTATCAACCTGCAAATTGCAAAAAATGTAAGAATATTTAAATTTCGCGGGCTACCCGGGCGCTTCCAACCTACTTCTGTTACGTTTACCTCTTCGGGAAAATCAGGCCTGACGTTATGATTCTTTTTGTTTGTATTGACCTTTTTAGGGTTCCGTACCCAAAGGGTAAAACGGGACCCTATTACTAAGACTTCGCTGTCTGTCTGTCTGTCTGTCTCCAGGCTGTATCTCATAAAACGTGATAGCTAGATAGCTGAAATTTTCACAAATGATGTATTACTATTGCCGCTATAACAACAAATACTAAAAATTAAAAAAAAAAAATTAAGGTGGGCTCCCATACAACAGATATGATTTTTTTGCCGTTTTTATAGATAATGGTACGGAACCCTTCATGCGCGAGTCCGACTCGCACTTGGCCGATTTTTTTTTAGACTTCCGTACCTCAGTCGGCAAAAACCGAACCCTTATAGGACCACTTTGTTGTCCGTCTGTCAGTACACTTTTTCTCAGGAACGCGTGGAGGTATCAAGCTGAAATTAATATCAAATACTCAAGTCTGCTACCTCTTAGCGCAGTAAAAAAAATCTAACTTGTAAGTCAACGCGATCAAAAGACCGTTTCAGTCTTATTACAAAAAACTAAATAAACCTTGGTTTAAACCTGGACTATCAAGTCCAGGCTTATCTGCAAAACCATGGTCTAAATTTGTTCGTATTACAAAACCTAAATAAACCGTGGACTTCTTAGTACCGTCATTTAAACCACTGTTTAAATATCAACCACAGATTAATACAAATATCATTCGTTCACCATGACATCATTCTATTACAACGTTCCGTATGCCCAGAAAAGAAAACGTTTTGATAATACGCTAATGATTAGATGATGTATATGAGTGTTAAAAATATTGAGACCTGGTTATTTTGCATGGATATAAACATTATTTAGTTATTTCGTCGATTGCAGTTTTGTTTAGGCACATTACTTAGTGCCGTATTAATTTCTAAAATACATCTAAATACGTATAACGAAACGTAACATTCTCGCGCGTTATATGAAACCATAACATTAAACAAAACCATCACAAGTTGAACAAAGTTCATTTAGCTTTGGAATTTTAAGTCTATATTAGAACAATTGCCTCTTTGTTTGCCTTCTTTGTTAATTTTAATAATTTAATGTGATGGACCAAAAAAAAACGATCTGAGAATTGGAATGTCAATGAAAAAGTAAGTAAACATAAGTTACTTAGATGAACTTGAAATCCGTCTTTAATTTATTGATTTCAAGCTATTTTCCATTTTCAAGTTAAAACAACACAAAACAATGAAAAAAATTGATAGTAGAACCTAAAAAATAAACTTTGAAAAGGTTGAAAGATCCGTTTAGTGATTTAGACCATCGTTAAACTAGGGGTCGCCGAGGTTTAGCGTTAGACCATGGTTTAGTCTATGGTTTATCGCTAAACCACGATTTGTAATACCATTTTTGTTTAGACCGTGGTTTATAGAAGTTTAAACCAGGTTTATTAGTTAAACCGCTTTTTGTAATAAGACCGTGAATGTCGCATATTTTGCGATTTCACAAGAGAATCAAAACCTATACGGCCTTATTACAAAAAGCGGTTTAACTAATAAACCTGGTTTAAACTTCTATAAACCACGGTCTAAACAAAAATGGTATTACAAATCGTGGTTTAGCGATAAACCATTGACTAAACCATGGTCTAACGCTAAACCTCGGCGACCCCTAGTTTAACGATGGTCTAAATCACTAAATCGGATCTTTCAAACTTTTCAAAGTTTATTTTTTAGGTTCTACTATCAATTTTTTTCATTGTTTTGTGTTGTTTTAACTTGAAAATGGATAATAGGTTAAAATCAATAAATTAAAGACGGATTTCAAGTTCATCTTAGTAACTTATGTTTACTTACTTTTTCCTCGACATTCCAATTCTCAGATCGTTTTTTTTTTGGTACATCACATTAAATTATTAAAATTAACAAAGAAGGCAAACAAAGAGGTAATTTTTCTAATATAGACTTAAAATTCCAAAGCTAAATGAAGTTTGTTCAACTTGTGATGGTTTTGTTTAATGTTATGGTTTCATATAACGCGCGAGAATGTTACGTTTCGTTATACGTATTTAGATGTATTTTTAGAAATTAATACGATATTAAGTAATGTGCCTAAACAAAACTGCAATCGAAGAAATAACTAAATAATGTTTATATTACAAAAAACTAAATAAACCTTGGTTTAAACCTGGACTATCAAGTCCAGGCTTATCTGCAAAACCATGGTCTAAATTTGTTCGTATTACAAAACCTAACTACTTTCGTTGCGCAAATTGAATACGAACACCTATTCTCTCCCACTGGACAAAAGCCTCTTCATAACTTTAAAATTGACCTTTGTTTTCCTCCCTTTTGCACAGACTAACTGCAGTATGCGTAGAAGAGCGCATGGCTGAACTGAAACAGATGTTGCACGCTCAAGGGCCGCTCATACACGACAACAATCTACATCCGCATCAGCCTGGTGGTAAGTCCAAAAATTAATGAAAATCAACTACCGGGGTTTGTACTCCACATCTTGGATTACTAGAAAAAGTAAGAGTTGTTGAGAGTGAGCCAGTTTCCATGCTGTTTTGTTAAATACCAGTTTCTGTTGGTCTAAAATATTTAATACAAAAAGCAATAATGAGATTATTAGATGAAGGAGTTAGGTATGATGACGGTAGTATGTTATATTTTCGCCCGGAGGACACGGTGGAGCACACCGTGGAGGTCACCACCGTGTCCTCGTAGCGGCGATTGGCGGCGGCGACCTCTCGCGTCCGGCCCTGGTTCAAGCCATGGTCCGGGGCGAGAGGGAATGGGAAGCCGTCGCCTCCTTCTGCGAAGCAGTCATGCTAGCGAAGGAGGCGGCGGAACGTGAGAGGGAGAGAACCTCACGTCCCAGCCGCCGCGGGAGAAGCACCGGGCGTCGGGGGCCACGCCGTGATGGCTCTCTGCCACCGTAGGCGCGGGCCTGTGGACGGTGAGTAATGGGCTAGCTCGCCGTCCGTCCGTCGTACGACGACAGGCCGTGTCGACGGCGCGTTCGTGTTCCAAGCGCGCCTCAAAGAGATGTCAGCAAACGGGAGGGGCCCGCAAGGGCCGATGCCTGCCAGGGCTGCGGGATTGTTCGAAAGAGATACCGCGGCCCTGGAACATAAAGGGCCAAAGAAGGAACATGGGTGGTTTTTAGTCAGTAAGAGTCTGACACTCCCTTCCGCTCCGCCCAGAGCGGGAGGGGTCATTTGACGATTTCCCACCCTCCAAAAAAAAAGTATGTTATTATAAAAACATTCTAGGTATTCAAATACATATACGCGGTGGAAGGGACACCGACGGGAAAACGGTTACCACGTATTCAGTACATCATTCTGAGCCCGCCCCCCCACATAGAAATTTTTCATCGGTTATTAAAACAAAAATCAGGTGTTTCCTACAAAAGTGCAGATGTATTTCGATGTTTAGTTTATCCTCTGCGTCATAGATGTCGCTGCAGTACTTTTTGTTCTATGTTGCTGTAGTAATTTTGTAGTACCGCTACACGTACACGGGGCAAACTAGATCGGTTTGCAGGGCACACCACAAAGATGTTGGTGTGCGTAAAATCAACTGGTGTATTACTTCGCCTATTTGTTAGTGTTTGCTTCACTATAGTATATGTATAATATGAGGTAAAGAATATGAAGCATCAATTTAAGCCTATGACTAACCGGTGTCGTGGCATAGATGTGTAATCATTCGGCTGGTAAATCAAGTGTCGTAGGATCGAATCTGCGCCGCTGGCGTCAACTTTTTGCATTATTAAAAAACTTTTATTTTCATTTTGTTGAATTTTTATTGTAATTTACCTGATAATAAGAACATTATTCGAAAAAAAATATGGAAGTAAAAATTAAACAATTTGTATTAAGAAATCAACAACATTTATTGACTAGGTTTTTTTTTATATTATAATTACAAATTAAAAAGTTTTGTGCATGACAAATATTCTAAGTCGGACAAGAAATAACGTTACTTTTCTTATTCAAGTGGGTAATTTATTTATTAGTGAAATGAATAAACATGTTAATAAGATAGATATTAAGATACAGGTATCCTAAATTGTTATCTCACTAACAATAACATCACTCACATAAAACAAATCGAATTACCCCCTGATATTTTTATTAATATCCTATTGGTTCGCGCCTTCGCTATCTATGACTTATTCATGCACGAAGTAAATGTCTCCACTAGACCTGCATGGAAGAATATTTTTTTTTATGATAGCGCTCACCATCTTTTCGCCACAATATTTTGCGATCGTCCTTGTCTGATTTAAAACATTTTTCATCTCTAAATATAACTATATTATTGCACCAATCAAAATCCAAATATTCTCTTGCGAAGCGTACCCGGTTTTGCCTGTGAATATCTGACATTCAAATTTTCTTGGCTGGCCTACAACATTTCACACCAGCTGCTCGCAAGTGGTTTCGTACAGTTTGTAATGTCACGTCATGTTTAGTTGCCGTGGAACGAGTAGTGAGGAAGGGCTCAGCGGTATGCGTAGCAACTATATCAGATGCCAATCTGTGAATGCAAATCCAGCCTTTGGTCCCGGTCGGCAAGGATCAATGCTTCCCGAATCTGCATAACGATGGACCCACAATTGCACAGTCCTTCTCTGTGAACAATAATAAAATATTGTTACAAAAAACAACAATCAATAACATGTGGATTATTTAAACATATTAAACTTCTAAACATCATAATAACATTTTGTTACTCACCGATATCTTTAAACGTCTCGCAATTTCACTAATTGAAACATTTTGCTCATGCAAAAGAATTATTTCAGCTCATAAAAGTGTGGTTCAATGATTCATATTGATTCACAAATAAAAGCACTTCTCAAAAAACGCAGGGTATAATGTCTAAAAACGTAACGAAAGCCCGATAGTCAATAGCATTATGACGATGAACTTAAACTACTAACTTAAACATGATTTGTCATTTTTAGAGGGTAGACAACTAATACATTCTAACCCAAATATAAAGAGACTTGCTAATAGTTAAGCAATGAATTGAACAAACAAATGTAAAATATTTTATTAAAACATACAAAAACATTAAGCTGTTGGCAGTCGGATTCGATCCTACGGCGCCGGCGCAGTAAGTAATTATTTATCGCACGCTCGACTAATGCGCCACGGAGACGATTGTATGATAAGCTAAATTTATGCGTCATATTCCCTGCAACATTAGTGACAAGAAATTTTATTGTGTGTGCGTGGACAACGGGTTATTGTGAAGCAAACACTAATAAATAGGCGAAGTCAGACGGCCGTTGATTTTACGCACACCAACATCTTTGTGGTGTGCCCTGCAAACCGATCTAGTTTGCCCCGTGTACACAGTCAAAATGTATGAACAGCTGTTGAATAATTTCTGTGGGGGGGGGGGGCTCAGAATGATGTACTGCATACGTGGTAACCGTTTTCGCGTCGGTGTCCCTTCCACCACGTATGGGGTTAAAAATCAATCATAATTTCTTGGTGATGATAGATAGATTGATAATAATAAGTAATTATGTTTATATTACATATAAAAATGTACTTTTTAACATCTGTTCTTGTTTTACAGCGGACTCCAACGTCCCCGCCCCACCGGAATCAGACAAGAACTCAAACTGCACATCTACCCAAAACTGCGACGTTCACACACCTCTGCTATACCCCCAACCGCACATAGGTCGTAACGCGTGCATAGAGCGCAACACACATACAAACACACAACAAGCTACCGTTGAACTCATACACAAGTCGCTTAAAGACATAACGGCCCCTATAGAGACATTACGTGTCCCTAACGTTGAAGAAAACTGCCTTTCAGTAGCTAGAGTATCAAGTCATACGAGGATACCGTTACTTGAAAATTCTGGTTTAACAGAAATCAGGTCTTACCAAAGACCGTTGGAATACGTTCAAAATGATGTGACATCCCATGATGTTGAAAGAGCGCCAAAACAAACGAACTTACTACATGACGTAAAAGTAGAAAAACCAAAATGGGGTATCAAGAAATTTTTCGAGAAACTGAATAGGAAGGAAACTGAAGTGAAATTAGCTGAGAATTCGCAAAGAACTATGACTTCTATAGTTAATAAACCATCAAATATATCAGAGAAAGATAGGCCATCGAATCTGACTATCAACCAAGATAGGTCCCCGTATAACTTCGAAGGTCCTTGCACCTTGTCACCACCCAATAGGACCTTATCACCAACTATGATGATGGAATCCGACAACAAAGTCTTTGGATTCAAAGAAATCCCAAACAGGGACACCGAAGCAAGAACGCCGAACCAAATCTTCGCAGTAATAGTCCCTAAAGCCAAACCACCAGATTTTACAGAAATTAAAAACAAAAAAGGTAGTTCGGAAAGTCTGAATAAAAGATCTGTTAAAACGTCAATTTCGTCGCAAAGTATTTTGAAATCGAATTCTGAATCTGAAGATTCGACGGTTAAAAAACGGTTGAGTTGTGATAATAGAATAACTAATAGCGGGAGTTCTTCTAGGGCGAGTATCAACTTAGAACTCCAATACATCGATACACAAGATAACTACAACGGTAACATCAGCCCTTTTGACATTAACTCTGACTGCTCAAGCAGCGAAGACGAGCATTTAATGCTGCTATCAGAAAATGGCGGCTCAAAAATTACTATGCAAGCCATACCAAAAACAGACTCAGAAAAGAAAAAAATCTACCAAAATGAAGTGTTAAAAGAATCGAGCCAAGTCACCGATTTCACTTTTAACAAATTCCAAAATAAATACACGAACTTCGATAATGAATTTAGCGATCCGAACGATAAAGAGAACTTAGTAAATGGTTATAGTGGCGATAATCCCGTGTACCTGGCTGCTCTGAACGGCGAAATTGATACAGCAGAGCTAAAATACCCAGGAAATCGTTCACCAAAACCGACTTTAAAGAACCTAGCTATAAAAAGACAGCATTCTTTGGAACAGGTGTCTGAAATATTCTCTTCTGCGGGTGATGTTAATCTGCTGAACCCAGCAGGGAGGGTTAAGACTCCCGGGGACCTTCCTGTGGCCATCAGAAGGGCTAGAAGAGATAGGGCGCTCCAGAAAGGCCGCGCGAGTGAGAGTAATAGATTGAGTCTATACGATGATAGAATGATGTTTGGTAATAGTCTGTAGGTACAAATCTCAAAATGGTCTTTGAAAGTTGAGTCAAAATTCTCAAAGTACAGTGTGAAGTCGCATTTTTGTTGAAAACAAAGTTGTGCAAAGCTTTTGTTTAGCATGAGTAAGGTACAATTGTATGTTGCCAGTGCTACATTCAACAAAGATGGATGCCAAAGGGAATTCGTTGAATGGCTGACGGAATTAAAGACATGTGTTAAGTAATCGGGTTCATTTCGTTGACAAATACAGCGAAATCGAATGTGACCTACAGACCTGAGGAAGTCTGTAGGCAGTCCTCACACTGCAACATGTTGCTCACAACACAAAAACATGTGTAACAATGTTCCACAACTTTGTTTGAAATGAATACGGCACTTGAAACGTTCCAAGTCTTTCTGTCTCTACTATATACTTAAAACTGACAGGGACAGCATAAGACTTAACGGTGACTTAAAAACATGTTGCTTTTGAGAATTCGGCCGTAAATACGAGTGTTTAAGACCTATATTGTCGTGTTGATATTATTGTGAATTGATTATATTATATGTGGTTAATGTAAACGTCAAAATATTCTTGCAAGGGTAGATAGGTCCCATGAAAAATACACATAATTATTGTACTTTGGGTTAAAGTAACTTAAAGTCAAATACTTGCAAGGGACTACTAATCATGAAAAATAAGCAAAATGCCCAGTCACATGTATTTATTTTAATACTGTTTATTGCCCATTTGCACCACGACAGCTGTAGGTACTGTAGATTTCAGGAGCTATGCAGGACGTAATGTGTCTTAACGAAGCCGAAAGGCACTTGTTCTCCCCGTCATTGCGATCATTTTTTGGTTTTAGACCATACTTGGGAACCTTCTAATTACGGAAATATTGGAGGTCAAAGTTCCAACTTTCTCACAAGTTGCACACAAGTGTGAGCAAAAATATGTGTGGCTAGATATCGAGTTATTCGAAAACTAACTATTCAAAAATACGTGGCGAATATTTTACGTAAATAAAGAGAAATGATTAAAATATTACAATTGATTTAAAAAAAAAAGTGTCGTTTTCTAATGCATTTATAAGTATAGTCAGCAGAAATATTCACTAATATTACGTAATTAGAAGGTTCCCCCTTCTAATTACGGAAGGTCAAAGTTCCAACTTTTTCACAAATATTTTTATTTTAATTCTATTTTTGAAAGTTATAACTTTACTTTAAATACCTCCATGATCTGTTTACTATTCAATGCATCCATTAGCACAATGTTCTGAGTGCGTTACATTAAGTTTTACCGTAATTAAAACGTGATTTTTCCTACCAAAAACAAATCGTTTCCCTGCAATAATGTTTGCGTAGTTTGATGTACAAAATGCTTGTTTACGTGAAGGGTCCGTTTACACTTTATATAGTTTCATCTCCCACACTGAAGTTACTTCAAAATAATATGATGCAGGCGAGGGTGGTAGGCTCTAATTGACAAATAGTGAGGAATTTCCTAATACCAGTGTTGCACTTTTAGAACTGTCTGATTGGACAGCGATTCTATCTGTGAGTTCCCTGCAGGTTGCCCAGTGTCCCTACCAAAGTGCAAATGGGCATTATAATTCGGTTACTTATTTAAGATACCTGATTTAGATATGCTAGATACGATCCAATAGTAATTTTTATTGTAATTGTAATGTTATTTGGTCATTTTACAAAGTTGCTTGGCCTTTTGTAATATTGCGATTACATGGGTATTTTTTTTCACTGATAGTTGCCTTGATGGTCTAGTGATCACAAGCATGACGTCCTGGGTCCGATTCCCGAGTTGGGTTAGATTTTCTATCAGGAATTTCTCAATAGCAGCCACGGAGTCTGGATTGGAGCCCAGTTGATGGCATTACACTCGCCCCTAATAACTTCGGTCACCTTTGCCTAACTCTTGAACATAGCTCCATTTTGCTACAATAATTCCAAAAATTGCTCGTGTAATCGCAGTAAACTACGTCATCACAAGCATTCAGTAAACGTTATATTAATGTTGCATTATTAATTTGTATGGTGTGAAAGGGACACCCGCGCCACATAGGCAATTTTCATCGGTTATTAAAAAAAATTGCTGGTTCAAAATGTACGGATCAGCTGTTTTTTTTTTTAATAAACCGATGATAATTTTTTATGTGGGGGGGGGGGGGCTCAGAATGATGTACTGAATACGTGGTAATCGTTTTCGCGTGGTGTCCCTTCCACCCTGTTTCATTTTTGTGAGCAAAAATATGTTGGCGAGATATCGAGTTATTCGAAAACTAACTATTCAAAAATACGTGACGAATATTTTACGTAAATAAAGAGAAAATATTACAATTGATTGAAAAAAAAAGTGTCATTTTCTAATGCATTTATAAGTATAGTCAGCGGAAACATTCACTAATATTAAAAACAAGTTTTGCTTATTTATAGAAATCGTTACCTCACGTTGAAATTAAGAAGTATAAAATTAATCTAAATATAAAATTCGTGGCTTTTCAAATTATTATTAATAAAAATCGAATTTTTACATACGAACGAACAAAATTTTTGAATATATTCGCATTTAATAAATTATTTCTATCATCGCGTTCTAACCAAAGCGATTGGGCGCGCGAACATGCGATCGTCGCGTTTTTATGTTTGTTCACAGACTCGTTGGGGTTTTTCATCAGGAATTTCTCAGTAGCAACCACGGAATCTGTATTTATGGCTTGTTTATGCCAATAAGCTCGCGCTTTACATGAGACTTAAACATAACTGGCGAAATGTGAGTGTACTATTAGGTACATCACTGCCTAACCCTTCGAGAATTACAGGCGTGGTGTTATGTTATTTTAATTGTTCGGAAAATAGCAAGCCGCGGCCAAAATGAACACCGATGAAAACTCCGGTTTCGCCGAACAAAATAAACTATGTTCGTGTGTTCGCGTGACTTTCGCTTTAGTTAGGATGGGCATACGAGTTTTTGAATTGAAAATTTTGCTACAATTTGCATGCTATTTATTCCTATTACATACTTTCCAGTTTACCCGGTTATTCCTTATAATATCTGTATATTTTTAATGCATTTTATGTAAGGTAATTTTAAGGGTAACATTTACTGCAGTAGTTATGTATTTACATATGTTTTTTTTTAATGATGGTGGTAATAATTTGCGCGTTTATAAAATTTAAATGAAGCCTTTTGGAATTGATGTTGATAATTCAAATGTTTTAATTCGACAAATTATGTATAAAGTAAAATAAAGATTTGCTAATACGAGCAACACATACGGGATGCTACACAAATGTTCTCTTGCCTAAATCCTTTATTGGAATTGCGCGCAAATTATTACGCAATGTCGATGATTCCCCTAATTAATCAATATTATTGTTTACTAAAAGTTTAAATCGTTAGATATCACACGTTATCAATGTTTTATGTCACCATACTTAAAATCGTGCGAAAAAGTGTCCATACTGAAAAAAAAACGTTCTCGAACGTTGTGGTTTAAAAAGACGTAGTGAGTAAAATTGAAGAAACACACAAAGAAGAGATGCTTAGATTGTTTGGTCATTGTGTAAGGATAACTATATGAAATTTGTAACCTTTTCGGACCATATTTTAAGCACCTGCGGACCACCATCCACGGACCATAGGTTGGGAACCAATGCCTCACCAAGGTATGTATGCTCTTCTAGAGTTTAGACATATACTGACCTTATTGGTGAGGTTCTACAGAAAGGTAAGGTGCGTAGTACTCGCAACCGGCGTGCGTGTATGACCTTGGATAAGGCGAAAGGAGTACGTAAGGAGCATAGCAAAGTTCTGTGGTTTCTGCCTACTCGCATGAGAAAATGGTATGAATTTATGTACAAGTTTTTAAACTGTCATGGTCACTAACATTAAATTAACACTAGAAACACTGGATATTTACCATGTCCACTGTTTGTTTTGAGTTCCCGATATTTCGGCGCTGTTGCAAGCACCTTGATCACGGATAAACGGTTTATCCGTGTGGAGAGTGGACATGGTAAATATCCCGTTTCTAGTGTTAATAACATAATGAATTTATGTATGTATGTATGTGTAGCAATGTGACCATCTTTTGATGCAGCCAGGAGATCTAACGATTTAAATATTTGTTTATTTCCTTAACCGGTGGAAATTTTAAATGCAGTACGAGACATTGAGCGCGTTATTTAGTTTTGGATATACAACGTTCAAAGTTAAAAATCTAATCCTGGCACGCTCAATGTCATATCCGTCATATTCCGACTATCGTTATTACATTAATTTGTACATAGATTTAAGTTCCTATTATAAATGGGCAGCCATGTTTTTTTAATTTGTTTTATTTTTTTAATAACTTGTTAAGTTTAAGTTACACCACAATTGACAAACATTATGTTTTTGTTTTTTTTTTTAAATAACGTTTATTATTATTATTTTATAATAAAAAAACATAGTTTCTAGATATTTTACTCCATTTAGCTTTAAATATTTTTGTAAATATTCTGTATTCCTCGTGAATTCGATATAATTATTGTAAAAAATTATATTTGTGGTGTGTTTATTATGATATTACGATTAATGTGCGCAGTTGTTTCTTGTATTTACCGGTCAATGTGTGAAACAAACAAACGGTACGTACAAGCTCCGGACACCGGACTCTGACAGAAGACTAAATGTCCTGAAGTGTCTGGTGTCCGCATAATCCGGAATCTATATTTCGGACAGTGATCGGTTAATGCAAAAAATATAATTTAATTCATTCCATTTATATTGCAAAGAAAGATATTACAAAGTACCTAACCTATACAGAATCTTAAAAATAACTTTCTCGTAAGCAAATTCACGTTACAAACTGTTTCAGAGTTAAAAAAGGTCGTGATTTTAAAAAGGTAGGTAAATTGTTAAATGAAGAAAATATTTCTCGGTGTTGTAGAAAAAAGTTTAATTAGAAAAAGGTTTTAAAATCACGACTTTGATATAAAAAAATCATTAAAACAAACTATAGACATGTTGATAAGAAATATATTTAAAATAAAGTGTATCTTTAAACTATACATACAGTACACGTATTGACATAAAAAATATAGGTATTATTGTTTCTAAACGTAAAAGAGAATGCTCATGGAAGTATGGAATCCCGTACCATGCTGCATCAAAATCAAACCTTGTTTTTTATAGACTACACTGATCGTAATAACTCCTACAAAAATTATTTTTGAAAAAAAAACCCGCGTTTCAGAGTTATTTGATAAAATCGAAACTAACCTAAAAAGTAGGTCTATTTTTTCGACGCTACCAACGACGTATTTTAACACACATACATTACATTATTGCTCTAAAAACAGCGTAATACACTAATATTAGTAAGAATTACGAGTTAAAGTAACATCCACAGTATGCTTGACTGAAACTCGATTTTATTTTAGACCTTTACATTGCCAATAGTCAGTCAGTACAGTACAAATGTCAGATGCCACAGATAAGATAACTATAAACCATAGAGTATAGTAAGTGCTATAAACTAGTCGGGATTTAGGGATGTAATCGATAAATCAAAATCTTTAGGCTGAGAAAATCTATTTTGTTGCAAATAGCAATAAACCAAACTAAATCGATTTGGTGTACTGATCTTACTTAATTGTAATTAATTTTAGAGTCCGCTCGACAGACAAGGGTTTGTTCAATTGAAACGGAACGTCATTTATATTCAGTTGAAACGGAACGTCATATAAAGGGAGTAAAACAATATTCGTACTTTTAAACTCGAAAAGTATATTTCCAGTTCAAAAATCAAATCCCCGACGCGTAATGCCGTAAAAAAATATGAAACTAATTACTATAATATTTTGGTTTTGAGGCGCGAGACTTTTTGGTACCAACTTTGGTCATTGTCCTTTACAACTGGCCATCTCCAAGACTGTCCCCGTGTCTTAACCAAAGCGGTCGGTCACGCGTATACGCGATCGTATGTTCATAATGTCATTAATTTTTAAACAAAATGGAAGGCGCCTTCTGTTCCCGCGACCAAGCGTTCTAGTTCGCTGAACCCTAATTTGTCCAGAAATTCGGAAGGCACTCTCTATGCGCAAATGACGCGTTTGTGTTCGCCGAACAAAATGAACGAATGTTTGCGAGACGCTCGTTTTGGTTACGACGCAGCCTATGTTCCTAGTAAAAAAACGTTATAAGCTGTCATATAGCTTTATCCGAAAAAAAGGTCGGAAGTATAAAAATAATGAATCATCAATTTTAAGGATTTAGTGTCCCAGGTGTCGTTCTCCTGCACTCTTGACGACCTGAATAGCGCCTCTGCCGCTGCAATAAACGTGGCCACCTACTGGGCCGTGAAATATGGAAGGAACATCGATACGATAAGAAAAAAGCAAGCTTTTTGTGACAATACGTGTGCGAGCCGCACCAATAAACGTTGTAAATGTATAACCAATAGAATATAGAGCGATTTTATAGATTGTTGCGGGTTTTGTGGACGATACGTGGTGGGATAATGCATTTGATATGTTCTCTTGGTCTGCGCAGTATACTGCTGGCCATAAGAATCCTAAATTCTAGGCTTTGATCCGATTTGTGAAGGCGATGCATTCTGAAAGTTGGCAAATATCAACCGAGACACTTAAACACACACATCGAGACACTGAATATTTTGTTTTAGGTGTCGAAAAGCACTTAAGTGGAGTTTTTCTAAATGCTTCTTTTACACCTAACCCAGATTATTGCCATTTATAGTCTGTTTAGTGCAGCGAAACACGTTATTTTGTAAGTATTTAAAATAGTGTTAAGGTAACGTTAATTCATCAAAACAACGACATATTTGTCAGCTTTTTGCGGCGTTGCGATGTTTTCATGTAAGATATTATGTATTTTCCTTCGGCTCTGTTATTTATTAATACTTGATAGCTAGCTGGCTCCAATCATTATTTGGAACCGAAATCCATAAGTTCATAACTTAAGAATCTCCATTTGAGTCTCTGAGTATTACTACATTGCAAAGCCAATATTTTTGACGAAACGGTAGGTAATCTTGGCTATAAGTTCATTATGTCACCACGTAAACGACCGCATGTGAGTGTACAAAGGCGATGTCGCTTTCACCTAGCTTTGTTGATATTATTGTAACTGACCACGTCGGACACCGAATATAACGAATATGTTTTTATATATGGGCTGTTTTATTTTATCATTAATACCTTTTAGGGCACCTGTCCCTCTGCTCATGAAGAAGAGACTATTCTATTATTATGTTATTTATATATTGTCCTTACATTCTAATTACATTTTTAAGTATTTTTATTAACAAAATTATGTAAAAAAAAACATTTAAAAATATAAAAAATAGTAGTCCGTCGGTGTCGGGAGCAGGGTCCAAGCTACCGGTGGTTTGGGTTCCAGAGACAGGAACCTCCTCACAATGCGACCCGTATCGAGGAGTACTGCCTTCTGAATCAGGCCCTTGATCCAACCGCCATTTTTTTTGCCACAATAGGCACAATTATAGCAGAGTTCACATTCCATATGTCGACAACCTCGTGTCATGCAGGATGGTAACATCGACTATCATTACGCGGCGCGCGGATAGGTCTATCACCACTATCAGGCTTATTGGCGACAATAGTCATGTCAGACTGATCCCAGTCGAGCGTGATATGGTCTTTCTCGAGAACTGGGTGGGGCACATACTTGTAGTACGGTATCTCAGATTCCACAAGTTAAGTGTGTGTTTTAATACTTTTAGTGGATGCGCTAAGTATTAAATGTCAGTCCACAGCTGGACATATAATTATGCCTCTCCCAAACTGTTGCAGAACACACTGTCATTCTGGCCAAGATGCTTCCGTAGATGACCACATTACCGTCTGTTGCCGTTTTTTTATTATTGAAAAGATTAGTTAATTATTGAATCTGTTTTATAAAAATATTTTCGATCAGATTTTTTTAGATAAAAATTCGCTCAATTATTAATTTATTGGTCAACAATATTTTACACGTCACACATAAAATTAATGTTTTTTGTCTCACGATAAAAATACACATGATTATCACATTATCCCCTCCCCTTTATCGAGTTTTTTTCTAATCCCCTCCTCCCTGTTCAAATCTCACATGATTAAGGTGAATGCTCCAACAAACCCGCGAAATTCAAATTTTCTTACGTTTTTTGCAATTTGCAGGCCAGTGCTAGGTTGTACCTATGTTGATTAAAATATTATTCGCGGCTGTAAGACATATGTAGTTACAGAATTATAATCATCAAAATCACCAATACAACCCTCCAAGTTCATAAAGGCGTAGGAACAAAAAAAAACAGAAAAAGTCATTCCTACAGCTTCATGAACTTAGAGCGTTGTATTGATGATTTTGATGATTATAATTCTGGAACTACATGTCTTACAGCCGCGAATAAATAATATTTTAATCAACATACAACCTAGCACTGGCCTGCAAATTGCAAAAAACGTAAGTAAATTTGAATTTCGCGGGTTGGTTGGAGCATTCACCTTAAGTACGACCCCTTATTTGTTTCATCAAGCATCAGGCCACGGGCCTCGCATTTCTAGGTAACGTGGCCGTGGCTGCAGTGGATGATTTCAACAAAATTTTCATACAAAGCCGCTTCGCTAAAGATACGGGAATTTCAAAAACTTATTAAGACCCTCAATACCAGGAAACATATTTGAAACCACTTCATTCATATCAAGGAAAATAAAATAAAAGACATCATTATAAAATCCCCTTTATTTCATAATTACAATAACAAATAAATGTTCATACATAATTCATTATCGACATGTATCTGACAAAAGTTCCAATATTTTAGACATCCAATATAATTTTATTTTTATTAAATCGGGTTACGAAGCAACGACAACTGTCAGTGAAATACAGAAAAAAAAAATATACCCGTAGACAAAGTATTAGCAATAGACAAGTCACTAAATTATGATGACATAAGGACACACCTGTTCGATCCAGTAGTAAGAGTAAAAGAGACAGAAATATATATCGATTTCCTACTTGTATGCAAATTTTTTGTCTGTAATATATACCGAGAACCGAAAAACAAATGAAAATTATCGTTGCTTCGTAGCCCTTTCATAGGTATACATTGATTGATTAATTATTATTCTTCTACAACATTTATTATTTGAATGGGCTATATTATTATAGAAGAAAAAATGCGATCACACCATAGTAAAGACACCGGTCTGATGACTGATGAAATCTAAAAATACGACAAGCACTTCAATATTTAAATGATCTTTTTCATATGTCCAAATAAATCGTGATTTTTTGGAATAAAATCAACAAAATGGGTACACTTAATTTCTCCAGTTGCATGGCCATAATAAGTCCAAAATATGACTGTGGACTTCAAAGACAGCAACGCATTTTGCACCTACCTACGCTAGTTAGCTGCCATACGCCCTTAGCCAAGGCGCGATTCCATCAGGCAAGTCTTGCATGCAAGTATGACGTCACATTTGCATAGGTACAAGTTGCTTGCATTAGAAACATGTTTTCAAGAGTGTGCAAATTGCATGCAGGTTTTACTTGAATAAAAGTGGAGATGTTCAACAATTGAGTAGGACACGTCAATCGTTAGCAATTCGAAACGTGCAACTAATGTTTGCGCTTACAATTTGCACGTCACTTGAATAAAAAATGAACAAGATCAAACTACGTCTTACAAGTTGTAGCTTGTATGCAGGTTTGTTAAAGTTGTATGCAAATTGCAACTTGCATACAAGTAACTTGCCTAATAGAATCGCGCCTTAAGAGCCAGCACGATATCATTCCTATAGTGTGATACTTAGTCCCTAATTTCTAAAAGCCTGATCAGTTAATCCGTTGTAAAATCTCACGTACACATCAACCAACTTATCTGTGCAGGCGGTAAAACACAGAACTAAAATAAATGTACAAAGTTTGACGTCTCGATGCAAATTTTCTTGACAAGCAACGCCATCTGGAACTGCACACTTAAAGCGGTCTTACTATAAGTTATTGCGATTGGTTGGTTGACCAAAATTCGTTCTGTCTGTCTGAATGTCACACAGACTGACTGTTTGGTTGATTATTTTGCACTTCAACGATGAAAATTGGAGAGATTTGGCACTGAGCAGGCTTTTAAAAACTGAGTTGATTACTGTATGGGGGGTAACACATCGATTTATTATTTAATCTAACCGTAATTATGAATCTGACTTAGCCCGTAAGGTGGAATATCTGTACGAAAATATTAATTATTAATAATATATGCGCAGGCAGCAGTGTAATGTAAATAATAATAGTATGTACATTCGAAAAATAAATGTAATGTCTTGAAGACAATTAATTTATTGGCGAGCTAAATTTAGAAGAGATACATTTTTAACATACTTACATAAACCAAAAGGTGAATCTTCAATTCCGGGTTTTGTCATTAGTTATTATTTTTATGTATTTTTCAGAATTATTAATTGCTTTAAAAAATATATAGAAGGAAATAAAATATTATAATTGAGAATTAAAAAAATAACTCCTAGATTTACAATGCTGTCTGCGCACAAAAACGCTAAACTACATATCACATAAAAATTACCAACAATCGAAACTAAATTACCACTTAAAAATAAAACTTCCTAACTTAAAACAAAAATTATATATTAAAATATGAAATTAAAAACCTTTATTTTGATAAACTAAAAAAATAGGTAACAATGTGTTCAAATTCTTTGAATTGAAGCGAGTTGGTCACCATTTTGTGTGCCTCGGAAAAAGCAATAGAGTGTTTTACTGTCCTGCTTGTGTCTTTATAGAGAATTTGTTTTGAGCAATATAAATAAATACATTTAAATGTACAAACAATTTTAAATTAACGCAATTTTCTTGTAAAACATAGATTTCATTGAGTTTTTCAATACAGGGTGTAAAGGACAGCCCTCCGCAAACTGAGGGTGCATTCAGCTCCTTATTTTGAATTTTATAATCCACCGGAATTTTTCTCAGGATTTTTAAATCGTTATTTCAGTTAATATTCCTATTTCATTGTAAAATTACATTCTTTGTAAAAAACCAACAATGGATGTTCGATACTAATATTTAAACGAACGACACGTGAAATCAACTGTTCACTTCCTTCCTAGCTACAACGTTCATCGAACTCATCGTCGCGCTTGCCGTTACGCTACGTGCGTTTTGCCACGATAACGATACATTGCGTATGAGTAAACAAATCAAATTAAGTAATTGGATTCCCATAACGTTCCAGGAATACTTTCTTGTACCGGTCATCTTAGTATGATATACTAAATTCACCCCATAAGTCTACTAAAGACTGTCCCTTACACCCTGTATAAATATTTTATGTAAATAAAAATTAAAGACACTCGATTAGTTCTTGACATTTTAGACCGTCAGAGTAAAACTGACTTCACCCGCACGAGACCCGAATTACGGTCCAGTTTCAGTAGTGGGGGAAAACTGGTCATTTATACTCTGACAGCCCTATTTCTCCTTCAACCTCAATCCTAAGTAAAGCTAAACCTTCCCTAAAGTGGTAAAAAAACTAACATATTTCGGGGACAAACCCGACAGACTAACATTGTGTTAAATATCACGTTTATAGTAATGTGGTATAAGGTTGAGAGTATGAATTAGACCAGCTAAAAGAGGGCCCGGTCTATTTTTAAGGGGTTATTTATCTCGTATATTGCCACGAAATGTGAACAAATTATGTCGTGGTTTATATTTTGATTATTTATATTAGATACTAGCGACCCGCCCCGGCTTCGCACGGGTGCAATATACATATGAACCTTCCTCTTGAATCACTCTATCTATTGCTGAAAACAGCATTAAAATCCGTTGCGTAGTTTAAAAGATCTAAGCGTACAAACAGCGGGAGAGACTTTTTTTATACTATGTAAAGAAGATTAGCTAGACAGCAATATTGTAGATGGACTGAATGGAATGGAATGGAATTGACTCCAGGTTGATCTGGAATAACATTGTCACTGGAGGCACAACACAATCGTGTGCCTCGATTTTAGTAACAATTTGACCAGAGGCGCAAATTGGCTTGTCTTATTCATACTCTTATAATATAGAGAAGATATTGAAAGTTATACATTACATTATATACCCTCAACATGCTTTTTGACACATTCTTGAACGCATCGTTTTGAGTAATCAAGGCATAACGCCTCAAAACTTTAAAATATATAAAAATTAATAGTCGTTATATTTTGTTGTCTTTTACAAGTGTTTCAAAGATATGCGAGGTCTCAACTTTGGTCGAGGCATATACGTTTTAAAATTCATTTTTGTGTTTCAAAAGAAAAATTAAATTAAATATTCTAGACCATATTCCCATACAATATAACATCGCTCAGCGGCTCGCTTAAAACATTGAAAATGCAATATTTGTGATATTTTAATTAAAATCATTTGAACAACTCAACTAATCCTCTTGTTTAAGAATACTACTATTCGAAACCCGAAAACAACTTAATAGCTATAGATCTACTTCGTTTTCTTTCGGACCGAAAGTTTTCGAGCTCAAAACAGCAGTAACAACGAGAGTGGGAACATTTTATTGCACAATAATATTACTATTAAATCATGTACTTGAAATGGACCAACACATACATATTATAGATCATAAATATCACAGTGTATTTTAATATGAAATTACAGATAAATAAAAAAAACTAAATATTATTGCGACTGAAGGAAAATATTCACAGAAATTTCAGAGAAAAAGCAGTTACTCTCATCCGCCGCAGTCGAGTAACATTTATATAGTAACCTCATTATTACTTTAACACTATTGACGAAAACTCAAAGAAATTGAAACTTCACTATGGTCGAATCTATTTAACTGTTACAAAGACAATTGCAACTATTGAAAGTAACATTCAACTTTATGTTTATTTTACTTGAGTAAACATGTACAACATTAAACAAAACCATGTAACTAGTAAGGGTGCAAAAGCAATTTATTGAGATCGATTAAACAAAGTAATTAAGGAGCGCCAGGGTAGCTCGCAAAATAAAAAAATGCATACTTTTCTTGCAATTTGATGTTCATGTTTATTTAACCCCATTGTATGACTTTGATTCATGGAAAATTCAGTCAATGGGATGAAATTCACGTGGAGTATGCTGATTTAAAAGAGTGTCCATGGAGTTTCTCGCC
This sequence comes from Eurois occulta, assembly GCA_950022335.1. NCBI lineage: Eukaryota > Metazoa > Arthropoda > Insecta > Lepidoptera > Noctuidae > Eurois > Eurois occulta. Next base: position 7,410,013 of record OX465506.1, read on the forward strand.
CGTTCTTCTCCATAGAGATCTACGTTAGGGAATGGGCAACTACAGTACTTTCACAGTTTTTATGCCTTGTGACTGGGACTGTAGCTACATTTCATTGTTGTCTTTGTTTCGACAAGTCAAAAGTGCCTGTAACTTGCCTACTTTAAATAAATGCTTTGATTTTGAGTGTTGTATTGATGACTTTAATGATTATAACTCTGTAAAGCAATATGTATTACGGTCGCAAATCATATTTTAATCAACATACAACCTGAACTGACCTAAAAATTGCAAAAAAACGTACGAACATTCGAATTTCGCGGGTTACCTAGCGCATATTCCTTAAGAATATTTTTCACAATAAAATACACAATGACCGGAGTAAAAATACAAAATACACAAACAAAATATCTAGTTTAACCACGAGTTCGGTTATTGTTGATAATGACCGGGTCGTGAGCGCTCGGAGATGACGTCGGGTGATCCCTTATAGCTAGGTTTACACCTTTGTTACCTGATACAGAAATAAGGTTTTAATATCACGCTTGTAACCCTAGAAGGGTGGCAGAGGCAGGGGAGGGAGGTATTTTAAAGTTGCATGTTACATTATACGACTAATAAAATGAGATAGTTTAAAAAAATACGCTTTAGAGTGATGTCATTTTATTTCTCGTATTATGTCCAACAAAACCTTTCATTTGATACCCATATCATGGGAATGCATAAAAAAATAACTAGTCCGCCATCTTTGGGAGTCCGTCATTTTGGATTTAGAATGACATAGTGATGTCATTGTCATCCAAACAAAATATGCATGCAACATTTCAGCTCAATCGGAAACCGGGAAGTGGGTCAAATTTAACTTCTAAGATTTTTCTACATAGTTTTTTACAGGTGAACCTAATAAAAGCTTGTTAATAAGAGACAAAGGGAGAGACCAAAAGGGCAATGGAGAGGGCTATGCTCGGAGTTTCCTTGCGTGATCGAATCAGAAATGAGGACATCCGCAAGAGAACCAAAGTTACCGACGTTGCCCGAAGAATTGCAAAACTCAAGTGGCAGTGTGTAAAAGTACCCCTAACGAAGCCGAAAGGCACTTGTTCTCCCCGTCATTACGATCATTTTTTTGTTCTGGACCATACCTGGGAACCTTCTAGTTACGGATATATTGGGAGTCGTTTTTTTAATGCATGTTTTTAATGTAAGAACTTTACTTTAAGCACCTCCCCGTACTATTCAATCCATCCATCAGCACAATGTTTTAAGTGCGTTACATTGAGTCCTAGCGTAAAACGCAATTTTTCACCCAAAAAAAAAGGTCGTTTCCCAGCAATAATTTTTGCGTAAAGTTACTTAGTTTGATGTACAGAATGCTTGGTTGACGTCTTCGTGAAGGGTCCCGTTTACACTCTGTATACAGCTATATCGATTTGACTGAAAGCCGACCCCAGCATAACAAGAAAAATGCCCTTTAGCAATTAAGATTCTTTGCCTTAACATAAACTACACCGTGATTTTTTAGTCGTCTTACAAAGGTGGTCTGCTCAATGTATCCGACATAAAATACCAGAGTTCAGAGTTCATTTATTTGTCAGAAACATGAGCCTCCCATGAACCTCCATGAACCTCTAGGCAAGTTTTTTTTTTAAATTAAGATTATTTATTTATTTAATCAATAAAGGTATACAGGTTAGGGTTCTTATGTAGGTACCAATTACAGATACTAAGAAAAATGAATACGGACAGCACTCGCAACAGGGTGTTTCTAACTACGTCATGCGTCATAATAATATTTTTATATCTAAATTATTCAAATCTCATAAATACCTATCTTTTTAATGAATGTTTAGTAGTCAATGGATACATGAAGTGAGCTGCCTTTGTAAGACAACTAAAAATTCACGGTGTATAATGTTGATAGGACTACACGCCCGTCCCATGACAAAAGGTACTCGTATATTTTTCGATTTCCATACTTACTTTACGCATTCCTACGTCCGCGTGACGCGATCCTGTACGCTATGAAGGGCCACACGAACAGCAGAGCAAGGGTGGGGGCGCTCAGCTCCTGCCACGGCCATCGCCAGCCGCGGGACACCTGCTGGAAGGTAAAGGAATACGATTTTTAATATGGTTAAACAATGAACGTAGCATGGGAAAAAGTACTTGGAAGAACTTAGCATCCGTCCTGTGTCCAGCAAAAAATATGAAATAAATTAAAGAAAAAAAAAATGCAGGCAGCATGCCTGACATTACCTTTAAAAGAAAAGAAAGAAAAAAATATTTATTTGTCGAAGGGACATGACGTGCATACAAAAAAAAAACAATAATCATACAACGCATAACAAATATTATTATAAAAAGGTACAACAGAGACAAAAAAAGTACTACTACCACCAACCTACCTCTAACTTTACTATTGTCAAATAAAACCGGCTAAGTGCAAGTCGGACTCGCGCATGAAGGGTTCCGTACCATCGTAGTAGGGGAGCAAAAAGGCCAAACTGGATCTCTAGGTTCCAAGGGAGAAATCCTTGATCTAGGTTTAGCGCAATGAATTTAATGATTGAATAAATATGAACAAGTAACATTAAAAAAACAAAAAAAAAAGAGTAAAAAACCCGACTAGAAATTGTATTATGTATCTATATATATATTTGTAATCACCTTTTAAAACCAAAAAAAGGTTTGGTTTGTTTTTTATTAACGTGTTACTATTTCGCGCCAAAAATCCACCATTTTGTTTTTTCTTTTTTCAAACACCTATCGAATGACACTTGGGTTTTAAGACAAATATAAAGATACCTTAAGTGTCGAAATCCAATCAGCAGTTTGGAAGATACGAGGTAATAAAGAAATTTACAAATTACAAACAAAGAAATATAACAAGATTCGCGCTAAAAACGTAACCCTTTCTTGGCAGTCGGGTAAAAAGACCATGATAAAAATTAGTAAACATAAAGATTCATCAGTTCATCACGTTTGCACAGTTTCGTTAGCGAATTAAAGTTCATCCTGTTACTTACATCAAGTATTCTACGGTCGCCCTCGACAGCTTTCCTGAGAGCCGCCACATCTGCCTCCAACCGCGCGAGAGTGCCTGGCAGCTGCTCCAGTACCTTCAGATCTGGAACGTCAAAAGAAGTGCTTGAAAATTGACGTAACTTATGGGACGCTCCCGCTCGACTCCCGAGTTGATAACTGTATCTTTGTCGATGGCAATCTAAATTGTGTCAGCCCAGAACTGAGCTACTAGTTTGGCGCTTTCGGTAGCGTCCATCAGTTCCTGTAGTGAACAAACAACAGGACACGCATATTAAGTGTCCCATCGTTTGTAGAACCGCACCAAACTTACACTCCAGGGCAGAGTCATTAATGAATCTCCACCTGAGCAGGTTTTCCTTGCTGCGACCAACCTGGGTCCGGAGTCTATTCAAAGACTTCCAGGTCAGCCATGGCAACTCATGTCCGGGTGGGAGATTTTCAGCAGGTGGATCGAATGGGTTAGGTAAGCATGCTCTACCTCAGCTTTAGAGATGGTCAGCCGTTTAATTTTTAAAGCTAACTTGATAAAAGTGAAGGGCTGAATAAAAATGTATGTCGGAGACGACCATTGGTACGGGCTTAAAATGAATCGCAAGTACGCCAGTGGTCCAGGGCTGCGGGACTGTTCGAAAGTCATACCGCGGTCCTGGAACATAAAGGGCAAAAGAAGGAACATGGATGGGTTTTAGTCAGTAAAAGTCTGACACTCCCTTCCGCTCCGCCCAGAGCGGGAGGGGTCATTTGATGATTAAAGTACGCCAGTGGTGACATCACGCAACCGAGTTAGAAATCTGCGGTGTGAGTAGTGGGGCCCCTGTGTGCTTCGACAGAGCCCTGATGTTTCAGTTCGAGGCGACAGTGGACGGTGGAGTGTCAGATCGCAGCGGAGTTGAGATGTCTTGGAGAACTGTTCCTCGATTCATTGTGCCCCTTGTTATTGTGTTAAGTTGTAATTTGAAGTAATTTGTTGGTTTAATAGAAACAGTGTATCGCACCCAGTGTATTTTCATTGCACGAAACCCATCGTCTACCCACATGATGTACTCGTACGTGCCTAACGGAATAAATCCTGACAATCCGACATGTAAAATAAGCTTGGTAGGAATGGTTTCACGAAGTGATCTCGTGCTGCCGTTTACAACAGAAATATTTGGGGTAAGACTTTATAGTGGTGCTAGCGACACGCCCATTGTTTAACACGGCGCCATCTATCGGGTCAAGCTGGAACCAACCACACACATTCACAAAATGTAATTGAAGTCGGTTGGTTGGTTTCGGAGATATGTTTGTACGAACATAGCGAACGGGATTTTTATACAGGGTGTAAACGGACCCTTTACGAAGCCGCCAACCAAGCATTCTGTACATCAAACTAAGTAACTCTACGCAAAAATGATTGCTGGGATTTTTTTTGGGGGTTAAAATATCACGTTTTACGGTAGGACTCAATGTAACGCACTCAAAACATTGTGCTGATGGATGGATTGAATAGTACGGGCGTCAATGGAGGTGTTTAAAGAAAATCTTACATAAATACATGTATTTTTTTTAAACTTGTGACGAAGTTGGAAATTTGACCCCCAATATCTCCGTAACTAGAAGGTTCCCAGGTATCGTCTAGAACAAAAAAATGATCGCAATGACGGGGAGAACAAGTGCCTTTCGGCTTCGTTAAGGGTCTTGTCACACCCTTTACAATAATATTAAGAAGAAGAACAGTGTCGGAAGTTCCTTCATTCCATCCTCGAAAGGACCCTCCGACGAGACGAGTGGTGTCGGGCTTTCGCATATGCCATCGCCCTTCCCCGCGGAATCTGCTTGCGCGAAGAAGAGTCTTCAGTGATATCAGAGACGACACGTAGTTCATATGAAGCTTCGTAGATGCCACCACAACCATAGTCCCCCATGACACTAATGTTTTTGATAGGAAACCCTGGAATCCCACAATTAAACTTACGTGTAAGCTGAGAGGTGATTTGATGAGCATGTCCATTGCTAAGCCTCTGTCCAGACTGCCTCTGATGAGCCGAGTCCCTGAGCTGTGGCACCTCTGGGTCGCTCTGTAAGTGTTGAAGAATATTTATGTAAATACTACTCTTCGACTAATAATCATTACTGAAGATCACCCGACATCACATGACGAAAGCATCATCTTCCTGCCCTTGTCCCATGTTACTTGGGGGCGCAACACGTTTTTTTCTTCCATTCTCTCCTGTCAATTGTCACGCTATCATTTATTACCTTTTCTCTCATGTACAGCAACGAGCACCAATATGTTTACACTTTCCTAAATTTAAAAGCAATATTCGCGAGGAATAACGGTTGTAAAAAGGAGATAGGATCTTTTTCATAAAAATATGAGTTCTAGAATACTATGTTTGTAACAACATGAAATTTTAATCAGAACAGTAGGAGTAAAACACTTTTAAAACTTGTGAAGTGTTTACATATTGGTGCTCGTGACTGTACACTGTGTCTACATTTCTTATCTGCACGCGTAGCATGACCACCGTAGAAACGGGCTTTGTCGACGAAAGAATCGACAAAATGACAGATCAACAAAAGAAATCTGTCATTTTGTCGATTCTTCCATCGACAGAACCCGTTCCTACGGTGGTCATGCTACGCGTGCTGGTCTACTGTAAGAAATGTCTAATGAAATAAGCAGTACCTTTGCTCTACTATTTATTTATTTATGTACACAGATACTTAACAGGACAATATATTAACATAGAAGAGCACAAAGGTACTGCTTATTACATAAGAAAATACCTATCCTTTCCTTTCCTATCTTAATTATTTATTTATAACAGCTTAAACTATCATTACAGGGTTTACCCTAATGAAACTTGTAAGTATTTTGAGTGTACATAAATAAATAAGTCATTCTTCTCCCTCTCCATTCATCAACATTCAAATTCTTTCATTCACTCTTTTAGTCACATGTGTTTCATCCCTCCCCAAGTCTCCATCACATGTCCATACCAAGACTCCCCTCCATACTCCCCTCCCTACATCCCCCCATACCCCCCTGACTCCCCTTCATATTTTTTGTAACAGGCGCCAGTTTCAAACTTCATCTAATATGAAGAGGAAGTTTGAAAGACGCGCCTGTTCCTCATTTCTTACTTTATTTTTATTTTCTTTTAACGTGCTATCTGCACCACGTCTTGGAAGAGGACTTGTGGCCGCCAGGAGTAGTTTTCAGTCGCTTCCACGGACAAGTGCCACATGAACGCGCAGTGACGTAGTGCACAAGTGAAGTATTACTAACATAGTTTTAAGGTTCTATTCACTAACTCCAATTGTATTTTTTTTTTTTGTCTGTAAAGTATATATCTATGGCCGAAAGTTGCCTGACAATAAATGAATGTTTTTGTTTATCCATTTCAGTCACTCCACACATCCATCTCAACATTCTCACCTGCGATACATGCAGTGACACATATGACGACAGCACGAAGCGACAATTACATATATTTGAACGTCAATGTACAAAATGAAAAAGCAAACCGTATAAACTATCATAGGTATAGATGGAGTTATATGTACAGAAACAGCGCCATCCCTTTATCGGGACTTCAGTAGCCAGCGACTATCCGGCCATTTCAAAATAGCAGCGGCCATTGACCCAAAACCAAAAATTTGCGGAAACTCCGAAGTCTCGCTAGCTAGTTTTAGTTGATACTGGTCTATTGCCCGCGACCTTTGTACGCGTAAAATTATTATAAAAAATATTACTTCCCTTGCACAGCAGAACTCGACTGGGCCCGATGTTCTCCGAAAACCCGACAACACACTTACCACTACACCAGAAGAGGCGAGGCGCGTCCTTATTGAGACTCACTTCCCAGGTTGCGCCTTCGTACAGACTGTTGACTGGACAGAGGTAATTAATATACCATCAGAAAACGACTGGAACTACGCACACAAAGTGATAACGCTGGAGAAACTCCAGTGGGCGATCCGGTGCTTCCATCCTTTTAAGGCGGCCGGTCCAGACGGAATCTTTCCCGCCCTACTTCAGTGGGGTGGGGCCTCCGTCGCCAGCAGACTGTTGCCTATAATGAGAGCGTGCCTGGCCTTCCGATACGTTCCAAAAGGATGGAGGGAAGTGAAAGTCATATTCATCCCTAAGCCAGGTAAGAGTGATTACACAAACGCCAAAGCCCACCGACCGATCAGCCTGACCTCCTTTCTCCTCAAGACCATGGAGAGAATTTGCGAGGGAGAGCTAAGAGATGGAGCTTTGAAAACGATCCCACTCCATGCAAACCAACATGCATACAGCTCAGGTAAGTCCACTGAATCAGCTCTTCATCTAGTGGTCAGCCGGATAGAAGAAGCAATACATCAGAAGGGTACCTGCCTGGGCACCTTCATTGACATCGAGGGGGCCTTCGATAAAACAAACTTCTCCAGCATTGGCACCGCCCTCTCCCGGCACGGAGTGGAACAGGTGCTGATAGACTGGATCACCAACATGTTAAGCAAACGAGTGGTTCGCCTTGCAGAAGAGCAGCAGACGGCTATGATAGCCAGAGGCTGCCCCCAAGGAGGAGTACTATCACCCCTCCTTTGGAATCTGGTGATAAATGATCTTATCACTAAGCTCAATGCCAACCACTACTACACTATCGGGTACGCAGATGACCTCGCCATCCTCATTTCGGGGAAAGTGACGGGGACAATCTGCAGTCTCACTCAACAGGCGCTACGCATCGTTGAACGGTGGTGTAGGGAATACGACCTTTCAGTGAACCCCACGAAAACTGAATTAGTCATGTTTACCCAAAAAAGGGCACTAGGCCCTTATCGCCTACCCAAACTATTCGACACAGATCTCCAGTTGGGTGACGAAGTTAAGTACCTGGGAGTCATCCTGGACAGTAAGTTGAACTGGAGCAATCACTTAGACAACAAAATAAACAGGGCCTGCATAACCTTTTGGCAATGCAGGAGGATGATAGGTAAGAAGTGGGGCCTATCCCCTAAAATAATACTCTGGTTATACTGCGCGGTGATCCGACCCATGATTACTTACGGGGCAGTGGTCTGGTGGCCCCGCACTAAACTAGCTACAGCCTCCATCAAACTGCAACGCATGCAGAGACTTGCCTGCATGGCGACTACAGGTTGCATGCGTACTACCCCGACCGCGGCTCTGGAGGCCATGTTGGGGCTCCCACCGCTTGATCTGTTCATACAGCAGGAAGCGACGATGGCGGCAGTACGTCTTGAGACACTTCAACTTTGGGGTAAGAAGTACACACAACACACCGCGATACTGGAGGGATTTTATAACGAGTTCCCCCTAGCGAAAGCTATCAACGATCGGATACCCAAGCAATTCGTATTCGACAAAAAGTACAAAATCCAACTCCACGAGGATCACCGCTGCGAGGGTCTAAGCCCCGCGGAAGTACGGATCTTCACGGATGGATCTAAGACAGGTACCGGCACTGGAGCTGGAGTCTTCTCGGAAGACCTCAACATCCACATAGCCGCACCATTGGGGGTCCATAACACGGTATTTCAGGCAGAATGTATGGGCATTGCCCTGGCGGCATCGGCCATTTTAGCCAGGGAAGTTGTGGACCACTCAATTCGCATACTTTCTGACAGCATGGCTGTACTACTAGCATTAAACAACCACACAGTCAACTCTGGGTTAATATACGAGTGTCATCAACGTCTGAACCAGGTTGGTAATCTCAATAATATAACCATTCAATGGATAAAAGGACACAGCGAGTCCCGAGGCAACGATGCAGCGGATGAACTCGCTAGAAGGGGATCGAGCATGGCAGCAGTGGGACCTGAACCCATAGTGCCACTCCCCTTCGGGTACCTACGCACACTGGTAAGGAAACGAACCAGTGAACAACACCACAAACTGTGGCTAAACCATGGTGAGTGTAGGCAGGCCAAGGATGCACTTCCTACCATCGACGGCCGCTTCACGAAAAAAGCGCTTCGGCTGACCAAGCTACAGCTGCGCACTGTTACAGCCGCCATCACTGGACACGGCTCTTTTAACAAACACCTCTTTGCCATAGGAGTCACAGACAGTCCCCTGTGCCGAGCCTGCATGGAGGAAGATGAGACAGCAGCCCACGTGCTTCTGCACTGCCCAGAGGTTGCATCATACAGGGCAAAGTACTTCGGTAACCCAGGTACTCTCCGCGAGACTGTCAGCGACATCAAGGCGTTGCTGGCTTTTCTCGGGGAGCTGAGGTGGATCGAATAGATTTCCCACCCGCACGCAAAATACGCGCATTGGACGTGGAGTTGCGGACACCAGCCCGTTATACAATACAATACAATACAATTACTTCCCTTTTATAATCGAATTTTGTTACCACATTCAAGAGCTTTAATTTATTTGCACGGAACCCTAATTCTTATTCTAAAATAAAGCCTATGTTAGACCTTATAACATCAGCTATCTGCCAGTAAAAGTCACGTCAAAATCGGTTCAGCCGTTCCGGAGATTAGCCGGAACAAACAGACAGACAGACAAAAATTTAAAATAAGTACCGTTTTTGTTCTAAGTACCGTTTACACTTTCATAATGCATTCAGTAAATAGCTGTTATTTTGGTATTACAAACAGACACTTCAATTTTATTTATTTGTATAGACATAGTTTAACACATATTACACACAAACAGTTAGTACCCAGCACCAAGTATTAATCGTTATACGTACTATACTAACATCGACTGCTTCAATGTACTCATCCTCTGAGTCGCGACGCTGTAATATCGACAGTCATTTGTTATCAAGGAATAGTTAGCACCTATTATACCAGCGAAAGAGATGCAGCAATACATGAATAGCGCCATCCCTTTTTGCGAAACAGTTATTACTACACTCGCAGCGACTTTAGTAGTCAAATATGAAATACTAAAACGCGATAATAGATGTTTAGGGGCTGTCTCCACGAGCGAGAGAATCGTGACGATATTATCGTCCGTGCCACGTATTTCTATACACTCTCTTAGAGGCCGTCTCCACGAGCGAGAGAATCGCGGCGATATTATCCCATACAAATACGTAGTATCGCGATTCTCTCGCTCGTGGAGACAGCCCCTTAGGCTTAGGTACAAAGCGCGGCAGCGCAGATTTTGTAGATTTGCCTCTGTGGTGCGACGTTCGTATTGATTCAGAAATCCGAAGGTTACCGAAGCACATACCTATTTTGGTTTAACTGTACAAAAAGTTAGTACTCGGCACAAGGAATTAGTGTTTTTTTATTTTATTAAATTAGCTAGCGAAATGTTCACTAGCTACATACACAAACAAGTTAGTACCCGTTACCAGGCATTAGTGAATCGCTATACGTACTATACTAACATCGACTGTGTCTATGTACTCGTCCTCAGAGTCGTGGCGCTGTCTCAGCGGCGGCGGCGACTGACCTCGAGCCGGTGACGACGCTCCGGACACTGACCGAGAACCTAGGATGAAGTAGAGTTAGGGCTTTTGGGGTCATAATAGTGCTAAAATACAATAGGTTTTTTATGCCCGTTTTCACAAATACTTGGCTACAAAAACAATACAAAGAAATTGAAAATTTTGAAGCTGATCCAAGCGTTGAAAATAAAACAGTCTTAGATGTCGCCTAATGTTAGTGAAAACCGTCATTAATTTTACTCCGGTACACGATTAAATAGAACCAAAGTAATAAAAAACACCATAGAGAATTTTGTTGGCACACAACAGTGAATCAATCGTTCTGGGGAATAATTTTGGCAATCGAATAGTGTCATTTTCATCTTCTTTTTAATAATGTTGCTCACTAGAAATTTCTCCGGTATCGTGGGTGCGTTTACAAACATTTAAACTCACACACACAAACAGCCAGACCCGGAACAACCATCGAAATATGTGTCCCGTGCGGGGATCGAACCCGCAACACGCAGCGTAGCAGTGAATCGTTCAGCCACTGCGCCAACGGTGCAGCATGATTTAAATAAACGACTTTTGATTTTAATACAAAATAAACTTATTAACTAGACACCAAAAGGCGCAGCGTCCCTCCACGACCTGCCTAATTTTAGTGCTGGCTACCCTTAGTTTGCTCGCTCAAGTTCAAGTCATAAAGCTGTGGAGTATACTGGTGTACACATGCAGGAACGATGCTACGTTTTGGGCGTCATCGTTTCAACTACAGGACAGAACAGTCCTGTGGTGTGTACCACAGGACTGTTCTCCGCGGAACGGACCCTGCGTAGGACGTCGCCGGCGACCAGTTCCAGGTCGTTGCTGGGAAACCCTTGCTCATCCTCGTCCTGACATGAACGACGCTACGTCTTGAATATAGGACATCGTTTCAACTATAGTACTCACACACAGGACTGTTCTCCGCGGAGCGTACCCTGCGCAGCACGTCGCCGGCGACCAGCTCCAGGTCGGTGTTGGGGAACCCTTGATCGTCCTCGTCCACCGAAAGGAACGACGCTATATCTTGGTTGTAGGACATCGTTTCAACTATCTGTTGGAAAAAAATATAATAGAAAACATTAAACATGTCAGCCAGATGTCCTGTCCATCTCCACTATATTTTCGATACAAAGTTTTTAAGGATCAGTAAGCCGATACGCTTTGCTATTGTTTGTGCAAATGTATTTGATTGAAGGTGGCCTTGGGACTTGGACGTTTTTGGTATCAGCACGTCAAAAAGTCATAAGTAATATAAAATAAATGACGGCACGCGTATTTACCACAACACTTCTCAAGTTAGCACTTCCACAACCTAGGGCAACTTACCTACTTCGTTCGTAAGTGCTAATGAGTCTAATTGAAGTTCGTGTGGCCCTGTGTATTGGTTGTGTTTGTGAGATACACAAACAACAATATTGATCAAGCTATAAACTTTAATTTATTACTCGTCCCTAATAACATCACGCTATCAATGCATTTATCAGCACAATGTTTTGAGTGCGATACATTGAGTCCTACCATACACCGCGAATTTGCATACCAAAAAAAAAAAAGTCGTTTCCTACCAATAATTTTTGCGTAGAGTTACTTAGTTTGATGTACAGAATGCTTGGTTGACGGCTTCGTAAAGGGTCGATTTACACCATGTATATTTGAAAAAATCTTTGGGTCGACAACATAAAGCGCAGGCTGGCGAGCGACGCGAACGACGCCCTTTTCATATGTACAGACGCCAGCAGGTCAACCTACCCGAAACTGTCAGATTTTCCCAACCAACCTAACCTAAAACTTTAGAGATAAAGTTGAAAATCTATTAAAGAAATTGGACAGATTGTAGTAGCTTGATGTGCTGGCGTATATACATTTGTATCGCTGATGTAGCTTAGCTCGGTAGTTCGCGGTGTGGACCAAAGTATGAAAAGAGATGAAACGGTGCGTCGTTCGCCCGCTCGCCTGCCCGCCAGCTGGCCGTGTGGCTTGCACTTTATGACATTTGCACGAATTTGTTTTACCCCGCTGTATTCTCCCGAGCTACACGATGGCCTCCATCATCATATTTCTTCACCCAATGATAGGACCTTTTTCGCCTTTTCCTTAAAAAAAAGAATGGCTTAATTCACCTTGTGTAACTCGTCGACGTATGCCAGCATCGCTTCATCCTTCGTCATGTTGCCCAATCTGTTCCAGGCTTCCCATTTGGCTCTGAAATCAGACAAGAATGGGATTAAAATGTGTGCCATATGAATAAACCCTTTAAATGTATAGGGTCAAATTAAATTAGCTAGAGGGTCTCCTCAGTCAAGACAGGTATCGATCTCTACACACAATAAAATAAAAAACAATAGATTCAAAGATTTTTTGGGGTCAATGACTTTAATTAAACTGCACAACCAGCAGTCATTAACCCTAAAGGAAAAAAACATCAAATCTTTTTGTTCTTTGTTTTTTTGTCAGGTTTGGATCTGTACCTAAACCTTTTAGTGCAAGAGTCGTCACACTGTTCTGGTGAAGGTCACTTAGGACAATGTGAGGTATCACTGCGGGCCGCACATTCTTGTATCATTTAGTTGACACTACCAACCTATGGATGTACATATTTTTATCAGCTAACAAAACGCGATTGCCCTATTTTGTATGGCAATGCGATTTTAGATACTATTTAACCCTTTGGGCCCGTTTCCAGTTCCACCAAAGCGACCACGAGCACAGCAGAGAGGAGACGTGTAAGATTAAAACAATCACAGGAGAGACGTGTGATGCGTGTGGATTTCAATTAGTATGATTGTTCCATTCCCGCACGTCTTCTCTTCGCTCCGATCGTGCTTACTATGGTGGAAACCGGGCGTTTCAAGGTCCTGCGAACCACGTGATTGCCGTCAAAATTGTCATCATGAAATACCATGATGACAATTTTGACGTGTCTGGTTTCCTGATAGTTGTGGTAAAGCATTTCCTAGTAGTCTTTAGTTCTTTAAACCAGACACGTCAAAATTGTCATCATGAAATACCATGATGACAATTTTTGACGTGTCTGGTTTCCTGATAGTTGTGGTAAAGCATTTCCTAGTAGTCTTTAGTTCTTTAAACATCTTACCTGTTGACTACATCCCAGAATCCAGGCTTTATCTTTTCGCATGGTCCATTTTTCGCTTGCTTGTAGTAGCTGTAGAAGCGTAGCATCAACTCATTGCTCGGCTGGTATGATCCTGCGGAAGAATGGAAATTCCTTTATTAGTACAAAGAAGCTCGTGGCTAAGTAATAACAGCCGCATTGGTCGATCTTCTAAGTTAAGCCGCTCCTTTCTAGGTCCGTCCGTAGAAGGGTGACGATTCATTGTATACCGAATTTCCTCCGTGCCTCGGAAAGCACGTTAAGCCGTAGGACCCGGCTGTCATTTGTTGATTTTTGTCAGTCGCTATAGGAAGTCAGTGGCCCGAAAGTTTGACTACCAGTCCTACTAAGGCCGGGCGTATGGTATTACCAAGTACTAACTGGGTTGCGAAGATCAGATAGGCGGTTCATGTAAAGTGCTGGTATTCAGCTGCATCCAGTTATACTGTAAGCCGATTAGCCGACTGATTGGGAAAAGGCTAGGCAGATGATGAAAAGCGGTAACTACAAGTAAAACACACTATGGATTCAATACCTTCTTTGGATTTGAACGTTGGTAACTTTTGGGGGCGGAACCATAGAAACCTAACATCTGCCTAGCCTTTTTCCAACTATGTTGGGGTCGGCTTCCAGTCTAACCGGACTAACTAGTTATTTAATAAATACTTTGCATCGCTGCTTCTAAATATGGCTCGGTTGAAACACCTCAACAGCACGTGTGCGTGATTAAAAGCATTGATTTCAATAATACATACAATCGACATTAATAATACAATAAATACATTGCTGCATTGGCTTGACATGAACAATTTGAAAATAAATTTAGACAAATCCGCTTACATTTAGTTTTTAATAATAATAAAAACAATATCAAACTTAATATAAATAAAATCAAAGAGGTAACACATACAAGGTTTTTAGGCGTAGTAATAGATAAGGATATAAACTGGAAAGAACACGTAGATAATGTAAGCACTAGAATTAATAAATTCGTATACGCACTGAAACTGGTTAAAAATGTAACCAACATAAACACTGCCATTATGTCATACCACGCGTATGTAGAATCACTACTGCGATATGGTCTTGTAATGTGGGGTAATAGCACCGATCTGGATAGAGCATTATAGCTCAAAAAAGTGCATCAGAGCTATATGTGGACTTCAACCTGAAGACTCATGTCGACCAATGTTCAAAAAGTTTGGTTTGTTATCGTTGCCATCTCTGTATATTTAGAATAAAGAACTGTTTAAGACAGCAAACGATGTGAATCCTCGGAACAGACGAGATCCTTTTATGTTGGTAATGAATGATTTGCCAAGACTTGCAAAATATAACAAAAACTGCCTAGCCATGTGCGTGCGTATTTACAACAAGATACCAAGGCAATTCAAAATATTAAATTCAAGATTATTAAAGATTAAATTTCACATGTGGATAAGTGAATGAAATTTCTATAGTCTAAAATGGATAAAAAATGTTGATGCCTTGTAACATTTTGCTAAACCCTAAAATTTTGCAAGCTATGTTCTATCTTAGCTAAACATGTTTGAACTATTTTAATTTTATTTAACACCATTGTATACCATGTTTTATGCAAATAAATTATCTATGTTTATGTTTAATTTTTTGTTTTCTGACATGCTCTGTTGCAAACATTTTGCGCTATGGCTGCCTTTTCTATCGATCAGTTTAGAGATAATAAGATAGCAAAGTGATAACGAACTCGGGAGAGACTATCTTTTTAACAGATGGTCCAGCGAATTTTTTAGAGAGCAATTTAAATAATTCGGCATTTTTTTCGATTCCATTATTTTTTATTGGGAATAGAACTGGTGTTACAGTAATAGCACAGTATAAATATTAATACAGTAGGACGACGCCTTTGATCTCTGGAAAAATGCCGACAACGTCTAGACAATCTCGCAACGGCGTATGGATGCCAGGGTTGTCACAAGTAAACAATATTTATGAAATTATTTATTTATTGCAGATCAACATGGTTAGCAATATTATAATTAAAACAATATTATAACTTAATAAAAGAATGTAAACAATTTTAAACCCGCTCTTTACTGCATTTATTATTAAGATGTTGAGTATGACAATAAAAAATGCAGTGAGGCGTATACAAAGAGATTTATGAACTGCAGACATGGATTGAAGAATTCGACACTTGTAGGTAAGAACCTCGGTAGCTCTGTTGGTAAGAGCATCGGGTGTACTGAATGCGAAGGTCGCAGGTTCAAATCTCGCTTGCAGTTTGAATTTTTATCTTTAGCATCGGTCTGTATGTGGATGGAATCTTTAGTTGGTAAAAATAACGTTGGCATAGCCGTTTTCTTCAAGGATTGCTTCCCGTACATACCATTCTCAAAGTGCAAACTGCAAATATATGTATGTTTTAAACTTTCGATGGACCTTTCAAGTAAATCCGGTCTTCTACAAGCTTCTACCCATAATTTACATCTGAAATATTAATATACAAAACAAATTTATAAATATATTGTGCATCTACAAGGTAGGACCGAACCGAAAGGGTAATCCATAATTATAAAAAAATTAAAATTACGTCCGCCATCTTGGATTTCAAAAAGGATGGCTTTTTCGTAACAAGCACCCCAATTATACTTAAAATTGATACCCATATCAAATTATTAAAAAAAATGGCGTCCGCCATCTTGGATTTCAAAAAGTATGGCTTTTTCGTAACAAGCACCCCAATTATACTTAAAATTGACACCCATATCAAATTATAAAAAAAAAAATACGTCCGCCATCTTGGATTTCAAAAAGTATGGCTTTTTCGTAAAAAGCACCCCAATTATACTTAAAATTGACACCCATATCAAATTATAACAAAAATGACGTCCGCCATCTTGGATTTCAAAAATGGATGGCTTTTATTGAGCACATAATAATATTAGGATAAAAAATACTTTTTTTTTTAAGTTGTAAATATATAACATTTTTTTCGTCCGCCGTTCGGCCATTTTGTTAGCATTATCAACGTGACACGAAATTACAAACAAAATTATGCAGTCTACAATAATAAAACATTAGGTATTTATTTACCTTTCTTCTGTGCGTGGAAACTGATGAAACCGCAAATCTTTATTTATAAAAGATGACGACTTGCAATCTTTCACAGCACACGTCGTATTCACCATTTTAAATAAACAAATATAACAAACACGCGATAGCCCTGAATGATGCCTCACGAACTACTAACATAGTTTTGTTCGCAGTCCGGGAGCGGCTTTCCCGCGTCTCGCCCCTCACACCCCGCACGATTGCCCTGTCTAGACGGCTTCGTCGGACGACTGTAGGTTTTTAGACTGTGGTAATAGGCTGCGGAGTAAGCCAGCTAAGGTGGCAGTGGGCTGGCCACTGGCCATGTCTAATGAAGGATTGATAGAGCAAAGTGATTTCGACCGGTCGGGCAAAGTGTTATTGGGTTTTTCCAACAGGAATTTCTCAGTAACAGCCACGGAGTCTGGATCTGTGCCCGATTGATGGCTATAGACTCGCCTTCTATTACATGGGGCTTAAAAATAACTGGCGAAATATGGGTGCACTATTAGGTACACCTTTGCCTACCACCTTTCGGGGATTAGAGACGAGACTTTATGTAAATAATATTATGTTATTGCAACTGCCTTTTTTTTCGGGTGGGAAATCGTCAATGAAAAATTTGAAAAATTTTCCCCATCCAAAATTCATCCATGTTCCTTCTTTGCCCTTTGTGTTCCAGGGCCGCGGTATCTCTTTCGAACAGTCCCGCAGCCCTGGCAGGCATCGGCCCTTGCGGACCCCTCCGGTTTGCTGACATCTCTTTGAGGCGCACGTGGAACACGAACGCGCCGTCGGCACGGCCTGTCGTCATAAGATAGACGGACGGCGAGCTGGCCTATTGCAACTGTCTCAAAAACAAAGTCCTCATCTCGGAATGTGATGCCCAGTTGTCAAAAAGAGCTCGCAATAACGTGTTTCAACAGTTAAGACGAATCAACAACACGTTCACACGTCATAAGTTTGTGAGTCAAGGGCGAGAAGGTGGTTAACTTTTCGTTTTCGTTATGATTACAAATTATATTGCTTAAATTAAAGCCTCGAAGGTCGAATTGAGAAATCACATTTTTGTAAATAAATTAAAAGATTAATGGCTTCTGTTTCACCACATCTGCCTGCCTTTTCCAAACTATGTTACGGTCGGCTTCCAGTCTGATCAGATACTGCATACCATTAATCTACATGGAGCGGTTGGCCACCTGACCTCTACAGCCAAGTTACAGGGAATCACGACGATACTCCTTATCATTAGCATCATGGATGAATTTAGCACTTCTTCTTAGCTTATCGAGGGCAAAAAGTTCAAATGATAGCTCAAAACTAAGCCACGCAAACTCCGCTGGACTGATGCAGTAAATACATCCACAAGTGCGCAGGTGATAGGGAATGCGGAACAAGATAGAAGTTGGGGCATTGTCTGTGGGGAGACGCCGCATACGTACTTGAGGTCTGTGCCGTCCATGAACTCCCATCTGCAGAGATTGTCTTTGCCCCGGCCGACTTGGGTTCGAATTCTGTTTAGAAATTTCCAAGTCGGCCACGGCAACGGGGTACATGAAAGGAGCCTCCCCGAGTGAAGTACCCTCCGACCTGCTGTTACGTGCGGCGTACCCTGGGCAATCGACTGAAGTCGATTAGCTAATCCTTTTACCACGATAGCAAATATTAATTAATATAAAATTATCACTTAAGGTGAATACTCCAACCAGCCCGCGAAATTCAAAATTTCTTGCGTTTTTTGCAATTTGCAGGCCAGTGCTAGGTTGTATGTTGATTAAAATGTTATTCGCGGCTGTAAGACATATGTAGTTACAGAATTATAATCATCAAAATCACCAATACAACCCTCACCGTTCATAAAGGTGTAGGAACAAAAAAAAAAACAGAAAAAGTCATTCCTACAGCTTTATGAACTTAGAGCGTTTTATTGATGATTTTGATGATTATAATTCTGTACCTACATATGTCTTACAGCCGCGAATAATATTTTAATCAACATACAACCTAGCACTGGCCTGCAAATTGCAAAAAACCCAAGAAATTTTGAATTTCGCGGGCTGGTTGGAGCATTCACCTTAAAACGCTTAAACTCCCAGTTCTCAGAATTATGTACTAAATACGTGGTAACATGTTTCGCGTCGATGTCCCTTCCACCCTCTATATTATATTAAATAATAAGTTGTAATTCTTGTGACACACAGTTACGTGGTACACAGAGGCTGTTATATGTAGATCTTAGACAGTTGTTTTGCGACCAACTGTTTAGCGAGCTATCCGTGTCATCACGAGTGGGTTTTATCCAAATTGAATGGCAATGTAATAATCTAGGTATTTTCACTGTCACCTAGACCAATTAAGAAAGCCATGAAGCAATATAAGTTTTTAAACTGTCATGGTCACTAACATTATAAATAACACTAGAAACAGGATTACCATGTCCACTGTTTGTTTTGAGTTCCCGATATTTCGGCGCTGTTGCAAGCACCATGATCACGGATAAACTGAAGTTATTGCGGGTGGGTGTGGGGTAGCCATGAAGCTTATTACTAACTTCAAAGCCTCGTAGCAACCCGGTCATGTTAAATGCATTTGGTTTGCGCATGTGTACGTCGCACTACTTCATTTCCTCCCCTTTCATCAACGGAGGGGTAGATAGGCGTGGCTCGATCGATATGCCGCACTATATTGTGAATATTCCATCTGTACAAGCTCAAATGGTTTCGATATCCAATTAATTGGGAGGTAACAAAGCATGTATCTGTTCATGCTTTGATAACTCGCAGTTAAATATCGTATGCATCGTCGCTCACCGTTGATTTCCGATCTGATCTTAACTGACATACATCACCATCTGTGTAATTTTTTCCTAACTATGCATCTAACCGGACGTAGCTGAATACCAGTATTTAACATGCAGCGACTGCCTATCTGACCTTCACAACCTAGTTAGTACTGGGTAATAAGGTTCCCCTTTTTTGACTGGTTGTCAGACTTTCTGGCCACTGTACTTGCAACGACTGTCAATGATGTACAAATGACAGCCGGGATCAACGACTTAACTTGCTTTCCGAGGGAACTCGGTATGTAACCCATCGACGGGTCAACTTAGGCAAGCGCGGCTTAACCTGAAGATAAACCAGAACGGCTGTTAGTTATTATTTGGCCACGAGCTCCTCCTGAAATATACATCAGTCATACAACTGACATACATCTACATCTTGACTGTATTTTCTGAATGGGGTAGACGCGACAGACCGGTAACAGAGACGTGAGTATTCCGGGACTACGACTAAGAAATTCTTAAAGGAAAAGATTTAATGACACTGCCCGACCCGGAGATCGCAGCACCAGGACCTCAGCACAGCAGTCACCAATTTATAGTTCGAGACCTAGTCTTTTATAGTATTAGCCGTAAAAATAAAATTACATACGGAACTGCCGGGATAAAAAATATGTCCTTATCCAGGTCATAGCCTACCTGGGTGACTTTAATGAAAGGACAATGACCAAAGTTGGTACCAAAAAGTCTCGCGCCTCAAAACCAAAATATTATAGTAATTAGTTTCATATTTTTTTACGGCATTACGCGTCGGGGATTTGATTTTTGAACTGGAAATATACTTTTCGAGTTTAAAAGTACGAATATTGTTTTACTCCCTTTATATGACGTTCCGTTTCAACTGAATATAAATGACGTTCCGTTTCAATTGAACAAACCCTTGTCTGTCGAGCGGACTCTAAAATTAATTACAATTAAGTAAGATCAGTACACCAAATCGATTTAGTTTGGTTTATTGCTATTTGCAACAAAATAGATTTTCTCAGCCTAAAGATTTTGATTTATCGATTACATCCCTAAATCCCGACTAGTTTATAGCACTTACTATACTCTATGGTTTATAGTTATCTTATCTGTGGCATCTGACATTTGTACTGTACTGACTGACTATTGGCAATGTAAAGGTCTAAAATAAAATCGAGTTTCAGTCAAGCATACTGTGGATGTTACTTTAACTCGTAATTCTTACTAATATTAGTGTATTACGCTGTTTTTAGAGCAATAATGTAATGTATGTGTGTTAAAATACGTCGTTGGTAGCGTCGAAAAAATAGACCTACTTTTTAGGTTAGTTTCGATTTTATAAAATAACTCTGAAAAGCGGGTTTTTTTTTCAAAAATAATTTTTGTAGGAGTTAATACGATCAGTGTAGTCTATAAAAAACAAGGTTTGATTTTGATGCAGCATGGTACGGGATTCCATACTTCCATGAGCATTCTCTTTTGTTAAGTCGGTGGACCGAGAAAAGGAAATAGAAAGACTGTTATTTTAATTATTTTAATTTATGATCTGGGGCCTAAAACACCCGCTTTAGCAGAATCATTAGGATAATAACATAAATCACGTTAAAATTCTTAAATTTTTCACAGACAATAACAACAACAATATTAATTTATTGTCAGGCAACAGACGTAGTTAATATTATGAATAGTTACTTTGTGACCATTTTACGAATTGTAACGTAATTCTTAAAATGTTCACAGACAACAACATTAATTTCTTGTCAGGCAACAGACGTAGTTAATATTATGAATAGTTACTTTGTGACCATTTTAGGAATTGTAACGTTATTCTTAAAATGTTCACAGACAACAACAACATTAATTTATTGTCAGGCAACAGACGTAGTTAATATTATGAAATGTTACTTTGTGACCATTTTACGAAATGTAACGTAATTCTTAAAATGTTCACAGACAACAACAACATTAATTTCTTGTCAGGCAACAGACGTAGTTAATATTATGAATAGTTACTTTGTGACCATTTTAGGAATTGTAACGTTATTCTTAAAATGTTCACAGACAACAACAACATTAATTTATTGTCAGGCAACAGACGTAGTTAATATTATGAAATGTTACTTTGTGACCATTTTACGAATTGTAACGTAATTCTTAAAATGTTCACAGACAACAACAACATTAATTTCTTGTCAGGCAACAGACGTAGTTAATATTATGAATAGTTACTTTGTGACCATTTTACGAATTGTAACGTAATTCTTAAAATGTTCACAGACAACAACAACATTAATTTCTTGTCAGGCAACAGACGTAGTTAATATTATGAATAGTTACTTTGTGACCATTTTAGGAATTGTAACGTTATTCTTAAAATGTTCACAGACAACAACAACATTAATTTATTGTCAGGCAACAGACGTAGTTAATATTATGAATAGTTACTTTGTGACCATTTTACGAATTGTAACGTAATTCTTAAAATGTTCACAGACAACAACATTAATTTCTTGTCAGGCAACAGACGTAGTTAATATTATGAATAGTTACTTTGTGACCATTTTAGGAATTGTAACGTTATTCTTAAAATGTTCACAGACAACAACAGCATTAATTTATTGTCAGGCAACAGACGTAGTTAATATTATGAAAAGGTTACTTTGTGACCATTTTACGAATTGTAACGTAATTCTTAAAATGTTCACAGACAACAACAATATTAATTTATTGTCAGGCAACAGACGTAGTTAATATTATGAATAGTTACTTTGTGACCATTTTACGAATTGTAACGTAATTCTTAAAATGTTCACAGACAACAACATTAATTTCTTGTCAGGCAACAGACGTAGTTAATATTATGAATAGTTACTTTGTGACCATTTTAGGAATTGTAACGTTATTCTTAAAATGTTCACAGACAACAACAACATTAATTTATTGTCAGGCAACAGACGTAGTTAATATTATGAAATGTTACTTTGTGACCATTTTACGAATTGTAACGTAATTCTTAAAATGTTCACAGACAACAACAATATTAATTTATTGGCAGGCAACAGACGTAGTTAATATTATGAATAGTTACTTTGTGACCATTTTACGAATTGTAACGTAATTCTTAAAATGTTCACAGACAACAACATTAATTTCTTGTCAGGCAACAGACGTAGTTAATATTATGAATAGTTACTTTGTGACCATTTTAGGAATTGTAACGTTATTCTTAAAATGTTCACAGACAACAACAACATTAATTTATTGTCAGGCAACAGACGTAGTTAATATTATGAAATGTTACTTTGTGACCATTTTACGAAATGTAACGTAATTCTTAAAATGTTCACAGACAACAACAACATTAATTTCTTGTCAGGCAACAGACGTAGTTAATATTATGAATAGTTACTTTGTGACCATTTTAGGAATTGTAACGTTATTCTTAAAATGTTCACAGACAACAACAACATTAATTTCTTGTCAGGCAACAGACGTAGTTAATATTATGAATAGTTACTTTGTGACCATTTTACGAATTGTAACGTAATTCTTAAAATGTTCACAGACAACAACAACATTAATTTCTTGTCAGGCAACAGACGTAGTTAATATTATGAATAGTTACTTTGTGACCATTTTAGGAATTGTAACGTTATTCTTAAAATGTTCACAGACAACAACAACATTAATTTATTGTCAGGCAACAGACGTAGTTAATATTATGAATAGTTACTTTGTGACCATTTTACGAATTGTAACGTAATTCTTAAAATGTTCACAGACAACAACAACATTAATTTCTTGTCAGGCAACAGACGTAGTTAATATTATGAATAGTTACTTTGTGACCATTTTAGGAATTGTAACGTTATTCTTAAAATGTTCACAGACAACAACAACATTAATTTATTGTCAGGCAACAGACGTAGTTAATATTATGAAATGTTACTTTGTGACCATTTTACGAATTGTAACGTAATTCTTAAAATGTTCACAGACAACAACAATATTAATTTATTGTCAGGCAACAGACGTAGTTAATATTATGAATAGTTACTTTGTGACCATTTTACGAATTGTAACGTAATTCTTAAAATGTTCACAGACAACAACATTAATTTCTTGTCAGGCAACAGACGTAGTTAATATTATGAATAGTTACTTTGTGACCATTTTAGGAATTGTAACGTTATTCTTAAAATGTTCACAGACAACAACAACATTAATTTATTGTCAGGCAACAGACGTAGTTAATATTATGAAATGTTACTTTGTGACCATTTTACGAAATGTAACGTAATTCTTAAAATGTTCACAGACAACAACAACATTAATTTCTTGTCAGGCAACAGACGTAGTTAATATTATGAATTTGTGACCATTTTACGAAATGGAACGTGAATTAAATTATTATCCTATTAAATTATGATTCTTCTAAAGCGGCCATTTTAGGCCTCCTTAACGCTGATCGATGCTGTTTCGTTTATAATGACCGAATTAGCTAAATAATCAATGCATATTTTAGCCGCATTTTAGCATTTATTTACGCATAGCTGGCTACAATATGTACAAGGTTAAGTACATAACATTTATGTACATATGTAATTTAACAAAAAAAATACACAATTATCCGGTTCATTGAAATTACAATCGTGTGTCAAGGTTTTATTTAAACACCCCTCTTTGCATTGCAATTTAATCTGCGAATTTGCGAGAACAATCTAGAAGGTAGGTAGGTACCTACCGTTTGTGTTGTTTGGTAATATTTAATTATTTATTTATTTATTTAAATGCCTTTTAACTATCATTACAGGTCTACAACCTAATGCAATAAAGATAAAGATGCATTTATTTGTACAAACATGTGTGACATAGTACATAGATATGCACATATGGATGGAAATGAGTTTGCAATAGCTAAGTCACACACACAAAATTAAAATTAAAGCACCAAATACCTCTCAAGGTCCTTGTTTGTAACACAATGTACGTACGTGTATGTATGTATGTATGTGTTGTATGTGTTTGTATGTATGTCTTGTGTGTGTATTGATACTCATAATGTCTGTAAATGAAGCCGGGTAGTTTTATCCGAAGACGGCCGCGTTCATTTACACCTGGGGGGTTACTATAATTCCAGTGTAGGAAAGAGACAGAGCTTTACAGGTCGTCTAGCGCCATCTCTTTCCCACACTGGAATTACTCCTGCTTTAAGACGACATGGTAGACCACCTGGTCGTTTGTTTGTCCGAGTTACATAGGCAATCGAATTCGGGCGAACGACCATGTGCGATTGCGCCATAATATACATAATATTCTTTACTTTACTGTTAAACAAGTTTACACTCATACCAGACGACACACTTAAAATTAAATGCCTAAATAAAAACGCTCTGTTAAACTTTCAATACTCTAGCACCGAAAGTTGAGAAGCTCGTCCCTCGTCGATCTTTAAGGTTAAGCAGCGCTTGCCAGGGTTGGTATGTGGATGGGTGACCATGCATTACATCCCAAATTTCCTCCACGTAAAGCCGTTGGTCCCGGCTGCCATTTGTAGATCTTTGACAGCTGTTACAGTAGTCAGTGGCCCGACAGTCCGGCAACCAGTCTTACCAAGGGATATATCGTATTATTCAGTAACTAGGTTGTCGAATGTGGAGTTCAGATAGGCAGTCGCTCCATGTAAAATACTGGTTAGACTGAAAGCCGACCCAACATAGTTGAAACAAACACACAGGCAGTAGTAGTAGTAGTGTATTTAATCATAATGTATTACATGGCAATTGGATGTATTGTATTTAAATTACCTACATATTTAACGAACTTGTGACATGAATTTTGTATGCCTCTCGGGACTTAGCAGACTCACCTGTATTTAATTAACACAACATCTTATTAACCTATGATCCACAATCAATTATTTGAGAAAAGAATAGGCAGATGAGGGTTAGTGAAAACGGAGATGCATTAAAAAAAAAATTAAACTAATTTTGTTCGTAACCTGTCGTACAGGCTGCCTCTATATAAACTGCCGAAAGTAAACAATAAATACGGTAGAAGGGTCTGGACGTATGCTCTTTCAAGCATTCTAAATACATTGCCTAAGGAAATAGCCAAAAAATTGGAAAACAAAAAAACCTCGACATATAAAAAAACATCCTGAAAACCTATTTTACCGTTGAAAACTCGGAAGGGCGTACGTGTGGGTCCATTACCAGACAGACCTGGGCCTGCAGTCTCAACATAGATAGCGACATTGTCGCAAACTTTCGATCGCTTAATAAGAACGAAAAAAATCGAAAGATGCTTGTGAGAAACGCATCTTGGATGTTCAGAGTTCAGACTTGCATTTCTCGCAAGCAACGTTATTGCAACCGAATTTTTGTGAGTGAGCAACATAACTCGCAACCGATAGCGCACATAATCTTGCCTCAAAAAGATTGAGCGTTATTTTTTTTATTGTAATAGTCCTGATAAATAAATTTGGAAATAAATCGATTTACTCGTAAAATTAAAAATTTAATTAATTATTAATGCATTCGACTGAGTGAAACATGATAATGGCGTCAAAATATGTTACTCATCATAATAGAGAAGTATGGAAGAAGAAGACATGCTGGGCCAACACCAATTAAATTGGGATAAGGGCAGCGAAAATGGGAAATAATACATTCGACGAATTCCTCCCAGAAAAAACATGCAACAAAGCAATACATGATAAACGAGGTACTTGTCACAAATCGTCATACCCTCCACATAGATAAACACATGCAGTTATAAAATCAACCATATGTTCAAGAAGTTTGAGTATATTTGACGCTGTAGTTAATATCTTTGTTTCAACAAGATTTGAACTCTTGACCCGAGCAGTCTGTTTATGTGTGCAATGTGACCTAATGTAAATGTCCATATGATAGACTCTAATAATAGTATTCCAAGCTTTATTTACATAAAATCATAATAAAAATAGAGCTCAGGACCGTATCCTACCCGAACAGGTGTGCAAAACTAGTATTGATTATATTTTTTTTTTATAAATCATGTGGAATTGGAATGTCAATTATTAAAAACAAATGACACCTTACATACATTACATTATGACATCAGAAAATAAATTAATTTTATTTATCACTAGCGAACCGCCCTTGCTTCGCACAGCGCCACCTATCGGGTCCAAAACTATATCTAATGTAGCCTATATTTTAAGATAAGCATCTAGCAGTTGAGCGGTGAAAATTGCGCTCAAATCCATGCAGTAGATTTTGCGTGATGCGCGTACAAACATACAGACAGAAAGACAAAAATTAAAAAAAAATGTTTCGGGGGTTCTTTAACCCCCAGATATTTTCGCATACAAATACGTGGGACGACGATAATATCGCCGCGATTCTCTCGCTCGTGGAGACGGCCCCTTAGTCGTTGGCTCAGGCTGTCATTTGTAGATAAATGACAGTACTGGGTTGTGGAAGTCAGATGCAGTCGCTCTATGTAAAACACTGGTATTCAGCTGCAGCCGGTTAGACTGCAAGCTGACCACAACATATTTGGGAAAAGGCTAGGCTGATGATGGAGTATTAGTACGAATGTGAACACAAAGAATGATATACGACGATGACGACGATTATGTCTAGAAAGGGGAAGACTAACAGAGTATTATGGAATAAGCAGACATGCTGCACCGATCCCATTTCAATTCCGATAAGGGCAAGACAATAATGATGACATACATAAATAACGTAGACATAGATAATATACCTACATAAACTTTGTTTTGAAACAGCGATACCTAGGTTCAATCAAAATAAATAGTAGGTACTAGAGGCATTGAGAAACTGATTCCACCACACATTTGTTTTTATAAATTAACAAGGACTTGTCAAAGACATAACATCACCATAGACAATTCAAAGAAACTACTTATGAGGCTATGTCTAGTTACTGAGTAAATATTTTTACTTTGCAATCCAAGTTAGCAAACTTTCGGCTGGAGGAAATCCCCGATAATCATTACCTGGCCAACTTGAAATAAATGGTGCCTGTAAAGGCACTTTTGAATTGCCCAGAACACGACAAAAAAAAATGAAGCAACAGTGCTAGTCACATGGCATAATAAAAAAAAGAAAAAGCTAAAAAAAAGTACAAAGAAAAGAAAAGAAAAGAACTGTAGACTGTAGTTGCTCAATTCAAAGCGTAGATTTCTATGGAGAAGAACAGGCAAGAAACTCCATGGACCAGACAAACTCCTTTAAATCAGACCATTACTCGTATACCTTGTCCTTATTTAAAAACAGATTAGTAAATGAAGCAAATGCTTGGTCTTTCTTTAACCGTAAATTATATTTTCATGATTAAAAGCTTCCAAAAGATAAGATAACCATAGAATCTGGAAAACTCGCGAGTTGCGCGAAGGACATCAAATTAGCCATTTGCTGCCTCATAAAATCATGAGCACTAACATGTATACACTTATCAAACTTCAAGCGGCTTACCAGCTGACTACCAGTGTACATAACCCAGCTACTATGGGGCTTTGGACTAGCCGTATGGCAGGGCGTCTGCGAGAGTATACGGGGTGGAAGGGACACGGACGCGAAAACGGTTACCACGTATTCAGTACATCATTCCGAGCCTTTTTCATCGGTTATTAAAAAAAATCTGCTGTTCCATACATTTTGACCGTGTAGGTGCACTTTTGTAGGAAACGGCTGTTTTTTTTAAATAAACCAATGAAAAATTTTTGTGTGTGGGGGGGGCTCCAAATGGTGTACTGAATACGTGATAACCGTTTTCGCGTCGGTGTCCCTTCCACCCTGTTTCATTTTTGTGAGCAAAAATATGTGTGGCAAGATATCGAGTTATTCGAAAACTAACTATTCAAAAATACGTGGCGTATTTAGTAGCGCTCGAGCACTCTCGCTCTCGGCCTGTGCTTCGGCGAGTGTACAACCGTCATACCGACTGTAAAGATCTACAAATGACATAACGTATGGACATGTAACAGAAGATCATATAGACAAGTAAGTAAAAAACTCGACTAAAAAAAAACCTAGGTACAGACCAGCACATCAAGCTACTACTATCTGTATTTCTTTAATAGATTCTCAACTTTAAAGCATTAGGTTCATGGTTGGTTGGGAATCTGACAGTTTCGGGTAGGTTGACCTGCTGGCGTCTGTACCTAGGTACATACAATAATATAATTTTAGAATGTAAGTAGGTATTTGCCAGATTATGTAACGGAATATGATTACGTCATCATACTTATATTTAAAATGAGAACGGAACTGTCGGTCTGTACGTTCATACGACCTGAGCATAAGATATTTATAAATGGGAAGTAAGTAGTATGCCCGTAGCATTCATCCACGCGGGCGAAGTCGTGAAGAAAGGCATGTCGTCTGTAATAATACCAGCCGCTCGGGTCGATCTTTAAGTTAAGCCGCGCTTTCCTAGGTTGGTCCGTGGATGGGTGACCACCACAAATAGAGTTTTTATCATGCCTCGGAAATCGCGGCTAAGCCGTTGGTCCAGGCTGTCATTTGTAGATCTTTGACAGTCGTTACAGGTAGTCAGTGGCCCGAAAGTCGGACAACCAGTCTTACCAAAGGGTTACCCAGTAACTAGGTTGCCGAATGTGGAGTTCAGATAGGTATTCAGCTGCATCCGGTTAGACTGGAAGCCGTCCCCAACATGCTTGAGAAAAGGCATGTCATGAAACAGGCAAAAATCCAGACTGGGAAATTGCGAACATTACTCTGTCTCACCCGTATGTTACCTTTCAACGTCTTACCGGTTGAAAAGATTTGAATAAAAGTAACAGGGACTGACCATGACCGCACTTAGTAGGACATAACACACGACGTACGTTCCCATGGTACAATTTCTAAAATCCGCATATCGAAGCCGCAGGCTAAAGCTAGTATTACACAATATTCACAAAACAATATAAAAACATAAGAGCTGGCTCCATCTAGATAATGTAGAGGTAATAGTTCTATGCGTCGTTGCCTTTCCAAAAGTCGTGATTTAGCTAGAAAACGTCAAGAGCGAGTCGAATGTTAGCACACAATTTGTCGTCAAAGACATAATATACAGTGTTGAAGTTGTACTGGCAATGAATGAACACTGCACAATGCACTGCATGGGCAGAAGCAGAAAAAAATACTGCGTGCTATCATCGTTCCATTCATTAAAAAGTTTTTCTTTTAAGGAAACTCAGGAAGCGCCAGTCAAGGTTATACAAATCTGCACCTGCCTAAGTGCCAACCATGGGGATATCACTACCCCTGTGGGACCTGTTCCATTATAAGGATGAAATGGAGTTGAGGGGATGTTGTCGATCTCCTGCATTCAGTAGCTACCTATAGTACCTAGCCTTCTTTAGATCAACAAATGTAATCTTGCGAAAAAACAGCTGAGGCCGCGCAACGAAATTTAATCGTTACGATTTTCAAAATGCGAATTAGATCGCAAACGATCTCATTTCGCAGTGCGCGCGCGTATCATATTGGTATTGTTCATAGATTTAAGATTGGCAATTCTGATCCAAACGATTAAATTTCGTAATACGCGCTTAGCCTAACCACCAAGAATTAAAAATAAAATTGGCATTATGAATCAAATTGATGTCACTAAGGCTTCCGTTCTTTAATTAAATCCACGGAACGCTGAAACTAGAGATAGTGTAACTTAATAACGTTCCGTTTTAAGCAACTACCACTGAGAAGAGAAAGTATGGTTCAAGTCGTAGACTTTTTGTAAACTAGCTACCAACGACTAGAGTAATTGTACGAAAAACTACTTGAGGCAGTTGGCCCACCGCCAGCGAGGAAGCGACTAACTATCGACTATTTTCTCGCTCAAAGAAACGTACAATAGATATACATTCCGTGTAAGCAAAGGAGATGTATATATTAATAGTTGATCGCTGACTGTTTACACTGCCAGCGAGGACTCGTTCCACCAGTTTGTCGCTGAGCGACAAAAGCTATCAAAGATAATACTTTCTCAGCGATACTTGCTCAACGATGCTAGCTTGGCGGTCAGAACTCACGCCGAGAGATCAACCAGCGGTAATTTCTACCTGAGTGCACATATTATGAATTCATAACAATTACGAGAATTATCATTGTTGTCTAGTTCAGACGACGACGGTGATGTAGTGTGTGTGTAGTGAGTAATCGCTCGATATAACCCAGCGACAAAACTATCAGAACTAGTCACTCGCTTATCGCTGCTCGCCAACTCCTTTCTAGTTTCTAGCTCTACTCGCATCTCGCTCATCGGTGGAGATGGGACAAATTCATGAACTATAATTTTATCTCCTGGTATTAAATGATAGGTACTTGGGATACCACAAAGTAATAGGAGCAAGGTAAGACCGTAAGCTGGACTCCTTTAACTTTTAAAAGTGATTCTGGACGGTCAAGTTCGTCTATAACAATAGATCGGCCAGTGTTAAGTACTATGACACTTGCCCAAGAATACAGTGATTTAAATAGTTAGTAGAGATCTTTTTAGAAATGGGACATGTAAGTTCCCGAAGATCGAGCTCAGTGGGGTGTAAGGAAGGGCATATCTAGCCAGCAGTAAGCTGAAAATGACTTCTATGTTGTGAATAAGAATCGGAAAGGTATTTTCAAGTGTCTGCGTTCGCTTGCACACGCCATGAAACGGTAGGAAGAAGTGTACCAATAGTCCGCACGACGAACAATCAAAATAAAACCAGTTTATTCGGATCTCTCATTGTTCGGGAAATATATACAAAGCGAGGCCATGTTATACTGGAAATGTGTATCCTGATGTGTCGCCGTATGCCAATTATAAATGAGGGCGAATCTATTGCCATCCGAGCGAACAACCAGATCCGGGCTTTTTTTTATTTATTTATATAATCATTACTTACAACTATTTTTACAAGCACAACCCAATGCAATAGTGAAGCAAACTAACAACTTATTATCTATAACTGATTACGTATAAAGTTATCCTTGTGAATTTACTCAGTGTACAAGCAAAAATGTCGACCTCCTCTGCTACAAGATAAAGAGTGCGAAGCCCCCGCGTCAGGGGCGCCTCATTTAACAGATTAGTGCGTTAGTTTTAATTGTTTTGAATCATGTTTTCCAAACAAGATGCCAGCCTCCGCTTATCGCCTGAATATAGAAATATTAACAAAAGCAATTGCGTTCCATAATTTAGGCAGCGTCCGCCGTAAAGAGAAAGTATGTGATACATCGTATACGTTTTGATGGTGACCTTACTTTCTTGATAGCTGGTATACATACAAACTTTTTACTGCCCGTTGATTGCTTCAAATTTTCCACTACCCTACAATTGAATAGCCTTCCATAGTAGCGAAAATAGTATCAGACCCTGCATCGTTTACATATCGTCATCTTCCTTCGTACTTGGGGTCGCCTCAACACGTTTTCTTCTTCCATTCTCCCCTGTCAGACGTCACGGCATCATTTACTCCTTTCTCTTTCATATCAGTCTTCACACAATCCATCCATATTTTTTATTTGGCCTTCCTCTCCATCAACATTCATGTCCATCACTCTTTTAGTCACATGCGTTTCATCCCTCATTACATGTCCATACCAAGACAAACGACTTCCTTTCAATTTTTCTGTAACAGGCTCCACTTTCAAACTTCCTCTAATATACTCATTCCTTACTTTATCCATTCTTGTCACTCCACACATCCATCTCAACATTCTCAATAATATCTTAATATTAGAAGTAACAAAAAGAATGCACTAAACTAAGCTTATGAACTGATTATGTGGACAGACGATCTCATTAAAGTGGCGGAAGAAACTGGATAGACATGACCTCATGACACAAAACCGCCAAAAGTGAACAGGGAGAAATGATTAGATCTACAATCAGGATTAAGATGGAAGCACCAGGGTAGCCCGTATACACCATTATTTTTAGGTCGTTCTGGAGCCGAATACCATGAACTCGATCATCGAACTCGAAACGATTGGGACTATTTTTTTCTAAAAATAACAATAAAAAAATACACGAAAGAATAAATTTAATGTTTTTTTTGTGAAATAATGAGAATCGATCGATGAATGAATTTTTCAATGGGTATCGTTCGCATTTGTTGCCGATCGTGGATACGTTTTACACACACATATTATGCATTTGAGTTCTCATTATTTAAAAAAAAAAACATTAAATTTATTCTTTCGTGTTTTTTTTATTGTTATTTTTTGAAAAAAATAGTCCCAATCGTTTCGAGTTCGATGATCGAGTTCATGGTATTCGGCTCCAGAACGACCTAAAAATAATGGTGTATATTAGGCTACATTTTAACCGACTTCAACAATAGGAGTCGATTTTACCTTGTAAATCCCAAATTTAGTTCGAGCGTGATTTTTCAGTAGTCGGGTTTTTAGTTGTAGTTTAAATACCACAAAAATTTTTATTTTCTTTTGCGGTTACTCCAATATTTTCTACTACAAGTCCCCCTAACAAAGATGCTGTCCTTTCATTAACTCCACCTACCACTATACTGTTATAACACCTATAACTTGATTATTGTTCACGTAAATCTCGCCTGTAATCCCCGAAGGTTTAGGCAGAGGTGTACCTAATTGTACATCCACATTTTGACAGTTATGTTTAAGTCCCATGTATTAGGGGGCGTGTCTATTGCCACTAATCGGGCACAAATTCAGACTCCGTGGCTGCTACTGTGAAATTCCTGATGGAAAAACCTTATAACATTGCCCGACACGGGAATCGAACCCAGGACCTCATGTTCAGCAGTCGCGCTTGCGACCACTAGACCAACGAGGTAGTGATTATTTGTTAAATACTTGTAAATCAACGGCAGCAATTAATATAAATACTAGAACCATTAATTTAGTACAATGACAGAAACTAGTTCTGGTTCTATACCGGTCTTGCAATTACCTACTACACGAACTGCAAGACCTTGAAGTAACTGTTCGATATTGATTGGACTGCGTTTCGAGTTCGTCAGGTGTTTTTTGAACAGTAAAGTTTTCAATATTATGTAACAGGACATTCTAGCGTCTTCATCACCCACATCATCATTCATTTCTTCGTTCATTGTGTTATTCCGTAGATCGTGGCCCACATCATTTGGTGTCGTATGATCTGTCACAAGCACATACTGAGTACTGCACAAAAATACTTCATTCCATTCAATATCAGCCATCGACACACTAGGAAGAAGAAGAGGCACAGGACATTGAGCTTGCAAAAGTAAGGAACCTCCTGTTAACGACAATGATACTCTACTGATTCAACTTCGTGGAATATTATTTTTTCTACGAAAGCAACCTTTACAAAAGCTAATTTTACTGAAACCAAATTGTATATTTCGGAATTTAACACCCGAGGACCTATAAACGTAATTTTTCCTTTCCAAGAATCGTCAAACTACTGTAATTAGACATTAATAAGTCGATTAGAATCATGTCCGATATGACAAAGGAATAAAATTGAAAGTTAGATAATGCAAAAAAAGTAGCTACTGCTGTTTGATAGAAGACCTGAACTCGGTAACTACGTACGTAATAAATATAATGATAAGAGCAAGATAGAAATTAGAGACCTCAGAGAGACCTAATAAATAAAGGACGCAGAAAATTCACAAAAAAACTGATGACACAGAACCTTAAATTTTTAATCAAAAAACCAAAAAACTTGTCAACATATATGCTGATCGATATGAAGAAACAGAAATAGAAATCAGCAGTTACCTACAAGACAAGGCTCATCAACGGATCGATGCAGACCTTGTAGTACCGATTGTCATTCTTACCACGAGTGGTTAATAAGTAGTCGAGGAATACGTACTGAATATTGAATAGGTCTTGAGTAATGGGGCATTGCATAACCATTAAGGAAACAGTGAGAAAAAGAAAGAAGAGTTATAGAGACTTAAAAACCAGCGAGATAATACTTTCGATCCTTCAAAAGTTGTACATAATGAATATCAGGTCTGCTATTCTCTGAAGACACATGTGTATTTACAGCACATCCACATTTCGCCAGTAATATTTAAGTATCATGTAAAAGGGGCCGAGAAATAAATAATAAATAAGAACAGCCGCTCGGGTCGATCTTTCAGTTAAGCCATGCTTTTTTTTTATTTTTTATTAATTTTACTAAAAGAAAGTTTACAAGAATCTTAACTTAAGAACTAAGCCTCACAAAACCGTTTTCACGGTTTCTGTGAGAACGGAACAAATATATTATAAATAAGGTTTACCAGTGCGGACTTATTTGAAAAAAATTAACGAACAATTTAATATAATCCCAATACCAAGGAAAGTAAATCTAGGAATTATCAATAATATAGGAAATCAAATGACCTATCCTTATCCTAACTTAATAATATTAAAGTATATAATAATTATTATAAATGCGAAAGTAAGTTTGTTTGTTACCTTTTCAAACCTAAAACACTGAACCAATTACCCTGAAATTCCGCATATACGTTGTCAGATGTACAGAAACGGACATAGGGTACCTACCCCTCATCCCGAAAACAAAGTTATGTTTCCGAGGAAAACAACAACAATGTTCCCATGATAATAGATGGCGCCACGCGTTTTTCGAATAATTTGTTAAATATTATTTTACAACCTGAATTGATTGTCAAATTCTAACTTAACGCAAGCGAAGCCACGGGCAACAGCCAGTGTCTAGTACGACTACCCGTTTGTTCTCCCTCAACAATCTGTAAACCACTTTCGTAAGAACATAGTTCACAGACTCTTGAGGAAGAACAGCTTAAGTAACTTTGCAAATTTGCTTTTTATTTTTTGAGATCTAATATCAGCAGGCAATTGGTTAAGAAGGTAGGGTACTCTTTTATCAAGGGTTCGGTCGCCAAAATAATTTCTTATTCTAGGTACATCAAATTTACCTGCTGATACTGTCCTGGTTGCGTGGTTATGGGTAACCAGTGAGTGACGCCCCCAGCTGCCATGACTCTTAACCAGAAGAAGGTACTTGTGTTTCAAACTGATGGGGAAAATTTTGCAAATTTTAAATAATTTATTATAATCATCTTTACAATTGGTTTTCGTTTTTTTACTCACTAATAGTTTTAAAAATCTAATTTGTTGGGTTTCTAATTTTTCTAAATTACTTTTGAATGTAAGTCCATAGCAGTCGAGGGCGTAACTTAAGATGGGGTCAACTAACTGTAAATAAAGGCACTTAAGAGTATTATTTGGTACTTTAAAGCTGAGATGGTAGAATTTGCCAAGTATTATTCTAAGTTTATTAGGTACTCAATATGGTTTGACCACGAGAAGTTCTCGTCAACTTTTACTCCGAGATATGTTACACATTTTTCACGGACAATAGGTTTGCAAATACAGTTAACACGGTTGTTATGGGTGCACTTGAACTGGTGGTAGTAAATATGGTGAGCGTATTATAACTAGTTTTGTTTTATCCGCATTAAGGATTATCCCATTATCGTGCGCCCATTCAACAACTCGGTCTACGTCGTGCTGTACGAGTCGACAAGTTTCTGCGAGGTCATCTGCGAACATGTACGCCGAGCAGTTTCGTATACCGCCGCACAAGCTGTTTACGTGCATTAGGTAGCATACGGGCCCGCATCCCGCGCCCTGCGGCACCCCGCACCTCACCTCCCTCGCGTCACTGTACGACTCGCCCACCTTTACGCGGTTATATCTCTTCGTAAGATAATCGCGAAACCAATTGTTAAGTGGTTCCCCCACCCCGCACTCCTCCATTGCCTGTAATAAAGTATTTATTTCCAAAGTATCGAATGCTCTTTTAAAATAAAAAAATACTGCTACTACTAGTTGCTTTTTATTTAAATTATTATTAATTTCGTCACAAAACTTAAATAACAAGGTGGTCGTACTTTTACTCTTTTGAAATCCATGTTGACATTCACCAATAATGCCATTTTTTTTGAAGATAATTTCCTAATTGATTAACAATACATTTTTCTAAAATTTTGTCTACACTTGATAATATAGCAATTGGCCTATAATTGTACATTTTTTTACGATCATTTTTTTTTTTAAATAGGACGCACTATAGCCTCCTTTACCATAATTTATAAGATGTGTGAGAACGGAACTTACTTTGTTGACCAAATATTTAAGATCAGACATGCGTATGAGATCGCTTCCAGGTGATTTATTTGTATCCATACCTGTTATAACTTTTTTGACATCCTGACTAGTCACCGGTCGTCATCGCATACACACACTCTTCCCCTTAACATAATTATGTGCTTCTGTCTAATCATTTCGCATCACAATCGTGTTTTATATTTTCAATTTCGCTTGTAAATGTTGACGAGAACTTATCACAAATATCTTTTGCACTGCCTTGCGTCTTAATGTTATTTAATATTACGCTATCCAAAGATTGTTTATTCTTCCCCATCATTACATGTATTCTATCCCATAACTTTTTTATATTCTTGTTACAATCTATTATAGTTTGCCTATCGTATTCATTTTTACATTTAGTTAATATTTTATGATATTTATTCCTATATTTAGTGTATTCTAAACGTTTAACAATATTACCATATGCTTAGCTAGGTTGGTCCGTGGATGGGTGACCACCCATTACATACCGATTTTCCTTCGTCCCTCGGAAAGCACGTTAAGCCGTTGTTCCAGCTGTCATTTGTAGATCTTTGACAGTCGTTACGGGTAGTCAGTGGCCCGAAAGTCTGACAACCAGTCTTACCAAGGGGTATCGTATTACCTAGCACTAACTGGGTTGTGGAGGTCAGAGAGGCAGTCGCTACATGTAAAATACTGGTATTCAGCTGCATCCGGTTAGACTGGAAGCCGACTGGTAGTCGTAGTGGGAAAAGGCTAGGCAGATGATGACGTAAAAGGGGCCG
Source organism: Eurois occulta (assembly GCA_950022335.1). Classification (NCBI taxonomy): domain Eukaryota; kingdom Metazoa; phylum Arthropoda; class Insecta; order Lepidoptera; family Noctuidae; genus Eurois; species Eurois occulta. The sequence continues at coordinate 7,447,374 of OX465506.1, forward strand.
AAACTATTACCGTCAACGGGACGCATTTTTGCTACTGGGAAATACAAATCATATCAACCAAAGACATCCAAATATTTACGAGCGATAGACGGGACAAGACGTAGAAAATCGTAATCCAATAATTGTTACTACTCAGTAAAAAATCGGTCTGTCTAGTGTCATACGCCCGTTTGTCAGATACCACGGCCCTGGAACACAAAGGGCAAAGAAGGAACATGGATGGGTTTTAGTCAGTAAAAGTCTGACACTCCCTTCCGCTCTGCCCAGAGCGCCCAGGGGTCATTTGATGATTTCCCATCCGAAAAAAAAGGTAATAAAAAGTACAATTTTTTTATGTAAATGTTCTCAATGTCTGTTCTATAAGTATTTTAAATCTCTTTGATATCAACCTATAACGCTAACAACTTATACCGATTGACAATCCCACTCAATCCTCATTATAACTAGCTTCTGAGATGATATTATAGTGGTAGATGAAGTTGAAATCGTTTATTGAAAGAGAATTACATAGCAACAGGGCCATGTTAAGTGAATGGTACGATACTGGTACTGGTAACATGATTAACCCCATTTTCTATCATTGCGAGGCTTCTAAAGTACCTAGTTGCATTTTACAGGGTACTGAATAATTCCAAGTTGTTTTTTTTTTAAGTCAGAACTAACAGAGACTCATCTGCGTAGCTTTTTCCCAATTATGTTAGGCTCGGCTTCTAGAGTAACCGAATGAAACTGAACTGAAAAATACTGTATTATAGTATTTTACATGCACCGACAGCCTATCTGACCACCATAACCGAGTTAGTACTGGGTTATGGCCATGGGTAATACGATAACCTTTGGTAAGACTGGTTGTCAGATTTTTGGGGCACTGTCTACCTGCAATGACAGCCGGAACCAACGGCGAATGTGCTTTTCTCGATACGGAGGAAATTCGGTATGTAATGGATGGTCACCCATCCACGGACCGACCTTGGGAAGCGCTGCTTAACCTTGAAGATCGACCCGTGCGGCTATTATTATTGCTACGAGCTGATTTAAGATTAACAGAGACTAAACAAACGATTAAGCAAGCTGTCATAATCAACACGACATTACTAACTTCTAACACAAGACACTACAAACGTGCTTTAAACCACTAAGCACTAATTGAAACCATATTTGGCCCTAAAGGTAGTCACAAAAGTAATGAATTTACGATCGTAGCTGACGAAATTGCGCACCAAGTACATACGAAAATACAATCATTGATATCATTTAATTATGTCGTGGACCCACTATCGTAAATGGGGCAAAGATAGGGTTGCCATGGGTCCGAAATTATCCAATAATAGAAATTATACAATTATAACAGTCAGTTTATATAGCTGTGATAGCCTAGGTGTGAGCGACGGACTGCCAAGTCATAAGTATAGTCTCGAGAGCAAACCCAAGACCTCTGATTTTTTTCATTCAAGTGCGTATTGTAAAACTATCACTAGCTTCGGTGAAAGAAAACATCGTGAGGGAACCAGCATGCCTGAGAGATTTTTCTTGAAGGCATGTAAAACCAGGTCAGAGGCCCTTAGTCGGCATAAACACTCTGAAACCAGGTTTGGCACTAACCACACGATAAAGAAAAATTATTAAAAATATTTTTAATGAAATCTACATAGGAATCAACTAGTAACTCCCGGCACTAGTAACGACAAACCTTTCTCTATTAGTAATCTTTGCAAAAACTATACTGCACTTCAAAAGAGAGAAAAGTCCGGAATTTTCTTGAAAAGTCCGGAATTTTTTCCGGAACACCGATTAATGAATCTGGGAACCCTAGCCACGGATCGATTCGTAAGACAACCTTCGTGTCAACATGCTATGTAACTGTTATTAAAATGAAATTTGATGGGTTATGAGATATGATATCTAGAAGACGTACCGGGACGTACCTGGCTATAGAAGTCAAGATGGCAATTATTGGACAAACATTTCTAGTTAATTTCCTTCGAAAGTCGATTAGAAGCATGTCCAACATGACAAGGGAATAAAATTGAAAGTTAAATATGCAAAGAAAGCAGCTACTGCTATTTGATAGAAGCCGTGAACTAGGTCCAGTCCAACTTAGTTCGGTAAAGCGAAGGCTTGCTTGCACCACAAACCACTATACTATATGTTAGAGGTAAACTAATTTAAAACAACGTAATTCTGTTTATATTATCTTCAAAATATTAACACATAGAATTATTTTAAACTAGCGACCCGCGCCGTCTTCGCACGGGTGCAATTTACTAATGAAGAAAATGAAATGAGTTTTTTTTTTTATAAACCTTGTCCTGACGTGTTTGTCGAGCCGTACAATCAAGTGATAATCCTTCATACATCAGTAACTGATTCTTATTTTTAAACTGGGTGACTTGTTAAACGTTGGCAATACTTTAAAGGCGTGATGAAAATGATCAATTTTTATTATTATGGGACCGATTTGAATGAATTTTTCAATGGGTATCGTTCACATGTGTTGCCGATCGTGGATACGTTTTACACACACATATGCATTTGAGTTCTCATTATTAAAAAAAAACATTAAATTTATTCTTTCGTGTTTTTTTTTATTGTTACTTTTTGGAAAAAATAGTCCCAATCGTTTCGAGTTCGATGATCGAGTTAATGGTATTCGGTTCCAGAACGACCTAAAAATAATGGTGTATATTCACTTACCACTGAAGGTATAACATTAAAAGAATAATAGTTACGTATCATGCCATAGAAGGTATTTATTTATATTTTACGAGTTTCCTGCATATATGATGGCACCGATAAACGAATAGTTTTAAAACACTTTATAGTTTGTGAATATACACAGCGACCATAAGGTATACCTACATTTCCAGTAAGTATAGTATATATTTTGTTTTCGGCTTGGCACCTCACAGGTCCACCTATGAGGCTGGCCTTTGCTTAACCGGACAATCCAGTGGGTGCCTTGAGTGCAAGGCCTCCAGCCAGGCGCCATTTCCAGTATAATATGGCCTAGCAAATCAATCAATCAATCTGGCCAATTTTATTAATGTTTGCATGCCGAATATAAGGTAGATTGTACAAGGCTCACCCATCTTTTCGCTACATCGTATTTCTTGTACCTACAATCTATGCAAATAAATTTTACTTTACTTTATAATACACTTGGGAGCAAATAAATCGAGCCACTTCCTTTTTCACGCATTATGGTAATTATTTTTGGTATTAAGGAACGCATCGATTCGAAACATATATCGCCTAAAAGGGTATTTAATAACCTTTACAATGAGGGTAGTTAGTTGTCAAAATTTCATTTTTATTAAAGTTTAAAGGGTAGAATAAAATTATCGCATTTAATTTGCTTATGACATTTTTATTGTACTCTGTTAAGAAAAGATTAAATTTGAGGTTTTTGTTAATCATACCCATATTACTTGTTATTGTTGTCTTTATCTGTGTCTGTGTAATCAAAATAACCTGATAAAATGGATACTACACCGACGGAAGCTGCCCAAGTTGTAGCTTTACTTGAGGTTGGACACGGACAACGTGAAGTGGCACGCAGACTTCATTTGAGTCGTTCAAAGGTACAGCGGGTATACCGCAGGTATCTGGAGACTGGTGCTTTTGTTCGGCGACCTGGAACTGGCCGACCACGGGCAACAACAGAACGTGACGACCGCTTTATTGCAACCAATTCGTTGCGCGACCGTGGACTTAATGCTGTTCAGCTACAGCAAGCGTTACGTGACGTTCGAGGAGTCGCAATCAGTAGGTGGACAGTGAGACGAAGACTAAAAGAACGAAATTTAACATCACACAAACCAGCAACTGGCCCAAAATTGACTGTAGCTCATCGCCGATCTCGCTTGGAGTTTGCTCGAGAACACATTAATTGGACGTTAGAAGACTGGAGGTCAGTTTTGTTTTCTGACGAGTCAAGAATCTGTCTTTTTAGCAATGACGGGAGAAACCGAGTGTATAGACGTCCTGGTGAAAGATTTGCCCAATGTTGCATTCGAGAAACGGTGAGTTTTGGTGGTGGTTCTTGTATGGTGTGGGGAGGAATTTCTCTAGACGGAAAAACGGAACTTGTCTTCGTCGACCCCGCCAACGATGGCAGTGGTAGACGTGGATTAACAGCTGACCGATACATAACTGACATTCTTGAAAACCACGTAATGCCGTATGCTGGTTTTGTCGGAGAAAATTTCTTGTTTATGCATGACAATGCGAGACCTCATACCGCGCAGATCGTTACGGAATACTTGTCTGCGATCGGGATTCAACAAATGGTATGGCCAGCACGAAGTCCCGATTTGAACCCGATCGAACACCTATGGGACGAGCTAAAACGGAGAGTCCGAGCCAGGGTTCCCGCTGTTTCATCCATTCCCGAGCTTAAAGTCGCTGTGCTTGAAGAGTGGGAGAACATACCACAATATGTCATCGTAACGCTGATCAGATCGATGACTAATAGGCTACAAGAATGTATCAGGGCCCGGGGGGTAATACCAGTTATTAAGAATATTTTTTTTGCAATAATTTTGTTTTTTTATTTTTTTTATGGACTGTTTTAGCCCTACTAAATTTTCTATCAAAATTACCATTTTTCTTGCAGAGCCAATAATTTATCATTCAATAAGGTTATTATTCAATAATTTACCCTCATTGTAAAGGTTATTAACTAAACTTTTAGGCGATATATAGTTCGAATTGATACGTTCCATATTACCAAAAATATTTACCATTTTACGTGAAAAAAGGTAGTGGCTCGATTTATTTGCTCCCAAGTGTATTAATATATAAAATTCTCGTGTCACAGTGTTAGTTACCATACTCCTCTGAAACGGCTTGACCGATTTTTATGAAATTTTATATGCATATTCAGTAGGTCTGAGAACCGGCTACTATCTATTTTTCATACCTCTAAGTGATAAGGGTTATCCACCCCTAACATTTTTTTTTTAATTTTTTGGACAAAAACTAGAAATAATTTATATGGCAAAACAACGTCTGACGGGTCAGCTAGTGAGATCAGCTTAAACTGGTTTTGCAAGCTTGATTGGTCGTCCGCGTCGTGCGTAAAAAGTCATTCAAAGAGATTTTCCTCAACTTAAAATTCTAAACCTTTATGCAACTGAAGATGTGCCACACCTCGACCACAATCATCACTACATGTTATAAGAAACCAATACTCAATCAAACTGTCTGTCTGTTCGCGATAAACTCAAAAGTTACTGAACGGATTTTCATGCGGTTTTCACCAACAGATAGAGTGATTCATGAGGAAGATTTTGAGTATATCATTTGTCAAGGTTTTGTATAAATGTTTATTGCAAATTATTTACAAACTACAAAACTATAATAGTAATAAATATGTACAAGTAGAAAAGGGTTACAGGGCGGCCAAAAATTTTATAAATTGGTTGAAATATGACGAAAATTGTTGGAAGTGTCAGAAAAGGTCAAGCCGCCTGGGAGCCTTCATCGAAAACCCTGCCTAATCACTTTGAGATATAACAAAACAATGCATAGTGGGATATTCCTCTTTTATAGATCTACAAAAAAGTCCGCGATGGCATGCATCTATATTTTAAGGATAGCTTACAATTTTATCTTCTAAAAAAATGGTCACAATACGAGACCATTTTTTTAGAAGATAAAATTGTGAAAATTGTGTAAATATGTGGTAATTGGAAAGCTATTTAGACGGTTACAGTTTAAATCCCTATTAACTTAAATATGTACGTTAGTTACCTTAAGGCGGAAGCACCAGGATAGCCCTCGAAATTCAAATTTTCTTACATTTTTGCAATTTTCCGGTCAGTGTCTGGATGATTTTGAACCAAATATGTGTCGCAGCCGTAATACATATGTATTTTCAGAATTATAATCATTAATATCATCAATACAACCCTCAAGTTCATTTTATCCTATTGAATGAAATTTTCATGAAATAATTGTGTCAAAGTGGCAAATTGCAAAAAAGTAAGAAAATTGAAATGAATTACCTTGGCGCTTCCGTACCTTACCTTAAACAGTATTTAAAACTACACATTCACTTGAAAGTTGAATTTCGTTGGTAACCTTGACATTACTTTAGATAAGACACCTAAATCTGAGTCTAAATGTTAATTAATATCAAGTTTTTATAATCCAGGGACTTTCAAAACATAATGAGTATTGTTGGTAAGCGTGTGAAGATCATCTCAAGTAGGTAATGCAATTACATCTTGATTCCCAAAGGGCAATCTGATTGATGAAACTGCCACAGTTATTGTTAAAATCAATCAACTTAATGCAAAGCTAGAAAATAATCATCTTAAAAAAGGTAGGTACGCTTGGTTTTATAAGACAGAACAAAAAAAAAATTTGCAAAAATGTTCATGACATTCTCAACAAATAAGAAGTTTTGGAGTGGACTTCGTATTAATGACTGTTATGATATGTAGAACCAAAAAGGCTTCCTTAGACTAGTAAGGCTAAATCAGCTTGCTTATTGGAGCGGATATTACCAAAATTAACATCACCGGTTGATGTGATGTGTGATGCAGTGAACGTCTTTCGGCTGACATGTTGATTGACTCGAAACAAAATTCTTCATGATGTGGAATATACTGCAGTCCGTAATGTTCCATTGGTTAACGTTCGGATTTCTCCGTTACTTCTCGCTTCAATTAACAAATAACCTCAGGCAGGACTGGTTTTGACAGCTTCACATGAACTTGAGTCTGTTCAACGCAATCGCTATGATTGCGGAATTTTCAAATGAATAGATTGCTTCTAAACAAGTCCACAAGATCGTCGATCTCATCTTTGCTTACTATCAGATAGTAGTCAAGTACAAGACTATTGTTAGGAAGTCAATCTGCCCCAATTATCCACTACTTGTCTTCCAATCGAAAACTTTTGGAAACAAAATCAGTTTTAAAACCAAAATTATACGTTGTGAAGTCCAAAGCATGACGGTAATTATATCGTTTACAGGGCAGTGCTCTCAAAACCACAAATTACCATAATTTAGGTTGTACAAACCACAGAGATTACAGCTTGCTGCTTACACTCAAGGACATTTTATGGATGGGGAGCCATTTCTATACTTTTGGTTAATCGTTATAATAAACTATTTTACTTGATAGAGCTCGTACGCACATAAAGATTATTCCATTGAATTTTGTAGGTCGTATGGCCTCAATTTTACTATAGCTTTGAGATGTGATACCAAAATGTATGTCCGGGACTCTTGGTTACTGGAAAATTAGCAACGCTATCACCTTTATCAAGGTTTAAGTTTTTTCACAAATAGTTCGTTATACGGGAGAAGAATAAGCACAGCTTAATGAGCTAGACTCTCACTGGCAGGCGTATAGATTCTAGCCAAACACGACGGTACAGCATAGTAGGAGGAGGCCTCAGGGAGGATAAGGATGAACCCTATGAGAGGGAACGGGTCAGTATACACCACGCTGGCCCAATGCAGATACAAGAACGGTGCAGTTCGTCCAAAATGCCAAAGAATAAAACGTATCTCGAAATCTGGTAACACGAAATAGACTTGAAACTTCTCGAATTCAGCAGTCTACTGCTGAAAACAAAAAGGCTCTAAATATGAAGGAACAAAGCAGTTAAGAAGTACATACAATAATTTGCAGTTTAATTTAAGGAAAGGAATAAATTAAAAACACAAGAAAACTAATGGTTATTCGTAAGATCAGTCACCGCACAAAAAACAAAGTAGGTAGGTTAGAGTATACTATAAGTAGATACTACACATGCCAGACTAATCAAACTTGTGATGTTCCATGCTAGCCAAGTCATCAAAGCTATTTTAAGAACCGACTAAGTAATTGTAAGAGTAGTTTTGACTTCAAAACAACTTAACATAATACAAAGCAAAGAAACGCGTACAGAAACTTAAAAATTACAAACAGAAGAACAATGAGCAAATCGTCCATAACAGTAGATTTAGGAACTGAATAATACTGAATACAAAAAAATCTCAGACGAAGCATTCTGCATGATTTTGATTACTTTGGAGTATAATGGGTGTAAAAAACCCTTAACGAAGCTGAAAGGCACTTGTTTTCCCCGTCGTTGCGATCATTTTTATGTTCTGGACCATACCTGGCAACCTTCTAGTTACGGAGATATTGGGAGGTCAAAGTTACAGCTGATGAACATGAACACACATAAAAAAAAATAGAAAAAACGTGTGCCTCGCGGACTCGCGGCTGACAAAATACGATCCTATGCGACTATAATGTGAGTTTAAATATTAAATTAAATACATGACAGAACTTTTACTAATTGAACAACAGTCTTCAAATAAAATGTAAGCATCGCAATTTATTTATCCAACAATATAAACACAATAATCGAAGCCCAAACACACTTTAAATACAAATCTTGCTTCTTAAACCAAACCAGTTTGACGTGCACGGAATATTTCCAAACTGGTTGCGCCCACTTTCGATTTTATTTAACTTGAACAGAATCAGATGATCGTGTAGCACTATAGAATGAAATAAACACCATAGTTGATTCCGAAGACCCCCGAAATATGCCGAAGATAACCGAAGGGCTAGGTTGGGATGTAATTATTTCGTAACGCATAGTTCGATAGAGAAATGCCCGGAAGCAATTCAATTACCATGGAGTTCAATTCCGATAGGATGTGTTTCAGAGATTCAGAATGATACGATAATGCAAATTCTAGGGCAGATAATTAAGAAGTACCTAACCCGGAATGGCGTTAAATTGTGAGAGCAAGTTATACAATTATAAATAGATTCAGACAATAATAACAAAGGATTCTAGAGCACTGTCATTGTTTTTCTGTAGCACTGTAATTGAATTAAGTAGAAAGAAAAAGAGTTTGCAATTATTGTACCCGGTTGCAAAGGGTACAATTGCAAGGCATTTTGTTTTGGCACTTAATGCTACTCTGGAGCGTACAATTTTCCTAATCTTTGTTGGCGTATTCCCAAAGCCCGTATAGCTTTAAGCAATGGGTCAAGCTCGTATTTACAAATGCACTTTAAAACAAAACAAACTTCGCAAATGGAACTATTTACATTGGATGCTTTTAGGAATGCTGACGGTTACAAATAAAGGGTGTAACAAGAGCCTTAACGAAGCCGAAAGGCACTTGTTCTCCCCGTCATTGCGATCATTTTTTTGTTCTGGACCATACCTGAGAACCATCTAGTTACGGAGATATTAGGGGTCAAAGTTCGAACTTTTTCATAATACACTTTTTAATGTAAGATTTTTTACTTTAAACATCTCAACGACCCCTTTTTTTTCAGATAGGAAATCGTCAAATGACTCCTCCCGCATTGGGCGGAGCGGAAGGGAGTGTCAGACTTTTACTGACTAAAAACCATTCATGTTCCTTCTTTTGCCCTTTATGTTCCAGGGCCGCGGTATCGCAATAATGTTTGCGTAAAGTTACTTAGTTTGATGTACAGAATGCTTGGTTGACAGCTTCGTTATGGGTCTTGTTACAACCTGTCATATCAGTTACTAGTCTTACTGGGAACGTTTACATTGAACCGTCTTTTCGAGGAAAGTCATTTTACTTCTGCAACCCAATTACTTGGAAATACCGATACCCCCAGCCTAGATTAGATTTCGAAACCACTGAATTCCCCAACTAACCAGCATATATTCGTATATCATCCGGAATTTACCCTTGACGAGATCTCTGAAACACGTGAAGAATTGGTAAAAAAAAAACCTAAAGAAGAGGTATACTCAAAATGTATTTCTGTTGCACTCTGAGCATCTAGGCCCGCTACATATTTGCTGATTAGCTCTTTTACCACGGCATTTATTTGCGGCCTTTTTTACCATATGATATCATTCAATTATTATCCAAATTTAGTTATCCAATCACGCTGTCGTCTCACAGAACCTCATTCATCAGCAAACAAATCTAATCCAAGGTTGGTCTCCACAAGCGCGTTGAGCATCGTCAACATACGCGGTATAGGTCATGATAAGCAAATTGGTTTAGATCCCAAGAGAGCGTTGAGCATAGAGAGGTCTGGAACACTGCTCGATGGCATGAACTATTCGAAGACATGTGACATCTACCGACCCAGACTGGTCCCACGTTGTTAATTTCGGCCATTCTCTCGCACAGAACTGGGAGGGCTGTGTCCCAGCTGTGGGAGCACTACAAGCTGATATACAATGTTCACGCTATGGGCTTTTCCTAAGTAGTTCCTGGCAATTGGACGGACGCCTGAACTCGGCTCAAGAGGTTTTTAAACATAGGTACGTTAAACAAACAAGATCTATAGTACACTTGCATTTCACAGTGCAGGCACATCTTGCTTACAGAATATTTATTCTGTGGCACTCAATGCATTGATTGCGGCATTGTTGGGTAGTTTGTAACATAGTCTATCCATTTGTGCAATCTTCGTGTCTGGGGGCTATATTAAGATTAATTCGGCTAATTTTAGACTTGATGTAATCTGAACATCGTGAATCATAAAAATGGTTACCATTAAATGCAATTTACGGAAGAAACATAATTCTGAACATTTTTAATTACGAACACTGGCGCAATTGCCTTTGATTTTTACCAGCTCTAACGTCAGGTGTCGATCTGCAGAAATGGCCAAAAGTCCAGTCCAAAATATGCATGCCTATATGTATGCCTTTGCATATTTCTGAAATTCCGCACTATTTCCTAGTTCATGTCTTAGCTTGACTTGCCCTCATTGAATTATGACTGTCCACGATACTAGGTTGAAAAGCCTTTGATCCTTAACCAGTTCTTCAAACCACGGCTTAGCGGAAATTGTTCTGACGTCAAATTTAAACTTTTTTCCCGGGACAAGCTATTTCTGTCCTTCACTGCCACCCAATATGATTCGCTATCCTTTGACCTATATAAATCTGAGTATCGATCTAGTTTATCTAGACTACTGTAGGACGTTGACCTCCGGATGCACAGCCTTTAACATCCATACTGCATACTGATATACTGGATGCGAAAGTAAGTATTTCTATTTCTGTCACCTTTACGATTGAAGGAATTTTGATGTTAGTCTATGACCGGGTTTAGAATCATCATCTGCCTAGATTTGTCCTAAATATGTTGGCGCCGGCTTCCAGACTAACCGGATGCAACTGAATACCAGTATTTTATTTGGAGTGACTACTTATCTGACCTCCAAAACCTAGTTCCTACCAACCCAGGGTTAGGAGTTGGGATACTTTTTTTATTTAGGTAGGGCGCTCCAGTGAAGTAATTTCCGGACTTCATGCCTGCGTCCGGTTGGATTCCGGAAGTTACCGTGGACAAAATGTGATAATGGTATAAAAGAGAAAGTACCTAGCGTTTCTGTTACCTTTTCAAGACTTAACGGCTCGGCTGAACGATATCGATGAAAGCACACAGATAGACCATGACATGGGTTCGGGGGCAAGGGATTATTTTTTTCTTCCGATAGTTCCAGTGGGATGATTTGCGACCATCAAGCAGGCGAAGACGCGGTAAAATGCCAAAAAGGCGTAGTCATATTTAAGGATGTGAACTTTAATGTGACTGTCTGTCACGTACTCCTAATTATTAAGCAAATATCTGTCTTGATTGTCATTTTATAATTCATCACACGATATCGGCCACGTGTAAAACATTAAGCCTCTAACTGAAAATCGTTATCCATGGCATCATCAACGTAATTGCGAAAAAATATCAACCTCCTCATCATCATCTGCCTAGCTTTTTCTCAACTACGTTGGGGTCGGCTTCCAGTCTAACCGGATGCAGCTGAATACCAGTGTTTTACATGAAGCGACTGCCTATCTGACCTCCACAACCCAGTTAGTACTGGGTAATACCCTTGATAAGATTGGTAGTCAGACTTTCGGGCTACTGACTACCAACGTTTAAAAATTTAAACAGATCGTCCCAAATGTATGGTACAGCTGTTTTATCGCGATTACGATGTTGGCCACATGAAAAAAGTTGTTCGGTTTATTGGTCTGAACCGCACCCCTACACTTGACCACACCTTTGTGTACATGTTGTATAAGGGTTGAAGCAAATCTATTAGGACGGAATCGCATTTTTCCATACTCTTATCGCTGTCGCTCGGAACCATCATTGCTAGAGCGAGACAGAACGGGGGTGCTATAACACGCGGCTGCAACGACGATGCGGTCGGCAGCATGCCGAGGTTTTGAGCGAGAGAAAAGGAGAGGAGCATGGTAAAATGCGATTCCGTGCTTCCTTCCTTCTTCTTTATCGAGTAGTTAGTGCCTAACCAGAGTTTTTATGCCGCCCATGGGCCTCTGACTTGGCTTTACATGCCGTCGAGAAATATCTCTCAGGCAAACTGGTTTTGTCACGATGTTTTCAGTTTTCCTTCACCAAAGCAAGTGATAATTATACAAAACGCACATGAATCTAAAAAATCAGAGGTCTTTGGTTCGATCTTGAGACCTATGACTTGGCGGTCCGACGGTCACACCACTAGGCTATCCCTGGTGGCTATCCGTGTTGATAGATTTAGTTCAACCCTTATCTATAAAAGAGTAGCAAAGTTACTCAACTAGGTAATGTAATTACTGGTTTCAATGTATGCAATACAGTACAATGACTTGTAGTCTTAGTATATAATTAAATACATTATTTATACTTAGTTGTATGTATGAATGACGTAAATAGTAGTTTCTATTGATAAGTGGTTCAGAGGTCAGAGGTTGTTTCAGTCTTTGACTAATTAATATGAATCATTTGAAACTAATGAATTTGTAATGATAATGCCATTTTTTTATTTTTTATTATGCGCACAGCCAAGGGGTGGAATTCCCTGCCTTCGTCGGTGTTCCCAAGTTCATATGACCCCAATCTATTTAAGTCGCGAGTTAATAGGCTTCTTTTGAGTTAGCTCGTTCCATCGTCGACCTCATCTCTGTCCTCAGGACTAGATTGAGGTCAAGAGTAGACCCATAAAACATAAAAAAAAATCATGTACATGGAAATTGCTTTCACGAGTGCTGTTACTACTATTTTTTCCAGTTCGATTATATTATTATTATTACTTGCAATCTCTTGTTTCTTCTTCCTAACATAGTATTTACATTTTTAAATATTTTTAGTAACAAAAATTATAAAAAAAATTAAATATATTAAAAATAAATATGTTATTACAATTTTAAATTATAATAAATATTTAAATTATCATTAAATAGATCAGTTAATAAGCAAATTATATAATTTCCATTAATAAATTATTTATGTATATTTATTATTCAATTTTTTTCCCCATTCTCTCTCATTTCATTTCCCCATCGTCTTTACTGTCCATTCAACGTTTCTTTGGTCAATTTTTTTTCACTCTGCGTCTTGAAATCCGTTCTATATTTAAACTTACGTTATCATTCACTCCATTTCCATTCATATCGTGGCTCGCACAAAGTCCAGCCATGTTTGTTATTCTCCCTCTTCTACCCAGTCTATCAACATCATCATCTGTCTAGCCTTTTCAAGAAAAAAATTGGGCTCGGCTTCCATTATAACCGGATGCAGCTGAACACCAGTATTGCCATCACATCACTGATCACAGTATTATTCTTCAGTTTATTAATAGGTAGTCCCCTACTCATAATGGCCAAAACAAACCGGTGCATCAAAATGGAATGACAATATAGGCGCCGAGCATTCACCTAGATACGCCGACACGTTTCAGAGGTTATAGACATAAACAAGTAAAATTCCACTCTTAGCGCGCATCGAATTGGTTTTGCTTTGATGAAGTCATTATTAGATGTTGATTTCAATGCCTACAGAGGAGCTCGTGGCTAAATAATAACTGACGCTCGGGTTAATCTTTAAGTTAAGCTGCGCTTGTCTAGGATGGTCCGTGGATGGGTGACCACCCATTACATACTGAGTGTCCTCCGTGCCTCGGAAATCACGTTAAGCCGTTGGTCCCGGCTGTCATTTGTAGATCTTTGACAGTCGTTACAGGTACTCAGTGGTCCGAAAGTCTGACAACCAGTCTTACGAAAGGGTATCGTATTACCCAGTACTAACTGGGTTGTGGAGGTCAGATATGCAGTCACTTCACGTAAACTACTGGTATCCAGCAGCGGTTAGACTGGAAGCCGACTCAAAAATAGTTGGGAAAAGGCTAGGCAGATGATGATGATGATTTCAAAGCCTTATAAAGAGTAGAATTTGCATTTTAACTATTGGTGAAAAAATGGTTAAAATCGTTCCAGTAGTTTTTTTTTGAGTAGATTTTGCATTTTTAACTGTCATAATTATTATGACAGTTAAAAATGCAAAATCTACTCAAAAAAAACATTTCAACATGCATTTTTAACTGTCATAATAATTATGACAGTTAAAAATGCAAGTTGAAATGTTTTTTTTTAACACACGCACGTTTCAACGATTTGAACTATTTTTTCACCAATAGAAAGCTAAACTATCAGGAAGTAACATAGGCTATAAATTATATTTATATTATGCAAATTAGCTGAGCTATCACAATTTTTGCGGACGAATTCGCGGGCGAAGTTCTTGTGGTTTATATTTATCTAATGAGAATAATGTATTTGAAAACTTCAATGTTTAAATCAGTTATATGTTTCTGGGTGTTTCTTGCGCCAATTCTTCATCGCAACTGTAATACTAAGTGCCTATGGCGAGCGTTTTGGGGACTGCCTTATATAATTTTTGACGTTCTGACATGAAAGACTGTTGATGTTGAAAAAACTGGCCAAGTGCGAGACTCGCGCATGAAGGATTCCGTACCATCGTAGTAGGGGAGCCCACCTTTATTTTTTTTTTAATGAATTGTTGCTATAGCGGCAACAGAATACACATTCTGTGAAAATTTTAACTATCTACCTATTACAGTTCATGAGGTACATCTCGCTGACAGACAGACGGACGGACGGGCGGAGGCTTAGTAATACGTTCCCGTTGGTTACCCTTCGGCTACAGGACCCAAAAACTACGTCCAGGAAACAGTTCGTGGCTGATTCGGCATGGTTTGCCCGAATTTATCTATTTTCTGATGCCCATGACAATACGTACGAATGGCACTTAAAATTTTAAAATGTTTTCGCAAGCATTCGCTTGGGAACATTTTAAAATTCTGTCTGCCATGATTGTACTGCGAAAATAACTACGAAAAGAATATTCAATTCAATTCAATTCAAATTCTTTATTTCAGACATGAGTCCATAGTGTAATATTAATACTATGAACTCATGTCTGAAACAACAAAATAACTTATGGTATATTATTTGAATTGCTACCTGAATTTAATTTTGAAAATGTAATTGGGGGAAACATTATACTAGTTAGAATTATAATTTACTAGCTTTTGCAGTACTACGATGTGCCAACACCTTGAATTTAGTGATATAAGCAACTGCATGCTCGCCTTGACCTCAATGTAAACTTGATATTTTTGGTGTTTCTTGCCAAATAAGACAAGGCGTCCCTGTTATTGGCTTTGTCACTGAGACATCTACATACTAGGTTATCATCTCATAAAGCTGAAAAGCGCTACTGGATAAATATTCAAAATATGTATTAGATTTTCAATATTATGTAGTTAATGTGATGCGATCCCTGCTCAAAGTGTTCCCTCATTATTTAAAGACGCATTGAAAGTAATTGGCAGTTTTATGTCACTGACAAAACCTTCTCGGTTGTTTCGAAGTAAACTCCAACTTGTATGGAATAACTGTGTTTCTCATTTTTGCATTATTTCGCCAGACACAGCTTCACAAATTAAAGTTTAGCAATAACTCGCACTAGGTGCTCAGATCCCTTTCAATTTAAAATTCGCAAATTGCACGCAGCAAGTTGTAAAACGTTACACTCTAAAATTCTATTTTTGGAGCACAAAAAGTGCAAAAATTATGGCCAAATGTGAACTACTATTTTTAATGGCCAAACTTTGCTCAGACCGGTGTGACATAAGAACCGTTGCTTGTTCACTACTCAGTTCCAATACAGTATTTCAACTCGGAACAAATTACGCGAATCGGTTCACAGGCACAACATGCAAACCACGAATTCTAAGCATACTTCAGTCGCCGTATTCAACGCTTCGATTCGATTTCGATTCGACACGTCGTATGTCTATCTTTTTTTGGCTTTACGAAAGTGAGCGAGATAAACATACGACTTTCCGAATAGGAGCATTCGTGAATACCGACACACCGGACAGGTAGGTCTACTCTCTAAGCATGATACACGTACTTTCGGCCGAAGTTACGGGCGTTTCCTACTCCGTATTACTTAGGGGCATAACATTAGATAGCCACGAACTACAAAAAAAAAAAAATAGAACACGATTGAACAGTTGTCCCTACTAAACTCATGAATCCGAAAATTATAGGGAGTATCGAAGTTTTGAGGTATTTTCGGACGGGCCCGTACCTTCTTTGACGGACTTAGAGAGGAGACCCCCAGGTTACTTGGGGCCCGAGGGCCCTGTAATGATAGTGATGATGAGTTAATAAATAAATAATACGAATTGAGTCCGTGTAGGTATCCGAGTCCACTCGGTCCGAGCATACTCTGATCGTGGCAACGCGGCTTCAGCTTTTTTTACTAAATTTTACTGTACATGTCCTTCCATCAGAGCCACTACCCGTTTTCTCGTCCAACGCTTGGCAGTTCACGTTCGTTTTCATAATGGGACTTCGATTTTTTTGCATAAAGGCCCAAAAAGGCTAGTTACGCCACAGCCTAACACCAGTATTTGATTACACAATAGAGGTCTATTTGGCCTACTGGTTATCTCTATACAGTGTTGCCACTAAGCTACGTCGAAACAAATAAAAGTATATTTAGATTATGCAAACACGCAACATTGTAAAACGAACAAAAAACATAGATCCGTTGCAATCAATTACATAATTCTAAATTGGTGAGCGGCGCTAGATCTTTTTAGGAGATGACGCACTAAACACTTGATAGAAATACATATAATGACCTGACTTGGATACAAATAAAAACATTGTTAGTGTGTTTCCAAAACAATTGCGTCGAGTAGGAAGCCACGAATCGAAGACTGAACAGTTGAAAGAGTAGCAAAAGCATGGCCTTTTGCAAAATCAATAAGGACTCATTAACCGGTTTGTTCATACCATCATGGCCAAGGCACAGTAAGTAGATGATGTTAGGTCTACAGGCAAAAACCGCCGTCTTATTAGACGGCGTCTTATTCAATGTTGATGCCCAATCTACAGTAATAGGAGAGGCACCAAAAGAAAAAATAGATACTCCATAACATTTGACTTCAAAGCTTACTTTGGACAGAAATTCGAACACATGTGGCGAGCACTAATCCGCACTAGGGCATGTGATCCAGCAGTACGATCATTACTGGCTGTTTATGTTTATTCTACCTTCGGACCTCCCAAAAACGAAATATCCCCATAATGAACTGGCAAGTAATCCAATGAATCTATATCAACACACAGCCCAAACCGCTGGTCCTAGAGTCATGAAACATGGAGGGTGTGTTCTTTGTGAAGAGTAAGTATGCACTAAAAAAGGATTTTTGTGAATTCCACCCCTAAAGGGGTAAAATAGGGGATACAAGTTTATTTGAAAGTCCGTCAGTTTTGAAGTTAGGATCTTCAAATTTTGTGTTTAGGCTGACGATTGAAAATTAATTTATACGTGTCTCAGCGTTTTTGATAATTCTACCCCCGAAGGATTAAGAAGGGGTATAAAGGTATGTAACTATGTTTGTTACCGTAACCTGGATTAACCTGTAGGTTACTTTTTAATCCTGGTAGTACGTTCCCGTCGGATATTTTTCGACATCCACGCGGGCGAAGCCGCGGGCAAAAGCTAGTTTGATATAAATGTGGTTTGATGCCTCAAGCTAAATAGATTACAAAACATTTAATAACCTACTCAATGTCAAAATCAAAGGCATTAACTTGTTTTTCTTTCACAACGCTTACCCGACAATGCATTTACCTAAGCTCATTGTGGTTCTGTCCCACGCCTCTGACGCCTCACACAATGGGAATGATTTGCAAACGTAGATGAGCTATTCCGTAGCGTGCAAACTCTTGATACTATAACTCTAGTTTCCACTGGCTCCGATGTCGGAGAAAATGATCCTGCTAAGATAAGCTAGATGCTGCTAGATGGTGTATGTGTCTAATAGGTCTTCGAAAGCTATAGAATGTGATTTTGAGCCAACAGGCAGTTACCCAGAGTAAAAACCTTTTAACTTGATAACTCATTTGAATACATACAAGATCTGAATTGCTTTTTCTCCAAGCCAGATAGGCAATCTATACAAATCTAGGTAATATTTTGCGCGTCCAATATAATAATGCCTTCGGGATGTTTTTGAGACTGCCTCGCTACTGCAGTGCATCGGCGATGTTTGCGCAAGCTCGTACCGCCAGGTTTCACGGGATTGTTCGCAAAAAAATGCTTCGCTACTCAGGAGAGTGACAGATAGTCGCAACAGCATCCTGAGAACTGTAGCGGAAAGCTTTCCAAATATCATGTTTCTTGTGCAGAGGCTATTACTACTAACACTATGGATTTTCTTTGAGTCCGAAATAAATTCAATTCAATATCTATGAAGCTAGCACAATTTAGCTAGATAATTCCGAGGTTAATCCAGCATTCACTTAAACTTCGAGCCGGTGGCATTCTTTCGTGAACCAAGGTATATTTCGTTTACGAAGAGCAGTTGCAACAGCAATCAATTACTCGAAGAATAACGTTCTTAGATTAAATATCACACTGGGTCAGCCAGCATGTTAGTTCGTGAGGACAGGATAGTGACTAACTAGCCAGCATTATGCCAAACACCACCCTCCTGTAACTCGGGCTTTATTATTTTTTTATTGCAAAATGGACCTGCTCTTGACATCGATCACGCCTGATGGAAAGCGATGGATGAGGTCTATGATGGAACGAGCGTGCGTGGGTAAAACTTTTAAATTAAATTATTATCAAAGGGTTAACGACCTACAAATAGTACCTTCAAATTCAAACCACAATAACTAGCAAACACTTGATCCACATTCCACGTTAACAGCAGATAGCAACGCCTTATCTGTCTCAGATACTTCATTATCTTCATCATTAGCCGCTCAGCGTAATCTCTTATCATTTATCATCAAAATTACAGTCTTTATCTCGAGTGCTCTTGAGAGTTTTCATCCTTGGATGCGTAATCTGACATCTTGTGTTCATCGGATAGTTTTGACAAACGACTAGTGTGGCATATGGATTTGCGGACAATGACCGCTCAATTTAATGCTTTTGCGTGAAAATGAATCGGATCCCAAAATGTTACTAGATTTTACCCGCAGTTCCGCTCGCGTAGTACTCGAAAGTTAAGAAAGACTAGGGTAACAGCTCGCAATTTATTTGGATATGGATGGAGGCTTTTGCCATTCATTGCCAAAAACATCTTTTTCTGCGAGACAGAAGAAGTTTTTTTTCCTGAGGATAGCCACTGTAGATTCTGGCTTACAACAGTTCCAGTGGTTAACAATGGTGGTGTGGCTAGTATAACCCCATATTACTTTTTCTTGTCATTATACCCTGATCTTTGTTCACAACAACCAAAGCCGAAGAAATTACCTATTCATCTCTGAAGCCGCGTTGACACGATCAGATTATACTCGGACCAAGTAGACTCGGATGCAACTCGTATTGTGGCAACCCATACCAACCCATCCAAGTGCGCTTGGATTATGGGTTGCCACAATACGCGTTGCGTTCGTGTATAGTACACATTGACATTAAAAACAAAACACAAGCGTTTCTTACCGACTTAACAAAACGCTCTATCGTTTTCCATACTCGTTAAAAACCCATACATTTTGTATGGTCATGAATATAGGGAAAAGTTATTACGTAAAGACTTTCCTTTCCGTGTGTAATGGTCGCCGGGGAAGGTAATCATTTACTGGCTTTTACGTACGGCTGGATAATTATAATTAATTGGTTTTGATGCTTCATTTTTATGGAGAAATGCTATGGAGAAAGAAAGGTGTTAGATGAGTGATAGCTGTGAAGAATTAGTAACGGTTTTTTAACGAATTTCCGCTATTGGTCATCATTGTATAGAGGCCACCACATCAAGCTACTACAATCTGTCAAATTTCTTTAATAGATTTTCAACTTTATCGATAAAGCATTAGGTTCAAGGTTGATCGGGTAAATTTGACAGTTTCGGGAAGCTTGATGTGCTGGCGTCTGTACATGGAGTTTCGGCGCGTGACCAAGATTGAAACACATCAAGCTACTACAATCTGTCAAACTATAATAGTTTTTATCGCTGAAGCATTAGGTTTAAGGTTGATTGGGAAAATTGACAATTTGGGTAGCTTGTTGTGCTGGCCGTCTGTACCTAATCTCAATTGTTAGGGCGGGGTACAAATAAGAACGAGTACCTAATACTACCACGATTAGGTAGTACAGTGTGGAATTTTTCAACTTTACTATGAAGAACTATTTAGATAAGAATAATATAATTTGCACAAACAAACACATGCAAATTGCAATCTTCTTATCTAAATAGTTCTTCAACCTTTGAGCAAATAGCTTATCTCATTGAAGTTATAAGTTTAGATTTTATGGTTTTCCTTTCATTTAATTTATCATGTTTGTTACAGAGATTTGACCCTTATGGTTGACCCTATTGATTGATGTCATAAAAGTACAGGATGTTATTTTTTCGAATTTTAGTTGGTTCGTTTCCCGGTGTGGTAAGCGAATTTTCGAAAATCTCGTAATGCAATTTTTATTCTTTTTAAAAATACAGGTAATGTTATCTTTGAGTAAAATTTGCTATGCCCTGTATATGCATTGTGGCAGGTAGTATCTGCCTGGGCGAGTTTATGTAGGTATGTATGTTTAAATATTTCTTAATTCATTTTACTGTACCGGCCCGAAAGCTTTACCTTTTGTCTCATAATGTTGTAGCCACAGACTAAGAAAACAAAGTTAATGTATTTGCAGAGGTTGCATTCAAATAGGTTTTACTTTCAAATTGCTACCTCGATGTATTGTTTATTTTAAATATTACAAAATTATACTGTGTTCAACTCTGTTCACATATTACGGCCATAAAAGATGTTTAGGTTGGGTAAATAATTAAGTCTTGGCCTGTAATTGCTACGCAGAGGGCAAAGGCAAACATCAAATCATACAAAGAAGGCAATAAGAATTGCATGCTTGCTCACATTACGTTGCTAAATTAACTATCATGAGGTATCTGCAGTATTGTATAAATACATAAAATAATTACAACTTGATGAGGTTCTTAAATATTTTTTTTGAATATAAAGCAAATATCTACACAAATAAACTCACGCCTTTTTTCCATGGGGTAGACAGAAACTACAGAAATCCGCCTGCTACGATCCTTACAGAAATCCGCCTGCTACGATCCTTACAGAAATCCGCCTGCTACGATCCTTACAGAAATCCGCCTGCTACGATCCTTACAGAAATCCGCCTGCTACGATCCTTACAGAAATCCGCCTGCTACGGTCCTTACAGAAAACCGCCTGCTACGATCCTTACAGAAAACCGCCTGCTACGATCCTTACAGAAATCCACCTGCTACGATCCTTACAGAAATCCGCCTGCTACGGTCCTTACAGAAATCCGCCTGCTACGATCCTTACAGAAATCCGCCTGCTACGGTCCTTACAGAGATCCGCCTGCTACGATCCTTACAGAAATCCGCCTGCTACGATCCTTACAGAAATCCGCCTGCTACGATCCTTACAGAAATCCGCCTGCTACGATCCTTACAGAAATCCGCCTGCTACGATCCTTAC
Source organism: Eurois occulta (assembly GCA_950022335.1). NCBI lineage: Eukaryota > Metazoa > Arthropoda > Insecta > Lepidoptera > Noctuidae > Eurois > Eurois occulta. The sequence goes on from OX465506.1 coordinate 7,469,202, forward strand.
AGAGATCCGCCTGCTACGATCCTTACAGAAATCCGCCTGCTAGGATCCTTACAGAAATCCGCCTGCTACGATCCTTACAGAAAACCACCTGCTACAACCCTTACAGAAATCCACCTGCTACGATCCTTACAGAAATCCGCCTGCTACGGTCCTTACAGAAATCCGCCTGCTACGATCCTTACAGAAATCCGCCTGCTACGGTCCTTACAGAGATCCGCCTGCTACGATCCTTACAGAAATCCGCCTGCTACGATCCTTACAGAAATCCGCCTGCTACGATCCTTACAGAAATCCGCCTGCTACGATCCTTACAGAGATCCGCCTGCTACGATCCTTACAGAAATCCGCCTGCTACGATCCTTACAGAAATCCGCCTGCTACGATCCTTACAGAGATCCGCCTGCTACGATCCTTACAGAAATCCGCCTGCTACGATCCTTACAGAAATCCGCCTGCTACGATCCTTACAGAAATCCGCCTGCTACGATCCTTACAGAAATCCGCCTGCTACGATCCTTACAGAGATCCGCCTGCTACGATCCTTACAGAAATCCGCCTGCTAGGATCCTTACAGAAATCCGCCTGCTACGATCCTTACAGAAAACCACCTGCTACAACCCTTACAGAAATCCACCTGCTACGATCCTTACAGAAATCCGCCTGCTACGGTCCTTACAGAAATCCGCCTGCTACGATCCTTACAGAAATCCGCCTGCTACGGTCCTTACAGAGATCCGCCTGCTACGATCCTTACAGAAATCCGCCTGCTACGATCCTTACAGAAATCCGCCTGCTACGATCCTTACAGAAATCCGCCTGCTACGATCCTTACAGAGATCCGCCTGCTACGATCCTTACAGAAATCCGCCTGCTACGATCCTTACAGAAATCCGCCTGCTACGATCCTTACAGAGATCCGCCTGCTACGATCCTTACAGAAATCCGCCTGCTACGATCCTTACAGAAATCCGCCTGCTACGATCCTTACAGAAATCCGCCTGCTACGATCCTTACAGAAATCCGCCTGCTACGATCCTTACAGAGATCCGCCTGCTACGATCCTTACAGAAATCCGCCTGCTACGATCCTTACAGAAATCCGCCTGCTACGATCCTTACAGAAAACCACCTGCTACAACCCTTACAGAAATCCACCTGCTACGATCCTTACAGAAATCCGCCTGCTACGATCCTTACAGAGATCCGCCTGCTACGATCCTTACAGAAATCCGCCTGCTACGATCCTTACAGAAATCCGCCTGCTACGATCCTTACAGAGATCCGCCTGCTACGATCCTTACAGAAATCCGCCTGCTACGATCCTTACAGAAATCCGCCTGCTACGATCCTTACAGAAATCCGCCTGCTACGATCCTTACAGAAATCCGCCTGCTACGATCCTTACAGAGATCCGCCTGCTACGATCCTTACAGAAATCCGCCTGCTACGATCCTTACAGAAATCCGCCTGCTACGATCCTTACAGAAAACCACCTGCTACAACCCTTACAGAAATCCACCTGCTACGATCCTTACAGAAATCCACCTGCTACAACCCTTACAGAAATCCACCTGCTACGATCCTTACAGAAAACCACCTGCTACAACCCTTACAGAAATCCACCTGCTACGATCCTTACAGAAAACCACCTGCTACGATCCTTACAGAAATCCACCTGCTACGATCCTTACAGAAATCCGCCTGTGATCCTCCTTTTACTGCATCCACATTCATAAATCAAAATGCAATCATTTATTCATAATATATTGTATTGTATTGGAGGGTGTTGAAATGGAAATCAAGAACTAGGCATAGCATAGCCAGGGCAGAACCAGATAGACCAACAACCTGAGCGGAGTAGCAAGGTAAAGAGCAGGGTAAAGAGTTTTGCAATGGAGGAGAACTCCATCTCAGCATTTGGTGGACACAGGTTGAAGAGGAGATAGAGAATGTATTGCATAGCAGTAGGGAAGAGTCAATTTTGTAAGAGGTAAGTCGGAGTACGAATCTTTAATGTAATTATATTATTTATCTATAGAATACTGATTGTGCCATTTTTCAAAGGGAAGCCGGTAGGAATCGAGTTGTATGGAACCCTTCGCCACTGATGCATTGTACTAAACACAAGATGGCTAGTTCGTATAAATCAAAGATTTTTTGTGCCACTTTAGAATGTGTTTTATCAAATTTATTAACCAAACAGTGGTCAAACCACTGGTTGGTTAATAAATTAAAAATAATTAAGTAGGTATGTTTGTTAATCATTTATAATACTTAATGGAACTTTATCAAGATAAAAGAAAAAGGAGTAAATGATAGCGTGACGATTGATAGGGGACAATGGAAGGAAATAATGTGTTGAGCCAACCACAAATAACATGGGACAAGGCCAGGATGGTGATGAATGAAACTTTATTAGCTATTGATTTTTTTTATCTGAAGACAGCTGATAAGAAATATGTTTGTTGATATTGAGTTTCTTAAGAGATTACTGGATTAGCTGGATTACTATCAGGAAAAATAATAACCTCCACGCAGCTCCATTCCATATTTATCTTATTAGGGGCAGAATTAAGTTTTTTTTTTTTGTAAAAGTACTCCTGCCAGTTCTTCTCCATAGAAAATGAACACACCTACATGGCGCTGTCAGTACCCATATAGGTTTATGTCAAATGTTTTTTTTTTTAAGAGGATTAATTTCCAATTAAAACAGTTTTGAGCTCAAGGTAGTTTAATGCCATCAATTATTAATTTATGTCTGTTCTGCGTCAGTGCAAAAAATGGAGCACATTAATAATTAATGTGCTCCACATTAATTATCCTTACAGATAATGTTAACCGGAACATGACACAAGGCACAAAACAATAATAAAATTACAAATTTAACTGGATTGTTGAGATCAGATAAGCAGTCGCTCCATGTAAAATACCGGTATCCAGCTGCATCCGGTTAGACTGCAAGCCGACCCCAACATAGTTAGGAAAGGCTAGGCAGATGATGATTCAGTACCAACTATGTCCATAGCAACAAGCAAACTTGCTGATCATGTTTACATTACCATACAATGGGCGACAAACATCATATTATAGCACTTTGCATCACGTCTCGTTTCTGGTGTCATTAGAAAGAGATTAACAGCGATAAATTTATGTAACAACTCCTTGGACGTAACGAAGCAATTGATAAATAACAGTGGCATTTAAAAAAAAAATACAAACTCACCGCTCTTCGGCAAACTCCGAATCACGTTCACCGCAGCGTTAAACTTGTCTTCCAAAGACATTTCTAAGCTTTGGCACGTAATTTTGATCACAAACACTAAATATTAATTTCAAACAACACGCACTTTGGACTTGATAATTGGTGACTGAATTAAAACCACCGAATCACTGCACCATTGACAACATGTTTTCAACACAATCACTGTAATGAATATTTAATTGTAATAGACACTGCGTGACGTATTTACAACGATTGTATTTTTTATAAAAAGCGATTTACGGACAAAAACTACGATGAACCAATAGCACCGCCTTTGACCGAAATGAAGTGAACGCGAGTGATTTGACAATATTGACATTTAGGCAGAGGGAAGTGCTTCTGCCACAACTATCGAAAATCGAAATCGACAAAATGGGTGGAAAATGTTTACTCAGAGAAACGCAAAGACAAGGGAAAATTACCGTTGAAGCTCTCTCAAAGTCATATTTCAACTGCGGCTGAATAGCAGCGTCATATTATATCCAATAGTTTCAAACAATACAATAATTTTAGCTGTCGAGTATCCATCGATTGCAATGAGTTGGTTATCATGATTTTGTAAATATTAATTGGTTGTCAAAGGACAACTTACTATTCTTCGCATTTTATAAGAATAATTGCAAATCGGTTTTCTACTGAATGGGACGAAGTTATTTTTCGATATCGAGACAGTAAATAGTCGCAACTCTAGTGATGATTGACAAAAAACTGTATGTTGCCACACGTAAAATATATTTTCTGTTGAAACCATTCGGATACGCACAGGAACGGAACGGATCACCGGAATTCAATCATATTTTCATCATATTTTATCTGTGGATCAAATTTTCTTTCCGTACTTGTCAAATTGAAGCGAATCCCAGTTGATTCCTTTGATACCGATAATTCCTAAATAAAGGTAATAAATCCGTAGTTTTTAAATAAATCTTAATGTTTAAGTGAAATATTAAAATGTTATAGTGTATCGAGGTGTAATCACGACATATTTACGTTGTTATTTCAATATTTTTGTTCGGTGTATTAGCGAAACCCGCGCCCATATTATTTTCCCACAAGTGTTGAAATATTTATAGTTTTCAGTGATATTATGTGTTGAAAAAACTTGTGTTACACTTTAGGATACCACAAAAGTGTGAACGCTGTAAATCGAGGCTCGGTGTTCACGAATTCTACTAATTGAAGCTCACGGTCATTTATTCATGCAATTCGGGTCCATTTGCTTGGTTATATTGTCCGGCGATTGCCTGAAACTTCGCTATTATAAATTCTAGAGTAATTCCATCATTGCTGTGCCCAATTAAAGTCAATTCTCCACCTAAAGTGGTGATTAGAATCATTATTCCAATTATTAGGTACTCATAATTTAGGTTGTAGTTCTAAACTTCTAGACATGCATTTGCGCATTAAGAACCTCTAACTTCGACATTAAATGATTGAGCTTCCTAAAAAAAACTTAATAATGTGGCCTGTAAGATATTATTTTGAGTCAATTGTCATATTAATGTTTCAAAACTATAATAATACAACCATATTTATTGCTTCAATGTTAGAGACATACCATAACTGTAGCTCAGCTGTTGATGTGATAGCCAATGTGAATATCACATCAACAGCTACAGTTTTCTCAGTAGAGTTATTGATTTTCTAGTCCACAGACAACCATTCGGGAGTCTGTAACTTGAAACCTTTGTCTCATCTTAGTTTGAAAAGGACTAAGTGTACAAAAATGCTCTTTATAAAAAAGTTACAAATTTTTTGCAAGGTAATCTTGTGTGTCAACATTGAAAATTATCAATTAGTTATCTGACTCTTATGAGTTTCATTAAGATTTTGGGTATAATGATAGTATTAACTGTGTATTGCCCTAAATCCATCCTAAAAGAAAATATGTATAGGCCTATCTAACCCAGAAGAATAGTACTGCCAAATTCAGCTAAACCATATTTTCTGTCTTCAACAGGAATTGTTCCGTAACGCAAGATAACATCTATCACAGACTCCAAGATGCCAGAACTGACTGAGTTGGACAAGGCCACCGCCTCTATGACTGAGAAGCGCAAGGAGGAGACTGCCTCCTCAGACAGTGACTCCGATGACACTATCCCAGAATTGGAAGATGCTGGTAAGAAGATTCGATATCTCGTTTATGTTTTCTGTCCTTGACATGCAGTAATGCTGGAAACAACATTTGATGATTTTTTTACATCAGAATAGAAAAAACATTTCTATCAAAACTTGACTGATATTGTGTTACTTAATCACTTATTTCTCGAAAGCCGCATTTGGAAATATTGCATTTGTTGTTATGAGGGCAGATTTAACTGTCAATGTTTTCAGAGAACATTTTCTAAAAAATATTAAGAAACATATTAAACAAAACACTAGCTTATGCCCGCTGCTTCGCCCGTGTGGGGTTCGATAATAATTGTCCCACGGGATCATACTACTGAGATAAAAAGTGTCCTGTGTTAATTCGGGTTATACACTATCTGTGTGCAAAATTTCATCCAAATCTGTTCAGTAGTTTTTGCGTGTAAGAGTAACAAACATCCATGCTCACAAAATTTCGCATTTATAATATTAGTAGGATGGTGGGGAAGCTGACACTAATGATGATAAAGAACATGAATTTTTTGATTAATTATGAAAACCACCTTGGCTGTGTCTGAAGTGTATTAAGCTTCTGAACTTCATGTACAATAGTGGTACATAGGCGGACTTAATACCACAAGGCATTCTCTACCAATCAACCTTTGGGTTAAATAAGAAAAATATTTTTCTTGTTCATAGGTGCACCAGGCACTGGAGGCATCTCCAACCCAATCGCTGGAATCGACATTGTTTCCAAGGCGAAGCAGTCGCGTGGTGAGAAGAAAGCGCGCAAGATCATGAGCAAACTTGGACTTAAACCTGTGAGTATACTTACCTTCTTGGACAAACCATCTTACCACCACAACCGTCGCGGCCATTTTGGCGCGAATAGCACATCTGTACCACTACAGACTTCTGGGGCGCGCGATATCGGCGCGTTTAATTAAAATGATGAATGTATAAAAGTTATGTTGTTGTAATAGTTATATTTTATAACATGCTAGTGTTTGCAACTACACATCTAAAGTGCATATTTTGTGTTCTAATTTAAAAGTTAACTATTTGCTCATTCTCAACTCAAGCCCATTCTCTCTCATAGAGAGGAGGCCGTGTGTCCCAGCAGTGGGAACATTATAGGCTGATTATGCTATTATGCAACTCAAAAATCATTGCATCATAGTTCATAAAAGTCTGCAAACCATTTTGATTGAATTGTATTCACAGCTAGATATAATATCACATTGACATTAATCTGACCACAATTTATTGATACTAGTACAACATGTGTGAAACGTAATTTTGTGGTCAACTTATCAACAATGTTATTACTTTAGAAAATATTAATGTGGGTGTAAAACTCTTCATAATGAAACACAAAGTACAATTTCATAATTCAAAATACTATGAATTCCAGGTCCAAGGTGTAAACAGAGTCACAATCAGGAAGTCCAAGAACATTCTGTTCGTGATCAACTCCCCAGACGTGTACAAGAACCCTCACTCGGACACCTACATCGTGTTCGGAGAGGCCAAGATCGAGGACCTGTCCCAACAGGCTACCATGGCCGCTGCTGAGAGGTTCAAGGCTCCGGAGAGTGCTGCTGCTGGCAATGATGCTGCTGCAGCTGGCACGGTAAGATGTTTGTCTGTATTTGGAATAAGGGTTGATAATATGGGAATTGACAGTAGCAAGTGGACTAAAAAATGGTTTAATTTGATTTGCAGAAGTTTACTAGTATTTAGTTGGTAAGAAGTAATAGTTCCTCAATAAAATCTAGGAGGTACAAAATCAAAACAAAATGTAACTCGCAATTCCATTTGTTGATTGGACACTAATGATGATACAAAAACAATACTTTTGATTTATTATGAAATCTACCTTGGCTGTGTCTGAAATGTCCATCACGATAAATTAAAGTGGAATCCGGTTAACATTTTATTGGACTCATTGTAAAGCAGTGTGCATGCAGTAAGGAGTTACTAAGAAAGAAGCCCAAATGGTGCATTGACCATTAATCTAGATTTTAGTAATAGTTTCCCTTATCTATAAATTTCTCCCAAGTCTTGACTTAGTGGCAGACACAAGTCTCATGTTTCACAATAAAAACTCATCCAACACAATATTTCTCCATATTCTCCAGACGGTAGCACCCATAGCGGAGGAAGAAGATGAAGAAGGCGTAGACGAGACGGGAGTGGACGAGAAGGACGTGGAAATCGTCATGTCACAAGCCAATGTCTCACGAGCGCGGGCCGTGCGCGCGCTCAGGAACAACCAGTCGGATATTGTCAACGCTATTATGGTACGTACACATTTTTTAGGGTTCCGTACCCAAAGGGTAAAATGGGACCCTACTACTAAGACTCCGTTGTCTGTCTGTCCGTCACCAGGCTGTATCTCATAAACCGTGATAGTTAGACAGTAATTTTCACTTCATTCTACATATTTGCCTAGACAAGTTCCTTCAAACTTGCGGACTTTACTATTAACCTTCAGCTTAGTATTCAGAACAATAACATCTGTCATAGGTTTGATTCTGAAAGTTGACCTATAGTTTGTCATTCCTCTCTGAGAACTAACACGATCTCCGATACACCAACAAGCCTGCCTTATATTAACGCTTATTTATCTCAAACTTAATTCTTTCTTTTGCAGGAGCTGACAATGTAAAGTTCCTGAGCATAGTCAAGAGTATGTTAACTTCCTAGCTTTAAGTCTCCGATAATAGTCTCCACGCGAGCGGGAGAGAGACCGCTATAATCACCTCTCCCTCGCACATTCAACTGAAGAAGAATCCAAAGGTCAAGGTTGACGATAGAAATGTTTTGTATGGTACGGAAATGTATATAGGTTTACTTCAACTACAATAAAATTATGGTAATACTATTTATGACTTTCATTTTTCTATGTCATCTTCAAGTTTGTGTAAACAAAAGCATCATAAACTACATTCGCATGATAGTCAAAATAATTTGCATACTGAGTGCAATGTCGACGCAAAACCTTAACCCTCATCAGTCGGGTAAACGGGCCCAGGCGCTCCCTGCTGAGGGAGCCCACCCGTGACAGCTGCCGCGCCACAGCGAGAGCAGGTCTCGCGTACTAAGGGGCTATCTCCACGAGCGAGTGAATCGCGACGGATTCGCGCTTCTATCGTCGGGTCGTCTCCACGAACGAGCGATTATTCCGACAGCGTATCGTCGCGACTGGTAATGGATTCGCCGCGTGCCCGCGACGACTCGTAACGGAATCGCCGTGTTGCCGCAGAAGCGCGGCGGGCGCGCCGCCATGCCCCTAAGGGGCCGTTGTGAGCATAGAGCGGCAATGTACTCGTGCAACTTTGCACATGTGCGCGCCGCACCTTCATCGCGTGAGATTGATCACTTGTGTGGAGTAGTTCCGTTTGGTATAAGTATTCTACTCTTTGAGTAGCGGTGCGTGTCGTGCCTATGGGCTTTCTTTATCGTGTGGCCTTTTGACCGCCACGTCAAAAACACAAAGACGTGCCCTCAGCGCCAAGCTAAGAATTCATACTTAAGGTGAATGCTCCAACCTGGCTGGTCGAAGCATTCACCTTAAATGCCTACAAAATAGATGTGCCTCAGGTTGGCTGGACAAATCTTCAAAATAGCTTGCATTTAACTAGGTCAATAGGTCACTTTATGTGACGGCTAAACACCCTTATTTCAGAATTTGTGACGCTACAGAATCTTAGATAATCGATCGAGAACGTGTCCAGCCATCTTGAAAAACCACTTTTCGCCGGTCTCTCAATCTCGGTAACGGAAGTGATTTTGACGACTTTTTGCATATCAACGGGCGTCACATAAATTTGTGACGGGCACCGAGCTAAAAGTTTTGTGATAAGTACAGTGGTTTAGAAGAAAAATGCAAAAATCTGTGTCCAGCCATCTTGAATTTACGTAAAAGACTTATGGCTGGCACTTCCGAATCTCAATAACGGGGGCGTTTTCGAATATGGTTCCTTTACTAATACTTGGTGACGCAATGTGTGACAGTAATAACGTTTGATTTATGGCGTCACATGTAAGGGTTTACGAGAAATTAATAAAAACTTAATGTCCAGCCAACCTGAGTTCAAGATGGCTGGACACCTGTATCTCCACTGCCTGATGATCTACGACCTTCGAAATGTGTTCAAAATGTTGTGACGGGGACGATAATGATAACCTGAAATTGTGACGGAGAAACTTTGCGTAGTTTCAAAGATATTGAGTAATATTGACCATTTAAATTTTCCCATACAAACATCCATTAATATTGTGAGGTGACCATAATTTTACATAAATAAAGGATTTCTTTTTAATCGCTTAATTGGCCGGTAGCATCCACGCCTGCTTTGTATTTGATTTCCCTGTGGGAATAAAAGGTTTTCCTGCAGTGAAAAGAGTAAGTATGTGTTAATTCAAAATAATAATTGACCACCAGCGCTGCAAGAGAGAGCCCACTTGTATTTCGCGTTTAGTTCATTATCTTATGTAACTGAAAATGAGAACTAAACTCGACAGCCGGCAGTGTATGTACTTTTAGAAGTGTTATCACTAATCAGAGTACTAGGAACTATTAATTAATCTGCGGTAAGACAACCTAATTTATAAGATTTAAGATTCGACCAGTTGTCCTAGTAGTACCAACTTTAAGCAATAGATGGCGACACCAACATCAGATATCATGGCAGTATAGTTTGTCCTCCGACATTTTCGTGGTAGCCCGCGAAATTCAATTTTTCTTGAGTTTTTTGCAGTTATTTTTTTCGTCCGCGGAAACAAATAACTTATAGATATGTATGATGATTCTTATGGTTATAATTATGTAAATACATACTTGTTATTGTCGCCTATTGGATATAAAGTTGAAAATCTATTGAAGATTACATAGTGTTTTCGTTCGTTCCGGTTGCTAACGCTCAGTAGTCTTTAATAGATTTTCAACTTTATGCTCTTAGGTATAAAGTTGAAAATCTATTGGAGATTACTAAGCGTTCATGTTTATCGTTTGCAACTTGGCTAGGGGGCAGTTTACACGCGTGATCGCCCGCTGCCGCGCCCGCACCCGCCGTCGTCCGGTACGCGGCCTTAGGACAAACAACTTTGTGGTACAAGGCGAGGGTTACGGAAGTGCAAATGCGAGTTCATCGTCATTTTCGCCATTTGAAACGCCGTATAAGTACAAATAAATAAATGTGATTTTATTTACAGCAAACATTATTTTTTCATTTAAATACCTTCAGAGCATTAGTTTAGTTCTCCTGACATAATAAATACCTACTAAAAAGAATAGATATCTGCACGTAAATAATCAATAACATTTAAAAATTACACCCCCCCCCCCTTCCTCACTTCTACATTCTTGTCTTCTATTGATTTAATAAAAATATCTACAGTTGTTCGTATTAGTATCACCAATACACGGATTTTCGTCCATTAAAGAAAACACCTTAAAATATACTTGTCCTACATAAAACCTACAATATTGGTTACCCTACTGCAGTGTTTGTATGGGGAAATTTAAATGATCAATATCTTTGAAACTACGCAAAGTTTCTCCGTCACAATTTCAGGTTATCATTATCGTCCCCGTCACAACATTTTGAACACATTTCGAAGGTCGTAGATCATCAGGCAGTGGAGATACAGGTGTCCAGCCATCTTGAACTCAGGTTGGCTGGACATTAAGTTTTTATTAATTTCTCGTAAACCCTTACATGTGACGCCATAAATCAAACGTTATTACTGTCACACATTGCGTCACCAAGTATTAGTAAAGGAACCATATTCGAAAACGCCCCCGTTATTGAGATTCGGAAGTGCCAGCCATAAGTCTTTTACGTAAATTCAAGATGGCTGGACACAGATTTTTGCATTTTTCTACTAAACCACTGTACTTATCACAAAACTTTTAGCTCGGTGCCCGTCACAAATTTATGTGACGCCCGTTGATATGCAAAAAGTCGTCAAAATCACTTCCGTTACCGAGATTGAGAGACCGGCGAAAAGTGGTTTTTCAAGATGGCTGGACACGTTCTCGATCGATTATCTAAGATTCTGTAGCGTCACAAATTCTGAAATAAGGGTGTTTAGCCGTCACATAAAGTGACCTATTTATTGACCTAGTTAAATGCAAGCTATTTTGAAGATTTGTCCAGCCAACCTGAGGCACATCAAAATAGTAGTGAGTTCAGAATTATATCGATAAAAACTGACTATTCATTTTTTTACTATTTTATTTCTTTAATAAACGGTAAAATACCACCAATATAATATACAGGAGTTTTATTTTATCCCGCTGTGTCCTTCTATAATGATCTGTGTCAAAATTTCAGCGTCCTTTATCATTTATATCCACAATTAAAAACAACAATCGATAAAATCAAGTCAATACCAATCACAGCACTATGTTCAATCATGAAGTACTTTTTTGTCGTCATAAGATGACTGTGGCGTGGCTGGCACGGATTTTTAAAATTTGCTCGCTTCTGCACTAGAGGTGCACAACCGTTATTTATTAATAATATCGAAATAATAATAGAGATTTTATTTTATGGTTTCGTATATACCCACGACGGAACGGAGTAGTAATATATAGTGAAACTTGGTTAAGTAGGACCTGGATAAGTGAGAAACCTTCATAACTGGAACTCATGCTGAGGTCCGAACACTTTGGCACTGAATTAGGTACCTCTGTTAGTGGGACGAAGCAAACCTCTATATCTGGGATTCGTTCTTTCAATTTTATCGTCATAGTTACCTCTCTAACTGAGACAACGAGTGAATTTTTTATGCATTAAACTCTGTAACTGAGATAACATCGTTTTGTTTTTAACTAATTTTGAGCATCAATGACCTTCAGTTTAAGTTTTGCTTTACTATCATACGGATGTTTAGGTGAAAAATGCCGAAACGAAGGCTCAAATTGTTATCAGTACGTGAAAAACTGAAGTTAATATCCGTTTAAGAAAGTGGGAAGACACGCGATGAAGTCTGTGTCGAATTTAAGATTGGAACCTAGCCACCAGCAACGACAATAATAGTCAACATTCAAAGATTTGTCGACGTCGATGACGATTTAATAGTTTCAGGAGAACTTATTGTAAGCGACATTGTTCATACCTTTTTGTCTTCTTCGTTGGAAAATGAAGAAGATGATGATGAAATGGGCTAATTGACGTAATGGGCGAAATGACATTAATTGGTGACCAAAGCATATTTCTTTTCTTTCTTCCATTATGTAAGTGTCATTGTCGACTCCTTGAAATATATTCATTAACTCCTCAGTACTCAAATTATTTTCACACATTGTTATTATTAACATTAATAAAAAAAGGTGCACCTCTATTTAAAAACTTTCCGCGTATGACGTCAAGGGATTGTCACGAATAGATGTCTGTGGCGTTCCAGGCACAGACGATTTGACAGTGTGATAGGGATGAGCATTATGGTCATTATGATTTATCGATAATCAACTGACACCGACATTTGATGAGCAGGTAAATAGTTCGGTATTATAAAACTTTCATGATTGCTCATAAAACTTCAATATCAACGTTTGTATTTCAATTTTGTAGAATAACTTAAAGAAATTATCTATAACGTAGGTTACCGTTCAGGTCGATATTCTTGTTGTATTGCCTGTTAGCTACATCACTAGTGTCGTCCTATGGAGACTGTGGCGTGGAGGGCACTATGTTTTTCGAACTTTAGAATTGGTATAAGTTTTTGTCATCTTTTGTAAATATAGATGAAATATAAAGAAAGAAGGTCAATTAATATAAATAAGAATGAGTCAAGGAACATAATTAGTTAAAGAAATAAAAAAATTGTTGTTTAATAAGCTTTATTTACGTTTAAAAGTCTGTCGTGTAGTCGCGACTGTGGCGTGCTGGGCACTTTTTGGCTTGTCTATACACGACTGTGGCAGTCAAAAGGTGCGTAACCTGGTATCAGTTTTATGCCGGCTTAAAATATCTCAGTCATGCTAGTTCGATCATGATGTTTTCCTTCACCGGAGCAAGTCATAATAATTATACAATACGGACATGAATCCGAGAATCAAGAGGTGCGTGTCTTGAGTTCGAACTTGAGACCTATGACTTGCCTATGTTAACTTGAGAACACGACGCGCACCGAGTGCATGTTATGAGTGTAGTCTTATTGCGTAAGATGGAGGCGACTTGGGACTTACCATACTTATTCAGCTCTGTTCAGATTTTAATAAGAAACAACGATTTTGTATGGAGATGCGTACGCATCCGTTCAGCTTTGCGCGTCTCTTCAGATGCGTAAGCATCACTATACAAAATCGTTGTTTTTGAGCGACCCGGGCGAGCATCGTTTCACCTCTTTTCATACTTTGCATTAACATTAACACTACAGAGCTAAGCTACGTCAGCAGTACAAACGATGCGAGACGGAATGACACGGAACGCTCACCCGCCTGCCGTTGTTTTCGGTGTGAACCCACAGTTTAGCTCGCCATATCTTCGCATAGTTATAATTATAGTTTCCATCGCCTCGCTTCGCCCGTCAGCTCGCTCACCCACCCGCCAGCTGTCGGTGTGGCTGCGCTTTGGTCAGTTCAGACAGAATGGAAGAATCCTTGAGCTGAGTCCGGGGCCCAAGCATGGTGTAGTGCGTGATGGGATGTCATAAACGAAAAATAAAACTCCAATAGCTAAATTAGCTTATTATTTTATTAGTGCAATAAGGCATCCAATACGTTTGGTACAACCGCTCGCAAACAGTAAAATGCAATGACTTATAATATATGTAATTAAAATAATAACATTATATTATTACTGCCAAGTCCTACAGGCCTAGCGCAGCTAAGCGTGTGACGAAATAGAATTATTTCACTTTGAATGCTAATATTGGTATTTTGATTTTTATTAATAGAGCACCTTTGGTAAAACTGGAAGTCTGCCCGACCTCGGCAAGCTTGGATTCGATCATGTAGCTGTTACTACTTGCAACACTCCCAGGGGGTCTGCATAGTCATTTAAAAATATCTATATTAGCATTCAAAGTTCTAACAATCGTGACCCATACGACGTCCATACAAGTCGAAAAGGGGTTGATTTTTGAGACAGATTTTAAAGTAAGCTCTTCAGAGGATATCTAGCAATTCGTCTAGCATTGAAAAGTTAAATAATAAAACAAGTAAATTCTAATAATGTATGTGCTTCCGTACTACATATTATAAAAATATGTACATTTGTGATTTTAATCCGTAAGTTTTATAACAGATTAGTTTTGGCCGGATTTCTTCAAAAGTCTATGGTAAATGCTTGATAACCATATAAACGGCTGAACATAAATGTGTAAAATTCGACGTTATTCTAACAGGCAAAACCCAGTACCACTGTCAACCTCCACATTTTTATAATAATCTATTTTACTAGTCTCTTACATATGCACAAAGATTTGCATCAGTTGTCAAAATATGCACAATTTATATGCATAATTATTTGCAAATCTATTTCTTAAACTAAGTTAAAAGTCAAGACTCGTTGCAGCGCGGTCATAATAGTACAAGTGGAACAGTCTACTTTCCCTGGAGTATCAATGTGGTGCTGTTCCACAAATGATAGGAAACTTAATATCGTTTCCTATTGTTGGCACGTTACAGCTGATGCGCTGAACTCCTAGCCGAATCACATTAGACTGCCATCGACACGCTAAGAAGGATTACATCTCGCTCTCATTTTTTACGATAGTCGTTTTTGTAGTACATATGTAAAGGTCACCAGTTAGGCGTGTTTTATTGTAAAAGATCATAGATATAACGTGTAAATTAAGAGTTAGAATTAATACTTTTACTCGATCGAGTCGGCTGGGGAGCGAACATCGTCGATCTTGAGAATCATCTTGACGAGTTGCGTGGCCAGTGAAATCTGTTGTTTTTTCGAGTGGAGAGACTCTATGACGTTCATTGTTTTCATGTCGTTGGAACCTGGGGAAAGAAAACAGTGGTAATTGGAATATATTGTTTTTTTTTTCTTGTGACTTGGTAGTAAACCATTGTGTAGCTAGGAAGATGGTAAGTAATCACCAGCACCTCAAGACATCTGCAAAATGTATGACAGAGAAACCATTAGAATATGATCTTCAGTTCCTGTCATAGAATATTCACTCCTTTCCTGTCCGTCATCTCGCGAATGGCGATTTGGATACCCATCGGCTGGATAAGCTTGCTGCACTGGGCCAGCGTGTAGGATTATGGTTCAATCCCTCTCATAGTGAAGCCTGTGTCCCAAAAGTGTGAACCTCTTTTTAACATGTCTTCTAATCGATACATATATGTATATACATTGGCTGTATATAGAAGATATTGAAAAAAAATATATATGGGGGTCTTTATTCGAGCAACAGAAGCCACAACAATTTTTTTTTAATTTTTTGTCTGGCTGTCTTTCTGTCTGTATGTTTGTACGAGCATAACGCAAAAACTACTGCATGGATTTGAACGCAGCTTTCACCACTCTACTGCTAGTTGCTTAACTTAAAATATATGTATTATAGATACTTAAAAAATATATATAATCCCAATATCTATATTATTATAGTTTTGGACCTGATAGGTGGTTCGCTGCGCGAAGCAAGGGCGGGTCGCTATTCGTGTAATATAAGTGTGTTTACCTGTGCCCATGCAGTCGATGCCGAGGTTGTAGTTGTTCTCCGACACCTGCCGCGACTTCACCTCCGACAGCGTGTCGATGGGGGACAGGCCGCTGTACGAATACATTACAAACTATTAATACGCGCGAAGTAAACAAATTTCAGCGTAGTGGTGGACCAGTCGTTGGTGCGAGCTGTAGATGTACACGTAAAGGAGATATCTGCTTTAACTTAATTACCCGACTGCTGCGAAGGTCAAAAAGAGGGTTATTTAGTTTAGTAGTAGCCTAGATCATGGTATCCCGAATTAGTTGGCAAAACTTCACAGGGCGGCTTACTAACGTAAATGGTCCGTAATCAGCTACTTGAAATTACAATTTCATATCAATATCCATCGCGTCGTCCACCAACTACATTACTAGTATTTAATAGTACATTACTAGTATATAATTATGTAATGAACACCTTGTTACCTATGTATCACAAATAAACGATTTGATTTGACTACAATAGTAGATACATTTTGAAATAAGCAAACATAACGGTTACTTTCTTAGTTTCCCTTAAAATACGATATATTCACCTGTTCTCAGACAGCGCCAGAGGGATGGCCTCGAGGGCGTCAGCGAAGGCGCGGTAGGCGTACTGGTCCAGCGACGACACCTTCTCGGCCGCGCGCGCTACTGCCACTGAACACGAGATCTCAGCTGCACCGCCGCCGTATACCACGCGAGAGTCCTGTGGATGGAAAGAAAGATTAATATTTGGAAAATCGATGAGCTTGTGGCTAACTAATAACAGCCGCTGGGGGTTCGACCTTAAAGAGTAAGCAGCAGCTTGCCAAGATCGGTCTGTGGATGGGTGCTTCCTCCGTGCCTCGGAAAGCACGTTACCCGTTAGTTCCGGCTGTCATTCATAGATCTTTGACACTCATTACGGGTAGTCAGATCGGAGTATCGTATTATCCAGTACTAACTGGGTTGTGGAGGTCGGATAGGCAGTCGCTCTATGTAAATCTGGTATTCAGCTGCATCCAGTTACCATCTGAATACCAGTGCGGTGACATTTATTTTGAATGTCGCAGTATCATGACAAGATAGGGGTTTTTGGCCTCATACAATACCAACTTAACATTAGCACTACAAACGGGATATTTACCATGTTTACTGTTTGTTTTGAGTTCCCGATTTTCCGTGACCATGGTGCTTGCAACTGCGCCGAAATATCGAGAACTCAAAATAGTAAACATGGTAAATATCCCGTTTCTAGTGTTAATGATAATGTTAGTGACCATAAAAGTTTAAAAACTCATAAAACCAACTAAGTTTAGTTTGTCTTTTAATTTTATTCTAATTGTTTGTCCTGTGTCAGTACAATAATTATTTTTCTTTCTTTTTACACGGGTAGCCGACCTCAACATAGTAGGGAAACGACTAGGAAGATGATGAATTGATGATAAAGCAATCCTCACCTGCACGAGACTGCGCACGATGCACAGCGCGTCATGCACGGAGCGCTTGGCCTCGTCCACGATCATGCGGTTCCCTCCGCGCATAAGTACGGTGACCGCACGACTGTTCGAGCACTCCTCGATGACCAGCATCTCGTCTTTGGATGTGCCGAAAGCTGAGGAGGGAGATAAAAATTATAGTCTTTGTTGATTTGCAGATTGGAGAAGCCCATGTCCATCAGTGGACTGTGATAGACAGGCTGAGTTGATTGAAGATGAGATTGAGAAGAAATTCCTATTTGAGTTCTGGACTAGGCATTTTGTAGCATAATTGTTTATTTTTAATAACCGAAAAACAGTTTGTAGATTGTCATGGTGATTTAGATTAAATTAAGTTATTTTTTTAGAGCAACGGTGGCACAGTGGTTGCGGCCCCGACTTACGAACAGCATGTCGTGGGTTCGAACCCAGGCAGGCGCATTACTTTGTATAATTTATTTCATCACCACTGCTCTCAAAAACGGTGAAGGAAAACATCGTGAGAAAACCGGCATGTCCTAGAATCAAAAAATTCGAATGCATCTGACATCTACCAACCCGCATTGGGCCCGCGTGTTGGATTACAGCCCACTCCCTCTCATAGAGAGGAAGAGGACGCCTGTGTTACAGCAGTGTGAACATTATAGGCTTATTATGCTATGCTTATGCTAAGTTATATTTGCGATCTAAGCTTGTCTGAATAATTATGCGCTGAAATGTATATTAGGTGCTACATACTTGTTTTTTTTTCGCATTTTAGCTTTATTGTTTTAAAAGTATCTTGGTGTTGGGACTACAAACGATTAAGAGATATCACCTCTATTTACTTAAATAAAAGTCTATTTAGAGTCTTCACGTCAATTATTTAAAAAGACAACTTACTAAGCTCCCTCACAAGTCCACACGACCCCAACTTGTCCGGAGTCAGCTCCTCGAACCGCGGAACGATACGACCTCCCGTAGCGATGGCGATGAGCTCCATTTCCGGGCCGCCCACCCAGCGCACGGCCGGTAGACCTTCGGCCAGGAGAAGGTGGTTCGCTTCGTCGTCAAAGCCCCATTGGCAGATGGCTAGGGTTGCACCCGCGTCCTAGAGAAGGTTGAAGTCTTAATTAGAGACCCGATTATAATATGCAAATGCATATGTATTTCACTTTACGACAGCTATGTTTAGGTACCAAACCTACCCATGTAATATGGAATGAGCCAGGCACTGATCCAGACTCCAGACGGTATTCACAAACGCTTCGATTCGACAAGTCGTATGTCTATCTTATTTTGGCATTACGAAAGCGAGCGAGATAGACATACGACTTTGAGAATCGAAGCGCTTGTGAATACGCCTGGCATTTGATGTTTGAATATGTTTGAATGTTGTGGTCGACCACTGGTGGTCGACCACAACATTAATTTTGTTGCATTTCAATTCAAATATTTTTTGGAAGTCAAACAATGCACACTAATACCGAACGCGACGTCACAAATTTCAACGACAGCGGCATTTCTGTTCTTCCGTTACACATTACTCAAACAAAAAATACGTCTTGTCTATTAATCAGTCAACAATGACGTTTACCTGGTCTGCGGTCACCACTCGACGTTTTCAAGCTCTACGGCTATACACATAAGGACCAGTTTACCTTGACTCGGCGCACCATCTCCAAGAACTTGTCGTGTTCGTAGGCGCGCAGCTCGCGGTACTCGTCGGCTGAGCCAACGTGCAGCTTATGCTTGGTCTTGGGCTTCGGCGGCTCGAACGGGCAGGTCAGGATGGCGAGCTTTACGTCCTGTTGTAAGAGAAAAAATACATTGAAATTAGCAGCTATATTGATAACTAGCTATGCACCGCGACTTACGTCGGCGTAAAAAAAAATATTAGATTTTTGAATCAGATTACCTAATCCTTTTTCTAAAATATAAGTATGTTACTCTCTACAACATCAGCTATGAGTACGTCAAAATCGGTCCAGCCGTTCCGGAGATTAGCCGGAACAAACAAATAACAACAGTCAGACAATCAAAAATTTAAGGTAAGACGATAATTCCTGCAGCTAACCAAGTACTCTTTGTGAGATCGTCAGATATACTATGGTGTTACTGGCAACTACTACTAGGGAAACTGAAGTGGATCGAGACTCCAACAGTTAGTTTTTATGAAAAAGGGTTAATGAAAATGAAAATGGGTCACAGGAACGTTAACAGTCCTCTAATTTCCAGATCAACTCCCACTCATACGCAAAATACGCGCTTCTCTCTTGGAGTTGCGGACACCAGCCCATTGTACAATGCAAGAAGATAATTCTGCTCCTCAATATAGTGCAACAAAATCACCAACTTACCCTCAGTTTCTTAGGCATCTGCGGGTGACTCATGGTTTTATCGATGACGACTCCCTTGACAAGCATGGAGTCTTCCATACGGCCTCCGACCTTGCCTTCCACTTTGATCAGCTCAAAGTTCACGTCGCGTTTCTCGAGGTCTGCTACTGAGAGGACGGCCTAGGAATGACAACGAGAAGAACTTAATGACAATGGATTTTTCGATTTGGGACCTGATTCACAATGGTAGCTTGGGAACCTGGCCGATTAATTACAAATTGGTTTGGGTGTGTTTGGTCTACAAAATAATTTTGCAAGATCCTTAAAATACATTAAATTTTTATTTATATTAAATGGGCCTACTCTTGACCTGAATCTAGTCCTGAGGACAGAGATGAGGTCGACGATGGAAAGAGCTAACCCAAAAGAAAAGTACTTTTTTAGTGCTTTTTGTTAAATGAATTGCTGTGTCCACTACGATAATGTATGTTTTATCAATGCAATCTCGAGATTGCTAACTGGCGATATCACATACTGTCTGGGGTTGAAATTGACAATTCAAGATCTCTACCGACATTCAGACGAGATCGAGATTGTATCCCCTTGTGTTGCCAGTGTGTTGTATTTAATATGTTATAAAAAAAAATGAAAAATAGTAATTATATGAAATCAGTTCTGATCGAAATTAGAGGCAATTAATAAAAATGCAACTTACATCAACAGCAATCTCAGCCATCAGCCGATGGCACTTGACAACCACCTTACTGCCTAGCGTAGTCATGGCAACCTTGATCAGATGCTCCCTAGTATCCTTGTTCACAGGGAAGGCTTCACTGATGCTGTCCAAGTGAGTGAGTGCTGCAGCAGCGGCCATCTCAAAGCCATCTGCTACACGGATAGGGTGAATGCCCTTGTCCAGGAGGATGGAGGCCTGTTCCAAGAGAGCCCCTGGGAAGAAAAGATATATTATTTATTATTCATGAGGGTCCATGATTTAGGGAAGGTGTAAACATTAAAGGGGAGAATGAGTAGTTTATTTAACCTTAGAACCCTAACTATATTTTACATAGACTTTATTTATTTATTAAAACTTTATGCACATAATGTACAAAGACGGACTTAATGCCTTGGGCATTTTCTACCAGTCTACCTTAGGGTGATGCAGAGAAAAACAGTAGGTGCTATAATAATACAGAAAATTACCAAGAATGAAATAGGTATAATAATAAATACATATATACATACATACAAATAAAATATACAAAGTAAAGAGAGTTAAAATTCATATTTATATAAAGAAAAACAACAAATTAAGAGGATGCATTGGAAATTTTGGCGCCAATGATCTCAATTTTTCTCAGTAAATACAAAACGGATCAAAATACAAGTTGGTTACCTGAAAGTACATGATAAAAACCTTATTTTGTTAGTTTTCAATACATGACTAGGTAACTTTTTTAACAGAGAAAAATATATCAAACACACCTCTTTTTAAAAAGAGATTCACATTTTATGGGCAAACGGGACCGATTTACGCCTCTTAACTTTTTTCGTAGATGAGTCTATACATACTCTTTAAAATAGTAGAAGGAATATTTCTCAAATTATCATTTCTAACTAAATAAAATAACAAAACCATTTTGTCGCTTACGTCCTTTAATTATAAGCTAGCGCGCGTATGCAATCCTCGCCCCGCTCTGACGCTCAGTCCCCTCTTGACCATTGTCAGTTTGTTTAACAATTCGTCGCCTTAATTGTAGGACGAGTCTGACAACTTCTTAAGTAAGTGTTCGCGAGCTTTTACTTTAAATGTGAACCGACTTTTCCTACTCATGTGTGCCATAGCACCCATTATTGAACATCAGTTGCAACTTATTTATTTGAAATGTTGATGAAAGATTTGTTATTGTTGAACCTAGTAATACATCAGAATAACAGGATCTTTTTACTATTATGTATCTGAACTCACCAGCCAAAACCACAACACCGGTAGTTCCATCACCAATCTCATCATCTTGACTCTGTGCCAACTGCACCAGCAGCTTGCCGATCTGGTGCTCCACATCCATTAGCTTCAAGATGGTGGCTCCATCATTGGTCACGGTCACGTCTCCGTCAGGAGAGACCATGAGCTTGTCCAGCCCACGAGGACCAAGGGAAGTGCGGAGGATGCCTGCGATCTGGCGGGCGGCTGAGATGTGCGACTGTGGGGAGATAAATTACTGAATGAAATAAACGTAACATCACACCTGATATCCCTGAAGAGTTAGGCAGAGGTGTGTATAGTATACACACATTTCCCCCCTTATGTTTAAGAGGGGCGAGCCTATTGCCACAAATCGGACACAAATCCCGACTCCACAGCTATTACTAAGAATTTCCTGATGGAAAAAACCATAACACTGCCCACTCTAGGAATCGAACCCAGGACAAGCTTACGCGTACGAAACCATCAGATTAAAAGAAAAATGGAGTAAAACTGCTAGTTCCTGTGACAATCAACAACATAACAAATGTTTATGAAAAAAATCTCATACAGGGTGAAAGGGATACTGTGTCAAACTAATACCATGGATTCAGTACAGCATTCTAAATCTTTCAGCATCAGAAACAGAAAACAAAAATGCTTAGCTGATTATGTATTAGTATTAGTTGCAGTGTCTTTTTTTTAATTAAAGAAACTCAACTCAAGAAACTTTTTAGTAGTACAAAAATTATATGGGGTGTGGAGGGACACCGAGAAAAGGGACACCGACGCATTACCACTTATTCAGTACATCATTCTGAGCCCCCCCTCACATAACATAGTAATTTTAAATAGGTTATTAAAAAAAAAATCTGCTGTTTCCTACAAAAGTGCACTACCTACACGGCCAAAATGTATGAAACAGCTGTTTTTTTTTATTATTCAGAATGATCTCTTGAATAAGTGGTAACCATTTTCGCGTTCTTCCACCCTGTATTTTGAGTGTAATGTTGAGTCATTTTCACTATGATAATATCGAGCTATGTATTATTATTATAACGAACTACTATGTCTCTGTTGTGAGAACATTATTTATGAATTTAGCCCAAAATTAGATTGAATCATTGTTTTTCTTTTATTTCTGAGCTTCCTTAGAACCTATATAAACAGGTTCATTTTATAAAGAAAAAAAAAACAAGTACTTAATAAAATCAAAAAAAGTTTATAATCAATTATCATAGATAAAATGCTTGGAACCTTTTTTTGCTATTAAATATAAAATTAAGAGATTCATTAACTTAGTTTAAGAGATGATCAAATGACTCCAAACAAAGAGATGATAGGTAACTAATTAAAACAATGGAAAACTCTAAACAAATTACTATCTTAAGGGAATTAAACTTAAAACTTCTAATTTTCATTGTTATAGAGGTTTGTATTAAGACTAACAGGTATTTTAATATGATATTGAGATGATATCTTGATAAAAATCGTACAGGTTGCCCAATTTCGGATCATGTGATTCACTGCACCTGATTTTAAGAACACATGTAACTTTATAAAACTGCATTAAATCTTAAACTTAAGAGTAACATAAGGTTTCTGCAGGGATAAATTACAATTTAAATGCAAGTTTTATTTATAAAATCACATATTTTACAAAATGTTTCTCGATTATTCGAATTTGTGTTGACAAGTTTAGGTTAGACATTTATTAGTCATTATTTTTGGGGTAATTTGTAAAGCTGTTGTTGGGATCTTGCTAGGGCAAGTCTATGAAGCCCTAAATTCGACTTTTTAAGTTGTTATTGTATCGGGGAAAGTAAAAAAATGAAATAAATTACCTTCAAGGCATCGAGACCGGTTAACCGTTTCTGCCTATCTTGGTCCCTCAAAATGATAAATGGACGACCATACTCGTCGAAGGCTACCGCTCCGGGGAACAGAGCCATTTTTTACAATATTATCACTTCACGAACTCAAGATGAAAGCAGATTTAGTTTCATAGATTCCACCAAAATCGAAACAAAAACCAAATGACAGTTCTATATATTGAATTTGACACTCATGACAATTTCAACCCGTGACCACAGACAGACTATTGCAAAATTCCATTTCAGGCAGAAGCCACCTAATTACCCTAAAAACGTAATTTAAAACTTTTAAGAAGTTATAAAATACGTTTTATGTGTTATTCAAATTCATTTAATTCAATCATTACAACAAAAGATTTTAACAACAATTTTCGGTAATTTTTGTTGTTAAAAACGCTTAGTTGGTGCTGCGGTACGATGGAGACCTTAGACTGAAACTCTGCCGAAAGACCCCAGCTGCTGGAAGATCTCTGCATTCGCACTGCAGTCACATATCGGGAATATGCCTGGAGATAATCCTCATCAAGTTGGAGGCTAATAAGCGCGATTTATGCAGAAACGACTTAAGGTGATGGATGATGCCGCTTCAAAACGTTTTCATACAAAATATACGTAGGCGCAGTGTTGTGAATTACACTCAAGCGGCGCGACGCAGGCACGGCGTTCTTTCGTTTCCTTATAAATTCCAAGCCTGCGCTGTGCCTGCACCGCGTCTTCACCTTACGCCGTTTCTGTATAATTCGCACCTTACGGGCTTAGTTGGTATTACGTTTTGGTCCTCGTGATTAAAAGACGAGCCCTAAGAAACGTTTCATTTCAACGTTTATTGACCATAATATGTATTTTATGTACACACATATCGGCGCTGCTAGATAAAAATGTATCAGTATACATATGATACTAGCTGCGCCCCGCGGTTTCACCCGCATAAGTTTCGATTACGTGAAATCTCTATTTTTTTAAATGAATTATATCATATGTTACTTCCTGATAGTTTAGCTTTCTATTGGTGAAAAAATGGTTAAAATTGGTCCAGTAGTTTCGGTGCTTTTTTGGTACAAACAAACAAACTAACAAAGAAATCTTTCCTCTTTATAATATTAGTATAGCTGTATTAATACATACATTTTGACTTATCAGCGCCGACGACGGTCAGCGTGAAAAAAAAAACAGCCTAAAGCTTTGGTTTCCTAGGAAAGCGGTGCCGTCATATAGCGGCCGTAATATTACGGATGCAAAAAGGCGGCTGTCTTTACGGTGACGACATGTGGAAAGTTCCGCGGCTGTTTTAACTCAACGTCAGTCATTTTTTTTTAAACCAAACGGCAAACGAAAAGTAGCCAAGATAGAAAATGGACGACCTTGATTTAACTTTAGTAATTTACTTGGAGGATGAACTATCATCAGAAGAGGAAAATAGTCGTTGGCGGAAGACGATTTATTCAAATCTCGTAGTATTGAAGGTGCATTTGAGATTTTAGTACGTCGCCGTTTACTGAGCAATGAAGAGAAATTCAGAGAATACTTTCGCTTTACACCACAGTTATTTGATTACGTCCTTAACCACATAAGACATGATTTGAGTTACAAACCATACAATAGACACACAAAACCAATAATCCGAGAACAAAAACTGTGTATACTTCATAAGTAAGTCAATAAAAAAAAACATTTTATTTGATCGTGTATTTATTTAATATTATCAGTTTTGCGAAACTAAATATTTGTCCTTGTTCATGTACTGTAATTAAACGAGTCTTGAGGTGAATTGTTTAAAATTTGGCGTAATTCAGCATTACCAACTAATGATCCTATTTGCAACCTTAATTGTACTTGCTCGTAAGGTGGCAGCTTCTTTACTATTTTTGCCATTGAACCAAAAAAGAGATCATTTTCATCTAATCCACTTTGAGTAGAATTCTGATCAGTGATTTTCTTAAGTAGGTTTAGACGTTCTTGACTGTGACTTTTTGCATTATGTTTCTGTTTATTATCGCTGCTCGTAGCTTTATTATCTTTTTTGTGATTATCTTCTGTTTCCTGAGTGTTTGATTGTGTTTCTTCGCTGTTGTGAGTATTTTCCATTTTTATAGCTCTGTCTTCCGGGGTTTGTATTTCATCGCTGATATCATGAGTGTTTTCCATTATCACACTATTATCTCCTGAGTTTTCATCAACAACATTAGTAATACTGCTTCTTTGGGATGAAGGAAGGCTGTCCAAGAATGACAGGAGATCAGATCTTTTCTTTGCTGCTTCTCCGCTTGAACCAGTACCTGGTTTTCCTCTACGTCGAATATAATAGTCTCGTATGTAACACCATCTCTTGGAGCAATCGGAATCTGTAAAAAGTTTATTTAATTTGTAACTATAGCAAAGAATATTATAGAGTCATACCCTCAAACAAACTATCTTTCATTAGTATATTATGTAGGTAACAAATTTAATAGTAACAATTACATACTAAGATTAATAACATTCATTATTTATTTCAGGCACTTGGCCACAGGAGAGTCTTATCGCTTGCTTGCCTTTTAGTATCGAGTAAGCCATAGCTGGATAAGCGCTATAATAAAAGAAGTTAGTACTGCCATTTTCAAAACTATGCTCCAATTAGTTATACCATTGCCAAAAGATCATCAACTCAAAAGAATCAGTGACCAGTATTTATTAAAGTGGAATTTCCCAAACTGCGTGGGAGCAATTGATGGAAAACACATAATAATATGAAGGCTCCCATCAATAGTGGATCATTATATTACAACTACAAGGAGTATTATTCAATGGTATTGCTAGCAGTCGTCGATGCGGATTGTAGATGTATTGTGATACCACATGTTTTAGTGGGAGATGAAGCTTTTGCTCTCCACGAAAACTTGATGAAACCCTATCCAAGACAGCAATCAATCCATGATTTATCAAAAGCCGTATATAATTACCGATTATCACGAGCTCGTAGAACTACAGAAAATACATTTGGAATGTTATGTGGTTACTTAAGATTATTTTTCGTACCTAGGTATTGCTACTGCCCCAGCTGTGAGCCTGTGACAGACAAACTAGTAGTGAGCGCTTGTATTTTATATAACATATTACGGGAAGCAAAAGTACTGGCAGTACTGGCATCTGGTCAAAAACATGTTGATGTCCCATTTTCACAACCTACTGAAAATTTAATACCTCTGGCAAATCTCAATGTTCGAGCCCAAACGAATCCTATTCAAATACGAGAAACATTGAAAAATTACTTCAATGCACCAGGGGCTATTGAGTGGCAACATAATTAAGGCCTACGCAGACCGGGACGGCATGGCAAGGGATTTTGCCGTCAGTCAGCGCACATTAGCCGCTTAAATACCGCGGCATTCCAGCGCCTTGCCACGGCGTGCCGCGGCACGACAAAGCACGCCTCGGCAGCTCCTGCTGCCCGATACACTTTTAGTCTTCAATGCCGTGCAATGAAATCCCTTTCGATGCCACGGCATCATTTTAAAGCATAGCAATTTATGTCGTATTTCTATATCGATACGTTTGAATGTCCATTAGTAAAAATTTAAATCCCTTGCCATGCCGTCCCGGTCTGCATAGGCCTTTATGCGACACAACATTAGGAAGATAAAAATGATAATAATAAATTAAGTATTGTAATGTGAAATGTAAATAGATAATTATAAACATTTTGTAAATTGTATATACTTACTAACCTGTTTTATTTAATATTTCTCCAATTTCACGCCAACAATTCTGTTTCAATTGACTTTTTCTGTATTCTTTACTTTTTATATTATAAATAGCTTCATGGTTACGTACGAAATCTATTAAAATTTCGTCGTCCTCGCTGCTAAAAGATTTGGAACTCATTTTGTACGTTGTTCCAGTAAAAAAAAACACAAATACGGATTAAAAATAGCTTCACCGCTATCAATGAAACGTTCACGAAACCATCTGACACCGACAAGACGGCCGTCGTCATGCAAATGGCGGCACCGCTTTTTGACGTTACGGTGTCAGTTACCGCTCTCTAGGAAACCGCGCCATTTTGTTTACATAGACAACGTTCTAGTGACGTTATTCACCGCTGTATTACGGCCGCTATATGACGGCACCGCTATCCTAGGAAACCAAAGCTTAAGGTGAAAGTGTTCTGTGCAGACTGTCAAGTAGTTCCCATGGTGCAATTTCACGGGCGCGCGCAAATGTTTCTTATTGTTGGTATCTGTCTAAAATCTTACCATCATTGTAAGGTGGAAAGTTTCTTCTGCCCTTGGGATCTTCACTCAATAAAACATATCAAAACTTATCTTGTTTGTATATTACCAAAATTAAAACATTATCCAAATAACTGAAATAACCCAACACACAATATTCAACTACACATATTTTTCCTTTTACTAGAACCTCATATCTAAACTTCAAAACCGACTGTTACAAATTTTCTTTGATACTTCTCAAAAATCAAACATCCTTCTATATTTGAATCATAACTTCTTAACACTATAAAAACCATAAACTTCAAAACTGCCAGTTATCAATAGACATAAAAATTCTATAAAGCTAATATCATATTACAACATCCCCTCTGAATTTTATGTCTATTACAGTTTGAATAACATCACATAACTTCTCATCAACTACTTTAAAACCCAACTTAATTAACCCACCCAACTTAACTGACTACAACAAACAAACTTTTGAATTAATTAATCTAAACACCTTACATAACTAACTTATCCATTACAATTTCAAATTAATTCCCAAACAACCTTATATTTTAATTAACCTACATAACTCATCACATTATAGAATGTTCTTCACTTATGTATCACTCACTATACACTGTCTCAATCTCAAAAACTTTGTTCTATACAATGGTTTAGTCAGTATATCTGCCAAATTGTTCTTAGTCGGACAATAGTAAATATCTAATAAATTTTTGTCTATTTTCTCCTTAATGAAATGATATTTAACATCAATATGTTTGCTTCTTCTATTTAAAATTCCATTTTTAATTAAAACTATCGCAGATTGATTATCAACAAACAATTCAGTTTTTGGTAATTTATCTGTCAACTCGAAGATGAGACTCTGAATGTATAGAAGATCTTTTATACATTCGGCCGCAGAAATATATTCAGCCTCAGTACTGGAAAGAGCAGTGACTGACTGTTTACGTGAGCACCAATGAATTGGACCACCACCATAAAATATTACGAAGCCAGTCGTACTTTTCCTAGTATCAGGATCACCTGCGAAGTCTGCATCACAATATGCTTTCAAAGTCAAATCGTTACCACGAACATACTGTATACCACTGCTGACTGTATTTTTAATGTATCTAAAAAGGTTCTTAATATTTCCAAAATCATTTAAGTTAGGATGCTCTTGATGCCTACTACAATAACCAACATGGAAAGCTATATCCAATCTTGTTTTATTCACCAAATACAACAATGAACCAATCAATTGTCTATATCGATGCACATCATCAACATTTACTTTCCCCTCTTGATGTGTATCAATTAAAATATCTGGGTGACTACTATCTTTTAAGTTTTCATATTTAAACTTTTCCAAAATTTGATTTATATAACTTTCTTGATAAATCTTAATAAAGTTTTGTTCTACTTTAACATCAAACCCTATAAACTTTTCTGTCTTATCAAATTTCCGCATTTCAAATTCTTTTTCTAATTTATTAATAATTTTATTTAAATCAATTTCATTTTCACCAATTAAAATACCATCGTCAACATAAATAGCCAAGTATATTTCTTTTTCTTTATTAACAAACACACATGGATCCGATTTTAATTGTAACAAACCTAATTTCTTTAAAAACTCCGTTAATCTCTTGTTCCACATAAGTGGTGCTTGTTTTAATCCATATAAACTCTTCTTTAACTTACAAACTTTATTCTCTTTATCTTTTATATCATATCCTAAAGGTATTTCCATAAAAATTTCTTCATCTAATTCTCCATATAAAAATGCCGTTTTTACATCAAATTGTTTAATTTTAAACCCTTTTTGTGCTGCAATCGCCAACAACAATCTTACACTACTTGTGTTTACTACTGGACTATATGTCTCCTTATAATCAATATTATATTTTTGTAGAAATCCTCTTGCCACTAATCTAGCCTTATATCTTCCGCCAGGCTTTATAGTAAAAATCCATTTACTTGAAATTATTTTCCTATTTTTCGCTTCACTTTTATTCACAATTTCCCAAGTTTTGTTTCTATCTAATGAATCTTTTTCCTCATTCATTGCTATCTTCCATAAATCCTTTTCAAAACTATTAAAAACATCTGTATAAGTCAAAAACGAAGTCTCCAAATCATAATCTTTCAACCAAAATGGCAATTTCCTTTCTCTTCTCGGTAAAATCCTCAATCCATCATTATTCACTGGTTCAATTGCATCTTCAAACTCATCATTACTTTCAACTACTCTATCATTACCGTCTTCCCCTCTCAAAGTATCATTCTCTTCAACATCGACTCTAATTTCTTCAACGCTGTCTTCAAAAATATCATTATCTTCAACAGTTCTGCCCCCTATTTCTTCAACGCTATCTTCAAAAATATTATCTTCAACAGTTCTCCCTCTAATTTCTTCATTACTATCTTCAAAAATATTATCTTCAACAATTCTTCCTCTAATTTCTTCATTACTATCTTCATCACCACTTTCACCACGAAAACTATCACCATTAATAACATCACTACCAATACCAACTTTAACCATTTTAAATAAATTCTCTAAATCGCACTTTTCCACTCTACAATTACACATTTTCAAATAATCTGCAACTTCACTCTTACTATTATTAAACACCACATCTCTCGAGTAAATAATTCTAAAATTTGAAGGATCCCAGATCTTATAACCATTGTTAGTAAACCCTACTAGAAGCCCTTTACTACTCCTGGAGTCAAGTTTATTTAACTGATAATTATTTTTGTAATATGTTAAAGATCCAAAAATATTCAAATGTTTTAAATTCGGTATTCTATTGAACCACATTTCTGCTGGTGTTTTAACATTAATGGTATTTGCACTCCTGTTTAATAAATAAGCAGAAGTTAACACAGCTTCACCCCATAAATCATGTGGTAGCTGCATATCAAAAAGCAACGCTCTTGTTCGTTCCATTAAAGACCTATTTAATCTTTCAGCTTTACCATTTAGTTGTGGAGAATATGGAATAGTGTAATCAATATTAATACCTTTGTTATTACAATACATTTTTAATTGTTTACTAGTATATTCACCTCCATTATCACATCTAAATGTTTTAACTGTAGTTTTAAAATGATTTTCTGCCAAATTTATATAGTTAATTATTTTTGAAAAAGCCTCGCTTTTATTTTTGATTAGATAAACTTTTACAAAATGAGTATAATCATCCAAGAATGTTATAAAATATTTGTAACCATCCCATGTTTCTGTTTGAATAGGACCACAAATATCGCTATGAATTATTTCTAATGGTTGACTAGCTCTCTGTCTAGTTGTTTTAAATGGTTTTCTACATAATTTTGATTGTGTGCAGACTTCACAGATGTCGACTTCCTTTACACGGCCTCCATCTATCCCTCGAACAATTTCCTTTGTCTTGTTAACAGGTACATGTCCTAATGCACGATGCCAGAATTTACTATCTATTTGAAAAACATTGACTGACCTCGAAGGTACGACTGGCTTTGTCGTATTTATTAATAATTTTAAATAGTATAGACCATCCTCCCTCCGTTCGCAAGACTCCATACATTCAGAGTTTTTACCTCCGAGTTGGCAGCTTGTTCTGAAAAATTTTAAAAAATAATTATCATCAGCTAATCTAGATACAGATATCAAGTTCTTTTTAAGTTGGGGAACACATAAAACATTTTTTAATGTAATATTGTTAGAATATAAGTTTCCCATTGTGTTAACATGATGTATGTTTCCATCGGCTGTCATAATTTTATAATTTATTTTCTCCTTATGTACAAGAAACCTTTCTGATGTAACAATGTGACTGCTTGTTCCTGAATCTATAATGAATTCAACTTCCTCTTGTTCTGAATGATCTGTATAAAAGTTACTTACAGTTTGCTTTAGGCAGAATTTCGTGTAGTGAGAATTATCCTTACAGTGTGCACAATTGTATAGTGAGTTGCAATCTGCATGTCTATGTCCAGTCTTCATGCATTTATAGCATAAGCTGTTGTTGTTAACTCTCCTATCATCATGGCAAAATCTCGCTATGTGTCCTTTCCTTCCGCATTTGAAGCAACTCCTCACATGAAAGATGTTTTCTTTTTCAGTCTCATTCTCATAGGATGTTGTTGGTTTCGGTTCTTCATCACTGCCTTTCCTCATTTTTAATTCTAAATTTATTCTTGAAATTAAATTTATTAAATTTTTGTCTTCTTTTGACGTTGATTCCCATGCAGTCCTAAAGTGAATCAAGTCCTTCGGTAAATTTGATAGTATTTTTGACATTATCTGTTCGTCATCAAATTTATATCCTAATGCTCTGATTCTTGTAGCCTTGTTTTCAATCTCTGCAATTTCTGCCATTATATCCTTATTTATAATTTTGTATTTATAAAAATCTTCCAATTGCTGTGAAATTTGTGTGTCTTTGTGTCCAAGAAATAACTGGTCAAATTTGTCTATGATATCTTTTGATTTTTCGCAGTTTATTGCATAGACCATATATTTATCACATATAGCACTTATAATTATTAATTTTGTTTTTGCGTCTTTCTTTTTAAAATCCTTAACTGTTTTTTCAGCATCTCTTTCCAAAACTTGTTCTAAATCTCTTGCAGTCAAAAGTAAAATTAATTTTTGTTTCCATATAAAATATTCTTCTTCTGTTTTTAATTTTGAAATAGTAATTTCTTCCGCCATGTTCAAAAATTATTGTATATTTTTTTAAATTAAATTTTACACTTTTTCTCCAGACATTTTTTAAGGGTTCTTTATTCTTCCACGTTCCACCTTACCTTTTCATGCCATATCTTCATCGGTGGCGAGGGCCCATAACCTATTGTTGGTATCTGTCTAAAATCTTACCATCATTGTAAGGTGGAAAGTTTCTTCTGCCCTTGGGATCTTCACTCAATAAAACATATCAAAACTTATCTTGTTTGTATATTACCAAAATTAAAACATTATCCAAATAACTGAAATAACCCAACACACAATATTCAACTACACATATTTTTCCTTTTACTAGAACCTCATATCTAAACTTCAAAACCGACTGTTACAAATTTTCTTTGATACTTCTCAAAAATCAAACATCCTTCTATATTTGAATCATAACTTCTTAACACTATAAAAACCATAAACTTCAAAACTGCCAGTTATCAATAGACATAAAAATTCTATAAAGCTAATATCATATTACAACATTTCTTTCGGTGGACCCGTTCATGTAAACATGAACAAAATGTGCGCGTGTTCACCGCAGTGTTCGCGCACTACTGCGACCATTTGTGGGCGCACAAAGAAAGAAGCGGTGGAGTCGCGTCAGCGAACACGCACTCGGTTTAGGAGACCGACCTTCACTTATCTGTTAACTGCATGTTGTCTGATAATAATACGTCAATACCATCTAAAAATTGCGACAACCGTGAGTCTTGGCCGATTATACTTAGGCAACCTAATACCACCTAAACTATTCGCAATATAATTATGTATTTGTTCATGTATTAAGAATGCATCACCCAAGTACTTGGGTTATGAGACTGTATATGCCGCGGAGATGTGGGGATCGAGGCTTTTTAAAAGCTAAAGAAACTCTCCACAATCGCGAGAAACCAACCGACGTGGGGATGCATCGAGATGTGGTCGCGGTGGACAATTAAGGGCTTCACCCCGCTTTCCTTGGCTAAAGAGAACTGGCGCTAACCTTAGTGCTTGACACTAACGACCGCAGGGAGGTATGGCAGAGTAAGGAGCTTCTCGGACGCTTTTTCCGGATTGCATGGGCCCGATGTAGACCTATCAGCGTCCGTAGCCTGGGAACTCTCCGGAGAAACCGAAGGTTTTGTTTGTGCAATTATGGATGAAGTAATGATGACGAAACAAAAAATCAACATACTAAATTAAACGCTTTAAAAACCTCTTTAAAAACATTTTTAAGAAAATAAAAATTATCTTGGCGGAGCAATCGTAACGGACACCAGGAAGTTACGGTTGATCGTATTACCCAGTACTAACTGGGTTGTGGAGGTCAGGTAGGCAGTCGCTCCGTGTAAAATACTGGTACCTACTCAGCTGCATCCGGTTAGACTGGAAGCCGATCACAATATTTTTATTTGGGAAAAGGCTAGGCAGATGATGACGGTACGGTTGAAATATGTCGGGCATGCCACCGTCCAGGCGAATCAATCCGTCACATTATCTCCGCCTCTCCGGGTGTTCTCGTCTGGCTAACAGAGATTACTTGCATAGACACAACCTTGTAGCCAGGATTAACCATCAGCAACTTGCTCTAAAATACAACCTTGTGCAATCGGAAGTGTCGTACTATAGGTACGTGCCCGTCCCAGTTTTTGAAAATGGCAGTATCGCATTGTACTGGGGTCAATCCATCATCACATTCATCACTGACAGTATTATTGTAGCCAATAAGCCTGATATAGTGGTCGATCAGAACGGCGCGCAATGATTGTTGACATAACGGTCCCGCATGATGAGAACCTCGTGAATGCCGAGAAAGAAAGGCAAATCAAGTATCTTGACTTGGCTAGCGAGGTTGTCGACATGTGGGATGTGGACTCTGCGATCATTGTGCCGATAGTCGTATCAGCCCATGGCATAATTGCCAAGAGCCTTTTTTTTTTTTTTTTTTTTTTTTGGGGCGCTCTGGGCGGAGCGGAAGGGAGTGTCAGACTCTTACTGACTAAAAAACACCCATGTTCCTTCATTGGCCCTTTATGTTCCAGGGCCGCGGTATCTCTTTCGAACAGTCCCGCAGCCCTGGCAGGCACCGGCCCTTGCGGGCCCCTCCCGTTTGCTGACATCTCTTTGAGGCGCGCGTGGAACACAAACGCGCCGTCGACACGGCCTGCCCGTCGTCATACGACGGACGGACGGCGAGCTAGCCCATTACTCGCCGTCCACAGGCCCGCGCCTACGGTGGCCGAGAGCCATCACGGCGTGGCCCCCGACGCCCGGTGCTTCTCCCGCGGCGGCTGGGACGTGAGGAGGTTCTCTCCCTCTCACGTTCCGCCGCCTCCTTCGCTAGCATGACTGCTTCGCAAAAGGAGGCGACGGCTTCCCATTCCCTCTCGCCCCGGACCATGGCTTGAACCAGATTGCCAAGAGCCTCGATCAATACCTGAGGAGGCTCTCGTTAGCGGTACTCCTGGACATGGCTCGTATTGTTAGGTTCCTCTCTCTGGAGCCCTGACC
The DNA here is from genome assembly GCA_950022335.1 of Eurois occulta. Taxonomy (NCBI): domain Eukaryota; kingdom Metazoa; phylum Arthropoda; class Insecta; order Lepidoptera; family Noctuidae; genus Eurois; species Eurois occulta. The sequence continues at coordinate 7,504,257 of OX465506.1, forward strand.
ACCGGTAGCTTGAACCCTGTTCCCGATACCGGTGGGCTACAATTTTTATAAGTTTTTTGTATTGATTTTTTAAATGAATATTTAAGGCGAGGTATTCCTGCAAAAGTAGGCATTTAGCGCTGTAGGCTGCGCGCAAAATACTTCTCGTGGGAACAGCGCGTTCATGAACTCGCGTGACCTTGCCTAGCGACACAGCATAGAAATATGCAGTTGGATAAGTAATATTACTTGACTTTTATGAAATATTTTTTCTATGATCAAAATTTGTTACTATCTAGTAGCGATAAATTAGAGCTTTGTTAATAAATGAAATAATTGTCTATAAAATATAAAAATATAAAATAATCATAATTGGGCAGTTTGAGTAACTAATTGAAAATAAACAGCCAGTTCGCTATTAGTAGGTTCGAGAACCGTAAAGATAAAATTTTGATTTGTTTATGTGTTTTTGTGTAAATTGCAATAAGTGTATTTTTATTGAACCTTCCTATTTCATTCAAACAAATTTCATTTTTTTTAATAAAAATATAATATTAACAATCACAAAACTAGAAAGAAACTCAACTAAGTAGATGAAATTAAAATATTTACTATAGGCCCGGCGCAGCCCTATCGCGTACGTACCACCCGGCTGTAGGTAATTATTTCAAAGACAGGGCCGAGTCACAATACTGTATATATTTGTACTGTGACATATCTTTGGAGTGCATTCTTTTTATTTGTTACTTTTATTGCTTTACACGACTTTTTTCGCTTGCGTTGTTTATTGCCCATTATAACTTGCAACAATTATAATAAACTTGGTCAAAAACAGACGGTATGGTACGCGAAATTGTCGCGGAAAAAACTGACACAGGTCCGTCGTCGGTAAGCGCCAGCGCGCGACTAATCGGGCCTGTCCGAGCCGCCGCGAACGCTTTTAATTCATTTTAAAACATAGTAATTAAGAAAATAATGTTATCAAGTCAAACTCTGCCACTTTGTCTAGAACTAATTAGTTTCTTTAATTTAGTATAAAAATTAAATGTAAAACATCAGTAATTTAGTCATAATATTGAAAAAAAGTTACAAAAAGGGGTAACTTTGCGATTTTTTTCTATCGAGTGAAGTTCATCAGATCTTGCAACTGAATGCGACTGTGACTAGATAAGATCCTTAACTATAACATATATTTTTTTTAAATTTGTAAACACTATATTCTTTGTCTCAGATGGTTTTAAAAAACCCAAATGTGCGCCCACCTCGCCTTAAAAATGTATGTTTGTATTTGTATCTAGGTATAGGAATACATCAGAATATGCTATATTTTCTTTAACATTTCAAAACTGACTTTTCTGTTCTATTTTGTTCAAGTACTTATGAAAAACCTCTTCTTATTCTTCTTTAGCTTCAAATGCGAATAATAAAGTTTGACTCGTTGTGATTATTTTTGTTCCATCGAGTCACTGTGACTCGCTGCAACCTTTTTTCCACACTCAGTGTAACAGTATTACACGATTGAGTGTGACTCGTTGGGAACTCACCAAATCTATTGATTTTACACGGATTTCGTCATGAGGCAAAAATTTTGGTCATGGGTTCTAGTACCACTAACATGTTCATTCACATAATTATGTGCTGCACTGTGCGTGAACAAAAGTTACGCACAGCTTAGCCGGTGGAAACAGATGTGCAGCTCAGTGGACTTCCCTGCCTTCGTCGGTGTTCCCAAGTTCATATAATCCCAATCTATTTAAGTAGCGAGTTAATAGGCTTCTTTTGGGTTAGCTCGTTCTATCGTCGACCAAATCTCTGTCCTCAGGACTAGATTGAGGTCAAGAGTAGGCCAATTCAAAAAAAAAAGTACGCGAACATTTTGTACTGCACAAAATGTTTTGCACTAATGTTCGCGCACATTTTTTGGTGGAATCGGCACCATTACAATATCTTAAACAAATTATAATTTATTATTGTTATGTGAAATCATTTATACAGGGTGTAAACGGACCCTTCCCGAAGCTACCTAGCTACATAAAACTTTAGGCAATTAAACCATTTTGAGGTGAAAAATCACCTTTTACGGTAAACTTCAATGTAACACACTCAAAACATTGTGCTGATGCATGGTTTGAATAGTACGGTCGGTTCGTGCAGGTGTTCAAACTTTCAAAGTAAAGTTCTTACATTAAAACCATGTATTTAAAATATTAATAAGGAGCTCGTGGCTAAATAAGAACAGCCGCTCGGGTCGATCTTTAGGTTAAGCTGTGCTTACCTAGGTTGGTCCGTGGATGGGTGACCACCCATTACATACCGAGTTTCCTCCGTGCCTCGGAAAGCACGTTAAGCCGTTGGTCCCGGCTGTCATTTGTAGATCTTTGACAGTCGTTACAGGTAGTCAGTGACCCGAAAGTCTGACAGCCAGTCTTACCAAGGGGGCCAGATAGGCAGTCGCACCATGTAAAATACTGGTATTCACAGGGCCGGATTTAGAGGTCCAGAGGCCTCGGGACAACAAAGGCGTGGAGGCCCCCTCGCCCCAAATTATTTTCCAAATAAAATGAACAATTTTTTTCAGTTGAGTTTTTCAATAAATAATTTATTGTGAAACCAAGTAGATACTCTTAGTATTTAACAAACACATAAATATAATCGGAAACAAGAATTATCTGAAATTAAATTTTAGTGTTAACGAACGGAACCTTTCAAGCTATTTTTGCCGAAAAATCGTTGATGATTTCGCTGAAATCCAGTTCTCGGAGTAAATCGCTTTCAATGCTCAGGAGAGAAAGTTTTGATAGACGGTTTTGTCCCATCGTGGTTCGAGGCCTATTTTTTATAATTTTCATTTTTGAAAATGAGCGCTCTCCAGTGCAATTTGATACCATCAAAACCAAATACATTCTCAATGCAATTTCGAGGTTTGGGAATGTAGCTCTGAAAGGACAATGACCAAAGTTGGTACCAAAAAGTCTCGCGCCTCAAAACCAAAATATTATAGTAATTAGTTTCATATTTTTTTACGGCATTACGCGTCGGGGATTTGATTTTTGAACTGGAAATATACTTTTCGAGTTTAAAAGTACGAATATTGTTTTACTCCCTTTATATGACGTTCCGTTTCAACTGAATATAAATGACGTTCCGTTTCAATTGAACAAACCCTTGTCTGTCGAGCGGACTCTAAAATTAATTACAATTAAGTAAGATCAGTACACCAAATCGATTTAGTTTGGTTTATTGCTATTTGCAACAAAATAGATTTTCTCAGCCTAAAGATTTTGATTTATCGATTACATCCCTAAATCCCGACTAGTTTATAGCACTTACTATACTCTATGGTTTATAGTTATCTTATCTGTGGCATCTGACATTTGTACTGTACTGACTGACTATTGGCAATGTAAAGGTCTAAAATAAAATCGAGTTTCAGTCAAGCATACTGTGAATGTTACTTTAACTCGTAATTCTTACTAATATTAGTGTATTACGCTGTTTTTAGAGCAATAATGTAATGTATGTGTGTTAAAATACGTCGTTGGTAGCGTCGAAAAAATAGACCTACTTTTTAGGTTAGTTTCGATTTTATAAAATAACTCTGAAACGCGGGTTTTTTTTCAAAAATAATTTTTGTAGGAGTTAATACGATCAGTGTAGTCTATAAAAAACAAGGTTTGATTTTGATGCAGCATGGTACGGGATTCCATACTTCCATGAGCATTCTCTTTTTGATCTTCGAGAATTTGGTAGTAAAATAGTTCCGGCGATTGATCTTTTCCATAGTCCTTTTTGTATGAATCAATCAAAGACACAAATTGAACCAACTCATTACCAAGACTAGGCTCTCATCAGTCATCCGTATACACTTTCAACAATGCCTCTGCTGCAGCGTGCAAATTTTCAGCATCCATCTTCTCGATGTGATTCAGAAATCCAAATTTCGAACGTACAGCTTCATAGGCATGCAATCTTTCAGTAAGAGAATCAGATAGCTGGTCAACCACTGGGATGAAGGCGGATACTTTATATTTTCTCCTTGGGTGACAGATTTGCGTTTTGTGCTTTCCCGTAATCGAGCGGATTCAACATTCAACCTACATTTCTCGTTCTGGTGCGGGTGCGTGATTGTACATATTCATCAGTATGGGATATTTTTTTGGCTGCTTCTTCGTATTTATCAAAATCATTTCGTTTGGATTCCACAAATGATTTCAATGATTCTATTGGACGCATTGCCGATTCAAGAATCATTTTCGGGTCTTGCAACATCTTATTTGTAGCGTTGAATCGCTCCAAGATATCGTTCCAATATGTTGCAAACAAAGCGGTTTAGAGCCCACTCATCTTCTGTAGAAGGTGCGTTGCTTCATTCCTCACGATGTCTTTTTGTTCTTTATCGGAAGATATGCTGGTTAGAGCTTCTTCGATTTCCGAATAGCCGTTGACTAAGGCTTTCGTAGCTTCAGCTCGACAAGACCAACGAGTGTCGCTGAGCTTTTTCAACACTAAAAACTGGCCGCTTTTTTTCTCCGATAATTTCTCGATCAGAATTCGGTGTCGCTCTGTACTGGCTGTGAAAAACGTGTACAAATTCTGCACGAAATCAAAGAATTGAACCGCCGATTGACAAGAGTTAGCAGCTGCCTTTCAACAAGGTACAAACGCCGATAAATGTTTTTTCTCCAAAATAAGAGCCTGCATCCCCTTGTATTTGCCACTCATGTTTGCAGCATTGTCATATGATTGGCCGCGCCAATCCATGATCTCTATTTGATGGTCACCTAAAAATTTGAGCAGAGCGTTTACTGTGGCTTCGCCAGTATGACCGCAGTTTGGTAAAAAGGTGAGAAACCTTTCTTTTGGCGTCGATCCTTCCATATATCGAACAACTATAGTTAGTTGATCGATGTGAGCTTCGTCGGGAGTAGAGTCCACTGATGCGGAATAATATTTCGATTTTTTAATCCTGGATACTATTTCAGTTAGTACCTTATCACCCATAGAACCGATCAGTTATTCGCAAATCGTAGACGAAATGTAACTGACATGACCACTCCCTTTGTTTGCATGCTCTTTCAAATGGGTTGCCAGGATTAGTTCATACTCGGCTAGCAATTCCAAAATTTCCATTTCTTGGTGAGCCAACAATTTCTTTGTCACCTCGAAAGGCTAATCCGCGTTCAGCAATGAATTTGATGGTACTAACGATAATTCTCAGGATTTTTCACCAATACTCGATTTGTTGAGTATTTTGCATCGCTAGCTCTTGACCGATGCGTCCTGAGACTTTCCCCGTTGCACTAAACTCATTACTGATTCCAAATGAGTTTTCGAAATCTCATGTTCATAGAGACGATCGGATGCATGCTTCCAGTCACTGAACCTTCTCCACGGAGTTTGTTGTTTTGAGGGGACATCAATTTACACGCATAACAATATATTTTCCCCGTAGTTGGAGAAAAGCAAAGCCGATCGATCGATTGACGGTCTCTTGATATTTATTGAGGCGTAAACATGTTCTTCGTACATTTCCGAACAAAGTTGGAATTATCTCGCGGCTGATCTTGATGAACTGAATTTTGCAGAGATACTTGATCGCAAGTTTTGAAGTTAAAAATAGGCTGAATAGGCTTAATAGGTAAAATCCGCAGAATATACTATAAATTCCCCATCCGAACTGGCAATTTTTATACTATTGTGGATTCACATGGACAGGCAGAGGGCACAAAAAACTCACACTCGCTCGCTGGTTGAAGAAAATTATGCTTTTGGAAAAATATATTAATAAAAGAATAGACAACTACATGAAGACGAAATTACGCACGGAAACTTCAATGGACACATTCTTTCCTCGATCGTAACTCACGACTCGATTGTTAATATTAGCGTTCGACTCCTTGTCACGATGAGAGTTTTGTATGACAATCGAAATCGATATTCTTCAATAATTATACAAATAAATTATTATTGATCGACTATGATTTTTTTCAATTTCTTGCATGCAGTAAAGTTCGTGAATAATTGATGGCATTTAATTGTGTCACAATAATAATATTTGCCTATCAAACTACATACCTTGCTGCATAAAAAAATATGAAAAAAATTACCAATTAGTTAATAATAATTGATTTGTTTAAGAAATGAAGAACACCAATTGTTCACATTTATTTGTATATATACCTATATATAAAAAAATTGTCGAGACACGGAATCGAATACCCAACCTCCGAGGTTGCGGGCAAGTAGCACCCCACTCAGCCATTGAACCATTGAGGTACTCCCTCAAGATGGGTAGTAAATTGGAAGTGCTTATCAGGGCCATTTGAGATTTTGATATTTCACTGATTGCCTGATTGGAGTGAACAAATATAGATCAGTGATTTCTGTTTATATTTAAGAATAATATAATCAAATAATCATGTATGTCCAAAGTACTGTAAGCTACTGTAAGTGAAAAAAAAAATATCAAAGGAAAAGACGTTTATTAGTGTTTACTAGTTGGAATTTGAAAGATTTTTTTTTCCGAAGTCTATTGTGGGGGCCCCCCGCTTGTGGAGGCCCCGGGGCTTTCGCCCCGGTTGCCCTCCCCTAAGGCCCGGTATCCACCAAAGCGGAGAGGAGAGGAGACGAGAGGAGATGTGTTTGAATAAACCAATCCGATTTCGTTATTTCCACATCTCTTCTCCGCTTAGCTTTGGTGGAAATGGGTCAAGCGGAGAGGAGAAGAGATGTCTCATTTTTCTATAGAATTTTGTGCAGCGAGCGAGCAAGCGGCGCGGCAGAGCGGAGAAGTGTCTAGTCGGGCGGCCGGGCGGTGCACGCGCTCGCGCACCCCTCACCCCGCTGCTTTCTCCGCGCGCCTCGCACATCCCGAAAGCGTCATTCGATTGACTGGCTTTGAATGCAAGCGTGTGTCCTCCATATTTTTATATTTTCAGTTTGCAAAATGGATGACGAACATTTCATTGAAGTGGTTAAAAAATATCCGTGTCTTTGGAATACACTTTTAAGCACTTATAAATGCAATTCAGATATAACTTTTGTAACGACATGACGTCTTCCTTTCGTAGACAGCACTTGACTGTTTTCGATCTCTCACAGCTCACATCTCTGCTACACACAGCTCACATCTCCTCTCCGTAACGCATCTCCTCTCCGCTTTGGTGGAAATAACCTGCCAGCTTCGCGGCACATCTCCTCTCGTCTCCTCTCCTCTCCGCTTTGGTGGATACCGGGCCTTAATCCGGTCCTGGGTATTCAGCTGCATCCGGTTAGACTGGAAGCCGACCCCAACAAAGTTGGGAAAAAGGCTAGGCAGTTGATTAAAATATGAATAAAAGTTGGAACTTTGACCCCCAATATCTCCGTAACTAGAAGTTTCCAGGTATGGTCTAGAACCAGAAAATCATCGCAATGACGGGGGAGAACAAGTCGGCTTCGTTCAGGGTATTGCTACTCCCTATTATTTATCATTTTGTGCTGCACAAAATGTTCGCGCCCATTTTCGGTGGAATCGCCAATTACCATTATATCTTAAATGAAACAAATTATCGTTACTTTATATCATATAATTCTATTTTTATCTATCAACATCATTTTATTATAAGTGTTGAATATTTATTTGCATACTGTTCTCCATGAAGGCGGTTTCGCGTTTTCATAAATAACAGCAAGCGCTAAAAGTATGCCTACCAGGCACAATACAAGAGTAGTAGTGTAAAGAACTTTATCGCAAAAGCCTCCTTTTAGAAACACGGGGCGCCCATCTTCGCACTGAAAATCTGCTTGTAGTTTTTTCAATTTGATTAAACTTCTCTGTTGGAATAAAGCCGGTGTTGTAGAAATGGCACGGCCCCGCCGTAGATATTTAGCAATAATTCTGAGTAACATAATAATTTCATCCGTTCGGAATCAGTTTGTTGAATGTAATGACTTTATTAGACGTTTGTTTTGACGGTTGTTTTTTTTACCCTTTATTTTCTGAGTGGCCTGTTGTTTTTTTTAACACTGGCCACATAATTATGGCGTGTACAAATACGTTTGCATGCAAAACCACCGAGCATTGGAGATTCCTTGGTTTTTATTTAATTATAGTATGTATTGCAAAACTGTCTGTAAAACATAGACTTAAGAGTTCTTTCTAGTTTAGAGAGTTAGGAAAAGGGTGGAAAGTTCATCTTTTGGAATGGACGAAACCTCTGACCAGACATGTTGTATCTGCTGGGCTTAGTGATGGTAAATTCCCGAGAATATTCTCCTTGCGAGAACTTTGCTGTTAAGTTCTCGAGAATATTCTATTGGAAGGGAATTTATAAGAATTTAAAAATTGGATGACTTTATTGTATCGATATATTTTGAGAGTTATAGTTTTGAGTGCATTTGAAAGTTTTACGAGGTTTAAGTTAAAAAAATCTGCTCCACAACTTAAATTCTCAGTAAATTCTCCGGAGCAAGAACATTTCCAAGAATATTTCCGAGAAAGTTTCCATAAATTCGCATAAAGTTCGTAAGGTAAAGTTCGTTCGTATCTTAAATTAGGATTTATATATTAAAAACAAACTTTATGAGTTATACAAAAAATCAGCTTTAATAAAATTTGAATAAAAATAACATTTAAAAAACGGTGTATGGTGTAAATAATTAAAAACAAAGTTACAATCACAATATTAATCATTCTTGAAATCAAACAAATTGCTAATGCAGTAACGCTATTCGTCCATTGATAACGATTGATCCATGGCATCTAAGTTGATGTGGTCTGTTTCTGCCAAGATTACCGGTTCATCCTCTGCCTCTTCTTCAGACGTGCTCTCTTCAGATTCGTTGTCTAAATTAATTATAGGCTCTTCTCTTTCGCTTGTGGCAGAGGTACTTGGACTTGGTTCGTCAGACTCTTTACTTAAAGGTTTCGGTTTATTCATAATTTTCCAATTGTGAGCAATCAGACAAATTTTGCCTGCTCTGTCAGTGTTGAATTTATTACGTTTTTTGGTATGTATATTTGAAAATGTGGAAAAAGAGCGTTCCACAGAAGCAGAAGTTGCTGGAGCAGTCAAAATTTTTAGGGCAATTGCTCCTAATTCAGTTTTTGAATATAATGTTTGCCACCACGCAACTGGCTTGACTTTTTTAGCCGTTTCCCAAATAAAATCTTTGCTCCATAAACCAGTGCCACATTTATAGTCAGACACTTCTTCGAACAGTTGTTGAACTGAAATACTGTGTCTTTCAGCCAAGCTAAGAACGAACTCCCATCCATCTATGTTTTCACTTGATGTCATTGTTGTACCACGATTTTGGGGGTTTAATAATACCGCAGCATAGTGCATTGGCTTAAGCGCTGTAGCTTTTCTATCGCTGAATTTCTGTTGTACATGAACGTGTGCTTCTTCGCCTAAAATTTCAGCTACAGTAGACTTCTCTAGCAGTTCTTTTAATTCGCCGAATGCCGTATGTATCAAATGGATAGAGCAGTACCTAATCTCCTTCTAACTTTGTTATCCAACCTACGATTGGTTTTAGTAAAACCTTTATTTTTTCAAAGGACATGTCCAAAAATGGTTTTTTAATCATCACAAATTTTAACCAGAATAATTTAAATATATATGGATAGACATCCCAAATCCGAACTGTTCTAACTACAACATACATTTTTAAAGACCTCCAATTTTGAGAAAAATCGTTTTTTATTTAAGTGTGAATTTACACTTAAAGTGAACAAACCTTTCCAAATATCAAGAGTAATAAAGCGAACACACCAAAAAAAAGTATACTTGACTTCTGTCACTGTCACTGTCAGTCGATATTTGAGCAGTGTTGCCGTTTTAGCCACTTTGTGGCTAGATCTAGCGGATTTTCAACGGTTTTAGCCAAATATAAAACCATTTTAGCCACCAAAATAAATCTAGCCACTTCTGGCTGATTTTTAGTTTGTTAAACCTACTTTTATTACTATTAGAGGTCTACCGACTAATATTTATAGATATTACCAATCTACCACCAAACTAAAATTAGTTAATTGTAGGCAACACCATCAATTAGTAGTAGTAGTCCGCATTATGGCACGGGGTTCCCCAATGAATGTTTATTTTTAACGTAGTTCAGATCCGATCGAATGAAAATGTAGACTATTACTATTACTATTAAGTCCATTTTATTTTGCATCAAGTCAATACTACTTGTGTTAAAATTTCAAAGGGAGCGGACGGAATATTGTTATTGTTTAGCCGAAGACGCTCGCGAGCAGATTTATTTTTAATTTGCGTAAAGAAAGTGAATATTTTGTGTGATTATGGACATTCCGATGAAGAAAAAGTGTTATATTCAAAGATATAGGACTGAATGGGAGAATAACGAAGAATTTAAACAATGGATCAAGCCAATTGCGAACAGTCCAACGAAAGCCTTTTGTACGTATTGTCACGTAGAAATTGCTGCTAAGATTTATGATTTGCGTAAACATAGCGAATCCAAAAAACACAAGGCGAAATGTGAATTAATCACCAAAAATAAACAAATTCAGTTTATTTCTACGCCTGGTGGTGCTGGTGCAAAGAACAGTCAAAAAGCTGAAGGTCAGCTGGCCTTGTATATTGCTGAACATAGTTCCATATCGAACATTGACCACCTTTCAGACCTTTGTAAAGAAGTTTTTTGTGATTCAAAGTGGGCCAAAGATATAAAAATGCATAGAACTAAATGTACACAAGTCATAAATCAGGTACTTGCACCACATTTCAGGGAAACTCTTCTTCAAGACATTGGCTCTCAGAAATATGGCATTATTTTAGACGAGTCTACGGATGTCAGTGTATCCAAATACCTTGGAATAGTTGTACGATATTTTAGCCTGAATATGAATAAAATTGTGTCGTCATTTCTATCCCTGGAGCCTATTGAAAGAGCTGATGCGAGAGGTATAGTAACAACTTTAATAAAATGTTTACTAAATCTTCCAGTACAAAACTTGATTGGTATCGGCACTGACAATGCATCAGTAATGACGGGCCGTAATAACAGTGTAATTGAAATTTTGAAGAGGGAGTATAATTTACCAAATTTGATCCTCATTAGATGCATCTGCCACTCTTTGCAACTAGCGGTCAGCCATGCCTCTGAAAGCAACCTGCCCCGCAATATTGAATTTTTGATAAGAGAGACGTACAACTGGTTCTCCAATTCTCCAAAACGCCGGGATGAATATAAAGCACTGTTTCAAACAATTAACTGCGGGGACGATCCATTAAAAATATTAAAGGTTTGTGAAACCCGTTGGTTGTCTATTGAGCCTGCTGTAGTCAGAATATTGGCACAATGGGAAGAGCTAAAACTACATTTTGCTTTGGCTAGAGAGAAGTGCTATACAGCGGGACTGCTTTCTGAAATGTACAGTGATGAGGGTAATCGGCTATACCTATGTTTTTTGAAAAGTATTCTACACGACGTTCAAATTGGAATAAAAGTATTTGAAGGCGAAAATATGGATCCTGTCAAACTGTTTGAAACTCTCATGACCTTGCTACGATCTCTCTGCGTCAGAATAATAATGCCAGGCGCTGCGACAACAGACAAAGATTTCCTTACAATCCAAGTAGAAAATCATCTAGATCCAGTTGCACACTTGGGACATCTCTTCGAATCTCATGCTAGTAAAAGTAACTTAACTCCACAATCAATAGCTAATATCAGGAAACGGTGCATCGACTTCAATATGAAGTTGGTACACGAAATTCAACACAGAATACCTTCTAATTACGAGATCCTTAAGAAGGTAACACTTTTAAGTCCAGAAAACACGTTAAAACAGATCAAGGATCCTTATGCACTGGTTGGATTGGCAAGAGAATTCGGTTTTGATGACCAAAAAATAGATAAAATTGTTCAACAGTGGAAAACTATTCATTTCACAGAATGGGACACTTCAGGAGACAGTGTTAAGTTCTGGGCTAAAGTTTTAAAATATAAGAATGCAGCAGGAGTTAATACATTCCAAGAAATAGCCGACTTGGCTATTGCTGTGTTGTCCCTTCCTCACTCTAATGCGGAAGTGGAAAGGCTCTTTAGCGTGATGAACACTGTAAAAAATAAATTAAGAAACAGACTGTGTGCATTAACACTTAATTCGATAATTATGATTAGAAACCAATTAAAAATATTAAAAAAAGCTTGCCACAATTATGTTTTGCCACCTGAAGTTTTAAACAAAGTCACAAAAACGGTCAAATCGGTAAAACAAACTGAAATACCATCCACATCATCATCCATTGACGAAGAGATTACTGAATCTCCAGATGAGATTGTAGACTTTGACATTGAATTTTAATTTTAAACTAAATAATTGACAATAGGTTTCACTAGCTGTACATTTTATTTTAATCAGCTTTTAATAAAAATGTAAATTAATACTAAGTATTAAAATTGTTTTATTTAACCCATTTATCCCCCATGCCTAAATTGTAATACTTATCAATAGTAATTGGATAGCAGTAACCGGCCAAAAGTACTTTAGCCACTTCTAGCGGAATTTTGAAAGAGAGTTTTTTGCAAAACTGGCAACTTTTTTCTTACATGTGGCCACAAACTAGATTGTCCTAACGGCAACACTGTATTTGAGTTTTGGGTCAGTGGATACGAAACGGGGTATATGAAAGAGTCGACGTAGCCCCGCTACACGGGGCTCCCTCTTCTGTCTGCAGGGTTTAAAGTAACCTATTCTAACGTCGGGGTGTCCCAAGTTCCGAGCTCGCTTCCCTCGCTCTTGCATCTAACATTTTTTTGGCTAATTTCTGTCTTTTTTTCTCAGTACCTACCCCGTTACGTACACTCCAACCATGAAATGCGATATTTTCAGAGAAAAGTACATATAACTAACGTAGTCTACTAAACGATACATATACCATACACACAGAAAAACATTTATGACTTTCAAGTCAGCAACAAACAGCAGTCGAACCATACAATTGACTCACATTATTTTTTTGGAATCGATTAAGTCTATGTTCCTATTGCAATTACCTCATAGAATTACTTTTTTTAACTTGGTCAAAAGTGGATAAAATCCTTTCGACAAATGCTGTTTAAAAACTGAATGAAGTAATATGCTTTAATCGGACGTTAGTGTTACAGTTTTGTAATTAAAATAAAACTTCATTTAAGGTTTAATGTTAATTTATTCATTTTCTTCATTTTCAATGTCTTCTCTAATTAAAATATTATCAAGAAACTGAGCAGGTGGAGATATATCATTTTGATGCCGAGCCCATCCCAGATACCAGACAATTGTCATCACATGAGCACAGCTTCCAACAGTCCTTTTCCCAATTATGCAACTGCAATAGTATCCACAAATACAATCTTGCCAACTAGTCTCTGCCACTTTAAGTAAAATATATGTGTAATACACTCTATTGCTGTAGTGGCGTGACTTTATTCGTCCTCTGATCAAAGCTGTCTCATGTGATGATGAAATGTCAGGTATGTTTATCAATTGTACATCTTCACTTACTTCTACAGTAAAAGTACCGTTCGCCCGAATATGTTCCCCATAATAAGAGCGAGCCTGTTTTATTTGATAAACACCTAAGCTAAACAAAATTAAATCTGACATTTCCATGGTGGGGAACATATTCAGCTGTGGTAATTGACCATTTATTTGCAGGAAAGTGGCTCGGCGTCTATTTAGCTGATGCCCAATAACATGGTCAGCTAAATAATTTGGCATGTTCATTCTCTGATTAGCTCTTTCCAGTATAGATTGGGCATCAGGACGGTCAGTCAAAACGGGATGAAAATGGTTTAAAATGGCTCCTGCAATTTTAAAATCATCCATAAGATTTCTAGAACCTACATTGAAATATTTATTTCTAAAGATTTTAAAATCCCGTTTAAACCGACCGTTTACAACTTCCACAACCCACCTGCACAGTGTCACCAGTCGTGACTTGTTGGCTTTATCAGTAGATAATTGAGTTTCCCCTTCACTAAGTGTTTCTGGCTTATACACAGTATAGCCCAAAGATATGAGCAATGGGATAGCATCTCTAAATCCGCGGTCAAGAATAAATACATCATTCTGCCTGAAATACTGCCTTAAATCAGAATTTTCATTTTGGAACAGCAGTTGCATAATTGTAGCATCAGATGTTGTGGCTGCATATGGACCAAATACATCTATAATGTGGCCATCGGTGGCCACCAGCAAAAGAGTATTGTTTATCTGCATGTCCTATGAGCAAAGTAGTGCTATTTAATTTTTTTGAACATAATAATTATGCTAATTAATTATTCTAGAAATCTTATAAGTTAAGTAATACATTACTTGCTGAGCAGTCCATTCTTCAACTATTGAGACTATCTCAGGGCCCATGCTTAAAGCATTGTATTCATACTGCTGATTAGCATGTATTGCTATGTTGCAATTCATGCAGACAGCCATAATTGTTGTAATAATCTGAAAATGAAATGGAAGTTTATGATTGCAGACTATCAGATGACATAAAAGAAGCAAAGAACAAAAAAACACTTTTGAGCTAAATAAGTACTTACATTTTGTGGTTTCAAATCCGAAAGTCCTAATTCGTGCAATATCAAATAACCGTTATGAAAAAGCTAAGTCGTCAGGGTTTTAATCGTGTGCAAAATCGAAGAATCCGTTGTGTTAAAGCCAAGTCGTTAAATTCAGGAAAATCAATCAAAATAACATACGAAAACACAAACAAACACAAGGCGCGCGGGGGCGAGTGCAGTGTGTGTGAACCGTGTGAACACTTTGACATTGTCATTTCTGACAGAAGTTTCTATGGTAGCCTTCTTTTTTGGGTTGCCATGTTCAAATTAAATATATCTACTAACATTAAATGGTTCATTATTTTTCTCTTAAATGGAGGGGTCTAAAAATATTATTTCAGTGGTTTCAAGTTCCGTATTTTTGTCGCTTTTATAGTAGTGCAGTTTGATGCTGGTTAAATTTATCTCGGAATAAAAAACCAACATCCATACAAAAAGTGGACATCTCCTTTCGTCCACTCGTCTTCATTTAAAAGTAATTTTTTAAATTTCTGTACACCTGGTGAGTTTAACGCCATATTTTGAAGAACAGATTTGCATTCCAACAGACTTTGGACGCAGTTCAAGTGACTTCCAGAAATATGCAAGATTGAATAAAATCATTAAAAAATTTAATAAATACAAGAAACAACAAAAGCACTATTCCAAAAATATTCAATTAAGGAAAGAACGTGTTTATCTTGTGAATAGATTAAATAACTATCAGATTAAATTGGAAGATAGTATAAATATTTATGAAATAGACACTCAGCGCTTACAATCTGAAATTGAGGCACTGAATAAGTCACTAAAATCATTATATAATAAATATGATATGTCTAGCAACCAAATTAAGGAGCATATTCTAGCCACTAATGAGTTAGTAGACAAAGTGGACTTGCTGACTCTCAGCAACACTCATTGTACTTGTAGGAGTGAACCCAGTCTTGATGCCCTCCAGCCTGAGGCAACGGAGGACCCGTCCCAAGCTATGAGCGCTCAGGACTGCACCATCAACCCAGATGCAATCCCTGTCATTACATTTCATGAGTCACAAGTAGTACAGCCTGAGATTAGTCATTTTGTATCACCTGATAGTAAAAATTGTTATCATTCAGTTATGTTCTCTGATGGTATAGGTAGAGGGCTAGGTAAATTAATCAGTAATAACCTTAGTTATTGTACCCAAAATTATTGCACGCCCGGGTCAACCTACAAACAGGTCATGGCTTCGGTAATAAATAATGTTTGTAATCCTAATACCACCATTACTATATGTGTTGGAAATAGTTCAAATATTAAAAAGGAAGACATCACCGACTATGTATCAGAGTTGTTAAAGTTAAGCTGTAGTAAGATCATATTGTGTGCTTTTCCATATTTTAAAAATTTAAGTAATAGAAAAAACAATTACATACATATGTTAAATAAGCATGTACATTTCTTAGTAGGTCACTATAGTGACAGACTTATATATCTGGATATCAACACTATTGTTGATAAACTTAAGTCGACACGGGGTAAGGTGTATCTACCAATTAGATGTAGACACAAAATAGCTAGGCTATTAGCTTATAATATTCACACAGACATAAATAGTATGTCTAAGTTTAGTTATATTATTAACACCGCGACTATTAGTAATCATACTAATAAACATTTTTATAATAACTGTAAATCGGAGGATCCATGCGTAATTATAGATGATTCTCAAGTAGAATCCACTGGTAGTAGAGTCTCGGGGCTCACTCCAGATATTAATATTAATTTAAACTAGGTAGTGAGACAAAAGAAGGTACCTTTAACAATATTGTTAAACCTATCAACAACAAGGTATCTTCTTGCACTCAATTAGTTAGTAAAAAAGGGCCTCAGCAGAACACCTTAAAATTATTCCACCAAAATATCCAAGGCATTTCTTCCAAATTATTAGAAATTGAATTGTTTTTAGAAAAAAATATGTTTGACATTATTTGTTTTACCGAACATTGGCTAAAAGATTACCAAATGCTGATTAATTATGAGAACTATACGGTTGGTAGCTGCTTTAACCGTAAATCTATGCTGCGTGGAGGTTCCCTAATACTTTTGAAAAATTGTGTTAAATATAAACAACGTATTGACATAGTAGGTCTCTCGGTTGAACATTGCGTCGAACTGTCCTGTGTTGAGCTAGATAAGCATGTAATTGTGTGTGTGTACAGACCCCCAAACTATCAAAACTTTTCCTTATTTGAATCAATAATGGAAGATGTCCTGGCAAAACTTGCAGCCAGTAATAAATCTACAATTATTTGTGGTGATTTCAATATCAATATTTTAGAAGACAATTCAAATAGCAGTCGGTTATTAAATCTTTTTAAGTCATTTGACTTGACCAACATTTTTATAGAACCTACTAGAGTCACTCCATCTTCTGCTACTTGTATAGATAATGTTTTCTGCGATTGCGATTACTTAGATAAAGCCATAGTAAATTGCCTGCCGTCTGACCACAGCGGACAAACTGTAACTTTTAGGTGTAACACACCATTGCAAAATGTTCAGATTAAATTTAGACCTATAACTACTAGCAAATTAAATAGGTATAATATTTCCCTGCAGAACAAGTTAAGTGTTATGAGCCATCATATGGACGATATTAATATAAATCAATTGTATGATCATTTCTTTTCAATAGTTCACACTGAATACAAAAAAACTTTTGAAAAGAAGACAAAAAGTATTTGCCCTAAATTTATATTTAGTGATTGGGCAACTAGAGGTATCAGAAAAAGTAGGGAAAGACTATTTGAGCTTTATGACCTTAAATCTTATATAAACACTGAAACTTTTAATAAGTATGTTGCTAAGTATTCAAACATTTTTAGAAATACATGCAAGGTTGCCAAAGCCCTGCACATTAGCAACAAGATCAAAACAGCAGAAAATAAAATAAAGACAGTTTGGAAAGTCATAAATAACGAGACTAACAGGAAGAAAATACGTAACACTAGCTACACCTTAGATACAGCATGTGGTCCTAAAAGCTCTAATCAGGCAGTAGCTCAAGAATTTGTGAATTTTTTTACCGATATACCGTTAAAAACTACGGAGTCTCTTAATTCCTCTCCTGAAGTAGCAATTGGTTTATTAAAGGCGAATGTGTCTGGCTGCCCGGCTGAATTTAAATTTAAACACATAAACCCTATGATAGTTATTAAAGCTTTCCGGCAAATAAAAGTCAAACTGACCGAAGATCTTTGGGGAATGTCTATCAAAGTTTGTACATCCATAGTTGAGACTGTAGCACCATACTTAGCTTTAATTTTTAATTTGTGTGTAGACCAAGGAGTTTTCCCTGATTTAATGAAATACAGTAAAGTCATACCTCTTTTCAAATCCGGGGATAGTAAAGATACTAATAATTATAGACCTGTATCCGTGTTGCCAGTTTTTAGCAAGGTGTTTGAAAAAGTAATGCTTAATCAAATGCTCAATCATTTTAACACCAACAGAATCTTACACGACCAACAGTTTGGTTTCACTAAGGGACGTTGTACAACTGACGCCGGTGTAACCTTATTAAAGCACATATTTTCTGCGTGGGAAGCATCCCAAGACGCAATAGGAATATTTTGTGACCTCTCCAAAGCATTTGATTGCGTAAATCACGACACATTGCTTTTGAAACTTGAGCATTACGGACTAGGTAAACTTGCACTTAGTTTGGTAAAATCTTATTTAAGTGATAGACAACAATATGTTCAAATAAATGGTGTTAATTCACAGGGTTTAAAAGTAAAAATGGGGGTTCCGCAAGGCTCAATATTGGGTCCTTTCCTCTTTCTAGTATATATAAACGATCTACCCTATTTATTGAAAAACCAACCTCAAAATATGGTGTTATTTGCTGATGACACTTCTCTAATTTTTAAGATAAATAGACGGGCCCAAAATCTAGATGACGTAAATAATGCCCTACTTCAGGTCCATAATTGGTTCACAGCAAACAATTTAGTATTAAATGAAAAAAAAACGAAATGCATAAGATTTGCTTTACCAAATGTTAAAAGTAACGAGTGTGATATAGTATTGAATAAAGAGAAACTTGAATTCGTAGATAAAACCGTTTTCCTGGGGCTTACGCTTGATTCAAGGCTACAATGGGGTTCTCATTTGAAATCTCTTGCGGGGCGCCTAAGTTCAGCAGCATATGCTGTTAGAAAAATCCGTCAATTTTCTGATGTAGATACCGCTAGACTGGTCTATTTTAGTTACTTTCATAGTATAATGTCTTATGGCATTCAGTTATGGGGACGGGCTGCAGACATTGAGTCTATATTTATTTTGCAAAAAAGAGCCATCAGAGCCATATATAATCTTCGTAGGCGCGATTCTCTAAGGGAACTGTTTAAGGAAATCAAAATCATGACGGTACATTGTCAATACATCTACGAAAACATAATGTACGTTAGAAAAAATCTACATCTTTTTAATAAAAGAGGTGACAGACACAATTACAGTACGAGAACTAGAGACCAATTAGTTCAGCCGGGCTTCAGACTCGCTAAAGTAGACTCATCTTTCATGGGGTACTGTTTAAGATGCTATAATAAAATTCCACAAAGTATTCTTGAACTGAATGAGACGAAATTTAAATCATGCATTAAACGCACACTATGTAAGCAAGCATATTACAAGTTGGACGATTATATCTCTGATAAAAATGCTTGGCTCAATGCCGGTCCTGCTCCACATGGACAGGGGCGCATAAACTGATTAATGGATAGCATTAAATAGTATTGTTGGAGCTGCTGAAGATTGTACAACTATCTTTGCATTGTATAGATTCAATTTCTTTTGGTATTATATAACCGCATAGCCCATATTATGTGAGTACTATGTAATAGAAAGCTATCCTACGTTGATAACCTACGTCATTATTTTTTTTTTTTTATGACTTGAATTTGCCCTGGCGGTTAAGTGTATGTCATGCTCACTCAAATGTCTCGCTGATGGTGGCGCGTGTGTCGGATCAGTTAGTTCCCTTCAAAATGGTTGAGTTGAATGGTGCTGATACATGCGTCATGTTCGTGAACGGGCGCTGTCAGTTGTGACTGGTCATCTCTTGGTTGCCACGGCTTATTTGAATTAATTATTTTATTTTTTGAATTGTTCTTTTCCTTGTTTTTACTATGGACACTTTTAACGTGCACATCTTGCTACATCGCTCTCACATAATGTACCATCTAAACATGAATGATGTAACCAAGGTTTTGTAAAAATATTCTGATTTAAAAGAGTGTCCATGGAGTTTCTTGCCCGTTCTTCTCCATAGAGATCTACGTTAGGGAATGGGCAACTACAGTACTTTCACAGTTTTTATGCCTTGTGACTGGGACTGTAGCTAAATTTCATTGTTGTCTTTGTTTCGACAGTTCAAAAGTGCCTGTAACGGGCCTACTTGAAATAAATGCTTTGATTTTGATTTTGATTTTGATTTTCCCCATCTCGTTTTCACTGGTACTTAACTGTAATGATTTCGTAACTCCCTTTTCCCGTGCAATTGATTTAAAATCTTCTGAGAGAATATGAGAACGCTGAATACACTTGATAACATCAGTGATATCAGAAAACAGTTTAGTAACCTGTTGGTTTTTTAATATATCGCCAATTATTAGATGCAATGTGTGAGCTAAGCAGCCTGCCCACTTCACATGGTGATATTTTCTTTCCAGCATCTTACCACATTTTACCATGTTGGTAGCATTATCTGATATAATCAGCATAATTTTGTCACTTCCGAGCAGGAAAGACAAGCGCGCAACGATAGCTGCAACTAATATTGCTTAAATAAAGTAATATTAGCAATTTCTACTCTCAAACCTCAAGGAATAACCTTTTTTTCCAGTAAAGTATAAAATAACAACAAAAGAAGTTGACTTAAAACCTTGAAATCAAAATAGGTATAAGGTATTAAAATTGAGCAATTTTAATCCAATTATAAATTCTCGTAAATTCTCCGTCGAAAAGAATATTGCAGAATGTTTTCGATCGGAGAACATTCTCCGTGAAGAATATTCTTTCGACCCATCACTAGCTGGGCTACTGGCATATTTCCCGACGGTTTTTAAGATATCTGAATTGCGCGGTTAACTTTAATAGTTTTGTCTTCTACCCACGTAGAATTTGAAGTTTCTGTTAACATCGTAACTATTACAACGTTAATAAGGACGCAATGGCAAAAGGACATTGCTCTGCTCCCATACATTGTTCGCCCTGGAACCAACAGCATCGGAAAGTTATGTGTTGTATAGTCAATCATTAGTAAACTCCTATAAGGTCTTATTTTTATAGCGGACTAGCTGCAGAATAGATATATTTCAAAAAAAAGTGTTAGATTTTGAGGTTATAATCGAACCATAACAACGATATTAAGAATAGTTTTTCATAGCTCCGAGTGATTTTTAAGAAACTGAAACACAATATTACAATACATTTAACTATTTTTAGTACCTGCCTAGATAATTAGGTACCTATGCAGTTTTTTTTTCTAAAGCTTAAGTGTCTGTAATTGCAACGTTTAAATGCATAGAATGTAGTTAACATAGGTACCTGTATTCTTAGCATTGGTTTTGGAATGAGATAAAATATTTGTGGAATGTATTTGCGTAAGATTCAATATAGTCCCGAAAGTCACCAAAACACACAGATACAATTACAAAGAGTAAGCGACGCATAATGTAAACAGTGAAAGCACAGGTGATAGATTGACAGTGACAAGTGACCATTTAGTGACGTTAAAAATATAGGTGGCAAACTCGATACTATGTATCGATATTTCCTAAGATTTGCCTGAAAAATGGTAATGATGCAACATGTGTGTTTTGTTCACTTCAGCATTATTCTAACTACCTACTTAAAATTCAGTATGCCCTTAGTAGGTATTTTAAATTATACTTTTAGGGAATAATAAAATTATATATAGAATGGTGATTGAATGTTTTATTATAGCTTCTATTTGGACATTATTCGAAATAAATTCAAAATGTGATTCAGATTAAAAAAATATGCACAAATTCATTAAAAATTCAATTGAGCGATTACAATCGATTGGGCCATCCCTAATCTTTTTCGATACGACATGACGTTTGGCAAAGATGGCGGCGATTGTTGTTATTAGTCGCGTAAAATACTTTTTAATGTTCATTTTGGCATGCAGCTAGTCCGTGTTACAAAAGTATTTGCAACTATTATAATAAAATAGACAATTAATTATCGTCTATGTCCGATATTTTTTGAGCACAGGGCGATTCTGGACAATGTCCTTTCTATTGCTACTGTGCATAAGTATGACGTAATTAAAACAGCGATATACACAAAAATATGATTATATTGCTATCATCATAATTAATACTTCAATATTCATATCTTATTGCTTGTAACTTATTTGTGCTATCCTTCACATTTCACTATCATTATTGTCCACACTATCCGATGAACTTTTACCGAGCGAGGAGTCTTATTCCGAAGACTTTCTCGCTCGTTTTCGCCGTTAAATATCGAATCTTTCGAAAGCCAAAGACTTGCCTTCTTCTTCATACTCTTCTCTTGTAACGCAGAAGGAATAGAAATCGGGATCCCTGAATATTTGTTTGCCGCCTTCCCAGGCGTATGTTAAAGGATTATCTGGTTTAGTTACATTCACATCGAAATGGTCTAAAGCCAACGAACGAACCTCGTTATACACTCTGTCTCGGAATCCAGGGAACATAGCATTACCGCCGTACAAAACAATATTTTCAAGCAAACTCTCCGTGTTCTCCTCCGGGCAAGCGCTGATAGAATTCATTATGGCTTCTGGTATACCCATCTGTGGGATCCCTACGTCTGATGGATGGAATAGCAGCTCTGGAATGGCGAATCTTTCGTTGTTCAGTCGTAGAGTTTGCTGTTCTAAGTCTTCGTCGGGTTTCACGATGTCTCGGAGGTAGCCGCGTCGGATTGAGGTGTAATCTGGGAGAACATAGTCTTTGACTATCGTGTTTTCTGACCCTGTAATAGAAGTAAAGTATTTTTAAACAATTTCAAAAAAAAGTATCAGGTTATGAACATGAGTGTTGATGGATGGAAAGGGAGAGGAAAACCAAAGAACCGATGGATGGATTGGATTGTGTAAGGAATGATTGGATTGTGTAAGGATATGAAAGAAAAAACCGGCCAAGTGCGAGTCGGACTCGCGCACGAAGGGTTCCGTACCATTATCTAGAAAAACGGCAAAAAAATCATATCTGTTGTATGGGAGCCCCCCTTAATATTTTTTTTTTTATAATTTTTAGTATTTGTTGTTATAGCGGCAATAGTAATACATCATTTGTGAAAATTTCAGCTTTCTAGCTATCACGGTTTATGAGATACAGCCTGGAGACAGACAGACAGCGAAGTCTTAGTAATAGGGTCCCGTTTTACCCTTTGGGTATGGAACCCTAAAAAAGGAGTAAATGATAGCGTGACGTCAAATAGTAGGGGAGAATAGAAGAAAAAAGGACAAGGGCAGGAAGATGATGTGTTTTTTTTCTTACGAAAAGTTTTGACTGTAAGCAGTGATTCAATTTGGGTGAATTTGTGGCATAGGCCAGTATGTGTTCCTTGTAGACAGAGTTGACATGTTATTTGCATCGTTTTCTTTTTCGAGTTTACGCCCCCATGTTGCTGAGTCTAGAAAACCAATCCGTATGATTGGCGTTCTAGAAAATACATGCATGCAAGATGGTAATAACATTACTAAGTACAGGCATGTTTGCCACATGGTGTGACGGGTAACTGTCAAGAAATAGTATTAATTTAAACATTCTCTTATAATTGCAAGAAATTAAGTAATTAAAGAAAAATAAGTTATTAAGAATTTTATACAAAGATGGTCTTTAACATTATTTTCAACTAAAGATTTCCTAAATTAAGCCAGGAATCAATTTTTTTTATGGGATTTCTTCCAAATATTTAATTATTTAGACAACAAACTAATAACTCTAATAAAAATAAAATCTCACCCTTTTTCCTAGAAATCTCCATATCCCCCAAGAAGTCTTGGGACACAAAACACGAATCCTCCTTTGCCTGATTGATAACATACGTCTCATCCATAACATTCAGCTGTCTATAAGACAAAACCTCTTTCAAATGATTTGTCAGCACTTTACCACCTACATCAATCCTTCTTATGGCATCCCGGTACTTCTTTCCATTAATATAAGGGACTATATTCGTAAAACTGTAACCGGTGTCCACAACAAGCGTACATTTATTCTTATGGTCTTTCCGGTACTTGTAATCAGCTAAATCTGTAGCGTTTATTCGAAGCAAAGAAGTACATTCGTATTCTTCAAAGAATATTTCTGTTATTGCTTCTTGAATGGATGCAAAGTTGAATAAAGGCTCTGTGATAATCAGAGGGGTTTCGTTAAAGTTGACAGGACAACATTCCTTACTGAACATGTAGTCCCATACAGTTTTTTGTGTATCCCAGTTGATTAAAAAACCTCTTTGGAAAGGGAGAATGTAAAAAAGTCCTGATGCGTCTCGACAATCGTCAATCTGTGATCCGATGAATGCGCGGCGTCTTTCTGACTTGGCTTTCATGATGCAGTTGGGGACTACCTTTGGCGCCAAGTTGGAGAAGCCTACCTTGGCTGAATAGCCCCCATTGTCCAGTATATAACATGATGTCTCGCTCATTTTTGTTTTTTCCGTTTTAGGTTACCGGTGGAAAGTACCCAGCAGAAAAGTGCTGTTACATTGAGTTATACTTCGTAGCACTCATTTTTGCAGGCTGAATTCAATAGACACGAAATAAGTCTCGTAAATTTCACTTTTTTTATTGAAAAATGTACTGCATAACGCTTCAAAACAAAACAAATGTCAGATTATATGACGTTTTAGTTTTTTTGTGAAGTCAAGTCAATGGTATTTTTAACTTCGACCCTCAGTCTTTTTAAATATAGTTGAATATTTACACTGGTAATATTATTGAATACGAAGATAGAGATCTGGGTCCATCTATACTTAATATTATAAAGGGGAAAGATTTTTTGTTTGTTTGTACCGAATAAGCTCCGAAACTACTGAACCGATTTTAACCATTTTTTCATCAATAGAAATCTAAATTATCAGGAAGTAACACAGGCTAAATTATAGAGGAAGAAGTCACGGGCGATGTGCTAGTGTAGAATAAACAGGATATAACGTCAAAAGTGACTCGTGTAAATTTATACACTTCTCATCAAAAAAATCGAAACACCTCGCAGTTTATGATTTGATAAGGATTATCAGAAAAATGTGTATATTTAGGAATAAATGTAAAATGTCATTTAATAGTGAGTAGTATGAGGTTTTTAAATCCTAATGTTATTGTTCTAAATTCAAATTAAGTCTTCATAGGTTTCGTATTTTGTATAATGAGTAATTTTTACCCTGTATGGAATATGAAGGAAATGGGTAAAACAACACGCGTAAATGAAAAAAAAATGTAAGAAACGTTTATTTAATAACTTGTATTCCCTCCGCGAGCTCTTATTACTGCTTCCATACGGTTCTTCATCGATCGGATGAGAGTCACGATCACATGTTGTGGTATATTATCCCATTCCTCTTGGATTGCATTTTGCAGCTGGCTAAGTGTTTCTGGGGCTGGATCTCTTGCTCGAATTCGTCTCTTTAATTCATCCCATATATGTTCAATGGGATTCATGTCCGGGCTTCTTGCTGGCCATACCATAATGGAGATACCGACTTCGGTAAGATAATCTCGTACGACGCCCGCGGTGTGAGCTCTAGCATTGTCGTGCATGAATATGAAGTCGTTGCCAATAAAATGTGCATAGGGCATCACATGAGGTTCAAGACACTGTTCGATGTACCGATGAGAGTTTAGTGCAGGCAGCCGTGGCCCAGACACAAAGGCAAGTTCTGTCTTACCGTCGGCGCTGATTCCTCCCCAAACCGTCCACGAACCGCCACCATAGCTGACCTTTTCTTCAATGCAGCATTGTGCAAAGCGTTCTCCATCTCTTCTGTAGACCTTGTTCCTTCCGTCGTTACCATACAGCATAATTTTACACTCATCAGAAAACAGTACTTTGCTCCACTGAAGGTATGACCAAGTTAGGTGCTCGCGTGCAAAGTTAAGGCGCGCTCTTCGGTGGTCTGCAGTTAATTTCGGCCCATTCGCTGGCTTATGCGGTGCCAATCCGCGTTCCTTCAACCTTCTTCTTATTGTAGAGTCACTTACAGCTACTCTTCGTACAACGCGAAGCTGCTGCTGCAGTTGAAAAGCGTTAAGGCGTCGATTTCGTAAAGAAGTTGTTACAATAAATCGATCATCTCGCTCAGAAGTGACCCGATTCCTGCCAGATCCTGAACGGCGCGTGAACGAACCAGTCTCCCGATAGCGTTTGTAGACTCTATGAACAGATGATAAGCTTAGATGCAATCTTGCAGCCACAACACGCTGACTAAGTCCAGAATCCAGCAATGCCACCACTTGGGCGGCTTCTGCGGGCGAAGTATCCATATGTTTTAGAAAAAAAAGTTTTTTCAGACGTCCCAAAGTCACAGTAAATGAAATAAGAAACAAAAAGTTTAAAGACAAGCGCTAATTTTTAGTTTTTAAACGAGAAACGTACTCCAACCCTAAAAACACATTTGTCTCAAAACAGTGATTAATTTCATTTATAGGATAAACAAATGAAATTCTAATTTCGAATTTTGATTTTTTTCTTCTTACTGTAATGACCAAACTGCCAGCTACACAATAATGTTTTTTTTTTCATGGAATTAATTCTCTTTTGTAAAAAATTAGGACAAAAACAATAAAAACGAAAGTGTTTCGATTTTTTTGATGAGAAGTGTAGTAGGGGTGGGGCCTCGACCTCGAGAACAAATGCGTCATACTTGGCCGTGCACTCTGCACTGGGAAAAACAGGGGCAGGGAGCGCGTATCGTTCAACAAGAAAAACTAACCTTTCTGTGGCAGAATGCAAAAAATTTCGAGTTCACTTCACTCGCTAATGCATCATGCTCTTTTGAGTTACTTTTGTTCTCATCTCTGTCTGTATGAATGAACAAAATGAACCTAATAGTACACGGGGCGGAGGCGGGCTGCTTCAATTTTGAAGAGTTGGTGAGGGTTCAACGCTCCGAAATCTCCAGCAACTTTATAGAAAGCCTATCAACCTATCCGAGGTGGATACTTTTTCAATTTATTCTGAATCTAACTTACCCGATGTAGTGCTATAACTTTCTAGTTCGCTTTCTTTTCAGTCTTTCTTTATGAACTGACACAATTTCTGAAAACCTATCATGTTCGATTTCGGGAAGCTGAAAATGCATGCCCCCCAAAAAACCTGTAGGCGCCCATGATCGTATATAATTCTGCTTTCCAATAATTGTTCCTAATAGTTTCACCCATTAGTTTAGATCACCCCCCCCCCCCCAAGGCTTAGGCTGGGACCGAGAATAAAAATAGAAGCTGCTGATTGGCACTGGTTAGAAGATATGTACCTAATGCTTGCAAGTAGTCACCGGCACGGAACTGAGTGACGATAGCGTGAGGATCGCTTTACGCATCGTACACTTATGGCAAAACACCAACGAGGCCCAAGTAAACATACCCGTTTACCGGCCACTACCCCTTATCGACCATTTTGCACTTTATTTTGAATAATAGACAGTGATATAGACTGTTCCTTTCTAATTTCGCGCCATTCGATCCGGACGAACTTCACAATTCATAATCCAACGGCATGATCTCAAAATTTGCGAACTGAGCACTCAGTCGCCATTTCAAAATGTAGTGTGTGGACGCGTGTCGAATTTAGCAAAAAAAATAGCACGTGGATTGACTTTCAAAGGTAAGTTTTTAAGTGTTTCTGTTGGTTTATTGGTGATTGATTTGGTTTGTGTGTATTTAGCATGTTTATTTTCAATATTCAAGTGCCCAAACTCATCAAACTTTCCATAACTTGTGATATTTTTGATGGTCGGATAATACGTCAACGATTTATTGCAAAATCTACTTACCGACCGGGTGGTCGCAAAACCGGTTTATTCACGTCATTTCTCTTTGCCTTTATTGCGGAAACCTTAAATTCACCAACATAGATTCTATAATATTTGTGAACAGCTAGAATTTTGTGAATTTAAAACTAGATTCCGGCCGCCAGTATATCTCTTAATTTAAAAGATATGGACCTTAAAAAATTCCGAACCTTTAGCGGCCGATAACCAGTAAAAACAAAACCTATCTCCGGCCGTTTGACATCCGATAGCCAGTAAAAGTTAGACCAGTTTTCGACCGTTTGAAATAAAGGCGGCCGATTAGTGGTAAAAATGTAACCTATTTCTGGCCGTTATATTTGTTTGTGACTTTATGTTTGTTCCCCCTTATGCTGCAACGGCTAGATGGGTTAAAATAAAATTTGGCATAGAGACAGCCTACTCTGAATTAATACGGTTACTTTGTAACCGCGGGGGCGTAGCTAGTTCACTAATAATTACCACTTATTCAAGCTTATTTAACGGTTATATGTAATAATAGATACATTTTGGTTGGTGTGCTTGGTTTTGGAATTGTGCTTTTATTTGCAGATGGCACCTGTCAGTAACGGAAAAAAAAAGAAAAAAAATGAAGAGCCTTCCCGAAGGTTTGCTTATAGTGAAGAAGCACTGTCAAGCGCTCTTTCAGATATACGCGGCAAAATTCGCGGCATAAGAGAAGCATGCCGGCAGTACGGAGTTCCAAGAACCACTATACAGGACAGGCTTTCCGGTCGTGTTGCTGATCAAAGGAGAAAAGCTGGCCCAGACCCTATATTTGGTTTTGATGGAGAAAAGAAAATCGTTGATTGGATAATTGAGTTGGCGAAAGCTGGAATTCCAATCAACAAATATGACCTTCTGGATACGGTAGCTGAGCTTGCAATAGAACTGGGAATAGACCAACGCTTTCCAGGAGGCAAACCCGGTATGGTATCTCAGCTTTCTCAAACGCCATCCAAACATAAGCATCCGAGAGCCAGAAACTATTAATAAGGCGCGAGAAGCCATCAAGGAAAGTTCAATTCGAAAATGGTTTGCAGACTTACACACTTTCTTGGTTGAACGAAATGCATTAGACATTTTAGATGATCCGAGTCGAATTCTAAACGCTGATGAAACTGGTGTTTCTTTGTCTCCTAAATCAGGGAAGGTTCTAGCTCCTAAAGGCTATAAAAACGTATACGTCGTTAAGAAAGGCAATGAGAAAGAGAATATAACAGTGTTGGTGGTAATGACAGCATCTGGGGTAATATGTCCGCCATTAGTGGTGTTCCCATATAAAAGGCCACCTAAAGCAGTCGTCGAAAGCATGCCGCCTGATTGGATTTTGGGGAAATCGGAGACTGGGTGGATGCGTTCGGATACATTTTTCGAGTACATGTGTAACGGGTTTAACGATTGGCTCACGAAACAAAACGTAAAAAGGCCTGTACTTTTTTTCGTAGATGGACATAAGTCACACATGTCCATGCCACTGAGTAAGTTCTGCGGGGATAATGATATAATTCTCTACGCTTTACCGCCTAACACCACTCACATTCTACAACCAGCAGATGTAAGTGTCTTTAAGCCACTGAAACAAGAATGGAAGCGCACCGTAAAAAATTGGCAGAGTCGGTCCGAAAACCTAAACAAATGCGCAACAAAAACAAACTTCTGCCAAGTTTTTAAAGAGACGCTAGACATGGAGATGACGCAGACAATCAAGAATGGATTCCGTAAATGCGGCCTTTATCCATTTGACGTAGAACAGGTAGACTTTTCAAAATGCGTAAAAGACGCTCAGATACGAAATACAATTGCTGCTCAAACAAGTTCACAAAAACCTCTGAACGAGAGGCATTTTGAAATAGCCAGAAAAGTGTTTTACTTGATGGAAGAGAATATAGGTAAGCTGGGTATAAATCCAAGCTTAATCTTACGTGAACTTGATCGCACAAAGGAGTCATATTTACAAAAACGGCGATCTAAATCGAAGACACCACGAACTTCACAATCCAGTTCCACTGCCAGACACTCGAAATCATTGGAAGTTAACAAATCCTCAAAGACACCGGGAACTTCACGATCCAGTTCAATCCTCCGACATTCTAAATCATTTGAAGTTAACCAATCCTCTGACAAGATCACGAAGACACCAAGACCTTCACAATCCGGTTCAATCCTGGAAAATTCAAAATCGTTTGAAGTTAAGGGATCCTCTGACATGACATCGAAGACACCCCGAGGTTTAATCTATCCATCCACTTCAACACCCAGACATGCAGAATATTTTGAATTTAAAAATCCTTCTGGCAAGCCTTCAAAAAGCGCCAGGCTAGAAACTTCAGGATTTTTTTCTGTTCAGGACATGGAACACAGCTCTATTCAGATTCCAGAGATTGGTTCTTATGTATCTCTCAACGACATCTCAATAGCATCATTTAGTGACATACATTTATCAAAAATATGTCAAGCTAGTAACGATATCGTTATTCCTTTTGACGACAGCCCCACGAAAGATGTTATCCAAATTGAAACAGTCGCTGAGCTACACAATGAACCCCCTCACCCGGAAATGCATACAAATCTAGAAGCTACAGAATCTGAAAAGTACCAGGATCAAAGAGGTCACATCCGTATGGATATTTCATTTGGAGATATAGATCATGATTACGTCCTCTTAAACAGGTCTTTGGATATTTCACCAGATAAACAACAAACATGTTCTAAAAAGTCTGACACAATAAAGACCCCTCCTATTATTATAAGTTATGGTAATACAGAGGCTAGGACAATTTCTGACATGAATCTGGCTTCTTCTGCATTGAAAATCGATGATGTTAATGCAATTGGACAACATGATAATGATTTTATTACGTTAGCAGAAACACAATCAATACCTTCTACAGAATCTTTGAACAATAAATCGGGAAATGCCAGTAAAATAAAAATCATAGAAAACATATTAATAGCATCAGCTCCGGAAAAAACAGCAACTCTTATAGAGGAGGATCCATTTAAAAAACACTTGAAATTTCCTGATGTCGTCACTAAAAACAAAGGAACTCGTACACCGAACCAGTTTCCGAGTGCTATAACATCTAAAGCTTGGCAACAATACTACGAAACAAAAGAAAAAGCGAAACAGGACAAAGAAAACCAAATTAAGAAAAGAAAGCTTGATAGAGAGCTAAACAGAAAAGAACCACCACCAAAAAAGAATAGGATGAAGAAAAAGAAAGTAGAAGAAACTCAGTCCCGTATTAAATGTGGTTCTTGTGATCTTGACCTTATAAGTGACACTGAAGAAGAGGGCGAAATGAATATTGGCTGTGATCAATGCATTCGTTGGTATCACCTAAAATGCACGAAACTAAAGAATTTATCATACAATCAAGCAGCTACTAAACCATACGAATGTATGTTGTGTGAAACTGCTGAAAATGCAAGAAGAGAAGTTTTGAAGACTTTCAATACCTAACAATATTGACTGACTGATTGATAGACTGATTAAGTGATCTACCTAATTAAACTATTTGTTGATTTATTTTTAAATGTTTACTTTATTTTAAGAATTCTTAATATTTGTATTGTTTTTATTTGTTTTGTTAATGGTATTGCCATTGGTACTACCTACCTATTTTAGTTCCATATAAAGTCTCTGTTTTATATTTTAATTTTATTTTATATGATTGTCCAAGTGATTTTTAATGATGCTAAAGCCAAAAGTAGCTAAGTATTTGTTTGAGTCGAGATTTTATTGTTACTTAATTGAGGACCTTGCAGCAAAAGGGGGGCAGATCCAAATTTTTGCCGTTACTGTTTTTTTCACCTACAGTTTTAACAAAAAATAGGGCTATCGTTTGGTGTATGAACGAGGCAGATCCGACGAAAAACAAGCGCGCTCTAACAAAATTTGGATCTGCCACCCTATTTTGTTTGGTGCAAGAAGGCAGCAGGTCCGGACCTGCCTCCTTTTTGCAACAAATGAAATGTCATTGTCATTTGTGACAAGTCAGTGCACGTTTTGAGCTCAGCCCAAAAGGATTTACGCTATTACGCTTTTTTTTTGTTAATAAATTAAATAATTGTTTAACATTGAGTACCTACGTCAAGTGCATAAAATGAGTGACTCTGAACCATTTAACAGCGGATCATCTGATCTTTACCAGCCTCCTGACTACGATTCAAGTTCAAGTGATGATGGAAGCGAAGAGAGAAGATACGATTCAAAATATCTCAATATCGCATTTTTCAATACAGTAAAGAGCACATTGAAACTATTGAAGTCAGTGTTACAACAGGAACGCCTGTTTTGATTATTTTCCTATAATGA
This sequence comes from Eurois occulta, assembly GCA_950022335.1. Classification (NCBI taxonomy): domain Eukaryota; kingdom Metazoa; phylum Arthropoda; class Insecta; order Lepidoptera; family Noctuidae; genus Eurois; species Eurois occulta. The sequence goes on from OX465506.1 coordinate 7,536,175, forward strand.
GAAATACTCAAGCCAACCTATCCGTTCTGCCTCAGAAACCGATGTATGATCATGTATTGCCGCTGAAAAAGGCTAAATACAAGGATGTTATGCAGCTGGTAAAGAACTATGTTCCACCAAATAAACTGTATTTCTACAGAGCCCTTAAAAGTGAAGCTGTTTGAGCGGCAGATGACATTTCCAGTGAAGACGACGATGCCGCGATGATCAAGCTGAACTTGACCTTTAAATTTGTATTTTTTTCTTAAACACACGTTCGTTTTTGTTTTTCTTTTGATTGTTTAATCTTTCACGTGCTGATTAACAGTGGTTGAAATAAAGAAATACTGATATTGATGTCTTTTATTATATAAAATACAAAATAGGGTAGTATTTTTCTTTAACTTTGGTGCAAAACGGAGGCAGATCCAAACTTTAAAAAATCGTAGTAAATACAAAAACTTATTTATTTGGCTTAAAAATTTAGTAAAATATGTAAATATGTTTATATTATATTATACCATATAACTCTTAGACATTAGTGTAACCAATAATTTTTAAAACCCTTTTTTCTTAATACCTGACATTTTTGAAATTTGGACTTGCCTCCCTTTTGCTGCAAGGTCCTCAATTGTATTTGAAAGTCGTAGAATAGAGTAAAAATATACCGATTTTTGTGTTTTTTTTTTTTTTACTTTCGTACTATTATAAACCCTATGAGCTATTTCAATAAGAGTCATTTTTCTATCGTGAATTAGGTGGCCGATAACCAGTGCACTGGTGGTCGATAACTGAGTGAAAAGGCCGATAACCGGTATATTTGCCATTTTTACGAATAATATTTTTTTTTAAATTATTTATCACGGGTACATCTAAAAACGTTAGGTTTTATGAAACTAGACTATTGTACGATGAAATGGAAAATAAAATTAAAAGTCTTGGAGTGCAGCATAATGATGGAAATCAACTCTGAAGTCAACAAGCCGCTTAAACGGCCGATAACCGGTATGTTTACCCTAACTCTTCTGCATGTGAAGGTTTGCGCTCACAATATCCGTGCCGATTTTTTGTTTTTGTAAGCTTATTTTAGCATTTATTTCGTGCTACGCCCAGTGTTTGAAAATAGTACGTAGTAATAGTCTTAATAACAGATACGGTTAATTCCATCAGGAGTTACATTCAATGACGCAGCATGGGATACTCTTCCATCCTCGCTAGAGTATGTATGTTCTGTGCTCCCATCTATCTGCGAATTCACTCAAGAAAGTGTTGGTAGGCAGGGAAGCGCTTCTTGTAGGCACGTATGATGGCCGCAAGCCATCTACTTACATACCTAAGTTATGTCTTTCGGCGAATATCTTTGACTTATATTGCCAAAGGCAGCCCCAACCCAACACTATGTTGAGTGCGTAATTTTACTGGACACTTAAGAGTGCTGCATGCACGTAAACTTTAACTGGTCCACGTGGCTGGCACTGTAAGGCTGCACGTATAAAATGTTTATCTTGACCACATCTGTACATCGCGCAAACGTGCGGGACAGCATGTTGCAGCGTACATACCGACAGCGAAGCACGTTCCCTAACTATGTCCTTATTTTAAATTCTTCAATAACCTAATTTCTTAAAACTGGTCAGCCTTTATAAGGGTGTATTGTCCCACTGCTGGGCAAAGGCTGCCCGCCTGCCCCCAACGCCTTCTTTTCTCGCGCCAACTTGGACCAGCCCTTGCCACGTCTAGCCTAGGTTTATTATTCTATCAAGATATTAATTTTTATGTAAATAGTTAAATACCAGTGTTAAATTTATATAATTACGTAAACTGTTTTTCTTTAATAATCACCACTTCCGAGTATCCACCCTTTTCTCTTGGGAGTCAATAAAATTATTTAGCAGTAAATGCTCAGCACATGGCTATAGAAAGTAACAATATTATACATAGTACTTATTAATGCCATGGTAAAACAAGCAAGTCCAAACCGCAATAGAACAAAAACAAAGAGATAACTCTATTCGGAATTTATTAAATCATAATTTATGATAACATGTACAGTTTGCTAGCTTAAACCTAAAACATTTGATGCAGTAACATGCTTGAAGCTTACCTGTAAAAGAAGAACAATTAATTAGAACATGATGACTAACAAAAGCCAGTGATCAGGGTTGGTGACTTTTTATTTATCCCAAATAAAACTTGATACATGATGGAGGAGAATAACAAAACATGGGACATTTTGTATTTCACTAGAGCTGAAAACTCAGTCTGGACTGTGTTACATCAGATTATACCGGGTGATTTTATGCTAGTCTAACAGAGCTAATTCCGAAACTACCCACAGTAAACGTAGTCAAAGGAGCTATGGTCTTGATTATGAAGGAAAATAAACATTTCAGTTTTAGGTTTTTGACCAGGAATCAAACCCAAAATCTTGAAAAAAAAAGCACTATAGCTCCATGTCCATTGGCGTTAATTAAGGTTCCACCAGAGATAAGGATGCATAGCCAGGGATGTATGTGAAACTAACCCATAATATTGCTTATTTTTCACAGCGCTTGAGCTATTCTAGCTATGGGATTGGTTAGTTCCACACACATCCCTCGCTCATCTCTGATGGAAACACAGCCTAAGTGTAATGTAAGTCTTAATAGACTCTGGACCCAAGTTGGTCACAGCAAGGAAACCCTGCTCAGGTGGAGATTCATTAATGACTCTGCCCTGAAATGAAAATCTGGTGCTGTTCTACAAACAATGGGGCACTTAATATGCGTGTCCTATTGTTTGTTCACTACAGGAACTGATGGACGCTACCGAAAGCACCAAACTAGTAGCTCAGTTCTGGGCTGACACAATTTAGATTGCCATTGAGACGCTAAGAAGAAGAATTGGGGATAAGCCTATTGCCCTAAACTGAGCACAAATCCAGACTCTGGCTGTTACTGAGAAATTTCTAAGGGGAAAACTCAATGACACAGCCTGACCTTGAAATTGAATCCAAGATCTCACACTCAACAATCTCTACACAAATGAGGCAGTTTTTTACTTCTAAGAAGACCACCAAGGCCAGAACTGCCTGCAGGTTCTCAAAGGCACACAATTCTGCTCTTACATGAACTTATTACATTACGGGCATCAAAAAATAGTTTAATTGCATGGAGGCCTCAAATTAGAATTATTTTAGACACCATTTAGATAGGCCCAAATACATAGGATGCTTCAAGGAGGTTCATAATATCAAGTTCCCATTCTCTTTTCTTTCCATAGAGATCTACGCTTTGGAATGGGCAACTAGTCCTTTCAGAGTAATTATGCCTTAGACTATAAACCTCATTATGCTATGTGACTGGGACTATAGCTTCATCTATTTGTTTTAAACTAAAACCTACTAGGACAATACATAATTCAAAAGTGCTAAACGGTTGCATTGAAATGTTTTGAGTTTGAGTTCAAGTACAACCTACTCTGAAAAACTATAGAGTAAATAAAAGAAATGACTTACTTCTTGAGGAGTTGATGACGGCAGATCAGGTAGGGGGCACTCAGACCGGAGCCAAAGAATGCAATGAAGTAGACTGTCAGCTTGTAGCGGTTGTTAATGTCGAAGGGCAGATTCTGAAACAGTTTTATTGAAAGAATGTAGAATGGTGTCTTATAATGCAAGAAATAAATTGTCTCATTTGAATGTGTTGTCTGTACTTTTAATAAAAATGCGCATCAATCATGTTTTTACCTATTTAACCAGAAACATGACTGTGTGTGATTTTTTTTCTGGTGCAGTTTAACAAAAAAAAAAACGCAGGGCAATAGTTAACGACTCAGTAGTACTTAACCTTTGACGTTTTCGTAAGACAACATTTTATGTTAGGAAATTAATTATCGGAAATCTCTGTAGATAAGAGAGCTGAAAATAAGGGCATGATAAATTAAATTAAATTTTACTGTAATAAAAACAATTGACTGACGCATTCTTAGATTATGTAATGACGTAAAATTTTGAGTGAAGAACTCACCTCGCCAGGTACACCTCCATGGGAGTGGTTCCTCACCATGGTGGTCATCACATTCCTGCCCATTTTGTTACAAACACGAGCTAAGGGAGCAAACATTTTGTTATTTCAAGATTTCCTTGGCAATCTCGCGAAACACAGAAAATTCGATTTCCTTCACAAAAAGAAGTGAAGTTTTAGCGGAAACTACCACTGCGTTCCTGTTGTTTTTAATTCATGGTAGTTTTTGTAATGAACGCATCTGTAACTTTGGAAAATAAAAATGAAACTGCATCTTGTATTTTCTATGACTTATATTTGAGATTTATCTACATAGTTCGTAACAAAATTATTTCATAAATAATTAAGTTTAACTTTCGTCCGCTGGAACCTGAAACAAAAAGACTGTCGATATTATTTCAAGACCCATGATATGCAGCGCTGTTGTGTTATTATTATAGGAACAAAGGGTCATCGTAAGGTGGAAGGGCTAGGGTAGCTTGCGAAATTCAAATCTTACTTTTTTTTGCAATTTGTAGGTCAGTGTCAGGTTGCGTGTTGATGAAAAATGAGTCGCGTAAGTAATACGTTTGTAGTTAGTTCTAATAAATATTTCATGAAAAGTCATTCAATGGGGTTAAAAGAGCTTAGAGGCTTGTTTTGATGATTTAAAATATTTTAATTCTATGATTACATGCGTGTTAATTGCGCGGACAGTGTCAGGTGGTATCAACATACCACCTGACACTGACCTACAAATTCAAAAAACGTACCTAAGTAAAATTTGAATTTCGCGGTCTACCCTGGCGCTTCCACCTTCTTAGCCTCTCAGGGTTCATTACCTATTATTTGGTACTTAGGTAAATGTAGGTTTTCAAGATGGAATTTGAAGTCTGTCTACCCCTTTTGTGGGTGCGGTACCTTGGAAAGGAATACCTAACCTACACTGAAATCATGACAAGCGTTTTCAAGAACACATTTCGTTCACCGTTTTCATGTTTCAAAACAATGAGCAATAAAATTATAACTTGTTATACAGATATCGTGTTTATGGGTCAGTCAGTATTATAGTTTATTATGGAGTCAAGTTTAATGGTGGTCTGTCTAAAGAATATGCGACGTTAGAATACACGTAGGTAATTAAAATTAAATAAGTTATTTATTGGACTTGTTATGATGTCTATAAAACGTTTCTATCAGTAAATAGACATTAAACAAATACATTCACTAGCACAGTGCAAGTTGAACGACGAAACTGGAAGTTCATTCAAATACATAATTATGCTTTTATTAAGGGGAATGCTCCAACCCCGCCCGCGAAATTCAAAATTTCTTGGGTTTTTTGCAATTTGCAGGCCAGTGCTAGGTTGTATGTTGATTAAAATATTATTCGCGGCTTTATGACATTTGTAGTTACAGAATTATAATCATCAAAATCATCAATAAAACGCTCTAAGTTCATAAAGCTGTAGGAATGACTTTTTCTGTTTTTTTTTTTGTTCCTACACCTTTATGAACTTGGAGGGTTGTATTGGTGATTTTGATGATTATAATTCTATAACTACATACGTCTTACAGCCGCGAATAATATTTTAATCAACATACAACCTAGCACTGGCCTGCAAATTGCAAAAAACGCAAGAAATTTTGAATTTCGCGGGCTGGTTGGAGCATTCACCTTAACGTCGTTAGATCAAGATGACACGACAGTGCAAAATTAAAGATAAAATAACTGGAAGAACTGTAAAGTGAATAAGTACCGGTAGGTTTAGATAAATAAAATGCATGCATGAAGCATGATGTTATAAACATTTTTAACATTTTGTGGTTTAAAACGACGAATGTACAGACGCCAGCACACCAAGCTACTACAAACTGTCAAAATTCTTTAATAGATTTTCAACTTTATTGCTGAAACATTAGGTTCAAGGTTGATTGGGAAAATTTGACAGTTTCGGGTACCTAGCTTGATGTGCTGGCGTCTGTACCCTACCTACATTTGACATTACGACACCAAAATGAATGCGTAAATAATAAAGCGTTCGAAAAACAAATTAGTTTCTAACGATCTGAATCTGATCTGATGGTTGTCTGTAATATTAGTATTACAGGCAACCATCAGATCAGATTCAGATCGCTTGGTTAAAATGAATTACCGAAAAATTCATACAAAATTAACCGATAAAAAATGTTGTATTTAACAAAAGAAACATGAGCTTATTGAAAATACGTCGAGTACGTCTTATTACAACATTTGATATTTATCTTGACGTTGATTTTATTCCTGTTTTATTTTTATTTTATAGGTTAATTCTAACTTTTTAGAAGGTGAGTTACGATGAAAATGACTAACTAGTTTTCGGTCAAGTGCAATTTAAGCTGATGGAAAAATATTACGTCAGCAAATGCCATAGATATAATAAAAATGCTGTATTGATTTTCGTAATTTTCAGTATTTTATTCTCTGTCGGAAAATTCGTATAAAAAGCAGTAAATTTCATATTGCTCATTTTTTTCGAAGCTTTTAATAGTTTTAATATTACTACCCAATATTAACGGACTGTTGGAATGTGAACTTTCGGCGCTGAACTAGTGCTCGTGAAAATGGACAAAATATGTGTAATTAGATAGGTTGTATGTTTTTTTTTGTGGACAGACATTGATATATATATAATTATATTCGTGGACAGATGGCTTTATTTCCCACTGGTAAGATTAATAAGCAGATATGAGTGGCGACGCTGGAAGGGGACGACCTAGAAGAACATACTCTAACATTATAAGTGATGTTCTTCAGAAAGGACAGAAGCGTAGAACTCGCGACCGGCGCCGGCGCCGCGGGCGTGTACGACCAAGATGTTTGTACAGACGCCAGCATATCAAGCTACTACAATCTGTCAAATTTCTTTAGTAGATTTTCAACTTTATCTCTGAAGCATTAGATTTAAGGTTGATTGGGGAACTCTGACAGTTTCGGGTAGGTTGACCTGCTGGCGCGTCTGTACGTGGACGAGGGGAAAAGGAGTATTTAAGTATTGTAGCAAGTGGCGTTCTGTAGTACTTGTCTACCCCCACGAGAAAAATGCGTGAATATTGATGTATTTCTGACATGATAATATTAATTAGACTTGACTCAGTAATGTCAATTAGCACTAATTAAATATACCTAACTTAAAACAACATAACATTTCTGTTACTAGAACGTCAGAATGACAATTTAATTAGTTTAGTGCCACAGAACAGAAAAAACAATAGTTTTTCTGTTCTGTGCTTAGTGCTAATGAATTAAAATAGGTCGTTGTGTTTGCTCGTTAGAAACCTTCATTACAGGTTATTAAAGGGAACAGGAGTAAGCTCTAACGTACCTAGGTTAATGAGTTGATTAGGTGAATCGAAAAAAAATAATTAGGTTGGTTGGTAATCTATACCATGGATATACCAATAGAATAAAGCCGAAGAATTTGTTTGTTTGTATACGCTAATCTCTGGAACTACTTAAAAATATGTTTGCTATTGATAGACCAATTCTTGAGGACGATTATAGACTATTTATTTAATTATTTATTAAAACTTTATGCACATAATGTACAAAGGCGGACTTAATGCCTAGGGCATTTTATTTAATTTCACGTTACGACCCTTAGGAGTCGAGCAAAGAGAGAAGCTGTAAGTAAAACTGCGAATCACAGTTAGTTTTAAAATAAAGCTACTCGATGATTACCTATCTACTGCTGGTACATAGGTCTTTACTAAATCAAAAACTCAGGCATATAGGAAACCTGTCAGGGCTGCGGGACTGTAAGAGATACCGCGGCCCTGGAACACAAAGGGCAAAAGAAGGAACATGGATGGGTTTTAGTCAGTAAAGGTCTGACACTCCCTTCCTCTCCACCCAGAGCGGGAGGAGTCATTTCCCATACCAAACAAAAAAGGCATATAGGAAAGCTGTTCTTCATCTGTCTTACCTTTTCTCAACTATGTTGGGGTCGGCAGCTGAATATTTTTTTTTACGACTGCCTATCAGACCACCACGCCCCATCAGTTACTGGCAAACACGATGACTTTGGTAACACTGCAGGTTGTTGGTAACAAAGCCACTGACCTTAAAATTAGCCAGGACATTCAACCAGGATGTTCACTCGTAAGACCTCTTTGAGACTCGAACAGGCCGGGAAAACATGGGACAAATGGCTGGCATGCATGACTGCCGATGATAATGATGACTCACCTTTAGTTCTTGTTCATCTGGTGCCACAGCACGACGAAGGGTGCCGCGATGCCGGTGCCGACATACCAAAAGAAGTTGAGGGTCACGCGCGTGCGATTGTGGATCTTGAATGGCAGGTTCTGGAATCAGAAGAGATTTTGTTTTAATTCAATACACGACATCATCCGACAAGTTGTTGTTACCGTCGGCGTTCTAACTGTTCTAGAAAGCAATGGCTTGGCAGTTTGGCACGTGACGATGGAAAAAGATCAGTCCGCATTTCTTTGATTCCATGGAAGATGGGTAGGTTTTTAGTGTGGGACGCAACATGTGTCCATAGGTATTCCTGTGCCAGTTATCTTTTCTTCCTGCTTCACGCTTCCTGTGACCCAAGGACTGGTTCTTACCTTGGCCAGAGCCTTAGAATAGCCATATAAATGGTAATGCCGCTGTAGTCTCTTGGGAACATTACTGTTGACAGCGTTGATGAGGAATTTTTGGACGCTACATAGTTAAATAGTTAAGCGCAAATTATTATAAAAAATATTTTACATTCAATATAGTTAGTAGGATCATGAGGTGCACTGACAATTCTGCTACGAGTGCTGATAGTACTTAATGTACCCTGGGCATCAACCCCGTCAGGGTAGTACCACCTTGACACTGAATGAGCTAAAATTGTTACCAAAACATGAGTTATTTTTTCGTTTGTGCGATTACGAAAAAAAATAAGAGACTTCATTAAATGTACTGAGTGCCGGGTAGAATCGGCATGAGCGTACTAATATGATCTACTTTTATAAAACACGAAATTCGCATAAATACGGACAATTAGGTATACCAAGTTAGCCAATACAGAACTTGTAAGGATTGTGCGTAAAGCAAAATTGGCACGGTAAAGAACTGTTGAAAAAATTGAAAACGGAACCACTTGGTCACGCCTATAAACACGATATAGGTATTTGCATTAAAAAAAAAACATTTTTTACCTGATTTGGAATATAACAAACTTGTTTCGCCTAATAGAGTCGAATATATAAGTCTATTTTCCTTATTCCAACTTAGTGAAAACCAATGTAATGCGACGCCCTCTTAGATGGATTAGATTTTTACGACTATTACAAAAGGAGAATGCGCGTTTCGCAAAGTAATTGCTCGCGTGTTGTATATGTATATTTGTTCATGTACACTTGTACAGTATTGAATAGTGTAGTTCGCGAGTATGTGTGGTTTTACAAACAATCATGGCTTTTGTAAACATGCATTCAGTCTGAGTCGATGTTATGACTTGTGGCTTATGTGGATATAAGGACCGGTTGTGTTCATCACAGATATTATAGAAGTATGAGATGACCTCTCATTGCATGGAAAAACTGCACAAAACGAGGTCGACTTACACTGAAAATGTTTTGATATCTTAGTCATATGTGGACTTGTCAATTTATCTGCCTGCTATGTACAAATAATTCTTTAGCTTCCCTTGGATATTGGTAATGTCGTAGAGAGATTTTATCAAAAAAAAAGATACCTACCTGACTACATAATATGTAGGAGTGCCAACCTTGGACATTTTGGCACACCTACTTCTACCCAGTGCTTCATAAAATTAAGTAAATTAGCGTTTGATACGCTCTAACTCCGCCCCTAAGACCATTTGTAGACCTACTGACCGTTTGTTTTCTATACTGCTTTATTCCTTTCCTGCTAGGTGATTCTGAAGCCTGACTGAACGTTGTTACCCTACAAGCAATTTTCAAGATTGACTCACGTTTTATTCCAAAGAGTTCCCTTTACCGTGTTACCTACATCAACTTATTTTCGCTGAAATTTGTCAGACGGTCTTACTACCGACCACTAAACTCCTGTTTGCAATTTAAAGCATACTTATTAATTATTATTCACTAGCTGTGGTCCGCTACATTCGTTCGCGTGAAATTATTATAAAAATACTATTTTCCCCGTTTTTACAACATTTTACATTGACGCTCCGCTTCTGTTAGTCGTAGCGTGGTGTTATATAGCCTAGCCTTCCTCGATAAATGGACTATCCAACTGAAAATAATTTTCCAATTCGAAGCAGTAGTTCTTGAGATTACTTCAACCAAATATATTCTTCAGCTTTATAATATTAGTTTAGAAGTATAGATAATTGAGACTGGACTTACCCAATACCTATTACAGGAATAAACAGGATTTTTGATTCTATGCTTTATTAGGGTGTTTATACCTGTTTAGAAGTCATACTAATACGTACACATAGGTACTTATCCATGCATTAGATTACGAAACACTTAAGTCCTTTATACTACTTCGTTATATCTAATCAAATACTGCTTATATTCGCAAACAAGGACTCATTTTCTAACGTTGCTGAGATCCTTAATCACGCATTATTAATAATACCTATAACTATTGGTACTAGGTCGCTTTTAAAAGGACCAAAAAACGTGCTTCAATTCGAAAAATATCTAAGTACATAGGTGTAATTATGTAACAAACAAAATTGTAAAAGGTCTAGACTTACCTCTCCAGGAACACCTCCATGGGATCCGTTTCTAATGAAACTCCTCATCACATTTCTTCCAGACTGGTTTGAAATCCTTGCTAGTGGACCCAACATTTCGACTGTTTTTTTCTTTACTGACTGAACAAAATGGCCAGGTATAGGGAGATAAGATAATGATATTGGTTATCGGGTGGGTACTGACCGGGCGGTGGGCTGATAAGCTTCAACTGAAGTGTTTTAAGCAAACGTATACGTTGGTATAATCCGTCGATGTGAAATTGATGGAGTTGGTGTAGGTATTCATGTGCGAATGAGAACCTATTGAAAGTGATTGGGTTGTAATGTTGTTGCTGTTGAGGAAAATTTGGCATTTTATGGATTGTCTGGATAGATTTACATAAGAGAGATATCAAATTCGAGGTATTGAAAGTAGATTATAACAAATCTGTTATAGGTATACTTATTTAATTCCACAGATGGCTACGACTCTGCGAGGCCTCGTTTATTGTATTGAGTTTGTATCTATCTACCTATGTAGAATAACGAGTCCTTTTTCACACATAAATTAAATGGAAATAACTACTGAAAATATTGAAAGTGGAACGGCATTAAAGGGGTAGGTATGTTTTATTTAATGAACAGTTGTCTCTCTTTTAATTATAATCATAACATCATCACGTCTGTAATATCTGAAGAGTTAAGCAGAGTTGCAGGTTTCGCCAATTATGTTTGAGTCCCATGTAATAGGGGGTGAGCCTATTGCCATCAATTGGGCACTAATCCATGCTCATTGGCAGTTAATAACCAATTCCTGATTGAAAACCCAATAACAAATTGCCCGACCTGGGAATCGAACTCAGGATCTCATGTCTGCAGTCACGCTTTTGACCACTAGAACAACGAGGCAGTCAACCTATCAAATAATTTTAATCAACATATCATAAACCAAAACAAGATATAAGTAAGTACATGAAACTCCGCATCTCCAATTGCTTCTTGCAATTTGCAATTGCAGCTTTTTATTGAAAAGTCTTAAACATAGAGTGTACTGCAGCATACTCTGTTGCTCATTTATAGGGAAGGATAAACTAGCATGAAATATGCGTATAACAATTAACTGAGACTTATTTATTTGAAACTTTTCCTTAAATGATGTTATTGTTTTAGCTTCAAATAAGGAATATTGCAAGATTTTTATGATCATATTGTAGTAGTAAACTTCTACTGTTGGTCTTTTTATATTCATAAGCAATCGTATATTTTTTTTAAATTAATAGAATTTATGAAATTTTCAAATATTTATACCAAATAAAGGTTCATGAATAGAGTAATAATTATTTTGGCTTTCCTTATCAAACGTGTTCTCTAGGTGAGGAAATAGTAGCTTTTTCATTTAATGTAATGGCAATATAGGAATGACATTTTTGCATTCTAAAATGGCAACATAGGATCTGCCATTTTAAAAAAAAGAAACAGTCGGCCACGCTTGCTACAGAAATCATTTCACTTTTCGGGGGCCTATTTTCCCCCTTTACGTTTAGTTCCAATATTGCTGTAATTACTTCATTACCAGAGCAAAACTTTAAATCGTAAGTCAAAATTAAATATGGCCGACTTGGACGATTTTTTCGCGAAAAAAGATCGCAAAAAGTCGAAGGCAGTGAAAAAGTTCGCCACAGCCGATGAGTTAGCCAAAAAATTGGACGACCCAAAACAGAAATCAGATGTAAGGCCGAAGAAGGAGCGGCCGGTTCAGGAGGGAGAGGAAGGAGGTCGAAAAGGGGTGAGTTCTGATACTAAACATTAAAATTTTAACACAACATCATGACAATCTTTGTGTCTGAGCGATTCGTGGTCATTCTCCACAATTATAGTGAAGCCCTGTTTATTCCGCGGTGACCAAAGATCACTTCTCGCAGCTGAATACCGTTTGACCTGGTTTCATAGGAAAATATATCAACTTTTTTTTAGTAGGTCGTCAATCTTTTACCCTAATTTCGAGCAATTTACTCGATTGTCAAGGGTACTTTCCATGTAATATACATTATTATCTCTATCGGCAGACGTGTCTCCACAGATGATACTCATATTGCAAAGTCATTCATGGAAAGAAACATGATAGGTTATGTTCTACATTTTCATAAAAGAAAGTTGTGTTTGACTAAAGATATGAACCAAATCATTGTAATTTCTTTTCTAAATAAAATTGCCTAGGTTTGCTTATATTATAACCAACACTCTGTCATCATTCTTCAAATATGAAATCTTAGAAATTAGAGAACAAATACTTTAAAATATTAATGATCTATCCATAGACACATCATACATTTTTTTAAATACACTTTTCTTGTAATGACAAGGTAAACTGAATGTGGCCAAATATTTCATTTAACCTTCTTTCCTTTGTTTTCGACAATCCATAATCTTAAGTTGTTTACAAAGAAATGTAAACAACTTAAACTATTATAAATGTATGTAAATTGTGACAAATCAGACAGTCATATTTATGTAGCGTTTAAGGAAAACAATAACGTCTGATAGTAATGTGTTATTTGGAATTGTAAGTGTTTGACTTGGAAATATGCTTCACTTATATTGAATTATTATTAACTCCAGCTACCCTACGACTTGAAAAAACATGGAGATATCTTTAGTATTCATAGAAAAATCTTGTTTGTTTTTGTTGTAACTTGTTTCATCATATAAATATTATTCTATGACTAAAATCCTGCAATATTGTGCACAGTATTTACCCAAATATATACAGAAAATGAGTTTGTCGTTTGTGTTTGTTGTTTGAAAATATTTGTTAGAATGTGAGTTTCTTTTTTTCAAATATTTTAACATTTATTGCAAAATGATGACGACATCATCCTGGTGAATCACCTGTTTTTTAAAAACAAGTTTTATTTTTGAGTACCTTATCAAATCATTAGTGTTTTCGTATTTTACAAGAACGGAAGTAATAAATGATGATGATGGTTTAAGTAATGAGTATATTAGAGAAAGCTTAAAAGTTGCGCCAGTTACACAAAAGTCGAAAGAGTATCAACTGTCTTGGTATGGACATGTGACGAGGAGGGGTGAATCTCATATGACCAAATGAAAACGAAGGATGGATTGTGTGAGGTACAATATGAAAGAAAAAGGTGTAAATGGTTGCGTGATGGTTGATAGGGGAGAATGGAAGAAAAAAGGGGTTGCACGAAAGTAACATGGGACAAGGGCTGGAAGTTGATGAAGATCTTTTCTAATTTTAATGAGTGAAACAAGACTTAAATACTTCAAAATTATACATATAAGACGGTCTTGACTGCCTCGTTGGTCTAGTGGTCACAAGCGCGATTGCTGAGCATGAGGTTTTGGGTTTGATTCCCAGGAATTTATCAGTAGCAGCCATTGAGCCTGGATTTTTGCCCGTTGGAGGTCCTGGACCACCCTTAAATGAGCTTCAAAAGATTTTCAGTGAAAACTGACATTAACTTTTGCGAGACAACATGGTCATTAGATTTGTATCAAATACTTAAGATTAAATCCGGAGAATAGTAAACAGAAGCGGCACATGGCACCCCTCTTTATTCTCTACGGCGCACCAGGGCACCGCGGTGCACAGTTTGGGAACCCCTGCATTAAGTCACAAAATTACTGTTGTTTATTTTATGTTATAGTGTAGATTAGACTTTTGGCTAAATGTTTTTGTTTTATAATTTAAATATTATGTTTTTATAGTTAGGGAACTTAGTGTAGACGATATGATTATTAGATTTTACAATTTTATTAGTTTTTTAATGTAAATAAGTTATTTAAATACCGTGCTATCGCATTAGGGATACACCTGTAATGATAGTTGTAAGGCAGATTTTAATAAATAAATAACAAATAAGTGAAGGGTTCTAAAGTACTTCATCATCCTCATAATCTGAGAGATTCGTTGTATCCTACGTAGTTTGTAGTAATGGGTAGACGATAGGTCATATCTTGTTTGTCTTTAAAAACGGGATAACATACATTTTCTGTTTGTCAAAGGCGAACATTAAAATAGGGTCTATCCTCTTCTGGGATACTCTCTTCCAGTCGCTTGTACTTGCCACCTATCCGTTAGGTAATTTGCTGGTGTCAAGTTGAAATAAAGGCTAAAAGATCAAATTCGCGTTAAAATTAACATCGTTTTTTTAGTTAATGAAGGTTATTATAAAATTCACCCCTGAGAACTTCCTTTTTACCCGACTATGCTGAAAGGTAATGGTTTTGTATATGTATAATGTCCATTTCTTTGGCACGCCCTACAGCCCAAAAGGCTGGATGGTTTTTGACAAAATATGCGTCAGAATTGTGGTAGTGATATATAGGCTATATACATTTTGAAAATGGCACCCGCAAATGAAAAAAGGGGAGGGGTTCTTACCATAGCAATATGGGTAACAAATGAAAGCTAGTGAAAAGACAAGACCATTTCAAAAAAGTATTATATCTTGTTTCAAGTAAATACTTTAAGGTGCTGCAGGCGGAGACTTAAAGTATTTAATTTAACTAATTTGAATATACATATGTAGTTATTTCATTATTTGATTAAGTATCTTAAAGAACAATGCATGGTAAATTATACATTACTCAGTCGAATTTTCTATAGGTATTGTGATACTTGTTTTTCCATTTTCAGTTCATTATTTTTAAGCAGTCGGGTTTTTTGTTTTTATTATAATAATTTTATCTACTAGCCTAACAGATGTTAAGTTTACCTAAATAATGATACCAAAAAGTCGATTGTATGACCCTTGGTTTAAAAGATATTATTGTTGGAACATAGGATTGCACAGGTAGTAAGTTTATAACGATTTGGTTTTTCTATACATATTTACAGTGATGATCAATGATAAACAAATAACAAGTATTCATTATGATTTATTATTTACAAAAGTAGAAAATTTACACACAAAAGAAATTACAAAAGTTGTTCAAAATGCCTCTCGCCATTTTGAAGGCACGCATTAGTACAGCTCGTCGACTGCTGTTGACCATCTTAACAGGCTCGGATCGGCCTTCATTTCTGCTGCAGCAACGCGAATACGCTCCAGCAGCTCTTCCCTGGTGCTGCCTGGCTCAAAAATAAACTTTTTAAAGATAGGAAACGACCAACCCGAACCGTGCACCTTTTTGTCGACGTTTCATAAGTGCCCATGTAGGCCTATGTGAAATAAAAATATTTTGATTTGATTTGATAAAATTCTAGTGGCGTTAAGTCTGGCGGCCCCTCACGGCATCTTGACGTTCATTAGCTGTACCCTGTTTATAAGAATAAAAAAAACCAACTGGGGGGGTTACTTTGACGTCTTAAAGCAGGTAAGCAATTCCAGTGTGGGAAAGAGACAGCGATACAGGTCGTCTAGCGCCATCTCTTTCTCACACTGGAATTACTCCTGCTTTAAGACGTCGTGGTAGGCCACCAGATATGAGTTCTATTGTGTGCACCGTTAAACAATGGTGTTGTGAAATTACAAAAAAACTTTAGCAGTGGAATTCTGCTTTATGGGATATTTTCGGTTTCACGACCTGGAAAATAACTTTGTTTTTCCAAAAAATGCAATGAAAAACAAACTTTACGGTCGATCAAATGAATATACAGGGTGAATTATTCAAGGGGGCGTGGCTAGCAATATTTTATGTGCGTGTGCTATTCGGACCTATGAAAGCAGTCGTGCGGAAATCACTGGCTGGTTGGATTAAGCATATGAGCAAGGTTCACAGGAATGCCAGGTTGGAGACCGTCCACTGGCTCCTTTTTTGACGCTATGATGAGGGCACGGAAGATTTTTAAGGGAAAGCTGAAGTCGTGCCAAAACACCAAGAATAAATTGAAATGGCTCACGATCTAGTCATTACTAGAGTCATAGTAATTATTATAAGGTTTCTCGTATTTCGGACTATGTGTATGTATTAAAATATATATTAGTTTATTTTATCTGTATCCATATATGTATTAGTATGTACCCATTTATGTGTATCAATTTCTGTTAACAAAATGGTAATTTTATATTTTTTTTTGTACCATAATGCTGTCCTATTTGACCCAAAGGTTGACTAGGTAGAGAATGCCTTGTGGCATTAAGTCCGCCTATGTACCACTCTTGTACATGAAGTTTAAATAAATAAATGGATTTTATAGCCAAACACCATGCTAAAGCAGATTTTAAGGTTTTTGGAAATCAATTAATAGGTTGAACCCTAAGCCTGGCGTTCCGGTGAGCGCCGACAGGTTTTCCTGCCCTAGGTATCCCTATATGGGCAATAATAGTTGAGATGTTTTAAAAACAATTCGCTATTAATTCCACGCTGGGGCTTCCTTGCGGGGTGCTCGATGCTGGACCCGAGCATGCGGACTTGCGGAGGTGACAACTGTCATTCTTGCACAGGAGATCAGGCACATAATACAGAAGATTTCAAGAGGTATATCGCCTGGTCATGACGGGCTCAGCATCGAGCACCTGCAGCATGCTGGTCCCCACTTACCTCGAGTGTTGGCACTTTTATTTAATCTGTGTCTGAGTCACTCACATCTTCCGCCTGATCTAGTACGTATTCTGGTGGTATCGGTGATCAAAAGCAAGACTGGAGACGTATCGGACTAGTCTAACTACTGGCCTATGCACTCGCCACCGTCATAGCCAAGGTACTTGACAGCGTGCTCAACTCACATCTAAATTAACATGTGCAGTTCGGTGACGCTCAGTTTGGATTCCGGCCTGGGTTCAATAGAGACGGCTCTTGTTAGCTTGTAGCAGAGTCAGGTATTATGCGGCTAAAAAACACACGTATACGCGGTTTTCCTTGACCTGTCTAGGGCCTTTGATTTTGTCCCACATCGCTGTACTCTGGAGCCCTGTGGTTCACATATACCCAAAAGGCTTTTAATGCTCTGCAAATCCAATATAATAATGCGTTCAGGGTATTGTTACGACTGTCACGCTGCTGTAGTGCCTCAGCAATGTTTGCACGCACGCATTGACAGTATTGATTCGTTGTAGCGTAAGAAATCTGCATCGCTACTCCACAGGCGTGGAAAAACGTTTGATTATTCCTCCAATCATGCCAAGGATACTTTCTTTCTAACACTGCATACCGCGTCGTAGTTATAGATATGTATAGCGTTTACGTTGATCTGCTGCCGTCTGTACCAACTTGCCATCCTTAATTCCTTATCAGATCATTCAGCTACAAAGAAAATGTATTTGCATGCTGTTTCTTTTGCATAGAATATGTCCACGTTTTTGGTTTTGACGAAAAACATTCTAAAGCACATGGAACTCGGTAACTAAGAGTGTAGCTCTCTATGAGTGAAGGAATTTTTGAAACCAGATGAATAGTTTCAGATATCACACCTCCTACATCCAAACTTACAGCCTCTTTAAAATGTTACTGTAGTATGCTTAACTATGACTAAACGAATTTTCCCCAATCTTTCCAGGAAGAAGAAGAATGGAAGGAGTATGAGGAGCCGGTGAAAGACTACACCGGCCTCAAAATCCAGGTGTTGCAGGGAGGCAACCAGCAGTCCGAGTCGGGCCGCGACTCCGCCTCGGAGGACACTCCGATGGAAGGCGGGAAGGTCAAGGGTCCTTGGAATAAGCCTGTAAGTAACTTTGAAGAAGAGCCAGCCAGGTCTGCTGGAGTGTCCAAAATGTCTGTTCATATGCACACGCAATAGACGTGGTGATCCGTCTCTGAGAGCGAGTGGGCCACTCTGTTTGTTCTTCATTGTCTCGGCATTCTTCTGTTTGGTTACTAGATTCTGGCTTATAAGGGGTGCAATGGTGGCTTGTCCCAGAAAAATACAAACTGGGTTTAAAGACTTGCCTTAAACTGTGCTGTTTTGGAATTTTTAAGTGTAGGCAGCGATCTGGCGCTCTTCTGTAATACCCCTCGCCCTGTACTTTTTGCCAAAATAGAATATTTTTAACTTAGGTGATAGCGTGGTGTCTGCCACAGGGTCCACTAGCCAGCATCACATACAGATATCAACAATTGCCAAGGTTATTTTAGCTTAAAATAACCTCAAAGCTTGCATTTTCAACTTGGCTTTGTCATAGCACAATTTTAAAACCGCCATATTTGATTGCAGCACCAACCGGAAGTGGAAACCCCAGCGCCGCCGCCGGTGGAGGAGCAGCCGAAGCCGCGCGAGAGCAAGCCGGCGGCGTACGTGCCGCCCTCGTCGCGCCAGCGGCCCGTCGAGAACGTGCGCAGGAGTACGGTAAGTGACGAAGTAACGTACTTAAAAAATGGAGTTTGAATGCTAGTTGTAAAATAGAGCTCATTTTCCATTTTCATAACGCTGTTGTTTGATTTACTGTTCGTTTCCATTGAGAACTTGCGCAGGAGTACGATTTGTAATGAATAAACAGATTGTTCCACCTGAAAATCTTATATACAAAGCTAATAGTCAAAGGATATCTCGTCAACAGTCACCTAATCATGGATTACAGAAGAGCCCAGAGCCCTATAATAAACTTCACGGTGTTCCATGTACAGTATTTATCATCCGTGTTACTGTCATTACTGGTATCATTTCTTACTGTAATGTAAGGCTCTCTTATAATTTATAGGTTAGGCTCAAAGACCAAAAGATCTCATTAACCAAAAAAACAATGAGCTGGTTTTCTCCAGCGGGCGTATTTCATTAGTCTAGGCCCTCATATTGTAGTCGGTCAACATACTCTGTCGCTTCTGTGGCGCTATCGTTTTTGTGCTGACCAGATGGCGCCACTGGCGACTAAGGTCCGGTCATACGTTTATTTGGTGTTACTAAGTGAGTTAAAGTTTATTAGATGTATTAAGTACAACAAAATATAGTAAAAATTTAATAAATATCAACAATGTTATTCCTAAAACTAGGCACACAAATATCATTGATTTAAAAAAATATATAAACATTCATACTTTTATCATTATCTTAAAATCTTTACAACAATCCGCGGACATTAATAAAAATCCTTGATAAAACAGTGTGCAAACAATGAACACTACACTAACGTACCTAGCGGGAAATTCAAGCGCGATAACCCTCATTAGGTCACGAAGTCGTCGATCCACCGCGATTTGCGAGAGAATTTAGAAGTTTCGTGGAACATTTCGAGCACTCGTTCTGCTTTGATTGCAGAAGCACGCGCCCGACATCCACAACGACGACTACTTCCCGGTGCTGGGCGCCAGCGCCAAGCGCGGCGGCGGCGGCTGGAGCACCGCGGGCGCCGGCGCCGCGCGCGAGCCCTCCGCCGCGCGCCAGCCGCTCGCGCTCGGCAACCGCTTCACCTCGCTGCAGGACGACAGCTAGCCAGGTAAGCCCTCCGCCGCGCGCCAGCCGCTCGCGCTCGGCAACCGCTTCACCTCGCTGCAGGACGACAGCTAGCCAGGTAAGCCCTCCGCCGCGCGCCAGCCGCTCGCGCTCGGCAACCGCTTCACCTCGCTGCAGGACGACAGCTAGCCAGGTAAGCCCTCCGCCGCGCGCCAGCCGCTCGCGCTCGGCAACCGCTTCACCTCGCTGCAGGACGACAGCTAGCCAGGTAAGCCCTCCGCCGCGCGCCAGCCGCTCGCGCTCGGCAACCGCTTCACCTCGCTGCAGGACGACAGCTAGCCAGGTAAGCCCTCCGCCGCGCGCCAGCCGCTCGCGCTCGGCAACCGCTTCACCTCGCTGCAGGACGACAGCTAGCCAGGTAAGCCCTCCGCCGCGCGCCAGCCGCTCGCGCTCGGCAACCGCTTCACCTCGCTGCAGGACGACAGCTAGCCAGGTAAGCCCTCCGCCGCGCGCCAGCCGCTCGCGCTCGGCAACCGCTTCACCTCGCTGCAGGACGACAGCTAGCCAGGTAAGCCCTCCGCCGCGCGCCAGCCGCTCGCGCTCGGCAACCGCTTCACCTCGCTGCAGGACGACAGCTAGCCAGGTAAGCCCTCCGCCGCGCGCCAGCCGCTCGCGCTCGGCAACCGCTTCACCTCGCTGCAGGACGACAGCTAGCCAGGTAAGCCCTCCGCCGCGCGCCAGCCGCTCGCGCTCGGCAACCGCTTCACCTCGCTGCAGGACGACAGCTAGCCAGGTAAGCCCTCCGCCGCGCGCCAGCCGCTCGCGCTCGGCAACCGCTTCACCTCGCTGCAGGACGACAGCTAGCCAGGTAAGCCCTCCGCCGCGCGCCAGCCGCTCGCGCTCGGCAACCGCTTCACCTCGCTGCAGGACGACAGCTAGCCAGGTAAGCCCTCCGCCGCGCGCCAGCCGCTCGCGCTCGGCAACCGCTTCACCTCGCTGCAGGACGACAGCTAGCCAGGTAAGCCCTCCGCCGCGCGCCAGCCGCTCGCGCTCGGCAACCGCTTCACCTCGCTGCAGGACGACAGCTAGCCAGGTAAGCCCTCCGCCGCGCGCCAGCCGCTCGCGCTCGGCAACCGCTTCACCTCGCTGCAGGACGACAGCTAGCCAGGTAAGCCCTCCGCCGCGCGCCAGCCGCTCGCGCTCGGCAACCGCTTCACCTCGCTGCAGGACGACAGCTAGCCAGGTAAGCCCTCCGCCGCGCGCCAGCCGCTCGCGCTCGGCAACCGCTTCACCTCGCTGCAGGACGACAGCTAGCCAGGTAAGCCCTCCGCCGCGCGCCAGCCGCTCGCGCTCGGCAACCGCTTCACCTCGCTGCAGGACGACAGCTAGCCAGGTAAGCCCTCCGCCGCGCGCCAGCCGCTCGCGCTCGGCAACCGCTTCACCTCGCTGCAGGACGACAGCTAGCCAGGTAAGCCCTCCGCCGCGCGCCAGCCGCTCGCGCTCGGCAACCGCTTCACCCCGCTGCAGGACGACAGCTAGCCAGGTAAGCCCTCCGCCGCGCGCCAGCCGCTCGCGCTCGGCAACCGCTTCACCTCGCTGCAGGACGACAGCTAGCCAGGTAAGCCCTCCGCCGCGCGCCAGCCGCTCGCGCTCGGCAACCGCTTCACCTCGCTGCAGGACGACAGCTAGCCAGGTAAGCCCTCCGCCGCGCGCCAGCCGCTCGCGCTCGGCAACCGCTTCACCTCGCTGCAGGACGACAGCTAGCCAGGTAAGCCCTCCGCCGCGCGCCAGCCGCTCGCGCTCGGCAACCGCTTCACCTCGCTGCAGGACGACAGCTAGCCAGGTAAGCCCTCCGCCGCGCGCCAGCCGCTCGCGCTCGGCAACCGCTTCACCTCGCTGCAGGACGACAGCTAGCCAGGTAAGCCCTCCGCCGCGCGCCAGCCGCTCGCGCTCGGCAACCGCTTCACCTCGCTGCAGGACGACAGCTAGCCAGGTAAGCCCTCCGCCGCGCGCCAGCCGCTCGCGCTCGGCAACCGCTTCACCTCGCTGCAGGACGACAGCTAGCCAGGTAAGCCCTCCGCCGCGCGCCAGCCGCTCGCGCTCGGCAACCGCTTCACCTCGCTGCAGGACGACAGCTAGCCAGGTAAGCCCTCCGCCGCGCGCCAGCCGCTCGCGCTCGGCAACCGCTTCACCTCGCTGCAGGACGACAGCTAGCCAGGTAAGCCCTCCGCCGCGCGCCAGCCGCTCGCGCTCGGCAACCGCTTCACCTCGCTGCAGGACGACAGCTAGCCAGGTAAGCCCTCCGCCGCGCGCCAGCCGCTCGCGCTCGGCAACCGCTTCACCTCGCTGCAGGACGACAGCTAGCCAGGTAAGCCCTCCGCCGCGCGCCAGCCGCTCGCGCTCGGCAACCGCTTCACCTCGCTGCAGGACGACAGCTAGCCAGGTAAGCCCTCCGCCGCGCGCCAGCCGCTCGCGCTCGGCAACCGCTTCACCTCGCTGCAGGACGACAGCTAGCCAGGTAAGCCCTCCGCCGCGCGCCAGCCGCTCGCGCTCGGCAACCGCTTCACCTCGCTGCAGGACGACAGCTAGCCAGGTAAGCCCTCCGCCGCGCGCCAGCCGCTCGCGCTCGGCAACCGCTTCACCTCGCTGCAGGACGACAGCTAGCCAGGTAAGCCCTCCGCCGCGCGCCAGCCGCTCGCGCTCGGCAACCGCTTCACCTCGCTGCAGGACGACAGCTAGCCAGGTAAGCCCTCCGCCGCGCGCCAGCCGCTCGCGCTCGGCAACCGCTTCACCTCGCTGCAGGACGACAGCTAGCCAGGTAAGCCCTCCGCCGCGCGCCAGCCGCTCGCGCTCGGCAACCGCTTCACCTCGCTGCAGGACGACAGCTAGCCAGGTAAGCCCTCCGCCGCGCGCCAGCCGCTCGCGCTCGGCAACCGCTTCACCTCGCTGCAGGACGACAGCTAGCCAGGTA
The DNA here is from genome assembly GCA_950022335.1 of Eurois occulta. NCBI lineage: Eukaryota > Metazoa > Arthropoda > Insecta > Lepidoptera > Noctuidae > Eurois > Eurois occulta. The sequence goes on from OX465506.1 coordinate 7,559,110, forward strand.
AGCCCTCCGCCGCGCGCCAGCCGCTCGCGCTCGGCAACCGCTTCACCTCGCTGCAGGACGACAGCTAGCCAGGTAAGCCCTCCGCCGCGCGCCAGCCGCTCGCGCTCGGCAACCGCTTCACCTCGCTGCAGGACGACAGCTAGCCAGGTAAGCCCTCCGCCGCGCGCCAGCCGCTCGCGCTCGGCAACCGCTTCACCTCGCTGCAGGACGACAGCTAGCCAGGTAAGCCCTCCGCCGCGCGCCAGCCGCTCGCGCTCGGCCAACCGCTTCACCTCGCTGCAGGACGACAGCTAGCCAGGTAAGCCCTCCGCCGCGCGCCAGCCGCTCGCGCTCGGCAACCGCTTCACCTCGCTGCAGGACGACAGCTAGCCAGGTAAGCCCTCCGCCGCGCGCCAGCCGCTCGCGCTCGGCAACCGCTTCACCTCGCTGCAGGACGACAGCTAGCCAGGTAAGCCCTCCGCCGCGCGCCAGCCGCTCGCGCTCGGCAACCGCTTCACCTCGCTGCAGGACGACAGCTAGCCAGGTAAGCCCTCCGCCGCGCGCCAGCCGCTCGCGCTCGGCAACCGCTTCACCTCGCTGCAGGACGACAGCTAGCCAGGTAAGCCCTCCGCCGCGCGCCAGCCGCTCGCGCTCGGCAACCGCTTCACCTCGCTGCAGGACGACAGCTAGCCAGGTAAGCCCTCCGCCGCGCGCCAGCCGCTCGCGCTCGGCAACCGCTTCACCTCGCTGCAGGACGACAGCTAGCCAGGTAAGCCCTCCGCCGCGCGCCAGCCGCTCGCGCTCGGCAACCGCTTCACCTCGCTGCAGGACGACAGCTAGCCAGGTAAGCCCTCCGCCGCGCGCCAGCCGCTCGCGCTCGGCAACCGCTTCACCTCGCTGCAGGACGACAGCTAGCCAGGTAAGCCCTCCGCCGCGCGCCAGCCGCTCGCGCTCGGCAACCGCTTCACCTCGCTGCAGGACGACAGCTAGCCAGGTAAGCCCTCCGCCGCGCGCCAGCCGCTCGCGCTCGGCAACCGCTTCACCTCGCTGCAGGACGACAGCTAGCCAGGTAAGCCCTCCGCCGCGCGCCAGCCGCTCGCGCTCGGCAACCGCTTCACCTCGCTGCAGGACGACAGCTAGCCAGGTAAGCCCTCCGCCGCGCGCCAGCCGCTCGCGCTCGGCAACCGCTTCACCTCGCTGCAGGACGACAGCTAGCCAGGTAAGCCCTCCGCCGCGCGCCAGCCGCTCGCGCTCGGCAACCGCTTCACCTCGCTGCAGGACGACAGCTAGCCAGGTAAGCCCTCCGCCGCGCGCCAGCCGCTCGCGCTCGGCAACCGCTTCACCTCGCTGCAGGACGACAGCTAGCCAGGTAAGCCCTCCGCCGCGCGCCAGCCGCTCGCGCTCGGCAACCGCTTCACCTCGCTGCAGGACGACAGCTAGCCAGGTAAGCCCTCCGCCGCGCGCCAGCCGCTCGCGCTCGGCAACCGCTTCACCTCGCTGCAGGACGACAGCTAGCCAGGTAAGCCCTCCGCCGCGCGCCAGCCGCTCGCGCTCGGCAACCGCTTCACCTCGCTGCAGGACGACAGCTAGCCAGGTAAGCCCTCCGCCGCGCGCCAGCCGCTCGCGCTCGGCAACCGCTTCACCTCGCTGCAGGACGACAGCTAGCCAGGTAAGCCCTCCGCCGCGCGCCAGCCGCTCGCGCTCGGCAACCGCTTCACCTCGCTGCAGGACGACAGCTAGCCAGGTAAGCCCTCCGCCGCGCGCCAGCCGCTCGCGCTCGGCAACCGCTTCACCTCGCTGCAGGACGACAGCTAGCCAGGTAAGCCCTCCGCCGCGCGCCAGCCGCTCGCGCTCGGCAACCGCTTCACCTCGCTGCAGGACGACAGCTAGCCAGGTAAGCCCTCCGCCGCGCGCCAGCCGCTCGCGCTCGGCAACCGCTTCACCTCGCTGCAGGACGACAGCTAGCCAGGTAAGCCCTCCGCCGCGCGCCAGCCGCTCGCGCTCGGCAACCGCTTCACCTCGCTGCAGGACGACAGCTAGCCAGGTAAGCCCTCCGCCGCGCGCCAGCCGCTCGCGCTCGGCAACCGCTTCACCTCGCTGCAGGACGACAGCTAGCCAGGTAAGCCCTCCGCCGCGCGCCAGCCGCTCGCGCTCGGCAACCGCTTCACCTCGCTGCAGGACGACAGCTAGCCAGGTAAGCCCTCCGCCGCGCGCCAGCCGCTCGCGCTCGGCAACCGCTTCACCTCGCTGCAGGACGACAGCTAGCCAGGTAAGCCCTCCGCCGCGCGCCAGCCGCTCGCGCTCGGCAACCGCTTCACCTCGCTGCAGGACGACAGCTAGCCAGGTAAGCCCTCCGCCGCGCGCCAGCCGCTCGCGCTCGGCAACCGCTTCACCTCGCTGCAGGACGACAGCTAGCCAGGTAAGCCCTCCGCCGCGCGCCAGCCGCTCGCGCTCGGCAACCGCTTCACCTCGCTGCAGGACGACAGCTAGCCAGGTAAGCCCTCCGCCGCGCGCCAGCCGCTCGCGCTCGGCAACCGCTTCACCTCGCTGCAGGACGACAGCTAGCCAGGTAAGCCCTCCGCCGCGCGCCAGCCGCTCGCGCTCGGCAACCGCTTCACCTCGCTGCAGGACGACAGCTAGCCAGGTAAGCCCTCCGCCGCGCGCCAGCCGCTCGCGCTCGGCAACCGCTTCACCTCGCTGCAGGACGACAGCTAGCCAGGTAAGCCCTCCGCCGCGCGCCAGCCGCTCGCGCTCGGCAACCGCTTCACCTCGCTGCAGGACGACAGCTAGCCAGGTAAGCCCTCCGCCGCGCGCCAGCCGCTCGCGCTCGGCAACCGCTTCACCTCGCTGCAGGACGACAGCTAGCCAGGTAAGCCCTCCGCCGCGCGCCAGCCGCTCGCGCTCGGCAACCGCTTCACCTCGCTGCAGGACGACAGCTAGCCAGGTAAGCCCTCCGCCGCGCGCCAGCCGCTCGCGCTCGGCAACCGCTTCACCTCGCTGCAGGACGACAGCTAGCCAGGTAAGCCCTCCGCCGCGCGCCAGCCGCTCGCGCTCGGCAACCGCTTCACCTCGCTGCAGGACGACAGCTAGCCAGGTAAGCCCTCCGCCGCGCGCCAGCCGCTCGCGCTCGGCAACCGCTTCACCTCGCTGCAGGACGACAGCTAGCCAGGTAAGCCCTCCGCCGCGCGCCAGCCGCTCGCGCTCGGCAACCGCTTCACCTCGCTGCAGGACGACAGCTAGCCAGGTAAGCCCTCCGCCGCGCGCCAGCCGCTCGCGCTCGGCAACCGCTTCACCTCGCTGCAGGACGACAGCTAGCCAGGTAAGCCCTCCGCCGCGCGCCAGCCGCTCGCGCTCGGCAACCGCTTCACCTCGCTGCAGGACGACAGCTAGCCAGGTAAGCCCTCCGCCGCGCGCCAGCCGCTCGCGCTCGGCAACCGCTTCACCTCGCTGCAGGACGACAGCTAGCCAGGTAAGCCCTCCGCCGCGCGCCAGCCGCTCGCGCTCGGCAACCGCTTCACCTCGCTGCAGGACGACAGCTAGCCAGGTAAGCCCTCCGCCGCGCGCCAGCCGCTCGCGCTCGGCAACCGCTTCACCTCGCTGCAGGACGACAGCTAGCCAGGTAAGCCCTCCGCCGCGCGCCAGCCGCTCGCGCTCGGCAACCGCTTCACCTCGCTGCAGGACGACAGCTAGCCAGGTAAGCCCTCCGCCGCGCGCCAGCCGCTCGCGCTCGGCAACCGCTTCACCTCGCTGCAGGACGACAGCTAGCCAGGTAAGCCCTCCGCCGCGCGCCAGCCGCTCGCGCTCGGCAACCGCTTCACCTCGCTGCAGGACGACAGCTAGCCAGGTAAGCCCTCCGCCGCGCGCCAGCCGCTCGCGCTCGGCAACCGCTTCACCTCGCTGCAGGACGACAGCTAGCCAGGTAAGCCCTCCGCCGCGCGCCAGCCGCTCGCGCTCGGCAACCGCTTCACCTCGCTGCAGGACGACAGCTAGCCAGGTAAGCCCTCCGCCGCGCGCCAGCCGCTCGCGCTCGGCAACCGCTTCACCTCGCTGCAGGACGACAGCTAGCCAGGTAAGCCCTCCGCCGCGCGCCAGCCGCTCGCGCTCGGCAACCGCTTCACCTCGCTGCAGGACGACAGCTAGCCAGGTAAGCCCTCCGCCGCGCGCCAGCCGCTCGCGCTCGGCAACCGCTTCACCTCGCTGCAGGACGACAGCTAGCCAGGTAAGCCCTCCGCCGCGCGCCAGCCGCTCGCGCTCGGCAACCGCTTCACCTCGCTGCAGGACGACAGCTAGCCAGGTAAGCCCTCCGCCGCGCGCCAGCCGCTCGCGCTCGGCAACCGCTTCACCTCGCTGCAGGACGACAGCTAGCCAGGTAAGCCCTCCGCCGCGCGCCAGCCGCTCGCGCTCGGCAACCGCTTCACCTCGCTGCAGGACGACAGCTAGCCAGGTAAGCCCTCCGCCGCGCGCCAGCCGCTCGCGCTCGGCAACCGCTTCACCTCGCTGCAGGACGACAGCTAGCCAGGTAAGCCCTCCGCCGCGCGCCAGCCGCTCGCGCTCGGCAACCGCTTCACCTCGCTGCAGGACGACAGCTAGCCAGGTAAGCCCTCCGCCGCGCGCCAGCCGCTCGCGCTCGGCAACCGCTTCACCTCGCTGCAGGACGACAGCTAGCCAGGTAAGCCCTCCGCCGCGCGCCAGCCGCTCGCGCTCGGCAACCGCTTCACCTCGCTGCAGGACGACAGCTAGCCAGGTAAGCCCTCCGCCGCGCGCCAGCCGCTCGCGCTCGGCAACCGCTTCACCTCGCTGCAGGACGACAGCTAGCCAGGTAAGCCCTCCGCCGCGCGCCAGCCGCTCGCGCTCGGCAACCGCTTCACCTCGCTGCAGGACGACAGCTAGCCAGGTAAGCCCTCCGCCGCGCGCCAGCCGCTCGCGCTCGGCAACCGCTTCACCTCGCTGCAGGACGACAGCTAGCCAGGTAAGCCCTCCGCCGCGCGCCAGCCGCTCGCGCTCGGCAACCGCTTCACCTCGCTGCAGGACGACAGCTAGCCAGGTATACCGGGAACATTTATCTCCACAACATTACATTCCTTCACTTGTTGTACCCTAAACGAAGCCGAGCGCCACTTGTTCATCCCGGCATTACGAAATTTTTATTAACTGGACCATACCTGGGAACCTTCTAGTTACGGAGATCTTGATGGTCAAAGTTAGGACATTTTTACCCGTTTTTTTTTTAAATCCAAGTTTTCAATGTGATACATAATTATCTTCATGATTCACACCAGAAAACGCTTTTCCCAGCAATGTTTTTTGCTTAGTTTGATGTACTGGGGGTCTAAAATGGTCGCTTTAGCAGAATCATAATAGGATAATAATATCGACGGTTGAAAGGCTAATTGGTCTAAGCGACATTTTTTGCGATATTGAGTTATATACATATTCGGAATCAGCAAATTTTTCTCCGTCGTTTGAGTCGGGTTTCAATTTTTTTTGACTACTTTTTTGGCGCTTAGCACCCACAGTAAAACAGGCCTCATTTCTAAGCTCATTGATCTATACGACACCAAATTAGACAAAATTTGAGGACACCGTGACTTAATGTATTTGATTTTTGAACTTTTATAACGTGTGTCGATTAAGGCATTTGGCTTTTTCGCCATGGTTGTGGTTTTGTCGTTTGGCCTATTTTGCATTCAACTAAAACAATAAGCTATGTCGTTTGGCCCATTTTGCATTCAAGTACATTAAAAAACTTAGGTTCTTCTTGTGTATGTTACGCATTACTGGGGCGAGGCCATTGAGAAACACTGCGAAGCCCTTGCTGTATCGCTTGATATTTCAAAGGCCTTTGACAGGGTCTGGCACGCTAGTCTGTTGACTAAGCTTCCTGCATTCGGCATCTCTGCTGACTTTCGCAACTGGATTTCCGACTTCCTGAGTGGCCGTTCGATCAGAGTGGTCAAAGATGGCTGCTCATCGGATCTTAAGGCCATTGATGCCGGTGTTCCTCAGGAGTCTGTTCTTTCTGCAACTTTATTTCTGCTACACATCAACGACCTGCCACAGCTTGGTGCAATCGGGTACGCTGATGACAGCACAGTCGCAGAAAGATACCTGTCCAGTGCAAGAGGCAGCAGAGAGGAAACAGCTACTCATAGAGAGGCCATGGTGGAGCGAATGAATTTGACCCTAAATCTCGTTTCCCAGTGGGGCGACAACAATCTGGTCAAATTCAATGCTCTGAAAACACAGGCATTTCTTTTCACTGCTAAAAGGAGCCAGTTCCAATTGTCTCCAGCTTTCCGAGGTACAGTTGTACCAGTTACCGACCGCATACAGCTCTTAGGCATGGAGTTGACATCGGATCTCAACTTCGGCTCAACTATCGAGTCGAAAACTCAGACCGCAGCTAAAAAGCTGGGCGTCCTGAATAAGGTGAGGCGATACATCTGGATAGCTTTTAAGTTTGTATAAAGCACAGGTCCGTTTCTGTATGGAGTATTGCAGTCACTTGTGGGATGGCTCAGCAAAATACCAGCTTGCTGCACTTGATTCGGTGGAACGCAAAGCTACAAGACTCATAGGCGACGAGACTGATAGCTACGCTTCACAGCCTAGCTCATCGGCGTAATGTCGTTTGCTTGTCGGTCTTCTACAGACTGTACTTCGGAGAGTGTGCGCAGGAGCTCCACGATCTGATCCCACCATCACCCTTTTACCACCGGACTAGCAGACTTACTGCGGCGTACCATCCACACTCGGTTGATATCCCGACAAGTCGTACTCTGCGCTTCTCCTCCACGTTTATCATGCGCACAGCCAACGTGTGGAACTCTCTGCCGGCATCTGTGTTCCCTCCCACATATAACCCGTCTGCCTTCAAAGCAAGAGTGAACAGGCATCTTCTGGGCACGCTCGTTTCATCATAGACCTCATCCATCGCTTTCCACCAGGCGTGATTGAGGTCAAGAGCAGGCCCATTTTGTAATAATAAAAAAAAAAACTTAGGCTTAGGGTGATATACCTTGTTCCAAAACACTTCCAGATCAACATCTTGAATGATTCTTCTACTCAAAAATGTTTTTTTTTTTATGTACAAAACGCTGTCTAAAATTGTATAAAGTGGGATACCAACCTGAAAAATATCTTACGGACGTTACTGATTAATGAGGGCCTAAGCACCAATATAGATCTACTATAATCTAGTAAGGGTTAATTTTTTTCATCCAGCGGTCCCTCTAATGGGCATCTGCATCAAACTACTTCACTCTGGTGCAATACCATCATGTTGCAGGTTCATTGGGCAAATTCAACTGTCGGTCGACTTGGCGCTACATTCGTTTTCTCTCGTATTATTTGGTTCTATGTCGATGATTGAGCCAGTTTACTTTCAGCTATTTTATTAACGGTAGGCATTTGAACCATTTTGCTTTCCTCAAAAAATAACTAACTTTGATGCATTTTGGGCTAACCAACATAAATTTTCTAAAATAATACACAATTTTCAACAGTAATAACTTAAAAAACTTCCTTACTTAATTACGGATATACTGTATTAAATAAATAAAAGTCTATCAAATAGTTGTTTAACTATGATTTTTTTTTCCAAAAAAATAACTTTGATCCGTCCTCCTGCAAGTTTTACAAAATGTCGCTTATATCAATTAGCCTTTCAACCGTCGATATGAATTACGTTTAAATTCTTAAAATGGTCATAGACGTACCTATTATTATGAATTGTCACCTTGTGACCTTTTTACAAAGGCCATTGCACAAAACCAGTATCGCTATAAAAGAAAACAGTATAGCAACAAAAATATAGTCATAAATTATGAAAAATCTTTTTTTAACTTTTCTTACTTATCTTGATCGAAATCGTATGTGGGGTTAATATTTTGTGTCTTAATAGTTACTAATTCGATTTTATTGCATTATTTTCAAAATGGCTTTCATAAAGTGAAAGCAGTGTTGACAACTTGAAGAACTTCCCCGTAATCGGTTTTAACTGTTATGTAGAGGCAGACGTTTTTTTAAAAAAATTACGATATTCCCGCGTGATTCATATTTTTATTTGTAATTAATATTATTAAAAAAATATTTCTTTCCTAATTAACAATCTTTCATTAGTTAAACAATCAGTTATGGTCAGGGTGCTTTAAATTAACTGTCGGTAACACTACGACGGGCAAATAAAAGGTTCAATGATTACGACTGAAGGACATGTACCTATCCATGGCCATGAAAAATTAAAAAAAAAAATACAAATAAAAGGTAACTGTCATCAAAAGTGTCACTGTCAAGTCAAACAGTACCGTGTCGGCGCGGCAACGAATTTTTGTTTTTCTTGATAAGTTGTTGAGTTTGTTGTGACAACAAATAACTTATTATTACGTCGAGTACGTGTCCAGTAGAGTCTTCGGATTCCTGCACGAACAAGATATCGATGGCAGCAAAGTAGAAACGGACATGTACAAAATCACAATTTTACAGGATTGCTGATTTAGTAAAAAATAGTGGCCATTTTGAGAGTTATTGGCCGATTATCATGAAATTTTCTATGGTGCATTAAAATAACCTTCTTTATGAATTGTGTAACAAGTTTTATCGCTATATCGTTGTTTTTCTGAAATAATGTAGATGTCTTTTTTTACTCTGAACAAACTTGAACGTAGAAGAAGAGATCTGCCTGTTATCCGTTTATACGTTGTGATAAAAAGCGCCCATTTCATTTAAAATGTCTAATAAACTAAGATAATAATCCCTAGTAATACTTTTAAGGATATTTAAAGAAAATCTAAGCAACATGCAAACAGTATTCCTCTTTTTTACCAAATTTTGTAGATATCTTTATTTACTTTTTTTAAATATTTAACATTTTATTATTATCAATAAATGAGTTATCTACCACTAAACTCCATCGGTATCTATCAGTTAAATTCATTTATTTAGTTACCAAACCACGTAAAATATATATTTTTAAATAAAAATGTTATTTATTATTATGTTTTATTATTATCAAAAGCACCATTGCCAAATAGGTAAATAACAGACTGATATAAAATTAAAATAAGACTGATATAAAATTAAAATAAGACTGATATAAGAACACGCCAAAATGTGACAAGTAACTGATGTTTTTGTTGACGTTTCATTCATCTGTCAAAGCTCCGAAGTAAAGGCGGACATATTCAAATGTCCGTTTCTACTGCGATGTCTGTATAAAATCGAGTGTAGATGTCCTCATTTACGTGGCAGATTTTCTTAATTATTATGAAATTTGAAATAATTTTAATACAGACTTGTAGATAGGGTTGAAATAAGCTCATTTTTGTAAAAAAAGCATTTTCGCAAAAATGTAGATGTCCGTTTCTACTTTGCTGCCATCGAATTATCTTTTTGAAGACTATTGTACTGTTTCTGTGCTAGTGGTGTGGATTGTGTAGAACGTTTGTTTGCGACTACGGTCCGAGACTCGGTGCAGAAAATCAAAACAATTGTATTAAAAAAGCTAGCTAACGTAATTCATATTATTATCCTATTATGATTCTGCTAAAGCGGCCATTTTAGACCCCCAGAATGCTTTGTTGACGGCTTCGTGAAGGGTCCATTTATTTATACTCATACAAATGTATTTTGTGAGAGATTTGGTGTCTAAAGTTCAGTCTTCGTAGTCAACGTGTGTCTGTATGCGGGTGTATGCGTATCACTCCACCCGCACCACTAGAACAGCCGGGCGTAGAAAGATGATATTAATCGTGAACTTAGGGCTGAGTCGTCCGGAGGACACGGTGGAGCACACCGTGGAGGTCTGCTGCTTGGGCGGAGCACCGCCGTGTCCTCGTAGCGGCGATTGGCGGCGGCGACCTCTCGCGTCCGGCCCTGGTTCAAGCCATGGTCCGGGGCGAGAGGGAATGGGAAGCCGTCGCCTCCTTCTGCGAAGCAGTCATGCTAGCGAAGGAGGCGGCGGAACGTGAGAGGGAGAGAACCTCCTCACGTCCCAGCCGCCGCGGGAGAAGCACCGGGCGTCGGGGGCCACGCCGTGATGGCTCTCGGCCACCGTAGGCGCGGGCCTGTGGACGGCGAGTAATGGGCTAGCTCGCCGTCCGTCCGTCGTATGACGACGGGCAGGCCGTGTCGACGGCGCGTTCGTGTTCCACGCGCGCCTCAAAGAGATGTCAGCAAACGGGAGGGGCCCGCAAGGGCCGGTGCCTGCCAGGGCTGCGGGACTGTTCGAAAGAGATACCGCGGCCCTGGAACATAAAGGGCCAATGAAGGAACATGGGTGGTTTTTAGTCAGTAAGAGTCTGACACTCCCTTCCGCTCCGCCCAGAGCGGGAGGAGTCATTTGATGATTTCCCACCCCCAAAAAAAAAAAAAAGGGCTGAGTCGTGGCTCGACCAGTCACACTTGTGATCTAATTTTTATTATGAGCTACCCCGAAAACCGTGAAATAGTGGTTTGAACAGAATTCTACAGTATTGAGGTATAGTTCTGTTCGAACTTTATGGCGGCTCGGAAGTTAGCTGCGAGTGACAGTCTATGCATGATACAGTCAAGATGACGCGTCCTCTACTGCGCCCCGCTGATGCCTTAAACTGTGTTCTGCGCAGCTTTACGTTAGATGTTCTGATCCGCCATAAAGTGTGAACCGTTATACCTGCGCTGACCGTCACTCGCGGCTAACTTCCGAGCCGCCATAAAGTTTGAACTGTATACAATCTGCGGTGCACAATGCTCTTCTGCTCAAATCTCAATACTCGCACACACACTCGTATACAGGAATAATTTTTATGCAGTGCGGAAAAAAATTTTGGTGGTTCAGTATCAGTAATAGAACACATTTCCATTATTTGTTCAATTTTTTTTTTATCCGTCTTTAAATCAGCAAAATATGGACACTATCTATTCGTAATAATAACAAAGGCCGCGCGTACCGCCGGCGCAGGCGCCGCCCCGTCTTCCTTCGTCTAACAGCGGGGGTGAAACCCGATCACGGGCGGCAGAGTTTGTTGCGAGGCGTTCGCAGAATGTATGCAACGGAGAGCATACGTCGAATGCTTCCCATGATCGACCCTTGACCCCACGGTCCGTAATGAAAGGACCACCTAGGGAGCATTCAAGTATTACGTAACGCAATTTTTGAAGATTTTAGACTCCCCCTCCCCCCCCTTGTAACGCACCGTAACGTTTTTCTGTACCCCCCCTCCCCCTCTCTAAACGTTACGTAACACTCAAGTGACCATTTTTACCCTAAAGGCGCTAAAAGTTATGTTATAGTTTTTGTCCTCGGTATAGTTTTAATTGCTTTTGCGGTAATCATACTAAATGAAACAATAGATTTTTAATCCGCAACACCTGCGTATTTTGTTTATTTTTCTATAAATTTTTGGCATTACACACACACAATTGTTTTTCTCCGTCTTTTCTATCCTATTTTAGCTTTTTTTACTAATAAACTCTTAAAATACATAACATGTTTATTTTAACCTTTGGGAATGCAATTATAAACAGAAACCCACCTGAAATTAAACATTTTACTCGAAATAAAATCGTATTCTTAACAAAATTAAAAAATAATCAACTATTAACCAGGGTTGCCAATTTGGGAGTTTTAATTCCCTAAAAGAGAATGCTCATGGAAGTATGGAATCCCGTACCATGCTGCATCAAAATCAAACCTTGTTTTTTATAGACTACACTGATCGTATTAACTCCTACAAAAATTATTTTTGAAAAAAGAACCCGCGTTTCAGAGTTATTTTATAAAATCGAAACTAACCTAAAAAGTAGGTCTATTTTTTCGACGCTACCAACGACGTATTTTAACACACATACATTACATTATTGCTCTAAAAACAGCGTAATACACTAATATTAGTAAGAATTACGAGTTAAAGTAACATCCACAGTATGCTTGACTGAAACTCGATTTTATTTTAGACCTTTACATTGCCAATAGTCAGTCAGTACAGTACAAATGTCAGATGCCACAGATAAGATAACTATAAACCATAGAGTATAGTAAGTGCTATAAACTAGTCGGGATTTAGGGATGTAATCGATAAATCAAAATCTTTAAGCTGAGAAAATCTATTTTGTTGCAAATAGCAATAAACCAAACTAAATCGATTTGGTGTACTGATCTTACTTAATTGTAATTAATTTTAGAGTCCGCTCGACAGACAAGGGTTTGTTCAATTGAAACGGAACGTCATTTATATTCAGTTGAAACGGAACGTCATATAAAGGGAGTAAAACAATATTCGTACTTTTAAACTCGAAAAGTATATTTCCAGTTCAAAAATCAAATCCCCGACGCGTAATGCCGTAAAAAAATATGAAACTAATTACTATAATATTTTGGTTTTGAGGCGCGAGACTTTTTGGTACCAACTTTGGTCATTGTCCTTTTTATTAAAAAAAAGAAACAATGTTACGTAACGTCTTGTAAGAAAGACCCCCTCCCGCCCCTGTAACGCATCGTAACGTTTTACGAGACCCCCCTCCCCCCCAAATTGCGTTACGTAATACTTGAATGCTCCCCTACCACCATTTAGCAGCCACCTTGATCACGGTTCAGGACCACAAATCACGCACTAGAGTCTGGCAGACCTCGACTGGTGGTTAGTGAATAGGTTATTTTTGATTGAACATTATTGTAAATACGTAGTTGATTCCAAATTTTTAAATACCTACGCCTTAATGCATTAAGTAATGTCAATAATTTTAATTTTATTATGTTTTTAAAAGTACCATAATTTAATTGATTAATGCTTTATTTTCTGTATTTTGATGGTCCTAAGAAGCCCATGAAAGTATGAAGGAAAAATTGGAATTACTCTTCAAATAACTGCAGATCGCGGCCTTATCTTAAAAAAGGCTAGTTCGAACCTGATAAAATCATTGTAACCCACGTAAATACCTACCTAAACTTCGAACGAGCGGTTCGCCACGCGCCGGCGCGGGCGCCGCGCCGCCGCCCGGCTGAGAGTGGCCATAAAATCAATTTCAAAGTAAACATCTTTCGTTAACGATAACTTTATTTTTTTGTACTAAGACTTATCAAAATAAAAAATAGATGTTTAATGAAACTCATTTAAGTTTAATTTGTCAAAGTTTCCGCACTGCATAAAAATTATTCCTGTATAAGGTCCCAGTAAAATAGATGGAGAAATTTTAACACAGCGTTCTGAAATCACTTTATTCAGTTTTGCTTGGATATCTTCTGTTAGACGTACCGAACACTTTGTTAAAATTTGTCCATCTATTACCTTACCTTATACTTATAATAATATGAGGGAGGCAAAACGCTTTTTCCTTATTTGACGATTTCTACGAGACAACTCTCTACTCAACTACAGTTTGTAAACGCGGGTTGCGGTACAGCGTTTACAAACTTCGTTTCAAAATGTTTTGGTTTCAGGCGGTTTCCACCAGAGATGAGCGTAGCGAAGGATGTGTGTGATACTAACCAAAAATATCGCTTCTTTTTCACAGCTTGAGGAGGTACCTATTCTAGCTATGTGATTGGTTAGTTCCACACATCCCTCGCTACGCATCCTCGCTCATCTATGGTGGAAACGCAGCCTTACAGGCGCTATTATTACGTAACTTCAAATATCGTTTGCGAAATAACCCCTTTGTGGGTAGCCCGTTTAAAGATACTTGCAGCTTTTTAAATGTCAATTACTTTTTAATTTCGCAAGCTACTGGTATTAATATTAATTGATTAATTCCTTTATTTACTTTCTGCTTTAAATATTACTTAAAAATAAACATAAGAAATAAAAAACATTTAAAAATATAAAAAATAGTAGCACACGGTATTGGGAACAGGGTCAAGGTGGTCATGGCTCCAGAGAGAGGAATCTCCTAACAATATGAGCCGTGCCAGGAGTACCGCTTTCGGAATCAAGCCCTTGATCCTGCTGTCTAACGAGAGCCTCCTCAGGTATTGATCGAGGCAATTAAGCCATGGGCTGACACGACTATCGGCGCAATGATCGCTGAGTCCACATCCCATATGTCGACAACCTCGCGGGCCAAGTCAAGATATTAGTTTAATTATTACACATCTCACAATATCAATTTTGTTTCCAGGTAACACAAACCCACAACGTGATACGCTGCAGTAAAGTGAAGTGTCAATATGGACTTGTAAGCGAAGCCTGGCGCATAGCATATACAATATATTACCTATACACACTCAAACAGAAAGAACAACATGCATTTCATATGTTGCCCCATACCGGACCCACAATATGGCGGCCAGACAGTTGCTACAATACTGTTCCAAGTTTGAATTCAACTTTTTCTCTTCAGTGCTGTTATTTGTTAAGCCAGTAATTTTTAATCGATTTGCTTGCAATCGATTCTTTTCGACGACGTCCGTTTCGTATGAATTGTAGACAATAAATTAATGCCTAAAGTGCTTTCGGACTTAATGTAAGAAACACTCATTTTAGGAATACTTTTTACAACACATCATATGGCAACTGTCTTAAAAAAAGTGTAAAAGCAAGAAATGAATGTGCGATTTGTTATTTTTTATGTTTATATTGATAAATAAATAATAAAAAAAAATGTGTCTCGTATGCGTGGAAATGGACATTTAGGGAAAAAAATTGGTGGAATTATTTATATACAGAACCGATGATTTTAAGTGTTAATAATCAATAAACCAAGCGTGGAGTATAGATTTTTATATTTAAACGAAATTGTTATAAAAATTGAGAAACATTGGGTAAACAAAGCAAAGCGTTCCAGTTAACAACATTGTACATTTTGTTTTGATATTGCAATTATAAATTCTGTAACGGCAAATCATTGGAAATATCTTGTACCATAGAAATAAATTATGTATTTAAAACTAGTGCTTATTTTATTTATTTATCTGATGTACAGTACATACACAGTATTTAATGGCACTCTTTGTATCCCCGCAGTTACACCAAGGTATAAAACATGTATTGTAATTTAGTGTCTATTAATGTTGTTATCCTTAACACTTGAAATAATTTTGTAAGTTGTAAAGACTACTCGATACCGGCTAAACCTGATTTCTGGCCAAACTAGTTTGTCCTAGGCCAAACCGGTTTACAGGTTTATAGTGTCAGGATATACTAACACAAACAAGGCAATAACACTGTCCAACTTGAATGGTCTACTTGGTTTATCCTGTTTTTTTTTTTATTAGTTCCCGAGTTGGAAAATCCACACAGGTCTGTCAGACTCTAACCGACTAGAAACCACCCCAGTGTTTCCTTCCCACACTTGTACCGGGGATCATGGAGCTTTTTTTATGAAGCGGTAAAAAATGTCTAATGCACCGTCCGGGGAGACGGTTTAGTTATGTGGGGCTTGCACCCACTAAAAAACACCGCCGTGAGCCTACTGTCGCCTTTGCGGAGGGGCCGCGAGAACTGCTACGTATGCAACCTATCCAGGGGGTTCGTGGAACTTTGTTTAACCCAACCCATGCATTGTGGTGCCATATAATCGTCCTTCCGGTTTGGCCTGAAATCAGGTTTCGCCTGTAACATTTATACAAAACTTGTGAAAAGATTAACAAAATACTTAACAATACAAATAATAACTGAAACCACGCACATACATATACATACAGGGTGGAAGGGACCATATAAACAACTGTTTTCTACAAAACTGCATAACCTACATGGTCAAAATCTATGGAACAGCTGTTTTTTTTATTACTGGTGAAAAATGTGTATGTATGTTTTTTTTTTTTTTTTTTTTTTATTATGTTTGATGGGCCTACTCTTGACCTCAATCTAGTCCTGAGGACAGAGATGAGGTCGACGATGGAACGAGCTTACCCAGAAGAAGCCTATTAACTCGCGACTTAAATAGATTGGGGTCATATGAACTTGGGAACACCGACGAAGGCAGGGAATTCCACTCCTTGGCTGTGCGCATAATAAACGATGAAGCAAAGCATGTAATTTCAGAATTATGTACTGAATACTTGGTGACCGTTTTAGCGTCGGTGTCCCTTCCACCCTGTATATGATGCATGATTCATACACGAATTTTTTTACAAGTCGACACAAATATTAAAACCTGTATTTTATGGGTAAACATTAAGTAGTCAGTGGCCCGAAAGTCTGACAACTAGTCTCACCAAGGGGTATCGTATTACCCAGTAGTAACGGAGGTTGTGGAGGTCAGATAGGCAGTCGCTCCATGTAAAATACTGGTATACAGCTGCATCCGGTTAGACTGGAAGCCGACCCCAACATAGGTAAAAGGCCCCCGACTGTTGCTTTTGATTGTACCTGACCAAATGGACCACGAATTTTTATGTGGTGTCGTGTTACTTTTCATTTAGCATACATGTTCAGATGGATCCTGGCAGCTGCCAGTGGAAGCTAAAGATCCTGCCAACATTAGTTTTATACAGGGTTATTTGTAAAACACCAGTAACCTTTTAAGAGGTCATTGTACTCATCATTTTGAACAACTTTTACTATGGGACCAAACCTGAAATCGCGAAAAAAAAATCAGCTGTTCCCTACATTTATGATCGATTAACTCGTCAAAATGTAGGGAACAGCTGATTTTTTTTTTTTTTTGCGAAAAAAAAATCTGCTGTTCCCTACATTTATGATCGATTAACTCGTCAAAATGTAGGGAACAGCTGATTTTTTTTTCGCGATTTCAGGTTTGGTCCCATAGTAAAAGTTATTCATAATGATGAGTACAATGACCTCTTAAGAGGTTACTGGTGTTTTACAAATAACCCTTTATACAGGTGGTTTGATACAGTGAGCAAGCGTAATTTGCACGAGCGTCTTTTTAGGTATTATCTCTACATTGAGAGCAGCCAATTAATGGGGAAGACAGTTTAAAGCTAATTGTTGATGGCGCGACCATAGCAAGGTCTCAATCTGACCAATGAGGTCAGACTATTTTGAAATATAAAATGATATTACCAGACTTTCAACCGTTGATGATGCTTGGTACCCGCTATGCTAGCGCCATTAGTTTCACTGGTGCCATCCCATTGACAGCAATCGTAGCTTATAGCAGAGTAAAGTAGAGAACTTAGATATTTTATAGATGTTGCTTTTATAATGGCATTACCGGTAATTGACCTGTCTTTCTAAATTACCCTTGCACGAACAAACCAAACAATCAACAAAGAACGTATCGTTTTTCATTGGTAAAAAAAAACCAGCCAAGTGCGCATGAAGGGTTGCGGACCATCGTTGTAGGGGAGTCCCCTTTAATTTTTAATTTATTTATATTTTTTGTTGTTTAGCGGCAACGATTCCAGACGTAACCGGCTTTTCACCTCAATTGAAATTTGAAAAATGACAATTTATGTAGGTCGTCAATGAACGCTATTGCCATGCTAAAACGCAACTAGTTATAGTAGAGTAGCAGTTGCAGTAGTTAGTGGCGATTGAGCGTAGTGAAACAACAGTACTTGCAGATAAATTTTGAATGAAATTCTTTACTTCTATGGCGGATGATACCGACAAAGATGATGATGATACCGAGAAAGAAAAGGTGGTTGCGATTACGATTCAAGCGTAAAGGTTAGGTAGGGACTCATCAAATCGAACACACTGTGATCAGCGCCATCTATGTTCACACAATAGTCATTGTTTGCATAAAAAGATAAACAAGTGCTGATGTCAGATGTAGTTCCGATGTAAAACATAGATGGCGCTGAGGTTTCTGAATGAGCTGTAAAGATGGTTTTTTTTAATTAATAATTAATGTCGTTGAATATTTTAACATTTTGTCACATTAAAACAATTGTGATATATTGAATTATAACTAAAAGTTAGTTTGACTCAAATAATGTGAATATTATAAGAAATATTTCAATTAATTCTAAATCGCGGTATCAAAGTTTTTCTCCTCGGACGCATATGTACAAAATTTCGTGCGCTACTAGTGTACTTGCTTCGGCAGTACATATACTAAAATTGGAACGATACAGAGAAGATTAGCATGGCCCCTGCGCAAGGATGACACGCAAAATCGTGAAGCGTTCCACATTTTTTGTAGACTTTGGACATAATTAGTAAAGTCTAGGTTATTGTACCAACCATATTCAATATCTTTTTATAAGTTTTTTAATCATCTGAAAAGGGTTGACTTAGTTGACTAGTCTTAAATATGGGGTAGCATGTTTGGTATAAACGATCTATGTTTACATAACGAAGAATTTCAGACTGTTTTTTTTTCAAAGTTGAGTAGGTACATTATTATTCTTTATAGACAAAACCTACTTCATCAATCATCATTTCATCATCCACGAAACAGAAAAAAAAAATGTTCCGTGGCTGAGATAGGCAATCTGCACTGCGCTCGTGCAGGTCGCACGTTACTTAACCTGACTGCCAGAGCATAAACCCACGCGCGTGCCGTCCACGCCATGCCACAATTTCACCTACCATTTTGAGGGCACGCGCTTGTTTGTCACGTATACCTACATAAGTGACTATGGCGATCAAAAGGTTGAAGTGCGGTCCTGGGTCCTACCCATAGACAATTCTATAGGTAGTCTATACGATACGGACAAAGTATTAAGCACCGGCTGCGGACACACACACACATTAGAAAACACAGACCACACAAACCGCGGTCAACTTTCAAACCTCGCCGCCGAGGTCCGTCGCGACGTCCTTGTAACGATCCCCCCCCGTCCCTTGCCGGAGCCAGCCCGCGAGCTGAGCCAGTAGTTTTAAATTAGCCCATAAATAATTTAAACCAGATCCAGCCCGTCCCCTTGCTGCCCTCCCAGCGACGCCCTAAGCCGAGGCTCGTACCCCACAGGGGGTGCCCTTAGCGTGGTCGCTTAGTTTTTAAGTTTTTGCCCCTGGCTGGAGGCCTTACTACAAGGCATCCACAGGACTTGCCCGGTTAAGCAGAAGCCAACCTCCTAGGTTGAACTGCGAGATGCCCCTCCCAAAAAAAAAAAAAAAAAAAAAACACACACAGAATCTGTGTGTGTGTGTCCGCAGCCGGTGCTTAATACTTCAGTGCATTATTTGCGTATGTCCGGTGTCCGGACCCGCGTCCGTATTTTATACGTCCGTACCGATTTGACTTCAGATATACCTAGTTACTTATCTTCTGCAACCCACACCAACCCAAAGATATCGAAAATAGGTGAATAGGTAAGTTCTATTTTGCGTGTAGATATTTCGTTACATTCTTGCCAAATAATAGTAATAGTAACTACAGTTAGTATTGCTACAGGCAACAGGCACGGCAAATACGGCAATGCATGTTTACAATTTGACTTTAGCACTATCAGCGCAGTGTAAGGGCAATTTTAATCATGAGTTTAAGATTCATTAGTATCTACAGTTCACACTGTTCACAGAGTACTTTTATGTATAGGGTACAGTTTGGACTAAGGTTGACTATAGTTAACGAGCTTTGGCTTGTGTTTTTGCACATTTAATCATTCTTGATATTACAGAATGATTGCTGATGTACCTATGCTTTGTAGTAGCATTTCGCGAGGGAAAATAACTAAACTATATTTTACAATTGACAAGCACAGTTTCATTTAAAACTGTACAAAATTATACACAATATAAAACACGGTACAGTTAAAAGTAAAGGTAATAAAAAAAGGTTATGCAATTTCGGACTATGACGTCATTTCTCCAAAAGTGGGGTTCATTTGCAAACTTGAGGGTGAGTGTGAAACATAGATGGCGCTGAGGTTGCTGGATGAGCCAAAAATATGGAATTGTGCAAATCTATCAATAATGGCGTGGATTATTTAAACATTTTCTATCATTAAAATAATTCTAATACATTGAGTGATAACTAAAAGGTAGTTTCACTTAAATGTCTGGAATATTTTAGGAAATATATCGGATAGTTCTAGATTGCGGTATTGAAGTTTTCGCTCTTTGGACGCTTATGTAAAAAAATTCGTGCGCTACTAGTGTACTTGCTTCGGCAGTACATATACTAAAATTGGAACGATACAGAGAAGATTAGCATGGCCCCTGCGCAAGGATGACACGCAAAATCGTGAAGCGTTCCACATTTTTTGATACATGTTTGGTAAAATAACAATTTCCTTTTATCGGCTTTTTAGCAATGGCCGATGTCTGTATATTGAAGGTTTTGATAAATATATTATATGGGGGGTCTTTATAAGAGCAATAGAAGCCAAAAAAACAGTTTTTGGAATGTTTGTCTGTCTGCATTTTTGTACGCGCATCACGCAAAAACTACTAAGTACTAACTATTTGAACGTAGTTTTCTCAGCGTTATTGCTAGTAGGCTACATTAGATTATAGTTTTGGACCCGATACGTGGCGCCGATCTGCGGCAGCGAAGAAGGACGCACGGGTGGTAACGGAACAAGAGCTAGCGGGGAAAGGGTTGTCGGCCCCGACATCCGATAAATGTGAACAGCGCTATACCAAAGACTACTATCTATAGTATAATGCCCTATACTTACTCGTAGGCCACGCCCGTCGAGGCGCGTCGCGACATCCCGTTCCATGCCTCCCCGACCCTTGCTCGAGCCAGCCCGCGTGACTGAGCCTGTAGTCGAAAATCAGTCCCCAAATAATAACACCACTCAGATCCAACCTGCCCACCCCAGCGACGCCCTAAGCCTCGGCTTAGGGCGTCGTAGGGTGATACTTGCAAGGGTTAAGTTTACTATTTACGGATGTTGCTGAAGTTCTTCTAAGAATCTAAAATGCAATAGCTACCGTAATGCAATAGTGGCGAAGGTACCATACAACTCGATTACTACCGGATTCCCTTTGGCACAGTCAGTATTCTATAGACAAATAATAAATAATCACATTAATATGTACTCCGGCTTACAAAAATGTACCCTTCGCTACCGATAGCTACTTCAAAAATGTTAATACCTCGGTTACCTCGGATTACTTAGATTTTCGATAATTGTTTTATAGAAGTAACTAGAAGTTACTAATTTTGAAGAATTATTTGAAAAGTCTAGGAACTACAAGAAAATTTAAGCTCTCCACAAGATAGCTTTTCTTTATACCTTTTATTCTGAAATAGATTTACTTAATCGGCTTAGGGTGACAATAAATTATAAGAACAAAACGAACTAGTGAAGGCTCCAGGAGCGAGCAAAGCGAGGTCTAAAATTTTAGCACCCTACCTATTTTTTCATCCCTTCATTCGGGAGTTAATTGATCGACTTACAGACAAAGTCAACATTCAAGAGGAAGGTGGCTGCAAGAGCGAGCGAAGCGAACTCAAAATCAAGCCTTTAGAGGTTAGGTTGATACAGGAGTTACTTGGTCGACTTTTAGTCAAATTCAAGAGAAAGTAGTATGTAGAGCGAGCAAAGCGAGCTCGAATATTTTAACACTTAACCTACCTAGACAGGTTAGAATTGTTTCGACCTACCGGAGTTACCTGGGCGACATAGACAAAGTTAAGATTCAAGAAATTAGCCCCTCCTGGCGAAGCCCATGAATACAACTCTCTGAAAGTTCGGTCAGTGGGTCGTCTTCAGTTAATCTTTGTTCAATATAAAACCTAGCACAGACCGGCAAATTGCAAAAGACGTAGGAAGAAATAATAAATGCCGTTTAAAACTAAACTTATACTGTCACTTACGGGACACTTCCGTGATTATTACTTAATTATTTTGAGCTCCCGATATTTGGACGCTGTTGCAAGTGCCACGATCGCGGGATGACAAAAAAAATTAACATGAATGAATGATCGGGAGCTCAAAATAATCTATACTTATAATAAATCTGTAGAGAGGTCAATTCTGTACATGAAATATATTTACAAAATAACTATCGGGGGGTGATTAGTGATCGATACTGATGCCAAAAATGCAATCAGTAAAATTTTTGTCTGTCTGTCTGTCTTTCTGTCTGTCTGTCTGTCTGTCTGTATGTTATTTATAGAAAAAAAAACTACTCGACGGATTTTAACGAAACTTGGTACAATTATTCTACATACTCCTGAGCAGGTAATAGTATACTTTTCATCACGCTACCATTAATAGGAGCAGAGCAGTGAAAGGAAATGTTGGGAAAACGGGAGAAGTTACTTGGTTTTTTTAGCTTCCGTCGCGTGTGCAGCCTTAATGGTTAAAGCTACATAGAAATCATGTATAACGGAAATATTCCACATAAAATTATATAAAAAATATCCCAAGACAGCATATGTCTATCTTTTATAGTTGACTCACAATAACACGTGTAACTCCCGATAGCTTAGCAGTTCGGAGATTTGTTATTATTATATTTGTTTACTCTTACGTTTATAATATTCTCACTCAACCCCAATTAAAAAAAAAAACATCAGTTATTCTTCGAACTCCTGGGCAGGTTATAGTATACTTTTCATCACACTACAATGAATAGGAGCAGAGCAGTGTAAGGAAATGTTGGGAAAACGGGAGAAATTACTTGATTTTTTAAGCTTCCGTCGCGTGTGCAGCCTTAATGGTTAAAGCTACATAGAAATCATGTATAACGGAAATATTCAACATAAAATTATATAAAAAATATCCCAAGACAGCATATATCTATCTTTTATAGTTGACTCACAATAACACGTGTAACTCCCGATAACTTAGCAGTTCAGAGATTTGTTATTATATTTGTTTACTATTACGTATAATATAATACCAATAACACTCACCATCATCCTTATTTTTTTAATGAATATTAGTACCTATTTAATAAAAAAAGAATCATAGAAATCGGTACAAAAACACCAAACTTATACATGAAATACCTACGCTAACAAGCCATCGCGCGTGAATAGAGAAGCAAGCTGTAAGGATCATTTTTGCGTAACGGTTGCCGCGCTCTGTCTTTAAATAGTTTATTTTAATTTCTTTTGTTGTTATTTTATGAATTAGGTTTAGTTTTGTTTAAATTGTAAACTATTAATAGTTGCTATTTTTTTTTAAGTGAATTAGTAGTAGGTAGAATAGAAGTAGAAGTAGTACTCATAGACTTTTAGATAAGTACTGATAGGTTAGTTTTGGGTCATTCATGTTTATTTTTTTTGTATTGAGTAGGTAAAAGCGTAGGTACTTTTTCAAAACTATGAGGGAGGACATCTGCTAATTTTTTTTCGAAAAACGACGGAAACGCGGACGAAGTCGCGGGCAAAAGCTAGTTAAGTAATAATCACGGAAGACATCCTCTTAGTGACAGTATAAAACGAAAAAAAAAATGAATATCGCGGGCTACCCTGGTGCTACCGCTAAAATAACCATGCAATGCACGGGCAGCATTGACGTCGAGCTCGCTCTAGTGGGCGCGTGGGCGCTTATTGCGACCGATCACCGTTAAATTACAGCACATCAGTGGTTCAGCAAATACCCAACAGAGGCAAAGTTTCCGCAGATTTTTTTTTTCACAATTGGGAGTCTTGTAAGCACTTCATCCGATTGTACTCCACGGCTAGGCCGGCGTGTAATACTTACCAATAAACTTTCTAGGAACTTCTATGTAGTCTACCAATTTTTATTTTTGTGTATGTACATACCCACCCAAAAAGGTCCAAGGGGCTGTCTCCACGAGCGAGAGAATCGCGACGATACAGATTTTTTACCTACTCTATGGAGTGTGATCTATGCTTTAAAAATTATAGAAAACTGAAAGCTGACACTTTCAGTCAATTTAGAGAAAAATACGTTTGTAAATAAAAAATTAAATGCACTTAACAATTATTAACAATTAAAATCTAAGATTAAAATCGAAAAATCAAACATAGCGATGGTACAGTTCCAAGTGATGTAAATAAAATAATTGTAAAAATATTGTCAACATTATAACTCTGAGTTTAAGTAACACACTGGGCTAAAATCAGAATGTGTTATAAGTTGGTGATCGTGCCAATTTACTGCACTTTGCAGGCTTTATTACGAGTTTTCATGACATTTGTGCTTGCGATGGAAAATATATTACGTATGATTATTATGACAGTACACAACTGGGTCTCATGGATCTGCCAAGCGGTGGCCCTGATTCCAATGTGCTTGGTCTTCTTTTGGATAAAGCATTGTTCCACCTCCTCGTGCTGCAAGCCAGGTTGCTACCCCATGCGAACCATCTGCTTCAATTTCCTTGTGTTCGTAACATTGATCATAGTCTTCTTTCTGATCTACTTCTATTCTACCTATGTGGAGGATTTCTTTGCAACATTTGACATACTATTTCCATGGCCTTTTGGGGAAAATAAGAATAATACCAAACTTCAAGAAGCAAATGAGAATGAATCTAATCTGAGGAATGTAGAATCAGCACATGGAAGAGTTAAAAGATCACAAGTGTCGGTGCATGATATTGTATATGAGGATATCAGATACTCAACAGAATCTAACAATAATGTGAGAAAAACTCACCGAGATATAAGAAACAAATTAGAAGTTTCTTTTAAAGATCACTTTAAAGAAAATTTTAATAAATCTGTCGTAGCTGATGAAATTGTAGAAAAATCTGTTGATGAGACTCATCGACAAAGTACAATTTTCTCAAAAAAACGACCTAAAAACCGTGTTGTACGAAGTTGTATCTAATGTTGATGTTAAGGAAACTGACAATATTATATGTTGAGTTTTTAATGTGCTATTGATTTTTAATCGACTTCTAAAGGAGGTGGTTGTGTATTCGACCAGCTTGCAGCAAACGTGGGGTCACTTTTTGGTGGTAAATTAGAAAATGAGAAAAAAAGTTTTGCAAATTACTTATATCGTTTTACATATCGCGTTTCATCTTCATTAGCATTTCTTTATTTTAAGATAAACAGTTTTGAAGTTTTTTAAAATATAGACTACATTAGATATAGTTTTGGACCCGATAGGTGGCACCGTGCGAAGCAAAGGCGGGTCGCTAGTTGAAAATAAGAATAATACTGTTATAAAATCAGATTGAATACAAGGCTCATTGTTTAATGTTTGACTATTCAAGCAATCAAATCATTTATTTAAGTAACACATCATAAAATCCAATTTGTTAGTAATACATAAACATCTTAAATAAAAAACAACCACATCTTTAATATTAGTAGAGCTGGCCTAGATTATCTTTGAGGCACGCTACCAAAATTTGAAACTGCGTGGAGTCGAAAATGATCTCTCCACGGTAGCCACGCTGACCGAGTGACTCGTGCACGAACAACTAGGGTTATATTAGATTGTTTTTGAAGTGAAAACTTCTTTAGCGGCGTTGAGCACTCTAAAAAAATTGTTCTGTAATGGGTATAAAATCTTAAACTCGCGTCAGGACACTCGCGTCAGGACACGTGACCTAATCGTAAGACGGATGGAGAGTAGACGATTTTGAACTTAACCTTCAACATTTTATGGTTTAAAATCATTTAAAGAAATTTGGAAAAAGCGTAAGACGGATGGAGAGTAGACGATTTTGAACTTAACCTTCAACATTTTATGGTTTAAAATTATTTAAAGAAATTTGGAAAAAGCGTAAGACGGATGAAAAGTAGACGATTTTGAACTTAACCTTCAACATTTTATGGTTTAAAATTATTTAAAGAAATTTTTAAATGTTTTGGAACATGATCGTAGTTTTATAACTCCTAGCGACATCTTGTAGAATGTAGTAGAAAGTACATTAGCAAATGCAATGAGTAACTGTTGTGAGAGACCGCTGGTAGATGGCGCTAGCACAAAGCGCCATCTATCTTTGATATTGAAAACTAAAATGATGCATTGATACAGAGAACACTGTTACTGGTAGGCGCGACAGTTTTTTTAGTTGCTACTAGAGGGCGTTGTTATAAAAAACGTTGTTATAATCAAGTTTTCACTTCTGCCGGCACTCCCGGAGTGCAACCCGTCTTTTTTTTTTTTTTATTAAGGCATTACAGTCATATAACGCTAGATAATCGACTTCAATTAGGGTTGTGGGCATGCCCACCGTGTCCGCAACGGTAGAACCGCGCTTGTGACTACTTAGACCGGATTACTATCCTACATTAGGTTACTTCAAAAATCGCACTTAGAAGAACGAAGTTAAAGTCACCATGTCACCACTGTTTTCTCTGCTCGTTCTGACAACGATGGCTGAAAGGGCGCAACATAAATGATACTAATAAAAAACAAAAAGGTCACGACCAAAACTTTATTTACTAACGATATAAAGCTATTCACGATATGAAGATGATACAAAAACTAAGTCCTATCTTAAATACTGAAATTCTCCTCTAATCTCCTCAAATGATCCACATTAGACTCTTGCGGTGGGCTACTGTGACTTAAAATATTATTTTTATAAACATCCATACTTCTTTGTGCCATATTATTGTAAACTTCTCTTGGCAGAATGCGATTTTGGGCGGGTATTTTGACATTGACATTTCCCGCCGCCATATTTAAACCGCGGTCCATGAAAACTCTTTCGTTCGGATACACTGTCGGGTTTAGAAATGGAACGTCAGGTTTCGGCAGGTTTCGAAACATATTAGTTCTGTCTATTATTTGGTTTTGGGCGTTCATTGTGTTTAAGGACTTCATCCATTGTTGTTGCTGCGTAGGAGGGACTCTGTTGGGGTAATTGAAGATCCATAGGCGATCTCCGACAAACATTGGTCGAGGACTGACGATACCAAGGCTGCTGTAATACTGCTGTGCAAGGAGTTCGATGTCGTTTGTATATTTTCGTTTCCATTTTGTTCGACGGTTTTGAAACCATATCTTTATCTGGAATGAGAAAAAAGTATTTTACCTTCCTATGTAATATTTTTTGTCGAAGATTTATGTCGCCTGCCACAAATCTCACTTTGGGCAACAAAGGTCTCTGGATGTACCTAATTATCGGACCCACCCGGAAAACTATCATTGTTTTCTTCATGGGAGTAGAAATTAGTAGCCGCGTCCATCCTTTAACTATGGCACGTTAGGCTTGTCGGATTGCTACGAGAGAAAGAGAGTGCACCTGTGCTTTCGTTCACACTTGTGCACTGTAATATTTCCTGTGTTGCTACTTTGCTGCCATGACCGTTACCAGCTAGGAGGACTATTATTATTACTGCGGAGATCGTTTGGATTGAATAATATAGTGTAGTGGTATTATACGTCATACGTTATTCTTAAAACTTGAATTACCTGTGTCTCAGTAAGTCTAAGTTGCCTAGCGAGTCTGCCACGTGCCGCCACTGACAGGTAGCGGTTCTTTTCAAACTCTGCCTCTAGGCTTTTGATCTGTTGCGCGCTGAACGCTGTGCGAGCTCGCTTGCCTCGAGATGAGCAGGATCCTGTGAATGAAAGATGTATTTATTGTAGGGGAAATCTTCCTCAGTTATAATTATAGTGTCTCATTCCCGATACCATTTTAATAGCTGCATCCGGTTCGACTGGAAGTCGACCCTAACATGGTTAAGAAAAGGCTAGGCAGATGATGATGATTCGCGATGCCATTGCGCCGGTTTCAGAGTGAGTAAAAAAAGCAAGTTTTTGCTGGTAAAAATCGTTAATTATTAAGAAATAATATATCTATAAAGGGTGTAACAAGACCCTTAACGAAACCGAAAAGCACTTGTTCTCCCCGTCATTGCGATCATTTTTTTGTTCTAGACCGTACCTAAGAAGTCTGGGAACCTTCTAGTTACGGAGATATTGGGGGTCAACGTTCCAACGTTTACACAAGTTTTTTTTTGGATACATGTTTTTAATGCAAGATTTTTACTTTAATCACCTCCACGACCCCCGTAATATTCAATCCATCCACCAGTACAATGTTTTGAGTGCGTTACATTGAGTCCTACCGTAAAACGTGATTTTTCACCCCCAAAAAACAAGTCATTTCCCTGCAAAAATTTTTGCGTAAAGTTACTTATGATGATGATGTACATAATGCTTTTTGACGGCTTCGTGAAGGGTCAGTTTTTACCCTGTATTAGCTGCATTAGTAATCTTATGCTGTTCCTTTCAAGAATGTGGTGTGTTTTAGTCCTCCGATTTGCCCATCTTCTCCAGATCACAAGCCTGTTTTCCCTGAGTCATCTAATTGTAAAAATAAAACACAATGTTGTACAATTCTACTGTCTTTGTGTTGATTGCTGCGACTGCCCTGGAGGGTAAATATAGTGTAGTTCCAAAAATAATGGGACAGTTAAAATCGTGCCCTGCTTCACCTGGGTTTCCGTTTTGCACTTTACAGTTATAGGTGCCAAACTTGACAACAAAAATGAGGAAAACGTCGTGAGAAAAGTTTTGAGTATCAATGTTGATGGCTATAAGAGTAGAGGAAGACCAAAGAAGCGATGGATGAACTGAAACGATGGATGGACTGTGTGAAGTATGATATGACTAGAAAAGAGGGGTATGATGAGATGAGTAATATAGAAGGATGGAAGAAGAAGACATACTAAGCCGAGCGCAAATAAACTTGGTTTAAGGGCAAGAGAATGAAGATGACTTGTTGGTGCTAAACTCATACCTAAATTCTGTATCGATAAGTGAAGAACATGACACGCTAGAAGAAGAGAACACCATTGCTAGTTTATCTTTTACCATTCCAACGAAAACAAAATGACAAGGAAAGAGTACGGGGTTGGCAAAACTCGATTAAAGAAATCAGCAGTTCTTCAATGAACGGACTCTAGTGAATGGCTTGTCAGTCATCAGACCGCTAGCGATCTAAATACGTAACTAGTCGTAACGAAAGAAGACTGACATCTGCGAATTGTGTAGTTTAAGCGTTGATCGATTGCGATCGCTGTTACAAGCCAAATATTCAGTCTTTTGGCAAAGAGACATGTTTAATGAGATTTGAGTGAGCTCGGTAGACTAATTTCGCCATTTGAAATCTAGCGTCCATCGTCAGTAATGTATACTTCCATCAAAGACTTTGAAATATACAGGGTGACAATTTTTCATCGGTATTTAAAAAATAATCCTAACATTTTGACCGTGGTGTAGGTTCACTTCAGAAAACAGCCCAATTGAAAACCGATGAATGATTCTTGAGTAGGGTTTCGGAATGATGTACGGAATACGTGGTAATCATTTGTGCATTGATGTCCCCACGCTGTATTTATAGTAGTAGACGACCTGACCAGACCAAATGGTTGTTGTTGGAACAAATGTAACGACTAACGCAAAGAGTAGAATACTGAAACTACTTAAAGACTACTTGTCTAATAGAACGCAATGTGTAGGAATAAATGGCTTCATGAGCGACCAGGAGAATGTGACTTTCGGTGTGCCACAAGGTAGTGTTATGGGACTTACGCTTTTCCTTATTTACGTAAATGACCTGTGTGATTTACAGCTGAACCAGGGTCGGGTCATAGCATACGCTGATGACACAGCCCTTTTATTTAGTGGAAAAACATGGAAAGAGGCTAACCAACTGACTAATGAAGGGTTCAGTCGAGTTTCGGAGTGCCTACAGTCAAATCTTCTTAACACGCTTAAAACTAAATACATAGCTTTTAGTATAAGAAAGAACAGTCAACCACCTCCTGGCATTATTCAAATAAAGGCTCACACAATGCAATATGACGGGGAAGTGCTCTTGCCATGAACTTTCTGAAGCATCGTCATTAAAATATATTGTAGTTTGCTTTGCTTTTACTTCGTAAAACTCTTCAATCCATTAAAATATTATAAGCACAATCACAGAGAACGAGGAAAACTGTTCCACCGTAATACCGTCTATACTAGTACGGGGAACAGAGCGAATCAGGTCTGTGTGTAGGTACAACCATAATAAGTAGGTACCGACATGTAACAAATAAAAATGGAAACTATATCTACAGCTTATTTGTAACTTAATAAACTGTGCAAGGTTGTTATAATTGTTTGAAGGTTGTTGAAGGAACATGGATGGGTTTTAGTCAGTAAAAGTCTGACACTCCCTTCCGCCGCTCCGTCCAGAGCGGGAGGAGTCATTTGATGGTCGTTATAATTTTGATTTGCCAAATATAGGTTTTTTTTTTATTTTTACTTATACCAAAAGACTAACGTGGCGTGACTCGCAGATATGTCATTTTGCTATAAGACGACACTGAGACATGGGATCACATTTATAAGACATTTTTTCTGTTAGCATGTCTTTGTCAATTGTATCTTAAATCTCTTTGGCTTCCATTAATTTTATAATTAGTTTCGTAAACTAATGTTTGTACACTTAATTTATTACGGAAGTCATTCCGAACGGACATAGAAATCGTAGCAGACACAACTCGTCGTCACCTTACAGCTATTTTCAATAAACACCTCCCCGCTTTGAGTAATTAGTGGTAATATATCAACATGTCAAGCCAGCGGCCGCCATATTGGAACCGACTCTGAGCGCCACACTGACTATCCGAACGCGCTAATTAGCGCGCTAAAATAAACGTCAGCTTTTATTTTTTAAATTTTTGTTTGGGTGTAGTGACTTCATAATATAAACTGTGCAGCCAAATAAGTAGTTATGTTATAAATGCGATAATTTCTGTTTATAAATCTGGAGAAGTCTTGAGTAATTCCCAACTTAACGATTGCTGCCCAGGCTCAGCTAAGACTAGGGTTGCCAGCATTTCTTCGCCAAAATAAAGTATTTTTCAAAATAAGCTATAAAAAAGTATAGAACATACACTTCAAAAAAAATATAGTCGTTTATGGAAAAAGCAAAAAATAGACAAAGCTATATTTGTTACTTATTTTTATAAAAACTATATTTCTTTCCACTTCTTGCAATTTTAGTCCAAAATAAAAGTGTTTTTTAAATTAATGTAAACCAATAGCTCGTTTTTAATTTAACTGACTGACTTCAAAAAAAGGAGGAGGTTCTCAATTTGGTTGTACTTTATTATGTTTGTTCTCTTTACTCCGTCATTTATGAACCGATTTGAAAAAATCTTTTTTTTATGTAAAATTATATACATTCCGATTGGTCCCATATATTGGTGGAATAGAGAATGAAATAACTTTAAATAAATTTCGTTATTTTCCGTTATTTTCAGTGTTTTTTTTTTATAAATGTTTCCATTTTTGGCCTGTAGTATTGTCAGTAAACTCACAATAATCTTTTATTTTTGTCTGACGTTCAGATGAGTTCGAATATTGTACAGTTAAAAGTAAATGTAAAGGCGCGTTCATAAACTTTTTAAATGAAGGATTTGTTTGTTAGATAGATTTCGGTGTTGAAAATATAGTATTTTTGCGCACTATATATTTTCTCAACAGTATATAGACCAGACCCGAAATAAAGTACAATCTAATCTAAAATGCTAAACTGACTGACTGACTGGGTGATATATCAACACACAGCCCAAACCGCTGGTCCTAGAGAGATGAAACTTGGAGGGTTCTTTGTGAAGAGTAAGTATCCACTAAGAAAGGATTTTTAGAAATTCCACCCCTAAAAAAAAATAGGGGAAAAATAGGGGATGGAAGTTTATATGAAAGTCCGTCAGTTTTGAAGTTAGGATCTTCAAATTTTGTGTTTAGCCTAACGCTTGAAAATTAATTTATACGTGTCGCAGCGTTTTTGATAATTCTACCCCCGAAGGGTTAAAAAGGAGGATGAAGGTATGTAACTATGTTGGTTACCGTAACCTCGATTAACCTCTAAGTTACTTTTTAATCCCGGTAGTACCTACTTTCCCGTCGGATATTTTTCGACATCCACGCGGGCGAAGTCGCGGGCAAAAGCTAGTACTAGGATATATTATAGTATGGTTGGCAACCCTAGCTAAGACTACGATGTTCGGATACCTGACTATAATAATATTCTCTCGTCATACAAAGGAGGTTACAGTTTCGAAATAAAGTAATTAGGTTCAAAAAGTTTGGTATCGGAACTCTATTTCAAGATTGATAGTAAAGTATCTATGGAACTAATTATGTTACTATCATAATATGCGCCAAACGCAGATGACATCATAGAACTAAATAAATTCGGCTTAGCATATCATCAACCAATTTACTAGAAATAAAATATAAATTCAAATTCATCGTAGAAATAACGAGTCGGATATGATCAGAGATGATAAAATAAATCTCCAGACCGATTTGATAAGTGGCGTCGCCATCTTTTAAATGTTTTCATATCATGTTTATAAATGTTCTTCCTGGAATTATTTGGATCATTTTAATTTTTAAATCAAATAAAATATTTAGGTAGGTTGTGACTGGAAGAGTGGTTATTGATGGCTGAAGAAGGAGAGGAAGATCAAAGTGATGATGGATGGGATGTGTGAGACTGAGGAATGATATCGCAGAAAAATGAGTGAATGATTGCCAGAGAGGTGCGTTGCGCCGACCCGAAGTCGCATTTAACAAGAGCGTTATCGTCAGACCAGAGTTTTGTGTGCTGAGGAATCGTGTTGAAAAATCTAAATTCGCAACCCTTCATTCAAATGCCAGCTTCTCAACCGCTGAGCTTGAAGAACAGTCGATGCTGGTTTTGTTTTGTTAATTGAACCTCATTGATTTTTATACTTATCAATTGTCGATTACTTACTATGACACAATCGGGAGCCTTAAAAGTAATTAATAGACACATACAGCATAGCATAGCTTAATCAGCCTTTAATGTTCCCACTGCTGGGACACACGGCCTCCTCTATAGGGAGGGAATGGGCCATAATCGACCACGCGGGCCCAGTGCGGGTTGGTAGATGTCACATGTCTTCGAATTTTTTGGTTCTAGGACATGCCGGTTTCCTCACGATGTTTTCCTTCACCGTTTTTGAGAGCAGTGGTGATGAAATAAATTACACAAAGTAATGCGCCTGCCTGGGTTCGAACCCACGACTAACTGTTCGTAAGTCGGGGCCGCTACCACTGGGCCACCGCCGCTCTCGAGTTGAATAGACACATAGTTACTTACAATTATTGTCGTGTATTAGTAGCCAAAAATAAACGATGTAATCTACCGACATTCTATGAAGAATGTGAAGTATTCTAGCTTGAACAAAATAAATGTGTTGTTAAATCCTTTGTTTACTAAATAAATGTAACTGTCCGAACGCCTCTGAACGTCTAACATCAAACATTTCTAACACCAAAACGGCTTCCAGACGCAATGCATCAAATCGCCCGCAATAATGTAGAAAGTAAATTAATTAGCACCCAAAATAATCCTATTCCCGTCAAAAACGACCAAATAACACGCTTGCAAACCACTACGACAGTGGTAAGGCAATTAATGTCAATTTATCCTCGCTTGTCAACGCTTCACGTCTTTGTTTCCCGCCATTGTGAACCCCACACTATTCCATTTACTGACAAATCATCCAATTGACACTTCTAAACCGTCGAAATAAAGACTCTTTTCAAATGACATTCAGCTGTCAAACGATAAAAATAAAATTGTTGGTTCTCTATGACGTTTGCCTCGTTCGGATACACACCCATCCGTTGTCTGGTAATAGAATTTTACAGCTTTTTAATGAGCTCAGGCCACTTACTAAATTTCAGTTGTGAGACGTTTCTTTTCATGTTTAAATTTCCTTTTTTTTCTAACGGGTGAATAATTACAGGGGAGAAAGATTTAGCTAACGAGAGCCGGGACGCGCGGAGATTTATCTTTTCGTAACAAATTTAGAAAATGAGACATCACTGCGCGGTTAACGGGTGTATGAGTGTAGGGCTGTCAGTTTTACGAAAATATTTGACATTTTATGAACTCAGTGATAAACTGCTGGCTTGGAGTTAATTTGTTCTGTGATATATCATTCAAAAACTCGGCGCCTATCTGAGGGTTAAAGAAGATTAAAATGTAAATTGGAATTAAGTCAAATTGTTAAAAAACATTCTAAAAAATCGAAAAAAGACAGGTGGCAATCACGATAAAAACTTGAAATCACTATTGGATAGGCAATAATGCTGTCATCAATTTCCGTAGTAAGAAAAACTGATGACATGCACGATAGCTTGTTTAAAAAATTTTCGGAATGCGGGGATATTTCTATTATTTTAGAGTCGTCCCTATCGAAGCGTGTGTGAGTAAATTTAAATCGTTCCATTCGCCTGTGTGAGTGGAACGCGGGAAACCAATTCAAACGGCTAATTCGAGTCGCAATTGCTCGAACAAAAATGTCCAGAGGCGCTTTATAGTTGGCAGATCGTAAATAAATTAGCGTTTTATGATGTTTTTTTCGCGTAAAACTCGTTACAACGAGTTATTGGCAATTGTCACTGAAAAAAATCTTGTGATATTTTTTTATTATGTTTTTGCTACAAAAACGATTTATATGTTTTGTATTTTATTGTCAGATATAATGTGTGATAAGTACGGATATTTTTATTTAAGTATGTAATGTCGTCAAAGTATTTTTTTCAAATAAAAAAAACAAGATTTTCTGTTACTAAATGTTTTACAATAAAACTTAATAAGTTCCACTTCCACGGATTTAATATCGCATTACTTTATAAAACCAACCAAACCTACCACTATTACCATTACCTATTACATAATTAGCACAGACTACTTACAACAGGAATTTAGGTGGGCCTCCAGATATAGGAAATAATCCGGCAAAACAGGAAAATGATCCCATGAATTCATGTAAATTCGTATTAAAATCTGTTTTAGTCGAGGTAGCCCGACGGAATAAATAGGTATATTACAGGGTACATACGGGGTGGAAGGGACACCGATGTGAAAACGGTTACCACGTATTCAGTACATCATTCTGAACCCCCCACATAGAAATTTTTCACTTTTTTTTCATTTTTTCGCCTAAACTGCTTAGAGATACATTGAAACAATATGATTGAGGGGTGATCAAACATGGTAAAGTAAATACTGAAACTCATACTTGCATGAATAGACTGCTCGTTCATCGGAATTTTATATTTAACACGTTCACTGCGTAACAGGCCGATATCGGCCTGCCGCGGTACTTCAGCTGGTGCGGACGAAGAAAACTATGTCCCTCTCGCTTGTGCGAAACGATTATCTCCGGTGTTTTTAAAAATTCGACAGAGACAAATATATATTTCATCTTGCGGTCAAAAATGTAGGTGTTCCCCATCAAAACATAACGGCAGGCTTTTATCGACCTACCACGCACTGACGGTGAAAAACATCCACTGAGTGCGGCAGTGGGCCTATTCCGGCCCGCCCTCCCAACAGGCAGCTAGCGACCCGATACCGCACAGAGCGTGCGCCCCGCCAGTTAGTGTTGTGCTATCTAAGTATCTAACTGATCTGACGTAGTGTTCGATATAATCAACGATGGCAAGCAATAAAAGAAAAATACAAATTTTGGAAAATAGAGTAATTCGCCCTGCAATTAGTGACAGCAGTGAAGAAATATTTTCCACTAAGAAAAATAAATAGAATTTGGAAACAAATGTGCACGGAAAACGAAGCACAAGCGGTAAGTTTTGTTTACTGTCTACACATATTAGCCTTAGACTCATAATGACGTGGGGATTTTTTAAGTAATATCATCCTTTATGAAAATGATTATTCTTAAAAACTAGTTAACTTGTACAGTAAATTGTTTTTGCAATATAATTTTTGACGTGATAACGTCTTATTTGTTCAGTTTCGCGAGTTCTGTGGTAAAACTCATAAATGGTTAATAAATCACACGGAATTAAGAAAAAAAAATCATTTCAGAAAATCAAGTAAAACCTAAGGACAATGACCATGTCCTTGAGATGAGCGCTAAACGAAGAAATGGTGCAGGGTGCTACGACAGACTGCGGAAAACCTTTAATAGTACCCAAGCAAACAAAAATTTAAGAAAAAAAAAATATTGCAGGAAATGCAACCAACATGTTTCCAAGACCATAAGTAAATAAAAACATTTTTCAGTTCTTTTACGATAATTCTGTTTTATTTTCGATATCCCCTTATTTTTCTCTGTCCCATCACTACTAAAAATACTTTCTAGTGCGGTTCAGGTCGATATCGGCCTGCCGCTTTTCCTGCTTTATTTCTCATTTCCTGTTTGGCAGATCCCGGGGCGAATCAAACCTAAGGAAGTTGGGTTCAAGGTCATTCTAACAATATAAAAAGAAAATGTTTACATTATGTTTCCACAAAGTTATAGCACTTTAATCTTTCCTAGTGCTGGTGGGTCTAGAAAGACCTGCCACGCACTGGCGGAAATATCATTGGGGGCGCATTTTGGCCCGCCGCCGCACCAGATGAAGAATTATGATTTTACTTGCCGCAGTAAACGTGTTAACTATGAGAAATTACAGACGCCTGCAGATCAAGCTAACCGAAACTGTCATATTTTCCCAATCAACCATAAACCTATTTAAACCAATTTAGTTAATAGTTTTAGAGATAAAGTTGAAAATCTATTAAAGAAAGACAGATTGTAGTAGCTTGATGTACTGGCGTTTGTACATGTTGTTAAGTTGCAATAATCGTATCGAAAAAATGAGGTGTCCGTGGAACCGTGGACCACACGGGAAGAAAGCTTTAACGAATGTTTTGGTAGCCAGGCAAACAAGAAAATCATTAATCAAAATATTTTTAGTTGGTTCAGAATCGATGAAAAACGGGCGGTGTCAGCTGTCCTCTCGCGTTTGTAACAGTTCAATGAAAGAAACGAAATGTTCAAATGTTAAAGATTTGCTTGAATCTTGTAAAAACTGGATTTAACATTTCGTGTTCGTTATCGTTAGCTTGATACCATGGATGGGCATAAATAAATACTTTTTAAATCAGTGTTGGATCCATTATTTTTGTGAGATGCTTTATAGAAAAAAAAACATATTAGAAAAGAACTAGGTACCTAAAATGATCTAAATAATAAAAACATAAAAAATCCCGTATTGAATGAATTTTAATTGTCTTGATACAATTTTTTTTTTCATCATTTAATCATGTAAAAGCAATACCTACTTGCCTACTTAGTTTAAAGATGTTTACAGTCCACTTTTCGCAAGTGTAACACTTTTGCCCACTATCCGAGCCCTAATTATGTTTGCCACTTGTAAAGTTAATTTTTAAATGTCAAATTCCACGTCTCCTTAATTTTAGTGGTGTCATTAAAAAAATGAAGAAAATATCCGAACGAACCAACAGATTAATTGGCGCCAAAAATATACGAAGCGCGGGAGCGTTGCGTGAAGTCAAATGGCGCGGGAAGGCGTCAATTGCTTGACTTTTTATATTTTTTCATTAATTATGTTGTTTCAAATTACAAGCTCGCGTTTCTGTGATTTATTTCTTTGTTTCAAATAGCTATTCATTTTAGAAATTGTATATTTTTGATTTCATTTTGTCGCCGGATGGAGTGATTATTTTTGTCGAAGTTTTTTAACTTACAGGTTTTTTTATTAGATATACTAGCCTAAACAGCATTTGTTAATTTTTAATATATTTCACGATTTTTTATCCCGAAGGTGCAATATTTTTTTAATGATCATTATTACTTGTAGGTAGACGTGTGATACATGCTTAAAAATGCGAAAATAACTCTATCTGTCTGTTTGTCACACCTGAACGGCTGAACGGATTTGGGTGGAAATTTGCACACGGATAGATTCTGAGTTAGGACATAGGACAATTTTTATCCTACGTAACCGGTACGGTACTGTGACCTACGCAGCAGGCGCTACCGTAGAATAATTTCCGATTTTCCTGTAGTTTTCCGAGGATCATGTGAGCGAAGCCGCGGGTAAAAGCTTGATTAGTTACATAATAATGTTAGA
Source organism: Eurois occulta (assembly GCA_950022335.1). Classification (NCBI taxonomy): domain Eukaryota; kingdom Metazoa; phylum Arthropoda; class Insecta; order Lepidoptera; family Noctuidae; genus Eurois; species Eurois occulta. Next base: position 7,596,692 of record OX465506.1, read on the forward strand.
TAATGCATTTTTTGCATGCTACCTAGCCCGGTCTGACGGCATGACTTCCATAAATAGGTGTTGGGCTGGGTGGAGGGCAATTCAATTTCAATGCATCGGAGGTTATAAATACTTACTTTACTCTTTGCTAAGGAACAAGCCAGAACAAACCGTAATAGTACCTAAACACGGTGTGTACCAGCAACTGTAAAATAATTCCGCCAATATGAGCCCATGTTTGTCGAGTAAGGGTCAACTCACACCGAAAGAGCGGCGAAGGGCAGCGAAGCGGAGCGCAGTTTCAGTTTCATATGAATTTTAACTTTATTATCATTACCATAATACTTATTATCGCATGAGAAACTCGAACGAGTCGCGCGGATGCCCGCGGCGCCGCAGGAATTCCGGGGAATTCCATAAACGGAGCCGTGCGACTGCGTGAGAAGTTGCGGGAAGTCCCGAGAATGTTCGGGCAGTCGCGAGCGATAAATAACAATACAATTGAACCATATATTTCTTTTAAATCTTTCCCTCCTTATCTCTTCCGCCTCTTCCTCTTCTTCTTCAATTATATGTGCAATAATAATTAAATCCAAAATACCCATTTTCACTGCTTAAACACAAGTTTCCTCGAGTTTTGTTGAAATTGAACTGCGCATAGGAGAGCGACCCATGAATTCATCGCGGGTGGGCTCGGGAAGGCGCGCGGATTCCCGCGACTGCTCGAGAAGTCGCTGGAATGCTCGAGAAGTCGCGGGACTCCGTGACTCCGCGCTTCGCTGCCCTTCGCCGCTCTTTCGGTGTGAGTTGACCCTAACAGCTGCGCCTCAACTTTAGTTGGAGAATATGAACCGATATTCCACAAAATATATTTACCGTAAGACAAAGATGGTAAGACAAGAAGACGATGTACAAAAGAAACCATTGTTCAAATCACATTTACACATTTTTATAGAATTCAGCCTCTCGTTGCTTTAGTTACCACAACTAAAGCGGCGAGAGGCTGCAGAAACGGATCGATTGTTCTAAAAATCGCAGTGAAGTTCGTGCAGATCGAAGACTTCAGCGGCTGTATGGACGTAACGGTAGACCTAATGCAAGTCACTGTTCTCCAGCAGTACCACGAAAAAAAAAACTGCCGCAAACACAAAGACGACGTGGAACTATTTATGTTGCGTAATTGCGTTACTATTTCTCCCCAGCTAGAATTCTAGGTAATGGCGAAGGGAGGACGTTTTGGAGCCGGTCTCATGTTATTTCTGACGTTCAAAAAGTGCTGATTATCAGCTTTAATAGGTAATACAAGAGTTTTTATTTTGATATTCAGATTTTTAAGCAGTTTGCTGTAAAAAAGGTGTTGGCTCTACGGTGATTGATCTAATAATCGCCAATTCATCCCCGACCTGGAGGTTACTATGACGTCTTAAAGCAGGAGTAATTCCAGTGTGGGAAAGATGGCGCTAGATGACCTGTATAGCTCTGTTTCTTTCCTACACTGGAATTATTCCTGCTTTAAGATGTCTCCCTGAAGGTCGGCACTTTATTCAGAAAGGTTTCAACCAGTGGAAAAATGAACGGCAGGCCTAGATGAATTTGTCTTTCTCAAGGACCTTCAGGTTAGCAAGCTTCTGCAAACGCAAATTGACGAAATCGGGGATTATAATAAACCAAACTGAATCTCGGCCATGCCAGCAAATGTTACTGGTGACCAACCATCGACGTAAACATTGTAATCCGCAAGTGTGTGCGGACATGCAGATACAGGTGCACACGCTCCTCTCTCTCATAGTCCTATGGGATAGCCATCCAAAATGGACAGAGAAAGATCAGGCGCAAGACGTGCTTTACGAAAATTTCGAGTCTGGAAGCTATTACACCTCCAAGCTGCTTCTGAAAAATTCCCAGTGGAAAGAGCCTAAAACACTTTTTGTTCTACCTAGGTATCGGAATCAGCTCCCCTGGCTTAGAAGTCGCGCTTGCAACCACGACACCGACGGAATAGTTTGATGGTCTATCTAACCCATGATTACCAGTGACGTGCCTAGGGGAGGGGGGGGCAATATAAACAATACGGCAAGTCCATAAGACAAGCAGGCTGTTCCGAAACCCGAACACCGTGCAGAGTAATAAGTTATATAGGGCAAGCAAGGCTTGTCGGCTTGCATGAAACTACCGCCACTAGATTCAGGTCTATGGATTAGATATTGTCCAAATACGATACTGACTATCTCAAGAGTATTCTAAGCCAGTTAACTGCACTTTTGATGACCTAAAGAATACCATTGATGGCTAATCAACTTGGCCAGCTACTGAGCCCAGACAAATTATAGAGTCATCATCATTCACCTCACCTTTCTCTAGCATGTTGGGACTGGCTTCGAGTCTAGTATTTTTACATTGGAGCGACTGCATATCTGACCTTCATCACCAACTTACCAACTTACTTGGTAACACGATGGCAATTCCCCTTGGTGCGACTGGAAGTTATGGTATCGTTGATGCCAAAATAAAGAAGAACATCGTGACTTCGCTGATTCGCCGTCGGCCATAGCATTAAAGAACTGTCAAAGAATGCTACGTCGGTTGTGCCTGTGTTTATGTTGAACTAGTTGTATTTATTTCGATGAATAATTACAAAGTTATTTATAAACTTAAAATAATAATAAAAATAATTATGGTTATTTAAAAAAGAATAAAAGTATAAAATCAATAAAGGGTTTTAATGTTTTTATGCGTTTTTCCTTTTTTATTTTTATTATTACATATTTTAAGTTAAAAAACAATTCGTCTGCATCGCTGTCAACGGAAATGGTACCCAGGCTGGCACATTAGATGGCAACGCTGGTTCTTTGATAGAAATAGGCCTAAGTAAAAATATCTCCGTAACTAGAAGGTTCCCAGGTAAGGTTCAGGACAAAAACAAAATCGCCTAGACAAGAACAAGTGTCTCCAGCTTCGTTAAGGATCTTTTTACACTCACTATATCTATATCTTTAAAACCTCTAATGAAGGGCTATCCCGTAAGGCGTGTGGAAGTGAATTCCAAAGACATCCAGCACGAACAGTAAAAAAAAAACTAGCACTCCGGGAGTGCCGGCAGAAGTGAAAACTTGATTATTAACGTTGAGCATGTTTGATATTTTGGAATGGTTAGGGAATAATTTTGCACCAATTGCTTTATCAGTATAAAAGTACTATCATTTATGGAAGTGCCCTTAGACTGCCTTAGTACGGGAACCAGTGTCGCCAAACTCATACACTTTCAAATTAAAATGAACATTCCAATACACAGAAAACGATAAAACATAGCAATGATGCAACTGTAATATTTTATTTATAAACAAATTACTGTCCTTGAAAAAGCACTAACTTATTATGTATAATTCTTATTTTCGATTGTGGTTCAAAACATTGTTTGGTACTATGGTGAATACGGGTTTCGAAGTAATGCATTGCGATTGATTTAATGAGGAGAGTTCTGTGATTCCCTATAAAAGGCTGACTGTCGAAATGGTCATTAATAAATATATTAATATTGGTACGTGTGCATTCCTTGTAACACGATAATATAAGTGTTGACATCACATTTTTCTCATTAAAAAATGAATTTCCTTTATGTGAACGCGCTCGAAATATCTTTTCTGCCAATTCACAGACTTTATTTAAGTCAGTAGAAGGATAAATAAGGCCTCCTTTGTCTCTTCTAACAATGATTCCGTGATACTTATCTGTGATCAAAGCCAAAAGACAATCCTCACATTTAATAACTTTCCTCAACTTTCTTGCAATAAAACCAGCAATATAGGTTATTATTTCTTTAGAATAAAGAGTAAGCCTAGAAGGATCTGTTAAATAATCATGATCTATGTTGATCATAGGATCACATCCTAAAGATTCATGCGGTAGCAGCAATCCACAAGTTTCTTATTTCGGGTTTATTCGGAAATCTGAAAATTTAATAAGATTTTTTATTATCTTTCATTTTTTGCGTCAGGTGAGTGCAGTTATACGAATTAAAATCGTATAATACGTGTGTTACTTACATAGATTTTAAGTAGTGCGTATTACTAATATCATATGAATCAAGGTCGGAAGAGTATTTTTTTATAGACATTGCATTATTCGGTATTACCCATATTAAAGGGTAAATTCCCCGTCAAAAAGTGGCAACACTGAATTTTGAGGTAAGATAATAAAATTATTGCAAAAATCACGATTTTACGAGATTTATCCATTAAACGAATTAGTTGGTACATTACTGCGACTATTTTATGAGAAATAATAGGACACAAAGCGATTGAATACTTAAAAAGATCTAATACTTACGAGTGAAAGGACAGTCCAGCAATCTTCATCAAACTATCACTTTTACAGTTTATTACACTGCACCTTACCATTTTGCACAGTTGCACAAATGTACTGTTGTCGAATTAAGCTCGAAAAGATCATATAATGTGTATAATTTCGATGCAATTGTTAATAAACAAATTGGATGTCAATCTGGTACCGCCACAAACGTCAAACTTGTTGTGCACAATGATGTGCTCAGCCGACACGCGATAAGGGACAGAAATATTTATACTCTGTCTCTTTTCTTTGCTTGTGACGTTTATATGTTCTTCTTTTTCTTGTGCGAATGCAAAGGAAGATATCCAGCAGTCTATAGAATACTCTGTCTACGGTTTTTTCTATTCCGTGTTTATCCCTAAAGCATTAGGTTCAAAGTTGATTGGAAACATTTAAAAATTTCTTTAAATGATTTTAAACCATAAAATGTTGAAGGTTAAGTTCAAAATCGTCTACTCTCCATCCGTCTTACGCTTTTTCCAAATTTCTTTAAATGATTTTAAACCATAAAATGTTGAAGGTTAAGTTCAAAATCGTCTACTCTCCATCCGTCTTACGCTTTTTCCAAATTTCTTTAAATGATTTTAAACCATAAAATGTTGAAGGTTAAGTTCAAAATCGTCTACTCTCCATCCGTCTTACGCTTTTTCCAAATTTCTTTAAATGATTTTAAACCATAAAATGTTGAAGGTTAAGTTCAAAATCGTCTACTCTCCATCCGTCTTACGCTTTGTCACGTGTCCTGACGCGAGTGTCCTGACGCGAGTTTAAGATTTTTATACCCATTACAGAACAATTTTTTTAAAGTGCTCAACGCCGCTAAAGAAGTTTTCACTTCAATAACCCATCATAATTATCAACTTGAGGAGTAGGGAAGGAAACGAAGGAGAAGATATGATGATGATGAGCGACAAGGCTTACACGCTAAAACCAAGATACTCAAAGCGTTCCCAAAGATGCAAAGGAGCTTTAGGATTATGAAGAACAGAAAAGAGAAAAGAACGAGTGTGAATAACTCGACGCTGCCAAATAAGTACCTAGCCATTTCAGTTGCTTCCAAAATTCCGACACACGGTCGTATTTTTCAAGCCAATTCTGCAGACGATCGAGTTTATCAAGAAGTTTCGCAGCCGCATTAAATAAACAGACATCAGCATTGTCTAGAAGAGGTAGAAGAAGAGACTGAGCAAAAGTTATTTTAGTTTGAAACTAACTTCTACTTTAGAGACCAAACGAGCATAAAAACCTCCTGCTTAATTCGACAATGTGAACATTCCAAGGTATGATACAGTACAGGAAAATAACTAAGTCTTTTACGTTCTTGGAATAAGCTATACCGACGGCATCGTAAATAACAGGCGGGAGAAACTTGTGATTCAATAAGTTGACGAATTACCTGACACTCACAATGAGAGCTTGTGATTTTCTTCCTATAATTAAGAGTCCTAAACTTTTAGCCCACTAACGCAAGCACTGACGCTGACTGGCCTTTTGAAAATAATTATTGTTGATGGCATCGATAGCTCCACGCCTGCACTTGGAGTTTAATGTGGCGATAAAGCCTCAGATCGTCTACATAAAGATGGTAATAAGAAGTTAAATCCCTGGTTAAAGCGTTAATAAAAACGGCGAATAGATGAGGGGAAAGGACGCCACCTTGAGAAACACCCGCAGCCAAATTCAAAAGCCTCATTGAAGTAAACTGAATTTTCGGTCCTTATTTTCATGTCACCGTGAGGTATTTTGTTAAATATTTCATGCTGTTTATGTGTGATCATTGACAGTACTATACTTCATTAAGCTGGGTCCTGTCTTCATAACCTGTATCCTGCGATCGCTTAGTAATACATCAAATAATTTAATCTTGATCATAACCTTAGTACTCTTAGTGACCTTGGTTTCCTTTACAGTTTTGCCTTCACCATTGTTGTCGAATTGTTTATTTGTGTATATACAAATATTTTATCAACATTGCTTTATGCCTTAATAGGAGGGGACTCCTGTGATGACGAGTAGTATAGAAGTATGGAACAAGAAGACATGCTGCGCCGACTCCAAATAAATTAGGATAAGGGCAGGAGAATGATTGCTGTAAGTCTTAAATTCGTAATTATTGATTTTTATTTTGGTGCTTTTTAAAATAAACTCTTTTTTACTATTGCTTTGTTGGTTTCATGGATTCCATTTTTTCACCAAATCTTGTCAGCTTGGGTGGGGCTTAGATATCTCAGAAGTAATTAAATTTATCCCAATGAAAGGTTTTCCGCTTATCGTTTCATAGCTATCAAGGAGAGTTAGGTTCGGTTGTTGATAATATACCTAATGAAATTGAAGAAAAGGAGCTATTCTAACAAAAAAATATTAAACGAAAAGTACCCAACAAGATAGTCTAGAGCGAATCTTATTGGAATAAAATGACAATGCCGCAAAAAACAGCAGGATAAACAAAAATAAAATATCCTTTTCATCCATGAGGTTTTTTACTAGATTTGTACGTTATCACCACAGCAGATATTGTTATGATTGATTACAAAATAAAATATAGCATTACCTGATTGTCCATAATCAGTAGATTTCAAATCAAGGAACTCCTGCTCATCTCCGACGGTGGAGCTCTCAACGTCGACATTTTCTGAACTATCGCTACTAGCTCTATCGTCATCGTCCGAATCGATAGTATCAGTCACATCACTAGTAAAATTGTTTTTTAAATCACAAGTCACACCACTCGTAGACGCGTTTGCATTTGTAAAATCATTAGAACTTTTTTCGAATTTATCAGCCAGTAAATTCTCTATGGAAAACGGCAGTTTTGTTTCTGATTTTTCTGTTTTTATTTCTTCAACGTCCATTGAAGATTCTGATGGATCCATTTTGAATTTTTTAAATTATTTATTTGATTATTTATTCAACGTGTGCACTGTAGGAGCTTGAGGGACATTTTGAATCACAATTTAAGCACTGAACTATACAAAGTGTAGTATCTCTCACAGGGCGATAATTTAAACTAATAAGAAACTTTCACGATGCGTTTTTGTCAATTCGTCCGCTGAAACGTCTGAGGACGGAATGTTAACTACCTCTTTTGAAAAACATAATCGTATCTCAACATATTTTGGCTTCTATCTCCCTTATTGTAATAGCTATAAGGTTGAAAATCGTTTAATTATCAAATTAGTTATATCTGGCAGTGGTGCGACTGATCTGAATGAAGATTGAGAGCCTTTACTAATGGGCGTCTTTCTGGATGACAGTATTTCCGTGCAAAACTCACTGAAATACACACTCTACGTGGTCCAAACAGAGTGTATAGTTAATTGTAGATAGTTAAACGATGCAAATAGCTCATGAAGATCCACGAAGTTATAATTAGAGTTGGACCAATCACCATCAGGGGGCGTGGTGAGCGTCTCAAGCGTGCGTTTGCGCACTCCTTGTACATCAAACGGGAGATTTATTTAAGGAGTCTGCTGATATATGTGTGGAGTCATTAATTCTGATAATTATTTAGTTAGTTCGTTTAATTGGAGTAGTCAGATGGTCGCTTATAGAACGGAGGCGACTCCATTGATTTATTGTTCGCTCCTACGTTATGGCTGTCGAGTAGGTTTTGATTATAACTTCTTAATTTTGTTGTTAATTGTTTTTGAGTTTTAAAATTGAGAAATTAATGTTTTGGTTAATTTTCATTTTAAATATGAAGCAGAAATGTAATTGTTTAGGTAGCTTAAGTGTTTATAATTAATTCATTAGCAGTCTAGCTTTTTTCCAACTAAAAGTCGACTTCCAGTGTAACCGGAAGCACTATTTCTTGTCCTATATTAATAGTAACTTTTCTAATAGTTGATTACAATCTAGTCTAACAGACTAATAAGCAATTTAAATCTAAATGAACGCAGCTGAGTACCAATATTTTACATGGAGCAACTGCCCATCTATCAGAAGTGGACAACCGTGAGAAATGGAAAGAGTGGTGGGAGCCCTTTGCCTTAGCCCAGCTGTGGGACACCATGTGCTGATACAAGGTGTTATCGGACCCTTCGCGAAGCCAGGCATTCTGTACATCAAAGTAAGTTACATAACATAACATCCCCGCAGAGTTGGCCAGAGGTGCACTAGCAAATCCACATTTCACCAGTTATAAGGGCCGAGCCTTTTGCCATCAACCGGGCACAGTTCTAAACTTCGTGGCTGCTACTGATATATTCGTAATGGAAAAACCCAATAACACTTTCCCCGACCCGGGAATCGAACCCAGGACCTCATGCTTAGCAGTCGTGCTTGCGACCACTAGGCAAACTAAGTAACTCTACGTAAAAAATATTGCTGGGAAACTACTTTTTTAACAACACATTGTGATGCTGGATGGATTGAATAAATACAGGGGTCGTGGAGGTGTTTAAAGTATTTTACATTACAAACATGTGTTTAAAAAAAAACTTGTGAAAAAGTCGGAACTTTGACCCCCTATATCTCCGTAACTATAAGGTTCCCAGGTATGGTCTAGAACAAAAAAATGATCGCAATAACGGGGAGAACAAGTGCCTTTCGGTTTCGTTAAGGGTCTTGTTACACCCTATATTTAATGTTTATTTATTTATTTATAATGTCAGAGTTATAAAGTGTCTTTGGGCCCAGTAGGTAGGTGGGAACTGGGCAGCTTCATCGCGGCACCAGAGGCGTTGTTGACTGCCAAAGATCTAAGAATGACATCCAGAAGACCAACGGCTTATCATTCTTTCCGAGGCACGGCTTCTGTATGTAGGTTTGTATTTAATGATCACTGGTCTTTGGGCCGACCTCGGTATGTGTGCGGCTGATATTATTTGTGCCTGTATTAAAAAAAGGTTTAGAACACATTTCTCCTAAACATTTTTCTAAACTTAACCAGACTTCACAGTGACATCAAGTAAAACCAATTATTATGCATGTATCTTTAAATATTGTAATAATTCTGGGAATGACATTGAAATAATTTGAATATTATTAAATAAATAATTAATCTGTATTATATTTATAACTCTTAAGAAGGACATTGCATTCATTTAATATCTTAAAAAATATTTTGATCTACTTCAATGTCAATCTTTATTTTGATACACCATGATTGTATAAATTTTCCATGCCTGAAACATTGAAACGTGTATATTTTATAACACCATTGTAACAATGTTTTCTGCAAAAATAAATGATTTCATTTGATTTGATTTCTCCAAATACAGAAAAGCACATAAAAAAATATTTTTGCAAAAAAAAATAACCGACTTCCAATCCCAAACCCTTGTCAAGTATCAATTTTATATTGCAATTTATCTTGGCTTGCAACAGGAAATCCAGAAATCCAGAATAAATGTAATAATAGTAAATCATATTTTTGACGTGATAGAATATTTCTGCTAACACTTTTGCCTAAAAGTGTTAGCAGAAATATGGAAGGTAGTTTAAATAAAAATTAAATTCATTTATTTCAGATAACTTGATCCATACAGTCCGATTTAAATTAAAATCAATTAACATTGTAATTAACTTCCAGTATAAATGTAATTAAAAATAAAGTCAAAATCAAATACTAAAATAAATTACCATTAAAATAAAAAAATCAAAATTAAAATAAGATAAAAATTAAAATACACTCAAATTAAAATAAGATAAAAGTACACTCAAATGAAAATAAGAGAATTTTCAATGTTAATTTTAATTAACATTACAATGTTAATTAAAATTATCTTAACAAAAAAAGTTTTTGGAAACTAGTGTAATCATTAAAATAGTCAATACAAGAATATAACCCTCTAAGTTGATTTAACCCCATTGAATGACTCTCATGAAATAGTTATTCTTCTTTCATTATCGTGTGCTTAGTGTCCAACTTCGTGACAGAGTTCTTATGCCGCCCATGGGCCATGGACTTGGCTTTACCTGCTGTCAAAAAATATCACTCAGGCATTCTGGTTTCCTCACGATGTTTTCCTTCACCGAAGCACCGAAGCAAGTGATAATTATAAAATACGCACATGCCCGAAAAAATTGGCGTGCGTGTCTTGGGTTCGAAATTGAGACTTGACAGCCCAAGGGTCATATCACTAGGCTATCACTGCTATAGTTATTGAATGGGATAAAATTTGATTATTTTTTATTTTTATTTAATAATGTATATGTGTAATGTGTATGTATGTGTGTGTGTGTGTGTGTGTGTGTGTATGTATGTATGTGTATGTAACTGCCTCGTATGGTCTAGCTAGCCCTAAATTCTAAAGGACAATGACCAAAGTTGGTACCAAAAAGTCTCGCGCCTCAAAACCAAAATATTATAGTAATTAGTTTCATATTTTTTTACGGCATTACGCGTCGGGGATTTGATTTTTGAACTGGAATTATACTTTTCGAGTTTAAAAGTACGAATATTGTTTTACTCCCTTTATATGACGTTCCGTTTCAACTGAATATAAATCACGTTCCGTTTCAATTGAAAAAACTCTTGTCTGTCGAGCGGACTCGAAAATTAATTACAATTAAGTAAGATCAGTACACCAAATCGATTTAGTTTGGTTTATTGCTATTTGCAACAAAATAGATTTTCTCAGCCTAAAGATTTTGATTTATCGATAACATCCCTAAATCCCGACTAGTTTATAGCACTTACTATACTCTATGGTTTATAGTTATCTTATCTGTGGCATCTGACATTTGTACTGTACTGACTGACTATTGGCAATGTAAAGGTCTAAAATAAAATCGAGTTTCAGTCAAGCATACTGTGGATGTTACTTTAACTTGTAATTCTTACTAATATTAGTGTATTACGCTGTTTTTAGAGCAATAATGTAATGTATGTGTGTTAAAATACGTCGTTGGTAGCGTCGAAAAAATAGACCTACTTTTTAGGTTAGTTTCGATTTTATAAAATAACTCTGAAACGCGGGTTTTTTTTCAAAAATAATTTTTGTAGGAGTTAATACGATCAGTGTAGTCTATAGAAAACAAGGTTTGATTTTGATGCAGCATGGTACGGGATTCCATACTTCCATGAGCATTCTCTTTTGAATCCGGCCCGATCTAAAATTAGGGAGGTGAATACTGTGGACTTCAAAAAAGTTCTACACGTTCTAAACTTACAATGAAAAAAATAATAATTTGGAAACAAATGCAAACCATAATAAAACCAATAAATTAAGAAAAAAAGTCATTCATGTCGCTCTTTCAAACCTCCGACGTATATTGTCATAATTAGGTTGAATAGGGAGCTCGGTGGCGCTTAGCGTTTTTTTCTCAATTTTTTCTACGAAAATGACGAATGTCTGGTGTTCCCGTTTAAAAATTATAGTGTGGCGCTTGAGGGTTCCGTAGAAAATTAGAGATATTGTTTGTTAGGTAGTGTTAGTTTTTTTTTGTATGCTGTTGGCTTTTATAGTAAGTACTGACTACTTCGGTTTGTAGGTGCTTATTTCTCATTTATCCGTATTTGATCAGTTGTTTTTATTTACAGTGGGCACCGTGGGCAGCACATCAGACACACGAATAGCATTCTACCTGCGATATTAACCTCTATTTCTCATAATTATTATAATCCTATTCAATAACTATTTCTTGAAAAAGTCATTTAATGGGGTTAAATGAACTTAGAGGGTTGTATTGATGATTTGTATAATGATAAATGATTATAATTCTGTAAACGTGTTACGGACGCGAATCATATTTTCATGAACATACAGCCCGACACTAACCTGCAAATTGCAAAAAACGTAAGAAAATTTGAATTTCGCGGGCTACCCTGGTGCTTCCATCTGAAAAGAATAATCCTACTTATACACATATATACATATAAAATTATATAAAATGCGAAAGTTTGTGAGAATGGATGGATGATATATAAATTTTTGTAATATGGGTACCTACTCCTCCACTACACACCTAATTATAAGTATGAATTATTATACAGCAAAAACAATGTAGAGTAGAAGATACCACGGAATTATTCCGATTTCAATAAAAAAAAATGTGAATGACTACACTGTGGTTGTTTCCAGCTTGAAGGATAGGATAGTTTTGGACCTCATAGGTGGTGGTGTTGATAGTAAATTGCACCCGAAGCGTCTCGCCAGTTCATCAGTAATGCGGATTCGTTTCTCTTATTTCCCTACGGTATCCTAAACCGTGAATTTGTTTTCGACAACTCCACACTGTTTCGTTTCCGCATATTTGACTGTGGCATGCGATCCCTACATCTAAATTGCTACAGTATGCGCTCGCGCAGTATAGCTGACATGAAATTAAATACGTGGCAGAAGTTCCACTTTGTTTATTCCACCTAGTTAAAAGAGAGGTTTTCTTTGTTTGTTGGTATTGTATTATAAATTACTAGCTTATAAAGGGTGGAAAGGACACCGTCGCGAAAACGGTTACCACATAGGTATTCCCAATTTACACAAAAAATAGCAAATTCTAGAAATACAAGGCGATCTAGGTAGGTAGCATTAATCATTGCTACCTAACTGCATTGTACAAATGCGTACATTCCTACACAAATATGTGTAGTAATGTACTGTACCTAGTCACTGTAGATCGCCTTGCATTTCTAGAATTTGTTATTTTTTGTGTAAATTTCTATGTGGGGGGCTCAAAATGCGCGTCGGTGTCCCTTCTACACTGTATATTAAACTAAAAGTTGATTTAAATCTGTGAAACGATAAGTTCCCTGTAGCTAAGATTAGGACTTCTGCACTTTTTTTCTCTTTGATGCGGGAGCGTCGATGTCGTTTATCAATAAACACGTGTAGGAACGGATGAGCATGGTTACCGCTTAATTAGTTTGTTTCTAAAATGTTTAGAGTAATTGGTAAGAGTATCGTTTTTAATTGATGTGGATTTGGTTTGGAGTTGGTAATAAATATAGTTGGTATACTTCTAAAGCAGAGCGAATGTGAGTGAGGATGCAAAAAGTGAGGTCTTCATCTGCGTAGGTCGCAGATTCCTTAATCACATCATCAGTCTTAAGCCATCCTCTTTTTTTATAACCTTTTTTCTTTTGCCTATTTAATTTGGCTTTAGCCCTTGTTAAAAAAAAAAAAAAAAAAAGCCCTTGTTAAAACAGTTTTAAAAACTACACAAGTTAGGACTGTGGACTAATTGTATATAATTATGTATTAATTATGTATTATGTGTTTTTTTGTATTATGTTGTTGCCATCTGATGACGACATTGGATGACGACATGGTTGGCGCAGTGGTCAAGCGATTGACTGCTGCGCTGCATGTCGCGGGTTCGATTCCCGTACGGAACAAATATTTGTATGACCTACAAGTAGTTGTTCCGGGTCTGGGTGTTTTTCTATCTATAATATGTATGTATTTACAAAAAAAAAAATGTATATATGTAGTTTATCAGCCATCTAGCTACCATAACACAAGCATTAGGTTGCTTAGCTTGGGACTAGATGGTGCTGTGTGAAATGTCCAGGGATATTTATTTATTTATTTATCTTGCATGCATGTATTGACTTGTATGTATGACATATGTTTAAGCAAATAAATATTATCTTATCTTATCTTAACAATATGTTAACAAAATTGTACATAAAGGTGCATTGCTTTCTCTAATTAATCGATACCCTCACATTATCTCGATTAGAACGAGAGGTTCTTATGTTACCTATCTCTTGTATTTGAACTTTGCACATCCTGCACCCGTGACATATTTCTACTTAAATCATCCGAATTTTTGTTTATGGCAACAGCAATTAACTTCCTACAAAAAAAACCCTAACTGTCAAATATTTATGACGCGGAACTGTGCGGAACTTATAAAGAGAGTTTTTGTTTGAAAACGAGGAATTTATGGAATCTCTTAACGGCACACAAAATATTTAACACAAAAAGACATACGACTTCACACTATGGAATGTGTGCTTTCTTCAAAATACCTGTAGCTTAATTATTGCTTTGTGGATGTATCTGAAGATATAATGTCTGAAGATCAAAAATAAAATAAACTATCGTTATAGGATTGATAAAATGCACTATTCGTAATCGGCTTGAGCCAGTCAGAGCCAGATTAAATGAAGTCTTTCTTTTTGGGACCGGGGTCGTCTTTTTTAATTTTGGATCTTTTTTTTCTAACGGGCTTATGCAGATTCCGCGTCAAGAAATCGGACCACGCCCTTACAATATTGATTTTGGTTTACTGCGCTGCCTGGTGGCAAATAGGTGTGAAGTATGGAGGTGTAAGGAAACACGTCTGGTTATGGTGAGCGTTTATTACCGACTGCCTAGGTTACAATGTAGCTTAATACTAAATACATTTATCCACTTCACCTCCGGGGGTGAAAGTGAAAAAAAAAATCAAACAAAGCAAAGCAAAGCAAAGCAAAGGTATACCTTTTCTTAAAACTTACTTACTAAATTTTTTTGTCCTATCTTTATGTATTACGTCTATTTTACCCTTTCTAATTATCTTTACATTAACGCCTAAATCTTCCAACACTTCAAAAGGTCCATCGAAAACACAGTCTAATTTACGAGCACATTCATTCTTTACTAAAATAAGATCATTTTTGTTATACGTTACTGGATTACATGATTTATCATATTTGTCTTTTCTTTTTTCCTTACAAGCTACCAAATTGTTTCTTGCGTCTCTTAAAGCTACTTGCAATTTATATTTTAAATCTAAACAATAATCATCACTATTATAAAGTGGTTCTACATCATGTTCTAAATTGTTTGGCAAACGACATTGTTTTCCAAACACAAGTTCATGAGGTGTATATTTTGTTTGCGTGTTTACACTAGTATTAAAACTAAAACACCAAAAAGGTAACCAATCTGACCATGAATGATACACATTATTACAATAAGTTCTTAAAAATGCTCCTAAATGCTTATGGGCTATCTCTAGCGAACCGATTGATTGATGGTGGTATGCAGTAGATGTTAACTTTTCTATTTCTAATAGCCTACATACCTGTTCCATAACTTGAGAAATAAATTCTGTTCCCCTATCCGTAGCTATAGATTTAGGGATGCCGAATCGTAAAATAAAATTATTCACAAATGCTTTGGCTACAGTTACCGTTTCCTTATTGGGTAAGGGATAAGCCTCTATGTATTTTGTTAATTCGCATTGTAGGGTCAAAATATAACCATTTCCTGATTCGTCCCTGTCCAAAGGTCCAACTAAATCGAGAAAAACTTTATCAAAAGCTGCTAATGCTGTAGTAGTTATAGTCATGGGTTGTCTCGTGTATTTACTTTGTTTCATTTTCTGACACATCTCACATTTACTTATAAATTTTCGAATATCCGTGTCTAACCCTGGCCAGTAATATTTTCTTTTAATGTTATTTGTCATTCTATTCATGCCTGCATGGCCACTGGTGGGTAATAAATGATAGTTATTCAAAATAAATTCTTTTTCCTTCTCGTCATATATTCTTTTAATACCTCTCAAAATACATATTCGGGGTCCGGACCATTCTTTTAAGGATTTAATTTCACTACATAAACCTTTTATAAATTCATTATTGCTTTCATCTTTCACTATGCATAGTTCTTTTACTTCTATTCTTTTACAAAACTCCTTTAACTTAGTCGCAAATTCGGCTCGCGAGAAATGCAATCTATAGTCAAGGTTAATACACAATAACATTTTGCTTGGTATATAAACAAAGCAATCCTCTTGTTCCTTTATCATATTTTCTTTTTTAAACTTCCTTATAGTTTTTTCTTCTACTAACTTAATTTCAATAGAAACACACGGCTGTTTTAGTAATTCCACAACTCTTGGTTGATCAGGCCAGTTGTCGGTGGTTTTACTAGGTACAGTTTGTTGTTTCTTACTAGTCTCTTCTAACCTTCTCTTTTGTGCCCTAGTTGTTACGGCTAAAATTTGCTCTTTCATATCCTTCAATTCACTTGATGTTATGCACACCCTAGATAATGCATCTGCGATAACATTATCTTTACCTTTCACATACACTATCTTAAAATCATATTCTTCAAGTATTAAACGAAATTTTATTAACCTACTAGAAGGATCTTTCATACTAAATAAATAAACTAAAGGTTTGTGGTCTGTCATAATAGTAAAAGTCCTGCCAAATAAGTATGGTCTGAAGTACTTTACTGCCCACACTATTGCTGTTAATTCTTTCTGTATAACTGGATAATTTTTCTCTGCCTTATTTAAAGGTCTACTTGTATAAGCAACAGGTTTCATTTCCTTATTACACAATACAGCTCCTACAGCCAAATCAGATGCATCAGTTTGTAATATAAATTCATTGGTTTCAGAAAAATCTGGATACTGTAGTATAGGAGGTGTCGTTAATGAGGTTTTTAGAAAATTAAATGCATTTTGACACTCTGAGCTCCAAACAAAAGGTTCATCTTTCTTTAGCAAACGATTTAAAGGCATAGTGATTGTTGCAAAGGACGGCACAAATTTTCTGTAGTAGTTGCAGAAAGCAACAAACCGTCTCACTTCATCCACATTTTTAGGTATATATATAGGAAAATTTTCTAAAACCTTAGTTTTGTCAGGGTCAGGTGAAACACCGTCAGCAGAAACTAAATGACCCAGGTATAAAATTTCTTTCTTTAAGAATTGACACTTTGCGGGATTCAACTTTAAATTTACCTTCCTCAGTCTTTCAAAAACAGCAATGAGATTTTGGTTATGAATAGTTAAAGATCTTCCAAAAACGATTAAGTCATCTAAATAAATAAAACACTTTTCAAAAGCTAATCCTGACATCGCAATTGACATGACTCTACTGAAAGCGCTACATGAAGTCTTAAGACCCATCGGTAATCGTTTTAATTGGTAATGTCCTGTACTAGTCGAAAATGCAGTATATTTTCGGCTTTCAGGTGTCAGTTTCACTTGGTAATATCCTTGTTGAAGGTCTAAATGAGTAAAATATATTGAGCCAGACAATGAATCTAAGATATCAGTAATGTTCGGCAAGGGAAATTTGTCATTCACAATATTTTCATTTATTTTCCTGAAATCTATTACTAAACGCCACTTCTGAGAACCCTCTGATTTTTTTGGGACTAGCAATATCGGACTAGACCACTCACTAGATGATTCTTCTATAATATCATCTTTAAGCATATTATCTATTTGCTTATTTACTTCCGGTTTAAAGGCTTGTGGTAATCTATATGGTTTGGTATAAATTGGATTAATGTTTCTCTTCATTGTTATGGATTGTTCGCAAATATTTGTAGTTTCTAACTTATCGCCGGGTAAAAAGAAAGTATCCGAATATTTAGTACAAATCTTCTCAATAGAATCCTTTTCTTCTTTGTTTAAATGTTGTAACTCTAATAAAGTTAATAATGTATGGGCTCTTTTTAAACTACTTTCATGTTTGCTAAATTCAAAAGTATGGTAGTCTTCTAAAGGCTCTACGTTTAATTCTAAATTTTTTAAACTTACTTCTTCATCTCGAGTATTTAATATTTTTATAGGGACTCTTTTATTCTTAGGCCTAACTATAGTACCTGCTAGGAAAACATCTTTTTCTAATTCCCTAGCGCTAACAAAACAATCACCTTCCACTTCTGTGTGTAAATAAATGTAATGAATGGTTTCACTACGAGGTGGGATCAGCAGTGAATTACTGTAATCCGGTTTGTCATAAATTGGTAAACTACAATACTTTTCTCCTGTCTGTAATGTTAATAAATTTTTATTTAAATCTATATTTGCATTATACCTACTCATGAAGTCTAATCCTAATATTCCATCAACGATGATAGGTAATCTTTTAAAAACATGAAACTTATTTTGAAACATTTCAGTTTCCGAAACATTTAAATCGAGAAGTACATAACCAGCGGAGTAAATCTTACCTCCGATTCCATTGACCACTATAGTATCGCGAAACAATTTTGTTTTCATCGGAAGTGCTTCTTCCTTTATAATTGAAATAGATGCGCCGGTATCTAATAATAGTATGAGCTTTTTACCGTGAGTATAGTAATTGATAAATTTAAATCTACCACTACTAGTATTATAAACAAAATTATTAATCACGAAAAAACTGATTTCCTGTCTTATCAGGCTTCTGTTCCAAACTATTTGTATTACGTGCTTGAGTATTGTCACTTTGTGCTGGGACCGCTACTTTGCAAAATCCTTGTCCACCACGCCTGTTAGAGTAATAACCTTGTTTGTTATACTGACCTCTTCCGCGGGGAGCGTACCTAAAAGGTCTGGAGTAGCCTTGATATCTATTTGAAGGATTATCATAATTATTAAAATTATTTTGAAAACTACCCCTGTTATTAGTGTGAAAATTTGAACGACCGCGTCCTCTATTTTGTCCTCTATACTTTGGAAAACGATAATTTTGCCTACCTCGATAGGTTGAAGTCATCTCCATTACCTCAGCAGGTCTAGAAGAAGACGAAGATGGCGGGGACTCGTCCTTGGCTGCCTGGATTGCGTCCTTCAGCAATGTATAGTTGCGAGCGGCGATGATTGTGCCCAACTTTTCACTCTTAAGACCATCTGTAAACTTTTTCAAGGCCATTTTTTCATTAATTGGCTTCAGGATCTCGCATTTGGCAGCGTCACCCTCAGCCTGAGAAATATTCAAATCTGTTAATAATCTTTCTAGTTCCGATCCGTATTCCTCAATAGTCCTATAACCTTGGTTCAAAGATTGAATCTGATTTTGAATTGATGTAAATGATTTTTTAATTAAGAGTTTAATCCTAAAATCTTTAATCATGTCACTAATTGTCGAGTAAGTGTCTGCTACTCGCAACTTGGCATTTTCAGATAATCTTCCCTTTAGTATAAACTTAATTAATAACTTTTGACCTACGTCATCAAGCATATCCGCATACATTTCTACCGCATCAATCAATCGTTTCGTTGTATTTTCCTTATCATCTAAAATAGGTATTAACATACAAGCAGTTTTCATATCAAATTCCATCGTGCCTAATTTTATTTCTACGCTAGGCAAAGTACACAACGTTGAAATTTCTGAAAACAAAGCACAAATTTTTTTGTACGTGGTATTAATTAACTCAAGTTCTGGTACCTTTGTTGTCTTACTTAAAGTACAAAATAATGTCTTACTGTTATTTAATAATATCTCGGCCTCTTGTAACTTATCTGACGATACAGAACCCTTATATCTACTCTGGCCTTTTTTTTATAAGATATTTTCGTATCTCTAATAAATCTTCATAATATACTATTAAATCGTCGGCCATAATATTAGTAAGAAAACATTATAATAAAAGAAATAGTTGTAGCACCGTATCTTATTTCATTTAAAACAATTTTATTTAATCTAACTCGAGGCACTATCATACAATGCGCCGATAGTAAAATGCTGAGTCGAAATTCTACTTACTGCGGTACTACGATTCACAATCTATTTTTAGGACTTAAAACGACTGAACTATAATAATAATACACTTTTAAAACTAAAATTGTCAATATTCTTACGCGTGAAAACACTTTCGCACAGACGCACTTTCTTTTATTTTCTTAACTCACTTTTCTACACTTATTCACTCACTAATCTTCCCTCGAATGCTTTTACTGCTCTCAAACTTCTTCACCATGAGCTTGGTCTCTCCTTCCAGATAAACGATGCCGCATCCTTCTCACAAATGCAGAGTCTACTTGCTGGTCTATCCATTTCTTATACCTTTTTATCACTTTCTGGTAAATTACTGCAAGTATCACAATAGCCATCAGCACCAGGAATGTAGTTATTAGGATGTTATTAAACTTGATATGGTACTCTTCTTCAGAAACACTCGCGCTATTATTGCCTCCCGAAGCACTTTGGGCAATGACGATTTCCTTTTCCTCAGTTTTGGAGTAACTTTTCCCCATTTTTCTTACTTTTAGCGTTTTGTACAATACGGCTATAGTCAATCACAGTCGTGGCTCTATTATTCACATGGTTAAACATTATAACTTCGTGCACCGAGGCACACAGGAATCCGCCTTGTTTGCACTTTACGCCCGCTATCCGATAGCTTGCAAGCTCAGTTCCCGGAACGCGTATGGCAGGGTCGCCATGAAGTATGGAGGTGTAAGGAAACACGTCTGGTTATGGTGAGCGTTTATTACCGACTGCCTAGGTTACAATGTAGCTTAATACTAAATACATTTATCCACTTCAGGTGTAAGAATGATCACTCGAACGTTAAATATAGATAGCTGTTAGCTTAATCGGTTAGGCATATCAAGAAAATGGGCTGCGAATTGAGTGATTGCCACAGTACCATTAACCCCTTGACTGGAACGTAGTCTCGAGAGACATAGGCACTTTTAATGTGACTATGTTTGTCTTTACCTCTAGGTTAAGCTAGACTACTGATGCTTCATCACTGCGTCCACTGTTTGGAGGACACGGCGTGGCATACGCTGGCAGAGTATGCCGCATGGGAGGACTCGCGCCGTGCCCTCGTAACAGAAGTCGGAACCGACCTGTCACTGCCGGCCGTCGCTTGTTGATGATCGGGAGCGAAGAGTCGTGGGATGCGGTGATCTCCTTACAAATACTCCTTAAAAAAAAAGGTCGAGACCACTCTCCCGACCCGCAGCAGACGTACCGGGCGATGGCGGACAACGCCCTCTTCCGGCCCCCCTAAACGGGTCGAGAGGGACAGCGGACTTGCGGACATCCGTCGCCCCCCCCCCCATATAACTGGACCCGAGGTGGTGGCGCGTAGTGAGGACCACCGCAGACTTGAGGAGGCCCACAGACGCGGGCTGATACTAGCCGGGGATCGTGGAAGGCGCACTAGTTCTATCCCCGGTGCAAGTGTGGGAAGGGAACACCGAGGTGGTTTTAGTCAGTTAGAGTCTGACAGGACATCCATGAGAAATATCCACCACCAAAAAAAAAGACTACTGATGGTGCTCTACCAGCCCTCGATATTTGTAAGTTATCTTATACATTTTTGGGATTCGCCAATCGACAGCACGGTGTAAAACTTTCAGGGGAGAATATTTTGAAAATTCAATTTTTTTTTAATGTTTTTCAAAAATTGAATGGTATTGCTATTCTAATGCGCAGAGTTAGGTTAGCCTTTTTAGAACTACAATACCATGGAGTTTTTGATGCGTTGGAGGTTGGAGTAGTGCGGTATTATTATTCCGGCTTCTTTATTACTATAATATTAAACCTACTTTTATCAATCAAACATGACTTATAGCTGTCTGAGAGAGATTGTTCGGAGGGGGCCACACACAGGGAGAAATTGAAAGTTATAAGAGAGAGCCCAGCAGTTCCCTCTGCTGGGCAAGTAGCAGTATGGGATAAGAAACCTGACATTTAAAAACCCTTTTGAAGCTACAAAATCTCGAAATATTCAAATTAATTACATAAATCTGCCAACAATCTGTTACGACTACGCAATTAGGCGTGTTTTGTCAACACGCGGGATCATGACAATTGCATTGGCACGCGAAATCGATCTTCATTGATCAATAAGCATTTGGCAACAAACCGTGGCAACAAATATTTAGCTCAGTTATTTTAAATTTAGTATTACGGCCTGATAGGTATTTTATGACTGGTACAAATAGAGCGGTAGGTTAAAGAATTTCGGAATTCATCTGGGATAGAATGAGTAGTGACTATCTTTATGTAATCTAAAGCACATTGCGTATTCAAAAAATATGAGTAACGGGTCCTAGTGCTCATAGCCTGTGTAAGGAAATTTCGAAACGCCTAGTCGAGTTGACGCTTCCCGTGACCAAAGGGCTGGCTTTTACCTTGGCCAGAGGCTAAGTGTTGCCATACAACGTGGCAACGTCGCCAGTCTCTTGGGCACATTACCAGCTAACAGCGTTAAGGAGGAGTACATCAATCCATCCATCCTCACAAACTTTCGCATTTATAATACTATTACCTATTTATTTATTTTGCATTAATGATCTCATCCGTCGTGCTCTTGCCACCGCCGGGGTGCCAGCTGTCTTAGAACCCAATGGCTTGGCACGCGTCGATGGGAAGAGACCAGATGGTATGACCATAATGCCATGGAAGTTGGGTAGGCCTTTGGTGTGGGACGCAACTTGCGTCGACACCCTTGCGCCATCCCATCTTCCTAGCACAGTGGGCTGCGCTGGGGCGGCTGCTGCAGGTGCTGAAAACCTCAAACGGCGCAAATACAATAATTTAATTGGTAGTTATGTGTTTGAGCCGTTTGGGGTTGAAACACTAGGGCCATGGGGTCCGAGTGCCCACCTAGTTTTTCGAGAAATCGCCAAGCGGTTGGTCGACTCTTCACGTGACCAGAGGGCGGGCCTATTTTTTGGCCAAAGAATCAGCATTGCCATCCAACGTGGTAATGCTGCCAGCCTTCTGGGCACTTTTCCTGTTGACAGCGATGCGGACGAATTTTTGGATGCCCTGTAACCCTTTTATACTTGTACATATTTATTTCTATTATAGTTTTGTAGTTTGTAAATAATTATGTATGCATCCCACTTGAATTGAATAAATAAGTAAATGTGTGAACAACAATTTATTTATTTTGATTTAATTTATTAAAGTAAGATAAGATATGTATATCTTTAGAACAAGGCTGCATTCCGGATTATTGCATTCGAGGCGGAATTCACACCCGAGCCGCAGATGAGGTTGTTACCGTGCCGAGAACTGCAGTAAGTAAGTAATGCCCACGTGTATCAAACGAAGTTTTTCAATAGATACACTTTCGAAGAAATAAAATATGTAATTTAGTGTGCGTTTTTTTTTCGCGCTTTGCTTTCGCCAGGTTGAAGAAGAAAAAAATATTTTAGAATTTAGATAATTTAGTCAAATAAGCGTTAATTTAGGCTATTTATAAACACAATTTAAATCTTGAAAAAATATTTACGCCGTAAAGACACATTATATCTCTTTGCCGAGATTTAAAAAAAAGCAATCACCGCCGACTATACGAATTGAACCAAATTGCACTAAGTTTATGGTATAGTTGTCTGTGGAATATTTCCGCACACGTTGCATGGGCGTCGCTGTGTGGAGTAGAGAGCTTAAATTTTCTTTTAGTTCCTAGACTTTTCAAATACCTAACTCTTTAGAATTAGTAACTTCTACTTCTATAAAAATAAGTATTGAAAATCAAGGCAAACCGGCATAACATTTTTGAAGTAGCTATTGCATTTTATATTCTTATAAGAACTTCAGCAGCATCCGTAAATAGCCTTACAAATCTGTTTTACTCGCAACCTTCTGCCCCCCTCTCCCCTTAACCCAAAAGCTGGCGACGCCCTTGACACGTGATAAATGAAAAATATCCACTTTTGCGAAATACATTGCAAGTTGGACCTAATCGTCGTGCGATAAGAGCCAGTTTTCGAGGAAAAAAAATTGCAATGACGGGGAGAACAAGTGCCTTTCTTCGGCTTCTTTATGCGTAAATTATTACACACACACACATCATCTTTAAATACATAACATTTCCAATAAGTCAATGGTTCTAACTGGCATGTGGTATATTTTTTTACATGATGAACCTAGGTTCAATATCTCTGCTAGTATTTTCTATTCGAAGGTATCCTATCCTCGATTCTTGAGATCTTGTTCATCTTGTCGAATGCACCTCGTATAAAAGTAGTGAATGCTTCAAAATGCTCACGATAAGTCGAGAGCATTGTTGCGACATGTAATGTACAGACGCCAGCACATCAAGCTACTACAATCTGTCAAATTTCTAAAATAGATTTTCAACTTTATCGTTAAAGCGTTAGGTTCAAGTTTGATTGGGAAAACTTGACTGTTTCGGGTAGCTTGATGTGCCAGCGTCTGAACTAACACTTTAATTGTTTTGTTATTGCTTTTACCGTGATAACAACTGCTATTGTGCTCTTAAATTACAGATATCCACGTTACTGGTACCTACTTCAGTCTGTATGGACCGGGATGTTCAAGTGTGCGGGCCTCGAAGCATATTGTCAAATTGATAAAGAAAATAGTTCATTAATAATATGCATAATTTACCACAAGTAACTCAGTATAAATTTTTTTTTTTATATTTCGTCCCAAAATTAATAAATCAGATTTTTATAACTTGTTATAGAATTTAATGTGTTCTGTTATCGAATAGTTTCTATATTATATTACCTACGTACCTACTACTACTTTTTGATCGAATAGTGGCTACTGTGAATTTTCGTAAAAACCTACCAGAAGTGCCTAGTTTAAATGAACCTGTGTTAAAATAATAAAAAAAAAACAATGAGGTTGTATACTGTTTGCAGACGATGGACTGGTTGGGCCTACTGCTCGCTACAAGCATTTTGTGTAGTGTTTTGTGTAATTTCAATATTTTTACTAATAATAGATTCAAATAGAATTAGAAATTATAACGATATTGAAATGATTACCTTTGTGTCTACTTCAAATGTTGATAGAAAGATTATTACGAAGACAAGTAAGTATCACCTCAACTCAATATTCAATAGATAGGTTTGCAGTGGCTGATCATCATCTGCCTGACCTTTTCCCTCGACTACTAAACCACAGATAATATAATACTACCGATACTACGGTACTAACTAAACTATGTTGGGTAGCACCCGTATTCAAAGTCAAAACCTCATGATTTCCTCGACTCGACTCAACCTCACCAGTCTAACGGGATGCAGCTGAATATCAGTATTTTACATGGAGCGACTGCCTACCTGACCTCCACAACCCAGTTACTACTAGGTAAAATGATTTGCATCAGTTTGACTTTAGTAAGTTTTCTATCGCGATAACATAAACTTATTTATTTAAACTTCATGTACAATAGTGGTACTTAAGCGGACTTAATGCTACAAGGCTTTCTCTACCAGTCAACCTTTGGGTTAAAAAAAACATTTTTGCAAAAAATAAAACCGACTTCAAAAAAGTGAAAAATAACTTAAACAGCTGGCTGAGTCGGTGACTTTTGTTTGTTTGATTTCGTTTTTTTGTCACTGCCAAAGCCTACGTTTTCAAATCCACGCACTAGTCCTCGGTCTTGGAATGAGGTCCACCTTGCGAGGAAGAAGGGCTACTTTATAAGCTGTAAGCGCCAGGGTAACCCGCGAAATTCAAATCTTCTTACGTTTTTTGCAATTTGCAGGTCAGTGTCAGATTGCGTGTTGATTAAAATATGATTCGCGACACCGCAAACAAGTTAATTTTCATTTTTTATTCATAACGGGCCTTTTAGGTACTTACTAACATAAATAATCGGATGGACCTTTGAGTAAAAGTGCTTTATCATATTCAATTTAATTTATAACTTTAGACTGCATGGTTGTCAGTTCATTTAATTTATCTTTTTTTTTTTTTTTTTTTTTTTTTTATTACAAAATGGGCCTGCTCTTGACCTCGATCACGCCTGGTGGAAAGCGATGGATGAGGTCTATGATGAAACGAGCGTGCCCAGAAGATGCCTGTTCACTCTTGCTTTGAAGGCAGACGGGTTATATGTGGGAGGGAACACAGATGCCGGCAGAGAGTTCCACACTTTGGCTTGATCCTTATGATTGATCCTATCGATTGATGTCATAATAGTACAGGTTGTTTTTTAAAATTTTGGTTGAATTAGGGTCCCGTGCACAAAAATTAAAACCCTTGAAATTGTTCAAAATCCGATTCAAATAGGGAAGTAATATTTTTATAACAATTTCACGCGAACAAAGGTCGCGTGCAACAACATTAATACGACTGATACGGCTGTAACCATTACTGGACAAGTAAAGTAACGTAGTAAGTTAAAATGCCTGTAGCAAATCCCATTGTTTTTAATCCTACCAAAATACTTTGTTTTATTTCTACCGTGTGCTGGTAGGAAATTCTTTCAACCACTGGCCACACCGTGCTGTCAGCCAGCCGTCATTTGTTTTTTGACGTGTACACACGTTCGAGCGGTGTTTGTTGTGGTTTTTAAAAGAAAAAATCGTAATTTTTCAGTTATCAATTTACAGTCCATACGCTTTATCTACAGTAGTAGTGTTAATTAACGGGGGCAATAAAGTTTATTTCGTTTTAACGAGGTTTGAGACGCGATCAACTAAGTGATCGTGGTGAAACAATTTTGAACTGGATTTCTTCTGATCGTATTATTATTAGTGATGTTTCTTGTTTACTTTTGCATCCACCGGATAGCGGGAGCATACCTTACGGGACTATGGACGCGATAAGTGGTTAATGACACTCAATCCCTCACTTACCAAGTCCGATAAAGAATTGAAATCTACAATGCGTTTCAATGTAAAAAAAGTGACTATTGCGGTCGGTGTGGTGTTAGTTTTATGGCTCATGATTTCATACGGATCTGTAATAGAAGTACCAAGGTCTGCTAGGTCGAGAAATCCCGCCGTAGAAATGGAAAATAGGATAATAAGGCTCCAAAAACAATTGGACGAACAGAAAGCTGACAGCTATAAACTTCTAGAGAAAGTAAATAAATTGAAGAAGATAGAAAATGCTAAAGAGGAGGAAAATGAAATTATGAAGAGAGAAGAAGAGGAAAATGCTAAAGATTTGGAGGTCTTGCAGAGTAAGTTAAATATTTTTTGTAGAAAAGTAACAGGTTGAAGAGATGAGAGGGAAAGACATTTGTTTAGAATAAGAACAAAACCAAATAAGAACTCCTATAATAACATGTCTTGCAATTGCCTACAAGCTGTCCTCTCCTTGTATGAGCTTTATGGTTTTAACGATTATACTATAGTTGTTATAAGTACATCTTTCTTCTATTCTATTTTTGGCTCATACAACATTTGTTGATTAAACCATACAATATAGCGCTTTATTAAATACCACCTATTAAATACATCATGGATTGCAAAAAAGAATTGCAAATGTTTATTCAATTTTTTATCACATCTTTTAAATTATAATGCAAATTTAACACATTCATAATACACACACAATTCATAATACATATTTTTAATGTAGTTTTATTATTTAAATAATAATAAGCAAATTATGCAATCTAAAAACTTGTATACTTCCTGACATGCAAATCTAATTCAAATTACCTAATTAGGACACTTAGGGGAAGTCCAGTAGTAGACGTCTTTCAACTGAAATGATGATGATGAATTAGGAATACCACAACAACAACACCAATTTTAATCCTAATATTAACATAATTTAATTGTTATGAATTAACATTATATTTCATTAGCTTAGCATAACCACAGAATACATAATAGTACAAGTACAGAAGATTCACTTCGCAAAATAAATAGCGACTTTTGCCATAACACAATAAAGTGCAATTATATTCACTTATAAGTTACATAGTACGTTAGTGTAACCTACATTGTCTATGAAGTGAAATATTTCTATCAGGTGTGTAGGTACGTACAGTGAGTTATAGCAATTAGCTGACCCACTTTTGCATAGATGGTTGAGATTTTTTAGAATATGAATCTATAAAATTTTATAATGCTTTTATATTTTACTTTGCTCAAATAAATGGTTTTTTGTCATCCCTTTTGCGGCCAAACATTCTGATCCATACAAGACAGTAGGTCTAACCATGGTTTTATATGAGTGTACACAAATAAGTTTTGCTAAATGGTTAGCAAACATAATGTCATTGAACCTCTGATGTTAACACAGGTGTTAGCATGTGTCTCTAGACAACTGTTTGTTGACACGTGTGAGCGTGAATAATATGTTGCATTATGCTATTGTAACTGTTAAACAGCATGAAGTTATAGACAGATGTTACAGTTTTGGTATCATGATTATTCTGTTTTTACAGACATTACGGCATGATAGTTAATAGACAACGAGACTTTGTCTTGTGTTTGTAATATTAGTAAACAATGGATTCCAGAGTTACATTAAATGTATATAAGGAAAATGTTGAGTAATGGGACTGTCACACTTTTGTACTTTAAACTTGCTTTTGCTAATAGGAATTTCCCATTCTATCCAGTCGGTTGTTTGTTAGGAATATGAAGGTATAATAGACAATAACGGCCAATGGTATTTTTTTTTACAGTTAAGAGTACCTAAAATAATACTAACTAAAGTAAAAAATTTCATGCTCATTTTCAGATTAGGCGACCCCTAGATAAATGCCTAAAAAAAGTTGCTGTTAGATTTTTCTTATATTTGTTTATTTGGAAACTGGTGCTGAGCCAAGCATTCAAAATCCAACAATGTCTTGTCAGACTAGTGTTTTAATCCACAGTCCATTAGCAATAATTATAATTCAATGCAGACTTGAATAAGCTCGTCAGTAGTCTTACTACTGGGTGCAGGCAAAGCCTTCTCCATGACTTATTTTCGATTCAAGACTAATGTGGACCACTACTCCTTTGTTTGGTCCAGATTATCTCACCATTTTGTAGTGTCTGCTGCGGTGTCTTCTATCGGACTCCATACAGTCGTTATTTGAACCCACATCTCATTGGGCATATGGCAGACATTACTTACACTTTATAGGTACACAATGAAAGAATATTTTTTTTACTAGCCATTTTATTGAGACAAAATTGGCTTTAGAATGGTAAAAACTGGATGAATACCGCCCAAGACAAACAATAATGGAAAAAGTTGGAGGAGCCTTTTACCCTACAAGGGCCATACATTTATATATTTTATGTAATTTCTTTAGTAATTAATTATTGTGGATAAATAAAGCTTAAATAATAATAATAGGCTTTACAGATCAAGTATCTTGACTTGGTTGCGAAGTTGTCGACATGTGGGATGTGGACTCAGCGATCATTGCGATAGTCGTGTCAGCCCATGGCTTAATTGCCAAGAGCCTCGATCAATACCTGAGGAGGCTCTCGTTAGGCAGCTGGATCAAGGGCTTGATTCAGAAAGCGGTACTTCTGGACACGGCTTGTATTGTTAGGAGGTTTATTAATATTTAAAAATGAATGAAATTTGTATAAAGATGAATAAATGGATAATAATTGGCTTTAGAATTTATTTATTTATTTTATTTTAATTTTTGAATGTTATCATTAGCCCTAGTAGAAAGTTTTCGGTTCAGTGAAATTAGTTATCTACACAGATAAAAAATTACACATCTGAGAAACTTATCAGTAAAAGAATTAACACAAATTCACATATTTATCTCCCACATGCTAGCCAGATGTGGACAGATGAAGTTTTTATCACAATAATGGCTTTATCATTATTAATGTCTGACCTGTGTTTTGTTGGCTTACAGTTTAATTTGTTGATAGGAGGAGAATTTAACCCTAATGTGGATGGGACAGAGTTTCTTTTCATTTACCTACAATGTAATAGTTGGATAGGTGGATTTCAACCTTTGAACGGATGGAATAAAGTTTGTTTTTGTTAAATAGAGTTTAATTATGCCAATTAGGGTATTATTTATGTTTTTTATATTTGGTTGACAATGCATTTTTTGAGCCTCACTAATATTCTAAATGTGAAAGTGAGTTTCTTTGTATTTCACGTCCTCACTCCTTACCGGCTGAACCTATTTCGATGAAATTTAGTATACGGATTGACCATGACATGGTTAGTACATAAAATATAATTATACTACCTCTTATCCCAAACAAACCTGCGGACAAATTAAGTTACTCTTCACTTCAAACAATTTTTTATTCAAGCCGTCCAACTCCGCCTTTCAATTCATGGAGGCCATGCAATGTTTCAATTCATATCCATCCAGCATACTATTTGGTGGTGGGGGCAGTATCATCAGCACTTCAGGACGAGTTTGACGCTTTCATTAGCGTCCATCAGTTTCTGCAATGAGCTAACAATAGGACACGCAGCAGGTCACGATATTAGTGCCCCATCGTTTGTGAGACTGCATCACATTTACATCCAGGGCAGCCTAGTCTCGTGCCTAGGAGCCAACAATACGGCAAGCCCATAAGGCCAGTATACTGTTCAGAAACCCTAACATCAAGAAGAGTAGTAGGGTATAGGGGCATAGGGCAAGCCAAGCTTAGGCTTGCTTGAAAGCACAGCCACTAGGGCAGAGTCATCCATGAATCTCCATTTCAATTCATCATCATCATCAACCGAAAGATGTTCTCTGCTGGATATAGGCGGGTGACTTATACTGCACGAAAGGTTCCGTACCATTATCTATAAAAACGGAAAAAATAACGCATGTTGTATGGGAGCCCCACTTAAATTTTTTTTTTTCTGTTTTTTTAGTATTTGTTGTTATGGCAGCAACAGAAATACATTATCTGTGAAAATTTCAACTGTCTAACTATCACGGTTCATGAGATACAGCCTGTTGACATACCTACGGACGGACAGACAGCGGAGTCTTAGTAATAGGGTCCCGTTTTACCGTTTGGGTACGGAACCCTAAAAAACTAACTACCTAAATGCGTTTTACGCTTCTGCAGTACCTTGGTACTTCAAGCAAATTACAGTAGTCCTTGAGAAGACAATTGTACTGAAAATCGTTGGAAATATTCTCAATTTGTGACGCTATGAGCTATGATTGCACGAATCGCTCAATGTCACTACTATTTAAATTTACTGTTAGTGACCAACTGACCATACTTACATAATTTTGTTATGTAGAAAGTTAAGGTTCAAATCAAAAAATTAAAAATTTCCACCAAACGGCTCGCATCGCATCGGATCGGAACGGACTTTAGAATGTTTACCTAAACGATATAAAATCGTGAACATATGCAGCTTGACCGTTAGGCGTCATCCGCGACACGCGATCGTAGCCGAAAGTATGCTGCGACGCGCGATCGGCTCCGTTCGCCTGTCGGAGCCGATCGTATGCATCAACATCCTGCCACACGCGATCTGCTGTCGCCGCATTCGTAACCTTTCCGATCCGATGCGATGCGAGCCGTTTGGTGGATATCATCCTTAATTTTCAATTAACTGTATCATTCGATTTTTTGTTGCTTTGAATATAATAAATAGTTTAGTCATTTAGTTGGAAAATTAGTGATGTCACAGCGTGCTATTGCCATTTATTATTTATTTATTTATGTACACACAGATACTTAACAGGACAATATATTAACATAAAAGAGCACAAAGGTAATATGTCAATTGATTGGTGCTGTTAATCTATAGTTCTGTTCAAACTTTATGGCGGGTCGGAAGTTAGCTGCGAGTGACGGTCCGCGCATTATACAATCATGATTGTATAATGCGCGGACCGTCACTCGCAGCTAACTACTTACTTTATGGCGGGTCGGAAGTTAGCTGCGAGTGACGGTCCGCGCATTATACAATCATGATTGTATAATGCGCGGACCGTCACTCGCAGCTAACTTCCGACCCGCCATAAAGTTTGAACAGTCGCAATCAGTTTAAAAAAAATGTTACTATGGGAAAGTTGTTTGTTATCATGAGTACAATCAAATGTTTAAGTATCGGTCACTAATTACATAAACTCACGTCTTTTTAGCTACGATCCTTAAGTACATATTCCTTTCGCCTCTTCCACTTTCATACGTCTGCAAGCCGGTTGCGAGTACTGTGTGTTGGCGATTTATGCCAGTTCGTGCCACTGAGCCCGATCTTCGGATACTTCCTGCCGTCTATTACCAGTTGCGCCACGAGGATAGAGGTGTAGCTGAATCGAGAGGATCGGACTAGTTGCGGAGATCGGACAGATTTTTCAGTACACTACTGTCCAAAGTCTGGTGTCCGGTTTTACTGCACTTTTTGTCTGGGGCCGTCTTCCACTGCAGTTGGTGGAGACGAAGAGGAACCGGTTCTTTTTTGTCTCCACTGAAAAACTCCATTTTCGTTCGAACCAGCTAGAAGAATCCCTCGTCTTACGGGCTTTAAAACAAGATATCCCCACCCAATATTAACTATTTCCTCCCGACTGCATTTCGGCCACGGCGGCAGCCAATCTCAATGGAGATTAGCCAACACAGGTGCAGTTTCTATTCCTTTATTCTCATAGTCCGATTGGACGGCAATCCGACTCGATCGGGGAGAGACCCAATCTTACTTACTACACTTCTCATCAAAAAAATCGAAACACCTCGCAGTTTATGATTTGATAAGAATTATCAGAAAAATGTGTATATTTAGGAATAAATGTAAAATGTCATTTAATAGTGAGTAGTATGAGGTTTTTAAATCCTAATGTTATTGTTCTAAATTCAAATTAAGTCTTCATAGGTTTCGTATTTTGTATAATGAGTAATTTTTACCCTGTATGGAATATGAAGGAAATGGGTAAAACAACACGCGTAAATGAAAAAAAATGTAAGAAAC
This sequence comes from Eurois occulta, assembly GCA_950022335.1. Classification (NCBI taxonomy): domain Eukaryota; kingdom Metazoa; phylum Arthropoda; class Insecta; order Lepidoptera; family Noctuidae; genus Eurois; species Eurois occulta. The sequence goes on from OX465506.1 coordinate 7,629,222, forward strand.
GTTTATTTAATAACTTGTATTCCCTCCGCGAGCTCTTATTACTGCTTCCATACGGTTCTTCATCGATCGGATGAGAGTCACGATCACATGTTGTGGTATATTATCCCATTCCTCTTGGATTGCATTTTGCAGCTGGCTAAGTGTTTCTGGGGCTGGATCTCTTGCTCGAATTCGTCTCTTTAATTCATCCCATAGATGTTCAATGGGATTCATGTCCGGGCTTCTTGCTGGCCATACCATAATGGAGATACCGACTTCGGTAAGATAATCTCGTACGACGCCCGCGGTGTGAGCTCTAGCATTGTCGTGCATGAATATGAAGTCGTTGCCAATAAAATGTGCATAGGGCATCACATGAGGTTCAAGACACTGTTCGATGTACCGATGAGAGTTTAGTGCAGGCAGCCGTGGCCCAGACACAAAGGCAAGTTCTGTCTTACCGTCGGCGCTGATTCCTCCCCAAACCGCCCGTCCACGAACCGCCACCATAGCTGACCTTTTCTTCAATGCAGCATTGTGCAAAGCGTTCTCCATCTCTTCTGTAGACCTTGTTCCTTCCGTCGTTACCATACAGCATAATTTTACACTCATCAGAAAACAGTACTTTGCTCCACTGAAGGTATGACCAAGTTAGGTGCTCGCGTGCAAAGTTAAGGCGCGCTCTTCGATGGTCTGCAGTTAATTTCGGCCCATTCGCTGGCTTATGCGGTGCCAATCCGCGTTCCTTCAACCTTCTTCTTATTGTAGAGTCACTTACAGCTACTCTTCGTACAACGCGAAGCTGCTGCTGCAGTTGAAAAGCGTTAAGGCGTCGATTTCGTAAAGAAGTTGTTACAATAAATCGATCATCTCGCTCAGAAGTGACCCGATTCCTGCCAGATCCTGAACGGCGCGTGAACGAACCAGTCTCCCGATAGCGTTTGTAGACTCTATGAACAGATGATAAGCTTAGATGCAATCTTGCAGCCACAACACGCTGACTAAGTCCAGAATCCAGCAATGCCACCACTTGGGCGGCTTCTGCGGGCGAAGTATCCATATGTTTTAGAAAAAAAAGTTTTTTCAGACGTCCCAAAGTCACAGTAAATGAAATAAGAAAGAAAAAGTTTAAAGACAAGCGCTAATTTTTAGTTTTTAAACGAGAAACGTACTCCAACCCTAAATACACATTTGTCTCAAAACAGTGATTAATTTCATTTATAGGATAAACAAATGAAATTCTAATTTCGAATTTTGATTTTTTTCTTCTTACTGTAATGACCAAACTGCCAGCTACACAATAATGTTTTTTTTTTCATGGAATTAATTCTCTTTTGTAAAAAATTAGGACAAAAACAATAAAAACGAAAGTGTATCGATTTTTTTGATGAGAAGTGTATTATAAAATGCTAAACATGAGGATGGATGGATTTTTGTTACTCTTTCACGAAAATACTACTAAACAAATTTAAATGAAACACACAGATGGTTTATAGCCTGGATTATCACATAGGATACCTTTTATCCCGGTAGTACGATCCCGTGGGACAACTACCGAACTACACACGGGCGAATCCGCGGGTATAAGCGGTGTTAATGAAATATTGTCTAATTTCAGATGCCGCTCAAATAATCCTGCCTATATTAGTGATAGCCTGCGACAGGATCACGGTGAAGCGATGTCTGGACAACTTAGTCAAGTTTAGACCTAGCAAGGAGATTTTTCCTATTATAGTTAGTCAGGTAAGTGTCTAACACCTTTATCATCAGCCCAAAGCAGTTTACAGCGCACCTTTTTCCTGGTAGTAAACTGCAGTAACCTAATTGGAAAGCATTGAACCGATTGTGTGTCCTAGTAGGCCGCTGCAAACATAATCTGGCGAAATGGGGTCAGTCATGCTAGCGAAGGAGGCGGCGGAACGTGAGAGGGAGAGAACCTCCTCACGTCCCAGCCGCCGCGGGAGAAGCACCGGGCGTCGGGGGCCACGCCGTGATGGCTCTCGGCCACCGTAGGCGCGGGCCTGTGGACGGCGAGTAATGGGCTAGCTCGCCGTCCGTCCGTCGTATGACGACGGGCAGGCCGTGTCGACGGCGCGTTCGTGTTCCACGCGCGCCTCAAAGAGTTGTCAGCAAACGGGAGGGGCCCGCAAGGGCCGGTGCCTGCCAGGGCTGCGGGACTGTTCGAAAGAGATACCGCGGCCCTGGAACATAAAGGGCCAATGAAGGAACATGGGTGGTTTTTAGTCAGTAAGAGTCTGACACTCCCTTCCGCTCCGCCCAGAGCGGGAGGAGTCATTTGATGATTTCCCACCCATCAAAAAAAAAAAAAAAAATGGGGTATTTTTGATTCCTCCAAAACTGAGTGACTGTTCAGTTCACTGCTAGATATAGGTTCTTCAATCGCTGCACGCCTTTAAAGTTCATTCTCGGCAGTTCTCATCAATCTGCTTCAAGCCATGTGAAGTCCGTTCCTCCACCTAGTCTGACAGTGGCGTGACTAGAGGCCAAGAGTACGGACGGCAAGCCAAGCAGGCTGTTCAGAAACCCTAGCCTCGTGAAGAGTAGAGTAGCTGTACGACAGTACCGCCACTAGCCTGAGGACGTCCTGCCTTATCGTAAATAGTAGTGTCTTATATAGTCAACTTATAATATTGCATCTCTTAGAACTTAGCCCTCACCTGTGTGAGTGGGAGTGGGCTGCGTAAGAACCGGTCTCCTCCAAAGCAGAGCGAGAAAGAGATGCGGAAATCGACCATTACATTGGTTGAAATCCACGTCGTATCTCGTCTCTCCGCTTTCTTGTGAAACAGGCCTAAAGCACCACTTGACCCAGTGCTATAAATCGAGATACTTCCCAGGGTTTCGACCGTGTGGAGATTCCTACAAGAACGTGGCAGTTTTCCGGGTAGATAGGAAGCCTATTTCTTTTCGCCTAAAGTATCTCTACGCATAAAACCACAGCGATCTGTTCCTATAATAAGAATAGAAGTTTATGAAGAAACAAAAAACCGGGCCAAGTGCGAGTCGTACTCACACGCACACAGTTTCCGTAGTACCAAACAATATAATAAAAATATTTTGAAGGCTCATTCATGGGTTGCATATTAGAAAATCAAAACTTTCTCGAGCAAATTTCAAAAGAACAATAAACGAAATAACAAAATTTAAATAACCAAATGTTTTATTTAGAAAAAAATTAAAATCCCAATGTATGTATGTTTTGATTTTATAATATGCAACCCATTCATGTGTTGTATTGTATTTAACATTCAAAAGCAAAACTAAATTTGTTTTTCATAGTATGTTAATGAAAAACAAAGTTACTGCTGCAGTTTGATGAAAAAGTCCCATATCTCAAAAACTAAGCATCAAATCTTATTGAAACCAATTTTCATTGAATGTTTTTTGCCATTCGGCTACGGAACCCTAAAAACACCACAATTTAAATCTTTGTACCGAAATGGCTTCAGCAGTTGTCGTTAAAACATTACAGACAAGTAAAATCACTTTCGTGTTTGACCAATTGGTACTTCGTAGTAAAATCTTATTAGTGAAGATTTTAACTGCTTTCATAGGTCTTCCATACAAGTATTGTTTTAATTGGTTTTAAGGACCAAACATTTCCGCTTCCGCTTGGTAGCGTTACTTGGAAACTACATCCAACCTCCTGCAACCCTCTGAACCCCGGTCCCCGACACATGCAGTCAAAGTCACCTTTGCGCTGCAACTGACGCCAACGACGTGGCAGCCAAGATAACATTTCAGCTTTCCTACTAGTATAACAACGCGTCTCTGGTATTGCATATGCGGACTTACTATAAGCTGAGCCGCCAGCTTGTTGTCCAAAAGCATAAAAATCATCAAGAATCAAATGCTAGTATGTCCCAATACGTTAGGTGCGGCTTCCAGTCTAACCTGATGCAGCTGAACACTACATTGTCCCAATACGTTAGGTTTGACTTTCAGTCTAACCTGATGCAGCTGAATACTAATATTTTGCATGGAGCGACTGCCTATTTGACCTCAACTTATTGGGTAACCCCTGGTGAGACTGGTTATCAGGCTTTCAAGCTACTGACTACCCTTGACGACTTTCAAAGAACTCAGAATGACAGCGATCATCCATCCACGGACCGACCTCAGCAAATGTTGCTTAACCTTCGATCGACCCGGACGCCTGTTAGTACTTAGCCACGATTACGAATAATCCCACTAATAAAAATACACAGAAATATGAAACTACTCACATTTTCATCTGTATGTCCTTGCAAAGATGATTACATTTTATAATCGGACGAAATTGTATACGGCTCATGTCGACTCGCTGCGACGATAAGAGTTATGCAGTTTTTATGATTGCCGTTTTCCAAGCCGATGAAGAGTGGAATCTATAAACATGTTTTTCGTATTTCAAAGAATCGCTGGTCTAGTGGTCGCAAGCGCTGATGCGGAGCTTCAGGTCCTGGGTTCCATTCCTAAGTCTGGCAAAGTGATAGCGGGTTTTTCCATCAGGAATTTCTTAGTAGCAGCCCGGACACATTTATCCCCCGTTGATGGCAATAGGCTCGCTCTCTATTACATGGGACTTACGTATCTTTGAAATGTGGGTGTACTCTTACACCTCTGATCTTTGTCTGATCCTGTCGGGGAGTATTGGCTTTATATTATGTTCAAAGAAAGGTGTAATTATGTTATATTTTAGTAAATCGGTCATGGACGCCATTAAAGTTACTCAATAATTCACAATTGCCTGCATTATTGATGTCATTGGAATAGTTTGCGTGTTATAGCTAATCGTATTATTAATATTTTTTAGAACCCACTTTTTATAGTTTTCCTTATTTGAATATCTATATATCTATAAAAATAAATTAAATTGAAGCATCTGTTTTTAATATCAAAATAACAGCTTTTTACTGAATACATATGAAAAATATATACGGCACTTAAAAAAAAAACACATTTATTTCAAGTTTTGTCTGTCTCTTTTTTCCTCCGAAACGGCTGAACCGATTTTGACGGGACTTTTACTGGCAGATAGCTGATGTTACAAGGTCTAACTTGGGCTACTTTTATTTTAGAAAAATAATTAAGGTTCCGTGCAAGAAAATTAAAACCCTTGAAATTGGTAACAAAATCTGATTAAAAAACGGAAGTAATATTTTTTTATAGTAATTTGACACGAACGAAGGTCACGAGCAACAGCTAGTACACAATACAATATCACGCCTGTAATCCCCGAAGGATTAGGCAGAGGTGTAACTATAATACATTCACATTTCGCCAATTGTGTTTAATAGGGGGTGAGCCAACTGCCACCAACCTATACGTATTACGTAAGTACGTATGTTTTATAAATCAGTCAACTATAGAATGTTCGAGCATTGATCATCATGTGAGTTCACATCATTATGTTATTGTGTTCGTTGGAATTCGAGACCAAAAAGATCTTGTGACGATGTTTTCTTTCACCGTAGGTACTGTCCAACGGTGTTTTCAAAGTCGACTTGAATTCTTATCGTATTTCTGATAGAATTCACAAAGGCGATATTCGCACTTAAATTTCAACTTGATTCGAAAGAAGGGGTTAATAATGTCTCGGTCTTAGCGTATCGATGGCAATCTAAAGCGAGTCGGTCCAAAATTTGTATGAATTTAACTCTCTTTATTTTGTATATTTTGTTTGTATGTATGTATTTATTATTATATTTTATTCTTGGTAATTTTCTGTATTATTGCACCTACTGTTTTGTCTCTGCATCACCCTAAGGTAGACTGGTAGAAAATGCCCAAGGCATTAAGTCCGCCTTTGTACATTATATGCATAATTAATAAATAAAACATAAATAAAATTTGGCGACGGGTTTGGCACTTTCAGTAGCGCCCATCAGCTCCCGTGATGTGCAAACAACAGGATAGGCAGGGCACGATATCAAGTGTCCCATCGTTTGTGGGACAACACCACATTTACACTCCAGGGAACAGTCATCAGTGAATCTCCACTTGATCAGGTTTTCTTTGCTTCGGCCAACCTGTGTGCGGAGTCTAAACTTCCAGGCAACTCGTGTCTTGGTGGGAAAATCTTGTTCTTGTAATCCATTCGGTTAACCTACACCAAAGACGCATGTAAATAAATAAACGTAATTCCCATGTAATCAGAATCCTCAGCAGTGAGGAAACGACATCATTATTATTTTATGCATTTCTAACTCTCTGACTTTCCATTTGCCCACCAGGATTGCGGCCACAACCGCACATATGAAGTCATAAAAGCGTACACGGTTTCGGACCCGACCATATCCGTGGTTCGACAGCCAGACCTGTCAGAAATAGTGCTGCCCAGGGCCAAGGTCAAGTTCAGAGGGTACTACAAAATCGCCAGGCACTTCAAGTTCGCGCTCAACCATGTCTTTGAGACGCTAGGACATGAAGCCGTCATTATTGTTGAAGGTCAGTAGACATTGTTATATATCCTAATGTTCCATCTCCTATCCTCCGCTCTGAACCCCTAACATGCAGCTGCAGTGATCTCTGCTCTGCCACCGACGACGCCGTGGAGGTGATAAAGTTTTTACACGACTAACCAAAAACCGGCCAAGTGCGAGTCGGACTCGCGCACGAAGGGTTCCGTACCATTATCTATAAAATCGGCAAAACAATCATATCTGTTGTATGGAAGCCCCCCTTAAAATATTTTTTTTTTAATTTTTAGTATTTGTTGTTATAGCGGCAATAGTAATACATCATTTGTGAAAATTTCAGCTTTCTAGCTATCACGGTTTATGACATACAGCCTGGAGACAGACAGACAGACAGACAGACAGCGAAGTCTTAGTAATAGGGTCCCGTTTTACCCTTTGGGTACGGAACCCCAAAAAGTAGTGTTATGGGCATATAAAATACGGTTTTGCCAGCGACACGAAGAAGAAGATTGTAATACTTAATGTGTCAGAGGAAAGTGCTGCAAGATCACCAGATATTGCATTTTGATGCCTAAAAGTATTGTTTTTGTTTCTATAAATTAAATTCCAGTATATTCCTCATTGTTTCTTGCTGCTAGAAAATTTTCCACAAATATAGTAGATACTGTGCAGTGTGCCGCATGAATAACAATATTTCGGTAACTTTGGCGTTTACAAAGAAAAAAAAACCCAAAACATTTTCCTTAACTAACTTGATATTATAATAAACAAGTAGACCAAAACGAATAACAGAACGTATTTACATAACAGTATTACCGTAACCTGCATTTTTGATTAGCGGTGACATGTTACCTCCTTAGACTCTTATCTCTGTACAAACTAGCTGAAAGAGGCAAATTAATGTGGACATTTACATATGTACCGACTGCGTCAGAAGGAGGGTAATGTTTTTCGAGTGTGTGTAATTGTATGTATGTCCATTTCTTTGGCACGCCCTACAGCCCAAACGGCTGGATGGTTTTTGACATATGAGGTGTCGTTGAATCGTGGTAGTGACATAGGCTATTATAATTCAAAATGGCGCCCCTAAATGAAAAGGGGGGGGGGGGGTTCTTACCATAGCAATATGGTTATCAAATGAAAGCTAGTGAAAAGACCATTTCAAAAATATATGTACTTATCATATATTTTTGAAATGGTCAACAAAAATTGTTAAAATACTAGAAAAGTCTGAAATAAAATTATTAGGGTTCCGCGCAAAAAAAATCAAACCCTTGAAATTTTAACAACCTCCGATTAAAAAAGGGAAGTTATATTTTTTTTTTTATAATAATTTCTCACCTCAAGGTCGCGCGCAACAGCTAGTAAACGATAAAAAAGAACTGACGCGAATCCACCTGTATCTCTCTGTAATTACCCATAATTTTACCACTGCAGTCGCAAGGTCATTTCACACAACTAAGGACGAATTTGTCAATACGCTTCACTTTACCGGGTACTACAGTAAAAGAATCAGTCTGACAGAATTACACGCTCCTCATAATTCTACCAAATAGAATGTAAGAAGTAGTCCATTTCAATGGCTTCGTTTGAATGTCATTATGTTAACATATACAATGGTGGACTCGTCCGTTTGGTACGACGACCTCGTTGACCAATCATGGGGTATTGTTAATACACACAACAGATTACACTGATAGTATGACCGAACTCTTTTTAGGGTTCCGTACCCAAAGGGTAAAACGGGACCCTATTACTAAGACTTCGCTGTCTGTCTGTCTCCAGGCTGTATCTCATAAACCGTGATAGCTAGAAAGCTGAAATTTTCACAAATGATGTATTACTATTGCCGCTATAACAACAAATACCAAAAAATTTAAAAAAAAAATATTAAGGGGGGCTCCCATACAACAGATATGATTTTTTTGACGTTTTTATAGATAATGGTACGGAACCCTTCGTGCGCGAGTCCGACTCGCACTTGGCCGGTTTTTAAGATTCTGAATGCTTTTTTCACAGCCCATTCCCAACTATTTTGGAGTCTGTTATATTTGGTTTGTAAATCAAGAATTTCTCAGTAATCATAACGAGTTTCCTCCGTGCCTCAGAAAGCACGTTAAGCCTTTGGTCCCGGCTGTCATTTGTAGATCTTTGACAGTCGTTACAGGCAGTTGTTATAGTTGCCAGAAACTTTGACAACCAGTGTAACCAACGGGTATCGTATTACCCAGTACAAACTGCGTTGTGGAGGGCGGATAGGCAGTCGCTCCATGTAAAATACTGGAATTCAGCTGCATCCTTAGACTTGACACCCCAACATACTTTAGGTCACAAGGGATCGTCACCGTATCGTGAGCTTGTCCCAAGGCGAGGCGATTACGTTACGATTCCGATTAGTGTGCGTTGCAGTACGGAGTTTCATACAAAGAATACTGAACGGCTCGAGTTGATACGGTGACGATCGTACCTTTCCGAGCTGATACGTGTGTTGTGACCTTTAGTTGAGAAAAGGTTAAGCAAGTAAGCATATTATGCTGAATATCGATACATTAATATCGCCCGTCGAGTTTCACTAGTTAATTTAAATTGACATTATAAAATACTATAGCCTATGTTACTTCCTGATAATTTAGCTTTCTAACGGGGAAAGAATTTTTGAAATCGGTCCAGTAGTTTTTGGGTTTATTCGTTACAAACATACAAGAATACAAATCTTTCGTCTTTATAATATTAGTAGGTATAAACAACTAAGTATTAATTAAAGAGTTTTAATGAATACGAAGTAAAAACATAACAGTAAATTGATAAGTGGAAAATTGCAAGAATGACAAATGCAAATGCTTCATCGGTAACATGCATAGTATGCATACCTACTCGAAACGGCTCATAGTTTATACTTGCAATACTTTAGAATAAAACCAATTGGTAAGCAAGGAGCAAAAATAAAGACATACAGTTATATAAATAAACTAGCGGCTCGTCCCGGCTTTGCACGGGTGCCTATGTTACTCAGGTAGCTTTCCAATGGTGAAAGAATTTTTGAAATCGGCACAGTTGTTTTTGAGTTTATTCATTACAAACATACACACACACAAAAATAAAAAATCCTCTTTATAATATTAGTGTAGAATTACAACAAAAACACTCAATTTCAGACTTTGATCCATATGATGTTAGAATTATAGACTACTTACAAAACATATTAGAAACAAACCACTATGCTATGTTAAAAGAAACTGATCAATGAGAAATCATAAATGAGTTTTCACGTTTAGAGATTTGGAATGTGAGAAAATAACAGCACACTTGAAATACTTAATGATGCTATTCAACAAATTCCTTTCCTACATAAATGTATAGCTAATCGAACTGCCATTTTTAACCGACTTAAAAAAAGGAGGAGGTTACGTATGTTCACCGATTATTACACATTATACTAACACTACTAATACAACATTAAATATTGAATTATAGAACCAAACGCATATTACCTATCGCAGTCCAATGGAGCGATATACTAAACATAGGTGTTATCAGTAACGATTGAAGAGCACTTACATAAGTATACAGGGTGTAAACGACCTTCACGAAGCCGCCAACCAAGCATGCATACTATAGCATACATCAAACTAAGTAACTTTACGCAAAAGTTATTGATGGAAAACGAAATTTTTTTTTTGGGGTGAAAAATCACGTTTTACGGTAGGACTCAATGTAACGCACTAAAACATTGTGCTGATGGATGGATGTATTAAATAGTACGAGGGTCAAAGGGTGTTTAAAGTAAAAATCTTGCATTAAAAATCTGTATTTAAAATAAAAAAGTTGTGAAAAAGTTGGAATTTTGACCCCCCCCCCCCCCCCCTCCCCCAATATCTCCTCTCTAACTAGAAGGTTCCCAGGTACGGTCTAGAACAAAAAAAAGATCGCAATGACGGGGAGAACAAGTGAATTTCGGCTTCGTTAAGGGTCTTGTTACACCCTTTATAAAATGTGAAGAGACTTTTCAACTCGAGTATTTCGATGACCTAGTATTTTGCTTGCTTAGATTTTTTACAACATTTCTGTTCTGCCAAATGGGAAAGGGCGCGGTGTATACCAAGATATTATAATGAATAACAACCGCGAAACAATTTTTAGACCCCTAATGAAATTACCGTTTTGTACACAAAAAGTTAAAATATTTTTATATCGTTTTTATTCCTATTAACAGGTCAGCTGCGTTTTGTATAAAAAAAATATCACTTGCTTCGGTGAAGGAAATCAACGTGAGGAACCTTACATGCGTGAGAGATATTTCTCGGCGATATATAAAGCCAAGTCAAAGGCCCATGGCATAAGCATAACCAGCCTATGATGTTCCCACTGCTGAGACACACGGCCTCCTCTCTAGAGAGGGAATGGGCTATAATCCACCACGCGGGCCCAGTGCGGGTTGGTAGATGTCACATGTCTTCGAATTTTTGGTTCTAGTACATGCCGGTTTCCTCATGATGTTTTCCTTCACCGTTTTTGAGACCAGTGCTGATGAGAGACCGATGGGCGGCATAAAAATTCTGAAACCCGATTAGGCACTAACCACACGATAAAGAAGATTTCTATTAATCAACAAGTACGTGGCCATGCTATCGATGCATCTCTGCCAGCGCAGTGGTAATTTTTCAATGCCCTTCTTGAAGAAGTCAGGTGAACGGGAGACAACAAACTCTTCTAAGGCCATTTGTACCGACTCTAGGGTATTGATTTTTTTCTGGCAAAAAGTTGTCGAAATTCTGGGGGGAAAAGTAGAAGTCTATCGGCGCAAAGTCTGAATATGGTGGGTGACGCAGAACTTCCAACTCTAGATCTCGTAGCTTGGAGGCCGTCTGTTTTGCACTATGAGGTCGAGCGTTGTCGTGCGTTTTTTACCTGGCCAATTTCAAGCAAATAGACGAATATTATTTTGACGGTAACGTTTGAGCTGCTGCTTACTCAGCCGTAGATTGAGTGTTGTCAGCTTCCATTATAGCCTTTAATTCAATTAATTTAAATCAGATCAAAATTTTAGTTCGGAGCCGTTCAAAATTACGAGTCGTGCGTTCTGTTACGGCTTCCCAATGCTAGGGAAAACTCTCAATAATAATCGGTTACATAGATTTCCTTTGGATTGTCTTGTCATCATTTAAAGGCCGCACTGCCTCCTGCTCCTGTGGCGCGCCAGCCTCTTCCCGATCGCCGAAGCTCTACCATCTCCGTTTTCGCATTGTCCGCCAGTTTCGACTTAGTGTAATCCGAAAATTTTAACAAGGTCAAACCCTAAATTAAACTGTTTCTTTTGTACACAAAAGAAATAGTTTAATTTAGGGTTTGACTTCAAAGTGTTTTTTTTAAACATTGTTTACGGGGCCTCGTAGTAGTCAGTTCGTTTGTAGTGTGCGCTCCGTGTACCTTTTTTTTTTTTTTTTTTTGGTGGGTGGGAAATCATCAAATGACTCCTCCCGCTCTGGGCGGAGCGGAAGGGAGTGTCAGACTCTTACTGACTAAAAACCACCCATGTTCCTTCATTGGCCCTTTATGTTCCAGGGCCGCGGTATCTCTTTCGAACAGTCCCGCAGCCCTGGCAGGCACCGGCCCTTGTGGGCCCCTCCCGTTTGCTGACAACTCTTTGAGGCGCGCGTGGAACACGAACGCGCCGTCGACACGGCCTGCCCGTCGTCATACGACGGACGGACGGCGAGTTAGCCCATTACTCACCGTCCACAGGCCCGCGCCTACGGTGGCCGAGAGCCATCACAACGTGGCCCCCGACGCCCGGTGCTTCTCCCGCGGCGGCTGGGACGTGAGGAGGTTCTCTCCCTCTCACGTTCCGCCGCCTCCTTCGCTAGCATGACTGCTTCGCAGAAGGAGGCGACGGCTTCCCATTCCCTCTCGCCCCGGACCATGGCTTGAACCAGGGCCGGACGCGAGAGGTCGCCGCCGCCAATCGCCGCTACGAGGACACGGCGGTGCTCCTCCCAAGCGGAGCAGACCTCGACGGTGTGCTCCACCATGTCCTCCGGGCGATCCTCACAATAGTAGCACCCGGGCGTTTCCTCCCGCCCGATTCGGTGCAGGTACCTCCCGCGCTCCGTGTACCTTGTTTAACTATATGTATGTATTCCATAATTACTCGTATTTTAAACGTGACCATACTGACGAAAAAAATTAAAAAGGTGTGTGTGTGACTAAATTTGAAACTAGAATTCCATATTTATTCAATAATATTCATTCGAATTTGGAATTCTTTGCCAGCCATACATAAATTACATTTCAAATTGCCAGTATTGTAGAACGGCAACGTCATAGGTCAAGGCCTATACATTAAGTAGGAGAAAAAAAAAATATAATAAATTAAAATTAACTGTTTTAATTTACAGATGACCTCGACATATCCCCGGATTTCTTCGAGTACTTCCTTGGTACATATCCTTTGCTACTCAAGGATAGTACGCTGTGGTAAGTTTTAAACTATTTTATTCTGTTTTTACAAAACTTGGACACATTACCATTTTATGGATAAAACCTGTTAATCACGTTCTGGAAGATCATCGAAAGAAGATTGAGTTAAGAGGAACTCAATGTATAACCGCGAGTAGTCCAAGCAAAGAGAGAGCCTAAATTTGATAGCGATTTCGTGTAATACAATCATAGCATTCGATTATAAATGTCCCTAAATAAATAAAGAAAAAAAAAAACTTGGCATTGAGATAAGACCTATTTCATAATAATATGGGTTTGATCAAAGACCTGATTCAGAAGGCAGTACTCCTCGATACGGGTCGCATCGAGAGGAGGTTCCTGTCTCTGGAACCCTAACTACGAGTGGCTTGGACCCTACTCCCGATACAACAATTTTTATTTTATAATATAAAAATTGTTGTGTCGGTAAATTATTCAAAACAAAAAAAAAACAATTTTAAAACATATTTTTTTTAATGATTTAAAAACATGTTTAGTTAGTAAATAAAGGAAACAATAATATTGGTTTCATATGACTATTTCCGTAAAAATACAGTGGGTAAAAATCACTTTTAAAAGTTGCTTAGTGTATCCATATTGGTTCTCGTGACTGCACAATGGCCGTTGACTATTTTAAGGTAATGCAGGTACAATGGCGGCCTTATCGCTCACATGTCTGCCAGACAATTTTCAGATTCACAGATACTTTCTACTAATATTATAAATGCAAAAGTTTGTGAGTGTGGATGGATGGATGTTTGTTACTCTTTCACGCAAAAACTACTGACCGGATTTGGATGAAATTTGTCACACAGATAGTTTATAACCTGGATTAACACATAGGATACTTTTTATCCCGGTAGTACGATCCCGTGGGACAATTACGGAACTTACGCGGGTGAAGCCGCAGGCATGAGCGAGTAGGCAATAAATTGATGTAGTCCACAGTATTGCTATCGTAATTCATATTTTATGAACTAAATACTTGTTTCCTTCAACCTATTCAGGTGCATATCAGCGTGGAACGACAACGGCAAGGTCGGAGTAATAGATGTGTCCCGTCCAGAGCTGCTACATCGCACTGACTTCTTCCCGGGGTTAGGCTGGTTGCTGAGGAAGGAAACCTGGACCACGTTGGCGCCAAAGTGGCCAGTCGCGTGAGTACCCACCAATCTTCTTCCTCATTTCTGTCTGCCACAGTCTTTTCACTACTATGGTGGGGCCGGCTTCTTGTCTAGCCAAATACAGCTGAGCACCTGTATTTTACTTTCGACTGTATGTATATCTGACCCCCGGACCCCCACAGACCTTCCTAATACGATGGCTCTTCATAAGACTGGTTGTAGGACTTTCGGGCTTCCGAATGTATCGACTATCATCTATAAGTGACAGCCGACACCGACGGCCCAACGTCCCTTTATTAACACGCTTTTATTAATTTGGTATGTATCTACGTGACGGAATCTTTGAACGTGATTTTCACCCACTTCAAAACGTCGGATTGAATTGAAACTTCGCACATTTATCAAAGACAGATGACAATACAATAATTTAATAAGTTTGTCCGGTTATCCTGATCAGGATCTTCAGGATTCCATATCTGAAAACACGGTAGTGTCTTATGCCACTTACTAAGGCGTGTAAAGTAAAGTAAAATTTATTTGCATAGATTGTAGGTACATGAAATAAGATGTAGCGATAAGATGGGTGAGCCTTGTACTGAAGCATATATGACTACTGGCAGGATCAACTGAGGAGTTTCGTATACAGGTTGTAAACTTTCAACGGGACGGTATGGGGAACTACCTTAACAGTTGCAGATACACGAAAATGGTCTTATAATTTTTCGTGAAATTTTCATCACCAAAGGACATTGCTCTGCTCCCATACATTGTTCGCCCTGGAACCAACAGCATCGGAAAATTATGTGTTGTATAGTCGATCATTAGTAAACTCCTATAAGGTCTTATTTTTATAGCGGACTAGCTGCAGAATAGATATATTTCAAAAAAGTATTATTTTGAGGTTATAATCGAACCATAACAACGATATTAGGTACAGTTTTTCATAGCTCCGAGTGATTTTTAAGAAACTGAAACACAATATGACAATACATTTAACTATTTTTAGTACCTGCCTAGATAATTAGGTACCTATGCAGTTTTTTTTCTAAAGCTTAAGTGTCTGTAATTGCAACGTTTAAATGCATAGAATGTAGTTAACATAGGTACCTGTATTCTTAGCATTGGTTTTGGAATGAGATAAAATATTTGTTGTTTGTAATTGCCGTAAATATTCGTTTAGTTAGAAGTAAACCACACACTTTTCTAAACGATCATTAGGAAACCCTGAAAAATGATCATGATGAAAATGTATGTTTTGTTCACTTCAGCATTATTCTATCTACCTACTTAAAATCCAGTATGCCCTTAGTAGGTATATTAAATTATACTTTTAGGGAATAATTATATATGGAATGATGATTGAATGTTTTTATTATAGCTTCTATTTGCACATTATTCGAAATAAATTCAAAATGTGATTCAGATTAAAAAATATGCTGTATGATATAAAAATAAAATTCAATTGAGCGATTACAATCGATTGGGCCATCCCTAATCTTTTTCGATACGACATGACGTTTGGCGAAGATGGCGGCGATTGATGTTATTAGTCTCCTAAAAAACTTTTTAATGTTCATTTTGGCATGCAGCTAGTCCGTGTTACAAAAGTATTTCCAACTAATATAATAAAATAGACAATTAATTATCGTCATGTCCGATATTTTTTGAGCACAGGGCGATTCTGGACAATGTCCTTTCAAAAAAATGTACTTGTAATGTGCCATCTTACACAAAATATTTTTGATGCCAATCGATCCTGTATCTAATACTGATCAAAAACTTCTAAGGGATCAATCAACCCAGGTTGGAGTACTAAAAAGTCAGAAATTGCAAAAACAGTT
This sequence comes from Eurois occulta, assembly GCA_950022335.1. Classification (NCBI taxonomy): domain Eukaryota; kingdom Metazoa; phylum Arthropoda; class Insecta; order Lepidoptera; family Noctuidae; genus Eurois; species Eurois occulta. The sequence continues at coordinate 7,645,065 of OX465506.1, forward strand.
TTCCCATACATTTAGTTTGATTTGAAACATTTTTTTTTACAAAAGCGAGTTTTTTTTTAGTTTTTTAAACTATTATTTATTATAAGCTTTTATTAAACTTCCCTTGTTCGTTAGTATGTATAGGTCAAATCTTGCAACTGAATTTCAAATCAGTTCCCCCCAACCGAGTGAGCTGAAATTTTGCACACACCTTTGGTTCTGGTGACAATACATTTTTATGACAGACATGACTTGATCCTGCAGCCAGGATCGCCTCCTCACTGAGAACTCCTCAACAGTTAACGGACACGAAACTTAGTATACGCGTTCAATAGTGATCGATAAACCTATTTTTTTGTTTTCATTTTAACAAAAGCTTGTTTTTTAAGTTATATTTATTTTCTATTCCAGTTTCTTCGACGATTGGCTTCGTAACCCAGTCAACATAGATGGCAAAGCGTGTATACGACCTGAAATATCTAGAACATACTCTTTTGGAAAGGTAATTGTCAAGTTTTATTTTTACAAAGATCCAGTCGATGGAAAGTGGTTTTTACTGTCGCTTATGCTTGTCTCACATAATAGAAATAAGCTAATTATTATGCAAATAACAAATCTAAATAAATAAATTTTAAAATTATTTATTTGATAAATATTATAAATACTTATTGTTTTTTTTTTTAATTTTTATTATACTAAAACCTCTATTATAACTCTTTTCACCCCATAACGCCTGTAATCTGAAGGACCTATACTGCACCCTCATTTCTCCAGTTATGTTTTAAGTGTCATTTAATAGTCCTATCTTACTAATATTATAAATGCGAAAGTTAGTGAGGATAGATAGACGTTTGTTACTCTTTCACGCAAAAACTACTGAACGGAATTGGATGAAATTTTGCACACAGATAGTTTATAACCTGGATTAACACATATTACTTTTTATCTCGGTAGTATGCTCCCGTGGGACAATTATCGAATTACACGCGGGTGAAGCCGCGGGCATGAGCTAGTGTTGAATAATCTTGTTAAAAGAGAGAGTATATTCCGACAAAGCGACTGTGGGCTGTTTTTAGCTTCCACTTAAAGTATCCAATGATTAAAAAAATAAGTATTTATGAGATTTGAATAATTTAAAAATAAAAATATTATTCGTTATTATGACTAATGACGTAGTTGAAACACCCTGTTGCGACTGAAGATCTACTCGAGTCGTGCGCTGGTATGTTCTACCGTTTGACACGTAAACATTATTAACAGGATGTTTCATAATTTTATTCTAATTTACTATTTATTTTTCTTTGTACGTATTATCTTAATTCATGGTAAAATAGAAATAATCGCGCCTAGAGGTATATGTCGGATACATTGAGTGGACCACCTTTGTTAGATGACTAAAAAGTTACGGTGTTCACCTACCCGACTGCTGCTGAGAAAAGATCCTGATGGAGAACCCATTATCACTTATTATTTATTTCAGTTTGCACCAAGCGAATGAGAGCTACAAATTATAACCAAACAATTAATTTTATTGCCTACCTTGTTGGTCTAGTGGTTGCAAGCGCGGCTGCTGAGCAGGAGGTCCTGGGTTCGAGTCCCTGGTCGGACAGTGTTATTGGGTTCTTCCATCAGGAATTTCTGAGTAGCAGCCACGGAGTTTGGATTTGCGCTCGGTTGATGGCAAGAGGTTCGCCCCCTATTACATGGGGCTTAAACATAACTGGCGAAATGTGGTTGTACTATTAGGTACACATCTACCTTACCTTTCGGGGATTGCCGGTGTGATGTCATGTGAATTAAATAATAAAAATAAAATAATTTAGCTAATAGCTAAATAAAATTACATAACAATAAAAAATATAAAATATAATGTGAAATTAAGGATAACATTCATGAAATAATAGTTGAAAGAAAAAATAATAAGTTTAAATTATAGAATCCATATTGAATTGGTTATGTTAATTAGTTTTATCTTAATCCTGAACAGACGGGCGTGAGTAAAGGACTGTTCTTCGAGATGCATCTGCGCAACATACTACTCAACATGGAACATGTGGAGTTTACCAAGTTGAACCTCACTTATTTGCTCAAGGTAAGACTACTATACTTTATTGACGTGATAACGTCTTATAAATCGATGAACGCCGGCTGCACGAAAAAGCATGACTCATTGTCACGTTCCGCCTGAGCCGAGCGTGCGAGCGAGAGCGCGGAACAAGCGATAGAGAGGCACGATCGGCCTAAGCGTTCGGCTTGTGACGCATCTATCTCTCTTCCACTCCATCGGCCGATGCGTCCATGACGTTATCAAGTAAAATTATTTATTTATTTATTAAAACTTTATGCACATAATATACAAAGGCGGACTGAATGCCTTGGGCATTTTCTACCAGTCTACCTTAGGGTGATGCAGAGACAAAACAGTAGGTGCAATACACCATTTTTTTTTATCTAGCTATTGCCCACAATCTTCGTCAGCGTGAAATTGTTATAAAAGTATTAATACTTCCCTAATCGAATCGGATTTTGAACAATTTCAAGGGTTTGAATTTTTCTTGCACGGAACCCCAATTCTTTTTCAAAAATAAAAGTAGCTTTAGTTACTCCTTATAACATCACCTATCTGCCAGTAAAAGTCCCGTCAAAATCGGTCTACCCGTTTCGGATATTAGCCGGAACAAACAGACTGACAAAAATTTAAAAAAAAATGTTTGTTTTAAGAACCGTATAAACTTTCATAGCATTCAGTTACTTTTATTTCAGAAAAAGGATTAGGGTTCCGTGCAAAAAAAATAAAACCCTTGAAATTGTTAACAAAATCCGATTCAAATAGAGAAGTAATCAATATAAAATTCTCGTGTCACGGTGTTTGTGGTCGCACTCCTCCGAAACGGCTCGACCGATTTTTTTTTTACTTTCCTTTCGTGTGGCATAGCCGTGGGACGCCCTGTAGAGTAACTAGTGATTAAGATAACACATTCCTAGATATACATTAATTTATTAACCATTTTTTAAATATCATTGGACAGGTTTATATTTGATCACTATCTCATCAAATAGTAAGTCATCACTTTATAGCGAGCGGTCTACATCCCACCCTAGGAATTTCTCCTGTATTGTGGGTGTGTTTACAAACATTTAAGCTCACATACACAAACAGCCAGACCCGGAACAACTATCTATAGGCCATACAAATATTTGTTTCGTGCGGGGATCGAACCCGCGACACGCAACGCAGCAGTCAATTGCTCAGCCGCTGCGCCAACCGTGCCGACATTGGTCATATCACCTCATCGTTTGCCTAACCTTTTCCCAACTATGTTGGGGTCGGCTTCCAGTCTAACCGGATATAATACCAGTATTTTACATAGAGCGACTGCCTATCTGACCTCCACAACCCAGTTAGTACTGGGTAATACGATACCCCTTGGTAAGACTGGGCCACTGACTACCTGTAACGATTGTCAAAGATATACAAATAACAGCCGGGACCAACTGCTTAACGTGCTTTCCGAGACACGGAGGAAACTCGGTATGTAATCGGTAGTCACCCATCCACGGACCAACCTATGCAAGCACGGCTTAACCTATTGATCGACCCGAGTGGCTGGTCATGTCACCTATTCGCTCGAAATTTGAAAACTCCCTGATTAAATCGGGTATCGCGAGCTGATACATGAGGAGTCCCTAAATTTGGTAATATAATGATTGTCTCCCAAAAAATCTTCACAACTTCGTACACCAGTTTTAGAAATCTTGTATGGTTGAACCTAAAAAACTTCTGTGGGCATCTTTTTACTGAGCTGTCCCAGTGAGTGGTATAAAACTTGTAATGATGGCAGGAAATTTATTATGTTTTCTCCCTTCTAGGACCATTACGACGACACCTTGCTGCGCACCGTAGAAAACCTGCCCGAAATGACAGCAGACGAAGTTATCAGCGACAGCGAGAGTCAGACAGCCGTGCGCGTCATGTACAGCACCGCTAAGACTTTCCAGCGCGCAGCCAAGAGACTAGGACTCATGGACGACTTTAGGGTAAGTGGCGGATCATTACCCTTACTAGTGTTGACTGCTAGTGTCATGTACAGCAATGCTAAGACTTACCAGCGCGCGGCCAAGCGACTAGGACTCATGGACGACTTTAGGGTAAGTGGCGGATCATGACCCTTACTAGTGTTGACTGCTTGTATCATGTACAGCAATGCGAAGACTTTCCAGTGCGCCGCCAAGAAACTAGGACTCATGGACGACTTTAGGGTAAGTGGCGGATCATTACCCTTACTAGTGTTGACTGCTAGTGTCATGTACAGCAATGCTAAGACTTACCAGCGCGCGGCCAAGCGACTAGGACTCATGGACGACTTTAGGGTAAGTGGCGGATCATGACCCTTACTAGTGTTGACTGCTTGTATCATGTACAGCAATGCGAAGACTTTCCAGTGCGCCGCCAAGAAACTAGGACTCATGGACGACTTTAGGGTAAGTGGCGGATCATTACCCTTACTAGTGTTGACTGCTAGTGTCATGTACAGCAATGCTAAGACTTACCAGCGCGCGGCCAAGAGACTAGTACTCATGGACGACTTTAGGGTAAGTGGCCGATCATGCGCACCTCTTCGTCGCCTCGTTGAGACATACAACACTCACTTTATGGAGATTGACATATTTAATCTACCCAACAAGATGTTTAAAAAAAAAGCTATAGATATTTTATCGAGAGGGCAGTAAAGATGAGTGATAATCTAATTGAATCGAATTATTTTGTATTTTATTTTGAACTATTTTGAATTTAATTGTTTTGTATTTTATTTTGAGTTGAATTGTTTTGAGTTAAATTATATTTAACTGAATTGAATTATATTGATTTGAAATAGTCTAAACTTAACTTTATGGAACTGAATTAAATAAATAACTTAATTGAATTGAAATAATTTGTAATCCAACTGAATTAAGATAATTTTAATTGAATTATATAGGAATAAATTAATTTGTAATACATTAAAAACAGCTGTCACAGAAGGCTCTGTATTCTGTAAAATCCACCATAGTCTGTTATTCTTTTGTTAAGACGTGGATATTGGTGTGGGTTACATGTTTGTGATCTTTAGCTTTTAAGGATTTTTTTGTATTTTCTGTAGCATGTAACTGTTCTATGTCCCTAATAAATAAAATAAAATAAAAAAATAAAATACTAGTGTTGACTGCTAGTGTCATGTACAGCAATGCTAAGACTTACCAGCGCGCGGCCAAGAGACTAGGACTCATGGACGACTTTAGGGTAAGTTGCGGATCATTACCCTTACTAGTGTTGACTGCTAGTGTCATGTACAGCACCGCTAAGACTTTCCAGCGCGCGGCCAAGAGACTAGGACTCATGGACGACTTTAGGGTAAGTGGCGGATTATGACCCTTACTAGTGTTGACTGCTAGTGTCATGTACAGCACTGCTAAGACTTTCCAGCGCGCGGCCAAGAGACTAGGACTCATGGACGACTTTAGGGTAAGTGGCGGATTATGACCCTTACTAGTGTTGACTGCTAGTGTCATGTACAGCACCGCTAAGACTTTCCAGCGCGCGGCCAAGAGACTAGGACTCATGGACGACTTTAGGGTAAGTTGCGTATCATTACCCTTACAGGAGTTGCCAACTCCTGCCCTGACCACGCTAACAGTTTCCAACGCGAGCGTTAAAACTGCCTATCTTACCGACATAATTATGTTACTGGGTAATATCACCCTTGGTAAGGTTGCCAGACTTTTGGGGCTAGCCATAACGACATCCCACGATCATGATGGCGCTTGCAGCAGCATCAAAATATCGGGAGCTCACAATAATTGAAAATTACGGAAGATCTCCTGTAAGTGACTGTTAGTTTAACCATAACGACTATTCTATATCTTACCGAGCCACTAAGAGGTCTCGGTGTGTATTGGATTGTCACCCATCCTCAGACTAACCTCGGCAAGCGTTGTGTAACCATGAGAAAATAAAATAAAAACAAAATATTAATTAATTCTACAATGATTTTATTCTAATTTCAATATCTTTCTTTCCCCAGAGCGGTGTACCCCGCACGGCGTACCGCGGCATAGTTACATGCTACGTGCACGGGCGTCGAGTGTACCTCGCGCCGGACTTCGAGTGGACCAAGTACAATCCCACGTGGGGCTAGCGAAGCTGAGCCTTTTATACCACTCCGCATGTGCAGCCAACTAGAGTAGTTAGTGACGCGAGGGGTACTGTGGTACCCCAGGTCGGGTAATGTTGGACCCCATCTTGGGTAATGTTTGGGGTCACACAGTACCCATAGTATGAGTGCTAGCATTTTATATTGAAGTCCAGATATGTAGCCAACAGAGTAACTATAGTGACGCAAAGGGTAGTGTGGTACCCCATCTGGAGTACGGTGGGACACCATCAGATAGTCCAGATTTGTAGCCAAAAGACTAGTGATAGTGACTCAGAATCACCCTACCTGGGGTATCATAATCCTCATTTGGGGTACTGCAGCACCCCACAGTACCAGTATTAGCATTTTATATTCAAGTTCACGATACAGTCAGGATATTAGCGGCTTTAATCTCGAGAATCAAAGTCAAACGAAAATATTACACTGCATCGAGCTTTGTTGGACCCCACGCTATAAACATCCGGAATGTATTAATAAGATTACCTGCGAAAGAAAATTTAACCTAGAGCAATACATTGATAGAAAGGACTTCAAAAGTCATTTACTTGAAATATGAGTTGAGTTTTAACTGTAAAAATAAAACATAAATTATCTCGGTAACGAATTAATGAACTCCCGGTTTCTGGAAGGCTGATCATGTCTCTAATCAGTGCATCTGCTATCAACTCTTGATGTGGCGATCATAGACAAGAATAGGGTAGTTGACATACTTTTTATGATCCGTCAAAACGCGATTCCCCCTTACATTTTGTATGGCAATAGCACGCTGTGACGTCACTATTTAGTCAACTCATTGACTCGATTATTTATTGATTTTAAAGCAACTAAAAATCTAATTTAACAATTAACTGAACATGAATCGCGTTTTTAGGTCTAAAATAAAGTGTTTTTTTTTAGAGCTGCTGTCTTGGAATTATTTTTTAATGGTGTCAACATCCCTATTGGGTTTTCAGAAACAGTTTATAATAATTATTTAAATTAAAACATGGTTTGAATGGCTGTCTTGTCACTATAGTGCTAGATAAAGTAATTATTATTGTAAATAAATCCGAGTTTGTCCTCGAGTCTTTTCGAATATTTACACTATACTAGGTTTAATTAACGAGCGGACTTTACTATCGGAGTTAGTTCAGTTCTAAAAGCTTAGTTTCGTTGGACAGTCAACTTAACTGCACATCAATGGTAACAATTTGACATTCACGGAACCTTTATGTCGTAGCATTAAAGGCGACTTTCGTAGTGCAAGTGTTACCACTTGAAGAAGAAGTTTAAAAATGTGAAAATGACTAAGTTAGAATTTAACTGTAAAACGAAGGTAAGCTTATTGCTCAAACATACTACATAGCATTACATTGAAGCCACATTTTTCTTTAATATTTTTAAATATCCATGTCGTAATGGGGTGAAAAATTACCCCAATGAACACGCTCTGGCAACTAAAGATATGTAATATAATTAGCCATTATATATAGGGTGAATTTTCCAAGTGGGCGTGGAAGGCCAAATCCGAAACTATGAGGAATAGCGAAAAATGCTCAAAAGAGTCTCGAACCCGATTTTGATGAAAACTAAAACTGCATCATTAGATTTTTGAAAAATCAATATTCCTACCCAGGAATCGGACCCATTGATTTTGGAAAATAAAACACACTGTATTATTACACCATTCGATAGTGTCGCTAATAAGAATCAAATTCTGGGAAGTAATGAGTGTTGCCATTATGTATATTTGCGGCTTTTATATAACTATTTTAAATGAGTATTTAATAAATATTATTCGTTACTCTCACGCGACCTCAATTCTTTTGTCTAACGTTTTTCTACCAAAATGGCGGCTTCAGCGAATGCTATGAAAACAATATGATAATGCCAACATTAATATAAGAAGTCGAGTCGACTAAAATAAATTATTTAAGTAACTTAAATTATAAAAGTTACTACATCAAGTGATTCTAGATAATTTTGTAAATATTATGTAATTTAGCTTAAGGTGCTTTGGTTATGCACTATATTGTAATATTATAGTAGTATCTGTGCCCGGAGCAAAATAATAAGGGATTGGTATTCTAGTATATTTAGTAAATGAAGCAGGGGAAAACCACTAAGGAGATGGGAGAATGAGATAAGACTTCAGCGAGCCTAACTGGAGGAGAGCTGATGGAGATAGGAAACAATGGAAGCAAATAGAGGGGGCCTTTGCCAAGAGACATGCTGAGTTAAGAGGGTTTATACAGAAAGTGGGTAACGTCGCGAATTACTGTCAAATATTTCGCTGTTTTGATTAATTTGGCAATATTACCTGTATGGAAATAAGAAGTGGACTAAATATTGATTATGAAATGCAATAATTACTATCGTAACACCGAATATTTAGTTTTAGATGTAAATAAAGTATTTGGAAATTTTCAAAATGCCTTTTTTACACCTAAAACGGTTACAACATCAAATTCAGCAGTGTTTTAATTGCAATTCATTATTAATATTCTAGCTCACTAGTTAGCCATATTTCTTATTTCCATTCACCCACACAAACAGAATAATTCAGTATGAAAGGGCTTATAAATAAATAAAAATGTGTCCGGTTGCTGGCAATAGGCTCGCCTCTATTACATAGTTATACCCAATAAGGGTACACCACTCCCTGAACTTTTAGATAAATACAGGAGTGTTGTTATGTCTTTATGTTTCTGTTTATGTTTTAAGCGAGCACGCACGAATCTCTTGAAGATTATTTTAAATTCTATTTTAGTTATAATTTAGTTTATTTTTGTCAATCACTGCTCAAGCATTTTGTGTCTCTGTGTTATAATAATATAGTGCATCGCTAAAGCAAGTATATTTAATATTTACTGACATATGACGTTACAAATCTAGGCTAAGTTCCTTTTCAATTAAACGCAAGAACTTCCATTAATTTAAATATTTCTTTGTTTTACATAGTTTTTTTTTAAGAAATGTGATTTTTGTAATTTTTTTTATATTTTTTCGCTCACATCAGCCTAAGACTGCTTCGTTGGCCTAGTGGTCGCAGTTCCGACTGCTGAGCATGAGGTCCAGGGTTCGATTCCCGGATCGGTCAAATTGTTCACGTACACGTAGTCTAGATTTATGCCCTGTTTATGGCAATAGGCTCGCCCCCTATTACATGGGACTTAAAAATAACTGGCAAAATGTGGGTGCACTATTAGGTGTAAGTCTATCTAGCAGGCCCCAACGAGATTTATCAACAGATGATAGCTTTTCATAAAGACAGTATTTTGTACCTAAAAAAAATAAATAAGATATATTTTGTACCTCGACAGTTTTTGATTTAATGACGTTTCCATGAAGTGTCCAGCTAGCGGGCCCTTTTTTAAATATTAGTCTTTTATATTATACAATAGCATTAGGAGCTTGATACTATTATGTAGAAGATATTCGTTATTTAGACAAACGTCCAGAAATCTTCCCAAAAAAAAATATCTTCTAAAGTATAGCCCGCAGAAAGTCGAAATTTTGGATTTGTAAGGTACATAATAGTATCAAGCTCCTAATGCTATTGTATAATATAAAAGACTAATATTTAAAAAAGGGCCCGCTGGCTGGACGTTTGTCTAAATAACGAATATCTTCTAAAGTATAGCTCACAGAAAGTCGAAATTTTGGATTTGTAAGGTACATAATAGTTGGTAACTTCGAGCACTATTAAGCGATCTGAAAGTATAATAACAAAAAAAATAATCATAAGGGGCCCGCTAGCTAGACACTTCATGGAAACGTCATTAAATCAAAAACTGTCGAGGTACAAAATATATCTTATTTATTTTCTTTAGGTACAAAATACTGTCTTTGTGAAAAGCTATCATCTGTTGATAAATCTCGTTGGGGCCTGCTAGATAGACTCACACCACTATTAGGTACACCTCTGCCCAACCCTTCAGAGATTATAGGCGTGATGTTAAAAACAGCTCGTGGTTAAATAATAACAGCCGCACGGGTCAAACCTCCAGGGTAAGCGACGCTTGCTGCGGTCGAACTGTGGATGGGTGACCGGGCATTACATAGTGAATGACACCTCCGATATGCATTGAGCCCCAGCTGTCATTTGTATATCTTTGACAGTCGTTACAGGTAGTCGGAAGCCCGAAAGTATGCCAACCAATTTATCCCAGCGGATGTCGTGTTACCCGGTTAGGTTCGGGAGGTCAGACAGGCAGTCGCTTCATGTAAAATAGGGTTATGTTTCTACTTGGAGGCCGGTACGTGGTTTTATGAAGCATTATCACATTTCTGTAACATTAAACTATTACAATTATTATATTTTAGATCATAATATAGTTTTATCTATTATTTTTAGTACGAAGAATTTCTCGCTCATCTTTTAATTTATTTTTAACTCAACATTGTGCAATAAAATATCATTTAAATGAAATGATCAATAAAACTTTTATTTATCGTTGAAAATATCAGCAAAAATATTCACCATTTTATAAATATAAAATTTCATTCCTTTAAAAATAAAATTAATGAATGTATGTTAAAGCTTTGGCCACACTAACGCGAATCCCGCAAAGGACGCGGGATGCAACTGTGCTCGTCGGTTATTTCAATGATTAGAAAGTCACGCGATTATTTGCGCAATTTTGAACACCTACAATCTGCGGAAGTAAATTCCGTCCCGCATACGGGTATATGAAACCAGATGTATGCCATCCTCCCCTATAAACCACCGACGCAGCTTGAAAACGGGACAATTGTACCTCTACTCTAATGTAACCCCACAAATAAAGAGACAGTAGGCATATAGGCAGATGGGAGTAATTCCAATCGGGATTTGCATCAGTTTAGCCAGAGTTTTATTCTTAATATTTTCACACTACTTTTGAATGGTTTGTTTGTATACAGTTCACAATGTGTTTCTCATCAGACAACGTCTAAACATACTGAATACCATATAAGACTGTGATCTGCATTGTATTATATTATTGTGCGTGTATATAGCCCAAGTTATGTATTTATAACTTAATATATTAAATGGTTTTGTTTATTTCGCATTGTTTTTGTTTTCCTATCAAGCGAAAAATCCTTGCGTTCTTTTTGGTGTCACTGAATAAAGGACTCTATCAGCATTGCCTTTCAGTATAAAATTCAATGCAGACGTTCAGTGTCTTCTCGCCCGCGCTCGGCTTTAGGCGTGAAAAGGTAACAAACAAACTTACTTTCGCATTTATAATATTAAGCAAGTAAGTATGGACTATTATGGATTATTTACCATTCCAGCGTGATGGCAGTCTATATTGAGACTGTTCGAAATTTCGCTACGATTTTGACGCCTTCAGTAGCGTCCATCAGTTCCTGCAACGAGCAAACAACAGGACACAATATTAGCTGCCCCAATGTTTGTGGAACGGCATCGCATTAAATACACTCGGCACTATAGGGCGGAGTCAATCTTCAGGAGCAGGTTTTCATTGCTTCGGCCAACCTTTAAAACCCTTTCAATAAGATACACGAATATGATAGTAGTCTGGTTATTGTGGTGCTTGAATGACTTTGTCAGAAGAGAGCTGTTGGCATGTTGGTAAACATTTCGTCGTTGACGTGCTAACACTACGTATAATAAGTAAATGTTTGGCGGTTTTCAGCCAATCAATAACAAGCAACTCTCTAATTTGAAGTAAACACTAATTAAAAACTGGTTTTGTACTGTTACCTACGTATAATAACGCAGTTTTATCACTCTCCTTTAAAATTGCTATTTTTGACTTACGTAGTGTTAGAACTTCACCGACGATTTGTGAAATTGTCTCAAGTACTTATTTAAAAACAAAATGGCGGCGTTAGTTCCTTGGCACAACCTAAAAGAACTTAAGAACAACGAAGCACTAAATTAGTTTCGTGAAATGAAACGTAACGAACGTGAACATTCATAATTTATTTCTGATTTCAAATAATTTCGTCATAAATGTCCTCTCCGAGTTCAATGACTGTCTTTATTATATATCTATCTCTTTCTTTTACACCAAAACATGTATGTATCAGAAAGTGATGGTACCTAAATATGTATACCTACTTCATAATCTTCATATCAATTTACAGGTTTCTGTTTTATCTTTTCGAAGCACCCATATACAAATAAGACGTGATTATAGATCTGATATAACTAATTGATATGAAACAGTACTAATACGAATTATATGTTTATTATTTTTAATTAAAAATGGCGACTTCGACGGCTCAGAAAAGGCCTAGTTTTGCTGAATTCAACGGCGGGAAGGAACCAACACAGTTTATATTCGAAGACGAACAGGTAATTTATTTTTATAAAAATGTAAATTAGGTTCTATAGTAAACAATGCTGAAATACTGATGTGTCAATATTAACATTAAACACATCTATCTATCTTTGCTAATAAGTATGTATTATGCTACAAATCATCGTGGTTGTGTTCTTCAACAGGCAAAACTTATCTTTCCCTATTCCATCTTTTTTTCTAGCATTCGTTTTGTCCTTACCATTATTCAGAAATGTTTTTTCTATGTTATGTTCCAGTGTGTTGTATTCGACGAAACAAGAAACAAACAGGCGCCCATACATTTCCTAGTGGTACCCAAGAAAACTATACCGTCTCTAATAGAGACGTCTGTAGATGATGAATTACTATTAGGTTAGTAGATTTTACTATCGTCATTGTCTCTTAGGCATATCACATAGGTACCAGCTTGGGCATACATTCACAAATTCACGCTATTTTCTCATGAAGGTAGGCAGAAACTACATAACGCAACCTGGGGGTCTAAAATGGCCGCTTTAGCAGAGTCCTAATAGGATAATTAGATAATAATATGAATTACGTTTAAATCCGTAAAATGGCCACAAGGTGACAATTCATAATAAATTGTAAGTACGTCTATGACCATTTTAAGAATTTAAACGTAATTCATATTATTATCCTATTATGATTCTGCTAAAGCGGCCATTTTAGACCCCCTGCTACGATCACTACGTACTCCTTTTGATTCGTTTAAACATTCATATAAATATCTTTACTGTTGTATACTGTTATAAACACGAACGTAGCGAGTATTACACATCTGACCTTCCTGAAGAACATTACAATCACCAATAAAGTCAGTGAATGTGCTGGGGTCCTGGCGTTTCCACTCACATCTGTATTTTTGTGTCTTACTAGCAAACCCACGTAATAAAACAACGTTCAATCTACAATAACTCGCGTACGAATACAGTCAGAGGTATGCAACCCCAGTTTTCCACAACATTAGTTGTCCTTGTCTTGGATAAGTTAGTATAATAATTATAGCATGTCCTAGACTCTTCACGTCGTAACTCTATCCACTACCACGCCTTTTTAGACGAATTTATGATCGCATTAACACATTCAGTGCCGGGAACCCACCTGGTGGTCTCACTCAGTCGCACTTGCGATGCCGGGAACCCACCTGGTGGGCTCATTTTAAATGTAGGTTTTTCTTAGTGAAGCAACAAGCAATCAGCAAGTCGCAATACAGCAATGTGAATACAACATCAAATAATGTAAAAATAAAAACCGTTGTATATTGTAACAAGTTTAATAAGACTACGGCGTGGTTTCAAATTACAATCATTTTTATTTTCAATAAATTTTTGACCTCTTCCTAGATACTGAGAACCCGGGTCCAATTTCAGTGGTAGAAAATCATTGTTCTAATGATTTTAAATATTTTCTAAAAAATAATTATTTTTACGTTTTAGGACATGAGAATGAATTCGCAAGTCGAGGCTTTTCAGGGTTCGGTATTAAAATAGTTAAAAACTGATACTTATTAAGGTGCACCTTAATCTGCTTGCCCATCCTCGTTTATCTGTCACAGCTACATATTTCAGAAACATCTGACGCTACAGACTTTATATTGCGAATAAATAATGCTTAGCATTTTTAAGGTTAAATTAAATTGCCTAGAGAAACTTACAGGGCTTGAAACTAAAAAACTATATTATTTTTTGAGGTCAACAAATACTACCTAATAGTGTAATATGAAGTATGAGATGAGAAAATCAGTCTGTGTTTAACCGACTTCTTACTTACAAAGGAGGAGGTTATGTATCTTCATCTTTTTTAATGTACACCGATTTCTCCGTGGTTACTGATCCGACTTACGTGATTCTTTTTTTAATTGGTAGAGGAAGCTTGCGCTGTCGTCCCATTTGATTTTTATTAGCTTTTCTTGGGTAGTTTATGAGTTATCTTCTATAATACGTATTTTATCTTCTTCGTTTATGTGGATGATCTGCTAAAACTTCTAGTTACAATGGAAAATGAATAGTCGGCAAGAATTTATATGAGATACAAACTAAAAACCCTAAAATAAAAATAAAATGTTGCACAAAAAACAGTGAAACATTACTTTACTTTCGGAAGTCGGTGGCAATTAGTCAATGAAACAAGCAAAAGTTAAGGTGAATGCTCCAACCAGCCCGCGAAATTCAAAATTTCTTGCGTTTTTTGCAATTTGCAGGCCAGTGCTAGGTTGTATGTTGATTAAAATATTATTCGCGGCTGTAAGACGTATGTAGTTACAGAATTATAATCATCAAAATCACCAATACAACCAAGTTCATAAAGGCGTAGGAACCAAAAAAAAAACAGAAAAAGTCATTCCTACAGCTTTATGAACTTAGAGCGTTTTATTGATGATTTTGATGATTATAATTCTGTAACTACATATGTCTTACAGCCGCGAATAATATTTTAATCAACATACAACCTAGCACTGCCCTGCAAATTGCAAAAAACCCAAGAAATTTTGAAATTTCGCGGGCTGGTTGGAGCATTCCCCTTAAATTCGCTATTTTGCGTTTTGTTTTTGGAAGTCGGTTTTTATGCAAAAGAGAATGCTCATGGAAGTATGGAATCCCGTACCATGCTGCATCAAAATCAAACCTTGTTTTTTATAGACTACACTGATCGTATTAGCTCCTACAAAAATTATTTTTGAAAAAAAAACCCGCGTTTCAGAGTTATTTTATAAAATCGAAACTAACCTAAAAAGTAGGTCTATTTTTTCGACGCTACCAACGACGTATTTTAACACACATACATTACATTATTGCTCTAAAAACAGCGTAATACACTAATATTAGTAAGAATTACGAGTTAAAGTAACATCCACAGTATGCTTGACTGAAACTCGATTTTAATTTAGACCTTTACATTGCCAATAGTCAGTCAGTACAGTACAAATGTCAGATGCCACAGATAAGATAACTATAAACCATAGAGTATAGTAAGTGCTATAAACTAGTCGGGATTTAGGGATGTAATCGATAAATCAAAATCTTTAGGCTGAGAAAATCTATTTTGTTGCAAATAGCAATAAACCAAACTAAATCGATTTGGTGTACTGATCTTACTTAATTGTAATTAATTTTAGAGTCCGCTCGACAGACAAGGGTTTGTTCAATTGAAACGGAACGTCATTTATATTCAGTTGAAACGGAACGTCATATAAAGGGAGTAAAACAATATTCATACTTTTAAACTCGAAAAGTATATTTCCAGTTCAAAAATCAAATCCCCGACGCGTAATGCCGTAAAAAAATATGAAACTAATTACTATAATATTTTGGTTTTGAGGCGCGAGACTTTTTGGTACCAACTTTGGTCATTGTCCATTAAATTGTATATCGTGTTTATAAAACCGCCGTGAAATTTAAAAGAGCGAACTCATCTCAGTGTGAACACTTTTTCGCGCGAAGTACGGCGAGGGGACACGATTACGATCACGGGAGCTATGATTTAAATCTATGTTGTATTTGAAATAAATGCACTACTAGTGGTCGTTAACCCAACAAAATGTCATCAAAATCAAAATTGTTTTTTGTTTGATTCATCACGTCTGCCGAGTATCGCTAGCTAATTTAATTTAACCCAGTATAGTGAAGGAATAGAGTGGAATAATATGTAGGTAATTAATAATTCACACAAAACTAACTGTCAAAGGACCTATACATGCAATGCAACGTTTGTACTCAATCATTCAAAAGTTTTAAAATGTTATTTATTACATACGAAAAGAAAAACAAATTGCAATTTAAATTAATAAAAAAAAATTTCACAATAGGTTGAAAACCCCTGTCACGGGATCAGAGCGGGCGATTTTACTTTTTCTATTTTTTTATTATGGACATCTCCCACCCCACTAGGTTGCCACTAGGGCATGAAAATACCCCCACAGATAGTGAATATAGCGACAATACCCCCTGAAAACTCTTTCTTACCAATTATTTAAGGGTTTTAAATCTTAGTTCCAAACCTGAGAGCCCGAGACCCCGAACCAGGTGGGTTCACTTTTGCGCAAACGTAATGCCAGCGACCCACCTCGAGGGTACACTTGCAATATGTAAGTGGGATGGCAAATGAGTTCTATGAAACGGGGGTGGTGCGAATGGGTTAAGTTGTCGTCGTGGGGGACATTGATTTCATGTGCACACATTGTCATAAGTTTTAAATTGCAATGATTCGCAGGAGCAGGCAACATTCTGCTCATTCCCATGAAATAATCCCTTGAATTTCCGGCATCCGTAAGTGGGTGGAACATTCTGGACTGACTCATATTAATTCAATAATGCTATCTTTAAGCAAAGTATGCTCGATGAAATAAACACCGAATATAAAAAAAAAAACAATAATCACTGTGACTACCTATTAATTTTTTTCAAAAGATAAAAACATTACAAATTAATATTCGTTATCAAAGGACGCGCCAATTCGCAAGGTAATGCAAAATGGCCTCGAATGAGTCGAGGTGAATCATTTTGTACTGGGACAAGGTTGAGGTCGTTTCTCATGGTTCTAACCTTGGCCTTGTGCGATGCCTTGTACACGGTCACAACCTTGTGTTTCAATGCTGCGGGATGTTCCATTTCAGTCGGCGCGAAGTGACGTGACGTTTGCCGTCACATGTGACGTTTCAGTTGACGTCACTGTCACTAAAGAATAATTAATTACAAGTTACAACGGAGATACAATATTTAAAGATGGCAACTGTTCTACGTGTATAAATTGTTTCTCCGTTAAAATTCAATAAACGAGTAGGTACTAAGTAACCAGACTAAATTAATTTATGGTTAAGCTCGTTACCACAAATTAGTTAGAAAAAAACTGTTGCTGCTCCGCGCCCGCGTCAAATATTCGCGGCAAACGTAATCACGTCGAATAGTTGTCTTATTTATTAACTTTTGGTCAGCCAACTAGGTGGTTCTTGTGAATAATTGCCGAGTAGTTCTGATTTCGACATTCTAAATGATTCAGTTAGGTACTTATAGTTTTTGTGTCACATCATCATGATTAGCTTATAATAAATTGCCCTTATCTCACTTATTTTAATTCTGCGGAATAACGACTCATTTTAGTTTGAAATACCTACTTTTTTACATCATCCTTTACTAATCAATTTATAACATCAAACTCAGGTCACCTGCTGATCGTCGGGCGCCGCATCGCCAAACAGAAAGGCATAGACAAAACAGGCTTTAGAGTTGTAATGAATGAAGGACCTCATTCGTGTCAAGACGTAAACCAGTTTTATGTTCAAATTCTTGGCGGAAGGCAGATGTGGTGGCCGTTTTCGTAGGAAATAAAGTTCAATTTAATCTTTGGTGTTTCATTACATAATCAAGGGTAGCTAGACTACGATTAATTTGCTTTAAAAGGGATTTTAAATAGTGTGTGTTGTGAGGAATCTCTTGTGTTGTGTTATTGGCTGCTTTGTTCCACCCGTTTCGGAGTACAGATTCTCTCTTAAAACTTCTAAGTTTTGAGCTTTTTTGATACTTACACATACCAGGGAAGCGTGGCTCAAAAGGTAGAAGACCTCAAGAGAGATATACTCGGCAGTGGCTGGAACCTGGAATACCCAATAGTTTGGGTCTATCTGATGGTCCAGATGAAATGTTTTACCATTGTCATGTCATTTATTTTATTTCAGGCCACATGCTGTTGGTAGCGAAACAGTTAGCCATAGAAAGGGGTCTAGACAGAACTGGTTATCATGTAATGGTTGATGAAGAGCATCATACTAAAAGTCTCAAGGCTTTTCATGTCTTCGAAAGAGCGCTGCATCATATGTTGTGGCCTGTTGGGCCTGGATGCAGACTGTAAGCAGAAACTAGATATAAAAAGGCGGCCTGGTGGCGTGGGCAATGGTGCTCCAACTTAGTATGCACCTGAAAGATTAATTCGAATTCGATTAGAATAAGGACATTCGATTAGAATAAGGAATATTTTAGTGTAATTTTTATAATTAAAAAATAAGTTTGATTTATATTTTGTTTTATTCACTCAATCTACATAAAAAGAAACGTGCACGTCAAGAAAGAATGACGTTGACGTTTGCGGTGAATATTTTGACAATTTTTGTGATTTCCTTCATAAAAATGGCTGGTGGCGAGGTAGAATTAGCGCAATCGGCCGCTCCGGCCACCGATACGATATTTGGAAAGATATTGAGGAAGGAAATACCTGCAAAGCTCGTCTACGAAGACGA
This sequence comes from Eurois occulta, assembly GCA_950022335.1. Taxonomy (NCBI): domain Eukaryota; kingdom Metazoa; phylum Arthropoda; class Insecta; order Lepidoptera; family Noctuidae; genus Eurois; species Eurois occulta. Next base: position 7,663,763 of record OX465506.1, read on the forward strand.
ACAGGTAAGTCTGTCATAATATTTAGGCCGGTTTGCTGAAACGAAAAATTTCTGCTTGCTTACCCGGCCTGCTGACATTTGTGAAATCTCAGCTGTTGAAAAAATCGCGAAACTATTGCAAGTCTTTGCAATTTTTCGTGTGTAATGATCTCTGACTAAATTATAGACAAAGATCACCCTTTGGTCCATTAATTTATAAATTTAATAAAACATTCATGACTATCCAAACAAAATAAATAAATGTTAGGTTACACTTTTGACTATGTCAAAATATTGTCTTTTATATTTTAGTGTATCGCGTTCCACGATGTGAACCCGCAAGCCCCGACTCATATCCTGGTGATCCCGAAGAAGCCCATCACCCAGCTGTCAAAAGCTGAAGATGGTGATGAACAACTCCTTGGTAATTTTAATGCAACCTCTTTTACCAGACTGCTGCGAAGCCCAAAAAAAAGGGTTATTAATTCAATGTCTAATAAGATTTTTAAGATAAATTTCTTGTGATTAGATTGTATTGTAGCTTTGATCTTTAAATAAGGTTTATAGATTAATAGAACTGCACTATTGTGGGGCACAGCAACTTGATATTTACTTGTGAAAGTTAGAATGGATGGATGTTGGTTATTCTTTCACACTAAAACTACTGAACAGATTTGGATGAAAATTGGCACACTATTTGGATTAACTCATAGGATACTTTTTATCCCACTAGTGTGATCCTGTGGGAAAATTTCCTCAGATCAAGCATTCAAGCTGTGGCCTAACTATTGTTAAAACCATGAAGCTCTCAAAGAGAAGGTGAATTATTATTATTTCTTATCAGGCAGGCAGTTGATACAACTGATAGCTGTCTCTATCCCACAAGATTGTAGGCAATCACTTGACGGGTTCACTATGTTTGCACAGAAAGTGGCAGCTAGCCTCCTCTGAAATCTAGTCTGTAAAAAGTCAACGAGAATGTCAAAAGGCAATGTGCATGCGTATACGTAACTCACAGCGCCATGGATTCGCCAGTGATTCTTTCACAGTGGATGGACGGATGTGTTGATGTCTTGCAGCTAGCAGCTACAACTACAATCATATTTTATTGCAGTATCATAGACTTCAAAGATTATCACTGTTAGGACTTGGGTAACCTCTCTATCAAGCTTCATCGCTTTTATTATTATTTCAGGACACTTGCTGATTGCTGCACGCAAAGTTGCCCATAAGGAGGGTCTGGACAAGGCTGGCTTCCGCCTGGTCATCAATGATGGCAAGAATGGGGCACAGAGTGTCTACCACCTGCATATTCACATTCTAGGAGGCCGCCAAATGCACTGGCCTCCTGGCTAAGTGTGGAACTGGTCTTATTCAGAATAATAATATTGTCTATGAATAAAACTGGTTTTTTTTTCTTCATGGGTTAGTTTTGTTTACTGAATTTCTAAACACTCATCAGTGTTTGTTGTCCTTGTAATTTTAAATGCAATGTTATTAAATTATTATAATAAGGTTACAAGGAGATTTCGTTTGTATTTATTTATAGTACATAGTGATAAATGAAAGTTTCCCCCTTAACTCACAGCCTGATACTGACTGCAAATTGCAAAAAAACCTAAGAGAATTTGACAGCACGGTTAAGTTGGCCCAGTGGCTGAGCGAGTCATGAGTTTCATTCCCCCCACTGAACAAATGTTTGTATGGCCTATGGAAGTTGTTCCGTGTCTGGCTGTTTGTGTATGTGTATATAGTCGTCATGACAGATCGGCTTTAGCAGAAATTGGAGAGACCGAGAAGCAGTACTACAGTATTTTAATTTTGTACTAAGTGTTGAACTTCAATATTTAAGTGAGTAACCTGTAGAACCCTAACCTTCTAGCTTTTATTGGCATGTGCTCGTCATAACGCATGTCATGAGCCCAAACACAAGGTAGATGCCGTACACCATTGAAGACTTCTTCTGCCTTGTTGGGTATCCTGCATGATCCTGGTGATCAGCCTGCATCAAGGATCATACTTTTGATATATCATTGAAAAGTGACAGGATTTCAAATCAATTAGGCTTGTGGAAGTTGTTTATATCTTTTCACCAACTAGAAAATAAATGGCTGAGCAGTTTCTTTTGCCTAAATTTCTAACGAAAAAAAAAATAGGTTCATTCGTTCAGGAGCTAAGATTATACAGACAGATACATACTTCAAACTCCCCTGTATTGGTTAAAAATACGAAAATCTTTTAATGCAGCTAGTATCTCTATCTCTTTTCTCTTTACAAGGGGCTTTTTCAATTTGAAGATTGCGCCCCTATAATACAAATTACAAAGTCCAATATATTTCCAAACACAATCACACACCGTAGCTTTACTTACGTAGGCTATTCTATTTTTAATGCCCATTTGAGCGAGCCTGTACAGCAGTCTGGCCTCCCTCGACAAAGGGAAGTACAAAATGCTGTTACACCAGCCCACATCCGAGGGAATCAAATTAATTTTATTAAATTTCTAAAGGCTTCGTTTCGGACACACTCCATCAATATGGACAATATGTGGCACACATCTTCTACTACGTCGTATTCAGTACAGTTCGATGAAACCACCTTACCCATCATGAAAGCGAACTTATTTAATGAAATGTGTCCCGAGCGAAGCCTGAAACTCGTTATTAAGGGGAATGCTCCAACCAGCCCGCGAAATTCAGTTTTTTTTGGGTTTTTTGTAATTTGCAGGCCAGTGCTAGGTTGTATGTTGATTAAAATATTATTCGCGGCTGTAAGACATATGTAGTTACAGAATAAGGCCCGGTATCCACCAAAGCGGAGAGGAGAGGAGACGAGAGGAGATGTGTTTGAATAAACCAATCCGATTTCGTTATTTCCACATCTCTTCTCCGCTTAGCTTTGGTGGAAATGGGTCAAGCGGAGAGGAGAGGAGATGTCTCATTTTTCTATAGAATTTTGTGCAGCGAGCGAGCAAGCGGCGCAGCAGAGCGGAGAAGTGTCTAGTCCAGGGACTTGAAAACGAAATGAATTTCGTTCCGTTATCATTAATGTTATCATATAACGTTCCAAAATTTGTAACGATACTAAAACCTAAAAATACCAATAACGTTACAAGAAAGAAACGTTAAAGAATATCATTTTCGGAGAACAAAATTTTAAGTAACGTTACAGGTATCAGTAACATTAAGCTTATCCGCTTGTAATAACGTTACAGGTGAAACGTTACAGATTCATTTGTAACGTTATTCTTAAGAACTTTTCTCGCTGACCACCGCTCCGTCGTCGCCCAGTAGCCTCGGCACAAGCCACCACTGTATTCGTTTGAGAGTGCGCATCTTTTCCCGACATCTGCCTACTTCATATTTATGTGATTGTGTCAACTTTAATTTTTTTTTCTGTATACGTCTCATCGGTGTGTTCTATTACTATTATAATGGGTGAGTATCTATCATTTTCGCTATTTAATAATGAATACAATTGTTAATGCTGTCTCATTGATCCTGCGGTCTATAGATAATAGATATAACGTTTAATAATACATAAGTACAGTTTTTTATCTCACGAAGCGACGTGCGCTTTACTTGTTAGAGATGCGCCGAGTACTCATAGTCATTTATTACTAAGTACTCGGCAATATTCGGCCATTTTATTAGTACTTGTTATCGGCCGAATAACTCGGTTTGACTGTCGAAGTACTCGTTACTTACGGGTGTTTAGTTGGAGTCATAATTATTCATTATTTATAGGTGACAGTGACGATGATTGTATATTCCAAGAGAATAGTCAGCCACTTTTTGCGGAGGTTCACAATGAGAATGAGTTTAAGAGGAACGCGTATAGCGACAATAGTAATGGTAACTATTTCAATTTATTTAAAGAACGACTAGTACTTAGTGTGATTTCGTGATATCAATCAATCAAGTGATATATTGCTAGAATATATCGCCTGATGTTACGGAATCACACATAGGTATATTACTTATAGCCTGTAGTTTAGAAAATATTATAGGTTGTATTTCTTTCAGGCACAAAACATTCTTCTGATGAAATATATGACATGTCACAATCTTTATTGCTGCCAACTACTTCTTTAACTAAACGAAGACGTTTACAAGAAAACGATGACCAGGATGTACAAGAGAAGGACAAAATGGATAATTGTGACGGTAATAAAGAGAAAATACCAGACAAATGTGAACAGAATACACAAGATTTATTTGAGAAAGTGAACGAAAAACACAGCGCCAACGAGATAACATTAGAAAATAACTCTGAAGACAACTCTGAAGTTCAATGTATTCATTGCACTTTTGATAAAGAATTAGATAAACGTAATTATTATTTTGGTAATTTACTTATCGGAGAATTACAATTTTTACCTCCATGTATGAGATCTAACGCTTACATCAATATTTTGAAATATATTGATGCACTAAAAAATAAGCATATAAATAAACGCTCAGACTATTAAGAGGAAGAAATAATATTCCACTTTTAAAATGCACATAAATGAAGCAAATTTTAGTAAAGGTGGTCTTACGTTTTTTGTAATTTGCAGGTCAGTGTCAGGTTGTATGTTGATTAAATTATAATTCGCGACCGTAACAAATATGATTTAACATAATTATAATCATCAGAATCAGCAATACAACTCCTTAAATTAGAATAATCCTCAAATGTCATGATTTCATGAAATAGTCATTCAATAGGATTATAGGAACTTAGAGAGTTGTATTGATGATTTTTATGATTATAATTCTATAAATAAATATTTGCGGCCGCGAATCGCATTTAGATCAACATACAACTTAATACTGACCTGCAAATTGCAAAAAACGTAAGAACATTTGAAGGGGGTCATCCTTACGCTTTCGCCTTAATAGCATGTGTATTTCAGTATTTCAGGAAGCTTGCCGTTATGATAGAAATTATAAGACTACTACTACTAATCCACCCACGAGATATTTTTGAGACTCACAAACGGAATCTTTAGCCATGAGCTGGTTTCGCAGCACAGTCACGGGTCGAATGAGTAGTCCCAAAAATAAACCGTGTGCTGATTTACATTAATTTATAGAATCATTATCATTTGATTAATCAAAGCTTAGTTAAGGTGGATGCGCAAGGGTATCCCGCGAAATTAAAATTTTCCTACGTTTTTTCGCAATTTGCAAGTAAGTATTAGGTTATATGTTGATTAAAGTATGATTCGCGGGCGTAAGGATTATGTATTCTCATAATTATAACCATTAAAATTAGTAAAATAACTCCATAAGTCGGTGTAATGCTAAAATGTCAAGATTTCATGAAATAGTCATTCTTTCGGATTACCTGGCCCTATGGAGTTTTATTGCTGACTTAAATGGTTATAATTCTGAAAATACATAATTCTTACGCCCGCGAATCATACTTTAATCAACATATAACCTAATACTGACTTGCAAATTGCAAAAAACGTAAGAAAATTTGAATTTCGCGGGCTACCCTTGCGCATTCACCTTAAGGTGAATGCTCCAACCAGCCCGCGAAATTCAAAATTTCTTGCGTTTTTTGCAATTTGCAGGCCAGTGCTAGGTTGTATGTTGACGTAGGAACAAAAAAAAAACAAAAAGTCAGCCCTACACCTTTATGAACTTGGAGGGTTGTATTGATGATTTTGGTGATTATAATTCTGTAACTACATACGTCTTACAGCCGCGAATAATATTTTAATCAACATACAACCTAGCACTGGCCTGCAAATTGCAAAAAACGCAAGAAATTTTGAATTTCGCGGGCTGGTTGGAGCATTCACCTTAAGGGCGATCCGCAGTTGTAGCCCGCGAAATTCAAATTTTCTTACGTTTTTTGCAGTTTGCAGGTGAGCGTCAAGTTGTATCTTGATCACAATATGATTCGCGACTAAGTTAAACTTAGAGAGATATTTCAATTATTCTAATGATTATAATTCTGTAAACACATATCTGTTATAGTCGCAAATCATATTTTGATCAAGATACAACCTGACACTGACTTGCAAAATGCAAAAAACGTAAGAAAATTTTAATTTCGCGGGCTACAAATTATGTTATTTCTTTTAATTTTAATAATAAAATTTTATACTTGGAGAAAAAGAAGATAAAAATCAACCCGTATTGTTTAGCATTGAATTATAATTACTGAATAATCATAATTCCTTATTAATTGTTTTTTTTTTGTGCAAATGATTACTTCGAATAAACAAAATATCTTCAATAATATCGTCTTTTAAATTTAACCTTACATCAGACACAACGAATTTCATCGATGAAAACAATCTTTCGACGCTTACTTCAGTGACTGGTGTTGCCAATACAATTTGAGCTACCTTGTACAGTGATGGATATTTTTCTTTCTTGTGTTCCCAAAACTTTAATATGTCTGCAGAACAATCTAACAACGGCTCTTCTAAAAACACGCTGAGTGCCTCTTTAAATGTTTGCACGCATTCATCTATGATGCCTCCAAGTCTCGGTTGCAGTAATGTTGAAATATTATCATGTCTTTCCATGTAACTGGTATTTAAGAAATCTCGTAATTTGGTCTGTACACTATTAATATTTTCTTTGTCAGATTCATATTCATCAGGTGGGTCTGTAACTTCTGTCGTATCATCATCATTGCTTTTTTCAAAATCATTAAATTTCAATAATCTAGTATACAGGGACGTAATCTGACTTTTCGCAGCTTGTTGTTGGTCTATTTTCAAGGTGGAGTTTATTCGTGGGTCTAGCATTTATAAACGCTTCACTGTTAAAAAGCATACTTTCTCTGTTTTCTATATTACTAGCTATTTCGTTGGCTAATGTAGTATTTAAATCCGATGTCTCAAGTTTGCAGGTCATCCAGGATAAGTAGCAGTCACCTACTGTTAACTGTTCTGATTGTAATTTTATCATTAATTTTTTCGCTGGTTTCAGTGCAGCAACTATTTCTTCTAAAATTTTCCATGTCGAATCAGGTAAAAAGAGATTTCTAGGATCTGAGGAACATATATCTTTAAGGGTAAATAGACTCTCAATCATATCTATGGTGGAATTCCATCGAGTGGGACAATCCAGAATGGGCTTATTTTTGTTTTCTGCTCTGAGTGCCATACTGTAAGTTGGAGTACGTAGTTTTTTTATAATTCTTCGCGCAGATGCAAAAGACAGTTGTATTTCAGGATTTTTGCAGGCGTCATTAACTGCCAATTGCAACGTGTGTGCAGCGCATTTGACAATACAGATATGGGGTCTAATTATTCCAAAACAGTATTCAAAATTTGTGATCTCTTCCAGTCGTGCTTCTATTTCGCTCTCATTAATATTTATATCGCCGTCGTTTTCTTCATCTGATTCCGAAGTCAAAACTGTATTATTTGAAGAGCCTGGGGAAGGATCATCTAAAACATTCATTAATCTACCCATTTTTATCATATTGGCTCCATTATCGGTGGTTATGGAATAAATTTGATTTGTGTCAATTCGAAATTTTGTTAATATAAATAAAAGCTTCTCCTTTAAATATTCGGATGTATGGCTTTGGTGTAACTCAATGAGGCCAATATGTCTTAAAATGATTCTTCCGTTTTGAATAAATTGCAGGTTGACACCCATAAAACCTCTTGTAGAAATCGATGCGATATCGACTTTAAGGCTGATAAATTTTCCACGCAACTCATTTGCTAGTGCTGTCCTTAACTCATATGCAGTTTTGACCACCTGATCTCTAATGTTATAGGAATTAATTTTTTTATTTTCATTTTCGGCTTTTACCGGAACTAGCGATAAAATTTTCTGAAAAGCCTCATCATCGATTAAGGATAATGGGCGTCCATGAATAGCAACTAATTTTACGCACTCTTGGGATAGTACAGTGAGGGTATCTTCAGATTTTTTTAATGGAGTTGAATGGCTACTTGAGTCGCTTTCATTTTGATCGCAAACATTTTTGTACTCCTGTGGATGGTGTATTGATAAATGTTTTGCAAGATTTGCACCGTGTTGTGTCTGAAACAAATAATGCCCATTTTATACATTTTTGGATTTGTGTATTCGTATTCAGACCTCAGCATTTTCATTTCTTTACAGTTTTCATATGTTTTGTATAAAGATATAAAAAACCCGCAAAAACCGGTTTCACCGATTTTGTAAACGACAATTCCGAAAAAAAAAAGCGTTTTTTTAAGAATCCGGTTTTTACCTTATTTACTTAGTAGGTACCTACATAATTATGTCTCAAAAGTTCAAAACCTGAACAACACAGTACCTATGTGAGATGCACTGAGTACCTACTTTTTATTACTCGGTACCTACTCGGCATACTCGTCCATTTAGTTAGTATTCGTTATCGACCGAATAACTCGGTTTGACTGCAGAGGTACACGAAAAGAACTAATGAACTTATAACCTGATGTCTTTAGATTTATCGCCTTGTATTTCGTCATAAAATCTCCAAATCAATGATCTTTTGCGGCCACTCATCTCTCAAATAGTTACAAACAAACTCAGAATAGACATTATTTACTTTGAAATTTTCCCCTATAAACAAATTTTGTAAATATAATATGATGTGCATGTGATATAATAATATGACAAACAAAACAAATGGCAAGTAGGTAGGTACTTGATGCGCGCTAGCTCGCCGGCCGCACGTTACATCCAGCAATTTTGCGAGCAAGTTTAAACCTGTTTTCGCGCCCAAGACCTGTGTCAACTAAACCGCAGAGTACTCGGTAAAACTTGTACTCGGCGTATCCCTACATGTATTTAGAAAACACTTATGACAAACCTTTTGTAATTGTAAACATCACACACACTTTGCTATCGCGGACGATTAAATCATCTTTCATCTATCAATAATATTAATAAGTACTTAGTAATATAAGATTTTACTTACCCTAAGAGTTTTATTACAACCCGGAACACCACATTTCGACGACTGTTTGTCGTCGCTCAATGAAAAATACCTGTATACAAAGTTCTTCTTCTTACGGCCCATGATTTAATAAAGAAACTGTCGAAACTCAAACTATACGAATTGAAATCAAGATGCAATAATGTAGATAAATAAATAAACACAGCGAAATGCTACGTTGCCGTAATGCGCTCGAGAAATAAGTACCTAATACTAGACTAGACGACGACGACGCGTTTCGTATCGTGGCCGCACCGCACACAGCCCAAGATCATGAAGCTAGCAACGTTGCACGGCGTATGGAAATGAATAACGTTATTATATCGTTATACTAATAACGATATATTGATAATATTGTTAGTGAACACTTTAAGATTTCGTTCCGTTTGTCAGTATCGTTATAGCCAAGGAATTAATTTTGTTACGATACTGGTGGAACGGTACAAATTATCGGTACTGGAACTACGCGTAACGTTATTTTGAGTAACGTTTCAAGTCCCTGGTCTAGTCGGGCAGCCGGGCGGCGCACGCGCTGCACACCTCTCACTCCGCTGCCTTCTCCGCGCGCCTCGCACGTCCCGAAAGCGTCATTCGATTAACTGGCTTTTGGATATACGGTTTAATCAAATCATGTAACTGGTAGAAATTATTCCTTGTTACCCTGTAAGATTTATGAAAACTTTCATCATCAAACTCTCGAAACAGTGTGGCATATTCGCCATGACTGTGACATTTTATATGGTTTCTTATCCAGAATCTATGTTGCCGTCGATAATTTAAATGTTGAAGAATTAATTGTGTTTCTTCAACCTCTAATTCTTCTCCCTCAAGCAAATTCAGATATAACTTTTGTAACGACATGACATCTTCCTTTCGTAGACAGCACTTGACTGTTTTCGATCTCTCACAGCTCACATCTCTGCTACACACAGCTCACATCTCCTCTCCGCAACGCATCTCCTCTCCGCTTTGGTGGAAATAACCTGCCAGCTTCGCGGCACATCTCCTCTCGTCTCCTCTCCTCTCCGCTTTGGTGGATACCGGGCCTTATACTCATCAAAATCATCAATAAAACGCTCTAAGTTCATAAAGCTGCAGGAATGACTTTTTCTGTTTTTTTTTTGTTCCTACGCCTTTATGAACTTGGAGGGTTGTATTGGTGATTTTGATGATTATAATTCTGTAACTACAACATACGTCTTACAGCCGCGAATAATATTTTAATCAACATACAACTTAGCACTGGCCTGCAAATTGCAAAAAAACCCAAGAAATTTTGAATTTCGCGGGTTGGTTGGAGCATTCATCTTAAGTACCTATGTCATACCTTCCCATATCGGATTTTCAAACGATAACTTATTAGGTAATGTTGGTTGTAAGGTCCTGTACCAAACACCTTTCGTTAATGACCTTCTGTCAAAATACTCCGACCATAACTCTCTACTGAAGCTCTATAAGTCACCTATATGGTTGGTGTAATAAGACTCGCAAACTAAGTTAATACCGTCTACTGAGGCTTCCTTAGCAAGTTTATCTGCCAGACTGCCATGGCGATATGGGAAGGTATCCACTGCATAAAATTACATTATTATTGAATGAGTTATGCTCATACAAACTTTTTAAAATATCATACACCAGTGGAATGCCCCTAACCATAGCTGAACATCTATACAAATGTTGTAGTGCACTCTCCAGAGTGCACTACAACATTTACAATTACAACATTTGTATATGATTTGTTTTTGTGTATTTGTATTTGTAAAGATTTGTAAGGATCTCTTTTACAAAAGAATCTGCAAAATTGCTCTACGAGTCATAAGCATAACATGTGTTTAGGTAGGCACTGTATACGCCAGCAAATCAAGCTACTACAATCTGTCAATTTCTTTAATAGATTTTTCTCAACTAAAGTTGCTTTACTGATAAATCAGTAAAACATTAGGTTCAAGTTTGGTCGATTGGTAAAGTTCGACAGTTGTTTTGGGTAGCTTGATGTGCTGGCGCCCGTACCCAAATAAGACTACGGTTATTTTTTATCATGCCGTGGTAGGTAAGTACTATATTTCAAGTTTTCGTTGAGTCTAATTTGATGGCAAAACAAATAAAACACAAAATCTGAGATTACAAATCATTTATTCACTCCCAAATGGGATTTAAATGAACTTTGTCGATACTCACAAATAACGCAAAGTCCGATTCTTGTATAAACTTAATAGAAAACTTATCTATTTTCAAGATAAAAAAATATAATCACCATTTTTTCCATCTTTTCGACCACCTTCTCTTTGGTAGATATCTCCTTATTATACATTTCAAGCATCTTAAACAAATAATTACTATCAAAATCGAAATAGCCACACAATTATATAGCTATTTCTTTTAAGTACTTCTTTAGTGTCACACTTGTGACTGGCGACATCAAATAATTGTCAAAATCAAATAAAGGCAATAATAAATACAAGGGGATTTTCCCCTTTTTTTATATGATATATCATTATTTTAGGCTCAAAAGTGATAGCTTTTTGACACTCAGAACATTTCGCAAAAGTCAGTTGCCGTATGAACTTAAGTACCATAGTGATAATAATAGTGTAGCTTTATGTAGAGACGCCAGCACTTCAAGCTACCCGAAACTGTCAAATTTACCCAATCAACCTTGAACATAATGCTTTAGCAATAAAGTTGAAAATCTATTAGAAATTTGACAGATTGTAGTAGCTTAATGTGCTGGCGTCTGTAGGTCTTTTAATGCACCCAGTATCTACCTACATTTTTTTCACAAAAGTATCGGCGAAACTGGTCTAAAAGAAAATGTGTTTAGGTAGGTAGGTACCTAAGATCAGGATTTTTTATTATACCGTGGTAGGAACTATAATAATAAAAGTTTTAGTTCAGTCCTATTTGATGGCAATACAAATTAAAAAAAAAAAACTAAAATATAATAAAAATAACGAAACACTAACACCACCCCTTTTTTTGTTCGGGCATTAAAATCTTTTACAAAACTTATTCACTCCCAAATGAGACTGAAATGAACTTAGTCGATGCCAGCAAATAACGCCAAGTCCGATTCTTGTATAAACTTAATAGAAAACTTATATCCATTTTCACGATAAAAATAATATAATCACCATTTTTTCCGTCTTTTCGACAACCCACTCTTTGGTAGATATTTCCTTATTATACATCTCAAGCATCTTAAACAAATAGTTAATATCAAAATCGAAATAGCCACACAATTTTAAGGTCTTTTTTGTTACTTCCTTAGCGTCAAACACTACGTAACTGGCGACACCGACTGTATTTTGGAGCCAATCGTAAGTTTTTTTTTGTTATGGCAAGAATAAAATAGTGCGCCATTTTGGACGCCATGACACTTACCAGTAAAGGTAACTCTGTAGCTAGCTTAATACAATAACTTCCTGATCGGATGATGAGTATGTCCTATGCGTACATTTTTGATTTCTGAATCTTTATCGTAAAGAAAATCTGTGGTTTTACACGACTAGATTTTACTGACTGAGTATTACAAAAGTCTTCACTTAAAACTATGTTGTCTTTTTTAATTCTATCACAATCAGACTTAATGACTAAATCGTCTTTCACGATATTTTCATCACTTGGGTTAATACTTGTCCCTACTTTAATTTGTGCAACTTTTTTATCTTTTGACGATTCAACTGTGTTGAATAAAGCCATTTATTCACCTTGGGTGATTAAGACCTCCGATACATCTTTATTGATTACGTCCGCCGCTTCACCTTGGTTGATTACAGCCATTGGTTCACTTTTGATGATTACTTCCTTTGATTTACCTTGGATCACTGCGGCCTTCGATTCATCTATGTCGATTACGGCCTTCGACTTATCTATATCGATTACTGCCTGAGATTCATCTTTGTCGATTACAGCAATCGTTTCCCGAGTGATGGTTACGGGTGTCGGATCACCTCGGTTGATTGCGACCTTCGATTTATCTTTGTTGATTTCGTCCACCGTGTCATCTAGGTTGATTATGGCGTTCGAATTATTTATGTTGATTACGGTCTTCGATTCATCTTTCTTGATTACGACGTTCGAATCATCTTTGACGATTCCATGTACGGGTTCTGTGTTGATTTGAATTGAGGTTTCAGCACTTTTTATTTCTTCTTCTTTATAATCAACACATATAACATATTCAACCTGTTCCGAATCAACATTATTTTCCTTTTGAGTATCTTGTGCATTACCACCAGCTCTCTTCATATCAATAAATTGATTATCATTATTATCAATAACCACGTTCCCATTACCACTATTATTCTTACTATTCCTATTTTCAGTCACATTACAGGCGGAATCATTATGAATAATACTATTGTTCCTAATCCCAGCTGTATTAGTCTTATCTTTATCATATAAGTATAGAAAGTTAGATACGTTAACGGCTTCTTCACCGGGAAGTAGTTTAGGTACTTTGGCGTTCGCGTTATTGTTGTTATATTCTTCAACACTACTATCGTCACTGTCATAAGGTCCCAATTGGTTACTAATTGGTAACGCTTCTGAAGTTTCATCGTCAGATACATTAGCAGTCGTATTTTCAGTAGAAACTTGAGTATAGTCTGTTTCTGTATCTTCATTAGTATGCTCAGAAACTTCATAGTTATCTTCAAAAACTTCAAATTTATCTTCAGAAACTTGATATTTATCTGCACCATCATCATATTTAATTTCTCTATGAAATGGTTTATCTGCGTTTAATTTAGGTTCAATGATAGTTTCGCTAGTGAAATCGTCGAGATTGACAGTAGCTTGAGTTTTGCGTCTAACAACGTTGTCGGGCCTGTTTAGACGCTTGAACCGATAATATTTGCTGAGAGTTATAGTTCTGAAAGTAGAAGAAAGAAAAGATAAGTTTTTATATTTATTACAATATGGGCCTGCTCTTGACTTCGATCACGCCTGGTGGAAAGCGATAGATGAGGTCTTTGATGAAACGAGCGTGAAAAGATGCCTGTTCAATCTTGCTTTGAAGGCTTAATAAGGTTAAATGTGGGAGGGGACACACACAGATAGAGAGATACACAGATGAACAGAGAGTTCCCCACTTTGGCTGCTCGCATAATAAACGTGGAGGAGAAGCGCTGAATACGACTCGTCGGGATATCAACCAAGTGTAGCTGGTACGCCGCAGTACGTCTGCTAGTCCGGTGGTAAAAGGGTGATGGTGGGATCATAAGTATTTTAGTATTTCGTCAAAAAATACTCTATTGAAGTATTCCACTAATGAGCTGTATAGAAGGTTCGAGAATGTTCCACTAGGATCCGTCGGTTCAGTCGACAAATGTCAGATTCTAGAAATGTCAGACGAGTTTAAAACGCCAGATTCTATGAATGCCAGATTCTACAAATGGCAGATTCTACAAATGTCAGATTCTATAAACGCCAGATTCTTATGATGCCAAATTCTATAAATGCCAGATTCTTATAATGTCACATTTTTGTTGCAATTGTGATTTAAAGTGCGTGTATAAAATTTCACTAATTTCAAAAGTTGTTGTTGTTGCTAGTTAATGTTTTTTTGCATTAAAAAGTGTACGTGCACAATTTTTTAATGCAAAAATTTGAAATGAGCCCTTACAAATGGAATTTTTATTAGATATGGTGTTTGTCAACGTTGGCAAAATTTTAAGGAATTAAAAAATACAGTTGTGGGGAACTTATTATCATCAAAATAAGTATGGAAAAATACAAAATTACGATGTTATCGTCACGCACTTTAAATCACAATTGCAACAAAAATGTGACATTATAAGAATCTGGCATTTATAGAATTTGGCTTTATAAGAATCTGGCGTTTATAGAATCTGACATTTGTAGAATCTGGCATTTGTAGAATCTGGCATTCATAGAATCTGGCGTTTTAAACTCGTCTGACATTTCTAGAATCTGACATTTGTCGACTGAACCGATCCGTCGCCACGGCATATAAATAGCTGTCGGGTTTGCGGGAGCAGTCAGTCGGATTTTGCCGACACAACGAAGCGAACTGAAGTAAACAACAAGTGCGACCATGTGAATAGTGATGTGGTGCTAAAGTGAGTGTAAAAATATTTGGTGTTTAACCGGTGGTGTTTCAATATGCCCAGCTTGTAACCGTTGTAACAATTTAGTACTAAACTGTCAAATTTTTCCAATCAACCTTGAACCTAATAATTTAGCAATAAAGTTGAAAATCTATTAAAGAAATTTGACAGATCGTAGTAGCTTGATGTGCTAGCGTCTGTACTCTGGTAGAACCTTGGACTAAATTTGTAGTAAAGAGTGCTATCTACTAATACAAACATTAAGCCTATAATTCCTTTTTTTGCGGATGGGAAGCCATCAAATGACCTCCCGCTCTGGGCGGATCAGAAGGGAGTGTCAGACTTGTACTGACTAAAACCCACCCATGTTCCTTCTTAGCACTTTGTGTTTCGGCCGCGGTATCTCTTTCGAACAGTCCCGCAGCCCCGGCAGACATCGTGCCCTTGTGGACCCTCCCCCTTCCAGTTTGCTAACATCTCTTTGAGGCGCGCTTGGAACACGAACGCGCCGTCGACACGGCAGCCCATCCCTGCGGCATCCCTGAAGGGTTATGCAGAAGTGTACCTATTGTGGGGCCGCCCTATTGCCATCAACTAGGCACAAATACAGACTTCGGCTGCTACTGAGAAATCCTTACGGAAAACCTAATAATGCTTTTTCCGACCTGGGAATGGAACCCGACCACTACACCAACAAGGCCGTACGTCACTAGTAAAAGGAATAATAAAAACATAATACTTACGTATGCTTATCATACATGACACCCAAGAACGCATCTTTCACATGCTCCCTGATTTGATCACCCAACTTGGATTCAGCTAGACTCGATCCAAACTTTCTCCGCATATTGATTTGGTCGACAACATTCTCTATGTATGACTTTTCCTTCGCACTCAAAATCTTATTAAATGTAACTTCGTATTCTTCATATAAAGACTTGACAAATTTCAACACGATCATTAAAAATAGTACTTTGAATTGCATACTTTTTATTGTCTTCGGTTTATCGTGAGTACCGTTCGTGGAGAAGATGTAAGCTAGTAAGTTTTCACTATTTATTATTTGATTGCAATTAGTCATTGCTGCAGTGTTTTCATTGTTTTCAATTACTATGGGTGTTGGTGGTGGGTTGAAATTCTTTGGTAGCTTCAGTAAGTCTATTGACCTAAAATAGTTAGGGTAAATTATAATTTATATATAAAATAAGTGAATTAATTAAAGATTGTGGGGTGCCATTGTGGCAGAACCAAGTGCACTTAGAGCGGTTTTGGACTAGTGTCGCGCGTCGCGTCGCGTAGCGCGTATAAGCACGAGTTCGGCATGTGGCAGAAAGCGCGTATACGTGTCTACACGCGCGCCCAAAAACGAGCTTATAAGCGCCGAAAATACTATAATCTGCAACCGTCTTTAGCCCTACGCTCCCTCACCGGAGCATTCATTCACCTGTAATGTAACAATTCAAATTATTTTTGAGCATTACATTACAAGCCTTCGTGTTATTAAAAGTATCATTAAAAGTTGCACACTGCAACGATTCAATTTGTAACAATCTCTTGTTTCTGTGCAAACTCGAACTTTGATTGTTACATAACAGGCAAATGATGCTGACTAAATGCTGCGTCTATTTGTAAAGTAATGCTCAAAATCAAATCTCGGATTTATTACATTATATTATATATGCGAATGTTCAGGTTAAGGAGCGCCTTTAAAATATGTAACAAAATAGTAACTTACATATAATTCCAAAAAAAGCGTGCTTCGACAGTAATTTTGGTCTCCAGGTATTTATTTCGGATTTGTTCACATACAGGAATTTCGTCTTGTGAGAAGATACATAGTCTGGTATCCTTCTTATAACGTAACGTTCGTGTAGCTAATGTCACGAATTTTATTTCTTTCTTGTTAATTCTTCTATCATATTCCAACGTTTTGCATGAAACATCTGAATTTATTAAGTCCCAAATGCTTTGCAAAATTTCCATGCGGAAAGGGAGGCGTAATTTCAAATCAGGATTTTCTAGTTTTTGAACACTAAATCTAGTTTGTGTTGGGAATCTTCGGAGCTCAACTTTAGAGGTTGTGGGTTTTGAAGGCTCAACGTACGGTTTTTGAAGTCCAACGGTACTCTTTGAAGGTTTCGGGATGGTGTCAAATGTAACATCTTCAGGTAGTTGCTTCGTCTTTTGCACAAAAGGAAGTGGTGAATTTTGTTCTTTCGGTTTCTTTAGGACGTTGACCGTGTCCGGGTTTGAGTTTTGTGTTCTGTGACTTATGAGGCCGAAGCCAGCTCCTCTGGCCTGAAAAAGGTTATAAAACTTTGGTGATCGTTGGTCAAAACTCAGAGTAAGAACCAACATAGAGGGAATGATTAGAAATAATATAACATAACATCTAGGGCAAGCTTTGGTTAACATGACGCCTGTAATCCCTGAAGGGTTAGGCAGAGGTGTACCTAATGGTATACCAACAGTTCGACAGATATGTTTAAGTCCCATGTAATGCATGCGAGCGTATTGCCAGCGAACGGGCACAAATCCAGGCTCCTGGCTGCTTCCGAGTAATTCCTGATGGAAAACCGAATAACACTTTCCCGAACTGGGAATCGAACCCAGAACCTCATGCTAAACAGTAGCCTTTACCTTTATAGGTACTGAAAAATGTTTTAAAAAGACAGTCTTTGGTTTTTAGAGAAATATCTAGGTACCTGCATTTACAGATTTTGGAAAAAAAAATACTGTCAGCTAGAAAAAAATACAATCCTTATATTTTGTTTTTATTATGTCTACCCTTAGTTAATCTAAAGAAAAAGAAAGAAAATAAAAAAAAAATAAAAAAAAAACTTACCCTACAGTTTCTTTAAAACTCGCAGTTAGTCGATTTTAGGTCGACATTTAGTCACACAGACAAAAGACAGAAGGTGACAGAAAGAAATAAGGCAAAAAGTCTTATTTACAAGTAAAGAAAGGAACATATCGACACCTGCAAGGAATAACATTGTAACTCAGTTTTAGGCAATTTTAAGTTACAACCATATTGTTGACGGACAATAAAATCTGCTTTTTTTTTGCTCCTAACGCGCTATCTAAATTCCTTTTTGAAAGGATTTTTTGTAATGTAAGCGAGGTTCAACTACAGTTAACAAGAATTCGTGTGGCAGTACCTATAGCATCTAAAAATCACTCAAAAAAAAACTTAATCTAAAATCACGCTCTAATTAAATCCGGGGTTTACAAGGTAAAATCGACTCCTCCTATTGTTGAAGTCGGTTAAAATGTAGCCTATGTTACCCGGGCCATAATAACGAATCGATTGACACCTCATTCATCAAAATCGGATGAACTGAGATGGTCTTTTGCAGAACGAACCACACCAATTTGAGTGGACCTGTCACGTCAGTGCAAGCATTTTTCTGTTATAGTGAAGATCGACTCGTAACTCAAGGAGCCCAACGACGAACAATACCAAAGAAAGAACATTTTAGGTATGCTGCTTAAAGTACTCAAACTGCCAGATATTCATTAAAACCACTCTCCTCTAAAGTTACGAAATATGAGTTACAATGTTATGCTCCGCAGGGGGACTTACTATGACGTCTTAAAGCAGGAGTCATTGCAGTGTGGGAAAGAGACAGAGCTATACAGGTCGTTTAGCGCCATCTCTTTCTCACACTGGAATTACTCCTGCTTTAGGACGTCATGGTAGGGCACCAAGTGTCGATATTTAAACCAAAGTACATCTTACTAATATTATAAATGCGAAAGTTTGTGAGGATGGATGGATGGATGTTTGTTACTCTTTCACGCAAAAACTACTGAACGGATTTAGATGAAATTTTGGACACAGACAATCTATAACCTGGAATAATACATAGGTAACTTTTTATCCCGGTAGATGATCCCGTGGGACAATTATCGAACTTCACGCGGGTGAAGCCGCGGGCAGAAGCTAGTGTTAAATACATGTGTTAATCTTGGCTTAACCCAGGGTTAATCAATGTGGTCTATATAACCTTACACGGTTTCTATGTTAGTTATTACTCCGAGTCATGCATTTGTATCGTATACAGGGTGACATTGAAATAACTGAATACCTCTTAAGACGCGGACTGACTATGATTTTAATCGCTACTACCGCACTCACACAACTGCATCTGCGCGTTTTACGGTAATGCACACACACGCAAACACGGTCGTTTGTGTGCTCATGGAAAGTTGTATAGTATACGTAAGGAAGTCAGATGTTTTCTGTTGCATATACTAACTTATGCCGTGTGTACCAAAATTTTATGTATTTACAGTGTCGGTTCATAATATGATAGGGGGTCACTGTACTCATCATAATGAACCACTTTTGCAATTAGCCCAACTCAGAAATCGCGAAACAAAACAGCTGCTATACATTCAAGTGTGCGTATAAAAAGGTGTAAACGGACCTTTAAAAAAATCCTTTTATTTCAGACCAAAAGTCCATTTAGTTAGTACAACACACGACTTTAGAAACTGGTGTTAGTACTTACATCTACCAGAAAATCAAAACAATTTTATTTATTATACGCCACATGGCATGTACCCAATGCCCCAGTATGTGACTGTCCCACTTGTCCGTTATAGTGCTCAGGATGCTATTGCCCTTAGCGAAGGCGAAAAACGCTTGTTCTTCCCGTTACTGCGTTCATTTTTTTTTTGTTTTGAATCATGCCTGGGAACCTTTAGTTACGGAGATATTGAAGCCCAAGTCCCAACCCCAGTTCCCCACATATATTTTTTAAATACAAGTTTTAAATGTTTTAACTTTACTTAAAATACCTCTATGAAAAAATATTGCTCGGAAACGGGAAAATTTTTTTTTTCGTCAAAACATTGTGGTGTCCAAGGGTGTACAGCACAGATTTGATGGAAAAAAAAATCCGTTTCCGAGCAATATTTTTTGCGCAGTGTTACTACAGAATGCTTAGTTGACAGCTCCGTGAAGGGTCCGTTTACACCTTGCTTTCTTTTTCGTATTCTTAGTACCTAACCTGGTGTCGAGTTTTTATGCCGCCCATGGGCCTCTGACTTGGTTTTACATGCCTTCGAGAAATATCTCTCAGACATTCTGGTTTGCTTTCCTCACGTTGCTTTCCTTCACCGAAACAAGTGATAATTATACAATACGCACATGATTCCAAAAATCAGAGGTGAGTGTCTTGGGTTCGGACTCGAGACCTATGACTTGGCAGTCCGACAGTCACACCACTAGGCCACTTCTGGAACACAAGCCATACAGGCGTCCCCTCTGTGAGAGGCAGTGGGCCGTAATCGACCACGTGAGCCTCAATTCATCAAGTGGGCCGTCTACCACGAGGGAATACTTAGAAATGCTTAGTTCTACTACAAGCCGGTATAAGAGGTCTTCAGCTATCCCAATAAAGTGTAACTTACCTCAGAGCGCACGAGAATTCGAGAAGTATGAGCGACGAAGGTGAATGCCACCGGCCCCATATAGAAGGGGAAGACCAGAGGTGGGTGATGGTAGGTACTTACTATCTCCAAAGCTGGCATTAATGGCTCGGTTATACCGTCGCCTCTCGCTCCTAACGCACCGCCGTTCCAGCCCATACCGAGCATCATTCTGAAATGGTACATTTAGGTTAATGTCTTGAAAGATGAAGCATAACTTTTATGCTCAAGGTTCGAAGTGATAATTTTATTGATAATAAAAATCAATAACAAAAATTAATAAAACTATCGCTAAATTTATCAATGTCACGTAAGAGTCAACTTAACCGATTGTGCACCCAATTATGGCAGCTATAAAGTATAAACACAATTTGGCAAAATTGGGAATTGAAAATCTTTCCGACATACGGTGAACGCGGTGCTCCCGACCAGACGATGACCTACTTGCTGGATTGTTCAAAGTGTCCCAACACCTGCACTCTAGACTCTAGAGGAACTAAGAAGCCACAGACGCCGCGATTACCGTAGCCACATACTGGGCCCAAGAAATTTAAACAAGCCGTACCATCGACACGAAAGAAGAAGACTTCCAATAAAAAAAAAATTCAAAGACAGAAAGCTAGTCCGTCTATAATATAACATACAAGGTGGTGAAGACAATACATAAAAACATTACTGTAGTACCGCTGTTCAAAAAAAAAAAATTAAAAGGCTAAAAAATATAATATATTTTTTAGCCTTTTAATTTTTTTTTACGAGAATAATTTCACGCGAAGTAAGGTAAAATGGTGGGTGGGTGGTTAAATGGTGGGTACACGTGAAATTATTATAAAAAATATTACTTTTCTTTTTTAATCGGATTTTGTTACCAATTTTAAGGGTTTTTTTATTTTTTTTGCACGGAACCCTAATAAGCCTATGTTAGACCTTATAACATCAGCTATCTACCAGTTATTTCCGTCAAAATACGCCCAGCCGTTTTGGCATTACAAACAGACAGAAAGACAGACAGACAAAATTTTCAAAAAATGATTTTTTTATATATTTTCATGTGCATTCAGTAAAAAGCTGTTATTTTTATATTACAAACAGACCCTTCAATTTTATTTATTTTTACAGAGTTTAGATAATTCTACTACCACACAATGTACCAGTACATTCCACTGCTTCGGAGAAAGATCCCTGATCTCAGATCTATTTCTATGTTTGTGTAGATATATTTGGAACTAGCTGTTCCCCGCGGTGTCACACGCTGCGCGGTTCCTAAGGGTCGTAGCGTAATGTTATATAGCCTATAGCCTTCCTCGATAAATGCGCTATCCATCACAAAAAGAATTTTTCAATTCGAACCAGCAGTTCCTGAGATTAGCGCGTTCAAGCAAACAAACAAACAAACAAACTCTTCAGCTTTATAATATTAATATTATATATAAATATATATAGTATAGATTACAAGCTACTGACCTCATAGCCTTATCACTTTGTACAGGCACAGACAATGCCTCTCTAAGCTTTTCATTTCTAAGCATATCCACGTTTGGCCGACTCGGGAAAGTTTTCTTAGGGCTTTGGCTGATCTCGTTCGATGGTCTTCTGAAATGATCATAAACTTACATGACATAATCACTTGGAATCAGAATACAAGCGCTGTGACATTTTTTTTTACGTAACTGCACCATGCTGCCTTTCGGCTTCGTACAGGACCAATTTAGTTTAGTGTATGTTTTATTTTTAAATTATCAATTTTAGTAATTTTCTTTTTATTGAATATTGTTTCATTATTTTGTAAATAAATCGTTTTTTTTTATTTCTTTAATAATATCCTAAGACCGATTTTAGGTCACGGAAGCTAATAGCCAAGTATGCGCGTACGCAGGAGATATTACAGTGCATAAATGTGTGCGCTAACACAGCTGTACCTACATTTTTGTTTGACCCTCGCTATTGTACAGGGTCGATTTTACAATTGTTTTTATTTTGTTATATTTTATACTTTTGTTGTTTTCAATCGCGAAAGATAAAAATTTGAAATTAGAATGTAAAGTGAATTGGCGCCAATAATTTAGATCTTGTTAGACGTTTCAGTGATTACTACTGTTTCGTAGTTTGTCAAAAATGTTGAAAAAATCAGCTGTCGATATAAAACTCGACCTAAATGTATGGGGGGGCAGCTGATGATTTCTTTCGCTATTACTGTGATTGGTCCTATGGATCAAGTTGTTCAGTTTTATGGCCTGTATCACACCCGTCAAATTACCGCACCGTTCTGGTACGCACGACGACGGAAGCTCTGCAAAACCAAATTAAGCTGATCTCTCATTGTACGGGAAGCTCATACAAAGCGAGGTCAGCTTATACTTGATATGTATGGTGAAGGGACACCGACGCGAAAACGGTTATCACGTATTTAGTAAGAGATGGTATTTAAGAGTACTTCAATTTATTCCCATTTCATTTACCAAATTTTGCCTGTGTTCCACCAAATATACTGAATGTGCACCAAAATATGTTCATTAAAATATGTCTTAACGAGCATCTAATCTATTTAACAACTGTTGCAAATTTGTAAAAATAGTAATACATCTAATTTTAAAAACAAGCATTTATTTTTTTAGTTTTACTTCAGATAATGCACTGCAAAATGTATTTGAATCAAACACCAATGATATAATTTTAAATTATATCTAGTTTCCGCCAGCAGGTCGACGACTATTTCTGTCTGCAGGGTTTACAGGACCCTAACTAACCGAACCTCGGGGTGCCCCTGACGTCGACCGTCTCTAGGATGCATACTAAATATTTTGTGTAACATTCAGGAATATTTGGTGCACGATCAGTATTTTTCGGGGAAGAATAAATATTTTAGAAATGCATACATAGATGTACCATTAGATTTTTGGTGAACACAAAAATATTATCCTTTAGTAAGTACATCATTCTGAGTACCATAGAAATATTTTATCGGTTTTAAAAAAAATCTGCTGTTTCCTACAAAAGTGCAATACCTACACGGTCAAAATGTATGGAACACCTGATTTTTTTTCAGCCTCAGAATATTGTACTGAATACGTGGTAATAGTTTTCGCGCCGGTGTCCCTTCCACCCCGTATAGCTAGATGTGTCGCCGTGTGTACACGCTCTATAAATGCTATAAAAACTTACTTGGTAACTTTAGGACCTGGTGGAACGAAACCGGCTGCCATAGCCACGTTCACTCTATCCCTGCTGCTGTCACGACTGGTAGAACTGCTCGAACTACAATAAACACTTGTATTTTTATGATTTATACGATTAATCCAATAATAGTTTTTTTTTAATGAGAGATTTCTTGTTTTAATCTCAAGAGAAATTAATAAAAACAACAGGTTTTCGCACAAGAATAGAATATTCTATATATTATGTACACCTTACAAGTAATATTCATAAAAGAAAACATTTCACATAGGGTGACACAATGGGCGGTCTATTCACTAAAAGTGATCTTTTCAAGACAACCTTTGGATGGCTTACAGGAAGAGGGAGCCCACAATTGGTGGATTCACGCCGCGTCCTAAGCAAAAAAAAATTTTTTCCGCAAAAAAAAAAAAACATTTTTTTTTTCAAATTGATAAAGAAATTTTCGCGCGAACTCACCACCGCCGTCGCATTAATTTCGTTGGGAACACCCGAACGCGTGGTCGCACCGACAGAGGGGCGATACGGATTTTCAGACATATTTATTATGAATGCGACGGATAGCTTTGCGTGGTACGATAAAATTACCACTGGCATGCAACAAGTTACAGCAGCATCAACTAAATAAATAATATTTACATAACTAGTCCACCAAAACCCCATTTACATGATGTAAATGGGTTTTTGGTGAACTAATAAACAAACATGTTAAAAGAAATTGATAAAGAGCAAAAGCATTAACGGCTCATTGTCATTGGTCGATATATGTAGAGCATGCAGGGAGAGCAATGGGCAAGTCATAAGTCGATAAAGGCCAGCGCAAACCTGGGACGGCACGGCAGGGCATTTATCCTTACTGGTACTGAGTCTGTGTCATCCCACTGCTGGGCAAAGGCCTCTCTCCATGACTTCCAAATTCTTCGATCCAGGGCCAATGTGGACCACTGGTCGTTGGTCCTGTCCAGCTCGTCCCGCCATCTCCTGTGAGGTCTACCGCGTCGTCTTCTGGCTGTGTCAGGGCTCCACATCGTGATTATTTTGGTTCACAGCTCGTCGGGCATACAGCAGATATGGCCAGCCCAGTCCCACTTCAGCTTAGTGGCTTTTTGAGCACCGTCAGTAATTTGTGTTTTGGAGCGCAGTGTGGTGTTAAGTATACAGGGTGGAAAGGACACCGACGCGAAAACGGTTACCAGGTATTCACTACATCATGCTGAGAACGTGGTAACCGTTTTCGCGTCGGTGTCCCTCCCACCCCGAACGGGTTACGCATTTTATCTTTACCCAACGTAAATTCATACGTCGCTAAACATAACAAGATACAGATTTCAATGCCGTGAAGGGAAATCCTCTTTAATGCCTTGGGGTCGATCTCTACGCATTGGAATTTGTATCATGTTACCAAAAGCCATGTATGAATTTACGTTTGGTAAGATAAAATGCCTTGCCTTGCCGTCCACGGTGTGCGCTGGCCTTAACACGGTCCGTACACCGTCTCCAGGGAGTCTCCGGTGCGATTAGCGACCAATGAAATTCATCGGCCCGTTTAAAGTTCGCTCCCAAAATTTTTTTTTTTCTTAGCATTTAGTTTAAGTGCCATTCTCTCAAAGCAACTATCTCTATCGACTAACGAAAACGGTTCTTGCAAGCATGCGTTACACAAATCGACCAATGAAAACGAGCCTTAAAACTTTTACTGTCGGCGAAGCAGACACAATAGGTAACTAAACAATCGCCCTGAACCACATGTAGTTCATGGAACGGGGAAAAGATTACGATTTGTGAAAAATAAAGTTGTAAAAGGAAAACAAACCTTGCACCTTCGCTTTTTTTTGCTTTGTATAATTCGGCCTTCTTCCGTTTTTTATCTTTCTTTTTACTTCTTAAGCTAAATAAGGAAAGCATAAAACAAAAGAATAAATACAAAAAAAAAGTAATAAGCAATTTAAAAAAAAGCATATTTATTTTTACTAAGCCGAGGTCACACCAACCTATTTGGCCGCCGACAGTGAGCGTCAAGTTTACAACATATTCAATACGATTAACGGACTAACCGGGTCGGGTCGGGTCGGGTCGGCTCGGGTCGTGTCAGTCGGCCGACTTGGCATTGCAACGGTTGCTACGATACAACGAATCTGCATTTTGCAACTGTTAAACTGCATTTTTATTGTTTTACTATATCCATGATCCATGGCGAAACAGATATTTTTTTGGTAAATGTTCACAAAATCAAAACCGGCACGCGCGGCACCAGACCCGAGCCCGCGTCATTCACCTATCGGGGAATACGTGTATTACGACAAAATGCAACAACGTTACACCAGGTCCTGACCTGCTTGCCGGCGCACTGTCTGAGATGGTGGGCGACGGGCGCGGCTCCCGAGCGTCACCCGACCCGCACCCGTCCCGCGCTCGCTCTCTGCGTGATGTGTGCATATGAATACATGAAATTACACCCACCGTACTCCCGACCCGTCCCGCGCCCGCTCCTGTGTGTGTTGTGCTTTAACGCAAGTGGCGACGTTTTTCGTATCGCCTGAGGTCGTTTATCATACATTCTCAGAGTCGGTTGCCGACTATAGGTTTGGTGTGAACATGGCCTTATCATAAAAATATATTTCAAAGCAATAAGTAGCTAATATTTGTGGGCAATGTTGCCATACCTCTGATTTAAGTTAATAACTTTATCCAACTTAATATTATCCGTCGCAGCTAACCGCAAAGCATTTTGTACATTAACTTTAGGCTTCCTTGGCGTGCTAAATAATAATATAGAAAAAACATATAGTAAGTAAAAATATACAATAGGAAGGGTTTCTTAACATATTGTACAAACAAAACAGGCAACTACCGAACAACATATGAAAAAAAAACACACAAAAAACACACTGATCAAATAACGTCTACGCTAAAACGACGGTGACAAGGGGTTTAAATATTTTTAAATTAAGCCTAGCCTGCCTAACACCCGCCATTTTATTTTATTTTCATAATAGCTGCCACGCATATAACCAGTATTAATCAATAGCAGATCTCAATTCAAACAAGTACGGTATGAGTCAACAATCTTATAAAATATAAAGCGTCACCTATCCGCTACATAATTATGAAAGTTGTACTGCCAGATAATACAATAAATCTTGTATTATCTATTTGAAAATAAAATAAGTCGACAGAAGTTAGGCACGCCAAAATATTCAACTCCTTTGAAATGCCTTAAAAGCCTTAAAAAAAACCGGCCAAGCGCGAGCCGCGCGTTAAGGGTTCCGTACCATCGTAGCAGGGGTATAAAACGACAGCCAACACACCAAGCTACCCGAAACTGTCAAATTTTCCCAATTAACCTTGAACCTAATACTTACGATTAAGTTGAAAATTTATTAAAGAAATTCGACAGGTTGCAGTAGCTTGATGTGCTGGCATTTGTACCAGCGCTGCAATAATATTTTACGTGATGATTCTAAAGCTAGTGAAAACAGGTCTTAAGCATAATCAGCCAATAACCACTGTCCCACTGCTGGGACGCAAGCCTCCTCTCCAAGAGAGGGTGTGGACTGTAATCCACCACGCGTGCTGTATTGCGTACTGTGGGTTGGTAGATATCAGATATCTTCGAATTATTTGGGTCTAGGACGGCTTCGTCACAATGTTTTTCTTCACCGATTTGTGAGAAGCGCTGATGAAATTTACATAAAGTAAAGTAAGTGCGTTCCATGCTCGGCATAAAACTAATAGACCGAGTTCCAAACGTCGAAATCCGGAGACGCACGAAGGTCTTCGATATTGGAAATCGCGTTATGGAACTCAAATGGAGTTGGGCAGGACACCTAGCCAGGCGCGGTGATGGCAGGTGGAGTAACGCTGTGACCGAGTGGCGTCCAAGGAATGGCGTCGAGATGGGCAACCGACATTGTTGCCAGTGCGGGAATATCCTGGATGAGGCTGGCACAGGAGCGTGGAGCTTGGCACAAGCAAAGAGAGGCCTATACCCAGCAGTGGGTGAAATCGGGCTGTGGATGATGATGATGATGATGAAAGTAAGTGCGGTTGTCTAGGTTCGAACCCACGTCCTACAAACTCGTTAGTCCGAGCCGTTTACACAGGGCCACCACTGCTGCACTGCTCTCAAAAACGGGCCTTGTTAGTAGGTAATCTTACCTTTGCGATTCTGCACCATCCGATATTTCCTTTCCTTGTTTCGCTTTTAGCGTGCAAGTGACGGACCCAGATATATTTTTTGGTGTTTTCACACGAGTTACTTCCCTGAAACAATAAAAAAAAAAGATTTATACAGGTAAGCCATTTTTGATGCCGGGATTTATGTGGCTACATGGGCCAAAAAAAAACAAATCGTACCATCGATACGAAAGAATAAGCCATTTTTTTAGAATAAATCTACTACAAATAATGTCTTTTGACTTTTCTCAAACTACGTACAGTAGCGGTAGTTACGAAAATAAAACTAATGCGTATTTGAATTATGTTTATTTTAGTT
This sequence comes from Eurois occulta, assembly GCA_950022335.1. Classification (NCBI taxonomy): domain Eukaryota; kingdom Metazoa; phylum Arthropoda; class Insecta; order Lepidoptera; family Noctuidae; genus Eurois; species Eurois occulta. Next base: position 7,691,837 of record OX465506.1, read on the forward strand.
TAGAATGATACGATTGATTACATTTGCTTATAGGAATATGCATATTTACACGAGAATAAATCATTTCATTTGAAACGATCCTGTTTTTAGTTTGAGCAGTTCGCCTTACAGTTCACAGTTAAGGAATTATGCTGCTGTTACTGCAAGAAATCGCAAGGCATAAAAGTCAGTATACAAAAACATGTTAAACAGTTTACACGAGTAATGATTGAGTTTCTTGTCCATTCTTCTCCATTCAAAACTACCCTTGCAAATGGGTGTAGAATCAATTCTTTTCTCTTTGTTTTGAAGTTCCTAAAAGTACCTTTAAATGGCCTAATTGAAATAATAGGCTCGACTACGAGTGATAATGAGGTAATGACATGAATCATGAATGAGACGTGTAAGAGAATGATGAATGAAATAAAGCAATAATACTTACATGGTCTCTTTTGATTTGCCGGCCATTTGATCTGAATTGAGGGCACTTCCAGCTGATACATGTACTGGTGTTTTAAACGCCACACTCCTGTAAAATAACACTAACTTTAAGTCTTCCATTACTGTATTTTTGAAACGTCTTATAAATCGATGAACACCGGCTACACGAAAAAGCATGACTCATTGTCACGTTCCGCCTGAGCCGAGCGTGCGAGCGAGAGCGCGGAACAAGCGATAGAGAGGCACGATCGGCCTAAGCGTTCAGCTTTTGACGCATCTATCTCTCTTCGTTTCATCAATGTTTTCTTATGACGTTATCACGTAAAATTATCGTCCGTCAACCGACATTACAGACAACCATTGTTTTTTCGTATAATGCCGTACTATACTTACTAAAACACATACAAGTATTGTATGAGAGGGAACATTCTAAACCGCCACGTTTCCGAGATTTATTTTAAGTCAACTCACAACTTTGATAGCTGATATTTCGCAAATGTGACGCTTTAGAAGATTTTGTCACATTCAATACTTGTGAGTATTGATGTCAGCTATTGATTAAAAAGGTTTTATGCATGGCTAATTAATCAAAGTTGTATTGATTGAGCAATAAGTGAATAGATTCCAACTTTGGTAGCTTTTATCTTGGAAATTTGACGTTTAAGAGGATTTGATATCATACAAAAATTGTTTGTATTAATATTGATTAATACAGGTTTATTGCTTTAGACAGGTCAAATAATACAAAGCCCTTTAAAATTTTCAAAAACATCTACTTATAAAAAAACCGGCCAAGTGCGAGTCGGACTCGCGCACGAAGGGTTCCGTACGGTTCTATAAAAACGGCAAAAAAATCATGTCCCCTTAAATATTTTATATTTTATTGTTTTTTAGCATTTGTTGTTATAGCGGCAACAGAAATACATCATCTGTCATCAACTGTTTAACTATCACGGTTCATGAGACCATAGCCTGGTGACGGACGACAGACAGACAGCGGAGTCTTAGTAATAGGGTCCCGTTTTACCCATTGGGTACGGAATCCTAAAAATGAGACATGCAAGAGAAAGAGGGTCACAAATTAAACGGCAATTATACTTACTGTTTTGATTTGCCTGCCGTTTGATCTGAATTGACCGCAGTTCCAGACGGTATTAGTACTGGTACTTTTTCAAACACCACACTCCTGCAAAACAACACTAACTTTAGTCTTTAGACAAAATAAAGCAAATATTTGGGAAAATACGCCAAATGAAGCGCCAGCATTAGAAGAATTAACAAAACAAGCAAACAATACGCTGGCCTATTTTTCGGCCAATGAAGCGAAAACTGTTCAAAAGGCTAGGATGGGACCATTGGCATACAACATGGAAATATTATCAGCATTTTGGGTAGGTACTTTTCCCTCCAATAGACAGATACGGACGGATTTTTTAAGATGCCATGTGATTCCTTCCCGGTTTTCATGCATACACGCCAGCACATCAAGCTACCCGAAACTGTCAAATTTTCCCAATCAACCTTTTTTTTTTTTTTTTTTTTTTTGGGGGGTGAGAAATCATCAAATGACTCCTCCCGCTCTGGGCAGAGCGGAAGGGAGTGTCAGACTCTTACTGACTAAAAAACACCCATGTTCCTTCATTGGCCCTTTATGTTCCAGGGCCGCGGTATCTCTTTCGAACAGTCCCGCAGCCCTGGCAGGCACCGGCCCTTGCGGGCCCCTTTCCCAATCAACCTTGAACCTAAACCTAACCAAAGTTGAAAATCCATTAAAGAAATTTGACAGATTATAGTAGCTTAATGTGCTGGCGTCTGTACTCACATTTTTACTATGATTTTACTGTTACCTAAGCATAGAAATTATGATGTTTCGCTGTTAAAAAGCTGGTTATCAATCAATCATTTATTTTGTTAAACATAGGTCTGGTTACAGATATATTGTCTAAAATATGTGCACTATGCTTTGCCAATATATGGCGTACAAAATGGCGGGCAAAATAATTTTACCCGCCATTTTGTTAATGCCATGTTGTTAATTATTAACATAAATAAACAATTACAATTAAGTTGGCATGTCAATAGATAGATTATATTAAGAAGAATAAAAAAATCAATTTAAAATACATAATAAGTCAGTTAGGTACACATATCATTACAATTTTAAATGTACACTTACTTCTTTCCACCCCATCGTTCATTGCACTTAATTCGGACCTCATATTTCAATTCGTTTATCCTGACAGCATGTACCAACGCTCCATACAACTCCGTCACTTCGCGATTACTATCACAAGTATCTATGTTAACGTTTCCAAATAGTAATTGCATGAATTTTGCTTGGTCTGCGTTCAATTCAGGGAATTCTTTTGTTTTTATGGCATCGTTCCATAAAAAAACTAGCAATGTGCGAAGGCAGTGAATTTTAAAGCCACTAGATATGGCAGTAGGGAAGAGCGATCTGCTTTGATCGTTGGTGTCCACTTTCGTTGATGTTTGTGATGACGCCATTAAGCTCCAGCTTGAACTGAAAAAAAAAAGATTTGTGATTTGTCTGTATTAGTCTAAATACAACATTATTCTCATTCTGACAAGAACTGTTTTAAATATGTCGGAGACGGTCATTGGTACGGACTTAAAACGAATCGCAAGCGCGCCAGTAGTGACATCACGACAAGATTACCCCACATCTGTGTGCTTTGACAGAGCCCTGATGTCTTCAGCTCGAGGCGACAGTGGACAGTGCAACAGTGGAAGGTCTGATCGCAGCGGAGTTAAGACGTCTTGGAACTGTTCCCCGATTCATTGTGCCGTGTTATTGTGTTAAGTTGTAATGTCAAGTAATTTGTTAGTTTAATAGAAACAGTGTATCGCACCCGGTGCATTTTCATTGCACGAAACCCATCGTCTGCCCACGTCATGTACGTGCCTAACGGAATAAATCCTGACAACCCCATACATATTTATTTATTTTACACATTACGCACAGCTTAAAAAAAAACTAAATAACTCTTTATCAAAGAAACAATTTCATGTTTATGTCAAGCAAATGCACAAAAGTCTTAGCATAGCAAACAAAACCGTAGAGTAATATAATTCCACAGTTTTTTTACCTATGACTTTGCAATGATTTTTATACTCATAGCAATAAAGTTTAGAGATGAAACGGATATCCGGTAACTACCCGTAACCCACTATCCGGCCGGATACCGAATATGAAAGAAATCCATAATTTCTCATAACACACAAGATAAATTATGCCACAGTAACTTATAAACACCATGTTTGTATTTATAATTAAAAATGCAAAATGTTATTACTGAGTTACTTGCCAAAAATATGATTATTTGATTGAATAATTTGGTGTTCAAAATTAACAAGTGAAAAATGATGGTGAATAATTACACAATTTTCAGCATTTGATGGTAAAAAGTGACTCCGCTTGGCTTCGTAAACACCGCACTTGTGCGGGACCATTCACTGAAATCAAACTCATCTCAACATGTAACGCGGCAAAGGCCGAATATCCGGTAGCCAGATATCCGGCCATCTGCCAAATAGCTATCCGTTTCATCTCTAATAAGGTTGCTGTCACTGACAAATCTGTCAAAATTAAAAATGTTGTTTATTCCTTCTACAATAAGGTTTCAGTTGAGTTGGTGCTGTTATAGGTTTAAAACTGTGACAGGACTGTAGGCCCATGGATGTTAAGTGATATATATTACTCTTGGCGTCAATTGTTTAGTTTTTGCATCAGCACACATGCCCTTAAAAAAGAAACAGCAAAACAACAATTTTGCGGAGGCAACAATTTTGCTTTGCCCAGTGGCAGAGCAAAATTGTTGCCCCTGCTCAAGCCGCTTAAAAACGAGCAGCATTTTTTCTATTCCTTATTTAATATTAAGAATTTTACGGAAAATTATGGAAAATAGGATTTTCCATAATGTGCATATTAGAGGAAGTTTGAAAGTAATTGAAAGGGAGTCGTCGTTTGTCTTGGTATGGACATGTAATGAGGAGCGATGAAACGCGTGTTAGTACAAAGCTGATGGATATTAATGTTAATAGATGGAGAGGGAGAGGAAGGCAAAAAAAAAGATGGATGGATTGTGTGAAGACTGATATGAAAGAGAAAGGAGTAAATGATGCCGTGACGTCTGACAGGGGAGAATGGAAGAAGAAAACGTGTTGCGCCGACCCCAAATAGAATGGGACAAGGGCAGGAAGATGATAAAAGAAAGAAAAAAAACATATATTTGTGCAGAACATCTATACATACAAATAAATATGTAAAATTGAAGGGTCTCTTTGTAATTTTAAAATTACAGATTTTTACTGATTGCATAATGAAAGTATACATCATATACGGAACTTATACCAAAAAAACAATTTTGAAATTTTTTTGTCTGTGTCTATTAGTTCCGGAAAATCTCGGAAACGGCGTGACCGTATTTGACGGGCGCTTGACTGGCAGATACTAGATGTTATAGGGAGTAACTAAGGTTAGAAAATGAATTAGGGTTCCGTGCAAAAAAAACGAAAACACTTGAAATTGTTAACTAAATCCGAGTCAAATAGGGAAGTAATATTTTAATAATAATTTCACGCCAACGAAGGTTTTGGGCATCATCTAGTAACATATAAAACAAAAAGGGAGAAAATATGCATCACATCCACACAAAAAGGCTCAGCATAATTCTGTGACATCATGCAAAACAGTGACTTTCCATGTCTGCCAAACAATGAGCATGTGGCCTGCCCTGACGTCTTGAAGCAGGAGTAATTCCAGTGTGAGAAAGAGATGGCGCTAGACGACCTGTATAGCTGTCTCTTTCCTACACTGGAATTACTCGTGCTTTAACACATCATAGTAATCCCCCAAGTATTGTAACTCACCAAGAACTCGAAGTTGTGCTGTTTCCAGACTGATCCATTATATGTTCCTTTTCAATCACCCTGACTTTTCTGAAAATAAAGAAGAAATAGAAAAATATATTTATGACTCCGATTGTTAATGTATTGTACTGTGTAAATTTTACGTATGTAACAGAGATAAGAATGTTGAGGTGGATGTGTGGTGTGACAAGAATGGATAAGGTAACGAACGAGTATATTACAGGAAGTTTAAGGGTTGCGCCCGTTACAAAAAAGTTCAAAGGGAATCGACTGTCTTGGTATGGACATGTGATGAGGAGGGACGAATCGCATGTGACTAAAAGAGTGATGAATATAATATAATGTTTTACCTGAAAATAAAACAGTTATTATATACGGAACCTTATTCTAGACCTATACAGTGAGACAGCATCTTTTCGGATCTGACGTCACGACCTCTCTTGTTCCCCCTCCCACCCGGCTCCGCCCCACTGTGGCCGGGGGGAGGGGGCATGGAGCTTGCCCGAACAGTCAGGCGCGCTCTTCACATTGCATCTCACTTCCGGTGGATTATGAGTCCACCAGGCAGGATTAAAAATATAGGTCTAGAATAAGGTTCCGTATATAATAACTGTTTTATTTTCAGGTAAAACATTATATTATACACTATGAACCGTTATTCTAGACCTATACAGTGAGATGTGTTTATTATCGCCTGGTGGCAAGCTAAGTATATGCCAATGTGTGAAAAAGTAATTAGGTTTCTAATTAATTTTGTTTAATATATGTACCTAGGAGTATTTATATTAAACTAAATATAACTGTGTGAGAACATTATTATTAGAAATGAAAGTGACTCAATGTATAAAGAAATTGCAGGGAATATATGTAAAGAAAAATATTTTTATTTGAAACACCAAAACTAAGTAGGTACCACAGTAATAAGAACACATACATAGGTAAGTTTTGCTATTAACATATCATGATTATTACCACAATTTATGCTTTAATGATATGTTATTCGAAGAATTAAGATTTGCTTTGAACTAAACTTAATGTAACAATATGTTGCTTTGAACGAATTATTTATTGAAATTACATTGATTAATAGGTAGGTAATCATATATATTATTTAGAATCTACACAGCTTCAAATGTCAGAGATTAATTGTTCCGACTTTGCGATGTGTTAATTTCGGCTGAATAGAACCGTGCAAATGTGTTGGGGACACGCCAGTTTCCTTTTGCCATGATCTCGTCAATATTGTGGCACTCAAGCCAGTTGAGAGATGCTGCGGCACTTCGAGTACTACCAGGAGTAGCCTCTACTCCTGCCTCCTTAAGAATAGTTTTAACCCAACCTCCAATCACTGTTCGGGAGGCTGGCCTGACTCTGCCACGAGTTGATATAAATAAATGATTAATGTCATTGTTAACTGTACGTGATGACGATACTTCTATCAACTTACGTATCCACCATACAGGGCATATGGATTTATCTGTATGTGTGTGCAATTTCCATGATGATTGTCTGTGTGTATAGCTATCTGTTTTTGAGCCAAATGCTGGGTGTAAAACAATATGATTAGAATTGTCTTCAAAATGTGCACTATCAACCCGTAGCAGTGTCAGGTCATGGACTCTACGACTAGAAGCGAGTAGCAAAATCAGTGCTGTGCGACGAGATACTTGGAATAAACTTGCGTGAGGCGGCTGGTTAGAGCTGAGCCATTCTACCACAATACGTGGATCCCAAATGAAAGAATTTTTAGGTTTGGTATCAATATTAGCAAGTGAAATAGCTTTTAACATTCTCTGAACGATAGGATCATTGCTTATGATTTGTCCGTTAGAACAGGCCAAAGTGGCAACTGTTGATTTATAAACTAAAATAGTTTTATAAGACAGTTTAAGAGTTAAGTGCAAGTATGCTAGGTACTTAGCGACTTGGGCACCAGAGGGATTTGTATGGTTGAAATTATTATGATTACACCAATTTAACCACTTTTTCCAAATACCAGAATATATTTTCTTCGTAGAGGGTCGCCAGCTAGCATTCAGTAGGTCCATTTCGTTTTGAGACCAATTTGTTAATTCGGCACACCACCCTTCACTAGCCATGCCTCTAGATACAGTTGGTCCACGTGAACCGGAGGCAGATAAGTCCGTGTATCTAGTAACCGCCGATGAAGATTGAATATGGGTAAAAGAGCGCTCACCGCTCTCCTCTTCATGTCTGGTCGCCAAAACACTTTGGACCAGCGCGGTACTATTAGGATGTATCGACCCTTGCACAGGTTGAGGTGTGAAAGAACTCGTGGAATTAGGTGTGGTGGTGGGAATATCCACGCTCGACGGTATGACCACCTTCTGCTGAAGGCGTCGTGAAACTCTGCGTTCGAGTCTTTGCAATCTCGTGAGACGTAGCGCGCAAGCACGTGTGCGGTTTTCGAGGCGAACAAGTCGATTTCGGGCATTCCGAACTTGCGAAATACCTCTTGACATGCCTCTTCCATTAGGGTCCACTCCCCGGGTAATTTGAGCCTTGACAGCATGTCTGCTTCTGTGTTTACCTGACCGGGCAGGTACTGAGAGACCAAGTGAATCTTGTTCTCGTCCGCAATCTCGAATAACATGCAAGTTAGCCGGTAGAGGTTCTGTGATCGGAGACCCCCCTCGTTCCGCATGTAACTCACCACACTCTTGTTGTCTGACTGAACTAGCACGGTTGAATGACATAGCGATTGCTGACGATTGGTTAAGGCCTGTATAACTGCCCACATTTCCTTTAAATTGCTGTGCCAATTTTTCTGTTCCGGGGACCATACTCCGCTCAGACAAGCGTCGTCTACTATGGCACCCCAGCCTCTGGCAGATGCGTCTGTCGTTACATAGTGTGAGACAGGATCTGGATGTATCGCTGTTCCTGTAGACAGAGCTCGTAACCACCACATTAAGGTCGTCGACACTTCCGACTCGAGTGGACGTTTTAAGTGTGCTTGGTGCTTTGGAAGCCGATTGCAAGCTAATTGTAACGGGCGGCAATGAAGCCGACCTCTGGGCACAACGAAGGCTGCAAAGTTTAGCATGCCTAGCAAGCATTCAGCTTCGTGCAAACTCCATCGATTTGTCTGTAGTATGTGGCGTATCATATTGGAGATTTTGGAAACCTTTTCCTGGGGAAAATACTTGGAATTCAGGGCGAGATTCCATTTTATGCCGAGATAGTCTACTGCCTTGGTAGGGATCAATGTGGATTTTTTGTAGTTGATCATCCATCCCAAAGTTGTTAGGACTCTTATAGCTTCCGCAGCATGGTCCATTAGGGTTAATCGATTTTGGTTCACGATTAAATAATCGTCCAAATAGACGATAACGCGCATGCCCATCTCGCGCAGCACGTCTGCTACCCAATTTGTCACTGTCGCAAATGCCCTGGGTGCTGATGACAGCCCGAATGGCAGACAAGTGATCTGAAGGAGCTCCGGGCTCGACTTCTTTTCTGTTGCGTATAATACTCGCAGAAATGGGTGATGACTGGGGCTGACTGCTAAATGAAAATAGGCCTGAGAAAGGTCTATTTTGATCGCCCAGTCGTTCGGTTGCAAGAAATCCGGCACACGGTACATATTTATTAAGCGAAACTTTGTTTGCATTACATAGCGGTTGAGATTTTTTAAATTGAATATCGGGCGATTGCTGGTATCTGACTTTTGCACTAAAAACATCGGGCAGACATAACTTGGAGATGGATCTACTCGAATCAAGATTTTCTGTTCTTTCAAAATCTCGATCTGTTCCGACATCAATAAGCTCGTTGGAGTTTGAAAACGTGTTAATAAGTCTGGACTTTGAAGTGGGGGTATTTTGAAAAAGGGAATTCGGTAACCAGATATCATTTTTATAATGTTCTCTGGAGCACCGTAATTCTTCCAAATTTGAATGTAATTTTTTAACCGCCCGCCATAAAATAAAATTTCTTGAGGATAGTCACTTACGATACTGATCGAATTTACGATTGCCGGAGGACCGTTTTTTGTTTTCATTATGCCTTGTACCGGATTTGTTGCCCGACTTTCGGCCTCTACTTTTGGAGGGCGCTTGAAAGCTCGTGGATGGCTGGGGCTCGAACCCAGGATTGTCACCGTGAAAGAGCTTGCGTGGTCGCTTAGCTGGAGGGCCATCCTGTCTATTCCGCATAGACATGCCATGAGGCTCTTCCGCAGAGCGCTTTTGGGCAGAGAACAACTTACTTGTACCACCAGCCTTTTGTAAAAAGGCGTTTAAATCCTGGGGATTAAAAAGGTTACATTGTGTTGGGGGGATCTTTTGCAAGTCCACCTTTACATATTTGTCCTTGACACCCAACAAAATGCAGTCACGACGTCTTTGAATGATATCAGCACGTCTCCCACAACTCATTTGTAAGAGATCCTCAGACACTTTCATGTAAGAAGATTTTGGTCAGTGGGTAGCCTTAGGGGCGGATTTCACTCACCTGATTTGACAGCAAGTCTAACCTGCGCTTGTCAGTTTCTCGGGTTTCCTGCCGCAGCTCCCGGCGTCTCCTACGTGGGACGGAGCTGCTCGACGACGAAGACGACGAAGAAGATGCCTGCGGTGATGCAGGGGGAGGCGGGCGACTCCCGTCACCCTCGGCAGGCACTTTCGTAACTCTAATAGCACTCGAAACACTTTTACCGAGTTTTCAAATAACCAGTGAATAAAGTTTTTCCACGAACTAAAAATGTAGGTACTTTTATTTAAACTAATAATTTAAAACACTAAACAGCAGCGCTGTTGCCCGCACGAAAAGAGGTGTGATCGCACCGAAAAACGATGCCAATGTGAAGAGCGCGCCTGACTGTTCGGGCAAGCTCCATGCCCCCTCCCCCCGGCCACAGTGGGGCGGAGCCGGGTGGGAGGGGGAACAAGAGAGGTCGTGACGTCAGATCCGAAAAGATGCTGTCTCACTGTATAGGTCTAGAATAACGGTTCATAGTGTATAATATAAACGTTGATGGATGGAGAGGTAAAGGAAGACCAAAGAAACGATGGATGGATTGTGTGAGGAATGATATGAAAGATAAAGAAGTAAATGATAGCATGACGGTTGACAGAGGAGAATGGAAGAAAAAAACGTGTTGCGCCGACCCCAAGTAACATGGGACATGGGCAGGAACATGATGACTGTGTAAATTTTACATGCTATAAAAATAAAACAAAGTTAACATAGACACAAATGATATTAGGAGCCTAAATCATTTGCATTACAATCATTGCATTTACATTTTTTAAACAATAGCTCGTGGCCTGATGAAAGAATAGGTCATAGGCGGGCTGCTGCGGTAGTCCGGGGGCTGTATCAAAACTTACAAATTTGAACTCTCTATACAATATTAGTTTAGAAGTATAGATAGTAAAACACATATGGACATCCTGCCTACAACTCTGGGGATCAGCTAAAAATCAAATATTGAGATATACGAACTTCCTTTCCACACCTTGGTATTTTTGAATCAAACAATTGACTCTATCCCATTCTCAACACTGTATTTATGATGCTATAAGAATCAACGGAGCAGTCACTGGATAGCTTTCATGCAATGCAAAAAATATTTTGTACTAAAATTGCTGAATATCTGCAAAATTTAACTCTTGCAATAATTTCAATATTTTTTTTATTACAAAACTGTGCTATATCTACAATTTTTTTCTGTCTATCTAACTTACTTTTGAAATCCCGGTTTATATTCAAGTTCATAAAACAGCAATTTACCAGCCGCAGCTTTAATTATTTTATTAGAGATATATCTATCATTCAAACTCTATGATTTCAAAATGTTAATGTTCTTCGCCATCATTTCAAGAAGCTCTTCATAATCTTTTGTGAGGGAAAAAATGCATTTAAAGTGTCACTTTCCAAAAAAAACCGAAATTTCGTTAAATTCATATAAAGCATGCCGTAATCCAGATAATGTAATAGCTCATCGAAAGACGAAAGCTTTCTTTTTTTACTTTTCGATGGCTTGCAAGTACTTAGAACTTCTGAGCTAGGTGTGTCATTTTTTTGGCGGGATTTTGAATTTATTTATTTATTTATTTTACTATTTATGTACACACAGTAGACAGCACAGGAAAATAATATACATGAGTACAAAGGTACTGCTTATTTCTCAAGAAATTTCTGCCAGCAGACCTGCAAAAGGAGAAATGAAAAAGAAATGTAGACAATAGTGTGTGAGAAAAGGAAGAGAAAAATGTGTTATTTATTTTTTAATATATTTGTGTTATTCTGCTTCTTGCTTCCATCAACATCACGATCAGTCCGGCTTGCACTATCATAAATCATGGAATCACCAAGTAATTCCAAATTTTGTTTTGTTATTATTATTAGGTGAAACATCAGTAGTTTTATAAGATAGAGCGTTATGTGTAATCGGCCATCGGCTGTCTCTAATTTAGAGTTATTTATGCCACGAAAAATAGTATTAAGTATGTTATGTTAGTAGATATCCAACATGCAAACAATATATTGTTATTAACAAAAAATACACAAGTTAGCTGCGATTAGTAAGGTAAAACTATTATTTCAACAGTTGTACATTGTTGAAGTTAATTGGTTTCACTTGAAACTTACCTACCTACCCTCAACTTATCAATAGAAATTCAAGACTTACGTTTTCAATGACCATCCATCAGCAACGCTCTTCTAAATCTAATGAATCAAACAAAATCAATAATCAATTTGGCGCGATGATAATTTAATGCATTTTCTTTCAAGAATGAAAGCGATATTTGAGTTATATTAGCGAGAAAAAGACAAAATATTGACATGTCAGTGATAACACATTTTCCTTCATGGAGCGCAGGAAACTCTCTGACATTGACAAATAAAAAATCAAATTCTTGCCAAGTTCTTAAAAAAGCTTCTATTTCAGCAAAATTATTTTTGATGTTTTTTTACAAATGATGCATTTGCTTACCTGACACACAGACACACCCAATCACAACTGCACACAAGCATCATAAATCGTCTTCATCATTTCAACTATATGGTAGGTATGATTTTCACTGATAGCTATAGTACTAGCATTCTTTAATTTCTGCCATATTTTACGATTCTGTGCCTCTGTCAGTCACGAACCCTAGCTACGACCTCGAACAATATTGGTTTAATCAAAATACAACCTGATAATTACTTCTGAAAATTGCAAAAACCTTAAAAAAATTGGATTTCGAGGGCTACTCGAAGAACTAAGATGGACCACATTTCTCTCGATTTTCACTAAGTATTTGCAAATCACCATCAGATTGGGAATACCTACTTGAGTGCGAAAGCCGTATCATCGAATTTTGTTTCTTCGAAAACCTTTCAACGACATCTCTATACTGCGACGGCTTGTTAAATCGACGTCTTGTTACTGCGATATTTCGTTACATCGAAAAACTGTACTGCGAACGATTTTACTGTGTAAATACACAAAACTACAAAACCTTCAAACACAAACAAACAAACAAACACACTACAAATCCTTGTCCAATCGATGTATAGCTATAAATGATTAAACTTTAGGTAAATACATTAACAACACATTGTTCCTTGTTATTTATTACCAAAATAAAGGTACAACCACGTACAATCACGCAAAGTAAATAATTAGAAATAAAGATAATCAACGTTAAGAAATTTGCTACGCACAGTACATCTGCACTAACAAATTATTTACAATTCGGTATTGTTTGCCACACCTCTTAAAAACGTAAGTAAATCCATAGTAAGTATGCCATTTTTCGCAGAGTTTCACAACAAAATTCGATGATACGGCTTTCGCACTCAAGTAGGTATTCCTCAGATTGTATGTACATACATAAAAATTAGAATGTTACACCACCTTAACAAGACGTGTGAAGTCAAAGTCAAAATCATTTATTTGTAGGAAATGTGGTACTATAGACGGTAAAAATAATATATAGTACAATGACACATTTCGCCATAAAATTGGCATGCAAACATTAATGAATAAGGTCCTGTCCTATTCTTATTTGAAACGAATTGTACAGACTCCAGCACACCAAGCTACCCGGAACTGTCAAATTTTCTCAATCAACTTTGAACGTAATCTATCGGTGATAAAGTTCAAAATCAATTAAAGAAATATGACAGCTTTTAGTAGCTTGACGTGCAGCCGTCTGTACTTGCTTGTGTCAGTGTGTGTCCACTGTCTTACCGTTGATTAAACATAAGTTTTTCCGTCTAACATTGTGAATTTCATTAAATTAACCCGAATACACTGCCCAGAGAAGTGAGAACAATCTTTCTTATATTAGTAGATATTCGGAACTTTTAAGTTTGCAACCAAGCATTATTTTGAAGGTGAATTTTTCGAAAGGAAAATGTCTAAAGTTAACAACACAAAGAATTCCGCGGCCAATAACTCAACAGGCGCCTTTGAAGGGAACTGGGATATCGAAAAATACAGAGATGAACACGAATGCGAGGAACATTGGCAACTACGCAAAGCTTTCATGGAGAAATGGAAGAAGAATTTTCCCGAAGAAAGATTGATTTGTTTGGCGCGAGTTTATACGAATATAGAGTTTATGGGGTGCAGATATCCTGCGCCGGTTATGCAACAGATAGCCCAACTATCTTTTGAGGTAAACATAGCCTAAAAATCCTACAATCCGTTATTATCATTGGTATAACAACATAACCTCAAATTATTGTTTACTATGTTTTGGCGTTACTTGCAGTTCCAGAGACTTCTGCTCGTGATTAAATTGTGTACTAGCGAGTATCCTGTGTATTCTGCTGCTCATCCCATTAGCTGTTTTGTGATAACATCAGTGTTACAAAATTGAATTGTATAAACAGTACATAAGGTTTCTGTATTTAGGTACACCAGCTGTTTGGTAGTAACCGACTCAAGTTTTTGAGAGATTTTATGCATTGCGACTTAAGCGCAATTATTAGGCGTAGGTCTAGTGGTCCCAAGCGCTACTACTGAGCGTGTGTTTGATTCCCTTAATTGAATGTTAAGGTGATATGGCTAGAAATGGTGTGCCTGAGATGACCACTAATAAAGATATATTATTATGTGGAAGAAGAAGTCTTGTACCAACCTTTAATAAATTGATAACAGGGCAAGGGAATGATGATCACAATAATCATGCAATCTTTTGGGTGTTCAATTATTTGAAGTATTATTTACTGCTACTTTTTTTTAAATCAATAAAACTGTTTTAACAGAGATACTTAAAAAAAAAAATCTAATCACAATAGGTAGATGCTACAGAACTTTAATTTTACATTAAACATATTAAAACTCAATCTTCCAGGTTGGCCAAAAATATAAAGACAAAAAGAAAACAAAACTTCAAAGAACATTTGTGTCCGCTTCAACAGCTGCCGAGGATAGAGCACGAGGAATCAAACGAGTTGGCGGAGAGATTGTTACCGATGAAAAACCCAAGTCTACCCGCATTGCATTTGTAGCCCAAGGGGAAATACCAACGCCTGTAGAAGACGAAAATGTTTCTGATGAAGAAGGTATGATACTTCTCAAAGAAGGTGCTTCTAGTACTTTTCTTGTCCCTAGTGGCCCTGCAGCTAACGCTCTAAGCCCCAGTGTGGGTACAGGTCTGGTCCTGGCGAAAACTGCGGCTGAGACCAAAACTCAGTCCCTTTGCAAACAAAGGATGTTGGCGCTGATTGGGGCCAGTACCAACCCTTCTTCTCACACACAGGTAAAGACTACTGCTGGTCTGAGCCTTGCGACACAGACCGTGGCGCTGGATAACACCGGCGCCAGGGTTCCAGTCACACACCCTCCTTCTTCTATGGCTCCTCAAGCTAACCTCTTCCAATTGGCTGTAACCTGTCAAGCAGGAGTGGGCAATTTCACCGAAGACGCGTTCGAGATAGCCTGGCAGGTGCAGAAACATAAAGGCAAGGACAAATGCACTCCACAAGCCATCAATAACCCTTCAGGTCCATCAGCTCCTGCAGAACAGGGCGAAAAGAGGTATCGCACGAAACGATCGCAGAACCAGCGTGTCAAAGTACGTAGGAAGCCGTTGCAGGCTGAGGCCGGCATAACCCGACCAGAGTGCTCAGGGCAACCGGCCCAGTCAACTGAGACGACGCAGCGACCTGATCGGAACGATCGGGTTACGGTAAAGCGGGCTCTCAATGACACATTATCGCCTCGTAGGGAGCATAAGCGGCCGCATCTGGATCAATCCAAACGAGCCGGCCACCTAAACTACGCTCAAACTGGCAGCGCCACACTGAACGTCGCGGTCACCTGCGCCCGCACGGGGATCCTCAGCAAGGACGTATCGGGCCAGGTACTCTCTGGTATCCAGAAGCAGATCCTACTTGAGGCCTGCTCTCCCAAACAAAACACACCCGGACCAACTTTCAACGGCAAGCCAGTGTTTGCTGAGGGTGTCCTCAAACTGTGGTGCGGAAACGAGAATACCTTAGCCTGGCTAAAGAAAACAGTCTCCGGCTTGGCTCTTCCAAGTAGCAGTTCGTTAGTGGTTAGGAGCCAGTCTGAGATCCAAAAGCGAGCGCGATGCGGAATAGTCATCCCTAACAATGAAGGGGTCTTTGAGGAGCCGACCATAATTTGGCGCACTCTTAGCTATCAGAACCCCTGGGTCGACATTCAAAGCTGGGTACTTCTGGACGCTAAAAAGCAGGCCGCACGGTGGTTTGTAGTGGTCGGTGTGCCCGAGGTCCAAATTCCGACCATAATGAAGGCTGGACGCCGCCTCTCAATGGGAGCGGGGGAGGTGTACGTGAAGTTCCAGGGTCGGAACGGCAGGTACGTCGATGTCCCTCACGGATGGGACCCCGCCACAGAGGGCATCGGCGAGGAGTTAAAGAGGGGGCCTAAAAAGCAAGAGGGAGACGAGGAGGGTGCAGCCAGCGATGGCGTCCCTTTCGTCGCCCTATAGAGTCCGACAAACCTCCACTACTGCCAGACCGCGACGGCTCAGCTGCAGTGGCTGGAGGTTCAACACACGGCCATTGCCCTGATCCGAGAGCCGTGAATCAGGGCGGGCCGCATGCCAGGAATCTCCAATCTAGGCGGTAATTTCCTAGTTAATACAGACCACGAACACTTTCAATCGTGCGTTTCGTTGTACGAACTGTACTGACTACCATGGCAAAAATGTAAGAAAAGAATTTTATTTGCATGTGTAGATTTACTTACTACTAATCGAAAATATACCTCTGTGTGATTTAATCACTAACTTCTGACAACGATTCCTCCGCGTCGAAGCAATCCTTTGGCACTCGGTAATAGTATATTTTTTTAACAGTGAAAGACTTTTTGCCATTGATGAGTAGATTTGGAGATTACCCTCTATATCCTACAAACCTTGCGTCGCGCGTCGGTTTAATAAATATCCCGTCCTGCATCGCGCAGGAAAAAAGATATCCATTTCCTCATCTATATCTCCTTCGTCTCCTTCTTCATGTGCTAGTTGTGCTTTGTGAAATTAACGGATGACTGTGTATTTGGTGTGTGTGAGGTAGATCAGTAGAGTCGTTTTTAGAGGGTGTGGTCTTTGTTTAATTTTTCTATTTCTTTAGCTCCTGTGTTGTAGTCTGAAGATGCTATGTCTATTAAAAAGATGATATTGTTGGTCTTGTCTACATATATTAAATCTGGTCTAAATGTGTTACGGTAACTTATCCATTTCATGATATTTGTTGCCCTTAAATCTGTGTTCAGTTAGTTTTTAGATCTCTTAAAATATTCTTTTGGAACTTGTTCCATAATCAGGCTATTCCCTAATTCGTGTATTCCTAAATATTTATATGTCCTATCTATTCTTAGCTGGGGGTCTAAAATGGCCGCTTTAGCAGAATTATATAAAATTCGTAAAATGGTCACAAGGTGACAATTCATAATTCGTAGTACGTCTATAACCATTTTAAGAATTTAAACGTAACTCATATTATTATCCTATTATGATTCTGCTAAAGCGCTTAGTAGTATATGTCATTCACCTTTTGTGTCATTCCTGTGTCCTGATCTAATGTGTATTGTAGTACATTTAGTTAAACCGAAACTCACACCTATGTCGTTTGTAAATGTTTCTTTAATGTCTAACAAAACTTTTCAATTATTTTTATTGTTGGCTTTAAGTCATCCATGTACAGACGCCAGCATATCAAGCTACCCGAAACTGTCATATATTCCCAATCAACCTTGAACCTAATGCTTCTGCAATAAAGTTGAAAATCTATTAAAGAAATTTGACAGATTGTAGTGGCTTGATGTGCTGGCGTCTGTACAATAAGTGATTTAACCAGAATCTATCTTTAAGTTTATACCCTTTCAATTCATATTTGTTTAGGATTAATGAGATTGGATTAATTGCCAGGCAGAATAACAAAGGCGATAGAGAATCTCCCTGGAATATGCCACGCTTGATGTAGATGGGTTTAGTAGTTAAGGATTCGTCTCTTAGGGGTTTTTATGCATATACGGAGTGGAAGGGACACCGACGTGAAAACGGTTACCACGTATTCAGTACATCATTCTGAGCACCCCCATATATGTAGAAATTTTTCATCGATTATTAAAAAAATAATAAGCTGTTCCATACATTTTGACCGTGTATGTATTTCACTTTTTTAGGAAACAGCTGTTTTTATTTAAATAACCGATTAAAAATTTCTATGTGGGGTAAAAATATCATTCTGACCACCTCCCCCCCCCCACCGGTCAGAATGATGTACTGATTACGTGGTAACGTCCCTTCCACCCTGTATATTGCTATGATTAGCAACTTTAACCATACACTTTACAGTATTTGACCATATTTTAAATTTAAGTAGCCTTTTTAAATAAACCTCTTTGATTTCAATAACCACTTTATCTTTGAAGGTCACAAAAATCAAGCATCGGATGCAGAAACAGAAATAAGGACTAATACAACAAAGACCGAAGACCAGGATACATCAGCAAGTGAAAAGAAAAACTCAGACCATGCAGATGATTATATAAAAGAGCTGACGAATATAAAATGTTTGGATGTCAGAGAGTTTAGAGAAGACATGTTCGTGTCTTCGTTTGGCCGTATGGTGCTGTTGATACGACCTTGGGCGAGGAAAATGTGGAATATCCAAAGTAAGTACATAAAGTCGGTTTTCATTACCTTTCTTCCATTCTCACCTGTCAACCATCACTGACCGGACCTTAAATTATCTTGCTTCAAAATAGTGGGAAGTAAAAAGGAGCGTCAGATTAGCAAAAAGGTTTCAAGTTTTAAGTAAGACTTCAAACTTGAAACCTTCTTGCTAATCTGACGCTAAGTGTCATAAAAGGCAGTTTGATCACATTATCTCGATTTCGGGTAACTTGTGGGTTGGAACATTTCTGCCTAACTACGTCCAAAGACCTTTAACGAAGCCGAAAGGCACTTGTTCTCCCCGTCATTGCGATTATTTTTTTGTTCTAGACCATACCTGGGAACCTTCTACTTACAGAGATATTGGAGGTCATAAAATACAAGTTTTTAATGTATTACTTTACATACCTCGATGACTACTCAATGTATCTATCAGCAGTTTTGAGTGCGTTACATTGAGTCCTACCGTAAAACGTGATTTTTCACCCCTAAAAAAATGTCGTTTCTGGCAATCATTTTTACATAGAGTTACTTTATACAGCGTGTAACGGAAGGGGGGTATCAACCCTGAAGGAGGTGAATGTGCTCATGAAACTCAACAACTTTCCCCAAAGAACATAGGTCGAAATATGAAAAAAAAATTGGCCCTCCCTTACAAAACTGACTACCAGCTGATTGATTTACTATGGGAGGGCCAAAATTTTTTTGTTGAGTTTCATGAGCACATTCACCTCCTTCAGGGTTGATACCCCCCTTCCGTTATACGCTGTATATAGAATGCTTGGTTGACAGCTTCGTGAAGGGTCCGTTTACAACTAGTCATTCATACTTGATCCTACTAATTAATGAAAAATGCGCAAGTGTAACATGGGATCACATCAACAGGGTGAACCAACAATCCTAAATAAGTCGCTGTGACAGACTGTGGCACAGTTTAAATCAAATCAAATCAAATCAAAATATTTTTTATTTTCACATATTTAGGAGAGGCATGTCCAGTAGTGAATTACTAATACAAATAGAAGCTTGTAAAAGCCATTTTTCATGAAAATATTCTATCCTGTCAATTTTAAGTGCAGACGGTTTTATATCAAAATAAAAGCAAAAAAAAAGTTTTAAAAGTTCAAGGTCATCTTGAGGTGACCTTGTATAAATATTTACATTTTATTTTTTCAGGATAGTAGCAAATTTTTAGTAAACATAAATGCGGACACACAACACACGGAATAACCTCCAGCACGTAAATTTGAGTTCTATTCCCGTTGACGCAATGAAATCTTAACTCATTTCCCCCCAAGATAAAATTCAAAATTCTCTTCAAATTTTTCAGCTAGCTGTCAAGTCTGTGGTGTGAGCTTAACAAATGGATATGAGAACAAAGTGTACTCTCTCTGCATCAACAAGATTTTACTGGCAGAGGCTACTGGCGAGACTAAAGTGGAGGCGAAGAATGCAGTCGAAATTATTGCTTGGGAGGTATGTTTGAATCATATAAACATAAACGCCTTTTGTTCAGAGTAGTTACAGTTACAGCACTGATGACAACATTTTGGTTAGGTTGGCTGGTAGAGAATGCCTTGTGGCATTAAGTCCGCCTATGTACCACTACTGTACACACGGCGGCTCATGAAGCTGTACATTTCCAGTATAACTTGGCCTTGCTTTGTATAGCTTGATTGGCCGTCGTCGTCTGAGTAACATAGACACCCGTGCAAAACCGGGACGAGCCGCTAGTGTGTAATAAAATACTTATTTTGATATGATTTCGTTACATTTAATATTTATAATACTACTGAATTTAAATTTACACTGTCACTTACGGGATATCTTCCGAGATTTTCAATTATTGTGAGCTCCCGGTATTTCGACGTTGATCATCATTCTGATTGATGATGAAATAATGACTCAAGAATATTTAATCTTTGTCTACAGAAGTTACTACGCGAAGTAGTCAGCGTATTAATAAAGGAGCAATTCATAGCTCAAGGAGACGCAAGAATAAGCGTCAGCGATGTATCCGGGAAGAAGAGAGATGACATGTTCGGCACGCCCGTGGAGAATACTGTGGCTATGAAGTTAGTATAAGCTTAATCATCTTCTGTTGAGCCTTTTCCGAACTGTATCGGGATCCGCCTGCTATCTACCCGGAGACAGCTGTTTGATATAGACAGCCACTAGCAGTGGCGAAGGTTCCATACAACTCGATTCATACCGACTTCCCTTGAAAAAATGGCACAGTCAGTATTCTATAGACAAATAAATAATCACATTAAAGATGAAATGAAAAATGAATGTGATTATATTATTTATTTAATAAATAAATAAATATAATCACATTAAAGATAAGGTAAGCCGGACGGAAGGGTCAATTTTTGAAAGAGGTAAGCCACACCGGCTTACCTCTTACAAAAATTGACCCTCCGCTACTGGCCACTAGAGTCTAGTGGCTGTCTACTAGACCAATGATGCAGTCATTTAAGGCTTAGGCTTTCATTATAATTGTTAATTTATATTCCAGAATGATGAAAATGATGGGTTGGCAAGGCGGTGGTCTGGGCGTCGATGCACAAGGCATATCGGAACCAATCAAACCTAATTTACAACTGGTGAGTATGGTCTTCTACTTCTTCGTTGTATCGATGATTACCTTTATTAGAGTCAACCAGAACTGTGCCACCTCGACGGCGTTGGTGGTGGCTTCGGACAGGTCCCTCAAAAGCAGGATAGGTGAGCCATAGTTTGTTAAGGCGCTGTAGTTGCACCCCGCTTCATCGGACCTTCATCCTGGTTATCTGGCGTATTGGGTATGAAAGAAGATAGCAGAGAGTTTCAGTTGTTTGCATGACACATTGGTGGGATAAAAAGCTAGTTAATCCAGGTTATACACTATCTGTGTGCCAAATTTCATCCAAATCCATTCAGTAGTTTTTGCGTGACAGAGTAACAACATCCTCACAAACTGATCAGTCTAATTAGAATTAATTACTTGATTATTTTGTATTTTTTTTCGGATTCCCTGAATTACTTTATATTTTATTCATTGACAGGTAAATCGAGCCGGCCTCGGCAGTTCCCGAGACATCCGTTTGGTCCGTAGAGCAGCCCAAACTCTGATGCAACGCTTCATAGCAACTGACACTTTCGACCTTGACCTTGTGTTCACGAGCGACTTTACTAAAGAAGAACGCGCTGCCTTACATCAAGTGGCACAGAAGAGTGGACTCGCGTCCAGGAGTTATGGTGAAGGAGATGAGAGGTTGGTTGCGTGTATTTGTGTTAAAATAATCAGGCTATATCTGTCATCCACTGCTACTGTAAATAATTCGGAATCTATAATGAGTCATATGCAGTGTCAGCTTTTGACCTTGACCTTGAAGTGATGGACGGGTCAGTTGACCTTGAGGAGTGTTATAACCATCCCGCTACATGTTCCAACCACTGCTACTCCTGTAAGTAAGTCTGAATATCGTGAGGTTCCGATGCAGCGCTTTATAGCCTCCGACACTTTTGACCTAGAGCTCGTGTTCACCCACTACTTCGCTAAAGAAGAACGTGCGGTGTTACATCAGGTCGCGTAGAAGAGTATACATACCCGCGGCCAGGAGTTATGGTGAAGGAGATGAGAGGTAGGTAGGTTTGACTCACTGCTTATAAAACGCTGAAGGAAACAGCCACGTGGCAAATCTATATATATAAAAATGAAACCCGTTTTCCTTGGTCACGGCATCACGCGTGAATGGCTGGACCGATTTCACTAATTCTTTTTTTGTTGTATTTGTTATTATTAGGAGAAGGTTCTTACGGAAAAAAATATTAAGAAAATCTCTCAGAAATATTGAAAAATATACATTTAATTTTGCATATTTAAAAAAACGCGCGTAACGAATGTCAATGTCATTCACAGCCATAGACTATATTGAAAGAGCATTTGTTTGTTCGGAAACGTGGTTACTTAATTAAATTCGAGCATCATTTGTTCGGAAACGTGGTTACTTAATTAAATTCTAATTAATTTTTGAAAATAAATCGCCACGGAATAGTTATGTAAATATTATTAAATGTTCCGATTTTATGACGTTACTAAGGTAAAATATAGGTAGGCGCACCTAAGTGTGGTCTGAGTATATGAGTATGATTTCAGAACGCATTATACAAACTTCGCATAACCTATTTAGTAATCTGTGGTAGTACATTGGCTTTATAAAAAAAATCTGTGGTAATCTGTGATAGTGATGTGCCAACTCGGAAAAAATATTACTCGAATAGATTCCAGTTCAAATTGAATAGGTACTCATACCTAAGATAGGTCAGCTATACAAAATAAAGTAGTGCATCATTGCTACGCTAAGGCGGTACGAAGTTCGCCGGGTCAGCTAGTCGAATATAAATGTAGAAATACTTTCGGGAAAAAGCTCCAATTATGCAGAGCCTTCCCGAATATGACTCGCCGATGATAGATGCCGAACAAAGTTTGCCTATCGATTCAAATCGATCTGCAGCCGAATATACGGGGTGGAAGGGACACCGACGTAAAAACAGTCACCACGTATTAATTCTGAGCCCCCACATAGATTTTTTTTTAATTAACCGGTCAATTTCAGGCTGTATCTTAAATGTACGGCCGTAACACGTATGTATTTACAGAATAATAATCATTAAAACATCAATAACCTTCTCAATTCACGGTCGCGAATTATATTTTAATGAACAAACAACCTGACACTGACCTGCCAATTGCAAAAAAACGTAAGAAAATCTGAATTTCGCGGGCTACCTCGGCCCTTCCCGCTTAAAAAAAGTAAAACCTAATATTCCCTTTTCTATTTCAGATTTCTAGTCGTTAAGAAGAAGCTGGACCCTTTCTCTCTAGTCCGCGCCATCATCGAGAAAGGCGGGACCACTCCGAAGTACCAAGTTTTTATCCCGAAAGCACTGGCACGGGATCATTTAATAAATAAGCACTACAATTCTGTAAAGTATTAGAATAATAAAATGAAGATTTTGTTATAAAAAACCCGTGTTTTTTTTTTTATTTGAAAAGTCATTTTAGTTGGTTTGTTGCACATAGGGAATGCAATCTCGTCTCGCCGAGATCCCGATCTCGCGAGATCCCGGCCATATTTTACGAGATTGTATCTCGTCAAATTTCGTACGAGATCTCGCGAGATAACGAGATCGACATTGGCATGCAAAATCAGAAGTCGTCTGTCAGATGATACTCTCGACATGATGTGTTTTTTGAGAAGCCATTTTCAGACAAACTAACTTGCCTTTCCGTACCTTGATAACTCCATCTGACTTCTACTTTAAACTTTTTTTATACGATCTCACAACATTTATTTAACAACTTGTGAAGTTAAGTTTTTGTTTTGTTGTATTTATTTACCACTAGCTGACCCGGCGAACTTCGTACCGCCTTAGCGTAGCAATGATGCACTACTTTATTTTGTATAGCTGACCTATCTTAGGTATGAGTACCTATTCAATTTGAACTGGAATCTATAATATCCTCGTTATGCGAAGTTTGTATAATGCGTTCTGAAATCAAACTCATATACCTACTCAGACCACACTTAGGTGCGCCTACCTATATTTTACCTTAGTAACGTCATAAAATCGGAACATTTAATAATATTTATCTAAACTATTCCGTGGCGAGTTATTTTCAAAAATTAATTAGAATTTAATTAAGTAATCACGTTTCCGAACAAATGATGCTCGAATTTAATTAAGTAACCACATTTCCGAACAAACAATGCTCTTTCAATATAGTCTATGGCTGTGAATGACATTGACATTCCTTACGCGCGTTTTTTTAAATATGCAAAATTAAATGTATATTTTTCAATATTTCTGAGAGATTTTCTTAATATTTTTTTCCGTAAGAACCTTCTCCTAATAATAACAAATACAACAAAAAAAGAATTAGTGAAATCGGTCCAGCCATTCACGCGTGATGCCGTGACCAAGGAAAACGGGTTTCATTTTTATATATATAGATAAGTAATGTCCCTATTACTCTTAATTATTGAAACTAAAGTAATAATTTACAAAGGACTAAATATAGATAATTATTGTTTTGTTACCAACATTGTAAGAATTTGAACTGATTAGCTACACATTTGTTTATGTCTATAATTATTATACCTACTATAACAATTATAGACATAAACAAATGTTATTAGAGTTAGAGACAAAATAATAAGTACTCTGTTGATTTTTAAAATAAAACTTACATTATTTTTATAACTAAGCAACGCAGTTTCTATTTAATTACATATCATGTCAATTACTAGTTCTTAAAACAAGCATTTGCATATGTTTTAATTGCGATTCTCTCAATCTCGCGAGATCCCGTAATTTGCGAGATCTCGCGAGACTGGGTTTTGAGTCTCGCGAGATCTCGCTAGGCGGAAATCTCGTACGAGATTGCATTCCCTAGTTGCACATGATACTTACATGAAAATAGCTTCAACGAGTAGTGATAATTTGGTTGAAATCTATACAGCGTACAAAGAATAACCTTAATCTAAATGAATTTAATGTGCATATTCCGGGTACGGACCGTGATCAAATAATTATGAACAACCTTAAACGGATGAAGTTCATTTCTTTATGGAAATAGTATAGTATTCCTAGATGAGATAGGAAATGCCGCAGCGGTGCCCAGTCCAGTACTAGACACTACGTAAAGTGTCTTGTTCCCGAAGGAAAGCCGGCAGGAATCGGCTTCTTAGGTGCCTTCGGGCCTTATTATTATTTTTTTCTTGGGATGGGAAATCATAAAATGACCCCTCCCGCTCTGGGCGGAGCGGAAGGGATTGTCAGACTTTTACTGACTAAAACCCATCCATGTTCCTTCTTTTGCCCTTTGTGTTCCAGGGCCGCGGTATCTCTTTCGAACAGTCCCGTAGCCCTGGCAGGCATCGGCCCTTGCGGGCCCCTCCGGTTTGCTGATATCTCTTTGAGACGCGCGTGGAACACGAATGCTCCGTCAACACTGCTTGTCGTCATAAGACGGACGGACGCACGGCGAGCTAGCCCATTACTCACCTTACGGTGGCCGAGAGCCACCAAGTGGCCCCCGAGTGCCCCCGACGCCCGGGGCGTCTCCCGCGGTGGCTAGGACGTGAGGTTCTCTCCCTCTCACGTTCCGCCACCTCCTTCTCTAGCATGACTGCTTTGCAGAAGGAGGTGACGGCTTCCCATTCCCTCTCGCTCCGGCCCATGTCTTGAACTTGGGCCGGACGCGAGAGGTCGCCGCCGCCAATCGCCGCTACGAGGACATGGTGTTGCCGCCCAAGCGGAGCAGACCTCCACCGCGTGTCCTACGGGCGATACTCGCAATGGTTAAATGGCGCACCCGGACGTTTCCTCCCGCCTGATTCGGTGCAGGTACCTCTCGAAACAACCGTGTCCGGTGAGGACCTGCGTCAGGCGGAAGGTGAGGGCGCCGTGGCGCCTCTCTAGCCACTCCTCAAAGAGGGGACTTATCGCCACTATTGTAGCGTGCGCTGCGCCGTGTTGCGACAGTCGTTCGCTCCATGTCGCCATGAGATCGCGTCGGAGGTCTGTCCGCTGAGCGGCAATTTGCCGCGGCAGCGGAGTTTACCCCGGCGTAGTGCCTCCGCGCGCCACTCGTGCAGGCGCGCGAGGACTATCGCCTCCAGATCCTATGGCGGCAATCCGGCACGGAGGCTCGCCGCCTCGCCGGAGATCGTGCGATACCCACGGACTAGCCTTACGGCTACCACCTTTTGGGGCGCATTCAGGTAGTGGGCAGCTCGCCGCCTCAAGGAACGCGCCCACACCGCGGCCCCGTAAAGGGTCATGGACCGCACGACCCCCGCGTAGAGCTTCCGGCAGGAGGCATTTGGACCCCTCAGATTGGGCAAGACCCGCTTGAAGGCAGCCCGGCCCGTTCCAGTTTGGGAGCCAAATGTCTGAAATGCTCCACCGGCTGTCGAGGACGAGTCCTAGGTACTTCAGCGTCGACTCGACGCCGATGGGAACCCCTCCTACCGTCAGCATGGATCTCGACGGTGGCGCATTCCGAGGCCCATGAAAGCACATGGTCTCGGATTTGTGCAGTGCCACCTCGAGACCCAATTGCCGGATCCTCTCCACGACTATCGCAACCCCGCGTGTCATGATTTCGGCCGCCGCCTCGTGCGACCTCCCTTGTGCCAGTACCAGCGTGTCGTCAGCGTAGCAAACTCAGTCGTAACCGATGTTCCACAAGGGCGGCCCTAGAACCGATCCCTGTGGAACACCGCACGAAATCTCTCGCCGGTTCCACTCTTCGCTGCGACCGGGGTAGATGACCGCCCTATCCGTCAGGTAGTCCCCGACCACACGACGAAAATAGCACAATGCAGCTCCAGGACATGGTGTTGAAGATGTCAAGAGACACCGCCAAGACGACCCCACCCCGGTACACCGCATCCCCCGTCGTGAGGACTCTCACGCGCAATATTGCATCCACCGTCGAGCGCAGCAGGTTCCTTCGGGCCTGCCACCCACATATTATAACTCAATATGTGTTAGGGAGGGGGCATTATCAGCCTACAATGGTAGGGAAGCCCAGAGAGGTCTTCAGCAAGAAAACTTGGTAGCTGACTAGGTAGGGTGTGATGAGAGAATGCTAAAGCTATGAGTACTATGAAAAGTTTCAGATAGGAACCCTTCGGGCAGGGGCCCACTTTCAGTTTTCAAAAAGGGCCCGAAACTAACAACGGGCTATCATTAAAACTAGAAACGGGATATTTACCATGTTTACTGTTTTTTTTGAGTTCCCGATATTTCGGCGCTGTTCCAAGCACTATGATCACGGATAAACAACGCGCTGTTCAGCTACGTTGATTTTCATCTCATTGTACGGGGCCAGATCCAAAACGTCTCAAACAGGCAAAACATCTCGAAGATATAGTGGCCTTCCAATAATGTTCCCACTGGTGGGACACAGGCCTCCTCGCTGTAAGAGCGAATGGCCGCCGCCAAGGTAGACCATTGAGGTTTGGTGGATGTCAAATTTTAATGTCTTCGATTTTTCGGTTCCTCACGATGTTTTTGAGAGCAGTGGTGAATTTTGTGATGGAATAATTACCGTGAAGGAAAGGGTCTACCTAGGTATGTACTACCTGCCTTGTCTTTGCTTGTAAATCGCGGCTGGTACTACTCAGCCATCACTGGTCACCATTGGGCTACCAGTACTAGGGAACGAGCGAACCTATTGCGATAAATCTGGCACAAAATTCGCTGGTCTGCACCGCCGCCTGCTTATTTATTAAAATGTCAGGAGAGTAGTATTGAAATGCCGCCATTTTCTTTTTAATTCCATAGTACATACCTACCTTACCTATCTCTTGCACACGGTAAAGGAAAAACGTGAAGAGCACTTGTGACTTGAAAGTTTGTGCAACATGGGCCATTGTGTGAAGAAGATTTCGGTGTTTCTACCTACCATTACATACCGATAAAAATCTACCTACCCGCATGATGAATTTCCAGATAAAAATCTAGCACCTATTTAAATTCTGAAAGCGTAAATGAGTTTTGATCAGATCTCTACAAAATACGGGAGTAATCGAAACATTTTAATATAAAATAGCCAGAAAACTCCAAGTCTACATCATTCAGTTTTCGTCTCTCTACGAAACTCGTGCCATTTTGTAAACTTTTTAAAATGAACTCTAAATTGGCAACGGTGTTGTTGGCATACTGCCTTATCCACTTTTTCAGTGGTGCTGAAGGTTCTTTCATAAAGCCTAATAACGTGCCAAGGGTTGGAAGAAGCAATGAGGACTCTCCATTCGACCAAGGAAGCTTTGGCTATGTTATTAAAACGAGTAAGAATATACCACGCATGGGCAGGAGGAACTATAATTCGGTAAGTCATTTAAAATCTATTTCTCTTATTTTTTTAACCAACTTCAAAAAGAAGGCGATCCTAAATTTGCGCCTTGGATTTTTTTATGTGTTACCTTACCTCATATCTCTGCCATTTTGATGTGAAACATCTTTAAGCGCGTCTAGGCACTAAAACCGACCCGTATGCCGTGACGGAAGATGGAATAGCTTTTCCCATTAGCATAAAGTTTGTTTTGGAACGATTGTTGATTTAGATTATTCTAGATATTCCGTTTTCGAAAGTTCCACGCTACTCAATTAGTGATGTAGTTAGGTCGTATGCAGATTAGATCGATAGATATCGATAAAAGAAATACTTTAATGTAATATTTGTTCTTTATTTTACTCCATATCGTTATCGTTTTTTTTTATTAATTACGAATTCTAATATTAACATAGATGTTTCACATCTACCGGGCATTCCGTGACGGCCAATTTTATTTTTTTATTACGAAACAGGACTGTCTTGGCTGCGGTAGTGGTTTACGAGTACATTCTAGGTTCGAATCTCGAAAAAAAGAAGAGATTAGTAGAAGCAACTCAATGTTATAGCTTGTGGTGCTACTCTTTGCTTCAATGAGCATGATCCAGGCAGGGCCCGTGTCTCCACTGTTGCTCTGGATTCCCTTATCATCAAAGTATGAAAGTGAGCCTTCTTTACCCTGCTACCCTGTTACCCGAGAGTATGATCCGAGATTTTGGGAAAATTAATTAATATGAGAATTACAATGCTTTCACTTATTTTACAGGAAAACCGCTATGACATCCCCAAGTTCTATCAGCTGCCTTCAGAGAACTTTGATGTTTACGAAGGTAAGTCAATGGGGTGAAAAACTGTCTTTTTATCCCACCAGATGTCGCATGATCGACTTTGCCTGCCTTTTTGTCCTGTCACCTGTCAAAATTCATACTAATTTGCGAAACCAAAATATCATAAACTAGCTGTTCCCCGCGGTGTCACACGCTGCGCGGCTCCTAAGGGTCGTAGCGTAATGTTATATAGCCTAAAGCCTTCCTCGATAAATGGGCTATCCTACACAAAAAGAATTTTTCAATTCGAACCAGCAGTTCCTGAGATTAGCGCGTTCAAGCAAACAAACAAACAAACTCTTCAGCTTTATAATATTAAAGTATAGATAATTAAACACTGCAATTAATATGATGCAGTCTTCTGCTCCGACTGCAAAATAAAGGGATACATATATATTTCCTAAGGATCCAAAACGCCCAAAAATTTACAATGTAGACTACTTTTTTCATTGGGGCCATACACACCATCAGATGCACGCCAGCACATCAAGCTACCCAAAACTGTCAATTTTTCCTAATCAACCTTGAACCTAATGCTTAGTGATAAAGTTGAAAATCTATTAAAGAAAAGATTGTAGTAGCTTGATGTGCTGGCGTCTGTACATTCAATCAAAAAACGTTAAGTACAAGATATTTTATAAATGAAATCACCATCGAAGTAGGTACGACTGTATTTCTTGCCTATTGAGAGCAGGAATTTCTTTTACGTAACTCCACTTTTAGTTTTAAAACAGTTCAAAAATCGAGTCATTATAGATATAAAATTATTCTAAAACAGCAATAACAAAATCACCTGAATCTTAACACAACTTTGTAGAGTTAGTGTTAGTGTGTGTTATGTAGATAGATACCTTTATCAGAGTCGAAGCCAGCGACAATTTGGAATTCTTCTCCCCATTGTAGTGATCTTTGCCTGAATCTTCTGGCTTTAAAAAATCCATGTATCTGACTACATTTTTATTTCATACACAGGTGAACAACTGGAGTACAATATGCCAATTGAAACCTTCTACTCCAAGCAATCAGGAAACATGAAGCGATAAACCGGAATCTTTACCAATATGTAACATTTTGTGATCCTAAAAAATTACGTTTTTTGTTGATTCTAGTCTTAATTAAGTTAAATAAATGATTATCAAGCATGCATGTAATCTTTTGTTTTATTTTAATGAAATTTTTTCAGCTAATATTCCACCTGAACAGGAACGTGATTTTCAACATTTCTGTCAAAGTCAAACGCTATTACGCTACAAAATTGAATAACTTCATTTCGGTTTATCTATCTCTTTCGCGCATGCCTAAAATGTAACCGTTTATCTCTTTTTTTATGAAACAAATCGATCACCCAAAAATTATCGGTGTATACTCAGATTTCTTCCACGAATTTTTGTGGAAGAAATTACACTATTTATTTTGGAAAATAACATCTAAATTGCTCGTGTTTATTAAAATAAGATAAAATGGTGGTGACCTCGGATGTTCATCTGCCGGAAGAGTCTGAATTGACGGTGGACGAGCTCAATTTGTCTACATCAACTTTATTGGCTGCATCTTTTCATTTAGGAAAATATTGTGAACAAGCTAATAATGTAAGTAAAACTATTATTTTATTTACTAACCGTTGATTGATATGACTTTTTAATGTAATTGGTCTACAGTTGTGTTAATTGATTGCATAATCAAAGTTTTATTGAGGTTATGTTATGATAGATTTTATGGTGATAAATTCTCATTTTCGAAGCGACTGTGATTATAGTTTATAGCAACCAATGATCTAAAATCCAGTTGAAAATTGGACCGATTTGTCTATCAATGTTTTTTCAATAAGACTATTTTGAATTGCATTCCTGTTCTTGAAATTCTTCAGTTACATTTTTTGCTTTCACCAAGGCAAGCAATAATTTGCGTAGATATTCAATGAAACTGTTAAGTCTATGAGTAGCGGAGACAAGTGAAACAAACGACTGCTGAATTCACACTGATTTATTCGTAGGTGAGGCGAGTACTATAAACATGGACGCAGCCACGCACACATATACAACAACTCCTCCCCCATACTATTGGTAACAGTTTCAAGTAATTAGTCCTTGTAATCTACTCTAGGGATTTTGCGTAACAACGTCCGGGATAAAGGGTTATACCTCTGTATCTGTTGTTCCTTAATTTGTGGTGGGTGGTTACTTTCCGACAGAGCCTCATGAAACTCTTCAGCGTCTTCGTTTCGAGATGTGGACTGTTTGGCTGTTTCCATAGCTGGAGATGATGAAGGTTGCGGAAGGCTATTTGTATTTTGAGTGGTTGTCACTGTTTGCTCAGATTCTGTCACGGTATCACTTTCCCCCACCACTGGTATACTGGGCCCCATCGATTCCGGTGACGTACTGTTGTTATCTTGTTGTACCGGTACTTGTATATCACTGTCGCAATCCCAGAATGTTTCTTCGTCTACATTGATCCCTTTATATAATACTAATTGATTTTTATGTTTTCTATGCTCTATAAGTGAGTGAAAGTCTTTAACAAGATACATTACTTTACCTATTCGCTTTACAATAGTTCCCCTTTTCCAAACACAATTTTTGTTCATAACATTGTTCTTATACAATACGTTGTCACCTATATTATAGGTTTCTCTGTTTTTACCACCGTATGACTCAATCTGCGAACACTGTTTGTTTTTGACCACATTAGGAATGTTCGATGATGAGGATGCGGTATTTAATTTTGGATTAAGTAGATCTAGGCGTGATCTAAGATTTTTGCCAAATACTAACTGAGCCGGTGACAATCCTGTAGTACTGTGAATCGAGTTTCTGTAATCGAATAGGTACTTTAATAGATTTAATCTACTTTCTCGTACATTGCTGTTAGATAAAATACACGATTTAATACCCCTTTTTACTATTTTAACGTAACTTTCGGCTTGACCGTTACTAGCCGGATGATAGCTTGGTGACGTCACGTGTAATATGCCGTTGGAGTTGCAGAATTTTTTGAACTCTTGTGATACGAAGGCAGTGCCATTGTCACTAACTATAGTTTGCGGTATCCCAAACCTAGACATAAAATCGTATAATTTATCAATCACCGCTACAGAGGTTGATGTGTTTGTCATGTCATAAACTTCTACCCATTTAGAGTGGGCGTCTACAACAACCAAAAACGTGTGTCCGTGAATAGGGCCTAGAAAATCTATATGTATCCTAACAAAAGGGCTCGGAGGGTATTTCCACGGCGAAAGCGGTGCGCGAGGAGGCGAAGGGCGTAGTTGAGTGCACACATAGCACGAGCCTATCATTTTTTCCAAAGCAACATCTATACCTGGAAACCAAACCCGCGCCCTTGCTGTCGCTTTTGTTTTGACGATTCCTAAATGAGATTTATGTAATTCTAACATAACTTTGTGCCTCAGATTTCCTGGCAAAATAACTTTGTGGCCCCTCATCAGACAACCGTCTTCGAAAGATAATTCTAACTTACAACACCAGTATGGTTTTAGTTTTATGTCTGTTATTTTTTTAGGCCATCCATTTAATACGTATTTAATTACGGCCTTTAAAATTGCATCCTTACTCGTTTGCTCGCGTAATTCTGTAAGTGTCACAGGTAAACTCCCGTCCACTACAAAATTAATATAAGCCGCGCGCTCGAGGGACGGCGGTAACTCGTATGAGTCATCTTGTAACGTACCGATGGCGGCGCCCCCACCACCGCCGGCGCTCGCAATCAGCTGCTTACTATTTGTGCTATCACTCTGTTGAACCTCCGGTAGGCTCGCCCGTGATAAATAATCCGCACAATTGTTATTACTACGTACATACTCTATTGTGTAGTTGTACCCGCTGAGAAATAAAGCGTATCTCTGAAGCCTATTTGCAGATACTTCTGGAATACCTTTATACGGCCCAAATATTGATATCAACGGCTTGTGATCCGTTCTTAATACAAATGGATCGGACCTGGCGTATAAATATTGGTGGAACCGACGTATTCCAAAAATAATTGCAGTGGCTTCCTTCTGTATTTGAGCGTAATTTTTTTCGGCCGCGTTAAGAGTACGGGATGCGAACGATATTGGACGTTCTGACCCATCACTTTCTAGTTGTGATAACACGGCTCCCAAACCTGTTGGCGATGCATCTACCGTGAGAATTAGTTTTGCATTATGATTAAAATGCGTTAGGACTTGGTCAGACGCTAAAATTTCTTTTATTTTGCTGAAAGATTTATTATGTAACTCGCTCCAATTCCACTTTATCCCTTTCTTTAGCAGGTCATATAATGGACTTAAAATACCCGAAGCATTTTTTACAAAATTTCTATAGTAATTCACCAGTCCCAAGAACGATTGCAATTTACCTACATTTGTGGGCACCGGTGCTTCAACTATAGCTTTAACTTTTTCGGGAGACTTCATAAGGCCGTGTTTGTTTATTTTATATCCTAGGTAATCTATCTCATTTTTAAAAAACTCACATTTTTCCTTTTGTAAGACCAATCCCGCATCTTGTAATCTTTCGAGCACCGCTTTAAGTCTTTGCAGGTGAACGTCCCTTGTTGGACCTGTGATGAGGACGTCGTCAAGAAGACAAAGAACCCCATCCATATCAGATAGGACACATTCCATCGCTCTCTGAAATATGGACGGTGCGCTAGATAAACCGAACACCATACGAGTATATTTATACAATCCACGATGTGTATTAATACAAGTTAATTTTTGGGAATCCTCGTCTAATAAAAACTGATTGTACGCCATTGACAAATCAAGTTTTGAAAACTGTAGTCCTCCATGTAATCTACTAAACAGTTCGTGGACCGTCGGCAGAGGGTACTGCTCCACAATCAACTGTTTATTGATACTAACTGAGTAGTCTACACACAGCCTAACTGTACCGTTGCGCTTCAACACAGGGACAATAGGTGACGCATACTCGGCATGCTCAACTGGTTTTAATACTCCCAATTGTACTAAACGATCGATCTCATTATTAATTTTGTCTTTTAATGCGAAAGCGATAGGGCGCGCTTTATAAAATACTGGTTGAGAGCCGGGCTTAATTTTCAGTTTTACTTTGTACTTATTAAAGGCTCCTAATTTGTCAGAAAAAACCCTTGGGAACTGTGATTGTAGTTGTTTAAACATGTCATCCGTCTTGTCTAAATACATACAAGGTAGCAGCTCTAATTTAAAACTCGCAATGAAATCTCGACCGAGGAGCGGCGGACCAGTGCCATTATTAACAACGTAAATATTAAGCTCTTGTGTTTGTCCCGAGTATGTAACAGGTAACCGAGTTACTCCAGCACATGTTATTTTATTACCAACATATGTATACAACTGTTTCTTAGTCGGCGACAATGGCACAGTTGAAAAATACTTATTATACACTGTACGAGATATTACAGTGACCGCTGATCCGCTATCGATTTCAAATTTCAATTCTACCCCCAGGATTGTCACAATTTCAGTCATCGGCTCGCCATTTATACAACTTATTTTAAACAGCCTACCGTCATCATCTTCATCAACGTCACTTGTGGTGGCAATATAATTTGTTTTTTTACACATTCTTTGAAGGTGTCCGGTTACATGACACTTTTTGCACTTATATTTAGCAAAACGACACTTTGCCGACGTATGATTTGAACGACCGCACACAGAACACTTATCCACCGATACCGCACTTTTCTTTGTCGCCGGGTCGATCTTGTACAGCTGCTGCTCCTGCTGCCCCGCGAGATGCACGGTGGCTGCCGCTTCGGCGCGTGCGCTTCTTAGCGTTTCTGCTAACTCGATCGCCTTAGCCAGCGTCAGTTCTGTCAAGTCTTGAGCAAATAGTTTGTCCCGCTCGCGTCCCGGCAACATTGCCATTACGAATCGGTCACGCAAGGCTTCTTCCACATTGCTGAAGCCGCAGTGAGCGGTCAGCCCTCGAAGTCTCGCTGCCCATTGTGTCGGTGTTTCACCAGCTTGCTGCGATGCCGCATAAAACTTGCATCGCTCGCCGAACCCGCTGCGTTTCGGTGTAAAATGACTGTCCAACAGCAACAATATGTCCTCGTATGGAACTTCTTGGAGCTCCTTCGGTAGGGCGAGGTCCGAAGCAAGTTTGTAGGTGCCATCTGTGAGTGCGCTAAGCAGTATAGCACGTCTTTTCGATCCTGTCACGTCGCTGGCTGCAGTCACATCGTTTGCTATAAACCACTGAGCTAAACGACTCTTGTACGTCTTCCAAGAGTGGACTGTGTGGTCAAACGTTGACAAAATTCCAAATTGATGAGCCGCCATCGCGATTTTTTCTTTTTGTGGGTACTCGTCGCCAATGTTAAGTCTATGAGTAGCGGAGACAAGTGAAACAAACGACTGCTGAATTCACACTGATTTATTCGTAGGTGAGGCGAGTACTATAAACATGGACGCAGCCACGCACACATATACAACAGAAACTATCCCATAATGTCATAGTAAAAAAATATGACGTTACTAGACTGGAAGAGTACTGCTTTTCTTTGAATAGCCATTATTTGCCCTTTCAAAATGAGTGCAAACAATTTGTTTAGTTATAAACAAATTGCCAGGCTCTAGGACTACACAAATTTCTATTCTAATTATATTTGTGCAGTAAGGTATATTTTGATCACGCCGTGATGGCTCTCGGCCACCGTAGGCGCGGGCCTGTGGACGGCGAGTAATGGGCTAGCTCGCCGTCCGTCCGTCGTATGACGACGGGCAGGCCGTGTCGACGGCGCGTTCGTGTTCCACGCGCGCCTCAAAGAGTTGTCAGCAAACGGGAGGAGCCCGCAAGGGCCGGTGCCTGCCAGGGCTGCGGGACTGTTCGAAAGAGATACCGCGGCCCTGGAACATAAAGGGCCAATGAAGGAACATGGGTGGTTTTTAGTCAGTAAGAGTCTGACACTCCCTTCCGCTCCGCCCAGAGCGGGAGGAGTCATTTGATGATTTCCCACCCCCAAAAAAAAAAAAAAAGATATATTTTGATCTTACTCTGTTTACCTTTCTTTATTAATATCTTTCTCTTTGTCTGTTTATTTTAACTAGCCGACCTGCACCAGCTTAGGTGCCAGATTTTCATACAGACTTTCAACCCCTATTTCACCCGCTTAGGGCTTGCATATTTTTTCGATATTGTGTGTAGTTTAGAATATAGACATAGCATTGCTACAATTGAATAGATCATAATTCTGTTGTAAATCCATTTGGTAGAATTTCAATTTATTGTGTTTAGACAGACTAGTGATTGTTAGCAATAAAATACGTTTTGATTGATTATTTTTTCCTCTACCTAACTATTCAGGCATGACTGGTGGTGTGATTGATTTGTTACGTTTCCTCTATAATTGAAATACCCTTCACAAATATTTTCCAGGAGTTCATGCTCTGTCGTTTGGAGGAGAAAGATCCTCGGAAATGCATCAATGAAGGCAAGGCGGTCACCGCATGCACAATGGATTTCTTCCGGAAGGTGAAGAAATCTTGTTTGGAAGAGTTTAACCAGTACAGCAACTGCGTTGACAAGAGCTCTGGAGATTTTAGCTTGAGATAGTAAGTAACATAAATATCATATCACACTGTACTCTTTGTAGAGTCATAACAGTCACAAGCACTAATTTGTATAAACACAGTAATTTTTTAAAATAATTCTCTCCTGCTGTATTGATTAACATTTTACATTTTCACCAACATAATATTTTGGAAGCCATACTATTACTAAATAAGCCTTATCTCAAAGTAGAAACTGTTATTTCATGAGAAAATCAGATTTGGATTTTGGTAAATGTTTACATATTAGTGTTCCTGACTGCACCTAATAGTACACCCATAGTTTTTGGTATGATTAAGTTCCTTGTAATAAGCGGTGAAATTGTAACAAGCTGCACCGAAATATGTAAGTGTCCGAACGCTGTTGAAATTTTGAACCTTGGAGCTGCAAAGTAGAATTATAACATTAAAAACGTGTAATTAAAATGAAACTTGTGAAAAGGTTGAAACTTTGTTTTTTTATGTCTCCGTAACTAGAAGATTCCCATCCCAGGTATGGTCCAGAACAAAAAAAATATTGCAATGACAGGGAAAAATAATTGCCTTTTGGCTTCGTTATGGGTCTTTTTACTCCCACCATACTTTATTGTACTGTACACTAAAATTGTTATACAGCTATTTGTCTGCCATTATTCAAGCCTTTTGCCATCTGCATATTTTACAAAGTTGTTGTAATTTTCAACCATATTTTCAGCTGCCGCAAGACTCAAGGTGTATTTGACAAGTGTGCGTTAGAGAAGTTAAACATCGAACGTCCATCGTTCGGCTACTTCTGTGAGGCTCGCGTCCATGATACTAAGAGGTAAGTTGTACAGTTAATTATTTATTTCGTATTTTAATCACAGTATTTAAATGGAGGAACAATGTGGCAAAATAATAACGATCGATCTTTAGGTTAAGCCGTGCTTGTCTAGGTTGGTCTGTGGATGGGTGACCACCCATTACATACCGAGTTTCCTTCGTGCCTCGGAATGCACGAAGGAAGCAAGCACCCCGGTTAGACTGGAAGCCGACCCCAACATAGTTGGGGAAAGGCTAGGCAGATGATGATGATTTAAATGGTCAAACATCGATGGAGGAACATCGTGAGGAGTAATAGAGAAATATGGAAGAAGAAGACATGTCGCGCCGACCCAGGGCAGGAGAAATGTGAAACATCGTGAGGAGACTAAACCAGCATGCCTGAGAGATTTTTCTCTATGGCTTTTTTTATGCC
Organism: Eurois occulta; assembly: GCA_950022335.1. Taxonomy (NCBI): domain Eukaryota; kingdom Metazoa; phylum Arthropoda; class Insecta; order Lepidoptera; family Noctuidae; genus Eurois; species Eurois occulta. Next base: position 7,729,782 of record OX465506.1, read on the forward strand.
ACCATGTTAGGCACCAACCACACGAAAAAGGAAAATAGATGAAGTATTTGAATACTAGTAAATAAGGCAACAAATACTACAAAAAATCATCATTCTCCTGCCCTTGTCCCAATTTATTTGGAGTCGGCGCAGCATGTTTTCTTCTTCCATACTTCTCTACTCGTCATCTCAGCAGTCACCTCATTGCTCGCCATTAAAAAAAAATTGGTTGTCTGTAAAGTCGGTTTACGGACGATAGATTTACGTGATAACGTCATAATCATTATTTTATGTAATACAAAAAAGGAATTAATTGAAAATTACAATTTTTTAGATAAATTAACATTTATTTACATGCGTTGACGCACAGGCTCAGGTGGAACGTTACTATGGAACGTTACTATGGAACGTTACTATTTTTCATGAGTGTTGCTGGTATTATCAATTTATAAGACGTTATCACGTCAAAAGATAAAACGATAAAAAGATAAAAAGATAAAAAGATAAAAATCATTATTTTATGTAATACAAAAGCTCAGGTGGAACGTTACTATGGAACGTTACTATTTTTCATGAGTGTTGCTGGTATTATCAATTTATAAGACGTTATCACGTCAAAAAAATTGTTTACATAAACACACATCTTTTCCCATGCGGGTAGGACGAAGAAACACCGCCTATTGATGTAAGAAGATAAATAAATAAATAAAATCCTAATCCTTACTAATATTATAATTAATGCGAAAGTAAGTTTGTTTGTTACGTTTTTACGCCTAAACCACTGAACCGATCATCCTGAAATTTTGCATATACGTTGTCAGGTGTACAGAAACGGACACAGGGTACCATCGTCTCGAAAAAAGTACTGTTCCCGAGGAAAACAACAATAACGTTCTCATGATAATAGATGGCGCCACGTGTCTTTCGAATCATGATTTCATTATATTATTACAAGCAGAGTACAAGCCGAATTGATTGTCAAATTCTAAATTAACGCGAGCGAAGCCGCGGGCAATAGCTAGTTTAGTAATACATGCTCGCCGGTTGCGAATACTACGCATCTACCATTTTTGAGGTCTACTAAAGTCATTGTATTTGTATGTAATACTTGCTTCCTCGCTTGTATAATAAATAAATAAATAAATTCTTTATTTCACCAAAAGCCATTACAATATATGAGTATGACCACAGTACGACCATCACCTTTTCCGCACGCAAAATACGCGCATTTGACGTGGAGTTGCGGACACCAGCCCGTTATACAATACAATACATGACCACAGTATGTTTTCCATGAAGTACCTACAGTGCACACAGGCGCGCTTTTTAAGGGCGAATTATGAAGGAGTCGTAGAGTCTCACTGTCAAAATTGCAACGTTTGTAAGAGAGCCTTTAAACATGGTCATAATTATATTTAGTTTTTCGGCCATGTTCTGGTAAACCTGAAGGATATTCCCTTTCAATTGCTCCCTCAGATGTAATTTAACTCTCGCACCTAAGGTGGAAGCGTTAGGCTAGCCCGCGAAATTCATATTTTCTCAAGTATTTTTGCTATTTGCAGGTCAGTGTCAGGTTGTATGTTGATGAAAAATGAGTCGCGTTAGTAACACGTATGTAGTTACCGAATTATAATCATTAAAATCATCAATACAACCCTCTGAGTTCATTTAACCCCATTGAATGACTTTTTCCTGAAATAGTTATTGAATGGGGTTAAATGATTTTAATGATAATAATTCTGTAACTACATAATTAAAAATAAAAACAACTGTTAGCTTAGAATGTATTTCTGAATAAATAAATAAATAATTACGTGTCCAACATGTTATACTTGCGCGAGTCATATTTCATCAACATACAACCTGACACTGAACTGCAAATTGCAAAAAACGTATGATGCAGCATGAATTTTTTTTAATTGATTTTCCAGTCAGAATATAAAAGATATTTAATTTCAAAAATTCCTAGACGTCACTCTCAACCAGAAGTTGTATGCTAATAACCAACCACACGATATTAACCATTGTTATTATTATTTTTCCAGGCCAAAGCCTTTAGAAGAACCGAAGGCGGTCTACCCAGACGCTACCCCAGCCCTTCCGGAAGGTACCGAGAAGAAACCAGCAAGATTCGGCTCACGTTTCTACTGGATGACCGAATAAACGGCAACAGCCGTGCGAGCGAGATGCATAGACAGCGGTTATGTGCGTGGGAAAGAGATGGGACGAGGGCTATTCATTGGCGGGAATTTTGCAGTTGGTTTATGTTCTGAGTGTGATTTTATTTATTTAAACTAAATGTTGGACTACTGGAAAATACTTTCATACGTAAAATTGGTTTTGCGTTCCTAACAAAAATATTGTAAAATGATCTATGGTTTTACGTTCCATTCCGCATCTTTCTCACACACTACTGCAGTCTCCAAAAGTAAGGCATTGGATGAGTTTTTTTGTCATCATTTAACAATTTTATTGTAATTATTTAATTTATAAGCTAACAGTGTTACAGATCAACAAATCATGTTATACAGAAACTTGTCTACTGGTTTACTTTGTCAATCAAATAGCTAATATCGATTTGTAGAGTAATAAAAATGTTGAAATTTATTTGTTTGTCTCATTTTTTCTTAGCACTGCACAAATACCATAGAATACTATAAGGGCGTCCGCTAAAGCCCGCGCAAGTGCACACGGAGCGGGTCCCTGCTGTCAATTTTTTTTAGGAAACCTTTCATAATGCAACTGCACTGCACACGCCGCTCATACTATTTTGAACACACATGCGAGCGTTCACCTGCGCTTGTTTTACCGGACGCCGTAACAAAACATCGAGCCTATTCGCTATCTGATGATTGAGGTGCTTCCCATACACGACACGAACTGGGTTTTTGCTGTCAATGTTCAATGATCTACATCCAAATAACTTTGCTGTCAACACTCATAAAAGAAGAATTATTTTTCCAACATAGGTATGGAGTCCATTCCTATGTTGGAATAAACAGCCCTGCTCTATCGGGTAAAACCTATGAGTAGTGCAATATGCAAGAGAATTAATTGGAGATCTTATTCGATTATTTGAAGTTATAGAATGATGTACGCAAATATTGTGAACAGAACCTTTTATTCCATTGAATAAAAGGTTCTGTTCAACTATTACGTACATTGGAACGATATTACAAGATGTCAAAATTGACATACTTGACATTTACTAGGGCAGGTACAGCGTTTCAGGTTACAGCTAATTGTATGTTGAGTTTACTATTTGTGTTCTTACCTTCTCTTATATAACAGTAATTCATATAGCTGTCTCCTTTTAACATATGATTTTTAAGTCTGTTTGTTGATTTCGAAATGAATGAACTTATTACAAACCTTGAAATCTTGAAACGCATGAGTGTCATTGAATGGACATGATCGATTGAATCAATAAATATTATTCTAAATAAATTGTAAAAACAACAAAGTTACGTGACAAACATTGCATCCGTTTGCTTTGGCAGCATTCCTTAATATAATATTTGAGTAAACAGTGAAATTTTACTTGAAATAATGTGAAAACACGCGTTTCACGCTCGCTTTCAAAGTATAAACAAATATTATGATATTGTGTTTTTCTTAGTGAATAATGAGTGATTTGTGCGATGATCAGGTTATTCACGATAATATTTACGCGAATACGTATAGTTTGTGGGGGAATTCGAAGTATTATGATATAAAAAACCTGTCTCCGCAAAACTTCGCAAATCGTAATGGCACGATTGGCAGTGAGATTAGCCAGGAGTTGAAGGCTTCGCGATGGGCTTCGGCGGTGCCAGTAGAGGTGGTGCCAGTCCCGGAGCCGCCCGACAGGCTGAGCCGGAGGACTGTAGACCGAGATTCGTTATACGAAGACCCGGAATCGTCTAATAAGGAGCCCCCGTGAGTTTGTTATTGTTTATGTTTATATTTGCGTCGTTTGACGCGTAATTTACGATATGTTACGACTAGCAAAGGATGAGCGAAAGGAAATCTAAAATTTCAGTATATTTATAGTAAATGAGTATTCCTTTTTCATTTGGTCTCTAGGGTTTCTCCAAAGCTTTAAAACATATTTTATGGCTCTGCAACTGTTATAAACATTTCATAGTCCATAAGTCTATGTTCTTTTGAATTATATTTACTATTGAGGCTGAGCTATACTGCAATGTAAACAAATGAAACTTAAAATCATGAACTTACTTTTAACATATTGCTTTTTATTTAAAATTGATTCATTGGATTGATAAAACATGTCTGTTGTGAACAAATCTTTAATTCAAGTTTTATAATCATGAAAAATATAACTGGCTTTTGAATGTGGTATGATAGTTCTTTGTTTATTTAGACCTAGTAAAGAGTGATGATATTCAATTGTTACTCAAAACACCCAAACCAAGCCATTAAGCTGTATTAAGCTTAATGGCTTGGTTTGGGTGTTTTGAGTCCAGCCCATGCTTTTTGCTGAATATTCGGATATTTCTTTGTTCAAACCTATGGTCATCTGCTTAATCTTTTCCCAATTGTGTTAGGTTCAGCTTCTAGTCTAGCCATATGGAGCGGCCGCTTCTTTGACCTTTACTACCCAGTTACCGAGTAAGACTGGTCATTCACTTATCATCGTTCTACCTAACTAATTAAAATATAATTGCATAATAATATTTCAGTTAAATACATCATAATTATTGTACTGCCATAAAGAAGGATGAATAAATGGATGTTGCGCATGGTTTTAATTTAAGAAAATCCTAGGTCATTTTTCACCCAGACACCCAGCAATCGAACACATGTGCGAGCGTGCAGCCATGCTTGTTTTATCAGACGCCCTAACGAAACATCGAGCCTATTCGCTACCTGATGATTGAGGTGCTTCCCATGTATGGGTACCCAGTTATTGCTGTCTATGTTCAATGATCTACTTACAAATAACTTTGCTGTCAACACTCATAAAAGAAGAAAATTAACATTGGTTTAGAAAAGAGCAGAGGAAGCAAGGCTTTTATTTCCCACATAGGTATGGAGTCCATACCTATGTAAGAATAAACAAGCCCTGCTCTCTCTTAGCCTTAGTTAGTAATCAAATTTTCAGTTATATTCATCATAATTATTGTACTGCCCTAAAAAAGGATGAGTGTGAGCGATGCGCATGCATGCATTTCACAAAAAAAAAAAACTTTATATTATCACCCCGCAACCCGCACTGGACGAGTGTGGTGGATTACAGCCCATTCTTAGAGACGAAACCTGTGTCACAGTCACAAGGGAATATTATTGGTTGATTATGCTTAATGTCCTGCCCTTACCCCAATTTATATAGGGTTCTCTCTGTTCATTCATACATAACTATTATTATAGTATTACATAGCATATAATCTATCTTCTTGGTAAATTTCATTACAATGCGATCAGCTGTTTAGTTGTGAAAAGGTAGCAAACAGAGTTACTTTCGCATTTATAATATTAACCATGGATTGAGTTAGCATTTTTTTTTTCATATCTATAGTTTATTTTATGAAGCCAGCTGCTATTTGTTGGTAAAAAGGTTTTATCAATTCCACAGCCCCATCGACATCCCTCAAGACCCATCACCACAACCTTCACTCCTCAGCGAAGACAGTCCCCTCAGCAAAAGTCCTACAATCGACTGGACCCATGCCTACTGGCACAAGGCTTCGGAGGCCATCCCTGATGGGGACCAGGGCCCCAGCCGGGGCCGGAAGCGGTTGGTGTTGGGCTCTAACAATATCCAGAAGAAATTGGATAAGATGCTTGCTAAACCTGTGAAGATGACCAAGGCTGAGAGGTGAGGAAATGAAACTAGGTTTAGGTTTTTTAAGATTTATTAGAAACCAGCTGTTCCTCGCGGTGTCACACGCTGCGCGGCTCCTAAGGGTCGTAGCGTGATGTTATATAGCCTATAGCCTTCCTCGATAAATGGACTATCCAACACAAAAATATTTTTTTAATTCGAACCAGCAGTTCCTGAGACTAGCGCGTTCACGCAGACAAACAAACAAACTCTTCAGCTTTGTAATATTAATAAAATATACTTAATAATATAATATAATAAATAATATATAATCAGTAAAAGTTTACTTAGATACATAGACCAACTGAACATAACAATAGACATAACTATACTACAAAAACAAGCAGCCATACACACAACCACCATACATACTCAGTAAGGTATTGGGAGACAATGTGTTTGTTAACCATGCACCGAGCACACAAGAGGCCACATCAGACATACAACAAACATCACACACAGTGGACTCACAGCAAACATCTATCACACAACGTTCATCTATCTCACACACACCAAATACACATAGCCATCCGTCAACCACACAAACCACAACTAGCACATGAAGAAGGAGAAGAAGATGATAAGGGGAAATGAATATCTTTTTTCCTGCGGGACGAGGGACGGGATATTTATTGAACCGACGCAAGGTCGAGTATCGGAAAACCGAAAAAGAAAAATTAATATAATATTAGTATAGATGCATTTATACAAAATCAAACTTAAAGCCTTTATTTCAATTAGACCATACCAGGCACTTTTGAATGTCAAAAAAACAAAGAAGGCGAAGCTACAGTCACAGACACAAGGCATAATAACTTGTGAAAGTACTGTAGTTGCCCATTCCAAAGCGTAGATCTCTATTGAGAAGAATGGGCAAGAAACTCCACGGACACTCTTTTCAATCAAAATGTTGTTACAAGATCATGGTTACATCTTGTTGAGATTATACATATATGTGAGAACGACGAATGTAGAAAGACGTGCACATTAAGAGCGTCCATAGTAAAAGATTATAAAAAACAAAGTAGTTAGAACAAACCGTGGCAGCTAAGAGATGACCAGTCCCAACTGACAGCGCCCGTTCACGAATATGTCGCATGGATCAGCCCAATCTGCTCCAACATATTGAAGGTAACTCAATGACCCGACACACCCGCCACCATCAGCGAGACATTTGAGTGAGCATGACATTCTCCCAGCCACCAAAGCACATTCGACTCAATGATATTTAAAGAGATAAACTGCAAAATGCATGTCTATTATCTTGTTTGAGTTTTATGAGAACTTTCAAGTCATAGGTCTCGAGTTCGAACCCAAGGCACGCACCACTGATTTTTCAGATTCATTTGCGTATTGTATAATTATCACTTGCTTCGGTGAAGGAAAACATCGTGAGGAAACCAGCATGCCTAGAGATATTTTTTGACAGCATGTAAAGCCAAGTGACCGCCCATGGGTGGCATAAAAACTCTGACACCAGGTTAGGCACTAACCACACGATAAAAGAGGAGGAAGAGATGAGAACTTTCTACCATTTTGGTGGATAGTTCCTCATCCTTATGTCTTTTCTTATAGCCAGTTCTCCTTTTTTAGGGTTCCGTACCCAAAGGGTAAAACGGGACCCTATTACTAAGACTTCGCTGTCTGTCTGTCTGTCTGTCTCCAGGCTGTATCTCATAAACCGTGATAGCTAGAAAGCTGAAATTTTCACAAATGATGTATTACTATTGCCGCTATAACAACTAATACTAAAAATTAAAAAAATATATATATATTAAGGGGGACTCCCATACAACAGATATGATTTTTTTGCCGTTTTTATAGATAATGGTACGGAACCCTTCGCGCGCGAGTCCGACTCGCACTTGGCCGGTTTTCTATTTATGAGTACTGACCCGAAAAAAACCATTCGCTCAGAATTACGTATAAGCGGGCAGCATGTGAACATTTTGTCACACTTACGACTTTTTCTCTAGAGGATAGACAGAGACCATAGAACGGCATCTGCTACTATCCATATAACGGGTAGAAACACCGACGCGAAAACGGTTACCACGTATACTCCCTTTGCTTCTGCCATACACGCACGCAGGTTAGGAGTAGTAAGCACCTTTAATTTTTACAATGTTTATGTTTCTTTCAGCATGATGCAAAAGATGGGGTGGCAGGGAGGAGCGCTCGGCAGGAGTGGGGACGGCATCGTGGAGCCAATCGCACCTAACGCTGTTTACGTCGGTAACAACGTAAGTTATGATTGCTTATTCTCTTGTGATTAAACCTACCGATTTTATTGCAGTGAAATTCGCTCGTCTCATATGTTACTTTAATGCCACGTAATAATGAGCGGTTTTGATGCACGAGCTTTTGCGATTTTCGTACGAGCGTTACGGCTGATGCGCTTATAAGCCGTGAGACGCCTCCACGCGCGCCCACTCACATCGCGCGAATACGCCGGACTAAGCGCGTGTTCGTTTTTTAAGCGCAACATGGTGCTTGCGTGTTCGTGCCAATTTATTAAAATAAAATACACCTAAAACTTACAATCAACCTTACGCCGTCGCCAACTCACCTTGTGGTCCTTCGAGCCGGATCTCGGATCCGGTCTTTGAATTTTGTCCGAAGTCCCATGTAGTGTTGGCGATTTTGTCAACGTATTGCCGTTAACTATCAACCTCTCTCTTACAGGCCAAAACGAAGATAGGTTTCGGCCAAAACCACGTCCAACGCAACCCCATACGCTCACCGAAGCACAGCAAGAGGGTAGACAAACAGTTCTACGAAATGAACGTTCTTCTGAACATTTACGAGTTCGTCAAAAATAACAACGAGGTGTTTATTTTTTACGTTTTGCTTTTATTACAGTATACAGGGTAAAATTAAAATAGCTAGAGGAACTCCGCAGACGTGGTAGGTCTAAATAAGATAAAAAAAATTAAATACAGGGTAGAAGGGAAGGAATACCGACGCACAAAGGTTTACCACGTATTCAGTACATCATTCTAAACCACAGGAATTTTTCATCGGCAATTTAAAACAAAACTATAAATAAGGTCCCATCATAATAGATGGAAAATTTTAAACACAGCGTTCAGTACGTCTAACCAAAGATATCCAAAAAAAAAACACTGATTAAAGTGATTTTATATTACACAAGGAGATTTCTAGGAGAGTACAGCTCGGATGGGCGGCATTTGGTAAACTGGAACATACGAGTATTTTTCGGTCCAAAAAGATCCCTCAGTGCCTAAAAACCCGCCTCTTCAACCAATGTGTCCTGCCAACAATAACTTACGGTGCCGAGACATGGACGCTCACAAAAGAGACTGTCCACCGAGTACGAGTGTCACAAAGGGCCATGGAGCGAGCCATGCTCGGCATAACCCTCTTAGATCGAGTGCGTAACACCGAAATCCGCCGTCGGACGAAAGTCTACGACGTCGGGGACCGGGCGGTGCGCCTCAAGTGGACCTGGGCAGGACATCTGGCTAGACGCGGAGATGGCCGATGGAGCAAAGCTTTGACCAAGTGGTGGCCGAGGTTTGGCCAAAGAAACCAGGGCCGTCTTAGGGCTCGTTGGGTTGAGGATATCGTGAAAGTCGCGGGAAACACCTGGATAAGGGACGCACAGAACCGGGAAGTGTGGCAGAAGAAAGGGGAGGCCTATACCCAGCAGTGGGTGATTCCGGGCTGATATGATGATCATGATGATAAACATTTTCTATGTGGGGGGGTAATCGTTAGTGCGTCGGTGTTCCTTCCACCCTGTAAAATTTGATGAATTTTGTGGGGTCAATACACCAGAGTTGCGTTAGGCAATTTAATTCCGGAGTTTCGCTAGCTATTTTAGTTAAATTTGACCTGGTTTTCTTAGCTTGATTTCGTCGTGCGTACGAGGCCTTTACGTAATGATGTCTATTTTACAATGTGATAATTTAATTCCGGAGTTTTGCTAGCTATTTTAGTTAAATTTGACCTGGTTTTGTTAGCTTGATTGGTCGTCGTGCGTACGAGGCCTTTGTTTACGTAATGATGTCTATTTTACAATGTGCGCCATATTTGTGCAGAATAAATAGTTTTTGCGTCCTTTTTTACCCGACTATGGCGAAGCCAAAAGAAAGGGATTTTAGCAGTCCATGTTTGTATGTATGTTTGAATTTACGTATGTTCCTCCGTAGCGACCAAACTATTCATCCGATTTTGATGAATAAGGTGTCAATCGATTCGTTATTATAGCCCGGGTAACATAGACTATATTTTAACCGACTTCAACAATAGGAGGCGTCGAATTTACCTTGTAAACCTAAAACCCTCTTGTTTTCTAGGTCGAGTTACTATTTGACAAAAACCTTAAGAAGGATGAACGGAAAAAGATTCATCATTTGGTTCAGATCAAACTGTGCGCCGACGACTTAGCATCAGTAGATTTTGACAATCTTGCTCAAAGGGACCTGGTTCAGCAGATCAGTGATAAGAACTGCTATATTTTACACACGCAGAGCTTCGGGAGTCATCCTACACGGTAAGTTATCTTTTTGATTTTTGTATGCGAGCTTTGCTAAAGTAAACGGTAGAATTATATGCAAATGAAAGAAAGATGAATGAAGAGAAGAATTTATTAGTCCGAATAGGACAAAACAAAAAAAAAATTGTTGGAATTATACGATTGACATACGAAAATACGACAATTAGAAGTAGGTTTAAATGGACTTCCAAGATTTCATTGTTTAAACGTATACTATCACTTACGGGATATCTTCCGTGTATAATTAGCCTATAGTGTTCCCACTGCTGGGACACACGCCCTCCTTTCTATGAAAGGGAAATCTTCCGTGATTGTTCATGATTTAGAGCTCCCGTTATTTCGACGCTATTGCAAGCGCCATGATCGCGGGTAGACAGATGCGGGTGAATGTAAAATAAATCGTTAGGAGCAGACAAATCTGTCAACCCTCTTTCTTTGTCTTTTGCTACGCGCACTACTGGAACTCGACACTAAGTCACGGCAAAACAGCAAACAAACAAACAAACTGACAAACAGTATAAGTTTAGTTTTAAACCATGAAAAAGAAAAGGGAATATATATATTATAGATATATATATATTGAAAAGGGAGGATCCTCCGACCAGACGGGTGTTATGTCTGGTGGGCTACTGCCCGACACTTGTTGTCGGGTTCTTCTATATAGTCTTCAAGTCGCTAATAACTTTACTTGCGCGATGCAGGATTTCGATGTTTAGTTTGTCCTCTGCGTCATAGATGGCGCTGTAGTACTTTTTGTTCTATGTTGCTGTAGTACTTTTTGTAGTACCGTAGTAGTACGTACAAAAGCTTAAAACAGTATTTGATTGTTTGTTACAATTGCAGCTATTGTACCTAATATAACCAACTGTGTTAAAAAGTAAGGTCTGATAATTCTTCTCTCTCCTTTCCAGCCAACTCAGCCTCTTCAAGATCGCCCCACCTCACGTCTACCTCATCGTCCCAGGCAAACTAAAACACCAAAAAGACTCTTTATTCTCTGACGAATTCAGAGAACGCTTCTTGACAGAGACGAACGGAGACGAAATCCTAGAAGTGGAAGTCCAAGAGCCTCCTTCACCAGAAGTTGTTGAAGAACCAGAAGAAACTAACCCCTTCTTGATAAGCATTACGAGGAATTTGAAGAAGAATTCTGAATGTCAAGAAGAAGAAGTAGTTGAAGAAGTTAAAGTCGAACCGGAAGTGTTGCCAGAAATGTCGGAAATTACGAAGAAAATTGTGAATTTTTTCACTGAATTTGCTGAAAATAAACAGTATACTCAGTTTAAGTTTTTGGGCCCGTTTTCTGAAGAAGAGATCGTTGCGATCAATGAGTTCATTGAAGAAGCCGTGAAGTATGTCAGTAAGGAGAAGAGTTTATTTGAGAGTGTTTTCAAAAAGGTTGACTTTGAAATCAATGAAGACTGTACTGCAAATACAGTGTGAGTATTTGTTTATGTTTTTAATGTCTGGCTTATTATCTACACTCAGGAAAGTCTTTATAAAATAATCTTCTATCACTATCGTCTTTTCACAGTTATTTTTCGTTTGGTGTAGTCCTTTAATCACGTGAGATTCGAAAGGGGGGACGGGGTCAGAAAAAATCTCGATGAGCCCGGGCCCCCCATCGTGATTGAACATGAACGCCCCAGGTTCATGTGACAATTTTTTTCAAATACTAAACTTGCTTACTTGTTTTTCTTTTTTATATATTTTTTCTTTTTTTTTTAGTTAAAAATTTAATTTAGTGTGTTACGTTTTTTTAATAATAATGAACTAATTAATGTGTAAAAAAATGAATAAAATGAACTAAAAACCCGAGCATGCGAATTTGTGTCTAAAACAGATTTTAAACCTATGTGATCTTTTCAAATAAAAAAATACACGTGAGACTGGGAGGGGGGAGGGGTATGGCCTAACACCTCACAACGTATAACCAAAAGAACCAATAATCCGAGCGCACTCGGATGGGTTGGTATGGTTTGCCACAATACGAGTTGCGTCCGAGTGGGTATCCGAGTCCACTCCGTCCGAGCATAATCTGATCGTGTCGGCTTAAATCGACTATGTTCGTTATTGCATGTGCCGACTGTGACACAAAAATTTCAGATAGTTGGGTGCATGGATTAGGACCCCAGAGTTGTCGACATAGCTCACAAGCTGAAGTGTGAAGTGTGGGCCATATTAGCCGTAGAACCGATGACCGTTGGGGTAGACGTGTTCTTGAGTGGAGACCGCGAATCGGCAAACGTAAGGTGGGACGCCCTCAGGCAAGCTGGAGCGACGATCTTCGCGGGGTGGCTGGTAGCAACTAGATGAGAGTTGCCGAGAATCGGGTTAAGAATCGTGCAATTGAAAAGGGCTATGTCTAGCAGTGGACCCTTGTGGCCTATTATGTTAGCACTCGTTAGCCATCTGCCTATACTTTTTCCGACTTTGTGGGGTCAAATTCCAGTCTAACCAGATGCAGCCGAATACCAGTATTTTATAAGTACTTACATGTTTTTAAAAAATATTTTTTTTCTAATTCCAGGATATACAAGAGACCTGTGGAGAAGAAGTATCGTAAGAAGTCTAACGATATTTTATCTTAAGTTATATTTTGTTTATTGCGGAAAGTTTAAGTTGGTGTACCCCGATTAGCGAACGTGTATGAAGTATTTAAAACATACTTGAATTTTATTAAAGTGTACGCGCCAGGGTAGCCCACGAAAGTCAAATTTTAAGTTTTTTGTTATTGGCAGGTCAGTGTTAGGAATTGTATGTTCATGAAATATGAATCATAAGTGTATTTATGATAGGCCTGTTGGTCTAGTGGTTAGTGACCCTGACTGCTAGGACGGAGGTCGTGGGTTCGATTCCCACCCAGGACAAATCTTTGTGCGATGAGTACGTATCGTTCGATTGTTCTGTATCTGGGTGTAATTTATCTATAGTATGTATTTAGAAATATATAAGTATGTTTATCAGTTGTCTGGTTGCCATAGTACAGGCTCTGCCTAGTTTGGGATCAGATGGCGGTGTGTTGGTTGTCCCAAGATATTATTATTATTATTTAACCTCATTGAATGACTTTTCCTGAAACAGTTATTGAATGGGCTTAAATGAACTAAGAGGGTTGTATTAATGATTATAATTCTGTAACTACATACGTGTTACTGGCGCGACTCATTTTTCATCAACATACAACCGGACTTGCAAATTGCAAAAAAAGTTAAGAAAATTTTAATTTCGCGGGCTAGCCTGGCGTTCCACCTTAAGGGCTAATATACTTTGCGCTATCATAATGGTGCATACAAATATGTACCTAATCATTGTGTGAATATTGTTTATATTCCTATGAACGAACGTGTAATGTTGAAATCTACTTATTCAACGCTATTTGATTTTACTTTTGCAAATAACGACTAAGTTTAATCAAATTCCGGTTTATTAATTTTACCCTAAAGCTCATTTTTGTTCAGCAGCATTTTTGTTAGCAAAGCTATACAGAAATTACTTGGTTTGTTATGATTTGATATCGATACCCGTTACGCCTGTAAAGTTTCGCAAACAAACTTAATTTGAACCCTACAAAGTATGCATATTAGGTATGAATTACACTTTTCTAATAGTCGGGGTCGAGTCTAAACTAGTAAATTTTAATTTGTGATTGTATACCCACCGTTTTGACTACCCTACAGTTAGAATAATGCTCATTTTCACCAAAACTACGTGTCTCCTAAGTGCGAAGCTTAATAAAACCGCACTGTTGAATTTTCAATTCTTGACGCTAGGCCGACCATTGAAAATCGAACACTGCATTTAGGTGTTTAGGTGTTGCCTAGTCTGTGTGAAAATGACAATAGAGTATGACTTTATTGATAAGATAATGGATTATAAACTGAAAAAATTAAACATAGAAACCTTATAAATATTCGTGACCATAATCAATTTAAAAACTTGATAATGCCACAGACGCCGCGATCTACCTACTGTTCCAAAGAAATTTAAATAAGTCGTACCATCGATAAGAAAAGAAGACTTATACAATATGTTAGGAAAACCCTGTTTGATCCGTGAGGATATTATTAGGTATCGAGATTAGATTGTTATGTTATCCTTTTTGGAAAATAAGTAAAAAAATACCACGATGAAAATTAAATAAAATGTACTAAAATGAGGAAACTTATATGGCAACACACGGGCGCGAGCGGTCGCTTCTCGGGTAGTGACGTCATAAAAAAACAATTGACGATCGAACATACTTCGCCGAAGATGGTGTTGTTACATTTTAAAAGTTTGTTAGAATTTAGCGGTGGTAATTTGGGTCAAAAATCATGCATTTTAAATTTCATTACTGTTTTTAATATTTTATGTTTCTTATTCTATTTGGCAATGTCATTGGTATACCTTTATGCCGCTTTCGGATCGGACAGGGTTTTTTTGACATCACCATTGCATGTAGCGGAGATGAGAATGTTGAGATGTATGTGTGGAGTGACAATAATGGATAAAGTAAAAAATGAGTATATTAGAGGAAGTTTGAAAGTACCTGTTAAAATTTAAAGGAAGTCGTTTGTCTTGGTATGGACATGTGATGAGGAGAAACGCGTGTTAGTACAAAAGTGATGGATATTAATGTTGATGGATGGAGAGGGAGAGGAAGGCCAAAGAGAAGATGGATGGATTGTGTGAGGAATGATATGAAAGAGAAAGGAGTAAATGAAGCCGTGACGTCTGACAGGGGAGAATGGAAGATGAAAACGTGTTGCGCCGACCCCAAATAAAATGGGACAAGGGTAGGAAGAAGATGCTAAGAGTTGTCTAAATATCTTTAAAATATTTGTAATGATGCATCTTAATACAAGGAAGGTAAAGTTGAATAAAGCTTAATTAATTTATCCTGTTTATCTCCCAATTATTATAATTGAACTGTCAATTATATTATATCGTCTAATTAGGATGCGAGTTATTTTATTCCGACGTGCATCTATATTTACTTGCATATAAAGAGTATGAATTGAGTACGACCTTTTTATTTGCAACTTCGATTGACGCCACGTTGACGCTGGTCTCGACGTCACTTTTCCATGATCCCATCGAAATTATTCGCTGAAGCGGTATTAGCGTTGTGCTAACGCAACGAATGAGGTCGACGACCGCCTACGCTAAATGGGCTACTGGGCTGTCGCGTACGAATTCGCCGCTAGAGGCGCTCGTGTAGAGTAAGGTCTTCAGTAATGTCAGATGTCAAAGTGTTCGCGTTTTTATCGCGTACTTTTACTAATATTCAAGATTGTGGTCAAGATTTGAGCCATTCCTGATTAATTCTGACTTGATGATTTTAAGTAGCAAGTTAGGATCTAATTTGTTAGTATTTGGAGGAAGGATGATTTTTTAAATGATTCGTGCTTGCTAATTTTAGGGACACTATGTTGTTATACGTAATAAAATAAACTTTTTATGAAGTTAGTTTATTTTAAAGTATAAAATTGAATTAATGACAGGACCCTACTCGCGAGTGGTGCCATCTAGTGAGCTCAAAAATAATAGCCCTCATTGCTAATGCTGTTTGGCCAATATAACAGTACTTGACTCCTAATATAGTATGTCAAGTTCTTGATAAAGTTCAGGTATGCGGATGACGGAGATAGCGCTATCGTTGCCTCCGTCACTCATACCTGTCTTACAGTTTCTTTCTATGACTCCAAATGCCTTAATGTCGTCCTTTTCTTATCGATATATTCATCTCTTAATATTCTAACAGTAGCGTGGTGGGTTTACGGGTAATTCTCATTGCCCCACTATGGGTCATATGAGTATAGTAGTGTTCGGGTAAAAACCCCGTGTTAACCTTTTTACTCCCACGGACGTCTGTAGACGCCAGTGCTTGAATGTCAGTTGACCATGACGTGTTATGTATGACGTTACAAAAAAATAGCCATGCCTTTTCTTAATATTTAGGGTAACATTTCCGTTTTAACTGAGGTTAGGCGAAATCTCAATGAATGCGTAAATTAGAACGCCTAAACAAAATTGAGCGTTAAATCCGATAGCTCAATGTTGATGCTCATTGATTTTGGTGCCGGCTAGTGCCGTACTAGATATGAGCGCCGATGGCCAATCTTCTGGCGGCGGCGCGCCGATTTTTGTAAGTCGGCGGCGGCGGCGTCGGCGGCGTGACCTTCATTTAACTACCTTAATTGAAATAAAACAATTATTTACGTACAATTAAGATTTATTATAATTTTTGACGTGACAAATGAATTGACAACATAATTTTTAAAAGAGAAAACAAAATTAAAATTAAAACAGTCTCATATTCCGCAACTTAGCTGTTAATCAATAGGAAATTAGGAACTTAAACCACGCTTTAATTACGTTATTAATATAAAATAATTAAATAATGAACAACGACAATATAAAATTTGTAAACATTATTAAAAACTTTAACGGTATTACACAGATTCAGTCAGTTAAAAGATGAAATACCAATTAAATTCAAAAGTCGGTTTTCCCTTTGCAATGGCCATAGTTGTCGTGAATAAATATTATTCGATTTACCCTTATGGGATTTAAGCGAGATCGTTTTGCGGTTATTACCTGTCCTGCAACAGAGAAAACTCTTTCGCTTGGGGTACTAGTCGCCGGTATAAACAATATTGCTCGAGCCAAAGTTGACAGCCATGGAAAACAGATCTTTCTGTCTTTCCAAAACATTAACACATCACCGTCGTATGGCTGAAGATCCTTGACAGTAGCTGTGCTGAAATACTTCCAGCATTCATTTTCAACCAAGCTGTCAATATCACTGGATGTGCTACTGTGCTTCTCACCCAAATTCATCAAAAAATTTGATGTTGTAGGCGCGGAACTCGGTCCAGGTGTTGCATCTTTTGTTGGGTCAACAACATCCTCCTCGTTCAAAAGGTTTTTTAAAAATTTAGTCAAAAAAGCTACCTTATTGGTGTCCTGGTTTTGCATGTAAAGGTCTATTTCCTTAATTGCTTGAAACCTGCAATCCAATAAAGTAGCTGCCACAATAGTGTCTGTAACAGGAAAGCGATGGTCCAGACGTTGCAACATGTTATTTTTTACTCTAGTGACAATGACAGGTTCATTGTCGTTGCATTCTTCCAGCAACCTTCTAATTTCAGATTTAAAAACCAATGCTAGATTAATAGTGGTTTGTGATTCAGAACTTAAAATTTCCACTACCGTCTTGAATTTATCAAAGAACGATGTCAAACTGGTAATTAAATTATACTCGTTCTCATCTAGTAAAAGAGCACTGCGTCCTATATCAATCAACATGTCTCTAATGGGTCGGCGATTTGCACTATGGCTGATGCTTGTTAGCATCATAAGCAGGCTGTGCCATCTCGTTGGCGTACTAGTCTTTATAGTTGGAGGGGCGCTGGTTTCAGGTCTTGTCGAAACCTCGTCTAGGTCAAAATCATTTGATGAAGCTTCGTCATCAGAGTGGTTTATATTTTCACCAATATCTTCGAAAGATAACAGCAGTTCACGTTGTTCTTTGCTGGCAGCGGCTTCAAGTTGAGGAGCTCTATATCTCAAGTGCTTGACTATTTTCTTGCATTTATTAATAAGGCAAAGAACCGCATCAGTGTTCTGAATACCATCTACGGTGACCAGATTATGCAAAGCATGGCCAAGGCAAAGATGACTTTGCATATTCAGTAAAACAGCAGCTCTTTTCATATTACTGCCAGAGTCGGATACAAGGACAATATCTTTTTGTGGAATCTGAAATGTCCGCAAAATACCTTGAATTTCGTCTCTAATCTTTTCACCAGTATGTTTTCCAACAACTTGTTGGGTAGCTAGCGTGAATTTTAATAGTTTCATCTCATGAGAAATATAATGGAAAGTGCAGGTTATATAATTGCGACGTCTAAATTGATCTGTCCACAAATCTGTTGTTAATGCACCAAATCTTATATTTTGTTTTTTAATAATACTCTGTACATGTGTTAACATACTGTTATATACATCTTCGAGCCCCTCTCGAGCAATATTATGTCGTGAGGGCAGATCGTCATCAGCCACAATTACATTGTATTTTATAAAAAAATCAATCATGGCTTCATCATTTATGCTGTCGAATGGCAATAGTGATCTGGCGAACCATAGTGCTAGATCGCGCGCCAGCATCCACTTGTCTTTTTTCCCACCAGTTTCACCACTTTTTGTTACTGGTTTTGATTTTCTCTGTACGGAAAAAAAATCTTTAATGGGGGCTACTTTTTTTCTATTTTTTGTATCTTCTAAGTTATGTTCGTCCTTCAAATGACGCAGTAAATTGCTGGTGGCTATATTTTTACTGTAGGCCTTGACGAGTGCTCTGAAACAAAATTACAGAAATTTTATTTATCAAGCGTCCTACAATAACTTAAATAAAATAAGAAAGCAAAATCCCAATAAAAACATACTATTACGACCAACCTCACGGAAATGAATAGCAAAATACTAAAGTACATAGGTAATTCAAAATATTTTAGCAACTAACATTTTATAGTTATAGAAACAAACAAATGTTTATTAGCAGTGTCAAATAAAAACAAGGCCTTATTAAAACATAAAACATACCTACTTACTTTCTAACCTCATAAAAAAGCTGTCAAGATAGGTAAGTAGGTATTTAATTATTTAAAAATAATAGGATGTACATAAACTTACTTGGAAAATTGCACATTGCAATCTTTTTCTTTAACTTGCTTCAAACAAGCGTCGCAAAACACTTGGTCGCCCAACACTGTTCGTTTTCTTCCCTCAATATTAATAACTAACTGACCAAAATAGGTCCAACAAAAACTGTGTTTGTTTGCTGATAACTTGGACAACACAGATATTGTAATGTCTAAGAGTTTCGTTTTATAAACGTCTACGTCTAATGTCGCCATTTTGTCAGCATTCAGTCGGACGTGCGTTCGGTTTGGTCAGCGTGTTTGGTTAAACTGAATGCCCGAATGCCGCCGCTCGGGCTTGCTCGACGCGCCGGCGCCTAGGATCGGCGGCGGCGGCGCGGGGGGAATCACGGCGGCGGCGGCGCGCCGGCGCGGCGCTCATGTCTATGCCGTACTACTTAAGTGTGAAGTTCAAGATGGCGCTGCTTGGCAAGCAAAATACATCGATATGTCGAACTTAGTACATTTATTTTAGTTCTGTGTTTTCCCGCCCGCACAGATAAGTTGGTTGAAGTAACAGTAGTTGGAAGTTGCGATATCCATAGACTTGTATAATATAGAATTTAATTGACTTGTATAATACACAGTTTAGCGTTGACCGGCGCATGTTGAACAGTGAACGACTTCACATAAATCTATGGTTATCGAAAAATTCTAATTATTTTTCTAAACTAAAAGTAGCCTATGTTAGACCTTATAACATCAGCTATCTGCCAGTAAAAGTCGGTCCAGCCGTCTCGGAGATTAGCTGGAACAAAGAGAAAGACAGACAGACAAAAACTGAAAAAAAAATGATTTTGTTAAAAGTATAAATATTTTCATAATATAAAAACCATGCATTCAGTAAAAAGCTGGTATGTTGATATTACAAACAGACACTTCAATTTTATTTATTTGTAGGTATAGATTAATATCTAAAGTAAAGAACTTATAATAATTCTTGTAGGAAAACGCCTGGCTATAGACTTATATGAACATCACACATACAGTAAATTACATATTTTTTTCTCTAAAAAGACAGTAATACCACAGTGTAATACTGAGAAATGGGAATTATTTTAGTATTTTTTTTTATTTAGGCCTGGTGGCATGTTGACGTATCGTGGCGGTAAAAAGTTTTATTAACATTTTATAATAAATTCAATTGTGTAAAATAATAAAAGATTTAACGACTCTCGTACACAATGGGTTCTGCTGATTTTAGATTACGTTTCATTACTGCGTTTTTATGCAAGAATGCAATTAATAAATGGTTCTAAATGTTTATGTATAAGGGGTGGAAGGGACACCGACGCGAAAACGATTACCACGTATTCAGTACATCATTCTGAGCCCCCCCCCCCCACATAGAAATTTTTCACCGGTTATTAAAAAAATAATAAGTTGTTTCCTACAAAAGTGCAATACCTACACGGTTAAAATGTATGGAGCAGCTGATTTTTTACCAATTTTCATTCAAACCGTGTTTGCGTTCTCGCTCTAGCGAATGTCGTTTCTAGTGTTTACGATACGTATGTCATACGATTCAAAATGAATAAGCAAAAAACCGCACGCCCTCAAAACCGTGGTAGCACACAAATAGCAGTTTTGAGTTATACGAATTTAAAGGTTTTTGGGTGCTTAGTGATGCTTTTCGTAAAAAAAACTGTCGCTTGTGCCATTCACAGTACACTTGTGGCGGTTTTTATATTAATTATAGAGCAAGAATAAGTTGAGTGGGATATTATCTGAAAACCTAGGTAATATTTTTGTGTTATGCCAGTTTTTTAGAGGACATGCGAATTGTAATATTTGTTTATGCGAATCTGAATAAGCGTTTCATATTAAAATACGAACCTTATTTACTTAGTTCGTAAGATTCCTATTTGTATAAAAGGTAAGTTTTCCCCAAAAAAACTAAAGTCGAAAGTGTGAATGATATCAATATTCAAATAAATGATCACGATGCGCCACTTCGGGCCACAGACGCTTAGAAATATATGTAAGTAAGTTAAAAAACAATTTTCAAAGTATCAACCTTCATAACCCATTGTGTACTAGAACCATCGCGTAGTGTAGCCAACACAACGCGCGTTTTACTTGTATAGACAAAGAAGGAACATGCAGGGCGTATCTTCCTCGAATGTAACGTGTTTACTCTTTCCTTACGACGACGCTACTTTTTAGTGAGGACGTACTTGTAACAGTTGGCGCGATTTGGAACTCTTTTCGCGTGTTTTTTTATAACATAGTGTTAATTTCTCCGTGATTCGACCCGGATACTAATAGCCTTTTGTAATATAACTATGGTTGTTTGAATCTAAAGCCTTAGCAAACTATTCTAAACCTAATAAAACTATGCTAATCACATCACATGACACTCATGTCATTTGTGTGTGTCAATGTCAAACGTCAAATTGAGATTTGACGTTTGACATTGACATTAAAATATTGCTGACTACACTGAGGTCAGAAAAAGTTTTATGCCCGTGAAAAAAGCGAAATAGACGCCATTCGTGGAAACTTAAATTCCAAAGCATTTATTTCATTAGATCATTACAAACACTTTTGAATTGTCAAAACCAAAAAGATGAAGCGACAGTCCCAGTCACAAGGCGTAATAACTGTGTATGGACTGTAGTTGCCCATTCCAAAGTGTAGATCTCTATGGAGAAGAATGGACAAAAACAACTTCTATTTTATGAACTTGGTCTTTAAGTAGATTCTGCTTCGATACGTTTGTTCATCGGTTGTCAAACTTTGTGTCCAGGATGAAGCTGATTAGGTGATAGTTTAGCTCTTCGCCCTGTTTTTGAGTATCTCTGCAACAAAGCAATGGCACGCCTTGACACAACATCGCGTCGAGTGTAACAAGTTTGATCCGACAAAATTTTTTATAAGAAAATTGTGTACAAAATTTGCTTCACATCTTTCAAATGGTGAACGTATGGAAAAATATATTCTGCAGTGACTCCGAATAAATAGGTATAAGGGGAGAATCATGATGATGATGTTTATGATAGATTCTCGAGATTTGACTTAAATTCTAGATTTATCCTTGATTTGTAATGCTCTTTGCGCATGAGACCCCAACACGTTGAACTTAGAATGCGTTTCCAGTCTTACGATTATATTTTGATAAGCGATCCAGCTATTTCATTAATAACGATTTTACTCTGAATACTATCGGAATTTTAAACCATATTGGACCGATTTTTCAATTTTCAGATAACTTTTAGGAAACAATCACAGTTTGATTGCTTTTGTATAGAAAGTATGTCGACTGGTTTGAAACGAGCATATTTATTATTCATATAAAAATATAGAAAAATGGGCTCTTAGTAAAATTGTTTTGTTATTGGTAGTCTTTAGTGTCCGACCGTGGGTCGATTACTGGCCGAAGCCGAATCGGCATTCGCCGCAATCTTCGGCCTAAGCGGAAGTTTTAATAACCCTAAGAAGTTCAGTTAAAGATTGGCTGAATGATTTAATGATTATTTTAAACTTTTAAATTAAAAGTTTAAGAACAACTTTATTGACACTTGATTAAAATAACAGTTAGAGCAATTTCGGCGCTTGCTAGAAAACTTCGACTTCGGCTCGTTTTGGCCAAAGCCGAAGGTTTGCCCGAAGAAGGCCGAAGCCGAAGCTTTTGTCGGACGCTAGAAATCTAAGAAGGATAAATTGATGATAAAATTTATTACTGCATCACTCATAATTTTAAATATAAAAGCGATTTTTTGATTACGAAATAATTAAAATGCCATCTACATTATGAGATGAAGCTGAAGAATAACTTGAGTATATGTTTTGTAAGTTAGTAATAATAGCATAATAAAAATACATAAATACCTACAGGTAGAATTTCTGACATGGGAGTTCAGGGCAAAAACAAAAATATGATAAAGAAAGCTAAGATTGTTACACTTACAATTTTTTATAACCTGTTTGTTTAGCTATAAGTCTTCCATAGAACTGTAAAAATGTGTTACACTACTTTGGACGCGCAGTGTTGGCACGCATGAAACGAAAGACTCGATTTTCAGTATGAGTAACCGAAACAAAACTATACAAATGACATTGTCAACGAAAAAGAAATGTGTCTTGGTCGAATCTAATTACTTACTACAAACTAAAGATGAAAAGTAAAAGGGTCAGACATGAAACTTGAGCTGATATTTAAACTAGAAAATGAGACTTGGTTTCTATGACCGCTTTAATTTTCCTCTTTGCTTATTGTGTTTCGGTGATCGCACTGAATCCCATTTCAAAAGTTTGTCCTGTAAGTATGTGAAATGTTTAACTAAACAGTTTCGCTAAAGCTGATGTCAGACGCTTTATTAGAGTGAATGTTAATTTTTGTGTTATTCCATGTTCAATAAATTGTTAACGCAACACTCAACACTGTAAAAATAACATAGGATTGAACTTACATAAAAATTAAATAAAAGGAGCTACCCTTTATTTAATTTTTAGATAATTCGATAGGCGAGTGTTGAATTCCAGCATCTTTGCATAGTTGGTTGAGTAATAAATTAGTTTTCCAGTATTTGCATGTTGTGTTCAGCCGTTTAACTTCGATTAAAGATACCGAATGGTGGTCAATAATAAATTAAAAGTGAAGCGTGTGATGTCGGTTTAAGGAAATATTATACGCTTCACTTTTAATTAATTTGGAAACGATGCTAGATTTCGCCACTTGACATATTTAACTCGCCTACGAAATTCTAACGAACTCTTGAACGTTTATTCCTGCACAATTTCATCGGTACCGTGTAAACATGGAATTAAATAAAAGTGCCTGAGTGAACCGTTGATTCGTGTGAAGCGTCTGATATGTGCTTAAGTACGACTGCAAGAAGTGAAATGTAAGCCTCAGAATGTTAAGCCTAAAGTCTATAGCTTACATTCAGGCTTCAAAAATATGCAGTCATCATTGAATTTTAGACATTCAATGATGACAATTTAAAGCTCTAAGCCAGAGCTAGCCCAACGAGGCAATTACGTCTTTAAATAGACGATTTTATTTATATTAAGTGTAAATATACATGGGGATAATACACATATAGTAGCATATCATGTACCCACTGCAGGGATACAGGCCGTTTCTATGTTTGAGGCAGTGGATCAACTAAAAGGGTCAAGAGGGTGCATACTGTAAGTTAGGAACGTCCCTAGTAGCTGTCAAATACAGGGTGGAAGGGGCACCGACGCACAGACGGTCACCACGTATTCAGTACATCATTCTGACCCCCCACATATAAATTCATCGGTAATTTAAAATGTGGGGACGTTCAAAATGATGTACTGAATACGTGGTATGCGTTTTTGCGTTGCTGTCCCTTCCACCCTGTATATATAGCTGTTATTTGTTTAACCTTTTGACCGCCATCGACACATTTACGCGACGAGCAAGCGCGTGCGCTGTACGCCAGACGACACAAATATGCGACAAAATGGTAGGTGAAATTGAGGTTTGGCGTGGAGGGAACGCGCGTACGTTTATGCTCTGGTAGTCGAAAGGTTAATATAACTAAATGAAAATGGAATTTCGCTCAGTGTTGCACTAACATATTGATTATAAATTCCAATAGTTTATATAATTACACTGAATATTTAGCAAAAACAAAACTTCCATGTGCTTTTTTACACTCAAATCTGTTACAACACCTTATCTCGTGTTATTATTGCGGTGATAGCCTAGTGGTGTAACCGTTGGCCTCCAAGTCAGAGGCCTCGAGTTCGAACCCAAGACGCAAATGAATCCGAAAAATCAGATGCAATACGCAAATGAATCCGAAAAATCAGAGGTGCGTGTCCTGGGTTCGAACTCGAGACCTATGACTTGGCAGTCCAACGGTCACACCACTAGACTAGCACTACTCTGGACAGTCACACGACTTTTATAATAAATTTTCGTTGGCCACCACTGGAGGACAGCGGCATAATCTTAAACATGATTTTTCTCTTTGTCCACCCATGGCGGATAGTAACACAACTTTCCAGTACTTAACAAAAAAAATATTTTTGCTGCTATTTTCAAAATTATTAAGTAGTTATTATGTATGATTCTTTAAATGTGTTTTGGACTTCGCCCTTGCCTTGCACAGCACTTATCAGGTCCAGAACTATATGTAATGTAGCCTATATTGCAGTAGTTTTTGCGTGATGCGCGTACAAACATACAGAAATTCTAAAAACTGTTGTTTTGGCTTCTGTTGCTCTAAAAAAAACCCCCATATTTTTTTTTCAATATCTTCAATGTGCAGACATCGGCCTGTTACAATTATATGTATTTATCTGCCTTGTTTTAATAATAATTTTGAAAATAGTAGCAAAAATCAAATTGGTGGTTTCTAAAAAATAATATTAATATGTTGGTTCACTGTCCACCAGTGGAGGGCAATTTGGTGGTGGCCATCGGGAATCATCGTGCCAATCCAATAGGTTTTTGGTCTTTCCCAAGATCTTTGTCACCGATTGAATGTCATTTTATCTAGGCCCTCTGAAAGTCCGAGAATTTCAACTTTTGACCTAACGAAGCCTGTAATTGAGCCTGGCTCAGAATTTAGAGTAGAAAATTTTATGATGACATTGAATAACAAACCTTATCCTCAATGCCTTAAAGTGCAGCATACTTTAGCGCTTAAAGACGCCTTGAGAGCCTTTCTCATGTCTCCATCGATGTTAGTACAACATTAAACTTAATGTCACTGAAAATAAAGTTTATTACTCATGTCATCAAATATGTTCTGCGTGGATCTTTCCTACTGTGCGTATTATCTCTACAAAAAATATCCGTGTGTCGTAAGGAAAGGGTTTATTCTATTTATTTATTAATTAAAATTAATTATTTATATTTAAATTAATAAAATCTCAATGGGTGTAGCCGGGATAAGAAATTGTAGATTTTATGTGGATGACTAAAATTCTGTCGCCGTAAAGACTGCGCATTTTAGAAAAGTGATTGTGGAAAAATAAGCCTTGCTATATGCTTCCTTTTTGTTTATCTACTAAGGCTGATTTTTCTGTACATTTTTTTCACAATTGCGCCTCTTTTTACTTGCAGGCAGAATAATTATTTCCATCCATTTTATTTAATGTTTATTATACACCATTATTTTTAAGTCGTTCTGGAACTGAATACCATTAACTCGATCATCGAACTCGAAACGATTGGGACTATTTTTTTCAAAAAGTAACAATAAAAATAACACGAAAGAATAAATTAATGTTTTTTTTTTGTGAAATAATGAGAATCGATCGATGAATGAATTTTTCAATGGGTATCGTTCGCATGTGTTGCCGATCGTGGATACGTTTTACACAGACATGCATTTGAATTCTCATTATTTAACCTAACCTAACCTAAAAATAATGGTGTATAAAGAAAGGTAGGTATGTATTGTGTCGTCGACCTTGTAATTGGTTGCCAACCATAAGATCAATGTGACGGTTTTATAATTTGAACCTTAGTGATTTTAAGTTTGTATGTTTTTGTCAAAATTGTAAAACAAGTGGTAGATTAGACTTTAAAAATGAATCAATTGTGCTAATTCACTTGTATAAATGAATGTTATTATATCTTTTCATTGCACTGAAATTAGGATGAGCTAGTTTAAAAAAAATATCACGTTTTTGTTTCTACATTACCTCAACTTAAAGGGTAATATGCGGGCAGGCTTGCCGTATAACAGAGACGGTTCCCAATAAACGTATAAATGCGGGGTGTAAGGGACACCGACGCGAAAACGGTTACCACGTATTCAGTACGTCATTATGAGCCCCCCCACATAGAAATTTTTCATCGGTTATTAAAAAAAAGCAACTGTTTCCTACAAAAGTGCAAAACCTACGCGGTCAAAATGAATGGAACAGCTGACAAAAAAAAAAAAATAACCGATGAAAATTTTCAGAAGTCACTTTTTCTGTAAACATTTTTGAGTTGCTGAATGCGGAGTGTGTAATCTTGTGTTTTTTATAATATATCAATGTTTATCCTCGTTTAGTAACAAAGTGAGTGAAGTCTCGATAAACAATTTAATTTGTCCCTGTGTATTGGAATGTTAATAAGAGGTGCGAAATGTATGTGAAGACCGATCGGTAACCTCACTAAACTCTTTTATCTATGGATAGGTCCATAGATAAAGAGTTTAGGGAGGTTACCGTCACTTTAGTGTGCGAAAAAAATAGAACTATAGACAACGTCCAGCTCCATCTGTTTCGCGCACTGAATTGACATTAAAACAACACTGCTTGGGTAGCCCACCAAAACAGAGGATTTACTGAGGACATTGAAATTGACTTGATTGACTAATTGCCGGTTTCAGAATTTAGTAATTGAATTTTTCTCCGTTTCGGTGGAATCCGGGCCTAATGAATCTAAAAATTCACTACACATCTCAAAAGCGTTTCATAAGAGAAAATCTGTTTTCTGTCTCCTAAAAACCAGATCAACTTGCGCCGCCTTGCGGCGCTTAGATGACATCATCTAAGCGCCGACATTTACCTCTGCGTATTATACCGTACAATTATACTTTCATTCATTTATTAATTGACAGCCTTTTCCCATGTAGGTACTGCTGAGTATAATATAGTATTCTTTATCATAATTATAAAGTTTATAGTCGAATGTCATCAGAAAATCCTCTGATTTGCGTGGAACCTATAGCAGGTTGATGGGTTTTTATTTGCAACCCGGTTACACCTATTTTTTAAGTCAAGGCCAGTCCACAGGTAATGGACGATCTTTATAAGATTTTATGACTAATTTATACCATTGTTATTGTTGGTTTTGGCAGGATTTTGTAAGTAATGTAATGTTAAAAGACTCGACAGCTGCTTGGTCTGGGTTTTAAGGACTGCCTACTAGCCGATCAGAAAAAGCTTTATTTGCAATAAAAGCGAATAGTTCGACTCGGTGTCGGGTCGCGTGGTCCTGCGAACCAATACGATGCGAATGACGTCGATTCCACATCGACATGTGTGGGTCTCCCTCACTACCGTAGAAAGATTTTCATTCATAGGTCTTGATTTGAATCTTTTTTTTTTGATATCGTGATTTATTAATGAAATTCTTTTTATAATACAGTCTTCGTTCTGTAGATTGTCGCTCAAATGAGTTTAGCTCTTGAATAGTCTTACTCAAAAGCCTGACTCTGGGACAAGCCATCCTTGTTCTTTTGCGAAAGAGATACCTTTATCCACTCTGTTTATGGTCAAATCGCTTCAACCAGGCAAAACAAGTGAAGGTCAACTTGTACCAAAAACCCGCAATTGTAAACGATAGCTGTACACAGGTCCTGTATTATGATACCTATGCGTAGGTATACACCATTATTTTTAGGTCGTTCTGGAACCGAATACCATTAACTCGATCATCGAACTCGAAACGATTGGGACTATTTTTTTTTCAAAAAGTAACAATAAAAAAACACGAAAGAATAAATTTAATGTTTTTTTGTGAAATAATGAGAATCGATCGATGAATGAATTTTTCAATGGGTACTATCGTTCGCATGTGTTGCCGATCGTGGATACGTTTTACACACACATATGCATTAGAGTTCTGATTATTAAAAAAAAAAACATTAAATTTATTCTTTCGTGTTTTTTTTATTGTCTTACCTTTTCCCAACTATGCTGGGGTCAGATTCCAGTCTCACTGGATAACAGTATTTTACATGGAGCGACTGCCTATCTCACATCCCAGTTACACCTGCACATCCCAGTTAGTACTGAGTAACACAATACCCCTTGGTAAGACTAGTTGTCATTCTTTCGGGCCACTAACTGTAGCGACTGTCAAAGATCTACAAAGTGACAGCCGAGACCAACGGCATCTTCCAAATATACTACTACTGCTAAATCAAGGTCGTCCATTTGCCACCGTTGACACCTTTGTGTTCTGTTTTCCGTAAAAAAACGGCCGTGCGTGTCTCGAACATTCCACGTGTCGACATCTTAAAGACTGTCGTCTTATTGTCCGTAATATTAAGGCCTCTAATGACGGCATCGCTATTGAAGGAAACCAGAACTTTAGATGTGATATTTAGTGACAGTTCCCCTCTTTCTTTTTTTTTAAATTTTTTAACTGAAACTGCCCCACACTAGGAATTTCTCCTGTATCGTGGGTGCGTTTACAAACATTTAAACTCACATACACAAACAGCCAGACCCGGAACAACTATCTGTAGGCCATACAAATATTTGTTCCTTGCGGGAATCGAACCCAAGCACAGCAGTCAATCGCTCAGCCACTGCGCCAACCGTGCCGTCACGCACGTCGTCGTCGTCGTGACGTGCGTCGTGCACGTCAGTTAGTGCGAGTAGCGATAAATGTCGTTTACAATTGCGAATTAGTGGTAAAAGTTCATATTCGATTGTTTGGCCAGCTTATTAAAACGATTCTACTGTAGCTCCATCTATTTCTTGCTCTGGAACGATGATGACTTAAACTATCTCTTCCCGGTACCTTTAAGTTATTAAGAGCGGAGTTTACCAATAAAACTATGCGATGTGCACATCTAAACGGTATTCAAGGACTGTCAGCTCTTGAATACCCCGCTAATAGACTGCCAGACCTACGTCATTTTATGAAAGCTGAAACGTTTTCTGTGGAACTACCTTACTATAGGTAAAAACAATTGGATATAATGAAAAGTTGGCCGTGATGGCTTTGGCAGATATCAAGTAACAAAGGTGTGCAGTGTGCTAAACAGCTGCTAAGTTACGTCATACTATAAAGCGTGTTATGATATTACGTAAGGGCTATGATGATTTACTTCCACTGCCAGACACTTTGTGTGCGTAATAACGTAAGTTCAATTTATCATAAAAAAAGGCAATGGGTTTCCACCAACAAAATATTTGGCAGTGGAGGAGGTGAATCATTATACTAACCCTTTGTTGAGGATTGAGTAGGACTGGCGACACGCGGTTACCACTACCAAACAAATATCAACATTGCTTTCCTTAAAACTAAGTTGAAAACTTCAAACCTGGGGGATTACTAGGACATCTAAAATCGGGAGTAATTCCAGTGTGGAAAAGAGATGGCGCTAGACGACCTGTACAGCTGTGTCTCTTTCCTGAGCCCCCTGAGTGTGAGACGCGCCCCTCTTTTCGCTTTGCTGCGCTCTCGAACTAATCTAGTTTCTTTATTTTCAATTTTATTTCAACGAGTTCAAGGTTGATATTTGTGTTGTTGTACCCCTGTTCAATAAAGTATAAATTAGCTCACGTCCATTTAACTCTGAGGGTTGGCCTTGTATGTAAATAATTGTAATTAGTTTATTATTTAAGAAATATACACTATATTGTCAATATAATTTTGTGTTTCATTTGACTTCTTATTTCGAGTTTAAGTAAGTTTTACCAACCGTATCAAATTTTGAGGCCAAGCAGTGTAGTTGTATGTTAGTTTAAAGGGTACGGGACTACGGGTGCTGGTTGACTGCCCCGTTAGTCTCGTCGCAAGCGCGTCTGCTGAGCGTTGTATCCTGGATTTTTCCATAAGAAATTTCTCAGTATTAGCCCGGAGTTTGGAAGTTAGCGGTATGATACCCCCGTGTCTCGGAAAACACGTTAAGCCGTAGGTCCTTCGCCTGATCTCGCTCCGGTCGTGTCGTATTACCATCCCATCGGACTATGAGACGAGTTAAAGGAACAAAAAGTGCACCTAAGTCTGCGCACACACTTATATACTGTAACATCTCCCGTGCCGATGGCTAATCTCTGCTTTGAATGGGCCATTGGTCTAGCGAGCACCAAAGCTCCTGCTGAGCATGAGATCCTGGGTTCAATTTCAAGGTGGTCTAGTGTTATCGGGTTTTTTTCTGATTAGGAATTTGTGTGTAGTGTAGTGCTTGCATCATGGCAATAGGCTTGCTTCGTATTATATGGGACTTTAACTGGCGAAATGTAGGTGTACTATTATACGCTACACTACACCTCTGCCTAACGTTTCGGGGATCACGGGCGAGTTAGAGAGGGCTGAAACGGATCATACCATTTCAACGTTTCCTCTGAGAAAGCAGCGCACCTGCATGCCTCCAGTTTTGCAGATAGCTATAGGCTATTGGCATTAGGATGGTCGCCTACTTCTCCCATCATAATTGTAGCGGCACTACAAAAAGTACTACAGCAATATAGAACAAAAAGTACTACAGCAACATAGAACAAAAAGTACTACAGCGACATAGAACAAAAAGTAATACAGCGAAATCTATGACGCAGAGGATAAACTTAACATCGAAATAAATGTCAATCCTGCATCACGCAAGTTATCCGCGACTAAGAACCCGACAACAACACTGTCGGGCATTAACCCACCAGTTTCAATGAGGGAGCAAGAACTTTACACCCTGTTCTCCATACCTCCAAACCGTCATAATCATTTCAGCCGAACAACGTCCTCTGCTGGACATGGGACACGTCCCGTGGATTTGGCATCCAGCGGATCCCTGCAACCTTCACCAGGTCAACCTTAAACTTCTTCCATCCAATGTCATAAAGCTGTGATTAAAATTGGAGATTTTCGAAAAATAAAACAAATAATCGTAAATATGAACATTTGATCTTTATTTACACACATCAGATGACAAATACAATTTTCAGTCTATATCGTCTACTAGCCACACATAACATAAACATGCCTTTACACAATGGCCCATGCTGGCCAATGGGCAAAATACCCTGAACAGTTGAGGGATAACCATTCTAACTTCCAGGATAGTCAAAGAACTTTTGCCCTCAGAAATATAAAAAAATATTCCATTAATACATTTCAGAAAGTACGCCAACACCGACCGCTGTGTAAAGACACCGTAACAATACTTGCTGAACATTGCCGCCAGATGGCGGTATTATCAATAAACCTAACTAAGATATGCAAGAATGCAAGATTGAGTATATAAATGTGAATTTGTTGACTTCTTGACAAATGTTGTCTATTTCTTGCATTTTCTCGCTAAAGATTAGCCTCAGTATGGCGCAAAGTATTGTTATTAATTAGGATTGAAACGATATAAATGGTGACATTTTGAGCACATAAAACTGCAAAATAAAATAAATAATAATTATATTAACAGTATTCAATAAATGCAAAATTCAGAAATAATAACGCAAGAATTCACAATACTATTGCACGAATCAACAATACGTAAAAATAATATACAAGACTCCATAATAATATGCAAGCATCTAAAATAGTATGCAAGAATTAATAATAATAATATGCAAGACGGACGGTAAAACAAGACACAAATCATCACCATTCACGTCGAATCAATCTTTAGACAAGATATATTCTACCTAATGATAAATTTAAACTAAACTCGTTCATAGCGAACTAAATATTGCGTGTTTAATTATTTAAATATACCTAAATTATTATAAAACTTGACATGTGTGTGTATATAAAAATATAATCGGGTATGCACAGATGTATTTTCTAGCTCTAGTACACACCTGTTTACAGAAGAAAAGAGACAGAAATAGGACTATTTCTGTTTGGCTCTCAGTCATACATATTCACATAAACCAAGAGGCATATATCCATTTCTAATTTCGTTCTTTCAGTTAACATAATAGTTACAAGAACCACATAAGTCAGATAATAATGACATCAAATATTTGGTTCAGTACTAGAGTGAAAGCCTTGAGTATACTCAGAAATGTTTAGAACAATGAAAGGACACGGGAGGGCACAGATCCTTATTACATTTCTACTGAATTGCATAGGATTGTTTTATGTATACTTTGCGCTTTAAATATGTTAACACTTTGATAAACAGTCGCTCCATGTACAATACTGGTATCCAACTGCATCCGGTTGGATAGGAAGCCGACCCCAACATAGTTGGGAAAAGGCTAAGCAGACGATGGACTAGTAAAAGGTGATATAACGATTGTTACTGTTGTGTAAATGATATTAATACAATGTGTATAAAATGGACTTTTCACGAAGTTATCAAGTTTGCCGATTCATTGAATACATGGAGGTTTTTAAAGTAACATTAAAAACATGTAACAACTGTTGTGAAAACAGTTGGAAGTTAGACTAACTTTGTAAAATATCGCAATGACGGGAAACAAGTGCCTTTCTGCATCGTTAAGTATCTTTTTTTACCCCCAGTATATAGTTTGAGTAGTTTCACTTTTGCGTTATAAAAAGTTATACATACATACATAAACACGCGCCTTTTTTTCTCCGTAGGCAGAATCTGCAAAACGCTAAGTGCTAACTATCCTGGGGGGTTACTATGACGTCTTAAAGCAGGAGTAATTCCAATGTGGGAAAGAGACAGAGCTATACAGGTCGTCTAGCGCCATCTCTTTGGTAGGCCACCAGATATCCTTAAAAACATCTTATGATTCGTCCATTTTTATAAAAAAGTGTTCACATATTTCCGACGCCAACTATACATACATTTATTAGAAAATAGGGACCAATGGCTTAACAAAGTGATCAGTCGCAATCAAAAAGGGAATGATAATCAATTGAATATAAAGAACCTTTACAAGAATCTTTTGGCGCGTGGTAAAAATCGGAACTGACGCAGCAACCTAGTTTTTTTCAATACATTTCACGAAACATTTTCATAAATGTTTACCAACAGCGCCCCCTGTCGAGCGTCAAAAGATCCTTGTAGCGGTCTAGCACGGGTGTCAACATGGCAGTTCGCGCTCTACAGAGATTAATAGTATTTTACTAAATAATAATCGAAATGTCATATTTAGGAACAGGTTCGGGTATAAAACGTGTTAAAATAGTGATTACTCTAAAAATACAGGCAGGAAGAGACGCCTATACACAAACGATTATCACGTATTTAGTAAATCATTACGAACCACCCCACAAAGAAATAGGGTTTCGGTATGATGTACTGAATCCGTGGTAGACGTTAGTTCGTCGATGTTCCTTCCACCGTGTATATTGTCGCTACTAAAACTGATTTGGGCAAGTGACATTTACAACGAAAATATTATTTCTTACAGAAGACTGATTATGATTTACAGTTAAATTATACAATTTGAAGTACTAGTAAATAACTAAATACTGGTTTCTGTATTATTCAGTTACTGGGTTTTGGAGACCAGATAGAGTCACTCTATGTAAAATACTGGTATTCTGTTGCACCTGGTTATATTGAACCGATCCCACCATAGCAACATCTACCTATCGCTAGTCAGATAGTAATGAAAGATAAAACAATGTAAAAGCGGATAGTGCAGCGAAAGGACATGAGTTAGATGCCCATCTGTTGCTAGGTTATCCTTAAGGCAGGAATGGAATCTTGTGAATACAAGACGGCACGGTTGGCGTAGTGGCTGAGCGATTGACTGCTGTGCTTCGTGTTGCGGTTTCGACTCCCGCACGGAACAAATATTTGTATGGCCTACAGATAGTTATTCCGGATCTGGCTGTTTGTGTTTGTGAGTTTAAATGTTTGAAAACGCACAGACACGATACAGGAGAAATACCTAGTGTGGGGCAACGTTTTTTTTTTTAAGAGTATTCGGCTATTCTTGTATTCATGATATTCCATTCCTTTCAGAGGACTTTAGTTGTTCAGTTGTTCGTTGTTTTTGGTACCAATAGCTTGAAATGATTTGGGCGCATTATGTCCAATTCGCAAAATGTCCAGAGGGCTCAAAATGTCCAATTCTCACAACGTCCAATTCATGTGGTGCCTTTCAGTAACAAAAATACGATTAACTGTAAATCATACCACTCCCAGTCTACATATAGATTTAAGTCAGATGATATTGCTTACAGAAAGGTAAATAACATAAAACATATTTTATTTTTACACTTTTTCAGAAAAATTCAGTATCCAAAAACGGTTCCTTAAACAAATTTTGTTCTTATAGTAAATTTTTATTATTAATTAATTTCACAACATACAATTCAATTTCATAAATCTACCGAACGACGATTAGAAATCTCCAAAAAACACATTTACAGCCATTTCACAATTATTTTCCGTCAGACATTAGCAACCCAATGTCATAGGAATAAACATCACTGTGATTTTGACATTGATGTAAAATAACAATGAAAGAACTACTATTGCCAATGTACATATTTAAATTCTACCATCACAACAAAAAAAAAAACATTCTATTTGGAAGAAAAAATAAACTCAGTCACTCATTAAAGCAATATGATCGATATTTTAAATTACTTAATTTAAAAACTAACTCGTGTGGGTATATGAAAAAAAATGTCTTTTTAAAATATTTAATCTAGGAAATAAGCAGTCTATGATAATATCACTTAAATCAAGATATGGCAACACTATCTTTATATTAATGGCAAGGTGATAGTATAGTCGCTCATAGAATAACTCAGTTATCTTAAAAAATCCATTTCTTATTTCAAAACTATGTGATGTATCGTCCAGAAGCGCGAAATTATGACAACCAATCACCAAAGAGTATCGTATTATGCATCAACTGGGTTGAGGAGCTCAGATAGGCAGTCACTCACATGTAAAATACTCGTATTCAGCTGTTTCTGGTTAGACTGGAAGCCGACTACAACATAGCAGGCAGGCTAGGTCATAGATTGGCCTGGCAGATGACACTGACCATGTGATCAAAAATGCCTATAGTCACATTTACCGATTGACCATAAAAGCTTATTGTATGGCGTCCATACAAAATAACTTTTTAAAATAACCGAGTATCATGGCACGTCATGATATTGTGCTTATAGCAAAAATAAAAGCATGATAATTATACATCCTAAGAAGCCGTCAATTCATTATGAATATAAGGCAAAAAGAAACACGTTTATTTCTCTTGCTATACAGTATCCAAACATAAATGTAACTCATCGAGCTTCAGGAGATTCAAAAACTTTAAGCATGAGTGACAAAGACAATGCGGTACAAAGTAGTGCAGCATAGTTTGATTGCTACGACGCTATTAGGATGAAATCACATTTTAACGCACAAATCAGCATTTTATTGCAGTTTTTTCCCTTTCAGTCACTAAGAATTGCAACTCACATAAGTGAGAAGTCCAATCGAACGTTACGAACGAATTAATGCGGATGCTTGCGACCGGACTTCTCGCTCCAACAAATGACGCCTTTACGCGACAGAATGAGATACGAAAACGCTGATCCGTGAAATATCACCGCCATTTTTTTACGATACAATTTCCACAGGTAATTTCACAAATATTTTGCCAACAGCGACCTCTTGCCAACCCTTCAATGCCTCTTGAAGAACCATGCTGCACTTTAAGACTCGATGTGTCGAATTTAATGGGGAAGTACCAAGGAAGCAGCCAAATTCAAATATTCTTCCGTTTGTAGCAATTTTCCGGTCAGTGTCGGGCTATATGATTAGCGGCCGTAATACGCATGTATTACGGCTCTAAGTTCATTTAATCCCATTCAATCACTATTTCACGAAAAGATCATTCAATGGGGTTAAATGAACTTAGAGCGTTGTATTGATGATTTTAATGATTATTACTGTACAGCAATATTTGTTACGGTCGTGAATCATATTTTAATCAACATACAACCCGACACTGTCCTGCAAATAGCATAAAACGTAAGAAAATTTGAATTTGGCGGGCTACCCCAGCGCTTGCACCTTCACAGTCGGGTACTTTTACATAGGTGCCAACAAAACAGTACTCTGTTGAGGATAATTATTTTTAAATTGTCGACTATTCTGTCACCTCAATTTTCAGTAAACAATTAATAAACAAAATAAAATCCTCGTTTTTTTCAGTGGCTACACAAAAACGAATGTTACGTCCAAGTTGTAAATACAAAATGAAGTTATATTAGCTATAGCTAGATTGCTAGATTTGACGCTATAGATGTGCTCAGACAAGAAGCAAGTTCTCGGTGTAGCAAAAAAGTTTACATTCACTACTATGTAACCTCTTTTTTGTGTTGCCAGCCAGTTTTTTCCATTTAGAGATAAAAATAAAAGAAAGGTACAACCTTTTTGTATCGTCTTCATCGATATGTTCAGCCTTGTATGTACACTACATACGTTATATTATAACAATAATAATTGAAAAATACTAAATTTAAAGCTACCGATACTTTCACAATTAGGGGGAAATTTTCTACCATTTCGTTTTTTAATATACTTATATAGCAACACTTGTTGTATAGCCATTAAATTTTGTTAAAAAGTATAAATCTAGAGAAAATGCTGGATAACAAATGCATTGGACATAAATTTACATACTTTAAATAAATTCAATATCGCTTTAAATGATTTTTATTTTTACGTTTCGTTTTTCTAATGACTATACAAACAAGATCACTGCACATGCGTCTTCTAATAGTTTTAGTAAACGACTCTGTGCTAATAAAAAGACATGGCAGTATTTTTAAATCAATTTCATTAGCATATTTTTTTATTATTTTATTTATTAAAACTTTATGTACATAATGTACAAAGGCGGACTAAATGCCTTGGGCATTTTCTACCAGTCTACCTCAGGGTGAAGCAGACACAAAACATTTTTGTTGATTATTTATTTTGTGTTGCTTTAGTAGTTTAGTACCGCTATCAGGCAGGCATGTCTTGAAAAAAAAACTGCAACTGTAAGCTGCTTATGCTAATATTACTTTAAGCTGCCATAGTCACAAAGTCGTTTACAAAACCTCTAATATCTGTACCCTACATTACAAGCCGAGAATAAGATATGACTATATTACAAGGTATATGTATAAAAATCTATTTTATATAGTGGGCTAATGTTTCGTTTGAATAGGTATTTTGAATAGTAGTTTGCCTTTACAAAAATGTGATTGCACTGAAATGCGATTCCCTCTTTCTTGATATGTAGGACAGTGCTCCACTTTTCTTCACTGACTGAATCGCGGGTTACAAATAGATCTCTGAGAGTCCGTGTGGGTAGACAAAAGGCTGAGTCTGAGAACCAGTCTTACCACGGGGTATCCTCCACAACCTACCTGTCGTCACCCTGTTTAAATAAAAATGGAATCCAAAGTACCAACCCCCCCTCCCCCTGCCACATTTCATACTAGACTTTCTTTAGGATAATCACATTTCAGTGCAAATGTTTATCAATATGTTATGTCACATGTGCAGTAGTGTAGGTACGTCATGAGAGTGGCGAGGATGAGGAATCGTATGACACTCATCCAGAGTCCAGGACTTTGAAAAATAGGAGAAACTGGAAAACTGTTTTAGAGCTAAAAAAATGCAAGACCTCTCTATTTTTTAAAAAGTCCTGGACTTATCGATCATGTCACAACACTAAAACACTCATTCAATAATACCGAAATCAGACGCTTGATTCGAGTGAACCGTTCATTCGGGTGTGTTCATTTCTTTTTTTTAAATTCAATTTGCACTGTTTTTTTGTCAGTAACTGGGTTGTGGAGTTCAGATAGGCAGTCGCTCCATGTAAAATACTGGTATTCAGCTGCACCCGGTTAGACTGGAAGACGACCCCAACATAGTTGAGAGACGGCAGATGTTAATGGTGGTTCATTTTTTGTTGAAAGTGAAGTGTCTGATTTCGGTTTAACCTTTGGTACAAGAAAGTGGATCCGCGCAATTCCGTTATGCTACCGTCATCATCCAAAGGTAGAACGATTCTCAATCCGCGCACTAAGCATTAATTAAAACTAATTTACACCGGAATTACATTTAACTCAATCACGAGTTTATATTTTAATTTGAATATAAACTAAATTGTCTTTTCATTGCTATTCGTTTGTTATTGCTGATGTTGATAATCGATTACTTCTCATCAGTTTAATATCGAATTATTCTGAATCAAAGGTCTGATCGTGTAACTTCGCGACTGAAATTGCCGCTTGCAACTGTGGATTCATTTCTTTGGCAACCACTAGTAATAATTGATAGGAAGTTTTTATCATGCT
Organism: Eurois occulta; assembly: GCA_950022335.1. Lineage (NCBI taxonomy): Eukaryota > Metazoa > Arthropoda > Insecta > Lepidoptera > Noctuidae > Eurois > Eurois occulta. The sequence continues at coordinate 7,768,673 of OX465506.1, forward strand.
CCTTAAAGTCTTATACAATAATGCACAACTGACAACCATTCACACAACCACATATATTCTATTAATCAGTATAGTTCTGTTCTAACTTAATGCGGCTGTTAACATCTAGCAACGAACAGAATTATAAGTATCAGCGGGGCGCAGAGGACGCATCGTCTTGATTGGAAAATGGGCAGACCGTCTCCCGCAGCTAACTCCCGAGCCGCCATAAAGTTTGAACTACATAATAACTGTTACTGTTTTGTTGTGAGAGGCAGTCGCTCCATGTAAAATTCATTGAACATCCTTAATTATCATTCACGAAAAGAATACTTAGTTAAGGTGGAAGCGGTAGCCCGCGATATTCAAATTTTCTTACGTTTTTTTGCAATTTGCAAGTTAGTGTTAGGTAGTATGTTGATGAATAATGAGTCGCGCTAGTAACCAGTATGTGGTTACAGAATTATAATGCTTAAAATCATGAATACAACCCTGGAAGTCCGTTTAACCCCATTGAATGACTTTTTCATGAAATAGTTATTGAATGGGGTTAAATGAGCTTAGAGGGTTGAGTTCAGGTTTTTAATGATTATAATTCTGTAACTACATGGCATACTTGTTACTGGCGCAACTCAATTGTCATCAGCATACAACCTGGCACTGATCTACAAATTGCAAAAAACCAAAGAAAATTTGAATTTCGCGGGCTACCGCTTCCACCTTAACTAAGTGTTCTTTTCGTGAATGATAATTAAGGATGTTCAATGTATTTTACATGGAGCGACTGCCTCTCGCAACAAAACAGTTTCAATATGTCTACTGTGACCCTAACTTTCAAGCATCTTGTGACGAAGACGACTATTAGAGCAGCTAATGTCTTTCAGAAATTGCCGGAACAGTATCCTCATTCTTGGTTTGTCAAGAATCCAAATGCTAAGCCACCTATAGTGATCCGGAAACATACTATGGACTTGTCTACTACGAGGGCCCTGCTGCATGGTTTGACATCAGGGAACATGAATAGGGAATTTGCCAAATGTTACTTGCATGAAGCAGGCCAGTCACTTCAAATGACTTTAGATGATACAAGGAGTTCTTATGGAGTTGAAGTTGGGAAAAAAGGTGATGTCATTACCCCGTTGTCTCTTCCGGATGTGTCAATCTCTGATGTCACATTAGATTCTCTGAGTGTGACTGCAAGAGATGACACTGACAAAAACATTCTTCTGTTAGTACTATGTATTTACAGGGTGATAAGGTTTGCTGAGGAGGGAAGGGACAGACTCGTCAATCTGTTGAAAACTCAGTTCGATGGTAATGAATAACGGGTATCCCCCTGACAAAGGGAGTGGATCGCATTTCAGATTACATGAATTGGCAATCTGGTAAAGATTATCACAGACTTGTAGCAGCATACGATATGTTCTTTCATAGGTTCCCTGAATACGACCTATCAGCTGTACGATTCAGGACTGTCAGTTCCAGATATCGGGATTGTGCAGAATTGCTTTCTGTCGGACACATCTGTGAAACATTCGGGATACCCAATCAGAAAAGACTTCTTTTCTGATTGGACATATACAATGCAATCTGGGGACGAATTCACCCAAATGACGAATGTCAACGACTTTAACAGGTCACTGGAACTCATTTATACTTCCCTTATCAATCTGACATGGGATTGGTCAATAAGACAGCTTGTTCAAGTGTTGCAAACCCAAATCTATTTTTTATGATTCAAGTTGCAGGAACTCTTTTTGGGTCAATATGATCTAGGCAAGCTAGACAAAACACAGAAGTCAACTTGGAGAATAATACAACAAACGCCATCAATTTTTGCACATGCATCTAAGAACAATGCTAATCTGACCAAGGTATTCACCACGACAGGGGACGAACTTGAGGCAGAAGAACATGAAGAAACAGACGGTGACTTAAGAAGCCGTCATCATCATCATCATCAGCCTAGAACAGTCCACTGCTGGACATAGGCCTCCTCAATCGCACGCCATTCAACTCGATTCTCAGCAACTCTCATCCAGTTGCTACCAGCCACCCCGCGGAGATCGTCACTCCACCGAGCCTGACGGCGTCCCACCTTACGTTTGCCGATTCGCGGTCTCCACTCAAGAACACGTCTACCCCAACGGCCATCAGTCCTACGGCTAATATGACCGGCCCATTGCCACTTCAGCTTACTTATTCTGTGGGCTATGTCGGCAACTCTGGTTCTCTGTCGGATCACCTCGTTCCGAATGCGATCCCTCAGAGAAACTCCAAGCATAGCCCGTTCCATAGCTCGCTGAGCGACCTTAAATTTATGGGCTAGCCGTACCGACAGTGAAGCCGTGATGGGGTTGAATGGTGTGTCTTTATGCGAGAGCGCAACTTCGCATTGACGGAGAACATGAAGACATTTGTGCGCTCTTCTAAGGCCGCTTTAGACTCGGCAAGGGCATTGGAAAATATGTTCACTATAATTAATTTAGGAAATCAAGTATTAATTTAATGTAAGAATACAGTATTTGATATGATTAACATGAAAAAAAAATACTGGTATTCAGCTGCAACCGGTTAGACTGAAAGCCCGCTCCAACATAGTTGAGGAAAGGCTAGGTAGATGAGAACATCGCAACCAGTCGCAAGAGCTATCACAAAGTTACACGATACACTAATTTTTTTTTTTTTTTTAACTAAATAAATTCAGTCGTCAATACTTTGGTAGGATATTCGAAATGGCAAGTTTTGCTTCTTTTAAAAAAAAAAGGGTTTTATATTTAAATTTTAGAATGATAACATAACACAGCTTAGAAGTTGACGAAAAATTGAGATATCTTGAATTCATGAAACAAAGATACATGAAAAAATTGTGACATTCAAATAAATAATTTTAGTCAAACAATTTGATTAAATTCATTTTGAGTAAAAATCTAAATATAAAACCCCAATTTTAGTCACATTTAAATAAGTTATTTCCATAACTGCAGTAATTGTTATTACAACCTAATTGGTTAGTAAAGTCAAAAATTAAAGTGTTGTCGTTTTCACGGAGAATCTCACGATTCCTCAGAATTTTTCATTTTAAAGTCCATAGGACTCGAAATACCTGAAAGTTAAAAAATACAATTTACTTCAAAGACACCTCGAGATATTTGAAGCATATTCTCAAAAATATACGTGGTGGAAGGGACACCGACGCGAAAACGGTTATTTAAAAAAAATCAGCTGTACCATACATTTTGACCGTGTTGGTATTGCACTTTTGTAGGAAACAGCTGTTTTTTTTTAATAACCGACGAAAACTTTTATGTTTGGGGCTCAGAATGATGTACTGAATACGTGGTAACCGTTTTAGCGTCGGTGTCCCTTCCACCCCGTATATTCGTTTACAGACAGTTTTGGGCCAACAAAATTTGAAGTAAAGTTTGAACAGGCATCTTCTGGGTACGCACGCACGCTCGTTTCATCATAGACCTCATCCAACGCTTTCCACCAGGCGTGATCGAGGTCAAGAGCAAGCCCATTTTGTAATAAAAAAAAAAAATAAAAGAACTCCACAAAAAGTATGCGTTTCGGTAATACTCGTGTTTACGAGTTATCACGAACGTCGCGCCACAAAACAACACGCAGAGAGCCTATGCCTCTTGTCCTGCTGCACTTTGAAGTAGTGAACTAACATTGTGTATTTGTGTGAAGTTTCCCCACGAGGTTACTACTCCGGTCATCATCAGCTTCCTGCCCTTGTCCCATGTTACTTGGGGTCGGCGCAACACGTTTTTTTTCTTCCATTCTCCTCTGTCAACCGTCACGCTATCATTTACTTCTTTATCTTTCATATCATTCCTCACACAATCCATCCATCGTTTCTTTGGTCTTCCTCTTCCTCAGGTTACTACTCCGGTCGCAGAACGTAATGTGTCTTTCATAAGTTTATTGGGAATTCCCAATTAAAACTTATAGATTAGCATTTAGTATATGTTTGCAATTGCATACAGTTAATGAGCAAATAGAAATTGCAATTGCATTGAATTGAAATTGCATATAGTGTAATGATGGTTGATGAGTCTAGTGTTTTCATTGTTGTAACAGCTCTACAGCATGTATCAGAAAAGTGTGATTATACAGGGTGTAGCAAGACCGTCAGCCAAGCATTATGTACGCAAAAATTATTGCTGGGAAACGACTTTTTTTGGGGTGAAAAATCAAGTGTTTAGATAGGAAAATGTTACGCTAATGTTGTGGAAAAGTTGGAACTTAGACCCCCAATATCTCCGTAACTAGAAGGTTCCCAGGTATGGTCTAGAACAAACAAATGATCGCAGTGACGGGGAAAACAAGTGCCTTTCGGCTTTGTTAAGGGTCTTGTTACACCCTTTATTAAGGGTTAGCTGATGCATTTGAGCAAGTCGTAATTGAAATTGTTTACGGGACAGTTGAATATTATTTGCGATTGCGATGATGGTACCATGGAGAAGTTAGTTGTTCTATACTATCCTTAAATATGACTATAACATTCTGATACACGCTGTATTAGATCTCATCATCGCGCGTTCGTATTTCCGATGAAACCCGAAGCACACACTTTTTCTAGAAGACCAGTATTAATATTACCTTGTATCTAATGTATGTTAGTAGCGAGCGCCGAGCCCGTGGCGGCGGCGCCCAGTAGCGCGCACAGCACGGCGCTGACGATGGGCCCGCCGTCGCCCGCGCCGCGCACTATCGCGCCGCCCATGTACGTCACGGATAGGATGAGGCCGTGGGCTGTGCATCTGTCGAAACAATCATTAAATAAGAAACTACAAAAAAATTGGTCTACTACGTCCTCGCCCAGAGCATCTTTTTATTTAACACAAAACGGCCGCGATGCTGTCGCTGGCTGTGTACTTTCGCCTACGTAACCACGATTCTGTATCGCTAGTAGTGCGATGCCGTCGCGCTTCAATTGTGATGGATGATGCCTTTGCATTGATATAGTAACGACTATCATATGCGACAGCATCGCTACAAAAAGTCACCGTGGGCGAAGGGCCTTAAGGATTGACTATACTTATCGACGCAGAATGGGCTTGAGCTGGTCAGAAAGAACTTTATGTCCATGTAATAAAAGCAAATAATCCGTCGCGTCGTTCGAAACGAAACGATGCGAACGAAGTTGTCGTTCGTTTTCACTTCTGCTTCGTGGACATAAACTTCTTACTGGCTTTAAAAATAAATATTATTATTTTATAAAGTAGCTATTTATAAATTCAACGGAACGGTCACTGTACGCGTACGTGTTGAGGTAGTAGCCAGCAGGAATCGGGTTGTTAGGTGCCTTCGGGCCCGATAGACAGAAGTTCAAACTCAAGAACTGCACTATAACACACATTAGATAGAACAAATTTGTTACCTCAAATTATGCGGATAAGTATCAACAACACTCAATCCCACAGAGAAGAACACTAGCGTGATGAACACCCGATACACCGCTTCCACTACGTATAGCGCCGTCTCGCTCTGCGCTATATAGACTAGCGGAGACAGCAATACGCACGCCCCGCACATTGCCACTGTTGAGGGGAAAAAATTATTTTAAAGGACCAGCTTTTGCCAGAGGTAGGGTGGTCGCCTGCTGCTACTGGGACAAAAAGTATCCTATCATCCTATGCTCTAAACCAGGTTATGGTCTACCTGTGTGCTTAATTTTATTGAAATCCATTCCACCATGAACAGAATAATAGTTATTCACGTTATCAAGAGTTCGTGACCGTCGGTCTATTATAAAGATCAACGATGTGTCCTCTACAAATAACACCATCTTCGGTTGCTTTAGAATTAATTAGGGCTAATCATAAATGTAAACTAAAAAGAGGAATGGACCCAATATCGAACCTTGAGGAATGTCCATTGTCATTTCAGACTCTAATGTGCTTATGGCGTTTACCTGAACCTGAACATGTGTATCTTTTAGGTATGATTTTAGCAAGCTAAGAGCTGTATTTTTAATTCTATAGTGCTCCAGTTCCCGCAGGACTGTTTCATGGTTTACGCAATCGAAGGCCTTAGAGAGGTCTTAAAATATTCTAATGGCATCTTGTATTTCTTCCTGAGGAATGGGCTCAGACCATATTTGCCGTTGAATTTGGATGACCGTTGGGGTAGACATGTTCTTAGGTGGAGATGGCGAATCGGCTAGCGTAAGATGGAACGCCTTCAGGCTAGATGGACCGTAGATCCTCAGAGGGTGGGTGGTAACAGGTGGATGAAAGTTGCCGAGAATAGAGCTAAGTGGCGTGCAATTGGAGTGGCCTATATCCACCAGTGAACTGCCGTAGGCTGATGATGATGATGATGATGAAGACACTGAGCGAGCGTTGGATTTTCAACTTTCGGCGCTGAGCGAAACGTAGCGAATCCAATAACAGTCATGTTTTCGTTATAAATACCGGTGGGTCTCATGGAGTGCGGCATCAACGCAATGAACGTGACGAGGAACATCGCATGCGACACGTAGCTCTGCTCTGACGTCATGCCTCCTAGCTTCGACGTCAGGTCGGCATGTCTCGCGCAGCCGCCGCGCATGCCTCGGATTATGGTGCTGTTGAATATACACCACTCGTCTAGCTCCCTGCCTACTTCCATGTCTGTGTCGATTATTCTGTGGGCAAAAAGACATATGTGAAATATTGAAGGTATAACCGTCTTACGAGTGTGATGTCTTGAAAGCGTGCTCTCATCTATATAATAAACAAAATTGAAGTGTCTGTTTGTAATTTCAAAATAACAGCTTTAAACTAAATGCATATGAAATTATATAAAGTACTTATAATAAAGAATCTTTTTTTAAAATATTTTTGTCTATCTGTCGGTCTGCTGTCTGTTTGTTACGGCTTATCTCCGAAACGGCTGGACTGACTTTGACGGGACTATTACTGGCAGACAGTTGATGTTATAAGGACTAATAACGTGGTAACCGCTTGTGCGGCAGTTTCCCTTCCACCCTGTTTTATCTTGAAGGGTAGACTTGTTGAATGTCTCGTTGTAGTATTTAACATTTTGTCAGTATCGTATCATAGTGTCAATATCATGGTATCAACGTCATAGTGTCATATTTAGCATGTCATTAATTTATTTATTGTACGTTGAGTGAATTCACACGGGCCGCATATTGTAAAATTACTCTTGGTGGTTAAATAATGTCTATAATTGTAAGTTTAATCTTTGTAAGAACTTTAACTATAACTACACTATTGTATTAGGTAAGCCTGTGATGATAGTGGTATGTGTTTAAATAAATAAAAAATATTCTAAACTAGTACTCACGTGCTATTAACAAACAGGCAGCCCTCAAAGGTGGTGAACGACGTCTTGATGTTGGACAGCGCCACGTTAGTGAAGGAGCAGTTCCTGAACACGACGTGCGACATCAACATATCGCGAATAGTGCACTTGTTGAAAGTCACGTTGTAATACTCGACGTTTTCCATTGTCGTGTTGTATTGTACGTCTGTGTATGTTTCGTTGCCTATGCTTCGTTTGGACGCCTCGTAGAGATCGCTTTCCATTTTTACGACAGTTGCTGGTATGTAGGAGGCGAGGTAGTACTGTGGGAGATAATATTTATGACATAACATAGCACAATGACCCTGATGTGTCCCTTCCACCCCGTATAGAATTTTTGTCTACCAACGGTTCAGGCTGTCCGTTGTCTTACAGTAAATTAATTAAATTAAATAGATTTTACCTGTATCGCCATAGTGAAAAGCAGTGTCCCTCCAAGCGACAGTGTAGTACTTCTGTACGCATTCGAGAACAACTGGAAAAATGATTGCCAGAACTGTGGAGGAGGAAAATCGATTATCATTCAAAGCAATGTTAAAAAAAATTGCTAACAAATTGTGAAACGCCATGACATGGTGGACTGAATGAGGGCTATAGATTTTGAGCTCACCAGATGGCACCACAGGCGAGTAAGGTCCTGTCATTTATTCTATTTTATACTTTAAAGTACCAATAACTTCAAAAAAAGTTTATTTTATTACGTATATCAAGATGAACATGGTGTAAACTTCAGATTCATATTTTTTACAATGTTTTCCGTAAATTTTGCAAGCATAAAACTTTTAAAAATCATTCTTCCGCTAAGTACTAACAAATTAGATCCTAACTTGCTACTTAAAATCTTCCTGTCATGTCTTTCTGGCTCAATCTTGGCCACAATCGTGAAAATTAATAAAAATACGTGATAAAAAGCGCGCCACGCTACGATATCTGACATTTTCTGAAGACCTTACTCTACACGAGCGCCTCTAGCGGCGAATTCATGCGCGATAGCCCCCATTCACAGTCTATAGTTTAACTTGACATTTCATACGTCGTTTATTTTCGTTCTTTGTTATTTAAGTGTTGCCACATTTCAGGAAGTTTTATTAAGGTAAAAAGCTAGAAGTATTGGGATGAGGATAAAAATTTGGATGAGAGGAGTCGCGACCTCGATTTAGAGAAAAATAAGATAGATTTACTTTACTTTTAATTTTTTCCTAGTTTTCTTTTTGATCCTTATAAACTTACCATCTTCACGCTATGTCTGACGTGGTGCAGGGCAGGCGGGCGCCTCTTGCCCGGTAGCGCGAGCTCTCCCAGTCGATATTCAGCGTTGGCTGCGCTTACGTGCGCATTGCCGCAAACACGGAACTTGTTGCTGCTGTGTATGTTCTGCGGAAGATATGAGAATATTTAGATTGAGAAAAAATGGTACTCAGAACAAGCTGGAAATATCGGGGAAATCAATAAAAGAAATGTAATTTTAGAAAAAAAAAATGGATTTTTGGATGGATGTATAATTGTATATGTGTGCTTTGGGTTTATAATACGTCTCTCTAAGTGTTTTACAGATGCTAAAACATTAAAAATATTGTACTGCACTTTTGTAAGAGGTCAGCTAGAGTATGCGTCTCAGATATGGAATCCACGATATCATAAATACATTGACCGCATTGAGAACATCCAAAGACGTTTCATAAAATATCTTTGTTTCCATCAAAAGATACCACATCAGTCAACAGATTATCTTGGATTCTGTAAGAAGTATCATCTGCTACCACTGGTAGAACGACGTAAAATTGCTGACTGTTTATTCTTGCTCAAAATCTTCAACAACAATATTGATAACCCTGAATAGGGAATATGCATAAAATTTAGATTTGTCTCAAATATTTTTTTCTAGATTCTTTATTGTCTTTACATTATACTTAAAAGGTATTTTTTTTATTTAGTTATTATTTAAACCCAGAAAATATTATTTAAAAAGTAAAAATAAGGGAGGGAAATTCAAACTTACAAAACGCGCCACCATTGGTCGAAACGAAATGTGATGTCATTGGTCACGACATTGGATGTATCGGCGTTGATATTCATACTGTGTTAGTAGTGTTTGTGAGAAAAAATGTTTAAAACTATATTCCTGTGTGATTACTTGTAATATTATATTTGTAGTCAATGTAGGACGATGACAGAAACTGGTTTTGTCAAAGCACAATCGGATAATCTACCGAAAATAGACGCATTTATGATGTCAACATATCTGAATTTCTATTAATTATTTACCTATTTTTAATTTAATGAACAACTTGGTGCATATCCAGGGATTCCAGAGGATGTAACAGAAGAATAAGATGATATAGAAGTACTATCAGCCGGGTTATCAGCGAACAATTTTCTTTTTAAAACAGATAGGTAGTATTATTGGTGAAGTTCTTTTCAGTGGGTACATTGACAGCTTTACTTCTGTACTTCAGTTTAATATTGACTTACTTTGACTTGCATAGCTTTGTCGTTTGTGTTGCATAGCTTGTAGATTATATTTTCCTCCTTTCTGTTTCACTATATTATGATATTCAATATAATTAACTGTATCTTCCCTAACAAACATCAAAATTTCGTAAAACCACAATAGGAATGAGCAAGCTCTACTTATATAGATTTTTTTAAATGAATTTTTGTAAACTAGGTTAGGTTAGTTTTAAACTTAATTTTCTACTGCTTAATAGCTAATTCACAATAAGCTGTACATAAATTTTATCATACTTCCGTTAAAATGATCTTCACAACAAAATACAACCGATAATGGAGATACATTATCCTTTCTCATCATCTTACACCATTTTTTTCGTAGTTTCACAACGCGTGGTAAGTAGATATACGAAAAAACAGTTTATCGGGTGTACTATTAATAATGTTTTTGCACTTAGGTACCATACAATACTTTGTAAGAAGGTTTTTTAACTTCTTCCATGATTTGTAGAGCAATTAAAACTACAAAATAAGTATGAAGTAACTGAAACGCTATAGTAAACAAACACGGGACACAACCAATGACGTCATCAAAAGCGCGCGCAAAATGGTGGCGTTTGAACGGCTCAAATTTATTCAAAGTTTTAAATTTCACTTTGAAAAATTATTTGACTATTTTCAAGCCTATTTATATTTTTTTCTATGTTATAAAGGTGTTAACGATTAATTTAAGAAATAAAAAAAAATCATGCATAATCCCTATTTATTTTAATGTACCAAGTAAAACATTTCGTTTTAATCCACCCATTCGTGTACCTCATTCATCTTCGAATTATAGGCAGAACAGTTATATTGTGCGCGCAAGCAGAAATTTCAATGACTTATGCAAGGAATTTGATTTTGATCCATTTACAGTTAGTGTGAATTCGGCCAAAAGGTGCTTAAGCCTCAATTTCTTTAAGTAGCGGTAGGTTGTATTATGGTTTTATTATTTTCACTTTTACTTTATTTTAGTCATTTAGTTGCAAACCAAGTATATTTTTCTTACTTTGATTTAAGCGGTGTGTTTCCTGTGTTTGTGCTCACACCATAATTTTTCACTATATGTCTATACGTGAGGATTTGTAATTGGCTATCTGGTGACTGTTATTCCCTTTTTGTTTGTTTTTATTAGCTGTAAGTCCTCCATGTACTTAAATAAATAAATAAAAAATAAATAAATAAATTTATACGGGGCGGAAGGGACACCGACGCGAGAAATCAGCTAGCAGATAAGGGAGGTTGAGGGGGTAGGATTTATTTTGATTGTATAATGCTTGATGTAATCTATGCTAATATGTGAGTACATTGATTATAACCATATGGCGGTAGGTTGTGCTTAAAAGAAATATGATTAATCTGCGATTAAACTTCTACTTGTCACTACGCTTATTATTTATTCCCGTGTCCCGGGCTTCCAAGTGTTCCAGAACCCCAGAATATCTCAGTATACATACCAAATAAAATAAGAAACATAAAATAGGTATTCATCAAATTAAAACTTATTAATGAATTTTAAAACCATTATTTTTGAGCCAAAATCACCACAATTTCCCTAAAATCTAACAAACTTATAAAACGTGACAACACCATCTTCGGCATCTAGTATGTTCGATCGTCAATTTGTTTGTTTATGACGTCACTACCCGAAAAGCGGAGTGTCCTCGCCCACGCTCCTGTGTTGCCATGGTAGTTCCCTAATTTTGGTACATTTTTTTTCTTGTTATCCAAAAAGGACTACGTAAATAGAATCTAATTTTGATACGTAAATAATACTCTCAAAGATCGGACAGGTTTAAAAAAAAATATATATATATATCTTACCTGATACACCACCATAGCATCGACTTCTCTGCCCACATCCAGCAGATATCTCGGCGACTCTTGAGTCCAGATCAGACTCACCAGCGATGCTAGGATCGGTATGGTGCAGATAAGGAGGTATCTGTGGACCAAAATATGGTATTGTTAACAATTTTATTGCAATAAGTATTTATAATAAGGTATAATACCACCTTTATAGGCACTGAAGTGCTCCTTGTTCTCGATGAGCGTGGTGGCGCCGGTCTGCGGCAGCATGGTGGCGGAGAGGGGCCGGCAGGATGGCAGGCCGTGTGTACATAGAGCAGTGCTCACCTGTGCCAGGCACTGAAGTGCTCCTTGTTCTCGATGAGCGTGGTGGCGCCGGTCTGCGGCAGCATGGTGGCGGAGAGGGGCCGGCAGGATGGCAGGCCGTGTGTACATAGAGCAGTGCTCACCTGTGCCAGGCACTGAAGTGCTCCTTGTTCTCGATGAGCGTGGTGGCGCCGGTCTGCGGCAGCATGGTGGCGGAGAGGGGCCGGCAGGATGGCAGGCCGTGTGTACATAGAGCAGTGCTCACCTGTGCCAGGCACTGAAGTGCTCCTTGTTCTCGATGAGCGTGGTGGCGCCGGTCTGCGGCAGCATGGTGGCGGAGAGGGGCCGGCAGGATGGCAGGCCGTGTGTACATAGAGCAGTGCTCACCTGTGCCAGGCACTGAAGTGCTCCTTGTTCTCGATGAGCGTGGTGGCGCCGGTCTGCGGCAGCATGGTGGCGGAGAGGGGCCGGCAGGATGGCAGGCCGTGTGTACATAGAGCAGTGCTCACCTGTGCCAGGCACTGAAGTGCTCCTTGTTCTCGATGAGCGTGGTGGCGCCGGTCTGCGGCAGCATGGTGGCGGAGAGGGGCCGGCAGGATGGCAGGCCGTGTGTACATAGAGCAGTGCTCACCTGTGCCAGGCACTGAAGTGCTCCTTGTTCTCGATGAGCGTGGTGGCGCCGGTCTGCGGCAGCATGGTGGCGGAGAGGGGCCGGCAGGATGGCAGGCCGTGTGTACATAGAGCAGTGCTCACCTGTGCCAGGCACTGAAGTGCTCCTTGTTCTCGATGAGCGTGGTGGCGCCGGTCTGCGGCAGCATGGTGGTGGAGAGGGGCCGGCAGGATGGCAGGCCGTGTGTACATAGAGCAGTGCTCACCTGTGCCAGGCACTGAAGTGCTCCTTGTTCTCGATGAGCGTGGTGGCGCCGGTCTGCGGCAGCATGGTGGCGGAGAGGGGCCGGCAGGATGGCAGGCCGTGTGTACATAGAGCAGTGCTCACCTGTGCCAGGCACTGAAGTGCTCCTTGTTCTCGATGAGCGTGGTGGCGCCGGTCTGCGGCAGCATGGTGGCGGAGAGGGGCCGGCAGGATGGCAGGCCGTGTGTACATAGAGCAGTGCTCACCTGTGCCAGGCACTGAAGTGCTCCTTGTTCTCGATGAGCGTGGTGGCGCCGGTCTGCGGCAGCATGGTGGCGGAGAGGCCGCCGGCGAGGAGGGAGCCGGCGGCGGCGGCGGCCGGGAGGATGGCGAGGCCGTGGCCGCGACGACCTCGCCACCACATCTCGCCTGCGTAGGTGTAGGATGTGGGGATTATGCCGCCGGAACCGATTGATGAGCAGAATCTATAGAGAAGAGAAGAAAGATTTGATTCTCCGGGTTTCCAATAAAGTTTTGAGTTAATCCCACTAATTCCGAACTCAGTCACTAAAAGACAAGAGCAGAATTAAGTGGCGATACACACGCCCGTGTGAAACGGCTCTAAACTCTGAAGGATTCGTGTAAAAATGTTTAGACCAGTAGTTTTTTTTTTAAATAAGTTTCTATCATAAATCTTTCGATGTATTTTAAAGACTCAAGATAAAATTTCTAGCATCCTACATTTCCCTTGATTTTAATTACCCAGTTGACATTCTTGCAAAAGGAATCCGTTTTCAAAAACTTAACCTGCTTAAAGCTAGAAAGTATAATTTACACACCAATAATGACAAAAAGTAACGCTATAAACATACAACCTCTAATGACCACATTTTACAAACAAACAATCACTAAATATCTGGCTACATGTACATACCTGGCCATCATAAAGGTGCCATATGTGGGCATGAAGGCGGCTATAGCGGCGAACACGGCGTTGACGGCCAGACACGACACGAGACATCGTCGGCGACCGAGCCGCTCCGACAGCGCGCCCCAGCCCACCGCGCCCAGCGATCCGCCTACTAGGCTTATCATTACTGTGAAAAATATTGAATTATACCCGCTTTGTCGAGTAAGTATGCGTCCTGAGGGATGGGACGCAACGCGGATGCGGAATACGCAGCGGACGAAACAAATACGCCATTCCACGGAAGTTCAGAATCGCGCGGTCCCTATCATGTCTGATTGAGTAGAAATATACGAAGTTTATTTGTTGTTATGGTGATTAGGTTATTTTAAGCCTTTTTTTTCGTATTGGAAATCATCAAATAATCCCTCCCGCTCTGGGCGGAGCGGAAAGGAGTGTCAGACTTGTTCTGACTAAAACCCACCCATGTTCCTTCTTAGCCCTTTGTGTTTTTGGGCCGCGGTATCTCTTTCGAACAGTCCCGCAGCCCATTGGCCCTTATGGACCCCTTCCGGAGCGCTGATATCTCTTTTAGGCGCGCGTGGAACACGAACGCACCGTCGACACAGCCTGTCGTCATAAGACGGACGGTCGGCGAGCTAGCCCATTACTCACCGTCCACAGGCCCGCACCTATGTTGACCGGGAGCCGCCACGTGGCCCCCGCCGCCCGGGGTGTCTCCCGCGGCGGAGGTTATAATAAGCCTTAGCGCAAAACAGTAATTGTCCAAATGCAGGGGGGCAAAGGCTGCCTCTTTCTCCTCCAAAACCTTAGAGAGGTTTTAGAAAAAGGGTTTTAGGGGGTTTTCTGCGCTCTCTGGCCATGTTTGTCCCGCAAACAAGATCACATCGCCACACCTTCGCCGCGGTCTAACTCACGGCGGAGCAAACAATACAAAAAGCTGACAAATTAGATTGAATAGTAACAATACAACTAAGAGCCAACATTTTAATATTAGAGGTGCGTAGGAACATGTAAGACATCATCTCTTTCTCGCGTTATACGTTAGAAATAGAAAAACATACAAACATATCAATACTGTAATTTTTAAGCCAGTTCACAATAAGAACAAAACCATTGAGTACTTACCAAGCCAATTCTTCTCATGAGGCAATATGCACAGCTCAATCTCCGCAGAGGGTAGTATGAACGGTATCGCTGAGAGCTCTAGCGAAGCGCCAGAGATCGCCAGAAAGACTGCCAGCGTCACCCGCGCTTGGGAGAGACCGCAACCGGCCTATGAAAAGAATATTATAACATGACACAATTGTATTTCCTGTGGAGGGTTGGGCAGAGCTGTATGGTAATGGTACGACCACATTTCGCCTGTTCGTTAAGGGTAGGTAATGAAAAAAAAAAACGTTTATAAGCACTGCTGATCCCGTATCAGCAAATATAAGCAAACCAAGCTTTAATCCCAGGTACCGTCACGAGCAATGAAATGTATACACTTATCAAAATTCGAGAAAAAAAAACTTTATTGCTAGAACAAGTTTGGTATCGGTATCACAAAATTTTGTGATTGGATCCTCCTTTTAGGCAGATAGTGTTAGGAGAGTCCGCTCTTCCATAGCAAGTTGTGTTATATCGTACAAAAAGTAAAACGTATTATTTTTAAGCTAAAACTACATAGATTAAGTTAAGTAATAAAGGTTTCTACGTTGAGATAGGACTTATTACGTAATAGTATGCTGCCAAAATACTAAATAGAGGGTGTAAATAGATTCTTAACGAAGCCGAAAGGCACTTGTTCTCCCCTTCATTGCGATCATTTTTTTGATCTAGACCATACCTGGTAACCTTCTAGTTACGGAGATATTGGAGGTCAAAGTTCATTTATTTATTTATTTAACAGTTTATGCACACACTATATACAGAAAAGAAGAAAGGAACAGAAAAAATAGGTAAAAAGGTGATGCTTATTTTTAAAGAAAGCTCTTCCAGCAACCAACTCCAACTTAACCAACTTTCCAACTTTTTTACAAGTTTATTTTTAAATACTAGTTTTAAGGTTATAACTTTACTTTGAATACCTCCATGACCTGTTTACTATTCGTTGTATCTATCAGCACATTGCTTTGAGTATGTTACATTGAATTTTACCGTAAAACGTAATTTTCACCCCAAAAAGTCTTTTCTCAGCAATAATTTTTGCGTAGGGTCACATAGTTTGATGTCCAGAATGCTTGGTTGACGGCTTCGTAAAAGGTCAGTTTACACCTTTTATATTCGACAACACATAAAAACATCAATATAGTAGGACTAAGAATTACTAAATGTAATTATTTCATTGGTTGACTGTACGCACGTAATCAGTTCGGCTCAGAGGCTAGGCGAAGCCCTGCTTACGGGAGGCTTAGGCTCAATTTACACCGCCGCGGAATGGAATGGAAGCAACTTTTTGGAACCAAATTGTACATAGCATAATGAACTTTATATAAATAGTATAACATACAAACTAAATACGAGCCAAAAAAATGGCCACGCGTCTTCCGGGGAATCCTCGAGAATTCCGCTAGCTACTGTCGGTGCCGTCTGTGGAACCCGCGGGAAATGGCGGGAACGGGGAATCGGTCACAGTAGTGCGGTACCAAGCGTTTACGAAAAACGCTGGAATGCGCGAGAATTCTCGAGCATGCCCGCGAATTCGCGCGCCTTCTCGCGTCATCAGGCGAAATTGACGCTTCCATTCCATTCGACGGCGGTGCTAATTGAGCCTTAGACTAGTTTACTAGCTGATCCAAACCGAGGCGATGCCGCGTAACGATGCTTATATTAAAAATTAATTTTAATTATAAATTAGGTTGTATTATGGTGTAATTAAATGTGATAACGTATTTTAAATGTGTAAATACCTAGGGAAATTGTTTTCCTGATAGTTCATAAAGTATTCGGTTATACGACATTACCGGTAACCTATAAACAACAACAGCTGACGGTCTAACTACGGAATTATACGGATATATACGGGGAGTATTTGTTTACTTTTATATTATAATAGCACACAATTGTATTTAAATAATAATAATTCTTTTTTGTGAATTTAGTAGGTACCCAGTATTGTTTCAAAATCGCTTTGTTGTCAAATGTCAGTTCGTAAAAAGTAAAACTTTAACTATTTAAACTTTGTTTACATCAGTCTTTTCAATATTAATTAAATATAACGTTCGTGATAGTTATTTTATTAACGTCTTGAAGTCATCATCTGCCTAGCCTTTTCCCAACTGTATTGGGGTCGGCTTCCAGTCATGCCGGATTTAGCTGAATACCAGTATTTTACGCAGAGCGGCTGCCTACCAGACCTCCACAACCCATTAACTGGGTAACACGGTATTTCATGGCAAGACTGGAGTCAGATTTACTGGCTTCTGACTATCCGTAACGACTGCCAAAGATCAACCAATGACAGCCGGGACCAACGGCTTAACGTGCTTTCCGAGGCACGGAATCATCTTTTTATCAGACAATCAGGTGATTCAAGCCTGCAATGTCCTAACCAAACTGGAAACAACTTCACAAAGTATGCTTCCCGTAGGAATCGAACCCACGACCACCGGGTCACAAGGCAAACGCCTAAACCACTCGACCACGGAGGCAGTTTTGTATTAACGTCTTGAAGTAAAAGTACTTTAAAATTCTAAGTTTTCATTCTAGGCAATCTACCCACTTATAAAAAAAAAGTTAAATTCTTAGATAAGAAAATCTTATTACAGTAATAAATTGAACTTTCAGTTAGATAATATCAATTTTGTCAAGCTAATATAGCAGCCTACCTCATTTCTTTGAGTAACACAAACTTTTTCCCTGTTTATTTCCCCCTTTAATTTCTAAATTTTCTAACATTGATCTATTCTATTAGTTCTCACCGTTTCCTTATTTCCAATTTTCAGTACCCAATCCAGAAATCATGCCTGTGATGACACGTAAGGCTACTGCTCAGGATATGGAGTTAAAATTGAGAACGGCCCTCCAAGAACTGAAGGACTCAAAACTCCAATGTCAACAACTGTTACAGGAGATAGAGGACAGTGAGGAGGAGGTCAATAACGTCAATAGCAAAAACTCCAGCTTAAAACGGGAGCTAGTAGACCTTCATCAGGATTACTTGAATGTTGTCAATGAACGGGATCAGCTAAGGGTGATTACGGATGGGTTTAACAACTGTAGCAACTTGTATGAGGAGGCTTTGTGTAAAGTTAGGGACCTAGAGGATGAATTAAATTATGCTAATGTAAAACTTTTAAATTTGAAACAGGAACAGGATCATACTCAGGCTATAGAAACTGAACACTTGTACAATGAATTAGTAAATACAAATTGCAACCCTAATTCCATAATAACAATAGACCTCACAGAGGACTCCTTACTGAAACATAATTCGTACCATAAAACTAGTAAAAATAAAATTAAGAAATATGCAAGATTGAATAAAATCATTACAAAAATTAATAAATACAAGAAACAACAAAAGCACTATTCCAAAAATATTCAATTAAGGAAAGAACGTGTTTATCTTGTGAATAGATTAAATAACTATCAGATTAAATTGGAAGATAGTATAAATATTTATGAAATAGACACTCAGCGCTTACAATCTGAAATTGAGGCACTGAATAAGTCACTAAAATCATTATATAATAAATATGATATGTCTAGCAACCAAATTAAGGAGCATATTCTAGCCACTAATGAGTTAGTAGACAAAGTGGACTTGCTGACTCTCAGCAACACTCATTGTACTTGTAGGAGTGAACCCAGTCTTGATGCCCTCCAGCCTGAGGCAACGGAGGACCCGTCCCAAGCTATGAGCGCTCAGGACTGCACCATCAACCCAGATGCAATCCCTGTCATTACATTTCATGAGTCACAAGTAGTACAGCCTGAGATTAGTCATTTTGTATCACCTGATAGTAAAAATTGTTATCATTCAGTTATGTTCTCTGATGGTATAGGTAGAGGGCTAGGTAAATTAATCAGTAATAACCTTAGTTATTGTACCCAAAATTATTGCACGCCCGGGTCAACCTACAAACAGGTCATGGCTTCGGTAATAAATAATGTTTGTAATCCTAATACCACCATTACTATATGTGTTGGAAATAGTTCAAATATTAAAAAGGAAGACATCACCGACTATGTATCAGAGTTGTTAAAGTTAAGCTGTAGTAAGATCATATTGTGTGCTTTTCCATATTTAAAAAATTTAAGTAGTAGAAAAAACAATTATATACATATGTTAAATAAGCATGTACATTTCTTAGTAGGTCACTATAGTGACAGACTTATATATCTGGATATCAACACTATTGTTGATAAACTTAAGTCGACACGAGGTAAGGTGTATCTACCTATTAGATGTAGACACAAAATAGCTAGGCTATTAGCTTATAATATTCACACAGACATAAATAGTATGTCTAAGTTTAGTTATATTATTAACACCGCGACTATTAGTAATCATACTAATAAACATTTTTATAATAACTGTAAATCGGAGGATCCATGCGTAATTATAGATGATTCTCAAGTAGAATCCACTGGTAGTGGAGTCTCGGGGCTCACTCCAGATATTAATATTAATTTAAACTAGGTAGTGAGACAAAAGAAGGTACCTTTAACAATATTGTTAAACCTATCAACAACAAGGTATCTTCTTGCACTCAATTAGTTAGTAAAAAAGGGCCTCAGCAGAACACCTTAAAATTATTCCACCAAAATATCCAAGGCATTTCTTCCAAATTATTAGAAATTGAATTGTTTTTAGAAAAAAATATGTTTGACATTATTTGTTTTACCGAACATTGGCTAAAAGATTACCAAATGCTGATTAATTATGAGAACTATACGGTTGGTAGCTGCTTTAACCGTAAATCTATGCTGCGTGGAGGTTCCCTAATACTTTTGAAAAATTGTGTTAAATATAAACAACGTATTGACATAGTAGGTCTCTCGGTTGAACATTGCGTCGAACTGTCCTGTGTTGAGCTAGATAAGCATGTAATTGTGTGTGTGTACAGACCCCCAAACTATCAAAACTTTTCCTTATTTGAATCAATAATGGAAGATGTCCTGGCAAAACTTGCAGCCAGTAATAAATCTACAATTATTTGTGGTGATTTCAATATCAACATTTTAGAAGACAATTCAAATAGCAGTCGGTTATTAAATCTTTTTAAGTCATTTGACTTGACCAACATTTTTATAGAACCTACTAGAGTCACTCCATCTTCTGCTACTTGTATAGATAATGTTTTCTGCGATTGCGATTACTTAGATAAAGCCATAGTAAATTGCCTGCCGTCTGACCACAGCGGACAAACTGTAACTTTTAGGTGTAACACACCATTGCAAAATGTTCAGATTAAATTTAGACCTATAACTACTAGCAAATTAAATAGGTATAATATTTCCCTGCAGAACAAGTTAAGTGTTATGAGCCATCATATGGACGATATTAATATAAATCAATTGTATGATCATTTCTTTTCAATAGTTCACACTGAATACAACAAAACTTTTGAAAAGAAGACAAAACGTATTTGCCCTAAATTTATATTTAGTGATTGGGCAACTAGAGGTATCAGAAAAAGTAGGGAAAGACTATTTGAGCTTTATGACCTTAAATCTTATATAAACACTGAAACTTTTAATAAGTATGTTGCTAAGTATTCAAACATTTTTAGAAATACATGCAAGGTTGCCAAAGCCCTGCACATTAGCAACAAGATCAAAACAGCAGAAAATAAAATAAAGACAGTTTGGAAAGTCATAAATAACGAGACTAACAGGAAGAAAATACGTAACACTAGCTACACCTTAGATACAGCATGTGGTCCTAAAAGCTCTAATCAGGAAGTAGCTCAAGAATTTGTGATTTTTTTTTCCGATATACCGTTAAAAACTACGGAGTCTCTTAATTCCTCTCCTGAAGTAGCAATTGGTTTATTAAAGGCGAATGTGTCTGGCTGCCCGGCTGAATTTAAATTTAAACACATAAACCCTATGATAGTTATTAAAGCTTTCCGGCAAATAAAAGTCAAACTGACCGAAGATCTTTGGGGAATGTCTATCAAAGTTTGTACATCCATAGTTGAGACTGTAGCACCATACTTAGCTTTAATTTTTAATTTGTGTGTAGACCAAGGAGTTTTCCCTGATTTAATGAAATACAGTAAAGTCATACCTCTTTTCAAATCCGGGGATAGTAAAGATACTAATAATTATAGACCTGTATCCGTGTTGCCAGTTTTTAGCAAGGTGTTTGAAAAAGTAATGCTTAATCAAATGCTCAATCATTTTAACACCAACAGAATCTTACACGACCAACAGTTTGGTTTCACTAAGGGACGTTGTACAACTGACGCCGGTGTAACCTTATTAAAGCACATATTTTCTGCGTGGGAAGCATCCCAAGACGCAATAGGAATATTTTGTGACCTCTCCAAAGCATTTGATTGCGTAAATCACGACACATTGCTTTTGAAACTTGAGCATTACGGACTAGGTAAACTTGCACTTAGTTTGGTAAAATCTTATTTAAGTGATAGACAACAATATGTTCAAATAAATGGTGTTAATTCACAGGGTTTAAAAGTAAAAATGGGGGTTCCGCAAGGCTCAATATTGGGTCCTTTCCTCTTTCTAGTATATATAAACGATCTACCCTACTTATTGAAAAACCAACCTCAAAATATGGTGTTATTTGCTGATGACACTTCTCTAATTTTTAAGATAAATAGACGGGCCCAAAATCTAGATGACGTAAATAATGCCCTACTTCAGGTCCATAATTGGTTCACAGCAAACAATTTAGTATTA
This sequence comes from Eurois occulta, assembly GCA_950022335.1. Taxonomy (NCBI): domain Eukaryota; kingdom Metazoa; phylum Arthropoda; class Insecta; order Lepidoptera; family Noctuidae; genus Eurois; species Eurois occulta. Next base: position 7,790,218 of record OX465506.1, read on the forward strand.
AATGAAAAAAAAACGAAATGCATAAGATTTGCTTTACCAAATGTTAAAAGTAACGAGTGTGATATAGTATTGAATAAAGAGAAACTTGAATTCGTAGATAAAACCGTTTTCCTGGGGCTTACGCTTGATTCAAGGCTACAATGGGGTTCTCATTTGAAATCTCTTGCGGGGCGCCTAAGTTCAGCAGCATATGCTGTTAGAAAAATCCGTCAATTTTCTGATGTAGATACCGCTAGACTGGTCTATTTTAGTTACTTTCATAGTATAATGTCTTATGGCATTCTGTTATGGGGACGGGCTGCAGACATTGAGTCTATATTTATTCTGCAAAAAAGAGCCATCAGAGCCATATATAATCTTCGTAGGCGCGATTCTCTAAGGGAACTGTTTAAGGAAATCAAAATCATGACGGTACATTGTCAATACATCTACGAAAACATAATGTACGTTAGAAAAAATCTACATCTTTTTAATAAAAGAGGTGACAGACACAATTACAGTACGAGAACTAGAGACCAATTAGTTCAGCCGGGCTTCAGACTCGCTAAAGTAGACTCATCTTTCATGGGGTACTGTTTAAGATGCTATAATAAAATTCCACAAAGTATTCTTGAACTGAATGAGAAGAAATTTAAATCATGCATTAAATGCACACTATGTAAGCAAGCATATTACAAGTTGGACGATTATATCTCTGATAAAAATGCTTGGCTCAATGCCGGTCCTGCTCCACATGGACAGGGGCGCATAAACTGATTAATGGATAGCATTAAATAGTATTGTTGGAGCTGCTGAAGATTGTACAACTATCTTTGCATTGTATAGATTCAATTTCTTTTGGTATTATATAACCGCATAGCCCATATTATGTGAGTACTATGTAATAGAAAGCTATCCTTCGTTGGAAACCTACGTCATTTTTTTTTTTGACTTGAATTTGCCCTGGCGGTTAAGTGTATGTCATGCTCACTCAAATGTCTCGCTGATGGTGGCGCGTGTGTCGGATCAGTTAGTTCCCTTCAAAATGGTTGAGTTGAATGGTGCTGATACATGCGTCATGTTCGTGAACGGGCGCTGTCAGTTGTGACTGGTCATCTCTTGGTTGCCACGGCTTATTTGAATTAATTATTTTATTTTGTGAATTGTTCTTTTCCTTGTTTTTACTATGGACACTTTTAACGTGCACATCTTGCTACATCGCTCTCACATAATGTACCATCTAAACATGAATGATGTAACCAAGGTTTTGTAAAAATATTCTGATTTAAAAGAGTGTCCATGGAGTTTCTTGCCCGTTCTTCTCCATAGAGATCTACGTTAGGGAATGGGCAACTACAGTACTTTCACAGTTTTTATGCCTTGTGACTGGGACTGTAGCTAAATTTCATTGTTGTCTTTGTTTCGACAGTTCAAAAGTGCCTGTAACGGGCCTACTTGAAATAAATGCTTTGATTTGATTTGATTTGATTATATGCGTTGCAGTATGGAGAACCTCGAACACCTCTAGTTGGGCCGATGCTGCCCCGTCCACTGCTTATAAGTTTGCGTTGATCTTCAGGTCCCATGTAATAGAGATCGAACTAGTGGCGGTAACTACCTACATAAAAGTATAAAAGCTACTCTTCGTTTCTTACTAGCGAGTCGCCCCGGCTTCACACGGCTGCAATTCTCTAAGGCCTCGTTCTCCGCGGTGTGGTCTGGTGTATATGAATAGACTAAGAGCCTACCTGTCGCAGCGCATCCCCGTGGAACTGCTCCAGTACACTAGAACTAGAGCCGTTAAGTATAGTCTAGGAGTTCGCCGCTCTCGTTAGCTAAGGCGGTGTTGTCTGGTGTATTTAGACTAAGAGCCTACCTGCCGCAGCGCATCCTCGTGGAACTGCTCCAGTACACTTGAGTCGTTATAGTCTAGGAGTTCGCACCTCTCGCTAGCTAAGGCGGCGTGGTCTGGTGTATTTAGACTAAGAGCCTACCTGTCGCAGCGCATCCTCGTGGAACTGCTCCAGTACACTTGAGTCGTTATAGTCTAGGAGTTCGCCGCTCTCGTTAGCTAAGGCGGCGTAGTCTGGTGTATTTAGACTAAGAGCCTACCTGTCGCAGCGCATCCTCGTGGAACTGCTCCAGTACACTTGAGTCGTTATAGTCTAAAAGCTCGCCGGCCTCGTTTTCCGCGGTGTGGTCTGGTGGGCTGGCAGCCATGTGGCTTGTGGTGCCTGGCTCTCCGCCGCCGCTCTCCGTGCCTGGGAACATGGACTAGTAATTTAGAAAAGTAACATGGACTGTATATCGAGAGCGAATATTTGAAATGCCGGATAAGTGGTCCTGGGACCAATAGACCATTGCGAGGATTGTCATTAAGAACTTCGACCTCCAAAATGTACTGGTTGTCAGCCTGATGGTAGTCGTTTCTTCCAAACCGCCTTTAACCAACTTGAACCTTTCAAATGAAGCAAGGCAATGCGACGTTTTCGCGAGCTGTTTGTTTCCCTCTCAAGAGTTGGCTCCGCCTTCCTCATAGGCTAAAAATAAGTAATGCACGGGACCAGTACCATCTCGGCTCATGTTTTCTAGCTGATCCCGATCCGAGACGATGACGTCACGATGCTTATAAGTAACGTTGCAATATGTAGTTATAGAAAGAATCTAACTGCCTCATTGGTCGAGTGGTCTGTCTGACAGAGCGACTGCGAAGCATGACGTCCTGGGTTGGACTCCCAAAGTGTTATTGGGTTTGTCCATCAGGAATTTCTCAGTAGCAGCCACGGAGTCTTTCCTGTCATGGAGAATTTATGCCCGGCAATAAACTCGGTCCCTATTACAAGGGGCTTAAATACACTCGAGAGCAATGAATCCGGGTCACTTAAAGAATGTTAAAAATCTCGGAAACTAAAAATGATAGGTTAATGCAATAAATTGTATTTAATAGACAATGTAATACTCCTTAAATGAAAGTAAAAAAAATATGAGTCGCCATACATTTTATTAACACAAAATTACATAAAGAAAAAAACTGCTGATCTCTCCTTAAAACAAAAATAGGAAACATGAAATTTTTGAACTTTATTACGATTTTCTTGAATTTTAATACTTCGTATTGCCTCCTCGTGCTTCCATTACTGCGTTTACGCGGTTTGGCATGCTGTACACCAAGTTCCTTATACGATTTTGGGGAATATTCTCCCATTCCTCTGTGAGAGCAATTTTGAGCTCACGAAGCGTGATTGGGGGAGGGTTTCGTTGTTTTACGCATCTGCCTAGCTTGTCCCAAGCATGCTCGATCGGGTTGATATCCGGGCTGCGCGCTGGCCACTCCATACGAGTAATGTTCATCTCTTGAAGGTAGTCATTCACAATCCTACCAAAATATAGCATCCTCACCTAAATTGACCATAAATGGACCAACGTGATCATTGAGGATTTCTTCCACATATCTTACGCTAGTTAAAGAGCCGTTTTCTATGATCACCAGCTCTGTGCGACTTTCAGAAGAAATTCCGGCCCACACAAGTACAGACCCACCACCGTAGGCTACTTTTTCTTCGATGCATGCTTGCTTGAATCTTTCCCCTGGTCTTCGATACACTCTGTGTCTTCCATCGTGCTTGTAGAGCATAAATTTTGATTCGTCGGAGAACATAACTTTTGACCAATCTTCAATACTCCTATTTACGTGGCTCTGGGCATATCTTAGTCTTGAAATACGATGCCCACGCTCCAGTTTAGGGCCGTTTGCAGGTCTAAGGGGTTTTAAGTTAGATTCAGCAAGCCGACGTCTTACTGTCCATGCACTTGGGTTACTTCCTCCGAGGCGTCGAAACTGATTTGTGAGTTCAGTTCCTGTGAGAAAGCGATTTCGAAGCATGGTGTTCACCAAGTATCGGTCTTCTCGTGCTGTGGTACACCTGGTTCTGCCCGTTCCTGGTCTGCGTAGGTTAGAACCAGTTTCTTCGTAACGTCGGAGAACTCTTTGTACTGTTGACAGCGACACACCGACAGTCCTGGCTGTATCGCGCTGACTCCGGCCGGTTTCCAGCATTGTAAGTATTCTGGTGCATTCTTCAGGCGTAAGCGACATAATTTCAGCTTGAATAATGAATATAGAGCACTATCAACATGGTTTATGTACCCACATAAATGACAGATTACAAACAAAAGCAAAACCAAATGCTGTAATTTCGTAGTTCCATCTTCGAAAGTGGCCCTTTTTCAAATTTGATTTTTTTATGATATAACTTTACAATAACTAAGAAGTTTTAATACCTTCATTTAAGGAGTATTACATTGTCTATTAAATACAATTTATTGCATTAACCTAGCATTTTTAGTTTCCGAGATTTTTAGGATTCTTTAAGTGACCCGGATTCATTGCTCTCGAGTGTATATCTGGTGAAATGTGGGTGTACTATTACGTACACCTCTGCCTAACCTTTCAGAGATTGCAGGCGTGATGTTATGTAGAAAGAATCTCGGACCGCTCGAGTTGAAACGCTGCTGGTCCCGTGCAGTGCTGACCCTAATACAACATGCCTTAAAAATCAACATTAAAAACTCACCGCTCAATCTATCTTCAGTGTACGTCATAGTGCCAAAACTGTGTTTGGACGAGCCCTCAGAATCTGAGCGCGCGCGCACCAGGCACGCATGCTCCTCCGCCATTATGCGGCCGGCGCGTCACAACTGCGCTAGAGCGAGCGGGAGGCATCTGCAATGTATGCTGAGTTAGAGAGAGATAGATGTTGGTAGGGCAAATAGATGAGTACTGCAAAGTCTTCCATTTCCAGCGAAAGTTTTGAGGCGTATAGTAACTCCTTTAGAGGAGCGAGAGGCATCTGCAAGACGTTAGAGAGAGATAGATGATGAAAATGGGTGCAACAAAGTCTTCATTTCCAGCGACAGTTTGGAGAAGAGAGCTATTCATAAGCTTTGCTGAAGGTGGAGTGAAATCTCTCTAAAAAGTCACATCTTCAAACAGATTTTATAGAAGATTATGGAAAAAACGAATATGTTATATTATAATGGAAATCTAAAAATTTGTAATAGTGCTGCAAGTTGACAGATGCCATGTCCAGCAGTTGATTATTGCAGCAGGCTGAGACCAGGTTTTGCAAGTATGATCAATGAGTGATTTTTGTGTGTTTTTGTGTTTTTTTGTGTAGTAGTAGCTACAGGCGGGAAAAACAGTGCTCGACATATTTTCTTATCGTCATTGGTCTCTTTGGAGGCCCACGGTTACCAGTGAGCTAGTGTGAAGACAAAATGAGAGATATAGAGGTATTAAGTTATTAAAAAAAAGCACAAAGCTTCATAGATAGACCATTTTGTACTGTGATGGATTCATTGTCATTATGCGAGAAAAATTGAAAAAAACCAAGACAAGTGAAATGATTGAAAATCAATCTTCCAATTATTTTTTTCACATTTACAAGTGAATAAAAATATGTGGTGTATAAATACAAAAAATTATCAGTGAATGTGTGAAACATTTGTAATTAACAACAAGGTGCAAGCCTGTTATCTGCATATTGCTAAATATAGCCTAGCCTGTCTGAAATGCTTTTTATTGTTATTAGAAATTATTGGTACATTATGATTACAAATATTGATTGTGTTTATGTTTTATCAGCCAGTTATTTTCCTAGTCTAGCACAAATGGTTCTTTTCACACAAGAAAGTTAGAATGTGTTGATGGCTGTGTGTTCTGGACAATCATTTGGAACTCTTCAGTTAATGTTCTATTACAGAGGTTTTTCTAAAACATTTTCTTTTGTTGTTTTTAAAATGTTGCTCCACACTAGGAACTTCTTCTGTATCGTGGGTGTGTTTACAACCATGTAAACTCACATACAAAAAAACCAGACCCGGAAAACTGCCTGTAGGCCATACAAATATTTGTTCAGTGTGGGAATCGAAACTGTGACATGCAGTGCAGCATGTACTCAGCTACTGCGCTAACCATGTCTGCGAGCTATGTTGTTAAAACTCGTGACTTCGATTTTGAAAACATGTGACATCTACCAATCCCCTATGGGCTGCCTAGTGGATTATAGCCTGCTCCCTGTCATAGAGAGGAGGCCTGTCTTCCAGCAGTAGGCTGTAAGATCATTATTAGCAGCTTATAAAGTTAGATTTAAAGTGGTACTCAAAAACAATGTAAAACAAATATTTTGTATAGGTTATAAAAATCTGAGATAGGCAAGAGAAATTAATTTTAAAGGGTAATAAAATTGATGCCTATAACATGCAAACTACCTATAATATCTCTGACTAAAGTTGCGGACACCAGCCCGTTACACAATACAATACAATACAACCCATTAAGGAGAAATAAGTATGAAATTATCTTATGAAATTGATTGTTCATGGAGCTATATTTGATAGGGGTCTTTACGAATACGAAACAGAAATATTTATATTTAGAATATATGTATAATATATATAATTCATATTCCTCTGGACTACCTACATAAAAAGCTACTAACTTAGTCTTAAGATAATTCGTTACTAACAACATATGGAACTTTCCTAGTCTGATATACACATTTTTTTTTAATATTACTAACATTTTCAGGGCATAAATTACAATTAAAAAAAAAATTGATTGAAAAAAAAAGTACCATACTTGGTCAGATGGTTGCCAAAGAAGGGAAGTTACTTAAATCACGACTACCATTAAAAGCAAAATAATAGCAAATATTTAGTTATTTACTTTAACACCATAGATTATTTAAATTCAAATTACAATGCTTTATAGCCTATAGCAATAACTTCTAATAGCCATATTTTAAGACACAATAGTAAAAATGGCATAGTTATGTGAACAATTCTTCAGAACATAAACAATATCTTAGAAAACATCTGTTGAAACAAAGACCATACTTACGAGATAGAATCACATTTCGTAGTACAGGAAGAGCAAATTATCACGAATGATTACGACCAACGCTTAAATTATGAACAAGAACCACTCCCGATAACTTCTAGATAAACCAAACTTTATAACTGCAGCCGCTCTATTTACGAGACGCCGATAACGAATACATTTAACTCAAGACGAAAAATATTGGTCTTAACAATTTTCGAATCTATAGTAATAAATAAACAGAGGAAACTTACGATTTATGAGATTTCAATCACTAAATTATTTTTTTATTAATCGTTTCGGGAAATACGTGTTTACATTCGCGAGTTTTTAGTAAGAAAAATCCAAAATAAAAATATAAACACCCACAGCGAGCAACAATACAATTTTATATTTTATATGTAACACTATGAAATTGAATCACAGTAATTTGAGCTGATGAATACGCTGTCTTTGTCTAATTGCCAAATGAGATGTTAGAGATTAAAGAGACAGAAATAAATCTTGCTTAGCATTTGTCTGTCAATGTTATTTTGTAGGTTTATCTTGGAGAATGAATGAAACTAATTCTTGAATGAACTGAATCTATTGTTTCTAGTGATGTTCCTATGTTATCACGTAAATCGATTTCAACAAAATTAAAGTATGGATGTAGTATTGTGATTATCAATAATGAATTAAATAGAGAAGATAAATAATAAGAATAAGAACAAATGATTAAGAAGTTGCTGAACCAATTATCAAATATCTGTAAGGAAAGTTAATTATTATAACAATAATTTGGTAAACAAGCCAAATAATAAAAGAAAAGCCTTAAATCATAAATATTAATCTTTACAATTTCCACATAACATAATATCACACAAGCTTCAATTATTTCTCGAACATGCAAAGAACAACGTAAAACTTAATATTAAATCGTTAAAACCTTGATTTGTTAATTACCTTGATGTGAAATAAAGCAACCAAACAAATATATATCATCATGGCTAACTTTCAAGGTAAGAACGTAACTTTGTAATTAATTAACCCGTACCTACATTTCCTAAATCACTCAAATTATGGTTAAAGGTTGATAAGAGTGGCTATGGGATAGTTTGGACCTTGAACTAGAAAATGCGCGAACCAGTCAAAGTATTGATTTGGCAGTATGGTTAAATAACCCTGATAAAGGGTTGATAAAAGTACAATAAATATCATGATATATATATATTTTTAGACAACCCGGAATTTTCTTTTACCATTGCTCCATTGTTGTGATTTCATGCGTTTTTTACATTTTAAAACATTAAGATTTTATAGCTATTATTTTTTAAATCTAAAGCTACTTTTAAAAAATAATGCAAATCAATCATTAAAACGCGATACCACTTACAATTTTGAAGCATTAAGCAATTTTGCGTCCTATTACTTTTCACTGTTAAAAAAACACTGAAAGCGGTGCCACACTGCTGTTCTCTAATTGTATGAAATATATTATACAAATTACATTGTGATTATTATGGCTGGTGTCGTGTGCGAAATTTGCAATAAATAATTGAACTATTTCAAAACCTGATGCACTGTTTAGCACTCATTGTTATTCGTTTGTACAATCACTAAAGTTTAACACTATATAAATATGAATAAAAATATATTTTATTAATGCTCGTCTTAAACATTTTCACAATTTTTCAGCCGCACTGAATTTTATGTGACATGAGAACTGTGTCACACGTTAAGAAAGAGGGAACACGAAATAGAATTTACATAACGATACACTTATTTATACACTTTGCGTCTTCATTCAAAGATTCCACCGATTGCGTTTACTGCAAAAAGATGGTTTATGAGGTTTTAAAATTATATATTCAGGTCCACTCGTATAATGTGTCTCATGTGGACTACAATGAAATCTGCAGGGTTTAAGGTCATGAAAGGGATAGGAAACCTATTTTAGGAAATGATAGAAAGAGAGGTATAGTGAAGATCAAGGTAATATAAATGGGCTAGAAATCACCAGATATATTTTATGCAAAAAATAGTTCTGCTACTCAATATCAATGATTTATTTATTTCTGGTTCATATGATTAAATCAAAAAAGTAATTCGATGCACAACGAAGTGGAACATTAAAATTAATGTTAACATTCCACAAGGAGGGGATTTTGGAATTATAAAAAATAGTGATATTTAATTGTAATAGGTGAGCCTACTTGACCAGCAATTTCATTCATGTGAATTATTCAAAGTCATATTTTTAAAGGCAGGTCTGACGAAATATCTCTAGATGCAGATCTCTTGTGTACATACTTCTTGGTTTATCGATCGTTCACCGGTGTTGCGCGGACAGACAATAGTAGCACATGCGCGGTACATTGAAGGCCCATGATATTAAATTTAATATCTGTCATGTTTATAGAAAACATGGTGACAGTGACATGTTGAGTTTTATAAATAAATTTTTTAACGGATTAAAATATATTCATACAGTGTAAAGATTACTGTAGTGATATTATTCAAAAAAGTTTACTTGTCATATGTCTGACTAAACCATTTCCTTCATTCAATATTTTATGCAGAACAACACTAAATGACGAATTCAATAAATTTGTTGTCAGTGGTAACTCATAAATAAACGTACTGCTGTCATTTTGACAATTCGAAGTAGTGTTGCGAGATTAGAGTAAATACCCCGAAATTGACGATATATCAAATAGTAAAGGATTGTTACAAACTCAATTAAGATCGGGATTTAATCTAAGCAAACTAAGTATTTCCTGAGAGGAGAGCAATAACTGAGTTGCCAGTTCCCGAAAATCTGTAGATCACGCTGGTCGTATATTCTGCTAGGCAGTTACATATTTTGGAAAAAAGAAATGTCTGAAAGAAGTTCAGTGAAACAACTAGTTTAATTGATGAGTAATTGAGTATTTTTAGAAAAAAATCTCAATTTTGGAGAACGATGCAAAATTAAGTTTCGAGGAAACACGAGCCGACAATCTGGCAACACTTTCGACGGCCGCCGTACCGTATTTGTTGATCTTGATCGCCGGCGCGAACGAACGAAGTTTCTTATCTTTGTTTACGTTATTGTATTTCTCCAAAATGTGCGGCTTACAAACAGAAAACCCACTTGCGGTGCAAATCAAACTAATAAGAAAGTATTTAAAGTTGAGAATAATGGCTGACAGCGTTTCGTTTCGCGGGCACAGTCAAGAAAGGAATCACGTTTATGATTTGTTCAAACGAACTGTTTCTCATGGAGAATCGCATTCTGCGTTGATGATTGGGCCTCGAGGAAGCGGCAAGACCACTGTAAGCACTTTATATTAGTTATTAACGGGAGTAGCAAAGTTCTATTGAAAGAATTTCACAATTGTTTTAAAGGCTAGTAAATCAAAAATAGTACACCCACATTTCGCCAGTTACGTTTAAGAGGCAACAGAGGCTGCGATTCTCCATACAAATGTGTTACCCTTTTTTCTACCTGAATAAAGTCTCTAGAGCAATTTTTATTTCATAAAATCATGGTCTACTGTAGACACTTTCCCTTTTATTTCGTTTTTTTCAGCAACTAATAAGTAAAGAAAATATAAACCTCCAAAAATGTCAAAAAAATCCCCATTTTTACGGCGTGATTAGAGGACTACCACACAAATTCGAAAAGTTTTTAACATAAAAGAATTTGATAGGAACCTTTTTCTTATAATTTTAATGCCAAAAATCCAAAAATAATTGAATCAGCTCAGTTGTCGAAGAGAAAAAAGGGGAATACGAAACGTCGAGATATAATCGGTTTGAGCTGCAGCTATCTCTATTGCACTCTACAGGGGTAGGCTTAACGCAGTGCAACGGCAATAGTTTCTTCAAATATCTATTTTTCAAATTCATTGCAGGCCCTGTTCCCTCTTCAAGTTCCATGTATTAGGGCATCGTTCCACAAGTGTGTACCACGGCACACTGGTATACCGTGGCCATTAGTTGGTGTGCCTCGGAAAAATAAGATTAGCTCTTCTTAGTTAAATAAACAGACTGAAAACGAATACCTACTTAAACAGCTGCAAAACTTTTATAATAAAAGTTGATTAATATTATTTTAAAATTAGTTTTCCATTTATAGTGTACCTCCAAAATTTCCGAGATGTACCTGGAACACAAAAAGTTTTACACTGTACTAGGGGGCGAGCTACAACTGGGTACAAATCCAGATTAAATAGCTGCTACTGCTGGTTGAAACATCCAATAACAGTTACGGCCCAACCTGGGTATCATACCTGCAACCACTAGACAATAAGGCAGTCAAGAATAATCACTTAAAATCTATCTGTTTTAGCTCATAAACTCAGTGCTGCAACAAATCAGCAAAGAGGTGGACCTATCCAATGATGCCATCATCGTGAGACTCAACGGCCTGATACATCATGATGATAAAATTGCTCTCAAGTCTATTACTGCACAGGTAAGCTGGTTCTTAATTATCATTGTAATAGTTTGTATTTGGACATAGCATTATGTATTTGGACATATCATTATACCTGTTACTGTTGCATACCCATCAACCAAGAGCGGAGGTGGGAATGTGTCTAAGTCAAAACATCAGCTAAGTAATGTTTATAGATCTTAGCCTCAGTAAAAATCCAGCCTGGTGCATGTTGGACTCACATATTTTCTGTACCATTGCAGTAAGAGAGCCCCCTTTAATTTTAAATTTCATTATTTGTTGTTATAGCGACAACATAAATACAATATTCTGTGAAAATTCGCCGTCCGTCCATCTTATGACGACAGGCCGTGTCGACGGCGCGTTCGTGTTCCACGCGCGCCTCAAAGAGATGTCAGCAATGATGAGGGGCCCGCAAGGGCCGATGCCTGCCAGGGCTGCGGGACTGTTCGAAAGAGATACCGCGGCCCTGGAACATAAAAGGCAAAAGAAGGAACATGGATGGTTTTTAGTCAGTAAAAGTCTGACACTCCCTTCCGCTCCGCCCAGAGCGGGAGGAGTCATTTGATGATTTCCCATCCGAAAAAAAAGGAGCTGCTTCATATACATGGCCTTGAACATAACTGACGAAATGTAGGTGTACTATCAGGAACACCTCTGCCTAACTCTTCGGGAATTACAAGCGTGATGTTAAGTGTGCTTTAAATATACATCCGAATATCCAATGCCTAGCCATCACCCATCATACTTATTAAACTTATGAGGGAGGCAAGTAGGCACTCAATGCACGCGTCTGATGGACGTGTTCAGTCAGACCATGCAATTAATATAATATAATATAATATCTTGGGACAACCAACACACCGCCATCTGATCCCAAACTAGGCAGAGCCTGTACTATGGCAACCAGACAACTGATAAACGTACTTATATATTTCTAAATACATACATATTATAGATAAATACACACCCAGATACAGAACAAATAATCGTACTCATCGCACAAAGATTTGTCCTGTGTGGGAATCGAACCCACGACCTCAGTCCTAGCAGTCAGGGTCACTAACCACTAGACCAACAGGTCAATCAAATCAATCAAAATCAATTATCAGTAGATAGGCCCAGGTAGAATTAAAAGCGGACTGTATTTCAAGGTTATATATTAGGTCTTCTACAATGGTCAAAATTGAAATAAATAAATAAAAATCGTGCGATCGTGGTCGCGTTGTTGAATGGAGTGTGGAGGGCGCGCGCGCCGTCGTCGTCTAGCCGCCGCGCAACCACGCCGCCCACTCCTCTCTGCTTGATGATGCATGTGTGTATCGGAGATGTTAACGTGTGCGTTAACAATCAGTAATCATGAAGCTTGACTAGGTATTCTTGCGATGTTGAGTAGGTCTCTAAGGCCCATTTCAAATGTTTGATCGATGTTGATCAACCCTGTAAGGCCCATCTGTCACTGTCATCGGTTATGTCATAAATTTGCTTATAAAAACTGCATCTATCTTGCTCAAAACTTTCACAGAGTCTAGGAGAAAGAACAAGAGAGATATACTGCCTCTGTCCAAGTTATTGAAAAGCGCGCGAAAATCCGGCAAAGTACCCCACAAATAAAGGGGTATAGGTAAACAGTTGTAATTAAAACATTCTTTAAATCTTTTTCAGATGCAATTAGAAAACGCAGTAGGTGACCGTGTCTTCGGTACCTTTGCGGAGAACCTAGCCTTCCTCCTGAGCTGCCTACAAAGTGGGGCTGATCGTCGCTGCAAGAGCATGCTGTTCATACTGGAAGAGTTCGACATGTTCTGTCACAGCGGACGCGCACAGACTCTGCTGTACAACTTGTTTGATATCACTCATAGCGAGCAGGCTCCCATGTGTGTGTTGGGTAAGTAGCTTTAACTCGCTGAGTTCTTTTTTTTGTGTATTGCATTTTTGAATCGGATTTTGTTATCAATTTCAAGGGTTTTAATCTTTTTGCACGGAACGCTAATTACTTTTTCTAAAATAAAAGTAGCCTAAGTTAGACCTTATAACATCAGCTATCTGCCAATAAAAGTACCATCAAAATCGGTCCCGCCGTTTCGGAGATTAGTCGGAACAAACAAACAGACAGACAAAAATGAGTTTTGCTGCGGTACAACTTGTTTGATATCACTCATAGCGAGCAGGCTCCCATGTGTGTGTTGGGTAAGTAACTTTAACTCGCTCTTGTTGGGTAAATCATCAGGAGTTTAAAAGAGGTCTCTCGCGGTCAATGCAAATCTGAGTTCTTTTTTTTTGTGTATTGCATTTTTGAATCGGATTTTGTTATCAATTTCAAGGGTTTTAATCTTTTTGCACGGAACCCTAATTATTTTTTCTAAAATAAAAGTAGCTTAAGTTAGACCTTATAACATCAGCTATGTGCCAGTAAAAGTACCATCAAAATCGGTCCCACCGTTTCGGAGATTAGCCGGAACAAACAAACAGACAGACAGAAAAAAATGTGTTTGTTAAGTATCGTATATATGCATTCAGTGAGTTGTTATTAGTTGATGATGATTTTGATTAAAAACAGATACTTCAATTTGATTTATTTGTAGAAGATTTTTTTAAGTTTTTACACGTGCTCGAAAGACACTAGCGCGAACGGATACTCGCGGGAAACGAGATTCCTTACGAGAAATGTAACCCAACTGAAAACTTATTGTAAACACTGATTTTCCAGGTATAACCAACCGTATAGACGTAATGGAACTCCTAGAGAAACGCGTCAAATCCCGGTTTTCCCACCGCCATCTGTTCATCTTCCCGAACGAGGACGACTCACAGAGGGCGCCACATTACAAGTACAGAGACGTGCTCGTACAGCTGTTGAGTATGCCCGTCAGAGAGAAGAGTATACCTACTCCTAAGAAGAAGGGAAGGACTCGTAGAAATACAGGTAATATTGTAATTTTTGTTTTCGTTTTCGCGAGCACTGAGTTGGGTATTCAGTGACCCAAAAGTTTGACAACCAGTTTTACCAAAGGGTATCGTATTACCCAGTACTAACTGGGTTGTGGAGGTCAGATAGGCAGTCGCTCCATGTAAAATACTGGTATTCAGCTGCATCCGGTTAGACTGGAAGCCGACCCATAAGTAGTTGGGAAAAAGGCTAGGCAGATGATGTAGGCACTGAGTTGATGGTGCTATGACATACAAAACTTATACTGTCACTTACGGGATTGTTCATCATTTTGAGATGTTGTAAGCGCCATGATCGCGGGTTGACTGGAGAATGCGGGTGGATGGAAAATAAATTGTTAGAGATAGACAAATCTGTCTACCCTCTTTCTTTGTCTTTTGCTACGCGCATATTGGAACTCGACACCAAGTCACGGCAAAACACACTCACAGTATCACCAGGTTTCGTGGAGTCCTTATTACGATGCCGGCTGCTACTTTTGAGCATACTCAAAACTGGATGATATCCCGTAAGTGACAGTATAAGTTTAGTTTTAAACCGTAAAAGATTAAGACAGTGCTATGACATACGGTGCTGAAACGTGGACACTTCGGGTTGATCCACATTTTGAAGTCGCTTAGCGTGGTATGATGGAGCGAGCTATGCCTGGGGGATTTTTAACCTACTCGAGGATAGCATGATACACCATAGGTGCATAAGTGATAACGTCCCAAATGTCATGTGAACACCATAGATGCTGAAGAATGAAGAGTGAACAGGCATCTTCTGGGCACGCTCGTTTCATCATAGACCTCATCCATCGCTTTCCACCAGGCGTGATCGAGGTCAAGAGCAGGCCCATTTTGTAATAAAAAAAAAAAAAAGAATTGTTACGCTGACGGTCGCTCATTGGACGTTGGTATTGTGCGTCTGTGGCCATTTTAAGAGTTTTAACGTGATTCATATTATAATTCTATTATGATTCTGATAAAGCGGCCATTTTACTTCCTTTTACGAATATTCGATTCATACTTAACCGGTTTTAGTAACATTTTAATTGAAACACCGTGAAAACGAATGAAAAAAGTAATAAAACTAACAATATTAATATAAAATTTAAAAATAAAATATTATTCATTATTATGACGCATCGGCCATGACGTAGTTGGAAAACCCTGTTGCGACCGAAGATCTACTCGACTCGTGCGCTGGGTAGGTACCTATGTTCTACCATTTGACATGTAAACATTATTAACAGGATGTTTCGTAATTCTAATGTATTATTTATTTTTCTTTGTACCTATTATCTTAACCACTCGTATGCCGAGTATATAGACACAAATAAAAAGTGATTGTGTCTCGTGTAGATGTACGTTCCGGCCATACGAAAGGTTAATTGATGGTATCATGGTAAAAAAAGAATCGCGCCTAGAGGTATTTTATGTCGGCTACATTGAGTGGACCACCATTTTAAGACGACTAAAAAGTCATGGTGTATAAGGTTGTTTTTTTTAAAACACATGTTTCATTTATTTCTTTCCAGCTACCACAGAAGACATGGAAACAGACACCCGTACATCCACCCACACCCTGCCACCACATCTGCAATCTCGGGTAGACCTTCAGGCTCTAGATCCCGACTTCGTCCTGGACTGGAACGAGCACATCGCCAGCTTGGCACAGGATCAGAAACTGACTGATATTTTAGAGAAGTTCTGCTATTATACTGTCAACGAGCAGATTTTTAGGAATGTTCTAGTGAGTTGCGTTTTTTATATACAGGGTGTAAACGGACCATTCACGAAGCTGTAAGCCAAGCATTCTGTACATCAGTCTAAGTAACACTACGCAAAAGTTACTTGGAAACAATTTTTTTTGTGGCGAAAAATCATTTAACAGTAAAAATCAATGTAACGCATTCAAAACATTGTGCTGCAGCCACCCGGCTGCATTGAATCGTAAATGGTCATGGAGGTATTTAAAGTAAATAACATTAAAAACAATTATTAAAAAAAATTGTGTAAGTAATAGGTTCTGAGGTATAACAAAAATGATCGCATTGGCGAGGAGAATAAGTGCCTTTCGGCTTCGTTAAGGATATGTTTACACCCTTTATTGTAGGATAATAACAGCCTCATGGTCCATAAAAGTCGGCGGCAAAAAAGGCAATGAAACAAACAGTCACCGACTTCCTAAAGTTAGTTTAGACTTTTTTAGTGGTTTTTTTTTGGAAGTCAGTTTTTTTTTTTGCAAAAAATGTTTTTTATTTTTGCAGCGTATTAGGAAACCTTGGAAACCTTTCTCTCATGTCACAAATACTAAGATCCCAAAGTATTTTCTCAGCTAAAAGCTGTATACTGTAAAAGCCGTTTATTATGCGCACAGCCAAGGAGTGGAATTCCCTGCCTGCGTCGGTGTTCCCAAGTTCATATGACCCCAATCTATTTAAGTCGCGAGTTAATAGGCTTCTTTTAGATTAGCTCGTTCCATCGTCGACCTCATCTCTGTCCCCAGGACTACATTGAGGTCAAGAGTAGGCCCATTTAATATAAAAAAAAAACCGAAATCTTTGCCAATAAAGCCCACTGTAGTATGTTCAAGGCTTGGCTATTTAGGTATTTATTAAACCTTTTGAACGCCAGAGCGTAAACGCATGGGCGTCCCCTCTACGGCAAGCTACAAATTCAGCGCAAATATCTACAAAAAGCTTTTCGTCCCATACTTTTTAAATAAAATAGCACTCGGTAACATCACTATTTTATTTAATTTGACACTATTTCGTATAATTCTATCATTAAAAAACAGTTACAAAGTTAAAAAAAAATGCGTTTTCTTGTCGGCTTTAGCTGACAGTGGCGTGTTGGGCACGTTTTCATTTGTCGGCTATATCCAACCGTGGCACTCAAAAGGTGAAGGTTGAAGCGCCAGCGTAGCCCGCGAAATTCAAATTTTCTTACGTTTTTTGCAATTTGCAGGTTTGAATCCTGGTCATGAATTCAACCCTCTAAGCTCATTTAACGCCATTCAATAATTATTTCATGAAAAGTTAGTAATGGGATTAAATGAACTTAGAGGGTTGTATTGACTATTTTAATCATTACAATTCTGTAACTACATACGTTTTACTAGCGTGACTCAATTTTCATCAACACAGAACTTGATACTGACCTGTAAATTGCAAAAAACGTAAGAAAATTTGAACTTCGCGGGTTACCCAGGGTAGGCCGCTTCCACCTTAAGTGCTGCACTACTAAAAAGAGCCATATTGTTTTTGGCAAATTATTCTCTTCACTGAAACTACTTTAATTATAGACATCCATAATAAAACTATGTCTTTTTTATTACAGTTCGAGCTAATATCCAGATTATCCACCGACAATCCTTTCATAGACACATCAGATCTATCATCAATCATAGACAAAACCGTCGCTCCGGAACATAGAGTCAAGCTTCTACAATCCTTGTCTATACTCGAGTTGTCTCTGGTAATCGCTATGAAACATGGCATGGAGATATTTGATGGACAACCTATGAATTTTGAAATGGTGTTACATAGGTGAGTGAAATTAATTATTATATTTAAATAATAGAAAGAGCAGGATGGGGGAACTATTGGAAAAAAACAACAGCCGCTCGATCTTTAGGTTATGCCTAGCTTGCCTAGGTAAGTCCGTGGATGGGTGGTTACCCATTACATACCGAGTACGAGTCCACCGTGCCTCTGAAAGCAATTCAAGCCATTGGTCCCGGTTGTAATTCGTAGATCTTTGACAGTAGTCCGACTTTAGTAGTGTAGTAGGCCACAAGACACATCTCGCGTTCACGGGTGCCTAATTTTAGCCCTAATTTTTTTTTCCTGAAGCTGAATATGAAGCTAGACGTCGACTATAAAGAACAAAAAATTCTTGTCCACAGATACACAAAATTCGCCAACTCAAACTCCTCTACACAAACAGTTCCTCGCCCAGTCATCCTAAAAGCCTTCGAACACCTACAAGAACTAGAAATCATCATGCCAGTTCGCAGCACCGACTCAATACACAACTCTGCTGACCCCACAGCCAGTCGAGTGCAGAAAGAGTATAAACTGTACACTCTAGCTGTGCCCCAAGAAGATATTAGTGAGGCTGTCAAGAGTTTCAAAGCTTTACCCACAGAAATTAATCATTGGTTTAGTAATTCTGTTGTTTGATTGTTTTGGCATGGCAACACTGTATTTGTGAGATGGCAACACTTTAGGGAGTAGAATTTTTGCTGTAGCAACATTGAGTTTATGTTGAAAACACTTTTATAGGGTTAATTTTACTTTTTGTTGCGGCATCATTCTGAGTTTTGTTTACAGTGTGATGGTAACTCTAAGTCGGTCATTATGGTCACATTTGGACAGTCTTGCCAACGAAAATAAATTAGTTGATTACTTTATTTATTTTAGTAGTTAAGTATTAAAAATCGTTTTAATTTAAATCATTTTTTATTTGTTTGAATTAACTGTCTAAGAATTGAGTAATAACAAATAATTTATAATTGTTATGGATATCATCTGGCGGGTAAACTGTATATAAAAAGTTCATATTTTATGTGAGATTTCGGATGGAATGAAATATAGACGAACGCAACTCCACAAACCGCACCGGCATTGATAGTCGACCAATCGCTATAGCGGCGACGATGCTGGTTCTTATGTAACTCGATCAAACAAGTCTCATAGATGGCAGCATTGCCGCCTGTTACTTATACCAGTGGAATGGATCAAATAGAAAAGGTATATGGCGTTATTTAAATAACGGCTGTGTGTGAGTGTGAAATGTGAGGAAGGATTAAAAGCAATAAAAGTAATTATAATTTGTACTTTAACTTTATTGATCATTCACTATTTTAACATTATAATACCAAAATTTCATATGGCTCGTCTGCCTATACACGGTGGAAGGGACACCGTCGCGAAAATGGCCACGTATGCAGTACGTCATTCTGAGCTGGAAAAAATCAGCTGTTCCATATATTTTGACCGTTTAGGAATTGCGATTTTGTAGGAAACAGCTGTTTTCTTTTAAATAACCGATAATAATTTTTGGGGTTCGAAATGATGTACTGAATACGTGGTAACAGTTTTCGCGTCGTTGTACCTACCACACTGTATATTTTCATATGCATGCAGTAAAAGGCTGTTATTTTGATATTACAAACAGACACTTCAATTTTATTTATTTGTTTAAATAAATGTTCTCAAAGAAAATCATTAATACAACCCTCCAAGTTTAATTAATTCCATTGAATGACTTTTTCATTAAAAAGTCATTCAATGGGGCTAAATGAGCTTGAGCTGTATTCGTGATTTTAATGATTATAACTTGATTTTGATGACAATAAAATTTGTAAATACATACGTTTTACGACCATCATTCTTCTGCCCTTTTCCCTACTTATTTGGGATCGGCGCAGCATGTCTTC
Organism: Eurois occulta; assembly: GCA_950022335.1. Classification (NCBI taxonomy): domain Eukaryota; kingdom Metazoa; phylum Arthropoda; class Insecta; order Lepidoptera; family Noctuidae; genus Eurois; species Eurois occulta. The sequence continues at coordinate 7,809,880 of OX465506.1, forward strand.
TTCTTCTATACGTCTCTGTTACTCGTCATCTCAGCAGTCACCTCCTTTCTAGCCATATCACACAATCCATCTATCGTTTCTTTGGTCGTCCTCTACTGATAAAGCCATCTACATTCATACTCAACATTTATCTCACTACATTTGAGGAAATCATACGTTTTACGACCGTGATTACGTTTGATAGTAGGTAGTAGGTAACTCTAGGAAATTATTAATTAGCATTTAAACAAAGTAAAAACTTATTTTAAGCAATTTTTTAATCAATTCTAAACGATTGCTATTTAATTAGTAGGTACTACATTAGGTTCATCATATGATAATTTTCGTTTTTTTTTTAATCGTATTTTTTTTACGGTTTCGGGATACTGAACTCACCCGGAAGCTATGGCACGCAATTTCTTTAACAGCCTGTATATTGTTTAACATACAGCATGACACTGACCGACAAATTGCAAAAAAAACATAAGAAAATTAGAATTTCGCGGGCTGCCCTAGCTTTCACCTTAGCACAAAAGTGTTACAAGGACAAAAAATAAAACTTACCTTTTAACACGACTGCCCGAAAAAAATTGCTTTCAGGCTTCATTTACGTATGTAAATGAGTTTCTAGAGATTTTTTTAGTCTAACCACCTAATATTAGAACTTATAACACTCCTTTCAATATCATTTTTATAATCATCTTCATGAAACCTATACCTAAATCGATCTTGACTCGCACTTATTCTTCCCAATTCCTCTAATTCTTTAGGCGTCAAATCCTTATACTTTTTCCCTTTGATTTCTTCCGGGATAATCGGAACAACATTACTTATTTCTTTATTTACCAGTGTGGCATCATTGATTTCGTGGACCATAGAGTCTAGAGTTTTATGGGGGTTATTCCCGGAGTTGCCAGGTCGCTTGTGTAAAAATCCCTGGTTGGTGAACGATGATGCTGACGGCTCGTCGTCGCTCACAAATGCTTTGTTATTGAACATTTGGAAGACTCCTTTCTTTTTATTTGCCTGTAATAAGGGTAGTTTGTTGTGAGTGACCTGGCATGACGGGTAATAGAGATGTAGTGAAGTTATATGTAATTGTGCGTTCACACTGACGATTAATTCAAATAAAACATTTTGAATACTCTGTTTTTGACTTTTATTTCATCAGATAACATATTATGTTTGTGTTTAATATGTCGCCAGTGGAAATGCACTCATGCATGTTGCACCGATCCGAAATAAATTGGATTAGTGCAGGACAAGGATCTTATGATTCATGTTAGTCTATTCTTTTTTGGTTGATTGGTTTAAACAGTGCCTAAATAAAAAAATAAAACATGTTGAGAGTATACGTGAAAGGCGACTTACAAAAGGCTGATCAATGTGATTGGAAACTCCATGAGGGGGTGCCTTAGACTAGAAGGACATATCGACCTTTATGTTGGGGTTCTTTAGAAAGATTAAGTGCGTACTACGTAGAACTCTTAACTGGCGTGCATGTAGAACCCGGATATAACCGTGGAAGAAACAAAAGGAGAATCGTAACAGGTGACGTTCAGTAGTTTCTGCGTTTAACAGTGATACATACACGTCATAAATGGGTACTAGCCTCGTGCAGCTTGTCCACGATAAAGCCGTGGCCGGTGTTCATGCCGACGGTGGCCATTTGTTCGATACTGGTGGAGCGATGGAACGGGCGGAGGGCGGAGACAGCGCGGGATATGCCAACCTGTGGACGGAAAAGGATTAGTTATGACGCATTCTTCAACATCTGCTGGAACTGGGCAAGAGCTGAGAAATTACCAACTCGACCATGATGTCTTAGGCTGAAATATATAAAGCAAAGTTTGAATTTATACAAGCTTAGCATTTCATATAAATATGAACCTTATATGTGTGGATGTAATGTTCACACTTTAATGATACTCTCGATCTCGATCACAGAATCACAGTCTCATATGAAATTTTGCACATTAACTACATAAGATTTTTATTATTATATACCTATTCATTTTCGTATGAAACTACTGTACTTAGCTTGAGTTAAGTGCTAGTTACTCTATACGCCCTAGTTTACTCTTAGGTTAGGGTGTGCTCTTGCCAGGGCTGCGGGACTGTTCGAAAGAGATACCGCGGCCCTGGAACACAGGGCAAAAGAAGGAACATGGATGGGCTTTAGTCAGTAAAAGTCTGACACTCCCTTAAATTCCGCTCCGCCCAGAGCGGGAGGAGTCATTTGATGATTTCCCTTCGCAAAAAAAAGGTGAGGGTGTGCTCTGGGCTCAAAAAATAAACAGATTTCATAGTTGGTAATCTAAATGTTCGTGTTACCTGTCCATGTCTAATTCTATGCTCAGTAATATCAGCGCCAAGCAGCTCAGTGTAGGGGTCCATGCGTATCGGCATGATCTTGTCGATGATCCAAAGCAGCGAGATGGTGACCAGGATGCCCCACGTCATGAGACAGACGCCCGTCAGGGACTGGACGCCGAGCAGGTACCAGCCGCCACCTGAGGAGAGACCGTATATGTTAGTAATGAGACATTATAATTATAACGTACAGTCTAAACTGCTGGGTATGAAATTTTGAGCACGAGTTCCTGATACAATACAACTAAAGTAAGCACTAAAGAATGATAATCGAAGTTTGACATTTTAGCGGATGGATCCGATCGGATAGACGGCTTGTAAAAATTAAATAATGCATGAATAATCCAAGTTTAAAGTAAAGTTCAAGTAAAAAATGCAATAATAATGGCAACTTTACCTTTGAACAGTCCGGAGCGGCCTTTAGTAGTTTCCATTGGAATTGGGTTGTCAGCAAAAAGTCCCACTGCTATTACGCCTGTAATAAAAGTCTATAATATTTAAATAAAGTAACATATCGGAGCATCTAGCAACGAATGCCTTCTATTTTGAAAAACAAAACGACAAACCACAACAGTACATTTATGGTATTTTATATATCCTTGTAGTTTATCGTAGTATTAATTAAAATTATTTTCAAATATACACCTACCACTGCTTGTCTCTGCACCACCCAAAGGTTGACTGGTAGAAAATGCCTATCGCATTTAGTCCGCCTCTGTACTTTGTGCTTGAAGTGTTGAAATAAAACCAACATCACCTTCCATCCAAAATTAACCCAAACTCTTCAAATTTGCAGGCGCCTTTTTAATTAACTATGATATCTTACCCCATAGCCCGCACGCTCCATGCACAGCGGAGGCGCCAACAGGATCGTCCACGCCCATCATATCGAACAGTGGTGACGAGCCAGACGCTATAGCGGCGCCGATGAAACCGATCAGCAAGGACTCCCAGGCGCGGTAGAGGAAACATCCAGCTGAGGACAAATTTATAATACCTAATATTACGAACCAGGAACAAGTTCTAGCCGCACAAGGATTATTTAGCGTGAGTCCAAAATAGGAACTAAGGCGGCCATCTTGTCTTTGCTAGTTAGGCTATTTCATAAATCGATTTTACAAATGTTTTTATCAACTGCTGGAACGGAGTTTTTGTTTTTTGCTCTTTAATTTTTATATACAAAAAAAAAACAATTATTCCTTATTTAGAGGTACCTAAGTCTAATTGTTTGGCAACACTGTCTCGTCTGTCAGAAAAACTCGCTACAAAATGTTGCCAAATTAAATGACCTACTAAAATAGTAGGAAAAATAATAACACAAAAGAAAAAGGACTATCATTTTACTGATCGACTAAAGTAAATTGGCAAGGTTGGAACAAACTGAATAAATAAGATTAAAATTTACCTGTAATTGACACGAGTGATCCAAGGATGCTGTTAATTAGTTCCATAACTTCTGCCTTGCCCTTGTTCTTAATTAGCGTGAAGCTGAAATTAAAATAAGTAATAGAAATGTGAGAAGAGCACATATGCACTGGCTAGAAATATATTTAGGGAAAACATCTTCAGTTCCACTAAGCTAGCTCAATTATTTTAGCACACACCTTTCGATATACATATAATTAAGTCATGTTTTATTTGTGATTAATTTTTGTAAGCGTGAATTTTTCTGGAGGAAATAAAAGGCTTTTTTATTTTTATTTTATTTTTATTTTTTATATTTTATTTATTTATTTATTTAGTTCATTCATACAATTTAGACTCACGGTGAACTAACGCACTCAAGTGAAAGCATCGGAAGGTGCTGCATCTGTCCTATTACTACAGGCCGCTAAAACTAAAACTCACAGCAAACCGAAGCAGCCGCCTCCGAAAGAGCCCATCATTGTCATGACAGCTGCTCGAGCTGCATACTGCCATTTGGCGCCGCTCACCTACCGACAAAATACATGACATAACCATAGTAGGATACAATAAATTTGAAACAAGGAGGCACATAGCTCTGGCTACTTATATTTTTAAATTATTGCGTGGTAAGACTTCAAACCCAGGTATATTAAAAGAAATAAAACTTTGTGTGCCCGACAATTATGTATTACGAAGGCGACGGCCACGTCTATTGGCGGTCAGTGTTGCCAGTGTGATTTCCCAATAAAGGACGGTTTTCTTTCTGAAAAGGTACGGTTTTTAACTTCAAGGTACGATTGGGTCGGAATACTTCTGCAAGAACTAGATCAGTTTTTTTTCTTCTTCGAGTTGGCTGTCTGCGACCATAGGTTGGAAAAAAAGCGATAGGGAATCGAATATTCAAAGGGATATGGTAAAGTAGAACATTATTACCGATTGCCAATATTGAACAAATTCATTTGTAAATCAATTATAGAATTCCTTCATTCCTTAATGAGGAAATGAATAAAAAAAAATTTTGATAATAATTTATCATAGGAATAATGTGATGAGGAAGTTCAGATATGAAGCGATATTATTCTCTACATATATTTAAAGGAACAAAAAGTATTGTTTTATTTTATTGTTTTTAAACAAGTGTGCAAAATTCTGTTGTTTACATACCTGTCAGAAACTTGAAACGAAATTACAATAATTTTGTTTAATTGAATTATAATACCGGTAAAAAAAATTAGATGTAATTTGACATTTTTAGGTCTAAAAATACTATAAATCGAAGTTCGAATCAATCGCAACCCGAAGAAAAAAAAATCTAGTTCTTGCAGAAGTATTCCGACCCGTACGGTTTTGCTAGAATTTAGAAAAATGCTATAGTCTACTCATATTCTACAGCGAAAACCAGTTGTTTGTCAAAAAAAATATGAAAATAATGTTTTAGGAACTAAGAAAATTCCATCCAAGTAATTTAATTTTAATAAATCACTAGTATAGAAGGTACGAAAAAGGTCTACACTGAGGTACGGTTGTGGTACGATTGTGTGATGAATAGTACGGAAAACCGTACTTTTTGGTACGGTCTGGCAACGCTGTTGGCGGTGCCCAGTTGTAGGACCAATCTACTGAGTAAAGCCCCTAACGCGTACCTTGACTGTACTTAATGACGTAGCGGACAACATAGATCTTTTGACTTGTTCTCTGAGTGAGTTCACAAAAACCACGATGTACAGAATATGATAAGGAAAATAATAAACGGAGCAGCGGTGGCCCAGTGGTGGTGGCCCCGACTTACGAACAGTAAGTTGTGGGTTCGAACCCAGGCAAGGCGCATTACTTTGTGTAATTTATTTCATCACCACTGCTCTCAAAACGGTGAAGGAAAACATCGTGAGGAAACCGGCATGTACTAGAAGACATGTGACTTCTACCAACCCGCACTGGGCCCGCGTGGTGGATTATAGCCCATTAATTCCTCTCTTAGAGAGGAGGCCGTGTGTCCCAGCAGTGGGTAGGCTGATTATGCTATGCTTATGCTAAATAATAAAACTGTAACTATGGCCACACTATTGAATTAGGAAATCCCTGTAATGATAGTGATGATGAGTTAATAAATAAATAAATAAACATTACGTCTGTAATCCCATAAATGTGGAAAGATTTAAATATGGTGATGTTTAGGAGTAGACTACGTAAACTTTTGATGGATAAAGCGTACTATAGTATAAATGAATTTCTAACAGAGCAAAATATACTTATTTGTTGATTAATTTAAATGATAATGATAATTTGTTAATTGAATGATAATTGTATTGAAAATGATAATTTATTAATTGATCTACTGAATGATAATTGTAATGAAAATGATAATTTATTAATTAAAATGATATAATTTAGTTATTAACTGATCTATTTAACGATAATTGTAATAATAATAATATAATCGAACTGGTCTTTAAAATGTAAGTACATGTTTCATAATGTAAATGTTTGCATGCCGAATGGTAAAATATGGCTGACCTTTGATATTTGAAAACAACTATTATGCATATTTGCAAAATAAAATTCTATTCTATTCTAAATCCCCGAAAAAAGATAGGAGGAACTCTTTTCCTGACTTGAGATTCCAGCGAATTGAACCCAAGATCTCATGCTCAAGAGTAGAGGTTGCGACCACAGGTTCAGTCTAAGAAAAAAACTATTCCTATCGGAAATAGCAGTCGTGGTCAACATAACATAACATCACACCTGTAATCCTCGAAGGGTTAGGCAGCGGTGTACCTAATAGTGCACATGCGAGGCGAGCCTATTGCCATCAACCGGGTACACATCCAGACTCCGTGGCTGTACTAAGAATGGAAATAATACTACTAATGATGGAAAACACAAATAAATAATAATAAAAAATTGATTAAATAAAATAATATTAATAAAATGAAAAAACAAAAGGAAAAAAAAACAAATATATAAAAATTTGCTCGACTCGGGAATCGAATCCGAGACCACATGCTCAGCAGTCGCGATTCCGACCTCTTGTGGTCGTCCAAGTAATTTGTTAACTTGGTGGGAAATCGCTAGCAAAAAAAGTCTATTCTTGAATTTTTTATTGTTTATCGTGTCTAGATGCTGAAACGTTACCCTTCTCGCTTGCGGACAGCGAAGTTTCTCTAGCTAATTTAATTGACCTTGTATAAGTTTAAATCAATTACCTAGCTACTTGTATATAAGTCATAACTAAACTAGTTACGAATGTCCAAACCAGCATAAAAACATTTCTACGTACGGCTTCGCAAACACAATGAGCATAATAACGTATTCAAAGTATTCACTCAATCAATTAGACAAAGTGGACATGCAACCCAAATGACTAGTGATTTGTCTAATTTGTTGAAAGCGGCGTTTACAGACAATCTTGTTTAATGACAGGCAAACGTGATTCGCATGGTAGGTACAGAAAATAGAACTAAACGTTTGTTAGTGCGGTGTTCGACGAGCCGAGCAGACCTACACTTAAAATGGGCACTGAAATTATAAATTGGTGCGATTTTTTTTCCAGAAAATCTGGTTTTGTTTTTACAAAATACAAAAAAAAAAAAAAAATGTCTCCATTAGCACAATAGTGCATATATGTATACGTGTAAGAAGTAATAGTAGTCAAAGTAATTTAAAGGGTGTAAAAAGACCCTTAACTAAGCCGAAAGGCACTTGGTCCAGGTCCAGAACAAAAAAATTCAGCATTGCGATCATTTTTTTGTTCTGTACCTAGGAACCTTCTAGTTGCGGAGATATTGGAGGCAAAATACCAACTTTTTTACAGGTTTTTTTTTTTTAAATTCTAGTCTTTAGGGATATAACTTTACTTTAAACACCTCCAATAACCGTTAACTATTCAATGCATCCATCAGCACATTGTTGTGAGTGCATTACATTGAGTTTTACCGTAAAACGGCGTTTTCGCCCAAAAGCGGCGTTTCCCAGATTATTTTTGCGTTGAGTCACTTAGTTTGATGTAGCTCTATCTATACTGTATAGGGAAAGGCCTTGCTTGTTAATAGCATCCATTTGAGTCTCTGCTAGCAATTATGATCTTTTTTTCATATAAGCAAATTCTTTTAACATTATTTAAAGACAAAATATTGTCATAATTACACAGACAGAAGTTGGTAATATTTCCCATTAAGTCAAACAATTGCAAGTATCCAAATCGTTAGTACCGCACCGTTCTTATGTCTCATGAAAAAGTGTCCATAATTTTAAGACTGTGCTCATACATTCGGCAAGGAATGATTGAAACGATTTTCAGTATAAGTAAGCAAGACTATACTATTCAACTGTCATTGTAAACGAAACATAAACGTAACATAATCTTTCAAAGCGGTAAGGGGGTTCTAACGATTCAAATCTTTGCGCGCCTGAGCCTGTCTCGTGTACCCGACACTTACATTAGTTATTCAAGATTCAAGCTATCACTTAAACTAATTGATGGCTTGTCCGTTCGACCTTGAGGACACGAAATGTATGTTTAAAAGGAGTTTAATAAATTATGTTGTGTTGAAAAAGTCAGATTATTATTTATTTTGATTTTTGGATTGAAAGCTTGCGACCCATATTCCATACTAATATTGTAAACGAAAATGGCTGTCTCTCTGTCTGTTAATTTTTCCGGTCTGTCATTCTGATAGTTTTTCAGACCTAAACGACTGAGAGGATTTCGATGAAGAGGCCTTCATGTTCAAAGTTCGACTGACCCCACATTAGGCGCGCTCGTTCCTCGGGCATATGAGCAACGCGGCCGCCGCGTGCGCGACGCGAGCGCGCCGCTTGCACTCTTCACGCCGCAGGGCAGCAAAACGCGACGTACACGCAGCGCGCTCGCGACGCGCTCGCTACTCACACGCCCGAGGATCGCACACGCCTAATGTGGGGTCAGCCGAACTTTGCCACATGAATAGACTATGACCTGAGCACATAGTATATTCTTTTTATCTCGAAAGTGATTAGCAGTGGTAGCCTAGTGGTGTGGCCGTCGGACTGCCAAGTCATAGGTTTCAAGTTCGAACCCAAGACACGCACCTCTGATTATTCGGATTCATGTGCGTATAGTATAATTACCACTTGCTTCGATGAAGAAAACATCGTGAGGAAACCAGCATGCCTGAGAGATGTTTCTCGACGGGATGTAAAGCCAAGTCAGATGCCTTTCGGCGGCTTATAAACTCTGTCACCAGGTTAGGCACTAACCACAGGATGAAGAAAAAAAGATCTCGTAAGTATATTCCCATGGTAACATTTACCGCCTATATAATGCTATGAATGAACTAAATACACCCGCTGCCTGGTAAACACTGACAGTGGTTTGATTTGAAACAAGTTACCTACCCCATAAGTACTGCCAGAGTTGAAAGCCAGCCACCCCCACCACAGGACGAAGGTTCCCATGACTGCGTTGACAGGGTTCCCCATTGGCAACGGCGCTATGCCGTGCGCGTAGCGGCCGAGCCTGGGGCCCAGCATTAGAGCTGACGCGAATGCTGATGCTCCACCTAGGCGGAAGAGAAGAAATATTCCAATATTTAAGACGTGCCTGTGTATTCTATTGTATATCGGGCCGGCAGTGGTGGTAGCTAAACACCAGCCGAGAAGCTTGACTTGATACAAGCTCTGATACTAGTAACTCTTACCTATGTATGTATATGATGCACCGGGCCTGACCCGGCGATGTCTGCAAGCCCCCAGTTTGTTAAGGAAGCCGAGGGAGTAGCGGTACCGTCTTAAATGCCAAATATATGGCATGCCCTATTTTGCTTGAAGCTGCGATAAAAAGAACCTTACCTATAAGATGCACAGGGCCTGACCCTGCAATGTCTACAGCGCCTAGCTTGTTGAGGAACCCGTGGGAGCCCCACACCCAGCCCGCTGGCACGCAGTAGACGATTGTGTTGAGGAGCGAGAAAAGGCAGTATGCTTTGAAGTTACATCTAAGGAGAGAAGAGATTACAATAAAATGAAATGCAGTGCTGTTGTAAGGATCTTTTACACCCAAAGTACAACAATAGAGTCAACTTTAGTTGTATAAATCTTTTAGCGAGGGCCATACTCGGAGGTTGGTAGGAATGCCGCTATCTTGTTTTTTCAACACATTGTTGTTTTGTACTTGTTCGAACTCCAAAACTAATGCAAGTTGCTTGAATAAAAACTAACCGCTTTCATTCGAATCCAGTTCAAAATCGAGATCTTTATATGCCTCATTTACATCAACAGTATCAGCATGTCATCTTGGTGTGCCATCCAATGTTGCGCGCAGCTCGGAGTCAGAATTTGTGCCAGATTAATGATAATAGATTGCCCCCTACTACATGGAACTCTGCCTAGCCTTTTCAACGCCATTGTCACATATACGTGACAAGCAAGCGCGTGTCCTTTACGCCAAACGACACAAGTATGATTGTGACAAAATGGTAGGTGAAATTGTGGCTTGGCGTGGAGGGTAAGCGCGTGCGTTTATGCTCTGGCGTTCAAAAAGTGAAACAATCAATCGGGGATTATAGATTTGATGGAACACTTACCTCTCAGCCATAGCCCCACTCACAATAGTCGTAGCCGTGGTTGCGAAGGACAGTTGAAACAAGAACGAAGCGAACACCGGTCCCATCAGTGCGTCCCCTACAGGCGGGTCCAGAAGAAAGTCTCCTACACCGATAAACGGGTTAGAGTACGTCCCCTCGCCGAACGACATGCCGTAACCGAAGATCCAGTAGGTCAGACCTGGAAAGATGGACTCCTCAGTAGTTTCTAGGATTGTTCTGTGTGTTACCATAGGTGGCGTTTAGTGATTACTTTTAGAGGTTGTAGGAGCAGGGTTGAAACTCCCTCATCCTCATTAGAAAAGGTAGGATCATGCAAGATCAGACGGGTGTTCTGTCTGGAGGAGTAAAGCCCAATAATTGTTGTCGGGCTGTCGTATAAAATATATTTTTTCTCTTTACACAAACGTTCACATATGTATATATATATAACCTAAACATAAATAAAATTGAATTGTCTGTTTGTAATTTCAAAATAACGGCTTCTTGCTGAATGCATATTATGAAAGTATACGTGGTGGAAGGGACACCGATGTGAAAACGGTTACCACCTATTCAGTACATCATTTTGAGCCCCCCTACACCGAATTTTTTCGTCACCTATTACAAAAGTGCAATACCTACGCGGTCAAAATGTATGGAACAGCTGTTTTTTTTTTAATAACCTATGTAAAATTTCTATGTGGGGGGGGGGGTTCGTTTTCGCGTCGGTGTCCTTCCACCCCGTATACTGTACTTGTAACAAAAAACGTTTATTTTTTATTTTTCGTCAGTTCATATCTGGTTATATATTATGTAGATCCAGCTACCATTCGCCATCAGTTGGAACTGCTGTTTTCTTGCCATTGTAATTGATAACAGTATTGCAGTTTTTTCATTCAGTGTTATTTTCATTATCAAAATTAACTTACCTCCCAAAGAAATATCTGCTAAGTTCTTCATCATTATGTTCGCTTCGTTCTTTATGGAGACACATCCTGACTCCAGCATGCCAAAGCCTAAAAAGACAAAAAAAAATTGAAGTAACGCAAACAATGTGCATGTGGATTGAGTGATCCATCTCTTCAATCTTAACAAAAATCAAGGGAGATTTAGTAAAAAATAGTTAAAACATTATGGCGAAGTATAAAAATGATATGGTCAAGAAAGTGGATCAATCAAACCGCGCGCTTTAAGAAAACGTCATAATGTACACAACAGGTAGTCTCCAAAAGGGGATACTCTATGTCCAATGGGTCCCATTTAATAGGAAGAGAGCTTATTGCCACCGATAGGTTCTAGATTTTTAACAGTTAGTGGTTGGTGGTCTGCCGTTAAACCGTTGGTCCGGGCTGTCATTTCTAGATGTTTGACAGTCGTTACACAGGTAAGTAGTAAGTGGCCCGAAAGTCTGATAACCAGTCTTACCAAGGGTATCGTATCACCCAGCCCAGTACTCACTGGGTTGTGGAGGTCAGATAAGCAGTCCCTCCATGTAAAATACTGGTATTCAGCTGCATCCGGTTAGAGTGGACGCCGACCCCAACATAGTTGGGAAAAGGCAGTTGAAGGCAGAGAAAAACACAATGGCACAAACAAAGTCACTTCCGAAAGTAAAGTTATTTTAGACTATTTTTTTGTGTTTTTTTGGAAGTTGGTTTTTTCTTGCAAAAAATTGTTCAATACAGTTTAAGATGGCGCTGCTTGTCAAGCAAAAATGTAGCGTTACGTCAAACTTGGTACATTTATTTTAGTTCTGTATTTTGCCGCCTGCACAGATAAATTGGTTGATGTATAAGAAGCAAAGTAGGTAACAGGTTCTCAGCAAAACACTAAGGATAGTAGGCAAGCACGACGATCAATCAAACTGTTTAACAAGTCAGTATAAGCGGATCTCTCGTTGTACGGGAAATCTATACAAAGCGAGGTCATGTTATACTGGAAATAGCTTGATGTGTCACCGTGTTTAGTCTCTTCAAATCAATCACCTTGACTTTCAAGTTAGCGACAACTACAAATTATCATGCAATCATGATGTTTATTTTCATTGCCTTCAAAATGTATATTTTACTTATTAGAGGAAAAATCGTAATATAGTAATGTTCTCTTTCCTTTCTAGGACGAATCCTTGGCCTAGTCTGGTTTGACAGCTTGTAGGAAGGTTGTCTAGAGATTATATAAAGTGGTTTAGATTACTATATTCCATACTACGTGAGCAACAAATACAATACATAAAGATCTAAATATCAGTACCGTCAAACAAGAGATTAAACACAGTAAAAGTTACCAGAATAGTCATTCAATCAACTGGCCTCAAAGCTTCAGGGTGCAGGAAGTACCTCCCACAGCCGATTGAAGTGGCATGGAGTCTTACGCGGACCGCGAGATTCAAACAATGAAAGGAAAAAAAAACCTTCTTGCCTTTGATGTCATTGATCACAAAATTTTAATACCAAGCGATTGGCCTATTGTGTAGACACAGATCACCAAGTTACAGAGAGAAAAAAAAAGATTACAATATGTTAATTGATGCCAATTCCTTTTAAAAAAGGGGTTTTTGGATAGTTTAACTTCCAAAGATAGGTTTAATTGTAAGGGCAAATTTCACCAGTAAAACTTAAGTTAAAAGATAAGGATATATTTTTTTTAAAACATGAGTGTGTGTATAATTATGTTATAATCAAAGATAAAAGCCCCCGGTTGGTCGGTTGGTTGGTTTGCCACTTCAAGGAATGACTGCTTTATCCTTTTTGGCAAACCCAAAAATAGATTCCAATTTCTACCTTTCACTGATCTATTTTTAGGCAAACCAAGAAGTGCCTTACTTTTTACAAATTAGCTGCCAGCGCCGTTTTTTGAAATTGCTGCCGGTGCTGACTTTGGAAAAAAAGCGGAAAACGGTGTTGGCAATTAGGCATACGGAGTACCTAGATAAAACAAGAAAAACTTAGGATGCAAGAGCGAGCAAAACGAGCTCAGGACTTTGGCCACCCCGACTCGGACAGGTTAGGTTCTAGTGAGGATGGCGGGGTCTAGTGAGCGAACTAAGACCCCGCCATCCCCTTTATGTTAGGTTTCTTTAAACCCTGCAAACAGAAATACGAGCCCCTCGCAGCAGGGCTTCGTCGATTACGCCTCACTGCAAAATATTGATATTTACCTTGAACTTCAGGTCAAGTTAACTTACTGGCCAAACTCCGATTTAATCGTATTGAGTTTCGGCGTTGGACTGTCCGAGTTGGTCTCTCGACTTGGCACTGTTGGAACACTATCGCTAGTGGTGCCATCTGTGGTGGTCCTTTAGACCTTAGACATAACTTTGTCCACACTATCACCGAGGTAACTTTTTCCAAATTCAGCCTTGTCTGCTAAAAATCCTGTACCTATAATCTTACCTATACCCAGTTTGTACTAAAAGTTCATTGGAGACAAAGAATATCAAATATCTCTGGTTGGCAAAGCCTACCGATTAAGAAAGTTATCTTACAATAATTATTCAATTACAATTCAGCATTGTCCCTGTAATAAATATCGGTAAACGGCAGGGTTGGCCTCTGCTGGCAGAGAGCTATGTTGTCAAGTCACGTCACTCGTGTGATACTTCGCAAAGCGGGTCATTTGTATTGTGTAGCCTATAATCATAAAGAAGAAGCAAGCTAAAGAGGCAATAGACCGGGGCTACATTTAGACGTAGAACCGATGACCGTTGAGGTAGACGTGTTCTTGAGTGGAAACCGCGAATCCGCAAGCGAAAGGTGGGGACGCTCTCAGACTACGTGGAGCGACAATCTCCGCAGGGTGACTGGTAGCAGCTGGATGAGACCTGAGTAGCGTGCATGCATGGAAGGCCTATATCCAGCTATGGACTGCTGTAGACGGTAAACTCAGCATTGGGAAGTAGCCCATCTCACGTATGTGAGCAAAGGCCATTTATAGCTCTTGCTACGTGAGATAGGCTACTTCCCGTTTGGTAACTTTCCCGATTCGCCAGCTAAACAAAAGACGTGCAAAACAAGTGAAAAAATCTGCCTTTTCGTAACTCTTTACCCGACTACGGCGAAGCAAAAAGGAGGGTTATGATTTTGACCGGTATGTATGTATGTTCATCTGTTCCCTCATAACTTCTGAACTACTACTATCATAATTTGACAAATGAGGTATCGTTGGAAGCGTCTTGATCGTCCGCTGGTTATAGTCTATGTGACGTGCCTTCCAGGGCTAGGGAGGGTTTCCAGGGTTTTTTTTTTTTTTTGGAATGGAAAATCATCAAGTGACTCCTCTCGCTCTGGGCGGAGCGGAAGGGAGTGTCAGACTTTTACTGACTAAAACCCATCCATGTCCTTCTTTTGCCCTGCGTGTTCTAGGGCCGCGGTAACTCTTTCGAACAGTCCCGCAGCCCTGGATCAATACAACCCTCTAAGTTCATTTAACCCTATTGAATAACTTTTTCATGAAATAGTTAATGCATTTTGATGACCGTTATCATTTTTGTAGTATTTTTCACAACACAGGGTCGATAACCGGATGCACCTGAATAACAGTACTTCACATCCACATGGAGCGATCACTGCCTACCTGGTCTCCACAACCATGTCCATACCTATGTTTCCAATTAAAAAGAAACATTGCCAAAAGATCCGGTTGTTTTTATTTACTAATTATTTATTTATAGTTTAGTGGTGAACGAACGACTCGTCATTTCATTATGACCTTTTTATTGGGAAAACCCTGAACTTGTGGTTTTTATCCGCTTCAACAAAGAATTGGTAAAATATTGCACACAGTAACCACATAGTGTAAGTACATCGATCTTTAGGTTAAGCTGTGCTTGCCTAGGTTGGTCTGTGGATGGGTGACCTCCGAATTTTTATAGAGTTTCCTCCGTGCTTCGGAAAGCACGTTAAGCAGTTGGTCCCGGCTGTCATTTGTCGTGAACTCGTGACGGGTAGTCAGTGGCCTAAAATGTCTGACAACCAGTCTTAGCAAGAGGTATCGTATTACCCAGTACCTACTAACTGGGTTGTGGAGGTCAGAAAAGCAGACGCTCCATGTAAAATACTGGTATTCAGCTGCATCCGGTTAGACTGGACGCTGACCCCAAAATAGTTAGGAAAAGGCTAGGCAGATGATGATGTACATTATATTATTTGTAAATAAATTTTAATTATTTGTTGTTATAGCGGCAACAGAAATACACATTCTGTGAAATTTTCAACTGTCTACCTATCATGAGATACTGCAGCCCGCTGACAATCAGAAGGACGGACTAAAAAATACGTAATAGGGTCCCGTTGGTCCTGTTCGGGTACGGAACCCTAAAAATTTAAAGGCAACTACGGAATCTTACGCTGCACGTGACCTGACACGTGGCCGGTTTTATGCGATCATTTGAGGAAAAACTTTGAAGGATACCTAAATGATTACCTACTAATCGCATTAAGATAATATCTTTCGACATTGAAAATAATTGTCTCGTTTGCCTAGTGGTTGCAAGCGCCACTGCTGAGCATGAGGTCCTGGGTTCGATACCCAAGTCGAACAAAGAGGTTTCTTCAACAGGACTTTCTTAGTAGCAGCCACGGAGACTGGATTTTTGCCCGGCTGCGCAATAGGCTCGTCCCTTATTACATGGGACTTAAACATAACTGGCGATATGCGGGGTGCGATAGGTACACTTCAGCGCCTTTGGAGATTACAGGCTGATGACGTGATGTTATATTATTTGCATTAACAGCATAACGACCGCGACATAACGAAGGGCTGGGGGAGGTAGAAGTGTTTGTGCACCAGTCATGTCGCCAGCTCACAGATAAACTCTCATCTTATAGGTAAAGGGGATTCTTAAGGACTTCGCGCACTACCGGCTAAGACCACGACTCATCGCTTGACCGGTCGCTATCTTGAACAAAACTGGTCGAACGTCCTGTTTTGCGACCGTGGCCTACCATGACGTCTTAGAGCAGGAGCAATTGCAGTATGGGAAAGAGATAGTGCTAGACGACGTGTATAGCTCTGTCTCTTTCCTACACTGGAATTACTCCTAAGACGTCATAGTAACCCCCTTGGTCGGGGGTTGTGTTCTTGTGTGCTAGCATGTTCGTGGCCGCGTATTGCGCGACGTCCCTTACTATAAACCGGGTATGAGCCCTGCTTCCGGACTGTAACTAGCTGTTTGGATTTATTTATTTATTTAATTTTAAAGAAAGCTTACAGACTAATAACAATTATAAATATCATGCATAAATAGTGACATTTGCTAATTACAAGCTTCCACATCTAATTAGTAATGAGTTACTTGCGTTGACCAGTTACAGCGATTTGAGTAAGTAAACAGATTACAATGTAGACATATTGGTAGGTATATACACTTCTCATCAAAAAAATCGAAACACCTCGCAGTTTATGATTTGATAAGGATTATCAGAAAAATGTGTATATTTAGGAATAAATGTAAAATGTCATTTAATAGTGAGTAGTATGAGGTTTTTAAATCCTAATGTTATTGTTCTAAATTCAAATTAAGTCTTCATAGGTTTCGTATTTTGTATAATGAGTAATTTTTACCCTGTATGGAATATGAAGGAAATGGGTAAAACAATACGCGTAAATGAAAAAAAAATGTAAGAAACGTTTATTTAATAACTTGTATTCCCTCCGCGAGCTCTAATTACTGCTTCCATACGGTTCTTCATCGATCGGATGAGAGTCACGATCACATGTTGTGGTATATTATCCCATTCCTCTTGGATTGCATTTTGCAGCTGGCTAAGTGTTTCTGGGGCTGGATCTCTTGCTCGAATTCGTCTCTTTAATTCATCCCATAGATGTTCAATGGGATTCATGTCCGGGCTTCTTGCTGGCCATACCATAATGGAGATACCGACTTCGGTAAGATAATCTCGTACGACGCCCGCGGTGTGAGCTCTAGCATTGTCGTGCATGAATATGAAGTCGTTGCCAATAAAATGTGCATAGGGCATTTCACATGAGGTTCAAGACACTGTTCGATGTACCGATGAGAGTTTAGTGCAGGCAGCCGTGGCCCAGACACAAAGGCAAGTTCTGTCTTACCGTCGGCGCTGATTCCTCCCCAAACCGTCCACGAACCGCCACCATAGCTGACCTTTTCTTCAATGCAGCATTGTGCAAAGCGTTCTCCATCTCTTCTGTAGACCTTGTTCCTTCCGTCGTTACCATACAGCATAATTTTACACTCATCAGAAAACAGTACTTTGCTCCACTGAAGGTATGACCAAGTTAGGTGCTCGCGTGCAAAGTTAAGGCGCGCTCTTCGATGGTCTGCAGTTAATTTCGGCCCATTCGCTGGCTTATGCGGTGCCAATTCGCGTTCCTTCAACCTTCTTCTTATTGTAGAGTCACTTACAGCTACTCTTCGTACAACGCGAAGCTGCTGCTGCAGTTGAAAAGCGTTAAGGCGTCGATTTCGTAAAGAAGTTGTTACAATAAATCGATCATCTCGCTCAGAAGTGACCCGATTCCTGCCAGATCCTGAACGGCGCGTGAACGAACCAGTCTCCCGATAGCGTTTGTAGACTCTATGAACAGATGATAAGCTTAGATGCAATCTTGCAGCCACAACACGCTGACTAAGTCCAGAATCCAGCAATGCCACCACTTGGGCGGCTTCTGCGGGCGAAGTATCCATATGTTTTAGAAAAAAAAGTTTTTTCAGACGTCCCAAAGTCACAGTAAATGAAATAAGAAACAAAAAGTTTAAAGACAAGCGCTAATTTTTAGTTTTTAAACGAGAAACGTACTCCAACCCTAAATACACATTTGTCTCAAAACAGTGATTAATTTCATTTATAGGATAAACAAATGAAATTCTAATTTCGAATTTTGATATTTTTCTTCTTACTGTAATGACCAAACTGCCAGCTACACAATAATGTTTTTTTTTTCATGGAAAAAATTAGGACAAAAACAATAAAAACGAAAGTGTTTCGATTTTTTTGATGAGAAGTGTATGTCGAGATAATATATTAGGTATGTCAAGTCATGCAACATCAAAATCAAAATTAAAAGCTATTTATGACTGTCACCAAAATACTCCTTGATCAGAATATTTCTAATTTTGTGTGCGCTGGTGCAAAATAAATCAATTTACCACACACTACACACACACGTTTTTTACACTACTTATTATATTATTTATTTAAAACGAAATAGGCCTGTAAGACCTTGCACGAACTGGGTTTTCAACCCAAAACCTCAAGCTCTACGGTCACGTGCGATCACTAACCAAGAAAGCACGGTAAATAAACATAATTTAACCTATAAGGTTCCCATCTGTGGGACATAGGGCTCCTGTCTGTGGGGAGGACGGCCATCACCCACCTCGCGAGCACATGTTCTCAAATGTTTGGTACAATACCTTCAACGTTGTTTTAGAGAAGTGGTAATGAAATTATACAAAGTACCTAAAGTTCTAAACCACAACCGTAAAATCGTAAGTCACAGCAGCCGTTATCACTGGTCGACCACTGCTCAGCCTCAAAAAAAAGGCCACCACACACATCTGAAAACAACGAAATTATCCAGTGTCAAAATAAAAAGTAAAATACCTGTCTGCATGGTGAAAATGATGAACGAAGACGTCAGGATCCAGTTGGTGTCTTCCAAATCAATTTCAAAGCTCTCCTGAAGGCTCACCGTCGTATTGGTAAGGTTTGGGGAGCGCAGCCCCATGCGTGGGTACATGGTCCAATTATATGAATCCATGCCTACGCCTTCCCGGGATTTTAGGATTTATTATCTGTATTTTTTTTTATTTTGGCGGGAAAACTGACAGGTGACAGGCTGACAGCAGAATTTTATGTTTTCTATTATTTGAGCTCCATTTTTGTTTATTGGTTAATCTAACTAATTATAATACCACAGAAAAAGTTTTAAAATTATTTGTTATGATTTTTTTTTAAACCAACAATTTTAATTACACTTATTTTTAAACCGTTTCGCACATGCACTCGTCAAAAAGGCTGTAACGCCAAATGGAAATTGTGTTTTCATTGAAACCTCTTTTATAAGAGGCGAGCGAATCGCGTGTTGGTTGTCGGTAAACAAATAAAGAATTGATGTGGGTTTGTTTAAATGCAGATTAGTGCGTCATTGGGCTAGGTAATTTGAGGTAGTTTTCAGGTTCATTATTGAAGAAGAATGACTTTGTGATACATGGAGAATGTTGAGTATGAATGCATAAATAGATGGCTATATGAGTAGAGGAAGAACAAAGAAGCGATGGATGGACTGTGTGAAAGATGATATGGTTAGAATGAAGGTGACTGCTGAGATAACGAGTAATAGAGAAGTATGGAAGAAGAAGACATGCTTGCCGACCCCAAATAAATTGGGATAAGGGCAGGAGAATGGTGATGGTCTAATACAGGATGGAAGGGACAAAGACGCGAGAACACGCGCTTAGAATGATGTACTGAGTACGTGGTAACCCTTTTTCGGTGTCCCTTCTACACTTTTATTTTTTTGGGATGGGAAATCATCAAAAATGACTCCTCCCGCTCTGGGCGGAGTGGAAGGGAGTGTCAGACTTTTACTGACTAAAAACCATCCATGTTTCTTCTTTTGCCCTTTATGTTCCAGGGCCGCGGTATCTCTTTCGAACAGTCCCGCAGCCCTGGCAGGCATCGGCCCTTGCGGGCCCCTCTGGTTTGCTGACATCTCTTTGAGGCGTACGTGGAACATGAACGCGCCGTCGACACGGCCTGTCGTCATAAGACGGACGGACGGCGAGCTAGCCCATTACTCACCGTCCACAGGCCCGCGCCTACGGTGGCCGAGAGCCACCACGTGACCCCCGACGCCCGGTGCTTCTCCCGCGGCGGCTTGGACGTGAGGTTCTCTCCCTTTCACGTTCCGCCACCTCCTTCGCTAGCATGGTCCTTTCTACCCTGTACATATACCTGTCTACTTGTAAAAGAGAAACCCGAAAAATACCAATTTTCCAACACCATTTTATTGATTGCCTCGTTAGCCTATCAGTCGTAATCACTACAGCCTTGGGTTCGACTTCCGGTCAAGCTAAGGGTTACTTACTTATTATTTTTTTTCTCATAAGATTTTTTAGTAGCAGCTTGGAGCCTGGATTTGTGCCCGATTGGTGATAATCTGGAAAAATGTAGGCCATCATCTGCCTAGCCTTGTCCCAACTATGTTGAGGTCCGCTTCCAGTCTAACCGGATGCAGCTGAATACTTTACATGGAGCGACTGCCTATCTGATCTCCACAACCCAGTTAGCGCTGGAAAAATGTAGGTAGACTATAGTTACAGCTGTGCCTAACCCTTCGGAGATTACCTAGTCGTGATGTTATGCATTTTTTTTGGTGTTGGTTACTCTGCCTAGCTTTGTTGTGTTTCAAATTGAGATTTTTGCGCTGAGGGGCAGATAAGCCTCTCTGTTTGTTTGTCGTGTTTTCGCGAATTTACAATGAGAAACCATAAATGTTATGGAACATAATAATTTTATAAAAGGATACATCATTCTGTGTTCTAAATACGCACTAATTTCAAAGAGCCATTTACGGATTTTCCTAAGAGAAGATTACGTAACAGAATACATGTGTGTTATTTTTTAACGTAAAAAATGTAGGTACGTACAGACGCCCGCAGGCCAACCGAAACTGTCAGATTTTCCCAACTAACCTTGAACCTAATACTTTAGACATAAAGTTGAAAATCTATTAAAGAAATTTGACAGATTGTAGTAGCTTGTTGTGCTGGCGTTTGTACTTCCCTAGCTATTAAATGTGAGTATAATAATACATACTTATGTCGGTAGTTTTCACGAAACACTAATGAAAGAAATAGAAAATACAAAGAGGTGAGCTGTAGACACGGAAAACTCATCATTTTTAATTACAGTCATGATTAGTGTTTGAAGTGGAATTGGTAATTAGTGCTATATGTGTCTCTTATGTTAACAATATGACTTATTGTTATATTTCACTGTGTAACTAAAGGAATAATCCCATTACCACTCCATCTCAATAACAATTTACAAACCCATCAAATAATGAAAACCCCATCCTGCTTTTAATGACATCTGTCACGATGTACAGACTCAGCACTTCAAGATACTACAATCTGTCAAATTTCTTTAATAGATTTTCAACTTTATCGTTAAAGCATTAGGTTCAAGGTTGGTTGGGAAAATCTACCAGTTTCGGGTAGGTTGACCTGCTGGCGTACATAAATAAGCCGATAATCTGTGAGATTTAAAAGAGATAAAGAGTGGAAATTAGGAATATTGTCAGGAAGTCACCAATATGCAACCTGACAATCGGGCGTATGACTCTTGACAGACCGACTTGTTACTAAGTGGTAACAAGTTTTAGATTACGTTTTTCTTCGTCTTGTCCCGTCTATGGCTCATAAATATTTGAATGTCTTTGACTATGAGTAATTAATGTATCTTAAGTTCAATATGATCAAAGCTATGTCCCTTTAATTTGGCAGCTGTAATTTTATTCAAGTTAGATTTTATGGATTCCATTCCTGCAGGGCGAAGACATCTATTACTTATTAATTCTGTAGAGACTTCCTCGCTTTCCTTTATTATAAAGCACGCCATGGGGTCTAAAATGGCCGCTTTAGCAGAATCATAATAAGTAGGATAATAATATGAATTACGTTTAAATTCGTGAAATGGTCATAGACGTACCTATTATTACGAATTTTCACCTTGTGACCATTTTAGACCCCCAGGTCTCTTATTTAACGATGCAATATTTTCAAAATACGCTTGCATTTGAACGATGCAAGCCCATTTTCAAAATATGAAGCAATTGAAATGTATTTTTTTTCAAAATCTTTCGATTTGTGATAAAAAGTCCTGCATCACGATTGCGTTACATACCTACGTATACGTAACGTAATCGGGATGCAGCACAGCGCTAAATTATAAGATCACTTGAGTTTTTTTGCATCTTTAAATAAATCAATGTAAAAACTAAAAAGACATAACAATAAAATATTCTGTCAGACATGTTGTAGGTACCTAATACCTAATCGTTATTGCAAAAAATGTACTTGTAATGAATTTTAACTAAGTTAATCTAACATAAGGCCCTGTTTACAGCCTCGTGCGATACGATATGCGACGCGACGCGACTCTCGTCAAGCGACATGCGTTCTGTCAGTTGTTGCAAGTCGTGTTGCGCTGACTCATCATCATTCTCCTGCCCTTGTCCCAATTTATTTGGGGTCTGTGCAGCTGGTCTTCTTCTTCCATACTTCTCTATTATCCGTTATCTCGTTAGACACATGTTTTCTAGCCATATCATCCTTCACACAGTCCATCCATCGTTTTTTTATTGTAAAGGAATGACATTAAAAACTCCTATTAAATTTTAAATTGTGAAAATGGAACTTTAACCTCCAATATCTCCGTAACTAGAAGGTTGCCAGGTATACTGCAGAACAAAAAAATGATTGCAATGACGGGGAGAACAAGTGCCTTTCAGTTTCCATATGGGTCTATTAACACCCAATATAATGTCGTGGGTGATTAGATTATACTGAAAACTGCAGTGACAATCACTATTTTAAGATTTCACGGTTTAAAACTAAACTTATAACTGTCACTTACGGGATATCTTCCGTGACCGGGGGTTCGGGTCAACCCGCGATCATGGCGCTTGCAACAGCGTCGAAATATCGGGAGCTCAAAATCATGAACAATCACGCAAGATATCCCGTAAGTGACAGTATAAGTGCTGCGACAAAGCCGCCCAATTAAAATAACGATTCCGTAAATAGCGAAATTGCAGCAGGGGTTCGTTTTCATGAAGTTAGTTTCGCTATAGCTTCGCGACTGAATTGCAGCAGAAGTTAGTGGTGTGAAAACGCCCTAATTCCTATTTGAATTCTTAGTGTGTTATTGTAACATTTAGGTTTTAAATAGTCTTTATTTTATAGTCTTTAGTAAGATTGAAGCTAAGTACTAAGTTTTTTTTTAAATAAACGATTGTGTTAATAAGATTTATGTGATTTGACACCTAATCGTTTTGTCTGAGTAAGTGCTCATGTACCCGCGAGTAGGGAATTACATAATAATAGGAAAAGAGCTCCAGCTACGGCTCCATAGAGGAATAAGCTCTTTGGTTCGGAAGACACGTGGCGCCATCTATTATCATAAGAACGTTATTGTTATTTTCCTGGGGAAGTACTACTAGTACTATTTTTCTGGATGAAAGGTACTCGTTTCTGTACACCTGATAACGTATATGCAAAGTTTCAGGATGATCGGTTCAGTGGTTTAGGCGTGAAAAGGTAACAAATAAACATAGGTACTTTCGTATTTATAGTATTATAATATATAATAATAGTTAGGAAGCATATGAATAAAAATAACGTAAGATGTCAGTTCTGCTGTGCAGTTTGGCTACGGTACCTAGGTGCAGTCCATTCACAGTTAAGTATATTCCTTTCCCCTTCCTTTGCATCACTGTCAAAACCAAAATGATCTTTATTTTTGTAAACATAAGGTTGCTGTCAGTGAGAAGTCTGTCAAAATGACAGTGAGCTTTATTTTCGTAATAATGTCTGTTTTAATGATTCATTTCATTGTTTTCTTTTTTACACTTAGATAATATTAGTACTATTATATATGCAAATGGATCTGGATGAAATTTGGCACAGATATAGATTATAGTTTATTTTTCTCTCACATATACACATCATCCTAGTGGTTCAAACAGGGTGGACGGGACACCGACTCTAAAACGGTTACCACGTATTCAGTATTTACATCATCCTCAGCCCCAGTTGCACATAGAAATTTTTCATCGGTTATTAAAAAAAAACAGCTGTTTCCAACAAAAGTGCAATAGTGCAACAGTCAAAATGTATGGAACAGCTAATTTATAAAAAAAATGCCGATGAAAAATTTCTATGTGACTCAGAATGATGTACTGAATACGTGGTAACCGTTTTCGCGTCGGTGTCCCTTCTACCACATATACCCAACCATACTGCTTTACATTGTCCTAGTAAGTGTTGGAGTTAGTTTAGGGTAGGTCGCTCCTTTTTTTTTTTTTCGGAGTGGAAATCGAATGACTCTTCCCGCTCTGGGCGGAGCGGAAGGGAGTGTCAGACTTTTACTGACTAAAAACCATCCATGTTCCTTCTTTTGCCCTTTATGTTCCAGGGCCGCGGTATCTCTTTCGAACAGTCCCGCAGCCCTGGCAGGCATCGGCCCTTGCGGGCCCCTCCTGTTTGCTGACATCTTTTTGAGGTGCGCGTGGAACCCCAACCTAATTCGGCCAAGGTTCAAATGATAACACCAGTTATTTTCTTCCTAATAATTATCTTGCCTAGGAGAATGAACAAAACGAGAATAAATAGGTAACTATTTTCGCCAACTTTTGTCAAAATTAACATACATGTTACAAGGAAAGATTCTTATCGGACAGTTAGCATTGACCCAGTAACTGTGGCATTACAGGTGCTATAAATGTAATTTTACAGGCAAATATACTTTAAATCCTACGTTAAGTGAACTTTTGTATCAGTAATCCGAAGAGATGAAAGGAGGAGGTCAGTCTTGGACTCAGCGCTAAACGTAGACTGAAAACATAAACGCAGAGAAACGAGTTTTCTGTAGCCATCCGTACTTTATTCTTTACTAGCCCGCGGCTTCGCCCGCGTGGATTTCGAAAAATATCCGACAGGAACGTACTACCGGGATTATGAAGTAACCTGTAGGTTAATCCAGGTTACGGTAACAAACATAGTTACATACCTTCATCCCTCTTTTTAACCCTTATTTTTTTTTTGGGATGGCAAATCTTCAAGTGACCCCTCCCGTGGGCAGAGCGGAAGGGAGTGTCAGACTTTTACTGACTAAAACCCATCCATGTTCCTTCTTTTGCCCTTTGTGTTCCAGGACTTCCAGGGCCGCGGTATCTCTTTCGAACAGTCCCGCAGCCCTGGCAGGCATCGTCCCTTGTGGGCCCCTCCGGGTTGCTGACTCTCTTTCCCTTTTTAACCCTTTGGGGGTAGAATTATCAAAAATGCTGAGACAAGTATAAATTAATTTTCAATCGACAGCCTAAACAGTGATTGTGCCCTGATTGCAGTAGATGTTCCGCTATGACAGGTTTTTGCTCATCATTGCCTTTCATATGTGTTCTTTGATGCGGCATGAGAGTCATGAGACAGTTCGCTTCGTTAGACCGATGTATGAGCTACCGCAACTGTAGTCAATTTTATACACCCCGGGATGTTCATACGAGATCTTATCCTTCCTTCTTTTTTTTCTAACCGTGAACGCTTAAAACAGTGTTTGACATACCCTCCAAGTTTCATGTTTCTAGGACCAGCGGTTTGGGCTGTGTGTTGATATATCATAATATCACCGAGTCAGTCAGTTAGTTTACCATTTTGTATGTATAGATTATTCTGTAACTAAATAATATACCTACGTGTTACATGCGCGACTCATTTTTCATCAACGTACAACCTGACACTGACCTTCAAATTGCAAAAAACGAAAAAAAAAATGAATTTCGGGGGTTACCCTCGCGTTTCCACCTTGAAGTAAGCGACAATTTTTAACCAGGAACCCTCATTATGTGAGAATTATGTCATTCTTATCGAATGTAATTAATTTTATTCATTTATTTAGGAAAAAACTACTAAAGTTTCTATAATAATAAAATTCAATCATGATTCGAAAGACACGTGGCGCCATCTATTATCATATGAACGTTATTGTTGTTTTCCTCGGGAACAGTAACTTAGTTACATGCCAGAAGAACCTAAATTACCTTCAGCGATCTGAAAATCACACTTTTCCATCGTGTTTTAAGTCCATTTTTGATTAATCTTAGCAAATCTTCGTATAATGTTTTCAGTGCTGGGACACACGGCCTTCTCTATGATAGGGGTTGGTAGATGTCACATGTCTTCGAATTTTTGGTTCTAGGATATGCCGGTTTCCTCACGATGTTTTCCTTCACTGTTTTGAGAGCAGTGGTGATGAAATAAATAACACAAAGTAATAAGCCTGCCTAAGTTCGAACCCACGACTTAACCTTCGTATGGACTGATGATAACTAACATAAAGTTGTAAAAAAACCTGTTCAGGTGAAGATTCATAGATGACTCTGCCCTTTTTTTTTGGATGGGAATTTAAGTCATCAAATGACTCCTCCCGCTCTGGGCGGAGCGGAAGGGAGTTTCAGACTTTTACTGACTAAAACCTATCCATGTTCTGAAGGAACATGGATAGATTAGATAGACAGATTCTTCATTGTTCTTTTGCCTTTTGTGTTTCAGGGCCGCGGTATCTCTTTCAAACAGTCCCGCAGCCCTGGCAGGCATTGGCCCTCTTGTTTGCTGACATCTCTTTGAGGCGCGCGTGGAACACGAACGCACCGTCAACACGGCCTGTCGTCCTAAGACGGACGGACGGCGAGCTAAGATGACTCTGCCCTGGAGTGTAAATGTGGTGTTGCCCCACAAACAATGGGACACTTGATATCGTGTCCTGAATGTCCTGTTGTTTGCACATCACAGGAGCTGATTCACTGTTCTGAAAGTGCCAAACTCGTCCCCAAATTTTGGGCTGACTCAATATGAATTGTCATCGACATGCTAAGAAGAACTTAGTACACATTACTTCGTACTAAGTGTTAGCAGCTCTGTGCAAATAACTGGACAAGGTTAGTTCGAAGCGGTTTGAGTCGCATCTCTGTTCTGTATTTAGATAAAGACTATTTTAAGTGATCTCGTGAGGTTAGTTGGTGTTTTATTTTTAGCACTTTAGTAATGCCCGACCATATACCGAGTTTCCTACGTGCCTCGGAAAGCACGTTAAGCCGTTGGTCCCGGCTGTCAATTGCAGATCTTTGACAGTTGTGTACAGGTAGTTAGTGGCCCGAAAGTCTGAAAACTAGTTTTACCAAGGGGTATCGTATTACACAGTACTAATTGGGGTGTGGAGGTCAGATAGGCAGTCGCTTCATTTAAAATAGTGGTAGCTTCATCCGGTTAGACTGGAACCGACCCCCACATAGTTGGAAAATGCTAGGACGCTAGGCAGATGATGACTTTACTAATGCCAGTTTTCACCAACACTGCGGCATCTAACTGAATGCCTAGTAAACGTTTTCATCAACATTATGAGACCTTCAAGAGGAACAGAAACTTTACTAAACTAAACTAAGAGTACAACCCGAATTTTATTGATTGTCAAATTCTAAATTAAATTAACGCTAGCGAAGCCGCGGGCAAAAGCTAGATATTAAAATGTAAAAAATATAATCACATTTTATTGCTTCTCACTACATGGTAGCCCGCGAAAATCAAACTTTCTTACGTTTTTTGCAATTTGCAGGTCAGTGTCAGGTTGTATGTTGATGAAAATAATATGATTCGCGCACGTAACACGTATGTAGCTACAGATTTATAATCATTAAAATCATCAATATAACCCTCTAAGTTAATTTAACCCCATTCAATAACTGTAACTAATTTTCATGCAATAAGTTCATTTGAACTTGACGGAGTACCCTGGCACTTTCATCCTAATCCTGCTGATACCCTGGTGCGTGTTGGCCATGATGTATTGTGACCACAGTTGTAAAAATTTTCATTAAACAAATGCAAATAGCGCCATCTGTTATTACTTTTAAAACACTATTTAACCGTCAAGCTCACCAGCATATTTTGCTATTGAATAATAGATGGCGCTGTGTAACTGTAACGGCTACTCTATACTAGATGGCAGCACTGATAGTAACGAAGTGAAAGTTTATTCCACGACAGTCACGGACGTTTGATGAACTGTCGCAGAAAATTGTAGGAGTGTAATCAAAGACTTACAAATATTACGAGCTAAGTGTAATGTATTTTTTTGAGCGACAAGCAAGCAGTAGTTGAACTTACCTTTTAATACATTTTTTGAGTTTCCAGTACTGTTTTATTGATTTATGTGAAGATAAAATTACATGCATATTCCGTTTTTAGACTGGTTACATTACTAAATTGCTTTTGTCGCATGATGCTTACATAAATAACTAAATACATAGTAAGTATAAGCAGCGACATAATTGTTGCACGACCTAAGTATACATAGTTTGATTGTTAATTCAAGCTAGAACAAGAAACATGTACCTAATTAAAAGTATCAACAATCGACTACAAATTGTATTACTATACAACGTGTCCCAGAAATCAACGTCAAGCCGAAAACGGGCAATAGGCCAAGTCGTGACAGCTATTAGAAAAATATAAAAAAAAATCTTGGTCATGTACTTTTCGAATTATAAGCATTCAAAAATAAATCTCAAAAAGTGACACCCTGTGATGATTTTTCAAGTCCTGTGACTACATTATTAACATTTCGGTAGTTTTTTTCTCTGTGATCTAACCATGAATAACCCTTCTGTAAATTACAGTTAAAAGTTAAAACGTAACTGCCTCAGTTTTGAATTAAATGTTAGATTTTTGCCCAATATTGAATTCAAAATAATGACATCACCCAAATTTAACCGACTGTACTGAAAAAAAAATCTACTACACTATTTTGGCAAGTAACTTTAAAAGATGGCGCGTTTAGTCAGGATTCCAAAATGGTATAACACATACTAATTGCTACTTCTTAATTGAGAAAAAACATTTTTTTTTTATGAAGCCGTATTTCATAAAAGTTCGATTGAGACGAAGAGTGACGTTATTTTGACTAGTGTGAGCGAGAAAGATTCATTTTAACTAATGTGAGGTGACGCTACTTTGACAAGTGGGAGCGAGATAGATAGTGACGCTACTTTTATCTAACTAAGAGGGAGACGGATTGACACATCATTTCATATGTCGTCGGCTGTAATCTAACTTGGCGTAAGGGACATTTTGCTCAAAATGAGTTTTGAATGCAGTCCGATACAGATTTTTGCGCTCTTTCGAATGGTATATATAACATCGCTGTAGCTTGAAAAAAATGTCCGATACGCCACAGAAAAATGACGTTCCTAAATCATTTTTTAAAAAAAAACATGATGTATCGGACAAAAGTAAAAATGCGATTGACGTATGTATTCGCAATAAATTATCACATTGGCGTAACACACTTTGTATTAACTGTCCCTTACATCAAAAAATATATGTTTCTTGGTGGCCCTTACATCATTAAGTAACTTATTTGTTTGAGTCTGAATGCACAATTGCATATCCCGGGTAACAAGGTTTTAGTAGCCAGTTTTGATTTACAAAAAGTTCTAAATACCCCATGGGCCCATATGGGGAAAGTATGCTTTTGTATTATAGTCGTAAGTATGCAGTGTATTGTTTTACGGTTTACGAAAGTTGGACTCAAAAGGGATATTGCTTCGTATGGGGTGAAAGTGATGGCAAACGTGGGAGTAATGAGATAGGCACTTGTCTCTATAAATATTTACAGGAGGTCGATAAAAGAGGGTATTGCAAGTTATTATTATACTGTGATTCCTGCACTGGCCAAAACAAAAACAAAACCATTCTTGCAATGTTTCGCTATTTTTTAAAAACATCCGTAAATTTGGAAACCATACAAATTAATTACCTTTTACCTGGTCATACTTATGCCAGTAGACTCAATGCATGCCACTATTGAGAAAGCTGTGCAGAAGGTAATTGTATGGGCCCCTTCACAATGGCCATCTTTCATAGAGAGTTCCAGGAAAAGGCCTGGACCTTATAATGTACATGTGATGGATCACAGTGAATTCCGAAATTTTGAAGCAGTCACAGCTGAGACTTTTACCAAACCTACTCTTAAAGACAAAAATTAATAATAAAAAGTAAATATAAATAATCCTTACTAATATTATAAAAGCGAAAGTGAGTTTGTTTATTTGTTTGTTTGTTACGTCTTCACGCCTAAATGGCAAAACCGATTTTGATGAATTTTGGTAGAGATAGTTGGGACCCTGAAGACGGACATAGGCTATTTTTTTTAAAGCGGGCAAAGCCGCGGGTAAAAGCTAGTTAATAATAAAAAAGGTTAAATAATCATAATAATTATGTTAAAATTAAAGTTATGGAAGTGTTTATGTTTGTATTGATTCAAAGAGTTAATTTTGAGTTTAAAAATATTATAATATTAATAAAATCACTGGTATTTTTATATTTTACTTCATTACCCTTTGTTTGACTATATATTATTTACTAACAATAAAACTTTAATTACCTGATAAAACACTTACGTCATTTTGATTGTATTTAACAGTATTGATAGTCTTACGTCATTTGAAATAAATGTGCAAAAAAAAAGTTAGGGCTTAATGGACATTTTTTTAATTTTTTTGGACGTAAGGGACATGCTATCTTTGTAACTAATGCCTTAATAGGCAAATAGATTATATCAAGTTTTAGAGGCCAAAAAGTTAGGCAGGACCACATAAACCACTTCAATATACCGTAAAAAATAAAAAAGTTATGATCACATTTCCAAAAAAAAAAAAGTTTTTTGGCTCTCCTGAAAAGTAGCAATTTGTCCCTTACGCCAAGTTAGATTACGGTCGACGATGTGTGAGTGAAACAGATAGAGACGCTACTCTGGCTAAACAGGGATGCATCGGCAAATTGTGCAATACTGCAGTACGTTACGCTCTTTCGTTGACTGCACATCTTTTTGTATTCGTATTGACTTCGTACTTACAACTGTGGCTTTGTTTATTGGACTTGATTTGCATTGTGATTTGGATTTATCTGCACCGTTTCTGACAACCCCGGACTTGTTTTAATCGCAACCCCGTGTTTGTGTAGTGTTTTATCATGCCATCTCGATACACCGCACAGGAATACGCCAACATGCATCTCATTTATGGAGAATGCTTATGCAACGCCAATGCTGCAGCAAGAGTGTATCATGAGAGATACCCGAATGCTGAGCGTCATCCCGATCATCGAGTATTTATTAATGTGCATCGGTCATTATCAGAGGGTCGATTTCCTAGCCAAATGGTTAGCGAGGGAAGACCCGTTATGCCCTACGAAGCCGAAGTCTTGCAAGCAGTTGAAGAAGACAGAAGTATCTCAGTACGTGGAATTGAACAGAGCATAGGAGTCCCCAAAAGTACTGCACATCGTATTTTAAAAAAGAACGAGTTTCACCCATACCATGTACGACGAGTACAAAGTCTGCTACCCCGAGACTACCCAGAGAGAGTACGATTTTGTCGAACGATGTTGCAGAGGCACCGAGAGGACCCGCGATTCTTTGAAAAAATTCTATGGTCCGATGAATCAACATTTAAAAAGGACGGTTACATGAACCTCCACAATTTGCACGAATGGCACGTGGAAAATCCAAATTTGATGCGGGAAGATAGATCTCAGTACCAGTTTAAAGTAAATATGTGGACGGGAATTTTGAATGGTAAAGTTATTGGTCCAATCGAGCTGCCGGAGAATTTAAATGCCCAGGGTTATTTGAACTTCTTACAGAACCAATTACCAGAATTATTGGAAGAAGTGCCACTGAACATTTACGGCAGCATGTGGTATCAACAAGATGGCTGCCCAGCGCATTATGCTCTCACTGTACGAGAATTTCTCAATCGAGAATACCCCGATAGGTGGATTGGGCGGGGTGGTACAATTTCGTGGCCTGCCCGTTCACCCGATTTAAACCCCATAGATTTTTTTTACTGGGGTACGATAAAGGATAAAGTGTACTCTAAGCCAATTCAAGATTTAGACGAGCTGCGCCAAAGAATTGCAGAAGCCGCTGAATACATCAACTCAAGAAGATACGCCCGTCTTATTACGCGATCATTTTTAAAGAGATGTAGAACTTGCATTGCAGCTGAAGGAAAACAGTTTGAACATTTGTTATAAAACTTCGTAAATCTGATTTAATAAAAATTATAATAAAAGAAATCCAACGACTGAATTTTATTTCAAATGCACCTAAAACCAACAATGTACTTTTTTTCCTCAATTAAGAAGTAGCAATTAGTATGTGTTATACCATTTTGGAATCCTGACTAAACGCGCCATCTTTTAAAGTTACTTGCCAAAATAGTGTAGTAGATTTTTTTTTCAGTACAGTCGGTTAAATTTGGGTGATGTCATTATTTTGAATTCAATATTGGGCAAAAATCTAACATTTAATTTAAAACTGAGGCAGTTACGTTTTAACTTTTAACTGTAAACAGAAGGGTTATTCATGGTTAGATCACAGAGAAAAAAACTACCGAAATGTTAATAATGTAGTCACAGGACTTGAAAAATCATCACAGGGTGTCACTTTTTGAGATTTATTTTTGAATGCTTATAATTCGAAAAGTACATGACCAAGATTTTTTTTTATATTTTTCTAATAGCTGTCACGACTTGGCCTATTGCCCTTTTTCGGCTTGACGTTGATTTCTGGGACACGTTGTATATACTTATGTAATCTCCTTTTAATTTCCTTTATTTTGATATCCTATTCGAACCAAACATAGGTTGAAATAAAAAATATTAACGACTTACAACAATAAAATTTAGCGCCAAACATCCACCATTTTGTTTTTTTTTTCGAAAACCTATCTGCCGACACTTGGGTTTTTAAGACGAATATAACGATACCTTAATTGTCGAAATCTATTCAGCCGTTTGGAATATACAAGGTTATAAAGTTACAAACATACAAGATACGCGCGAAAAACATAACCGTTCCTTGGCAGTCGATTTAAAAAGTGATGGACCGTAGAGTTGAACCGTGGCTCTCTTTTGGGTGTCCGTTTCAACCCGAAGCGGGCTGGACGATCTCAGAATTGCAGCTGACTAGCCAGTATGACGATGCCATCTTCATTCAGCGGAATATCTGCACGACTTGCAGCAGATGCGGGACAGCCTAGTTGATTCCTCAAGACACATTGGTCTCAGGGTGAACTTGGACCAACCAAACCCAGGTAGGCCAACGAACGCGTCACCCCAAGACTCAATGGCGATCCTCTCGAGTGTGTTCCAGAATATCTCGGGCAAACTGCTGTTTGGTAAGAATAACTTTGAGAAGAGCAAACAACAGAATTTAACTGGGCGTTTGGCTTCGTCGGGTCTTCTCGCCGCGTTTCCCACAGAGCCTGAAGACTAAGGTCTTCAATCAGTGCGTCCTGCATGTTATGACTTAATGGACTGGCTGGTTTTATTTAGCTTCGAGCCCCTTATTGTCCGCTATAAACAAGGTGGAAAGGACACCGACGCTAAAACGATTACCACGTATTCAGTAGGTACATGAGTTTGAGTTTGAGTCATCGGTGCGTCAGATGAAAGATGCTAATTGTGGTGGAACAGACATCTCAAATTCTCTCTTTATCAATCCAGCAGAACTTCGTCCTCCTGGACAGGAACTGCAGTGGCCAATCTGGAAGTCTCTTAAGCGTTTGCGGGCCCCGGTTGGCCGCTGTAGAAATAATCTGGCCAAATGGGGTATCATCGACTCGTCCCAATTACAATGCCAGTGTGGAGCCCCTCTGCAGGATATGTCCCACCTCCTTTCTTGCCCATCCTGCACCTTCTAGGATTTAAACGAAGCCACCAACAGAGCTGTGCAGGTGGCAATATACTGGTCGGGTATTATTTGAGTCTATCGACACGCTAAGAAGAAGATGAGGTACATCATTCTGAACTCCCCAACATAGACAATTTTCATCGGTAATTAAAAAAAAACAAGCTACTACAATCTGTCAAATTTCTTTAATAGATTTTCAACTTTATCGCTGAAGTAGGTATTAGGTTAAAGGTTGATTGGGAAAATTTTACAGTGTTTGGTAGCTTGATGTGCTGGCATCTGTACATAATGCTTGGTTGACGGCTTCATGAAGAGTCCGTTTATGCCCTGTAATTGATAATGGTGGATGGTTTTTTCATGAAAATATCACAAAAAAAGTGCAGTATGAAATGGTTTTTATTTAAGCCCCCCCGTTTCAAAATTGTCAAACGCATCGCAAACACGGTTTCAGCGCGCCGGTTTCGATTCCCGTGACACAAAAGATGATCGGGTTTTAACCGGACAATTTTGAAAACCGCGGACGGTCGGGCCCCGGACTTTCAAACTAGCACAAATCCGGGGTAACCCGGACGGATCGCACGCCTAGGTTAGACGGCCAAGACATAGGGCAATCGGCCCCAAAGCGTTTCTCATATATAAACAAAGCAAAGACATTCAAATATTTATGTACGATAGACGGGAAATCATAATCCAATACTTATTAAGTACCTAACAAATCGTTTTGCCTAGTGTCATACGCCCGCTGGTCAGGTAGCATTCGTGTGTCAAAATCCAAAATGTTCGGGATCAAAATTTTTGTATGAAAATATTCCCAATGTCCGCTCTATAAGTCTTTTTAATCTCTTTGATACTCTTTGTATCAAAGAGATTTCAAAACAGAAATGACAGTAGGTACATAAGCTTTTCGGTAGGTCGTGTCAATCCAACACATTTTTCTTAAACTTATTATAATCACCTTTATCGCTGATCAGAGTGTCGTATACCGGCCACTTTTGCAGAACCATAACAGGATAATAATATGAATTCTTGAAACGGTCTCAGACGCACCTTATAGAGTAAGGGGAGGTATATCGGTGATATAAGTAATTTGGTGATATTTTTTAAACGGAATACCACACAGTTCCTTAAGCAAGCACATTCAAGAGACATCTATAAGTATACTGTCTTCCTCACACTCGTAACAACTCGCTAGCGCTGTCTCTTGAATGTGCTTGCATAGGGAAATGTGTGGTTTTCCGTTTAAAAAAATATCACCAAATTACCTAAATCGCCGATATACCTCCCCTTACCTTATTATGAAATGTCACTTTATGCCCATTTTACGATGTCTAAAGTAACTAATTCATATTATTATTCTCTTATGATTCTGCTAAAACGGCCATTTTAGCGCCCGTGAACGTCTCGAGGCTCAAGCAACTAACTTAAAAGATTCAAGTTGTTTGATTGGTTGAAAGTAACTTTAAGTAATGCTTGAGTCTTCATTGAGGTTATACTCGTGTACGTGCTGCGGGCCTTTATTCAAGCCCTCTGGATTTCAAGTTTGAAAAAGTCAATAGGCATTGAACAAGCGTGGTGGTTAAAATGCTCGTACCTTCTCTGTCTGTCTGAGTGTTCTCCAACAAAACATTCACGTACGATCCTAGTCTATAAAGCGCTATCACAATGAAAATCACCCAAAAACTCTCTCTTTGTTACCATAAAATAAAACACCATATTATATCCAAACCATATATTCGCAGACACAAACAAACCCTTACAACAGTAGTTAACACGGAACATCATCGAGCGCTTATTTATTTAAATTATTTATTGGTCGCCATTTTTTGTCGCATTATACCAGATCATAATACGTATTTATTTATCTCCAATCACTCTAAAACATACCTTATTTCTTTTCTCATAAAGACGCTATTTACTTATCTGAATTCGGCTATTGAGGAGATTTGGATATACTTCAAAAGAAAATGAACTGTAAGTTAAGGACAGTCGGTTGAAATTCAATTGAACGTAGAGGATAATGAAATAACCTCCCCTCACAAAGAGGCGTGGTCCTCAACAGCGGACTGACACCGCACTGACATCAGTACACAACCAACATTCGGACGTTCCAAATACAAAAAGTCGAAAATCGTGCAGTGGCCAGTGTTTTAGTGTAGTGATGGAATCGGAAATTAGCAAAATGCAGACGAAGCTGCCTTCAAAGAATTTCTCGATCGAATCGATTGTCGGTCTCAACGAACGACGATCGCCCGAAATCGATATTGAAAACAGCATTTCCCAGGACTATTCAGCAACCAACGAGCATTCAGAAGACGAAGAACTCAAAGTTAGGGATGGGAAAATGGGTTACTATTTTCAACAGAATCGAGTTCCGAATTTCCCGTTTTTCATGAGTTATGATAAAAGAATGGGAGGGTTCCAGAGTGAACAGGGAGGGCAGCAAGAGGAACTGAAGCGAGCGAGTCCTGGGAGCGTGAGGAGCGAGGTGGATAGTGATGGCGTGGATGATAGACCTCATGGTAAGTTTTTTGTTAATTTTTCAGAAATGTGTAGTTTCAGTAATGAACAAGCAAGTAAAATGATTTTCCGACGCGTGACGTAATTTTATGTCTATCTAAGTTCTAATTCTGATTAATTTTAGGGCAATCTTGCCCGTACAAAGTTTTAATAAGAAAGAATATACTTAATTAAAAACGTGCTTTTGAATGATAAATGATTAAACAAAGAACATTAACATTGCTTACGTCGCATACTAAGCTAGCTAATTACTATAATTGACGTCATCGTTAAATTTAATTGCTTACCTAGGTGCGTAAATGCGTAATTATATTATACTTCTATCTTAGAATAAAAAGTGTGATTTTTCTTAATTAACAATGTAAGATTGATACGATTATTGAAAGACTGTTCAAAACATTTTCTTGCTTCGCTTAATTATATTGTTACTAACACAGTGGGCCTCTCTGTAGTTTGATAAATAAATAAATAATAAGCGGTACTTCTGGACACGGCTCGTATTGTTAGGAGTTTCCTCTCTGGAACCCTGACCATCGGTAGCTTCGACCCGGTTCCCGATACCGGAGGGCTACAATCCTTTTTTATATTTTTAAATGTTTTACCTATATTATTTTTTTCTAAGGAATATTTAAAAATGTACCTAATTGATTTGTAAATATACAAATAAAGGAAATTATAATAATAATAAATACCTATGTTTTGAAATACCAGACAACTTAAAACCTAACTGCTTGGATAGGTTAATAAGTACCTTTCAAAGTTTTTTTTTTGCTATGGATCAGTAATAGCTGAAGGCAAGTTGAAGGAAAGCTTAAATATGAAGCTGAAGGATATACCTTCAGGCTTCACAGACCAGTCGCAAGAAAAAAAAACTATGTAGGTCTGAAACTGAAGAAAACAAAAAACATTATACAAAGTCTTCATTGGTAATTTTACAGTTTCGCTCAATAAGTTTGCGATCAAATCAAATACTTACAAAAAATATCAAAAATGTTTTATTACATTTTTATTGCGATACACTGGGCATATCAGAATTATAAATTATACACCTATTATGGCTTTTTTAATGATTCTGTTATGATTTTAAGTATTTTTCAATACATTTCCTCAAAAACTGGCTCATAAAGGACTGCGATTAGGTTCAACGTGCAATGTATTTCACACGCGTGATTTTTCTTTCATTTATCACAACAAGTGCGGAAATAAAAAATTTCACAGTTACCTTGCATAAGTTAAGTCCAAATTGGTTCAATACGGTAGTTGACACACCAATCAATTGACATACTGTTTATGATCTGTCAAAAAGCGATTCCCTCTTACATTTTGTATGGCAATAGCACGCTGTCACGTCACTATTTAGTCAAATCAATGACTCCATTATTTATTGATTTCAAAGCAACTAATTTTTTTTTAAATTCCGGCAAAGAGATGTGCGTCTTTACGGTGTAAATATTTTTTGACTATTTAAATTGTGTTTATATAAGAGAATATCACTGACACTACATACCATACTATACTTTATTTTTTTATTTTTATTTTTTTATTATAAAACCACTACATATTATAAGTCCACCGCAGCGTCTGTTTGTTCGCGATAAACTCAAAAACTACTGAACGGACTTTCATGGGGTTTTCACCAATAGATAGTGTAATTTATGAGGAAAATTTAGATAGATAATTTGTCCATGTTTTGTGTAAATTGGTTGAAATATGACTATAATAAATTGTTGGAAGTGTCGGAAAAAGTCAAGCCGCCTGGGCCGGCAGTCTCGACATAGATACCGACATTGTCGCAAACTTTCGATCGCTTAATAATAACAGAAAAAATCGCTTGCAATAACGTTGCTTGCGAGTAATGCAAGTCTGAACATCCAAGATGCGTTTCTTCGAAAACGCTGCCTAATTCATCCCTTTGAGATGTAACAATAAACAATGCATGGTGGGGTGGACTATTCTTCTTTATAGATCTACTAAAAAGTCCATACCTAAAACATAACATAACATATAAAATTATGTTTTTCGCTACCTCTATCTGAAGGTAATGAGATCTCGTCATTACCTTAATTGTCACTAAAGGTTTTATTATTTTTATAGCTCTAAAAAGCGTACCTAAATTTAAATTACCAAACAGGCCGTTCCGAAATAACTTTACTGCTTTTTTCTATCTTCTGAACCTTGCCAGCCAATAAAATAATAACTTTGTGTAGCGGTAAATGGCTAATGACGGTAAATTGGTAATTATGGTGACAAAAAGTGAAGCGACTGTGTTTGCCGTCCGTCGCCGCCAGCTCTTTGATCTTTTACAATAGGTACAACTGTAAAATGTCTAGTTTTTTTTTGGATAACGTGGTATTTTGTTTAGAAATTAGTAAAAGGCATATCAGCGAAGGTTTATTTGAGGATAGCAAAAAAAAGGGAAGTACCGAAGGGAAAATACCGTTAGTATTTTAGCGGCATAAAACAAATTTAAATGCTCACAATATCTTTGAAGATTAGTTCTTGTAATTGGGTCAATAACATCTAATTTCGACAGCCAATAGAATAATCAAACAACCCCGAATAAGATGGATATGTAACTCACCAAATACTTATGACATTCAATATATTCAAGACATTATTAGATTTTTTGCAATTTTTTTTTTTTGATTTTAGAGAATAGATTTATAATAATTTGACATGATAATATTTACAATCTTTATAAATCTATTGACATAATATTCATCGTAATTATGTTAATTTTATTGTTAGTGAAATTTACTGTTTGATATTCATAATTTATTAGTTATTTTTAGCTGTAACAAATTAATGAATGAACTACATAATTCAAACACAATGCGAATTGTTATAATTATGAATAAATAAAATAAAAGCCTCGCTTTACGAGTCCTGTTTCGACCGTATTTTCTTCAACTTTGAAAACCCGACGCCCTTTTTTCCGTCGCGTCGCTATCTTACGAAAAGCTTGTACCGGCGGCAAGCAGAAACAGTCCTACCTATCAACTAAAATAAGAAACAACTTAGCCAAATAATAAAAAAATAAAAACAAAAACAATTTTTTTTTAAACACAGGCAAAATCGAAACCAAAACGAAAAAGGTAATATTAGTACGTTTTTCGTCATCATTTTTTAATAATCTCTTTAAACGGAGAAAATAAAGCATAAAAAAAAATATATTTTAACCATTTTGTCTAACTGCTCATACAAAAATCGGTGCATCAATAAGCTTTACTCATCCCTACTAATAATGATCCCTCTATTTCATAGACTAATCTTCACTAATCCACAATTTAAGTATTCCTCTCAAAATATCTGAATTGTCAACTAATATTTACATAATAAAAACTCAATTGGGCATCAGATTGTTTACAAAATATAGCTATTAGAAAAAAGGGGACAAAAAAAAGGGTCCCATTTGTTGCGATGCCGACAGTCTGACACCCCGGTGGGGTTTTTTAGGGGTGAATGTTGGAGATAGTGTTGTGTTTTGATAGATTTCGTATTAAATTTAGTAGGGATGTTTTGATTCTTTAATTTGATTTGATTGAGTTTAATATTTATTTTAAGAAGCTAAAAAAAATGGGATTAGGTACTGTAAAATTATTGTAAAACTGGGTACTAATCTTTGTTTCTCTTTGGCAGAAAGAAAAGTAAGCTTGTTTTTTTTTCGTTTTAATTTATAGTCTGTATTTTAACCTCAGAGACTAAATTGACATTACGTGGGTTGCCAGTTTTTTGCAATTATTAAATAGTGATGAGCTACTACCGTAAATTGCCGTTAGTAAAATCAAGTTATATCGTTTTTTATTATAAGTTATCCTGAAGGTAGTTATTTAAAACGAAATAATACAAAAGTAGGTATAGATATATATATTTTGAAACATACATTTTTAATTAATTAATTACAGGTATTCATTAATCATGCATTCATGTGACATGTCATTTCAATTTTAATAACATGAGCCACACAGTATCCACCGCTGTGGGGTCACTTGACGAAGCCCTTCTTCAAAAAGGCATCCTACTCTTACTTCATTCAATTTGGAATGTTTTATCATTTCTAGTGATACCTATCTGTAATTTTTTTCTAATCGTCTAATAAATAAATAGTAGTAGGTACAACACTACACAAAAGAGCAGGCGACATTATTTGTAAGTTTGACATTTACATGTGTCAATTTAGTCTCTGAGATTAAAAAACAGACTTTAGTGGAACTAGTATTTTAGTGTAATTCAGTATATTTTATAATTATGTCATTATCGTTGGGAATGGGTTAAGAATTCCCTTAGAATAAATTCCAAGGAGGGCCGCCATGGAATTTATTCTAAGGCAATTTCAGTGCAGCACCGAGTAGATAATTCAGGGGAGAGATTCAAGAGTTTTATGTTTTATTCACTTTAATCAAGATAGCAATCTTGCAGTTTAGACTTAATTCTGGTTGTTAGTATATTATGCATAATATGATTGCAAGCAATTTTCTTCAAAGACGTTTATGTCTTGGCTTCTTCTTTCTTTATCGTGTGGTTAGTGCCTAACCTGGTGTCAATTTTTAAGCCACCCATGGGCCTCTGACTCGGCTTTACATGCCGTCGAGAAATTAATTCGCAATCATGTCTTGGCTAGGCGTCACGTCAACGATATGATTTTTGTATTAAAATAACATGAGCTGTTGACTTAAGTGACACATTATTAATAGTCGAGGTTTTCAGCAAGTTACCTTCGTTCATATACCTACGTAAATTAGTAGCGAGATCTTGTTATTGCCATATCATAGATCGTTATTTTACAATTTACAACACATTTACTAAGAAAAACACAATGGTACAACCTTCTAGACAAAATTAAACTTTCATGCTTTAATTTTGACAAATCATCGGTAGACCAGTAGCAATTTAAACAAAACAGCTACTGTAATACTGTTCAAAGAAAAATAAGTCTTTGTGTATGACACTGTCACAGCGTGACGGCTGTCAAAATTGCCGCCAAAACGCAGCGAGGCATTTTAAAGAGTTCGTTCTCTTTTGTGCATGTTGGCACAATAATGTATTGTCTTTGCTCAATTATGGAGTGGCGTATTGTGGCCGCACTGAAAGTCGAGAATTTCTCTTTTATTGCTGTCGCTAAAGCCTTGTCATTGCTATTAAAGTTTGGTTTTACTGCTTCCACATTTTTGGTGAATACGTAATGGTTCTAAGAATAGTTGCTTGTTCGATATGGTCAGTTAATTTGGTACAGCTTTTCTTTATTTTAATTTTTTGTGATGACACTTTGTTAGGTACAGCTTGTATTTCCTTTGAATCATGAAGGTTAGACGTTACAATTGATTAAAGTTCTACTTATTCTCAAATGTACAAGAAGCTACGAAGAATGTACTCGTTGAAGCGACTGGCATGGTTTTTGACTGCATCGTCAATCAGGTTTTAAACGTATCTAAAATGTCAAAAAACAGTCTAAAAAAATTGTTTTAATTTTTTACAAATCTGCTGCTTTTTACAATTGTTTTCTATAATAATTAAAACACGAATTCAGTAAGAAAACAAAAATGAATTGCAATGTAGCATCAATTCAATGTATCTGCAATAAGCGTAAACTTAACCGAATCATTGCGCAACTAAAAGACGATAATCCTCATATTTTATATCATAAACCATTCACAACGCCAACCACACAGAAGATTTGTTAAAGTAGGTTTCAAACTAAAGCGAAATCTCCTTAGTTATAAACCTTTTTGCACAAATCACCACAGCTTCCCATAAACTAACTAAATTCTATACAACTAGACTAGTACTGATCCAGTGCTCACCGAAGCCCATGCATCACAAAACTAGCTGGTTCCGTATTAATAACCTGGTTCGCAGTAATAAGGGTTCATGATGTTCAGTGCTCGCTGTTATGGAAGATGAGCGCGCATGATTAAAAGTTTAGGGTGAGGGTGTAGCAGGAGCAAAGTCGGAGTGGAATTTGGGGAGTTGGTGTTAAAAATGGTCGTGGAAAATGTTAAAAGGAATTGGTTAAGATATAATTAAGGTATAATAGAGTTATTGTGTTTAAATAACTGTGTTTTGTTTAGCAATGAGTATAAATCTGTTTATAAAACTTCTTCATATCTATTTTGGTATAATTTCTCATTAAATATATTGTATTTTGAGGAGTGCTGAAAATGAATTTTGACATGTTAATAAAAATTGATGATTATTGTGTTTTATGAAGTTAGTTTAGAAAAAAAGTCTTCAAATTCTATTTACCTATCAAAGTTATTTTGACTTTCGCAACTGATAAAATGTAACGACCACTTAGCATCAATTAGTAAGAGTTGCATCAACACAAAAATCCTAAAAGGCACGACAAAAAATTAAAACAATGTCAAATCAATTCTTATCCGCCAACGCTCACTTAAAACAAGGAAAATATATTGCGACAAATCTGTGAACAAAATCTAGAACAAGGCCTCATTGTGCCACCGACCTAACGTTGAACGAGCTTCAACAAAGCTCATGAGCGAAAGAGACGACAATAGATAATGAAGCCCCGCCCTGATTGGTGGGGATAAAAACGGGCAACGTTATTGGTCAACGCATTATAGATTTTTAGTGAGGCGGTGCGCTGTACAACGAAAACAAACTGACAGTTGACAGTTCACTTTTTCGATCGAAGGCAAAGGCAACAAGCAGGGTTCTGTCTGTTATTTTTTTTTTAAGATGGAGGCTTTTAAGAATTATTCCTTTGATTACAAATCGATTCGCGAGCCGTTGACTGTAGATTTGATGGGCAAAAGTAATGTGTATAGTGATTTGAGCGGTCAGAATACACCTCCGTCGTCGCCAAAGAGTAAAGGTATGTGTTTAATTGATAAATTGACCTAATTATAATATTTTAGTGTGTGTTTTGACACTTAGATGTTTGAAGGTTAGTTTAGCTGCCTAGCCCTTGAAGGTTAATAATGTATCACTGTCCTGAAGTGTCCTGTTCTTTCATACTTAACCTAAATCGATTTATTGATACATATCAAGCTTCATTAATTAAACATAGGTATATGCAGTTTCCACCCATATTTGTATATAATGTCCTTGAATCATACAGAACATCAATTGTAACATTTTGACAGCCACTGAGCTACTATGGTTGACTGTCAATTTTAATGTTTTTTTTTTTTTTTAAGTCAACGTATGATTAATAAGTTTTCTAATTACTAACAAGTGTTTTTTTTTATCTGAGATCTTGCCTATTTGAGTACCTTATGTCGCTCCATGTAAAATACGGGTATTCAGCTCCCTTCGGTTAGACTGGGACCCGGCCCCAAAATACTTACTAAGTACCTTACCTTGTTGGCAGAAGGCTAGATAAATAA
The DNA here is from genome assembly GCA_950022335.1 of Eurois occulta. Lineage (NCBI taxonomy): Eukaryota > Metazoa > Arthropoda > Insecta > Lepidoptera > Noctuidae > Eurois > Eurois occulta. The sequence goes on from OX465506.1 coordinate 7,853,575, forward strand.
CAATGATGATTTATATTTTTAATGGTGGAAATACAGACGATCACATTAATTTTTTTATATTCTATTGCTTAATAATGCAACATGTTGATAGTGGTAGATATAATAATACGGGTTTGGTTTATTATAATCATAATCGCGACATTATTACTACGATAAAACTATTGAAATTGGCAAATATATTTTTAGCACTTTTGGATCCAAAAATCTTTCTTGTCGGCCAAATAACACCAATCCGCCAGAATTAGTTGTTATATTCATAATTATTATAGCAGTAATAAACGACGTAGCCTTCGCAATAATCCACAAAGCACCGACTAACGGACAGACATTTTTATAAACACACAAATGGTAGGTAATACTCAAACCATCATAACTTTACGACATAAAAAAGACTTTGCTACAGTAATATAAGCCTTATTTGTACGTGATAGAGACGTTATTAAGCTTTAGGGACGGTAAAGGTAAGTTTGTCAAATTGTTAAAGCAATAATTGCCTTTTTACAACTATCTTTGAGACTTGCCGACTCTTTTGTTGATGTCAATAAATTATTAAAAATATTTTTAAGTTCTGTACGTCTTGGGTTAAATATTTTTATTAGTCTATAATGTTATTTGGAAGTACCGTTAGGTTAGGTAGACATTTTTTTTGAGTCTAGCAAAAAGTTCAGGAATCTCTCAGTGTACTCATCACCTTATTTTTCAGTCGCAATTTTTACAACGTGTAGCAAAAGTAGGATAATGCATAATACAACGTGTAACAGCGCTATTTTATGATCCCCAAAACTCATAATAATTAATATGCACTATCTTAAATATAATGTTTGTTGAGGATAAAATAATACTTCATCAATAATTTAAAAAAAATCTCATACGTTAAGTACGGTAGAGATTACAATCTGCCAACAAAACACTGTTTTAAACGAAAAGCCATTAACATCTAGTACAATTAAACTAAACAGTCGCCATAACATTTAACACAAACCAACAATAATAAATTAAATCGACACTAATTAACGTCAAATAAAACCTACAACTTACCGCAGCTGCCACCGCAAAAGTTAAATAGCTTGTCTATGAAAAGAAAAGCGTGGGTGGACTTCCCGCCATTATTTGACAGATGACAGTTAGCCGCCATTTTTAATTGATGTCAATTAATCGCGGGACATATTGAGCGTACGTGGATCGAAATAATGTTGTTCGCTTTAGCTGAATTATATGGGCATATGGCTAGTTCAGAGTTGTTGATTGGTGTCAGGATTTGCACTGTTCTTTCGTTGTAATTATCTTAATGAATAGGTTTAAAATGTTGCCCAAATTCTATAGTTTTTTTTCTTTTTTACATCAATGAAACTCTACTCTCTTATTGCTGAAAGCCTACATCATTCCGATGCTGGGCAAAGGCCTCTCCCCATGACTTACAAAATGTAATAAATTAAATATTTATAACTAAGCAGATTTGCATTGTCTAGAACTTCGCCCGCGACTTCGTCCGAAAAAATTGTGATAGCTCGGTTAGATAATAATTATGTAGTTAGTTTTTCATAATTATGTCATCACATCATCATCATCATGAGAGATATTTCTCGACGGCATGGTAAGGCCCATGAGTGCCATAAAAAATCTGACACCAGGTTATGCAGTAACCGCCAGGGCTGCGGGACTGTTCAAAAGAGATACCGCGGCCCTGGAACAAAAAGGGCAAAAGAAGGAACATGGATGGGTTTTAGTCAGTAAAAGTCTGACACTCCCTTCCGCCGCTCCGTCCAGAGCGGGAGGAGTCATTTTATGATTTCCCATCCCAAAAAAAAAGACTGAAGATTATCAACATCTGCCTAGCCATTTCCTAACAATTTTGGGGTCGGCTTCCAGTCTAACCGAATGCAACTAGATACAAGTAGTTTACATGGAGCGATTGCCTATCATTTCCATATCTGTCAAAATGCGTTTCTTACTCAAAACACAGTAACTCATTTTCAATTATTAGATTTCAATATACCTAATCTTTAACAAAACGACAACCGATCAACATCTCGCGAAGGGTCAAGCATGTTATATTTCTTGTCAATTGGGCTTACACTGATTTCGTTTTTATTGCCTCCCTGCAGAGATATTAATCTTCATTACCTACTAGAAAGCTACGGATTTTATCGAGTAAATTGTGTTCCGGACTTAAGGGAGTTTGGAAAGGGGATGACACCGTGTAATTGGCTTTATTTGCAGTAATTGTCTTATGCCACTGTTGGCTGTTGCTGTAAATTGTTTTTAATTCCTGAGGGATTAAGTTTTGATTATGCTTGGAGTTAAATTGATTAGTGTTTGAAAATTTTCTTTTTAATTTTTGTCCAGAGATAGGTATTTGCGTTTCAATGCCTATTCACCAACAAACAGCGAAATTTTTGGATATTTCGTTGTGTTCATGAAAACTAGCATTAGGGTTGCTTGGAGATTAATACGTTTTTTTAGACCATGATACCATAATAATAGAGTAAGGGGAGATATATCGGTGATATAAGTAATTTGGTGATATTTTTTTAAACGGGATACCACACAGTTCCAAGCAAGTACACTCAAGAGACATCTATACACTGTCTTCCTCACACTCGTAACAACTCGCTAGCGCTGTCTCTTGAATGTGCTTGCATAGGGAAAAGTGTGGTTTTCCGTTTAAAAAAATATCACCAAATTACTTATATCACCGATATATCTCCTCTTACCCTACCTGTACTAACATTAAGTCCGTAACTTCGTTGTAGTTCGAACACCGAGATAAAATCAAAAACATTACAAACCCAATAACACAATAATATTGTTTCACTTCAAAATCAGCAGAACGATCAAACCAGCCAGTGTTCATAGACAATAAACGTATTAAGGGGAGCCATTCACGGCAATACAATTACCGGAGCGTGCCACGCACGGGGCGGCGGCAATTCTCGATAATCCAATTGTTAATGTATAGGCTATCGGTTTCCGCCTATTACTGAGCCAGTTTGGTTCGCAAATTGAGCGGTGTCACGATTAATTAACCGTTTAGTGTCGGTCGGTGAATGGGAAGCTTTATTGGGTTATTCTTTTGTTAAATTTTATGTTGTGTCATGGGTTAATTTTGTTGTTAATGTATTTGGGATAACAAGTAATAATAGTTTATTTATTGGAAGGGCTATGATGGTTAGATATTTTTGTGTTAAGACTTTAAAGTTAACAGTTCTTTCAGTTTCATCGAATTTCAAGATTTCACTTGTCACTTTTCCCGTTTTCAAAAACAAACATCACACATGTGTTATTTATGGCACACTCAAACACCACCACAAATTGGCTATGATCAGATCGCATTCAGCCAATTACAGTGTTGCTAGTGCTAATTAAAAACCAAAAAGTCTCGTGCCATATTAGGTATCATTTATTAGGTAAATGATTTGAGTGCTGGTTTTGGTTGAGTGCTAATAGATGGGCCACGACACATTTCATAAGGTTTATAAAATAATGGTTTGGTTTAAAGTTTTGTTGATACATTGTTTTATCGGTACACCAAGGTTATTGAGTTGTAACATCGCCGGATGTGGGAACGAACGAACTTTTTCAAATTTGGAGTTAGTTTATTCGAAAATTGATTTTTAAAAACTTTTTTGTGTTGTTGGCGAAATAGCATTCAACGTTTATACAATATGTTAAAAAAACCCTGTCCGATCCGAAAGAGGCATATAGGTATACCAATGACATAGCCAAATAAAATAAGAAACATAAATTATTCATGAAAGTAAAAATTTTGATGAATTTTTAAAATGTTTATTTTTCTTCCTAAATTACCACCGTTTCCCTCTATTCTCAATTCTAACAAACTTTTAAAACATAACAACACCAACTTCGACTTAGGTATGTAGGTAAGGTACCAATGTTCGATCGTCAATAGTTTTATAGATTGTTGGTTGGAATGTCCCAGTGATAACACCTTTCACAGTATCTGTCTTTTTTATACCGCAAATAGTTAATAAAATAAGGCAATTTTCTTTTTTCACTCCCTCCTGCAGAACTCTTAAAGCCATTTTACACGAAAGAAAAGTGTCTCACGATAATTAGCCCTGTGCAGCCCAGCCCTAAAAACGTTATGACTGTACCTACCAAGTCGTGTGTACTCAGCCGATTAGCGGACATTTTGTAACAAAGATATTTCGAAATAAATTGACGAAGCGACACCATTGGTAGGTGACGTCAGTTTTCATGAGTTTGTAATGAACACTCATCTCAAATTATGTGTGAAAATATTCTCGGATACATAAGTGTTACGGCTGAAATAATAATATAAAAAATATTATTTAAACTTTATTTCATCGTATTTCGTGCTCTACTAGTTTACGACTATTACCATTAATAAACTTGAACTAACTAAAGTGTTATTGGCTCCGGTCATATAAATTGATGTTAAAAAAAACAAACGTAAAATACTTTCCGTGTCACCACATTAAAGTATGATTCCTTCCTAAATATAGAACGGAAGCTTTTAAAACGGAAACTTTTTAAATCTCAATCGTTTCCTCGTTCTTTTTTCAAAAAGACACACGCCATAATAGCGCAGCTGGGGACCATAGACATCTCACTAAAGAGGTTGTAACGTAAAAAGTTTGTACAACAACAAATTGTTGGGAGGAAGGACGGCTAGACTATTGCAAATTGGTTTTTGAGTGTTCTGTCGCCACCCAGCATGGGAACGACTCAAGTGGCCCAGACGCCACGACTGACGATTAAAAAAAATCATGAATCGTTTAGTCCGACGCACTTATGAAAGCAATAAATTTTCTCTAATGCGAAATTATTACAGCTAAAGTTTTCGTTATGTTTTTTTGACGAACTTTTTCAATGACTGTGCGATGCATGTGAATTGACCGCTAACCCCAAAAAGGTTTTTAGCATATCAATTTACGTTGAACATAAGCGACAACGCTAATGTAATTCCAAAACGGAAATAGGAATGAACGTCTTAATCACGCCACCGTTAAAACAATACGTGTCTTTTAAAAGCGTCCGATGTTCTTTTTTCAAAACGGGCATGTCAAATAGCGCTCCCGTATGCCGCGCCCTTTTAAATTTAGAACCACTTCAGCGACTAATCAGATTTGTAAAGTCGGCTTTTTGGTTGGTTATTTTTTTTTAAATTGAGCGGCGATCGACTAAGGCCGAAAGTCTTTCGGCTTCTTTGTGTTGCGTTTATATGAAATAGACAAACCGTGCATGGGAAAATATTTAATTAGACAATAGCTTATTTGTGTTTGTTCAGTTAATGTTTCTCTTGAAAGTCTGGGTGCGCGCAATTAGCACCTATGGGCTACTGGTTCCCGACCGGAGCGGTCGGTTATATCTTTTTTACTGTTTTACGACAAGTCAATTTCGGGTCTAAGGAATAATTAGTTTTTAAGAAGCATTCCAAGCATTTAAGAAGCACAAGATTGATAGCTTTCTCTTTCTTTATAATCACCACCTGTAACTTAGAAATTGCTCATAGAATCGACTATAGACAAGACTATACAAAGAGGTTTTTGTCACAAATCTTCAGACGTAATTATGCAGTTTTCTTGATAGCTACTCAACATTAAATCTCCAGCAGCTTTTACAAAACAGAAGGACCGAGTGTCCTCCCGCCTGATCAAGTAGCTAATGTCTAAATGTCTAGACATAACAGTAATTAAGATAGTTGTAAAGCCGGCCGCCTTCAAGTGGTACTCACAACCCTTTAGAACAAGTTAAGATATCCCCTAATCGTTCCTCTAAATCTCCATTGAGAGATTTTTGAGTTGTGGTCGTGTTTTTAATGTGACGGGGTTTATTTATTATGGTTTGGAAGTAGGTCTTCAAGGGTGCTTCGGTCATTTAAAACATGATTGAATACGATACGCAATAAGCCTGAAGAGGTGGACCTGTTCCTTGCTCTTGCGGAGAAGAGGCTTGGGTTTGTACAGACGCCAGCTCATCAAGCTACCCGAAACTGCCAAATTTTCCCAATCAACCTTGAACCTAATGTTTCAGTTATACAGTTGAAAATCCATTAAAGAAATTTGACAGATTGTAGTAGCTTGATGCGCTGGCGTCTGTACGACGTATTTCGCAACAATGACTTAAGGCGCCACAAAAAAACTTTTAAAGGGAAATTAAAGATATTAATATCGTTTTCAACATCATCATTTGAACCTAGCATTACCCACTGCTGGCTGTAGACATGGCCTCCCATGTTCTCCCTTACTTCTCTGTTTATGCGTCCGTGATTGAGTTTTACTAACAATATTTTTCTTTGTCCACAGAGTCTCTAAGTCCACAATCAGAACAGATGACAAACTCCAACCAAACGGCACCAGACCCAAACATCAGGTTTGTACATTTTAGATTTGTACAAATTATTTAAAAAATATATTTAATGGTTATCTTGATACAAAGGTTTTATTAAAAACATTGAGAAGTATGTACAGACGCCAGCACATCAAGCTACTACAACCTGTCAAAGTTCTTTAATAGATTTTTAATTTTATCGCTAAAGCATTAGGTTCAAGGTTGATTGGGAAAATTTGACAGTTTTGGGTAGCTTGATATGCTGGCGTCTGTACCACCAACCTCCTGCTCTTTTCCTATTAATTTGGGGTCGGCGCAGGATGTCTTATTTCTTCATACTGCTATATTAGTCGTCATCCCATGAGTAACTCCCGTTCTAGCTATTTTATCTTTTACGCAGTCCAGCTCTAATTTTTTTTGGGATTTCCCTACTCTTAAAACCATCAGACATTCAACTCATCAGTCGAATTCTAATAATTCAATTCTAATTCTCTATAACTCTATTCTAAGAATATACAGCGTGTAACGGAAGGGGGGTATCAACCCTGAAGGAGGTGAATGTGATGATGAGACTCAACAACTTTCCCCAAAGAACATAGGTCGAAATATGAAAAAAAAATTTGGCCCTCCCATAGGAAATCAATCAGCTGGTAGTCAGTTTTGTAAGGGAGGGCCAAATTTTTTTTACCTATGTTCTTTGGGGAAAGTTGTTGAGTTTCATGAGCACATTCACCTCCTTCAGGGTTGATACCCCCCTTCCGTTACACGCTGTAGAAATATATTTCAACTGTCCTCTTAACTTCGTTTAAAAGAAAAGATTTAATAACAAATCATTATTTTGCCCTCCAGGAGATACCGTACAGCATTCACCCGCGAACAACTAGCAAGATTAGAGAAAGAATTTATGAAAGAAAACTACGTTTCAAGACCACGACGTTGCGAGCTAGCCGCACAGTTGCAGCTACCCGAATCGACTATCAAGGTAAGGATCGATACATATTGATTTTGACAGGCCGCCATTTTGATTCACTCATGACAGTTTATTTTGTTCGTAAAGAAGGTAGTGGGTGGTACTCTGTGATTACTCTATGATTTTCGTCAAACTTGTTGAGAGGTGTAGAGATTGTAACTGCTGCGATTTTTTTAGGTATCTACTTTTCTGTTCTTTTTTTCAGACTAAAATACCATTAATTTTCTAGAATGGTAGTTTTTACTTGCGGTTATTGGAATAACAAAACAAAACATTGACACATTACCACACTTAGGTACTTCTTCTAACTCAGTGACTCAACCAATTATAGCCAACAATTTCACTCAGAAACATTTACGAAACAAAAGTAGGTAATTAAATTAAGCTTTCAGCCCGCCCCCTCAATGTGACACATACAAAACGGGCATTATTTCAGAATCACACGCGTGCCACCCACGAATTGTTCCGAATAAACCCGACCTCTGTTTGACGACGAACTGGCGACGGTTTTCGTAACATCACTATCAATTGACAAGTGAATGTCACTTAGTAACGAGTTGCAGATCACATGAGGCATGATGACAGCCGTTGCTTGTTTTGTTTGCGTAAGGCATTAATATAAGATGTTTCATTTGCTTTCAAATACACATATTTACAAATTCAAAACAATAATCAAAACGAAATATTTAATTCTAGGGCATTAAAAATGTGTAAGACAAAAAAAAGTTACTTGTCATAGTGACGGAGGCATAATGTGATGTTTCCTTTGCCTTGAAAAGTTACTTGTATGTCTTATAGGTAGTGACGGCTCGGGTTGTCATTCGTTCATTTAATACCAGAAATGTATTGAATCAAAAATAAGTAACGTCGATTCAATAAAAGTAGGAAAGTTATAAAAGGTGCAAAAATTGTTCAAATTCACACTGAGTGTCGAAGCCCGTACCTACCTATTAGTTGCTAACCACAGTAGAAACAATTGATTCGTTAACTAGCGCTCATGACTACAGTGTATGATGCCTCAATAAACTTCAATTAGATCCTCTATGATTTCCATAGATAGCCGAACGGTCATTGGCGCTAATTCGCGAGTATTTGTGTGTACAAATGTGCAAAGAATAAGACGGTTTCTATTGAGTATTGATTAATACTACGGCTGTGAACTGTGAATAAATTGTTTGATTCATGTTCGTTATAATGCTTTATTGTACTTTTTTTTTGTTTGCTTCTCCAATGTCCCACTGCTGGGCAAAGGCCTTCCCTTTCTCCTTTCAAACCTCTATATCTGGTCATGTTCACCTTGCAAAGATGATCAGATCGACATTAACTCATTGTCATTTGTTCTATGTACATTTATTAATTGTTAAAGTGGTTTTTAACAAGGAATATTGCCAAAGTGTGTTTTCTGAAACTTTCATTTAAATAATAAATTACACTCAGTGTACATTGTTTGACAAGTTCAAACTTTATAAGGTTTTTAATGTTACCAGATAAGCGAAGTAAAAACACATTTTTCAACGCCAAATAAAAAACAATCCCACAAAAATACTTACAAAAATCTTCATTACCAACAACAAAAAAGTTTCAATTAAAAGTTCGACTATTATAAAACTACACGCCAATTTAAATTTCAATTCTTCAGTTCGGTCATAATGTCAATTATCACTTCCAATAAAAAAAGAAAAACCGTAAAGCAAAAAAAAACATATGTTTTTTATGACTTTATTCGAGTTTTACATTCATGCTAATTTGTCGATGGGCATTAAAAGAAGCCGACCGAGTTATTCGGTAGCTGTGTGATGCTAATGAACATTAATGCGTAGAACGGAACGTTAGGATTATAAAATGACCATATTAGTATTAGGTCCCACTGGCGGAGCAATGGGAGGTGTGATAAAATTCGAAGTATTTATTATTTAATTTCGATTTGTGACACCTGCTTCTGAAGCTGTATTGTATTCCTTCTGCTAATTTGTTTTTGAATTTCTATGTATTACTTATAGACATTTCATGATACTTGAAAAAAAATTAGACTCATTTCTGATAGAAAATATTCAATTAGCGTCTCTTGGGCCAAATGTCATTCTGTACTAAAAACAGACTCGTTTTGTGGAGAAAAAATAAATAATCTTGAGTAGATTATAACATTGACTTGTAGCTGTAATTTTCGAGATGTTAACAAATTTGAATAAAAATTGCGTTTTTACAAGCGGAGCGAATAAAAAAGCCCGCTCACCGCTGTTAACAAAGCCTCACCCCCGCCATCATTAGTGAGTAAGTGAATGAAAACACTTCATCGCTTGTCTATGGCATCTGTTTTATGACGCGATAATACCAATTAAAAACTATTAAATTATACCTTTCGGCTACCATTTGATGAGTTATAAAGAACTGGATTTTTATCCCTATGTTTGTTTATTGTGATTAATTTTTATTGCTGCCGTAAATGCTGTGTAACGTGTCAATAAATGAATAGAGGTTTTGAATTCCCAGATTAGTGTTGCGCAATGAACGGTTTAGATTGTCGCTGGCGGCTTCGATTGATGTAGGAAATAATGATCTAAGAAATTTGACTTTGACCTGTACAAATTACGTATCATTGCTCATTAAAAAAAACTTAGCCGTCAAAGTTGATCTGTCAACGTCACAATTTTTTTCCTCTGATTTTGTAACGAAAGAGATTTTATATTTACATTTAAAGTTTGTTCTTCGCCTTTATATTTGAGCATTGACTTTTAGCCAAGCCGTTAAGCCCCTTGTTTTATTATTTCTGCACAATAAAATGCAATAATCTTCTTGGAAGCGCTAAAGGAAAGTCGTTTTGTACGAACATTCGCGCGGTTCCCGCCAATTAACACTTTGCGAGCAAAGATGGCGGCCTGTTGGAGGGAAAGTCTTTGTGTACATACATTGTAAGGGCGGCTGTTATGCTGTGTTTAATGATTTAAAGAAGGATCGGGCTGAGAAGTAATGCGTACGAAGGTTTTGTTGACTGTTTCATAGAATATTTTAGTTGTTTTGACAGCGGGATATTCCGAAATGTTTCGTAGATTCAGAGCTGAGGAAATCCTGTTTACATCCATAAGGCATTTATTATTTTTATTCGTTCTGAAATCTGACGTTACTTTGCGGAAAACCATGACAATAAAATCTTATGTTAATATAAAACTTAGTTCTGATTCAGCAAAATTTCAATTGAAGTGACCTTCTCTAAAAATCTTTTTACCAATTTATTATGCTGAAATGATATTAGACACACTTAACTATTTATGACTACCCAGTTATAAGAAAACATGCAATTAATTAGCGACATAGTGCTAAGAACTTACTGTACTAATAGTTTTTTGTTTAAAGCCAAGCAATAAATTCATAAAGCAGACGGCGACGGCAAGCTTTGAATTTAGAACATAGCGCTATGCCAAATATTATTTTTTGAAAGAGGATAAGTACGTCCATTATTAAAACGAAGCAATTTATGACTTCAATTCCATGCAGTTTTTTAAAGGACTCTCCATTTCCACCATTTTGACAGCTTATTAGATCAATTGCATACAGATTTTTCAAAGGACGGGAAATTTTGTTACTGGTCAACGCAGGAAGTCATAGACACTTCAAGACGGACTTAATTATATCATTCATTCTTTTACTAATCCTAACCTTACTCGTTCTTTCATTCCTCGCTTTCAGAACGTCATGTATTGCGATAATAGCGTTTTATTATCTCTATTAGCACTTTGTATAATTTAATGATGTTTGGTTCGAATCAGAGATTTCTATTTTATTGGCTGATGACGTATGTAGCAAGTTTGTTTGGGATTTTGTTAATACATCCATTCACACACTTTTTCGTTAAGAAACAATACATTTTTGTGAAGTATCACGATGCGATAAAAACTGTTAACTACTAAATGCATTTTAGTTAATAATGAATACGGTAAAAGGGACGTGTGCTCTTCCAAGTATTCTGAATAAACTGCCTAAGAAAATAGCCAAAAATTTGGAAAAAAAACCTCAGAAAATGAAAAATATCTTAAAAAAAGCTACTTTACCGTTGAAAAATCTAGAATAGGAGAGGGACCTACGTGTGGGTCCACTACCAGACAAAAACCTGTGAGCGAGTAACCTAAATCTGAATCGATTGCGCAGATTGTCTTGCCTCAAATAGATTGAGCGCTATTTTTTATGTATTTTATGAACGTATGTGGAAATAAATAGTTTGATTTTTTTTTCAATCAACTTCAAAATTAAGATATAATCAATTCGACTAAGGGACAGACAGGGTCGAATCAATTTTTCAGTTACCTACTCATCTTCTATTTAATTTTGTCTCAAAATTTACTGATAAACTTTCCACTAACCCACATCTCTTTACCAACAGGTATGGTTCCAAAACCGAAGGATGAAGGACAAAAGACAACGGATAGCCGTCGCATGGCCGTACGCAGCTGTCTACAGCGACCCAGCCTTCGCCGCATCCATCCTCCAAGCGGCGGCTTCATCCGTAGGCCTACCTTACGGATACCCCTCCCCGGCCCTCATCCCCCCTTTCCACAACCCCCAGCTGCTACCCGCCGGGTACCCATACCCCTACCCTACTTACCCCCGCTATCCCTACATTCCACCTACACCTCCTTCTCCCGTAAACGCTGAGGCGACGTCACTTAGGCCCGCGTATTCGAACTTCAATTTAAATGTTGATAAATAATTTTATTTTTCTTATATTTATCAATTACTTACCATTATTTATTTTGTTGTGTTCATGAAGTTTGCCGAATGGGTTGGTATTATTATACAATATTTGGTACTTTTGACGATAAATTCAAAGATTTCTGGCGATCAAAAATAATAGCTGATTTTGGCCTCCAAAACAGTACCAAATTTTTGTGTATAGGGGTCAAAGGGACATAGAAGATTGAGCCAATTTGTACTGGATGAGAAAAGAATGATTGTAAATATTTTTTATTAGTTAATTTATTGAATGCTGGTCATACCTGTGAGCGAGCGATTTTGAATGAATGAAATGAATGATTTTGTAATTTTAATTTTAAAAAGACGTAAAATTGTATTGTACAGTAATTTATAAGTTTTGGTGATTATTCATTCCATGTTAAATGCTCCTTGTAGTGGTGTCTATGGTAAAGGTTATTTTAGAATAATCTTTGAAATTGGTTTGTAATAGATAATTTTCTTTTTTTTTTTCAATTTTCGTTTCATTCTACTGATACGGAACGTTTGACTTGATATTTTACACAAAATCTGTTATTTCAGTTTTTTCTCCTAGAAAAGTGTTTAAAGCCAAATGTAGTAAAAACTAGTGCAATACCGAAAATGTAATGTCATTTTGGCAGCAATAGTACTTTCAAACATGGGTTTCGTACATACTTGCGACTAATCGAACCAAAACCCAGTGAAACCTTAAGAAATCTGCGATTTTGTGTCGCAAGTCTGTACCTAACCTTATATTGTAAATGTTGTGTAAAATATGTAATGTTAAAATAATTAAGTGTTAGTGTTCATAGATCATAGTAAATAGTTAAATGTTCAATTCATTCATTTCCTTAAAATTAAATATCTTAGCTCGTAAGAAACATTGTAAAAATTACATTTAAAAATATATGAAAGAAAACAATAAATAAGAAAGTTATTATATACATTTATTTTGTCGTTTTATTTGTGTAAAGATGATAATGTAATGACTAGTCTGAGGTTGTCTTCCAATCAATCCGGGGCATGCATTATCTTATTTCTTATAAGATGGAGGAGGCAGTATTTTTAACCGACTCAAAACAAAGGAGGAGGTTCTCAATTCGGTTCTATTTTTTTTTTGTTTGTCCATAACTCCGTCATTTATAAACAATTTTGAAAACTTTTTTTTTTTGTGCGAAGGGATATACTTTCTAATTGGTCCCATAGAAATTTCATCAAAATCGGTTCAGTAGTTTGTTTTTTTTTTCTTCTTGGCCTATGTCGACCCTGACGACATGATAGTTCCTTAATAACTTGTAGTTACAAAAAAAAACTAGCACTCCGGGAGTGCCGGCAGAAGTGAAAACTTGATTATTAACGTTGAGCATGTTTGATGTTTTGGAATGGTTAGGGAATAATTTTGCACCAATTGCTTTATCAGTATAAAAGTACTATCATTTATGGAAGTGCCCTTAGACTGCCTTAGTACGGGAACCAGTGTCGCCAAACTCATACACTTGCAAATTAAAATGAACATTCCAATACACAGAAAACGATAAAACATAGCAATGATGCAACTGTAATATTTTATTTATAAACAAATTACTGTCCTTGAAAAAGCACTAACTTATTATGTATAATTCTTATTTTCGATTGTGGTTCAAAACATTGTTTGGTACTATGGTGAATACGGGTTTCGAAGTAATGCATTGCGATTGATTTAATGAGGAGAGTTCTGTGATTCCCTATAAAAGGCTGACTGTCGAAATGGTCATTAATAAATATATTAATATTGGTACGTGTGCATTCCTTGTAACACGATAATATAAGTGTTGACATCACATTTTTCTCATTAAAAAAATGAATTTCCTTTATGTGAACGCGCTCGAAATATCTTTTCTGCCAATTCACAGACTTTATTTAAGTCAGTAGAAGGATAAATAAGGCCTCCTTTGTCTCTTCTAGCAATGATTCCGTGATTTTTTTTTTAATTTATTCATGACCATGGATACATGTCCTTCAGTCGTAATGATTCCGTGATACTTATCTGTGATCAAAGCCAAAAGACAATCCTCACATTTAATAACTTTCCTCAACTTTCTTGCAATAAAACCAGCAATATAGGTTATTATTTCTTTAGAATAAAGAGTAAGCCTAGAAGGATCTGTTAAATAATCATGATCTATGTTGATCATAGGATCACATCCTAAAGATTCATGCGGTAGCAGCAATCCACAAGTTTCTTATTTCGGGTTTATTCGGAAATCTGAAAATTTAATAAGATTTTTTATTATCTTTCATTTTTTGCGTCAGGTGAGTGCAGTTATACGAATTAAAATCGTATAATACGTGTGTTACTAACATAGATTTTAAGTAGTGCGTATTACTAATATCATATGAATCAAGGTCGGAAGAGTATTTTTTTATAGACATTGCATTATTCGGTATTACCCATATTAAAGGGTAAATTCCCCGTCAAAAAGTGGCAACACTGAATTTTGAGGTAAGATAATAAAATTATTGCAAAAATCACGATTATACGAGATTTATCCATTAAACGAATTAGTTGGTACATTACTGCGACTATTTTATGAGAAATAATAGGACACAAAGCGATTGAATACTTAAAAAGATCTAATACTTACGAGTGAAAGGACAGTCCAGCAATCTTCATCAAACTATCACTTTTACAGTTTATTACACTGCACCTTACCATTTTGCACAGTTGCACAAATGTACTGTTGTCGAATTAAGCTCGAAAAGATCATATAATGTGTATAATTTCGATGCAATTGTTAATAAACAAATTGGATGTCAATCTGGCACCGCCACAAACGTCAAACTTGTTGTGCACTGACAATGATGTGCTCAGCCGACACGCGATAAGGGACAGAAATATTTATACTCTGTCTCTTTTCTTTGCTAGTGACGTTTATATGTTCTTCTTTTTCTTGTGCGAATGCAAAGGAAGATATCCAGCAGTCTATAGAATACTCTGTCTACGGTTTTTTCTATTCCGTGTTTATCCCTAAAGCATTAGGTTCAAAGTTGATTGGAAACATTTAAAAAATTCTTTAAATGATTTTAAACCATAAAATGTTGAAGGTTAAGTTCAAAATCGTCTACTCTCCATCCGTCTTACGCTTTTTCCAAATTTCTTTAAATGATTTTAAACCATAAAATGTTGAAGGTTAAGTTCAAAATCGTCTACTCTCCATCCGTCTTACGCTTTTTCCAAATTTCTTTAAATGATTTTAAACCATAAAATGTTGAAGGTTAAGTTCAAAATCGTCTACTCTCCATCCGTCTTACGCTTTTTCCAAATTTCTTTAAATGATTTTAAACCATAAAATGTTGAAGGTTAAGTTCAAAATCGTCTACTCTCCATCCGTCTTACGCTTTGTCACGTGTCCTGACGCGAGTGTCCTGACGCGAGTTTAAGATTTTATACCCATTACAGAACAATTTTTTTAAAGTGCTCAACGCCGCTAAAGAAGTTTTCACTTCAAAAATTTTTTCGTGAAACCGTGACAAGACGTCGCGCGTCGTCTGTGGCAAAAAAGGCAACGAAACGAATAAAGTCACCGACTTCCGAAAATAAGGTTATTTTAGACGTCTTTTGTGTTTTTTTGGAAGACGTGTTTTTTTTTGGAAAGCTTTTTTGCCACCGACTTCCGAAAGTAAAATTATAATTTAGATTTTTTTGTGATTTTTGGAAGTCTGCTTTTTTTTGCAAATCAGGTTTTTTTAAGCGACTGCCTATCAGACCATCATAACCCAGTTACAGGATACTTTTCTAGGCATGAGGATAATCACTCCCACTGGTAACCCACAGATATAACTTGGCCACGATCGATAAAGTGAAGAAGTGCAAAGCTGATTGACCGACGACAAAATAAAGTTTAGATCATCAAAGCTCTTTCACTAGAAAAATAAAAGAACATTTATGACGTAGGTACGCTGATACGAGGGCAGCGGTGGCCCAGTGGTGGAGGCCCCGACTTATGAGCAGTAAGTCGTTGGTTCTAACCCAGGCAGGCGCATTACTTTGTGTAATTTATTTCATCACCACTGCTCTCAAAAACGATGAAGGGGAACATCGTGAGGAAACCGGCATGGCCATGGTTCACCTTGCACCGCAAATCATGCATCAACGCTAAGAGTCCCCGCTGACTGCCGACTTTCTATCGGCCGATAGTTTAGTTGAGCTCTTAATGAGTAAGACCAAGGTATGCTAATGCGTATATTACAACCATTTCGGTATCGGCCGATATATCAGTTTGATGGGCTACACGATTGCTTTAAAACTATACTATCGGCCAACTGCTATATCAGTATGCCGATCTTTTCCTGCACACTTACAGTTTGTTTAATCGGCCGACTCGGATGATAGTTGTAACCAGCCAGTGGTTTTAACTAGCAAATTGTTCGAGCGCAGTCGACCGACTGTTGGGTCTGGTTTGATAAATGTATCATTCATTCATTCATTCATTCATATGTGCAGTCGTCGCCAACCCGAACGTTTAATTGGTGTAGTGTGCGCGCTAGCAGTCCAACCCGAGTAAACTATCGGCCGATAGAAAGTCTGCAGTCTGCGGGTATTCTAAAAAGGTTACTAACATCACTGTGTCTCTATCACCTTCAGACGACTGTCAGCAACACAGCGATGTTTTAAATTCGTTTATCGTTTAAATTGTAAAATGTGAAGAGTCCTACGCGAAAGGCAGTGGCGTGCAGTGGTTCTCCACGGAAGGTAGGCCACGCATACGGATACCCAAAAAAAAAACTTCGCGCAACATCACAACGTCGCTCTACTTATGATGATGACCCTAAAGTAGTCACATTTATTGATTTATAATATTTAAAAAAAAAAATTGAAAAGAAAGCCTGTAAAAACAACAGTATGGTGGGGGTGTAGGCTATCCAGTGAAAGAAACAATAGTTTTATAGCACAAACGAAATCAGTTTATTATGAACACACAACTTGTAGAAGCTAAGGATGTAAGTACATTCACGAGATTATTGCCGAAAACGCGTGTTATAAAAGTTATAAATACAAGAACTCACCACATTATTCAAGGTTCAAATCACGATTTTCTGAAGATTCAAACTCAGTCACAGTCACTCAAACTCGTCTCGTATCTTTATAAATAACTTAAAATCATCAAAATCAAATCAAGTTGAATCTTAACATTAAACGATAATGCGAAAACTTACTACTTTGAACTTCTAACAAACACACATTATCAGCGCAAACTTCACAACAGAACACCATTTTTAAGTAGATAAACAAACAATAAACAACAAATTACTTTTAATTGAGTACGTTAAAAAAAGCAAAACATTCAAGATCGCGGATACACAAATATGGCTTCTTAAGAAACCAAATAATAATTGCATCATTTTGCCGGATTGCCACAGTTATTTTCCTAACTTCCCAAAAATCAAAGCGAAATTTCACAAAATTTTGGGAAAAAATAAAATTCATGTATTTTTTACTATTTTAATAGGGCTTTTGCTATTCCTTATAATTTATATTTTTTTGGAAGGTTTATATTCGACAATACCACCCTGTTTTTTTAAAGTAGCAAGTCATTATGGAAACGATCGTTTCAGTGTGTAGTCTGTTTCTCGAATTCCCGCGATCCGGGGAAATCTCCACAAATTGGTAACCCTGCACTGCATTTCATTCATCTTGACTGGCACTTCTGATTGGCTGGCCTTCAAGGCCAGCCAATCAGAACTGCGCTGGCGGTCTCCTTACGGCGGAGTTCCCGCCCATAATCTATACATGTGTGCCGTTCATACACACGAAAATATGCACCAGTGTGCGTAAATTCATCAATGAGTCGATGAGAAATGAAGGCAGTTCGTTTGGTGGCCTAAGGAGTAGTAGCGTGTGCCCGTGTGACGTCACACGGGCGCGACAAGTTGCTATAAGTGTTATAACAGGAGTTTTAACTTTCTTTTTATATTTTGTATTTTTTATTAAGTACATGATTGTTGATTTGTTGTAATAAATGAATTTGGCTAAGGTAGGCTAAGCCTATTTGCCTGTATGGACGGCACGCCCCTGGCGAAAGGGCTTGGAAGAATTTTGTATGAAGTCCATTCCCTGATAGCATCTTCGGCACAACTTTGATGGCTCATATCTCGTAAACGTGACACTTTAGAACATTTTGTCTCATAGGAAACTGGTTTGTATTGATACCAGCTATCGAATAATGTAGGTTTTATACGTGACTAAATGCACAACGCAATGTGCTACGGCGTAGGTCGTGCTACGAGCTCGTAGCCTACGAATCTACTCGAGCTACGTAGCTGCAAAACGTTTTATTGTTATTTTTTAAGATAACTCTGTTCTCTGTTCTATTAAGAGGGGAGATGGCTGCGATTTTTTCATACAAATTTTAACGAAATCGACGTTTCGTATTCCCCTTTTATCTTCCTGAATAATGCCTCTAGAGATAACATTTTTTTTTCATAAAATCATGGTCTACTGTAGACACGTGCCTGCCATTTCTTTTTTTTCAGCAACTAATATGTATAAGAAAATATAACCCTCCAAAAATTACAAAAAATTCCCCATTTTGCCCTGATCAGAGGACTACCAGACACATTTCTAAAAGTTTTTAACATTTAAAGAAATTGAATGGAACCTAGAACATATATTATCTCTTTCTTAAAATTTGAATTAAAAAAATAATTCAATCGGCTCAGTTTTCGAGGAGTAAAAAAGGGGAAAACCAAACGTCGATCTCGTCAAAATTTTCGTCATGTAATTGGTCAGAGCTACAGCTGTTCCTATCACACTCTACGGAGAGAGGCTTGGCGCAGCGCGACGGCAATAGTTTCTTCAAATACCTATTTTTCTATTTTCTCGCAAGCCCCGTATCCTCTTAAATATTAGGTGTATGAAATGACCGTCACGATTATAACCTAAAAGCTACCGCTGTAATTGTAACTTACTGATAGCTTTTTTTTCAGCGTTCAATATGGAACTTAAACCTACAATCTATGCAAATAAATTTTACTTTACTTTACTTTCCCATGTAACGCCCCACTGCACGCTTCAAGAAACGAAAGAAACTACCACATTTTTATTTATTTATTTAAACTAAATAGTTGTACTTATGCAAAGAGATTTAAAAGATTCATAGAACTGACATTGGGAATATTTTCACAAAAAAATTTTGATCCGGAACATTTTCGATTTTGAGACACGAATGTTACCTGACAAGCAGACGTATGATATTAGACAGAGCGATTTGTTACTAAGTAGTAACACGTATTGGATTACGATTTTATTCGTCATGTCCCGTCTATCGCTCGTTAATATTTGAATGTCTTTGTACATGGCATTCTCTACCAGACAGCCTTTGGGTTAAATAGGACAATATTGTACAAAATAATATCTAAAAAAACATAACTTTCGTTTTTGAAAATGTATATACTAATATTGAAAAGAATACACATAAAATAAACGGATAAATATTTTTAAGAAATACCAAAAAAAAAAACACATACAATACGTTATTGGGAAATGTCGTATCCTATGGCAGCTAACCTTTATATACCGTTCAATAACGATCCACCCATCAGCTCTGTCGCACTATTACCTAATAAGACGCCAGTTACCGGCGACAGAGCTGGATTCTGTATTGATTGTGTCCCATTACAAAACTTATACTGTCACTTACGGGATATCTTCTGTGATTGTTCATAATGTTGAGCTCCCGATATTTCGACGCTGTTGCAAGCGCCATGATCGCGGGTTGACTGGAGATTGCGGGTGGATGGAAAATAAATTGTTAGGAGCAGATAAATCTGTCTACCCTCTTTCTTTGTCTTTTTCTACGCGCACTACTGGAACCTGATCACTATTGCACAATCACGTCGAAAGTGACAGTATAAGTTTAGTTTTAAACCTTAAAAGCGTAAAACAGTGTTAATCACAGAATTGTTTGAAAGCACATTAGGAGTCGCGTTAGAGAACGTAATAGTTGGGTCAGTAAGGTATTGATATAACTATCCTTCCATGGCCATTGGGTCCAAGTAACCAGACCAGTACAATTGCACTTTTTGACGGGCCGCACACCTCCAAAACACAACGCAAAAATCCTCCCACATTACTTTCATACATTTTGTATTAACTGTCGCACACTACAGGCCGGACTGTAAGAGTAAAGGAACAGAGTGTTCACCCGTGTTTGCGCAAACTTTTGTGCACTACAATGACCCCTTTTTTTTCGGATGGGAAATCATCAAATGATTCCTCCCGCTCTGGGCGGAGTGGAAGGGAGTATCAGACTTTTACTGACTAAAAACCATCCATGTTCCTTCTTTTGTGCTTTATGTTCCAGGGCCGCGGTATCTCTTTCGAACAGTCCCGCAGCCCTGGCAGGACTACAATGTCCTTGCGTTTCCGACTAATCACTGTAGACAGTGGACGCCGTGGTCGGTGGGGACGATAGTACCAACTTAGTTGACTGTCTAATTTTGCTGTACGACATAAGTTGCAGCCCGCTTTATTGCAGGTGTGCCTGTCGGCAGTCTACAGGCAAACTGCAATAATCTGTTATCGATACCTGCTAGAGAAAAAAAGTCCTTTGGTCAAACTATCTTTTTTTTGATTTTTTAAATCCGTCCCTGTAGACTCGACGACACAACTCCGACGTGTGTATGTGTGCCTGTTAATTAAACGGTCGCAGTATCGGAGCCTTTAATGGGAGTGATGTATGGCTTACCTTTATTGTGTTGTATGTGGGTGTATTAACTGCCTCCGTGGTCGAGTGGTTTAGGCGTTTGCCTTGTGACCCGGTGGTCGTGGGTTCGATTCCTACGGGAAGCATACTTTGTGAAGTTGTTTCCAGTTTGGTTAGGACATTGCAGGCTTGAATCACCTGATTGTCTGATAAAAAGATGATTCCGTGCCTCGGAAAGCACGTTAAGCCGTTGGTCCCGGCTGTCATTGGTTGATCTTTGGCAGTCGTTACGGATAGTCAGAAGCCAGTAAATCTGACTCCAGTCTTGCCATGAAATACCGTGTTACCCAGTTAATGGGTTGTGGAGGTCTGGTAGGCAGCCGCTCTGCGTAAAATACTGGTATTCAGCTAAATCCGGCATGACGGGAAGCCGACCCCAATACAGTTGGGAAAAGGCTAGGCAGATGATGATGTGGGTGTATTAATTGGGAGTGTATAGTTCAATTACAAACCGTAGGATTCTGAAGGAAATCCCTAAAGATTGATTAGATAATATTAATAAACGGATCATTGACATCGATGAAGCAAAACGTCGTAAGGAAACCTGGACTTCCAATGAATGTCTGAAATTGCAATACATTTTGAAGAAGCGTGGTTATCAATGCCTTCCCTGGATTAGAAGAGGCGTTTGTTGTAGAGGATCAGTCATAGGCTGGTATTTTGTGGGAAACTACAGACGCCCCACCTGATGGAAAGTGGTCACCGCTTCTGTAATATAATATAATATCTTGGGACAACCAACACACCGCCATCGGATCCCAAACTAGGCAGAACCTGTACTATGGCAACCAGACAACTGATAAACATACGTATATATTTCTAAATACATACATATTATAGATAAATTATACACCCAGATACAGAACAAATGATCGTACTCATCGCACAAAGATTTGTCCTGTGTGGGAATCGAACCCACGACCTCCGTCCTAGCAGTCAGGGTCACTAACCACTAGACCAACAGGCCATCCTATCCAATAACAGAGGTGTGTTGCCATCCTCTACTACCAAACCGGGATACTTTCTGACCTCTAGAGCGAAGTCGCGTGCTAAACCTAGTGTTAGATAAGTCTAAGTTTTTCTATTCCATTCCTATTACAAAACACATAAAAAACAACAAAAAAAACATATAAAAAAAAACTACTCAACAATATCTCCATTCTGTCTGCAATAAATAAGAAAAACAAAGAATAAAAATAATCAACTAGATGAGCCAAACAGCAATGAATAGTAAGTACGCTCACATTCACATAGCGACATATAATATAAGTGAGTCCGTGTAATAATAAGAAGATGATAGGCATCAGTAATATAGCAGCAGTCAGATTCAAGTGATAACTGGGAGTAGGCAATGTGGATTTGTGGAGGGACTGTGATTTGGGGGAAAATGTGAGACATTTTTACCGTTAAATGGTTGAAGTTTCTCTTTTTTTTTTTCAATATGGGCCTGTTCTTGACCTCGATCACGCCTAGTGGAAAGCGATGGATGAGGTCTATGATAAAACGAGCGTGCCCAGAAGATGCCTGTTCACTCTTGCTTTTGAAGGCAAGAGTGAACAGAACGAACGAACCAAGGCAGGCACATTACTTTGTGTAATTTATTTCATCACCACTGCTCTCAAAAGCGGTGAAGGAAAACATCGTCAGGAAACTGGCATGTCATGTCCTAGAACCAAAAATTCGAAGACATGTGACATCTACCAACCCGCACTGGGCCCGCGTGGTGGATTATAGCCCGCCCATTCCCTTTCATGGAGAGGCCGTGTGTCCCAGCAGTGGGAACATTATAGGCTGATTATGCCAAATAGATTATTTCCTAAAAATAATAACTATACCACATGTAATTCTCATCCTGCTCTGACACACTACCTACTGTCTAAATATCTTTTTTATTTTTTTCTCGCAGGCCCGCCGGCAGAACTTTTTTTTAAAATAATCAGTGCCATTGTACTCTTAAGTTATGTTATAATATTTCCTTATGTTCTCTCTTGTGTGTACATAAATGATAATAAATAAATGACTTCACCGATTTCACGTAGCATTCTGTTTACCTAAAATCAGTAGCAATAATTCTTATTATATATTATTTTAGTTTTAGGAAATCATTAACCCTCCTCCTAATAAACACAAAATAAAGTTATTCCAAATTTAAACCTATGAAAATGTACGGTTATTCTTGGTATAACTTTATTCCGTGTAGGGTATTTTTTTTTGTCTCGTTAAAAACCGCATTTGGGTACCCAATAAATTAATTACCACACATGTAGTTTTGTTTTTTATTCTAACGTTATTAGCTTCGGGAAAAGTCCCGTAAGATTGACATACCCTAGCCACCCTACACTCCAGCTCCTATTTCTCAGTACTACGTCCATCATTTATTACCTCGCTATCAGCGTGGAGACGTACGGCCGCCATATTTGTTATCGAACTATTATTGGCGGGAATTCTTCTCACAATTACGTTATTTTTATATGTTTCTGTCATTTTCTGCCGAGATTATATTTGTTTTTTAGATGCTGATGGAATAATATTAAGTATTTGTCTTGATTCGAATGGAAAGGCGCGTCGTGACCAGTTTTAAGCTTCTAATGCTTGAAAGTACGACACCAGCCCAACCAGTCTTACCTAGGAGCATCGTATCCAGTTGTTAATTTTTCATTTTTAGGGTTCCGTACTCAAAGGGTTAAACGGGACCCTATTACTAAGACTCCGCTGTCTGTCTGTATGTATAGGTTCCTAACAATTTCTTTTATGTTAAAACTTTTCAAATTGTTTTGGTAGTCCTCTAACCCGATTACGAATAACGGCCAAACCAAACTGACCTTGGCGACGTACAATAGACGCACGTTACAGCTCGACGAACACCTAGTGCAGCTGGAGGAAGTACTCAAAAAAGTGAGGTGGCAGATTCTTGGGTTGAGTGAAGTCCGAAGAGAGGGGGAGGACACAATAACCCTTGAATCGGGCCACCATGTATTTTCGAGAGGGAAGCCAGCTATTCCAAGGTGGAGTCGGGTTCCTGGTGCACAAATAACAAGGCTCTGTGGAGTGACGATTTTCGGAGGGTGGCTGGTAGCAACTGGATGAGAGTTGCTGAGAATCGAGTTGAGTGATGTGCGATTGAGGAGGCCTATGTCCAGCAGTGGACTGCTGAAGGCTGGTGATGAGAGGCATTATTCAAGAAGTAAAAAGAGGAATACATTTGTATGGAAAATCGCATCCCCTGTTACCTCTTAAGGGCTCGAATAACCCCAAATTGTAAAAATTGAATGGCTTTTGTTTTAATATTGCAGCAGCATTCACTTTGTGACTAAGCAATGACCTTTTAATGGCAAAAACTGCATCATATGAATAATGTACTGTGTTATGCAGTCCCCAGAACTGTTCATAAACGCCAGGTGTGTGCAGGTACACTATTTGCAATAGGTACCTGCCGATCTAATACTGGCGAACGTTCACCAATTCGGCGAATGGCATCATCTTACAATAAAGAACTCGAACACATTGACATGCTCCATGCAAAAGTTTCGTAGCCTTTTGTATGAGTCATTTAATTTAGTAATTTCAGTACCTATAAGTCGGCATAATACTAGTTATTTCTTTTCTTTTTGTGTTTATAATGTATTTTGACTGTCATGCATGAACAGCTTATCTCCTACATTATTATTTAAGTTACTAGCTGTGCCCGCGACTTCGTTCGCGTGGATGTCGGAAATTAACAATGTATTTATGCTAGTGCTTCTTTATAAACAACG
The DNA here is from genome assembly GCA_950022335.1 of Eurois occulta. Taxonomy (NCBI): domain Eukaryota; kingdom Metazoa; phylum Arthropoda; class Insecta; order Lepidoptera; family Noctuidae; genus Eurois; species Eurois occulta. Next base: position 7,878,063 of record OX465506.1, read on the forward strand.
TTAGCTGTGGAACCATCTGGAGCGTACACAAAAAGGTTATTGGGGTTTACGCGAGAAAAAGCTACGTATAGTTGACCATGGGAAAAGCATCCAATACTTAGGTCCACCCCCGCAACGGATAATGTCTGGCCCTGAGCTATATTAATTGTCATGGCATAACAGAGACTGACTGGGAATTGCACTCGTTTGAAAGAGAAAGGAAAGTTGTTAGGAATTATAGGTATTCTTGGAATAAAAACAATATCACCAGCGCCGCAACCAGTTAATATTTCAGCTTCGATTATGTTTTGCTGCAGATTTGTGACTTTGAGCCGAGTGCCGTTACAAAGTTTGGAGGACATAAATTTCTGAGGAGAATTATTGGTACACCGATTTTTAAAACTATTTTGTGGGCTGGAAGTCCGGGTGTGTTGAGGGAATCCAAAAATTCTACCGGGTAGTACGTGGAGTCATCTTCTTCCATAACTGTATTTATAGAGGTGTATTCTCTACTATTCCCGGACACATAAATCAATATTTTTAAATTAATTGCCGCAGCTTGGACATTGCGAGGAGTCAAAATAGCTCGCTGACATAGCCAAGAACCGGCTTGATATCCCATGTTTGTGGAATCTCCGTACACAGAAGAAATTAGCTCCTGTTGTGATGTAACGCAAGAACAGAGATTATCAACCATATAATAACTTTTCCGTCTTCTTGTACGGGGTATGTGCCATCGCCTATTTGTAACAATAAATTGGGAAACTCCTGTGCATTTTCGCAGCCTCGCAACTGTGCACGCATATGTACACTGAGGTGTGTAGACGATATATTGCGCCATAAAACAGAACTCTTCAGACAGGCAGCAATTTCTTCGGCTCTCGTTCCTCGGGGTACTATCGGGAGTGTCTGCCGAAAATTACCGCAGAACAGCACCGTAATGCCCATCGGCCGGTCATTTTGCCTTATGTCCTGTAAAGTTCTATTCACTGCTTCTACAGCTTTGCGGTTTGCCATAGTGCACTCGTCCCAAAAAATTAAAACACAATCGCATAAAACCCTTGCTTTATCGCTATTTCGCGATATGTTGCAAACCGGGCTTTCCGTGCGGTCTAAGTCGATAGGAATTATAAATGTTGTGTGTGCCGTTTTTCCTCCAGGCAATAATGTGGCTGCTATCCCTGAAGAGGCGACAGCAAGGGAAATTTTATTTTGGTTCTGTAGCGGCACTACAAAAAGTACTACAGCGCCATCTATGACGCAGAGGATAAACTAAAAATCGAAATATATCTAAATTCTACATCGCGCAAGTTATTCGCGACTTAAGACTATACAGAAGAACCCCACAACAACTGTTGGGCAGTAGCCCACCAGACATAACACCCGTCTGGTCGGAGGATCCTCCCTTTTCAATGGGGGTTGAAGAACTTTATACCCTGTTCTTCATACTCCCAAAGTTCCTTATTCGAGCCAAAATGACTTTGGTTAGGAAAGTTTTACCTGTTCCGCCCGGTGCATCTAAAAACAGGATTTCACCCGAGGCGTTTTCTACACTGCAGCATACCCTATCAAACGTCTGGCGCTGTTCCTCTGTCTTTGCGCAGCCATTTTGTAAAAATTCTGCAAGTTCCACGGGTTTTTAACTAATTTCTGATACGTATTCTCTGTTTATACGTTCCCCATCAACTGTCGGTGTGGGCAAACCGTATTGACTGATCGGGTTCCCTGGTATACTTATAACTATCTCTTTAATAGCAATAAGGACCTGTTGTGACAAATTTCGGTCAGGAATTTCTCCAGTATTTAGTTGAACATGCCTCAATCAGAAAATGACGTCACACGCACAATGCCATCTATCGAATATCTATATTCAATGCTGCACGCAGTTGAGCTTTAGATATAGTCCAGTCTGAGTTCGATAGATGGCGCTGTTTTAATATTTTACTTCGGAAACACTATTATAATTTTATTAATTTACATTTTTCTTTCTTTTCATTTATAAGGTGTGAACTGATTACGATGAAACAAAAAACTTAATGTTCCTTCAATTTACGCACATATTGTTGTGTGTAAAAGTTACAGGAAGTTGTGAGACCAAGTGCACATAACCCCAATTTTACTTCTGTAACACTTTAAATTCAAATATCTTTTGATAGACTGAACCGATTGCAATGAAACAAAAACTAAATGTTACTCCAAGTTACGCTCAATCGTTGTGTATAAAAGTTATCTACATTGCTTTTGTACATTTTACGTGATGCCCGAACAAATACACAGACAAACAGACAAACAGACAAAAATTCCAAAAATGCTGGAAATGGGTTCTATTGGTTGTCCTTTAACACCCTGGCTATTTTTTTTGGAATTTTTTTCGATGTACAAAAACGACTTTTCTACAGTTTTATTATATGTATAGATTTATGTTATCATGTTGTAATATCCCATAATGTAGAGCAGCTGTTTGTTGTTCCTGTTTGATAAAATAAAAATAATATATAGGAAAGTTGAGGACTACTTCTAAGTCGTATCTGTTTCGGAAACACGATTCCATAATATTTTCTCTATAGAAAAATACGTCCAAGTTACCTCTAAAATGGATTATAAATAGATAATTTTGAATAAAAACTTAAATTAGGTCATAACACTTTGCAGGATAGTCGAACTGCTAATAGAACAACTTAATAATACTACCCAAGCTGGAAATCTAATCCTAGACCTAATTTTATTCTACATTATCTATGGTCACCCAAACCAGCATGGCCCACTGTACAAACGGCAATAAAAGTGTAAACTACAGTGGGCCGCAATAATGGCGTTTCAGCGGCAACTAATGAAATATAAACTTCATGGAGTTCTCTATTATTTAACGCCTGATGGAGATACGACGTGAAAAATTGCCTCGGAACCGACGCCCGCCATTATGTACGGGTTATTGTGTTAGGAACGCGTAGAAGTGGCAATTGGGTATTTTACTCTCTTTAAAAATCTAAAAATATATTATTGAAATTTTAAAATTAAGGTTTCAGCTTTTTAATCTGTTTCATACCACCATTAACTAGTAGTCGCCATGTTATTACGTCATACGGCTATGTAAACTTAAGTGTCAACTGTCAACTACATAACATACAAAATATCACTGCATTTTTTTACACAGCCAACTGACGTCATGACCACAGAGCAATATGGCGTTCACTGCGTCCAGCGTTTTCGCCAAATTACGCGCAATATTTGAAAATGCAAAATTTTGCACTGAATAAAAATTTTGTGAATTTTTAGTGGTTCATTAGCACTATAGAATCTAATTGAGACACTTTTCAAAAATGGGTGTAATACGATATTTGAATTTTAATCGGTGCGGTGGGTGAATAAAAAATACTAAATGCGTAGAATGGAATGAATGAACTGTGAAGCTGAAGAGGTAGGTAAATATTTGTAAAAAAAAAACGTGGTTAATATAAAATACTTGGTGATGACGGTATGCGTATTTAATTAAATTTACTTACGTTGAAATATTCCTAACATTTTTGGGGTATGAAGAACAGGGTGTAAAGTTCTTCAGCCCCTATAAAAAAGGGAGGACCCTACGACAGACGGGTTTATGTCTCATCCAACTATCAAAAGAAAGAAAATTTATCTTTTCTGTTACTTGAAATCTTTATCTCAGTCATACAATATGTTAAAAAAAATCCTAGCCAATCCGTGAGGGTTTTATGGTATCTATCTAAATAAGTAATCCTTTTTGGTTAACAAAAAAAAACCTCGATGAAAATTAAATGACACAAAAATTTGAATTTGATGACTGCCTCGTTGGTCTAGAGGTCGCAAGTGCGACTACTGAGCAGGAGGAGGAGAATTTATGATACGCAGTGCAGCGCAGCTTTTTTCACTCTAACTATTGCAATTGCATCACACATATTCAATCAGTCCAGACGTTTCCAAGAAAAAAAAATTTGGTAAGGAAATATCACTTTTCACGAAATCGTCCATACAAATCGGCAATTTCATACTTTAACCCCTAATATTATGTGAATGTGACGCACAGTAGCAATCACTACTTTTACTAAAGTTAAAAAAAAAATACCAACTCAGTTCGTCACGCCTATAACAAACATGTCATAAAAATAGCAGCAAGCTATTATTAGAGATAAGTTTTGTCGTCAACGCTGCGGGTGTCCGAACTCCAAGCTCAGTGTTCGATCAGTGCACGGTAGCTGAGAATTAGTAACGCTGAGGCATGGTGTGTTTATTTATTACTAACCAGTTAGTAGTAAAAGCATAGAATAGTGATCATAAAGAATCCAACTACAGGTGTTATAGTACATGCTTCGATAAAAAAAACACTAGAAGCAGCGCTGAGGAGGTACAACAAGTACAACCTGGTGTAAACTTCAGATACATATTTACAATATTTTTCCTAAACTTAGCAAGCACGAAATTTTTTTGAAAAATCAGTCTTCCTCCAAGAATTAACAAATTAAAATAGGTACGTGATAATACAGCGAGCAACGCGCGAATGACTATGATGCACTATGATACTCGGATCTGACATTTCCGAAGACCTTACGCTACTCGAACGCCTCTAGCGGCGAATTTATGCGCATTGCGTTAGCCCCCATTGACTAATAGTTTCTGGAGAACCCCCGTGGTTCTTAACCAGTAGCAGATGATTCGTTTCGCTTACCATTGTTTAAATACAAACATTGTTGAAAGACGTGTCGATTTTTTCACACGTGACATCATCGGTGAAAAAATTGGCAGCTTTTGAATTGATTTTCGTATAAAAAACCTTTTCCTTTTTTGAAGTCGGTTTAAAAAGAAGTCTCATAGTTTCACGCCTGTAATCTCCGAAGAGACAGACAGAGGTATACTCGTAGCGCAGCCACAGCAAGCCAGTTAGGTCTAAGTCCCATGTAATAGGGGATGAGCCCATTACCATCAACCTGTCGGATAATCAGACTTCAGGCTGCTACTGAGAAATTCCTGATGGAAAACCCTAATAACACTTAGCCCGACCTGTGAATTGAACCCAGGACCGTTTACTAAGCAGTAGTACTTAAAATGGTAAAATGAATGCCGACTCTAATCGTAACGACTCTGTGCAAAAAAGAAAAACTCGTATAATTGTTCTAATATTGCAATTTCATTCCGCTTCTCAATTCAAACCCGTATGTCGTTTCTCACTTCACCACCAAAAGGCCGTAAGCACCAACCATTAGTACTGAACTTACGACTATTTCATCATAAACTACGGTGGCGCTTAAGACGTTTCGAATAACGTAGTAATAAAGAACGCGCCGCTAACAATTTGTTTTGGCCAATCACAGGCTGCGGACTTTTTTTGAAACAGCCAATGGCGGGACGTAGATAAAGGCCCGTTTCGCTCTAGGAAACCGTGCTGAAAGTCCCTGAGCATTTTCCCGTTTAAAGTCGAGGAAAAGTGTTTACGGGATTTCGGACCGTATTGCATTGTATAATCAGCCATCATGGAACCCGAAGCGATTCATGAATGTGTTTTGTAGTTGGAAAAGCTTAGCTCGCTTGCTTTTCCCCTGTAAGTGGGAGAGGGACGGATATATAGGGAAAAGCGTGTGGGAGGGAGAGCGAAATAGATGGTGGTTAGGATGTTTCATGTATGGGTGTTGGTGAAGTAATTTTCCCGCTTTTATTCAGCGTGCAGCGGCGGTAGAACGATAAAGGGTAACTGTTTGAGGTTCGCATTTTATTATTTTGAAATAAGATGAAATAAATCACCATAACTAAAGGCGACTTGTAGCCAAGTTCTAGACCGACTACCACGATGAAGAAAATACACTTAATAATGCCCTTTGTGATCCTTTTGAAAAACAACTTTTATAAGTACAAAGAACTATCTGTTTTTGTTCCAGAATTCGCTTCACTTTTTTGTAGGTTTTTATAATATAAATTAGCATTGGTAGGTTTACCTAAATGCTATTTAGATTGTAGGTATTATATAAGTATTTTATAAAAACTATAAAAAATGTGCTTATTGATAAATTTTTTATGTGTTTTTAATAATAATAATATTAAAAAATACGACACACTAAAAATTAAAGTTATGATAATAAAAATGATAATTTATTCGCTTCTAAGCAAATGAAACTGGTAAATTATATTAATTATGTTGTTGAACTAGTGCCAAGAAATAAACCAAAACGTTTTAATTTTCTAATATCGTGGAAGAACGTATGTGTATGTGTTAGTTATACAAATTCGACCAATTTTCTGCCTGTTTGTAAACCGGAAACCAGAAGTATGTCATTTTTTCAATATCTGAAAAGCCCCTCGGTCACAATATAAACCTCGGTGTTACAAACATTTAGTCAATTAAATGTCTACCTACACTGTACAGTTCAAAGATAATAAAATGAAACTAGAATTTAAAAAAAAACGAAAAAAGTAATAATAACTTTACTATGGGAAGTCGTTGGCAATAAAGTCTGTGAAACAAACAGTCACCGATTTCCGAAAGAAAATTTTATTTTTCGATTTTTATTGTTTTTTTATACTTAATCCTAAATGTACGTAGAATTTACTACTGCATTATGCTTTTTTCGTGCGTTACTGGACTTAGACACACGATCAGCAGTAGGTATGCAATCAAAGAGATTGTAAATTATTTTCTATTTCCTATTCGTCTAAGCCGTTCGTTCAAGCCTCCTTCGCCAGTTTTCACGCTGTCTGGCAAATTATTTTGATTTTCAATCTTCCATCATTAATTTAAAACAAATAAAGAATTTTCCATGCTTTATTTTGTTTTGAACAAAGACATTCAAATATGTGAAGTATTTTTAATCTCTTTGGTTTTGAATTAAGGACTACACAAGAAGTTACATCCCCTCTCTGTTTAGACTTAACCGGCGTATAATAAAACAGTAGCTCCACCGCCAGTTCACCGACAATGATAACAGTTTATTCAGCGTCTGAATCCGAACGTTCCTGTGACCTACGTTTTGGCGCGAATCGAGCGCAAAATGGCCGACTATTTGTTTGGCTAAATGCATGCTAAATGACAAATTTTAAAGGAATTTTGAATGTGGATTTCGCCGACGCCGACGGGTGTAATGTTTTTAAGAAAATGGGTTGAGCTGAAATGTTTTCGATTTTCTCCGTTGTAAATTTGGTACTTACCTATAGCTTAGTGCAAATATCCTGGTAAGTACATGCTTACCTACGAAAAAACTTGCAAGCATAATGTCACTAAATGCGTATAACGGTAAACATTTTTAAAACATGTCCTCTTTATATGATTGAGAGAAGCAGACCGATCTCTTAAATACGTCTAGCTTCAAACACATTATTTTAGTGATATACCTACTACAAGCAGGTTTTTATCTTTCTTTAAATTTCACAAATTAAGTACTTATACAATAATTTTGCCATTCATGAGATACAAATTTTACTTATGATAGCTATGCTTATGCGCCCTGAGCCGGCAGTCTCAACATAGATACCGACATTATCGCAAACTTTTGATCGCTTTATAATAACGGAAAAATTCGGTTGCAATAACGATGTTTGCGAGAAACACATCTTGGATGTAGAGACTTGCGTTCTTCGCAAGAATCGTTAATAGCATCGTTAATAGCGTCGGTATCTATGTCGAGACTACCGGCCCTGGTCACCTTCCGAATCACGAAAAAACTTGTCACACTAAACCCTTAATTAGGAGTTCATAGAACCAACAACTTTTACAACGCATCGGAAAGAAATTGTAACAATTTCACCCGACAACAATATTTCTTTCAACACTTTTACAACCTCAGGCATAATAGAATAAACAATGTGGCCGCCGAGAAAAAAAAAACGCGGGAAACATTTTGACATTTCGTGAAGCAAAGTTTATGGTTGCGTTCACAATTATTATGGTTTATAATTCTTGAAAAAGGTTGGTGTATAATAATGGGCCGTTCCCCGCTGAGTAATGCTTGTTTATTTTGCTACCAGTAGCAAATGATTAGTTTCGGTCGCCATTCTAATGTGTAAATAATCTTGTCCGTTTTCTATTGAGACATTTATTGCGCTCAGCGGTGACGAATTACTTTAGTTACGCACGAAGAAATGGAAAAGTTTTACACAAAATAAGGGTTGTTTTGACTAAATTGTACATATAGAAGTCGGCGCAATGGTTTAACGATTTTATTTGACAGGCACAGGCTTTTGCTAACATATCTTTACTGTCAAGAAAGGTATTTTTTACGTACGTATCCCACCAAAACTGAGGATACGTCAACCTATTGTTAAAGAGTTTCAATGTTATGAAGTCTAGCCTCTTCATGAAATTCAGTATTAGTGTATTAGTAAAACCTCCTGCTTACAATAATTTCCTTGAGTGAAGTTCTAGTATAAATACCCACTTAATTTATCTACTATTTAATAAAAAGTTTTATGTGACTAAAAACTTTATATATATTTACTTGCCAGCCCCTCGTAACTGAAAACAGTAATTTAAATGACTATTTACTTAACTGAACTTCAGTTAAGTAACTGTGTTCTCAAACTCAGTTACGAGGAGGGAAAGAGTTTCTAGCTCAACTAAGTAGGTACTAATGAAAGACAAAGATTACTCCAAAAAACAGTAATTTCCATACGCCATTACCTCAAAATTGCTTAAAACAAAACACACTCACTAAACCCTCAATCCATGTCACGTACACATATAAAAAAACGGCAAAGCAATAGTTTCCAAATAAAACATATATTAAGGGTCATCTCTAGGGAGCAATGCTACATTTTCCCGGGAAAAAATAGTGTAGATAGTCGGATGATTGGGCCGGTATATCCGTGATACCCGGCCGGGCCTGTTTACGACCCGGCCGGATTAAAAAGTAAACGGGTAAAGGTGTTATGGCCCGGGCTGGATATTATTGTAGGTAAGGGGCGGGTCGGGTTATATGCTCGGCTTTTTTTCTCCTTTAATTTTGTGTGATAGGTGTAAAATAGTATGTGGTTTGTTTTAGAATGTTGGTAGACGATGAGAGTGCTTTTTTAAGCTGTTTTTACTGCTGTAGCTTATTTGGAAATCAGGGTAACTATATATCACGCCACGATAGTGGCGGTAAGTCCCCTCTTTGAGGAGTGGCTAGGGAGGCGCCACGGCGCCCTCACCTTCCGCCTGACGCAGGTCCTCACCGGACACGGGTGCTTCGGGAGGTACCTGCACCGAATCGGGCGGGAGGAAACGCCCTGGTGCTACAATTGCGAGGATCGACCGGAGGACACGGTGGAGCACACCGTCGAGGTCTGCTCCGCTTGGGAGGAGCACCGCCGTGTCCTCGTAGCGGCGATTGGCGGCGGCGACCTCTCGCGCCCGGCCCTGGTTCAAGCCATGGTCCGGGGCGAGAGGGAATGGGAAGCCGTCGCCTCCTTCTGCGAAGCAGTCATGCTAGCGAAGGAGGCGGCGGAACGTGAGAGGGAGAGAACCTCCTCACGTCCCAGCCGCCGCGGGAGAAGCACCGGGCGTCGGGGGCCACGCCGTGATGGCTCTCGGCCACCGTAGGCGCGGGCCTGTGGACGGCGAGTAATGGGCTAGCTCGCCGTCCGTCCGTCGTATGACGACGGGCAGGCCGTGTCGACGGCGCGTTCGTGTTCCACGCGCGCCTCAAAGAGTTGTCAGCAAACGGGAGGGGCCCGCAAGGGCCGGTGCCTGCCAGGGCTGCGGGACTGTTCGAAAGAGATACCGCGGCCCTGGAACATAAAGGGCCAATGAAGGAACATGGGTGTTTTTTAGTCAGTAAGAGTCTGACACTCCCTTCCGCTCCGCCCAGAGCGGGAGGAGTCATTTGATGATTTCTCACCCCCCAAAAAAAAAAAAAAAAAAAAAGGGTAACTATATATACTCGTACATAAAGTGGTTAACTGTGCTCTTATCTGTTTTGCGCATCAGAAACCGGCTATCTCTGTCTGTCACTTGACGACCTTAGGACTGCATCAGCGAGCGGTGTTCGCGTAGCCGAATTTTAGGCCAAATATAAATATTTAACGAAAATTTGCCATCAACACGCTAAGAAATGAAGTCGGTTAAAAAAAAAGCTATCTCAAAGAGAGAACGAAGAAATGATTTGCTGTGAACGTGTCTAATTTTGTGACGTTTTCGCGTCTATGTAAAGGCCTGCGCAGATGAGGGACTATTTGTCCGCGAACAATTTGCAACAACCAATGGACGTCAACCAATAGATGAAAAATCAACACAACAAAACCAATGAACAGGAACGGTCATTACATTTCTATACAGGCCCTTAGGATCGGCTTCCAGACTAACCGGTTGCAGCTGTATAGCAGAATTTCATATGGAGTGACCACTGAGTTTCTATGTGAATGACTGTGTCTGTCTTCTTTGAAAGCCCAAAAAAGCATGGGATAGTGCCGTGTAAATCTTAATGCTTTACAACATACATCCTTATCACTTAACACAACATAACAACATCAATATCATTGACATCATCATTCATCATTAACTTCATCAATCAACCCATACAAATAACATCAAAATCTTTATCACTTTAATCCATAACAGCAGCGCTCCAAATCATAAATAAAAACAATAATCCCTCGCTGATATCAACTAATATAATAACAAGAATTTAATTCATTTATTATTAAAATTTTCGTTACACCTCCCTTCGGTCCCTTGACGCTCATGAAAATAAAATCATGGAGCGCTACCCGCGCGAATTGAATTCAAAATTGGAATCAAAAGACAATCCTTTTTTTTTCGTTTCTTTTTTTATTGCTCCGAATGGCTATCGCGGAGTGGGGTTACCAGTGTTAAATTTTATATGGGTAGTGAAGAGTTTTGGAGATCGGTAAATCGAAGAGTTTTTTTTTTTTAGTCTTTGTTTGGATCGTTCATTGTTACGTTGTAGGTGTTGTCAGAAAATATCGTGGCAGGTGGCTAACAATCACATTAGGTAGTTCATTATCCCCATATTTCCATTAAATCATATACAAACTCAATGTTGTTGTGTGGGATTTCACCAAGTATTAGGTACCTAGACACATAAATAAACTGACTCCTTTTCAATGGACCCAACCCCATGGCAAAAGGGCTGAATTTCCAGAATGTCATTTGCGATGCTCCTTCATACTCCTTTGTCCATATTCATACATCTGGTAATGCACGCACGCCAGAGGTAGTACCTACTTAGGTAATTAATTAGTTACTTTCCAACGGGTATCTTCTATGATGAGTATTAATGAAAATACCGTGAGATACAGATGTAAAATGGGTTTTTTAAAGCCTAAACGAAAGAAAAGAAAGAAAGAAAGAAAACACATTTATTTGGCACATGCCACAAATGCACACAACAAAATAAAATAATAAATAAAATAAAAAACTTAAATCTACACAATAAAAACTTAAATCTAAACAGGAAACAAAAGGGGAAAAGTTGTGTGTCTCACGGCTGTGCCAAATAGGCCCAGTTCAACAAACTGCCGAGTAGCTGGTGCCCGACGCTGGTTTTCAGCTGCTTTTCAACGACATAGGAGAACAATATTTTTTAATATAAAATTATAGCGCATCAAATCACATTTTTTTTCTTCTTGTAGCTTAGCAGAGACTGCGGAGTAAGAGAGCACAGACAATAGAACAACTGATGTCAACTGACAATGGGCAATCAAATCAAATCAAATCATTTATTTTTGCAGAAGACACTGTTACAATAGTGGTATAAAAATTTATATGTTTCAAGTGATTCTACCGTAAGGCATGCAAAATGTATACAATGGTTTATCAAAATCAAGATTGACATTGAAGCAATAATAATAATTATTATTTTCAATAAATTTTCTTTTGTTGTCATCAAAACTAGTTTTAGTAGAAACTAAAAATAATCTAAACTTTGAAGAATCTACTTCTCCCTTTAAATACTCATTTAAAATCTGTCTGACAAGATAATTGGCTGGTTGATGGGAAAACAACCTGTCTCTTGCGGACCCCTCTTGTTGAAACCTACCACGATATGCAGAGAGGGTGCTGCCCTCTGCAATAGAGGCATACGCTTGAATTGAGCGTATAGTTTATAGTTTACATATTGATATGGTTTAATGGGACGTACAGATATACCACGATTAATTTCGTTGCGGGATCCAAGAAACTTAAATTGTTTTTCTGGGACTTCGGCGAGCTTCATTGTCTCGGCGCTTGTCTAGTGGTAGCCACTGTTGATTCTGGCTTTCAGGTGTTCAGCGGTTTGGGAATTGTATGGCGGGTTGGACCTATTAAAAAAATCGAGATATGTTTGTAAGAGTTACTATTATATTGTAGGTATCATTATTGTATAATAGTAATTTTCACTGATAAAGAAGATTTTTAACGGTACGATGTGAAATCCATACTATAGTAATATCATAGATGCAAAAGTAACCGGTCTGCCATAAAGTTTTCACGGTTTTTTGTTGGACGGGTTTCGATTCAGATTAACCACGGCTTGGGCTAGAAAGAAGCATTATTTTCATCCCGGCAGTACAGTCAGTCGCCTGCAGATGAAGTTACCACAAACTGTCAAGTTTCTCCAAATGTTTTAAACCATAATATGTTGATGGTTAAATTCAAAACCGATTGCGAAAATTTGATAGTTTGCAGTAACTTGATGCGCTGGCGACTGTACATTACGTTCCCCAAGAATAATTTCCGACTTCCATGTGGGTGAAACCACGTGCAAAATCTACCAAGTACTTAGTTTTTATTAACTTTCAGAAACGCATATAATAGGAAAATATGATAATGAGAGAAATCTCAAAAATTTTGAATAAAAAGGAGTACACAGTAATTGGTGTACAGATGACAGCAATAAATGGATTTTAAAATATTCAAACTTGATTCTGTTAACTGAAAAATTATGGACAGATAACGACAAGGTCAACAATTTCACTTTAATTATATGATAAATGTGTTCAATGAGTTGTAATAATTGTAAGGTTTATGAGAGCATAAAACAATAAATAAACTTCAATTGTTGGCCAAAAGGCTGCTAGGCTAAAATGGGATTGGGCGGGTGAGCGGGTCACGTCTGCCGCATGAAAGAAAGAAAACATATTTATTTGGCACATGCCATAAGTGCACACAACATAAAATAAAATAACTTAAATCTACTTACACAATAAAAACTTAAATCTAAACAGAAAAAAAAAGAGAAAACGTTGTGTGTCTCACGGCTGCGCCAAATAGGCTCAGTTCAGTAAACTGCCGAGCAGCTAGTGCCCGTGTGCCCGACGCTGTTTTCAACTGGACCTGAGATGGTGATGCATGCACGATGACCGCTGTGCAAAAGTCTCCACACGATGGATGTCGGAAGACAGAAAAAGGTGGCGAGAATCACCTGGACACGTACCGCGGGGGCTTGGTTCGAGGAGGCACGGGTAAAGAGTACATGGAAGGAGTTGGGGGAGGCCATTGCCCAGCAATACAGGCTATTAAAAAAAAAACTTCGATTTGCCTACAATTATATTAAATGGGAAAGAAACCCCAGAATATTATCACTTGGGCACAAAATATTATTATCCAATAATAATTTTACTAACATAACTTTACAATAACCAATAAACCAACTAAAAATAAATTATGGCCGGCAACCATCAAACTTGCCGCCATTTTCTCGAAATGTCACAGAATCAATGAAAGATTTTTGCCCTTGCAACATTGCGGTAGTATACAGATTACTCACGGTCGCAATATAACAATTAAAAACTACCGTAAAGTGGTCGGAATGGAGCAATAAAGCTATTTTCCTTAGTTTATGGCGGTAACTTTGAAACCATAGAAATGACAAAACATTTATTCATCTATTATGAACGCGTCCTTGACGGAAAGGCGCGGAGGTCTTTTTTTAATTTCTGTGCCGACTTCATTTGTCTGGGACTGCATGAAAGAAAGTAGTAACTTTTTTTCGCAATTTGTGGTCAGGTATTGAGGAATAATAAACTACGCAATAGCTTTTTATTGTGGTAATTTATATTCACTGAGATAGTAATGAATACTTATTTGCTTTGTTTTGTGGTTTAACTTGTGAAAAAGTTTTTAACTGCAGCTCTTAGAAAAGAATTAGCATTTATATTTTAACACATGTCTTGAAAACGCTAATGTATTCGTAGGGTTAATAAGACCCAAGGATTAAGTAAGATACGATTTCTATTAAAAAATCAACACAAAAATTGTGAACCGCATTTCAACAGCTTTGGTCTGGTGGCTGAATTATCAACACTCAATTATATCACTTGAAATGTGAATAATTTTGACACATTGATTTTCATTCCAAAATTGTAAAATTAAACATCGAATTGACGAGCGCTAGCCATACCAACAGAAAGTAACAGTGCTCCACTTAAACCAACGACCGATCACCACCACAAATCAATTTACCGAAAAACAAAAACACACTGCTTTAAACCACTTTCAGCGAGATAAACCCGCCCTAATCCGCTTAAAACCGGCTAAATCCGGATTAATAGTCTGTCAAATTGCCGGTAGGGGGCGCTAATGCCACCTGAGCCTGGGTACTGGCGTTTTTTTCTGCTAAATCAACGCCTGTCTGGGATATTAATGGGTGTTAGTTTATTATTTTGATTCGCGAATTATTCGAGGGGTGAAAGGAGGGTAGTTTAATTTGTTTATTACACATGTGGCTGGGGGTGTTAATAGGTTTAAATAACGTTGATAGGGTTGCTTTGTTGGCGACACAACTGTGGAGATAGTATTGAAGAGAGGCATCTTAATAGAAAGACATAAAGATGATTTTCAAATACTTATTCTGTAGGGTATCTACCATTGAATAGGTATTGGAACATCATCTTTCAACCACTTAACATAGTTTTAGTTTGTCAGCGTGTAGTCTGGTTGTCGCCATATTTAATTTTGATTACTGTCATGTCTTTAGTGTCACTCGCAAGATGAAGACGAAACGATTGACGTAAAGAATTATCAAAATCACACGTTTGGTCTACCAAAGTGCCACAAAGGAAAAATCATACATTTATAGGCTGATAAACACATTACCCTCCTAAGCCGGGTAAAAAGTTCACCCAGTATTAGAAGTTTCACAATGACTGAAAATAAGTACCTATGTGTGTTACTGTCACGCACAATGGTCCACTAAGTGCGGAAACCAATCCCCCGACATAGAACAACTACCTATGTGATCTCCCTACCTAGCCTATCGCAGACGGACTTTTAGCTCTTACTAAGCTCACAGTGAAATGAAGAAAAAAGCATTTCCAAAATTAAAACAAAATAGGTACACAGCACAACTATAGAAAAAAAGATAATTATCTTTAAGATGAAAATGCCTTTAAAAGTTTTCTTAATAAAAGTTATAGCAGAACATCACTTCGGCACCCTCATTTCGGGCATGCCTCATTTTCGGGGGCATGGGGGAGCCTATTGCTATTTGCCGGCACAAATCCACACTCGGAAACTACAACGTGTACAAACGGATCCTTCACGATGCCGGCAACCAAGTATTCTGTACATCAAACTGAGTAGGTAACTCTACGCAAAAATTCATGATGGGAAACGAGTTTTACTTGGGGATAAAAATTAGGTTTTACGGTAGGCCTCAATGTAATGCACTCAAAACACAATGCTAATGGATGCATTGAATAGTACAGTATTTAAAGTAAAGTTTGAAACTTGTATTGTTTTTTAAACAATGTGAAAACGTTGGAACTTTGGCCCCCAATATCTCCGTAACTAGAAGGTTCCCCAGGTATGGTCTAGAACAAAAGAAATAATTGCAGTGACGAAGAGACCAAGTACCTTTTGGCTTCGTGGGTATTTTTACACGCAATCAATAAATAAATAAAATAAAATATCTTTATTTCAGACCTATATCAGTCCATAGGTTGTCAGTAGTTAGTAACATATTACCATATAAGGAAACAAATAAACAAAACAAAAAATAAACAAAATTAACATTATACAATTATAATAAAAAGATTATACATTAAACATACATACATATAGATAAAATTGAAGTGTCTGTTTGTAATGTCAAAGTAACAGCTTTTTACTGAATATATGTATAAAATGAAAGTATATACGGTACTTATAACAGAATAATAATATTGTTATTTTTTGTCTGTCTGTCTGTTTCTTTCGGCTAATCTCCGAAACGGCTGGACTGATTTTGATGGAAATTATGAACTGGTAGATTGCTGATGTTATAAGGAGTATCTAACTTAGGCTACTTTTATTAAAAATAGAATTAGGGATCCGTGCAAAACAAAAAACTTGAAATTGTTAACAAAATCCGATACAACTAAGGAAGTATTTTTTTATAATCAGCTAGTCTACACTTATATTATAAAGAGGATAAATTTTATTTTTCTGTGTGTGTAATTGTGTATGTTTGTAATGAATAAACTCGAAACTACTGTGCCGATTTCAAAAATTCTTTCACCATTGGAAAGCTATTTTCACCCTGAGTAACATAGGCGCCCGTGCAAAGCCGGGACGAACCGCTACTTTTTAATAAACCTATAGCAGTACCTCACAAAAACGTTAACCAACTGTCATCTAGCAATTTGGTCGCGTTCAAAATGAACTCATCTGATTCCCCCTCCCCTATTCTATTTTCGTTTTAAAAAACTAATTGCTTCTTTATTGGACGCTACTTTATTTGTGACATATTAGGAGCTCTTTACAAGCACTTTTTAAGTGGCTTTGAGTAGGGGTGTGCGGATATCCGACGGTTTTTTTATTTGTATCCGAATATCTGATGTTTCCGAGATTAAAATATTGATATGAGTGTCATACATTGTATCCGTTTGTTAAAAAAATATTAGAAATGCGAAATGTAAAATTATCCTAAATCTATACCTACTAATATTAGAAAGCTGAAGAGTTTGTTGGTTTGGTTGAACGCGCTAATCTCAAGAACTACTGGTTCGAATTGAAAAAATCTTTTAGTGTTGGATAGCCCATTTATAGAGGAATATTAGCCAATAACCATAGGCCAATAACATCAAGACCAATAGGAATGGAGTATCAATGAAAAATGTTGCAAATACGTGAAATAATGTTGTAAAATTTTTCCTTTTGAAAGCTCCCGTTGCGTGCGCTGCGTAAAAGTTGTGCTATGTGCGGTGTGCTGGTTAAAGTTACGCAACAATATTAATCCTTATCCAAATAAGAACAAGTATTTGATTTTGAACAAAATTGCTCTTTTACATCATTTGATTTCAATGATTATCTTAGGAAATATTACAGTTTTAAAATAACTCCGTAGCAAAAAAAAAGACCCTGTAGTAATTGTACCCAGCGCGAAGCGTTCCTTTATTATTCCTATTCCTGTGACATTTTTACAGTAGTTCCACTCTTACTGATCATAGCGTGATGTAGTAGGTACCAATAATAGCTTATGTTATGCTCCTAACGTAGATAATGAAAAAAAAAACAATATCCGAATTACTCAATAAATATTACCCATTATAGACATACAAACAGACAGACAGACGACAGGCAGCCGCAGCTTTGACAGTCGTTACAGGTAGTCAGTGACCCAAAAGTCTGACAACCAGACTTACCAAGGGGTATCGTATTACCTAGCGCTAACTGGGTTGTGGAGGTCAGATAGGCAGTCGCTCCATGTAAAATACTGGTATTCAGCTGCATCCGGTTAGATTGGAAGCCGACCCCGACATAGTTGGGAAAAGGCTAGGCAGATGATGATGACAGACATAGGTACAAACAATGTTTCTCCTGGTTTCGTCCGCGTGATTTTAAATTAGCACTGAAGGTACCAAATATGGTGCAGAAGTGATTCGTGAATAAAACAAAGAAAGTTTCAGCTCCGTCAGAATTGTATCATAGATATGCCTACGACCCACTCTTTCTAATCCTCAGTCTCTCTTATGTGACGCGGACGAAGTTGCACAGGTCAGTTTGTATTATATTATATTTATAATAAATGTGAATGTGAGTTTGTTTATCACGCCTTTATATAATGACCAACGACGTAGAACGTTCCTGTGGGATAATTTCAAACTTTCCACGCGAGCGAAGACGCAGGTAAGCAAGTCGTTAGATAAATGTATTGTTTTTGGTTATAAGACTTGCTGATGAAGGATAATTATTTCGTACTTGTGACCCGCCCCGGCTTGCACGGATAGGTAGTAGAGCATATTATGCCTACATGTTTTGTCTGTCGTGGGGTCGTATCAGCGTGGGCGACAGCGCGAGGCGCGGTGCGGCGGAAAAAGGAATATCCCAGCATGCATTGTTTTGTTATATAATCTCAAAGGGATTAAGCAGTATTTTCGATGAAGGCTCCCAGGCGGCTTGACTATTTCCGACATTTCCAACAATTATCGTCATATTTCAACCAATTTACACAAAAACATGACAATTTATGTACAAACCTTCCTCATGAATCACTCTATCTGTTGGCAAAAATCGCATGAAAATCCGTTCGGTAGTTTTTAAGCCTATCGCGAACAGACAGACAGACAGACGCGGCGGAGGACTTTTTTATAATATGTAGTGATAACAATACCAGCAGAACACTATTATAGTACCTACTATTATAGATAAGGTTAAAACATTGCGACTTGTTTATAACATTATTGATTGACACTCATAACAACCTCAAAATAAACTTAATACATAAAATAAATTATAAAAAAACATAAACTAATAATAATAACCAACCAACTAAAATATACGCAACATTAAAAATGACTTGCTTTCGTATATAATATTTCGGATACTTTTATCCGACGGCGCCCTCCCAACACTATCCTGAAACTTTCAGTAGCGATGATATTAATCCTGCTGGCATTTATGTGTCGTCGTTGAGTGCTTTTTTTATAATTAGCCTTTCATTAAGTTCTTAAGAGAAAGCTGTTTAATCAATAACTCTGCCCCTGACTTTGTTAGAAACGTCGTAAAATTAATAAAAAGACTGATTGTTGTTATGTTGCACATTATTATAGAAAGCGAGTGTATTATGTTTTCATTTCATTTGAATGCACACTTTTAAAAATGTTGTTTTTTTTCTATTAGACATAGTTTTAACAACGAATTTTCGGCATGGGGCCTAAATCTAAGTGAATGCAGCCATCTTCTCTTTTCAATACAGTTTCTTTAAATAATGTCATAATTTATCTGTATGTTTCTTCATCTTTTAACTAATTACGCAAGTTTACAAAAAAAAATCAATTTCATTGAAATTTCAAACCGTAAAAAGAAATTAGGTAGAGCTAATTTCCAAAAACTGTTATTTTTTTCGTTATTCCTGGGTTCAAGGCGAACCTAAAACCACTCTATCAAGAGCAACAAAAACACTATTAACTAGTGTTTTATATAACTATAAGTGAAAATAAATCATGCTATGAAGACAAGGTTTTTTTTCTCATTATTTAGGTAGGTAGCCAGGGAACTTGGGGAAGTTCGCAGGGTAGGGGTACCTACCCTGCGAACTTCCCCAAGTTCGCAGGTGGTACAACAGAACCTGTTTTTATACTTCCTTTCACACTAAGAAATTAAAACAATTGGCCAATGACCTTGTGTAGGTGTTCGCCAATTGTGCACTTACTGCGTTTTCAGTTAAGCAAGTGTTGGTTTTTTAAATAACTGAAAACATCGCTGAAAACTCCTCCCCTTCCTCTGATTTTTCGGATTCATGTGAGTAATGTATAATTATTCCTTGCTTCGGTGAAGAAAATCAACGTGAGGAACCCTACATGCTTGACACATATTTCTCGACGGCATGTAAAGCCAAGTCAGAGGCCCATGGGCGGCCCGCGGCATAAAAACTCGACACCAGGGGGTCTAAAATGCGGCGACCTCTCGCGCCCGGCCCTGGTTCAAGCCATGGTCCGGGGCGAGAGGGAATGGGAAGCCGTCGCCTCCTTCTGCGAAGCAGTCATGCTAGCGAAGGAGGCGGCGGAACGTGAGAGGGAGAGAACCTCCTCACGTCCCAGCCGCCGCGGGAGAAGCACCGGGCGTCGGGGGCCACGCCGTGATGGCTCTCGGCCACCGTAGGCGCGGGCCTGTGGACGGCGAGTAATGGGCTAGCTCGCCGTCCGTCCGTCGTATGACGACGGGCAGGCCGTGTCGACGGCGCGTTCGTGTTCCATGCGCGCCTCAAAGAGTTGTCAGCAAACGGGAGGGGCCCGCAAGGGCCGGTGCCTGCCAGGGCTGCGGGACTGTTCGAAAGAGATACCGCGGCCCTGGAACATAAAGGGCCAATGAAGGAACATGGGTGGTTTTTAGTCAGTAAGAGTCTGACACTCCCTTCCGCTCCGCCCAGAGCGGGAGGAGTCATTTGATGATTTCCCACCCTCCAAAAAAAAAAGAAAAAAGGGGGTCTAAAATGGCCGCTTTAATCTTCAAGCCATAGACGTACCTACCTACTATTATGAATTGTCACCTTGTGACCATTTTACGAATTTAAACGTAATTCATATTATTATCCTATTATGATTCTGCTTAAGCGGCCATTTTAGACCCCCACTCCAGGTTAGGCACTAACCACACGATAAAGAAGAAGAAGCTCGCTGAAAATGTCATATTGAGGGTCTACCTGAGAAAGACATGTATGATTTATTTGAAAGGCTAGAAATTAACAAAACTGAGCTGTACAGAATCCACATAAACAGCCATCATACTAACTAAGTAACTAAATACCTTCTGTGACAGTCGTTAGGAGGCGTGCATTAATTACGTGAGGCTTTTAGGGGGTGGGGGGGTCTTCGAGCCGAATCTCACCCAATCTCACGAAGGAGAGAGGGGGGTCTCGGCAAATATCACGTAATTTTTGTTTCTCTCAGGAAACTGTGTAAAATTGCGTAAAAACCAGGTTTAAGTAAACATATTTCTGCACTAAAATATGGCTAAATCGTACACAATAACAAATTTTCAACGAAAATAATTAATTAAAAAATAAAATAAAATTAGGTTTTTTAAATAAATACAACGCAATCAAGTAGGTACACATTAAAGTATTTACTCTAAACTACGCATTTTAATTTATCTTACGTGAGATTGGGGGGTGATGGGGTCAAGGCAAATCTCACGACATCTCACCAAGGGGGGAGGGGGCGTCGCCAAAAATCGCCAAAATTACCTCACGCTATTTATGGACGCCGCCTTACAGGTAGTCAGTTGCCTGAACGTCTGTCAACCAGTCTTAGCAAGGTGTATCGTATTATCGCGTACGAACTGGGTTGTGCAGGTCAGATAAGCAGTCGGTCCATGTGGAATACTGACTGGTATTCAGACGCATCCGGTTAGACTGGCAGCCGACCCCAACATAATTATACAGGGTTATTTGTAAAGCACCAGAAACCTCTCTTTTTTTTTTTTTTTTTTTGGGGGCTGGGAAATCATCAAATGACTCCTCCAGCTCTGGGCAGAGCGGAAGGGAGTGTCAGACTCTTACTGACTAAAAACCACCCATGTTCCTTCATTGGCCCTTTATGTTCCAGGGCCGCGGTATCTCTTTCGAACATTCCCGCAGCCCTGGCAGGCACCGGCCCTTGCGGGCCCCTCCCGTTTGCTGACAACTCTTTGAGGCGCGCGTGGAACACGAACGCGCCGTCGACACGGCCTGCCCGTCGTCATACGACGGACGGACGGCTAGCCCATGACTCACCGTCCACAGGCCCGCGCCTACGGTGGCCGAGAGCCATCACGGCGTGGCCCCCGACGCCCGGTGCTTCTCCCGACCAGAAACCTCTTAAGAGGTCATTGTACCTACTCATCACTATGAACAACTTTTACTATGGGACCAAACCTGAAATCGCGAAAAAAAAATCAGCTGTTCCCTACATTTATGATCGATTAACTCGTCAAAATGTAGAGATCAGCTGATTTTTTTTTTTAAATCAGCTGTTCCCTATATTTATGATCGATTAACTCGTCAAAATGTAGAGATCACCTGATTTTTTTTCGCGATTTGAGGTTTGGTCCCATAGTAAAAGTTGTTCATAGTGATGAGTACAATGACCTCTTAAGAGGTTTCTGGTGTTTTACAAATAACCCTGTATAGTTGGGAAAAGGCTAGGCAGATGATGACGATGATGACCTTTCCCAAAGACCCACAACCTCTCTGCCAGTCCCACAACCTCTACTAAAGAGCGTGAACATACCTTATTACAGCCTCCCCGTCTCTCACCCCGCGTCCCACCGGGTGTGAGCTGAGCGCAGATTATATTTTAACGCAATAATTCTACGTGATCATACCGCGTTTACGAGTGGCGGTGTGCAGGGTGGGCGGCATCGCGGGATACGTCGCGAGATATCCTGTAAACTTTACTTGCATAGTTTATACTAGGCAAGTCGAGCACGAATAGAAAACTGAGTAAGCCGCGGATGAATGTGCATAGCGATACGAACTCGTCCGATTCGCCGATATTCCATCATCAGCCTAGCCTTATCCCAACCATGTTGGGGTCGGCTTCCAGTCTAACCGGATGCAGCTGAATACCATTAGAATGTCTGTACTCTCCGCATGTTTTGTAACAGTGCTGGCCGAACAGTAAGTTTATTTATTTGTTTAGCCATATTAATATTCCTGCACTTGTCCCATTCTACTTGGGGTCGACGCAACACGTTTTCTTCTTCCATTCTCCCCTGTCAGACGTCACGGCATCATTTATTCCTTTCTCTTTCATGTCATTCTTCACACAATCCATCCATCTTTTCTTTGGCCTTCCTCTCCCTCTCCATCCATCAACATTCATATGCATCACTCTTTTAGTCACATGCGTTTCAACATAGCAATTACATTAATGGAGCAAATTAATAATTATACATCTGTCTGCCTCGCTGGTCGAGTGGTCGCAAAAGGAACTGCTAAGAATGAGGTTCTAGGTTTGATTCCCAGGTCGGGCAAAGTGTTCTTGGGTTTTTCCATTAGGAATTTCAGAATAGCAGCCACGGAGTTTGGATTTGTGTCCGGTTGATGGCAATAAGCTCGCCCCCTATTACATGGGCCTTAAACGTAACTAGCGAAATGTGGAAGTACTATTAGGTACCACTGCCTAACCTATTATTATGACCTATGTTATGTTATAATTAAACATATTATACTGCTCGTTAAGTGGAACCGGGAATGTTTGTCCATGCGCTACGTATCTTCTTTTAATGTAAGTAGATGTAGATTACTCCAGCTCTTTCAATGATAATTATCTCATTATTTTCCGATACGTTCGATAATATAAATATTTGGCTACGCTATCTTGTGCTTTATCCCAGGATCTTCTTACCCATTCAACTCCGACCCCTCGCCGCCGCTGCTAAGATTAAATTTGGCCAAATCTGAGCGAAGTTTATATCTGCGTACAGTTCTGACAATAGATTGTGTTTACGTTTACCTACATTGTGTCTAATGCTGGTAGGATGTTTGTTTAGTCATTATTATTGTGGGAGCAGGGGGTCTAAAATCTCAATTTAGCAGAATCATAATAATAGAATAATACCTAAAATGAATTACGTCACAATTCGTAAAATGGTCACAAATTGACAATTCATAAACATAATATTAACAGGGTCATTTTGATTCATATTATTATCCTAATAGCTGTTGCCATTGACCTTCGTTCAGGTGAAATTATTATTAAAAAAATATTACTTCCGTAATCGAAGCGTAATTCAAGGGGTTTTAATTTTTTTGTATGGAACCTAATTTTTTTTGCTAAAATAAACATAGCCTCCGTTAGTCCTCATAACATCAGCTATCTGTCAGTAAAAGTTCCGTCAAAATCGGCCCAGCCGTTTCGGAGATTAGCCGTTACAAACAGACAGACAAAAATAAAGAATAAATTGTTTATGTTATATGTACCGTAAGTATATACTTTCTTAAGCATTCAGTAAAAAGCTGTTGAAATTACAAACAGACAATTCAATTTTCTTTATTTGTGTATCAATTAAATTCTTGTACACCATGAGCTACACGTGACACAATTCTCAATTTGCTTTGTCCACCTTAAAATATTAGGCAGGTACCTATAACTGCCGTAATAAGTTTACCAAAATACCTATCAACCTACTTTCAAAATTTAATTTTAATTTTTCAGGGAGCATCATGGGAGCATAGTCTTATTCAGCCGTAAGTAGCCCCTAGCTAGGTAGCTCGGTGACTGTTCAAGATATTGTAGTCTATGGTTCAATGCTTGTTGTGGTAACATAGGTATTGATTGCTTGATGTGCAATATTTTACTGTTTTTGTTAGTTTTTTTCTAAAATCAGCAAAATCAGCTCTTTTGTCCAACATTACAACATCTCACACCTTTCAAAAACATTTTCCCCGTTTCATTTCAAACTTGCGTTACCCTCTGTATCCCTACCATAGTATAATATTCAATTATTAACACAATAATCCTCCTTCACCGGTCCCGAGAGAGAACAACGCCATCTAGCGCCGTTCTAACACGTTAACCTTTCGGTAATCTGACAAATTGTTTTTTGAGTGAAGAATTATGGAAGATCATTTTTTTGCGACAAATATACGTACATATGGGAGCAGATTGCCATTGATCTGGCGCTGGGCTGATACTATGAAATGACTGATGGAAAAATCCAATAACACTTTGCCCAACCTCAGAATCGAACCCAGTATCTCTTGCTGCACAGTCATGTAAACGACAACAAGATCAACGAAAAAAAAAAAAATGAATGGAAACAAAGCACGATCAGCTCTATATATTTTTTTCTATGATTTTCAGAACTTCAGTGAGTATTTTACTTGTCGCATGATGGTCTGTCTGTAGTTTATTATACCTAGTTTCAGTGGAAAAGTATTAAATTTTATTCACGCACAATCATGGGCGCCGGCAGCAGGGTGCATAAGGGTACAGAAAAGAAAATAGGTCCATAGAAAAGACTAAGATTTTTTTTATTAAGTTACTGTTTGAATAAAACTTAAGGCATCTAAGTTGTTCATTACCTTGTTATAGTTGTTATTAAAGTTAGTGTCCTCTCCTCCTCTACCCTTTGTCTGTGAACACTGCGGGCCGCTTAGCCTCACGTCTCCCATCGTAGCTCTCCATACTTATATATATAGTAGTCTTTGATCGTAGCGAGGGATGTGTGTGAAACTAACCAATAATATCGCTTCTTTTTCACAGCTTGAGGTACCTATTCTAGCTATGTGATTGGTTAGTTCCACACACATCCCTCGCTACGCATCCTCGCTCTATCTCTAGTGGAACTGGGACTTGGGCAGGGAGAGGATTACTATAGAGAAACCATGAATGTATCCGAGGCGGAGAGCAAAAATTCTCGCTCGCTCGTACTCATAATCGGTTTTCTTTGTATACGAGTATAAACACAAATATATTCGAGAATATCCTACTATATTCGAGCGGGCTCAGGCATCTCACGTCCTTAGCGTTCACAAGCTTTTCTTTATAAATAGGCTGTATTAGCCAAAGGTACCTATTTCTATAATAAAAGACAAAAGAAAACTTATTAAATTCAAGGTGGAGTGCAAAAAATTTCGAGCTATTTTTATGAAACTGAAGGTGCCTCCTTGGAAAAAATTCTGCCGGTGCCCATACCTACGTACGTACCTACAATTGGTATTTTCAATACTTCTGATAATTTCAGTTCTGCATGCCTCTTCGAACGATGTACACCGCGCAATGTAAAGTTTACCTTTACCTGTCAGTGACTACGTTCAGCATGCTTTTCTTTTATAACAAAATATATGAAATCTAGTTGCGAAATATTTTGGTTAAACTATGCATTTTTGAAATGTTTGCAACTTAAGAGCAGCGCCATCTGTCAATGAGTAGCAGTATTAAAAAGCTTTGATAAAAAGTATCGCTATTCGTCACTAGATGACATTAAGTTCTTGGTAGTTCAGCATCAAATAATAAATCTGTTTGTTCAAAATTAATCCACAAGATGTAGTTGTCACGATAAAAATAAATTAGTGTAAAATAATTATTTTAAGTTTATTTAATTAGTTAAACATAGTAAAACTTACATTATTTGAGTTGATTTATAAAATTAGGAATGCAAGTACCTATTTCTGGCTTTTTGCTTTCTTTTCATTTCGCGTTTTATGTTAATATGTCAGAAATATGACAAATTGTCATATTTCATTTCTGACATTGACATCTGACATTCGTTTCGATAACAAAATTCATCATGGTATTTGTTTTGACTAAAACATCGAAATAATTTACACTAATACATAAAAAACTACCTACCATTACATAATATTACAATGTTTTTGTAAAAAGTCACTCTAAAAACTGTGCTACCATGGAGCAAATGTACGCATTTGGTGTAACTTGCATTGAATTTGTTCAGTACTGGTAAAGTATTCTAAATATTGATTATTTTTCTTTGAAACTCTACATTGTGCAACGAATTGCAAATTCTGCACGCGATAACCACGTAAATTAGCTTCCGTTCTTATAAACCTTGTATGTAATTCAGTGTAAAAAATATTTAGAACATTCATTAATAATTACCACCCTTGTCGGCTTTTTTTTTTACTAAACCACATTTTTTTCAAGCGCACTTAACCGTATATGAAAATCAGTGTTATCAGTTAAAAGAACAATTGCTATTAAATATCTCCAAAACTTCACATTTTAAGGGAACACTGATTAGAATATTTTAATTAGGTACACTTTTTATCAATACTCGGCGACATCAATAAAAAATACATAACAACGAAACCCAAGTTTAACGTGGTAACACGGTTGTGGAGTCTCATACACAGGAGCTCCATGTAAATCCTCACTTCCTTACTATTATTATAAATGCGAAAGTAAGTTTGTTTGTTACCTTTTCTAAATAAACCACTGAACCGATCATCCTGTAAAATTGTATATATGTTGTCAGGTGTACAGAAATGGACATAGGATACCTTTCATCCTGAAAAAAGTAGTGTTCCCGAGAAAAACAACAATAATGTTCTTATGATAATTGGCGGCGTCACGTGTCTTTTGAATCATTATTTAATTATATTATTAGAGAAACTTTAGTAGTGTGTTAAGAGTTTAATTGTCAAATTCTGAATGAACACGAGCGAATCCACGGGCAAAAGTTAGTATAAAATAAAACCATTCCGCGAGGAATGTTAAATAATAAAGTCGCTCCATATAGAATACTCATATTCAGCTGCATCCAGTTAGGCTGGAAGTTGATCCATAGTTGAGAAAAACCGAGGCAGCTAAAGATGTCTCTCCTGCCTTTTAGTCCATCTATAGGTTGTGAGTGAGAGATCGATTTGTGCAATAAACCTGCCCGTTGTACACTAGTTTAAATAAGTTTATTTATTTTTTGTGGTGCTCAAACAACTGGTTCTCAAAAACATTTACATAGATCTTTGTCGTTTATTATAGGTACTTCAATGAATTTGTAACGTAAAGGTGTGCATGTCACTCACATAACTTAAGATTACTTAGACTATTTAATTATAATAGATCGGAATTTAATAAACTTTTCCAGACTGGGTTTTAACACAACCTATAACTCATCTATCGGGTTGGTCTCCACAGGGCCACCACTGCACATAATGTTGTTCGAACCCATGACTAACTGTCCGTAAGTTGGGGCTGCCACCACTGGGCCACCGCTGCTCTCTCTGGGCCACCACTGCTCTCTCTGGGCTACCGCTGCTCTCTTCTTGGTTTATATGGTGTATGATAATGTTTTTAATTAATAAATGATAGTATTCTCTTCCCAGGTTTCAAGACAATGCCAACTTCTTTGAGATAATCAACCATGTATTCAACCCACACAATGCCATGGAGTTTCTGTTGCCAGTTATGTCCATAGTTGACTCAGTGTTCGCCGCTCAGTTGCTGCTGTGCTTGGCCTTTGGAGGGTGGTTCAATGCTGTTACGAAATGGTATGTTAATTTTATTAATTGAAGAATTAAATAATATGTTTTCATAAATCCCAAACTTTAACTATAATTTCTGTTCTTATTTAACTCTTTATTTGAGTGTACGACTAAACGCCGACAGACACTACGCCGAATGACTGAACATCGACAAAACTTTACTTGGCGAAGAGTCCTGTCGGCAAAGTGTCATGTCGGCGAAGTTTCCTGTCGGCGAAGAGTCTTGTCGGTGTTCAGTCATTCGGCGTAGTGTCTGTCGGCGTTTAGTCGTACACTCCTTTATTTATTCCTGTTTTTTACAATCATCTTCGAAATATCATATTGTATGTTGTACTTGCCTGTTATGAAATGCGTCAGCCACTAAGTCAGCCTCTTTACAGTATGTTTTACTTGTGCATAAAGTTTGAATGGTTGGCTACAGAGTTACAATAAATTATACATAGTTTGGCAGCTGTATATTTTTACTCGACTGAGGAGGGTAATTGTTTTATTGAAAATGCCAAAAACTCTTGAGTATTTCTAGACCCATCTTACTTTTTACTAATATTATAAATGCGAAAGTTTGTGAGGATGGATCGATGTTTGTTACTCTTTCACGCAAAAACTACTGACCGGATTTGGATGAAATTTGGCACACAGATAGTTTATAACCTGGAATAACCCCTGTGACAATTACCGAACTCCACACGGGCGAAGCCCTGCGCGCGGGCTTAAGCTAGTATTACTTACTATATTTTTTTTATCCAATTTCAGGTGGCTCTTAGAAGACCGCCCATACTGGTGGGTAAAAGAAACAACATTTTACTCGGATCCCGAAAGACCTGTACTACAACAAACTGCACAAACATGTGAGACGGGCCCCGGTAGTCCCTCTGGTCATTCTATGATAGCGGCCATGATGCTGGTGCTGTCTCTCATGTGGATATCACATGTGTGCAACGACAAGTGAGTTTTATTTATGTAATTTGAAAGACTTAGTCAAAACAGTGTACAGTAGTTAAGGTTTTTGAATTATAATAGTCGTTTAAAGACACATTATGTCACTGTGTGTGTGTGTATGTAATTTTATTTCAGTTTTCTTTATTTAGTTTTTATTTTGAAATTGTTTGGTGGGGTTGTACTCTGCTTGTAATAATAGTATAATTCAATCATGATTCGAAAGACATGTGGCGCCATCTATTATAATAAGAACGTTTCTGTTGATTTTCTCGGTAACAGTACTTGTTTTGGGATGAAAGGTACCCTATGTCCATTTCTGTACACCTAGCATCGTATATGCAAAATTTCAGGATGATAGCTCAGTGGTTCAGGCGTTTAAAGGTGACAAACAAACAAACAAACTTACTTTCGCATTTATAATATAAAATATATATATAGGTAGTAAGGATAAGGATCGTTGTCTTTCGTATGGGCTCTTGCCTGAAATAAATGAATTTTATTTTATTTTATTATTATAGGGGTTGGATGAGACTCCGACTAAACGATTACCATGTATTCAGTACATCATTCTAAAAATGTTTCATCGTTAATTAAAAAAAAACTGTTGTTCCATTACGAAACAGAAAAAACAGTGGAAGTGCAAAGTAGGCATAGCATGCGTGCCACAATTAAGCACTATTACGCTTATTTGATCCCAGTCGTGTTCTAACATCGATTTGAGTCGCTAGTCCCTCGATTTTTTTTTTATTTTTCCTTATCAATATATTTTGCTATTTTGGAGTGCAAAAATGACAGTAGGAGAAAAAATCTTGAAAATTGAGCTTTTTCGTATCATCGGAAAGAACGATTTAATTTGTTTTACAATAAAAACTTAGTTTATATCAATTTTACTAATAATTAAATAGGATATTTAGTTAAAATCAACTTTTTCTCAATTAAAATAAAGTTTGTTTTGGATCGATTGTTGATCTATTTCGTTCTCGAAAGTTCTACTACGTTAGATACTTAATTAATGATGTAGGATATGTAATTCGGAATCTCGTAAGAGTGAGAGTTAAGAACAATAATGATTTTATGTGTGAAATGGTTGTTTTAAAAGTTCATGTATTCCCACTAACATACCAATGACCATACATTAGATAGAATTTAAACAAAAAATAATAATAATCAAGTACATTATACATAGCAATTTGAACGGTGATCCACCATTGTGACCACAATTGTGAAAATTTTTTCGTTTGTCATCAGAAAGCTCAACATTTGGTGGTGGAAGTACGTAATGTATCCGCTTTACGCTGCGGCGCTAGTGTCGGTGATTCTCGCGCGGCTCTACGTAGCTGCTCACTTTCCGCACCAGTGTCTGATTGGTGCAATACTTGGTAAGTAGAGTACCTTTGTTCATTAGTACGTGATGTACCCGCTGTAGTCTGCGGCGCTAGTGTCGGTGACGCTTCCGAGGTTGTATGTCGCCCATAACTTCCCGCATCATCAAAGTCCAGGTGCTAGCAATTTTCGCTTTATTTATGTTTGTACATGTGCATTACAAGCCTTTTAAAAAAAAATGTTTATTGGTGTATAATTGTTTGGTTTACCGTAGATTGCGTAAACCTGAAAAGAATACAACTTTGAATATTGGAATAATGTTTCAATCGCGAAAAAAGCGAAAAATTGTTCAAAGTGATGAGCAGGGATCGGATATTCGGATTCGGATGCATATTTGGCTAAAATTTGAGTGTTGACTAGTATGGAGCGCGCGTCACTACGGAAAAAGTCCTTATTAGTCAGTTATTTTTTTTTCGTTTTATTGTTTTACATCAAATGAATTGTCATATTTACCATTTTGTCCTATTCGAATACTGAGCAGCAAAATTTAAATCAAATAGTTTTATTTTAAATATTCATTATGCTTATGATTACCTACTATATTTTATATGAATTACCATAATCCTAGGAAAAAAAATGGCATTTTAAGAAGCCGCTTCCATACTTTTTGTACCCGATGCCGGGAAAAAACGTGCTATAGATAAATATGCATCCGAATATCCAATCTGTAGTGATGAGACAATGACTACATTTTAAATTTTCAGTTATTTCGATATTTGTATTGTTACTTTTTTGCAGGCGCCTTCCTCGCCCCAGCGCTCTGCATCTACGTGACAGACCCATTCATCTGGAAGTATGGCCACCACGCGACATACGACACGTCACGCGGCGTAGCGTGTCACGTGCTCAGCACTTTAGCCACGGTGGTTATCGCCGGGTTAACCTACTGGACCCTCAAGCTGTGCGGCTGGGACCCGCACTGGACTGTCAAACTGGTAAGTATGACTAGCGCCGTAGGGTATAGTGGGAGTAGCGTCTCACTGTAGTCACGGCGGCTATAGCTGGGACCCGTACTGGTGCCCCAAGCTGTGCAGCTGGAACCCGTACTGGATCTTCAAACTGGTGTATGACTAGCGTCGTAGGGTTAAGAGGAGTAGCGTCTCACTGTAGTCATGACGGTTATCGCTGGATTCACGTACTGGTCAAGCTGTGCAGCTGGGACCCACTCTACTCTTGCCACGTCACACGGCTGGTGGCTGTTCTAGACCATGAGGGTGGCCAATACATAATGTTACCTATAATTTTTGCAGGCATTCCGCTGGTGTGAGAACCCGGAGAGTATTTCAGTATCCACGACACCGATGTACACGCTGGTGGTATCGACGGGCAGTTTGCTGGGATGGGCGCTCTGTGTTACACCGGCTATTGCTGCGTAAGTTATAATTGAGTTGCTTTGAAGTGAATAAAATTGAACTGTCTGTTCTATACAGGTTTTTAATCGTTACACAGAAGGCAATGGCCAAATTGTTGCATTTTTATTTTTCACGGCCATTAATGAAAATTTTATCATCTTCTTTGCTACACTCGTAATATTTGGATCACTTTAATTTAATCTGCGTCGTTTATCTAGTGGTCGCTAGTGCGACTGCTGAGCAGGACGTCTTGGGTTCGTTTCCTGGATCGGGCAAAGCGCTATTGGGTTTTTCCATCAGGAATTTCTCAGTAGCAGCCACGGAGTCTGGACTTGTGACCGGTTGATGGCAATAGCTTCGCCCCCTATTACATGGGACTTAAACATAACTGTTGAAATGTGGGTGTACTAATGGGTACAGCTCTACCTAACCCTTCGGGTATTATGGGTGATGTTATGTTGAATTTAATCTCTATCTTTGTTACAGATACCGGCACTACACTGAAAATCGGTCGCTCCTGATATCCATATTCTCAACCATCATAATCTTGATGGGCTACCAATACATACAAGACAACATGTGCAAGGCGGACGTTTACAGATACTACGCCTTCCAGTTTACACTGGCAGCCATCAAACCTTTGTTACTGTTAAGAATGACACCTGCACTGGCTATGTGGCCTTTTAGAGGGGCCAAATCTAAGGTCGAGTAGGGCAAAAGACCTTGATTCTTAAAGTAGGGTAAGGAATTTTAGCTTTAATCATTTTTACTATAAGTCTTTCGACTTTGCGTCATAAGGTCTTTTGACTTTGGGTTTTAAGGTCTATTGAATTTGGGTTTTAAGGCTTTCGACCTTGTGCCTTTTGGCTGTAGGTCTTAAAGGTTTTGACCTTAAATTCCAAGACCTAGTGGCCTACAATGACCTCTTAAAGCAGGAGTAATTCCAGTGTGGGAAAGAGATGGCGCTAGACGACCTGTATAGCTCTGTCTCTTTCCCACACTGGAATAACTCCTGCTTTAAGACGTCATAGTTAACCCCTCTGATTTATGGTTAGTCAAAAATGCTAAAGTTAGACCTCATTGCATTAAAACAGTAAGCTAACAATACATACAAGACAACATGTGCAAGGCGGACGTTTACATATACTACGACTTCCAATTTATACTGGCAGCCGTCAAGCCTTTGTTACTGTTGAGGATGACGTCTGCACTGGCTATGTGGCCCTTCTTCTTTATCGTGTGGTTAGTGCCTAACCTGGTGTCAGAGTTTTTATGCCGCCCATGGGTCTAACTTAGCTTTACATGCCGTCGAGAAATATCTCTCAGGCAGGCATGGTTATGTTTTGTTTTTCACAATGTTTTCCCTCACCGAACTAGTGATAATTATTTAATATGCACGTGAATTCGAAAAATCAGAGGTGCGTGCCTAAGGTTCGAACTTGAGACCTATGACTTGCCTTGCTTGTGGCCCTTGAGGCTAACTCCAAGGTCGAGTAAGGCCTTTCGACCTTGAAAAGTAAGGTATACTGACGTAATTTTTTAGGTCTTGGCCTTAGACCCAAACCGAAAGGTTTGGGTCTTAAGGTCTTTTGGCTTTAGATGTTAAGTCTTTTGGTCTTGGCCTTTAACGCTTTTGTATTTAAGTCTTAAGACTTTTGACTTTAGATGTTAAGTCTTTTGGTCTTGGGCC
This sequence comes from Eurois occulta, assembly GCA_950022335.1. NCBI lineage: Eukaryota > Metazoa > Arthropoda > Insecta > Lepidoptera > Noctuidae > Eurois > Eurois occulta. The sequence continues at coordinate 7,911,230 of OX465506.1, forward strand.
TCAAGTCTTCTGTCTTTAGGTCTTAGGTCTTTTAGCTTTAGATGTTAAGTCTTTTGGTCTTGGGCCTTAAGTCTTTCGTCTATGGGTCTTAAGGTCTTTTGGCTTTAGATGATAAGTCTTTTGGTCTTGGCCTTAAGTCTTTCGTCTTGGGCCTCAAGGCTTTTGTCTATGGGTCTTAAAGTCTTTTGGTCTTGGGCCTTAAAACTTTTGTCTTTGGGTCTTAAAGTCTTTTGGCTTTAGATGTTAAATCTTTTAGTCTTGGGCCTTAAGACTTTTGTCTTTGGGTCTTAAGGCTTTTGACTCTAGATGATAAGTCTTTTGGTCTTGGGCCTCAAACTTTTGTCTTTGGGTCGTAAGGCTTTTAGCTTTAGATGTTAAGTCTTTTGGTCTTGGGCCTCAAGTCTTTTGTCTATGGGTCTTAAGGTCTTTTGGCTTTAGATGATAAGTCTTTTGGTCTTGGGCCTCAAACTTTTGTCTTTGGGTCTTAAGGTCTTTTGGCTTTAGATATTAAGACTTTTGGCTTTGGGTTTAAGGTCTAACGGGTTTGGATCTTAAGCTTGCTTAAAGTCTAACAAGATCTTATTTACAGTTGTCAATGTCAAAAATATACCTCAATTTCATTAATACAGTAAGATATAAGTAGAGATCGGAAATTTGGATGCATATTTGCCTAAAGTTTGAGTGTTGACTAGGATGGTGTGCGAGTTCGAGTATCAAAATAATCATCGTTATAAGCCGAGTCATTTTTCTATTTTATTCTATTTAAATATTCAGCAGCAAAACTTGAAATCAGTCTTGTAGCAGCAGAAAAGTTGAACTATTTTGTTATGTGATTCCACAAATTTCTTGCCTAGTTTTAAACAGATTAGAAATATTTATTATTCTTAGAAATTACACGTAAAAAATTACTTATTATTACATTTTACACACACTACATATTTTTTAGAAATTCCCGCAAAATCTCAAAGAATAACATAATAAAGAAGTCGCCCCCACACTTTTGTACCCATTGCCGGGAAAAAAAATACTTTAGCTAAATATGCATCCCAATATCTTATCTCTAGATATAAGACAAGATTTACACTGCAGATGATATAAGGCAAGATTTACAATGCAGATGATATAAGACAAGATTTACAATGCAGATGCTAGAAATACCTCCAATACTTCCTATTTATTTATTAAAACTTTATGCACAAGCAAAAACTGTTCAAATACAAAGGCGGACTTAATGCCTTGGGCAATTTCTACCAGTCTACCTACGAGTAGTTCATAATGGTGGCTACAAACTTAAGTTTGGAGAATGACGCCTGCATTAGTTGTGGCCTTGTAGAGAAGCTGAATCTAGGTGAAGTAATTTAGCCATAGATCGTAGGGCCAATAATCAATATTTAAGACGTTAAAGTTATCAAAGATCTTATGAAGATATTAAATGTAGGAACGAAATAATGCTAGAAAAAAATCCTCTTTAGTATTTTTTTTGTCTATATTCGCGTGAGTTTGCTTCATATAAGTACCGTAGGCCGGTTTTCACACGTTTTTTTTTTATTTTTATTTTTTTAACTTTACTTTAAATACACAACTTCAACTCATGGGAACCTTTGCCCAGCTGTGGGTTGACACATTCTAACAGTATCAGTATTTCTACTAACATGTAATACAAATAAGTAGTCAATTTACTTAAAATCTTTAACTTCCACCGGTTTTTAGAAGCTTGATCAATTCTGTTGCTTAATTTTATTTTATTTTTTTGTGATTGGATGGCCATAAAGTCGTTGATCGATTTAAAAAAACAACAATCCTAGAATAGATAATTAAGATTTGACACTATTTTATGAATGAAAAACCGAGGAATAATCAATGATTCCATTGTGCTAGAAGCTGCAATTATGCCTAAGTTTTTGAAAATATTTACTAAGATATACAAAAAGAATACAATGGAAAGACAGAAGCTTTGTCCCAGCGTATAAATAAGTACCTGTTCTTTGGCCTAATTTCGTGCCTAAATAATAACAGCCGCTCGGGTCGATCTTTAGGTTAAGCCGTGCTTACCTAGGTTGGTCCGAGAATGGGTGACCATCTATTACATACCGAGTTCCCTCCGTGTCTCACAAAGCACATTGGTTCTGGCTGTCATTTGTAGATCTTTGACAGTCGTTACAGGTCGGTAGCCCGAAAGGGAATCGTATTGCTTAGTTCTAACTGGGTAGTGGAGGTCGGATAGACAGTCGCTCCATGTCCATACTGATACTCAGCTGCATCTGGCTAGACTGGAAGACCCCAACATAGTTGGGAAAAGGCTAGGCAGGTGATGACTTTGGTCAATTTTGTCAAAACATGTGCATTCATTAAGAATTAAGATATATGCTTTTTTCAAAATGAAAGCACAATGCTTGCTGAGTGGAAACAGGAATGTAGCGTGAAATAATAGTTAAATTAAAGCTAAGTCCCACTAATAAACGTAGCGTTTCTTTTTTTTTCATAATTGCAATTTTGCAAGATATTATTATATTGTAAAGGCCTGCGCAGACGAGGGACTTTGTCCGCGAAAAATTTGCAACAACCAATGGACTTCAACCCATAGATGAAAAAACAACACAGCAACAAATGAACAGGAACGTTCTATTCTATCCGGCGGACATAAGTCCTCGTCTGCGCAGGCCCTAATGATGACTTTCTCGTAAATTGGTGAGAAGAGGGTCAACATCGAGAACGGGGTAGGCCTTAGCCCGGGAGTGGGACAGTAAAGGCTAAAAAAAAATGCTTTATTAGACAGATGTGGCCTTAGCTCCTTAGGCTTTAAATCGTTTTAGCGCAGATAAAATTTATCGAAGATGCAAACGAGCGTTTAAATTATATAAAAGAATATCTTACTACGCCAACAAGTTTTTGCTTTTGAATCACTTAGACTTGGAGTGTAGCACACTTGTTCGGCATTGGCAATGCCGAGATATATTTATGTAAATGTATGATCGGTAAAAAACCGTTCGGCTTAACTTGAATTTTGCCGAGCCGACGTAATTCAGTGAGTGTATTTGCCGAACTGAGATGATCAATAGGCAAAAGCCGAATTAAAGCGCTGTGTTGTAAGCCGATCGGCACGACCCAAACGATAGCCAAATACGTATAGTAATTACTTCGGGTCGGCTTTATTGTTCGATAAATACTGCCGAACCGAAGGAGCTAGTGGCTAAATAATAACAGCCGTACGGGTCGCTCTTCAAGGTTAAGACGCGCTTGCCAAGGTCGATCTGTGGTTGGTTGACCATCCATTACATATCGAGTTTCCTCGGTGCCTTTGAAAGTTCGTTAAGCCCGTTCCTAACCTGGTGTCAGAGTTTTTGCTGCTCATGTGCCTCTGACTTAGCTTAACATGCCGTCGAGAAATATCTCTCCGGCAACATGTTTGGTTTCCTCGCGATGTTTTCCTTCACCGAAGCTAGTGATAATGATACAATACGCACATGAATTCGAAAATCAGAGGTGCGTGCCGTGGGTTCGAACTTGTGACCTGGCAGTCCGGCGATCACACCACTAAGCTATCAGCGCAAGCCGTTGGTCCAGGCTGTTATTTGTAGATCTTTAACAGTCGTTACAGGTAGTCCGAAAGTGGCCCTAATGTCTGACAATCAGTCTTACAAGAGGTACAGTATTATCCAGTACTAACTAGGTTGTGGAGCAGTCGCTTTATGTAAAATACTGGTATCCAATTGCATCCGGTTAGACTGGAAGCCGACCCCAATAGAGTTGAAAAAAGGGCCTAGCCTTTTCTCAACTTTGATGGTGAAATACTGCCGAACGGAAATTGCCGACCCGAACAGTGTGTAACCCCTTATTATCTTCTATTAGCACAATAAATAGTTTTAACAATTTTGTGATTTTTGTGGTACAAAATACGGGTTTATTTATTTTTATATTTATGTTGCCTGTGATACTATCCAAAATTATTTATTTTATATGACATAGGACTTAGTCCTGAATTAAAAGCTATGTTTTTTTATATATAAATAAAACTAGTGTTACTTTATTTAACATATAACAAAAATAGCAAAGCTGTGAAATATTATGGGACAATGTAATTTGTAACTTGAAAGTCCTTGCGCAGTATTTTTTTCACTGATTATGCATCACTTCAAAAGCACAGTTATCTTTATTCTCATTAAAATATGGTTGCTATTGTGTTGCTGCAATTGACAAATCTGTCAAAATTAAGAATGATTTCCACCAAACGGCTCGTATCTCATCGGATCGGAAAGACAGCCGATCGTGTTCGGCAGGTTGTCGACGTATACGATCGGTTCCGTACCGTCGCTTGCGAACGTATCCGTTTCTTCGCCTAGTCAAATAGTTTCATTCCCACCGGACCACCTGACCACCGGACCGGATACGACGACAGGCGGACGGAGCCGATCGCGCGTCGCAGCATACTTTAGGCTACGATTGCGTGTCGAGAAAGACGCCTGCAGTCAAGCTGCTGTGCGTAGCTTGGTAATAATGTGGAATGTAGTGTTTGTTTTTTCCTGGCTTTATGATGATTATTTAATTTTTGTGTTACATTTATTGTTAAAACCACTGTTCGACTCAAATGTAAATTTGTTGAAGAATAAATAAATAGACTTTAAATACTGTGTACACGATTTATTATCGTATAAAGATTGTAAAAACCGTTCCGATCCGATGCGATGCGGCTGTTTGGTGGGAATCATCCTTTACAGTGATCTATAATCTCGTATAGATAAGGTTGCTTTCAGAAGTTAAATAGCTTGGATTAAATGTCTCATAACGAAAACCTTTTTTTATCAGAAAATATCATTATATCTTAATTTGTAATAAGGCATACCTTATTAAAAATTACATATTGCATTGTCCCATGTTAATACCAAAAATATTAATAAATTATGTAAGTACCTAATAGATTATTTTACTCTATGTATTTTTTTATTTATCCCGCCAAATGCCAGTGTGTGCTAAGAATGTGTTTTTTTATTATTATGGGTAAATAAAATGGTTTTAATTATTTAATTGTTTCATTTTAAAAGTTCAAAAACCTGTCTTTTACGAATTCGGGTCAATTCAGACAACGCTATGCTAGCGCAATTTACCTACTGGTTGGTTGCATTGAAAATAGGACCGTGTGAACATCGTTTAAAGTAGAAAATTGTATAAATATCGACCCGGAAGTCAAGTCTAACCTCGCGCATGCTCGCGACTCAGTCACACGCATGTTCGGAAGGCGTCGAAGATCCCAGTTTTTCGTGCTGACGCGCACGTCCTCGGGCGGTCTCGAGCATTCCCCCAATGTCTCATCGTCTCGAGGCTCGCGCGAAGCTTCTGCTCTTGGTGTGAATTGTGAATTGCGACCAGAGGAGGCTCGAGTCTTCGCGAGGATTTCCGTTCCGTCTGAACTGACTCTTAAACAGCATTGTCTTTCAATTGAATAAAACAAGTACAGTGGTCCTATCTAGCGTTCGCAATTTAATTTCCAAAATTGTAAACAACACATGGTTTGTAAAAATTACTTAAGTATTAACACAAAGTTCAATTTGGGCTACAACTTTAAACATTTTAATATTTGTCATTCATTCAAACACAGCTGAAGGTATAAAGTTGATATTTGTTTAGCTGGACACATCAACTGGAAACAAGGATTTGGATGTGCAATAAACAATAAAAGCCGCAACGGAACTCAAATTATTTCAAGTGCGACCTGTTTATCAGCGTCTTTCTTGATAAATTCTTCGTCAGTATCACTGAAACCCTGTTCTTGTAACAAGTTCCATCGCAAAGGTATCTTCTTGTTACCTGACAATTTGGGCGTTACTGGACCGTCCCCTGCAGATTCTTCGTTATCTATACTTGAAGTTGTCATACTTCTGCGCGGTTTTCTATGTCTCATCCACTTTATTTTGCCTGGGTTTGTTATTTGCATCATTCTTTTAGTTCTAATCCATCTGTTTTCGCTGGTAACATTCTTTTTGCATTTTTTCCTGGCCGTGATGAACGAACCACTACATTTCTTTTTGTGTTTAAATGAGCTTTTAATACTATCGGATCCATAATCAAATATCTTTCTACTTTTCTCCTTAAACATTTTGGTTTTCGATATTTTCACTGTCTTGGCAACGCTATCGATTGGCTTTTCTAACGAACCCTTGCTTCTGACTTTATTTGTGTTGGTAACATCGCCTTTGACTTTATTTTTTGTGCTGCAAACATCGCTTTTGGCTTTCTTAGCTGCAGTGATAATTTTGCTTTTGACTTTTGCAGTGGTAATATCGCTTTTGACTCTCACTGGCTCATTAAAGGAAACTCTAGATCTTGGTAGGATGTGTATTATTTTTATTTCTGGTAATGCTTTCTGGGATGCTTGAACCGGCGAAGTTGGTTTGAGGTATATGTTCAAACCATGTTTGACCTTTCTATGGTTTGAAGGTACTATTTGATCTAGAGGAAAGCAGCATATGGATCTATAACAGATAATGAGTCTTCTTACAACATCTTTAAGAGCTTTAGTCAATAGTGTATATTCTTCTTGGACTATTCTGCTGCTTCTCGAAGTTCTCGATGTTATGATCGATTTTTTACTGAATATTGAAAACGGCGGCATCGTTTTAAGAGTATTATTAGTATTATTTAAACTTCATTGTGTTTTTTGGTTTTTGCGGCTCCTTGCTCCTTTGTTGTCATTTCGTAAATGACAGTTATTTGAAGTTTGTGGCTATCTATGGATCACGATTTTTTAAGGTAAACCAGAGACCTTTTTTTTGTTTATCATGTAAAGTTCTCTTTCACATTTATTCTTCTGCTAGCCTATACCTGAGGCTTGAACATTTTTTTTAAAGGCGCGCCCGGACCGCGAGATTCGCCTGGAATGCAACAGATCAGATTCACTTGTTTCTGTATAAAGTCGAATCTTGGATTACAGAAGACAGTAGACAGCTGTGCAGCTTTTGGCGCGTGGAGATATTAGGGAAAAACACCGCCATCGACATTTTTCAATACAATTTCTACAGACGCTTGCAGTAGTTGCAGTGGACGTTTCCCGTGACCCAAGGGCTGGCTTTTACCTTGATCAGAGTCTAAGTGTTGCCATACAACGTGGCAACGGCGTCAGTTTCTTGGGCACGTTACCAGCTGACAGCGTTGACGAGATTTTTATGTCCTTTTACAGTTTGTTGTGAGTTTAATAGTTTTAAATAAATGATGTATATTGTTAGTTTACTCTTGAAAACTTTTTGAGTTCATTACAATTATGAAAAAAAAATTTGGAAATGTTCGAAATATAAAATATTTCTACAGACAATTCTACGGATCACTCGTAGTCGCGCGGTCAGTGCAGACGTGTTTTGTTATTTTTTACCTAATTTTTAGTGAATTAATGTATGCAATATTGACGCTTGATGTGTATTGACAATAAGTGAGAAAGTACTAAAGTGGTGTGAACTGATTTAGTGAACATTTTTGCGAGCGCGATATCGCTCTGTGCGGAGACGCCGAGGTACACCCCTCCTCACCTCGGGGGAAGGAGACGGGCTGTGAAAAAGCAAATAATTCATCTCTGTCGCGCCGCGAAGTGAGCGCGCGGCGGTTACTACTTACTACCTAGATTTGAATTTTGAATTTTTGATTTCTTGGATACCATTAAGCCAATAATGCCAAATCGTTGCGGTGCTTGTGGTTCAACGATAACAGAAGCCAATAATTGTATGGAGTGCTCCAATGGCAAATGCAAAAAAAAGTATGACTTAGCGTGTCTGGAAATTAATATAAACGCGTTTAAGTCGTATACGATGTCATATAAGAGGAACTGGGTATGCCCGGAATGTATTTCTTCAAAACCTAAAATAGGGAACAGCGATACTCCAGTCAGAATAAATACACCGGACTTTAAGATCAGCACCACTAATACACCAACGAATAATGTGAACATTCAGCGCGGGAGCCAGGCTAATTCATCACCTATCATGGATAATGATTCTATGTTACTCGAGGAACTTAGAGAGTTTAGGTCAGATATGGTAGCTCGCATGGACAGTCAGGCAAAAGCGATAACACTATTATTGAATCAGTTTTCGCAAACAAAAACAGAGTTGGACAACATACTTCAGATCATGAGGGTACTCGAAGAAAAAGTGGATGCAAAGCTGTCTCAGGATAGGCAAACCCGAAACACCATCATACCTGAGGTACCTGACAACCCTCCTTCTACTTCTACTTCTGCATCTGCTTTTACAGAAGTTGCTAGTCAACCAAGTGTTTCTTCTAAGAATACCTACGCTAAAAAGGTAAACAATGGTGGGGCCACGAAGTCTGCGGTATTAGCGGAAAACACTACGGGCAATACTAGCAAACTAGCGGTGGATGCAGTAAGGGTGGCAGAGATTGAAGAAAACGAATCGGGGTGGACGATTGTACGTAATAAGAAATCTAACAGACAACCCAAAGATGTTAAAGTAGGTACGAATAAGGAATTGAAGGCCATCCAAGCTTCCGAACGGAAAAAACACCTGCACGTATGGCGATTGCATCCGGACACCACTGTGGAAGCCGTAACTGATCATGTGGAAAGTATATGTGGGCATGATTCAGTTCTTAAGGTAGATAAAATCAAGCATAAAACGGAGCGAGATTACTCGTCGTTTATTATTGGAGTGTCTGAACACTGCTTTGCTAAATTAAATAAAGCGGAGTTCTGGCCGATGAACGCAGAATTTAATGAGTGGATTTGGTTTCGCAAATCAACAAAAAGAACGCCAAAGGAATAGTATCGATATATACTATCAAAACGTACGTGGTCTTCGCACAAAGCTGGACACGTTCAGAAATAACATCGACTCTTTGAACTTTGACGTATATGCAATCACGGAATCTGGTTGCAATGATTCCATTGAAGATCTCGAAATTATTCCACCTGGGTATCAAATACTGCGTTGTGATCGAGTGGATGGGCGTAAGCAGGGCGGAGCGTTTCTCGTGGCCACACACCGCTTCGAGTTGCGTCAGGTACTTGTCTCGGACGCGTCGATAGACGCCTGCGTATTTGAAATTGTTTGTGCAACGGTTCATTTAAAGAATAGATTTTTGTTTTTATGTTGCGTTGTTTATATTCCACCTGGGAGTTCGGAGAATGATTATATGATTTTGTTTAGGGTAGTAGAAAATATGTGTAGTAGATATAGACAAGTGATTGTTATTGGAGATTTTAATTTACATTCGTGTCCTGTAAATATTAGCAATTATTTTGAATGCTTTATGTCATATTGCGAGTTCACTCAAAGTAACATGGTACCCAATGTCTTAGGCCGACACCTGGATTTGGTTCTGAGTACGGGTTTTAGCGGAGAGGTGTCAGTGGTGTTGGCTGACGACGCACTCGTTCCTGTCGACCCGTACCACCCGCCACTAGCGGTGTGCGTGCGCCCAGCGCCCTCAGCCCCCGCGCCTTCCCCGCCTTCACCCGCTGCCGAATCCCTCTTTGACAGCGCGTGCAATAACAGACCGCAGTGGAATTTTTATAAAGCCGATTATCAATTATTGTATTCTATGTTAACTTCTGCTGACTGGAGTACAATGTATGAAATGCATGACTTGGAAGACATTTTAAATTTATTTTATGTGAAATTAGGCCGTATTTTAGATGAATGTGTACCAAGGAAAAAGTTTACCCAGGAAAACTCACGTTATGTGTATCCCGAATGGTACACCGGAGAAATTATTAAAGACATAAAAATTAAAGCAAAACTTCACAAACTGTTTAAAAACTCAAAACGTGATTGCGATTATGAAGAATACGCTAAATGTAGGGCCCGGGTAAAAAAGTCTATAGAAATTGCACATAGAAACCATAAAAATAACATTCAAATTCAGTTCACTAAAGATCCAAAATCATTCTGGCAATATATTAGGTCAAAAAAAAGTAGAGTAAATAGGCAAAGTATTATAAAAGATGGGCAAAATCTCACTGATGAGCAGTGTGCTAGGGAATTCGCAGAATTTTTTGAGTCGGTATACAGTCAGGAACCGCCGCAACTAGACGTTCAGGCGGCGATGGAGGTCAGCAGTGCTACCAGTGCACGGGTACATATAGAGACCTTGAGTCTCAAAGATGTGCAGGATGCGCTGACGAACCTCAAGCCAAAACGATCATCTGGCCCTGACGGTATACCAGCGTTTCTCTTTAGAGATTGTGCTAGAGTTTTAGCAAGCCCGCTGCATTACATATATAACATGTGCTTAAAGCAATCGACGTTCCCGGATCAGTGGAAGACTACACGTGTCGTCCCAGTGCCCAAGGGTAAGGCAGGTCCCGATGTCAGCGGTTACAGACCAGTTGCAGTGTTGTCGACGGCGGCAAAAGTTTTTGAAGCCGCTATTCAACGCTGCATACAGGGGCAAGTCCGAGCGCAACTGTCGGACGCGCAGCACGGCTTTCGGCCCGGACGCAGCACTTCCACCAACCTGCTTAACTTCATGGCACAGGTTATACCGGCAGTCGACGCTGGAGTACAGGTAGACGCGGCGTACTTTGATTTTAAAAAAGCCTTCGACACCGTGGACAATGATGTCTTATTAAGAAAGCTGGCAGATGTAGGATGTACGCCACACTTGCTACAGTTCTTTGTCAGCTATATGAGAGACCGCCAACAGTACGTTGACTACAATGGGCACGAGTCGAAGCCGTACTTCACCAGGTCCGGAGTAAGCCAGGGCAGCAATTTGGGGCCTCTTGAATTTATCATAATGATAGACAGCTTGCCGGAGGTCGTTAGACACGCCTCATGTTTATTGTTCGCAGATGACCTCAAGTTGCTGCTCGAGGTAAGGGATGAGTCAGACTGTGAGCGACTCCAGGGTGACATTGATAGAGTGGTGAAGTGGAGCCATGACAATAAGCTGTACTTCAACGTGTCCAAATGCTCGGTAATATCCTTTAGTCGTGCGCGCACCCCTGTCCGCTATGAGTACAAAGCTGAGGGGGTACCCATGGAGCGAGTAACGCAAGTGCGGGATCTAGGGGTATATCTCACTCCAGATCTTACGTTTCGCGAGCATATAATTAAGATATGCAAGAAAGCGTACAGAAACCTCGGCTTTGTACTTAGGCAGTCACAGGGGTTCACTAATATTACCACTATTAGGGTATTATACGACGCTCTAGTCAGGAGTCACTTGGAGTATGGTGCTGTCATATGGGCTCCACATGAAGCCAAGTATTCTGTCATGCTGGAGCGCGTACAGAATAAGTTCACGCGTCACTTGTACTTCAGACTGTACGGGGTTTATCCATTGTACCCGCTGATGTACCCCACCCTGTTTGTACTGGGCATGGTCGGGTACAATGAATTAAGGGTGCGACAACAGTTCACTCTTGTCGTCTATTTAATTAAATTACTCCGGGGCAAGGAGCACAATCCGGGAGTACTTCAGTGCTTGCGGTTTTCTGTTCCAGACCGCTACGTGTGGAGGCGGCGGCGCCCGCCACTGCTGGCTGTGCCAACTGCCAGAACCAACCTGCTGGCCAAAGCACCTCTCACGCGAGCAATTCGTACTGTTAACGAAATTCAGAATAGGTTGGACATTTTTTCGTGTTACTTTAGTGAACTTGCAAAAGTAAGTTTATATATAATATGTTACGAAAGCAACAATTAGTGTATTTTATGTTTATTGTTTATTTTATGTTATTTTTTTCTTTTATTGTTTTATTATTGAATTTTAATTATTTAATTATTGATTTAGATTTTTATTTTAATTTTGATTTTAATTTTAATTTTGGTGATTGACTTTGATTGTGACTTTAATTTTGATTATTATTATGATTTTAATTTTGATTATGATTTTAATTTTGATGTTGACTTTGATTTTGATTTTAATTTTGTTTTTGATTTTAATTGTAATTTTGATGTTAATTTTAATGTTGTTTATGATTTTAATTTTGATTTTGTTTTTGAATTTAATTTAATTTTGATTTAAAATTTTAATTTTTGCTTTAATTATACAATAATTGTGATGTATTTTTTATGTTATTATGTCCAAAGTTGATTGAAATAAATAAATATTATTATTATTATTACTGTAAAGCATATTAAGTAAAGTTTATTTTGAGTGAAGATTAGGTACATACATTGTTATAATTATAAGGTTGTATCGTTTTAATTATAAGTAATTTTGTGTTAATGTATTGTGTAGTGATTTGTAATTGTTAGATAGTAATAGTGTTATTTAAAATAGTTAATATTATATGTAGGCTTAGCTATCGCATTAGGTTTCTAAACCTGTAATGATAGTTGAAAGAGTTTTAAATAAATAAATAAATAAATAAATAAATAAATTTTATAAATGCTTACCAATAGCGACCTCCTGACGGTGCCGGTGTTATTCGAGCGCCAAAATAACCATGCGGCACTATGACTATACCGTCCTTTCAAACCTATCTATATCTACCTGCACGCGCACCCCCCCGATGGGAGGCCCCTACCCCGCGAACTGGTAGCGAATGACGACCCCATTCACAGGACTTCACTCCCAGGAAAGCTGTACCAGGTTACACTTACAATATGACTGCACAAAATACATACACCTCGCTGCGTGACGTGTCTAAGTTAATATAGACACGTCGTACAGCTAAACCACATATGCATATTTCTACACTCGAATAGACTAACACGAGGGCGCGCGGCGCGGGCCCGCAACTCACGCAGACACTTAAGTGTCGTTACACAATACAGTACCACACATACATGAAGCCGTCATGTGTGTGTGCGCACACACACATGACGGCTTCTTAGTCCGGACCGTGATCGGCTAGCTCTGGAAGCGGGGCAGACGTGGTCATACATCCTTCGTAGGTGCGTCGGAGTTGGCATCTCTGTCGCTGGTCGCCTGCTGCCGGGCCTCCCCCAGGTAACTGAGGGTCTCCCTCGGCGGCGACTGACCGCCGAGGTGCCGTGAAGAAAAGCACTGTTACGACAGCGCTGTGGCGCGCCTATTAAAATACAGATAGCAACCACACACCCAGGCGCGCGTTGTACGCGAGCCCACAGTCCTAGCCTAAAGGCTACCCGACGACGGACCCATCTTTTATAGGGTTCCGTACTTCAAAAGGAAAAAACGGAACCCTTATAGGATCACTTTGTGGTCCGTCCGTCCGTCTGTCTGTCTGTCAAGACCCTTTATCTCGGAAACGCGTGGAGGTATCGAGTTGGAATTTCAAAAAAAAAAAACCATGGTTTCAAGTCCCTTGAAACTGTGAAAAAATCAAACTTCTAAATTAACGTAAAAAAAGATACGGCTGTTTATGCCGCAAAAAACTTATATTTCGACACTCAAAGGAATCAAAATATAAAGGGTACTTCCGGTTGACCTAGAATCATAAAATTTGGCAAGAAGCAGTTATAGCACAAGTAAAGAGAAAAATCTGAAAACCGTAAATATGTAGTTTAATAACAAAATACCTACAAGTTTATACGGAACCCTCGGTACGCGAGTCCAATCTGTTTGTCAACTCCTTACTATCAAAAATCAACGAATAAAAGCCGGGACCAATGGCTTCACTAGCTATCCAGGGCATAAAATGAGTCCTGGTGTGTAAAGAATGGTAGTACCTATTACCTACGACAAAATTGGGGTACATAATTTACAATCAGCTTGATACGAACGTGGATCCGTATCTATTAAATTAGAGTTCATTATCAAACTGATAAGCTTTTTCACGAGAACCTTTTCAAAATACAATAATATTGAGTAGCTTCATGAAATGATAATAAATAATAATCATAATATTGTTTTCTAGTTAGGAAATTGTACCGAGATCACTAAAATGAACTTTACTGCTACTTTATAACCTAACTTAAATTTTCATTGAACTGAAGTTTGGTTGAAAACGATAAAGCCCTAAGCATAGAAGCGTCAAGAAGTCTACATTTTAATGGCAAAACGCCATACAATAAATAACAACGGCATCTTTTCCTGCATAAAGACGCGTTCCCACTATGTCGCGACGACAGATTATCGTGTCGTTTAAATCGTCGTGGCTTGTGTATTTAAATGGAGGTGTGCATATATAGGACGACACGATTAAACGTCGTCCACGACTTTTTTATGTATTATCCAACGATAAATTAATCGTCACGACTCGAACTCGCCCTTATACAAACCGTTATTTACTTCGCGATACGAATCTCAGGTATTTACACCAACATCATATTTTCTATTCCACATATGTATACGCAGTCTGCACTAAAAGTATCGGGAATGGAATATTTCCACTGTTCCTGTCATATTAAAATCTTTTTAATTGAAAACTCCTTGGTTTTAAAAATCGAATACCATTTATTTATTTAAAAAAAGATTCTCGGTCAAATCAAATCAAATCAAAGCATTTATTTCAAGTAGGCCAATTACAGGCACTTTTGAATTGTCGAAACAAAGACAACAATGAAATGTAGCTACAGTCCCAGTCACAAGGCATAAAAACTGTGAAAGTACTGTAGTTGCCCATTCCCTAACGTAGATCTCTATGGAGAAGAACGGGCAAGAAACTCCATGGACACTCTTTTAAATCCAAATATTGTTACAAAATCTTGGTTACATCATTCATGTTGAGATTATACATATATGTGAGAACGATGTACAAAGACGTGCACATTAAGAGCGTCCAGAGTAAAAGGTAAAACCAACAATTTAAAAATAAAGTAATTAAAATAAACCGTGGCAGCTAAGAAATGACCAGTCCCAACTGACAGCGCCCGTTCACGAACATGACGCATGGATCAGCGCCATTCAACTCAACCATATTGAAGGGAATTAAATGACCCGACACACCCGCCACCATCAGCGAGACATTTGAGTGAGCATGACATTCTCTCAGCCACCAGGACACATTCAAGTCAATGAAAGATAACCCAATATAAATGGGAGCTTTACAGTACATAGTACTCACACATGTGTGTTATGCAATTATATAATTCTAGGAGATGGAATCTATACATTGCAATGATATTTTTACAATCTTCAGCAGCTTCCACAATAATTGAAATGGTAATAAATTAGTTTGCACACGATGTGGAGATAAAACAGATAAGATATACAATTCAACCCCTAAGTTCCCAGAAGAGAAACAAGAAAGAAAATATGTATATATATATAATTAAAGAATTAAAGGGGGAGCATCTCTTCCAAACAATAAAATCTTAGTTCGTGAGCCCAAGTGGCTGTGGAGCAGGACCAGCATTGAGCCATGCATTTTTATCTACGAGATAGTCTTCCAACGTATAATATGCTCGTTTACATAGTGTGCGTTTTATGCATGTTTTAAATTTCTTCTCATGGTCATCATCGTCATCGTCAAATTTCATCTCTCGGTCTTGTCACAAGGTTTTGTCACAACTTGTTTAGTCGTTGAGAAAATGGAATTGACTCGAGAAAATTCAAGAGCGATGATTTATTATGACTTTCGAAGTGGTTTAACACAATAACAGTGTGTTAACCGGATGATTTCTGCATTTGGTGATGAAGCCCCATCCAAAACCACAATTTATCGCTGGTTTGCTGAATCTCAACGTGGACGTGTCAAGCTCAGTGATGATCCCCGTCAAGGTCGTCCAAAAACTGCAGTCACCCAAGAAAACGTTGATGCTGTGCGTAAGCTGATTGAGGAAGATCGACATGTGACATACCGCGAAATTCAGGCAACTTTAGACATTGGCATGAGTCAAATACAAATAATCTTGCATGAACAATTAGTTGTAAAAAAGTTGTTTTCCCGATGGATACCGCATTCGCTCTGTGAAGAGCAAAAAGCGGCTCGCGTTACTTGGTGCGTCAGAACTCTCAAAAGATTCCACGCAGGATCCTCAAATGCTGTATACAACATCGTATCAGGTGACGAATCCTGGATATACGCGTACGAAACCGAAACAAAAAACCAGTCACGAGTTTGGGTGTTCGAAAATGAGTTAAAGCCAACAAAAATTGTTCGTTCGCGGAGTGTTGCAAAAAAAATGGTGGCCACGTTTGTCTCCAAAACCGGCCATGTTGCGACTATTCCTCTTGAGGGACAAAGAATGGTTAATGCAATGGTATGCTAGCATTTGTTTGCCACAGGTCGTTTCTGAACTCCGTAAAGAGAACTGCAACCGCCGCATCATCCTCCATCACGACAATGCGAGTTCTCACACCGCGCACAGAACAAAAGAGTTTTTAGAGCAAGAAAACATAGAATTATTAGACCATCCGCCGTACAGCCCCGACCTAAGCCCTAATGATTTCTATACTTTCCTTAAAATAAAGAATAAATTGCGTGGTCAGAGATTTTCATCACCTGAAGAAGCTGTAGACGCCTACAAAACGGCCATTTTGGAGACCCCAACTTCCGAATGGAATGGTTGCTTCAATGATTGGTTCCATCGTATGGAAAAATGTGTCAAATTTCGCGGAGAATACTTCGAAAAGCAATAAATACATTTTAAAATAGTAATGTTGTGTCACTTCCTTGATTCCCGAAATTTTCAGTGCCGCCCTCGTATTTTGCCCGACCTCTTTACATGTCCAAGGAAAACTTTTGCAATCTTATGTTTTAGTAGCTGTTCTGTTGCCCGCAACTTTCGCTCTCATGAAATTATTGTAAAAAATATGACTTCCCCTTTTTTAGTCGAATTTTATCGTACTACCCAGTACTAACTGGGTTGTGGAGGTCAGATAGGCAGTCGCTCCATGTAAAATACTGGTATTCAGCTGCATCCGGTTAGACTGGAAGCCGACCCCAACATAGTTAGGAAAAGGCTAGGCAGATGGTGATGTGACCAATTTCAAAGGTTTTAATTTTTTTTGCACGGAATCCTAATTTATTTTTATAAAATAATAAGAAACCTATGTTAGACCTTATAACATCAGCTATCTGCTAGTAAATGTCCCGTTAAAAATCGGTCCAGCCGTTTTGGAGATTAGCGGGAACCAACAGACAGACAGACAAAAACTGAAAAAAAAATGTTTAAGTGCCGTAATTAATTAATTTGATATTACAAACAGACACTTCAATTTTATTCATTTGTATAGATGATGAGCTTCTTCTTTTTAATTAAGATAGTATTCAATCATTTTATCGGGAACTAGCGTTTGACCGCGACTCCGCGATTTGAAAAATATTTATTAGTATGTAGGTACATGTTGTCGAATATAATTACGTCCAGACGATAAACTTAGGAAACCTAATACCACCAATATGTTTTTCATGTATTATGATTCCTAAACAGTATTTATCATGGGTTAAGGGGACCACAAGAGCTAAACGCGAGTTTTGTAATGCTTAAAAGTATATGATTCACTGCAGTTAACACAATCAAAAAAAAAATATATTATTCTTCAGTATATAGTCTAGTTAAGTAGTGTGCTGAAAACATAATAAAACTAATTTTAATCGATAGAAAAAAACCACAAAGATACCTCTAAAAAAATCTTTTAACGAACAAAAACCATATTAAAATACATACGATCGTTCTGATTTTTTGACGAAACATTCAACAAACAACATACTAACATAATACTGTTTTAGTTTTTTAGTCCAATCAATAGATTTTCTGTAAATCGCGTTTACTTATTTCGCAACATAATTCGTACGCATGTGTGCGTAAACGCCTGTGTACCGACAGTGCTGGCCAACGCCTGTTACAATGCGGACGTGCGTTAATGTGTGCGTGCATCAGTTGGCTCTTGCAGTCCTCTTAACAGATACGTGAAAGTCGATCTTATGCAGGATGTCAGAATATACAAAATGAGGTTGTCACCTATTGAGTCCATAAGTATGCTATAGAAGTATAATATTTGTCAGTCTATTGCATGACAGCCTTTGCCTGAAATGTTGAGGCAAACATTTTGCACATGGGCTCTCGTACTACATGTTGGCACACTAATGTGCTGCACTGTGTGCGAACAAAGATACGACAGCACGACAGCTTTGCCAGTGCGCAAACACTTTGTGCTGTACAAAATGTTCGCGAAAGAATGTGTGGCACAAATGTTAGCGAACGAATGTGCGGCACAAATGTTCGCTCACATTTTTTGGTGGAATTGTACCATTACCCTGCGTGCTCCACTTCTGGTCAAAGACGTATATCACTTAACTTCTTAGGGACTAACCACACTTATTCAGCTGTTCAGCTTTTGTTCATAGAAAACAATAATTTTGTATGGAGACGCGGACGCATCTAAATAGACCCGGAAAGCTGAACGGATGTCCGTAAATGAGCCCATAGGGGCCGTCTCCACGAGCGAGAGAATCGCGGCGATATTACGTACAATTTGTATGGGATAATATCGCCGCGATTCTCTCGCTCGTGGAGACGGCCCCTTAGGAATAGCTATCGCAAACTTATTCAACTGTGATAAGGTTAAACAGACAGACAAAGTTACTTTCGCGTTTCGTACATAGTATTAGTATGGATTTCGCTGATAAAATATCATAATATTATTATCGTATTGTGAATACTCACATTATTATTTAGGAAAAGTTTGATCATTATCATTGGTTCACAAACTGTAACAGTGGCAGGTAGCACAATTTGTGCTACCAGCGATCCTAATTTATCTTTCTTGAAAATAAAATGGTTAGCGCCGACAACAGTTATTCGCCGACGGATTTGTTTCATTATGTGAGTATTTTTTGCCCCTAGGCTGTATCATTGCTTCACACCAGGCGAGTTGCGCCCAAACCCAAGCTTATAGAGTGTATAAAATTTACCACACTATTCCAAGATCGCGAACCCGTCTTGAACAAGCGTGGTGATCAATGCTCGTGTCTTCTCTGCACGAGAAGAGGCCTTTGCCCAGCAGTGGGACAGTAGGTAATAGGCTAGTGTTATTATTTGTTATTCCAAAAAGTGAACTATATACAGCTGTAGACTGCCAACAAACTACCCCATTACTTACCTCAACTACCTCGTGATTTTGGGATCGATTCCCAGGTTTGGCAGTTTTCCATAACGAATTTCTCAACACTATTGTTGAGAAATTCGAGATGGAGTTTTCCATCATGCGTGATGCTATCCTGAAGTCTGAATTTGAGTCCGATTGATGGCAATAGGCGCACCCTATTACATGGGACTTATTTGTACCTATAGTATAGGTGAAACTCTGCCTAACCCTCCGTTATGGTATATTCCTATTTCAGGCGGAAATGCTGATAAAGGAGTCGAAACTTCGAGAAGCGAACACGCAACACAGTGGCAATCAATATGGCTGGCTAACATCAAGACCTATCCAAAATGAAGTCAGCAAAACTAACAAAGACTTGGAAAGACTACGACCGATGATTCAAAAGGTTAATTTTCCGATTTTTAGGGTTCCGTACCTCAAAAGAAAAAACGAAACCCTTAAAGGATCACTTTGTTGTCCGTCCGTCTGTCTGTCTGTCAAGACCCTTTATCTCGGGAACGCGTGGAGATAACGAGTTGAAATTTTATTAAACCATATACTCAAGTCTACAGTCCCTTGAAGCTGTGAAAAAATCAAACTTCTAAATTAACGTAAAAAAAGATACGGCTGTTATGCTGCAAAAAACGTATCTTTCGACACTGAAAGTAATCAAAATTTATAGGGTACTTCCCGTTGACTAAGAATCATGAAATTTGGCAAGTACCAACGTCTTACAACTCATGTAAAGGAAAAAAATCTGAAATCTGTAAATATTTAGTTTAATAACAAAATACCTACAAGCTTATACGGAACCAACTCGAGTCCAACTCGCACTTGGCCGGTTTTTTGTAAGTGTGGTTACTCTCTAGGGCTCTTTCAATTTAAGCGTTTGATCACAGATTAGTCTGTGGTTTGGCATCGGACTACTGCCGCTCGGGTGTAGTGTCCCGCGTGTTTTGTGTTGTGTTATTTAACCATATAGTTCGGTACGGGCCCCTTCGGGGGCTTGACATACAAACCTCCGCTGGCTCGGTATCGGCCCCCAAAGGGGCTGGCGTTTAAGTCATACGTCATCCTCATTATTTATGTAAATATTTAATATTCTGATAATCAAATACCATGAGTGTGCGATAATTAAGAGAGTTGGATAAAAAGCTCATATGTCAACGCCATTAAAACTTCTCTATTTAGCGCGCAAGTTTCTTAATTTCACCTTACAAAATCCAAGTGCGTAAATACGGTCATCGCCATTTTGACAGCAGTGCTGGCCGAGGCTAAAAATCATAAAAATTGTGGTTTTCGGACATCCAAACTCCACTTTATTGATAATAATTAACTCGTCATTTAATTATGTGACGAATTCATCCATAGTTCAATTTAAATAAGCAGTGGTAATGATGAATTTTGGTATCTAAAGTCGAAGTTTCGCGCCAATAGTGCGTGTTTACATTTTTATTTTTCACATTATATCACACAAACGCATAAAGATTCGATAACAAATGTGACAAATATAATTGGAAATATTATAAACAACATGAAAATGCCCAGATCTTAGCGTAATTTACTAATTCAGGACCAATAACACGTAATATTCATTACCACTACTCAATTTGTATTCGAAATTGACGACCATTATTTTTTTAAAATTTTTGTGATGTGTGAAAGCGATTATTTCAATCGATTCTTGTTTTGTAAATTTCGATTAAATCGAGTAATTAAATGTAAGGAATCTAAGAAATCGATAGATAAAAATTCAAATACTTTTGTTTTAAGCGTTAAATACAATAAAAATGTTATAATATTTTTTAAAGCTTTTATAATGTTAATCTTAATAGATTTTCGTGCATTGTAGAAATTAAAACCGACCCAACAATAAACAGAACAGATTAATCTATGGCGAAATTCGCGCCGATTTTTTTTCCATGTCATAATTTAAATTAGGAATGCACTCGCTGTTCTAATTTATATTGTATTTACAGTTACTAGATAATAAATTGTGTTTTTTTTTTTCTATTGGTTTGTTGAATATAGAACGCCAAGGATCTTGGTAGGCCATAGTGTTTGTTTGGTTCCTATCAAGATAAATTATATTTAGTCTACAAAGTTGGGTTATGGTTAGATGGATTGGTTATTAGGTATTCACTATTTACAAATACTTTTTTTTATCAGACAGTTCTCTCCCACTGCTGGGAAAATCTCCCCATGGCTTTCCAATTTTCTTTATCTTTTGCCTTCTCCGACCAATACTTTTAATCGTTATTATTTTATGATTAGCTTGGTTTAGTAGCAACCCCAAAAACTATAAAATTGTATTTTTAAGAAACTTCTAGAAATGCGAGTAGGACTCTTGCCCTGAGGGTTCTGTCCTCACTCAAGTGACACGGCCCACGGCCTATGATGGATAACCTGAACTTTGCAGTTGTAAAAAGAGGTTTTAGAGTGGACAGTGAACCGCTTTGAAAAAATAAACTAATGTTTATTTAGGATACGGCCTATGCACTGCTGATTGCGAAATATAGGACAATAATTTTGTCGGTCGTCGTCACCGAGGCAGGCCCAAGAAACACTGGCGTGACGATTTGGACTCACTCGTTCTTGACTGATTGGCCAGAGAAGGCAAAACACCGAGAGAGTTGAAAAGGTATGGGGTGGCCTTTGCCCAGCAGTGGGAAAGAATAATCTAAACAAAATAAAAGTTTGTCCCAACCTAACACAATAACCCAACCGTACTATACACAATTTTGTAGAATAAGTAATATAATGTATCTTTGACGGATCAAACTAATTTTTTATTATGCCTACCGAGATGGTACTGGGCATTCTATATCCAACCGCCAGATATTCATCATCATCTGCCTAGCCTTTACCCAACTATGTTGGGGTCGGCTTCCAGTCCAACCGCCAGATACTAGAAAACCAAATTCTCAATAAATGATGTAGTAAATTAAAATACTTTAAAATTGTGAATTACGAGCGTATTCTTAATTTAAATTTTGAAACAAAAAAATCGACGCGTATTTAGCCATAGGTTCTGTCCGTGCTTACAGTTAAATTGAAAATCAATCCATTTTCAGATTTTTCTTTGTTTCAACTGTGAGACTTTTTTCTTGCCAAATTTCACGCTGCTAGATCAATGGGAAGAAAGACAATCATCAAAATGATTACATAGAAGCAAGTTTTTATTTTATTTTATTATTTATAAATCTCCTTCTCTTGAAGTCAACCAAAAGCATCGAATAATTACTAAATGAAATTATTAAAAAAGATAAAATTAAATGATTAATTATTATTCGAAATTATACCAAGAATTCAGTCTCAACTCTTTTTTTTTCTAAACTCGATTTCATTGCGAGTATCGATTAGGCTGAATACCACTTTTTAATCGTAATGATAAAACTTGGGTTTATGGTCAGCACTAAGAAGTGTCATTTTGCAACACTTGCAACATAGTTTTTTAGTAATATTTGTCAAGACTTTGATCGTGTTTTTTTATGAAATTGTGTATGAATAATAGCAAAAATAAGAACGCAGATAGAATGTTACTGTATTTATTTTTCCTTTTCGAGTTTTTTAGCAAACGAGAAACTTGTCTATGTACATTATTTCCAGCGCATCTAAGTTACCTATTTTTTGGAAGCGTGCCGTAATATGTATTTTACACATATTTGGCAATAGACTGACGCCGTTTTACCAACCTCAACACGGTATTGAAGATATTTAACACAAACTCATCGTGTGAAACAGCTGCCGTGACATATTTATCATCATAAAATGGAATGCTGAATGTTCACGAAAATTCTTGAATTTCATGACAAATCGCATCACCCCCACCGATTCAGCTGGTGTGTCATGTGTCAAAATCTTGTCGAGCAGAGTGGTTAAACAGATAGTAAAAATAATAACATCATTAATCTATTCTAATCTGACAGCTCAGTTTTGAAGTGTCAAATAATAATCCAATGGTACTCTGTGGTAAAAAAAAAAACTGTGGTATTATCTATGGTCTAAAAATTCGTTGTCTATGTTCTATTTGGCTCCGATTCAAAACTGTTTCGACTAAACTTTTGTTTTGGAAAACAAATACGTATGACTGCAGCAGTCCGGCAGCAAACGCTTTTGTTGAAAGAGCCGTAAGGGGCAACTATTGCCACTTTAGGATAGATAGTACTTACCGTGTACTGTGTGTTATAAGGATATCATTTTATCATGGGCTTGTTTGTCACGCCTCGTTGGTTGAGTGGTAGCAAGTGCGACTGCTGAGCATGAGGTCCTGGGTTTGATTGCGGGTCGAGCAAAGTGTTATTGAGTTTTTCCATCAGGAATTTCTCATTACCACTCACGAAATCCGGATTTGTGCCCGGTTGATGGCAATAGTCTGGCTCCCTATAAATGTGGGTGTACCTACTATTAGGTAAACTTCTGCCTAACCCTTCAGGGTTTATCTACTGCGAAAGGATTGTACTTGATTGGCTACTAGTTTTCCGCCCGCGGCTTCGCCCGCGTAGAGTTCGTTTATATCGCGTTTCTAAGAGAACTCTTCAAAAGTCCGGGATAAAAACTATCCTATGATCTTTCTCAAGGTCAACTCTATCTCTGTACCAAATTTCATTAAAATCAGTTCAGTGGTTTAGACGTGAAAGCGTAACAGACAGGCAGACAGACAGAGTTACTTTCGCATTTATAATATTAATATAGTAGGGATAACGAGATGTTTCTATGGGGGAAAGATGGTAGTGGATTAATCATCGATGAATTCGTTCTCAAAACTATGGTAATTTTTGACAGATGTCATCAGAAAATTGCGCCAAAATTGCTGTCAAACTCGACGCCATGACAGATGAAGCAGAGTCATCTACCGCCATTTTGACCATGTTCAAGAAACTTTTAGAAGATCAGTACAGCATACAACTGATGGAGAAGAATGTGGTGAAGGCAAAAGAACGAAGTTTGAAGAAGAATGGAGAAGTAAGACGAGTAAATAAGGTGCACCCTGTTTTGGTGCCTGACGGAAGGCAGCCTACAGTTTCTTTTATATTGTACATGTAAAAGTAAAACTATTAAAACTAATAACTTTTTTAACAAACTCTTTTTTTCATGTACCTACTTCAACCTACATATTTATCTTGTGATTACGAACCTACATGTTTAAAGCGCAGGTCACACCGCCATCGCCAGCTGGCGGGTGGGCGAGGTTTTTTCATACTTCGCTACATAACTGTGGCTGGTGAGTTGCCGTTCGTGAGCACTGTTGCTACTGAAGGTGTGGTACCTTCTGCCGGTGCTGGCGCCGTCAACCATGCCTGTGGTAATGGCAGGAACGCCATGATCAGTGAGACTGCTGCTTACGGTTCAGCTGGTGCGTATTAGTCTTCATGATGACTGGACTGGCAGAAGCCATCGAATTAACAATTTTTGTGACGCTTTAGAAAAATTAAATCCCATAAAATAGGTACTTGTTTGTATTGATGCCGGCTATTTATTATTTAATAACGGTTTCATGCGTAGCCGGTATTATGGAAATAAATTAAAATGATAGAAGATAAGCAAGCCACGCTTCATATAATATCTTCAAACGCCTTTAAATTATTTTTAAAGGATGTTTGGCAAAACTACATATATGAATTCTGGAAACCTAATAACGAGCAGCTACACACATTGCGTCGTCATTAAAAAGCTCCAATTCACATACAGTTAAGGCTTTATTTTATCTAGAAGGCATTAAAAGCAACAGCAACACGTATTAAGTTTGACGGCACGGTTGGCGCAGTGGTCAAGCGATTGACTGCTGCGCTGCATGTCGCGGGTTCGATTCCCGTACGGAACAAATATTTGCATGACCTACAAGTAGTTGTTCCGGGTCTGGGTGTTTTTATATCTATAATATGTATGTATTTACAAAAAAAAAAAATGTATATATGTAGTTTATCAGCCATCTAGCTACCATAACACAAGCATTAGGTTGCTTAGCTTGGGACTAGATGGTGCTGTGTGAAATGTCCAGGGATATTATTATTATGATTCCCTTTATTCATTTTTTCACAATTTCAATACATTTTTAAATATTTAAATATAAAACAATATAAAAAAACATTTAAAAATATAAAAAAAAAAATAGTAGCCCGCCGGTATCGGGAACAGGGTCCAAGCTACCGGCAGTCAGGGCTCCAGAGAGAGGAACCTCCTAACAATACGAGCCGTGTCCAGGAGTACCGCTTTCTGAATCAAGCCCTTGATCCAGCTGCCTAACGAGAGCCTCCTGAGATGTTGGTCGAGGCTCTTGGCAATTAAGCCATGGGCTGACACGACTATCGGCACAATGATCGCTGAGTCCACATCCCACATGTCGACAACCTCGCGAGCCAAGTCAAGATACTTGATTTGCTTATCTTTCTCGGCTTTCACGAGGTTCTCGTCATGCGGGACCGTAATGTCAACAATCATTGCGCGCCGCTCTGATCGATCCATCACCACTATATCAGGCTTATTGGCTATAATAGTCCTGTCAGTGATGATGGATTGATCCCAGTACAATGTGATATTGCCATTTTCGAGAACTGGGTCGGGCACATACCTATAGTACGGAACTTCCGATTCGACAAGATTGTATTTAAGAGCAAGTTGCTGATGGATAATCCTGGCTACAAGGTTGTGTCTATGCAAGTACTCTCCATTAGCCAGACGAGAACACCCGGAGATAATGTGACGGATTGATTCACCTGGACGGTGGCATGCCCGACATATGTCAACCGTGCCGTCCTTCACAATAAATCTCCGGTAGTTATTCGTCATCATAACTTCATCCATAATTGCACAGACAAAACCTTCAGTTTCCCCGAAGAGCTCCCCGGAACGTAGCCAGGCTACGGACGCTGATAGGTCTACATCGGGCCCATGCAGGGCCCGGAAAAAGCGTCCGTGAAGCTCCTTACTCTGCCATATCTCCCTGCGGTCGTTAGTATATGTTATTATGATTTATTATTATAATTAAGTGTTAATAATAAGTCGAATTGTGGGTGCACTAATGGGTACACCTCTGCCTTACCCTTCGGGGATTACAGGCGTGAGGTTATGTTCTGTTTAAAATGAGTCTCTATTATATATCTGAGGGCGTTTGAGACCGTAATTAATGAAATCGCCGTGAAGTATGAATCGCACTTCCCATTCAAGAACGTAGGCTTGGTTGCTATATTCCACACGCTGTCTTGCTCGTCTGAAAATAAAAAGAATATATTTTTATAACACTCGCACATGACGCATGGATGGGTGACCACCCATTACATACCGAGTTTCCTCCGTGCCTCGGAAAGCACGTTAAGCCGTTGGTCCCGTCTGTCATTTGTACATCTTTGACAGTCGTTACAGGTAGTCAGTGGCCCGAAAGTCTGACTACCAGTCTTACCAAAGGGTATCGTATTACCTAGCACTAACTGGGTTGTGGAGGTCAGATAGACAGTCGCTCCATGTAAAATACTGGTATTCAGCTGCATCCGGTTAGACTGGAAGCCAACCCCAAAATATTTGGGAAAACGCTAGGCAGATGCTGATGACTCGACCATGACACAACAATAAATCAAAATAAAACAAAAGAAAAATAAGACACATTCAAATTGGTCCTGGGGGGTTACTATGACGTCTTAAAGCAGGAGCAATTCCAGTGTGTGAAAGAGACAGAGCTATACAGGAGCTACGTACTCCGTTGCCCATGAAAACAAGCACAGGAACAGTCTTCATTCAACTAACTTCGCAGTACATAGCAGTAAACTTCGGAAGGAGCACTTGTCTCTTTATCTCAAGATGACATGAACCGGTAATTTTATATGCAACAACAATCTACCGATATTCAACTTGCATAACGGCAATGCCCTATGAGAAGCAAAACTATTGGGTCATCGAACGACCTCACATTGTGACGTAAAAAAGGTGCTATGTAAGCAGGAGTGGATTGCGTTGACACATTGAATACTTGGCTGGCGGTTCGTTGCGGAACTTGCACAATACAAATTCTGTGTGAAAATGATATCATTACACACTCTATGACTTCCGGCATACTGACCTTGGCACAGAATTGCCTGCTATTAAAGGAATTATTAACGATTCACTTTCACGATATTTCCATGAACATACCGTCGCTTAACGCGATGGTATATAACATTGTGAATAACACATAATAATTTTGTCGTCCGTGATGTTGGCAGAAACTGCAGCATTGGAGGAAATCGACAAGCGATTAGCTATTATGAAAACACGAGAAAACCAGCTCCCATCAACCATTTCCACTCATGACATACACCAATACGCCGTCTCTTATACCATTCTAGGAGTAATCATCATTATCTCTGTGGGCTGGTTTGTAAAGAGTATTGGCGCTAAAAATAATCTAAGAGCCATTCAGCTATGAACAATCAGGTTGAAGAGATTGAACTGCAACCAATACAACACAGAAAGCTAGAAGAAAACATTCGCACGACGAGCCAAACAGAACTGCAGGTAGAATGTCCACATTATGCAGACGACATAGGGTTCAACTTCGAATATATATATATATTTTTTTAATAGGGTTGCTACTTTTGACAAGCTTTCATTAATTTTCTGTACATCTTTGTGGGGTTGCCAACATGTACAGTATCATCAACCGTAGTTACATTTACTTTGAGAACGCAGCAACCTTCTTGGATGTTGTGCGTCACAAATATTACGCTATAATTGTAACTTTTCACGCAAGGCTGTGGATCTAACCACTTGTCAAGAGAAAGAATCACTACAACTTTAATTTGTACCTTCTACCTATTAATATAACTGTAAACTCAACTTATGGTCCTTTCTGTGTACTCCACGACTAAACCAACATCAACATTGCGATGGGTGCAGAAATGATTTATTTACAAGTTTACAATTTAGCAGAATAGCACTATGTAGAACAGACTATATAAACCTAAAAATTGTAAGACCACCACTGAGTTTAAACCTCTGGCACCCAAGCTAAGATTAAGCTTGTGTTATGGGTATCAGGGCTCTCTCTTTAAACTTTTACCAATATATAAACAAGTTCGGAGTTAGGTACTACTGACTGCGGTACTGTGATTTGTGTCACTAGCGATTGCCGGAGCAAGCAGTATGGTTAGTTTGATAAAAAAACAAAAGAATATATAAAAATTATAAAAAAAAAACTACAAACCATAGCCATTCTCTGAGTATGTACATATATATGTGTGTGTGTGTGTGTGTGTGTGTGTGTGTGAGTGTGTGTGATAGCGTGTGTGAGTGTGATAGTGTGATAGTGTGTGTGTGAGTGTGATAGTGTGTGTGTGAGCGTGATAGTGTGTGTTAGTTATTGCACGGGCCCACTGTGTATGTTAACGCAATTATGTGAATTATAATGTGAAGTGCAAGAATAAATAAGTCGGTTCGGTTAGAGTAATTTTTCTAATAGCTTTTCATTACTAACGAAACCGACATGAAGTGTGCATCGCACTCCCCATTCATGATCGCACTCTTGTTTGATATTTTCCACTCGTTGTATTTACCTTCTCCCGTTTCACTGTCTTCAAATTTTTCAACGTGTATCTTGTCTGAGAAGCAACCTTCTCCATTTTGGAACTGTGCGAGTTTTTTTTGCCAAAAATTTCTGTAAAACTGAGCGTGGCCAAGTATGCCGCAGAGAGCACCTAAAACAATTTAAAGAATTCTTAATATCATTAAAATTGATGATGAATTAATAATTTTTTTGATTTGCAAAATACAAAAAAAAAAAATCGCTATGCTCATCTTGATGTAGTATCAAGATGAGCATAGCGACTTTCCACCATTTTTTACACAAATTGTTTTTTTTTGTTATTTTGCAAATCTTAATTTTTTTTTAATTTTTATTCAATGTTAAAATTGTTACAATACAACATACATCTTAGAAATAATGTAGGTATAACAAAGTTCGATGCCTGTACTAGGATAAACTTGTATCACAGGCGATATGTGTTCTATTAATAACTATTTGGACTACAGGGGGGT
Organism: Eurois occulta; assembly: GCA_950022335.1. Classification (NCBI taxonomy): domain Eukaryota; kingdom Metazoa; phylum Arthropoda; class Insecta; order Lepidoptera; family Noctuidae; genus Eurois; species Eurois occulta. The sequence goes on from OX465506.1 coordinate 7,940,141, forward strand.
ACTATGACGTCCTAAAGCAGGAGTAATTTCAGTGTGGGAAAGAGACAGAGCTATACAGGTCGTCTAGCGCCATCTCTTTCCCACACTGGAATTACTCCTGTTTTAAGACGTCGTGGTAGGCCACCAGGTTTCTAAATATTATTTCACATAAGATTTTTTAAAGTAGTGAAATAATTAGTTTATTATTTACAACTACTATACTTAAACTCTTATTATGTTTATGGTGGAAGCGCCGGGTAGCCCGCGAAATTCAAATTTTCTTACGTTTTTTGCAATTTGCAGGTCAGTGTCAGGTTGTATGTTGATGAAAAATGAGTCGCGCTAGTAACACGTATGTAGTTACAAAATTAATACACAGCGTTGACTGAGTCAGGTTGGTGCCGTGAAATTCTTTGATACGCATATCATTCTTTATAAGTATCGTCCAACCAGCGAACACCGAAATTCATAAATAAATGGTTTGATCGTGTAAATATGTGTGAATTTTTTATTTCTATAATCTTTCATAAAATAATGGGTCAAATAACGAAAGCTATTTTTTTTATTTACTAATATCTAAACGAAATTCGAAACAGTCATAGTTTTATATGGGTTTTAGGAAATCTGGTCTGGAAATGAGTCCGAGGGATGAGGGGGGGGGGCGTGCAGAAATTCATAAATGTGTTTTTTTGACCATAACTGTCACAAAGGCCTCCCCCCCGTTCCTTCCACTTTTCTCGGTGTTGAGCCTTCTCGCCCATTAACGAGAAATATTTTCTTTGTACGATAAAAATTCAAATTACGTCACATTGCGGGTTTTAACTTTTAATATTAAACGCCTTTTTTTAGGGTTCCGTACTCAAAGGGTAAAACGGGACCCTATTACTAAGACTTCGCTGTCTGTTTGTCTGTCTGTCTGTCTGTCTCCAGGCTGTATCTCATAAACCGTGATAGCTAGAAACCTGAAATTTTCACAAATGATGTATTACTATTGCCGCTATAACAACAAATACTAAAAATTAAAAAAAAAATATTAAGGGGGGCTCCCATACAACAGATATGATTTTTTTGCCGTTTTTATAGATAATGGTATGGAACCCTTCGTGCGCGAGTCCGACTCGCACTTGGCCGGTTTTTTTCTCTTTTTTTCGGGTGGGAAATCAATAAATGACGTCCTCCATGATGCTCTGGGCGGAGCGGAAGGGAATGTCAATACTTGTACTGACTAAATCCCACCCATGTTTCTTTTTAGCCCCTTATGTTCCAGGGCTGCAGTATCTCTTTCGGACAGTCCCACAGCCCAATACTAATCCCCTCAAAAATGAATTGCACCACTTCACTTAAAAGCTTTAAATAAAAAAGTATTCGTATTTTTAAAATTCACTTACAATGATGACTAGCGACGATAGGCAATTTGAAGTCATTACAAGCAATGTACTGCACCTCGTTGAAATACTTCGCGCAATACTCATCCAATTCGAACTTGTCCTCATCTTCAGAGAACACGAAACATTGACGAGAGAAACGGGCCGTGATCAAAATGAAAAGCCTGGAAATTATTTCTTGTAATCATTATTTTTTGCAACTCTGTTAAGGAGATCAGATAGGCAGTCGCTCCATGTAAAATAATCGTACTTATTCAGCTGCATGTCTGAAACCCGACCCTTTCATTTAGTTGAGCAAAGGTTAGGCGGATGAAGGTGAGACTGAACTAAAGTAGATGTAGTTTGTTTGTGAGTACCAACCCTCTAACACATTAAGGCATCGTTCACACCAAACGTATTGTCCGCCGCCGACTGTGAGTATGCTCACTGTCTGCCCCAGTGTGAACGTGGACTCAGTCTGCAGTACGCATTCTCACCAAGCCGACAATACGCTACAGCGTACAATGCACACGTCTAACGTCTGTTCTCATTGAAGTTTCTCGAATGAATTGCGCCCGAGGCGCGACGGCGGCGGCGCGGCGCTTTACGCTGTTACGTTCAGTCGCCGTGCATAGACGCGTAGTACAATAATCGGCCACCGAGAGTCAGCGACAACGCACTACGTAATAGCGTACAGTCGGTTCGGTGTGAACAAGAAGTTAAATATATTGAAAAGCGTTAAACTGCGTAACGCGTGCTCACAGTCAGCGGCGGACAATACGTTTGGTTTGAACGATGCCTAAAAGTAAACTTATACTGTCACTTACGGAAGCAAAAAAAAAGCCGGCAGAAGTGAAAACTTGAACATTAACGTTGTGCACTTTTGATATTTTGGAATGGTTAGGGAATAATTTTGTTTAAATTGCTTTAATTATCAGTATTCAAGTACTATCATTTATGTGGTAAAATACAATATTCATTTATTGCGCTATCGTACACAAACATGACAATTTATATTACTTACATTAAAAAATTTCCCTCCGTCTTACGAATTTCGATCAGGTCACGTGTCATGACGCGAGGTTAACATTTTTTTACCCATCACAAAAAAAGTGCACAATGCTAAAGAAGTTTTCACTTAAAAAAAAAAACAAAATCATGAACAAACGATCACGGAAGATATCCCGTAAGTGACAGTATAAGTTTAGTTTTAAACCGTGAATGCTTCAAACATTAAGAGTAGCTACAGCTTAATAGAAAATAACCCTAGACTTACCAGTGAGACACATTAAAGCCGACATCGGTACTATCCCCCACTCTTTTATTGCAGTGAGGAGGGAGACGACACTGTTCCTTTGGTTGTGAAGGTAAATTTCTAGCCAACTTAGAAAGGCAATCATCTAAAGTAAGTGACAAGAAAACAATTATGGGTAGAAGTACCCAACCGCTAAATCTAGGGGCTGATGAGAAAGAGGGATGTCCTCATAACGGAACCTACATACTATGGCTGCATGTTGGCAACTTTTGTAAGCGTTCAATTGGTATGGCGGTGGCTTTAGTGTATAGACCCTGTAGAAATTTCGAAATTCGCAAAGTTCCGCATGCTACACCGTGTGGCACTCGAGTAGCATGAACTGCTTCATGAAAACTGTTCGCGGAAGTTTGGATTCGTGTCTCGGCACGGCACTCTATCCCCACGCCCTTGTATAAAATCGACCCTAAAGTCACGTTGTATTCTACACTCTACAGACAGTTCATCGATACTGGTGGTCTTCTATATATGATTTCTTTCAACAGTATTGTTTTAATATTAACTCAATGTGGGAAAGACATGAAACTAGACTGGCTGTACAGCTCCATCTGTTTCCCAATCTGAAATGACATAAAAGTAATCAAAATACACTTTACCCAATTTTGGGAATTTTTTAGCATCATTTACATAGTCCTTCCATTCTCCATACATATTCTTCAGCTTTTCTTTACTGTAGATCGTTCTATGTTTCAGCAGATTTTTATTGAATTTATCTGGAGCCCTGGCCCACGTCGTTTTGTTATAAAATAGTTCCGACACTGAACAAAAAAAAATATTGGTTCTTTGGTTAATAATGTAAGGCTGTGGTAAGGCGCCAAGGCAATATCCTTTCCCGAGCCGAGCATAAGCCGAAACGACATGTCCCTGATTTCTGCGCGCCTTCTCACAATAGGATGAGGATTTATAAACGAGATATTATAACGTATTAATTAATATTGCGAAGATGCAGACAATTTATCAGTTGGGAAGTTCAAAACTTCAATCAGTTTAAGGATGAAGTAAAATTTATGAGGCTGGTTGTAGAATGTTTTTTTTTTCATGCGACAGAGACAGAGTCATGCTACGCTTGCAGAGATGGTAATCCAGGGTCCACTTTATCTCCCTAGTTCAAGCCATGGTCCGGGGCGAGAGGGAATGGGAAGCCGTCACCTCGTTCTGCGAAGCAGTCATGCTAGCGACGGAGGTGGCGGAACGTGAGAGGGAGAGAACCTCACGTCCCAGCCGCCGCGGGAGAAGCACCGGGCGTCGGGGGCCACGTGGTGGCTCTGAGTCATTTGATGATTTCCCCTCCCAAAAAAAAAAAGGTTCACTTTATCTCCGTTTTATAAAAATGTTTGTTAAATAATCGATTTTTTTAGTTGCCTTTCTTGTTTAGTTAGTCCATTAGTTAACCCACCTCCCTGCTGATCTGCATTTTTTATGTAACGTAAAACCCCTTACCCCCCAATCCAATATCCTGACTACTATGATGTCTTAAAGCAGGAGTAATTCCAGTGTGGAAATGAGACAGAGCTATAAATACAGGTTGTCTAGCGCTATCTCGTTCCCACACTGGAATTACTCCTGCTTTAAGATGGTTGGCCTGATATGACAACGTAATGTAGGCAAAAACATCTCTTACATATTATGTCTTGCCTATTTTTTCTCTCTTCTTCGCTTGTTGATTTAAGTTGTTGGACCATAATGTGGAAATAGTCAACCAATTCGCCAATTTTCAACAATAGTTTTTTCAATCGGGAACGTTTTTTTACAGGGATATCATATTGATTTTCAAGCGAATGACCTCTCAAATTCACTGCAAAAAAAAGTATGGCTTAGTGTTTTATTAATCTGTCTTTCTTTATAGTGTGTTTAGTGCCTAACCTAGTGTCGAGTTTTTATGCCGCCCATGGATCTCTGACTTGGCTTTACATGCCGTCGAGAAATATCGCTCAGGCATACTGGTTTCCTCACAATGTTTTCCTTCACCGAAGCAAGTGATAATTACATTTATACAACTTGCTTTTGCCCGCGGCTTCACCCGCGTGGATCTAGAAAAATATCCGACGGGAACGAACTAACGGGATTAAAAAGTAACCTATAGGTTAATCCAGATTACGGTAACAAATATAGTTACATACCTTCATCCCCCTTTTTAACCCTTCGGGGGTAGAATGATCAAAAACGCTGAGGCACGTATAAATTAATTTACAATCGTCAGCCTAAACACACGGACAAAACTGACGGACTTTCATATAAACTTTCGTCCTCTATTTTACCCCTCTAGGGGTGGAATTCCCAAAAACCCTTACTTACGCTTCACAAAGAACACAGCCTCCAAGTTTCATGTCTCTAGGACCAGCGGATTGGGCAGTGTGTTGATATATCACCCAGTCAGTCAGTCAGTTTACCATTTTATTTAAACAGAAGAAGATAGATACGCACATGAATCTGAAAAATCAGAGGTGCGTTTCTTGAGTTCAAACTCGAGACCTATGCCATGACAGTCTGTTTCAATAATAAGATTATGAAAGGGTTCCGCCACTGATATTTGTTAGGTGAAATACAAAGACGTTTTTTTATTCACCAGAAGTCCTAACAACAAAAGAAATGTTACAAACAAACTACACATCTCAGGTATTATAATAAAAAACTATTCGTGTGACCCTGACCCTGTTAGCTATAATATCTCATTGATCTAGTGGTCGCTTAGCTACACACTACCAGTGCTTTTTATTTACATCAAAAGTCATCAGGCCATCACAATGACTGAAGTCGTAAAGAAAATAATTAAAATTCACTCATGATTGGTCGATATAATCAATTCGTTCATGATAAAAGATCTATTAGGCTTCTCCTTTCCTCATGAACGGATGGATTTCATCCGCAATGAAACATTTTTCATTGTACCCTTAATAATTATGTTATGTACACTTAAACAAATATAAACTTTATATTAGTATCAATTCAGTTTTTATCAGAATGACTATTTACAATGTCACGGTAAACTTTTGAAGAATACGGGCATAATGCGATAATGATAATCCCCTATACTAAATAGTATGACGATACATAGCCTATTAATAATTAAAGAGACCTTTAAGAAAGTTTTTGTGCATTTGAACAGAATTTATGCAGCAGTTTTAGCGTTAATCCGGGACATAGACACACAGACCAACATTTTTGACATCAGAAGCGTTCTCACATAACGTTGTTATACTTTTTTTTTCAAAATTTCTTTATTCTATGTACATTTCTTACTCCGCTACGATTATATTATACATATAGGTAATTATTTATAAATAACCACATTCGTTCAAATTATTATCTTATGCAAGTATAAAATATCCTTACCGTCCGCCATAAACAATCCGAACGCGGAGCTTGTACCCACGTTATATCTATGCCTTGTGTAAAAATCAACCATTTTTTCCAATGAATCTAAATAAAAGTTAAAATCCGTTTTCGCTAGTAAATCATTAATGGTCTTTTTTTTATTACGAATGACAGTTATACCGTTCACAGAACAAAATAAGGTCGTTGAAAAAAACAAAAAGGAAATCGATTTTAAGTTGTTCATGGCAGGACTTATCAAAATCGCGAAGACGTTATTACGCATAAACGCGAATGACAACTGGCCGCATTTACTGCTACTACTTCTAACTGAAGATAAGACTGTGGAGACTGATGTACAAATTAGTTACGGCTATTGCACACCGAGACATCTCAACACTATTTCGACTCAAAGAAATGCATGAAGAAATACCATTATTAGGGCTTTCGTGGTTATGCAAAACCAGTACCTACGTATTCGTTTTGGTGCGTGGTTTAACCATGGTTGGGCCAAAAAAACAGGGTCCTCCAAAAGTGCGCTTTGTAGTTAGTATGACTTAACTTAGCAGCTGTTGAGCACACCTTTGTTACCAGGTCTGCCAAAGCCACCACGAGCGTCTTTTTGTAATATCCAATTGTTCGTTTCAGCATGAGAATATCTGACTGTTTAAGAACTCTCTGTATTGGCCAAATTAATAATAATATTTATAATGTAGTTATTTCTGGGTGTTCTCGTCTAGCTAATGGAGAGTACTTGCATAGACACCTCGTTGCCAAGATTATCCACCAGCAACTTCCTTTGAAGTACAACCTTGTGGAATCAGAAGTGCCATACTATAAGTATGCGCCCGACCCAGTTCTCGATGATGGTAATATCACGTTGTACTGGGATCGACCTATCGTCACTGCCAGAACTATTGTTGCCAATAAGCCTGACATTATGGTGATAGATCGATTGGAGCGTCGCGCAATGATTGTTGATATAACGGTACCGGATGACGAGAACCTCGTGAAAGCAGAGAAAGATAAAAAAATCAAATATCTAGATCTGGCTCGCGAGGTTGTTGACATGTGGGACGTCGGTACAGCAGTCATTGTGCCGATAGTCGTGTCGGCCAATGGCTTATTATCCAATAGCCTCGACCAACATCTGAGGAGGCTCTCGCTTGGCAGCTGGATCAAGGGCTTGATTCAGAAAGCAGTACTGGACACGGCGCGTATTGTTAGGAGGTTCTTCTCTCAAGAGCCCTGACGACCGGTAGCTCGGACTCTGTTGCCAATGCTAGTGGGCTACCATTTTTTATATTTTTAAATGTTTTTTTATATGGTTTTATATTGGAATATTTAAAAATATAATGAATAGGTGTGAAAAAAAATAAAGGAAATAATCCTATCCTTAAATAATAATCCTCCATATTGTCCCACTGCTGGGCATAGGCCTCCCTCCATTCCCTCCAACGATTACGATTCTGTGCTACTACTTTCCAATTCTCAAGGAAGACATCAAGTTCGTCCCGCCATCTCCTTCGTGGTCTACCGCAAGCCCGTGTTACTGTTTTAGGGTAACAATCTTGAGCTTAACGGGCCCATAGTTCGTTCGGCATGCGACAAACATGTCCTGCCCAGTCCCATTTAAGTTGGGCAGCCTTTTGAGCCACGTCAACGATTTGCGTTTTGGAGCGCAGTGTAGTGTTTCGAACATGATCTGTTAATTTTACACCTAAGATACTACGCTCCAGAGGTGTCTGATAAGATGGCGAGTAATAGAGAAGTATGGAAGAAGAAGCAATGCAAATAAATTATTTATATTGTATTCTAAAGAGATCCTGCGCCGATCCCAAATGAATTGGGACAAGGGTAAGAGAATACTAGAAACAGGACGTTTACCATGTCCACTGTTAATTATAATACGGTGACCATGACAGTTTAAAAACTTATATGGGTAAGAGAATGATGATGATTCTACGCTGCATAGCACGTTGCCAAATCTTGAGTTTGGACTTAATTGGAATAATCCTTCTTATAATAGTAATAATCCTATGCATAAATAACAATCCTCCTTTCCCCTGCATCACATGCCCGTTCCAAGACAACCGATTACCACACAAACTTTTCACTCACGAACGCCCTTTCAGTCTTCTCGTCCTCTATTATATGGGGCTTAAACTTATTTGGCGAAATTGTTGTACTTTTAGGTACCTATTACTTCTCTGCTCAATCTCTTTGTGGATTACAGGCATGATACAACTCTCTGCAAAGAAACAGGTGCCTGTTTATGTCGCATTACCGCGTAAATAGTCACAAGGTCTCAATTTCACAAAGTCAAGTCTGGGAAATCTGAGGAAGGATTCTGAGATTATTGAAGTTACACTTGCATTCGAAGCTTTGCAGAAATTATAGGAATATTAAAATCAGACAAAAATAATATTTTCAACTGTTTATTTCATTATCGTAACGGATCATCGATTTCTGTTGAGTAATATTTTTTTACATTCTTAGTAACGTCCACATCCACAGCCACGGCCTCCAGAGCCGAGTCCGAGAGTGGCAGGAGCGATGGCAGTAGCGCCGAGCCCATAGCCAGCGCCAAGCCCATAGCCAGCGCCAAGCCCATTTCCAGTGCCGAGCCCATAGGCACCCGCAGCGCCATAGGCAACAGCAGAAGGAGCGATGCTCTCAATAGCAGTAACTCCGTTACCGCAGCTGTGGCTGACGGTGCCAGCACCAGCACTCGGCAACACACCCTCCAAAGCGACAGCACTCACGAACGGCAGCTCGCCAGCCACGGACAAAGCCCCCTCATACACATTCTCAGATGCTACAGAGAGGCCACTGGGAGCACCGATTCCAGACACGCTGGAGACAGGCAATCCACCGCCACTGGTGGGAACGATCTCAATACCGGCCAAACCATTGCCGATCAAACCGTTACCAATGATACCATCACCAATCACACCGTTGCCAGCCCAGTTACCGCCACAGCCGCTACCAATCAGACCGTTGCCAATCAATCCACTTCCGATCAAACCATTGCCTGCCCAGCCGTTACCAGCACATCCTGGGGCAATAAGAGCAGGAGCGGCGATGGCTCCACGACCAAGACATGTACCGAAAGCAGTCTGTAAACAATAAATTATTGAATTAGTAAATATTTCCTTTATCAGCAATCGACAAAGACGCATTAAAACGTGATTATTCAGTCGATCATGTAACATAATATGTGTCAGGCGCAATTTATGTAATTGTATAAATATAAGTTTTTAAACTGTCATGGTCACTAACATTATAATTAACACTAGAAACGGGATTCTGCCAGGGCTGCGGGACTGTTCGAAAGAGATACCGCGGCCCTGGAGCATAAAGGGCCAATGAAGGAACATGGGTGGTTTTTAGTCAGTAAGAGTCTGACACTCCCTTCCGCTCCGCCCAGAGCGGGAGGAGTCATTTGATGATTTCCCACCCCCCAAAAAAAAAAAAAAAAAACCCGATATTTAGCATGTCCACTGTTTGTTTTGAGTTCCTTAAAAAAGAAAGTAAAAAAGTTAATTGTTGAATTAAACGTTGCGAAAAAGGATTACCTGGAGCACGGGCCATCCCACTGTTGGGCAGAGCTCCCCTAAGTCCGTAGTAAGTTAGGGAAAAAGAGTCTTTGCCACCCTAGATATCAGTTCCAGGAATTACATATTTGAGGAACAGTAAAAATAAAAACCACTGGCTGAACACTTCTTTTAAAAATAGATCAGAATGCAGACGCAAACACTTTTTCCTGCTAAGTGACAGAAATATCCAGGCAAAAGAAGTGCACAGGCCATGAAAACTTTACTCACCTGGATGAAGAGCGCCTGAGCGCAGAGGACGAGGATCACCTTGGCTGACATTGTAGTTTGTGTTGAACCGAACTTGAGAATGAGTCTTCCAAGAATCGACCGACTATTTATACTGAAGCGTAGTCCTTATCTACATAGTTGTGTTGAAGCAATTTCAAATGTTATTTTGCAAACTGTTTATCGTGGGTTGCAAAACAAAGAAAACTTTAAAATTATTATCAAATGGTTTGTTTAAATAGGAAATAGACGAAAACGTACGTGTTTTTGATAACTACTTCTGCACCATATAAAGTTGATGTTGGACATCAAAAAGCATTCAGTCTTCAGCTTCTCGTTGAACTTACGAATACATCAACCATGACTACCTTCGCTGTTCTGTTGCTCTGCATCCAAGCTTGCTTGGTCCAGGTGAGTGTCTTCTAGTTGCTTTATTGTCCAAACTTTATTTTTTAATTATAACCTATGGTACCTATGGCCTAGCACAAAAAAAACGCAATGACGGGGAGAACAAGTGCCTTCCGGCTTCGTTAAGGGTCTTGTTACACCCTTTATAATTCATAACTACTCCACATCCTGGGTTGTCAGTTCTGATAGTTCGTGGCTGACTTATATTTATTTCTGGCTTTTACCGCAAAATTATGTTCCTGTGGAATCATTCCTGACTTCCCATGGGTATAGCTAAAGCCAGTTCATTTTCTTCTTCGTGTCGCTCGCATGATAGTATTATAAATACATGTGTTGTTCGCCCAAAATTTAACCACTTCCACGGAGTCGTCGTTGGGAGCGCAGAGGTTACTGAAGTTGCGTGTTTTGGGGCAGCTACTGGGTGGGTATATAATATTCCCAAAATAATATTATTAATCTCCAACAGAATGTCTTCGGCCAATCCCTCGGCGGTGGCTGCGGGTGTGGAGCACCAGCTCTAGGTCTTGCTCCTGTGGCAGGTATCGGCTCAATTTATGGTGCAGGATTAGCCCCTACTACCACATGTGGTGGTGCCCGCGGTCTTGGTGCTTACGGTGGCACCATCGGAGCTGCTTATGGTGGTGCACTTGCTCCTGCTGCTGCGTACGGAGGTGCTATAGCTCCGGGAGCTGCTTACGGCGGCGCCGGTGAAGGCAACGTGGCGGTCGCTGGTGAGCTGCCAGTCGCCGGTAACACCGCTGTTTCTGGTACTGTCCCTATCATGGGCGCTGTGAAAGTCAACGGCGTTGTGCCCGCTGCTGGTGCCGTGTCCATTTGTGGACAATGCGCTTGTGGATGTGGTTCTTCCATCTAATACATACATAAATTTTCTAAATGAAAGGGTAAAAATTCAAATAAAGAAATTAATCAGCAGTGCTTGTCATATTTTATTTAAAAAAAAAGAAAATCTCCTTGACATTTTTTTGTTTAATTAAGTAAGTGTATATCCTTATTCCTTACCAGTTTGAGAAGAGGTTATGATTAAAGCTCACACAGATTCTTTGCATAGCATAGCATAGTCAGCCTATAATGTTCCCACTGCTCCTCTCAATGACACATAGGCCTCCACTCTATGAGAGGGAATGGGCTACAAGTCTACCTCGCGGGCCCAGTGCGGGTTGGTAAATGTGACGTCTTCGAATGTTTGGTTCTAAGACATGCCGGCTTCCTTTTGCAGGTTCATTGACATCTAAGATTTGATTACTCATAGTCTATGAATTATAATAAATCTCTTTTAATTATTTTGCATGCACAGTACTAATAAGGCGACTTTCACACGACATCGCTAGTCCGCGCGATAACCCTACCGCGCGGACGAGCGATGTCGTCGATGTCGAGAGGCGGCGAAGCGAATGTGAGGGCATAGCGCCGCATGAAGAGGCAGTGAGCGCAGCGCGTTGTGTGATAATCGTCTGTGGACTCGTTCTTTAAGTGCAGGCCCCACGACGATGCCGATGTGCACCGCTTAGTTTCAATTTGGGCAAAGAAATATTCTTGTTGATGACTTGATAAAATATTTATTAATTGTTACAAAGGTGTTTACAATAAAACGGACGAAAGTGTACTCAATTATAATAATTCAATAGTCACTTTACAATAAAGTACAAATGCTTATGCTAGCGATCTGAATAAATGTTTTCTTTTTAATTTATTCGTTTCTTTTTTTTGTATGCATGACAAATAAATATTTTTTCTTCCTTTCTTTATAAACGTAAAAAAAAACATATTTTGATTAGACTTCAGCATTTTCTTTTCACACACATTTTTCTCATTTCTTTAATAAACATTGATAAAAAAAACGTAAAAACCTATTTAACCGGTTTACCGGTTTGGTAAAGAAAAAACCCGAAAAGTCGGGTTTTTTAAACAACCAGGTTTTTGCATCTCGTCCTTTAAGCGCAAGCCCTACCGCCAGCTAGTGAGCAAGCGAGCGAGGCGGACGAGGCATCGTTTCAAATCTTTTCATAGCTGGCGGTGAGGATAATGTGACAATCACATGAATTTTTTTTAGCGACGAAAAAACTTAATTTTATGTGTGACGTTATGAATATATTTTTCCAAAAAATTGCATCTAATTGCTTGATATTGCTGAGATGCTAGGAAGGAGGGGAGGAATACCCACAGGGGGGGGGGGGTACAAAATGGACCTATACTGTCTTCGCGGTACCATGGTGCGGGTGATATTAGATGAACCGTTCCTTTTCAATCAACACATTACCGCAATTACTTGCCCAGTCCCATTTAAGTTGGGCAGCCTTTTGAGCCACGTCAACGATTTGCGTTTTGGAGCGCAGTCGAACGACCTGTTAATTTTACACCTAAGATACTACGCTCCTTAGCACGTTGGCAAACCTTGAGTTTGCATCACATGCCCATACCTTGACAACCGATTACTACCCAAACTTTTCAGTCTCGGGCGCCTTCAGACTTCTCGCCCTCTATTATATGGGACTTAAACTTATTTAACGGAATGGTTGTACCTTTAGGTACCTACTACATCCTTGCTCAACCTCTTTGTGAATTCTTACAGGCATGGTACAACTCTCTGCAAAGACACAGGTGCCTGTTTTTGTCGCATTACCGCGTAAATAGTCACAAGGTCTCAATTTCACAAAGTCAAGTCTGGGAAATCTGAGGAAGGATTATCAGATTATTGAAGCTACACTTGCATTCGAAGCTTTGCAGAAATTATAGGAATATTAAAATCAGACAAAAATTATTTGGTCAGCTGTTTATTTCATTATCGTAACGGATCATCGATTTCTGTTGAGTAATATTTTTTTAAATTCTTATTAACATCCACACCCACAGCCGCGGCCTCCAGAGCCGAGTCCGAGACTGGCAGGAGCGATGGCAGCAGCGCCGAGCCCATAGCCAGCGCCAAGCCCATAGCCAGTGCCGAGCCCATAGGCACCCGCAGCGCCATAGGCAACAGCAGAAGGAGCGATGCTCTCAATAGCAGTAACTCCGTTACCGCAGCTGTGGCTGACGGTGCCAGCACCAGCACTGGGCAACACGCCCTCCAAAGCGACAGCACTCACGAACGGCAGCTCACCAGCCACGGACAAAGCCCCCTCATACACATTCTCAGATGCTACAGAGAGGCCACTGGGAGCACCGATTCCAGACACGCTGGAGACAGGCAATCCACCGCCACTGGTGGGAACGATCTCAATACCGGCCAAACCATTGCCGATCAAACTGTTACCAATGATACCATCACCAATAATCCCATTGCCAGCCCAGTTACCACCACAGCCGCTACCAATCAGACCGTTGCCAATCAATCTATTTCCGATCAAACCATTGCCAGCCCAGCCGTTACCAGCACATCCTGGGTCAATAAGAGCTGGAGCGGCGATGGCTCCACGACCAAGACATGTACCGAAAGCAGTCTGTAAACAATAAATTGTTGAATTAGTAAATATTTCCTTTATCAGCAATCGATAAAGAAGCATTAAAACGTGATTATTCAGTCCATCACGTAACATAATATGTGTCAGGCGCAATTTATGTAATTTTATAAGTGATAGTGAAAAAGTTAATTGTTGAATTAAAAGTTGTGGAAAAGGATTACCTGGAGCACGGGCCGTCCCACTGTTGGGCAAAACTCCCCTAAGTCCGTAGAAAGTTTAGGAAAAAGAGTTTTTGCAACCCTAGATTTCAGTTCCAGGGATTACATAATTGAGAAACAGTAAAAATAAAAACCACTGGCTGATCACTACTTTCAAAAATAGATCAGCATGCAGACGCAAACACTTTTTCCTGCTAAGTGAAAGAAATATCCAGGCAAAAGAAGTGCACAGGCCATGAAAACTTTACTCACCTGGATGAAGAGCGCCTGAGCGCAGAGGACGAGGATCACCTTGGCTGACATTGTACCTAGTTTGTGTTGAACCGAACTTGAGAATGAGTCTTCCAAGAATCGACCGACTATTTATACTGAAGCGTAGTCCTTATCTACATAGTTGTGTTGAAGCAATTTCAAATGTTATTTTGCAAACTTTTTATCGTTGGTTGCAAAACAAAGGAATAGAAAGAAAACTTGAAAATTATTATCAAATGCTTTGTTTAAATAGGAAATAGACGAAAACGTACGTGTTTTTGATAACTACTTCTGCACCATATAAAGTTGATGTTGGACATCAAAAACCATTCAGTCTTCAGCTTCTCGTTGAACTTACGAATACATCAACCATGACTACCTTCGCTGTTCTGTTGCTCTGCATCCAAGCTTGTTTGGTCCAGGTGAGTGTCTTCTTTTGTTGCTTTATTGTCCAAACTTTATTTTTTAATTATAACCTATGGTACCTATGGCCTAGCACAAAAAAAAATCGCAATGACGGGGAGAACAAGTGCCTTCCGGCTTCGTTAAGGGTCTTGTTACACCCTTTTGATTCATAACTACTCCACATCCTGGGTTGTCAGTTCTGCTACTTCGTGGCTGACTTATATTTATTACTGGCTTTTACCGCGAAATTATCTTCCTGTGGAATAATTTCTGACTTCCACATGGGTATCGCCACGGCTAAAGCCAGTTCATTTTCTTCTTCGTGTCGCTCGCACGATAGTATTATAAATATGTTGTTGGCCCAAAATTTTACCACTTCCACGGAGTCGTCGTTGGGAGCGCAGAGGTTACTGAAGTTACGTGTTTTGGGGCAGCTACTGGGTATATAATATTCCCTAAATAATATTATTAATCTCCAACAGAATGTCTTCGGCCAATCCCTCGGCGGCGGTTGCGGGTGTGGAGCACCAGCTCTAGGTCTTGCTCCTGTGGCAGGTATTGGCTCACTTTATGGTGCAGGATTAGCCCCTGCTACCACATGTGGTGGTGCCCGCGGTCTTGGTGCTTACGGTGGCACCATAGGAGCTGCTTATGGTGGCGCACTTACCCCTGCTGCTGCGTACGGAGGTGCTATAGCTCCGGGAGCTGCTTACGGCGGCGCCGGTGAAGGCAATGTGGCGGTCGCTGGTGAGCTGCCAGTCGCCGGGAACACCGCTGTTTCTGGTACTGTCCCTATCATGGGCGCTGTGAAATTCAACGGCGCTGTGCCCGCTGCTGGTGCCGTGTCCATTTGTGGACAATGCGCTTGTGGATGTGGTTCTTCCATCTAATACATACATAAATTTTCTAAATGAAAGGGTTTGAATAAGTCACCATGAATCAGTAAAACATTTTATTTTTGGCACAAAAAAACTGTGGAGGCATCGTAAAAATTCAAATAAAGAAATTAATCAGCAATGCTTGTCATATTTTATTTTGAGAAAAAAAAAAAACTCTCTCTTGACTTTTTTTGGATTAATTAAGTGTATATCCTTTTTCCTTACCAGTTTGAAAAAAGGTAATTATTAAAGCTCCCACAGGTTCATTGCATGGCATAGCATAATCAGCCTATAATGTTCCCACTGGGACGTAGGCCTCCTCTCTATGAGAGGGAATGGGCTATAATGGTTGGTAAAGTCAGGTATTCGAATTTTTGCTTCTAGGACATGCTGGTTTCCTTTTGCAGGTTCATTGACATCTAAGATTTGATTACTCATACTGTATGAGATATAATAAATCTCTTTTAATTATTTCACACGCACTGTACTAATAAGGCGACTTTCACACGACATCGCTCGTCCGCGCGGTAGGGTAGAGGTGGCGAAGCGAATGTGACGGCAATGCGCCGCGTGAAGAGGCGGTGAGCGCAGCACGTCGTGTGATCATCGTCTAAGGACTAGGTCTAATGGTTTTTTTAGGATAGCAAAACCGGGTTTTTCGGGTTTTTTTAGTTATTTTTCTCCTATGTTATTGATTTAATAATACTTTAATTTTGCAAAACAAAATATTCACCTGTTCTACATCAAGCTTACGGAACCACTTGCGCAATAAACTTAAAAGAAAATGTCAAATCTACAACGGAACTAACAGCAAGCACAAGTGCAGCAGACCCATATATATTTTTAAACATAATCAAAACACACAAACAGGTCTTTCAAAGCAAAAAAAAAACAAAAAAAGACAGATTTTTTCACAAAATTACATTCTGTTGAATAAAGATAGCAAATCAAAGATACTTGGATGGCCTGCCCTTCAAAATATTTTGTTCTTCCGAGGAGCTTAGAAAACTTTTTATAAAAAATTTAAAGAAAAGTTTTGATACAAAAAGTATTGAAAGAGTATTGAATACAAAAACAAATGTTCCTTTTGCAAATTTTTGTATTGTTATTTAGTAGGTGTAGCTTATTTCAGTCCAAACAAATGCTCTTTATTATAAACTTAAGTGAAGTGAGAGAGTGGCGGTGGTGGTGGTGGTGGTGAGTGTGTGTGTGTGTGTGTGTGTGTGTATGTAGTGTATTTGTTATGCGCTTTATGATTATTGTTGTAGAGAGCCCTTGCTTGCTAATACATTTGATAATTTTCGACGGAAGAAAAATATTCTTGCTGATTTCTTGGTAAAATATTTATTAATTGTAACAAAGGTGTTTACAATAAAACGGACGAAAGTGTACTCAATTATAATAATTCAATAGTCACATTACAATAAAGTAAAAATGCTTATGCTAGCGATCTGAATAATTGTGCCATGTAATCGTACATATTATCAAACGAGATAGGAATGATGAAGAGGAACCTTATTTACAAAATGAATAAAAGTTTAAAAATTATATGATAATGCAAACAGACTATAAAACTTGGTTTTTTAAATCTAAGAGGAAGTTCCTATATGTACGAGAGGGTTGCGAGGGACATGGACGCGCACGCTGTTGAGGTATCCACCTGTTTCACTTGTACCGCTGCTGCGGGCCGACGCGGCAGGCAATGTTCTTGACTCCTCAGCGACGGACAGTGACGGTGATGACGGAACTCGCCATTTACATTGTGTAAGACGAGTTAAAATAATTATTACAGCGATGCACACTATCCCATATAAAGTGTAGATCATAACAGTGTTGAATATCGTGATTAGATTGATCATCAGGTACCATCACATCAGCCTTTTTCATAGACTGTATCCTTTTGTCTACTTCGCCTTGCAGTCCGAATTTCCTGTTTCGCAGAAGTTCTTGTCTCCTTTAATTTGGTACAGCGGCCTTAAGATATGGCAGTAATAAACTTCCGAAACAGTTAGACATGATCTCAAGTCTTCTTCAGACATATTAATATAGGTATCTTTCTTCATGTTGATAGATAATTACTCAAATACTGAGATGATACTGATCATATCATTTCGGCCTGTTGTCTTGGGGATCGGAATTATCTTGAGGATCTCGTATGAATCTCGGCTGATAAGAGGTAATTTGATCTCAAAATGATTATGTCCTCCAGAAGTTTTGTGTTTATTTCTAGCAGGTCGTATATCTCCCGAAGGTCCGTGAGTATGTTATAGAGAGACGTCCTTGGGTAACTTGCTAGAAATTGTGCTTAACTCGTTGATGAGTTGTTCTGGTGTAATCAAGTGTAAGTTGAAACGACCATTGTAAATATCTGTGACGGTGTCTAATAACATATTCTGAATGCTCTTCAAATTGTACATCATATTGCTTGCTAGAATAGCTCCCATGTTGAAGTCATTAATAACACTGTTTGATTGGATGTTGTTCTTCAGTTGGCCTACTGCTTCGTCTAGCTTGTTCATGTGACGATTTATCAGTTTCAGTAGTTGGTTCATGTCATGCTCTGTACGCTTAAGAAGGTTAATTTCTGCTTCCATGAGTGAAGTCTGATTTCTCCAAAAAGAAACTATATGTTTCTCGTTGTTCTCTCGAATGAGGGAAATATCCTTACTATATTTTTCAGGGAAACTTTCGTCGAGCACTCCAAAAAAGCTGTTTGCGATATACCCCACGCCGTTGAATAAGTCCTCGGCGCTGACGCAGTAACCCAGGTCGCGTACCGGAATGCTGACTCAGTAATACTTGGTTGTAGTGCTCAAGTTCCGAGAACGCGTGACGTAGCTGTAGTACAATTACGTCACAGTAAACTTGATCTTGTATGGAATCACATGTTTGTTTGAGCGATTGAATGTATTTATTGTACGTTGTAGTCGATTGCCAATACGAATCCATACTGTAGTAAACCACAAGTTTTCAATCATCTCTGATTAGCATCATTGATACTTTGTCAAAATACAAACTTTGATTTGTTTGGAATGGGGTTATTTTCAAGTTGCATTCTGAACTTGTGATGAACGTGAAAAATAACATCAGAGTAGTGACCAGGGTTGAGAAGATAAACTTTTTTTTCGTTGACCTCCTTGTTGAGGGTTCTTTGACTTGTTGGTGATCCACTTCTTGCTGTTTGTCTCGTACCGTGTTGCACTGTGAGGCAACTTCTTTATGTTCTAAAAGTACGGATACCTTTAACGCGGGACGTTTCATAATGCCGTTTTTTGTTCTTAAGGTCACGGCACGTACATGACCGTCTTTGCCTGGATGTAGCTCTACGACTCTTCCCATCATCCACTTGCCGGCTGGCAGGTTGTCGTCGTGGATGAGAACTATATCATCCAACTTGATATTGGATTGAGTCTGCCGCCATTTGCTTCTCACAGTTATTTGAGCGAGATACTCAGTGAGCTATCTTTTCCACAGATCTTGTAATATTTTCTGTATTAGCTGCCAGCGTGTGCGCAAATCCCTTTCAGTCTCAACGGCCTATGCTTTGCGAAGTTCCAAAAAGGTTAAGTAGAGTTTTGTTGGCCTTTCTGCTTTTCGGATCAGTAAGCGTCGTAACCGTGCCAGTAGTACGTGTACAGCCATTGTACATGAGTTCACTCTGCTAAGGCAGCCCTTCAGACTTCTCGCCCTCTATTATATGGGGCTTAAACTTATTTGGCGAAGTGGTTGTACTTTCAGGTACCTACTACATCTCTGCTCAATCTCTTTGTGGATTACGGGCAACTGGTGCCTGTTTATGTCGCATTACCGCGTAAATATTCAACAATGTCTCAATTTCACAAAGTTAAGTCTAGGAAATCTGAGGAAGGATTCTGAGATTATTGAAGCTACACTTGAATTCGAAACTTTGCAGAAATTATAGGAATATTAAAATCAGACAAAAATAATTTAGTCAACTGTTTATTTCATTTTAACCGACTTTTATCGTAACGGATCATCAATTTCTGTTGAGTAATATTTTTTTTAATTCTTAGTAACGTCCACATCCACAGCCACTGCCTCCAGAGCCGAGTCTGAGAGTCGCAGGAGCGATGGCAGTAGCGCCGAGCCCATAGCCAGCGCCAAGCCCATAGCCAGTGCCGAGCCCATAGGCACCCGCAACGCCATAGGCAGCAGCAGAAGGAGCAATGCTCTCAATAGCAGTAACTCCGTTACCGCAGCTGTGGCTGACGGTGCCAGCACCAGCACTGGGTAACACGCCCTCCAAAGCGACAGCACTCACGAACGGTAGCTCACCAGCCACGGACAAAGCCCCCTCATACACATTCTCAGATTCTACAGAGAGGCCACTGGGAGCACCGATTCCAGACACGCTGGAGACCGGCAATCCACCGCCACTGGTGGGAACGATCTCAATACCGGCTAAACCATTGCCGATCAAACTGCTACCAATGATACCATCACCAATAATCCCATTGCCAGCCCAGTTACCACCACAGCCGCTACCAATCAGACCGTTGCCAATCAATCTATTTCCGATCAAACCATTGCCAGCCCAGCCGTTATCAGCACATCCTGGGGCAATAAGAGCTGGAGCGGCGATGGCTCCACGACCAAGACATGTACCGAAAGCAGTCTGTAAACAATAAATTGTTGAATTAGTAAATATTTCCTATAACAGGAATCGATAAAGATGCATTAAAACGTGATTATTTAGTCCATCACGTAACATGATATGTGTCAGGTGCAATTTATGTAATTTTATAAATGATAGTGAAAAAGTTAATTGTTGGATTAAAAGTTGCGGAAAAGGATTACCTGGAGCACGGGCCGTCCCACTGTTGGGCAGAACTCCCCTAAGTCCGTAGAAAGTTTAGGAAAAAAGGGTTTTTGCAACCCTAGATTTCAGTTCCAGGAATTACATAATTGAGAAACAGTAAAAATAAAAACCACTGGCTGAACACTACTTTCAAAAATAGATCAGAATGCAGACGCAAACACTTTTTCCTGCTAAGTGAAAGAAATATCCAGGCTAAAGAAGTGCACAGGCCATGAAAACTTTACTCACCTGGATGAAGAGCGCCTGAGCGCAGAGGACGAGGATCACCTTGGCTGACATTGTAGTTTGTGTTGAACCGAACTTGAGAATGAGTTTTCCAAGAATCGACCGACTATTTATACTGAAGCGTAGTCCTTATCTACATAGTTGTGTTGAAGCAATTTCAAATGTTATTTTGCAAACTTTTTATCGTTGGTTGCAAAACAAAGGAATAGAAAGAAAACTTTAAAATTATTATCAAATGCTTTGTTTAAATAGGAAATAGACGAAAATGTACGTGTTTTTGATAACTACTTCTGCACCATATAAAGTTGATGTTGGACCTCAAAAAGCATTCAGTCTTCAGCTTCTCGTTGAACTTACGAATACATCAACCATGACTACCTTCGCTGTTCTGTTGCTCTGCATCCAAGCTTGCTTGGTCCAGGTGAGTGTCTTCTATTTTTGCTTTATTGTCCAAACTTTATTTTTTTATTTTATAACCGTCGTTAATTATGTCAAGACATCCTTGTTTATACATTGTGTACACGGATCACGGAGCCGTCAACCAAGCATTCTGTACATCAAACTGAGTAACTAACTTTACGCAAAAATTATTGCTGGGAAACAACTTTTTTTTTGGGGTGAAAAATCACGTTTTACGGTAGAACTCAATGTAACGCACTCAAAACATTGTGCTGGTGGTTGAATTGAATAGTGCGGGGGTCATCGAGGAGTTTAAAGTAATCTTAATAATCATTATCTTACATTTAAAAAACTTGTGAAAAAATTGGAACTTGAGGTGTGGTCTAGCACAATAAAAAAATCGCAATGACGGGGAGAACAAGTGCCTTTCGGCTTCGTTAAGGGTCTTGTTACACCCTTTATGATTCATAACTACTCCACATCCTGGGTTGTCAGTTCTGATACTTCGTGGCTGACTTATATTTATTACTGGCTTTTACCCCAAAAGTATGTTCTTATGGGATAATTCCTGACTTCCCATGGGTATAAAACCCAGTTCATTTTCTTCTTCGTGTCGCTCGCACGATAGTATTATAAATATGTTGTTCGCCACTTTACCGGAGTCGTCGTTGGGAGCGCACTCAGAGATTACTTAAGTTGCGTGTTTTGGGGCAGCTACTAGGTACATAATATTCCGAAAATAATATTATTAATCTCCAACAGAATGTCTTCGGCCAATCCCTCGGCGGTGGTTGCGGGTGTGGAGCACCAGCTCTAGGTCTTGCTCCTGTGGCAGGTATCGGCTCAATTTATGGTGCAGGATTAGCCCCTGCTACCACATGTGGTGGTGCCCGCGGTCTTGGTGCTTACGGTGGCACCATCGGAGCTGCTTATGGTGGTGCACTTGCTCCTGCTGCTGCATACGGAGGTGCTATCGCTCCGGGAGCAGCTTACGGCGGCGCCGGTGAAGGCAACGTGGCGGTCGCTGGTGAGCTGCCAGTCGCCGGTAACACTGCTGTTTCTGGTACTGTCCCTATCATGGGCGCTGTGAAATTCAACGGCGTTGTGCCCGCTGCTGGTGCCGTGTCCATTTGTGGACAATGCGCTTGTGGATGTGGTTCTTCTAAATAATACTAAATCTTTTCTTTATGAAACGGTTTGAATAAGTCACCATGAATCAGTAAAACATTTTATTTTTGATATAAAAAGCTGCGATGCAAGCGTAAAAATTCAAATAAAGAAATTAATCAGCAGTGCTTGTCATATTTCATTTAAAAAAAAAGAAAATCTCCTTGACATTTTTTTGTTAAATTAAGTAAACTGTGCTCACACGGGTTCATTGCATGACATAGCATAGTCAGCCTATAATGTTCCCACTGCTCCTCTCTATGACACACAGGCCTCCTCTCTATGAGAGGGAATGGGCTACAAGTCTACCACGCGGGCCCAGTGCGGGTTGGTAAATGTGACGTCTTCGAATTTTTGGTTCTAGGACATGCCGGCTTCCTTTTGCAGGTTCATTGACATCTAAGATTTGATTACTCATACTCTATGAGATTAATAAATCTTTTTTAATTATTTCACATGCACAGTACTAATAAGGCGACTTTCACACGACATCGCTCGTCCACGCGGTAACCCTCCGCGCGGACGAGCGATGTCGAGAGGCGGCGAAGCGAATGTGAGGGCAATGCGCCGCATGAAGCGCGCAGCGCGTCGTGTGATCATCGTTTAAGGACTCGTCCTTTAAGCGCAAGCCCCACCGCCAGTTAGTGAGCGAGCGAGCGAGGCGGACGAGGCATCGCTTCACATCTTTTCTTACTTTGGTTCACACCGCGAATTATAGAAAGAGCCGAATGAAGTATGAAAAGGGCCTCGTCTGACACTTTTTTTTAATAAAGCAGATTCAAAATCTATCAATGTCAATAATCGCCTATTAGTCTTGTTGTTCGATTTATATATTTTTTTTTTAATAATAAAAAATACATGTGATGCTAGGAGGGGGGAGGAGGGATAGCCACGGGGGGGGGAGGTATAAAATGGGCCTATAAAATATGTTTTCGCGTGTAGCATGGTGCGGGTGATATTAGATGAACAGTGTCAGTGCCTTATCAATCACCGCATTACCGTGATTTACACTCGTATGACTGAATATTTTAGCTGCACCCTAAACATCATACTTAGTCTTATGGAACAGTATCAGTAATAACTGCAGTAAATTAAATAAATTTATCCTGCCAAGATATAAATCTGCTGTTCCATATATTTTGACCGTGTAGGTATTGCACTTTTGTAGGAAACAGCTGATAATTTTTACACACGTATATTTTTTATACATGAAAACTACCTACGCACTCAGAACGAAAGAAAACGAACGAGATATTTTAGGATGCTCTGTACCTGGTACGAACGAGTGCCGGTTTTTTCTGCCTGTCATCTGTCAGTCGGTGACCAGAGTTGCCAACTGAAGAAAAATTAAAGGAACTCGATTCGCTGTGAATCGATTCCATGAAACGATTGATAAGCACTTGCCACTCGATTTTCATGCATATTCAGAGATTTTACCTAGGATTTTACCGATTTATTCATTATCGATTACTAAGATCAGGCATGTATTTAATCGATTATTTAGTATCATAGAAACATAAAAACATATTTTGTGATTTCCTTTAGAAAAATATAGTTTTAATACACATTTTAACTAGTTAACTGCTGCGCCCAGGATTACCCATCTCCTTTGCGTGAAATGGAAAAGTTTGTTGCCAGTGTAAATAGGTGCGAATATCAGTAGTACGACACATTTCGAACTCGCAAGCTCTGAGAGTAACAACATCAGTCCTTTCACAGTTGTTTCTCTTCTGACTTTAACATCACTGTTCAACTGTCAGTGATGTGATGTATGATTTACCCACATAGCAATGAGGTTGCAGTTAGCTTGTTGTCGCTGTCAAGTCTGTCAAACGATGAGCTTCTGTGTCATAAGAGGTATTTGTTTTTCTGTAAATCAAATCAAATCATTTATTGCTTTGCAAACATGGCTAAAAGTTACGAGTACATAGATGTTTCATATTCATAACCAAGTTCTCCACATTTTACCGTCCGATGGGCATGCAAATAGTGTTCATAGAGTTTCAGTTAACCATACTTAATTGAAAACATAATACAATAAAGAATAAATGTCAACCATAAATAAAAATATAAAAAAAAAAAATCAAACGAAGTAAAAGTACTTATGTCATAATAGTAATAATATGTCAATCAGAGTAATATTACATAATATGTCAATCAGAGTAATATTACATAATATGTCAATCAGCAAGTGCATCATCATTAAGAAAGCTGTCAATAGTGTAATAGCATTTTATAAGTAAAATTTCATTTAGCGCCCTTTTAAATGCAGAACAGTTCTTCCTCGTCTTCTCTAGCTTGAGTTACTTTGGGTCACCGCAAAACCTTTCTCTTTCGCCATCTATTAACGTTGAAATTCATGACTCTTTTAGTCACACACGTTTCATACCTTCACAAGATGAGTCCTTTTCAACTTCATCATCTGCCTAGCCTTTTCCCAACTATGTTGGGGTCGGCTTCCAGTCTTACCGGATACAGCTGAATACCAGTATTTTACATGGAGCGACTGCCTGTCGGACCTCCACAACCCAGTTAGTGCTAGGTAATACGATACCCCTTGGTAAGACTGGTTGTCAGACTTTCGGGCCACTGACTACCTGTAACGACTGTCAAAGATCTCCAAATGACAGCCGGGACCAACGGCTTAACGTGCTTTCCGAGGCACGGAGGAAACTCGGTATGTAATGGGTGGTCACCCATCCACGGACCAACCTAGGTAAGCACGGCTTAACCTAAAGATCGATCCGAGCGGCTGTTCTTATTTAGCCACGAGTCCTTTTCAACTTACCGGCTTAAATTAATTAGAGAACAAAAATAACTAAATAAATGGCTTATTACATGAAAATTGTGTACCTGCACAGTATACCCACATACTGAAAGTTCGGGTGTGATCAAGATGACGCCATCAACCGGCCAGAAATCCAGATACTAAGCGACTACCGACAATATATACTAATAAAATATCAAAATACATGAAAGCATAAGAAAAAATAAAACACATTTTTTTTCATTTTTTGTTTGTCTGTCTGTTTTGTTTCAACTGATCTCCGAAACGGCTGGGACGGACTGTTACTGGCAGATGGCTGATGTTATAAAGAATAACTTAGGAATAACCTACTTTTTTTCGAAGGAAAAAAGAAGAAAAAAAGGAAGGAAGGGATTAAGGTTCCGTGCAAAAAAACCACTGAAATGGGTAACAAAATCCGATTTAAAAAGGAGAGTACTATTTTTTTATGATTTTACGCGAACAAAGGTCTTGGGCAACTTTTTAATTAAAAAATCCAATAATACTTTGTTTGAACTGGGAATTGATCCAAAGACTGCTGCTCAGTGACAACAAAAAGCAATTGGAACTAATCTATCGAAATATTCTATGGAAAAGGGAGTGAAGAAGTTTGTAGGTTCAACTCTATACTGTTTAGGTTTTTGGCTTGCTATCTTCATTATTAAGATTGTTATCAATATTATTAATCATTTTTTTCACAATTTGAGAATCACTGGCCATTTTCTCTGTAGCAAGACAGTTCTTCCATTTCCATTCATACTCTCGTCACGAGAGTCCCGTGTCAAGCGTCGTCTCGTTCTTTGGTTAATTCATACCGTTTTCGTTCATATCATTCCTCACTCAATCCAGTTTTTTTTTTCTTTATTTCTCTATACATTATTAATGTGAATATTAAGAACTCTTTTAGTTCCATCCTTTTATCCCTCTATCAAGACAAATGATTTCTTTTCAAATTTTCAGTTACAGACTTATATTAATTAAAACATGTAGCTTAAGGAAATAATACAACAGAATCGAATGCAAATTTTATTTAATGTTCCTTAATATCAAGCATGCCTGCGGCCGCGTCTCTGTTCGTCAGTGTTGCCAGTGACACACATGGCATACATAGACGAACAATGTGGTTACGTGGGGTGTAGAATTGTAGGTGTAATTGTTATTTTCTTCTTTTTAAATTCGTATTTATTATGCTTCACATATTTATGTTTGTTTATTCGTTGTAAACTTTATTTTTTTATTCTTTTCGTATCTGACCATGGTCATCATTTTGGGCCCTATCAGAATACCAGCGCTGTGAGGTTTTTTTTTTAAATGTTATAGCACCATGCTGAGCTGAGGTTTTGGTCTCGTACAGGACCAATTTCGTTTGTTTTTTTTTTAATGTTTACTTTTATGTAATTTTGCTGTACAGACGCCAGCTCACATCAAGCTACCCGAAACTGTCAAATTGTCCCAATCAACCTTGAAACTAATGCTGTTGCGATAAACTTGAAAATCTATTAAAGAAATTTGACAGATTGTAGTAGCTGGATGTGCTAGTCTGTACTTACTGTTAATTTAACCTTTTTTTTTTTGTTTATCTGTCCTGTGCGGGCTCATAAATACTTTTCTTTCTTTCCAATTTATTCATCTTTCCTACGGCTTACTGCAGTAGTAGATGCCAGGCGGGTAGCAGCCATTAATAGGAGCTACAATCCTCATGACGGGAGCATTGCAACCAGCTCCAGGTAACCGAGTCAAAGGTCCTAGTCCACCAGTACCACCAGCATTAGCAGGGATAACAGTGTCATTAGCATCAGAAGGAGCGATGCTCTCAATAGCAGTGACACCGTTACCGCAGCTGTGGCTGACGGTACCAGCACCGTCACTTGGGACTTCTCCATCCAAAGCCACAGTACTCACGAAAGGCAACTCACCACATACGTTTAGGGTACCTTCGAAGACATTCTCAGAGACTATAGAAAGACCTGTAGGAGAGATTGAAGATGAAGAGGAGACAGATAAAGGACCGCCACTGGTAGAAACGACTTCATAGCCAAGACCAGAACCGTAGCCTAGACCAGCGTTACCATAGCCCATGCCGTTGTAGCCCAAACCGGAGCATCCAGGTTTGGGTAACAGAGGTGCAGGTAATAGTGGGCCAGTACAACCAGAAAGGCCCAATCCAGGAGTGATTGGAGTAGACCGACTGCAAGAAGCTAGTCCAGCACCCAGGGTGGGACGACCCACGCATGAGCTAAGTGCGAGCTGAAAATACAAAATAATTAATACATTTTCCGTCTACAGGGTGTAAACCAGACCCTCCACGAAGCCATCAACCAAGCATTCTGTACATCAAACTAAGTAACTCTACGCAAAAATGATTGCTGGGAAGCGACTTTTTCTTTGAGGTGCAAAATCACGTTTTACGGTAAGACTCAATGTAACGCACTCGAAACATTGTGCTGATGAATGCATTGAATAGTGAGGGGGTCTTGGAGGTATTTAAAGTAGTAGACGGAGAGAACAAGTGCCTTTCGGCTTCTTTAAGGGTAATTTAACACCTAGTACAAGTATGGAAAAAGAAGCCATGCTGTTCCGATCCTAAAAAAAATGGAATAAGGGCAGGAGAATGATGACAATAATTCAACATACATAGGAAAATAGTTTTAAATGAAGAGGAATTGCGATCAGGTAAATGTATGCAAGCACCAGTATGGCTGCTCCTCGGAAAAGCTTTTTCACAAGTCGTTAGGAATGTAAAAAAAAATGTTCTTGATGGGTTGATGGAAATGACACCAAATCTTACCTGGACGAAGAGCGCCTGAGCGCAGAAGACAAGAATCAGCTTAGCGGACATGGTCAGTTACTTCGAATTTTAATTCTTGAATGCTATTTTCAGGCAATCCTAGTATTTTTATACTTAATTCACGAATAGTACGTGCGATTCTAATTCTTGTTAATGTTGAGGCAATAGTTTGATTTGAATTTTATTACGAAATTTCTTAGTTATTATCAATTTGCTTACAAAACAAGGGTTTGCAAATGTATTGCCCGAGTATAGATAGCATAGTTTTCAAAATTCGGTGAAAACAATAAAATAGCACGGAGTTGTTTTTCGCGATGAAACTTTTGCACTTTATAAACATGGTCTAGAAGTAGGAACCTCATCCAGTCTTCAGCTCCTCGTTGAACACAAAAAAAACATCGAACATGTCTACCTTCTCTGTTTTGTTGCCCTGCATCCAAGCTTGCGTAGTGGTGTGGGAATTATTTCTTCCTATTCATTGTTTTACTCCACCGAACGCGAACCGGAAGACGTTGCGTTGGAAGGCCTCCCACTAGGTGGACCGATGACCTGGTGAAGGTTACGGGGATCCGCTGGATGCGAGACGCACGGGACCGGTCAACACTTGGGGGAGGCCTTTGTCCAACAGTGGAAGTCTTTCACCGGAAATGATGATGATGATGATGATTGTTTTACTCCGACTCGACAATGATGGTTTAGAGTAGTTCCTCGACCTTACCTTAACAAACACATGGCACCAACCCCCAATGCTCTGGTTGAGGAATACCGTGTTATGTCGTAAAGTCTTACCTTTACATAATGTAAATTGTAACTCATGAGTGCATGTCGTGTGATGTGACTCTAATGTCATTCTCAAAAGTTTAAATATGTTTACAAGTATAATGGACGACGTTGAAATTTGAAATACGATGATTAAAACTTCCTAGACTGCCTTGTCTATCTGTAGAGAACAAGAACTTACCAAAGAGAAAAACAGTCAACGCAAGAACGAGCCTTTTACAAAAATCGTTTATTTTTTTTTCGCAGAATATATTCAGTTCCTGCGCTGGCTACAGTGCTGGTCTAAACTCCAGAGTTGGCTCGGGAGTAAGCCTAGAACTAAATACCGGCCTTGGTGTCGGCCTAGCCCCCACTGCACCTTGCGCTAGTGCCCTTGATGCTAACTACGACCTCCTTTCTCCTGCTGCTGCTATCAACCCTGCAGATCTTGATTTAGGAGCTGGTTATGCTGGAGCCGCGTACGGCGGCGCCGGTGAAGGCAACGTGGCGGTCGCTGGTGAGCTGCCAGTCGCCGGTAACACCGCTGTTGCTGGTCAGGTCCCAATTCTTGGAGTTGTGAACTTCGGTGGTGCTGTGCCCGCTGCTGGTGCGGTTACCATTTCTGGTCGTTGCGCTTGCGATTGTGGATACTGATTCTATTGAATAAGGGAAGAAAGAAAAAAGCTGTCGACTCAAAAAGTTATCACTTTTAATGGTAGTGTTTTACGGTCTTGCAGTAAAATTAAAATATCGCAAAAAAAAAACAAGTTTATGAAATATTATATGGTTTATTATTCTATACGATTACTAAAACGCAAAACAATGATAACCTACTTTCGATGATGCGGATCACAAATCGACATTGGTATTCGACTTTCTGGGAGAATATTATGACAGTATAAATGGGGTGTTACCGATTCCTCCAACACCGAGTGCGATTGCGGCGCTCTCGATCAGACTTTGTCCCACTTGCTGGAGTGTCCCGACTTCCCGAGTGTCCGTTCACCTGCATTCGTGACGATTCATCCGCTTAATAGGCCTAAACTGCATATTAATATGTATAAGTAACGTCACTCAATACGAAAAGAATTGGGGGTCCGCGCCCACTCGACCCGCTTAGACTCGACCCGAAGAATAATACCAGATATTTTACTACCAATTCAGTACCATTTCGTCGTCGATGAATAAAACAGCATTCTTTTTTGTTATTTTTTGTCAAAAAGCATTGCTCAACAATAGTAGTTCGGGGTGGTTCGTGATTACTCGATCCAAAGAGACACATAATTTAAATGCAAATTGCAAATGCTGAACAATTTCTAAGTTTAGTGTTCCCTTTATTTACAATAGTATCCAGACTGTCATGGTCACCAACATTACCATTAACATTATAAACGGGATATTTACCATGTTTACTGTTTATTCTGAGTTCCCGATATTTCGGCGCTGTTGCAAGCACCATGATCACGGATAAACTGATGTTATGAGCAAACGAATCGGTCAGTTGGAATACCGGGAACTCAGAACCAGAACCAGTAAACCTGGTAAATATCCAGTTGTTAGTATTAATGATAATAGTATCCAGTATGCGAAGACTGTAGGTACGTGATATCTATAAATATTATGCTCAAACAGCAAAACTGTACCTATAGCAATAAAAGATTGCTATAGTGTTTTGCTGATAACTAGAAAAGCTGTAGGTACTGTCGTAATAGATAGAGTATGTATATTATTTGTTTTATGTAATGTTTACGTAAACTTCCGTACAACTGTAAAAGTACATCCTACTTCCTACTAATATTATAAATGCGTATGTTTGTTACTCTTTCACGCAAAAACTACTGAACCGATTTGCACATAATATAGTTTGTAGCCTGGATTAACACATTTTTTATCCCGATAGTATGATCCCGTGCGACAATTATCGAACTCCACGTCGGCGAAGCCGCGGGCGTAAGCTAGTATGTTGTTTACTATAATAATTCGTTATTTTGAGGAAAATATGAAAAACAACAAAAAACAATAAAACAAAAATGTATGTAACAGACTAAACGTAACGACTGTTTCCATTAATAATAAAAGAAAGACGTTCAAATGAACACCCACGATATTAATAATTGTCCAGTTTAGTTTAAGTCCCATGTAATAGGCGCGATTAAACCGGGTACAAATCGGTTAGGAAACCGGATCCAGGCTTCGGGCTGCAAAAACCCAACAAAACTTCCTCGGAGTAGGAGTTCAAACCAGGATAATGCACACCAGTGTCGTAAGAAACGATGAAGCCGTCATTATGTGAAAAAAATTGAAATTAGAGAAAAAAAAATTTTTGGAAGACAGAGAGCACTCCAGCTGTATGATTTTAAGCTTCTTGGATTGACATATATAGGTTACCGAAAACCTTATGTTGATCCTTTACAATCCACTTCATCATAATTTTTAAGTATCCTTTCATTATGCAATTTCAATTCTTCGCGTGTCGATAGCAATCTAAATGGAACAGCCCATTTGGCAACAAACTATGCAAATTTTGAAAAGGGGTTCATTAGGAGGCGAATGAAAGAAAATATCAGAAATTAATTACTAAAATTATGATTTATTAAACACTTAAACCTCCTAATACTGGAACTGGTAAGGCCCACTGGCGCATCCACAAGCGCAGTTCCCAGCAATCGACACGGCGCCACCGGCGGGAATAGCACCATTGAAGCCGACAGCGCCCATGATCGGCACCTGACCAGCTACCGCTGTGTTACCAGCTACGGGCATCTCTCCCGCTACTCCCACATTGCCTTCGCCGTTACCGCCGTAGGAGCTAAGTCCAGCTTGGTATCCATAAGCAGGACCAGCGTAACCTGCTCCGTAGTTGTAGGTGTTAGAGGCAATGGTGGCAGGTCCTGCTAATCCACAGGCAGTAGGAGCAGCAAGGGCAGGGCCGTAGCCGTAGGCAGCAGGGTTTGCTAGTCCTGTGCCGTAGCCGATGTTGGTGTAGTCAGCCCCGTAGGTTCCGATGCATTGAGTGAATGCATTCTGGAAGAAAACAAATGAAAAACGTTAGTCACATGTCAATAAGCTCGCTTTTTCTATAAGGTGGAAAGTATTGTTTGCGAATAAAAACCTAAAAAGCAGGTACCTAACTGGGCCCATGATAGAACGGTAGCAATGTCGAAAGGGAGCCTAAATTTTGCACATATTCAATATGTGCTGTTGATGTACTTGAGACAACAAATTACAAAACAAATCAAATTACAAAACTGAGTAAAGAAAGCGCTAAAGTGGAGTTTTTTCTGCACACAAAGGCTGGAGAAAAGAGCTGTAGAACTGCCAAAGACTGCGTCATTGATATTTTGGAAAACAAATATTAAAAAAAGCCAGAAACAGCTAGACATTAGGCTCAAAATAGCAACAAAGAAGAACACATAGCAGTTTGTTAAATTCCCTTACCTGGATCAGGCAAGCTTGGATGCAGATCAAAAGAACAGTGTAGGAAGACATGTTTGATGAATGATTGATACTGAAGTTGTAAGTGAATTTGATAACTTGTAGCTACATTTTATAGTGATAAAGTTACGTTATTTTACTTTATGTGTGGAAAGTGTACGTGATTATGATTGAGTACTGATTAAAAATTATAACGATTGGTACTTAGTGGCGAGTTGTCCGATTGTTTTTTTTTTATACTATGGTGACTATTTGATTTATCTATGGGTACATTTGTCTCCAGTGGGTCCTGTTATGGTGCGATTCCACCAAAAATTGTGCGCGAACATTTGTGAGCGAAAACGTTAGTATAGTACAAGAGCCCATGTCCAAAATGTTTGCCTCAATGTTTTATGACCAAAACCGAATAAAATCGATAGATTTGGTTATTCTGACAACGGTTTCGCACTACGTCCGATCCGAATCAGATCTGCACCCGTGAAAATATGGTCCGTAGTAGCCGTAGAACTATTTCTATGGTAATGGTTCGGATCGGGTTCGGATCGGTTTCGGATCGGACATAGTGCGAAACCGCTCTGATTCCAAAAATACTATTTTATTATTTTCCGCGTCACGTTTGACTTGACGCTCAATTCTTTTCTGACTAAGGTATATATTAAAATTTTATTCTTTCAGAGTATATTAAAAGACTAGTTATGTGAACCTCATTTTGTCAACACTTACCTAATGGATGTAAAATACCTTTAACGAAGCCGAAAGATACTTGTTCTCCCCGTCATTGCGAGCATTTTTTGTTCTAGACCATACCTGGGAACCTTCTAGTTACGGAGATATTGGGGGTCAAATTTACAACTTTTTTTTTAATACTACTTTTTTTAATGTTGTAACTTTACTTTAAATACATCCACGACTCGCGTACTATACAATGCATCCATCAGCACAATGTTTTGAGTGCGTTACATTGAGTCCTACCGTAAAACCTGATTGTTCACCCCAAAAAAAAAAGTCGTTTCCCAGCAATAATTTTTGCGTAAAATTACTTAGTTCGATGTACAGAGGCCAGCAGGTCAACCAACCCGAAACTGTCAGATTTTGCACCAACCTTGCACCTAATGCTTTAGAGTTAAAGTTGAAAATCTATTAAAGAAAGACAGATTGTAGTAGCTTGATGTGCTGGCATAATGCTTGGTTGACGGCTTCGTGAAGAGGGTCGGTTTACACCTTGTCGTCTGACGTCCAGCATAACATTGACTTTCACAAAAAAAAAAAATGAAAAATACTGTTTAGAAATCTTAATAAATGAACAAACAAATTGCAAATGAGTTAAGGCTTAGGTGGTATTAGGTTGCCTATGTATATCGTCCACCGAAAAAAACACTTGTGCGCAACACTCTACGGCACTGTGCCGCACACCGGTGGAGTCACACCATTAGGATCGTCACCTAGAATAGATGCCCTAGTATTTGAAACAGGTCATCTTTGATAATGACAGTTAGGCATATTATAATCCTAGACCGGTTGTTCAACTATCATAATTCGGACGACGCGTGTAACTTCCTTTAAGCCAATATGTTATAGGTATTCTGAATCAAATCTCTATGAAGAACAGCTTGGTTTTTACGGATTTTAAGAAGCGTAGGCAGTTCGATAACTTACAGACCACTGTTTTCATCAATGATAAAATATTACAAAAATACAGTCTTTTCAGAAACACTTACAACAATTACAAGCTTACAATATTTAACTGTACCTACGTGTGTAACGTCATATCTGTAACAAATTGAATAAGAACACGCAATCAAGCTATAGATAAGTTTTATCAAGCTAATTACATTATTTGAACGATTAAGTAGGTGGCAAAGGCCTAATATAAATGTGAATGTTTAACTTTCCAAAATCAGTCTCATCCTCTACATTCAATCGACACTCACTAAACTACTAAAACAATATGGCAGCCAAGGCTATCCTCGTCCTCTGCGCTCAGGCTCTCTTTGTCCAGGTAATATGTCATTTTCTTTAAAAACATCCTTGGCAGTAAATGGTTAGATTCTTCAATTCTGATGTCTGTAATATCTGTCCAAGAATATGCCCAGGCAAAACAATTTCTTGATTCTATTTCTGTTATAACAAAAAGTTTGAAATAGTCCTGTCACTTTCTCTTTTTTTAACTTCCTTTAAGCCAATATGCTATAGGTATTCTAAATCAAATCTCTATGAAGAACAGCTTGGTTTTTACGGATTTTAAGAAGCGTAGGCAGTTCGATAACTTACAGACCACTGTTTTCATCAATGATAAAATATTACAAAAATACAGTCTTTTCAGAAACACTTACAACAATTACAAGCTTACAATATTTAACTGTACCTACGTGTGTAACGTCATATCTGTAACGAATTGAATAAGAACACGCAATCAAGCTATCTATAAGTTTTATCAAACTAATTACATTATTTGAATGATTAAGTAGGTGGCAAAGGCCTAATATAAATATGAATGTTTAACTTTCCAAAATCATTCTCATCCTCTACATTCAATCGACGCTCACTAAACTACTAAAACAATATGGCAGCCAAGGCTATCCTCGTCCTCTGCGCTCAGGCTCTCTTTGTCCAGGTAATTTGTCATTTTCTTTAAAAACATCCTTGGCAGTAAATGGTTAGATTCTTCAATTCTGATGTCTGTAATATCTGTCCAAGAATATGCCAATGCAAAACAATTTCTTGATTCAACCCTTTCTGATATAACAAAAAGTTTGTAATAGTCCTGTCACTTTCTCATTTTTGTTTTAGTTAATTCGTATTGTCCCATTCCTCAGCAAACGCCTCTCCCCATTCCTTCCACTTCTCATGATGGTGAGCTTCTTCTCGCCAATTCGCGAGTATGCCATCTTCTCCTCGGTATACCGCGACCCTGTCTAGCTGTCTCAGAGCTCCAGTCTTGCGATATTCGGGCCCACAGCTGTGCCGGCCATCCGGAAAACATAGCCTGTCCAGTCCCATTTTAGTCTCGCAGCTTTATAAGCTACGTCGGCAATTTGCGTTCTGGAGCGCAGTGTGATGTTCCTTATCGGGACAGTTATTTTTACATTCAATATGCGCTCCATTGCAAGTTGGTAAAC
The DNA here is from genome assembly GCA_950022335.1 of Eurois occulta. Lineage (NCBI taxonomy): Eukaryota > Metazoa > Arthropoda > Insecta > Lepidoptera > Noctuidae > Eurois > Eurois occulta. The sequence continues at coordinate 7,975,026 of OX465506.1, forward strand.
CTTAAGTTTGGTCTGCCGGACGTTAGTCAAAGACCAAGTTTGGCACCTTATGACGGGATGGGGAGAATACACATGTCCATTAGTTTGCGCTTTAAGGGGATGGGTAAATCGTCCTTGAATAGCTCGTTCATGGACCAGTTGCTCTTCCAGGCGTTTTCTGTGCGTCTTGCCACTTCTTTATCTTGTCTCGCCTGGGACTACTTGGGCCGACCAATTTATGCGTTATAGGGCGGGATTTTGGTACACAAAAAACAACACACATTAGGTTTACATTTAGTGTTTATTCGTTAATTGACAACACACATTACATTACAAGATATTAGGTTTTTGGCGGAAGCGCTCGCGCCGATATGTTCCTTATGCGCCCGCTCGCGGTTACGCCGCATAATGTATTTTCTCCCCGTTTAAATGCACGTTGAGAGGTGAGCTGTTGGTCATGAGCTTAGTCTTTGACATGTTCATCTTCGGTCCAACCTCAAGGCTTGATCAGTTCCGCAGCTAATGAAGAGAAAAGTACAATGTCATCAGCGAAGCGTAGATTTGTCAACCTCGCCTCACTGAGACAGATGCTTTTCTCTTCCCAGGCGGTCGCCAACGTTCTAAAGACTTCTTCAAGGTACTGGCTTTGGAGATATCGAGTCACCCTGTTTGACTCCCATTAGGATTCTAAATTGTGGACCTATCCGTTCTAATTTTAGCGGCTGTACTGCTGGTATAGATATTTTGTAAAAGACGTAAGGTAAAGGGCCCAGTAACCGTGAAGTTTTGAACTTCACTGACTTTGCAGGTCTGCTATGCTAAAACTAGAAAACTTACAAAAAAAATAATTACATGACTAGAGAGATAATTTAAACTAGTTTTAGTGTAATATTCTTATTTTTTATTAGTCTATATTTTCTTTAACAATAATACAAAAAAATGAAACAAAGGGCTAATTGTACCAGTACCCGGTAGATTTGTACTAGTAAACGTTAAATTGTCCCTGAATCCGGTAATTTTCACCGCGAATTTGAACTCTATTGCTTTACGTTAAAGTTCACAGAAATGCTATTTTTGCATTTCTGTGAACTGTGTAAAATAAATAAAAACGGCTTATCCAAAGAAGAGACATTTTTTGTTCTCCTAAGCGCATGCTTGGAGAAGCCAGTTCTCGCTTCGTTGGAAGACGGGGAAGCTGGCCCTCATTCGGAAGCCGGGGCACCCTGCGGACTATCCGTCCGCATACCGGCCCCATATGTTTCTCGACGAGGTGAGCAAGCTCTTTGAAATAGTCATTGCAAACCGCCTCGCCGGGCACCTTGCGGGGATGGGGCTGGATCTTGCGGACCACCAGTTTGGTTTCCGCAAGGGGCGCTCGAAGGTGGACGCCATCATGCGCGTGAGAGCCCTCACGACGGGGGATGCGGTTTCCCGGGGTGGGGTCGTCTTGGCGGTGTCTTTTGACATCGCCAACGCCTTCAACACCATGCCTTGGAGCTGCATCAGGGAGGCACTCCTGACGAAACGCTGGTGCTGGCACAAGGGAGGTTTCACGAGGTGGCGGCCGAAATTATGACACGCGGGGTTGCGATAGTCATAGAGAGGATCCGGCAATTGGGTCTCGAGGTGGCATTGCACAAGTCCGAGGCCATGTGCTTACATGGGCCTCGGAATGCGCCACCGTCATGATCCATGCTGATGGTAGGAGGGGTTCCCATCGGCGTCGAGTCGACGTTGAAGTACCTTGGACTCGTCCTCAACAGCCGGTGGAACTTCGTGAAGCATTTCCGACGTTTGGCTCCTAAAGTGGAACGGGCCGGGGTTGCCTTTAAGCGGCTCTTGCCCAACCTGAGGGGCCCAAACGCCTCCCGCCGGAGGCTCTACGCGGGTGTCGTGCGGTCCATGGCCCTTTACGGGGCCCCGGTGCGGGCGCGATCCTTGAGGAGGCGAGCCGCCCACTACCTGAACGCGCCCCAAAAGGTGATAGCCGTAAGGCCGTACGATATCCAGCGAGGCGGCGAGCCTTCTTGCCGGATTGCCGCCATGGGATCTGGAGGCGATAGTCCTCGCGCGCCTGCACGAGGCGGAGGCACTACGTCGCGGGGAAACTCAGCTGCCGCGGCAAATTGTCGCTCAGCGGACAGACCTCCGGCGCTATCTCATGGCGACATGGAGAGCGACTGTCGCAACCCTGTGCAGGGCACGCCACAATAGTGGCGGTAAGTTCCCTCTTTGATAAGTGGCTAGAGAGGCGCCACGGTGCCCTCACATTCCGCCTGACGCAGGTCTTCACCGGACACGGTTGTTTCGGGAGGTACCGGCACCGAATCGGGCGGGACGAAACGCCCGGGTGTTATCATTATGAGGATCGCCCGGAGAACACGGTGGAGCACCGCCGTGTCCTCGTAGCGACGATTGGCGGCTCGCGTCCGGCCCTGGTTCAAGCCATGGTCCCGGGCGAGAGGGAATGGGAAGCCGTCACCTCCTTCTGCGAAGCAGTCATGCTAACGGAGGAGGTAGCGGAACGTGAGAGGTACATAACCTCACGTCCCAGCCGCCGCGGGAGACGCCCTGGGCGTCAGGGGCTACGTGGTGGCTCTCGGCCACCGTAGGGGCGGGCCTGTGGACGGTGAGTAATGGGCTAGCTCGCCGTCCGTCCGTCTTATGACGACAGGCCGTGTCGTCGGCGCGTTCGTGTTCCACGCGCGCCTCAAAGAGATGTCAGCAAACAGGAGGGGCCCGCAAGGACCGATGCCTGCCAGGGCTGCGGGACTGTTCGAAAGAGATACCGCGGCCGTGGAACACAAAGGGCAAAAGAAGGAACATGGATGGGTTTTAGTCAGTAAAAGTCTGACACTCCCTTCCGCTCCGCCCAGAGCGGGAGGAGTCATTTGATAATTACCCATCCCAAAAAAAAAACAACGAAGTAATTTGTCGGGTATCCACAGATCCAGTCATGTAAGTTTGCCGGTCTGAAGTTTGCTTCAAATTACTGCGTGGTTATCAATATCCATACTAAAAAAGCAGCGCGCCACACGATGCGCATCGAAAAACCTGATTTCAGAACAGCAGAGCAGTAACGCGAAACGTGCAAAAATTTGAAAATCATAAAGAAAACTAAAGAGGCAATCGAATCCAAGTGATTCCAACACAAACAAGGAGCATAGAAACTACATTCTATTGATTCGAAAGAAAAGAGGACTTCACACAAGGCAATAAGGACGCTGTCGGGTTTAAATGCAACTGTTAGTTGAAGTCCCAATATCAGGCAGAAATGTATTCTACAGTTTTAAAGGAAAATGAGACCTATTTCAAGGCAATAAGTACACAATAACGGGTTGCGGTACAACGTGTATTACCGGGTTGATCGTGTACCAATATCCGGTAAAAAAAATACGATTTTAACGGGTACTAGGTCAAGTAGGGGTTTGTTAGTACCAATAGATGTGAACGGCAAAAATATTTATTTCTCAATTAGATTCACCTCGATTTATAAGTTATATCGCAAAATAATATTCTTAAATATCTTAGAAAATCAACAGTCTTACTTTAATGTTATCCGTCGCAGTATGGCTAGCTCATGAATGCGACGTGGTGGTTTCGTAGTTCACTGACAGAACTTTGAACTTTCATAATATTCAGTTACAGCAAACTTTTGTTATCGCATGGTTTTGAGGCTATTAAACTTTTTGGACAATGATGCCATTACAATTGTACAAAATATTACCGAGAAGGTATTGCCCTTCACAAACTTTAATTTATTATTGGTAGAAAAATGCAATAATAAAAAAACTGACTTGTTAACGGGTACTGGTACACTAACGGGAATACGTACTTTTACCTTATATACGAGTAGGTAGATTCTACATTTTGATTGCTAAGAGCGTCATAGTTGGCCGAGTGCGTTATACTATCGAATGCTTTCAAGTCGACCATAGGGGGATATTAAATGCGAGGGATTTTTCAATTATCTGATTGAAGAGGTCTGTGGTGGAAAGTCCTGGACGGAAGTTTGCTTGTTCAGAAGGTTGTTGTTTATCTAGATCCCCAGCGACGCTATTTTCTACAACATTTACTTTTTCATTATTAAACTAATTTCTCCGAGCTTTTTCACTAGCACCTCTATCCTTTTGGTGGTGAAAATTTTTTGTAAGAAAATTAGACACTTCATTCTAGAATTTTCGTATCGTAGAAAAATACTTCATACTTTGTCAATACCACTTACATATTCCTCACACCAGTACGAGCAGACTAACAAGATCATTCTTTCTACAGAGCATCTACAGTCAAGCCATCTCATGCACCAACACCATCGGCTCAGCCATAGCAGCTGAAGAATATGCTTTAGCTAACAACGCCAGATTAGGACTGGGAGCTCCTATGACTGGCTACCCGGCTATCGCGAACTACGGCCTGGCTGCGAACTCCTTCGTGCCCTCCAGCGGCGGCGGCTTCGCGGTCACCAGTGTGTCCCCCATCGCGCCCATCGGCATCACCGTGTTCTCTGAGAACGCTATCGAAGGTGCTCTCGCTGTGAACGGGGAGCTGCCGTTCTTAAGTGCGGTAGCTGTGGAGGGTGCTCTGCCCACTGCTGGCGCTGGTGGCATCAACTATGGCTGCGGGAAAGGAGTTGTTGGGATTGTGAGCGAAGGCAAGTGACGTGGTCAATGACTCTCTTATATTTATAAAAACTCGTGAGCTATAAGGGGTGGAAGGGACACCGACGCGAAAACGTTTACCACGTATTCAGTTCATCATTCTGAGTCCCCCAACATATAAATTTTTCGGGACACTTCCACCCCATATAGTGAAAGTCACTCTCTTCCCCTTTCGCAATCTGACTTCCATATTCTTTATAAGTGGTCATCGAAGTAATCACTCCCTTTCTAGCTGTATCATCTTTCACACAGTCCGTCTATATTTCTTCTTCTTTCTTGTGTGAGCTAAATCTGGAACCTGTCATGCTGGACTTGGTAGAGTATCTAATTATTTTGTTATATCCATCATTATGCCATATGCCTTTTCTTTATGTTGGGGTCGGCTTCTATTGTAACCGAATGCAGCTGATGAACAGTATTTCCCATGGTGCGACTGCCTATCTGACCACCACAGCCATAATTTTAACCACCTACCATTAAACATTTGTTACGTGTAACAAACAATAAAAGATATTCTCTTCTACCCTTAGGTATCTCTCCTGCATATTCCCAAGCCGCTGCCTACCCAGCTGGACTTGGCTACGCTCCTGGATTAGCTGGAGGAATCGGCTACGGCGCTGGTCTGGGTGGCCGTGGGTTAGCTGGCCTGGGTTGCGGCTGCAATGGAGTTTATTAAGTTACGTTTTAAATAAATTGGTTGTTATTTAGTTGGGTAATGGTGTTGTTTGATTTTTGATGTTAAACCACAATGACCTAAGGGGGCAGGACCGGACGGTCTTCCGGCGGCCTTTTTTAAGGCTACGGCGGACAGTATTTGTGAGCCGATCTATATCCTTTTTATTATATGTCTGCATGAAGGTGTGTTCCCGGAGGTGTGGAAGCGAGCTAATATTACCCCAGTGCATAAGAATGGCTCAAGGCATGACGTCGAACAATATAGACCCATCTCGATTCTGCCGACCTTGTCAAAGCTTTTTGAAAGACTAGTTCACAACGAGATTTACCCTCTTTTGCATAATATTATCATTCCTGAACAACATGGGTTTGTTAAGCGACGATCTACAACATCTAACCTGCTATTATTTGCCAATTACCTTTTTGAAAATGTTGATAGGCGGTTGCAAATAGATGCGGTCTACACTGATTTCAAGAAAGCTTTTGACAAGGTCGATCATGAAATACTACTGAATAAAATAGCTTACAATGGTATACGTGGAAATTTACTGCGTTGGTTTGTGTCGTACCTCGAAAACCGGTCACAAAGGGTTGTGGTTAATGGCCACCAGTCTGTCTCTGTTAATATTACGTCCGGAGTGCCACAGGGCTCTATTCTGGGACCGCTATTATTCATCCTTTATATCAACGATATTGGGAATTGTTTTAAAAAATCCAAATTCTTGATGTACATAAGCGATACGCACTATGGACGATTGCCAGTCATTTCAGGAGGACCTAGACAGACTAACTGTCTACTGTATTGACAATAAGCTGCATCTTAGTATCCCCAAGTGTAACTTATATACACTTTACTAAGAATAATTTTATTTTTAATTTCAACTATAACCTTAACTGTGTGCCCTTAAATAATATTTCTATAGTGAAGGATCTAGGTGTCCTCTTTGATGGCAAACTGTCCTTGAACCAGCATATCGAAGCCATAGTCAATAGTGCTTTTAAAATGTATGGATTTGTTATGAGATCTTCAACAGAATTTAAGCGTACCTCAACCTATCTCTATCTGTATAAGACGCTCATTCGCTCTCAGCTAGAATATGCGGTCCCTATCTGGAACCCCTTCTACCAAAAGTATGTAGTTGGAATAGAAAGGGTCCAGCGCAAGTTCCTCCGTGCTATGTACTACAGATGTTATGGGACTAAGACTTTTTTGTCATACTCCCAACTACTTGATAAGTACAAGCTTGTCAGCTTGGAAAATCGGCGCAAATATTTGGAGGCCAATGTGCTTCATGACATTGTCCACAATAATTTTGATGCCAACGATCTTGCGAGTAGGCTGTGTTATTCTGTCCCCCGAACGGTTCACGTGCGTCAGGTTCGTGCACGTACTCTGTTCGCGCTGAATTCTTGTCGTACGAACTCTGGCTTACGCTGCCCTATTCATAGAATGTTGGAATCGTATAATTCAAATTTCATTGATGTTGATATATTTGCATGCTCGAAAAATAAATTTAAATCTAATATTATGAAAAAAAATTCTTCTTTGTAATGTGTGTTTGTTGTGTGTGTTGTGTTGCTCCTTATTATTTTTTTATTGCATAATGTAAGTAAATGAAATTGTTATTAATCTGATTTGGTTTTGTAGATATAGCTAGCTTTATGTTAGCTTATTTATTTAAGATCTTCAAAACGTCTGTTAATTTTGGTAATGCCCATCTAGTGGCAACCACTGATCCTTAAATATGTTTTATCTGTGGATAATGCAGTGGACTACAACATTACCACTTAGTTTTGTTAATCTTATGTTTTATATATGTTGTAGTTGTTTATTATCCCTCAATAAATAAAATAAAATAAATAAAATAAAAATAAAAACCTACCTACTGCCTGCCTACTGCCAGCCTATTGCCCGACTGCTTCCTGCCTACTGCCTGCCTACTGCCCACCTACTGCCTACCTACTACCCACCTACCTACTATAGCGAAATAAGTAATTTGTATATTTAAAAAAAAACAGCTTTATAACAGTTTTATAAGGTATAAAAAAGTCTTGTCCTGTAAATTAATTTTGTGTAAATAATAGGAGTAATAGGAGTAACTTTGGCCAATTCGCGATTGCAATTGCTTTTGGTGGAAAAGAATCTTAGTCTCGTAAGGTCAGGCGTTTAGAGATATCAAAAGAGACTTAAATTAAACATAATTTGATTAAGAAAATACAATTTCTGTTCTTCCTTCACGGTGAAAATGCTGAACTCGTCGTCAAATTTTGGGCTGACTCAATCCGAATTGTGGTCAACACGCTAAGAAGAAGATTCGTGGACAATGTTCTATGGTACTCCCTGATCACTCTCCTGGCCTGGTGTCGCTCATAAAAATGATCGCAATGACGGGGAGAACAAATTCCTTTCGACTTAGTTTAGGGCCTTTTGTACGCTTTAGGTATAGCATAGTCCTTTTTTTTCAAATATTTTGAAAATAAATACTGATAACTTGCGCTTGAACTAGTTTCACCATGAGGGGATGAAAGAATTTTTTGAAAATCATTCAATCAATTTATAAACGCAACATACGAGTACAAAAAAAGTTTTTATGAAAAAAATAATCACTGGATAAAGTAAAGAATTCTGAATTCAATTACTTATGTTAAAAAGTGAATTTCACAAAAAATGCAATTATCTTTCTGTTCTTTGCTGCCGGCGAATGGTTCCAGTATTTATTTATTTAAATAGAACGGCCGAAGCCAATTACACTATTTAAACATATAATTAACCGACTTCTTTATTTAACACAGTCATGGATTCTTTGCACAAAAATTCAAACATTCTGACTGGATGCGGCTCTGGAATACAAAGGGCAAAAGAAGGAACATGGATGGGTTTTAGTCAGTAAAAGTCTGACACTCCCTTCCGTTCCGCCCAGAGCGGGAGGAGTTATTTGATGATTTTCCATTCCAAAAAAAAAAGGATCACCTTCCATTCAGCGCTAGTTAGCGCCACCTAGCTTTAAATGTTGGTATTACTGTAGAAGCTACAGTGGATACCAATTTGGCAACGCTATGAATGAACGCATGTTACTTTAGTTTGTTCTCAAAAGGTGTCGCCTTGCTTCATGAGGAACAGGCTAAACCGTAGTTGCACCTTTTTTAGTAGCTCTACAAAATGCCCATGGAGATGAAACGGTTGGAAGGTTATCGACCCAAACAGTAACAGCTGTCCAGTTTTTTTTCTGTTTTTACAAAAGTGCAATACCTACACGGTGAAAATGTAAAGAACAGCTGATTTCTTTTTTCAATTTCCGATGAAAAATTTCTGTGGCGTTCGGCATGATATACTGAACACGTAGTAACCAACTGTGGTGGGTTTGTACGTTGAAGTCCCTTCCACCCTGTATTTCACCTCAAGGCAGACGAAAGAATCTGTCTGCACATGACTCTCATTGACTGAAACCACACGATGTTCTTCAACTACTCATGGCCAGGCCGCTGCCTCGGGTGCGCTTGCGTAATTACCCACGCTCCTCCGGTTAGATATAATTGACCTTTAAGATTTACAGGGTGACCCCGTCACCTTCAACGACCGCAGTAATAAAGTCGACCACCCACAGCTAAGCAGGATATACATGGAGATGTTACCTACACACGTTAGCTGCGCGGTTCATTTATTTGCCAGGAATGATTCAGGTTGTAAGGGTACGAACGACATTGTTGTTTTTTATTTATTTTTGCCGTATTATTTACATAAATGGAGTGCTGCGTTCAGAGAATGTAATTTTACATTGAAATAAAGGAATAGTAACTGAAAAAACTATAAATTTTCCTGTGAAAAATTCCTGTGGAAATGATTCAAAATAGGGAGCTGAATGCATTGTCAGTTTGCGGAGGGCTGTCCCTTACACCCTGTATGTTGCAGTGGACAATCCCTGCTACATTTTCATTTACAAAGCGAAGCTTCGGGCGTCACTTAATTGTGGGCTGCTGTGGAACGACGCCTTTATACCTACCAATTGGGTAGTTGACACCAGTTAGGGCTCGTCCTTGAATCGTCTTTGAGGTTTGAGAAGGGGGTGAGGGGGTCAGAATAAAATCACGATTAATCACGATGGGAGGAATGGGATAACGTAACAATATGTGTAAAATATTTTTTACCACTAACGAATTAAAAACACGAGTAAGCGAATTTTTTTTTTAAACTGAGTCTATAGCTATCAAGGTGGCGCTGGACGACCTGTATAGCTCTGTCTCTTTCCCACACTGGAATTACTCCTGCTTTAAGACGTCATAGTATCCCACCTGATCTTTTAAATAGTAAAAGATACACGTGATGCTAGGAGGAGTAGGAGGGGAGGGCGAAGGGTAGCCTATGACCTCACGACGTATCACCAAAAGACTATAAAAGTGTACTAAAGCTCACTTGATTAAAGGGCGACAAATGAGTCCAAGAAACAACTTCTCAATACAGCGTTTTATTTTAGGTCTGACAACCCGATAAATTTTCTTTTAACTTTAATAAGCACTAGACTAGCGACCCGCTCAGGCTTCGCACGGGTAGTAGAGCATTTATGCCTACGTGTTTTGTCTGTCGTAGGGTCGCATCAGCTTAAAGAGATGTCAGCAAACAGAAGGGCTGCGGGACTGTTCGAAAGAGATACCGCGACATAAAGGGCAAAAGAAGGAACATGGATGGTTTATAGTCAGTAAAAGTCTGACACTCCCTTCCGCTCCGCCTCCTCCGCTAGAGCGGGAGGAGTCGTTTGATGATTTCCCATCCCAAAAAAAAATATATTTTTTTTTAAAGAGTAACCCTGGAGTTTCTTGCCGGTTCTTCTCCATAGGAAACGACCAACCCGAACCGCGCAACTTTTCTCGACGTTTTATAAGTGCCCATGTAGGCGTATGTGAAATAAAATATTTTGATTTTACAGTGTTTTTTTATGTTATGTGTGTAAAGTTTTAATAAATAAAACGTGACTTTTCGCCTCAAATATAATAATTAATATAAGTAATAAGTTTTGCGTAGAGTTATTAGTTTGATGTACAGAATTTTTGGTTGATGGCTTCGTAAAGGGTCTGTTTATACTTTGGATGTACAGTTACGTCACGAGCACCAATATGTAAACACTTAACAACTTTTAAATGTGTTTTTCTCTTACTGTTCGGGTTAAAATTTCATGTTGTTACGAAAATAGTATTCTGAAACGTATATTTTTATGAAAAAGATCCTCCGATCTCCAAGTTACAATCGTTATTTCTTGCGAAAATTGCTTTTAAAAGGAAAGACTGTATAAATATTGGTGCTCGTGACTGTATAACTCGTCTAACATTGCTGATCAAAAATTATGATAATTGCTGGTGCAAATGTTAATTAACCATGTTTTATAACAAACTAGCTTCTGCCCGCAGCTTCGCCCGCGTTAATTTAGAATTTGGCAATCAATTCGGGTACCCCATGATTCAAAAGACATGTGGCGCCATCTATTTTCATAATGATGTTATTGTTGTTTTCCTCAGAAACAGTACTTTTTTTCGGAATGAAAGTTATCCTATGTCCGTTTCTGTAAACCTGATAACGTATATGCAAAATTTCAGGATGATCGGTTCAGTAGTTTAGGCGTGAAAAGGTAACAAACAAACAAACAAACTTACTTTCGTATTTATAATATTACTAAGGAAGTAAGGATAAGGATTTTAGGTAAGCTACATAGTCTGGACTCACCCTAAAAACGATGAGGCTTTGCAGGTAATTACTACACCCGTAGTAAAAGAAAACGTTACGATATGAAATCTATTATCAATACACGCTATACCTCACATCTACATCTTAGATACCAAAAGAAACCGGCCAAGTGCGTGTCAGGCCACGCACAATGTAGGGTTCCGTAGTATTACAACGTTTATTTAATCCACTTCCTACGGTCCGATTTGCACACACCCATTTATCTGGGAGAGGGGGGACACTTGAGTCTAACAAAAGTAAGCATTTTAAAGCTTAATAATTCACAAACGAATCCCTTAATCGAAAAAGTATTTGAACCAACTCGCAATATTTTTTAAAGACCTATATATATAATCCAACAATATCCCACACTATGGGGTACGCGAGAAAAAAAACCCCACTTTACGTCAGGAGATACACTAAAAAAAATACTTTTCGAGATTTTATTTTACCACTTTGTCGGCGTAACTAATCTGTAATATATTCATGCCAAATTACAGCTTTCTAGTACTAAGAGTCTTTGAGTTAAGCTGCGGACATACAGATAGACAGACGGACATGGCGAAACTATACGGGTTCCTTGTTGACTACGGAACCCTAAAAATGAAGTAACAATCGTTTCTTTATCTAGAAAATGATGTCTGATTCGATAATTAATTGTGAAATCAATCAATATAAAAGACGGAAGACAAACCTTCTGAATCATCAGTTGTTTTATATAACTCAGAAAATGTACACCAAAGGAGTTTTAGTTTTCTGCCTTGTTGCATTTATTTTGCAAGTAAGTTTTTCATTCATAAAATGTTGTTTGTTTTAATTCCATTATTAGTATCGTGTTATTTTTACTAAAAACACATAACTATACCTATGGAAGCACTTTTTAGATCATTTTGAAAAACTGCTTAGTATTTTTACAGAGTACTAGCTCCAAATATAACTTCCAACGCCGTGTTTGAAAACTTCATCAACTTTGCCTTCCAAACTTCATCAACTTTGCCTCCCAAACTTCATCAGCTTTGTCTTCCAAACTTCATCTACTTTGCCTTCTAAACTTCATCAAGTTCTTTGCCTTCCAAACTTCATCAACTTTGCCTTCCAAACTTCATCAACTTTGCCTTCCAAACTTCATCAAAGCCTTCCGAACTTTTGAACTTTACCCGCTAAACATTTCATTTTTGCCTCCTTTGTCATTCAACATATTTTTACTTTCCTTTTCAGACTGCCACTTCCCTACCCATAGGCTTTCAAGGACCGGTGAACGCGCCAGGCTGCAACCAGCAACTGGTCCCAGAAACCATGCCAGGCTCTCCAGTAATCACGGAAATCGAGCCATCTCTTCAGTTCGGTGATATCTCGGTGACTGGGGATTTGCCAGTGAGTGGCAGTATTAAAGTAAAGGGGGTGTTCCCGGTGTATGGCACTGTGGCTTTGGATGGTGGTGTTCCATCGTGTGGATCCGGGGTAGTGAATGCTGGCAGTGGGGTTGTTACGAAGGTTGTTTAGAAGTTTGTAAATAAATTATTTGTTTTGTTGTTATTTTTGTATTTTATTTTTGACAAGAAAAGTTTAATGCCGTTCACCCACAATATTCTCATGATGGACCTTCCTATATGTTTCAATGTAGTATGATAACTTTAGTAACAAAGACACGGATGAAAAACTCAACTATTAGGTAAATATAAAATGGTACAGCCTATCGACAGATAAACAGACGGCATAAGCATACGGCCCCATGGCCCCCGTTTAGGCACAGAGTCCCAAAAACCTACAGTGCTCTCCATTGCCATAATACAGTACAATATTATTTACCCACCCGCCGTTCTGCTCGGGCCTTTACATTCAAAAACAAACCTTGTGTAATTTGTTAAAGATTAGCAAAGAACAACATTCTATATTCATATTCTGCCTAGCTTAGAAACCGACTACTGCTAGATACTAGCAGCCGGATACCAGTATTTTACATGGAGCGACTGCCTATCTGACCTCCACCATCTGGCTACTACGATACCCCTAGATAAGACTGGTTGTCAGGCTTTCGGGCCACTGACTACCTGTAACGACTGTTAAAGATCTAAAAATGGCGGGCTAGCTCGCCGTCCGGGGCTAGCTCGCCGTCCGTCCGTCTTATGACGACAGGCCGTGTCGACGGCGCGTTCGTGTTCCACGCGCGCCTCAAAGAGACGTCAGCAACCAGGAGGGGCCCGCAAGGGCCGATGCCTGCCAGGGCTGCGGGACTGTTCGAAAGAGATACCGCGGCCCTGGAACATAAAGGGCAAAAGAAGGAACATGAATGGTTTTTAGTCAGTAAAAGTCTGACACTCCCTTCCGCTCCGCCCAGAGCGGGAGGAGTCATTTGATGATTTCCCATACGAAAAAAAAAAGATCTAAAAATGGCAGCCGGGGACCAACGGCAGAAACTAGGTATGTGTAATGGATCCCATCCAAAGACCCACCTTGGCAACCTTGAAGATCGACTGTCCGATCGTACAGGTGTTATTATTAACCACGAGCTCCTCCCAATCACTGGTGTCCATCAACTATAACGTGCAGGTATCAAGACAAGCAGGACACGATATCAGGTGTCCATTTGTTTGTGGAATAGCACCACATTTGATCAGTATTATTACCATCGATAGTCCTAAACTCCAACCAAGAGAATTCCACCAGTTCTAAGCGATTTTTACCAATTCCTAAAGGAGCTATCCCTGTTAAAATAATAAGCTCTTAATTATTATCTTTTTCGGCAACCGACGTCGCTTTGGAATCCAGACAAAAGGCGAATTAATTTAAATCCCTGGGGTTAACCGACATAATGGAATCCTTGATTGCGAGATTGTCCTCATAGCATGACAGGACAAAAACATAATGGCTTGTGATTGGATCTTAATTTATTTAATCGTTCCTTCGTCCTACGTATTTCCTATACACGGATCCTACTCGAAGCCGTTAATCAAGCATTCTGTACATGAAATTATTAAGACTGCGCAAAAATGACTGCTGACAAACGACTTTTGTTTTGGTGTGAAATATCAGGTCTATTCCCGCTAGTCTACTAAACAGTTCTACGGTAGAACAAATGGGAATATTTTTTCCCACTACTCCTACAATATAAGTTGTTACAACATCGAAGAAGTAGTCTGAACGAAAATGCCAGTTTCTTCTACCTGTTCTGTTATTATTAGTTTCTTGTTATGTTTTATTTTCTCTGTTCATCATCATCATCATATCAGCCCGAAATCACCCACTGCTGGGTATAGGCCTCCCCTTTCTTCTGCGACACTTCCCGGTTCTGTGCGTCCCTTATCCAGGTGTTTCCCGTGACTTTGACGATATCGTCAAGCCAACGAGCCCTAGGACGGCCCTGGTTTCTTTGGCCAAACCTCGGCCACCACTCGGTCAAAGCCTTGCTCCATCGGCCATCTCCGCGTCCAGCCCGATGTTGTTTTCTGTTATATCCTGTTTCTGATAATGTTAGTTCTACTATAAAACTAGGGAGTTTTTGTTCTCGCAAAAACGTTTTGGCGTGGATCGTACATTCGGACTGTGCAGGACTCTAATGCGAATTTAGCTCGCTTTGGATATTCTACTACTGCACGCATAGCATGACCAGTATGACCACCGTAGAAACGGGTTTTGTTTTGTGTTTGTTTTGTGAAGATTACGTCGAAGGAAATTGGCAAGGATAAGTAGGAGATGAGATATAAGAACAGTTTCACAAACTACCAGGAAGCCAGAATCATGTAGACCTCCTAAATGATTCTGGCTTCCTGGTAGTTTGTATATGGATTGATAATACAGCACAAATATAGCACTAACAGTTCACCAATTACAACAGCTATTTTCCGTTAAGTTTAAGAATAAAAGGCGCATTTTATTATTTACGACTTTCATCACACAGCGTTAGTAAGTGCCAACCCCTCAAGCTTTAAACATGAAGGGTTAGCATTTGCTGTTGTAATTGGTGAATTGGTAGTGCTGTATTTGTGCTACATTGAAAGGGAGCGTAATATGGTGTTTTACGGCTTTCATACATGTCCTAAAAAGAAACGCTTTTTTTAAATAAAAGAAATATATTATCAATACTAAAATTTAATAATATAACGTGTGTGTAATGTAATGTATGTATGTGTGTATTTAATGTAATGCAATACGTCTACTAAATTGAGAGCAGACATGGGCCGAAAAACGGTACATTCACAAAATTTTGATATGCAATTATTAATCCGTATTTATTTTTTGTAAGATACGTCTTTCTTATTATCGGAGGCAGAATAGGGTGGAAGCGGCAATGTAGCCCACGAAATTCAATTTTCTTACGTTTTTAGTAATTTGCTGATCAGTGTCAGACTGTAAATATAATTCGCGACCGAAAAACGTGAGTAGTTACAGAATTAGAATCATTAAAATCATCAATACAAACCTCTAAGTTAATTGAATCCCATTCAATGACTTTTCATGACATAGACATTGATTGGGATTAAATAAACTTAGAGGATTGTATGGATGATTTAAATAATTAAAACTCAGTAAAGCCATGTTGTTAGATAAGGAT
This sequence comes from Eurois occulta, assembly GCA_950022335.1. Taxonomy (NCBI): domain Eukaryota; kingdom Metazoa; phylum Arthropoda; class Insecta; order Lepidoptera; family Noctuidae; genus Eurois; species Eurois occulta. Next base: position 7,990,603 of record OX465506.1, read on the forward strand.
GCAAATTATATTTTGTTCAATGTTCATCCTGAAACTGACCGGCAAATTACAAAAAAAACGTAAGAAAATTTGAATTTCGCGGGCTACCCTGACGCTTCCACCTTAAGGCCCAAGAAAAACCCAAGAAATTTTGAATTTCGCGGACTGGTTGGAGCATTCCTCCAACCAGTCCGCGAAATTCAAAATTTCTTGGGTTTTTTGCAATTTGCAGGCCAGTGCTAGGTTGTATGTTGATTAAAATATTATTCGCGGCTGTAAGACATATGTAGTTACAGAATTATAATCATCAAAATCATCAATAAAACGCTCTAAGTTCATAAAGCTGTAGGAATGACTTTTTCTGTTTTTTTTTTGGTTCCTACGCCTTTATGAACTTGGAGGGTTGTATTGGTGATTGAGCCGCGAGTGAGCCGCGAATAATATTTTAATCAACATACAACCTAGCACTGGCCTGCAAATTGCAAAAAACGCAAGAAATTTTGAATTTCGCGGGCTGGTTGGAGCATTCACCTTAAACATAACTGGCGAAATGTGAGTGTAGGTACTATTAAGCACAACTCTGCCTAACCCTTCGGGGACTATCGGCGTGATGTTATGGTATAATGTTTATATTATTAAAAGCTGTTTAAGTTTTAATACTGACGTGCATTTGAGCACAAGTGACGCAAAGAATACGTGACTTATCAAACATCACCAAGTCACAAAGATATTAAATGCCTAGGACGCAATGAAAAGAATTACGATATTTTTTTCAAGAAATATATTTTACACAACATGTCTATAACACAGCAATACATAGTTTTACACAATATTTTGCAAAATAACGGTTATTTTAAAACTGGTAACTTTGCCTTTTTTTAAAATATTTACACATTTTACTGTTCGAAAAGTTGCGAAAAATAATCAAATATTTACAGGTGGCCTACCATGATGCCATAAAGCAGGAGTAATTCCAGTGTGGGAAAGAGATGGCGCTAGACGACTTGTATAGTTCTATCTCTTTCCCACACTGGAATTACTCCTGCTTTAAGACGTCATAGTAACATGAATCTAAGGATAGTAATATGAATTACGTTTAAATTCTTAAAATGGTCAGACGTACCTACTATTATAAATTGTCACCTTGTGAGTTGTGACCATTTTACGAATTTAAACGTAATTCATATTATTATCCTATTATGATTCTGCTAAAGCGGCCATTTTAGACCCCCAGTACGAAAACCAAGTCGAAAAATTTGAAATTTTAGAATCTATTCAAAAATTATGACTTTAAAATACCTATCTAATGCCTTTGGCAAAGTTTTCTGTTATACATGATTCTTTGGACTGCCTTTTTAAATTGAAAACAAAAATAAAAAAGTTACATATTTTCTATGTTGGTATAACAATCTAGTAACCAAATAAATTGCGTTAAGATACATAAAATACTTAACACACAAAAACATGCGACATTGACGTATTATTACAACTCAGTAAAACTTAATGGGACCAAAAAATAAAAATAAAACTCTCAGTTGCAAATATCCGTCGTTCGCTAATACAATCCTTTCACGCCCTGATTTTTAAGATGCGTCGGTCTTAAATAGGGTGTTTGTTAGAACGGTGCTCATAGCGAGAGGGGTGATGGATGGAGTCAAGGCAAGACATTTTAGCTCAGCAGGCTTGAGACCTTTTAACTAATTTTAAAAAGATCAACATTTTCACAATTTTTTGTCCAAAGTTGTCTCAAATATAGCCAGACTTAGAAAGTTGGGACCGTGTAGAAAGTGTGAATTTAGGCCATTATTATTCACGTGCAAAAAACGGAGGGCTACTCCTTTGCAGCTCCGTTTGTTTTTAGCACTCGATCAGTTTTTGCCAGTGCGAGAAAAATATCACAAAAAAGGCACCGTTTTTCCAACAAAAATTATGTTTTAACACTACTCTATACTTTTCGTTTCAATTATATCGTTTTGACCATTCCCTTTCCACAGAACAGGGGGTCTAAAATGGCCGCTTTAGCAGAATCATAATAGGATAATAAAATGAATTACGTTTAAATTCTTAAAATGGTCATAGACGTACCTACTGTTATGAATTGTCATCTTGTGACCATTTTACGAATTTAAACGTAATTCATAATATTATCCTATTATGATTCTGCTAAAGCGGCCATTTTAGACCCCCAGATCGTCTTACCAAACACCCTCCACACAACCGTTACACCAACCCATCGTCCACCTTAGTAGATGTAGCTGTATCCCAGCCCTCTGCATCCGCCACACCCACCACACCCACCACAGCCACATCCTCCATAAGCCAAAGCGGGAGCATAAGCAGGTGCTACTGACACGGGCACAGGGACGGCTGCTACCACATTAGGGTTCAGCGGGAGGCTCTCAGCGAGCAAGCTGCTAACGGTGAGGAGAGAGAGGGTATCGGCCAAGCTCGCTGCGACGCTGGGTTGGGCCACTGCGGAGTACACAGGGGTGCTGATGATCGGGTTGGAAATCAAAGAGGTGCCGCAGCCGCATGGGCCTGCTCTTATGACTTGGCTGTAGGCATTCTGTGGACAATGAAACAAAGATGCTGTTAGATATATATTAAAAACACACACTAAAAAACAATGATTAAAGTGATTTTATTTTGACCGTTTTGTGGATGTGTTTATTCTAGAGTGCCGGAAATATAAGTTTAGGTCAAAATAAAATCACTATGATCAGTGTTTTTTTTTGCTTGGATCTTTGGTTAGTCGTACTGAACGCTGTGTTATTTGAGAATATATTTTAATGTAAATAGTTAATCAAGCAAAATTCAAAAGTCATGCGGAACCACGACAATCAAAGACTCGAAAACAAAAATGGAATGTGACGAGTTTGTAATGTATAAGTACTTAGATGTTAAAGTTCACAAAACATGAATGCGGAGGAATGAGGAAAATGTAGTGAGGAGAATGTTGAGTATGAATGTAGATGGCTATAAGAATAGAGGAAGACCAAAGAAACGATGGATGGACTGTGTGAAAGATAATATGGTTAGAAAGGAGGTGACTGCTGACATAACGAGTAATAGAGAAGTATGGAAGAAGAAGACATGCTGCACAAACCTCAAATAAATTGTCGATGGATGGAAATTAACACTGTCAAAATAGCATAATATTTTAAAACACATTTACCTGGATTAGAACAGCCTGCACCACGACAAGGACAAAAGCGAAGGATTTCATTTTTGTTTTTAGTTTTTCTTCAAAAACAAACTTTGAATGTAATGTCCCCTCGTTTGAACCACCATTTATAGTAAAGTGTGTCACAAGAAATTGACAAATTAAATTTTTATCTACTAGTGTAATTAATTTCTTAATTTGTATTTGCTTACATTATTGTATTAATATGTGGAGCAATTCGAGTTTGATAAAAACAGAAGTTTGCATAGACTGAAGTAGGCTGTATGCTGAGTTTCAATAGATTTGTATGGCATGTTAAATAAAACTTTATCACGACTATTTTTTAGTCGGTGGTCAAAAATGTTAAGAATTATGTCTGCAAGCCCCGAAGGGTTAGGCAGAGGTGTAACTTACAGTTCACCCACATTTCGCCAGTTATGTTCAGTCCCATGTAAAAGGGGGCGAGCCTATTGCCATCAACCGGGCAAAAGTCCTAACTCCGTGGCTGTTACTGAGAAATCCTTGTTGGGTCTCAATAAAATGTTGGCCAACTTGAGAATCGAAAAAGAAATGTAAACTTTTTTATTTACATTATTACGTTTTATTTACGTTTAGTACTACTGAAGAAATGCAGGCTATGGGCTACTAGATGACAAAAAAAAAAACAAAAAAGATGTAGTAGGCCGTAGTAGTAGGCAGTCAAATTCATTAGAGAAAAAAAACATTTTGTTAGGATACTCTGTCTACGGTTTTTAAATGGCAATCTGTCAAGATATTGTGGAAAATGCTGGCTCATTTTTTTTTGCACTGCAAAAGGAAAAGTTTTCATTCATTTTTCATGATTTACCTAGGATAGTGCTACATGGATCTTCTGGCGCATAAATGACATTGACAGGGGGCGTTCTTGTTCAACATTTTCATGAAATTGTGTTGAAAAAATAAGATGGCGTAGTTACTTCTTATTTTAGCAACGCGCCAAAAGGATCATTCAGGACTATACGTATGTTTTGTGTTGACAAAATGGTATTAGGTCTGTTAATATTTTGCTTTCGATGTGGTTGGTGAGGGAGTTTCATAATCTTAAAACAATGTGGTTACGGTTAACTTAAAAAAAAGAATATTTTGTCTATTTTACTACGAATGATAAGTTTTCCAACAATCTGATTATAAAATAAACTTTAACTTGACTAATATTTGTTAAAATTCCGGTAACATTTTGAATTTCATCGTTCCGATAGTGATGCGACACAGTGATTATTATGTCATATTGAAACCGATTATTTTATTGCGATTTCGTAATCGATAAATGAAGTATACAAAACCTTGCGATTATAATCGACTGATTTATTGATAAGTTAATTGTTATTGAAGTTTGTTGTGCACTAAGTAAATTTAATGAAGAAAATGAATAACAGAGTAATATTATTTGCCTTTTTGGTGATTTTAAGTGTGAGTAATTTTTTTTTTATATTCAAATAACTTCAAGAAGGGTGAGGATGGCAATTATTATTGTTTATTTACACTTTGGGGAGGCGGGGGGTTAGCGTTTACAAATTTTAGAATAATTTCCTACGTTTATTTCTCATTCTTAATAACTTAGTCTTACTTCGAAACACATGATCTCTAATACAAATGTTTTAAAAAAAGAAATTAATCTCTTTCAGAAAGTCGCAACACAAACTCTCGACAATTTAACATCATCATCACCAAACCCAGTGGTAATTCAGAACCCGCAGCCATCGACTTCATGTTCCACCGATACGAAATGGGACGAGCTCATGCCAGCTTTACAATCACTGAAAAGCACCTCGAAAATTAAAAAAGAAAGACTTTACGACGTTGTCAAGATAATCAAATTCCTTCTCTCCGATGAAATGGAAAACAAGGGTGAAGGTAAAAAAATACTGGCAGAAATGGAAGATAAAGACAAGGAAACTGATAATTGTGAAATGTTTCCGGAACCAACGTTGCCAGATTTTGATAAAATTGTAGACGAAAGGCTGAAGAGTATTAAAGAAATTATTGATGATAGATCCTACATGCTTGATAAACCTGTGGAGAATAAAACAGAAATAGTCAAAGATACACCTGCACCCAAAAATAAATCTGCTGATTTTAGCAGGATACTATCGAAAATAGCGTCAGCGTTAGCCAAATTGAAAGAACAAAATCAGGATTCAGAAAAGGAAACACCAAAGCTAGTGCCCATATTCAGACAAAAAAATGGTTGCAAGAACGATTTCAATCCAACAACGTACGAAAATCCGAAACAATTAGGGAATTTAATTTCCGGCCAGACTGCAATGAACCCTATGTCAAGCCTGTCAATGTTTAATATCCCTTGCCAGAGAGCATCAGACATTTTGGAAGAGACAGCACATTTCCCACTGCCAAGAGACATTTTTTGCGATAAACCACCTGTGAATTTGAACTCTTTGGCTAAGAATACTAAGGTGAATTTAGAAAATCTTCCCTTCAACAATGTTGTGCCAAACTCTATAAGTTGTGTTGATTCTGATGATTCGATTGCTATAGTTTTTAAACCTAAAACGATATCACTGATGCAAGCATATGGGAATTTGTTGAAAAAGATCACAATTACTGTTTTAGTTCCTTACTATGTTTCTAAATTAGCTTTCTAGACTACTATGGGTGTTTCTTTAGTATTTAAGTATTTATTTTATGGTAACTTTATATAAATTAAATCTTCTTTAAAAAGCGTCTATTTATTTACCATGCTTGCATTATCATCAGAATTTTCAACGAGTAATTGTATCTGACACCCACATGGATTATGAATCAATTATTAACTTATTATGTTATGCATTTAACATTTAAATCTTCAGTCAGGCTCTTTTATCTAAAACTATTGTAAGAACACAACAATGTTTTAAAAGCCTTTAGTGTCAGGCGTATTGAGTTACTTGTGATACAAGCGATCGTAAATCCATATAAAGATATATATCCATTATCCAAGAGCATGACAACATCCCACATTTCACCCTACCCTATAAAAATCAACTTATTGACAATCCTATATATTTTGCAGACGACGAATGTATACGGATTCTCAGAATCATACAAATGCATTTGTAAGATTCTGAGAAATCCGTTGAAATACCTGAGAACTTTGCATAAACGCAATAAAAACGCACGCGTACGCGTTTATTATAAACGCACGCGTACGCGTTTATTATAAACGCTAGCTAGCTTGAAACCTTTAACATTCCACGCTTTCGAAACTCATGCCATCATAGGTAGGTAAGGTTTTGTTTTGTCTACATTTGAAAATGTTACGTTTTCAAAACATGTTTTTCTCAAACAAATATTGTTGAAGAGAAGTCACTCCTTTCCACCCTTTTGCAATCCCGGATTTTTGGAACTTGTCCAAATTCTGCCACGCCCTTACTGTTAACATACATTGGAAGGCTCGTTCTTATTTGCAATGTAAGAGTATGAGTTTTAAAACTGCTTAGAATGAAACTGTTGAGTTTAGTGTTGATTGATGTTATATAAATCCGTTTTAATCTAAAGTAAAGTTTTCAGTTAGAAACACTTTGGAAGTAGCTCAGGTCATACTGAAGAATGTGACATATTAATGAAATTGGTACAATTTAATAAATATGCCAGAAGTCTGATGTATGGGTGAAATTAAGAAGATCGTTGGTAAACCCTGGGTGAAACTCAGACATACCCAAGAGGAATAGCATAAGAGGGACATGGCCTATACCTAGCATTGGAACCAGGCTGCCAATTATAATGGTGATGAATTTATATGAGTCACAGTAAAGTTTCTTGTTGCCCCAATAGGGAAGGCTTAAAGCTAAGCAATAATTAATATAATTTCAAATTCTGTTGCACCTTGCACTGTTGAAATTATTTAGTAACACGACACGCGAAAGATAGAGCATGTTTTTGCTGAGGTGAAATACTTGTGCATTTCTAAATGATTTTTATCAGTGTGCAATGTATATAGTGACTCAGACATGCCTAGGTAGTCATTGACTGAAGAAACGAAATGGTAGCTGCCGAGATTCCATGTTGATGAGCCTAGAACATTATTTTAAAGTTCTCTTTCTGTGGATCAAATTGACCAAGTATCTTTCAATGTTGGATAGGTGGGCATGGATTACAGCAGTGTTATTTAATTTCTGCATATAGGAAAAGGCTTGAGTTTTTGTGTTTACAAGGTCAAAGGACAAAATAAAGAATTTGCTTGCCCACTTTTCACCATGAGTCGCAGAAGACAGACTCATCGTGAAGAGTGGACAACCTACAAAGACAGAGGAGGCGGAGTTCTACAAATCACTCAACCATTCGTAGGGTAATTATTTTTTAATCCTGTAACTGTACAAAAGCACCACCATGCCTGCAAAACATCTGCATACAAAACTACGTATACCTTTAGCGTCAACGTTCGTAACCTACTTGCACAGTACACTGACCCAATTCATTTCCTGGAAAACCGCCCACGTTGCTTCATTCAAGATATTTCAAAGCACTATTCCACGTGTATCTCGATTGACTGCAAATATAAGATCCAAGCAACTTTCAACCTTATGTACTTACGTAGTGAAACATATTTTTTTCCCAATCCCAATTCCAAAAGTCTTCCAACTCCGTAACTGGGTTTATATTCTTTGTTCTAAGGACTTTCTTCCGGTCACAAAACTAACTGTTTTCTAGCTTTCAGGCTCCTCTTGGCTCAGCTTAGCATTCTTGAAAATAAAGGCATCTTATAAAACTGGAGTTCCTGGTTTTTGAACAAGTGAAATCACATTTGTTCAAATCTCGAAATCCAGGAACGAACTTAGGTTATTTAAAAAGCTTACTTATGTATAACAGATAAATGACTTCAGTACTTAAGTTCTGAAGGCATTTGCAACAAGTAGGTACTGGTCAAACCTTTGTGAAACTGTCACATGAGCAACTCGAGCATATTAATACAGTGAGTGAATGAGTCACAGTGCACACTGATATTATAATCCCTTAATAATTTTAGAAAGGAAACCCCAACGCCTCGACTGGCTAGAGGTTTCAAGTATTCTGTTTCAAAGAGATACCTATAGATATATTCTTGGCAAGTGTACCCGTAGGCACTTCACAGTCCACCGCAACATCGCTTCACCCAAGTCCACTAATTACTTTGGGATCAACCTAACCATTAATGACCTAGACACCAAGGGCTAACATCGGTCAAAAGCTATTTCTGGAGAGGACTATATGGTCCAGACAAGCGGCAATCGTTTTCAAGACGATTGTCCGTTACCTAATTATAAAGTCAATCCAATACATTTCTGACTTTTCTATGTGGTACCTATTTTTACTAATTATCGTTGATAAAATGTCAGTTTTTTTTTAAATAAATCAGGAGCAATTTCTGTGCAAACGACAGTCAGGGGTAATTTAATTAAACGTGTTAGTATTACTTAAAGCAGACAAAATTGGTAATATTGTACAGAGAATAGTGTTTGTTTTGCGAAATATCAGCTGATAAAAACATCAAAGAAAACTGACAGCAATGCGCAATCATGATTTCCATAAATCAATGATCGTAAGTACCTAAATGTAACAAAGGGCATGAAGGGCGAGTAGGAGGGCAAGAAAATGAATGCGTCACGTACGCCAAATCGAATAAAAAGTTGCGCATTGGACATGATGCTGGTACAATTCGGTTTATGGACATTCAAGTAATGTTCTAGTTTTTAGTGTAATTGTGCATGACATTAAGATTTTATAATTAAAATACCGAATATTCAATTAATAAAAAAAAGGTTTTCTTCGATTTGGGGTTTTCAGCACCTAGATGGAAAAATGTGTATTTTTAATCAGAATACATTAAGTTTCCATTTTAAATTCAAGTGACGCAGGCAGGTCAGATCGAAGAAACGTCTTGTTGCCATGCGGTTTTTGTACTGAGACAAAGTAAATAGGTACCTATTTACTTGCAAAAAAAATTAAGCGCCTGTAAAAAAAACATTATTATTCAAGAAGGAAAGTAAGGAATATAAATAGATAGGAATACTTTCTATTTTATTTTCCAATAAGTATCAAAAACCATAAGGTCTATAATCGCTCCGCAAACAAAACAATCGAATGTGCCAGAGCGGGGGTGTAAACATAGTGACGTCACGGGAGTCTTCTGCGCTTGTGCGGGATTCCCAGTCGGACCACACTACGCGAGAAATGGAAATCGAAATTAGGAGGTTAAAAATAGAATAAGTGTCCAATTCGGCATAATAGGGAACTGTCATTTGCCTACACCCTTCATCCCTGTGTTCTGGTCCGCATTCCGTGAGCCGAAGTCCAGGTTGGAGGTTTAAAACCTAATTTTTTTGTGTCAAAAACTGTTTTTTTGACCAAAAGTCCAGCAACTCGGGTTTGACCTATACCATTAAAGTATTGCTTTTATTAGTTACCCTAGTTAGAACACCTTAACTAGCGATGTACCCACCTAGCATTAAGAAAAGTTGTCAGTAAAAAAATATTTAGCAGCGTTAGAACAGGGTAGGACTGGATTTAAAAGAGCGTTGGACAAGAAGGACATAGCCGCTGAAGGGATAAAGAAATTGTTTATAACCTGTTCTGGTGCTGGTCTATCTTAATAAAAAAAAAAAAAAAAAATTATTTCAGTACAGTGACAAAATTGTTACAGACATCTTAAGATATAACATACAGAATATGTCCCACAGATAGGCCTCCTGGCTCCCAAACTAGGTTTCCACCTGTGACTTGGGAGACAATCTCAATCTTACAAAAAGAGTAAGAAAATAATGACTGTTTTTTTTCTTTGTTAACTCCTTAAACCAATCTACTTTATTACTCAGTTCACTGAATTTCCATACCTACTAAACTGGGTAAAATACATTATAAAGTCTACCCGTGTGTCTCACCCCATACTCCCTAAAAATAGAGGGTGGAGTTTGCCTACTTATATAGTATTATACCGTCGCTGCGGCGACTAACTCAGCACTAGTCGTGGACACGCCGCAGAACCTGAATGTCGTTACCCAGGATCCTACTGAATACTAGAAAAAGTCATAAAAGTGGAATCGATTTTAATGTCCTACACAGTAAAAAGACTAATAATTCCTTAATTGGAAGATCTTGTTTCGGTGCAGTGTAAATTAAAGTGAAGTTATGACGTTATATGCCTTGCCGGTATCCAGTTACATGATAAAAAAAAAGTTAAACGTTATTGAGTCTCCAACGAGTAGTATGCCATCGTTACTTTTTCGTAATCGGTAAGTTTTTAATCGATTCTCTGTTGTTATGTACGCATTACGGCACGGCCCAATCGATAGAACTGTAGCTCACTTCACTAAGGTCCTTGTTGACGTTTTGTTTTGTAGGAACGGAACGTTTTCCATGGCAACTCATGGTTGTCAAAGAAAGTATTGATTTTCATTATTTTGTCGCATAATGGCTCTAATAGTATGAAAATAGCGTAAATTATGCTTTTTTTAGCTCGTTTTATTTTATCGATTAAATACTGTCATTATATTTTCTTAAAACAAAGGAGCGATTATGTCATCGATTTTTTTGAATGCAATGAAGTTACTCTACTCGTATATCGGAACGTAAGTTTCGAGAATAGAAACGTCACGCATCCGGTGGCCATTATGGAAAAATTATGTTATGCGGCCAAATTCAGACGCCTTCGGTCACGTGTATTTTGTATGTAAATAGTGAACTTCTCAAATAACAAGTTAACACCTTTCGCCCGCACTTCATGTTGATTATTCATCAAATCAAACCAATTTACACTTCTTTGATTCGTGTTCGTGTGTGCTACGCATTTTGTACGATCTTTACGGTCTGACCGTGTTTTTCTTCCCAAGTTACTTCAAGGCTTAATTACGACTCGCCAAGATGACGAAGTTAATACAACAGTTAAATTTTAGTAGTAGTATTAGTAGTAATTACAATAATTACTACGATGTCGTTGGTCTGGAACCCCCTGCTGTTGAAGAGAAGAATTACTACTAGTAAGTCATTTTAATTTCTTTCATTTGCTATTTCTTGTTTACCTATACGTAATTAGGACACAATTACACATCGCAACAAGACCTTCTAAGTATTCAAACATGGATCGGCACTTATTACGTATTACACTTTACATTGTCCTTCTATTTCGATACGTCATCAATGTAATTGGCTGATTACCTTCGTGTCGCAATCTTTTTTGTATTTCTGTCTAACCTTTTTTTCACGTGGAGGTTATCATCATCGAGTTTTTATTACTTTTATAGACGGAATGGGCCTGCAGTTAATGTTGCAACTTGGTAATGGCGTAATTTTTAATATGTAATCTGATGGTCTCTTGCACGATGACTATAAAAGCTTTCGATTTTCAATTTCAACCGTTTTATACCGGAACCGGAACTGCTATTATGTGCTCATGACAAAACCAAATGTTGCGTAGTGAGAAGTAATGTCATTAATAATTATTTTTTCTTTTCTAATGCAGTTAGATCTTTTCTAATGTGATTCTAACAAGGTATGATCATTTTAAAAGAGATATTACCTACGCATTTATCTGCTAAACCCAATGACGATTGATTCTATACCCTCACCAATACAAAAGAACATTATTTTTTTTGTATTTTTAACAGGCAATCACACAGTCATGTCAATACAATTCTTGGTCAGTGGGTAGCCTTAGGGGCGGATTTCTTATAAACATTCGGACTTCTTATAAACATTAAAGTTTTATGACTTTCATACATGTATGACTGTATAACTCGGGTCAGTGGGTAGCCTTAGGGGCGGATTTCTCATAACTAGTAGATAGAAAGAATAGACACTCTCACATTGTCAATCCTTACATAAATACTTCATCTACATTTAATTATGATGACTTTCACCACTACTACAATTAATAAAGAATACATCATTGTCTGCCTAACCAAGAGGAGCTCATGGCTAAATAATAACAGCCGCTCAGGTCCATATTCAGGTTAAGCCGTGCTTGCCTAGGTCTGTGGATGTGTGACCACCCATTACATAGGTACTGAATTTCCTGGAAAAGCACAAAACTCCATAAGCCCTGGATGTCAGTTGTAGATCTTTGATAGTTGTTAAGTAGTCAGCAGCATAAAAGCCTGACAACCAGTCTTACCAAATACCAAGGGTATTGTATAAAAATCAAAATCGAAGCATTTATTTCAAGTAGGCCCGTTAAAGGCACTTTTGAAGTGTCGAAACAAAGACAACAATGAAATGTAGCTACAGTCCCAGTCACAAGGCATAAAAACTGTGAAAGTACTGTGGTTGCCCATTCCCTAACGTAGATCTCTATGGAGAAGAACGGGCAAGAAACTCCATGGACACTCTTTTAAATCAGAATATTTTTACAAAACCTTGGTTACATCATTCATGTTGAAATGGTACATTATGTGAGAGCGATGTAGCAAGATGTGCACGTTAAAAGATTACGACGATTTAATGCTATCCATTAATCCGTTTATGCGCCACTGTCCATGTGGAGCAGGACCGGCACTGAGCCAATATACCCAGTACTAATTGGCTCGTGGAGGCTTGATAGGCAGTCGCTCCATGTAAAATACTGGTAGGCATTCGGTTAGACTGGCCGAAGCAGATCCCAACATAGTTACTTCGTGAAAAGGCTAACTAGATGATGATTATTGTCTGCCTAACTCACTGGTTGGTGTTGGCTTTTTATGCTTTTTAATGTACCTCATGTTTACGGTCACAACTCACAATGCTGTAAGAGTCATTGAGTGCGCTGTTGGAATTGCAATGTTTAGGCTCAGCCTTTACAGTTTAGAATTTAATAACTGTTGTTTTTGCATTCAACTGATAATGTTGAAGAGATCAGATAAATATGATAACAATTATATGTAGTAGGGATACATCTCAACACTTAAAACCTTTCAAGCTATTTCCTACAATCCCTATATTGGAATAGATTATAATATTTTACACAGTAAATTCAACAGTAAAATCATGTAACTTGTTTTTGTTTTTTAGTTCACTTTTTGGTGGCAGGCGTGTTTTTGTTTTTTTTTTAATATGGTTTTTTTTTAGAAAAATAATTAGGATTCTGTGCAAAAAAAATAGAACTTTAAATTGGTAACAAAATTCGATTGATGCCAACAGCTAGTTGTTCAATAAGTTGTTATCAGAGTTCCAATATCAGCTTGATATTGACACCATTTAGTTTCAATAGACAATAATCATTCCAATGATGTTCTCTATCAATAAAATAGGATTTTTTTTCAACGGCCTCGCATGAAAGGAGTGTCTTTTAATCATAACACAACTGCAGCAGAGTAGAAACAAAATGTAATCTTTTATTTGCAATTTCATTTGATTTTTAACGGTCTAATGGAGATTACTCTGGACGCTCTTAATGTGCACGTCTTTGTACATCGTTCTCACATATAATGTATAATCTCAACATGAATAATGTAACCAAGATTTTGTAACAATATTTTGATTTAAAAGAGTGTCCATGGAGTTTCTTGCCCATTCTTCTCCATAGAGATCTACGATTTGGAATGTGCAACTACAGTACTTTCGCAAGTTATTATGCCTTGTGTCTGTGACTGTAGCTTAGCTTTTTTGTTTTTGACTTTCAAAAGTGCCTGTAATGGTCTAATTGAAATAAATGCTTTGACTTTGACTTTGACTTTCCCAAATGGGGAAATCATTTACATTCTGTTTTTTTTTTAAGAAGTGGTAAAAAGAATTTGTTTGTTACTTTAATTCCAAAATCAGCATACATTAACAAAGGTAAAACAAAGGAGAATGCTCATGGAAGTATGGAATCCCGTACCATGCTGCATCAAAATCAAACCTTGTTTTTTATAGACTACACTGATCGTATTAACTCCTACAAAAATTATTTTTGAAAAAAAAACCCGCGTTTCAGAGTTATTTTATAAAATCGAAACTAACCTAAAAAGTAGGTCTATTTTTTCGACGCTACCAACGACGTATTTTAACACACATACATTACATTATTGCTCTAAAAACAGCGTAATACACTAATATTAGTAAGAATTACGAGTTAAAGTAACATCCACAGTATGCTTGACTGAAACTCGATTTTATTTTAGACCTTTACATTGCCAATAGTCAGTCAGTACAGTACAAATGTCAGATGCCACAGATAAGATAACCATAAACCATAGAGTATAGTAAGTGCTATAAACTAGTCGGGATTTAGGGATGTAATCGATAAATCAAAATCTTTAGGCTGAGAAAATCTATTTTGTTGCAAATAGCAATAAACCAAACTAAATCGATTTGGTGTACTGATCTTACTTAATTGTAATTAATTTTAGAGTCCGCTCGACAGACAAGGGTTTGTTCAATTGAAACGGAACGTCATTTATATTCAGTTGAAACGGAACGTCATATAAAGGGAGTAAAACAATATTCGTACTTTTAAACTCGAAAAGTATATTTCCAGTTCAAAAATCAAATCCCCGACGCGTAATGCCGTAAAAAAATATGAAACTAATTACTATAATATTTTGGTTTTGAGGCGCGAGACTTTTTGGTACCAACTTTGGTCATTCTCTTTTGACTGCATTTATCCTCTATAATATTCAAATACACAAATTCAAATCAATTTATCAACTAACCCGAACAGGATAAAAAAATAAATAACACGAATAACAGTTGAAACCACCATTTTATAAGAGGACTGGCAACCCCGCACCAGCTTCGCCGGTCACGGATTTTCAACTCCTGTGTCACCCGCTTAAGAGGTTGTATTTCCTAAATTCCGTTCTTAGCGGATGCCTACGTCATAATTATAGCTATTGGAACAATTTTAGAATAATCCGTCTAGTGGTTTGCGCTGTGTGATAGTTTACACATGTCAGTATGTAACCATTTTATAAGTATATAAATAGGAAGCCTGCTACATACATGATAGTGTATTGCACATCCATGCTTATTGAGTTGCATTGTTATCTGTCCGTAGTCATGTCATGATAGAGTTATTAATCATCGTAAAATGCATTGTTATTTCTGATTGTATCTACATACATGTTCGATGTTGTTGTACTCGTTGAATTAATGATTAATTCTCCTTGTCTCTTAACAAAAACTATTTGGTGATGTGCTTCAGTTCAACAGAATCGGGGGTATTAAATAAAACATAACATCATGCCTGTAATTCCTGAAGGGATAGACAGAAGTTTGCCTAAAAATACATTCACATTTTGCCATTAATGTTTAAGTCCTATGAAAGGGCGCAAGTGATTACCAAGAACTAGGCACAAATCCAGACAGCCACGGAGTCTGGATTTGTGCCTAACCTAACTAATCCTAATCCTACGTAATATTATACATGCGAAAGTAAGTTTGTTTGTTACCTTTTCACGTCTAAACCATTGAACCTGAAATTTTGCATATATACCTATACGTTGTCAGGTGTACAGAAACGGACATAGGGTATCTTTCATCCCGAAAAAAAGTACTGGCGCCATGTGTCTTTCGCTCCGATCCGATTGGATTGTCAAATTCGAAGCCGCCGGTAAAAGCTAGTTCATCATAATTTTGCACTAGTCCCATTTCCAACTGTTATTATACCTACTTTACACCTCTGCCTTACCTTTCGGGGATTATAGGCGTGATGTTATGTGTTCTTTACTACTTTTTTTCATCAGTTAGTAGATCATAATCGACTCCACCAACTGTTAGGTGTACCACGACCACCTCTCTTTGCTTCTGCCAAGCTCCACGTTGCTTTCTAGAAGGTACAGACCTACTTTTATATAAAGGAATGCCACAAACAGCTACTAATTTAAATTGTTGTTTGACGTAGAACATTAGTCTCCAAGGCCGTCCCGCAATAATGTATCAATCAATAGTGATTGTTTGAATGGAATATAGTCCACGCTTTTAAGTGGCAGTCAACTTGTTGTGGAAAATTTTGTTAGGGGGTGTCATTGACATTCAATTGCTTTTCTGTCTCCCGTCTCTTCGTTTCGTAGTACCTCTCCCTTTCTATACTAATATTATAAAGACGAAAGATTTCGTATTTTTGTATGTTTGTAACGAATAAATCCAAAACCATCTTGACCGATTTCAATTTCTTTTCCCATTAGAATGCTTTGTTATCCCTGAGTTACTTAATTGTTTTTGTTTTTGCGGATATTATGTCATGTATCCGCAAAAAAAAAAAACATTTAAAAAACGAAACTGACAAGTGGCCATTTTGAATTTTGCGCCAAACTTATCTTCAAAATGGCGTACACATAAAATACAGCCAGGTTATAAAGCCACCATAAAATCCAGATTTCATTTTGGTTTCAAAGGTTTCATGGTGAATTTAATGTCCATTGAGTTGTAGCGACAGTAAAGAGAACAAGTAGGAAAACTATGATTAAATATTTGAGTAGTGACATTTTTGACAGTCGTTACGGGCCGTTTAGTGGCCCGAAACGAAAGTCTAACAAATAGTCTTACCAAGGGGCATCGTATTACCCAGTACTAACTGGGCTGTGGAGGTCAGATAGGCAGTCGCTCCATGTAAATTACCGGTATTCAGCTGCATCCGGTTAGACTGGAAGCCGACTCCAACATAGATGGGAAAAGGCTTGGCAGAGAATGATTTGAGGCAAAGAGATTAAAAAGACTTACACAATATTTGAATGTCTTTGATTTGAGGACTTAGCATACACACAACTAGTTTAAAAAAGTTGTAGTTAGCTGACATGTTACCTCTTTTGATTATTATAGTTACACATTCCAGTTGCACCTGGTTATATAAGAAGTAGGTACATAGGTACTCATATAATCATATCATTAACGTACCGTACCTACAATTTATATTGTAGTTATGTGAAATTCTCAGTATTTCTGCAACTACCTACAATAATATCATTTTACTCGTACATTCTTGGTATGTTTATTTATAGATTACTTTTACTTCGTTGTGTTTAACTGCAATTCTAGCGTGGATAAAAGATAAAACGGCTTGCTCATGATGTTGTTTTATCTTTATCATAATAGCGCGAAATTAGCACTACTCAAAATGGCGGCGATTAGCAGCCATTTTGAAATACTTAAAAGCATTTTACTCTTACATTTTAGCTCATAATTTTTTACTATATAAATGATCATCGAATGCTCTATAACTAGCATAATAAATGGGTTATAAATAGATTTTCCATAAAAATATTATTTATATTGTATTAGATACGGTAGTAGTGTTAGTGGGAACAAAACCAGTACCTACCTATAAACTAGACCACCACAAACCCAACAAAAAGATTGACGTCCTGAAGAAAGATTATTTATTTATTAACTCATCATCACTATAATTACTTACAGGGATTTCCTAATTCAATAGTGTGGCCATAATTACAGTTTTATTATTTTCCATAACATATTCTGTACATCGTGGTTTTTGTGAACTCACTCAGAGAACAAGAAAGAGATCTATGCTGACCGGAGTGTGTAACGAAATAACAGTTCTCATATAAAGACAAAACTACATACATATCTCAATTTCACGTTGGTGTTCCCGTACATTTCTTATCTCTCGTTCTATTTATACCCACCATGCAATAACAATCAACCTATTTACTGAAGTAAATATATTTTGCGTGACTACAAAAACACTAAAGCTAACTATTCAACTGTAATACTTTTTGAACACTATTGGCGTGGGTTTTTGAATAGGCTGGCAAACTGACATAGCGCCAATTATTATTTAGGAATTTTATGATTTTACACTTAGATGATAAGGTTCAAGATTGGAAGCAATGGTGGTTCAGTTGTAACCGCCGCGACTTGAAGGTTCTCTTCGCAACTAGACGAAAGAGAACAGAAAATTCTGAGGCCTCAAATTACGATTGGGAAACACGTATCGTGTATGAGAACTATGAGAATGTCTAGAGGACTACGAAAGGTTATCAAAACTTTCCGTTTCAATCGAATTGTTAATGGATTAGGTACAACCTGTTCGTATATCTAGAGATTTCTTTCGCAGCAATGGTCTAAAAGAGCTTTCAGATAAATTGGTTAAGCCCTCTGTGTAAACCCTTCACGAACAAAACCTTTCTCTTTTATTAAAACCCCGCTATTTTTGTACTTATTATCTCAATTCTTTGACCTAAAAGGAACTTTTGTGACCTTAAACAATTCGACCCCACAGATTTTATCGTTACCGCCAACTGAAATGACAGCTGTCAAAATTCTCTTGGGAGTGCGATAACGTTCTATTTTATGAAAATGTCACAACAGACACAGGTACCGTCCCATTCAGCCCATATTCAGCCTTTTCAGTGCGGTCGTATTGTCCTAGATATTTATAGAACTGAAAGGACTGTTGTTTATATTATTGTGAGCCGTGAGGTAAAGTCGGTGAGCGTTTTATGGCACAAAAATAAAAGGAGTTTTTGTTTGTTAGTGCTTTTTTTAAGTTAGCCGCAGTTATTGTGGTTTCAGTTATTGCCAGGGACCTCGATTTATTTAGCTACCAACATTACATTCACATTCTTGTATTTCGGGACGGAACTTTGTTTTTAAAGGAATGGTTTAGCTGGCTCTCGTTTGTAGATCTTTGTATGATCTTTGACAGACGGCTAGTCAGATGGCCCCAAAATCGTCAACCAGTCTCAAGGAGTAACATATTACCCAGATACTGGGTTATGGAGGTAGGAGGCAGTTGTTGCATAAAAAATACTTCAGCTACATCCTGTTGGACTGAAAGCCGCTCCCAATATGTATAGTTGGGGAAAAAGGCTAGGCAGATGATCGATAGCAGACATCTATATTGACTCTTCAGAGGACATGCGGGCTTATAAACACTACACACAGTGTTGTTAATACTTAATAACAGTATTAATCTATCTGACAGTGTCTGATAAGCTCAATAACAATTTGATATTGAATGATCAATCAATGAATCACTCAGGAAATCATGACATGACATTTCAAGACCTTGAACTTAACTTTCCCCGTATCATCGCTACTGAGTGATGATGACATACCTACATGACGTATAAAAATGCGCTTAATGCGCATTGCGCAAGTCAGGCGCTGTCTATGGAAAATTTTGAGCGACTTTGTTTTTTTTTAATGTCAAGGCGAGGCTTAGATGTTATTAGACTAAAGAAAAACGATAAAACTTTTTGGTGATAAAAATAATCTTCGTTTTATTTCCGGTGAGTGAAAAACTGTAAAGTGCTTCATAGTCAAGGCTAGTTTGAATTACACGTTTTTGAGAAATAAATAGGTTTCTCGACCAGTTAACGGTATTTTGATTACCACTGATAAGAATATGACTTCTTTCGTGTGGAAAAATGCGTGTAAATGTAAAAGCATTACGAAGAAAATTACTAGAAAGTATTTTTAATTAATTTCGCTTGGAAATCGACCTTTCGATCCACCATATTATGAGAAAATTTTGCAGATACGCAGAAATCTCGTGTTTATTTCAAAATGTAACTAGGAATTAGTTCTTGGAATACTGAACACGCGGTTAGGAATGTAAACAAATTATTGATAATTATATGTTTATCAATGTCAATGTAAAAAGAACAACACAAATAAAGAAATATCATCAAAACTTTTTTAGTTGGACCGTACCCAAAGGCAGAATGACGAGACAACCACGCCCGGCCGGCCGGGTTGTTAAAAATAAAATGTAAACAATTTGCGCGCCAATGCGGTCGTGACAACGCGGTTTGTTTTCGTTATCTTACTTTATTTTTGTATTTCCTATGATTTTCCTTATAGTATTAATTTGTCGAAAAACAATAGACAATTTTCCGGACAGCAATATGTCAATAGCATTATTGTTGTAATCTGAATTTACTTGATCACACGTCAACAAAATCTTATCATTATCCTATTATGATTCTGCTAGCCCCCCTGTTTTTCCGAAGACTTGATAAATGGTCAAAATAAACACAATTCAACATACTCCTCTCATTCTGCCCTACTGCTGTTCTCCTTCGTATCGGTGGCACAACAGTATTTCAAATTTTGCTGGCACAAAACTTCGTTACGTCCACGGCATCGTTGGTGGCAGCGCAGAGGTCACTGACTGCTTGGTTTTGGGCTCAGACAGGAGGTCTCATTGTTTGCGAAACCGCTCCACATCCACACCATGTTGTCGTTCTATCGAGGCAGTCACACTTTACAAAGTTGGAGCTATTTTCCCAGTTTGATTTTTCCATTTGGGCTTGGAGGCGGTTCCACGGGCTTCCAAGTGGACCACAGAAAGTTAAACCCTGCACGAAGATGTTCGTTTGGACGGAGAACCCTCTCGCATAACAACATTTAAGAGGACTTTTTGGCCGATCCTTCAAACGCTCGTAGTTACTAAGCCAAAAACAATGGTACCGTGGACATGTTTCGTCGGACTGAAATAAGGAAAAACTCCCCAATTAGAGGGTGACGTCAGAGGACTAAAGGGCGCTTAATGGATTAAGTACGTCAAAGGGAAAACAATTACTTTCTCTGGAAAATTATCCACTTTGATTATGTCATCCTGTTAT
This sequence comes from Eurois occulta, assembly GCA_950022335.1. Taxonomy (NCBI): domain Eukaryota; kingdom Metazoa; phylum Arthropoda; class Insecta; order Lepidoptera; family Noctuidae; genus Eurois; species Eurois occulta. The sequence continues at coordinate 8,011,237 of OX465506.1, forward strand.
ACTACTTACCTAATTGAGATTGCTGTCCCATGGGACGAGTGCGAGTGAGAAGTGATCCAAGATGCACACCATGGTGGAAAACGGTCAGGTTGGCACTTGGGAACGAGAAGAACAGTGAAAACACTCATAAACAGTATAGATCAGATACTTGTAGGGCTGACAATGGTGTATCATTTTTCTATACCGTTGTTTATCGGATTAATATACCTTCCTTCCTTTCTTCGATATGGTGCTGATGATCTCCGTATAAAATGGGTGTCCGTCAAGGATGGGTGTCCGTCAGAGATGGACGTGGCAAAATTGTAAGATTTTTTTCCATTTGACTGTTTTACGCTTAAAAATGCCAAAAACATTTTTCAGTTTTCTCAATCAGAGATAACAAGTAAAAATCTTGTTACGTATTTCTGTTGCCAATCGCCATAATAACATGAAATTCCTTTAAAGAGCTATGGCAACGTTTCAAACCAATGACGTAGTGTTTTGACGGTAGTTCTATTTATAAAACTGTAATCTTGTTGGGTAGAGAAAGTACCTACTATTTTATTTTAACACTTGGAAATATTACAGCGCAATATGTAAGCGAAACTTTCCGCAATCGTTTTAGAGTAACCTAAGTATCTGGCGGAACGGAGGAAAAAAGACCACTCCTATTCGTGTTGCGGGTGTTATAATGATTGCGGTAAATCGAGGAGTAAGATCGAAAGACGAAGAGATGGTGCAAATATATGTAATCCTTTTAAACCAGACCTGCGTAGAATTCTTCTGGGTAAAGGCCTTGATTGTGTTAGTCATCAGAAAACAGTACCAGTTTTTGAATAACGGATTCAAATGGCATCCAATGGTCTTCCAAATGGGAAAGCAAAGGACAAAGGTCACTGTGACATTTGTTCATTTTTTTTTACACTGCTGGACGTAGGCTTCCACTACCATCGCCACATCGATCGCTCCTGCGCTTTTCGCGTTCATTGGATTCCCGGCGACAGCTTATTTTAACCCCAACAGAAACACTTGACGTTTTTGGTGTTTCTTTATGATGATTAGTTATCTCTTCTTCTTCCGTTTCCTCCGACCATTGCCAGCTCCTATTGGCCAGGAAGAAGTGATGGTGAATCATGCACCCACCGTTCCTGAACTGTCAAAATGGAAGAATGCCAAATGTATGTTGTTTGACCTCCAAATTCCTAGGGAACCTAGTTTTCCGATGTTTATGTTCTTAGTCATGGGAAACCCCATGACTTTTGACCTTTGGTCTTTTGGGAGTGGTCTACTGAAATCGGGAAAGATCTTTGTTTAAAGTTTAATGGGGTTTCCTTTGTTTCTTGCCTCGTGTTCCTTAAAGTTTTCAAAAAATATAATTTTCAGCTTAATCAATTCGGGAACTGGACTTGACTACCTCTTCCAAACAAACTGTTTAAAAACATTTGATTACACTATAGACGACCAGAAACCTTTTCTGGCACGTCCTATTGTGACGGAAATTGCAGCATTTGAAAAATCCGCAGAAAATACATAGTCATGTAACGCCAAAACATATCTTTATGCTTCCTTCAGCAAATAAATTCTTTATGGATCTCGGCCAAGACTACATTCGTTATATCATAAATTTTCAAAAGACCAGTTTGGCAAGCGCTCTCTATTAAAATGTTCTCTAGTAAATGCTAGAATTGCTAAAAAGATAATATTTTGTCCTCATTGCTGACTGCTTTTATTGGAAGATGAGGTTCCGGACAAAATTCTATTGAAGATTATTTTCAAAACCTGCTAGTTCTAATTTCTATGTTTATGTTAGAATTAGACTGTTTCGGTGACTTCAGTGGGTAGGTAGACAATTTGGAATGCCAAGGTAGTTAGAAATGATGTATGGACTGAGTGAAGAATGATATGGCTAGAAAGGAGGTGACTGCTGAGATGACAAGTAATAAAGAAGTCTGGAAGTAGAAGATATGCTGCGCTGACCCCCAGTAAATTGGTATAAAGGCATGCGAATGAAAATGAGGTTGAAGGTAGTTAAAGAGCACCTAAAATTAAACTGTTTCGGACCTTTTGCAACTCAAACAATTAATCCAAGCATCATTCTCAATGCTTGGACACCATGTCTCTCCGGGAGAGCGAGTAGGCCGTAATCTACCACGCGGTCCCAGTGCGGGTTGATTGGGAGACCAAGATACTTCAATCGTTTTTATAAATATTGTTTCAGTTATCAAAGAACTTGCAGACTTGCTAGAATCCAACAAAGTGATAATATGCAATCGAAGCACCATGTATCAGCAGGTTTTCAGTCCGGCTCTTTTCTACTAGTGAAATAATATTCGTTTCAATATAAAATATCCGAACGCAGAGAAAAAGACAAGACATTTGTGCTTTCATGCGATTTTACAAATGGCGATGGTTTCAAACGAATGACTCATGCAGTGACATGCTGTTCAACGTTCTTCAACTGAAAAGTATTCCTAATCAGTATTTGTGTGTAAACAAGTCACAATCGTTTTCGAAGCGTTACGTATTTCTAAATCGAGTTTCAACAGGATTTATATAAACTTTTCGCAAGCTTGTGTCAATCAATGCATTATTGCCTTGCACACTACAGAAAGTACCACAGCAACTTTGTACAAAAAGTAAAACAGCGCCATCTATGCCACAAATGAAAAACTAACGTCAAAATTCTAAATCTTGCTATTAAAGCTATCCGCGACTTAAGACCATGTAAAACCCGACCACTACTGTCGGGCAGTAGCCCACAAGACACAACACCCGTCTAGTCGGAAGATCCTCCCTTTTCTATGGAGTATTGAGGAACTTTACACTCTGTTCTTCATACCCCATGGTGACCATTATCGATTTCGCCTCTGAGCATCCTTCCATTTCCTTCTATGCCTTTATCCTAATTTATTTGGGGTCCGCGCATGTCTTCTTCCTTATTACACATCTCAGCAGTCACCTCTTTTCTAGCCATATCATCCTTCTGAATACATTCCATGCATAGTTTCTTTGGTATTCTTCTTTAGTTTCAGCTTATATTTAATTCTTAAGTGTCTTGCTGTAAATGTGAAAGTGAGCGTCAGAATGGAAGAATCACACCCCATTATTGATCTGTTTTTAGATTCACAACACTAATTCTATTTTTGAAAATTGGCAAGGCTCCTGTTTTGGTCGCCGTCTGTTTACCGTTTTCAGTTGCTTCTTGATTTTCGTACCGGACGCACATCTCAACAATAATAAAAATTAATTCTATTTTCGTAAACAAACATAATATGCTGTATACGGTATACAGCATTAAAATATTTTTCAGAAAAGTGCCTGAAAAAAATCGCCTTACAATACCTTAATTCTTTTGTTGTTGTTATTGTTTTTAAATTGTTTATTTATCGAAACATTCCATTTTTTGTGATATACTTGTTGTTTATATTTTTCTACGAGGTTTATTTCGTTGTTGGGCATAGAAGATTTATTTACTTTTTGAAAATGGTCAAGCTGTACCGGTGAGTGCATTTTATTCTATGGCTTAATCTACCGCATGCGATAATTGTTAAAAATGATGCCTAAAATCCAGTCGTAGACTCGTAATACTTTTCGATGTAAGGAAAAGTATTGCTATTTCTCACTACCAGGCATAAAAAGAAAGAGACCGAAATACTTTCTTACTCTAAAATTAATTCACGTGTCCTAACATCAACAAAGGTATTAGTTTTTAACCGACTTCAAAAAAGGAGGTTCTCAATTCGGTTGAATTTTCCTTTATTTTTTGGGGGTATGAAGAACAGGTTGTAAAGTTATTCATCCCCCATAGATAAGGGAGGATCCTCCGACCAGACGGGTGTTGTGTCTGGTGGGCTATTGCCCGACAGTTGTCGGTTTCTTCTCTATAGTCTTAAGACGCAAATAACTTGCGCGATGCAGGATTTAGATGTATTTCGATGTTTAGTTTATCCTCTGCGTCATAGATGGCGCTGTAGTACATTTTGTAGTGCCGCTACAATTTTATGTTTGTTATCTCATAACTCCGTCATTTCTGAACCGACTTGAAATATTCTTTTTTTATGTGAAAGGATGTACCTACTTTCTGATTGGTCCCATAGAAATTTCATCAAAATCGGTTCAGGAGTTTGTTTTTTTTTCTTTTTGGCCTATGCTGACATGATGGTCCTTAATAACTCCTAGTTACAATGTAAAATTCATTCATGACAAGAATTTGTGTGGTATACTATAACTAAAACGGAGAAAATAAAAAAAAACGACTTTAAAAAAACACTAAACAAAAAAGTCAATGAAACAAACATTCACCGACTTCCGAAAGAAATGTCGTCTTTACGTTTTTAAGGGTTCCGTACCTCAAAAGGAAAAACGGTACCCCATATAGGATCACTCGCACTTCTGTGTCTGTCCGTCTGTCACAGCCAATTTATTCTGAAACTACTGGACCGATTGAGTTGAAATTTGGTACACATATGTAAGACGGTGTCCCAAAGACGGATGTTCAACGTAAATTACTGAATTATAAACATGGGGACCACTTTTGGGGGGTAAATTAGAAAATGAAAAAAGATAGTTTTGCAAATTACTATATCGTTTTATATATCAAATGAAAGGGTTCATTGTGAGCATCTCAAATATATTTTTTTTTTAATATTTTTAAGATAAATAGTTGTGAAGTTATTTAAGAAAATAGACGAAAATTCCTCCATTCCGTTAACTCCGAAAATACAGGGCCAAAATCTATGAAAAAATACAATAAATTACGGAATTTAGATAATCAACATACGGAACCCTCTCCACGCGAGTCGAACTCGCACTTGTCCGGTTTTGAAGCTTTATTTGAATTGTCACTGCTCTAAATATCTTCCATCTCTTTCTTATTTCGTGTACAACTTCTAGGACGACACCAGGTTCAGTTAACCAATAAACAATTGACGCCATCTTTTTTTTCCAACATTTTCTTTAACCTCGTTACCAAGCCTTTGAAATATGCCACTGAATTTTCTCAACCAATTAACTACAGAAAATGTCGTGAAAACACGCCATTTATGCCAAGGTTTCCCAGATTATATCAAAATAAAAATCCTTCAGAAATAGTTCAACGGTTTTCGAGTTAGCGTCGATAATATAAACATGCAAGAGTTGTGATTGGCATTAGTCCTTGAGATAGTTTCAACATAAATACGATAAGTATACAGTCACGAGCACCAATATGTAAACACTTAACAACTTTTAAAAGTGTTTTTCTCCTACTGTTCTGATTAAAATATCTTGTTGTAACATAGTATTCTGGAACTCATATTTTTATGAAAAAGATCCATCTCAAAGTTACAATCGTTATTTCTCGCGAAAACTGCTTTTGGGTGAATATTTGAAGATAGGCATATTCAGGATTCGTAAATTAAGGTCAAATATTGCTTCCAATTACAACTTTTATGGATTTAACCTAAAGTTTATAGTGCAAATTAACGAAATAAATCAAACGCACAGTATTTGAACTGCTATATAGGTCTGAATCTAAAGCTGAAAATTTTCGTCGAACGGTGATGAGATATGAAACACACGGTAATTAGCATTTTAAAAATGGTAATTATGCTTCGTGATTGGTAATTAGAAATAAAATGATTTTTTTTTCTTTAATTACATATTTATTAATTATTTAGGTGACAGTAAATGACATCAAACTTAGCTATTAAGCGAAGTGATTTAATACAAAATAAATACTCAAAAATGAACCGGTTTTCCTAAAAATCAATAACATTATCTGTCTAGTAATTCAAATAAAATCAACTAAAACACTAGTTCAAAACTCAGTGTAAATAGAACTTAGACCTATACAGGGTTATTTGTAAAACACCATGCAACCTCTTAAAAGGTACTCATCATTATGGACAACTTTTACTGTGGGACCAAACCTGAAATCGCGAAAAAAAAATCAGCTGTTCCCTACATTTATGATCGATTAACTCGTCAAAATGTAGGGAACAGCTGTTTTGTTCTTTGGTTAGTGTTCTTTATCTCTCTCACTCGGACAGCATGACTAAATTCTCTTTTTTCTTTCTTCGATTTTTTATTTTTGTTATTTGTTTTTAACGTATTCCTCATTGCTTCTCCAAATAAAATTTTCTTCTTAGTTTCTTCTACTTTGGTTTTGTCTCTAAGTAGTGCTGTTACTTGAGAATTAGGACTCTGCAGTCGTTTTTTCAGTCTTATACTTATTTTCCTATACGCATGATTTTTTCGAAGATAATAGAATCAATGCAACGAAAAAATCATGCGTATAGGAAAATAATAATAAGACTGAAAAAACGACTGCATTTCACATTTACCTATTTCTTTTTTGACATGAATTGTCTATTTTCATTAATATTATCTTCGCTGTCACTGGGACTTGGTGTATTTTCATTCATGTTTTATTCCTTCCTTTATTAATTTCTTTTTTTGAAAATGTTTTCTTAAATTTTCTCTCCATTTCTTCCTCTGTAGCCTTCTAGCTCTTGGCGTCATTTCTACTACTGACAATAGTTTTTTCTGTTCTCTTCATTTTTTGTATCGTTGTCGTTCTTTTTCTTTTTGAAGGGCTTATAAAATAGGGTCAGCTTTGATTTTAGCGTATCGATTCGGGCGCGTGATTTTGGCTTTAGCCAATGTTTCCTTCTTCGATTGCTTCTTTTGCCGAGGCATGTTTAGTCTGAAAAAAAATAGTGGTAGGTGGGTAGTCAGTATGTAGGTTTATTTTGTTGCGGAAGTCCCAGTTCACAACGAATGATCGACAATCGATCACGCGTTGGTAGTAACAATTCTACCTTGGGCTGGCCTAGCGAAGTAAGGCGTTTCAATATAATAAGAGGCCAGCTTATACTGGTACTAATTACCATTTTCAATTGCTCATTACCGTTCGCTAAAATACGAACGGGAAAAATGGTAATTATATAAATGGTAATTAGGTATTTGTACACTTTTTCACATTATACGTTCTTTGTAGAACATAAAAAATTGAGAACTTGATTAAACCAGAGTATCCTATGGCGTCTATTACAATGCATAAAAATGATAAATAAAAATATTAGACTTACCAGGGGAAACTCGAACGGTAAGGAGATTTTTGTTTGCCAAACACAATTTCTGGGCGATTAAGGTAGGCTAGAATTGGCGCCAAAATACGTTTTGACATGTGACCCGCACGAGTCGAGACGCGAAACGGAGTGCGACCGCCGAGTTACTCTTACAGATAGCAATACACTACGCAGAAAAAATTAACCCTGCGACTGTGTGAACAAATGGTAGTGAGTATAAAGTGTTGGGACAATTTTCAAAGTCGTTACAAATTATCTAAAAGTGTTCTTTAATGTGTATAGTTTTGCTAATTGGTAAAACATGTTGTGTACTATATAAATTACTTCTTAAAAATACGATCTTTAGGGTATTTTTATAACTTTTTGAGCATGAACTGCAAAAATTTGGAAATTGGGACACGAATGGTGATGAGATTTGAGGAACGTTTATGAACATAACTCTGTTGTTTATAACAATAGGAATATATTATGTACATCTGTATATAGTGCTGGAACTATGTTTTACGTGAAATAAAAAAAAAACATAACTTTATATTTAACTAAGTAGTTATTTGGGGAGGGCCGCGTGATATGCACATGTTCAAATAATCACCCTTTTAAATTTAGGAAAGTGTTTACATATTGGTGCTCGTGACTGTACTTAGTACTTGGCCTTTTACTCTGGATTGAACTTCGATCAACAATCTTGCTATTGTTGAACGAAGGGATTGAAGTGAAGATCCTATGTTATGCGATACTGATTTGTTTTTGCTACGAAAATTCGCCAGAAATGTAAAAATCCAAGGTTCTACTTTGTAGGTATAGAAACAAGTGATTGTTACAAGTTGTGTCGTTACGTAAACGAAAGCACGTTAAGCCCGGTGCCGGCTGTCATTTGTAGATCTTTGACAGTCGTTACAGGTTAGTGGCCCGAAAGTCTGACAACCAGTCTTACTAAGGATATCGTATTACCCAGTGGATCAACTGGGTTGTGGAGGTTAGAGAGGCAGTCGCTCCATGTAAAATACTGGTATTCGATTAGACTGAGACCCCAAGATAGTTGGGAAAAGGCTAGGCAGATGATGATGACATATAACGCCGGGAGGGGACGCCCTAGAAGGATACACTGACCTTATTGGTGAGGTTCTTCAGGAAGGCCATATCGTGCTAATTTCTCGTCAACGACTATCACCCTATTAATCTATCGTTACTGTAAGTAACAACAGAGTTTTTTTTTTTAACGAAATTATACGTCCATTATGGTTTCAGACGAAATGCCAGTAAGTACAGACGGGACACTGATTGTTTAGTTTAATGACTTCCAATTTAATTTAAGTAATCCATTTATTCATCAAATCAAATAAAAGTAATAGCGGATTAGACGTACAAAACATCAATACTTGCTCAACTCAAATGTGGCAGCTGATTATTTTTTTTGCAACTACGATGTTAGTCCCATAGTGAAAGTTTTTCAATTTGATAGTTCGATGGCCTGAGTCGCATCTTCAAAATATGACCACATTCTGATACAGCCTGTATCTGATACCGAGCGATTGCTCCTGTACAAACCATGCCCCATTAATATTGGAGTGTACAAAGTGCCCGACAGTACATTATTATAATATTGAATGACCGGTCCAAAAGAAACAACATTAATTGTCTGTATTTTGGCTCTGGTGGCACTTTCACAGTTTATTTTGAGCTGATTGATTGTCGAAGTGAAGATCATACTTTCTTTGCCAACACATAACACCCTTATACCAGCGAGATTTATTATTAAATCCTTGTTACTTATCTGTCTTTCCTTGGCCAAGTTTAAAACGGTTAGCAAAGTACTGAATCAACGTCGTCTTCTTTGTCAATTTAAGACTTGCGCAGCAGATGACCGTTCCACTTCTATCTGAGTTCTAATTTTCTTCGATATGAGTTAGACCCTAGGGGGCCATCTCCACGAGCGAGAGAATCGCGACGATATTGTCGTCGTGCCACGTATTTCTATGAGGCCGTCTCCACGAGAGAGAGAATCGCGGCGATATTTTCGCATACAAATACGTGGGACGACAATAATATCGCCGCGATTCTCTCGCTCGTGGAGACGGCCCGTAGGTCCTTTTTACACCTGAGCTAATGGGGATACGGTGAACCTGCAGTAGTTAACTGTATTGATTTATTTATTTATTTTACTATTTATGTACACACTGTAGACAACACAGGAAAATAACATTCTTATATATGAGTACATAGGTACTGCTTATTTCTCAAGAAATTTCTGCCAGCAGACCTGCAAAAGGAGAAATGAAAAGTAAATGTAGACAATAGTGTGTGAGAAAACGAAGAGAATAATGTGCCTTACCTAACTTAGCCTAAAACAATAAGTATTAATATACTTATATAAATACATACATAAATCATAATTGAGAGGAAAGGTAAATGCTCTTTCACTCTGGTTTTGAATAATGAAATGGGTCTTCAAATCGCGAATGCTAGGCGGAAGTGAGTTCCACAACCTTACAGCATGGACGGAGAAGGAGTATGAAGTAGTAGCTGGATTTATAAGGATGGGATTTAAGACGGGATATGGTGAACCAGCAGTAGTTAATTGTACATTGATCTTATGCAAGAAAAATCTTCTATCTACTTTGCCTGTTTCGGGTTTTTTTAGTGCACTTATACCTAAATCTCAAGTATGTCTGTGGCATTGTTTAAAACGTTACTTTACGAGTATAGCGAGCAACTATTATCACACTTTATCTGTCACAATACCTGTGTGATATCTATGTTATCAACTGTTGTTTCGAATGTAAGATAAACAGACAGATACGCTAGCAAACTGAACATCATACTGTTATCTAATAGATCTTCTAACAGTTCATCTTAGGGTTCCAATATCAAACTAGAAAACTTTTAGCGCGGCACTACAAAAAGTACTATAGCAACAAAATATAAATAGTACTACAGCGCCATCTATGACTAAAATGAAGAACTAACTTCAAAATTCTAAATCGCGCTATTAAAGTTATCTGAGAATTAAGACTACCCGACAATAACTGTCAGGCAGTAGCCCACAAGACACAACACCCGTCTAGTCGGAGGATCGTTCCTTTTCTATGGAGTATTGAGGAACTTTACACTCTGTTCTTCATACCCCATGGTGACCATCATCGATTTCGCCTGAGCATCCTTAGCAGTAGCCCACTAGACACAACTGTCTGGTCGAAGGATACTCCCTTTTTCTAAAGAGTGTTGAGGAACTTTGAGAATAGTGCGGCGGGTTGTGCCAAAAAAAAAACTCGAAAACGCTTCAGTAGGTGGCAACATTGCCGCCACTGTTGTCGTTTTCATAGAGTTGCATAGAAACCAGCGATGATACGATTGCTTTAAAAGCTACACCTTAAAATAACATCACTCCTTTTCAGTAGCTAATTTTTCGATACCCGTAAACAGTTCTCGTTACCCTCTACAATCCTGCAATTCTCATGCGGCATTACGAAGATACTGGTGCTGTGTCAAATCCAATAAGTTTATTTGAACGATGCCCATGGGTGGCACTAACCACACGATGAAGAAGATTTGAGCGACGGGCATTTTAGTCCCAACGCTAAAAGCTGTTCAACAGTCACTAGACCTATGTATGTGATATGAAAGCTCCATGGACTTCATTCCATTGTATGCATTGTATTTTTATTCAGGACGGGCATTTTGCTCAGAACATAAGTAGCCTGGTGCCGAGACGACGAAAAGTACACCCGCGGTTCTGACGTACATAAAAATCGTGCGATGGATACAAAAATCTTGAATGTCGTCCAACCTTCTTTCATAATAACTTGTCATAATTCTCATACGATTACCTCGTCAATGTTACTCCTTATTTAAACATAGATAACACCTACTAATCTCATTATTATATTTGTAACATACTAAAACATATCTCAGACTTACTTCAGACAAATATTTGCCAAGAGTAGTTCTCGTGGAGAACAAATGACAATCGGATAGAATCTTTTGAACGAAGAAGACGGTTTGATAAAATGCCTTACTACCTATATATATTTTGAAAAGAAGGCTGGTGACTTGTCGTTGTTGAGTGAATATTTGGAATCTGATGTCATTTGTTTGAGCAAAACTATTGGAAGGTATATGAGCATTTTGAGAATATTTTTTGGAGTTTTATTATTTTACGCCCCGTATGCACGATGGGATTTCTCATCGCCAAAAATACTACAAACTTTTATCCTCTATGTCAATAAACCATTTTAGAGACATACATGTCTATAAAATGGTTTTAATGTGACAATCAATTCGGGTTGTACGCTTGTAATAATATAATTCAATCATGTTTCGAAAGACACGTGGCGCCATATATTATCATAAGAACGTTATTGTTGTTTTTCTCGGAAACAGTACTTTTTTTCGGGATGAAAGTTACCCTATGTCCGTTTCTGTACACCTGACAACGTATATGCAAAATTTCAGGATGATCGGTTCAGTGGTTTAGGCGTGAAAAGGTATCAAACAAACTTACTTTCGGATTTATAATATTATTAAGCAAGTAAATATGGATGGTGCTGAAAACGCGCTGAGGTCAGCGTCTCTGCACGTTGACTAACATTGTATTGTCGTTTGACACTACCTATAACTTGGTATCTCTTGTTACAGTGGCGACAGCGCGTCGCTGAGCGCTGCCGGTAGCAAGCGCTCGGCTTTGTCGGCTTCGGACGCCGAGTGTTTTTCGCTGTGCCTGGGTGCCGGGCCTCTGTGGTAAGTCTATTATTTATTACCCTAGAACATAAAAAAAGGAATAAAAACACATCGTCTGCTAAGATTCTGTAAATATGTACAAATCACGAGCACCAATATGTACCTATACACTTTCCAAAATTTAAATGCAATTTTCACGAGAAATGACGATTGTAACTTGGAGATAGGATCTTTTTCCATAAAAATGTGAGTTCCAGAACACTATGTACTTAACAACATGAAATTTTAATCAGAACAGTAGGAGAAAAACAAGAGGAATTCAGATTTATGACGCGGCTTTAGATGCTGGATTTATCCCTCTTAACGATGGGAGTGCCACTAGAGTGACTTTAACAGATAATATTGTTCAGAAGACATCTCCCGATGTGACGTTTGTTTCGACCGATTTGTCTGTTTTACTAAGCTGGAGCGTGATGAACGAAAATCTCGGAAGTGACCATCTGTTTGTTAAAATTTCATACAAGTATTCTAATAATATGAACGCTGTTTGTTTAAATAAAAAGCGAAATTTCAAGCTAGCAAAGTGGTCAGAGTATAGTAAATCCTTAGAAAATTATTTATTACAACCTTTAGACACAATTAATGTGCAATCCTTATATGATAATTTTATTAAACAGATGAATAAAGCAGCCGATGAACACATACCTTGGATTAAAACCTGTAATAATCCAAAAAATAAATTTCGACCTAAACCTTACTGGAACACAACACTCTCACATTTAGTGGCGAAACGTAGGTTGGCTTTAAAAAATTTCAGAAGTAATCCTACTCCAAGTAATTTAACCATAATTGAACGCATAACAAAAGCCGCAAGTGATGCTATTTGTCAAGCTAGGACCAAAGATTGGCAAAGTTACTGTAGTAGCATAGATGAACAAACGTCAAGTTCCGATATGTGGAAACGCATGGGCTGGATCAAGGGAGTCAATTCGTCCAGATCCCGCGCTTCGAATGATCAGAAGATTGAACTTCTTTCTAACCTCGCTCCAGACTATGTCTACCCAAGGGTCCAACATTTTAATTCAAATAATATATTACTCGAGGCCAATTTTACCATACAAGAAATGAGTAACTGTTTTAAGCGAAAGGATACAGCGCCCGGTAACGACGGGATTACATATTCCCTCATATACCATTTACCTCCGGCAGGCAAATTATATTTATTAGATCTATACAATCACATTTTTAATACCGGTAATATTCCAATACAATGGCGTGACATATTAGTGACACCAATACCAAAACCTTCACCTAACGGTGGTACCAAACTCCGGCCAATCTCCTTAATCTCTTGTATATGCAAAATCTTTCACGCAATGTTGACAAAAAGGCTAGAGTGGTATATAGAGAAAAATAAATTGTTGTCCCCGTTCACCTCTGGATTCAGAAGAGGACAGTCGTGTCAGGACTGCCTAGTCAAATTGGTAAGCCAAATTTACTTAGGATTTTCGCATAAAACTTCGACTATAGCGTGTTTCTTGGATATCACTAATGCCTATAATAATGTGATAATAGATGTATTGATAAATACCTTAGACGAAATAGGTGTTGGGAAAAAATTCTGCCAGTATCTGTGGAACTTTCTGAGTGAACGACACCTCATTATGAAAGATGAAACCGACCCCAATAAATATTTTATAAGATATACAAATCGTGGCTTAGCGCAAGGCGACCCGATTTCCCCTGTTTTATTCAATGTAATTACAATTAAATGTTTTGAGAAAATTAGAAATGTAACGATGTGTCAATATGCAGATGACTTTGTATTATATTCCCCCTCCAGAAACTTAAGACAAAGTCAAACAGAATTTCAAACAGCGTTAAATGCATTTTGTCTCATTCTGGATGAAATGGGGTTACAATTGTCAGCTGATAAATCGAAGATTTGTATTTTTAATAGAGGTTTTAGAAGATTACAAATAGAACTTAAATTAGATAAGGACAATTTAGAAATAGTAGACAATTACAAATATTTGGGTGTGTGGTTGGACAGATCGTTGCGTTGGAGTAAACACATTAACATGACTGTTGAAAAGGTGCAAAGGACTCTTAATTTACTTAAGGTTTTAGCAGGTGCTTCCTGGGGTTTACATCCTAGACACCTAAGACGTATATATATTGCACTAATCAGAAGTCGCCTAGACTACAGCTGCTATTTATATGATGCGAGTGCAAAATGCCATCTAGACAAATTAAATAAAATTCAAAATCAAGCTATGAGGATAATAGGAGGTTTTATCAAAACTTCACCAATTCACGTTATGGAAAGTGAGCTATGTGTAGTTCCGCTGTACTTACGGAGGAAATATTTAGCTTATAAATTCTGTCTAAAATCAAAGGCTATAGAAAATAATTTAACATGTCAGTTATTAGAGAATATCTACGCTCTTCGACAAAATCGTTATTGGAAAAATAAAAACATTCCTTTACTGGTATCGGTCATGAATGAGGTTAAAGAGTTGCAGGTAGCTTCTTCCTGTCCATTATTAATGTACACTTTACGAACATGGATAACTAATATTAATGTAAATGAAATAATTATAACAAATTTAGACTCAATAAAAAAATCCAAACGTTCATACGATAGTAATTTAATAAAATATGAAGTTATTAGTGAATTATATACAAAGTATAATGGCTGGTTCTATATATTTACCGATGGGTCGAAGAGTGTAGAAGGTCAGGGGTCTTCATATTATATACCTAATATAGACTTAAGTGCTCAGGATAATTGTTTTAAAATAGGTGAATCAACGTCCGTTATGTTATGACGTTGGAGCTCATTGCAATCTCAGAGGCTTTGACTTACATAATTAAGCATTGTGGACATAAACATGTTGTCATTTGTACAGATAGCAAAAGTTCATTACAGGGTAAATAAACTAAATTTGATTCTACAGTGTATTTTTTCATATTTTTTTTTAAGTAGTATCTAACGATTTTTTGACCAAGTGTAAAGAATTATAGAAATAAAAACGTGAATTTTATGTAAAAGGCACACCTGTTAGATGTTTTTTTAAAGAGATATTATATTTTTAAATTTCTGGCAGTGATGGAAATGACGTTAGTAGGAAGGAAATGTTATTCTCATTTCTGGAAATGACATAATATGACTGGTAATGATTTGTTGTTACAAACAATACTTTAATAAATCACGTATCAGAGTTGATTCAAATGTTATGTAAAGGATTAATCGATAATAACTCAGGGTTTATGAATAAAATATCATTATAATTAACACCAGCTTTATTTCTTTAAACATTTCAATAATTCTTTGGTAAAATCAGTCAAAGAAACATAATCAGGTCTTGTTAATTTCGTATAATCTCTAAACAATATTTGGACTTCTAAAAGCTTACATGATTAAAAATATGATTTTAACACTTATTCTCGAGCAAGTAGGGATTTCAATACTCAACACTTATCACTTACCATTACAATAGTCAAAGTTATAATATTCAAACTAGATATTTTTAACACTTACGGCTCCTTTACCTGGGAGCCCTTAAATTGGTACAATATTTCTTTATCATCATCAAATCAACCCACGTTTTAAAGTATTAATACCTTTTTATTTATTTAAATTAAAAGAAACCTTTCTGTTGGACAAAATAACAATATTTTTTGGTGTACTAGAAATTGTATTAATGTTAGGGGATGTATTTGTTACATTAGCAAGAATACGGCGAGATTTCTTGGTCCTAACGAGAGGTGCTACGTATTCAGGGGTATTTGAGTCTCCAGAACTCGGCCCAGGGCGTTCTTCTTCAGTTTCACAAAAGTTGAGGACTTTCGAAAATCCTAAATGTTTATCGTGAACACAAATATAATCACAGTCAAAACAGCTGGCTTTCCTGAATACGAGATTAAATATATCTTGTTTCCATAAGACTTGGTGAACATTTAACGTGCCCTGGAACGGTTTCAAACTTTTGGGAAGTAGAGCTTCTTTGGCTAAAACCTCGTCTTCAATGATAGTCATTATCGTAATATTTTCAATGTTCTGTTTTACAATGTCTATAAACTCATCAAATGTGCTGACGTCTTGACCAAAAGTCACAAGATTGTCTGCAGTCCGTTTTAGCACTCCTCCAATCCCATCTGGGGCACCCTTCCCATGTCCAGCTTCACTGTAATTCCAGGTTATTGCCTTAAGTTGTGGAAAATCTTTACAAAGAACCGAAATTATGTAGAAGATATATTTATTGCGGTACTGGGAACTTGGAGAATCAGATTGGAAATGGATGGTATCTATAAAAGGATTTATTTCTATAGATAGTAGTAATCATGGGAATTAGGTGCGCCCAGATGGCAGCGGCGTCGTGTCTCAAGCACTGGCTAACTGTGCATGCACAGGTAGTGCCAATGGCACTACGATGGAAGTCGTAGGTATATATGACACCAGTATGCAAACAAATCTCTTTACGACTTGGCCCAAAATGAAGACTCTGCACTTCTTTTCCGTATTTGAGTCCAAAATTTTCTGAAAAGTCTATGTGTATGAATGCTTCTGTTACAATTAGATTATTCTTCTTGTGTCTCATAGTATTGTATTGTACATTTATAATAAATGCGTGTTTGAAAAAATTTGGTAGCTGGCAATCTAGTTTTTCTATAACTTGTAGTGGAGTCATATCAGTTGCCTTTTTCGTAGTAATATATTGTGTTTTCATACCTTTTTTAGTCTTTACAGTTTCTTTGCAACGTACCCACTGGTAGAATGAAAGACTTTGATCATTTGAAAATTCGTTATAGAATAAAACATTATCCTTACATAAAGGGCAGTCTCTTTTTAAACATTGATCGTTGTATCGAGAACAACACAGGGACTCTAAAATCTGTTCAAAATTAGTCTCCTTTATTATATTTGCTTTATGCAGACATAGAACTGCCAAATCGATATTACTGTGAACTATGCAGGCACAAGTTTCCCTGAGTGCTTTGGTAGGAAAGATTACCCAAAATGGGCGATGTCTACAGAAAAAGGCATAACTAACAGGAGTTCCATGCTCTGATATAAATTTGTTATGTAATTGCTTTAATGGTAATGTTAACTGTCGTTTTTGTTTTTGAACCTTATTTCGAGTGATGTACTGCTTTTTGCCAGGAATAATTACGCTGTTTGAATCTTGTTCAAAAAACTTCTTAATTAGTATTGATAATTTTTCCTTTGTTCGCCTTTCTTGAGCTGTTCCTTTTTTACCCTGTTTCTCTATCTTTTTTGAAATCAACTGTGATTTTTCCACTGACATCTTTCTTAACTTCTTCTTTAGACTCTCATTTTCTTTTCTTAAATTTTGTATAATATTAATTAACATTTTACGTCTTTTTTGTTCTTTGTACCTTATGCGTCTTATTTTTGTAGCTGGTGAATTTAAAGGATCTTCTATAACTGTAGTCGTTTGTGTTGTCTTCTTAACTAATATATCTTCTTGGTCTTGATGTTCAAGCAGTACTACTTCTGGTAACGTAGTTACGTTTTTCTTACCTTTTTTATTTTCCCTGTACCTTTTTGATGCTTCACGCCATTTTTTTCGTTGTTGCCTTTGATCCCTTGGTGATTTTTCATCAATAGGAATAACTTGTCCCTTTTCTTTCTTCTTGATATACCGTAGCCGTTCCTTTTCTTTTTCTCTTTCGTACAATTCTGGATCATTTTTAAGTTCTGCGTACCTTTTACGCTTGTAGGCTGATAGATTGGCTGTCGATGGTTTTTTGTTCATGATCACCAAACCTAGAACAATATTTTCTATGTTACTTAAAGGTACAAGTCCGAGACGAGCTGCAATCCGCCTGGGACTTGTACTACTTCATATATATCATATTAATGAGTAAATTGTCACTAATTGGTGTAACTGTGGCTTATGGTATAGATAATTCCACACGAAAGTAAGAAGAAACAAAGTTAATAGTCATTACCAGTAATCACGAATCATTTCCGTCTTTAACATTTTACAGGAAATGATCTTACTGGAAATGACTTATTTTATTTCAAGTCGAAACTTGCTCACAAAATACAGTACCAACGTAATAATAATAATCTCAAATGACACACGCGAACATTCGGAATATATGTAAAAAGTAATAGATAAATGTATTCGTTACTTACAGTTTGATGCGTCCTTTTGGAAATGATGTGATGCGTGACAATCGTCTTGCGTAAATTTTTTACAATAAATTTTGAGCGCCAATTGCACTGCGATCACGCGTCCACTTACTTGGCGGCCAGTTTGGAAACTGAGGAAGATGCGGGCGCGGGGCGTCATGGGCTTTGTGCATCAGAGTGAGAAAGAAATACTGTTTGACGAACTTTTACGGAAATGACGAAAATATCGTAACATTTCATGAATCATTTATTTTAAACTTAATTTTATAGTTCACTTTCAAAATGTTTAGCAGTAATGCATATTTGTTTTATAGTAGCTCTATAGTTATTTTCAAAAACGCACCCTTACAACTCGTTTTGAAGTTATTTTGATATTTATAGTTAGATACATGATTTTATGTCGGGTTGGAAATGATGTTAGGTGCGTGTTTTGTTAACTTTCTATAAATACGTAATATTCCCGGTCAAAATATTATTGGCGCCTTTAAATATGATATAATTGACACCATATGCTCTTGATTTAAATGACTGAAATCTATAAATAACGGTACAATGATGAAAAACTTTTTTTTTAATGCGTTTAGTTTATTTACCCTACAACATGTAGCTCGATGCGCCTCTGGGCACAGAGGTGCATCGATAGCTTATGTTATTATATCTAAAATTGATGAAATTACTTTGAAAGGCATCCAACTGAGATTGCAGTGGGTTCCATCGCATATTGGGTTGCAGGGCAACGAAGAGGCTGACACGTTGGCGAAATTAGCGGCTAGGAATGGAAAAGATTTAGATATTATATTAGATTATTCTGAATATTTACCAAAATTTAAAAATGTATTGTATGATCATTGGAAAGAATATTTTAATAAACGGTCATTAGAGAAGGGTTTATGGTATAAAACCATACAGTGTGAACCTCTTCGCGTGCCCTGGTTTATGAATAATGAACTTAGTAGAAAACTGATTGTTGTTGCCCTTAGACTCAGATCTGGACACATTCCATGCAAAAAATTTGCCTTCATGATGAAGAAAATCGCTTCACCCAATTGTGAGGAATGTGGAGTTGTTGAGGACCTACAACATTTATTGATGGAATGTGTCCAATATGAGTCCAGTTGAACAGAACGGATGTAGGCATGTTCCACACAATTTTATCCCAACCAAATGGCGACAATGCAAAGAGTTTGTTTAAATTCATGGCCAATGTCTTGTGAAAATGATGTAAATAGTAAGTAAGTAAATTGTTTAGGATACGATGGGACTGACATATGCTATGCGTAAAAGCCCCTATAAATAAATAAAGAAAAAAAAAAAAAAAAAAAAAGAAAGGTGTTCAGTGTTTACATATTGGTGCTCGTGACTGTACGTGCGTATTACGGCTGCAAATCATATTTTGTTTAGCATACAGAGTGACAGTGACTGGCAAATTGCAAAAATTAAGAAAATTTGAATTTCGCGTTCTCTCCGGGCGCTTTAACTGTGAGGAAACGACTTATAATATGGGTTTAGTTTCAATCCAACTGAGATAACGTAGATATCTGTACTGTCAGTAGACGTAACCAGACATACTTACGTAGTAGTAATTCATTTTTATTGAACTTTAGACTCAACGTGCTAAGAAATAAGGTCACGCAACTATTTGACCCGTCCATGATAACGCAGCGATGTTGCATAATATATACTACTGGAGGTACATGTTCCAAGATATGTCGTAGTGCGTGTATCGTGAGTTCGTGACGTAGGTGGGATACATTTGTACTGATGAAAGTGCTTAATATTGTACTTTGGATCTTAATTCCAACGGAGTAGGAATATACTTTGATTCTCCCAAGAATTCTGAGCAAATAAATCGCGTTATGGCAGACTTGTCTTAGCCACTCTAGTCATTTTATCGCCGTAATTAGGTAGAAAAACCAGAGCAATACCTCTGAACACATGTATAGCTTTCAGTAGCGATAGTCACACAGAGATCCCAAGCTTCTTTTTGACTACAAAACTCTCAAAAAACAAATCTTATTTAAGTACTAGTAACTAATTTTATAGTTAGTCCAAAACACTTCAGATGTCAGTAACGCATTTAGTTAGATTGCATGACGCACTTCAATTTTGGAAAGGTATAATATTGTTTCATTGATAGCCGTATCTAGTTAGTTTGGAAACTGACCCTCATACATTTTCAATAGGACACTGCTCTAAGATTTCACGGTTTAAAACTAAACTTGTACTGTCACTTACGTGATATCTTCCGTGATTATTAAATTTTTTGAGCTCTCGATATTTTGTCATCCCGCGATCATGGCGCTTGCAACAGCGTCGAAATATCGGGAGCTCAAAATAATTAATAATCATTGAAGATACTCATACCTCGTAAGTGACAGTATCAGTTTATTTTCAATAAGCCTCCATCCATCCAAGGTATCAATGTGTTCCCCTGAACTGAATCTAAATCCAAGGTTTCTCATGTGGATCACTTAAAGGAGGCTAATGCCTCAATGCATTTAACGTAAAATGTAGAATCATCATAATGTCTTTGTTTTCTTCAAACGATTGACAGAAACAGCGATGTTTTAAGTACACATGGAGTCAAACTATCCATTTCCACATGAACTTGCTTTGTATAGATTTCCCGTACAATGACAGATCCGCTTATACAGGTTTAGCATAGCTTGATTGATCGTCGTGAGTACGTTAAGCGTTTAATGCATTTAGAGAATGGTACTTGGTGTGTAAGTAGGTTTAAATACAAGGTCTCTAACGTGGAGTCTTCACAGGTGGTCCTGATGTTCCGGCTCACGGCTCGGCACCGCCCGGAGGGGTGAATGGCGGGGCCGCGAGCCCCGCTACCCCATCAACACCCACCCACGACGACAACAACCGTGAGTATACCAACAATTTAATTTCATCATCATCATTTCGAAAGACGTCCACTGCTGGACATGCCTCCTGTAATGGAACAACACGCCAAACCAGACAGATAAAGGGTTAACGAAGCCGAAAGGCACTTTTTCTCCCCGTCATTGCGATCATTTTTTTGTTCTAGACCATACCTGGGAACCTTCTAGTTACGGAGATATTGGGGGTCAAAGTTCCAACTTTTTCACGTTTTTTTTTAAATACATGTTTTTAATGTAAGATTTTTTGTAAATACCCCCACGACCCCCGTACTATTCAATCCATCCAACAGCGCAGTGTTTTGAGTGCATTACATTGAGTCCTAACGCAAAACGTGGTTTTTCCAACCCCAAAAAAGAAAGTCAATTTTCAGCAATAATTTTTGCGCAAACTTACTTATTTTGATGTACCAAATGCTTGGTTGACAGCTTCGTGATCCGTTTACACCTTGTATTTAGGTTATATCTTTTCATCCGCAGGTGACTTGTTGAGTGCCCTACTATGGGCCAGCGCGAGTTCACTCACGAGCAGCGCGGAGAGCCTCATCAGCGAGTCCCAGTCCCCGACACACGCTCATCCTGCCATCCAACAGCAACGCAGAGAACAGGTCAGTAACACCAACCACAATATCACTATTTAGGGACCACGATCACATTTTTTGGCCACAGAAGCTTCGACCAGCACGAACAATTTGTTCGCACATCCGGGCGTACGACTAACCGTGCCCTCCCACAACATGAACTATGTGGGTTCGGTGTGATGTACTGAATACGTGGTAACTGGTCATCTCTCAGCTGCCATAGTTTTTAATTTTTGATTAAATGTAACTTGAACTTTTAACCAAAATTTTGTAACAATATTTTGATTTAAAAGAGTGTCCATGGAGTTTCTTGCCCATTCTTTTCCATAGAGATCTATGCTTTGGAATGGGCAACTAGCTTTGCTTTTGTTTTGGTATTCAAAAGTGCCTGTAATGGTCTAATTGAAATAAATGTTTTGAGTTTAGATGACAAATAATGCATAAGTGCATACTCTCTTATGACCTTGACGAAAGATTTGCTCTCACAAGAGGCACTCCACCAAACGAGTAATTATTCTGATTACACGTGTAAGTTCGATAACTAACCAATCATTTGTAATCTTTAGGTGATCAACAAGATCCTCGAGCGTAAGGACAGACAGCCCGTTAAGGTTGATTTCAAGATCTTCCTCACTGAGAACACCGTCAACCGCTGGGAAGCTGTAAGTATCCATTATATGTATTAGCAGATATTTATAAAGAATAAGGTCATCAACTTTTATGTCCTAACTCTTAGGGGCCGTCTCCACGAGCGAGAGAATCGCGACGATATTATCGTCGTGCCACGTATTTCTATACACTTAGAGGCCGTCTCCACGAGCGAGAGAATCGCGGCGATATTTTCGCATACAAATACGTGGGACGACGATAATATCGCCGCGATTCGCTCGCTCGTGGAGACGGCCCCTTATGTGAACGTGTAACTAGTCAGGATGTCTGGTCCCCAAATGCATCATCATCTGCCTAGATTTTTCTCCAACTGTGTTGGGGTCAACTTCCAGTCTTAACTGGATGCAGCTGAATAACACTAGTTTACATACAGGGACGTTTTTGCCGCATGTCATTACTTCTCAGAATGTGATCCCTATTAGCGACACTGACAATGATGCCATAATCCAGTAGGTATGTGATTTTATTTTCAAAATCAACGGATTCGATTCTTGATTTTCCAAAAATCCAATGATACTGTTATTCATATCAGTAATGTTATTCTTCGTAGTTTCGGATTTCGCCATCAACGCCTACTTGAAAAATTTCACCCAGAATTTTTTTTTCAGTACGTCTAACCATTGATGTCCAAGCAAAAAAAAACACTGATTAAAGTGATTTTATTTAGATCTATAATAATAAATTGCCGGCACTCTATAATAAACTGGTCCATCTATTTTAATGGGACCTTACCTTATATCTATACATATAATAAAACTGTAGAAAAGTCGTTTTTGTACATCGAAAAAAATTCCAAAAAAAATAGCCAGGGTGTTAAAGGACAACCAATAGAACCCATTTCCAGCATTTTTCGAATTTTTGTCTGTTTGTCTGTTTGTCTGTGTATTTGTTCGGGCATCACGTAAAATGTACAAAAGCAATGTAGATAACTTTTATACACAACGATTGAGCGTAACTTGGAGTAACATTTAGTTTTTGTTGCATTGCAATCGGTTCAGTCTATCAAAAGATATTTGAATTTAAAGTGTTACAGAAGTAAAATTAGGGTTATGTGCAGTTGGTCTCACAACTTCCCGTAACTTTTATACACAACAATACGTGCGTAAATTGAAGTAATTGAACATTAAATTTTTTGTTTCATCGTAATCAGTTCACACCTTATAAATGGAAAGAAAGAAAAATGTAAATTAATAAAATTATAATAGTTTCCGAAGTAAAATATTAAAACAGCGCCATCTATCGAACTCAGACTGGACTATATCTAGACATCAACTGCGTGCAGCATTGAATATAGATATTCGATAGATGGCATTGTGCGTGTGACGTTATTTTCTGATTGAGGCATGTTTAACTAAATACTGATGGAGAAATTCCTGACCTATAACGTGAAATTTGTCACAACAGGTCCTTATTGGCTATTAAAGAGATAGTTATAAGTATACCAGGGAACCCGATCAGTCAATACGGTTTGCCCACACCGACAGTCGATGGGGAACGTATTAACAGAGAGTACGTATCAGAAATTAGTTATCATCCCGTGGAACTTTACAAAATGGCTACGCAAAGACAGAGAATCAGCGCCAGACGTTTGATAGGGTATGCTGCAGTGTAGATAACGCCTCGGGTGAAATCCTGTTTCTAGACGCACCGGGTGGAACAGGTAAAACTTTCCTAACCAAAGTTATTTTGGCTCGAATAAGGAACTTTGGGAGTATGAAGAACAGAGTGTAAAGCTCTTCAACCCCCATTGAAAAGGGAGGATCCTCCGACCAGACGGGTGTTATATCTGGTGGACTGCCCTACAGTTTTTGTCGGGTTCTTCTGTATAGTCTTAAGTCACAAATAACTTTACTTGCGCGATGCAGAATTTAGATATATTTCGAGTTTTAGTTCATCCTCTGCGTCATAGATGGCGCTGTAGTACTTTTTGTTCTATGTTGCTGAAGTACTTTTTGTAGTGCCGCTACAGAACCAAAATAAAATTTCCCTTGCTGTCGCCTCTTCAGGGATAGCAGCCACATTATTGCCTGGAGGAAAAACGGCAGACACAACATTTATAATTCCTATCGACTTAGACCGCACGGAAAGCCCGGTTTGCAACATGCGATTGTGTTTTAATTTTTTGGGATGAGTGCACTATGGCAAACCGCAAAGCTGTAGAAGCAGTGAATAGAACTTTACAGGACATAAGGCAAAATGACCTGTCGATGGGAGCGGTGCTGTTCTGCGGTGATTTTCGGCAGACACTCCCGATAGTACCCCGAGGAACGAGAGCCGGAGAAGTTGCTGCCCGTCTGAAGAGTTCTGTTTTATGGCGCAATATATCATCTACACACCTGAGCGTACATATGCGTGCACAGTTGCGAGGCTGCGAAAATGCACAGGAGTTTCCCAATTTATTGTTACAAATAGGCGATGGCACATACCCCGTACAAGAAGATGGCAAAGTTATTTTGGTTGATAATCTCTGTTCTTGCGTTACATCACAACAGGAGCTAATTTCTTCTGTGTACGGAGATTCCACAAACATGGGAAATCAAGCCGGTTCTTGGCTATGTCAGCGAGCTATTTTGACTCCTCGCAATGTCCAAGCTACGGCAATTAATTTAAAAATATTGATTCATATGTCCGGGAATAGTAGAGAATACACCTCTATAAATACAGTTATGGAAGAAGATGACTCCACGTACTACCCGGTAGAATTTTTGGATTGCCTCAACACACCCGGACTTCCAGCCCACAAAATAGTTTTAAAAATCGGTGTACCAATAATTCTCCTCAGAAATTGATGTCCTCCAAACTTTGTAACGGCACGGCTCAAAGTCACAAATCTGCAGCAAAACATAATCGAAGCTGAAATATTAACCGGTTGCGGCGCTGGTGATATTGTTTTTATTCCAAGAATACCTATAATTCCTAACAACTTTCCTTTCTCTTTCAAACGAGTGCAATTCCCAGTCAGTCTCTGTTATGCCATGACTATTAATAAAGCTCAGGGCCATACATTATCCGTTGCGGGGGTGGACCTAAGTATTGGATGCTTTTCCCATGGTCAACTATACGTAGCTCTTTCTCGCGTAAACAACCCCAATAACCTTTTTGTGTACGCTCCAGATGGTTCCACAGCTAATGTTGTTTATAAAGAAGCACTATCAAAAATAAAAAAAATGATTTGTATCGGAATCCTCCAACAGCGCTTCGCACAAAAAAATACATTGTTAAGTTCCGACATCCACGCGAACGAAGTCGCGGGCACAGCTAGTAATACATATACTATATTATAGAAGATAGATAGATAAATGATAATTTTATAAGTCATGTTTATGATTCATGATAATAAGTGTGCAATCACGACATAAACCACGATGTTATTATTACGGCTCATGTGTGTATATTTACTTAGAGGCATATCATGTAAGAAAGTCGTGGATGACACGGTCGGGTTCGCGGAACAATATGAACATAACTTTGACAAAACGGTGAAGATAAATGGTGAAAATTAAGGATACCGGCCATCGTGGGCCTGTGGACGGTGAGTAATGGGCTAGCTCGCCGTCCACCCGTCTTATGATGACAGGCCGTGTCGACGGCGCGTTCGTGTTCCACGCGCGCCTCATAGTGATGTCAGCAAACCGGAAGCGGTCCGCAAGGGCCGGTGCCTGCCGGGGCTGCAGTACTGTTGGAAAGAGATACCGCGGCCCTGGAACCCAAAGGGCTAAGAAGGAACATGGATGGGTTTTAGTCAGTACAAGTCTGACACTACTTCTACACACTGCCGCTCCACCCAGAGCGGGACGGATCGTTGGATGATTTCACATCCGAAAAAAAAAGATATTAATCCACATCCACGAATCCGTACTAGGCCCACGTGGTGTGAGTCCACTTCCTCTCAGATAGCCTGTCTCTTACGACTGCGTTGGGAACGCAGCAGGGTGTTTTTGCGAGATGTATCTGTAGATTAACACGTTATTTTACCTTGCTTCTCAGGTGGTTCAAGGAGGCACTATCTACTTGCGCATGCCGGGTGTACTCCAGTCGGGCAGCAAGGAGAGCTTCATGCTCCTGCTCGACTTCGCTGAGGAAAGGCTCGGTTGTAACAAGTAAGTAAAAATATACTTCTGTCTGAATTGCCATCTCGGCGGCCAGTCTCTGCAGACCATGAACAACCTGTGGCTGGAGTAACCTCAGTGTCCCTATGCCTGCACGAGGGCTTAAAATGTTACTGAAGCCGCGTGGCCACCTAATGAACCAAAATAATTTGATAAGACTAGACTAGAAGTAAATGTATAGCTTGATGTGACGCCATGTGAAGTGGCGGCACATCAACCTACATTTCCAGTATATCGTGGCCTCGCTTTGTATAGATTTCCCGTATAATGAGAGATCTGCTTATGCTGGTTTTATATAGCTCGATTTATCGTTATGCGTATCGATGACACAAAAGAAAATATAGTGAAAAAGTGTGTTCGCTAACACAGGTGCGAGAAAAGGGAGTCCTTTTCTCTTACTCTCATAGCGTGACTACAATCTTACAAGACCGAGGAGATCTGATATTAAGTCGGAGTTGACCGCTGATAAACAAAATAGTCAATTAACCCTTTGTATACTTACAGTCTGAATGTACATTAATGTTGTATCTTCTCCTTCTAGCTGCATCATCTGCGTGCTGAAGAGCCGTCCGGACCGCGCGACTGTCCTGCGCACCTTCATGTATATGGGCTTCCAGCTCCTCGCGCCCACCTCGCCCATCATGCCTCAGGAGATCACTAACCCCGAGTACATATTCCTGCACTACAACATGCAGTAACACTTGGAAATTTCGAGTTTTTTGCCAAGTCGGAAATTTTAAGCTAAAATTTAGAGTTAACTAAAAACTTCTCTTGTAATCTTAGTAAAACCTCGAGCTTGAAAATTTCGAGTGCGAAAGTGAGTTTAAGATCTGTAGGTGTCGATATATTTCGAGTGGAAACTCTAAAATCGACGTCTCGTTTTCAAAATTTCCGACTTACGCGAAAACTCGAAAATTTCGAGTTGGATGTGCACCATGTAGCTTCGTTTAATCTAGAAACAGTATTTTGAAAGTTGCACGTTTTCTCATATTAATGAATATATCACCAGGGCTTGATATAGTAAGGCATCAACAAGTCTGTAGTATTAGATATTTAGCATATTCTTGTATGACGTATTAATACGAATTTCTTTTCATCGAATGTTGTAAAATCGAGTACGAAAAACTCGGATTTTCCGAGATTTGAAAATTGGATGTAGATCTACTCGAAAAGTAGAATTATATTCTGCTTTAAAATTATTTTTTGCCTAACTTAACATCTTACTTATTAGAGAAAGAATATCTAAAAATGAATCAAAAGAAATTCGAATTAAATTAATTCTTTTATTTCTACGATTTCAGCTTTGAAAATAACGCTAATTTTACGTGTTTTATTTTTCCATGCAAAACTGACTATTGTAGAAATATATTTTCTTATTATTAATTAAGTAATTTCTTTAACAATGTTATTATTACCTATATATTATTATTGTAAAACTTAATAATATGTATTGTCGTCGTGTTTAAACATATTCACCCGCTCCGGGGGTAGAGCAAAAAAAAAATTAAAAACAAAAAAATACAAAAAAAATATTAAGTAATAATTATAATAAAAAAAGATTTTTAAAAATATTTCGGATTTGTACACCTTTATTTCACAAGTCTAGTTAACACATTTTTTTATTATTTTAACACCTATCACACCAAGACTTGGACTTTTTTCAAAAGATTTAGTTGCTGAAAGCAAATTTTGACGTTCGAAATATTTTTTTCTTTCAATCGTACGCGCTCTTGCGACTTTTTCGTGAGAGGTCAAAATCGTTAGTGCGCGTTGTATCTTAGTAATAAATATAGTTTAGTAAATAAGTGGTTTTATGTTAAAATTTTAGTATTAATATTTGAAATAATCTGAATAAAAAATCTAATGTACTGCAGGAATTATTCTCTTTGAAAATATAAGCACAATGCTAAATCTTTTACGGCCAGAGGACAATGAAAATATATTTAAGAACCATCTTGTTTTACAAATAATAATAATACTTGGCTGGCATTATCTTACTTTAAATACTAAGAAAAGGTAAATTCGACGAAAAAGAGAATAATTTCAACTTTATGTCACCCTAGCCTACTTTTACAACGACAAGTCCCAAAATTTTCAGTATTTTGCATGTCACCCTTTCCACATAAGTTTCGTTCGAGGGACGCGTTGTACGTAGATTTAATTATAAGTCTTGTATTAATTGATAAACCATTAAAGTTAATAATAATCAATTCGGTGGTTTTATTTTAAACTTTCTGACCTGCGCAACTTCGTCTACGTCACATAAGACAGAGGGTTAGAAGGTCGACTCGTAGTCACCTATTATACAATTCTGAAGGAGCTGAAACTTTGTTTGTTTTATCCACGAACCACTTGAGAACCATTCAACAAAATAGTGAAGAGGAATTCCGTCATACATGATTGTTGCGTAACTTTACCGTTTACGCAGCGCACGCAACGGGAGTTCTCAAAAGGAATAAATTTTCCTCGTTTTGCAATATTTCTCATTGATGCTCCGCTCCTATCGTAGTGTGATGTGTTATATAGCCAGCATTTCTCCATAAATGGGTAATGCAACACAAAGAATTTTTCAATTCGAACTTACCATGTGCGTGTGGATTGAGAGATCTTTTCGAAAAACTCTTCCAATCCCCACCAAATTATAAGAGGATTTAGGAAATAATTGTGAAACCTTCATGGTAAGGTATAAAATTTGTGAAACCTAAACAAAGAAAGTTAGAACTCATTAACTGGATCTCTCAATCTGGACAACTGAAGAAAAAGCCATAACGCGTATCCAAGAATATACTGCCAATGTGTTTATAATTTGCATTTTAACTAATTGTGAAGGATTTGTGAAAGCTGCTAAACAAAATTTCGATTCGTTTCAAAGCCACGTTTAAGATTTATAACGGTTTATATGGATCACTCAGAGTGGACAATTTTCAATTGAGTGATCTTGTAAAACACGACCTAATACTGAAAAAGTATGAATAATTATCATGTTTATTGCAAATTATGCTTCTGGGAAAATTTGTGAAACAAAAATCGTGATTGAAATCTTACTGGTTCAAGAGAAAATGAAAATCTTGTTTTTTGTCGATCGTCCCAACTGAGAGATCATTATTTTGAACTATATTTAATAAACCAAAACTTATAGGTAGAAGGTAGATACATAAGAAATTGTGAAAAATGTTGTACTAAAATTTGACGAATCAGTCGTCCTTGTAAGTGTTATACTTAAAAAGATAAATCATTTTTTACAATCCTTGAGGAAAACGTTGAGTAGTACCTATAAGTTTTGGTTTATTAAATATAGTTCAAAATAATGATCTCTCAGTTGGACGATCGACAAAAAACAAGATTTTCATTTTCTCTTGAACCAGTAAGATTTCAATCATGATTTTTGTTTCACAAATTTTCCCAGAAGCATAATTTGCAATAAACATGATAATTATTCATACTTTTTCAGTATTAGGTCGTGTTTTACAAGATCTCAATTGAAAATTGTCCACTCTGAGTGATCCATATAAACCGTTATAAATCTTAAACGTGGCTTTGAAACGAATCGAAATTTTGTTTAGCAGCTTTCACAAATCCTTCACAATTAGTTAAAATGCAAATTATAAACACATTAGCTGTATATTCTTGGATACGCGTTATGGCTTTTTCTTCAGTTGTCCTGATTGAGAGATCCAGTGAATGAGTTCTAACAATCTTTGTTTAGGTTTCACAAATTTTATACCTTAACATGAAGTTTTCACAATTATTTCCTAAATCCTCTTATAATTTGGTTGGGATTGGAAGAGTTTTTCGAAAAGATCTCTCAATCCACACGCACATGAACTTACCGTCAGTGTATAGGCGTAGGAGTGAATAGCCCACGTGGGTGTATCGAGACGAAACTTTAAAGCATATTTTCACATTTAAATGTTAAGGTAGGTGGGGGGGGGGGTTAACACGATCCATGACACGGCCAAAATCATGCACGAAAATTTCGTATAAATATTCAGCAGAAATTCATAAGCAGGAAGTTAATAAAATTATTAACTTCCTGCTTAATTATTCAACCAGAGAAACTAACCTACTCCGAGGCAGAATGCTAAAATTTTTGAGGCCATGGTCATGGTCCACCCCGCCGCGCGCATCCACCTTAACCTTTTGAATGCCATTGTCACATATATGTGACAAGCATGCGCGCGCCCTGTACGCTAAACGACACAAATATGTGATAAAATGTAGGTGAATTGTGGCTTGGCGTGGTGGGCATGCGGCCATGCGCCTGCGTTTACTCTGGCGTTCAAAAGGTTATAGTTACGGAAGTTACGCAGGCCAAGCATAAACAAAATCTTCCATCACCTTTACGGGCTTTTGGTTCAAGATTTTACTATTCTCCCTATAAGTTTCAATTTGTTTCGCAAGGATTTAAAACAATGAGCCCTAAGTCAGGTGTATATAACTAAGCGCAGTAGACACATGCCTGATTTCTTTTATTTAAGATTTCATGAAGAGGTATCCGGTTTGCATAATCGAATCTTTTGAGGTTGCTTTGCTTTCGCCCGCTCGGTGAAGCGGATCTCATGATCTCCATTGATGCATTACACACGTACACCGCCCGACCGCGCGTCGCCGTGTCGTGTGAGAATCGCCTAAATTCGTTTAGGTCAATCTTTTGAAGATGACACGAGTTAGAACAAGGTTGGGCTGCGGAACTGTTCGAAAGAGATACCGCGGCCCTGGAACACAAAGGGCAAAAGAAGGAACATGGATGGTTTTTAGTCAGTAAAAGTCTGACACTCCCTTCCGCTCCGCCCAGAGCGGGAGGAGTCATAAAAACAAAAAAAGATAGAACAAGGTTTTGTTAAACGCATGTAGTGATGAATGCAAGTGGGCCATAAAGTAAATTTAATAAAAAAAACATAACACTCCTTTTTTGGGCAGTCGTGTAAAAAAAACAAGATTTAAGACAACGCCATGTATTTGTAAAAGAACAATAAAATTTCAAAAATTACAAGCTTCTTATATTTTACATCATTTTTGCAAAATTGATTGAAAAAAAAAACATTGCCCTTTCAGTCGGGTAAAAAGTAGTGAGATATACAATTAAATCCTTCTAAAGACAGATTCCCGTATTGTTTTTCCCTTAAGTGAGTGATTTTGAAGACAAAACCTAAACATGGTTTATTCGATATTTTGGTACATTACACACATTACATTAGTACATTAATTTGGTATACTGCCATACTTTTGTGTAAGCTTCTGGTATCCATATTTCTGGCTTAATCTAATTTGAATAAATTTCATAAAATAGTTGAATAATGAGATTATGACCCATACATCTTGTTACCATAGAACAAGTTATTTTTTATTGTACGGCTTAGAGCCGTAAGTTGAAAATTCAACGGCACATTTAGAATATCCTTTAAATTTTGTGCACCAACCAATTGTGGTTTTTAACCTAATATTGACTTTAGTTACAAAGGCACGAAATGCAACGATTACCTAGATAATTATAATTATTTTAAAAGCTACGCTGTCTTTAAATTAGGGAGTAACCACACGTATCGTCAGAAACATAGAATTAATGGGCTTAGAACCGCAGCAGTCGCACGCAAAGTGAAGTAATTTCAAGTTAGTTAGAGCGCCACACTGCCAGCTAGCTAGCGAGCGAGCCGGGCGAGCGTTTTACCTCTTTTCATACTTTGGTCCATACCGCGAACTACCGAGCTAAGCTACGTCAGCGATACAAACGATGCGAACGAAGGCAATCGGTGCGCCCGCCAGCTCGCTCAGCCGTCTGTCTGTAGTTTTCGGTGCGACCCCACATAGTTTAGCTCGCCAAAGCTTCGCTTAGTTTCCCTCGCCTCGCTTCGCCCGCCAGCTCACTCGCTAGCTGGCGGTGTGGCCTACGCGGCTACGTATGACTCGTGTGTACGTATAGCTCATGGGCATAGATGACCCTTCCTTAGCAGTCGGGTAGTAAAAAATGGTAAATATGTCGAGTTTTAGCTACAAACTGTCTCTTGAAAAATTCGTTCCTATAAAGTTACAAAAATCTTGCTATATTATAATGTAGATTATTATACAGGACAATAAAGGAATGTTCTTACTAAACTAAATGTTAAAACTTATTGCTTCAAAAAAGCAATAAGAGTAATTTATTAAAATAATAATTCTGAACACAACTCAAATAAATGCAAAAGGTATTAAAAATGCTCACATGACGAGTTTTGTAAAGCGACCGCCGATCTGACCTCCACAACCCAGCTACAGTTTTGGAGGTCAGATAGGCAGTCGCTCCATGTAAAAAAATGTATGCATCCGGTAAGACTGGAAACCGATCCCAGTAAATTAGGGAAAGGCTAGGCAAATGATGATGATAGATATTCCAACTTTTATTGTGATAAGCAATGCCTAGTCATCACCCATCATACTTATTAAACTTATGAGGTAGGCAAGTAGGCACTCGATGCACGTGCCTGATGGACGTGTTCAGTCAGACCATGCAATGAGGAGAAAAACTCAAAGGTCGACTTAGATGTCGCTAGCATCGACCTACCTTGTCAGATAAATGTTGACGATTTGGTGAATTTGTTATTGCTGTTTTCGAATAATTTTATATTTAAAATGTATTCTTTTTGGACTGTTTCACAATTAAAAGTGGAGTTACGTAAAAGAAATGCATCAACAGCAGGGAAAAAAGCAGTTTTGATTGAAAGGTAATCAATAAATAATTTTAAGGTTATATTGATAAATAATCGATTTTCTCATCGAATCTATTATGATATATGTTTTTGACTTTCAGATTAGAAGCATACGACCGAAATTTTAATTTTAATGTTAACCTAGAGCCTGTCACATCTCTCAGTGACCCACAATATCGGTGCCCACCAACTTCTTCTTACAAAGACATCAATGCCGATTCGCCGATTCCTGCTCTAAATCGGCAAGAAATACAGTCGTACTTCGAAAGGTGAGTTCATTTAAAAAATCTCTTGTAGCATCTCTTTAATGATACCTTTATATTTAGACCTTAGGACTAAAATTATAGGAGGTACCTTCTATGTTACATGATTTACCAAAGTGCCTAAAGTGCTATTCTATTTCTTTCAGATTCAATGCTCTGAATGCTCAGCCGAAAGGACAGGCTATGTATGAAGCCAGGTGTTTGTTGACTGCACGGTATAGCATTGAAGGTGCATACACATACATACAGGGCCAATGCAAGGCCCAAATGAAAAAAGTTGTCTATATTGTAAATATTCTGTTGAGCAATGTTAAACAATGTAATTGAAGAAATTAAAGAAAAGATTGAAGGCACTGCAGTTTTCTTTAAAAATTTAGCCTTAGGCTCATACACTGAAATAAATAACATATTATCATTACTTTCTATGCAAAATGATCTACAATTATCCACGAGTTATTATGAATCAATCACACGTACCGGTATATTTACTTTACTTTGGCCAAAATAATCATCAGCTTTAAAATGGCACAACACAGAGTGCTCGGTTGCTTTAAAGTTTTTGATACTCAACGCTTTTTCCCAGGCTTTTCGGCGTTTTGGATCCTTTGGAAATATATGTCTTCCTTGATTTTTTCAGTCTGGAGCACAACACTGCGTCATATTTATAGTATTTAATTATTTTCGATATTTGTTTATATAAAAATCGTAAATTAGTATGGATTTTGACAGGTGACAGAACACAATTAGGCAAAGTTGATTATGCGACATCTGGTGGGATAAAAAGGCAGTTTTTCACCCCATTAATATAATAATAATATAATATAATATCTTGGGACAACCAACAGACCGCCATTTGATCCCAAACTAGGCAGAGCCTGTACTATGGCAACCAGACAACTGATAAACATACTTATATACTTCTAAATACATAAATATTATAGATTAATTACACACCCAGATACAGAACAAATAATCGTACTCATCGCACAAAGATTTGTCCTGTGTGGGAATCGAACCCACGACCTCCGTCCTAGCAGTCAGGGTCACTAACCACTAGACCAACAGGCCTATCTAATACAAGAATACCTAGCCTACAGAATGTATACTGTATACAAATAACACGAAGAAGACTTATGTCATACATCTGTGGCTTCTCTCAGGAAAATTCTTAAAATGTAATTCGCAAATAAGTTTGTTTCTGTTTGGATTAACTTTAATATTATCGATAAGTACTGCTTTTGTTTTCATTTTTTTTTTTATATTTTTAATATTTCGTTTTTTTTTTAATTGTTTCATTAGTTCTTTAGGCGCATAATACAGTGCAAGTAGTGCTCCTCTTTAAGTAATAAGGCACTTAGACTTAAGTTTGTAACGTTTTACTATATAGTAAAAGTTGCCCTACATTTATGATCGAATAACTCGTCAAAATGTAGGGCACAGCTGATTTTTTTTCGCCATTTCAGGTTTGGTCCCACAGTAAAAGTTGTTCATAATGATGAGTACAATGACCTCTTAAGAGGTTGTTGGTGTTTTACAAATAACCCTGTATACATACAGCACGAAAAAAATTGTTTCCACGCAATAATTTTTGCGTAGAGATACTTAGTTTGATGTACAGAATGCTTGGTTGACTGCTTCGTAAAGAGTCCATTTACACCTTGTATTAATAGTTACATAGAACTCAGTCGTGTGGTCTGCAATAGCGATTGGGCGGCTTCATAACTGCGCTTGCGGTTCTATTTGGCTTTGGGATTGTATCTTAACCAAAAAATAGTTTTACTTCAATCATTTTGTGTCAATTAGCCTTTTGAAATACTCCATTAAGATTCTCCACTTACAACTTCTTATAAATTCTAAAGTAATAGCTGATGTCACCTTCCAGCTGCCTTTCTCCCGGGATCTCCTCCTCGTTGACTAGGTGGAACTGTTGCCTGTCAATGTTGGGGAAGAAGGTGTCACAGTCGAAGGATTTCTGGATTTCTGTGAGGTAGATCTTGCCGCAGTTGCGGTGGGACATGGCGGCCTGTAAATGGGGAAGTAAAGTTAAAAAAATCGGCAAAAATGTCATGTCTGTTGTATGGGAGCCCCACTTAAATATTTTTTTTATTCAGTTTGTCAACTGTCTAACTACGACTTCACTGACTATGTAATTTTCTGTAATAATTTATGGTGAACATTTTTACAGAACGAGTCATTATATTGGGTAAGGAGCTTGCCCGACACTTTTCGACTTTATGCAATACATATTATTAAACAAAAATGAATGCCGGGTATTCGGTATTATAAAATAGTGACCCGACTGCCGAGTACATTCTGCCCGAGTTTTGGTATACAAAATTTAACAAATACTGTCAATATCAATAATATTCTGAGTAAAATTATCAAATAATAAAGAAAATGATTACAATACTATTACAAATATAACATTTTTATGTACTAGTAAAACATTTTAACAAGTCTAGATTAAATACAAAAGTAAATATTAAATAATATCAATAATATTAAATTGCTCGAATGTCACACACTGCACCATCGCACACAAAAAGGCGAAGGAAAAAATAGTGTGGAAACCGGCAAAAAAATCTTTCGGAGATGAAAGTGACATACATCAACCCGCAATGGGCCTGCGTGGTGATATACGGCCTACTCCCTTTCATAGAGACAAGGCCTACGTCCAGCTATGGCCACATAATAGGCTGATTAAGCTAAGTAGGGCAGAGAAACAATGATATTAGTTGTCTATCATATGGAACTCACCGCATATATGTATTTTTTAACAAGCCCTCCACACAATTCCTAAACCACTGTAACTCCTGAAAGCCAATCAACAGTGGCAACCACCAGAAAAGCGTCGAGACAATGAAGCTTGACGAAGTCTCAGATAAACAATTTAACTGTCTTGGATCCTGAATTTGATCAGAATATTTTTTGCATAAAGTTTGATGTGCATAACGCTTGGTTGATGGCTTCGTTAAGGGTCTTATTAAACCCTGTATGATGTGCCGATTATTCATAGTCGCAACCAGATGTAGAATATTGACAAAGAGGCGACAAGCTTCAAGGAAAATAATTTATTCTTAAATAACACAGTAATCCACCTCCAGTCATGTCCTGGCCAGCTGCTCACAAACGGATGGAAAGAACTGGTGGAGGTGTCAGCTCCTGACTCACCGCATATATTGATGATCCGCCAATAACCCAGGTGGACTCTATATCCTCTCGATTCTTGATATATTCAACTGCTTCATCCAGCCCTGAGACTACCACCACTCCCTCAGGGATCTGGAAAGTTTTGACAAATTATGTTTATGACCAGATGAACCAATCTAATTGCATCAACAATTAAGTATTTTCAGAAGTTGGTATTGTTGTTGGTGTTCGGTTAAGGGTTGTGGAGGCCAGATAGGCAGTCGCTCGATGTAACATACTGGTATTCAGCTGCATCCGGTTAGAATGGAAGCCTCCCCCACCATAGTTGAGAAAGGGCTAGGCAGATGATATATTTCTTCAAGCACAAGTGCTAAAAGCGCAGTGCGAAAGCACAACAGGGTAAAGACCTCTTCTTATACCAAGATGATAAAGCCATTGATCATACTCAGTATTCTTTGATCTACTGCATGTTTTTTGACAATGGTGGTCACCAATATCACAAATGCATAATTTTTATCAAGTGGGCCTGTTTGTAAATGAATCCCACTAACCCTGCATATTGGATTGTATCCCAACAATGCAAACACTGTATAAATTTACATCAATTTTTTTTTTAATTAATGGATTATCTGCTGTATGTGACAACAAAGAGTGGAGTCTTACATTTTCCTTCACACTATCAACGTGATGTGTCAGCACAATATTGACCCTATCCTTCAGCGGCCGGTACTTGTTCGGTATACAGTCCCACGTCCGACGACCCATGATGACAGCATTCACTTTAGACTGGTCCGACACTTTGGTTGTCATTGTTGCGAAGTATGCCATTTCTTTTCTGAAAAATTTAAATATATGAGTGCAATTTATTTTTATAACCACTTCTCTTATGATTGCAGCCCATTCCCTATCACATGGGGAGGCCAGTTGTACCAGCAGTGGGATCATTATAAGATAACTAGCTATGCTATGCCCCATGGTTTGGGCTACTAATTATAAACTGCCTCAAAGATAAACAATTCAAATATCTAGATCTGGCTCGCGAGGTTGTCGACATGTGAGACGTGAGTACAGCAGTCATTGTGCCAATAGTCATGTCGGCCAATGTTTTAATAGCCAATAGTTTCAACCAACATCTGAGGAGGCTCTCGCCGGATGCCTACTATTTGTTTTAATTATTTTTTTTATAATTTTTGTTACTGAAAATATTTAAAAATGTAAATACATGTTAGAAAAGTGAATAAAGGAATAACTGCCTCAAAAATTGGGCTATCAAATTCAAATAAAATTTCTTAAATCAGACTGGTAGTTGCAGAGATTAGCGAGTACAAATAAACAAACAAACAATTAATAAGTATAGATGCATAGATAATTGATAAGGAATTTAAGAGAGCCGTAATAAAGTAGGTACACTTGTTTCCTTCACATAGTTGAAACTGATGCCTTTACCCGTATTAAATGGAACTAAAATGTCACTGGAAAAATGTGGGTGTACTAACTACTAATGCTTTCGCCTTCAAAGACAACAGGTGTGATATTTCATATCAAAAGAGTTTAGTCAGTAACTAGATTAAGCCATAGAATACTTTTTATGCCTAGATATTGTTATCTACGCGGGTCAATGTCTCGTAAACGAATCAGATAACCTAACTTATGGTAGTGGTGCGATATTTATAATAACCTCAGAAGTCATTAGTTTTAGGCTTTATTACGCTAAGGAAGATGTGTAGACTTACTTCAAACGCCATGGCAATGTTCCATTAACGCCAATACCCATGTTTTCACAGGCAGCTGCGATTAAATTCAATTTCACTTTCGACATCGTGTCTTTGGTAAATTATTCCACAAAAAAATACTTATTTCTGTATGAAATAAGTTGGATAAAAATATAGTTGATTAGTAAAGGTGACAGTGTTGTTTTATTGTTCTCGTTATGAAAGGAACAACGATTATTTCCGCTTAAAATAAGTCTAAAAAACAAGCACAAATTACCGCGCTTTTTTGAAATGTCAAGTAGTATTGTCAATGTCTTGATTTTGACAGCAAGATATACATAGAATAGAACTATATAAATTCGGTAAGAGCAAAAGAGAAACACAAAATGACGCTAGAAATTGCAATTTGAGCAATTATGGGACCTGGAACATTTTAGTCGATGGTGTCAGGAAGAGAAATGTTAGAATCCACGATTTCACACACGATTATTTTATTTGATTAATTAGAGAAAACAAACAATAACATACTATAAATGGTTAAAGTTAAAGAATTGTACGAGACTACATCAGTGTGCAACTAATTACGATGTCCCGTTAACCACATCTTTTTTTTCTATCTTGCTCTGTCCCACTCCTGGGCAAATGCTACCCTCCACTCCTTCTATTTCTCGCGAACGCGCGCGTCCCCATCCAGTTCTGATGGAATTTGTCTAGTTCGTCCCACCATTTCCTTCGTAGCCTGCCGCCTCACTGTGTCAGTCAGGACATCTGTTTCCTGTTATTTTGGCCCAGAGCTGGTCCACGTCTCAAATAATTAAAATTGGAAGATACAAGCACGAGTACAATACTAGTAAGCCTTAGCTTTATTAAATACTATATAAAAAAAAAACAATATCGACAGGTATAGAAATAAGTATGAACTTTGTATACAAACTGGACTGAGCACTCTACCAGAATAACGTGATGACATATTTATAACAGAGGCAGTTTATTTCTTTTTAATAATAAGGTGACCAAATATTTTTACAACAAATAAGAAATTTCGTTTTGAGAGACGTAATTTGTTTCGGTTAACACATCAACGGTTACTTAAAACAGTGAAATTATAGTTGATGAGAAATCAAAAGAAAGAAAATAAGTATTTTTCTCAAAAATTCATAGGGATTTCAAACTTTGACATTTTTGTGTTATACGTCGGTGTTGATACGTGCATAGACTAATCCTACTTTCCTACTAATATTATAAATGCGAAAGTTTGTGAGGATGGACGTTTGTCAATCTTTCACGCAAAAATTACGGAACGGATTTGGATGAAACACACACAACACACAGGATAGTTTATAACCTGGATTATCAACAATCATAACAGGTCTTAGCACTTTTTATTCCAGTTGTACGATCCCGTGGGACAATTTTGTAATAATCATTTATTTATAAACACACAATTACAATACACACACACATTTACAATTATGAAATATCTTACCAAATTAAATAGAGCACAGTTGATTATTGCCTGAACTAAATTAACGAATTCCACGCAGGCACGTATGCCTATGCACGGCTTATGATAAAGTAGGTAAGAGTGCATGCAGAATTTTGTTGGGGACCATGACCTAGTTCGACCCTCTGATCTTTTTCCGTAAAAAATAATTACACGCTTCTTTTGACTTTAGGTACTAAAATAAGATGGCGGTTTTAGTTCCGAATATGACCACGCGCTAAAAGATCCCTAAGTACCATATTAACATTGGGTTTGTTTGAATAAAGCGTTCCAGCACGCAAACTAATTTTAGATCGAGCATTTATAAAAAAAACCTCATGTATTCGGATTATTAACTTTTTCGCAACATTATAAGAAAACGTCAAACAAAAACGTATGATTGGTTCAAAGACCGCGTTTAATCAAAAAACATAGGGGCTATCTCCACGAGCGAGCGAATCGCGACGGATCCGCGCTTCTATCGTCGGGTCGTCTCCACGAACGAGCGATTATTCCGCCGTCGTATCGTCGCGACTGGTAACGGAATCGCCGCGTGTTTGCGATGACTCGTAACGGAATCACCGTGTTTCCGCGACGAGGCGTTGTGATAGGGGCAGTCTCCACGAGCGAGAGAATCGCGGCGATATTATCGTCGTCCCACGTATTTGTATGCGAAAATATCGCCGCGATTCTCTCGCTCGTGGAGACGGCCCCATAGGTACAGCTCCTTGATAGAGCTACAGGAACGCTTCAACCGATTGAATTGTCAGGAATGCGGCTTCGATGAAAAGCATCCCAGTATGAAAATGTTGAAATGAAGTCATTTTGATGTAATAAATAAGATATAAAGATATACTTATGAGTCCAGTAAGACCGCGTGGCGCGCGAGCTATTCCTATTAATGCACGTAATTGGAAAATAGTTAGTTACCTAAGTAACATTTAAATGATAACCTTTGCTCTTTAACGTCAAAGTTCAGCATTCTTGGCGATTATAAGATATTATATTGTATCATGCAATAATATAGTTACGATAATTTAGTTTTAATCCGTCATAGTAGCATCGAATAAATCATATTTGACATAAAACGTCACTCTTGAGGGCTTGAGGCTAAATGATAACAGCTGCACGGGACGATCTTCAAGGTTTAGCAGCGCTTGCCTAGGTTGGTCCGTGGATGGGTGACTATCATATACCGAGTTCAGAAGCATAAAAGTCTGACTACATGTTTTACCAAGGGGGTATCCTATTACCCACCTACTGGGCTGTGGAGGTCAGATAGGTAGTCGTTCCATGTAAAATATTGTTTGGAATAGGCTGGGCTTTGATGATGGCATAGACCAAAGAAATTCCGTATGGATACCAATAAATGAGAATGCAACATTTTCAGCCTTTTACCTTTTCATGCCAAACGGCTGAACGGCTTTGGATGATTATTGCCATTACCAGATTTCCAACCAATGACGATGCTTGGAACCAGCCAGGCTAGTGTCATCAGTTTCATAGTTGCCATCCCTATTGTAGCTGAATTTAGTATCACAAACTTTACCAAGGTATCAGTAAACCGACGAAACGACCAACCGACTAAAAAATTCAAATATGGATAGAATACATTCTAGGCTATCCAGATTTAAAATTAAAAAAAAACTGTCAAAATGTATGGAGTAGCCAATAGCTGATTTTTATAGTCAGTTTGTGTAGAAACGTCACCTATACCGTGTACAGAGAGGTAATCACGATATTGATGATGATCACGACCTTTCTGTAACCTTATAAAACAGTGTGATAGTCATACACAACTGTGAGTCAGTGTTTACGATACGGGCCGTGGAAATATCTTACGTTACTATAATTATAAACGCCGTGAATTGACTGCAGGTGCAATAAATTAGCATTGCGTATTTACGATATTTATATTTGAGTGGTTTTCGATGAAAATATTTATATCTAGTACTTACATCTATATTTCTTATATTTCTATTTTTATATTTCTTCGTTCTTCTTCTTCTTCTTATCTTCTCAGGAACTGCTGGTTCGAATTGAAAAAATATTTTTGTGTTGGATAGTCCATTTATCGAGGAAGGCTATAGGCTATATAACATTACGCTATGACCCTTAGGAGCCGCGCAGCGTGTAATACAGCGGGAACAGCTAGTCTAGTATAAAATACGAATAGGGGGTACCTATAAGCATAAACATAAACGGCCAACTTTGCGACTGCTGGACCACAGGGCTTCTCTTTTGCAAAGAATGGACCGTAACTAGGGATTGGAATTTGGAAAACCAGATCCGGTAACCCGGCGGTCCTGCGTCACTGAACGTTTACCGGGTCCGGTACCAATATACCGGATCCGGTGATAGCAATTTATGGCAAAATAATCGCGCTGTTGCGTTGCACGAGTTGGTACTTTAAATGCGTGGTGCGTGTGCGTGCAAGTCGTTTGACACTGACATTAGCTGTGGAGGCCCTATGTAGAAGAGATTCGATTCGACTCTGTTTACTGCTGAAACAACACTGAAATTTTTTTTAGAGAAGTTGCTCACTCATGAAACGGTGTTCAGTACTGAACTATCTAAAGCACTAAGTGCGAGCCAGCGAGGATTAAATAACGCCGTACTGTAATATCAGGAATATTAATATACATAAATATTAATGTTACTGAATCTAAAGAAATATCATGAAGATACAAACCCAGCTGATGACATAGGTATTTACTTGCCCAAAGAAAAGAGTCATAAGACTCGAAATTAAAAAAAAATATTAGAAAGGCTTATTCGAGATGATAACTCTAACGAAAACATGGACCGTGGACGAAATAGTAGAGAAGAATTATTCACAATCACTGAAAAAAGAATTGACATCACAGGAAGAATTACAACTACAAATTCAGTAGGAAGCGACGTCTTACACCATACCTACTATAAAAGAGAAAGATCATAATAAAGTACTAAAAAAAGACAAGACTGCATTAGAAAGTGAAGGATTTTTTTTAAACCACCCATAAACTCGATAAACTCACTAATAGTCAATTTTGGAACAAAAAAGAAAAAAGATCCTGATTTGATCAATCCGGCCGAAATGGAAATGACGCCCGATTGCAATCCCTCACCGTATCCATGCGGGCAGTGCTCGTAGTGGACGTCACGTACTCGTATCTTTTAATCTTTGGAGGACATTTAGAATCCCAGAACAGTTAATTACGATAAAAAAAATATGAATTTGAAGGTGTTAACATTACAATAAAATACCGATGGTTATAAAAGAAGCTAAAAGTATGTCTTGTTTAAAAAAAAATGCTCAAATCATACTTATTGAGCAACTAAAAAAACAAAAAAATATAGATGCGAAATATGTGAAACCTTTTTATTTGTAAGACCATGTAACCACCATATTTCATGCATGCAAATAAAGAATCTTGAATCTTGATGATAGATCTAGATGTGGCAACATAATTTTGCCACATCTAGTATAATAACTTACTTTTAGTTTAGATCCGTGTTTGCTTGGTTGGTGATTAGCTACTCAATACAATTTGTTTTTTAACCGACTTCAAAAAAAGGAGGAGGTTCTCAATTCGGCCGGTATATATATATATATATTTTTTTTATGTATGTACACCGATTACGCCGAAGTTTCTGAACCGATTTACGTAATTCTTTTTTTATTTGATGCGGAATAGTTTCGAATTGGTCCCATAAAAATTTGATTCAGGTAGGCCCATTAGTTTTTATTTTATGAGCATTTGACTCTGAAGTCTGTTACTTGTTTGTTGTTGTGGAGTTACTTTCGCATTTAGAATATTAGTAAGGAAGTAAGAATGACTTTAGTTTGTTTGATTCAGTTTTTTGGCACCGACTTCTGAAGCTAAAATTATTTTTCAGTTTTTTGTGATTTTGAAGTCGGTTTTATTTTTTGCAAAAAAGTTTTTTTTTTGTTGTTGTGATCACAACAACAAAAAACAAATTGTATTGAGTAGCTTTTTTTATTTGTTATTTTTTGCAATGACCGTAGATTCTGTACGCTCATAAACATTTTATTTAAAGGACAATGACCAAAGTTGGTACCAAAAAGTCTCGCGCCTCAAAACCAAAATATTATAGTAATTAGTTTCATATTTTTTTACGGCATTACGCGTCAGGGATTTGATTTTTGAACTGGAAATATACTTTTCGAGTTTAAAAGTACGAATATTGTTTTACTCCCTTTATATGACGTTCCGTTTCAACTGAATATAAATGACGTTCCGTTTCAATTGAACAAACCCTTGTCTGTCGAGCGGACTCTAAAATTAATTACAATTAAGTAAGATCAGTACACCAAATCGATTTAGTTTGGTTTATTGCTATTTGCAACAAAATAGATTTTCTCAGCCTAAAGATTTTGATTTATCGATTACATCCCTAAATCCCGACTAGTTTATAGCACTTACTATACTCTATGGTTTATAGTTATCTGATCTGTGGCATCTGACATTTGTACTGTACTGACTGACTATTGGCAATGTAAAGGTCTAAAATAAAATCGAGTTTCAGTCAAGCATACTGTGGATGTTACTTTAATTCGTAATTCTTACTAATATTAGTGTATTACGCTGTTTTTAGAGCAA
Source organism: Eurois occulta (assembly GCA_950022335.1). NCBI lineage: Eukaryota > Metazoa > Arthropoda > Insecta > Lepidoptera > Noctuidae > Eurois > Eurois occulta. The sequence goes on from OX465506.1 coordinate 8,055,277, forward strand.
TAATGTAATGTATGTGTGTTAAAATACGTCGTTGGTAGCGTCGAAAAAATAGACCTACTTTTTAGGTTAGTTTCGATTTTATAAAATAACTCTGAAACGCGGGTTTTTTTTTCAAAAATAATTTTTGTAGGAGTTAATACGATCAGTGTAGTCTATAAAAAACAAGGTTTGATTTTGATGCAGCATGGTACGGGATTCCATACTTCCATGAGCATTCTCTTTTAGTTTCTCAGTAAGTGAATTATTGTTAATTCTCGATGAGGAATAATAAAGTTCTTAAACCATATATTCAGCCCTTTGGAGAGCTTAATAGACTTACCGTGAAAAAGTAGTACTTACGTAAAAATAAAAATTGTTTTTGTTTTACTGTTTTGTTGTCAGTGATACGTTCGTTGTTTCGAGGTCACGTATTTCGGTGTGACGTTCATTCGTTGTTCCGTAATTCGTAGTCAAGTGCATTCGCTGTTACGGTGTGCACTGCTACGTGCTTTTGTTGTCACTTCATTCGTTGTTGCAGACTTTCGGCGCTGTGTAATTCGACATAGCTTATTTGGAGACCACGTAGCGAACTCGTTTTCTTATGCGACTGTAAGCGGTCACCGCTAGTACAAATATACAGTACCAGACTCCGCCTCCTGCTTCTTAGCATGTCGATGGCAATCTAAATTGTGTCGGCTCAGAAGTGAGCTACGACTTTGGCGCTTTCTGTTGCTTCCATCAGTTCTTTTAGTGAACAAATAACAGGACTCGCAGGACACGATATTAAGTGCCCCGTCTGTCACAAGATTATTCGTTAGAAACCTTACAAACTATGTAAAAACTATGTAATAGATTTCCAACAAATATTGGACGCAATTTTTTTCTTTTTTCACGTACCTAACCTAAAAATGAAGACAGATGACTAGATACAGTGCGTTGAAAACTCGTGTGACGTCACATTTCGGTACTTACACTTTTTACCGGAAAGTGACGTCACGTTATCAGACTTTCGGGCCACTGACTACGTACTCCTTGAAAACTAGATATTGGAATTTATCGTAAGATCAGTAGCAAGATATTTTAAAGCCACATTTAGGATATTCTATTTCAGGTGAATAAACACGATATGCTGTAGCTGGTAGTCTGCTACGGTACATTCGCAGGTCGTGTACACATGACTGATTTAACAACTGTAAGACTTGGTACCTACACAATCACAAAGTATATTTTTATTGAACTCGTAATTTTTTTTCTCTTGTGCAGCCAAAGCCATCAGGCCCCCTAACTGCCACCCTGGCTGTAGTTCGAATCCCGTTTTGATTCCCTAATTATTATAATGGAACAAAAATTAAAAGATGGAGTGACGACATCATACAAACAGCCGGAACCTTATGGCCTGGACTGGCAAAAGACAGAGTCAGCTGGAACAGTTTAGAGGAGGATTTTCGCAAAAGGCGGACCTTACACCTAACATATTTCACAAATGATGTATTACTATTGCCGCTATAACAACAAATACTAAAAATTAAATATTAAGGGGGGCTCCCATACAACAGATATGATTTTTTTGCCGTTTTTATAGATAATGGTACGGAACCCTTCGTGCGCGAGTCCGACTCGCACTTGGCCGGTTTTTGTCTGTTTGTTCCGGCTAATCTCTGGAACGGCTGGACCGATTTTGATGGGACTTTCACTGGCAGATAGCTGATGTAATAAGGAGTAACTTAGGCTACTTCCATTTTACGAAAAATAATTAGGGTTCCGTGCAAAAAAATTAAAACCCTTGAAATTTTTTGGTAATAAAATTCGATTAAAAAAGGGAAGTTATATTTTTTTATACAATAATTTTACGCGAACGAAGGTTGCGGGCAACACTTGCTAGTATTAGATACAAACTTATTGTAAGTGATAAAATAAAACTAAATAAATAAAAACAATATTATAATTGGGCCCTATTAGTTGAAGTTGAGATTTAAGTCGGTACTGCTTCGGCCATTTTAGCGTTCTTAAAAAAAAAATGGAACACTCACAGGTTTACTTCGGTGTTCGTCTGTCTGTGAACCTGTCTGTCTGTCAAGACCCTTTTTTAGAAATTTTGTTGAAAAACATGTTCTATATAAAAAGCAGAACACGAAGTAAATTGCGTTTGAAAAACTGTAAGGCTTTTACAGAATCTTTTGCTTAATTTTTCAGTCTAACCAACTTATTTTTTAAACTATAAAACTCTCAACTATGTACACAATTTTACACGACATGATCCACAATTCCCGACTCTAGTTCAGACTCGACACACGCTGTCAGGTGTGAACTACGTGAATATAAATATGTTACACTACGGGAGTTTAATTGCGTTGTAGCGGAAATAAGATTTAAACAAATGGTACATTTTGATATAAGTGAGGAAACTTTGTTGTTGCATTTGAGGCCGAATTAACACCCGGGCTGCAGGCGAGGGTGCTATGGAGCCGAGAACTGCAGTAACAAACCTCACGCGTATCAAACGAGATACACTTTCGAAGAAATAAAATTTTGGAACGGAGAGTATTTTTGTCAGGAAACTATGATTTAATTTGAATTTTTTCCGCGCTTTGCTTTCGCCAGGTTGAAGAAGAAGCAAAGGTATGCCGCTAAACAGCCTAATATAAAAAATAGAAAATTCAAATATTTTTGAATTTAGAACACAAATAAATGTTACTTTGTTCATTAAATAAATATTTGTTTTAAATAATCATGTTTATCTATGCTATTCTATTTATAAACACAATTTAAATACTTACTCAAAAAATATTTACGCCGTAAATATCTCTTCGCCGAGATTAAAAAAAAAAATTAAATCACCGCCGACTATAGTCATTGAACATAAGTATAGTTATCTGTGGAATTTTTTATTTCCGCACGGGTTTGGAAAAATATTAAAAATCCACGCGTCTGAAATACATTGCATGTTGAACCGAATCGTAGTGCGATAAGAATCGTTTTTCGAGAAAGTGTATTGAAAAACCATTTACGATTACGATTATTTCTTTCTTTCATTTATTATTCAATATTTATAAAAATACCATATACAGGATAACAGAAGAATTAATGACATAAACAAAATGAGATCCCATTTCTATCTGAGCCTTAGAGCGATTTGATATAATTGCCAAGTTTGATGTTTCACTTCAACAGACACGGCATAACAACCAGTTGGCTCTTAAGCAAGTATGTAGCTTATGATTTTACCATTAAATTATGATTATTTTACACTAAATCGCAGCAGAAACTAGTGATAGCCTAGTGGTGTGACCCTCGGACTGCGAAGTCATAGGTCTCGAGTTCGGACCTAAGACACGCACCTCTGATTTGTCGGATTCATGTGCGTATTGTATAATCACTTGCTTCGGTGAAGGAAAACATCGTGAGGAAACCAGCATGCCTGAGAGATATTTCTCGACGGCATGTGAAACCAAGTCAGAGGCCGATAGGCGGCATAAAAACTCTGACACCAGGTTAGGCACTAACACGAAAAAGAAAGAAGAAGACTAAATGGCAAGTGTATCCTTTTCTCAAAGTTCCAGGTAGAGGTACCTTCACAATTTTACACGAAATGATCCACACCGAAAAAAAAACCGAACCGACCATTTTTGTCCCGAATAAATGCTTTATTAGGGTTCCGTACCCAAAGGGTAAAACGGGACCCTATTACTAAGCCTCCGCTGTCTGTCTGTCTGTCTCCAGGCTGTATCTCATAAACCGTGATAGCAAGAAAGCTGAAATTTTCACAAATGATGTAAGTATTTCCGTTGCCGCAATAACAACAAATACTAAAAACCAAATAAAATAAATATTTAAGGGGGGCTCCCATACAAGTCATACAACAGACATGTCTTTTTGCCGTTTTTATAGATTATGGTACGGAACCCTTTGTGCGCGAGTCCGACTTGCACTTGGCCGGTTTTGTATCTATCTATCACACAAATTCAGGCTCCACTGGCTGACGCGTCACGGCACACGCTGTCAGGTGTGAACTACGCGAATATCTACACAAATAAACAAAATTGAAGTGTCTGTTTGTGATATCAAAATAACAGCATTTTATTGAATTCATATGGACATTTATACGGCACTTATAGCAAAAACACATTTTTTTTAAATTTTTGTCTGTGTTTGTTCCGGCTAATCTCCGAAATGGCTGAACCGACTTTGAGGGAACTCTTACTGGCAGATAGCTGATGTTATAAGGTGTAACTTAGGCAACTTTTATTTTAGAATAAGAATTAGGGTTCCGTGTAAAACAATTAAAACCCTTGAAATTGGTACTTAACAAAATCCAATTCCAAGAGGGAAGTAATTTTTATTAATACTCGTAATAATTTCACGCGAACAAAGGTAGCGGGCAAACAGCTAGTTATATTTATATATAATTGCAGTACATAAACAAAGGGCGTATAGGAGTACGCATGGAGCTACACATCGTAGAAAACGCGTCCCTGTACCGGCACGGTATATAACGGACATTTTAGAACAGATTGTGATGCGTTTTGCCCCATACATTGGAGATAATTTTCTGTTAATGCATGATAATGCTTAGGCAGCGATAGTTTTGGATTATTTAAGAGAGGTTGAAATTGAAGTATTGGAATGGCCAGCCCGCTTTCCAGATCTTATAAAACCCTACAGAGCATGTTTAGGATAAACTTGGAAGGAAACTTAAACAATGAAATTCAGTACCAGCTAAAAGGGACCTCAAAATTGCATTGGTAGAAGAATGGAATCTAATGCCAAAAAGTTTTATTGATGATTAATGAAAAGTATGCCCAGACGGATGAAGGATGTTTTGACAGCCAGAGGAAGTAACATTAAGTACTGAGTACACCAAACACTAGGAACAAAATCAAAGGTTTGAAAAATATTCAATTTCCTCTATGAAAGGTTAAAAGTGATAATTTTCCTTTTAACTAGAATAAAAAAATTGTTTGTCTCTAATTTGTTGTTTTTTACAAAGACGCTAAATTTTGTCTTCTTCAACAATGATAGTTTTATTGATTAATTTTAATAAATTCCTTCATAATCACAATTAAAGCGTTTTTTCAGTCATTTTTTTTTGCGTTCCTCTAAATATGACCATGAGCGTATCTTGTTCGAGAAGCTGGTGGTTTAATATTAACAGGCGCTCGGGTCGATTGAGGTTAAGCCGTACTTGCCTAGGTTGGTCTGTGGATGGGTGACCGTATTACGTACCGAGTTTTCTCCGTGCCTCGGAAAGCACGTTAAGCCGTTGGTCCCGGCTGTCATTTGTAAATCTTTGACAGTCGTTACGGGTAGTCAGTGGCCCGAAAGTCTGACAACCAGTCTTACCAAGGATATCGTATTACCCAGGGGGTTGTGGAGGTCAGGTAAGGCAGTCGCTCCATGTAAAATATTGATATTCAGCTGCATCCGGTTAGACAGGGAGCTGACCCCAAGATAGTTGGGAAAAGGCTAGGCAAATGATTAGTGTATTTTGTTGTGTTACAGAAGTGATTTCTCAAGAAAAACCTTAATTATATTCATCAGTTTTCAAGCTCCTCGTTAACTTTAGACAAAATTCTAAATTAACTTGGGTGGACCCTGGTTTGTTTGCATTGTTATAAGAAATCAGTTTTTGAACGTTCCAAACGCACAGGGCTACTTTCTGTGGGAGGTGGGACCATTATAATCAACCACGGGGGCCGAAATGGTAACAGGGAGATAAAATCACATTCGAATTTATAATATTACTAGCGACCCACCCCGGCTTCGCGCGGGTGCATGTAGTATAGATATATACTTTCCTCTTCAATCACTCTATGTATTAAAAAAAACCGCATCAAAATCCGTTGCGTAGTTTTAAAGATTTAAGCATACATAGGGATATAGGGACAGAGAAAGCGACTTTGTTTTATACTATGTAGTGATCAATACAGGATAGTGTGGATGGATATAGGTAACGTGCATGTCATCACATACACACTATTACACACACTCATCACATACATACTTACACTAATCACATACACACTCACACTCATCAAAAACACACTCAACCAATACACCTCGACAAATAAAAAACATCTTAAAAACCTATTTTACCGTTGAAAACTCTGAGGAGCGTACGTATGGGTCCACTACCAGACAAAGAACTGTGAGTGAGTAACTAAAATCTTAATCGATAGCGCACATAATGTTGCCTCAAATAAGATTGAGCGTTATTTTTTTTTAATGTATTAGTTTTAGGAATGCATTTGGAATTAAATAGATTGTTTTATTTTACACTCTTATCTTATACACATACACTTGGTTACCTTTTAGTCCTTTATACTGTAACCGTTGCATTTCATTATCCGTGCTAGACCTTATCCCATTTACTTGGGGTCGACCTTCCTTGTCCGCAGTTTCCTCTTCGCACGATCCTGTGCCGTGCTGGCGTCCAGTTGTGCTTCTTTGAGGTCTCTCTCGACCGTCGTCAGCCAAGTGGAGGGTGGTCTTCCACGTCCTCGCTTCGTCACTGGCAAGTTTACGGCAAGCTTAACAATATGGTCCTCCGGCCATCTCTGGACGTGACCATACCATTACATTTGAACTGTTGCATTTGTTCTATATTATAATAAAATTCATATTATCTGTCGGAGTTTAGTAAGGAGCTCGTGGCTAAATAAGAATAGCCGCTCGGGTCGATCTGTAGGTTAAGCCGTGCTTACCTAGGTTGGTCCGTGGCCCGAAAGTCTGACAACCAGTCTTACCAAAGGGTTTCGTAGCTAACTAAAGGGGTAGCGTAACTAGCGCTAACTGGGTTGTGGAGGTCAGATAGGCAGTCGCTCCATGTAAAATACTGGTATTCAGCTGCATCCGGTTAGACTGGAAGCCGACCCCAATATAGTTGGGAAAAGGCTAGGCAGATGATGATATTATCTGTCGAAAGAGACGGATCCTGCGACACAGGGTATCCTAGTGCGGGATCCAGTGTCATACCTAAATATTGTAACACTTTTTATGAATCAATAAACCTTTTTTTTATTATCTAGGTAGACCCCAATATTTGGAAAAGGGTAGCCGATGGATGAGATGAAAAAATACCTTAGTTTTTCATCTCATCAGACGGCTACCCTTTTTCCGTTAGGAATTCTCAGTCTCTCGGCGTCCATCTCGATAGGAAACAAACGTGGAGATACCACATTGAGAAAAAACGTGACGAGCTTAACATCCTGCTCCGAAAACTGACCTGGCTCTTAGGAAGAACATCACACGTTTCATTAGAAAATAAAGTGCTCATCTACAAAGCAGTATTAAAACCTGTTTGGACATACGGAATTGAGTTGTGGGGCTCTGCAAGAAACTCAAATCTAGAAATTCTCCAGCGATTCCAAAATAAAGCTCTCAGAACTATAACACATGCTCCTTGGTTTATGAAAACCTCAGAATTACACGAGCATCTACAAATCAGAACAATAAAAGAGGAAGTAGAACGCCGACTAAAGACATAGGTACAAAAACCGAATAAAGTCACATACCAACACCTTAGCCATAGCCCTAAGTGATCCAATAACTATGAAAAGGCTCAAATGCCACTACATATGGGACTTTATAGAATAAAGCAACTAGTTTTGAGAGGCAGATTCTTCTCTGGAAGAATGAACCTCAGCAGTCAATACAATAACCGCACAAAAAATCTGCTAAAGGTTTACAACCGATCGCAAGATGCAAATGGAAAATAAAGGAATTCTCAGTATCACGAAGTCTGCATTTGAGCCCGGTTGATGCCAGTAAGTTTGGCCCCTACTATTGCATGAGACTTAAACCATAACTATTCAGTAATCTGTGCTTAAACATAACTGGGGAAATGTGGATGTTAGACCACTGCCTAACCCTCCGGAGATTACAAGGTGTGATATCGCATTATTTTCATAGCCAGTTTAATAAACACCAGTGACAGTACCTTCGTGTTTACAGTCAATTTCTCGTCTGTTCGTTTACAAGCCACATGTTTTAAGATTTACCTCAAGTTTTTTTGTGTTGCCGTCCGGGCGTCCGTATCAGAAGTAAAAATAGATTGTATCAAATGTTTATTATGTTTTGTGAATCGTAAACACCGGGTTTGTACTTTTGTATAACAAAGATTTAAATACTGAGACGATACATCAAAGAAAGATTACGATTATGATTCGTTGCAGCATTACGATTATGATTCGTTGCAGCATCATCTGCCTAGTCCTTTCCAAACTAAGTTGGGGTCGGCTTCCAGACCAACCGGGTGCAGCTGAATACCAGTATTTTATATGGAGCGACTGCCTATCTAAGCTCCACCACCCAGTTAGTCCTGGGTAATACGATACGGCTTGGTAAGACTGGTTATCAGACTTTCACGCCACTGACTACCTGTAAGGACTGTCAAATATCTAGAAAAGGATGTAATGGGTGGTCACCTATCTACAGACCAACCTTGTCAAGCGCTAGGCTGTTATTATTTAGCCACGAGCTCCTCGTTGCATTATGAATGCATGTATATCAGCTTATGATGTTCCAACTACTGGGAACTAGGACTCCACTCTGTGAGAGGCAGGTTGCTATCCACCAAGCGAGCCCCGTGCGTTCTGATGGATGTCACATGATAATGATGCACTTTTACTGATAATCGTTTAACTATCGCAGGACTCGTCGTGAGCTCACTCAATTCAGTATAAACACTTTCTTAGAAGACCTAACTGTTGGTTTAATACTTAACTATTAAGGTATCATTATTGACTTTACGACGATGATGAGCTTGCTTTTAGATCAAAATGTATTTATCATTATTTCTCCATCAGACCACACTCCAAAAAGTTTTAATGTTCGTCTAGGTAATTAAAAACCGGCTAAGTGCGGACTCCCGAATGAAGGGTTGTATACCATCATAGTAGGGGAGCCACCTTTAATTTTTTTTTTATCATTTATTGTTAAACTACAACTGTCTACTTATTATGGATCATGAGATACAGCCCGCTGACAGACAGACGAACGCACGGACGGACAAGACAAATGGCTCAAAACTGTAACTACTAGTACCAATTAAGTTACAGTATTTACGCCGTTTGAGGCTATCAGCGACCGCAGCAGCAGCGCCAGCACAGTCCACCGTGCTTGGAACATGAGATGGCTCAAGGATGTCAACGCAGGTTGTGTCTCACACCAAAGGCCCACCCAACTTCCATATCATTAGGTATGTGATACCATCTGGTCTTTTCCCGTCGACACGTGCTAAGCCATTGGGTCCTAAGACAGCTGGCACCACGGCGTTGGCAAGAGCACCACGGATGAGATCATTAATGCTAGCGTGCCCCGCACCTTCTAAGTCATTAGTTTCTTGCTGTCTGGTCTCTTCCCATCGTCACGTACCAAGCCGTTACGTTCTGGTAAGCCGCGCCGGCGCTAATAATGTCGTTGATGCTGGTGTGCCATACTATGCGACCTACTTCTGCAGTAGGACAGGCCCCATGGCCTGTGACATTGTCGACAGGTTCACCGCAGTGACATTGATGTGGAGCAATACAAGGTGCGCCTAAGCGAAGGCTTGTAGCGAGCCGAAATTACACGTCATCTACATGGTGCTAATAGTCGATGACGGGAGTGCCTGAAGCCACAAGCCCGACTCCTATTCCTCCATGGCCAGCAGACGTGCATGCTCCGCAGTATTAGTTGACGTATTATCAGAGTATTCCATGCTGGGACACACGGCCTCCTCTCTAGAGAGGAATGGACTATAATCCACCACGCGGGCCCAGCGCGGGTTGCTAGATGTCACATGTCTTCGAATTTTTGGTTGTAGGACATGCCGGTTTCCTCACGATGTTTTCCTTCACCGTTTTGAGAGCAGCGGTGATGAAATAAATTACAAAAATAATGCGCCTGCCTGGGTTCGAACCCACGACTTACTGTGCGTACTCGTAAGTCGGGGCCGCCACTACTGGGCCACCGCTGCTCTCATAATGTTATAATATCGTAGTAATTACTTAACTAAATGCTTTTTCAAGCCAATTTTGGCGTGGAACACTTAAAACTGTTCAATTGAAAACCTTTCTTTATTCCAGATAGTTAAAAAGACGACAACATTATGGCTTTTTTTTTTCGGTTGGGAAATCATCAAATGACTCCTCCCGCTCTGGGCGGAGCGGAAGGGAGTGTCAGACTTTTACTGACTAAAAACCATCCATGTTCCTTCTTTTGCCCTTTATGTTCCAGGGCCGCGGTATCTCTTTCGAACAGTCCCGCATCCCAAAAACATTATGGCTGCGGTTAATGTGAGTGCATTAAGGAAAAAGCATAATTTAACGTAAAATAAATGTATTATTATACCTAACAAGGAAAATAATAACCATACGTGTCATAAACAATAGGCTTAAAAATAGATCTCAATAGTTTGTTATGAACAATAGGCATTAAAATGGAGCCTATCACAATGCTTAGGCCTAACTAACATCATTTAATAATAAAGGGTGTAACAAGACCCTTAACGAAGCCGAAAGGCACTTGTTCTCCCCATCATTGCGATCATTTGTTTGTTCTAGACCATACCTGGGAACCTTCTAGTTACGGAGATATTGGGGGTCAAAGTTCCAACTTTCTCATAAGTTTTTTTTTTAATAAATGTTTTTAATGAAAGATTTTTAGTTTAAACACCTCCATGACCCCCGTACTATTTAATGCATCCATCAGCACAATGTTTTGAGTGCGTTACATTGAGTCCTACCGGAAAACGTAATTTTTCACCCAAAAAAAAGTCGTTCCCCAGCAATATTTTTTGCGTAAAGTTACTTAGTTGTTTTTTATACTTAGTTTGATGTACATAATGCTTGGTTGACGGCTTTTTAACCGACTTCAAAAAAAAAGGAGGAGGTTCTCAATTCGGCAGGTATATATATATATTTTTTTTTTTTGATGGGTAAGTTTACACCCCCATCATCTGCCTAGCCTTTTCCCAACTATGTTGGGGTCGGCTTCCAGTCTAACCGGATGCAGCTGAATACCAGTATTTTACATAGAGCGACTGCCTATCTGACCTCCACAACCCAGTTAGCAGACTAGTTAGTTAGACTTTCGGGTCACTGACTACCTGCAACGACTGTCAAAGATCTACAAATGACAGCCGGGATCAACGCGCAACGGCTTAACGTGCTATCCGAGGCACGGAGCAAACTCGGTATGTAATGGGTGGTCAACTGGTCACCCATCCACGGACCAACCTAGGTAAGGACGGCTTAACCTAAAGATCAACCCGAGCGGCTGTTCTTATTTAGCCACGAGCTCCTCAAGGTAAGGTAAGTTTACACCCTGTATAATTTAATTAAGTTTTGCTTAATAATAATCTAAAATTCTTAGTATTTAAGTAGTAAGTAGGTACCCATTTTATAATACTGGGTAGACAAGAGTTATTCAATATCATTAAATCATTATGGTTCTTGGAAAATACTGTTGTTTATTTTCATTACACTGGTCAACACAATATTTGTTTCCTTAATTTTTTTTATTGCTATTGGGTAACTCTATGGTCCTGACTATGAAAAAAATACTGGGAGATTGCTAATAGCTTTACTTTTTGAAATACACCATTTTACTATTTAGGCTAAAAAATACAAGAAAATTATACACAATATTAACAAAAAATTTATTAAACACTATCGAATGATGTTTTATAAGATTTTCTTGAATGAACAATGTTAGGTAGGTCTCGTTGTAAACTCCAGCAATAGTCTGCCATCATATGCGAGTCCCACCTTCCCTGATAACGGTCTTCCATTGTCCGAATATCCTGGTAAAATCTTTTACCCTGCTCCTCACTAAAATCACCCAGATTTTCGGGAAATCGATCTAAATGCGAGTGCAAAAAATGGAATTTAATGCTCATATTGCACCCTAGCTCTTTCAAGTTCGATAGCATACACTCAACCAGCTCGACATAGTCGTCAGATTTCTTGTTACCCAGGAAATTACATATAACCGAAACAAATGAGTTCCAAGCTTTGGATTCGACTTGAGTCATTGACTTGACAATTTTTTTTGATTAAATGGCTGAGGTTTTGTAAGATTAAATTAGTAGTCGGGATCAGAGTCTTCACTTGATGTATTTTGTTCGGATTCACGGAGATTTGGAACATCAGAGGATTTAGATGTGCTGGGTTGTACCTCACGTGACTTTAATTGAGGTCGTTGAGCAGAAGACAAGTTAGGATATAACCACTTACTTCGATTTCCAGGGTTAATTCCATTTATTTTTACAACACAGAAGTAGCAGTCGTCATGGTGGTTTCGAGGTTCTCTCCAAATCATGGGTGTTAAGAACTTTACTGCATCCCTTTTTCCACTGGACCATAATCGTAGACATACAACACATTTCTGACACACAATATGAGGAACCCATGACTTGTCTTGATTAGATAATTTTTATTTTAAAGTATTGTTGATAAGCAGTTTTTACAAAGTTCGATACAGGTTTTCGATATTTTTCAAATATATATTCGCCACAAATATAACAAAAACAATCTGGATGAAGCACACAACATCTTCTTGACGAAGCCATATCGAAATAAACGACAAAAAATATTTTTGTGTCCAACAAAAAAACGAAAACCTAAATAAAAATAGTAAATGAGGGTAGTTAGCTATAACTGAAAAACAAAAGCTGTTAGAGAAAAATTGTTGACATATTAAAAAAATACGTGTCAAATTGAGATAGAAACAAAAAAAAAATCACAGGAAACAAACTTTTTTTTTCTTTTGTAGAGTTGTGTTATGTTCTCGTTTTTTTAATCCAACGCTATTAGTAAGAGCATTAATGCTACCATGGAGACGTAGGTACCTACTTACCTGGGACGATCAATAAGTACCCGTGTTTACAGACAGGTGGCGTTGCTAAGGGAAGTTGAAATTACTATCGTATACAGCCTCCATTCATACAATGCTGTGTTGAATTTCAGACTGATTACTATTACTAAGCCTCCGCTGTCTGTCTCTGTCTGTCTCCAGGCTGTATCTCATAAACCGTGATAGCTAGAAAGCTGAATTTTCACAAATGATGTATTTCCGTTGCCGCTATAACAACAAATACTAAACATTAATGCCATGCAATAAACGTGTTTTTTTCGTATTTTTTATAGATGGTACGGAACCCTTCGTGCGCGAGCCCGACTCGCACTTGGCCGGTTTTTTGTCACATAATATATGATTCGTGTTCTTCGACAAACAGAAAAAAAACAATATCGATCGGTAATTCTCATGATTTGAATTAAAATAAATGTTGGTTAAACGAATTTAAACGTGGTCGTACATCTGTTTTTGATTAGGAGCGGTCTGGGCTGGGTTAAAAAAGTCCACAATATCATTCTCGCTGATCGAGGAACTACAGTGCGCGAAGCAGCAGAGGTCTTAAGCATATCGTACAAAACAGCAGAAGCCTTTTTTGAAGAGTTTGATAAATCGTATTTTTGAAGGGCTTAAAAAAGTTGTGGAATCATTGGGAAAAGTATACGGGGTGGAAGGGACACCGAAGCGAAAACGGTTACAGCGTGTTCAGTACATCATTCTGAGCCCCCCTTCATAGAAAATTTTCATCAATTATTTAAAAAAAAACAGCTGTTCCATAGATTTTGAACGTGTAGGTATTGTACTTTTGCAGGGGGGGGGGGGCGGGCTTAGAATGATGTACTGAATACGTGGTAACCGTTTTCCACCCCGTATAGACCTCAAAGAATATTGCGCCTTCATTCATAATCATAACAACTTATTGATCAACCCACATAAAAGTGAAAAACTGAATTCTGATTCATCTATATTCAGAATTAAGTATACAAACATACTATCACGCCTGTAAGGGGGCGAGCTTATTGCCATCAATCGGGCAAAATCCGGACTACGAGGCTGCTACTGAGAAATTCCTGATGGAAAAACCCAATAACACTGCCCGACCCGGGAATCGACCCAGGACCTCATACTTAGCAGTCGCTTACGACCTCTCGACCAACGAGGCAGTCATAGCTGACTACATGACGCCTGATTCTACCTACACCCACATTTCACCAGATAAAATAATTCAAAGAAGAACACAATTGGAAAACTAGATTGAAAAAATCTGTTACCTACAGATTTAATGGAAAATCCCAAAACCAGTTCACCCTACTTGGATGGAACTAAACGCTTATTCTTCTACTAATGAAAATACCAAAAGCGTTTTCTAATAAAATGAAAAAAAACTTCATTAAGCGGATAGCTGGTGAGAGAAAAATGCAAATTAACATCTCAACTATGCAGCCATTTATCATTACAGTTATCCCAGACATGCAAATAAGAAGCTTTAATAAAAGTTTCATGATGTAATTAAATCGATATTGAACTCATTTTCGCTCTGCCAATGTTCTAATGTAAACATCTCACTATATTAGACAGTTACATCCGTTTACCGAACGTGTTGTAATCATAAATAACGAATAACTAAAATAATCTACATAAAACCTCGATCATGAAATAGGAATTATAAATAATTTTCCTCTGCCCCAATAATGTCCATGTTATCTGTCAAATCATAAAGATTGATAACCCTTCGCGCCAAAACAAACGTCACTTTCGCCGCGTTCCGTCTAATTAAAAAACAAAAAACATGAGAAATTAAGCGCGTTCCAATTTTCAAATAATGAGAGCATAATTCGATATTTTTGTCCGACGTTTTTCGGTTTCAGTGGCCAGGATAATAAGTGAGTGGGACAGGCGATACGATACGTTTGCGGTTGGAGAGGGACGGAGGTATTGTGTACTTTCTCATATAGATTTGTTGAAAGCTGCGATAGGGACGTACGTTCAGTTTTCCGAGATCGTTTCGCGAGAGACGTTGTCGCGTTCGTGTCTGTGCGGGAATTTCGCAATTTACTACATGTGATTTATAAAAAAAAAAACTAGTCATGTCCCCGGAGGATGATTTTAGGACAGATAGGCACGTAATGAGGGTCCGGTCTCGTTATAATGGTTAACTTGTGTAAAAAAAACGCGTTCGAATATCAAAACAAAGTCGGAACGTTTGATTTGTCAGAATTTTGTGCGTATGTATTTATTGAAAATATTTGAGTCGTATTTAATTGATGTCTTTGCTTGAGTGAAACGTTATTAATAAAAAAAAAACAAAGTGCATGTGTGTGATGTGTTTGTTTGGAGGATTTTTATTTTGAACTTGGAATATTTAATACTGGTGAGTTTTCAAACATTTTTTAAGTATCCTATACGTTTTAAAAGCAACTGTTTTTATTTTCATGTTATTTACTTTTTTAGTCTACAGTTTTCTCTTTGAACAGGATTTTTTTTCCGCTGCATTAGGTATCATAAATCTTCATTACAAATCCCTGTAATACATAAATTAACATAAAATTGTTATTCGCAACCGATCTCATAAGCCAAAGATATCGATTTCATAATAGTTTCGAAGCTTGTTCACTGAACTTAATCTATGCTAGATTAAATACCTACCATTGAACGTTATCTCCGATCATGGGCAATATTGTTAGTTTAGACCGAATAATGAGGATTTATTAAACCCTATGTTATTTGTGTTTTTTTTTCAAAATATGGAGCCATGTTTTACACTTATGGGAATCGTAAATCACAACATGGGTATATGCAGTAGTGTCCTCTGCTTTTACTACCTCTGCTACTGATAAGTATGAAGTCCTGGGTTCGATTCCCATGTCGAGTAAAGCGCTGTTGGGTTTTTCCATCAGTATTTTTTTCAGTAGCAGTCTATGGTTTGGATTTGTGGCTAGGCTCGCTCCTTCATTACAAGTAAAACCTAATTATAACTGGCGAAATGTGTGAGGACTAAAGGTGGGTAGGTACCAGTGGCGAAGATTCCATAAAGCTCGATTCCTACCGGCTTCCCTTTGAAAGAAATTAATACAGAAATAATATAATCACATTAAAGATATGTACTCCGGCTTACCTCTTACAAAAATTGAACCTTCGCCTACTGGTACACTTTAATTTGACTACAGTAATCCTTCGGGGATTAAAGGGAAGTGGTGGGGTGAAGTTATTTTATAAATAGAACAATGTAATTTACCTGTGGGAGTCGTAAATCGGTACTAAGGGATTACATCAAGGGGAAAGGCTGTTTCCTTCTGTCAACTAATTTGTTTAACAAATGAGCAGACTTTGTTATTATCTTCTTGACCTTTCATTTTAGCGGTAACCGAGGTCAGTGAACATTTTTGACAAAATCGCTTAATGTCGGAAACTTCGAAACTTTTTAAAGTTAGAAATCATAATTTCTAAATGTACAGACGCCAATACATCGAATACCATACGCCATTACAATCTGTAAATTTTTTTTATAATAGATTTTCAATTTTATCGCTAAACCATTCGGTTCAAGATTGATTGGGAAAATTTGACAGTATAGGGTAGGTTAATGTGCTGGCGTCTGTACTTTGTCGCTAAGACACTCCGAGCGAGGAACACCGAGGCTAGACGAGCACTTCTACACAATACACATTCGCAATCGCCCTAACGCCGAGTGTCTCGGCAAGAGCCATCTTTAGGAATCCTTTAATTTGCATAGCAAACGTCTCCCTCCCCATTCTCCTCTTCGTCGTTCCCTCACTGCTGAGGATCGCGACCACATGAATGACACGTCTCCAAGCCATGCGGTCCCCTGCAGAGTGAACCGCTTGGTACAGGCTGCCTCCAACAGCCTTCTTATCGCGTCTGACCATCTTACCTTGCGCGCGTTTACCTTCTACCCGGTCCATCATGAGCCTTTCCGGACAATGCCAATGGGAACGCATATGTCTGAAAAAGCTGAGGGCATGCTCTAGGCAAATTGTGCTTCATTCCCATGTATACACCATTATTTTTAGGTCGTTCTGGAGCCGAATACCATGAACTCGATCATCGAACTCGAAACGATTGGGACTATTTTTTTCAAAAAATAACAATAAAAAAAAACACGAAAGAATAAATTTAATGTTTTTTTTTTGCAATAATGAGAACTAAAATGCATATGTGTGTGTAAAACGTATCCACGATCGGCAACACATGCGAACGATACCCATTGAAAAATTCATTCATCGATCGATTCTCATTATTTCACAAAAAAAACATTAAATGTATTCTTTCGTATTTTTTTTTATTGTTGCTTTTTGAAAAAAGTAGTCCCAATCGTTTCGAGTTCGATGATCGAATTAATGGTATTCGGTTCCAGAACGACCTAAAAATAATGGTGTATAACACAGGAAAGTAGCTAATGAACATCTTACTTATCTTATACTGATTTTATGTATCGTATAGTTAAGTCTTATTAATATTATAAATGCGAAAGTTTGTGAGGATGTATGGATGTTTGTTACACTTTCACGTAAAAACTACGGAACAGATTTTGATGAAATTTAGCATACAGATAGCTTATAACCTGAATTAACACATAGGACTTTTTATCTCGGTAGTATGATCCCGTGGGACAATTATCGAAGTCCACGCGCGCGAAGCCGTGGGCTTCAGCTAGTTCATCTCTAAAAATGAAATCGCGTTTGAAATCCAGGATAGTCCTTACAGAAAAAAATAGAAAATTGTTAGGTCAATGTCAGAGGGAGGGCAGGGAGGGAGCAAATTGAGAGGATTTCTCAGGAATCAGCCATTACAAGACTGCAACGGAATGTTCAAGGTTATTTTTGGAAATTTCTGCTCGTTGGTGTAGTGGTCACATGTCCTAAGGCTGGGTTTTAGTAATATAAGGAATTCTACATAATATAACGCCTGTCATCACCGAAGGGTAAAGCAGAGGTACTATATTTAAAGTATTTTAAATTTATAAATATTAAAAAAAAAAATTTTTTTTTTTTTTAGGATGTCACCACGATTTAACGTTTTTTCGTTTTTTTATGAGTCGCTAGACATTTTGCACAAAATCGCTTAGTGTCAAATATCTACTTACTCTACGTGCGAAACAGGTTTATGTTTCTATGCATCCATTTCATCTATTTAGGTACCTTGGGTTTTTTTGTTTTGTCTAGCACTTTTCTCGACTTTTTATTAATCTGTAGTCTGACCCATCCACGGATCAATCTAGGCAAGCGCAGTTTAATCTAAAGATCGACCCGAGCGTCTGTTGTTATTTAGCCACGAAGGAAAACTACTGAATCATAATTTATTAGAAATCTTTTCATTTGTATCGTACAGGTCTTCTTAATACATTATAAATATAAAGAAAATTCTTTGTATGATGCAAATGAAACTCAGGATGGCCTTCTCCACTGAAAAAGAAATGGAAATAGCAATTGTTAGATCAAAGTCAGAGGGTGTGGGGAGGGGCGGGGGGGAAGAGCGCAGTGTTAGGTTTTCTCAGAAATCATGCATAACAAGAATGCAACAGATATTCAAGGTTGTTTCAGAAAATAGTAATAATCTATCGCTGCCTCTTTGGTCCTGGGTGCGATTCCTTTGTCAGGTAAAGTGTTTTTACAAAAGGATTTTTTAAAGAGCAGCTCAAAGTCTGGATTTGGATCGGAAAGTCGTCTTCAAGGACCGGCTCGAAGGACCAATGTGTAGCTTGTAGTGAGGTGGTAGGTAGCTCATGAGGTGCTGGTACGTTGGTGCCGAGGAAGATGGAATAAAACGGCAGACAAGTAGATTTCACGTCCGTATTGGACCAGTGTCGCAGATGGAAGGGGGGAGTGTTGCCACAGCTTACATATCAATTTACATTTTAATGTTGGTGTTGCAATATAATGAATTAAAATCTCCAACAAATAGTAGTATAGTTCCAACTATTGCCTAATCTTCGAATGTCAACACATTGTTTCAGAAAATCGATTTCCCATAGCTTGCAAGTATCCCCACATACAAATTCGCCATCAACACTTAGTATATAATATATACTTGATATTATCAAAACAAAATTATCTCATAACTTTACTAAAGCCTTGGGGGTTTCCCTAACATGGCGGTACAATAAATAGCTAATCTTATCACTGGCACACGTGGCCGTGATGTTGTGTATGTTTTTATAGGCCCATCAGCCTATAAAAAATACACAACATCACGACTGATCCCCGAACGAACAGGCAGAGGTTTACCTAATAGTACACCCACATTTCGCCAGTTAATTTTCAGTCTCAGGTAATTCGGTAGGCCTATTGCCATCAACCGTGCGGCTATTGAGAAATTCCTGATAGAAAACCCAGACTGACCATCACTGGCGGATAAATTCCTGACATTAATTCTATTTTATATTTCAAAGTACCAATAACGTCATAAAAAGTTTATTTTATTACGTATAACAACATAGTGTAAACTTCAGAGACATTTTTTTTTTTTATTTATGGACTGTGGAAGACTTACAGCTAAAGAAAACAGAATAAAAATAGTGAGTGAGACTGAGAACCAATTACAAGTAAAAAACAAAAAAAAAACTAAGAAATAAACAACTACACTAACACACTACACACACAATAACTAACTATTTACTAAAAAAAAACTTTTTTACAACTTTTTTTTTTGCTTTAAGCTACTTACGAGTATATTGTCTCACAGTCGTCATGTTGGTTTTTTTTCGCGTCGCCTCTAAAAGAACACTTTGGTAACCAAGACGAATCTAATGATATGTTTATTAAATAAATCCGTGCAGCAGTTTGGAAGATACGAGGTCATAAAAATATTACATGCACACAAGATACGCGCAAAAAAACATAACCCTTCTTTAGCAGTCGGCTAAAAATACAGGATAACAAAGCGTGCAATGCGCGAACACTCTAGGAATCTGACATTTCTGAAGACCTTATGCTACACGAACGCCTCTAGCGGTGAATTCATGCGCGATAGCCCCCATTCCTGTAATTTTAACGGAACCTATAGGACAATGCGGACCGCAATACGACATTGCTGTATAGCAATTTTTTATCCATGAATAATGTTCAAATTAAAAATGATAAAACGATAAATAATGTTACGATAGAAGATATTTATTTTTGGCGGCGGCACAAGTCCGTGGACATTTACCGGCTGAAATAATGATGATTTATTTTGAAATTGTTTTTAAACTACATTTTTATTTATTTAAACTTCATGTACAAAAGTGGTACATAGGCGGACTTAACGCCACAAGGCACTCTCTACCTCTCTATCAGTACGGTGAGAGGGAATTTGAAGGAATAGGTTTTTGGAAGCTCAAAGGTTACGAGGCGGAGGTTAAGAGGTTTTACTCGTCACTATTTTTTAAAGAAGGATTTTTCGGTATTTCTTTAAGCTTTTTTTTACAAGTATTGCTGTGTTTGAGGGTTCAGGCTAGCTGCAATGGTGCATACACGGGCAATCATAGATATACAAAGAGTTACAAGACCCTTAACGAAGCCGTCAATAAGCATTTTGTAAGTACATCAAATTAAATTCACTCAAAACATTGTGATGATTTAAAGTAAAAATCTTGCGAATTATTAAAAAAAAAAACTTGTGACTAAGTTGGAACTTCGACCCCCAATATCTCCCCCATTAACCTTTCGAGATTACACGTGTGATGTTTTGATATGTAAGTCAATCAAAAGTACACACAGAATAATGTATAATGTATTAAAAAAAAAAAGTTGGAACTTTGACCCCCAATATCTCCGTAACTAGAAGGTATAGAACAAAAAAATTATCGCAATGACGGGGAGAACAAGTGCCTTTCGGCTTTGTTAAGGGTCTTGTTACACCCTTTAGATTTACCTAGATAGGGCAAGAGCACTTACTTCGCGAGATTAGGCTACTGTCGCAGCAAGCTAATTTGGTTAAAACAACAACGAACGTAATTCTAGACATTTAAAGAATAAAAACGTAGTCTGTTTTGTATAGTACTTTGTTTATTTAGTAACTAAATAGTGCATATGACGTCATAGTAGGTAGTCAAAATATGGCACGCTTGGTTTACCTACATACGGATCGTGATACTTGCGTTATCTAGGTATATAATTATTATGTATATCTGTGCAGGCAATAGTTTCAGTAATTACGACTATCATTAACATTAAAAACGTGATATTTACATTGTTTATTATTTGTTTCGAGTTCTCGATATTTCGACGCTGTTGCAAGCACCATGATCACGGATAAACTTAAGTTATTGTGGGTGGGTGTTTATACGCAAACAAATCTGTCTACCCTCTTTCTTCTTCGTTTTTTGTGTTCGGTACCGCTACCACTGTCACTCACAAACTCACAACCCGATTCTGTTCCCGACACACGAAACTAAAGAAGAAAAAGTTCTTTTACGGTTTAGAACTTTTTACGGTTTTTACACGTCAATTGAACCACTTGGTTCTTTTTTATATTAAATGGGCCTACTCTTGACCTCAATCTAGTCCTGAGGACAGAGATGAGGTCGACGATGGAACGAGCTAACCCAAAAGCAGCCTATTAACTCGCCACTTAAATAGATTGGGGTCATTATGAACTTGGGAACACCGACGCAGGCAGGAAATTCCACTCCTTGACTGTGCGCATAATAAACGATGTAGCAAAGCGCTTCGTGCTAATGTGTGGAACATCGACAAGGAATCCCGGTTAAAGTTTTTATATTTTGTAATCTCGATGAGAGGGTAGACCATTTGTCTGCTCATAAACACCCACCCGCAATAACTTCAGTTTATCCGTGATCATGGTGCTTGCAACAGCGCCGAAATATCGGGAACTCGAAACAAATAGTAAACATGGTAAACTAGTTTTCCGCCCGCGGCTTCGCCGGCGTCGAGTTCGGTTATATCGCGTTTCCTAGAGAATTCTTCAAAAGTCCGGGATAAAAACTATTCTATGTTCTTTCTCAAGGTCAACTCTATCTCTGTACCAAATTTCATTAAAATCAGTTCAGTGGTTAGACGTGAAAGCGTAACAGACAGACAGACAGACAGACCGAGTTACTTTCGCATTTTTATAGTATTAATAGTGATAGTAGGGATATCCCGTTTTCAGTGTTAATGATAATATTAGTAACCATGCCAGTTTTAAAACTTGTGTCAGTAATTATTGGCCTGTAACAGTTAGAGTTAGTGGTATGAGCAATTCGTAAAACAGTTAATAATCTAGTTTAGTTGGTACAGCCCAGAATTTAAGAATTTATGTTATATCTCATCATCTGCCTAGCCTTTTCTCAACTATGTTGGGGTCTGTCAGTCTAACCGGATGCCGAAATAAAGAAATTACATTGAATAAATCCAAAATAACTAACTTTAAAGTTCTTATTACGAAAATATTTTCACGATAAAATGAGGTTTCCCATTTGGTGAGCATTCCATTGCGTTTAATCACCAGAGTTTCTTAAACATTCTCCGAATGACGTACTAACAACGCAATGTATTCTTAACTGATTTTAACGACTTGAGTACCACAATAAACTGATTATAAGAATTATGAACCTCCAATGAAAATCTAAGAAAAAATCGAGTAATTCTGTAAAAGTCAGACAATCAGATGTATGAACTAGGGCGAAGCAAAAAAAGTAGGGGTGTAAATTCGAAGGTCTGTGTGTAAATTTGAAAGTGTGTAAATTCGAAGATGTGTAAATTAGGTGTGTTAATTCGAACAGTTGTTGTAAATTCGAAGATTTGTAAATTAGGTGTGTAAATTCGAAGATTTGTAAATTAGGTCTGTAAATTCGAAGAGTTGTTGTAAATTCGAAGATTTGTAATTATATAAGGTGTAAATTAGAAGGTGTGTAAATTCGAGTAGTTTTAATCTTAATCCGGGCCCCTCCAACGTTCACCTTCTGGAATTTTTGGTAACTAAACCAGTCGACATCAGAATTCCAAAAAGTTCTCATGACATGGTATAACTTTACTCTCTCTCTTTTTTCTTAGTACGAGACTTCCCTGTCCTCTCCATTCTAGTGGACAGGCATCCTAAGTTAAAACGTAGTTTCCAGTCAATCTTAGAACTATCTCAAACAAGTAACATTTAAATAAAAGTATAAAAAACCCGACTACAAACTGTATTATGCATATCATCTTCATCATCATCTGCCTAGCCTTTTCCCAACTATGTTGGGGTCGGCTTTCTGTCTAACCGGATGCAGCTGAATACCAGTATTTTACATGGAGCGACTGCCTATCTGACCTCCACAACTCAGCTAACACTGGGTAAGACGATACCCTTTTGGTAAGACTGGTTGTCAGACTTTCGAGCCACTGACAACCTTAACGACTGTCCAAATTTCCAAATGACAGCCGGGACCAACGGCTTAACGTGCTTTCCGAGGTACGGAGGAAACGTCCGTGGATGGGTGGCCATCCACGGACCAAGCTAGGCAAGCGCGGCTTAACCTAAAGATCGACCCAAGCGGCTGTTATTATTTAGCCACGAGCTGCTCATAGCACATATATATTTATATTTGTAATCTCCTTTTAATTTCCTTTATTTTGACACCCAACTCGATAGGTTTGATTGAAAAAAAATTATGAACGACTTACAATTTAGCGCTAAAAATCCGCCATTTTGTTGTTTTTTTTTCAAAACGCCAAAAATCCAAAGATACTTGGATTTTTTAGACGAATCTAATGATACCTTAATCGTCGAAATCTATCCAGCCATTTGTAACATACGAGGTAATAAAGAAATTTACGTAGAAACAAACAAACGAGATACGCGCGAAAAACATAACCCTTCCTTGACAGTCGGGTAATAAAAAACCTATTCTTCCTATTCTTGACTACAAATAGAACAATTTTTGCGGGTATTTGGTAACTTTTCTGTAAAAAACCGTTCTCCAGATTTCCCCACAATTTTAATGAACCGTTACAGGTGTTTACTCCTCGTTCGTACTAACTTAACACCTAATTAATGCAAGACGTAAACATAGGTTTATTGGCTCGGAAATAGACGGTTCCCAAGCTCCATGGGGATTATGAACACCTGCCCTTTGCACAGTTAGTTGGGCTTTGTCTTAGTTTAGTGGTAACGATTATTAGAATTACAATTAAAACTGTCATCCCAGCCTTTTCCCAACTATGGTAGGATGGGCTTCCAGTGCAGAAGCAGCTAAATACCAATAATTCACATGGAGCGATTGCCTATCTAACTTCCACAACACGTAGAATGTGCACAAACAGGTTTGCAACGTAGGCTGCCTTGTTCGTTTGTTTGCCAGGGCATACGTGCCTGGCATGGCTGTGGGTCACTGTAGACGATCCAGCCTAAACTTGCATACAAAGCGATGATATACGCACGTAGCTAAACCGTGGGCTATTGTAGAAAAAACATTTATTGGACTCACAAAAGAAAAAATAAATAGAAAGAAAATACAACTAAATATAAAAATGACAACAAAACTTTTTTATTCATATTACTCCTCACAGAATCCATTCATCAACATTTATGTTCATCTGTTCTCTTTTAGCATGCCATTCGTCTCTCCTCATCACTTGCCCATTGTCGACACTCACCGTCGACATTTCCTTTCAACTTTTCTGCAACTGGCGCAAATCATAGACTACCTGTAATATACTTTATCCATTCTTGTTACACCACACATTCACCGCAATATTCTCATCTGCGCTACATGCAATCTTTTTCATACATCTTCTTCACAGCCCAGCATTCCGATCCATACAGTGCGGCAGGTCTAATCACGGTCTTGAATATTTTCCTCTTTAACTTGAGGGGCATCCGTGAGTCGTAAGTTGTTGCAGTGACCTGTCGTCATTTCGTTCATCCTGTGTGATTCGGTGCGTTACGTCCCGGTGTACCTCGTCATCCCCTTGGTCGAGCGACACGAGGTACCGAAAGGAGCAGATTGGTATGGCCGTTCCGGCAAGGGTAGACGCAGGACTGGAGGGACTGCTGAAATCACAAAACAAGTATTCCGTTTTGGTTCTACATAATTTCAGGCCAACATTCTCCAGTGTTTGCCACCACACGTCCAATCTGCTCTGGACCTCTAGGCCACTCTCGGCAACTAGCACAATGTTGTCGTTGCCGACGACACTGTGGTAGTTGCCGAATGCCAGTGAGCATACACCAGGGAGCCTCATTCTGGATGTCCAAAGTAACAGTGTCCATTATGACCAGGAAGAGGTAAGGGCTTAAAGCCGACCCTTGGTGCACGCCAACTGCCACATTGAAGCTACTGTTGTACTGCCCGCTGTAGACCGTACTTGGGTTCTACATCGACTGTATATCGGATTAACTGCGCATATTTCCCAGGCACACGTTTCTCCTTAAGAGCTCACCACAAAACCTCACGGTCGAAAGCCTTTTCGAGGTCGACGAACACCTTGTGCAAGTTTTTATGCGCACCTCTGTATTTCTCGCATAGCTGCCGGATATTGGTTTATATCATAATTGGCTACCTAAATTGAGTCCAACTATGGCTCTGTAGAGAAACTGCAGTTCGATTGGAAACCAAATCACGTGCTAGGAATCCTTAGGAGTGATTGGAATCTTTCGGTGAAATATTGAGCTACTGATGTGTATCGGTTCGTTCCGATTGGTTGGTTTAGGTATGGGATTATTTCTTTGATTGCTTTTGGTATGAAGCTGTTGGAAGAACGTGCGTGTTTTGGTGTTGAAGTAACTGTACCTAAAACCTACTAACCAAATTCGGTAATTTACTTAATTATGTGTAAGTACATCTATTTTGAGCTAGGGCATTCGCAATTCAAAATAATTAATATGTAAAAGCATTACATACATGACTAACGGAACGCTCTTAATTTAATTAATTACGCAAAAAAATAATCAGCTGTTCAGTACAAAACTTCAATACCTACTCGACCCAAATGTATGAGACAGCCGATTTTTTTTCGATATTTTGATATTTGTTTCATCGAGAAAGTTGTTTAGTTTCAGGTCTGAATCACATCCCGAAACATGACCACACCTTTCTGGTACACACTGTATATTATTCATTACTAGCTGTTGCCCAAGGTCGCAGGCATTCGCGTGAATTTAGGTACCTATTAAAAAAAAAAATTACTTCCAGTTTGAATCGAATTTTGTTGGTAATTTCAAGGTTTAATTATTTTTTTGCACGGAACCATAACTTCCTATATTAGACCTTATAACATTAGTTATGTGCCAGTACAAATCCCGTGACAATCGGACCAGCCGTTTCGGAGATTAGCCTGAACAAACAAACAGACAAAAATTGAAAAAAAAAGTGTTTTTGTAATAAGTGCCGCAGCATTCAGTAAAAAGCTGATAACACAAAGAGACACTTCAATTTTATTTATTATTCGAATAGAATAGAATATAGAAAATCATTTACACCGCAGTTTTGAATTTGTTTATGGAAGCCACTAATCGTTCGATCCTGCCGGATTGAAATATTTAATCAATGTAAATCAGCCTTTATTTTTTTGTAAATAAGTACACTTGACTATCACTAATCAACTATATCTGCTATTTCTGCCTCTGCCATAAGGGATGCTACGAAAAACAACAGATAAGAGAAATGGGAAGGGCTGCCAACTGCCGCGTCATATCCGATAGTTACTTCCGGTACATTACACCATGCTCTCAGGTTTTTGTGTGTGCCATTATCTCGATGACTAGTGATATTTATATATGCGTGCGTTCTTAGCACCATTTCTGCTTAACACCAACCTTAGAATAGAATAATATAATTTTTATTTGCTTAAAAACATGGTTTAATAAGATTGGTAAAATACATAAAAAAAAACAAGAGCCGAGATGTTTTTGCTTAACAGTGATAAGCGTACAAAATTTTCAAGACAATATTTTACATTTACTGTCAAAGAAGTCTTTGACACTATAAAAAACTGTGACTAGACAACCATTCATGCAATTTATTTTTAAATGAACTTACATTAATTTGATATCTTGAGATTACTTGGTATCTTATTATACAGGGTTATTTGTAAAACACCATCAACCTCTTATGAGGTCATTGTACTCATCATTATGAACAACTTTTACCAAGGGACCAAACATGAAATCGCGAAACAAAAATCAGTTGTACCCTACATTTATGATTAATCGATCTCGACTCGTCAACATATAGGGAACAGCTGATTTTTTTTTCCGCGATTTTCGGGTTTGGTCCCTTAGTAAAAGTATTTCTGATTTTTTGGCCCAAGACTTCTGACATTTGAATTTTAATATTGACATCGATGACATAAAATTATGTAATGTTTTCGTTTGTTGTTTTATGTTGTGTTATTTGATGATTTTAATTATTTAGTGAACCAAATTGCATTGTTATTTATTGATTTTATTTATAGATTTTTTATTAGTTATTATTATTTTTTGAAGCAATTTAATTGTATGTACATAATTTGAGAAACATTTTGTATAACGGCGGGACATAGAAAGTTTCGGCATTTTATATATTATACCACCTACTGTTTACTTATGTTCACAAAATAAATGAATTTAAATTTTCGAACTTCAAACGGGGGAAGCCGCGAGCAAAGGTTAGTCGAAAATAAATGACAGTCTATATACAATTACCATACTATATTAGACATGGACAAATGTTAAGGACGTGACCCACTCTAATTGGTTCAATAGAATCTTGATCAGAAACAGTCTTAATCACCAATTGTATGATCTACAGTTCGAATGTTTATGAATGTAATTTGTATGTACCAGGACACCCACCGCGCAACACTAGTTATGGATTTGTTATTAAGCATTGTTTGTAGATCCAGTGTCAATTAGGAGACTGCTTATTTTGGAGAACCCTCATGGGCCTTGGAAAGATTCATCCGTCCAAACTGCGATGTCATACTAAAAAAACTTAATAGGCAAATCTATTGGCAGTAGTGGATAAGCGCGAATGATCTCGAAAATGTCATAAAATTATAGATTGATACTGGAATTCTGGTCGTAAACCCGTAAAGGAAGACCATGAAAGATAAAAGGAGACCACTTTTAAAAGAGTTTCAAGAGAACACCTCGACGAATATAATAGGTAACTTTGAAACATACAGATCTTTAGTCTCCATGGAGTTTCTTGCCCATTCTTCTCCATAGAGATTACGCTTTGGAATAGCCAACTACAGTACTTTCACAAGTTATTATGCCTTGTGTGTGACTGGGGGCTGTAGCTTATTCTTTTTTTGATAATTCAAAAGAACCTGTAATGGTTTAATTGAAATAAATGCTTTGAGTTTGAGTTTAGCTATCCCCAATTTGATGCCGAGACCTTAGACGATACAAACATCGGTCGTAGTTGAAAGCTCACATAAAAAAAAACCGGCCAAGTGCCAGTCGGACACGCGCACGAAGGGTTCCGTACCATTATCTATAAAAACGGCAAAAAAATCGTATCTGTTGTATGGGAGCCCCCCTTAATATATATTTTTTTAATTTTTAGTATTTGTTGTTATAACGGCAATAATAATACATCATTTGTGAATTTCAGCTTTCTAGCTATCACGGTTTATGAGATACAGCCTGGAGACAGACAGACAGACAGCGAAGTCTTAGTAATAGGGTCCCGTTTTACCCTTTGGGTACGGAACCCTAAAAAAATAGAGCAAAATCTACACTAAGAATCCGCACCTCAATTCTCTCCCAAATGAATATTTCCCAGCAACAGAATGAGACGTTAAAACGCTTGTGGAATTACAAAAAATAAACAAAGCATTCGAATCACTTCAACTTGTTATCACTAAACACACAGTCGAGGCTGAAATAATGTTATTTACGTATGAAAGAACACAGTCTGTCGAGCTGTTAAAATGTATGATTACATGAATTAAATCACGTGTGTTTGAGTATTGAGGAAGAATCGGAGTTTATTTTAAATATAGCAGTGACTGAGGGTCTGGCTGATAGATGATACACAGTTTCTAATACTAAAGAGTAGATTACCAATGGTTAGCAATGATCGCTTGGCCACGTGTTATGCCCGGAGCTCACCGAGGCGGAGACGAGACAAGAGGAGAGGAGATGTGTTATAAGAGCGGGGGCACACGATGCGTTGCGGCGCCGCACCGCAAAGATTTCACCGTATCAGTGGGTACACGAGCGGTGAGGCGCCGCAACGTTGTTATGTCGCAGCGGCGCCGTAACAGTCCTTTTAGTAGTAGTCCTTCCTAGTGACTCAAAAACAACTGAGCGGTGCCGCTCCGACGTCGCAACGCATTCACCCCTCCCCACCTCGTCTCGGTGGTTGCAAGTCCGGTGCGGCGCCGGAGCGCATCGTGTGACATGCCACAGATATTTCTATGTAAGACGACGCAGTGACACCGCTCCGGCGCCGCACCGCCGCCGCAACGCATCATGTGCCCCCGCTCTAAAGTACTAATGCAATTGCGTTATTTACACTTCTCAACTCAGCTTAGCTTTAGTGGACACGGTTCAGCAGAGAGGAGGGGAGATGTCTCATATTTGTTTAGGTCAGCCTCCGTATTTGGCAGCAGCACACAGCGCAGACGAAAAAGCGGCGTGTGGTAAGCGGTGTGCAGCTGGGCGTGAATAGCCGGTAGTTAGAAAACCCATCTTTGCACAGCTTCGGTGGATAGACCCTAGCTCCTACGCTTGTGACCCGCGTGTTGCAACATCGGCTGTGGAGAAAACAAAGAAAGAAATTGTTGAGGACATACTACTATTATAGTCATCGTGATGCGATCCCTCAAAACGCAAAGGCCGAACTTTGATCTTCGACAGCTGTTATGGGCTATCCAAATGGTCGAATTTATAATAACTGGTCATACCGAGGGTCGTTACGTGGTATCCAGTGATTGGGATGAAATTTGAGTGTATTTCGAGAGTCAATAAGCGTTCTTTATGCATGTTTCAGACGGATTTAATCCAGCGTTCCAACAGGGGTAACCTTGCTTGTTGCCATCCATCGAGACGGCAGATGTAATCCAAATTTTTATTTGACCTTCTACGTCCTTGGAGCGCGTGGAAACGGATGTACCGTTTAGCCGGCGGATTACATCTTACCAAAGACAGTTGTGCTGCGACAGGCAGCGGGTGCGCATGTATGCGGGTGCAAAATGTCATCCACGGTCTCATATTAGTATCTTTTTTTGTTATGAAGGTCACACCATTTCTAGTAACTCGTAAAAAGTTTCCTAGTCTATTCTAGCCATATTCTTAATGCCAAAAGGCTCACCTTTTGAAATTTGGACAAATCAGGAGCCGTTTCTACAATTTAATTCTACGCGAGCGCGATTGAAAGTGAAGCTTGGCCGTGTTGTCGTTTGGTTGTGATTCGTATAGCCGAAACACGATCCGCGTATGGAAACTAAGCTCTCACCACTGTCACCTCTGTTGGGACGCTGGATAACATACGTCTGGAACATGCTTTGTTCATCCTATCAATGTTGGACACGTCATGAATCCTCAAAGTTGCTTACAACACTCGGTTCTCCGCATTTTAATTATTATTTAAACTTCATAATATTATACAATTGTTACATAGACGGATTTAATTCCACAAGGCATTCTGTCTGCAGAGCGCACAGGCTATATGAAAAGAATCCCATAACGGAATGTGTTACCTGACCAAGGTTATTAGTATAACCTTGGTCAGGTTATAATCAGTTTCCACATTTCGTGGCTAATCTTAGAAAAGCAAAATAAAACTTGCGACACGATACGACTTGCTTATCGTGCAGCACAAACCGTAAAATTGACTTAGCACGCATACGAATACCTTTGTGGTCACGCTTGTAATGAGTTTACGCAAACCTCGAGTATCGAGAACATTCTCATCTAGTTGATACATCAAATCAAGTCATTTAATGCTGAAAATCGGCACTTTTTGAACGTTCAAATTGTATACGACAGCCTCCCAGAACTCCCTACGACACTTGCAAGTATTTTAACTGGGAAGAAGAATAAATTGTAGTGGCGTGTAGTTTTAGTATCATTGTACCGGCACTACAGCAAAATAGTACAAAAAGAACTACAGCGCCATCTATGACACAAATGAGGAACTATCATCAACATTCTGAATTCTGACGCACCAAGTCGCGCTATTAAAGTTATCCGCGACTTCAGAGTATAAATCGGTATAAATAGAAAAATCCGACGACAACTGTCAGGCAGTTACTAGCCAATCAGACACAAGACCCGTCTGGTAGGAGGATCCTCCATTTTCTATGGGGGATGAAGAACTTTACACCCTGTTCTTTATACCCTTGTGACATATTTAGCCAATTACGTTTGCACTGGGACACTGGAGGCCTCCTGTATGTGAGAGAGACTGCGTCATAATCCACCACGATGGTGTAGAATTTTGAATGTCACAATGTTTTCGAATTTTTAGTTCTAGGACATGGCTCACGATGTCTATGCCTTGTTTCTTCACGTTGTTTTCATAACCGTCTTGAGAGCAATGGTGATATTACAATAAGCCTCCTTATGAGCTTCGCCGCAGTCGGGTAAAAAGTAACAAGCCTGCCTGGGTTCGAACTCATTGCATTCGACACCCTGCCTCGACCATCATCACTTAAGTCTGGGCCATTACCACTGAGCCACCACGTCTGCGGCCCGTAGGTTTAGAGGTCCGCTTTTGGAACACGGATAATGTGGGTTCAAAACCTAATTGTGTAAGTCTGAGTGACTTCTGGATATACCTACATTCAAATGATATGAAACATTGATCTGTTTATAACATAGTCGATCAACTCAATGTAAATAAAAATTAAGATAAGATTATTGATAACTAACAGAGAGACTAACATAATTTTACGATTAGGTGCAGCAAAGCAGTCCATCTGTTTATATTGACAGACAAACAACATAATTCTACAATTAGAACTAATAATTCACGCAGGGACCAAGTACCAAGGCAACATAAATTAGAAGACGATGTTAGGCTGTCACTTTGACAAGCGACATTGACAAGAGAAAGTATAAGGGTGGATATAGAAGAACGTCTAAATCTTGCGGTGATATTGTTCTTGTGATTTTTTGACGTATTTGAACTTAATTGTTTGTCGGATTTTCAAATGAAAACTAGACTACATACTTAAGGACAACTGTCTTAGTAGTGGCAAGCGAAAATCAACTCATACCGATCTCGTACCTTGGGTCACTTGTCCAAGAGGATGGTGAAATAGACCGGGACGTAACGCATCGGATCAGCTCAGGATGGATGAAATAGCGCCAGGTCACTGGAACAACTTGCGACCCACGGATACCCCTCAACCTAAAGGGGAAAATATACAAGTACGTAATTAGACCTGTCGTGACCTGTGTACTGTATGGATTAGAAGGCTGGGCTGTGAAAAAGATGGATGAAAAAGATAACATGTAGCGGAGATAAGAATGTTGAGATGGACGTGTGGAGTGACAAGAATGGATAAAGTAAGGAATGAGTATATTAGAGGTAGTTTGAAAGTAACGCCTGTTACAGAAAAAAATAAACGAAATCGTCTATCTTGGTATGGACATGTAATGAGGAGGGATGAAACGCATGTTATAAAAAAAGTGATGGAAATTAATATTGATGGATGGAGAAGTAGAGGAAAGCCAAAGAATGGATGGATTGTGTGAGGAATGATATGAAAGAGAAAGGAGTAAATGATGCCGTGACGTCTGACAGGGGAGAATGGAAGAAGAAAACGTGTTGAGGCGACCCCAAGTAGAATGGGACAAGGGCAGGAAGATGTTTTTTATTTATTTTTTTATGTTTGATGGGCCTACTCTTGACCTCAATCTAGTCCTGAGGACAGAGATGAGGTCGACGATGGAACGAGCTAACCCAAAAGAAGCCTATTAACTCGCGACTTAAATAGATTGGGGTCATATGAATTTGGGAACACCGACGATGATGATGAAATCAGAATCTACGTTCTCACTATACTCGTAATTCCTAGGACAAGGGATTTCAGTTTTAGTTAAAAACATTTATTACCATTTCGACATCAAGAAGAAGACTTTACGACTACTCATTTCCTTGTTCAATAAAAATGAGTGTTGCCAGTTAATAGTTAAAAGTGAAGCGTATACAACGGAATAAAATCTACGGCAGATTTAACGTCTTCTTCTAGTACAAAGAGAGAATTAAAAAGAGAATGTTTATGTTGTTTCGGGTTTTATTTCGAATCATCGATTCGTCGGAAAATTTAGTGTTTTATTCAGTGTTTATGACGATTCTTAACGTCTTTTTATTGGCTTTGATTACGCACTTCTTACGTATTAGTTTGAATTGAAAATAGCTGATCGTGGTTCAGTGGTGTCGGCTCAGTTTTTAGGGTTCCGTACCTCAAAAGGAAAAGGGAACTCCTTATGGGATTACTCTCGTGTCTGTCTGTCTGTCCGTCTGTCACAGCCAATTTACTCTAAAACTACTGGACCGATTGAAATGAAATTTGGTACACATATGTAAGTCGGTGCCCCAAAGACGGACGTGTAACGTAAATTAATGAATTTTAAACATAGGGGCCACTTGGCGTGGTTAAATTAGATAATGAAAAAAAAGTTTTGCTAACTACATTGTGTTACATATATCAAATGAAAGGGCATAATGTGAACATCCCAAATATTTTTTTAATAATTTTTAAATGTATAGTTTTGAAGTTATTTAAGAAAATAGGCGAAACTTGACAATTCCCCCCTTAACTCGAAACCACATTGCCGAAAAAAAAACAAAAAAGAAAGTTCTTTGCCTATAGATTACAGGAAAACCTTTAAGAAATCTTAGATTTAAAACAACTTACGTAATTTAGATACTGAACGCACGGAACTCCCTCCACGCGAGTGGAACTCGCACTTGTCCGGTTTTTTGAGTTCTAGGCCGAGATGAACCTCGCCAGATCAATCGATTAGAACAAGTGCCTTTCGGCTTCGTTAAGGGTACTCTTACACCCATTATGATTGGAATGGAAAGCTATCAGTAAGACCATTGTTGCTTGCAACTTTATCACATTATCTCATTTGAATTTCAATCAGCATCCTCATTTGTTTACTATCCGCTATCGTTATCGGCCGCAAGCCGCATCTGTGTACGTCATTACATATCTACAGAGTTAAGTTTGCCGGCTCACTTGCTGATAACGCGGCCTTGTTTAATGTGTAACAAGAGAGTGCGTACTGCGCGTTAAAAATAAGTGTAGTTGAAGTTTGGGGGTATGAAGAACAGGGTGTAAAGCTCTTCAACCCCCATAGAAAAGGGAGGATCCTCCGACCAGACCGGTGTTATGTCTGGTGGGCTATTGCCCAACAGTTGTTGTCGGGTTCTTCTATATAGTCTTAAGTCGCGAATAATTTTACTTGCGCTATGCAGCATTTCGATGTTTAGTTTGTGCTCTGCGTCGTAGATGGCGCTGTAGTACTTTTTGCTTTTTTCTTCACGACTAATAATGCAATTTTTTTTTTATAAAATCAAGGACTACTGTAGACACGTCCCTGTCATTTACTTTTTTTCAGCAACAAATAAGTAAAGAAAATATGACTCTCCAAAAATGAACAAAAGGTTGACTGGTAGAGAATGCCTTGTGGCATTAAGTCCGCCTATGTACCAATATTGTACATGAAGTTTAAATAAATAAATAAATAAATGAACAAAAATGCCCCATTTTTACGACCGTGATTAAAGGACTATCAGAGAGCCATAAAAGAAATTGATAGGAACCTAGACAAGTGCCTTTCGGCTCCGTTAAGGGTATTGTTACACTCATTTTAGTTCGAACGAAGATTGTCGGTCTACCTTGCTTGAGAGTCAAGCAATGATTCTCGTCCCCATGCACGTTTCCCAGCGGTTTTCAGTTTATGAGTTTACGGCCAACATGGCTGGCTCAATGCCACTTCAGTTTACTTATTCTGTGTGTACTTTTGATTGACTTACATGACAGAACATCGCCCGTGTAATCTCGAAAGGTTAATGGGGGAGATATTGGGGGTCAAAGTTCCAATTTTTTCACAAGTTTTTTTTAAATACTTACATGTTTTTAACGTAAGATTTTTAATGTAAACACCTCCACGAACCCCGTACTATTCAATCCATCCATCAGCACAATGTTTTGAGTGCGTTACATTGTATCCTACCGTTGTTTACCCCAAAAAAAAGTCCTTTCCCAGCAATAACTTCCAGTCTAACCGGATGCAGCTGAATACCAGTATTTTACATTAAGCGACTGCATATCTGACCTCCACAACCCAGTTAGCGCTAGGTAATACGATACCCCTTGGTAAGACTGGTTTTCAGACTTTCGGGTCACTGACTACCTGTAACGACTGTCACAGATCTCCAAATGACAGCCGGGACCAACGGCTAAACGTGCTTTCCGAGGCACGGAGGAAACTCGATATGTAATGGGTGGTAATCCATCCACGGACCAACCTAGGTAAGCACGGCTTAACCTAAAGATCGAGCCGAGCGGCTGTTCTTATTTAGCCACGAGCTCCTCACTAGTAAAGTTACTTAGTTTGATGTACTTAAATATTGCTTGGTTGACGGCTTCGTTAAGGGTCTTGTTACACCCTGTATGTTCAAGTCCCTATAATATGGGATGAAAATTCAGTAAATTATAGTAGATTCAAACGTAGACTCAAACCTACTTTGAATTTCCAGGTAATGTTTGAAAGAAAAATCTGAAAAAATATTTATTTGTCGCAGCTACGAGTATATGACGCGTACCTACCTATACAAAATGACAAAAAAAAAACATAACAAATATTTATAAATACAATAGGACGGAATAGCTGTTATGGATCAGAATGTTGGGCCACAAAAGGGATGAATGAAAGACATTTGCATGTGGCTGAGATGAGAATGCTAAGGGGGATGTGTGGTATTACGCGAATGGATAAAATAAGAAATAAGTACATAAGAGGAAGTCTGAAAGTGGCGCCGGTGACTGAAAAGTTGTGTGGTAATCGGTTATCGTGGTATAGGCATGTGACGCGGAGGGATGTGGAAAATGTCGTGAGGAAAGTTTTGAGTATGATTGTAGATGGGTATAAGAGTAGAGGAAGACCAAAGAAAAGATGGATGGACTGTGTGAAGAATGATATGGCACGAAAAGAGGTGTCTGATGAGATGACGAGTAATAGAGAAGTATGGAAGAAGAAGACAGCGGCTCGTGACAGAAACCAGTGGAAAGTGCTAGAGGAGGCCTTTGCCAAAAGGCACACTGAATTGAGGGACTTATTATAACAACTGAAAAAAAAAACAGAAATAATTCAGAATAAAGGACAATTTATTTATTATGGAAGAAGAAGACATGCAGCACTGACCCCAAATGAATTGGGATAAGGCCAAGAGAATGATGATGACAATAGGATGGAATAAAAAAAAAGTTAACAGCTTGCACGTCGGGACTGCGACAAGCAGGTTCCCACTCAGCATGATGCTGTGCTATAAGGGGACCAGGACCCACAACACAGCCCCGGTTACAAGAACAAGAACAACGCCAACACGACCGCGGTAATCAGCCATTTGAATAATAGATCACACAGAGAGATATAAAATACTGAATTAGTAATAAACGGAACCTCATTCTAACGAGAGGCAAGGTAAATGAGATGGTTTTGCCGTTATGTAGGTGTCCCTATTAGATATAGTGGCTTAACCTTAGATGTTTGTGCTAAATGCGGTTTATTGCCGTAATGGCAATTAAACGCTTTAACGGCTGAGCGAATTTCAATGAAATTTTGCATACAGTCAGAACATATCATGAGTTAGATAATAGGGTTAGCCTTTTTCCGTTATCATCATCTGCCTAGCCTTTTCCCAACTCTGTTGGGGTCGGCTTCCAGTCTAACCGGATGCAGCTGAATACCAGTATTTTACATGGAGCGACTGCCTATCTGACCTCAGTTCTCAGTTTCAGAACTCAGTTAGTACTGGGTAATACCCCCCTTGCTAAGACTGGTTGTCAGACTTTTCGGGGCACTGACTACTGTAACGACTGTCAAAGATCTACAAATGACAGCCGGGACCAACGGCTTAACGTGCTTTCCGAGGCACGGAGGAAACTCGGTATGTAATGGGTGGTCACCCATCCATAGGCCAACCTAGGCAAGCACGGCTTAACTTAAAGATCTGAGCGGCTGTTATTATTTTGCCACGAGTCACTCCTTTTTACCGTTGGTCCCAAAATATATACATATTTTTTTGCTATCGGTAACGCAGCATATCTGTGCAGCTTCACTATACGTACAGTTTAATAGGGCCCAGTTCAATCCAGATTACTTTCTCAAACGAAAGGCTGTGGGGATCTCAAATCTCGTTGAAAAGATGCTGAAAGGAGTTATTAGCCTAATTTAAATGAATTTTGATTTCGAACAGCTACTGTTCGAACTTCGAGGTAGTGTTTCACCACAAATATTTGAATACTTACTTAGATAACGCAAGTATCAAGATCCGTATGAAACCCAAGCGTGCCATATTTTGACTACCTACTATGACGTTATAAGCACTATTTTGTTACTATACAAATAAGGTAGGTACTATACAAAATAGACTACGTTTTTAGGGTTCCGTACCCAAAGGGTAAAACGGGACCCTATTACTAAGACTTCGCTGTCTGTCTGTCTGTCTGTCTGTCTCCAGGCTGTATCTCATAAACCGTGATAGCTAGAAAGCTGAAATCTTCACAAATGATGTATTACTATTGCCGCTATAACAACAAATACTAAAAATTAAAAAAAAAATATTAAGGGGGGCTCCCATACAACAGATATGATTTTTTTTGCCGTTTTTATAGATAATGGTACGGAACCCTTCGTGCGCGAGTCCGACTCGCACTTGGCCGGTTTTTGTTCTTTAGATGTCTAGAATTAAGTTCTTTGAGTTATAAAGCTTTTTTTTTTTTTTTTTCTCTTTATTTATTTTGGGGTTTTTATCCAATTAGATATGTCAACCCCATCGTGCCGAGTTATAAAGCTGTAACGTTGTTGTTTTAAACAAATTACCTAGCTTGCTGCGACAGTAGCCACGTTAAGTATGAAATACTTAAGGTGAATGCTCCAACCAGCCCGCGAAATTCAAAATTTCTTGCGTTTTTTGCAATTTGCAGGCCAGTGCTAGGTTGTATGTTGATTAAAATATTATTCGCGGCTATAAGACATTTGTAGTTACAGAATTATAATCATTAAAATCATCAATAAAACGCTCTAAGTTCATAAAGCTGTAGGAATGACTTTTTCTGTTTTTTTTTTGTTCCTACACCTTTATGAACTTGGAGGGTTGTATTGGTGATTTTGATGATTATAATTCTGTAACTACATACGTCTTACAGCCGCGAATAATATTTTAATCGACATACAACCTAGCACTGGCTTGCAAATTGCAAAAAACGCAAGAAATTTTGAATTTCGCGGGCTGGTTGGAGCATGCACCTTAAGCCGGGCACGCGAAATAGGTGCTCTTATATATCTATATCGGTGTTTTACACAGACATACAAAATACTGAATTACTAATAGAAGGAACCACACACTAATGAGAGGAATAGCAAATGAGATGGTGTCGAATTATGTCTTACATTAGTTATAGGGGTTGTACGTTAGATGTTTATGTTAAATGTGGCTTATTCCGTTAAAAGCAGTGTCTAATGGTAAATAGAGGTTGTGTTATGTAGTAGATCTATAACGTGATTTTCCTGTTGAAAACCAGCGTCGGGCAATAGCGGATGCTCGACAGTTAACTGAACTGGGCCTGTTTGGCGCAGCCGTGTGACACACAATATTATCTTTTTTTTCTGTTTAGGTTTAAGTTTTTCATTTTACTTTTATTTTTTGTTGTGTACACTTGTAACAGGGAGTGATATAAAGATTCGAATGACGTTATTGCGACGCACGCCATTTCGAAAAAATTAAGACTGGTACTCCAGTTCGAAAACATATTAAGTCGAAAACCGCTCTATCGAATGACGTTGTCGGGAACACGCTTATACGAAAAACTGTTTGAATGGTACGCTAGTACGAAAGTCTTGGCATTGAAATCCACTGTTGCGAATAGCATATTCCAATCTGAATTTGTCTGGGGATCGAATCTTCATTATCACTCCCCTTGTGGCATGTGCCAAATAAATGTGTTTTTTTTTCATCTTCTTTCTTATGTATCGTATAGTGAAGTGGGGTATAAACGAAGACTTTAAAAGAACGAAAATGGTCCGTGTGTACATGATAACTTCATCATCTGCCTAGCCTTTTCCCAACTATCTTGGGGTCGGCTTCCAGTTTAACCGGATGCAGCTGAATACCAGTATTTTACATAGCGATCTGACCTCCAAAACCCAGTATACCCCTTGGTAAGACTGGTTGTCAGACTTTCGGGCCACTGACTACCTGTAACGGACCAACCTAGGTAAGCACGGCTTAACCTAAAGATCGACCCGAGTGGCTGTTCTTATTTAACCACGAGCTCCTCCCGTGTGTACATGTTAACGGTGTAGGAAAATCAGCATCATCATTATCTTGCCATTGTCCCAATTTGTTTGGGGCCGGCGCAGCATGTCTTCTTCTTCCATACTTCTCTATTACTCGGATGTCTGGTGAATGCGGGTGGATGGAAAATAAATTGTTAGGAGCAGACAAATCTGCGGGCCTGTGGACGGTGAGTAATGGGCTAGCTCGCCGTCCGTCCGTCTTATGACGACAGGCCGTGTCGACGGCGCGTTCGTGTTCCACGCGCGCCTCAAAGAGATGTCAGCAAACAGGAGGGGCCCGCGACGGCCAATGCCTGCCATGGCTGCGGGATTGTTCGAAAGCGATACCGCGGCCCTGGAACACAAAGGGCAAAAGAAGGAATGGATGGGATGGATGGATGGGTGGAGGGTTTAAGTCAGTAAAAGTCTGAGACTCCCTTCCGCTTCGCCCAGAGCGGGAGGAGTCATTTGATGATTTCCCATACCAAAAAAAAAAAGAAGCAGGCAAATCTGTCTACCCTCTCTTTGCTTTGCCTTTTGCTACGCGCACTACTGGAACTCGACACTAAGTCACGGCAAAATCCACTCACAGTATCACTAGATTTTGTGGAGTCCTTATTACGATGCCGGCTGCTTAACTTAGGTAGTAACAAATCGGTCGCTCTAGTGTCACACGCCCGTTTGTAAGGTAGCTAGCATTCATGTGTCAAAATCGAAAATGTTCGTGATCACAATTTTTATATGACTTTATTCCAAAGACATTAAAATATTAAGTCTTTTAATCTCGATTTTATTCCCAATTTTTGCAGTATAGTTCTTTTAATTCTCTTTTTTGTAAACGATGAGTTTCTCGATGGACATTTGTTACACACGTAGGGTTGCCAACTTTTTGTACAAGAAAAAAGTTGTTTATGGTCAAAATGGAAAAATATAACAGTATTTGAGTATTATTTTAATGATTTAAATACTCTTAGATAAAAGTTATAACATTAGTACTACTCGCAAAACTCATCCATTTAGCGCCAATTTTGAAGCCTCACCGAATAGATGAGGAGCTATTTTTTTTTTAAATCAAATGTGTCGAAGATCTATTTCGGTCCACTTAGGATTCATCACTGAAAACACTAATTCTATGAATAGGTCTAAGGAGGCAGAACCAGCTACAATACTATTACCTAAAAGGTATTCGCATGATATTCTACTTACTAGACAGTGAAAACAGTATATAATATTCTATACTTTATTTTTGTTGAACAGTACTTAAACAGTATTAGAGTAAAAAACAGTATAATACTGTTTTTAGCAGTATGGTCGGCAACCACACACTGTACCGACGTCCGTCTCTTGATCAAAGATTTACAGGATCAAAATGATCACGTCAAAAATACAATCAATCACAGAAGAAACATAATTAAATAGTGCAAAATTGATTTATTACAGTTTGAAGCGCGTTCCGTGAGTAATCAACGATATTTTAAATCGAAAAAACCGCTTGTTGTGACCCAGAGTATAAGCGAAGCGATTCGCATGGGTGTTTTGTTTTGTACACTTTATTCCACTCGTTCATAAAGCTAAATATTAAAAATATAATATAATATTGAATTTCAGACATTCGTTTTATCATTGACTTTGATGCACTCGGCGTAAAGAGTAGTAATTCCCTTTCAAAGACCTCGTCAATGAAACGGTTGAAGTTTCTCTATACTTTTAAGCTTGGGGTCGTAACTCATCTTGTTGGTGTCTTGTCCTGGCTTCGTGTCAAATAAATGGGCCCTACGCCATTCTTGAGGCTTTCTGAAAAGGTAGTCCCAAAGACTGGAGGTCGGGAAGTTTTTCTTGATCTCTTACCACTGATCCGATAACTCGTGTGAAAAAATCTACCAATTTTTTTTTTCAAAATCAATTGGGGGGAGGTTCATCTATAAGGCTGATCATGGCCAATACGTCCCCAAAACGCCACTCTTCGCCACTTGCTTGTATTTTAGCGAGAAAGAAGAAGCTTACGTTTCATAATCAGCGATGCCCGCTTTCGCTTATGACTTGTGGCTTAAACATTAATTTCAAGTACAATCACATCAGACAGCAGGTTGATTTCAAGTGTACGTGTCATGTATTTATAATATTTATTTGTTCTAGTACTTTATTTATGTACCGTATATATTATATATAGCGTGATGTACATGGAAGACTGGGGTTATTCTTGTCTATGATATAGGTTTGGCACCTTATGGGCACCGACGGACAGACGGTTACCGGATTCGTACGTCATTCTCAATCCCCTCCCCCTACATGAATAAATTATTTCAAATACATTTTTCATCATCAAACAGATTCCTACAAACGTTCAATACCTATACGGTCACAATAATTATAGTGACTGTGTAGGTATTGAACTTTGAATGATAAAAGA
Source organism: Eurois occulta (assembly GCA_950022335.1). Lineage (NCBI taxonomy): Eukaryota > Metazoa > Arthropoda > Insecta > Lepidoptera > Noctuidae > Eurois > Eurois occulta. Next base: position 8,096,933 of record OX465506.1, read on the forward strand.
AAATATCTTTATTTTTTAACCAAAAAGTTTTACATAAGTTGGTGATTGGAGCCTCTTTTTAAGTAAGTAATGCCTGTGTTAGGGGACTCCGCTCTTCCACAGCAATATAGAATTTATTCAGTACCTTATAATATAAACAGTATGTTTGTGTGTGTGTGTGTGGGTGTTTGGTGTACATGGTAACCGTTTGTGCGTCGGTGTCCTTTCCAACTTGTATTTCATTCGGTAAGCAGATGAGTGAATCTTAGGCGAGATCTCAACATATTAGGGCGTCCGATAAAAAACGCGCGGGTGCGGGCGCGGGTTGGAAGAAAAAGAATATTTGACTGCGGGCTCCAGCTCTGATCACCCGCGCGAGTTTTAGCGGACGCCCTTGAGCATGCCTCGAGTCTCAGCGACACGAATTATTATTACGACGCGAACGAAACAAGAAAAGCACGCGCGAGTCGCTTTATACAAGTCGCATTGCCTGATTTAGTGAATTAGGTCTAAGATGCCTTGCGCACTACACGGCCGCGACCACGACTTGCCAGATGACTGGCCGCAATCTTGATCAAAACTGTTAGAGGGCTACTTAAAGTTGTTTATGCACTCATTGAACTGCGAACACGTTCGGAGCTTGATTTCGCTTAGCGTAGACTGACTTAGAAGGCTCGAACGAGCACTCCCGCCAAGGGAATTGGAAGTGCTTCGCTTGTGCTCTGCGTGTTCGGCTCGCCTAGCATAGACGCAGCTTTGGATCCCCAAACATGCTCATCGCCAAATAATAACAGCCACTCGGGGTCTATCTTCAGGTTAAGCCGCGCTTGCCTAGGTCCGTGGATGGGTAACCTGCACCCATAAGGCCGCGGCCTCGAATTTTGCGGGCAGCGCGGCGGCGGCGGCGGCGGCGCGGGAGCGGCAGGATCTTATGCGTAAAATCAAATGGACCGGTTCTCGAAAACAGCGGCGCGGGGGCGGGCAACGAGCGGTGCATTCCATACAACGAGCGCCGCCGCCGCCGCCGCCCCGCTGCCGCCCCGCTGCCCGCAAAATTCGAGGCCGCGGCCTAACACAGTAACAGTTTCCTCACCGACCTATCGAGTGCCTCGGAAAGCATGCTAAGCCGTTAGTCCCGGCTGTCATTTGTAGATCTTGAACAGGCGTACGGTACTTAGTGGCCCTAAAGTCGGACAATTAGTCTTACTAACGGTTATTATATTTCTCAGTACTAGCTGGGTTGTGGAGGTCAGCTATGCAGTCGTTAAATGTAAAATATTGATATTCAGCTGCATTCGGTTATACCGGAAGCCGACTCCAAAATAATTTGGGAAAAGGCTAAGCAGATGAAGATGGAACCCAAACATCGTCCTACCACTTCTGCATACCAACCATCTATTCAATCCGCTATCAAAGTCAAATTTTCTCAATCGTAAATCATCTTCAAAGGACCCTGAAACTTGTCAAATTTAATTAAACAATGCCTTCTAATTGTTTCTGACCGCTGTATATTAATTTTGGGCCACAACAAAGATAAATGGCGGGAAGCTTGTTAGTAACTCGTTATACTTAGCGGAAGTGGGACGGGACCGGAATTCATTGTCTTGTCTGTGTGGAATAAGTCTACTTCAGAAGTTGGGTGATTAAATTTAGATGTCAGTTGATTAGTATACGAGTAGAGAAAAACCAAAGAAACAGTGGATGCATTACATTACTGTGGCTTGTAGGGGTGACCAAATTTCGCCAACGGCACAGTGGTGATAAATCTCAGCCTGGAATAGCCACCCACGCCTGAGATACACAAGGTGTAACAGTACTCAAGTGAACAGAGAGAAGAGAGCTTCCCTTCTCTTTTCTTTTACCCCCACAGTCTCATGGGATGGTATCCGACACGATCAGTGAGAGGTCAGGCACAGGGCCAACGGATTTACGTACTTCCCGAGGGGCTTTAACCTCCCGTCTGAACTCCGGACTATTGAGAAATTCTTCAAGGAAAAACCCAATAACACTTTGAACAAACCGGATAATCAAACTAAGGACCACACGCTTAGCAGTTGCGCTGGCGACCACGAGGCCAACGGAACAGCATACACATAGTACGAAAAGTGATTTAGGAGGATTTTTGGCAATGCATCGAGTCCCGCCAAAATGTGCAGTGTGCTTTGATCTCATGCAGTTTGGCTCACACAAGCGGGATTGGCCTGCAATCCCGCATACGTGACATATTATTTCCCTTTGATGTTTTGTGTGTAACTATTATTGTAGGGAATGTAGATTAGTGGTGATGGTATCTAGGTACGGTACGGGGCGGGACTAGTCCACGTGCCTGATGAAACGCGAATGACAGTACATATCATAAAATATAAAAATCACGTGACCTATGTTCGTACAGGCAGTAGTTTTGGTCCCGAAGGATAGGTGGCACCGTGTGAAGCAGGGGCATGTTGCTAGTGATTAATTTAATTTGAAATTTTACCTGATTATAGCGAATCAAATATGTAAAAAGGTTTATAGAATTATATGTTAACGTAGCTAACTAAAAAACCGGCAACGCGAGTCGGACTCGCGCACGAAGGGTTCCGTATCATATCTATAAAAAATATGCGATGTAACTAAAAAATTACGGTTTTCGGAATTTTTCCTTTATTATGATGTAACTAAAAATTTTACGGTTTTCGCAATTTTTCCTTTATCTGTGCTATAAGACGTGGCTTCGTAAAAAATTTCAAGATTCTGAGTTCACGGGAAGTACCCTGTAGGTTTTGATTCCTTTGCGAGTGTCGAGCTTGTTTTTTTCACAGCTCCAAGGGAAAGTAGACCTGAGTATTAGATATAAATTCCAGCTTGATACCTCCACGCCTTCCTGAGAAAAAGAGTCTTGACAGACAGACAGACGGACGGACAACGAAGTGATCCTATAAGGGTTTCGTTTTTTCCTTTCGAGGTACGGAACCTAAAAATAACAACAACAATAATAATAATCATTTATTACGGGCTATGCCCATAGTGTTAGTAAATATGGTGTAAAAACTAATGTTAGTAGACATACATTGCTTATTTCGTATGGATTTTCATCCAATGTCGCAGCATTGGAGACTCCCATCTACAATACGAACAATATTTACTTTAGCACAAGTAATAAATTCTCTGTATCTTCATAGGACATAGTTTAAAGAGTTTCTTTATGAAATTTCTTGCAGTTACTATGCCACTATCAATATAACGAGAAATAAGTAAAACATTGTTTACAAGACTCTCCACTAGAGATATCTCCACTAGAGATATCTCCACTAGAGATTCCAACAAACTCTGATAGCAATTATGACGAAATGATTAAACTGTAAGTATTACAAATACACAGTAAATAACATTTAATAATCATGTAATACCTCTTATTTTCAAGGACTTCTCAAAGAGGATGCTTAAGAGGAAATGCGGACGGTGAAACTTTAGTAAAAAGTCGTAATTCGAGGTTTGGCTCTCGACTATTTCCTCCTCTAATATTCGACCAATTTAAAAGACATCTCATAAACTGAATAAGAAGGATTTATACATACTTACCGTGTCCCTATGTTTTTCTTTTTTCATTAATAGTTGTCAAAGTACACTAGGCCTCAGTTGACATCGGCAAATAAGCAATTTTGAGCATTTTGGAAAGTAAAGATAAAGTAAATTTTCTAGTGCTTATAAAGATTAAGTTTCATCAAAAAGGAAAACAAAGGGACATAGAAGACGCGGGCCTGTGGACGGTGAGTAATGGGTTAGCTCGCGCCGTCCGACCGTCTTATGACGACAGGCGCGCCTCAAAGAGATGTCAGCAAACATGAGGGGCCCGCAAGGGCCGATGCCTGCCAGGGCTGCGGGACTGTTCGAAAGAGATACTGCGGCCCTGGAACGTAAAGGGCAAAAGAAGGAACATGGATGGTTTTTAGTCAGTAAAAGTCTGACACTCCCTTCCGCTCCGCCCAGAGTGGGAGGAGTCATTTGATGATTTCCCATCCGAAAAAAGGGACATAGAAGAGGTTGATATTTATTTTACTGTAAAAAATCATTGCTTTAAAGGTTATAAACCAGAAAGGAAACAGGCGAGAGCGTTTGTATGGAGAAAAGACTACCCGCAATTCATCTTAACACCTTTCCGTGACGTATAAGTTGGCAGCATTGCTACGTTGCTTAGGCATCATAAATCTAAAGAGGTATGCCTCTATAGATTAGACATCATAAATCTATAGAGGTAGGTATGCCTCTATAGATTTATGATGATGTCTTGAGCAACGTAGCAATGCTGCCAACTTATAGGTCACGGAAATGTCTTAAGATCTGGTCTGCCTCCTGTGTAAAGATCCTCTACGATGGCTGTTGTGTATAGTGGTCTACAGTCAACTGCCCGATAGTTGTTGTCGCATTTTTCAATACCGTCTTAAGTCGCGGATAACTTTAATAGCGCGATTTAGAATTTGAAGTTGGTTTTTCATTTGTGTAATAGATGGCGCTGTAGTACTTTTCGTACTATGTTGCCATAGGACTTTTTGTAGTGTTGCTACAAATCTATAATGTTCCCAGTGCTGAGATACAGGCCTCCTCTCTATGAAAAGGATTACGCCGTATAACACCACGCGAGCTCAGTGTGGGTTGGTAAATGTCACTTGTCTTTGAACATTTGGTTTGCCGCATTAACAACAGCGGTGATAAAAAATAAATTCTCAAAGTAAATTGTCTGCCTTGTGTTGATTTGACTTAGAACCAGAAAAGCCGAAGCCGATGGCTGTGGGGTTGGGTGGCTATCCCTCAAATACTACTATTTTATGCACCCCAATTAATTATTAAAAATACATTCAACACAAAACTTACCTTCCAGTATCCTAAAACTATAATAGAAGGTCTAAATAAAATATAACATTGGTCCAGCGGTCCCGCCATCTTGTTTCCAATCAAACAACCCTTACATGTATCGTATTGTTTTGCGCCTAAATCAATATTGAACGATTGGCCCCGAGAGTAGGATCAACATTCATGCGTATTTACCTGGCCCTAGCCCATATGTGGGCCCGTAGGCAATTTTCTAAAAGGTTGAATCGGTTTCAGATATTAATTTAAATCATTTTTCATACAAGTTTCAAATAGAGGTATTTAGACAATTAAGAAAGAAAAAGTAATAAAATTAATATTGACATAGTATTATGTAACTTAGGACCCATTAATAATAATATTTATTCGTGGTGTTAGGCAACTAGGTTTCATCATTATCGTCATCATCATTTCAGCCGAAAGCCGTCCACTGCTGGACAAAGGCCTACCCCAAGAGTCGCCACATTGACCGGTCCCGTACGTCTCGCATCCAGCGGATCCAAGCAACCTACACCAAGTCATCGGTCCACCTAGTGGGAGGCCTTCCAACGCAACGTCTTTTGGTTCGCGGTCGCCACTCCAGAACTTTTCGGCCCCATCGCCCATCCGTTCTGCGAGCGATATGCCCTGCCCACTGCCATAAGTTTGGCAATTCTTCGGGGTACGTCGGTAACCTTGGTTCTCTTGCGGATGTCTTCTTTCTGATTCGATCACGCAAGGAAACTCCGACCATAGCCCATTGCCTTTTGGGTGACTTTTAGCCTTCTGATGAAGCCCATTGTGAGCGACCACGTTTAGGTCCCGTATGTAATCACTGGCAACACACACTGGTTATAGACTTTCGTCTTGCATTACTACTAAACTAGGTTTATCCCAGCTGTAAACGTCCCTTTGTGCCTATTGGCCTTGTTTCGTTCTGTCTCCTGCTGATATAGAGTGAAATGGAAATTATGGTTTTCCTACTCCTCTGCTATACTTTTCTGATTGATTTCGTTGCGGGATCCAAGACAGTTAAAATTTTTCTCTTCGTCGAGTTTCATTGTATCGGCGCTTTTCTGGTCGCCACTTTTGATTCTGGCTTTCAGGAGTTACAGTGGTTTGGGAATAGTGTGGCGGGTTTGCCTCAAGTGGTATATGTACATAATTATGTCAATATTTATTTTATTAATTTTGTTTTACTATATGATACACGTACCTACACGCACACACTACCACAGCGAGTGGGTATACTCTTTATGTCTTCCTTTTATTTCCAAGAAACGCTGGCCTGGACTCATTCTTAACGAATTGGTCGGAAAGAGCAAATTGTAAACTAGATTGGAAAGCCATGGGGCACGCCTTCACCCAGCAGTGGGACAGAGCAGGCTGATAATTATGAAACCATCAATACAACCCTCTAAGTTTCTTCAAACCCTTAGAATGACTTTTTCATGAAATAGGCATTCAACGGGAGCTCGTGCCTAAATAAGAACAGACGCTCGGGTCGATCTTTAGGTTAAGCCGTGCTTACCTAGGTTGGTCTGTGGATGGGTGACCACCCATTACGTACCGAGTTTCCTCCGTGCCTCGGAAAGCACGTTAAGCCGTTGGTCCCGGCTGTCATTTGTAGATCTTTGACAGTCGTTACAGGTAGTCAGTGACCCGAATGTCTGACAACCAGTCTTACCAAGGGGTATCATATTACCTAGCACTAACTGGGTTGTGGAAGTCAGATAGGCAGTCGCTCCATGTAAAATACTGGTATTCAGGTGCATCCGGTTAGACTGGAAGCCGACCCCAACATAGTTGGGAAAAGGCTAGGCAGATGATGAGTCATTCAATGGGAACTGAATCACCAATACAACCGTGTATTGATGATTTTAATGATTATAACTCAGTAAAGTCATGCTTGTTACGGTCGTGCATCATATTTTGGTTGATGTCATCCTAATACTGACTGGCAAATTGCAAAAAAACGTAAGATAATTGACATGTCACTGGCTACACTGGCGCTTCCCCCGTAAACAAATGACGGTTCCCTTTAAATAAATACAGAGAAAAAGAAAAAAATAACGGTCAAAAAGGTTTACTAACTGGCACACGAGAATTTTCCACTTCATTTATAAGGTTGGCAACACATTTGAAAACTGACGACTTTCCAACAGCAGCACCTGTTGCCAACATAAGCAAAACTTGTTGGCTTTCAGAGCGGCAAGCGTCAGATTAGCCCGCGAAATTCAAATTTTCTTACGTTTTTACCAATTAGCAGGTTAGTGTCAGGTTGTGTGTTGATTAAAATGTGATTCGCGGCCGTAACAAATATGGCATATAGAGTTATAACCATTAAAATCATCAATACAACCCTTTTAAGTTCATTTAAACTCGGTTTGGTGACGGGCCCCTCTGGTTTTCTGACATCTCTTTGAGGCGCGCGTGGAACACGAACGCGCCGTCGACACGGCCTGCCGTCATAAGACGGACGGACGGCGAGCTGGCCCATTACTCACCGTCCACAGGCCCGCGGCGTTTTAATCTCCTAAGCTCTAGTTATTGGCATGTAATGAAACGGCTTTTAGTGCTTAAGTCCATGTTTTAAAGCTATTTTATTACTTAGGTACGGCCGTGAGTACAGATTTATATATACATGTACGGATAAACAAAGGTTTTTTGTTGTGTCTAAGTTCTGACTTTCAATCTAGCTTTGATTATTCATCTTCATCATCATCATCGTTCATCAATGTTTAGCAACGCTTGCCGTGTTCAGAGGACTGGACGCTGCTCAGTATATCTCTATGTGTAGTAGTATATATCTATATGCTCAGTATATGTACAAGTCCCGGAGAGTACCTAAGCCGAGGTTAAACCGACGAAGATGATCATCTGCCTAGTCTTATCTTATCAACGTTTAACTTGGCTTCTATTGTAATCGGAAACAGCTGAATACCAGTATTTTACACGGAGCGACTGCCTATAGTCTATCTGACCTCCAAAACCGATCTTTTTTTCTTATACTAAATAGGCTTGTGTTTGGCTGCAACCGCCTGATGTGAAGTAAAATGCGGCCTAAGGTGGAGCACGCTTGTCTAGAAGAAACCGATTCACTTGAACTTTGAATAGATCTAGATTATAATGATCAGGGAACAGAGAAGCCGGCAGTCGGTGGATCTAGTTGGTAACAAGATTCAGAGTTCTACATGACTAAGATGCAAACATGTCGGGTTCTGCCTGAACCTTGGGAGGAATACCCTGAAGTAAACACGAACCGAAACCGAGAGCTGAAACCTGAAAATCATCAAAAACTCGCTACAAAAATGTTTTTTGGCGTCGCATTTTGACGATGGCTGACAGTCTGCGCGTGACATGTCATTTAAAAACACGTCACTCTGAGTTTTGTTATTCGTTTGTTTATTAACTCGGTTGGGTTCCGTGTCACTTGTTTAGTATACAGACACACGGAAGGAAAGTATCTTTAATATTGTATACTAGCTGTTGTTGCCCAAGACCTTCGTTCGTGTGAAATTATTGTAAAAAATATGAGTTACCTTTTTGAATCGAATTTTCTTACCAAGTTTTTTTTATGCACGGAACCCTAATTCTTATTCTAAAATAAAATTAATAAATGTTAGACCTTATAACATCAGCTATCTGCCAGTAAAAGTCCCGTCAAAATCGGTTTAGCCGTTTCGGAGATTAGCGGGAACAAACACACACAGATAGACAAAATTTTTAAAAAAAGTGTTTTTGTTCTAAGTACCGTACTTATATATTTTTATATGCATTCAGTTAAAAGCTATTTTTTGACGTTACAAACAGACATTTCAATTTTATTTATTTCTATAGATTTATTTTTCCTTCCGCGCGCTTGGTATAGCCGTGGATGGGACCATACTTCCAACGGCAGCGTGGCCGTGGGTCGTGCATAGAGCATACTTAATTTGCTATTGGCATGTACCGTGGTCGAGTGGTTTAGGCGTTTGCCTTGTGACCCGGTGGTCGTGGGTTCGATTCCTACGGGAAGCATACTTTGTGAAGTTGTTTCCAGTTTGGTTAGGACATTGCAGGCTTGAATCACCTGATTGTCTGATAAAAAGATGATTCCGTGCCTCGGAAAGCACGTTAAGCCGTTGGTCCCGGCTGTCATTGGTTGATCTTTGGCAGTCGTTACGGATAGTCAGAAGCCAGTAAATCTGACTCCAGTCTTGCCATGAAATACCGTGTTACCCAGTTAATGGGTTGTGGAGGTCTGGTAGGCAGCCGCTCTGCGTAAAATACTGGTATTCAGCTAAATCCGGCATGACTGGAAGCCGACCCCAATACAGTTGGGAAAAGGCTAGGCAGATGATGATGTACCGAGTAGCATAAGATCTGTGGTCCAGCGGTGAGACGGTTATAGGCGTATCTTCATACACAAGCTTCGACTCGGTAAGAAGTAGTGGGCCGTATTCCACCATGCAAGCCCAGGGTGGGTTTGTGGCTTGCTGCAGTTTAGCTGAGATAGTCTAGTGGTGTGACCGTCAGACTACCAAATCATAAGCTGGCAATTCGACTTCAAATGTCAAAAAATAACAAAAATGTAGAATTGTCACGCTTAGGCTGTTTAATAAAAGTGACAAACATGTCAAAAATCGACAGGTGATATCTCGACACTTTTTTCATTTAAAAATTCGTTTGATAAAACTCAACATTACGTCAAAAAATCACAATCAAATTATTTATGACAATTTTATTGTGGGCTGTCGTGGCAATTATGTCAAATTTTGACGTATTTGCAAATAATTTTGTTTTATGAAGCTAAATGAGGGTAAAATAGAAAAGATATTTACCAATTAAAGAATGAATAAATTACTAGTGCAACTTCGATTGTTTTGATCGCGTGTAAAATGGATAAATTGAACTTATACTGTCACTTACGGGATTCCTTCCGTGATTGTTCATGATTTCCCGATATTTCGAAGCTGTTGCAAGCGCCATGATCGCGGGTTGACTGGAGAATGCGGGTGGATAGAAAATAAACTGTTAGGAGCAGACAAATCTGTCTACCCACTTTCTTTGTCTTTTGCTACGCGCACTACTGGAACTCGACACTAAGTCACGGCAAAACACACTCACAGTATAACCGGATCCAACTGAATACCAGTATTTTACATGGAGCGACTGACTATCTAACCTCCACAACCCAGTTAGTACTAGGTAATACGATACCCCGTAAGACTGGTTGTCTGACTTTCGGGTCACTGACTCCCTGTAACGACTGTCAAAGATCTACTTGACAAATGACAGCCGGGACCAACGGTTTAACGTGCTTTCCGAGGCACGGAGGAAACTCGGTATGTAATGGGTGGTAACCCATCCACTGACCAACCTAGGTTAGCACGGCTTAACCTAAAGATCGACCCGAGCGGCTGTTCTTATTTAGCCACGAGCCCCTTCAACATAAGTACTGAAGCAAAATATTGGAGCTTGATCATAAGTACTGTAGCAAAATATTGGTGTACTATCACAGTTCACAGCTGACATATCTGACAGTGTGTTGTGGCACAAGATGTGCCACAACACACTGTCAGATACCTTCTGCATCCAGTCTAACCTAGCCACCGTTTCAAGATTGTGAGTCCAAGGGTGAGCTAGACAACTCTGTTTACCCTTTACATGAAAACGGGCTATGATATTATGTTTATCTTCAAAATCTTTATTAAAACAACGTGAAAAGTTAGCTTCCCTCGCCGCGGGCTAATCTGTTTTCTGGGCGTTAATATTACATTATTATGTATAGGTTTCTATGTATAATATACCATGTTTTTGTTTATTATTATCTGTTGTTGGTATTGCAAAGATTACGTAAATACTTACAGATAATGTGTTTATAGGTCAATGTTGACTGTTGGTAGTTCAGCGGACTAAAATAATATAATATTGTATTGACACAAAGAAGAGCTCGTGGCTAAATAAGAACAGCCGCTCGGGTCGATCTTTAGGTTAAGCCGTGCTTACCTGGGTTGATCCGTGGATGGGTGACCACCCATTACATACCGAGTTTCCTCCGTGCCTCGGAAAGCACGTTAAGCCGTTGGTCCCGGCTGTCATTTGTAGATCTTTGACAGTCGTTACAGGTAGTCAGTGGCCCGAACATTTGGCAACCAGTCTTACCAAGGGGTATCGTATTACCTACCACTAACTGGGTTGTGGAGGTCAGATAGGCAGTTGCTCCATGTAAAATACTGGTATTCAGCTGCATCCGGTTAGACTGGAAGCCGACCCCAACATAGTTGGGAAAAGGCTAGGCAGATGATGAGTCATTCAATGGGAACTGAATCACCATTACAACCGTGTATTGATAATTTTAATGATTATAACTCAGTAAAGTTATGTTTGTTACGGTCGCGCATCATATTTTGTTCGACAAAATCCTGATACTGACCGGCAAACCGAGATACATACCGAGTTTCCTCCGTGCCTTGGAAAGCACGTTAAGCCGTTGGTCCCGGCTGTCATTTGTAGATCTTCGACAGTCGTTACAGGAAGTCAGTGGCCCGAAAGTCTGACAACCAGTCTTACCAAGGGGTATTGTATTACCTAGCATTTACTGAGTTGTGGAGGTCAGATAGGCAGACGCTCCATGTAAAATACTGGTATTCAGCTGCATCCGGTTAGACTGGAAGCCGACCCCAAACATAGTTGGGAAAAGGCTAGGCAGATGAAATTGACACAAAGAAAAAAGTTATACATTTCCATTTGAAACCCTGACTCCTGTGCTTGGTGAGACCTGTGTTACAGGAGTCAGTCTTCACTGGTTTTTGGTACTAATGTTCACAACCTTTTATGCATCAAAAACCAGAAAAAAAAATCATTAAAAATAATGCATGCGTGCTCTTGTGTGGTGTGTGTGTATGTTTATGCGTAGGTGTGAATGTGGGAGTGTATTGTGTCTCTGTGTGTGTGTTTGGTTTGTGGTGTAAGTGATCGTGGTTGGTGGCTGGACTTGGGTTATATATGAGACTATACAGCATATAATATATGAATTTTTCTAGTGGGTGTGGATGGCCAAATCCGAAACTATGAGGAATAGCAAAAAATACTCAAAGGAGTGTCCGGCCCGATTTTGATAAAAAAAACTCACACTGTATTTTATACCATTCGATAGTGTCGCTAATAAAAATCAAATTCTCGGTAGTAATGAAATGCGGTAAGTTGGGCACGAGACGTACTTAATAAACTACTTATATTAATTCCAAACAAAGTTCCAACGATATTATTGTTATTATATTATTTTTTATTTCTAAACTGATACCAGAAAGAGACTAACGTGTTATAAAATCGTTTGTTTTTAATAACTCTGAAGTCTTGATAAAAAATAAACAATCACAGTTGGTACGTAAAGTAAAAACTAAATAGCTGATTACAAAACCATTTCGAGATTTTAAGATAAAAAAAGTAGGGAAAGACTATTTGAGCTTTATGACCTTAAATCTTATATAAACACTGAAACTTTTAATAAGTATGTTGCTAAGTATTCAAACATTTTTAGAAATACATGCAAGGTTGCCAAAGCCCTGCACATTAGCAACAAGATCAAAACAGCAGAAAATAAAATAAAGACAGTTTGGAAAGTCATAAATAACGAGACTAACAGGAAGAAAATACGTAACACTAGCTACACCTTAGATACAGCATGTGGTCCTAAAAGCTCTAATCAGGAAGTAGCTCAAGAATTTGTGAATTTTTTTACCGATATACCGTTAAAAACTACGGAGTCTCTGAATTCCTCTCCTGAAGTAGCAATTGGTTTATTAAAGGCGAATGTGTCTGGCTGCCCGGCTGAATTTAAATTTAAACACATAAACCCTATGATGGTTATTAAAGCTTTCCGGCAAATAAAGGTCAAACTGACCGAAGATCTTTGGGGAATGTCTATCAAAGTTTGTACATCCATAGTTGAGACTGTAGCACCATACTTAGCTTTAATTTTTAATTTGTGTGTAGACCAAGGAGTTTTCCCTGATTTAATGAAATACAGTAAAGTCATACCTCTTTTCAAATCCGGGGATAGTAAAGATACTAATAATTATAGACCTGTATCCGTGTTGCCAGTTTTTAGCAAGGTGTTTGAAAAAGTAATGCTTAATCAAATGCTCAATCATTTTAACACCAACAGAATCTTACACGACCAACAGTTTGGTTTCACTAAGGGACGTTGTACAACTGACGCCGGTGTAACCTTATTAAAGCACATATTTTCTGCGTGGGAAGCATCCCAAGACGCAATAGGAATATTTTGTGACCTCTCCAAAGCATTTGATTGCGTAAATCACGACACATTGCTTTTGAAACTTGAGCATTACGGACTAGGTAAACTTGCACTTAGTTTGGTAAAATCTTATTTAAGTGATAGACAACAATATGTTCAAATAAATGGTGTTAATTCACAGGGTTTAAAAGTAAAAATGGGGGTTCCGCAAGGCTCAATATTGGGTCCTTTCCTCTTTCTAGTATATATAAACGATCTACCCTATTTATTGAAAAACCAACCTCAAAATATGGTGTTATTTGCTGATGACACTTCTCTAATTTTTAAGATAAATAGACGGGCCCAAAATCTAGATGACGTAAATAATGCCCTACTTCAGGTCCATAATTGGTTCACAGCAAACAATTTAGTATTAAATGAAAAAAAAACGAAATGCATAAGATTTGCTTTACCAAATGTTAAAAGTAACGAGTGTGATATAGTATTGAATAAAGAGAAACTTGAATTCGTAGATAAAACCGTTTTCCTGGGGCTTACGCTTGATTCAAGGCTACAATGGGGTTCTCATTTGAAATCTCTTGCGGGGCGCCTAAGTTCAGCAGCATATGCTGTTAGAAAAATCCGTCAATTTTCTGATGTAGATACCGCTAGACTGGTCTATTTTAGTTACTTTCATAGTATAATGTCTTATGGCATTCTGTTATGGGGACGGGCTGCAGACATTGAGTCTATATTTATTCTGCAAAAAAGAGCCATCAGAGCCATATATAATCTTCGTAGGCGCGATTCTCTAAGGGAACTGTTTAAGGAAATCAAAATCATGACGGTACATTGTCAATACATCTACGAAAACATAATGTACGTTAGAAAAAATCTACATCTTTTTAATAAAAGAGGTGACAGACACAATTACAGTACGAGAACTAGAGACCAATTAGTTCAGCCGGGCTTCAGACTCGCTAAAGTAGACTCATCTTTCATGGGGTACTGTTTAAGATGCTATAATAAAATTCCACAAAGTATTCTTGAACTGAATGAGACGAAATTTAAATCATGCATTAAACGCACACTATGTAAGCAAGCATATTACAAGTTGGACGATTATATCTCTGATAAAAATGCTTGGCTCAATGCCGGTCCTGCTCCACATGGACAGGGGCGCATAAACTGATTAATGGATAGCATTAAATAGTATTGTTGGAGCTGCTGAAGATTGTACAACTATCTTTGCATTGTATAGATTCAATTTCTTTTGGTATTATATAACCGCATAGCCCATATTATGTGAGTACTATGTAATAGAAAGCTATCCTTCGTTGGAAATCTACGTCATTTTTGTTTTTTTGACTTGAATTTGCCCTGGCGGTTAAGTGTATGTCATGCTCACTCAAATGTCTCGCTGATGGTGGCGCGTGTGTCGGATCAGTTAGTTCCCTTCAAAATGGTTGAGTTGAATGGTGCTGATACATGCGTCATGTTCGTGAACGGGCGCTGTCAGTTGTGACTGGTCATCTCTTGGTTGCCACGGCTTATTTGAATTAATTATTTTATTTTTTGAATTGTTCTTTTCCTTGTTTTTACTATGGACACTTTTAACGTGCACATCTTGCTACATCGCTCTCACATAATGTACCATCTAAACATGAATGATGTAACCAAGGTTTTGTAAAAATATTCTGATTTAAAAGAGTGTCCATGGAGTTTCTTGCCCGTTCTTCTCCATAGAGATCTACGTTAGGGAATGGGCAACTACAGTACTTTCACAGTTTTTATGCCTTGTGACTGGGACTGTAGCTAAATTTCATTGTTGTCTTTGTTTCGACAGTTCAAAAGTGCCTGTAACGGGCCTACTTGAAATAAATGCTTTGATTTGATTGATTTATGATTTATAAGTTTCTAAACCTTATTTTGCTACTTTCGTCATCATTCTTTTGCCCTTGTCCCAAATTCCCAATACATTTGGGGTCGGCGCAGCATGTCTTCTTCCATACTTCTCTATTACTCGTCATCTCATCAGACACCTCCTTTCGTGCCATATCATTCTTTACACTGTCCATCCATCGTTTCATTGGTCTTCTTCTACTCTTATTTTGCTACTTTGAGCTCTTATAAAATCATAAGATGTCGTTTATTTTAAGAAAAATACTTTTTATCACTTGACTTTCAAATCACCGCAAATGGCGTCCCACGTTGGACTGAATAAGATAACACCATCATCAAGACAAGTGACAAGTTTGAAGTTTCTATTATAAAACAAAACGTCAAATTTAGGTGTTTGCGCCAAATACATCACACTCTTTAGCTTAATATCTGACGTCATGACGTGAAAATTTTGAGCTTTGCCTCACGACCTTCGCTGCGTGAAATTATAATTAAAATGTAACTTCACTATTGGAATCGGATTTTGTTAACAATATCAAGAGTTTTCATTTTTTTCTAAAATAAAAGTAGCCTACCCTTATAATATCAGCTAAGTGTCGTAGGCTGACAGGACGATCCCGTGGGATAATTTCCAACCATAACGCGAGCGAAACAGCGGGCAAAATCTAGTGTTTCGTATTCCAGAGTAGGTTTCATAGTGAAAGTTATACAGGGTGGAACACCGACGCGTAAACGGTTACCACGTTTTCAGTACACCTTGTACTACACCTTGTATATTTTCATGAGTATGACTTTCCCTTAAAATATGACCCTCGTATATTTTTATACATACAGGTTTTATCCTTACTTCCTTACTATATTTATTTTTTTTTTATTTTTTTTATAATATTATAAATGCGAATGTAAGTTTGTTTGTTACATTTTCACGTCTTTTTTTTTTTTTTTTTGGAGGGTGGGAAATCATCAAATGACCCCTCCCGCTCTGGGCGGAGCGGAAGGAATTGTCAGACTCTTACTGACTAAAAACCACCCATGTTCCTTCTGTGGCCCTTTATGTTCCAGGGCCGCGGTATCTCTTTCGAACAGTCCCGCAGCCCTGGCAGGCACCGGCCCTTGCGGGCCCCTCCCGTTCGCTGACATCTCCCTGAGGCGCGCGTGGAACACGAACACGCCGTCGACACGGCACATTTTCACGTCTAAAGCATTGAACCGATCATCCTGAAATTTTGCATTATACATTTTCAGGTACTCGTATACAGAAACGGACATAGGGTATCTTTCATCCCGAAAAAAAGTACCGTCTCCGAGGAAAACAACAATAACGTTCTTATGATAATAGATGGCGCCACGTGTCTTTCGAATCATGATTGAATTATTATTACAAGCAGAGTACAACACGAATTGATGGTCAAATTCTAAATTCGCGCGAACGAAGCCGCGGGCAAAATCTAGTATTATATAAAATACATATAACACAGTTCCATAACATGACTTTCCACGGTTCCCCTAAATGCTCACAAGATAATCTTACACCCCTGTATCTTACGATATAAAAGACGCTTCTCAGCTATAACATAACATTTTTATCGCAGTACAGTATGTATTTATTATAATATTATTACATATGAGCGTTTTGATGGACCATCGGGCGCAGGTGACTCTTATATTGAAGGTATTAAAGCTGGATATAGTGCGTCACAGGTTAGGTGGGTTTTATCTGCAAAGGGAACGCTATTTCTGTGTGTAATAATAATAAGGTAAAATGGATGGGAGCATTAGAAGTTGTTGAGACTCATCTATCAAATTATAAGTAAGTACTCCTGACGCCAGCATATCAAGCTACCCGAAACTGTACAAAATTCCCAATCAACCTTGATTCTAATGCTTAAGCGTTGAAGTTGAAAATCTATTAAAGAAATTTGAGTTGCTTGATGTGCTGGTCTGTACTGTGACGACCAAAGAAATGTACTTATTCACTTAGCAAAATTCAAAAGCGATTTGCTCGTCAAATAATGTATTACCAATTTTGTAATAGTATGTCTTCCAAAACACTGCTTTAGTGTAATCATTTGGTAGTTCCACCTGGAAAGTTGTCCAGCAGTTTTTAAAATGGGTAATTTTATAGATTTCGATCTGCTCTTTCCGAATTTCAAGTTTGTCACCGAATGCCACCTCGTATCTTTCCCTCGTATTTTTCCAAAATTGAAAAATGGCGCCTAAAAGCAGTTTTATGACAATATCTCTTTTCCGACTCATTTTTACGATAAATCATATACGAGTATGTATACATAAGAAATTACACTAGACAATTTTATGTCATAATCTTTTGTATCGTAAAATCAATAGTTTTGGCGTACGAGCGCCGTAAAGTGTACCTACTTCAAAACCCGTTTGGCCAACAAACTATGTATTACCAAACACCATCTTGACGTAGAGTAAGGCCCTATCCACATGCAATGCATTATTTTAGAGTTTTGCGATCATGGGAACAATCTGCGACTCCCGCATTCCCCTTAAACTTAAGGGGAAGTATAAAATAATGGTTAGACCTGCTGTCTTATATGGATCAGAATGTTGGGCTACAAAAGGAATGAATGAAAGGCATTTAGTATGTGGCTGAGATGAGAATGCTAAGGGGGATGTGTGGTGTTACTGTTTGTTTGTCGGTTGTCGTGGCCATGTGATGCGGAGGAATGAGGAAAATGTCGAGAGGAAAGTTTTGAGTATGAATGTAGATGGGTAGGTATAAGAGTAGAGGAAGACCAAAGAAATGATGGATGGACTGTGAAAGAAGATATGGCACGAAAGGAGACGTCTGATGAGATGACGAGTAATAGAGAAGTATGGAAGAAGAAGACATGCTGCGCTGACCCCAAAATAATTGGGAAAATGATGCTGATGATGGGACCACCGCGCTAGTTTTCGCTACCAAATACGAATCACGAAATCGGACCAGTAATCTCAAAGAAATCGGTGTACATACTTAAAAAAAAGATGTTGGTGTGGAATACATAACCGTATACGTAGACGGTTAATAAGCAATATTTCTGTAGACCTTTTTAGAAATATTATAACACATTATTAAGACGGAACTCTTAATAATGCTCTTTATTAAAGAAAGCCTCATTGACTAAAGACGCGTCATCGTGCTTTAGTTATCACAACATTATTTATAAACGGCTTTCCATTATGTTGTCGTAAAGAAATAAAGTCAGAAGGTCAGCTTCAGCAGTACTGTAGGTAGGAAGTGGTCTTTGATAATGAGCAGAGGCAGAGAGTTCTTAAGGCCAGGATATTCGAGCGCAGTAGGCATTTAGCGTTACTTACCTACGCGCGTGGCAAGTCGCACGAACAGACATTTCAAATGAACTCGGTGACCGCGCTGTGCAAAACTTTGGGTCACAAACATAACAAAATAATCAAATTAGCCTCCTCTTCGGATTTTTTTTTGATCGAGCGAAGTATTCGATATCATGTTTTGAACCACAAAATATCAAAGTACATATAGTAAACTATAATATGTATTTTTTTTTGGCTTTATACAATCACTATTTGTTTGTTTAATATTGAATCAAAGTGACGTAAAATTAGGGATACCTGGAATACCTGGCCTTAACGAAACAGCATCACGCTTGTAATCCCCGAAGGGTTAGGCAGAGGTGTGTCTAACAGTACACCCACTTTTCGCCAGTTATGTTTAAGTCCCATGTAGTAGGGGGCGAGCCTATTGCCATGAGCCCGGCACAAATCCAGACTGACTGAAGCAACTGAGAAATTCCTGATGGAAAAACTAATATCACTGTGCCCGACCTCGGAATCGAACTTAGGACCTCATACGCAGCAGTAGGTCTCGCGACTGATAGATTAATGAGGCAGTCCTAATAGCTTCTTTATAATATCTAAAACCTCTGTCTAAACTACTATATACTGAAAAACCATTTTGAAGACACAATATTTTGCTTTAGACGGGTTCCGTACCCGAAAGGGCCGTCTCCACGAGCGAGAGAATCGCGACGATACTATCGTCGTGCCACGTATTCCTATGAGGCCGTCGCCACAAGCGAGAGAATCGCGGCGATATTTTCTCATACAAATAGGTGGGGTGGGACGACGATAATATCGCCGCGATTCTCTCGCTCGTGGAGACTGCCGACTGTATTGCGCGTGTGGTACTTGTTTTAATCCTGGGGCATTCTTTTGTTCGGATATTTATAATTATTAGTATTTTTATGTTATTTGATATTTCTAATTACTGAATGTGTACGAGTACTGCATGCGAATAGCTCAAGATGTAAAATCTAAATATTTGTACGGCTGAAATGCCGAATACCTATAGTAAAACCCATAATATATTAAGACCTTAATAGCTACCTATATTCTAGCAAATAAGTGTCTCATTCATTCTACTATGATGGTTCGGAACCCTTCGTGCGCGAGTCCGACCCGTACTTTGACGGTTTTTTAGGGTTTCGTACCCAAAGGGTAAAACGGGACCCTATTACTCAGACTTCGCTGTCTGTCTGTCTCCAGGCTGTATCTCATAAACCGTGATAGCTAGAAAGCTGAAATTTTCACAAATGATGTATTACTTACTATTGCCGCTATAACAACAAATACTAAAAATTAAAAAAAAAAATATTAAGGGGGGCTCCCATACAACAGATATGATTTTTTTGCCGTTTTAATAGATAATGGTACGGAACCCTTCGTGCGCGAGTCCGACTCACACTTGGCCGGTTTTTCTAAAATGATCTTTCTGGGCTTTCATTTTCATGTGCCACGATCTTCCTTTATAAGGGCTTCCTTTGTCGGTGGCATGTTTTCGCAATAATTTCCTTTGTGTTTCTGACAATAGAGATCAAAATTCCTTGAAAGCTTCCTTTATTGTCCTCTCAATGCCCGCATGAGAGTAATTACGTTGGCTTACAATTTTAGCCTCTAATTGAATATTATTTATTTTTGTCTCGTTTCAAAAGGTTACTGGATGAAGCTTTTAGGATTCGTTGCTATGGAGATTTCGGGTTTGTAAATGTTTTTTTTTTGTGTTGTGTTCCCCGGTATTCTAAGTTTACACCAGACATGGGTACTTCCCAAGCGCTCTAAAATTTGTAGTATTTAGGAGCGCTTGATTCTCCGTGGCGAGTTTGGCAGGTAAAATAATATAAAATTATTATACACCATTATTTTTAGGTCGTTCTGGAGCCGAATACCATGAACTCGATCATCGAACTCGAAACGATAGCGACTATTTAAAAAAAAAAAAACTAGCACTCCGGGAGTGCCGGCAGAAGTGAAAACTTGATTATTAACGTTGAGCATGTTTGATATTTTGGAATGGTTAGGGAATAATTTTGCACCAATTGCTTTATCAGTATAAAAGTACTAAGGCAGTCTAGTGCCCTTAGACTGCCTTAGTACGGGAACCAGTGTCGCCAAACTCATACACTTGCAAATTAAAATGAACATTCCAATACACAGAAAACGATAAAACATAGCAATGATGCAACTGTAATATTTTATTTATAAACAAATTACTGTCCTTGAAAAAGCACTAACTTATTATGTATAATTCTTATTTTCGATTGTGGTTCAAAACATTGTTTGGTACTATGGTGAATACGGGTTTCGAAGTAATGCATTGCGATTGATTTAATGAGGAGAGTTCTGTGATTCCCTATAAAAGGCTGACTGTCGAAATGGTCATTAATAAATATATTAATATTGGTACGTGTGCATTCCTTGTAACACGATAATATAAGTGTTGACATCACATTTTTCTCATTAAAAAATGAATTTCCTTTATGTGAACGCGCTCGAAATATCTTTTCTGCCAATTCACAGACTTTATTTAAGTCAGTAGAAGGATAAATAAGGCCTCCTTTGTCTCTTCTAGCAATGATTCCGTGATTTTTTTTTTTAATTTATTCATGACCATGGATACATGTCCTTCAGTCGTAATGATTCCGTGATACTTATCTGTGATCAAAGCCAAAAGACAATCCTCACATTTAATAACTTTCCTCAACTTTCTTGCAATAAAACCAGCAATATAGGTTATTATTTCTTTAGAATAAAGAGTAAGCCTAGAAGGATCTGTTAAATAATCATGATCTATGTTGATCATAGGATCACATCCTAAAGATTCATGCGGTAGCAGCAATCCACAAGTTTCTTATTTCGGGTTTATTCGGAAATCTGAAAATTTAATAAGATTTTTTATTATCTTTCATTTTTTGCGTCAGGTGAGTGCAGTTATACGAATTAAAATCGTATAATACGTGTGTTACTAACATAGATTTTAAGTAGTGCGTATTACTAATATCATATGAATCAAGGTCGGAAGAGTATTTTTTTATAGACATTGCATTATTCGGTATTACCCATATTAAAGGGTAAATTCCCCGTCAAAAAGTGGCAACACTGAATTTTGAGGTAAGATAATAAAATTATTGCAAAAATCACGATTATACGAGATTTATCCATTAAACGAATTAGTTGGTACATTACTGCGACTATTTTATGAGAAATAATAGGACACAAAGCGATTGAATACTTAAAAAGATCTAATACTTACGAGTGAAAGGACAGTCCAGCAATCTTCATCAAACTATCACTTTTACAGTTTATTACACTGCACCTTACCATTTTGCACAGTTGCACAAATGTACTGTTGTCGAATTAAGCTCGAAAAGATCATATAATGTGTATAATTTCGATGCAATTGTTAATAAACAAATTGGATGTCAATCTGGCACCGCCACAAACGTCAAACTTGTTGTGCACTGACAATGATGTGCTCAGCCGACACGCGATAAGGGACAGAAATATTTATACTCTGTCTCTTTTCTTTGCTAGTGACGTTTATATGTTCTTCTTTTTCTTGTGCGAATGCAAAGGAAGATATCCAGCAGTCTATAGAATACTCTGTCTACGGTTTTTTCTATTCCGTGTTTATCCCTAAAGCATTAGGTTCAAAGTTGATTGGAAACATTTAAAAATTTCTTTAAATGATTTTAAACCATAAAATGTTGAAGGTTAAGTTCAAAATCGTCTACTCTCCATCCGTCTTACGCTTTTTCCAAATTTCTTTAAATGATTTTAAACCATAAAATGTTGAAGGTTAAGTTCAAAATCGTCTACTCTCCATCCGTCTTACGCTTTTTCCAAATTTCTTTAAATAATTTTAAACCATAAAATGTTGAAGGTTAAGTTCAAAATCGTCTACTCTCCATCCGTCTTACGCTTTGTCACGTGTCCTGACGCGAGTGTCCTGACGCGAGTTTAAGATTTTATACCCATTACAGAACAATTTTTTTAAAGTGCTCAACGCCGCTAAAGAAGTTTTCACTTCAAAAATAACAATAAAAAAAAAAACACGAAAGAATAAATTTAATGTTTTTTTTTGTGAAATAATGAGAATCGATCGATGAATGAATTTTTCAATGGGTATCGTTCGCATGTGTTGCCGATCGTGGATACGTTTTACACACGCATTATGCATTTGAGTTCTCATTATTTAAAAAAAAAACATTAAATTTATTCTTCCGTTTTTTTTTATTGTTATTTTTTGAAAAAAAATAGTCCCAATCGTTTCGAGTTCGATGATCGAGTTCATGGTATTCGGCTCCAGAACGACCTAAAAATAATGGTGTATACTAGCAAACGCCGCGGTTTCGCCCGCGTGGATGTTGAAAAACATTCGACGTGAACGTACTACTGGTATTAAAAAGTAACCTATAGATTAATCCAGGTTACGGTAACAAACACAGTTAGAATGGGGTAGGGGTAGAATTATCAAAAACGCTGAGATACGTATAAATTAATTTTCAATCGTCAGCCTAAACCCAAAATATGAAGATCCTAAATTCAAAACTGACGGACTTTCATATAAACTTCCATCCCCTATTTTACCCCTTTAGGGATGGATCCCCAAAAATCCTTTCATAGTGGATACTTACTCTTCACTAAGATCACACCCTCCAAGTTTCATGTCACTAGGACCAGCGGTTTGGCCTATATATCACCCAGTCAGACAACTTCCATGTAATTTCTCTTCCGGTTCTCACACTGCCTATATTTCTTTTTTATTTTGTCGCAGGCCTGCTCGGAGAAATTTCTTTTGAAATAAGCTTTGACTTTGTACTCCCAAGTTATCTTATGATGTTTCCTTATGTTCTCTCTTCTGTGTACATAAATGATACAGTAAATAAATAAAACGTTTTGAAAACGAAGACATTATCTTAGAACTATTCGGGCAAGTTCGCTTAGTCAAACTCAAAATTATATATTTGCGGTAAATGTGGTACAAAATAATAACAACCACTCGGGTCGATCTTTAGGTTAAGCCGTGCTTGCCTAGGTTGGTCCGTGGATGGGTGACCGCCCATTACATACCGGGTTTCCTCTGTGCCTCGAAAAGCACGTTAAGCCGTTGGTCCCGGCTGTCAATTGGCATCTTTGACAGTCGTTATTACAGGTAGTCAGTGACCCGAAAGTCTGACAACCAGTCTTACTAGGGGTATCGTATTACCTAGCACTAACTGGGTTGTGGAGGTCAGATAGGCAGTCGCTCCATGTAAAATACTGGTATTCAGCTGCGTCCAGTTAGAATGGAAGCTGACCCCAATAGAGTTGGGAAAAAGCTAAGCAGATGACGGTAAATGTGTAACAAAAGGTGGTAAAAATAACATGTAGTACAATGACACATTTCGCCATAAAAATATCATGGAAATATTAGTAAACACAAACATTAAATCAGGTAGGTACCTAACTAAATAAAGTAGGATATTTATAAGTTTTATTAACTAAACACAAAATAAAATTTCGCTTTTATCAAAATCAAAATATTTTTATTTCACATACTTAGGCCTACATGGGCACTTATAAAACGTCGACAAAAAGGTGCACGGTTCGGGTTGGTCGTTTCCTATGGAGAAGAACCGGCAAGAAACTCCATGGTTACTCTTTTAAAATGATTTGATTTTACAATATTATCATGTTACAGCATTAGTACTTAAGTATGGGGGGAAATACTACAAACGATTGTTAACTCAAAGTATTTTTAACATGTAAGTAACAAATTGTAAGCACAATAGAGTATTGTTTAAATATACAAAACAGCATCATATACCTACTTAATGTAGGTAATTCTTTACAATGCAATTCGGTAGTGATAAGATTGCTAATTAGATTTTTTTTTGAGAAATTCCGCCATGGAATAAAAGCAATATGAAAAAAGCCATTTTTTTCAAATTCCGCAGAATTTTCTGTAAGGAAGATCAGTAATTTTTTGGTAGAGAGTTAAAGATAAGTGGAGTCATATATTCTTACGGCTGTGGTGTTATTGCGCTGATAACATTGAATGAGTATTAAAAAAAAATGTTTCTTTGGGAAAGTTGTTTGTTATCATGAGTCCAATCACGTGTTTAAGTATCGGTCAGTGGTCACTAATTACCAGTCACCCTACTTATATGTATATTAAGAGCTAGCAGGGCATACAACTCGATGTATCAGAGTATTCAGAGTGTGGATGATCTTGAGTTATTCTTATAAAAAAATACTGTTATAAGCGTTCACGGTTTAAAACTAATACTGTAGTCTAAACTTATACTGTCACTTACGGGATAACTTCCGTGAATTGTTCATGATTTTGAACAATTCATTGTTTTGTTTTTTATTTGAGGTTCTGACATAGCGGAACATCTGCTGCAGTCAGGGCCCAATCACTGGATCGAATTTCACAAACCACGTATTTTGTCAAGGGACAAAAATTACTTACCAAGGTTGACAAGAGAAGCAATTGAAATCGGAAAACATAAAAATTTCAATCGAGAGGATGGCTTCAAATGTTATGAAATAAAAATAGTTCCAGTAGTGCGCGTAGCAAAAGACAAAGAAAGATGGTAGACAGATTTGTCTGCTCCTAACAATTTATTTTCCATCCACCCGCATTCTCCAGTCAACCCGCGATCATGGCGCTTGCAACAGCCTCGAAATATCGGGAATTCAAAATCATGAACAATCACGCAAGATATCCCGTAAGTGACAGTATAAGTTTAAAAAAAAAATACCTTTTAAAAACTTCTTTGAGAATTAAGAAAAGGTTTTAGTGAACACTAAAACCTTTTCTTAATAATTCTCTCCGAGTACTTAACAATTCTTACTTTCACTGTTTCTTGTGTGGCCTTCATTCACTGACTGTCAACGATACAGACTTTTTTGTCGTTTTTTTGACGTTTTCATACGAAATAAAAAAAAATTAAGTGACAGTATAAGTTTACTTCTTCTTCGTATATCTCAGTAGCAGCCACGGAGTGTGGGTTTACGCCAGGTTGATAAAAACAGGCGTGGGTGTACTATTAGGTACACCTCTGCCTAATCCTTTGGTTTTTACAGGTGTGATGTTATGTTATATGTTACCTAAACCTCCTCGATGATATCCGAAGTGATTTTTTAGAGAATAAAGTTACGGACACGGTTCAATAAAATTCAATGCAAATTGATTGAAAGCAGGTATCGCCGAGAGTCGAATGATTCGCTTTTATGTTAACACGATTCATTTGGGTCGATTCATCCAAATTCTGCTGCAGCTGATTCTCTTCAACCGACGAACACTACTTTTTTGAAAAAAGATACTTCGATGACACACACACACACATACATACATTTGTTCTCTGGTATGTTTATCTGAACTTAAATTTTAGCTACAATTTAGTTCAGCTTTTAGATAGTTCCGTTGGTATTCAGGTGCTTTTTATTACTAAGCCTCCGATGTCCGTCCGTTCATCCGTCCGTCTGTAAGTCAGCGGGCTGTATCTCATGATCCGTAATAGGTCATCATCATCTGCCTAGCCTTTTCCCAACTATGTTGGGGTCGGCTTCCAGTCTAACCGGATGCAGCTGAATACCAGTATTTTACATGGAGCGACTGCCTGTCGGACCTCCACAACCCAGTTAATGCTAGGTAATACGATACCCCTTGGTAAGACTGGTTGTCAGACTTTCGGGTCACTGACTACCTGTAACGACTGTCAAAGATTTCCAAATGACAGCCGGGACCAACGGCTGTCATTATCATATTATCATAGTCATATGATCCGTAATAGGTAGAAAGTTGAAATTTTCACAGAATGTGTGTTTCTGTTGCCGCTTTAACAACAAATAATAATAAAAAAATTAAAGGGGGCTCCCCTACTATCATGGTACGGAACCCTTCATGCGCGAGACCGACTTGTACTTACGTATTCTTGAGTTTACGATTGGTAAAAAAACTCCTTACTCGATAACTTCGGACTAAAAGAGGTTCAATGTAGAAAACCTATTTTATTGTTTACTGTTTAAAATCTATTTTTTTTTTAAATTTTTTTTTTTATTACAAAATGGGCCTGCTCTTGACCTCGATCACGCCTGCCGGAAAGCGATGGATGAGGTCTATGATGAAAACAGCGTGCCCAGAAGAATTTGCCTTGTTGAATCTTGTTTGTGCTTTAAATAATGAATGAGTCTTCAAATTTTATTTTTTACCGATGGTCTAGTGGTGACAAGGGCAATTGATGGGCATGACGGATTGGGTCCCATTCCCAGGTTTTGCAAAGTGATTTCTAACAAGATTTTTTCAGTAGCAGAATCAGAATCATTTATTCGTAAACATAGGTAATAATTACAAACAAGATCTTAAAAATCAGTCAGTGCGCTATGTTTTGCCAATGGACAGCCGTCATCGACCAGGCATCCTCTATTACATGGGACTGAAACATAACTTATTTGTGGGGTACTTTGCCGGATTTTCGCGCGCTTTTCAATAACTTGGACAGAGGCAGTATATCTCTCTTGTTCTTTCTCTTAGACTCTGTGAAAGTTTTGAGCAAGATAGATGCAGTTTTTCTAATCAAATTTATGACATAACCGATGACAGTGACAGATGGGCCTTACAGGGTTGATCAACAGTGATCAAACATTTGAAATGGGCCTTAGAGGCCCACTCAACATCGCAAGAGAAAAGGTGTACAAATATCCATATAGAAGCCGAAAGGCACTTGTTCTCCCCGCCATTGCGATATTTTTTTTGCACTGGACCATACCTGGGAACCTTCTGGTTACGGAGATATTAGAGGTCAAAGTTCCAACTTTTTCACAAGCTTTTCTTTAAATTAAATATTAGTTTTTCAGGTAATATTTTTTCTTTAATTACCTCCATGACCCGTATACTATTCAAAGCATCCATTATACAACAATGTTTTGAGTGTGCTACATTGAGTTTTACTGTAAAGCGTGATTTTTCACCCCAAAAAAAGTCTTTTAAGTAATTTATTTTATTAAAAAGAAAGTTTACAAGAATCTTAACTTAAGAACTAAGCCTCACAAAACCGTTTTCCCGGTTTGTCCGTAAGAACGGAACTAATAGTGTTATAAATAAGGTAGAAAGGTGGGTAGGTAGGTAGGTGGTCGGTAGGTAGTTTGATGTATATAAAGCTTGGTTGACGGGTTCGTGAGGGGTACGCTGACACCCTGTATTGATATCCACTTCTACTCTACCTTTAACAGATTACAGGTATAATGGTATGTATAAGTTAATGCTAATTAAACCCACACTAGTCCTTTTTGCTCACACACACACACACGCACATACACTCACACACACACACACACACATGCGTTCACACACACACACACACATGCGTTCACACACACACACACACATGCGTACATACACATATGTACACACACACACAGATACATGTACTATCACACACACACACAATTTCTTATTTTAAATTGTCTACTTTTAGTTTTTTTTTTTAGTTTTAGTTTTTACTTTACCTACTTTGTTAATTATTAACAGGCTTTGTTAAATGTCTGCACATAAATATGGAAGAGTGAGGTCTTCTGCTACAGGTATTTCCATACTTAAAAGAAGGCCTCTACAATGTATCTGTTAAAACCTGTTGATTACGAAATAAAGTTATTATTATTATTTATGCTAAAGAAGACTTTGACAATTTTTTAATTTCAAATTCTTAATTTAAAATCCAGGTGTTAGAGTTGAGAAAGCTGAGATTATTTCACCTTAAATTCTGGAAGTTAAAACGTTTTAGTACTAAAACTAATTTAGGTTATAAATCTTCTGAAGTAGCTACTCATCACTCATGTAGGCACTAAAGTCTAACGCTAAAAGGGGTATAAAACATCTAAGTGCCGAGTTTAAAACTTCAGAAGTACGTAGAATTAAAAGCTTAAGTAGTTTATACTACGTACATACGGAGACACATCAAGCTTTACATATCCAGTATAACCTGACGTCTCGTTGTATGAGCTTCCCGTACAATGAGAGTTCAGTTTAATTTGGTGTGTAAAGCTTGGTCGTCGTGCGTACGTGCATGTATCTACTTACATGTTATTAATTAGGTCTCTATAGTTCTGCTTCAACTATCTCTTAATTTTATTGGTAGTTATGTGTCGCGGCAGACCGAGGAGGAGACGGCAGGACCCTTGGATGGCTTCTCGTTAGTTAGCGAGAAGAGGCTCAACATCGAGAACAGAGGAAGGAATGGGAGGAGTCCTTTGCCCAGGAGTGGGACAGTTCAGAATAACAAAAAAAAACAAATGTGTTTGAGCCGTTTTGGGTTGAAACACTGGCGACATGGGGTCCGGGTGCCCATCTACATAATATTTCGGGTCAACGCCAGCGGTTGGTTAACTCTTCTCGTGACCAGAGGGCTGGCCTATTTCTTGGCCAAGGCATGGAAATACTAATCAGTATAGCCATCCTTTGGCCGAGAAATAGGCCAACGCAACGCAACGCATTGGGCAACGTGGTAATGCTGCCAGCCTTCTGAGCATTTTCCCTGTGGACAGTGATGCGGATGAATTTTTAGACGCTCAAAAATTATTTTCTGTTTTTGATACATGTGCATATTTTAGTAATAATATTATTTTTAGGCCTGTATAGTTAGTAAATAATGTATATGTTACGGCTGTAGGTGTGAATATAAACTTAAGATTGTTCTTCTTCTCTTCTTCTTAGCGTATCGATGGCAGTAGTAGTTTGGCGCTTTCAGTAGCGTCCATCAGTTCCTGTAGTGAACAAACAGCAGGACACGCAGGACACGATATTAAGTGCCCCATCGTTTGTAGAACAGCACCACATTTACACTCCAGGGCAGAGTCAAGATTTAGCCGACTAAACTTAGGTTAGGTTAAGTATAGCCGGCTAATCTATAGTTTCTTCTTTTTCTTTCAGTTACTAACATTAGTTATAAGCTAAATTCTTGTTACTTGTTAGTAACGAGAACTTTGCCTTGCCTATGGACTTTTTTGTCTGAAATAAATGATTTTTATTTATTTAATTTTATTTAAGTTTAGGTTCATACCTACCTTTAGCCGTAACATGTAAATATTATGTATATTGAAAAGATTACTAAAGATGTTTAGTAATCACGCTGGCACGCTCGTTTCATCATAGACCTCATCCATCGCTTTCCACCAGGCGTGATCGAGGTCAAGAGCAGGCCCATTTTGTAATAAAAAAAAAAAAAAAAAAAAAGATGTACTATATCTTAAAAAATAATCCCACAATGAATTCAACCCCCTCTATTTACCTGATCACTACTATATTTATATCAAATCAAATCAAATATATTTATTTTCTAGAATATGGTAGGTACATACAGTTTTACAATAAATTAGTTTCATCATATCCTGCCATAACATGGCGTTCAAATGTATTCACAATAAGCAATGTCAATTTTATTAGTCTAACTTACAAATTACAGATTCTATTGACTTGTCTTATAAGTAGTCCTTAACGGTATAATATCTATTAATTAATAAGAGTTTGAAAAGTATTTTTTTTAAACATACTATCTTAAAAACATTACAAGATTATCACGCACAAACGGTAATTAGGCTCAATTGACGTAACTGAGGAATGGAATGGAAGCGAATTTTTATAATTTCTTCTTCTTCCAATGGGTAACGTATAAACTATGTCATCATACCAGCCTTTTCCCAGTTATGTTGGGGTCGGCTTCCCGTCTAATTTAATGCAGCTGAGTACCAGTATTTTATATGAAGCGACTGCCTATCTGACCTCCAAAACCCAGTTAGTACTGGGTAATACGATACCCCTTGGTAAGACTGGTTGGCAGACATTTAGGCCACTGACTACCTGCCACGACTGTCAAAGATCTACAAATGACAGCCGGGACCAACGGCTTATTATGCTTTCCGAAGCACGGAGGAAATTCGGGATGTAGTGATGATCACCCATCTACAGACGACCTAGGAAGCACGATCTGTGCGACTGTTATTATTCAACCGTTGTACGTTACACAAATTGACCCAAAGTTGATTATACAATTTCGTTACAAAAATTCGCTTCCATTCCGTGCCGCGGCAATGTAAATTGAACTTTAGTAAGAAAAATAGTCCGTCGTACGCATTACGTACGAAAATAGATGGAGAAACGTATGACCGAGATCTTGCAGGTAAACATTGGCGATGAATCATAATATTACCTACCGGTAGCGTAAGGTTTGAGTATGAAGACGTATAAGATACGGTAATGTGGACTGTGGTCACAGCTTTTCAGATTAAAAAAAATGAATATCTGACTCCAATTGAGGTTTTGCTGCTTTTTTTCTTCATCATGTGGTTAGGCACTAACCGTGGTGTCAGAGTTTTTATGCCGCCCATGGGCCTCTGACCAAGTTTCCTCCGTGCCTCGGAAATCATGTTAAGCCGTTGGTCCCGGCTGTCATTTGTAGATCTTTGACAGTCGTTACAGGTAGTCAGTGCCCCAAAAAGTCTGACAACCAGTCTTACCAAGAGTTATAGTATTACCCAGTACTAACTGGGTTGTGGAGGCCAGATAGGCAGTCGCTCCATGTAAAATACTGGTATTCAGCTGCATCCGGTTAGACTGGAAGCCGACCCCAACATAGTTGGGAAAAGGCTGGGTAATACGATACCCCTTGGTAAGACTGCTTGCCAGAATTTCGGGCCACTGACTACCTGTCACGACTGCCAAAGATTTACAAATGACAGCCGGGACCAACGGGTATCGGACTTGCTGAGGCATGGAGGAAACTTGGTATGTAATAGATGGTCACACACCCACGTCTCGATCTTGCCAAGCGAGGTTAAACCTTAAAGTCCGACCAGGGGGCTGTTAATATTTAGCCACGTTTTTATTCATCTATGGGTGATGCTTATTGTTCTTGTCACCGGCGCCATAGTTTACATACATTCTTACTAAAACTGAAAACAACTGACACAACAAACAACACAACAAAAACAATGTTCATTTAATGTGTATCCTTAGTTTGTAAGCCCTGGCTGGGGGCCTTAAAGTAATTTTTGGCCACCACAGGATTGTCCGGTTAAGCAGCTTCAACCTTAGCGAGAAAAAAAAACAAAAAAAACAACACACACAGAACAACTGACTGTATTTCTGACTGACTTCATACATTGTTACTAAACTTCTTATTTTATTTTTGACATTTTGTTTTGATATTTTGTGTGTCATTTTTTAAATTTATTTTTTGACATTTTAAATATTTGGATTTGACTTATAATTCTGAATTCAATTTTAATTTCTGTAATTACTTTGTATGTTTTATTAATCTGTAATAGTATGAAACATTTATAGTGCAAGCAAGCCAATCTTAAAAATCTTTTTAAATTTTATATGGGGACCTGAAATAAATGAATTTAATTTAATTTAACTTAAAACTTTCTTTACGCGAGTTCTTCATTCCTCTGCCTCAAATACCTATATCAAGACAAATTGACGAATGTTTCCACACCCATTCTATTCAACTTACCAATAAAATCTTCACCAGTTAGTCCTGATCCGGTGGCCGGCGCTTATGGAAAGGGGCTTATATTTCATAAGTGTACTTCAGTGTAGCTTACCATTGTGGACACGGTATCCACTCGAAGCTCGGTTTAAGAGCATTTGAAGATGTGAGAGCAAGATTAGTAACTATTTCGGGGTCAAATTAAATTAGCGTGCGGAACTCAATAGACGTGATGAGCGTCGGTATTTGGAAATGTCTTGAAATTGGAGTTTAGAGTTTTGTTATTAGACAAAGCGATACCTTCTAGACAGGGTTATATTAATGTTACTTTAAAGTAGTTTGTTTTGTAACAAATTATTATTTGCTGATGACACTTCTCTAATTTTTAAGATAAATAGACGGGCCCAAAATCTAGATGACGTAAATAATGCCCTACTTCAGGTCCATAATTGGTTCACAGCAAACAATTTAGTATTAAATGAAAAAAAAACGAAATGCATAAGATTTGCTTTACCAAATGTTAAAAGTAACGAGTGTGATATAGTATTGAATAAAGAGAAACTTGAATTCGTAGATAAAACCGTTTTCCTGGGGCTTACGCTTGATTCAAGGCTACAATGGGGTTCTCATTTGAAATCTCTTGCGGGGCGCCTAAGTTCAGCAGCATATGCTGTTAGAAAAATCCGTCAATTTTCTGATGTAGATACCGCTAGACTGGTCTATTTTAGTTACTTTCATAGTATAATGTCTTATGGCATTCTGTTATGGGGACGGGCTGCAGACATTGAGTCTATATTTATTCTGCAAAAAAGAGCCATCAGAGCCATATATAATCTTCGTAGGCGCGATTCTCTAAGGGAACTGTTTAAGGAAATCAAAATCATGACGGTACATTGTCAATACATCTACGAAAACATAATGTACGTTAGAAAAAATCGACATCTTTTTAATAAAAGAGGTGACAGACACAATTACAGTACGAGAACTAGAGACCAATTAGTTCAGCCGGGCTTCAGACTCGCTAAAGTAGACTCATCTTTCATGGGGTACTGTTTAAGATGCTATAATAAAATTCCACAAAGTATTCTTGAACTGAATGAGACGAAATTTAAATCATGCATTAAACGCACACTATGTAAGCAAGCATATTACAAGTTGGACGATTATATCTCTGATAAAAATGCTTGGCTCAATGCCGGTCCTGCTCCACATGGACAGGGGCGCATAAACTGATTAATGGATAGCATTAAATAGTATTGTTGGAGCTGCTGAAGATTGTACAACTATCTTTGCATTGTATAGATTCAATTTCTTTTGGTATTATATAACCGCATAGCCCATATTATGTGAGTACTATGTAATAGAAAGCTATCCTTCGTTGGAAACCTACGTCATTTTTTTTTTTTTTTGACTTGAATTTGCCCTGGCGGTTAAGTGTATGTCATGCTCACTCAAATGTCTCGCTGATGGTGGCGCGTGTGTCGGATCAGTTAGTTCCCTTCAAAATGGTTGAGTTGAATGGTGCTGATACATGCGTCATGTTCGTGAACGGGCGCTGTCAGTTGTGACTGGTCATCTCTTGGTTGCCACGGCTTATTTGAATTAATTATTTTATTTTTTGAATTGTTCTTTTCCTTGTTTTTACTATGGACACTTTTAACGTGCACATCTTGCTACATCGCTCTCACATAATGTACCATCTAAACATGAATGATGTAACCAAGGTTTTGTAAAAATATTCTGATTTAAAAGAGTGTCCATGGAGTTTCTTGCCCGTTCTTCTCCATAGAGATCTACGTTAGGGAATGGGCAACTACAGTACTTTCACAGTTTTTATGCCTTGTGACTGGGACTGTAGCTAAATTTCATTGTTATCTTTGTTTCGACAGTTCAAAAGTGCCTGTAACGGGCCTACTTGAAATAAATGCTTTGATTTTGATTTTGATTTTGAATTGGATTGTATAATCTGTTTACTAAATTATTATTATTTTTTTTTTTTGTAAAATCGATGTTACTCGATTTGGCTGCCGTCTCACCTGCTAGTAAGCAGTGATGAGATCTACGATGGTGCACGTTTGCATTTCTATGCAAACGCAAAATATTTGGTGTTATCCCTTATCCAGCAGCATTTCTACGCTGCTGGTTAAGGGGTAACACCAAATATTTTACGTAACACAAAAATAAATTATGACACAATCAATCAGTCACTACTGAATAATATGTACTTTGATATCGCACTTTTATTTCATTTTGATTCACCTCGTTACCTATTCCTATTATTGCCTATTTATATGCCAACCGACTCTTCGAGAAAGTTCCACAATTGTCTTAAAACTTTTACACAGATCAATAGACATTCTAGGATTATTCTCGAATCTTCTATACAGTTCCATAGTGGAACATATTTATTAACTAGCATTCGACATTAGAAATAATTTAAACAAATATGAGACATTAAAAAGTACCAGGCTTGCCAGTACACTTCGTGCAATACGCCATAGAATTGACAAGAGTGCATTTTGCATGGGTCCTAAAATATATAATAAATTACCTAATAATATAAAGGAAAAAAACAATTTTATATCATTTAAGAATAGATTAAAGACTTACTTGATCAACAAAGCCTATTATACCATTAATGAATATTTAAATGATAAATGTAATTAATTTTTTAAGTAATGTAATAAGTAATAAAATTATGTAATTAATGAATGACATAAATACCTTAATAATAATATTTGCTATAGTTGAATATGTAACGATTAATGTAAGATTTATTATTTTTATTGTAACAGATATTTGCACACCTGTTAAGGTAGGAGCTGTTGTATGTATCACCTCATGTACCTACCCATATTCAAGCAAATAAATGATTTGATTTGAACAATCTAGACTCGAACGTAATCTAGAGTGTTCTCGTAAAACAGCCGACGTTACAATATTTACTCGATGTACATGTAGTATGCGTTTGTGTTCTAAGTCGATTCCATTGATCGTCTTGCCATCTTACGTTTGATATAAATATGATTGACTGGAACAACACTACAGTCATTCATTCACTGACTCACCCACGTGTGTGTATTGCTTAACTAGAGCTTACAGCTGTCGGCGCGATATCCAATAGATGAGAGGGTTTGAAGATGTATTAGGAGCATAGGATATGGAAAGGGTAGGCTTACTGAGTAGTTATGAGTTTGTTCGTTTTTCTCATGATATGATTGGGAGAATATGTTGATGAAAATGGTTTGAGACTAGCTGAGGCCCGCTATGTTCGCCCGCGTGAGATTATTATAAAGATATTGGTTCTCTATTTTGTAATGTAAAAGTTTATTTTCATGATAATTACATTATTTACAAACTATAAATCTGTAATTGTTATTAAAATATGTACTAGTATCAAAATGGTTATAGGGCGTCCAAACATTCGTCCACATAGCTGTCAACAGGAAAAGTGCCCAGAAGGCTGGCAGCATTGCCACGTTGGATGGCAATGCTGATTCTTTGGTTAAAAATAGGCCCGCCCTCTGGTCACGTGAAGAGCCGACCAACCGCTATTACGTATTTGAATCGGATTTTAATTTTTATGCACGGAACCCATATCCTTTTTCTAAAATAAAAATAAGTAAGTAACTCCCCTCCTTTTTTTTTTTTTTTTTTGGAGGGTGGGAAATCATCAAATGACTCCTCCCGCTCAGGGCGGAGCGGAAGGGAGTGTCAGACTCTTACTGACTAAAAACCACCCATGTTCCTTCATTGGCCCTTTATGTTCCAGGGCCGCGGTATCTCTTTCGAACAGTCCCGCAGCCCTGGCAGGGAGTAACTCCCCTCCTAAGTTACTCCTTATAACATCAGCTATCTGCCAGTAAAAGTCCCGTCAACCGGTCCAGCCGTTTCGGAGATTAGCCGGAACAAAGAGACAGACAGACTCTTTGTTCCGTATATTTAAAAAAAGATTTTTGTTATAATTAAATTACCGTATATTACATAACAGTAACCAATTAGCACCACATAAATTGTTGCCAGCCTTTTTCGCCACTCTTGGATACTTGGCTTTTCCATTTTGTGAACCTTTTCTAGGGTTTCTGTCAATTTAATTCAGACAGAAACTCGTGTTGGAAATCTACATGGGTATTTTTAGGTACCGTAGAAAGGAAAAACGGAACGCCTTATAGGATCACTCCTGTGTCTGTCTGTCTGTCCGTCTGTCACAGCGAATTTACTCCGAAATGTGTTGTAATTATGTGTACCAGATTATGTAACTCGGTGACCCTTTAATGAATTTTAAAAATGGGGGCCACTACTTGAGGGTAAATTAGAAAACAAAAAATCGTGTTACATATCAAGGGCTTATTGTGAGCATTTCAAATATTTTTTTTTTAATTTCAAGATAAATAAATAGATGATGAAGTTATTTAAGAAAATAGGCGACACACTCTTTGTTCCGTATATTAAAAAAAAAAATTGTTATAAATAATTAAATTACCGTATATTACTTAACAGTATACGCATACACAGATTTATTATCATTAAAATCTTCAAAACAACCCTCAAAGTCCATTTAATGACATTGAATGATTTTTTCATGAAATAGCCATTCAATGGGGTCAGGTAGTCAGTGGACCGAAAGTCTGACAACCAGTCTTACCAAGGGGTATCGTATTACCTAGCACTAACTGGGGTGTGGAGGTCCGACAGGCAGTCGCTCCATGTAAAATACTGGTATTCAGCTGCATCCGGTTAGACTGGAAGCCGACCCCAACATAGTTGGGAAAAGGCTAGGCAGATGATGATGAGCCATTCAATGGGGTTAAATGAACTTATATTTATTTTGTTCAGCATACATCCTGACACTGTCCGACAAATTGCAAAAAACATAAGAAAATTTGAATTCCCCAAGCTACCCTGAAGCTTCCATCTTAATCTAAAATATCTCAATACATTGACTGATGAACTAACAACATTCTCGACGTAGTAATCCGCCATCTTTCATCGTATAAACAGTATACAAATATAACAAAAAGCTATCTCGCCAGGCTGTCATGTAAACAGGCTAATCGCTTAGTATTCTGTCTGCAAAGTCATTAGGTCTCGTTCAGGGTGAGGACGTGGTGACTGGAGCGGTAGCGGGCGCGGTGGCGGGCGCGATTTAGTAAATAAATATACTATAGAGCATAGCTAGCTGTTGTAGCGGGTAGTAGAGTCTAAGGGTGAATTTTACCAATGAATGAACGTGATCAGCAATTGTAAACTACGTTCAAGATCTGTCAGTCATCATTATTTTTTATTTTTTTTTATTAAAAAACGTTGCCCCACCCTAGGAATTTCTCCTGTATCGTGGGTGCGTTTACAAACATTTAAACTCACATACACAAACAGCCAGACCCGGAACAACTATCTGTAGGCCATACAAATATTTGTTCCGTGCGGGAATCGATCCCGCAACCCGAAGCACAGCATTCAATCGCTCAGCTACTGCGCCAACCGTGCCGTCATTTTGTGGGATGTAGTGAAATTCGCTCTAAAAGCGTTTCGACGCGGTTAAAACTATAAATGAAGACGATCGCTGCAGTCTTTTCAAGTTTTTTTTTACACCATACTTACATACACTGAATGATCTTTATTTTCAATGCGATAAGGTTGCTCCCAGAGATGAAATAACTGTGGTTGTGTTTCCACAAGGTAAAAAAAACAACGGGTTGCACTCCGGGAGTGCCGGCAGAAGTGAAAACTTGAATATTAACGTTGTGCATTTTTAATATTTTGAAATGGTTAGGGAATAATTTTGCACGAATTGCTTTAATTATCAATATAAAAGTACTATCATTTATGTGGTAAAATACAATATTCATTTATTGCGCTATCGGACACAAACATGACAATTTATATTACATTAAAAATTTAACACTTCAGAACTCCCTCCGTCTTACGCTTTTTCGATCAGGTCACGTGTCCTGACGCGAGTTTAAGATTTTATACCCATTACAGAAAAAGTGCTCAATGCCGCTAAAGAAGTTTTCACTTCAAAAATAGACGATCGCTCGGTAGAAAATGATCGGTTGATTCTGTCTTGGCGTTGCGCTGGGCCGAGCTACATCAACTGCGAAGAATACAAATTAAAGAAGTGGTCGCTTGAGGTAGAATCACCGCCTCTTTTTTGTTTTTCGTATGGGAAATCATCAAATGACTCCTCCCGTTCTGGGCGGAGCGGGAGGAAGTGTCAGACTTTTACTGACTAAAACCCATCCATGTTCC
This sequence comes from Eurois occulta, assembly GCA_950022335.1. Taxonomy (NCBI): domain Eukaryota; kingdom Metazoa; phylum Arthropoda; class Insecta; order Lepidoptera; family Noctuidae; genus Eurois; species Eurois occulta. The sequence goes on from OX465506.1 coordinate 8,134,916, forward strand.
TTCTTTTGCCCTTTGTGTTCCAGGGCCGCGGTATCTCTTTCGAACAGTCCCGCAGCCCCAAAATCACCGATTGAGAAAGTGAGTCGGGCGCACCTAATCAGCATGCAAACGGCGGTTTTTTTTTTTACCCTTCACGTCCACTTTGTCATCCGCGAACGCTCTTCACCTTGACCGAAGCCTTAGTAGAATGATGTATCAGTCAACGCACGTGGCTTATTATAAAAGTAGGCATTATTATGTATTGAGTGGTCTCAGTTTATAAGGGTTCTGTAGTCAATATTACAAAAAGTAGAATTTTTCACAAAAATCTTGGAAGATATTTTGTTTTCGAATTTTTATTAATGCATTCTTCTTTTATTACAGGTAAGCACCATTCTGCACGTCTTGATTATCACAAAAACGACACAAGATAAGTACCTCTGCCTAGCCCGACGAATAAAGGCGTGTGGTTGTTATGTAGACTTTAGGATAGTTTCGTCTATTCCTGGCCTAAGATAAATGGTTTCAACTGAAATTATCTGTTCCGTAATTGCGTTACGGAGATCATTAATATTCTTAATACCTCCGCATTCCTAGGAAAATGCTCAAATTACTGTTGTACAAACTCGGGGAAAGCTTGTTCGCACAAAAAATAATTTACTTAAAGACTTAATTTGGTGATACAGAAGAGCCCAAAATGTATGCTTTTAGTTTTGGATTTATTCTGGATCAGTCTACGAATACTACTTTAAAATAAAGGGATTGCTTTCTGAGACAGAACCGGACTATAAGTATCCAATCCAGGACACTGACCATGGGCTGCGGGATTGTTCGAAAGAGATACCGCGGCCCTGGAACACAAAGGGCAAAGAAGGAACATGGATGGGTTTTAGTCAGTAAAAGTCTGACACTCCCTTCCGCTCCGCCCAGAGCGAGAGGAGTCATTTGATGATTTCCCATGCCAAAAACAAAACGGACACTGACCATGTGCCTTTACGACCAACATGTCTTTTAATTTTCAGTACATGTGGTGCCTCACGACGTTTTCCTTCACCGTTTTGAGAGCAGTAGTGAATTAACAAAATTACACAAAGTAATACGCCTGTCTGAGTTCAAATCCACGACATAATCGTAAGACGAGGTCGGTACCACCGATCTAGCGAGACAAGAATAATTCAAGGACTAGAATAAGTCCTATAAATTCTATTTTAACTTTACTCCCGGAAAACCACAGCAGTGGCAGACGAAATAATTCAATTTTTCTACGCTGGCCGATGGATGTTTATAAACAATGTTATATGACGTTAGAGCTACGGCCCGAAATCATTGTAGTAGTCCCGTAAATCGTGTACCAGTAAACACTAGGTGATGGATACATTATATCGTCCGTCCCTAGGTAAACTATTTTGATATATTTTATGGATAACTTTGTCATTAATGCCTATATCTGTATAAAAATTTGGTTACATAATAATTATAAGTTGTTGTTGATGAGTGAGACGTCTTTATCTGCGCTTCACTCTTGAGACATTTGGTCGATTCTTCTCATTGGCGACAAAGACAGTAAACATTTTCTATGATAGTACAATCTGGTCGATGACGGGTGGATTGTGTGAGGAATGTTAAAAAATAATTAACCGGGCTAATGCGAGTTGGACTCGCGTACCGAGGGTTCCGTATAAACTTGTAAGTATTTTGTTATTAAACTACATATTTACGGTTTTCAGATTTTTAGGGTTCCGTACCCAAAGGGTAAAACGGGACCCTATTACTAAGACTCCGCTGTCTGTCTGTCTCCAGGCTGTATCTCATAAACCGTGATAGCTAGAAAGCTGAAATTTTCACAAATGATATATTACTATTGTCGCTATAACAACAAATACTAAAAATAAAAAATATTAAGGGGGCTCCCATACAACAGATATGATTTTTTTGCCGTTTTTATAGATAATGGTACGGAACCCTTCGTGCGCGAGTCCGACTCGCACTTGGCCGGTTTTATTTTCCTTTACTTGTGCTATAAGACAATTAAATACTTCTTGCCAAATTTCATGATTCTAGGTCAACGGGAAGTACCCTATACATTTTGCTTCCTTTGTCGTACGTACCTATATAAGTAAGTTTTTTACGACATAAACAGCCGTACCTTTAGCTTAGAAATTTGATTTTTTCACGGCTTCAAGGGACTGTATACTTGAGTACATGGTTTTAATTTCAACTCGATACCTCCACGCGTTCCCGAGATAAAGGGTCTTGACAGACAGATAGACGGTCGGACTGACAACATATTGATTCTTTATAGGTTCCGTTTTTCCTTTCGAGGTACGGCACCTAAAAATACCCATGTAGATTTCCAACACGGGTGAATTAAATTGACAGAAACCCTTGAAAAGGTTCACAAAATGGAAAAGCCAAGTGTCCAAGTGTGGCGAAAAAGGCTTGGGATCTGGCAATAATTGATGGGCTGCTAATTGGTTTAACTTCGTGGAGGAACTCTCTTAAAAGTGGATCTCGACTAGTATATGCTCATCATCTTCCTGCCCTTGTACCATGTTACTTGGGGACGGCGCGGATCACTACTGTGTCTGTCTGTCTGTCCGTCTGTCACAGTCAATTTACTCCGAACCAAATTTATGTAAGTCGGTGACCCTTAATGAATTTTAAAAATGGGGGCCACTATTGGAGTTTAAATTAGAAAAAGAAAAATTTGCAACAATCGTGTTACATATCAAGGATTTATTGTGAGCATCTCAATTTTTTTTTTTTTTTAAGATATATGAAAATAGGCAAAATTAACCATCCCCCTTAACTCCGAAACTACATGGCCGAAAATTTTGAAAAAATACAAAAAAGTAGTTCTTTGCCTTTAGATAACAGGAAAACCTATAAGAAATCTTTAACAACAAATAATAAAAATAAATTAAAAATTAAAGGGGCCTCGCCTACTACGATGATACGGAACCCTTCTTGGTGAACCCGCACTTGGTGGCTCAGCTCAGATTAACTTTGGTGTAAGCGCCAGGGTAGCCCGCGAAATTCAATTCCATTGAATGCTATGAAAAAGTCATTCAATGGGATTAAATGAACTTAGGCCCGGCGCTCATTATCGGCATCGGCAAGAAAAGGGATCCTTCGGCATTCCTACATGCAAGCGCACACTGTCGGAAACTATGTCTTGGCATGCTGCAACGTTCTTAAGGATGACGAGGCGTCCTTAAGGGGAATGCTCCAACCAGCCCGCGAAATTCAAAATTTCTTGAGTTTTTTGCAATTTGCAGGCCAGTGCTAGGTTGTATATTGATTAAAATATTATTCGCGGCTGTAAGACATATGTAGTTACAGAATTATAATCATCAAAATCATCAATAAAACGCTCTAAGTTCATAAAGCTGTAGGAATGACTTTTTCTGTTTTTTTTTTTGTTCCTACGCCTTTATGAACTTGGAGGGTTGTATTGGTGATTTTGATGATTATAATTCTGTAACTACATACGTCTTACAGCCGCGAATAATATTTTAATCAACATACAACCTAGCACTGGCCTGCAAATTGCAAAAAACGCAAGAAATTTTGAATTTCGCGGGCTGGTTGGAGCATTCACCTTAAGCATGGCGCACTCGCACCGCAGTGCAAGCTACCCCGAGTGTTGCCTCGGCGCCGGCGGCACGGCGAGCGACGGCTTACCGAAGGATCCCGAACTATCCCGAAGCAGCCTCAAAGTTGCCGATGCAGTAGCCTCAAGCATACCGAAGCGGTATTTTTGTTACTACGATCATATATCATGGAAATTTTTACTTTATTGCCATGAAGTTAATGTATGCTTTTTATCACCTAAAATCCTCAGACGTGCCGATGCCGATAGTGGGCGCCGGGCCTTAGAGGGCTGTATTGATGATTTTAATGAATATAACTCTGTAAAGTCATATTTATTACGGTCGCGAATCATATTTTTTCTTCAATTGACTGACACTGACAGTGCAAATTGCAAAAAAACGTAAGAAATTTTGAATTTCGCGGGCTATCCAGCGATTCACCGCTCGTCCGCGCAGTCGGTCGATGTACGTGTTTGGCATAAACGGAGTTTATACAAGGCAATGCGAAGAGTGATTCGCTTCACGGCCCGACCGCGCCGACCGGTGGTGTCGTGTGATAACCGGCTAAATCCTTATTATTACTCTCAGCCTACAACTAACGACTGAGAAACGAGTAGGCGAATATTTTTCATCCCAAAAAAAATTACGCGTAGCGCGTGTATTGAGTCATTTTATTATTTCCAAACTTTTGCCGGAAATTATCGTTCGGGAACGTACTATTGAAACGCAAGCGTCGGGCACTGAAGTCTGTTTTTTAATCTCAGAGACTAAATTGACACATGCAAATGTCAAATTTACAAATAATGTTGCCTGCTCCTTTGTGTAGTGTTGTCTCATTTGATGTTTTCTTTGGGCTCGAGTCTTAAAAAGATACTTGATATTTTTAAAGATTGGACGAGTTAAGTTTGGTTGCCAACCGAAAAAGACTTTTGAGAAATGTTTTTGTAGTTTTGGTAACATGATGGTACCTAATTTATGAAGCGTAGCATGCGCTTTGGTTTTTATTTTGGGACAAGCCCGCCACGCCATTCCCAAAACCACCGTTACTGTCAAATTTTCCCAATCAACCTTGAACCTAACGTTTTAGCGATAAAGTTGAAAATATATTACAGAAATTTGGCAGATTGTAGTAGCTTGATGTGCAGGCGTCTGTACTAACGAGACAGAAAATCTTTGATTAAAAAAATTTACGCGCCGCATGTGGAACTAGTTATAATTATTTATTTAAATAAAAATATGTATAAATTACATGACTAACGGTCTCGCACTGCGTCCCATCTTTTTTGTATATAATAAAATTAATAAAACGCCTACTCCTATTAATAATTTTATTTTTTATATAATAAACATTGCTGAGTGAAATACCAGTTGTGTTTATTTTTGCCGCGAAAGGTGAACAGCCGAATATTCGAGATTGTTTGAATGCATCGATAGGTACCTATTTGGTTTGTTCAAGCATTAGGAGTGCTAGTTGCTCGGGCTTGTGGACGGTGAGTAATGGGCTAGCTCACCGTCCGTCCGTCTTATGACGACAGGCCGTGTCGACGGCGCGTTCGTGTTCCACGCGCGCCTCAAAGAGATGTCAGCAAACAGGAGGGGCCCGCAAGGGCCGATGCTTGTCAGGGCTGCTGGACTATTCGAAAGAGATACCGCGGCCCTGGAACACAAAGGGCAAAAGAAGGAACATGGATGGGTTTTAGTCAGTAAAAGTCTGACACTCCCTTCCACTCCGCCCAGAGCGGGAGGAGTCATTTGATGATTTGACATCCCAAAAGAAAAAAAGGAGTGCTTGTTGCTAGTGGCATGATATAAAATAATAAATATGTTACAGGAAAACTCGCTCGACACAGATCGAATTGTGCACAGCAGACCTGAACATGATTCAGTGAACTCCAAGCTTTATAACCAGTTGACTGACAAGTTGTGCAGCACAACTTGTCAGTGCGGCTTCGGCCTTCAGACGCGGGGTATATATATTTTTTGTTTTGATTTCAATAAATTATACGTTGTTAGTCCCGTCATGGCGGCGAGTGTGACTGCTTACATTAAAATGTTACAATATAAAAAATAAATTTTAAAAATAAATAACACTTCCTGGGCAGTCGGGTAAAAAAGGAACATGGTGGATTTTGGGCGAATTGTGGGGTTCCAAATGTTTTTTTTCTTCCGACCCTCGAGTGGTATCAAAATAAAGGTTAAAACGAAAGAGGACGAGGGTTAAAATGAAGATATTAAACGGTTATTACAAATATATAATAACCTTATTCGTAACTATATTAACCAGCCTTTTCGGGTACTCTACTCTAGAACCGTGTGGTCCGAGTGAGTTTTCAAGGAAATTTAAAAACGCTTAGTTGACACTTCCCGTGATCCAAGGATTCCAAAGGCTGGCTTTTACCTTGGCCAGAGACTTAGCGTTGCCATACAAAGTGGCAACGCCGCCAGTCTCTTGGGGACATTACCAGTTGACAGAGTTAAGGAGTTTTTTGACGCCATTTTTTAATTTATTGTTAAATTAGTTACTTTAGGTTATTTCCATTTATAATTTTTTGTAATTTATACAAAGAGATTGGGAATATTTTCATACAAAAACTTTGATCCCGAACATTTTCGATTTTGACACACAATGCTTCTTGACAAGAGAGCGTATGACATTAGACAGAACGACTTATTACAAAGTAGTAACAAGTATTGGATTACGATTTTCTTTGTCTTGTCCCGTCTATCACTCGTACATATGTTAATGTCTTTGAATTTATACAAAATAAAGGTAAATAAATTCAATCTTGCAAAGAGATTAGAAATGACAAATCGTGTATAAAATAAAAATAAAATAATAAAAAGTTAAATCGTCCGCGAAATCTTTCAAACACGAAAAAGATTAAAATAAATAAAACTAAAAACCCGACTATAAGCAGCGGGACCCATTCCATTAATTTCAACAATTTAATATTCAAAAGGGTGCCGCCTGCATCCAACTTTTATTAATTTTTAACTGTACTTGTTTTATGGTTTCAGTTTTTGTACCTACTGAAGTCGGCGATACATACATACATAAATTCACGCCCTTTTCCCCATGGGAGTAGGTAGAAACCACAGAACACCTGCTACGATCCTTACATGCTCTTTTCGCCTCGTCCACGTTCATACATCTGGTCATACACGCCGGTTGCGAGTACTACGCACCTGACATTTCTGAAGAACCTCACCAATAAGGTCAGTGTATTGTGGTGTAGTATGTAAGTCTATAACATTAAGGCCCGTATTACAGAACGTCACTCAATACTCAAGCATCATTTAAAACTAGTTTCATCCAATCAAATGGCTTGAATCTAGTTTTAAATGATGCTTGAGTATTGAGTGACGTTCTGTAATACGGGCCTTAGAGTGTGTGTGTGTTTAGATGGTCATGAATGGATCAAATATAGCCAGTGTCCAACCAGCATTCGAGATGTTTCATTGTCCTTAAATCCCGTCCTTATATGGTGATCCTGCCATTCGAGCGGGGAATCAAATCATGTTCTAGTTTAGTTTGGACTGTGCTCTGCGTGCTATTCGTCAACTCGCACACTATTTGCAAAAAATATCACCATGTGCCAATCAAAGGTACAGAACGAAGAAGTCTTTGTAAACCAGAATAGTGCTGGTGGAGGAAACAAATTAAGCCACAGAGGAGGAATTCAAATATCACTTATCTGCCATAAGCATTGTGCTAATGATCATATGCACGATATTGTTTCTTGGGACTATCTATATTTTGTACCGGGTGTACAAAAGATGTCATCAAACTTGGATGATCCCGTCCTTATAGTATGTCCTACTAGGGCGTCCCTTCTAGCGTTGCCACTCACATCAGTCTTGTAAATACCTTTTGTGAGTCGGCTTTCACTCATCCTCTCCACATGACGAAACTATCTAAGCATACTCTTCAATTTTGTCACTATGGGGGACATAAGACAGGGGGATGGAGGGGGCTCCATCCCCCTGTCTCATGTCTCCATGTTCCTTCTTCCATCGGGAGTCCAGACGTACTGCGGGTTATCACCCATTCCTTGTCGATGTTCCACACATTCGCACGAAGCGCTTTGCTACATCGTTTATTATGCGCACAGCCAAGGAGTGGAATTCCCTGACTTCGTCTGTGTTCCCAAGTTCATATGACCCCAATCTATTTAAGTCGCGAGTTAATAGGCTTCTTTTGGTTAGCTCGTTCCATCGTCGACCTCATCTCTGTCCTCAGGACTAGATTGAGGTCAAGAGTAGACCCATAAACATTAAAAAAAAAAAAAAACTATATCTTTTATACCAGGTTATAAGTTTTTTTAAGAACTCGACCTAATCCACCGATTACGCATCCCATCCATTAAAAACCCACAACTGTATATTTGTCTTGTTTACAAACATACCTACTTTAACATTTCTTTGAAAAGCTCACACGAGTCTGACATAAAAATATTTTTATTGTTTTTTCGTTATTAGGCTGAATCGTATCGATGTCTTTGCTTTCGTGATTATAATGCTATAAAGATGTTTGTGTTGTCGTTGTTGTTTTAGTTTCATGTCTACGAGTATTATATTTTTAGAGGGCAGTCTGTTAAAGTCTTGGATGGCGGGTGAGACGCCGCGTTTTCTTAGCGTTTATTTTAGTAAGAGTCTTGATTGTCGATTGGCGTTTTGGTTAAAAAATGATAAGTGGAACAGCGGAGTTTCCTAACACAAGCAACTCTTTGCTTAAAAGGTGATCTCCAATAAAATGTATCGAAATGCCCATTGTTATTGAAGTAAACATTTTAATTTTTTTTAATGACCAGGACAAAATCTAATGAACAAAATCTGATTCTAATTTAAGTCGTTTTATTTTAATTAGTTTTATTTAACTTCAACGTTAACTTTCATGACCCTCATTTACCTAAAATTTAGATGAAGATTGACGGTGACGCACTGAACTAGGAAGTATGAAAGCGAAAAGGTGTGCCAAATTCATCATCATAATATTATTCTTTTCAATAACAACTCTTGGAATAGTTTGACCCGCGTCGCTGTGATTTCCACCAGAGATGTGCGAGGATGCGTAGCGAGGGATGTGTTTGTTAAGAACCAATAGAATCACTTCATTTACCTAGCCTCGCTCAGCGCAGCTTTTGTACATGACATACAAAACAAGGGAAAGATTTGTGCGTGCGAGGGATGTGTGCTAGGGACGGACGCGATGTCACGGGCCTGTGGACGGTGAGTAATGGGCTAGCTCGCCGTCCGTCCGTCGTATGACGACGGGCAGGCCGTGTCGACGGCGCGTTCGTGTTCCACGCGCGCCTCAAAGAGTTGTCAGCAAACGGGAGGGGCCCGCAAGGGCCGGTGCCTGCCAGGGCTGCGGGACTGTTCGAAAGAGATACCGCGGCCCTGGAACATAAAGGGCCAAAGAAGGAACATGGGTGGTTTTTAGTCAGTAAGAGTCTGACACTCCCTTCCGCTCCGCCCAGTGCGGGGGCATCATCAAATGCCCCCCGCATTTGATGATTTCCCACCCACCAAAAAAAAAAAAGGGACGGACGCGAGCGAAAAAATAACAGTCACTACACGGTGTGGTTACCACTCGCATCTGAAGCGAGCCCGCTACACATCCTCGCACCGTTCATCTGCGCCGTTTCACAGTGTCGCTACGCATCCACGCACCGCCCAGCTATCTCGAACATCTCTGGTAGAAACGCTCGCACCGTTCCACAGCCTCGCTGCGCATCCACGCACCGCCCAGCTATCTCTCGTTGACTGGCCTGTTGGTCTAGTGGTTAGTGACCCCGACTGCTAGGACGGAGGTCGTGGGTTCGATTCCCACACAGGACAAATCTGTGCGATGAGTACGATTATTTGTTCTGTATCTGGGTGTGTAATGCATCTATAATATGTATGTATTTAGAAATGTATGTAAGGGTCGCAATACCGGGCCCTCTCTCCGATACCGGTATTCTCGGTATTGAGTCTAGGAGAATACCGGGATTCCGGTATTTCCGGGATTTTCGACATTTAGAGAAATTATATTTATTTTAATAGTTTTTCTTTCCATTTAAGTCATTATAATATAGTGAAATCTCTAATTTTATGTTAAAACTATTTGCTCCCAACAATTTGCAACTGATGAAGCTACTGAAGGTAACAAAAGAAGGTTTCAGTAGCGCCATCAGGATTATTCAGGATGGAATTTGGTGTGGACAAATGTGCAGTCATGCATGTGAAGTGAGGGGAGATTATGGAATCCGTGGGAACTCAACTCTCGGATTCCATACACCTTAGATCCCTCTCCTCAACAGAAAGCCACAAGTATTTGGGTATGTCGGAAGCATTATTCATCAATACTGTCGACATGAAACAATCGTTATGGGAGCGCTTCTTTAGCCTCCTGAATAATGTGCTAAACAGTCTTTTGTCAGGCGGAAAGAAGGTGCGCGCCTTTAACGGTTGGGTCATGCCAGTTTTGATGTATTCTTTCGGCTCAAATGGATTCAGACGGAACTTGATGCCCTGGAGAGGAGGGTCCGCGCACTGCTGACCGCAAATCGAATGCATCATCCCACGGTCGTCGGTGATGAGACTGTATATCCCGCGGAAGTGCGGGGGTCGTGGCTTCTTAAATGCTAAGACCCTGTATAACCGTGAGGTATGCAGTTTCAGGGAATACTTCCTAGAAGCCGACGTGGGGATGCACCGAGATGTGGATTCAGTGGACAAGGGCCTCACCCCGCTCTCCCTGGCTAACGAGAACTGGCGCAAGCCTAGAGTATTAGACACTAATGACCGTAAGGAGGTATGGCATGGCAAGGAGTTTCACGGACGCTCTTACCGAGTACTACGAGTACATGGGCCCGATGTAGACTTCTTAGCGTCCGTATCTTTGTTGATGGATTATCCATCAGCAACTCGATTTGAAGTACAACCTTGTGGAATCAGAAGTGCCATACTATAAGTATGTGCCCGACCCAGTTCTCGATGATGGTAATATCACGTTGTATTGGGATCGATCTATACTCATTGACAGGACTATTGTTGCCAACTGACATTGTGGTGATAGATCGATTGGAGCGTTGTGCATTGATTGTTAATATTACATTTCCGCATGACGAGAACATCGTGAAAGCAGAGAAAGATAAACAATTCAAATATCTAGATCTGGCTTGCGACGTTGTGCGACGTGAGTACAGCAGTCCTTCTGCCTTTAGCCGTGTCGGCCAATGACCAAACGACCATGGCTAATAGTCAATAGCCTCGACCAACACTGAGGAGGCTTTCGTTGGGCAGCAGAATCAAGGGCTTGATTCAGAAGGCAGTTCTTCTGGACACGGCGCATAATGTTAGGAGGTTCCTTTCTCAAGAGCCCTCGGTAGCTAGGACCCTGTTCCCCATGCCGGTGGGCTACTATTTTCTATATTTTTAAATGTTTTTTATATATTTTTGTTAGTAAAAATATTTAAAAATGTAAATAATTTGTTTAAAAACATTTATAAAAGGAAATAATACTTATATCACATGAATAGAAAGCAGCAACTACATTTAGTGGAAATTTTACTGTAGGGGCAGAAATAACCTTAACCTATGCTGTTTAGGTTAGTATCCTTTCATTTTATAAATAAGAGTCTCATAAAATAACATAAAAACGTGTTAAAAACCATTACGTTGAAAATTAATGCTGTGTTTGAAACTTGTTTGTTAGCGATTGACGGTGTCGCCACCACTCGCATGGAGGATTTGCGATTTGCATCGTTCGGTGATGAATACCGAAAATACCGTAAATTCCGGTATTCAAAAATTCAATACCGGTATTGTGAAGGCTTCTATTCGGTCCGGTATCCCGGTATTTTCGGTATCCGGGATCCCGGTTTGCGACCCCTATGTATAAGTATGTTTATCAGTTGTCCGGTCGCCATAGTACAGGCTCTGCCTAGTTTGGGATCAGATGGCGGTGTTTTGGTTGTCCCAAGATATTATTATATATTATACTAGCTGTGCCCGGCATGCGTTGCAATGCATGTTTTCCTACCTACTACCCTACCTACCCTACCTACCCTACCTACCCTAATTTTTTGTAAATCTAAACCATTCCCAGATCCCCTTGAACACACACAAAAAATTTCATCAAAATCGGTCCAGTCGTTTGAGAGAAGTTCAGTGACATACACACTCACAGAAGAATTATATATATAAAGATTATTATATCTCGTACATCTTTGGTGGAAGCGCTCACACCGTTCCGCAGCCTCGCAGCGCATCCTGGCACCGGCCAGCTACCTCGCACATCTTTGGTGGAAACGCAACCTAAAAACCGCTCTATCTGCCCAAAGACCTTCGAATATTTCCATCTCCCTCTAACATATCTACGTCAATCTATCCATCTCACACGTTTCACGAGTGTTTTATTTCACAAAATGACGTATTGCAGATACATTTATTTTAATTAAACATCAAATGAGAAGTAATGCAAAACAGACGATTCGCAAATGGGTTATGATATAAACCACTTGTAAATTCAATGTTAATCTTTTTGTAAGAAAAGTAAAGGACGGCTCGCGAGACTGTCTGTGCTCGCACGTTTTTTCTTCATTATAATTATATCTCTCTATTAGCCATCAAATCAGAGTTCAGTCGTTACAGGTAGTCAGTGGCCCGAAAGTCTGACAACCAGTCTTACCAAGGGGTATCCTATTACCGAGCACCTACTAACTGGGTTGTGGAGGCCAGATAGGCAAACACTCCATGTAAAATACTGGTATTCAGCTGCATCCGGTTAGAATGGAAGCCGGCCCCAACATAGTTGGGAAATGGCGAGGCAGATGATGATGATGATCAGTTCACTTTCTTAACATACAGTCGGTGACTTTTGTTTGTTTGATTAAGTTTTTTTTGCCACCTACTTCTCAAGCTAAAGTTATTTTTCAGTTTTTGTGTTTTTTGGAAGTCGGTTTTATTTTTTGCAAAAAAGTTTTATCGGTCAGCCTCCTTTACCTATATGTGTAGAAAATTGATCTGCATCTCTCTCCAGAATGTAAGCCTGTGTGTTAGCTGTGGGAACTCTAAAGGCTTATTATGCTACGCTTATACGATACACTTTCTTGACTCCAAATTTCTCTTTTGCAAAATCAAAAAAAATCAAAGCATTTACTTATTTCAAGTAGGCCAGTTACAGGCACTTTTGAATTGTCGAAACAAAGACAACAATGAAATGTAGCTACAGTCTCAGTCACAAGGCATAAAAACTGTGAAAGTACTGTAGTTGCCCATTCCCTAACGTAGATCTCTATGGAGAAGAACGGGCAAGAAACTCCATGGACACTCTTTTAAATCAGAATATTTTACAAAACCTTGGTTACATCATTCATGTTGAGATGGTACATTATGTGAGAGCGATGTAGCAAGATGTGCACGTTAAAAGTGTCCATAGTAAAAACAAAGAAAAGAACAATTCAAAAATAAAATAATTAATTCAAATAAGCCGTGGCAACCAAGAGATGACCAGTCACAACTGACAGCGCCCGTTCACGAACATGACGCATGTATCAGCACCATCCAACTCAACCATTTTGAAGGGAACTAAATGATCCGACACACGCGCCACCATCAGCGAGACATTTGAGTGAGCATGACATACACTTAACCGCCAGGGCACATTCAAGTAAAAAAAAAAAGCCGTAGGTTTCCAGCGAATGATAGCTTTCTAGTACATAGTAGGTACTCACATAATATGGGCTATGCGGTTATATAATGCCAAAAGAAATTGAATTTATACAATGCAAAGATAGTTGTACAATCTTCAGCAGCTCCAACAATACTATTTAATGCTATCCATTAATCCATTTATGCGCCCCTGTCCATGTGGAGCAGGACTAGCATTGAGCCAAGCAATTTTATCAGAGACTAGCTTTTGCCCGCGGCTTCGCCCGCGTGGAGTTCGGGAATTGCCCACGGGATCTTGCCTACTTCTGGGATAATAAGTAATCTACATCTATTTGTATCAGACTATAATCTATCTCTGTGCCAAGTTTCATCCAGATCTGATCAGCCGTTCTGGCGTGATTGAGTAACAAAGATCCATTCATCCAAACTTTCGCATTAATAAATAGTTTATGTAAGATATATAATTATGTAATATTAGTATTTAGGGTTCCGCACCTCAAAGGAAAAAACGGAACCCTTATAGGATCACTCGCGTGTCTGTCTGTCTGCCTGTCCGTCTGTCACAGCCAATTTACTCTGAAACTACCGGACCGATGGAGTTGTAATTTGGTACATATCCGGGGCGAGAGGGAATGGAAAGCCGTCGCCTCCTCCTGCGAAGCAGTCATGCTAGCGAAGGAGGCGGCGGAACGTGAGAGGGAGAGAGCCTCACGTCCCAGCCGCCGCGGGAGGAGAAGCACCGGGCGTCGGGGCCCACGCCGTGATGGGTCTCGGCCACCGTAGGCGCGGGCCTGTGGACGGTGAGTAATGGGCGACGGACGGCGAGCTAGCCGTCCGTCCGTCGTATGACGACAGGCCGTGTCGACGGCGCGTTCGTGTTCCACGCGCGCCTCAAAGATATCAACAAACGGGAGGGGCCCGCAAGGGCCGATGCCTGCCAGGGCTGCGGGACTGTTCGAAAGAGATACCGCGGCCCTGGAACATAAAGGGCCAAAGAAGGAACATGGGTGGTTTTTAGTCAGTAAGAGTCTGACACTCCCTTCCGCTCCGCCCAGAGCGGGAGGGGTCATTTGATGATTTCCCACCCTCCAAAAAAACAAAAAAAAAGGGGTGGAATTTCGAAAAACCCTTTCTAAGTGGACCCTTTGCCACTGGTAGGTACCAGTGGCGAAGAGTGAAAATTGAGTCAGGGGAAACCGAAGAAAAAAATGAGAATTGTTTTTTTTTCCTATGTTTATTTGGACCTTATTTGCGTTATCAGTGACCTCAAAAACTATGAAAATGATAACCCTGATGAAAAATCTAAAAAAAATGGTTGGTGCCATTTAGAATTTTCATTTTGACCTAATTTTCGATATCAGCGACCCTGAAAACCATGAAAATGACATCCATGACAAAAAAAAACAAATATTTTCGTCCGCACCATCTTGGATTTTCATTTTGACCACATTTTCGTTATCAGCGACCCCAAAAACCACGAAAATGACATTCATGAAGAAAAACCAAAAATTTTCATCAGCGCCATCCTGAATTTCATTTTGACCTAATTTTCGTTATCAGCGACCCCAAAAACCACGAAAATGACACTCATGACGAAATAACTGAATTTTTTTGCTGGCGCCATCATCGATTTACATTTTGACCACATTTTCGTTATCAGCGACCCCAAAAGCCATGAAAATGATACCCATGACGAAAAAACCTAAAATCTTCATGGGCGTCGTCTTGAATTTTTATATTTTGACCTCATTTTCGTCATTGGCGACCCCAAAAACCACGAAAATGACACCCATGACGAAAAAAAACTAAAAAAAACAGGACTGAATTTCATACTGGGGGATGATTTTGGAAAAACTGTGATACACGTTTCTCATAATTAATCTCTTCTTAACTGAAGAGTATGTACACGGGGCAAAGTAGATCGGTTTGCAGGGCACACCACAAAGATGTTGGTGTGCGTAAAATCAACGGCCGTCTGACTTCGCCTATTTATTAGTGTTTGCTTCACAATAACCCGTTGTCCACGCACACACAATAAAATTTCTTGTCACTAATGTTGCAGGGAATATGACGCATACATTTAGCTTATCATACAATCGTCTCTGTGGCGCATTAGTCGAGCGTGCGATAAATAATTACTTACTGCGCCGGCGCCGTAGGATCGAATCCGACTGCCAACAGCTTAATGTTTTTGTATGTTTTAATAAAATATTTTACATTTGTTTGTTCAATTCATTGCTTAACTATTAGCAAGTCTCTTTATATTTGGGTTAGAATGTATTAGTTGTCTACCCTCTAAAAATGACAAATCATGTTTAAGTTAGTAGTTTAAGTTCATCGTCATAATGCTATTGACTATCGGGCTTTCGTTACGTTTTTAGACATTATACCCTGCGTTTTTTGAGAAGTGCTTTTATTTGTGAATCAATATGAATCATTGAACCACACTTTTATGAGCTGAAATAATTCTTTTGCATGAGCAAAATGTTTCAATTAGTGAAATTGCGAGACGTTTAAAGATATCGGTGAGTAACAAAATGTTATTATGATGTTTAGAAGTTTAATATGTTTAAATAATCCACATGTTATTGATTGTTGTTTTTTGTAACAATATTTTATTATTGTTCACAGAGAAGGACTGTGCAATTGTGGGTCCATCGTTATGCAGATTCGGGAAGCATTGATCCTTGCCGACCGGGACCAAAGGCTGGATTTGCATTCACAGATTGGCATCTGATATAGTTGCTACGCATACCGCTGAGCCCTTCCTCACTACTCGTTCCACGGCAACTAAACATGACGTGACATTACAAACTGTACGAAACCACTTGCGAGCAGCTGGTGTGAAATGTTGTAGGCCAGCCAAGAAAATTTGAATGTCAGATATTCACAGGCAAAACCGGGTACGCTTCGCAAGAGAATATTTGGATTTTGATTGGTGCAATAATATAGTTATATTTAGAGATGAAAAATGTTTTAAATCAGACAAGGACGGTCGCAAAATATTGTGGCGAAAAGATGGTGAGCGCTATCGTAAAAAAAAATATTCTTCCATGCAGGTCTAGTGGAGACATTTACTTCGTGCATGAATAAGTCATAGATAGCGAAGGCGCACCAATAGGATATTAATAAAAATATCAGGGGGTAATTCGATTTGTTTTATGTGAGTGATGTTATTGTTAGTGAGATAACAATTTAGGATACCTGTATCTTAATATCTATCTTATTAACATGTTTATTCATTTCAAGATTTGAAGATTCTATTCTTAAATATAATTGTAGCAGTTATAAAGTAAGCCAAAATAAAATTAAAAAATATGCAAAACTAAATAGAATTATAAAAAAAATTAATAAATTTAAGAAACAACAAAAACATAGTTCCAACAATATTAAACTAAGAAAAGAACGTGTTTTTCTTATAAAAAAGTTAAATAATTATCAAATCAAACTAGAGGACAGTAAGAATTTTTATGAAATAGATACTCAAAACTTACAGTCCGAAATTCAAGTACTAGAGAGTCAACTAAAAACATGTTATTCAAAGTATGTGGACTCTCAAAAACAAATTAAAGAACATATCCTTGCTGCAAACGAGTTAGTCAATAGGTGTAACAGTAATGCAGACTGTGTAGACATGATGACCTTTAATGACACTCAATGTACTTCACAAAGGGAATCCAGCCCTGACACTCTAATGCCTGTGGAAACGGAGAACCCGACCCGGTTGGAGTGTGCTCGGGGCTGTATCCCCATTCTAAATTCACCAGTCATTATGCAAGGGTCAGCACAGGTAGGACAAACAGAAAGTAGTTCTCCCCATTGTTGTAGTAAAAATTGTAGCTGCTCAATTATGTTTTCAGATAGTTTAGGAAGAGGGTTAGGAAAATTAATTAGCAACAATCTGAGTCATTCTTCTCAAAATTACTGTACACCTCACGCTTCATACAACCAGATAATGTCATCCATAATTCGGAAGGAATTAAATCCAAATTCCATCATAACTGTACTTGTGGGTAATAGTTCGAACGTTGAAATTGATGATATCACTGACAATGTCACTCAACTGTTAAAACTTAATTGTAAGAAAATTATTCTGTGTGCCTTTCCGTACTTTGAGAAGTTGTCAAGCAGGCAAAATCATAATATACATAACCTTAACGATCGCATGCATTTATTAGTAAGTCACCATAGTGACAAGTTGGTATTTTTCGACACCAACAGTTTCGTTCAGAAATTGAAGTCGAATAGAAATAATGCGTACCTGCCCATTAGTTTTAGACGTCAAATAGCACGGCTATTAACTTTTAATTTATACTCAGACATAAGTGGTATGTCGCAGTTTTTTGTAAATAGGTCTACTAAAATTAGTAATTCTACTAATTGCAATTATACAAATATTAACTTAGATTTAAACTAGTCAATAAGACAATAGAAGGTACGAATGACAACTTAGTTAAACTGAACAACTTTAAGGTATCTTCTAGCTCTCAATCAATTAATTGTAGAAAAGGGGTTGAGCAGAATTCCTTGAAATTGCTTCATCAGAATATTCAGGGTTTTTCTTCCAAACAATTAGAAATAGAATTATTTTTAGAAAAAACTAAATTTGATGTTATTTGTATAACTGAACATTGGATGAAAGATTATGAAATGCAAATTAATTATGACAATTATAGCGTGGGCAGTTGCTTTAACCGAAAATCAATGCTGCGTGGAGGTTCATTAATTTTAATTAAAAATTGTTTTAAATCAAAAACACGTAACGACATTGTTGAACTCTCAGTTGAGCATAGCATTGAATTGTCATGTGTTGAGCTGGATAAGCATGTCATAGTGTGCGTATACAGACCCCCTAATTATCAAAACTACTCTATTTTTGAGTCAGTTATGGAAGATGTTTTGGGTAAACTTTCAAGTGGTAATAAATCAGTAATTATCTGCGGTGACTTTAATATTAATATTTTAGAAAATAACTCTAACAGCAGTAGACTATTAAGCCTTTTTAAATCTTTCAATCTGTCGAATGTGTTTTTAGAACCAACCAGAATAACTACAACTACTTCTACTTGTATTGATAACGTTTTCTGTGGCTGCGACTATTTGGAGAAAGCTATTGTAAATTACCTCCCCTCTGATCACTGTGGTCAAACTGTGTCTTTTGAATTTAATACACCACTGCAAAAAGTACAGATACAAACTAGACCAATAACTTCCAGTGCCTTGATCAAATTTAATAGCACTTTAATTGAGAAGTTAGCCGTGCAGGGCCTAAATATTAAGAATGCTAATATTATGTATGAAGAATTCTTTTCATTAGTGCAAACTGAGTTCAATAATACTTTTAAAAAGAAAACTAAAACTATATGCCCGAAGTTTTTATTCAGTGACTGGGCAACTAAAGGCATCAGAAAAAGTCGGGAAAGACTTTTTGAGTTGTATGGCCTTAAGCCTTATATTAATACGGAAACTTTTAATAAGTATGTTGCTACTTATTCAAAAATTTTTAAATATACCTGCAAGACAGCTAAAGCCTTATTCATTAGCAACAAGCTGAAATCTGCAGAAAACAAGATTAAGACTGTTTGGAAAATTATAAATAATGAAACAAATAGAAACAAAAGACACAACACTGATTACACACTGGACTCTTCCCGAGGGCTCATTAGCGCTAATGTCGATGTTGCTCAGGAATTCGCTACCTTCTTTACCAATATTCCAATTAAAACCACAGAAACGCTAAATTCTTCGCCATCCCTTGCCATTAATTTATTAAGAGAGAATGTGTCAACCTGTAATGTTGAATTTAAATTTAAACATATAAACCCTGTGGTCGTTATGAAGGCTTTTAAGCAACTTAAAATAAAAAGTACTGAAGACCTTTGGGGGATGTCTACTAAAGTCTGTCAATCAATTGTTGAGACAGTAGCTCCATATTTAGCCTTAATATTTAATTTATGTGTAGACCAAGGGTTATTTCCAGATTTAATGAAGTATAGTAAAGTTATACCACTTTTTAAATCTGGAGACGGCAAGGACACAAATAATTATAGACCCGTATCTATTTTGCCGGTTTTCAGCAAGATATTTGAAAAAGTAATGCTGGATCAAATGCTCTATCATTTTAATCGGAATGACATCCTGCATGATCAACAGTATGGTTTCACCAAAGGTCGTTGCACTACTGACGCCGGTGTCACCTTACTAAAGCACATCTTTAATGCATGGGAAGAGGCAAAGGATGCAATAGGCATCTTTTGCGATCTATCCAAGGCATTTGATTGCGTGAATCACGACACACTGTTGCTAAAACTTGAGCATTACGGACTGGGAAAACAAGCACTTAGCTTGGTGAAATCATATTTAAATGATCGAATGCAGCATGTACAAATAAATGGCGTAAATTCATTAGGATTAAAAGTAAAAATGGGGGTACCGCAAGGCTCAATATTGGGTCCTTTCCTATTTCTAGTATACATAAATGATTTACCTCAGTTGCTGAAAAGTCGACCTCAAATGGTGTTATTTGCTGATGATACATCACTGATTTTTAAGGTAGATAGACGTGCACAAGATATTGATGACGTAAATAACGCTATGCTTAAGATTCATAACTGGTTTACTGTAAATAATTTGGTGTTAAATGAGAAGAAAACTAAATGTATAAGATTCGCGTTACCGAATGTAAGAAGTAGCGAATGTAACGTTGTATTGAACAAGGAAATACTACAATTCGTCGATAAGACGGTTTTCTTGGGGATTACGCTTGACTCGAAACTGCAATGGAGTCCTCACTTAACAGCACTTGCAGGGCGGCTAAGTTCAGCCGCTTACGCTGTCCGTAAAATACGGCAATTAACAGACGTGGATACCGCGAGACTGGTCTATTTTAGTTACTTCCACAGCATCATGTCTTACGGTATTCTGCTGTGGGGACGGGCTGCAGATATTGACTCAATATTTATTCTGCAAAAGAGGGCTGTAAGAGCCATCTATAACCTACGCAGACGCGAGTCTCTAAGAGAATTGTTTAAAAAAATTAACATCATGACGGTACCTTGTCAATATATTTATGAAAACATTATGTATGTTCGGAAAAATAGACATCTTTTTAGTAAAATAAGCGACAGGCATAATTTCAATACTAGAAATAAGGACAAATTAGATCAGCCACGTTTCAGATTGTCAAAAGTACGCACTTCTTTTATGGGGTACTGTGTAAAATTTTACAATAAAATACCACTTGACATTCTACAACTTAATGAGAAGAAATTTAAAACATGCATAAAACGCACACTATGTAAACGAGCATATTATACGTTGGAAGACTATCTCGTAGATAAAAATGCATGGCTCAATGCTGGTCCTGCTCCACAGCCACTTGGGCTCACGAACTAAGATTTTATTGTTTGGAAGAGATGCTCCCCCTTTAATTCTTTAATTATATATATATACATATTTTCTTTCTTTTTTCTCTTCTGGAAACTTAGGGGTTGAATTGTATATCTTATCTGTTTTATCTCCACATCGTGTGCAAACTAATTTATTACCATTTCAATTATTGTGGAAGCTGCTGAAGACTGTAAAAATATCCTTGCAATGTATAGATTCCATCTCCTAGAATTATATAATTGCATAACACACATGTGTGAGTACTTTGTACTGTAAAGCTCCCATTTATATTGGGTTATCTTTCATTGACTTGAATGTGTCCTGGTGGCTGAGAGAATGTCATGCTCACTCAAATGTCTCGCTGATGGTGGCGGGTGTGTCGGGTCATTTAATTCCCTTCAATATGGTTGAGTTGAATGGCGCTGATCCATGCGTCATGTTCGTGAACGGGCGCTGTCAGTTGGGACTGGTCATTTCTTAGCTGCCACGGTTTATTTTAATTACTTTATTTTTAAATTGTTGGTTTTACCTTTTACTCTGGACGCTCTTAATGTGCACGTCTTTGTACATCGTTCTCACATATATGTATAATCTCAACATGAATGATGTAACCAGATTTTGTAACAATATTTTGATTTAAAAGAGTGTCCATGGAGTTTCTTGCCCGTTCTTCTCCATAGAGATCTACGTTAGGGAATGGGCAACTACAGTACTTTCACAGTTTTTATGCCTTGTGACTGGGACTGTAGCTACATTTCATTGTTGTCTTTGTTTCGACAATTCAAAAGTGCCTGTAATTGGCCTACTTGAAATAAATGCTTTGATTTTGATTTTGATTTGATTTTCACTAATAAATAAATTACCCACTTGAATAAGAAAAGTAACGTTATTTCTTGTCCGACTTAGAATATTTGTCATGCACAAAACTTTTTAATTTGTAATTATAATATAAAAAAAAACCTAGTCAATAAATGTTGTTGATTTCTTAATACAAATTGTTTAATTTTTACTTCCATATTTTTTTTCGAATAATGTTCTTATTATCAGGTAAATTACAATAAAAATTCAACAAAATGAAAATAAAAGTTTTTTAATAATGCAAAAAGTTGACGCCAGCGGCGCAGATTCGATCCTACGACACTTGATTTACCAGCCGAATGATTACACATCTATGCCACGACACCGGTTAGTCATAGGGTTAAATTGATGCTTCATATTCTTTACCTCATATTATACATATACTATAGTGAAGCAAACACTAACAAATAGGCGAAGTAATACACCAGTTGATTTTACGCACACCAACATCTTTGTGGTGTGCCCTGCAAACCGATCTACTTTGCCCCGTGTACACAAATTTTCAATTCAATCGACCTCGAGAATAAAAAGTTTCATAGAAAACTCAACACCCATTTTTACCCTCTTAGGGGTACAATTTCGAAAAACCTTTTCATAGTGGATACCTACTCTTCACAAAGAATACGCCCTCCAAATTTCATTTCTCTAGGAATAGCGGTTTGGGCTCTGCGTTGATATATCAGTCAGCCAGGACTTTGAATTTTATATTGGGGGATGATTTTGGAAAAACTGTGATACACATCTCTCACAATTTTAACTGCAGAGTATGTACACAAACTTTCAAGTCAATCGACCCCGAGAATATAAAGTTTCACAGAAAATTTAACACCCCAATTTACCCTCTTAGAGGTGGAATTTCGAAGAACCTTTTCTTATTAGATATCTACTCTTCACAAAGAATACACCCTCCAAATTTCATTTCTCTAGGGCCAGTGGTTTGGGCTGTGCGTTGATATATCAGTCAGTCAGGACTTTGAATTTTATATTGGGGGATGATTTTGGAAAAACTGTGATATACATTTCTCATAGTTTTAACTGAAGAGTATGCAGACTTTTAAGTCAATTGACCCGAGAATAAAAAGTTTTACCGAAAATTCAACACCCCATTTCTCCCCTTTAGGGGTGGAATTTCGAAAAACCCTTTCTTAGTGGATACCTACTCTTCACAAAGAATACACCCTTTAAATTTCATGTCTTTAACACCAACAGCTTAGGCTGTAAGTTGATATATCAGTCCGTCAGTCAGGACTTTGAATTTCATATTGAGGGATGATTTTGGAAAAACTTTGATACACGTTTCTCATAATTGTAACTGCAAAGTAGGTACACAAATTTTCAAGTCCATCGACCGCGAGAATAAAAAGTTTCATAGAAAACTCAACACCCCATTTTACCCTCTTAGGGGTAGAATTTCGAAAAACCCTTTCTTAGTGGATACCTACTCTTCACAAAGAATACACACTCCAAATTTCATTGCTCTAGGACCAGTGGTTTGGGCTGTGCGTTGATATCTCTGTCAGTCAGTCAGGACTTTGAATTTTATATATATATAGATATAATCGTCCAACTTGTAATATGCTTGCTTACATAGTGTGCGTTTAATGCATGCTTTAAATTGCGTCTCATTCAGTTCAAGAATACTTTGTGGAATTTTATTATAGCATCTCAAACAGTACCCCATGAAAGATTAGTCTACTTTAGCAGTTCTTTTAGAACATACATCAAAATACTCTGACGAAGTAGTAATTTCCAGCGTTATGATTTTGTTTCGTTTTCCACACAAAGGAATATAAACATGGTTTATTGTTTTCCATACATTGTGTTTGCTTAAAGATTTTTATGACTTCGATTCCTAAAGTCGGAGAGGGTAAAAGGTTGACAACCTTTGGTAAGGTCGTGGATTAGAATCGGGCTAGTAGTACCAATGCGTCTTATTAGATCAGTCCGGTTTCAGATTTGCAGTGGATCTCTGCAACTCTTTTACATTGAAACCCTTTTTTTTTTGGATGGGAAAATCATCTAATGACTCCTCCCGCTCTGGGCGGAGCGGAAGGGAGTGTCAGACTTTTACTGACTAAAAGCCATCCATGTTCCTTCTTTTGCCCTTTATGTTACAGGGCCGCGGTATCTCTTTCGAACAGTCCCGCAGCCCTGGCTTGCGGGCCCCTCATGTTTGCTGATACCTCTTTGAGGCGCGCCTGGAACACGAACGCGCCGTCGACACGGCCTGCCCGTCGTCACACGACGGACGGACGGCGCCCTAGCCCATTACTCACCGTCCACAGGCCCGCGCCTACGGTGGCCGAGAGCCATCACGACGTGGCCCCCGACGCCCGGTGCTTCTCCCGCGGCGGCTGGGACGTGAGGTTCTCTACATTGAAACCCTCGGTTAGACTACATCGGAATTTTGGGTTTCTAAATATCCACGACTACTTTCAATCTCTGATCTACAAATTACAGCCGAAATCAACTGCTTAAACTTGCTTTCCGATGCACAGAGGGGTCACGGTATATATTGGATGGGCACCTATCCACGGACCAACCTCGGCAACCGTTGCTTAACTTTAAAAAACGGCTGTTTTTTTAATCGCAACCCCCTGTGGATGACTGCTATACTTGCCATAAATATTTAGTATTTGGTAAGACATAACATCGTACAAAAACAACCAAAATAAAAAAAAAACGAAAGTGACAAGTTTAACCCTCAAGGCAAAACCTTTTTTAAAGCAAAGAAGTGGTAAATTGAGCCCCTTAAGTCCAAGACGAGCCCTGTAAGTGTTGCCATGCATATAAAGAAGGAGTGGTATTGCCATCCTTAACTCAAGTCCCCCGTTTTTTACTTTTAAATTGGCCTCTTGTAATTTTTTGCGGTGAATTTACTTTTCGAATATTTTCTTTTTCGTGTTTTATGATGATGGACAGTGGATAATTGGTGACAATTATTGCACACTAGCTTTTGCCCGGGGCTTCATCGCGTTAATTTAGAATTTCACAATTAAACTCTTAACACAGTAATGTTTCTTTATTAATATAATTCAATCATGATTCGAAAGACACGAGACGCCGTCTATTATCATAAGAACGTTATTGTTGTTTTCCTCAGGAACAGTGCTTTTTTTCGGGATGTAAGGTATGTCCGTTTCTGGACACCTGACAATGTATATGCCAAATTTCAGGATGATCGGTTCAGTAAAATGAAATAAAATAAATTGGCATTTATTTCAGGCAAGCACAACCCATAAACACAGAAAAATAACATTACCAAACACAATATAAAAATAAAATACAATAAAATCATAATAAAAGTGAAATGAAAATCAGAAAAAAAATACTGAAAAATCAGAAAAAAAAAATTAGTGAATCAAATCATTGGTTTAGGCGGGAAAATGTAACAAACAAACTTACTTTCGCATTTGTAATATTGGTATATAATAGAGTACCTGCAATTAATAAAGCATACTCTGGCTATATTGTTCCTACAGCTGGGACAGCAGGCCTCCTCTCTATGAGAGATCACGCGTGCCTAGTGCGGGTTAGTAGATCTAGTGATGTCTTCCTCGTAACCCATGCAGGCGCTCCACAAAAGTTGGTGGACCTTCATGGGTTGTATTGTATTTTTCAGCCAGTATTGAATTATTGTCAAAAACAAAAAGATGGAGCTGGACCTCGGCGTTCTAGTGGCCGTCTAACGCGACCTCTGAGCATAATGTTATTAGGTCTTACCATCAGGAATTTTTCAGTAGCAGCTATGGAGTTTGGATCTGTGCCCGGTTGATGGCAATTGTTTCGCCCCCTGTTAAATGGGACTTTAACAAAACGGGCGAAATGTGGGTGTACTAATACGTACACCACTGACAAACTCTTACAGTCCAGTCACAACTCACATGGCATACATCATAAATGGAAAAGGACTGTAGCTGCCCATTCCATAGCATAGATCACTATGAAAAGAATGGGCAAGAAACTCCATAACTTACAACCTACAGCCAAAAATAGAAAGTACACCACGTAAACACGTAAGTATGACCACTTTAAGTGTGCAGTTCAAGATGGCGTTGCGTGTAACGAAAATTTGCATCGAAATGTCAAACTTGGTCCATTTATTATATTTCTATGTTTTCCCGCCTGTACAGTTAAGTTGGTTGAAGTGTACACAGATGTGCATATAACGACAATAACATCAGGTCATCAGCTGGCTCCCAGCTGAGTGTGAGCCACATACTTATAATAACGATTTGGATTTAATTTCCTGGAGCCGTGCCAAGATCATAAATGTTCTTGATAACCAAATTGTTTGGGGCAATGCGGACTTTATTTAATAAACTCGACTAAATACGAGACGGGAGACGGTAAGATGGAGCTGTCAAATTCGGTGATGACTTTGTAGTGAGTAATACTTGATGATCATCATAAATGCGAAAGTTTAGATGGATGGATGTTTGTTACTCAATCACGCCGGAACGGCTGAAAGGATCTTGATGGAATTTGGCACAGAGATACATTGTAATCTGGAACAGCGCATAGGTTTTTATACCCGAACCCGTTCAGCAATTCCCGTACTCCACGCGGGTGAAGCCACGGGCATAAGCTAGTCATTAATTTGTCTCACAGAAGCAACGAGTCAAGAATCACTTGCTAGTTGTTTACCCATCGGTAGATCTGACCAAAGTAGTCCTGGAATAATAGATTTACTATCCTTCGCTAAATATCAAAATACTAGCTTATGCCCGCGGGTTCGATCGCGTGGAGTTCGATAACTGTCCCACATGCATCATTCTACCGGGATAAAAGTAGGTATTCTATGTGTTAATCCAGTTTATAAACTATATGTGTGCCAATTTTCATCCCAAACCGTTCAGTAATTTCTGCGTGAAAGAGTAACATACATCCATCCATCCTGACAAACTTTGGTATATATTATAATATTAGTAAGATTACTATCGGTATTCCGTTCGTATTGAAGTCAATGAACCGATGGGGACCGTTGAGGTCCTGAAAATAGAGCGAATGAATTCAAATTACATTATTAATTTAAATTACTGGCGTGCCTTCACGGGGTTGAAAATGTTATGTGGGGAAGATTTTGAAGTGTTTCGGCAAATAGATTTCGATTGTTGTTGACGTGATTTTGAAGTTTAATGTCAAGGTGTTTTTAAAAATATCTCTTTATAATGCAATGGTGATCTCCTAGAATACAAGGTTTTTTTGGGTGTAAGCAGTAAAGTAGCGTGTCTTACACTCGGTTTTTGGAACGGAAACAATCATCTGCCTAGCCTTTCCCCAACTATGTTGGGGTCGGCGCCTAACCGGATGCGGCTGAATATCAGTATTTTAAATGGAGCGACTGCTTACCTGACCTCTACAACCCAGTCAGTACTGGGTTATACAATACCCTTTGGTAAGACTGGTTGTCAGACTTTCGGGCCACTGACTACCTGTAACGACTGTCAAAGATCTACAAATGACAGCCGGAACCAACGGCTTAACGTGCTTTTCAAGGCACTGAAGAAACTCGATATTTAATGAGCGGTCACCCATCCACGGACCAACCTATTCAATACGTGAAGAGATGCGATTGTTGCTGTTGATAAAATCAATTCAACAACCAATGACAGAAGTTTACGTGCATAATTTTTTTGCAAATTTTTGTGTTGAATTTAGTTTCAGAAGCTGGGTGTAGAGATCGCGTATGGGATTATTGCAGCAGTTTATTTTGAGTTTGGTTTGGTCTAGGCTAATAATACTTAGCTGTTATTACATGGACATAAAATTGATATTTGTGTAACACTCCGGCATTTACAATCTCAGTGTATTTTGTGCATCACTTTATATCAAATGAAAGCTCCTTTGAAGTGAGGGAACACTTCACTTTATCGAAGCCATCATTATAGTTCACACAATAATCGTTTAAAAAATAACTTTTGATTCAGTTTTTTTTGCTACCGACTTCTGAAGCTAAAGTTAAATTCACTTTTGGTGTTTTTTTGAAGTTGGAATTATTTTTAATAAAAATGTTTTTTTATTTATCCATTTTAAGTAATTGTAATTTTAAAAACAAATTTTTGTTTTGCATTAGTTTTACATTAATTATCCATAAATGTCATGGTAATGTGCTTATCCCCAATAAAATGGAACTTAATAATATCTGACGCAATTTGAGGGTATTATACCCCTTCAAAGTATACAAGCAAAATGTTATGTAATGGAATTGTGTATCGAAGCGATTGCAGCAATCACGACAAATTTGCTGTCTATTATTGAAGAGTTCCATGGCACATCTCCGAAGATCAGCATCAGATCTTCACAAAATTTAAACGGAACCACCGTGAAATAATACCCATCCAAACAAACAAAATCATTGAAATCGATTCACAATTGGCGAAGATATCGCTGTACATACACACAGACAAAAAACAACATTCAAACGACCTGTCGACCTATATCCCTATGTATGCTTAAATCTTTTAAAACTACGCAACGGATTTTGATGCGTTTTTTTTAATAGATAGAGTTATTCAAGAAGAAGGTTTATGTATAATACATGCACCCGTGCGAAGCCGGGGCGGGTCGCCAGTTTAAAAAAAAATTGTAAGTCGGTTAAAAATTCTGTTAATTTAACCAGAGGTTAATCGGTTAAAATTATCAAATTCACTAAAGACACCGGAATTTAGATTCGAGTCCTTTCGGACGATGCCTTCCGGGAATCAAATTCGTGTAACCAAAGAATTTAATTCAACTTCATAAATTGAATTCAAAGTTTTCAAATCTTATAACAGAATGACAAAACGAGAAATTTTGAAATGCCATTAAACGTAGGGTTGGTGTTAGGAGTAATAAGAAGAATATTTTGGATTATTTTGGTTATATTTACTTAAGCATGAAAATAAAATGGTCACTAACATTATAATTAACACTAGAAACGGGATATTTACCATGTCCACTGTTTGTTTTGAGTTCCTGATATTTCGGCGCTGTTGCAAGCACCACCTTTTTTTTTTGGGTTGTCAAGAAAAATATAACGATACCATAGCTGTCGAAATCCATCCAGCCGTTTAGAAGATACGAGGTAATACAGAAATTTACAAATAACATACAAACAAAGAAACATACAAGATACGCGTGTTATAGTGTGTGTCGGTAGTGCATATATGTGCAAGTGTGTGCGCGTACGTAGGCGTCGTTCCGGTCGCGTAGTATGTAAGATAGTTTTTAAGACAGACTCTCCTACCATGTTCATTCGTCAACACATGTAAAAGTTCATTATATTTTTATCTTCCGAAAAGTTGTTTCTCTAAGAAAGCTCGCCGATTGCCCAATAACCATAATTGGCGCAGTCATCGGATAAAGTTGAAGAAAAACCGCGTTTTTCAAAAATCAAAAACAAAGACTTTTCTCAACATTTGCAACCGTGTTCCTACTGTGGTTTTCGGCGAGGAGAAGAACGGAAGTGGCTTCAATCATGAAGTTGTGGACCTGGGCTTTCATCACATCGTAAGTCCAGATTCTTTTGATTGTTGGTGGAATTAATATATTATTATATTTTGTGGAGAACTTCAGAAAAAGTAATATTTTTGTTCTGTTTATTTTTATATTGAAACGGAGAGATCTCAATTGTTAATTTTGATTGAATTTTGTTGTTTATACTGTGTGTGTTGTCGTTGTTTATAAAATATCGCAAAGCGAATAATATATTTTGCAAAATGGATTTCGATAAGTTATCTGCTATTAAAACCGCTTTAATGATTATCCCTAAATATGATGGGAACCCGAATCAATTGCATAGATTTATAGAAACATCCGAAACTATATTAACACAATTTTATGACAGAACTACTCCAAATTGTTTTAACAATTCCATTATTTTACACAATATTTTAAACAAATTGGAAGGCAAAGCCGAGGAAATAGTAAATATTAACGGTGTTTCATCATGGGAACTTATCAAAACCGTATTATTAAAAAATTTTGGGGACCAAAGGGATGAAAATTCGCTGAACCGAGACTTAGTTAATATGAAGCAGGAAAACGAATCTGCTCAGGAATATTACAACCGCTGCATGAACATTTTAAACACTATTATTAATTACGTAAACCTCCACGAAACAGTTGAGGCTGTAAAAGATTGCAAAAGGAGCTTTTTTCAAGCTCAAACCCTTAAAACTTTTCTAGCAGGGCTTAAGGAACCTTTTGGCACAACTATAAGAGCCATGCGTCCTGTAGATTTGCCCACAGCTCTTAATTATATTAAAGAGGAAGAAAATATTAGGTATGTACAGAAAAATAACAATTGTTCAATGGTTAATAACAACAAGCCTTTCCAGAATAATAATAATAATTCTAGAAATTTGCCTTTTCCAAATTTAAACAAACCCTTACAAACTCATCAAAATTTCAAGTTCAATAACTCGCAACCTTTCAAACCGTTTACACCTTATTTTAACAGGAGTAATAATAATATTGTCGCATCAAAACCTTATCTTAATAGGCCAAACTCTAACAATAATTCCTTTAATAGACCGCAGAACCCATACCGAGCGTTGCAGCAAAACTTCAATAACTCTAATACGCCTGGTAACAATAAACCGAATACCCAATCTAAACCTGTACCCATGAGTGGAATATCCTATAATTCCGCAAATATTCCATTAAGACCATCAGTTCCCAATTATCATAGTACACAGCATTCCGAGGCAGCAATGTGCAATCAGTTCGAGGAATTGCACATGCTCGAGACTAACCCAAACAACTCCCACGTCGAGCACAGTTGCGCTTGCGACGTACCTTGTACTGATAAGGATGATCCGTATGCAACTTATTCCAATGAGAATAATAATGAATGTAATGAACACAATAATTATGACGATACACAATATTGGTCTACACAGAACGATCCAAATTTTCAACAGGCTTCGTATGCCAACCCCGAAACTTAACGGAAATAAATATTCATACTAAAAGACAACTGCCCTTTATCGAAATTAATGAGCCACCCCTTAAGTTATTAATCGATACTGGTGCCAATCAGTCATTTTTATCTCCGGATGTAATTGAAAAACATTTTCAAAATACACCCTTAATTTATGAACCATTTTCTGTCACAAATTTAAATTGTACCACTGACAATAACTACTCCATAGAAATACCGAGCTTTCCTGAATTCAATGAAAAATGCCCCTCAAAGTTTTATATCTATAAATTTCATAATGTGTTTGATGGTTTAATTGGCTATAGAATGCTGGAAAAATTGAAAGCAAACGTTGACCTCCACAATAAAAAGTTAATTACGCCGAACGCGGAAATACCTATTAAAGTTCTGAATTCCGGAATTAATAATCTTTTTGAAGCTTTAGTTAGATCAAATTCGACGAAATGTGTAAAGGTACCCGTTAACATTCAGCGTGATGATATATTCATACCCGAGACTTATATAAACAATTGTTATATTCCCGCAACAATAACAAAGTCGGAGTCAGGTTACGCATTCCTTGAGATAGTGAATCCCACTAAGAATGATATCATCGTAAGCTTAGTTGCACCACTTAAGGCGCAGACACTTCAAAATAATTTTGATATATTTAATTTTGAATCGATAAATGAAAATGAACAAGACATTGAGTCTTTGGTTCGCACTGATCATTTAAATTTGGAAGAAAAGTTTAATTTACTAAAATTATGCCGCAGTTACAATGACATATTTTACACCGAAAATAGTCCTTTAACCTTCACTAACCAGATTAAACATCAGATAAATACTAAAGATGACATTCCTATTTTTACACGATCCTACAGGTATCCTCATGTTCACAAACAGGAAGTAGAAAAACAAATAACTGAAATGTTACGTCAAAAAATTATAAGACCTTCAAATAGCCCTTGGTCTTCACCTATTTGGATTGTATCGAAAAAACAAGACGCCTCTGGGAAAACAAAATGGCGATTGGTGATTGATTTTAGGAAGCTTAACGAGAAAACTGTGAGTGATAGGTATCCAATTCCTAATATCAGTGATATTTTAGATAAATTAGGTAAAAGTCAGTATTTCACTGTTTTAGATCTAAAATCAGGGTTTCATCAGATCGAATTACATCCCAAGGACATCCCAAAAACCGCTTTTAGTATTGATGACGGTTATCGTGGTCATTACGAATTTTTACGCATGCCTTTTGGCTTAAAAAACGCTCCATCAACTTTTCAACGGGTTATGGATAATGTTTTGCGTGGGCTCAAAAATGTGACAGTTTATATGGATGACATAATAGTATACAGTTCATCATTACAAGAGCATATCCTTAATTTAGAAGCCGTTTTCCAACGCCTTAGAGAATCTAATTTTAAAATACAGCTTGACAAAACTGAATTTTTAAAAAGGGAAACTCCTTTCCTAGGTCATATCGTAACAGCTGACGGCGTAAAACCGGATCCTAATAAAATTAAAGTCATACAACAATTTCCTATACCACAAACTACCAAAGAAATTAAGTCCTTTCTTGGCTTAGTTGGTTACTATCGGAAGTTCATACCGAATTTTGCCCATCTTGTTAAACCACTAACAACTTGTTTAAAAAAAGGAGCTAAAATTCAACTTACCCCTGAATATGTTAATTGTTTTAAACATTGTCAAAATTTACTTATTAATGATCCTATTCTTCAATATCCCAACTTTGAAAAGGATTTTAATTTGCGTACAGACGCCTCAAACGTTGCCTTGGGTGCCATATTATCGCAAGGGCCTATAGGAGCTGATAAACCGATTGCGTATGCATCGCGGACACTAAACGATAGCGAAACAAAATACAGCACCATAGAAAAAGAGCTTCTGGCTATTGTATGGGCCACCAAATATTTCCGACCGTATTTATACGGAAGGAAGTTTCACATTATCACGGATCACAAACCTCTACAGTATTTGATGAATATAAAAGAACCCAATAGTCGATTAACGAGGTGGAGATTACGTTTAGAGGAATTTGATTATAACATCATGTATCAAAAAGGAAAAAGTAATACCAATGCCGACGCTCTATCTAGAGTTGAAATACATAATAATGAAATTGAATCTACGTCTTACAGTGATGAAGATGACTTACCGTTATCAATGTATGTGAATCAGTCAAAAAAGGCACCTAACATTCAAATCGATGGCCAGAGTACCATCCATACTGCATTAGAAAACCCTGTCTTAGAAATCCCTATCTCTGATAAAAATGTAAACACCTTTGATAATCAGCTATTTTTAGATTTCGTACATCACTCGCCCATAAATACTAAAGCCGTTAATATCTTTCCCGGAAAGAAAAGAATAGTAGCTCAAATAAATGAAAATGATTTAGAAAAATGTATTGTTTCATTATTCAAAGAACACATAACACCAAATATATCTATCAGATGTTAAGTTTATTCCGTTGATTACAAGTACACTGCAAAAAGTATTTCAAAATTCCGCTTATAAATTGTTTTTTTGTAAGTCTAAAACCGAAGATGTAACCTGTCCAGATAAACAATACTTAATAATTAAGAACTACCATGAAGGTAAAAGTAATCACCGTGGAATTCAAGAAGTTGAACAAAGAATTAAATTACAATATTATTGGCCTAATATAAAAAATCAAGTCACAGAATTCATAAATAATTGTAACATTTGTCAAACTTGTAAATACGAGAGAAATCCAATTAAACAAAACTTTCAGATAGTTCCTATACCTGAAAAACCTTTTGAGGTATTGCATATTGATACTCTTACCGTAAATCGACAAAAATTCTTAACAATTATCGATGTATTTTCTAAATATGCCCAAGCATATCCTCTAGAGTCAGTAACAGGAATAAATGTGATAAATGCGTTGTCTATTTTTATTTCACACCACGGAGTACCAATTAGCATTACCGCAGATCAAGGAACCGAATTTAAAAATTTACCCGTACAAGAGTTTGCAAGTCTACATAAAATTAAGTTACATTTTATCAGTGTAAACAATCCTCAGTCAAATGGAGCTATTGAAAGATTCCATTCTACTGTATTAGAACACATCCGTGTGTTATCCGTTACTCAATCTACCTTATCCACTAACCAGCTAATGCTATATGCTGTTATAGGATATAATAATAGTATTCACTCAGTAATTACACAAAAACCTATTGATGTCATTAATGGGCATTTAAATAGTCGTGACCCATTTGATATAAATTTAGAAGCTACTTATCTCCAAAACTATGTAGTTAGGCACAAGGAAATAAACAAAAAAATACTCTGTAACCGGATTAAAACTATACAGAACGCTAATAAAGATCGGGAAGAACCCATTCCTTACGAAGAAGGAAAGGCGTTATATATAAAAAACCTGCTAGCCGTTAGGCATAAGACAAAATCTCGTTACTTAGGTCGTAGAGTTAAGAAAAATTTAGGTTTAAAGGTCATAGACGATAAGAACATTGTCCACCACAAACGTATCGTGAAGAAGCCTCTGAGATATCAAAATGTCTTGTTGCAGGATCCCGATATTAATCCGGGCTGAACAAATAGTGACTACGAAGTTAGTGGACAATCCTGGGATACTCCCTTTTAAGTTAGGTAGTGCTAAGTTTATTAAAACTGAACATGCGTTCATAAATTATTACGAGTTAGATAGGATTAATGATAGTATTAGAAATATAGAAGGCTATTTAGATACTTTTATGGAGTACATAAAATCAGCCGATCCAATTTACTTTAGCGATACTTCATTAGTTATTAATCAGATCCTTATTAGCATGTTAGAAACAATTTATGATAAGTTCAACACTATGTATAAATACCCGAGAAATAAACGTGGGCTTATCAATGGTTTGGGTTCCATCATAAAAAGTATCACCGGTAATCTCGATCACGAAGACGCATTATTTTATAGTAAAGCCATAAACATTTTGCAAAATAATCAGAATAGTTTGAAAGATAAATATAATGTTGGCATTACCTTGAATAAACAAATTTTGCAAACTTTCAATATGACCTTGTCTACTATTGTATCAAATGAGTTCAAAATACATATTAAACTAAATGAGATCATGTCTACTGTTAATATGACTAATTTTAGGTTAAGTGATTTTATTAAAATTAACAGTTTGTTTAATTTGTTAAAAATCAATTTACAAAATATTCTGAATTGTATTACATCACTAGAAAATGCTTTGAGTTTTTCCAAATTATCAGTAACTCATCACAGTGTAATCAGTTCACAAAATATTAACTTCATGTTTAATATTCTAAGAAACCAATATGAACCTTCTGAGTTGCTTGTACATGAGAACACTGAGATAAGAGACTATTATGATATTATTGAGTGTGGTTCCTACTATGTAGACAATGTAATTGTATTTGTTCTGAAGTTCCCTATTATGCACTTAGATACTTTCACTTATTATCATCTATTTTCTACTCCAACATTTAACAATACAATATTAATTCCACCTAAACCATATCTGGCAATGAATAGTAATAATTATCACTATATGGATGTACAATGTAAAAGGTTCCAAGAAATATATTATTGCCCAGAAGTCGACCTTATAGCCACTTCGAAGCCAATCGATTGCATTTACCAACTGATATTGAAACAAGAAATATGCAGCAGCTGCAGCTTGGTACAATTTAAAGCCGGAACAGAAATAATTCAAAAGCTGGACGATTTTCATTATATTCTGTCATTTATAAAAGAAACAAGGATCGAGTATAGGTGTGATCAAGAAGAGTACCAATCTTTACTCGGCACCTACTTATTTGAGGTGCCTGAGGGATGCACTGTCTCTACGAAGTTAAACCACATAAAGAATTACAAAAATCTGATAAAAGGTACACCTATAAAGCTTTTGTCATTCCCGGTATTTCAAATGAATATTGAAAACAAAGATAAGCCGTTGTTATTGGAGAATGTCCCACTGGAACAAATCAATCAATTTCAGAATTTAATTGAAAAGGAGAATATTCTAAACCTAGATGCCCTGCAAGATAAAAGTTATCACTATTGGACAGTACCTATATATATGGTACTATGTATTATTGGATTGGTTGCTGGAATATTATATTTAATAAAAAGACATAAGAGGAACCAGGAAATGCCAGTAGCCCAAGAAACAGACGGAGGCCGCACTCAGCCCTTTTTCTTGGGAGAAGAAAGGGCTTCGAACTAGTGCGGGGGGTGTTATAGTGTGTGTCGGTAGTGCATATATGTGCAAGTGTGTGCGCGTACGTAGGCGTCGTTCCGGTCGCGTAGTATGTAAGATAGTTTTTAAGACAGACTCTCCTACCATGTTCATTCGTCAACACATGTAAAAGTTCATTATATTTTTATCTTCCGAAAAGTTGTTTCTCTAAGAAAGCTCGCCGATTGCCCAATAACCATAATTCGCGCGAAAAACATAACCCTTCCTTGGCAATCGGGTAAAAAGTCGTGATTTTATTTAAATTAAAAAAAAATAAAAAATAAAAAAATTAAATTTAATTAATAAAAATATTTTATTGTCAGGCATCAAGGCCCATAGGGTGTTAGTATTACATCTTACTTAAAAACTATGTTAGTAACATGCAGGAACACTAAAAAGAAAAGATAAAAAAGAAAATGAAATAAAATCACTCACTTTCACGGGAAGGTTTAACAAGCCTTGTTGCCAACATGTAGCTTGGTAAACCTCCCTATTGTAGGCCCATCCAGCCTCTCTGCAAACACCCTCAGAATGCTGTTGCTGCTTCCCCTCACTCGGAATATTACTGAGGCAACTTTCTTCCGCATAATCGCATAGTAATCGTCAGTGTGCGCATCAGCGAACATACCTGACGCACTACAGTGAGGTGGAAGCCTCAACAGCGCCCTGAAGGCATTGTTGTATTGAATGCGCAGGGCATTGTCTGCTTTTAGGGTATGGTTATCCCAAAGGCTGCTGGTGTAAAATGTTTGGCAGTATGCCTTAAAAAGAGTTAGTTTTACGGGAACTGAACAACCATGAAACCTCCTGCATATCATATTTCCCTTCACAGCCAGTGCCCTGCGCTCCCTTTCCATATCCAAGTCGTCTTTTAATTCCTCAGTAACAATGTGGCCTAAATATTTAAAGTGGGCAACTCTCTGCAAAAGTGAACCATTTAGCCTCACAGGAGGGACAAATGTTGGATTTTTATTCCTACCTCGAAACACCAACAGCTCACTTTTTGTAGGGTTATATTTTAGCCCGTGCTGTTCGGCATATCGCTCACAAATTGAGAGCAACTTTCTAATTCCACTGATTGTAGGGCTCAGCAAAACCATGTCGTCTGCATAACTTAGGTTATTTAAACTTACTCCATCTATATGACAACCCACATGAGTGCTGCTGAGCTCAACAAGCAGTTTATTTACGTAAATATTAAAAAGCCTCGGGGAAGTTAGACCTCCCTGCCTAACACCGCACTCGAGTTTATACGGGTCAGACAAGGCATTAGACCATTTGACGAAGTTCCTCTGCTTGTCATACCACAACGATAGTGTAGACACTAATGCAGTAGGAACGCCCGCCTCTAGAAGCTTCTCCCATAACAGATTATAAGAAACCAGGTCGAAGGCCTTAGAAAGTTATTAAACTTCAATTGCTGGTTAAAATTACCTCGAGGAGCTCGTGGCTAAATAGGAACAGCCGCTCTAGTCGATCTTTAGGTTAAGACGTGCTTACCTAGGTTGGTCCGTGGATGGGTGACCACCCATTACATACCGAGTTTCCTCCATGCCTCGGAAAGCACGTTAAGCCGTTGGTCCCGGCTGTCATTTGTAGATCTTTGACAGTCGTTACAGGTAGTCAGTGACCCGAAAGTCTGACAACCAGTCTTACCAAGGGGTGTCGTATTACTTAGCGCTAACTGGGCTGTGGAGGTCAGATAGGCAGTCGCTTCATGTAAAATACTGGTGATCAGCTGCATCCGGTTAAACTGGAAGCCGACCCCAACATAGTTGGGAAAAGGCTAGGCAGACGATGCTGGTTAAAATTACCATTATTTTATTTGTATACCTACATTCATTTTGTCGAAGTGCACAATACATTAGACGCATTTTTGATAACGTTTCTCGATTACTTCATTGTCATCATATCAGTTCGGAATCACCCACTGCTGGATATAGGTCTCCCCTTCCTTCTGCCACACTTCCTTGTTCTGCGAGTCCCTTATCCAGGTGTCAGTGTCGATGTCCTACATTACTTTTTAGTATTATTAAATGCCCTTTTATTGTGAATGGTTTTCTCTAATTTTTTAATTAGTTAAAGTATGTCTCTTAATATAGCGTTAATTCGGCTTGCCTCTTGGCAAAGGCCTCAGCCAGGAAATCAGGATGGCAACCAATCGTTTATCTTTTAAAATTAAAGTTCGCGAGTACATTCGGAAGAAGCTGGCAGGTTCGTCACAACGGTTATGTTTTCCCCATTGTTTGTCTTTTTATTTTAGTGTATGATATATAGTTATAGTATTTTAAATATATTTATAGTATTTTATATATCCTTTTAGTTTGTCGTAGTATTCATTATAATTATTTTCAGATATACACCTACCACTGCTTGTCTCTGCATCACCTAAAGGTTGACTGGTAGAAAATAAATAAATAAAGGCCTCCTCTAGCTGTTTCCATTGTATTCTGTCACGAGCCACTCTCTTTCCGTTAGAGCCCGCAGTAAGTCTTAGCGCGTCCTCCCATCTCCGTTGTTGTTTACCCTTGCTTCGTTTACTATTTCTAGGATACCAATCTGTTACTATTTTGCTCCAGTTTTCCTGTTTTATTCTTATCGTGTGGCCAGTCTACATTACTTAATCATATCAAAATATCTTGGTCTTAAAACTAAGCACACACAAACAATCTTCCCGTTTAATTTGTTGAAATCCATATCTTATATTAACCGCCCTATCTTTTTGAACTATAACGCTCATTTTCAGTAAGCGATACCGAAATTTAATTATTGCACCGTTGGAATTTCAACTCTCGACGTTAAATTGAGGGTTAGAAATTCAATGGCGACAGCGACTGCGGAGAAAATAAATAAAATAAATTGCTCATTCTTAGCGCATGCCACGACCCACCGCGACGCGACGCCTGAAGGTGCGTCGTGAGGCCTCTGCCTCGAATTTTGCGGGCAGCGGGGCGGCGGCGGCGGCGGCGCGGGAGCGGCAGGATTTTATGCGTAAAATCAAATTGACCGGTTCTCGAAAACAGCGGCGCGGGGTCGGGCAACGAGCGGTGCACTCCAGTCAACGAGCGCCGCCGCCGCCGCCCCGCTGCCCGCAAAATTCGAGGCAGATGCCTAATACACGTCTCAAGTCGCGG
This sequence comes from Eurois occulta, assembly GCA_950022335.1. Taxonomy (NCBI): domain Eukaryota; kingdom Metazoa; phylum Arthropoda; class Insecta; order Lepidoptera; family Noctuidae; genus Eurois; species Eurois occulta. The sequence continues at coordinate 8,173,704 of OX465506.1, forward strand.
CAAAAGTCGCGTCGTAAGTCACTTCCCAAGACATGACGCATGTCACGTGTTTGTGAAAACGGACTGTATTAGTATGCTAACACAGTTCTACGTAATACCGTTCGGTTCTGCTACAGAATCCCTAATGCAAGGATATCTCTGTATGTAATATTTAGTTGTAGATAAGGATAACCGCAATACATTAGAAATTTAAATGATTCCCGCCTGAAATTAATATTCTATCTAGATATTAATCTCGATTCCTACTTTATATTAATACTAGCTGTTGTCCGCGACCGTTCGCGTGAAATTATTAGGGAGTCCGTGTCTACACAGTAAGACAGTGGTTAGGGGCAGGGCTGATCTGAACCGCCTCTACATGTGTGTAAAACTTTGTGTGTTAGAAACAAGATGATAATCATGGTATTCAAGCCATTCAAAATGTGTATTTGATAAGGTCGTGTTTACCAATATTAATATGTGTGTACCTTTAACCATTAACCATTATAAAAAAAATTACTTCCCTTTTTGAATCGAATTTTATTAACAATTTCACGGGTTGTTTTGCACGGAACCCTAATTTTATAATCTAGACCTTATAACATCAGCTATCTGCCAGTTAAAGTTCCGTCAAAATCGGTCCAGCCGTTTCGGAGATTAGCCGGAACAAACGGTCAGAAAGACAGACAAAAATTGAAAAAAAAATGTGTTTTTGTTAGAAGTGACGTATATTTTCTAAAACATTAATTAAAAAAAAATAGGTATAGATTGTTTGAACCATCAGCTATCCAGTAATAATGCAGCCTAATAACTTTCCGAAGCTGGGACACAAGCCTTCTCTCAATAACAGAGAGCATCCACCACAGCTGCCACATTTTTAGCAAGAAGAAACAAAGAAAAATAGCACAAGTACCACCTACAGGGAACACATTTGAAAATAAAACATAAAAACAAAAAATTATATGCGCCTCATAGCTGTGCCAAAAAGGTCCAATTCTGCAAAATGCCAGATGTGTGCTATCTGACGCCGATTTTCAAATGAGTCTTGGACGACTAAAAGATACAATATTATTATTATTTTTTTTTTAAATCAGACACTTTCTTCGATTTTCCAACAAATCGATAGATCCCATGTCTCTCTTCAAACACCATTCTCTATACCAATACTATACATCAACATCATTTCAGCCGAAATTGAGCCGTCCATTGTTGGACATAGGCCTACCCCAAGTGTCGCCACTCGGTTCCGTGCGTCTCGCATCCAGCGGAATATCTATACAAATAAACAAAATTATAAGTTTTTAAACTGTCATGGTCACCAAAGTGTGTTTATTGTTTGTTTTGAGTTCCCGATATTTCAGAGCTGAACTCAAAACAAACAGTAAACATGGTAAATATCCCGTTTCTAGTGTTAATGATAAATAAATATGTAAATTGTTCAAGTATCTGTTACACATAGTAATTCCAAAATAACAGCTTTTTATTGAATGCTTATGAAAGTATATACGGTTGATTAAGCGAGAGATAAGTGGACAGAAAATTATCAAAAAATTATGATGAATTATGTAGTCAACATAATAAACAATACTAACAATTGTTTCCAAGGAAGATGGGTAGGCCTATAGTGTGGGACGCAACATGTGTCGATACACTTACGCCATCCCATCTTCCTAGCTCATCGTGCTGTGCTGGGACCTTATTGGAAACTATATTTTCGAGCCGTTTTGGTGTTGAAACCGTGGGGTCGGAGTGCTCATAGCCTTGTCAAGGAAATTTCAAAACGCTTAGTTGACACTTCCTGTGACCCAAGGGCTGGCTTAGCGTTGCCATACAACGTAGCAACGCCGCCCCAGTCTCTTACCAGTTGACAGAATTGAGGAGTTTTTGACGCTATTTTGTTAAGTTTTGTTTTTTAAGTTAGTTTGTTTAGGTTATTTTAATTTATAATTGTATATAATATTGTCACATAAACAATACGGTTTACATAGCAACATTTCGGCAGTTATATTTAAGTCGCATGTACAAAGGGGCGAGATACGGCAATGCTACCATTGAACGGGCACATATCTGGAGTCCAGGCTGCTTTGGATACTCCTGCCAGGGCTGCGGGACTGTTCGAAAGAGATACCGCGGCCCTGGAACACAAAGGGCAAAAGAAGGAACATGGATGGGTTTTAGTCGGTAAAAGTCACACTCCCTTCTGCTCTCCCATGGCGGGAGGGGTCATTTGATGATCCCAAAAGGCTGCTTTGGATGTTTCGTGAACGGACGCAACGACGACAACTATCTATGCCGGATGAAGCATTCTTGTGTGAATCGTATGATGGAGTGATATTTCAGACATGCTTGTACTTTAGCTACAGCTAAAGCTAAAGTTGACATCACATTCTAAAAGTGTCAAGTGGTCAGGCCGGGTCTCCCTTGTTTTACCGAAAAGAAATTGCCAAATTATCACTTCCCAAACAAATTTTCGCATAATTTCATTTGCCAAATTATTACTTACCAAAAAATCTCTTTACAAATAATTGTTACGAAAACCTATGTTTGGCAAGTGAACATTTGAACAATAACTTGTTCACCAACTAGTACTTTTACCATTTTTTATCTAGTCAAATATTTCAGTTGGTATAACATATTTTACGCAAAATTAAATAAGCCAAATATTTGGTGTCGTCAATTTTAAACTTACCATTTCAGTCAAAAGCACTATTAACTAGTTGGAATCTCCTATTTGGATTCGGTTGGTGCTCCTATTTCTGTCTGCAGGGTTTACAGGCACCTAACTAACCGAACCTCGGGGTGCCCCTGACGTCGACCGTCTAGGGTTAACGTTTCCATCAGCAGGTCGACGGATCCCCGCTGCGCGGGGCTCCTATTTTTGTCTGCAAGGTTTACAGGAACCTAACTAACCGAACCTCGGGGTGCCCCTGACGTCGACCGTCTAGGGTTAGGGTTTCTGTCAGCATCTGTTAAATTTCAATTACGTTATATTAAATCAATTTGTGTTATGTCTTCATTCCAAAATTTTTGCCTTTATATTTTTTGTCATAACAAATCATTTGACTAAACGTTTATTGTCTTAATTTTGTTTGCTGTATTAATGATTTGCTTAAAGACCAAAACCCTTAATGACATTTTCCTTGGTAATAATCTGCCAAGTAAACATTTGACCAAATGAAAATGTGCGTACTAAAATTATTCCAAATATTACATTGGCCTAAAAAAAGGTTGCTAAAATTTGTTTGGGTAATGAAAATTTGGCAAAATCTTTTCGGCAAAACGGCAGGATCCCGGTCAGGCCACTTACTACCCTTCTGACTAACCACTTACCATTAGTCTTCCTTGGACTATTTTTATGCCAATCTACAACATAAAAAAAGAAACAAAATTACATCGACAAATTTCACGCACGAGTTAATCTGGGATCAACAACGAACTCAGGGAAACTTTTACCAAAATAGAGGAAAAATATTATTATTTGTTACGTCAAAAACTCGCTGTTTTGTGGCCCTACAAAGATGATCTCCACGTGTCTGGGCAGGGCAGGGTTAAGGTGGAGGTGGAGGTACCCCAAGGTAGCCCGCGGAATTCACATATTCTTACGTTCTTTGCAATTTGCAGGTCAGTGTTAGGTTGCATGATGGTTGAAAGATGATTAAATCCCAATAATAATATTATTAATGCGAAAGTTTGTGAGTATCGATGGATAGATGTTTGTTACTATTTCACGCAAAAACTACTGACCGAATTTGGATGAAATTTGGCACACAGATAGTTTATAACCTGGATTAACACATAGGATACTTTTAATCCCGGTAGTGCGATCCCGTGGGACAATTACCGAACTTACGCGGGTGAAGCCGCAGGCATGAGCTAGTTTCAAATATTTTTAAGAGTTTTTATTTTTTAGCTTTATTTAGTTTGTATTTAATATGTTGTGTACGTATTTATTGATTTTTTAGTAATGTTAGTGTTCGTACTTAAAATAAGATTAGTATAATGTTAGGTGTAAGGCCAGCCTTTTGCGGTGAAAGCCTCCTCCAAACTGTTCCAGCTGACTCTGTCTTTTGCCAGTCTAGGCCATAAGGTTCCGGCTGTTTGTATGATGTTGTCACTCCATTTTTTAAATGGTCAAATCAAATCAATCAAATCAAATCATTTATTTGCTTGAATATGGGTAGGTACATGAGGTGATACATACAACAGAAGTTCTTTAAGCCATATCCTACCTTAACAGGTGTGCAAATATCTGTTACAATAAAATAATAAATCTTACATTAATCGTTAGATATTCAACTATAGCAAATATTATTATTAGGGTATTTATGTCATTCAATAATTATATAATTTTATTACTATTACATTACTTAAAAATTAATTACATTTATCATTTAAATATTCATTAATGGTATAATAGGCTTTGTTGATTAAGTAAGTCTTTAATCTATTCTTAAATGATATGAAATTGTTTTCTTCCTTTATATTATTAGGTAATTTATTATATATTTTAGGACCCATACAAAATGCACTCTTGTCAAACATAATCGTTCTATGGCGTATTGCACGAAGTGTACTGGCAAGCCTGGTACTTTTTAATGTCTCATATTTGTTTAAATTATTTCTAATGTCTAATGCTAGTTCATAAATATACAGTGAAGGGAATGTCAATATTTTTAAATTTATAAAATGTGGTTTGCAAGTATCTGTAGGTTTTAATGCACATATTGCCCGGATACATTTCTTTTGGGCTTTGAAGACAGTCTCTCTCTCAGTGGCATTCCCCCAAAACATTATACCATATCTTAGTGTCGAGCCAACGTAAGCATGGTAAACAGATAGAAGTGCACTTTGATTTACCACTTTACGAAGCATATAGATGGCATATGAATACCGACTCAGTTTATTACATAATTGTTCAATATGTGTCCTCCATGACATGTCTGAGTCTATGTGTAGTCCAAGAAATTTTGTAGTGTTTATGTTTTCTATGTCTATTTGGTCATAATTTATATTGAAATTAGTTAGATTTGAATTTTTATTTTTGAAAGTCATTATAAATGTTTTACTTAGGTTTATTTTCAGTTCGTTTTAAATTTAACCAGTTTACTATAGATGATAGCGTATCATTCATTTCATGTTCATGTGTCGTGGGGTCTTCAGATACAACTATTGCAGTACTATCGTCAGCATACAGAACCATGGAAGATTTGATGGATTTGGGGAGATCATTAATATAAATAATAAAGAGCAGAGGACCTAGAATACTCCCTTGTGGTACACCTTTGCTGACTTTTATTGGTGTTGACAAGTACTTCTTTTCGAGTTTTGTAATATATGAAATGCTAGATATTTCAGTTTGTTGTTCTCTGTTACTTAAATATGATTTTATGAGATCTCTAGCGTTTCCCCGTATTCCATACGCTTCTAATTTATTTATCAATACTTCATGATTGACGGAGTCGAAAGCCTTTGTCATATCCATATAAAGTGCAGAGACATGTTTTTTACTATCCATACCTTTTAGTACCATTTTGAGGAAGGTGTAGAATGCGTCGTTAATAGATTTATTTTTCCTGAAACCCATTTGTTCGTCTGCAAGGATTTTATGTTTTTCCATATATTTATATAAATTATTATAGATAACTTTTTCAAAAACTTTTGATAAGATAGGTATTAGAGATATTGGTCTATAGCAATTCATATTTTCTCTATCCTGTTTTTTAAATATTGGAATGACAACGGATAATTTTAATTTTGATGGAAAGACCCCATCCTCAATGCATCTATTAATTATATGACACAGTACAGGCGCTATTATTTCGGCCACTACTTTCATTATTTTAGTACATATTCCATCATACCCCGCACTACTTGTATTTTTTAGGCATTTTATTATTTGAACGATTTTCTCTGGGGTACACGGGCTCATAAAAAGTGAGTTTGAATTATTATATGTAATTCTATAATGGGGGCTTTTGTTAGTGGAGTGTTTATTTGGTACCTGAGTAGCAAAAAAGTTGTTAAATTCATTAGCTATGGCAACTGGATCTGTGATTGGTATCTTATTTACAGTTATTTTGTCAATTTTTTTAAACTGCTGGTTGACATTTGTTTTATAATTATTTATAACCTTCCACGTAGCTTTGACTTTATTTGCTGAGGTTTTAATATAGTAATCGTTTTGAGATTTCTGGGTTAATTTAATTATTGTTTTCAATCTTTTATTATACACTTTGTATGAATCTTTAAATTGTTGGCTTGGTGATTTCCTGTATTTCCAAAGTAATTGGTCTACCCTTTATTCTTTTTTTGCTCATTGAATACCAATTTGTAATAATTTGTGGCCGTCTTTCGTCCGTAACTCTCTGAAAATGACCTGACCATTTATAAAATGGTGTTTTAAGAGCAGAAAAAAATATTTATTTATTATTACAGAACCATTTAAAACTTTAAAGCTCAACACTGACCGAAATTTATCACAAAAAACAATTTGTAAAAATGACAAAAAGTTCTCTGGCATTTAATCGGAGATTTATGTTTTGTATCTTTTACTTTTCTTTTGATTTATTTTGTAAAATATGGCTGCCCGTAAATTAGAACGTTTCGGCTTTTTGATAAATTGTGAGCAGTTACAGATAGTGTCCAATATAATTTGATCCGTGGATGAGTTATCTTACAATGCCGATTTATCATCAATCAGATACAAATCCAGACTCCATGCTTGATTTATGCTTTGAAGGGAAACCGCCGTGTCCTCGTAGCGGCGATTGGCGGCGGCGACCTCTCGCGTCCGGCCCTGGTTCAAGCCATGGTCCGGGGCGAGAGGGAATGGGAAGCCGTCGCCTCCTTCTGCGAAGCAGTCATGCTAGCGAAGGAGGCGGCGGAACGTGAGAGGGAGAGAGCCTCACGTCCCAGCCGCCGCGGGAGGAGAAGCACCGGGCGTCGGGGGCCACGCCGTGATGGTTCTCGGCCACCGTAGGCGCGGGCCTGTGGACGGTGAGTAATGGGCTAGCTCGCCGTCCGTCCGTCGTATGACGACAGGCCGTGTCGACGGCGCGTTCGTGTTCCACGCGCGCCTCAAAGAGATGTCAGCAAACGGGAGGGGCCCGCAAGGGCCGATGCCTGCCAGGGCTGCGGGACTGTTCGAAAGAGATACCGCGGCCCTGGAACATAAAGGGCCAAAGAAGGAACATGGGTGGTTTTTAGTCAGTAAGAGTCTGACACTCCCTTCCACTCTGCCCAGAGCGGGAGGGGTCATTTGATGATTTCTCACCCTCCAAAAAAAAAAAAGGACCACTCAGCTGCAGCGCTTGCGTCCACTAAACTAACGAGACTTTTCTGTCTCTCGAAATGAAAATAAAGTTTATTTCAATGATAATTAAATTATTTACAAACTACAAAACTATAATAGTAATAAATATGTACAAATAGAAAAGGGTGTCAGGGCGTTCAAAAATTCGTCCGCATCGCTGTCAACAGGAAAAGTGCCCAGAAGGCTGGCAGCATTACCACTTTGGATGGCAATGCTGATTTTTTGGCGTGAAGAGTCGACCAACCGCTTGGCGATTTCCCGAAATACTAGGTGGGCACTCGGACCCCATGGCCCTAGTGTTTCAACCCCAAACGGCTCAAACACATAACTACCAATTAATATGTACCATACTACTACTGTCCGGGGCGCGAGAGAGCCAAACGTGTCAGATCTTTGACTGTCTACACACGCTCCATGCATAAAACCATAACACAACCAAAGCCATTCAAAAGTATTTCGTAAAAAACATAAAAAACTGCAATGTTATAACCTCACTTTTACTATATTTCATATAACTTGATTCCTGGATAGCCACAATTCACCAAATTTTCAGTGAGGCCTTGTTATTATTTTCTCTTACAAATAAGGCCAGTTTGATTCAGTTAACACCTGGGCCCAGGAATGTATGGAGTAGTTCCCTTCTCCTTTAAATGACCAAATGTTTTATTTAGAAAAACAATTAAAATCCCAATGTATGTGACATCAAATGAACGACTGATCAAAAGTTGCTAGATATAATTTTAAATTATCAAATCATTCAATCGTGTAGGGTTAGCGTTCCCGTCAGCAGGTCGACGGATCCCCGCTGCGCGGGGCTCCTATTTCTGTCTGCAGGGTTTACAGGAACCTAATTAACCGAACCTCGGGGTCCTGACGTCGACCGTCTAGGGTTAGGGTTTCTGTCAGCATAAATATGTTAAATTTCAATTACGTTATATATTTGTCAATCCATTTGATAATTAATAATTATTAATATTATTCCTTTATTCATTTTTTTACACATTCATTACATTTTTAAATATTTAACTATAAAAAATATAAAAAAACATTTAAAAATATAAAAAATAGTAGCCCACCGGTATCGGGAACAGGGTCCAAGCTACCGGCAGTCAGGGCTCCAGAGAGAGGAACCTCCTAACAATACGAGCCGTGTCCAGGAGTACCGCTTTCTGAATCAAGCCCTTGATCCAGCTGCCTAACGAGAGCCTCCTGAGATGTTGGTCGAGGCTCTTGGCAATTAAGCCATGGGCTGACACGACTATCGGCACAATGATCGCTGAGTCCACATCCCACATGTCGACAACCTCGCGAGCCAAGTCAAGATACTTGATTTGCTTATCTTTCTCGGCTTTCACGAGGTTCTCGTCATGCGGGACGGTTATGTCAACAATCATTGCGCGCCGCTCTGATCGATCCACCATCACTATATCAGGCTTATTGGCTACAATAGTCCTGTCAGTGATGATGGATTGATCCCAGTACAGTGTGATATTGCCATTTTCGAGAACTGGGTCGGGCACATACCTATAGTACGGAACTTCCGATTCCACAAGGTTGTATTTTAGAGCAAGTTGCTGATGGATAATCCTGGCTACAAGGTTGTGTCTATGCAAGTACTCTCCGTTAGCCAGACGAGAACACCCGGAGATAATGTGACGAATGGATTCGCCTGGACGGTGGCATGCCCGACATATGTCAACCGTGCCGTCTTTCACAATAAATCTCCGGTAGTTATTCGTCATCATAACTTCATCCATAATTGCACAGACAAAACCTTCAGTTTCCCCGAAAAGGTCCCCGGAACGTAGCCAGGCTACGGACGCTGATAGGTCTACATCAGGCCCATGCAGGGCCCGGAAAAAGCGTCCGTGAAGCTCCTTACTCTGCCATACCTCCCTGCGGTCGTTAGTATTAAGTACTACAGGTTTGCGCCAGTTCTCTTTAGCCAAGGAGAGCGGGGTGAGGCCCTTGTCCACCGCGACCACATTTCGATGCATCCCCACGTCGGTTACTAGGAAATATTCCCTGAGACTGCATATCTCGCGATTGTGGAGTGTCTTGGCGTTTAAAAAACCTCGACCCCCACACCTCCGCGGGATATACAGTCTCATAACCGAAGAACGCGGGTGATGCATTCGATATGCCGTCAACAATGTACGGACCCTCCTATCCAGGACGTCTAGTTCTGTTTGAGTCCATTTGAGTATGCCGAAAGAGTACATCAAAACCGGCATGACCCAACCGTTGAAGGCACGCTCCTTATTTCCGCCTGATAAAAGACTATTAAATACTTTTTTCAGGCGGCCAAAGAAGCGCTCCTTCAACGATTGCTTCATGTCAGCAACATTGATGCCCAGCGCTTCCGACATACCCAAATACTTGTAGGTTTCGGTTGCTGAAAGGGATCTAAGATTTATGGAATCCGAGAGCTGGGTTCCCACAGATTCCACAATCTCCCCTCGGTTTACATGCATGACCGCACATTTGTCCACACCGAATTCCATCCTGATGGCGCTACTGAAAGTCTCAGTTACCTTCAGTAGCTCCATCAATTGCAAATCGTTGGGAGCAAAGAGTTTCAGGTCATCCATGTAAAGGAGGTGAGATATAACTTGACCACCTCTCCTCAACCGATAGCCTAGACCTGAATCCTCCAGCAGCGTGCTAAGAGGATTCCAGGCTAAGCAGAACCAAAGTGGACTCAAACTATCACCCTGAAATATACCTCGCTCTATCCTTATGGGCTCGCTATTCCTCTGGATTTGCCGACATCCTGGATAGCGAAGGACTGTCCTCCATTGCCCCATACATGACATCAGGAAGGTGCGCAGAGTTGCATCAACTTTATACAGCTCTAGCACCCTCATGAGCCATGTATGTGGCACAGAGTCATAGGCCTTCTTATAGTCTATCCAACATGTCGACAGATCCCTTCGGGAACGACGAGCCTGTTGACTAATGGCCATATCAATGAGGAGTAGCTCCTTAGTACCGCGGGACCCGTTCCTACATCCATTTTGAGAAGCGGACATGATAGAATTGTCATCAATGTGTTTGCTAATTTTAGCTCTCAAAATGGATGTAAGAACTTTATATACTGTCGGGAGACAGGTAATAGGTCTATAGTTGTTGGGTTCCGCAGTACTACCCGATTTATGGAGCAGGTGGGTTATACCTGTTGTTAGGAACTCGGGCAGCGACCCTGACTCTAAGGCTGACTGGAACAGGGTCGCCAGGCGAGCATGCGACCTAGTAAACCATTTAATCCAGAAGTTGTGCAGCCCATCCGGCCCTGGTGATTTCCAGTTAGGTAACGGACGGACTGCACGAACTACGTCTTGGGGGCTGATAGTGATTGCCCCCATTTCTGGTACCGGATCGCACGCTCGCTCAACCTCCCGGGTCCATTCACCCTCGGTATGGCTAACAGGCACCGACCAGATGCTGCGCCAGAACGAACATATGGCATCATCATCCGGCAGGTGCGCGTCAGCCACACCTTGGTCCGGTCGCTCCCAAGCCCTATAAACCCATAATATTATTATTATTATATTATTATTTATCCAGTAATCCATTTTGACCTTTAAACGATTTGGTCAATAGTGTAATAAATAATTTAAACATTGATATTCCAGACTTTGGTCAGCTGAACTTTTGATCAAAAATGACCATCGTTATTTTAAACTTTGTTGATCTGTACGTTGTTCTTTTGAAATTTGCTCAGGAAAGTTTTGATTTTCTTATATGCAACCCTTTAATCGGAAATGACGCTGCCATATTGTCTTTTCAATAGAATTTCGTCAAATATTTACCAACGCCCCTCTTGTCAATGTCACTCATGCGGTAAACGAACGTAAATACGTCGATTTTGAATCGAAAATACAATTATCCTAACATTAACGTTAAAACAATTTAACTAAAATGATAATAGTAAAAAGTTCTCTGGCATTTAATCGGAGATTTATGTTTTGTATCTTTTACTTTTCTTTTGATTTATTTTGTAAAATATGGCTGCCCGTTTTATAAATAATTTAATTATCTTTGAAATGAAAATAAACGGAATAAAAAAAAAATGATAATAGTTGAATTGTTTGCAACAAGCACAATTAGTCACCATCATCTTCCTGCCCTTGTCCCATGTTACTTGGGGTCGGCGCAATACGTTTTTTCCGTCCATTCTCCTCTGTCAACCGTCACGCTATCATTTACTTCTTTATCTTTCATATTATTCCATACACAATCCATCCATCGTTTCTTTGGTCTTCCTCTCCCTCTCCATCCATCACCGTTTATATTCATCACTCTTTTAGTCACATGCGATTCGTCCCTCCTCATCACATGTCCATACCAAGACAGTCGATTCCCTTTCAACTTTTTTGTAACTGGCGCAACTTTTAAACTTCCTCTAATGAATATACTCGTTCCTTACCTTATAAATTCTTGTCGCACCACACATCCACCTCAACATTCTCAACAAGACTACAACATTCCAATTGGTATCATCCATAATTAATATGAAAAAATTATTTAAATTATGAAAATACTAGCTGTGTCCCACGACTTCGTCCGCGTGAAGTTAGCGATGTGTGATACTTTACGACCTATTCTCATACCTACCAATACATAAAAAAATCATAAAAATCGGTCGAGCCGTTTTGGAGTGAAAAGAGTCTCGCGAATATTTTACTGTTATCTCTTGTCACGTTTATCAATAGGAGCAGGACCTTCTGTAGTTTCAGTCTAGCCCCACAGAAAAAAAAGTGAGCTTATATAGGGTGACTGGTAATTAGTGACGGATACTTAAACACGTGATTGTACTCATGATCACAAACAACTTTCCCAAAGAAACATTTTTTTATTGCTTCCGCGTGGCGGCCGGCCTATAGCGCGGCCGCCGCCTTGCGAACAGCGCGGGTGCTTTGGCTTTGCACTGTTGCACGGTAGGCTAGTAATGAGACTGAACGGCGTCACGCGACTAACAGCAGATAGGCCACAGGTGCGCGCGCGATTTCACGCGGCTGTTGTGGATGCATGATAAAACTAAATAAGTATTTAAAAAAAAGTTTCTTTGGGAAAGTTGTTTGTCATCATGAGTACAATCACGTGTTTAAGTATCGGTCACTAAATACCAGCCACCCTATATATATACAAATGTATCTGTCATTTTCCGGTAAGCAGGTCCACAATTTATCCTTGTTGGTTTGTAGGTACAAATATACCCAAACAAATGTACAAACATTTAATTTGTTTCTAAAAACAGCTACAGATTAAAACTTCGCTCATTTAGTTCGTACTATCTATTGTGTGTAGGAGTACAAAAGGTTTGTAGTGAACTTAGTGTTTATTGTATCATGGTTGGTCTATCTGCGATGGTTGTAGACCTAAACCATAGGCGGAAGCGATTTAAAAAAAATAATAAAGCAATGTCTGTATTTCTTTTAAGGGTCATACGGAAATGTAACCTATACATTTTTTCGCCAGATAAGTTTAAGTCGCATGAAATTGGGGTAGAGTGTATTGCCATCAACATAGTAGCTACACATCTAAACGTCAGACGGCTACTGGGAAATTGCTGACGAAACGAGACGCAATGTATGAAGATCAAAATAGTTACAGAACGGCACTTTTGTCATGGTACTCGTATTTTGTTAAGTCGGCGAATCGAGAAAGTTACCAGATGGGATGTAGCCGTAATTGGCTAAATGTGGTTAAAAACACCGCAGCTTATCCATTAGAAACAAGAATTTGTGTGGCAAGTAAAACAACTAAAACCCCGACTACCGACAAATCACGCACTAATTAAATTCGTGGTTTACAGGGTAAGATCGACTCCTTCTTTTGTTGAAGTCGGATAAAATATAGCTTATGTTACCCGGGCGATATTAACGAATCGATTAACACCTTATTCATCAAAATCGGATGAATTGTTCAGGCGCTACGGCGTAACATACGTAAATACAAACATACATACATAGACTGCTAAAATCATAACCCTTCCTTTTGGCTTCGCCGTAGTTGGGTAGAAATCACTTGTGATGCTTAGCTTGGCTAGTTAAAGTTCAAGTAGCTTCAAATGTCAAGTTGGATACTTACTCAAGAAACGGTCAGTGATCATCTCGTTTGCTCGCTAAGTTTGGTGATTTTAGACCATTAAGTTCAGGTTCCATCAAAATGATTTCTTTCGCAGTAACTTCATTTGTTAGCACAATTTTATTTTTAAAAGACATCTTTTGGCATAAATGACAATGAGAACTCGCATTAAACAACCTTAAAAAAGAAGAGTTTTTTTGATGTCTTTTGAACAAAAAGTTTACAAAATCTCAGCTCATTTTAGCTTTAATCTAAATATATAAAGAACCTCAGTAAGCCTCATTGAACGATTATTGGATTGCCTGTTCTAGATTTTCAAGACACTTCAGAAAGATACTTAGACCCAAATCACTTGAGTTCATCCGCGGCTTAAGTTATGAACTTTATGTTGAACCTGCGGAACATTAAAAGATGCTGCCACCTTATCTTCTATATCTTTGCCGCCAATCTTTTCCATGAAGGGGCAAGTAGAATCTACAGAACATGACGTGCAACGATCTTTGCATAAATAAGCTCTTTTTGGTTCTGCAATACGCTGCCTGTCGTCAGATATCATTATCTATCTAACTGAATGCAGCTGAATATCAGTATTTTATATGGAGCTACGACCTATCTGACCTCCACAGCCCAGTTACTAGATCACACGGCACCCCTTGATAAGACTGGGTGTCAGATTTTTGGGCTGGTATGTCAGGAAGTAAGTCTAACTCTTTAAAAAACTTCCTCCGTTCTTGTAATTTAAGTTAAAGCTGTAAGAAATCAGGATTTATAAGTTAGAAAAGTGTTGTAATGCACTTACTCTACATATGAACCACCAAAATAGTTGGTACATTGATCGGTTGTAATAATCCTACTTCACTACATGGTATACAACAAAGTCGCTTTCTCTGTCCCTAAATCCCTATGTATGCTTAAATCTTTAAAACTACGCAACGGATTTTGATGCGGTTTTTTTTAATAGATAGTGATTGAAGAGGAAGGTTAATATGTATAATACATACACCCGTGCGAAGCCGGGGCGGGACGCTAGTAATATTATAAATGCGATAATGTGTGAGAATGTGTGGATGTTTGTTACTCTTTCACGCAAAAACAACTGACCGGATTTTAATGAAATCTAGCACACAGATAGTTTATAATCTATATTAACACATAAGATACTTTTATCCCGGTAGTGCGATTCCGTGTGACCATTATTGATCTCGGCGCGGGCGAAGCCGTGGATATAAGCTAGTTTTCAATAAAATTTTATTGAAAACTGATTAATGTCTGTATTATTTCAACAATACCAAAGAAAGATTCAACCGAATAATTGAGCCAATTTCGCCAATTTCATAACTTCACCCATAATAACTCGTAAAGCGATGAAAATGACTGCAAAATGTTTTCTTTCAGTTAAAAAGCGAACAATCGAATTGATTCCAATAAATGGCGCTCGGCAATTGTTTCGATATAACGGCATTCGACTCTCGGGAGGACTATTGAGATTATTTGTGGTGCAAGTGTGAAGAGGATAGCGGTTATACATTTATTTGGGTCGAATAATATTGAAGTACTACTGGGTTTTTCCATCAGGAAGATTTGCCAAACTTAAGTGGCAGTGGGCAGGGCCACATTGCTTGCAGAACGGATGGCCGATGGGGCCGAAAAGTTTTGAAGTGGCGACCGCGAACCGGAAATTTTGATGGATGGAAGCGAGTATGTTTTTGTATGTGAACAGATGTAGTTGTTGCTGTGAATACTTACATAACTCTAGTTATATATTCATTGACAGAGTGATTACATATTTTAAAAGCTAAAATATTAAAAAGTAGGACTTAAAAGGCCATTCGAATTCTATAGGAAATTCTATTTCAGATAATATCAAGAATTTTGTAGACTGAAATTGAAAGTGATATATCTAGTTTTGATTACGTATTTGATTATGATCCGAAGCTTACTTGTGGGCCTAGAAGTACCACGACAATAATTGGTAACAATTAAAGACCTATGGTTAAAATCACTTAAAAAAAATCGCCTCCTAAAACGGTTTTCACCAAATCGCTAACCGCACACAACTTGCACTATCCGCAAATATATTACAAAGATCAAAGAAAACATTAAGACACGTGTTTTATGTGTTTTTTATGTTTCCTCGCATAGAAACAAGAATATTTTGATAAATAATGACTAATGTGATATTTTACATACGATGGTGGGCTGAAGAGAAGAATATGGTTGAAATAAATAGGTAATATGAAATTATTTATGGGTTAGTAAGAGTTCCGGTTTCTATGGCAAAACCCGGTTTTTATTGTATTTTATGTTTTTTTTTTCTTTTTGTAGGTATGCCCCAAACACCTTTAAATATACTTAAATTCATGCGTTGGAAGGCCTCCTACTAGGTGGACCGATCACCTGGTGACGTGGATCCGCTGGATGCGAGACACCTGGGACCGGTCAAAGTAGCGACACTTAGGGGAGCGCCTGCCTCCTTTGTAGGAGACAGGCTTTCTGGAGCCAACCTGTTAACTAGTTGTGTGTACCAAAAAATTCGTATTTTTTTTCTTAAGAAAATACAGCAGCAGCGTTTTACAATAGTCCAAAGACATTTAAAAGAGAATGCTCATGGATGTATGGAATCCCGTACCATGCTGCATCAAAATCAAACTTTGTTTTTTATAGACTACACTGATCGTATTAACTCCTACAAAAATTATTTTTGAAAAAAAAACCCGCGTTTCAGAGTTATTTTATAAAATCGAAACTAACCTAAAAAGTAGGTCTATTTTTTCGACGCTACCAACGACGTATTTCAACACACATACATTACATTATTGCTCTAAAAACAGCGTAATACACTAATATTAGTAAGAATTAATATTATATTAATATTATATTAATTAATATTAGTAGTTTAACGTAGTCAGTCAGTACAGTACAAACAAAGAGTATAATAATATAGTACAAATGTCAGATGCCACAGATAAGATAACTATAAACCATAGAGTATAGTAAGTGCTATAAACTAGTCGGGATTTAGGGATGTAATCGATAAATCAAAATCTTTAAGGCTGAGAAAATCTATTTTGTGGCAAATAGCAATAAACCAAACTAAATCGATTTGGTGTACTGATCTTACTTAATTGTTGCTGTTATTCAAGGAAAGCAAAGCAAATACAGCTTGGCAAAAAAGAGTCTGACGCGGTGACAGTTGGAACTAATATCGATGATTGTGGTTACTTGTCAACTGCTAGTACATTCTGTGTCAACAGTGCGTATATCCTAGTGGTTTTTCATAGATTTTTAAAAATTATCAACTTTCCTTGCGTAATTAACTATTTAAAATGAATAAAACTATTCGAAGCAGTGGCAGTGGCGACCTCATTTATTCCACACTCTTTTTTGCCAAGCTGTACATATTTGTAATTCTTGAAATGTTTTTCAAGCAAACGTTATAGTTATATATGTATAATAAACAAAAGAAACGATTACTGGTTAATCGATTCATCAAAAAATCGATTCCATTGCATTCTACATCAATAAGACTATCTGTGAACGGCCAATTAACCATAGACAAAATAACTATAATCTTCTCATGTTTATTGTATGCCGTACACGTTGGAGCAATTTGAAGCGAGGCAGGTATAGTTTTTCACATAAAATAATCGTCAAAAACAAAAGCGGCCGAATGCATTTTTTCACAGGACTTTTAGAGTCCGCTCGACAGACAAGGGTTTGTTCAATTGAAACGGAACGTCATATAAAGGGAGTAAAACAATATCCATACTTTTAAACTCAAAATTATATTTCCAGTTCAAAAATCAAATCCCCGACGCGTAATGCCATAAAAAAATATGAAACTAATTACTATAAAATTTTGGTTTTGAGGCGCGAGACTTTTTGGTACCAATTTTGGTCATTGTCCTTTTTACCAGCGATAGACGGGACAATACGAAGAAAATCGTAATCCAATACTTGTTACTACTTAGTAACAAATCGTTCTGTCTAGTGTCATACGCCTGCTTGTCAGGTAGCATTCGTGTGTCAAAATCGAAAATGTTCGGGATAAAAATGTTTCTATGAAAATATTTCCAATGTCCGCTCTATAAGTCTTTTAAATCTCTTTGCAATAGTTTGACGAGTCTAAACTAGGGAATCGTTTTACCCAGCAATTGGGTTATAGAGGTCAGATAGCCAGTCGCTCGACCAGAGCAGCGCTGTCACCAGTACTGGTACATTCTACCAGTGTTAACATCGGAACTTTATAACTTAATATTTTAAATGCGAAAGTTAGTTTGTTTGTTACCTTTTCGCGCCTAAATCATTGAACCGATAATACTGAAATTTTGCAAATACGTTGTCAGGTGTACAGAAACGAACATAGGGTACCTTTCATCCCGAAAAAAATTACTGTTCCCGAGGAAAACAACAATAATGTTCTTATGATAATAGATGGCGCCACGTGTCTTTCGAATCATGATCGAATGTTACTATGTATTATGCAAGCCTGAATTGATTGTCAAATTCTAAATGAACGCGAACGAAGCCGCGGGCAGAAGTTAGTCTAATATATTTCTGTAGGCGCCGTCAAGACTTGACGTAGATGAAGCTGACGTGATGAATGACGTCATGACGTCAGTATATTGTACGAACGTTATATAATTACATCATGCTTCTGTTTTATAAATAAGATTCGATGGAAATCACTTTCCGGGTGATATTAAGATGTTTGTTTACAATCACGAGCATTACGATATGATTTATAATGTAATGTCGTAATTTTTAATAATTAGTATTGAAATGGGGGTTTGATCCTTTTGTGAATAAATAAATAATAATTTTTCTAAAAGTATATATGAAGCAACAAAGAGTTATTTCTGCAAAAAGTTAGGATGCTACTGAGAAATACTACGGGAAAACCCTTTGGAGGGTGATGTCGCTGTAGTACTTTTTGTTCTATGTTGCTGAAGTACTTTTTGTAGTGCCGCTACAACCCAATAACAGTTTGCCCAATCTGGGAATCAAACCCAGGACCTCATGCTCAGCAGTTGCTTGTGACCACTAGACCAGCGAGGCAGTAAATTCTATTTAGAATTCCTAAACTCAGAATAGGAAGTACCTTTTAAGCAGTTCAATGCATGAATTTGAAAAATGTGAGTTCTGAAACAAAGTGTTGTGTTATTGGGGATTTTCATTAAATTTTCAAGAGCAGTTGGTTGTAAAGCCGGATAAAGGCAACAGGCTATTATATTTTCTTCAAAACTCAAAACGTTGCTTTGAAGAGGCGTCTAATCATTGATATGTCTAATAGATTTATTTCAGTGTTTTTGAAAATATTATGTTACACTTACCAAAATCCTCTGCTTTTTGACCGAATTCAAAGAAAGATTTGTCAATTCGGTTGTATATTTTTATGTTTTACTGTGCGGGACAGTGAAAATAGTGTACATAGTGATTAAGTGCATAGTGCGCGCTGATAGGACAGTACATAGTGATTTAATGTTACGTACGCGCTGATAGGACAGTACATAGTGATTTAGTGTTACGTACGCGCTGATAAGACAGTATATAGTGATTTAAGTGACATATAGACACTGCCAGGACAGTATATAAGCATGTTGTACAGTGAATTTGATATAGTAAGTCTCTAAATAGATAGTTTCTTAACGTTTGTTTTGTTCACATAGCAGATTTATTGTTAGTAGTAAATAAGTTTATTATGTTATGTTTTTGTTGATTTTATATTTTTGTCTGATAGTTCTTGTTACATAGAAGCTAATAACACATAGTTTTACATAGGTTTATATAGAAAAAGTTAGCGAAAAACGCAAAAATTGTCTCGCGGTTCACTTTAAGGTAAAGTTTTGTAGTACTTAAGGTAATTGCGCAATGTTTTCCCGCCTTTTTGCACTGTTCTGATTGGTTAATCGCTTAACGAAATCTGTATAAAAAAGGGGCCTTTTTTTGCATTCGACACAGTCAACGGCAGGCCACCTTCAAGAATACTCTCCTAAGAAGCAAGAAAAATAAATAAGAAGAAAGAAGCAGTTCCCGAGTTTTATTCTCACCAACCCAGTAACAGTGTTGTGCTCATACTGCACAATTAATGGTCCTTCGAGCGCCGGATTTGTGGGAAGATCTACGGGAAGACTTGAAGAGCTTGGGAAGATTTCTCCACGTGAAGATTTTGAAGATTTTAGCTAGGGAAGATCTATCCACGTGAAGATTTTGAAGATTTTAGCTAGGGAAGATATATCTACGTGAAGATTTCGAAGATTTTAGCTAGGGAAGATTTATCTACGTGAAGATTTCGAAGATTTTAGCTAGGGAAGATCTACCTACGTGAAGATTTTGAAGATTTTAGCTAGGGAAGATTTATCTACGTGAAGATTTCGAAGATTTTAGCTAGGGAAGATTTATCTACGTGAAGATTTCGAAGATTTTAGCTAGGGAAGATCTACCTACGTGAAGATTGTGAAGATTTAGTTAGGGAAGATTACTACGTATCATCAGCTGACAGAATGCCCGTCACACGCTCCGAGGGAAGAGGACGCAAGCCACCGGTGGAACAGAAGCCGTCGTCGTCTGAGACTACTAACTCGGCGACCGGTACCAGCGCGGAAGCCAGCACGGAAGAATCTACAGCAACAGGGACGACCGCCACGGAGACATCAGAACAAACAGACACCTCCGCGGCGACTGATCCAACCACCGTGACCTCCGCCACCGACGCAACCACCTCGACTGCCGCAACCTCTGCTTCGGCCGCAACCGCCACCTCCGCCTCGCACCCTGCTACCGCCGCCGCTCCGTCCGTAACCCCCTCGGCTACGACGACACTAACGGCAGGTGCAAGAGCGAAACAGCTGATGAAGCCGCCCGCGACTGTCAACAAAGAAACTCGTCAAGAAACAGAAGCTTCCACAGTAAGGCAAGCTACAAGGAACAATGCCGTTCCACCGAAGACGACGGGAACACAGGATCTCCGCCACCCTAACAAGAAAGGGGCGGGGGGGGGATCAACACACAGCAGAACAAAAGAAATCAAGCTCGCAAAAGCGAAAGAAGATTTACTACGCCTGCAAGTGGAACTAGCAGCAGCGCGACTAGCCGCCTTGGAAAAGGAAGACTCAGAAGAAGAAGAAGATGACGTCTCTCTCTATTCAAAATCTGAAGTTAACGCAAGAGTGGACAACTGGTTGGAACATCAAGTGACTCGTCCGGTGTTAGCGATCACCAACGAACCTCACCACCCCCCAGAAGAACCAACAGTCGGACTCCACATAGAAGAACCAAGGCCAGCGAAGCATGAAGAAATACGTCAGTCATCGGCGGGAGGGCAAACTGACTTAGCCCTCCTAGCCGAAGCCATCACCCGAGCAGTCGGCGCCGCCCAACGACCCAAGTTCATCGAGTTACCATTTTTTAGTGGGTCGCATCAAGAATGGCTACCCTTTCGCGCCGCCTACAGTGAAACAGAAGCAATGTTCAGTCCGGTTGAAAACACGAATCGACTTAGAAGAAACCTGAAGGGGAAGGCCAAAGAAGCGGTTGAAGGCTTACTCATAACCAACGCGCATCCAGCTGAAGTAATGAAGACTTTGGAGTCAAGATTCGGAAGACCAGAGTCAATAGCCATGCTGGAGATGGAAACACTTCGAGGTTTACCCCGCCTTACTGAGTCACCGAGGGACATCTGCATATTCGCCACGAAAATATCCAACGTAGTGGCGACGTTGAAAACCTTGGGTTGTTTCAACTACATGTACAACCCTGAACTCGCGAAGACATTGGTGGACAAGCTGACGCCTACTCTACGATACAGATACTACGACTTCTCAGCCACACAGCCACGTGAAGACCCTTGCCTCATCAAGATAGAAAAATTCTTCAGAAGGGAAGCAGAGTTGTGCGGACCTTACGCACTGCCTGAACAGATGGCAGCACCTACGTCAACCGCACCACAAAGAAAGACGCAGAGGGTCAACAACGTAATTGAGAAGACACAGACATCGAAGTGCATCATATGTGAAAACACAAGTCACACCAACGCAACAGAATGTGAAAAGTTTGAGAAGATGGACGCGAACGCAAGATGGGACATGGCCAAGTCCAAACGCCTCTGCTTCAGATGTCTTCGTTATAGGAACAAGACACACCACTGCAAACCAAGGCCATGTGGTGTCAACAACTGCAAGTACTCTCATAACAAGATGCTGCACTACGAAAAGAAGACAGAGAAGACAGAAGATAAAGAAACAGAAGTAATCAACTCGACTTGGACCGTCAAGAAGCAGTCCTACTTGAAAATTCTACCGGTTCAAGTAAAGGGACCGAAAGGAGCCGTCGACACCTTCGCGTTAATGGACGACGGGTCAACAGTCACGCTCGTCGACGACAGTGTAGTAACAAGCATCGGAGCAACGGGACCTGTCGATCCGCTGAAAATAGAAACCATCAATGATATGAAGACATCAGAATCAGCCTCAAGAAGAGTCACCATCAAACTAAAGGGGCTCAACGATCGTGAAGAACAGATACAAGCACGCACAGTGAAGAACCTGCAAGTTTCGTCTCAACGAGTTCCACAAGAACTAGTGGAAGGGTGTCAACACTTAACTGACATCAGGGGACACCTTACGTACGCGAATGCGAAACCACGAGTGCTCATCGGTCAAGACAACTGGCATCTTCTGCTGACTACGGAAACCAGAAGTGGAGACAAGAACCATCCAGTGGCATCCCTCACGCCACTAGGTTGGGTACTCCATGGCAGCCAGACCCGAACCTTCGGACAGAAGATCGACTTCGTATCACACATAACAGAAGATGCAGAAGAGAACATAGAAAACCTCGTGAAACAATACTTCGAGATGGATGCTCTATGCCTGAATCCCAAAAGACCGAAGACTGATCCAGAGGAACGAGCGCTACGCACCCTAGAGAAGACCACAACAAGAATGGAAGATGGAAGATTCCAGACCGGCCTTCTCTGGCGTAAAGAAGAGGTCAAGTTCCCGAACAACTACGAAAACTCACTGAAGAGGCTCTTCAACATAGAAAAGAAGATCGATCGTGAACCTACACTCAAGAAGAAGTACGTCGAACAGATGGACGCTCTCATCTCTAAAGGGTACGCCGAACCCGCTCCACAGCAGAAGACAACAGACAAGACTTGGTATCTGCCTCACTTCGCAGTTATCAACCCAATGAAGCCAGACAAGCTTCGAGTGGTACACGACGCGGCCGCCAAGACCAAAGGGGTGGCTCTCAACGACATGCTGCTCAAAGGTCCCGACCTACTACAGTCTCTACCGGGCGTCGTCATGAGGTTCCGACAACACGCAGTCGCCGTCACAGCGGACATCAAGGAGATGTTCATGCAGGTCAAGCTACGAACAGAAGACAGAGATGCACTGCGGTACTTGTGGCGCGGAAATCGACGAGACGACCAACCTCCAGAAGAATACAGGATGACATCATTAATCTTCGGAGCATCGAGTTCACCATCGACAGCAATCTACGTCAAGAACCTGAACGCCAAACAGCACGAAGAAACTCACCCAGAAGCCGCCGCAGCCATCACTCAGAAACATTACGTCGACGACTACTTAGACAGCTTCAGAAGCCTGGAAGACGCCGAGCGTATCACTAAGAGTGTACGGGAAGTACACATGAAAGCCAGCTTCGAGTTAAAGCAATGGAAATCGAACTCGATGTCACTCCTAGAGGCGCTCGGGGAAGCCACTCAGTCGGAAGACATAGAACTCTATAAAACAGAAGAACAAACAGAAAGAGTCCTGGGTGTCATATGGAAGATCAACTCAGACGAGCTTACCTTCAACCTCAACTTAACTAGAATACCTTCAACACTAAAAGAGGGTAAGCAGCCGACGAAGAGAGAAGCCTTAAGAATAGTAATGTCACTCTTCGACCCGCTCGGACTCGCCTCGCCTATCACGATCAGAGCGAAACAACTCCTCCAAGAAGTCTGGCGCAGAGGAACAGCATGGGATGACAAGATCGACGAAGACCTGGCGGAGCAGTGGGAAACATGGATGGCGCACCTAAAGAGCCTTCACAAGGTGACGATCCCGAGGCAATACTTACACTACAGCAATGCCACCTCCCTGGAACTCCACGTCTTCAGCGACGCCAGCGAGTCTGCCTACTCTGCGGTTCTCTTCTGGAGATCGGTGGCAGCCGACGGCGAGGTCGCTCTGTCCCTCATCATAGCCAAAGCAAAAGTGGCGCCATTGAAGCTGACATCGATTCCCAGACTGGAGCTGCAGGCAGCGGTCATGGGCACCAGACTGGCAGAGACAGTGGTCGAAGAGCACGAGAGGAAGCCCGATCGCAAGGTGTTCTGGACAGACAGCAAGACGGTCCTCACCTGGATAAGGACGGGCTCGAGATCATACAAACCATACGTAGCTCATCGTCTGGCAGCTATAGAGGAAAACTCTAAGGTCAATGACTGGCGCTGGGTACCAACAAAAATGAACGTGGCGGACGACGCCACCCGAGACGTGCCAGCAACTTTCGACAAGAATCATCGGTGGTTCAAAGGCCCTGACTTCCTGTACTTGGCGGAACACTCATGGCCAATAGAAACCACGAGAACACCAACAGAAGAACCTTCTGAGGAAGAGAAGACTCATCACGTAAACGTCAAGAGAAGACTGAAGCTTGCAGAGGGTCTGCCTGATCCAACAAAATTCTCCAACTGGGACAGACTCCGGTACTCAACAGCGCGCGTTCTGCAATTTATCCAACTCTGCAGAGCCACCAAACAAAGAGTCAACTACAGAAGAACGAAGAAGAATAAAGAGGCTGATCCTGCGTGGAAGAAAAACAACACTGCAGCGAAGAAACAGGCACCGACAACGACAAAGAAACCGTTACGAGAAGAGAAGTTATTACCAGTCACAGCAGAGTTGCTCAAGTCAGCAGAAGAACTTCTGATGCGGTCGTCTCAAGAAGAGTCCTTCGCAGAAGAGATAGACAGACTGAACAGCGGGAGGCCTATCTCAAAAGAAAGTCGCCTTCACCAACTCAGTGTCGAGTCCATAAACGGCACGTTACGACTAAGAAGTCGTATTCAAGCAGTCAAAGACGTGAAGGAAGAAGTCAAGAGCCCGCTGGTGATCGACGGTGACCACCCTACAGTCAAACTCTGGGTGCAAAGTATACATCGACAACTCCATCACTCCGGCGTAGAAGCCACAGTGAACGAGTGTAGGCAGCAATATTGGGTACTGAGATTACGCCCAATCACACGCACACTACTACGACGATGCCTGTTCTGCAGAATGAAGACTCAAGTACCACCGTACCCGAGAACCGGGAACCTACCAGCGTGTCGCCTAGCTCATCACAAACGACCCTTTACCTTCACCGGCGTCGACTACTTCGGACCTCTCTCAGTGACCGTCGGACGAACGCGACAGAAGAGATATGTGGCCATCTTCACATGTCTTACCACAAGAGCTATACACCTTGAAGTTGCCGGCTCACTAAGCGCCGACTCCGCGGTGATGGCGGTACGCAGACTGATCGCACGACGCGGCTGCCCGACTGAAATCTGGTCGGACAACGGCACCAACCTAAAAGCCGCCGACAAGGAACTAAGACAAGCGATCGACGCAGCGACCAAGGAAGAGGCGACGAAGAGGACCATTTCGTGGCGCTACATCCCACCTGGAGCCCCATTTATGGGCGGGGCCTGGGAGCGAATGGTTCGCTCAGTAAAAACAGCGCTAACAGCGACGTTACACGAACGTCACCCCACAGAGGAAGTCCTCACGACTCTACTTACAGAGGTAGAGTACACCGTCAACAGTCGTCCGCTGACTCATGTCTCAGTCAGCCAGGAAGATCCAGAAGCCCTGACTCCTAACCACTTCTTGTTGGGAGGACCGGGGCGAGTGCCACAGTTAGGCACATTCACCGAGCAAGACGCCATCTCACGGTCCAGCTGGCGAGCAGCGCAGAGACTAGCAGATGTCTTCTGGCTACGCTGGGTAAAGGAGTATCTCCCTGAGCTCCAACACCGGCGGGAGCCCCACGGACAAGGTCAAGCAGTACAGGTCAACGACCTCGTACAGATCGTCGACCCGAACCTGCCACGCAACGTGTGGATCCGAGGAAGAGTCATCGCTACGTATCCAGGCCCCGACAACATCGTTCGCACGGTGGACGTGCGGACAAAGGGAGGCGTCCTGCGCCGCCCCGTGAGGAAGCTGGTGATCCTGCCCCTGTCTACGGACGTCGAGCCCGCACCGACAGCTGATGCGACGCGGTCGCACGGCGGGAGTGATGTGCGGGACAGTGAAAATAGTGTACATAGTGATTAAGTGCATAGTGCGCGCTGATAGGACAGTACATAGTGATTTAATGTTACGTACGCGCTGATAGGACAGTACATAGTGATTTAGTGTTACGTACGCGCTGATAAGACAGTATATAGTGATTTAAGTGACATATAGACACTGCCAGGACAGTATATAAGCATGTTGTACAGTGAATTTGATATAGTAAGTCTCTAAATAGATAGTTTCTTAACGTTTGTTTTGTTCACATAGCAGATTTATTGTTAGTAGTAAATAAGTTTATTATGTTATGTTTTTGTTGATTTTATATTTTTGTCTGATAGTTCTTGTTACATAGAAGCTAATAACACATAGTTTTACATAGGTTTATATAGAAAAAGTTAGCGAAAAACGCAAAAATTGTCTCGCGGTTCACTTTAAGGTAAAGTTTTGTAGTACTTAAGGTAATTGCGCAATGTTTTCCCGCCTTTTTGCACTGTTCTGATTGGTTAATCGCTTAACGAAATCTGTATAAAAAAGGGGCCTTTTTTTGCATTCGACACAGTCAACGGCAGGCCACCTTCAAGAATACTCTCCTAAGAAGCAAGAAAAATAAATAAGAAGAAAGAAGCAGTTCCCGAGTTTTATTCTCACCAACCCAGTAACAGTGTTGTGCTCATACTGCACATTTACCTCATAACTCAGTAATTTATGAACCGATTTGATTTTACTTTTTTTTTGTGATTGTATATTCTTTCCGATTAGTCTAATAGAAATTTCACATTGGTTCAGTAGTGATAGATATACGAGCGTAGGGACAAGTGAAACAACGGGTGGCTGGAAACACACTGGCTGTATTTGGCAATTTTTTTTTTTTTTTTTTGAAGGGCATCTCGCAGTTCAGCCTAGGAGGTTGGCTACTGCTTAACTGGGCAAGTCCTGTGGATGCTTTGAGTGTAAGGCCTCCAGCCAGGGGCAGTATTTGGCAAGTAACACTATATATACTTATAGGAGCGGATGCAACCACCCTCATATTTGCATATTTAACAAGTAGTTTGTTTTTTTTTCTTCGGCCTATGTTGATATGATGGTACTTAATAACTCCTATAATCATGACAAGGATCTGTGTGGACATCTAAAAAAAGGTAAATAAAAACCTTTCGAAAGTCGGTGGCAAAAAAGTCAATGAATCAAACAAAGTCACCGACTTCCGATAGTAAAGAAAAGTCGGTTTTTTTTGCAAAAAGTTTTACCATACATGTTTCTTTCATCGACAAGCCATCGGCAGTGTCAAATGTCACTAGACATTCATAATCAGCCTTTTATGTTCCCACTGCTGGGACACACGCCTCCTCACTATGAGAGGGAATGGGCTGTAATCCACCACGCAGGCCCAGTGCGGGTTGGTAGACGTCACCATGTTTTCGAATTTTCGGTTCTAGGACATGCCGGTTTCCTCATGATGTTTTCTCCACCGTTTTGAGAGCATTGGTGATGACGTAAATTACACCAAGTAATACGCCTAGTTGGGTTCAAATCCACGACCATGACTCGTAAATCGGGATGCCAACACTGGGCCACTATAAATGCCACTGCACTGCTCAGTTATAAATTGTTTTAAAGGTGTTCAAAGTTCACCAGTAAGTAACTAGCTCCAACGATGTATGTTATATGATAATTAAGCATTAAAACAACTCTATATGAGACATAAGTATAACAAAATTAGTAGGTAGGTATGCCATCTCATCCATATCAGCTTATATGGGTAACCAGATAAGCTGATAGTATACCTACCTATAAATTTTAACGAAGCGGTCTTCGAGCTCGAATAAATAAGAACAGCCGCTCGGGTCGATCTTTAGGTTAGGCCGTGCTTACCTAGGTTGGTCCGTGGATGGGTGACCACCCATTACATAACGAGTTTCCTCCGTGCCTCGGAAAGCACGTTAAACCGTTGGTCCCGGCTGTAATTTGTAGATCTTTGACAGTCGTTACAGGTAGTCAGTGACCTGAAAGTCTGACAACCAGTCTTACCAAGGGGTATCGTATTACCTAGCGCTAACTAGGTTGTGGAGGTCAGATAGGCTGTCGCTCCATGTAAAATACTGGTATTCAGAAGGAAGCCGACCCCAATATAGTTGGGAAAAGGCTAGGCAGATGATGATATTATCTGTCGAAAGAGACTCGATCCTGCGACACAGGGTATCCTAGTGCGGGATCCGGTCTGGGGATGATGGTCTTCGGCAAACATAGACGTGATGAATGTGAGGATACCAAAGCTCAGATCCATATGAAACCTTTTAATTATAATATTCACTTCAGCTGATCAATTGGTGCCGATCACATGATGAATTGAGAGCAACATATTCATAGCACAAGTTAAATATAGGCGTAGTCACAGTACAGACACGTGCAGAAGATCAACATGAGACTGGAATAATACTCGGCGCTAAATTAATATTACAGGCTTATTATTCTTAGAAGGAGAATAGCGTGACTTGGCCTTACGATATTATAAGCTTTCAGTAACAATATTAACAGTATTCTTTAGCTACACGTGCGGACAAAATTTATGGGCTATTTATCAGGCATTGAGCTGACATGTGCGCACAGACGGTTTTTTTCCCATCTGCCCCGACCGGTGTGTCCCCAGTGGTGGTAGTTGCAACTATTGGTCGCATCTACCACCACCGGTGGTGGTTGCGTCTTGGTCAGTCGCATTTGCTCCTACCTCTGTCCCCAATGGTGGCAGATGATACTTAAATTAGTGGAATCCTCCACCAGTGGTGGCAGACTCGACGAACAAGTAGCCGTCTGATACCATCAAGTATTTCAGCTAAAGAATGTCGCCAATTAATGTATTGTAATCTTTTACTTACTACCTACCCTAACTACCCTACTTGCCTACCTACCTACCCTACCTACCTACTTCATTTGCATTTTGAACACCTTGAATTTATGCTAGCCTAGTACTTTTGTTTTTCACCAAAGAGACGATTTTAGTCAAAATTACGGAAAACCATTTCATTCAAATCCGTTCAGCTGTTTGAACGTGAAGGAGTAACAGACATACACACATATAAACTTTCGCATTTATAATACTAGTGGGATAATTCAGGAGCGGAGTTAAGTTGACCTACTCATCTTACATCAACAGCGCCACAAATCTATTTCAGTGAATCTGACCGGTGCGTTCAACCCAGACAATTATATAGCAGATACTATGATTTTATTGCAATCTCGTAGTTTTATGTCGTACATAATCACAATGTTGTGGGCAGGAAGTCTTGTAATACTATTTGTGGTATTTTTGAGAGAAAAATGCGATATTCTTTAACACCCGTATCTTCAGTCATGTTTAAGTATTTGCTTGGGGTTAAGTAATTACATAGGTAATAAATAAATAATAAATATCTTGGGACAACCAACACACCGCCATCTAATCCCAAACTAGGCAGAGCCTGTATGGCCTATGGCAACCAGACAATTGATAAACATACATATATATTTCTAAATACATACATATTATAGATAAATTACACACCCAGATACAGAACAAATAATCGTACTCATCGCATAAAGATTTGTCCTGTGTGGGAATCGAACCCACGACCTCCGTCCTAGCAGTTAGGGTCACTAACCACTAGACCAACAGGCCAATCAAATTACATAGGTAATGCAATAGACAAGAATTTAAACGAAGGAAGGCTTGTTTCACACGTATCACAACCACACCACATCGCAGCGACAAAAGGTGGTCAAGCAGTGGTTACGTGTGAATGTCGCTGCAGTTTTGTCCAGTTGCGTTGTGGTACCGACAAAATATGGATGTGGTTGCGTTGTCACTGGTAGTTACGATGTAGTTGCGACGACAGAATGACGCTCACGAAGTTACGAGTGCAGACAGACAGTTCGACATCAGCTTTCGTAGAGACAACACGCCTTGACTGCGATGTGGTCGGACGTTAGTTCGCGGTGTCGCTGGTGGTTGCGTTGTGGTTGCGATGTGGCTGGTATCACCCGATGATGACGCCAAAATGTCATCATCTGCCTAGCCTTTTCCCAACTATGTATCTTGGGGTCGGCTCCCAGTCTAACCGGATGTAGTTGAAAACCAGTATTCTACAAGGAGCGGCTGCCTATCTGACCTCCACAACCCAGTTAGTACTGGGTAATACGATATCCTTGGTAAGACTGGTTGTCAGACTCAAAACCTAACGGAACGGAATCCTAAGGATGATTGCAGAGAGACCTGAATCTGCAGTTGTAGGAAGGCTTATCAGGCTGCATGTTGTCTAAGCAATTTTTTTTTACTAACTTAGTTTTAAGATAATGTTACTAAAAACTTACGGACATTTTATTGGTCTGAACTAAACGTATTTTATTTTATTTTTAACCTGAAGATCGACCGGAGCTCCTTACATTAGCCACGAGCTCCTCAGTTTTCTTTGAAGGATTACATAAGGAATTAAATTTTCCGCGAAGGAACAACCGTTACTGGCAGTGTAAGCAAGCTGAAATAGCAGTGGGCTTGCTATGTTTGTAAAACAAAACAAACAAAGTCCATCTTTACCGTTTCCACTGCTGGGACTAGCCTAAGCTTCCTCTCTTTGAGCAGGAGTCGGCTGTACTAGACCAACCTTTGGAATGTGCAACTGCAGTACTTTCTCAAGTGATTATGCCTTGTGACTGGGACTGTAGCTTCGCTTCTTTTTGTTTTTTTTTTACATTCAAAAGTGGCGTAATGGTCTAATTGAAATAAATGCTTTGAGTTTTGACCACGCGGTCCTAATGCGGGTGGTTGGGCGTCACATTTCTTCTAGGTTCCAGGAAATTTTTTCCCAAAACTCGTTATTCGGAGATATTATTACTTGCTTACTAAAAACGTAATAATCTCCTTCTCATCTTCAATAATGGAATAACATCATGAAACAAGCAATACATCAATATATACATTGAGTTCTCACACGTAATTAAGATGTATAGGAAAATAATGATGTTTTTTTACGAAATAATGTTAGGTATATAAAATGAGAAATGAGTTTGTTTGGTAAGTTTTCTTGTAAAAGCACGATACCTATTATATTTCACAAATACTACTATAACTGCCTTAAAATAATACCAGGTTGCTATTATTTTAAGGCAGTTATTTTTCTTTATATATCTCTGAAAAAAATATTTACATTTAAAAAGTATTCCTTAAAAAAAAACAATATAAAAACTTATAATTAACACTAGAAACGGGATATTTACCATGTCCACTGTTTGTTTTGAGTTCCCGATATTACAAACAGTATAACAAACAGTGGACATGGTAAATATCCCGTTTCTAGTGTTAATTATAATGTTAGTGACCATGACAGTTTAAAAACTTATATAAAAACTGATTTGTGAACTGTTGCGTGGAAGAGTAACAAACATCCATCCATGCTGACAAACTTTCGCATTTTATAATATTACTAACTTATGCCGCGACTTCGCCCGCGTGGAATTCGATAATTTCCCACAGGATCATACTACCGGGATAAAAAGTATCCAATGTGTTAATCTAGGTTATAAACTATCTGTGTGCTAAATTTTATCCAAATCCGTTCAGTAGTTTTTGCGTGAAAGAGTAACAAACATCTATCCATCCATCCTCACAAACTCTCGCATTTATAATATTAATAATTTATAATATAATTTAAGTAGGATAGGATAAATACAAGGTTATTTGTAAAACACCAGCAACCTCTTAAGAGGTCATTGTACTCATCACTATGAACAACTTTTACTATGGGACCAAACCTGAAATCACGAAAAAAAAATCAGCTGTTCCCTACATTTTGACGAGTTAATCGATCATAAATGTAGGGATCAGCTGATTTTTATTTTTATTTTTACAAATAACCCTGTATATAAACGCTAGCGTAGATGGCTTCTACGCAATTATGCGTTAAAAAAGTTGCGTCGGTGGTGCAACGAGTACAAGGGAGCCCGAGTAGCGTCCTCAGGATGATTGGCGAGAGAACCGATACTGTTCTACTCAGTAGGTTCACTCAACTCCATGTGTTGCAAGACCGGTGAGCCTACTGTGCAGGGGTAGGCGGTTTGTCTAGTTTCTTCTTTTCATTTCAAGTACTAACATTAGTTATAAGCAAAATTCTTGTTACTAACCACTTTGCCTTGCTTATAAACTTTTTTTCTGAATAAAATGATTTTTATTTTACTTTTATAAATCCCATGTTTGTAAATATTTAGAGGGGCTCGTGGCAAAATAATAACAGCCGCTCAGATGGATCTTTAGGTTAAGCCGTGCTTGCCTAGGTTGGTCTGTGGATAGGTTACCACACCATTACATACCCAGTTTCCTCCGTGCCTCGGAAAGCACGTTAAGCCGTTGGTACCGGCTTTCATTTGTAGATCTTTGACAGTAGTTACAGGGAGTCAGTGCCCCAAAAAGTCTGACATCCAGTCTTACCAAGGGGTATCGTATTACCTAGTACTCACTGGGTTGTGGAGGTCAGATAGGCAGTCGCTCCATGTAAAATACTGGTATTCAGCTGCATCCGGTTAGACTGGAAGCTGACCCCAAAAAAGGTTGGGAAAAGGCTAGGCAGATGATGATGAAATCCCATGTTTCTAATCGAACTCGATCAGTTAAACTCGTTGAATTTAAGTCAATAAGTCAGTGAGTTCGATACAATTACTAGATGCAGCCGAATGTAATCGCGGTTAACGATGCATCGAATTGTTGTAGATTATATTTAGAGTTTATTAGTCTGTGTGTTGGTCAGAAAATAGTTTGACATAGTTATCATTGTAGTAAGAATGGTGGCCCCGTGGCAAGGGCCCTGTACTGAAAATAATCAGATTGACAGACAAGAATTTGTGTGGTATACTACAACTCACACAAACAAACCCGACTACTGAAAAATCACATTTTTCTTAACAAACGTTGAAGGAAAACATCGTGAGGAATCTTGTCCACCTGGAACCAATAAATCGAAGACATGTGACATCTACCAACCCGCGTGGAGGATTATGGCCCACTCTCAGAAGAGGACGCCTGTGCTGTGTTCCAGCTGTGGGTACATCGTGATGGTGGTGGGTGGGTGTTTGGTGGCTGCTTATTTTTATATCATTCATTACTACTTACATACCGAGTTTCCTCCGTACCTCGGAAAGCACGTTAAACCGTTGGTCCCGGCTGTCATTTTTAGATCTTTGACAGTCGTTACAGGTAGTCAGTGCGAAGGTCTGACAACCAGTCTTACCAAAGGGTATCGTGTTACCCAGTGCTAGCTGGGTTGTGGAGGTCAGATAGGCAGTCGCTCCATGTAAAATACTGGTATTCAGCTGCATCCGATTAGACTGGAAGCCGACCCCAACATAGTTGGGAAAAGGCTAGGCAGATGATGAAGACTACTTACTGAACGCAGGTGTAATCGCGGTTTACGATGCGCCCGATCATTGTAGATTATATTTAGAGTTTATTGGTCTGTGTGGTCGTCAGTTTGTAACGTTTCTGAGATCTATTTGATTGGTATCATTATAGTTTGAGTGTTGAGTTAGTGAAGAAAGAATATTTATTTAAGTTTTTAAACTGTCATGGTCACTAACATTATAATTAACACTAGAAACGGGATATTTACCATGTCCACTGTTTGTTTTGAGTTCCCGATATTTCGGCGCTGTTGCAAGCAAATAATTCCGTTAACCCGTAACTCCGTGTTTATCCGTGATCATGGTGCTTGCAACAGCGTGCAACAGTGGACATGGTAAATATCCCGTTTCTAGTGTTAATTATAATGAATATTTATTTGTCGCAGGGACATGACGTGCATTATACAAAATTACAAAACAATAAAACAGTAAACATACAATACGTCAGTAGCGAAGGGTCAATTTTTGTAAGAGGTAAGCCGGAGTACCTACATATCTTTAATGTGATTTTATTAAATTGTCTATAGAATACCGACTGTGCCATTTTTCCAAAAAGGAAGCCGATGGGAATCGAGTTGTATGGAACCTTCGCCACAGCAATACGTAACAAATATTTACACATTCAACAGGACGGATAAAAAAAAACAGTTAACAGCTTGCACGTCGTGACTGCGACAAGCAGGTTACCATTGGATATCATTCTAATTTAGCTCTTTATTCTATACTTCAACTGATGTTATATTTGAAGACTACCTGTTGCCCGCGACCTTGGTTCGCGTGAATTTATAGCAAAAAAAAATACTTACCTTTTTTTAAATCGAATTTTGTTAACAATTTCAAGGGTTTTAATTTTTTTGCACGGAATACTAATTATTTTTCTAAAATAAAAATAGCCTAATTTAGATCTTATAAATCAGCTATCTTCCAATAAAAGTCCCGTCAAAATCGGTCTAGCTGTTTCGGAGATTAGCCGGAACAAACAGACAGACAGAGAAAAAAAAAGAAAAAAAAAAATAGTTTTTGTTTTACGTGCCGTATACATTTCCATATTATGCATTAAATAAAAAGTTGTTATTTTGATATTACAAACAAATACTTCAACTTTATTTATTTGTATATATGTATAGATAAGAATATCCTTGGTAGCGTAGACGTAGGTTTTCAATTTGATCGAATAATAAGTTTCCCTTTTCTGAATATTTATTCATGTTTTTTTTTATTACAGGTAAGCGTCATTGTTTACATCTTGGTCATCACAACACACGAAGTAAGATAAATACGAGTTATTAAGCATGAAATAGGTGTTGTTAATAAAGAAAGGTAAAACGATCCATAATGAGGCCGAAAGACACTTGCTCGTCATTGCGATATTTGTTTTTGTGCTGGACCGTACCAGCTGGGAACCTTCTATTTACGGTCAACGCACTGACTTTTTTACATTATTTTTATTTTAGTATACATGTAGTAACTTTACTCAAATTCAAATTCATTTATTGGTGTGATTTTTGGTGCATTTTACATGACATATTAATAATAAATAATTAGTAAAACTTTACAAGTCTAAAAGTTGCGCTAGTTACAGAAAAGTTGATAGGGAATCGTCTGTCTTGGTATGGACATGTGATGAGGAGGGACGAATCGCATGTGACTAAAAGAGTGATGAATATAAATTTGATGGATGGAGAGGGAGAGGAAGACCAAAGAAACGATGGATAGATTGTGTGAGGAATGATATGAAAGATAAAGAAGTAAATGATAGCGTGACGGTTGACGGAGGAGAATGGAAGAATAAAACGTATTGCGCCGACCCCAAGTAACATGGGACAAAGACAAGAAGATGATGATGATGTTGTAACTTTACTTTAAATAACTCCACGATCCTTGTACTATTCAATGCATCAATCAGCACGATGTTTTGAGTGAGAGATGGTATGAGAGTTCACACAAAAAAAAAACTGGACAAGTGCGAGTTCGACTCGCGTGGAGACGGTTCAGTAAGTTAATTATCTAAATTCCGTAAGTGTTTTTAAATCTGACCCAAATTTAATACCATAGATTTCTTATAGGTTTTCCTGTAATCTTATAGGCAAAGAACTATTTGTTGTATGTATTGCTCACAATGAGCCCTTTCATTTGATATGTAACACGATATAGTTTGCAAAACTTTATTTTTCCATTCACATTTACCCCACAAAAGTGGCCCCCATGTTTAAAATTCATTAATTTACGTTACACGTCACGTCACGTCACGTCGTCTTTGAGTCACCGACTTACATATGTGTACCAAACAACTCAATCGGTCTTGTAGTTTCGGAGTAAATTGGCTGTGACAAACGGATAGACAGACAGACACTCGAGTTATACGAGGGTTCCGTGTTTTCCTTTTGAGGTACGGAACCCTAAAAAGTCATAAAGTAAGGTCTGGCGGCCCTGGGATATTGCTCCATAACTTTTATAACTGACTAACAAATTAACCTTCTAGTTTTCCAAACAAACTCTAAATAAAACTTCAGGAAGTACAACATATAACAATAGCATTCTATTTGCAGCGACCCAACCGATCAGATATAGACTCTTACGTCATAGATGACGTCAGCAGTAATACGTCAGATGGCATCGAAACGGCGCTCGGAGGAGCTCGTGGCTATATTATAACAGCCGCACGATTCGAACTACGAGGTTAGGCAGCGCTTGTCAAGGGCGGTCCGTGGATGAGTTGCCATCTATATACCGAATGTCTCGGAAAGAACGTTAAGCCGTTGGTCCCGGCTATCAATTGTAAATCATTGCCGCCAGTCCTACCAAAGGGTATCGGATTTCCCTGCAGTAACTGAATTTTGTAGGTCAGATAGGCAGTCGTTCCATGTGAAATACTGATATTTTATTATGATTGGCCTGTTGGTCTAGTGGTTAGTGACCCTGACTGCTAGGACGGAGGTCGTGGATTCGATTCCCACACAGGACAAATCTTTGTGAGATGAGTACTTTTATTTGTTTTGTATCTGGGTGTGTAATTTATCTATAATATGTACGTATTTAGAAATATATATTTAAGTATGTTTATCAGTTGTCTGATTGCCATAGTAAAGGCTCTGCCTAGTTTGGGATCAGATGGCGGTGTGTTGGTTGTCCCAAGATATTATTATATTATTATTAGATAATTATATTCAGCTGCATCCAGT
Source organism: Eurois occulta (assembly GCA_950022335.1). Classification (NCBI taxonomy): domain Eukaryota; kingdom Metazoa; phylum Arthropoda; class Insecta; order Lepidoptera; family Noctuidae; genus Eurois; species Eurois occulta. The sequence goes on from OX465506.1 coordinate 8,209,985, forward strand.
TAGACTAGAAACGGACTCTGACATAGTTGGGAAAAGGCTAGGCAGATGATGATAGCATCGAAACGACGCTGGTGAAATATTGTAACAGACATTGACCTTGTAATTCGGTTTTTTAGGTGTATAACCCGTTAGCTTATGCCAGCGGTTTCGCCCGCGTGGAGATCGATAATTGTTCTACGAGATTTACCGGGATAAAAAGTATCCTATTTGTTAATTCAAAAAACTCTATACGGCCTGTAAAGGACATCCCTCCACAGACTGATGTGGTGAATTCTGTATATCATACTAAGATGACCGGGGCAAGCGCGACGACGAGTTCGATGAACTCTGTAGCTAGGCAGGAAGTGAAGTGAACAGCTGATTTCATGCGTCGTTCAGTAGAGTATTTCAACATTCATTGTTGTTTTTTTTTATTTTAGCCGTATTATTTACATAAACATACAGATAATGTAATTTTACATTGAAATAAATTATAATTTTTTTATCGTTTTTTCAGATACTATTCCGTAACTGAAAAAATGATTTATAAAATGATAATTTTCCTGCGAAAAATTCCAGTGGAAAAAACAAGGAGCTGAATGCACCATCAGTTTGCGGAGGGCTGGCCCTTACACCCTGTATTTTATTTGTCAATAATATAGTATTAAGCTAAATCTTTGCGTGTCCTGGTGATAACACACTGGACCTCAGCAGGAGCGGCTGCAATCACGATGCAAACACGAAACCACAGACAGTAAAAATAAATCTTAATGTCGACATTAATTAAATTCAAAATAAAATGAACAACTCCAACTTCTAAACGAAAATAATATCGCGAGGGTAATCTCTGCGCTCATGTAATCATAAAAATAAAATGAGAAATGTAAGAAATAGACATTAAATGATAGAAGCTGCCTTTTCATTTCATTTTATCCAATCAAGATAGAATTATCTTTCATTTTCCTCGTATACCTTCTCCTTGACGATATACTTAAGAAGTAAGTACTTATTTAATTTGCCAAATTACTATTTTGTGGATTAGGAAGTGCCTGAGGTAGGTAACTTTTTTTAGTATTTTTTAAAATGAAGGTGTTTTAATCGTACTTACTGGTAGTTATGAAAAAACACAAAAATAGTTTTAATCAAAGTCGCTTTTTATGCACGTCTGTGTGACCACGCTGTTTGTAGGGTTCTCTACCCGACGGGACCCTATTGCTAAGCCTCCGCTGTCCGTCTGTCTGTCAGCGGGCTGTATCTCATGATCCGTAATAGGTAGACAGTTGAAATTTTCACAGAATGTGTACTTCTTTTGCCGCTATAACAATTTTTTTTTAGTATCCTGTACTGTCCCACTGCTGGGCAAAGGCCTCCCCCAATTTCCTCCATGTGCTCTTTTCCCGTGCCCTCCTCGAACCAGCCCTCGTGGTACGCGTCTAGATCGTCTCGCCATCTCTTTCTGGGCCGACCTCGGCAGCGCCGTCCGTCTTGTAACAAAAAACAATATAAATAAATTAAAAATTAAAGGGGGCTCCCCTACTACGGTACGGAACCCTTCATAATCTTGCCTCAAAAAGATTGAGCGTTATTATTATTTTTTATTGTAATAGTCCTGATAAATACATTTGGAAATAAATAGATTTAAATTAATTAATTATTATGCGCGAGTTCGACTCGCACTTTGCCGGTTTTCATTCTACATCACACATTGGATTTTAATAGGATATTCATTCACCTTTATTTAGAAGATTTATTCCGGAAGGTGTATGTGAATAATAATTATATTTGTCCGATCCGATCATTAGTACGGACATAAAATGGAAGTAGTGACATCACGCGACCTACTTACAAGTCTACCCACACTACGGCGCGCTTCTACAAAGTCGTGATGTTTTGAGTTCTCAGCAAGGACGACATGCCGTGTCTGATTGCTGTGGAGTAGAGACGTCCCGGAACTGCACCCGATTAGTTGTGTCGCGTGTTAGTGTGTTAAATTGAAATTTCAAATAAAAACAGTGTATTGCACCCAGTGTGATTTCATTGCAAGAAACCCATCTTCTACCCACATGGCTAACGGAATAAATCCTGACAAATCGACGTACACATACACACATAGTTACATTACACACATAGTTACATTACACACATAGGTATACATATCATACTCATGACATTTCATTTTTTTTTATGCTTTGTCAAGCCGAGTAAGCCATGTGTGGGCCGTTGGTTCTTCAGGCATAACTTAACAAAAATCACGATTGAATCCCAGAAGGGTTAGGTAGAGGTGTACCTGATAGTCCACCGGCGTTTCGCTAGTTATGTTTTAAGTCCCATGAAAAAGGGGTGGGCCTTTAGGCGAACGTATAAAGTCTTTAGATGTCCTCATTGTCCATTTTAAACAAACAGTAGCTATAAAATTGCTAGTAGTTAATGTCAATCGAGGTTGCCATTAATATAGCACGCGGTTGCAAACGATCGATTCTCATTTGTTATTTATGCATTTGCATGTAAAACGAATGAAACGTCGCCAGTGGACGCCGCAGTTCGCCTTTTGTTTTAATTGTTTACTTGTTCGTCTATGGTTGCTTTCGACTTTGTTTGTATTAAAAACTTTAATTTAATTGTAATGTAATCATGTTATGTATACAATCAAAAGGAAGTTTGTTTTTTTTACCTTTTCACGCCTAAACCACTGAACCGATCATACTGAAATTTTGCATATACGTTGTCAGGTGTACAGAAACGGACATAGGGTACCTTTCATCCCGAAAAAAGTGCTATTCCCGAGAAAAACAACAATAACGTTCTTATGATAATAGATGGCGCCACGTGTCTTTCGGATCATGATTGAATTATATTATTACAAGCAGAGTTCAGCCCGAATTGATTGACAAATTCTAAATTAACGCGAGCGAAGCTACGGGTAAAAGCTAGTTATCAATAAGGTTGTGGCACCGAGTTACCGTGTTTGGCATACCACTGTTAAACCGACGATGGTTTGTGTGGTATGTAAATGTTTTTTAAAATATTTGTATTTTTGTTTTGGACTCCCTGTAACCCTTTTCTACTTGTGCATATTTATTACTATAGTTTTGTAGTTTGTAAATAATTGAATTACCTTTAAAATAAAGTTTATATTTATTATATGTATATATTTGTAACAGTGTTTATTGAATAATAAAAGTTAAACAGTAGGAAATCCGTCGCATAAGGCACATTTTGCCAGTGGCTCATGTTATTCCACTCATTTAAAAAGACGCGAAAATTCAAACTTCTGAAATGCTTCATGAAAAACCTTATTGTTACGTGCTTAATTCTTTTCCTGACTTGGGTATCGAACTCAGGACGTTTTAGATTATCCGTTAGGTTGTTTATAGATGTATGTGTTTATTTGAGTGTACGACTAAACGCCGACAGACACTACGCCGAATGACTGAACACCGACAAGTCTTTACTTCGACGGGACACTTCGCCGACAAGACACTTCGCTGACAGGACACTTCGCCGACAGGACCCTTCGCCGACAGGGCTCATCAGCGACGCATCGGTCAAGCCGTTTCGGAAGAGTATGGTAACTAACATTGTGACATGAGAATTTTATATATAAGAAAGATGTACCTATACTAATAACCAATGCAAGATATTTGTATAATTACAAGAAAAGCATAATCGATTTCCAAAGTTCTGACTATCGGAGATAAATTGCGTCGCTGATGAGCCCTGTCGGCAAAGAGTCCTGTCGGCGAAGTGTCGTGTCGGCGAAGTGTCCTGTCGGCGAAGTGTCTTGTCGGCGAAGTGTCCTGTCGGCGAAGAGTCCCGTCGAACTAAAGTCTTGTTGGTGTTCAGTCATTCGGCGTAGTGTCTGTCGGCGTTTAGTCGTACAGTCGTTTATTTGGTCAATATGAGTCTTGAAGGCTTTACAAAAAACTAGCAGTATAAAAGGTGTAAACATATTGTCCTCGTTATTGCGATAATTTTTTTGTTCTGGACCTCACCTGGGAACATTCCAGTTATGGAGATATTGGAGGTCAAAGTTCCAATTTTTTCACAAGTTTTTTTTCAAATACTAGTTTTTGAGGTTTTAACTTTACTTTAAATACCTCCATGACCCGTTCACTATTCAATGCAGCCATCAGCACAATGATTTGAGTGCGTGACATTGATTTTGACTGTAAAACGTGATTTTACCAAAAAAAAGGCTGTTTCCCAGCAATAATTTTTGTGTAGGGTTACTTAGTTTGATGTACAGAATGCTTGGCTGACGGTTTCCTGAAAGATTCGTTTATTAAATAACCTATATGTTGTGAATAATGTGAATCAAAGCAAAAATTCGAAGGCTTGTGACATCCTGCAAGGCTGCAACTTGCACTTCGTGGTCGATTATTGCCCACTCAATTGAAATGAGACCTATGTTCCAGCTATGGGAATATTATATTCTCCATAGAGATCTACGATTTGGAATGTGCAACTACAGTACTTTCGCAAGTTATTATGCCTTGTGTCTGTGACTGTAGCTTAGCTTTTTTGTTTTTGACTTTCAGAAGTGCCTGTAATGGTCTAATTGAAATAAATGCTTCGACTTTGACTATATACACCATTATTTTTAGGTCGTTCTGGAACCGAATACCATTAACTCGATCATCGAACTCGAAACGATTGGGACAATTTTTTTCAAAAAGTAACAATAGAAAAAAACACGAAAGAATAAATTTAATGTTTTTTTTTTGTGAAATAATAAGAATCGATCGATGAATGAATTTTTCAATGGGTATCGTTCGCATGTGTTGCCGATCGCGGATACGTTTTACACACACATATGCATTTGAGTTCTCATTATTTCACAAAAAAAAACATTAAATTTATTCTTTCGTGTTTTTTTTATTGTTACTTTTGAAAAAAATAGTCCCAATCGTTTCGAGTTCGATGATCGAGTTAATGGTATTCGGTTCCAGAACGACCTAAAAATAATGGTGTATAATTCAAGGTTATGAATCATAGCCATCTAGGGCCCTAATCAAACCTCTATAATTATAGCTACAGTATATTGGTCAAGCAATAATATCAAATGTTACAGCGGTCGACCGGTAACTCAATCTCCCTGTGATATACTCGTAAGATAGCCTTGAGTAAGATCGATCAAATTGCAAGTACACAACAACTTAACAGAATGAATTTATATGCAGATACTAATCTGATTGGTGATATTCTACGGAAAGGTCATATCATACATACACAAAAGCATTACATACAAGATGTAAACGGACCCTTCACGAAATCAAAATCAAAATATTTTCATTTCACATAGGCCTACATGGGCACTTATGAAACGTCGACAAATAAGGTGCACGTTTCTGGCTGGTCGTTTCCTATGGAGAAGAACCACCAAGAAACTCCACGGTTACTCTTTAAAAATGATTTGATTTTACAATAATTTATCATGTTACAGCATTAGTACTTAAGTATGGGGGGATAGCATAGGCCCGACCATAAGTCGTGGCTTACTACACAAATAACGGAAAACAAGATAAGAGGTTAACAAAAGTTAGCACACCAACCAAGCGTTCTGTACATCAAACTAAGTAACTCTACGCAAAAATTGTTGCTAAGTAACGACCCCAGCAGTGGGAACATTATAGGCCGATTACCTATGCTTATGCCTATGCCATATTTATAATTATGTAAAAATTAGCCATTATTCATTTAACTTTAGCTTCAAAATTAGAAGCTCTGCTTAACTATTTAGCCACTAAACCTTTGTTCTTTAGTAAACTAAATGAAAGTAAAGCCCATCGATCTTGTCGCTGACATTTACGTACATCAGAAATAGAGTACTGGGTCACTACTGCACTTGGTCTACTTACCACCTGTCAATAGTTCGCTAGAACTGACCTTTACCAATGTACAGGCGAACAAGTTACTTGGTCTACAGGCAGATAACTTGCATTTTTAACTGACTTCTAAAAAGGTGGATATTATGTATTTCACTAGCAACTTTTTTTAATATTGTTGTATATTTACCGATTTCTCCGTGTTTACTGGTCCGATTTAAGCGATTCTTTTTTCATTTAGTAGAAGAAGTTCGCGCGGTGGTCTCATATATTAATAACAAACAATAAAAAATTTGTTAACTTTTTTGAGGTACTTTATGAGTTATCTAAAAATCTTATCTAAAATATTATAAATATTACCACATGATCTAGAAGATGATGTGCTAATATTTTCTAGTTACAATGTAAAATTGATACTTGACAATTTCACGTTTAACAGCTGTCATTTTCTATATTCCAATGCAAAGATAAAACTGACTTCTCGTAAACGCTGTTTATAAGTTGACAAAGTACGCTCTGTATAAAACGAATACTAGAAGTGTGTTCATAAGACTAATAGTTTTGCCTGTATACCAAATAGTTTGATCGACTGTACTTGCGATTCGGTACTTGCATAATTTTTCCTTGCTTGTATTCAATGAAGGTGTAGACAGAGGAGTATTTATGTATGTAGCGGCACTACAAAAAGTACTACAGCAGCATAGAACAAAAAGTACTACAGCGCTATCTATGACACAGAAGATGAACTAAACATCGAAATACATCAAAATCCTACATCGCGACTTAAGATTATATAGAAGAACCCGACAACAACTGTCGGGCAGTAGCCCACCAGAAATAACACCCTGATCGGAGGATCCTCCCTTTTCCATGTGGGATGAAGAATTTTATACCCTGTTCTCTATACCCCCAAATGTAGTACTCATACTCATATTTTGCCACTTACAATAGTCTTATAGCCGAACATAGAACCTCCACCTTTTTTGAAATCGGTTTAGAAGTTAGTCAATCAACCGTAATCGATGTCTTAGCATTTCGATAAACCCATGCCTTTCATTTAGCAATTGACCTTTGGATATCAAACAAAAACACACAAATTGAAACTCTCCGAAAATTGATTTTCTTCCTCAATAAATAGCGAACAAAAACGCTGAGTGTATCAATGAAACTTAATATCATCGGAGTTTCTCAAGTAATTGTGTGAATCTTTCTCATCTGGCGGTATCAATCCCGCTTTATGACACGAAACGTAATACTAAAGAGATTTGTTTTTTTTTTTAAACAACTCTTCTAAAGGCTGATTGGAGCTTCATGTTAGGTTAAGCTTCGCTTGCCGAGGTTGATTCTTGGACGACTGACCATTATACGTTAGCTTGTTAAGCCGCTAGCCGCTTGTTATTGTTGTTTCCTCTTTTTTAGAGTTCTGTGCCCAAAGGGTAAAACGGGACCCTATTACTAAGACTTCGCTGTCTGTCTGTCTCCAGGCTGTATCTCATAAACCGTGATAGCTAGAAAGCTGAAATTTTCACAAGTGATGTATTACTATTGCCGCTATAACAACAAATACTAAAAATTAAAAAAAAATATTAAGGGGGGCTCCCATACAACAGATATGATTTTTTGCCGTTTTTATAGATAATGGTACGGAATCCTTCGTGCGCGAGTCCGACTCGCACTTAGCCGGTTTTTTTTTTAAACAACTCTTCTAAAAGCTGATTGGAGCTTCATGTTAGGTTAAGCTTCGCTTGCCGAGGTTGATTCTTGGATGACTGACCATTATACGTTAGCTTGTTAAGCCGCTAGCCGCTTGTTGTTGTTTCCTCTTTTTTTTCTGTTTAGATTTAAGTTTTTATAATGTAGATTTAATTGTTTTATTTTATTTTTTTTATTTTATATTGTGTGCATTTGTGACATGTGCCAAATAAATGTGTTTTCTTTCTTGTCTTTTGGTCCCGCCGGGCTGTCATTTGCAGATATTTGCAAATGACGTTCCTATCAAGGGGTTTAATGTTAACCAGCAATTGGGTTATTGAGGTTTGTGTCCTTTTAGATTAGAAGCCAACCCCAACATAGTTGAAAAAAGCTTGGCAGATGATGATGACTGCAAATAGCTCATCACCTGGGTTTTATATCGATTCTTTTTAACGATTGTTTGTGAATGTGTGAACAGTGTAGGCCTTGTAGATTCCTAGAGGTGTGTTAACCTCTTATCTTGTTTTCCGTTTTTTGTGTGGTAAGCAACGACTTATTTTTCGGGCCTATGCTGTCCCCCCATATTTGAGTACTAATGCTGTACCATGATAATATTGTAAAATCTAATCATTTTAAAAGAGTAACCATGGAGTTTCTTGCCGGTTCTTGTCCTGAAATAAAAATATTTTGATTGATTTGATTTTTTTTTATCTATAAAAAATCTTTTCCTCAATTGTGGTGTGAAGTCACATACGTCACGTATAGCATTAAGTTTAAGTAAATCTTAACTTCTTAACGAACACAATATCTTTTCTATCTAGTTAAGATGTGTTCGTAGTTTTATTAAAATGGTATCACGTACGCACTATGTACATACGGGGTGGAAGAGATACTGACGCGAAAACGATTACCACGTATTCAGTACATCATTCTGAGCCCCCTTAAAGAAAATTTTCACCTGTTACAAAAAAAAATCAGCTGTTTCCTACAAAAGAGCAATACCTACACGGTCAAAATGTATGGCACAGCTGTTTTGTTTTTTTTGTTTTTACGTCGTGGTGGCTCTCGGCCACCGTAGGCGCGGGCCTGTGGACGGTGAGTAATGGGCTAGCTCGCCGTCCGTCCGTCGTATGACGACAGGCTGTGTCGACGGCGCGTTCGTGTTCCACGCGCGCCTCAAAGAGATGTCAGCAATCATGAGGGGCCCGCAAGAGCCGATGCCTGCCAGGGCTGCGGGACTGTTCGAAAGAGATACCGCGGCCCTGGAACACAAAGGGCAAAAGAAGGAACATGGATGGATGGATGGTTGTTGTGTGTATATCTTTTAATTTTGTGTGCAATAAAGAATAAGAATGAATAAGAATGGATGGTTTTTAGTCAGTAAAAGTCTGACACTCCCTTCCGCTCCGCCCAGAGCGGGAGGAGTCATTTGATGATTTCCCATCCGAAAAAAAAAAGCTGTATTTTTTTAAATAACCGATGAAACATTTCTATGAAAAATTTCTTATGTAGAGGGCTCAGAATGATGTACTGAATACGTGGTAACCATTTCCGCGTCGGTGTCCCGTCCACCCCGTATACCGCACGTTAACAAATAAAGAAGAATTCATTAGTTGATTCATGGAGAAGTATGCATTACAATGTTTTATAAACAAACACCTCCATCATAGCACAATAAAGGACGAAATAGTCGAGTGTATCAATGAAACTTAATATCATTTGAGCGTCTCCAATAATTGTGTGAATCGTCCACATCCACCGCTGTCGGTCCCGTTTTATGAGACGAAATAAAATACTAAAGAGATTTGTTTTTACTTACTGTTTGTCTTTTGAAGAACGTTGATGTGTTTTTCAAGTTTTTCATGCAAATAACTTATTATGCGCAATACTTGTTGATGCCAGTGTTTCCTCCGTGCCTCGGAAAGCACGTTAAGCCGTTGGTCCCGGCTGTCATTTGTACATCTTTGGCAGTCGTTACAGGTAGTCAGTGTCCCGAAAGTCTGACAACCAGTCTTACCAAGGGGTATCGTATTACCTAGCACTAACTGGGTTGTGGAGGTCAGATAGGCAGTCGCTCCATGTAAAATACTGGTATTCAGCTGCATCCGGTTAGACTGGAAGCCGACCCAAACGTAGTTGGGAAAAGGCTGGGCAGATGATGATGACTTGTTGATGCAAGTCCGTGGATGGGTAACCAACCATACATGCGGAGAGCCATTGGTCATTGGTGGCTTGGAAAACACGTTAAGTATGTTGGTCCCGGCGTGATTGTGATTTGAAGACATTTGACAGCGGTTAGAGCATAACAGCAATGTTTATCGGTGTGCAGAATTCTTACACTGTTTTTCTAATATTTCTTAGTACAGTGCAAATAGTCTCGTAACTAAAATGCTTGCCTTACATCTGGACAAATGGTTAAACAGACGGACATGACGAAAATATAAGGGATCTGTTTTTGCTATTTGGCTACGGAATCCTAAAACACTTTGCCCAGTAAAACAACGATGCAATAGATTAATGAATTAGAAGGGTTTCACTTTTGCCATTTGGCCACGGAACGCTAAAAAGCTCATATACCTCCAAGCCTGATAGTAATAAGCTTACAGATAAAGTTACCTCCTTAAGGAAATGTAAAGCCAACTGTTTCCAAGTATCTTAAATCGACTGCTATCGCTCCTAATTGTCTGAACTGACTCGAATCATAGCGCTACTAATGTGTCTCGTTCTTGTTAAATGTTCTATAATAATCAACCTAATTGCATTATTACAAATATACAGGGTTATTTGTAAAACACCAACAACTTCTTAAGAGGTCATTGTACTCATCATTATGAACAACTTTTACTATGGGACCAAACCTGAAATCGCGAAAAAAAAAACAGCTGTTCCCTACATTTTGACGAGTTAATCGATCGTAAATGTAGGGAACAGCTGATTTTTTTTTCGCGATATTATATTTGTCTCATGGAATTGACGTGCATACAAAATAACAAAGGGACAAAAACCAAGGAATAAAAAATACATTTGGTTGAATGTCACTCGCACGTCATTAAACTCAAGAGTTTCCAAACAATTGACGATCGTTTTATATTTGTATAAATCGACTTTCAGCAAGATTGACAATAATCTTTACGATAGCATAATAAATTATGTCAATCTTATTAATTTTTAGTTTTTTCATCAAAATCGCGGGAAAAAATCACTAAGTCTAGGTCGTAGAATCGACTTCATTATTAACCGACTTCAAAAAAGGAGGAGGTTGTCAATTCGTAACGAAATCGGTCGAGCAGATTTTGAAAAATCCACCAAACATTGATAGATAATTATTTTCGTTTACTCCGAAACCTCGCTAACTCATTGGAGCAGTACGCAAATATTTGTATAGGATATTGCAACTTGTAGATAGAAAAATAAAACTAACTTTTGTTTATTTGATTCTTTTTTTTTGCCACCGATTTCTTAATTTTTTTCACTTTTTTAGTGTATTTTTAGAAGTCGGCTATTTTTTTAGAAAAAATGTTTTTTTCCACTAGTAAATTAACGACGGCTTAAACCTTTTTTGACCACGACCGATCCGTCAAAGTTGTCACGAAGAAAAAGAAACGACACTTCAAAATTCGAACGGTGTCTTATTGTGGATCCTCGATGTTTTTCTGCAAAACAAATGAGTTCGCTTTCGAATGTAAGCGGTCTTTTGAATGGGGTTCCAAATGAACTTTACTGAATACCATTTTGTCTTGGATTATGAACGAAAATAAGGAAAAAGTTCAGACAAATTGTTTTCTTTTTCGTTTAATATTTTCCTTATTAGAGATTTGTTGCTTCGGAGTTAAGTGTTTGCTTTGTTTTTCAGCTTTTATGACTGTAATTACATTTGTGCTCGTCGTAAATTTTGTCTTCAACTCCCGGATTTTGAAAGTGTATTCATTTTTATTTTGTACACAAGCCCAATGCCATGTTAGTCCATCCCTAATATACCGGGTGTATGTGCCATGGAAAGTATTTGATCCTGGCTGTCATTCGCAGATCTTTGATTTGTTACAGGTTTTTAGAAGCACGTAAATTTGATCGATAATCCACTCGTTTTTGAGATTAAATCATTTAGAACCATTAGTAAGGGTTTTCCAAGGAGGAGCTCATGGCTTACGAGTAATAATAACAGCCGCTCGGGTCAATCTTTAGGGTAAGCCGTGCTTGCCTAGGTTGGTCCGTGGATGGGTGACCACCCATTACATACCGAGTTTCCTCCGTGCCTCAGAAAGCACGTTAAGCAGTTGGTCCCGGCTGTCTTTTGTATATCTTTGACAGCCGTTACAGGTAGTCAGTGGCAAAAAAAGTCTGACAACCAGTCTTAACAAGGGTTATCGTTTTACCCAGTACTAACTGGGTTGTGGAGGTCAGATAGGCAGTCGCTCCATGTAAAATAGTGGTATTCAGCTCCATCCGGTTAAACTGGTAGCCGACCCCAAGATAGTTGGGAAAAGGCAGCCAGATGATGAGTAAGGGTTTTCTAAAAACGCTCAAAACATAAAGATCCTCTCGTGCGGTATTGCTATGAAACGAAACTCAACAAGTAAGTACTCAGACACCGCAATAATGGCTTTTCATTATGAAAATATTCAAGAGATTTACATATTTCCTTTAAATTTATACATTGCTGTATACTGCCTCGCAGTGACCGCCTCGTTAGTCTAGTGGTTTCAAGTACGACTGCTGAGCATGAGGTTCTAGGTTCGATTCCCGGGCAAAGTGTTATTGGGTATTCTCCATCAGGAATTTCCCAGTAGCAGCCACGGAGTCTGGATTTGTGCCCGGTTGATGGCAGTAGGCTCGCCCCCTATTACATGGGACTTATATGTGGGTGTAGATACACTTCCGCCTAACTCTTCAGGGACTTACAGGCGTGATGTTTTGTTATGTATGTTATTACGTATTTTGTGTGATTTTATAAAGACCAGGAGGACCAACAAAAATGTTTCTCGCAGGAAGAACAACGATGGCTGCGGGACTGTTCGAAAGAGATACCGCGGCCCTGGAACATAAAGGGCCAATGAAGGAACATGGGTGTTTTTTAGTCAGTAAGAGTCTGACACTCCCTTCCGCTCCGCCCAGAGCGGGAGGAGTCATTTGATGATTTCCCACCATCCAAAAAAAAAAAAAAGGAAGAACAACGATGTTACCCGAAGACCTACGAAGTTACTCGAAAAGCATCTGCACAATTTTTACAGTTGGACTTGGCTGTCATTTGTAGATTTTTGACAGCAATAACAGGTAGTCAGTGGCCCGAAAGTCTGACAACCAGTCTTACCAAGGGGTATTACCCAGTACTAACTGGGTTGTGGAGGCCAGAAAGGCGGTCGCTCCATGTAAAATACTGGTATTCAGCTGCATCCGGTTAGACTGGAAGCCGACCCCAACATAGTTGGTAAAAGGCTACGCAGATGAGTCATTGGTAAGTTCCCTTAGCGGCTTAGTCCATAAACCGCTTCAAAACCTAATCGGAAGATCATCGTCATCATATAAGCCGAAAGCTAGACATAGGCCTTTCCCATTATCATAATCCTCAGAAAAATTGTTACTAACCCCTTGTACCTTTTCATATATTATACTAGTTTTCCGCCCGCGGCTTCGCCCGCATCGAGTTCGGTTATATCGCGTTTCCAAGAGAACTCTTCAAAGTCCGGGATAAAAAACTATCCTATGTTCTTTCTCAAGTTCAACTCTATCTCTGTACCAAATTTCATTAAAATCAGTTCAGTGGTTTAGACGTGAAAGCGTAACAGACAGACAGACAGAGTTACTTTCGCATTTGATATTAGTAGGGATAGTAGGGATTACCCAGTACTAAACGGGTTGTGGAGGTCAGATAGGCAGTCGCTCCATGTAAAATACTGGTATTCGTCTGGCATCCGGTTACACTGGTAGTCGACCCCCAACTATGTTGGGAAAAGGCTAGGCTGAAGAGGATGTTCATTATCGTCCACAGTTCCACTTCACCGGTTCGGTTCTCCCCGATGACAACAATGCAGTCGTCAGTCCATCACACCGCAGGACGACCAACACCTCTATTCCCAGCCCTTGGACACCACTCGGTCACTTTACTTCACCTCGTCGTCCGGCGTCATTATACCTTAGAGCGGGGGCACACATATTTCACCGTAACCGATTTCACCGTATCAGCGGGCACACGAGCGGTGCGGCGCCGCAACGTTGTTGTGTCGCAGCGGCGCCGTAGCAGTCCTTCCTTAGTAGTAGTCCTTCCTTGTGACTCATAAACAACTGAGCGGTGCCGCTCCGACGTCGCAACGCATTCACCCCTCCCGCCGCCGCCACCGCCTCGTCTCGGTGGTTGCAAGTCCGGTGCGGCGCCGGAGCGCATCGTGTGACATGCCACAGATATTTCTATGTAAGACGACGCAGCGACATCGCTCCGGCGCCGCACCGCCGCCGCAACGCATCATGTGCTCCCGCTCTTACTTAAATGTGAATAACTCTATATACATAGCTACGTAAACTAAGTTTAACTAAGTTAAGTAGATTCCGACCGTTCGATTAACATAGTTAACATTTCCTCAGCACTGCGACGACCTCTAGTTCCCATCTCAAAGCTATTCAAATATGAAGGAACTTCTTCATTTAAATGTTTCCGGATTTCTCCGAGTCTGCTTTGTTTTAAAGTTCCAAACTTTTGTGAGTTTATTTCAGGTCCATTATCTACTTCATCTATTAAATGGAAATTCCTGATATTACGAAGTTGAAATAAGTTGTACGCGAGATAAATATCATAGATTTTTCCAGGAAAAGAAAATAGTGAACTGCGTTTCAGTCAACATCTTACAATGTGTTTTTATGTACTGAGTTCAGTTCGGCAATAAAGATTTTAGTATGTTTTTTTTTAGTGTAGTTAAGTGTTTCCGTCATCATCACTTAAGCTGAAAAACGTCCATTAATGAACACATGATATCGGTGAAGATGGAGACAAGGCCTGACCTTCATTAAGCGTCGCCATATTTTCTAGACCTTGCCAAGGCCTTTGACACTATTTCTTGCACTACTCTTTTTCAGAAGCTTGAATCACTTGGGATAAGAGGAGCGCAGCTTCTACTATTACCTGATTATCTTAACGATCGACAGCAATGTGTAAAAATTGGTCCGACTACAAGTTCTGATCTTTATAATACTTGCTTTGGAATTCCACAAGGCAGTATACTAGGTCCTACATAATTTTTAGTCTATATTAATGGCCTTTGCAGCCTGACACTCAAAAATGGTGTTGTAATGTCTTATGCGGATGATACTGCTCTGTTGTTTGCAGCTAAATCAAGGACTGAGTATAAGGGCTGCCTATGAACATATTCAGAATGGTTTCAACATTGTATCTAATTGGCTCCAGAATAATCTTCTAACACTGAATGCTGATAAAACAAAATACATTTCATTTACAATGAGAAATACTAGCATATCGCTTACTAACCAAATCATTTACGCGCATACCTGTAGCACGTACGCTGACACTGCATAAGGCATGTTCTTGCCCTACTTTAGAAAAAGCTGACCATTTGAAATATCTTGGTGTCACTATTGACTCCAATCTAAATTTCCGTAAACATATCGAGTTACTATGTGCTAGAGTGCGCCAACTAATTTTTCTTTTTAAGTACTTACGTAATGTAGCCGACTATAAATTAATAAAACAGGTTTATTTAGCGTTGTGTCAGTCTATTCTAACCTAGTGCATGACATCCTTAATTTCGATTCTTCTCCCTCTAGAACGAGCTCAAAGAGCAATTCTAAAGGTTGCTACCTTTCGTCCGTTTAGATTTCCTACACACCTGCTCTACAAAGCATGTAATGTGCTCACAGTACGGCAATTATTTATTCTTCACATTATACTACAGCAGCACTCTACCCTTCCCTATGACCCAGTTCCTTCCGATAGGAGAAGAAAAGACCTGGTTTGCACAAAGCCTCAAACTAGACATACTTTTGCTAGTCGATTTTATGTGTTATTAGGACCTTTTCTGTATAATAGACTCAACAAAAAACTAAACTTCTATAGTCTAAGATATAGGAAATGTAATTTTGTAATATCGGATTATTTAGCAATGGTTAATTACACGGACACAGAAAAACTTCTAGAAGTCCTGGTTTGATTTGACATGTCATCCCCTCGTATTTAGTTGTACATAATGTAATTAAGTTAGTTTTAATGTTTACTGTTTTTTGTTGCTAGATTTACTTTATTTTAAAACTTTTCCTGTCTTAATTAAATTATGCAATGTAAAGTGATGGCCTGAAACACAGGTTTAAATAAACCTAGATCAGGCAGGTCGCTACCTAACATTTGATTTCGCCATTATCGTAACTTGCAACAGTTACATATATTTTAGTTATAGTTTACTTATAAGCACTAATTAAACAAGTGTTTAGAAATAACATTATTGCACCCAAATGTACACTTTTGTAATACCTACTTTTTTTTTAAAATAAATTATTCTATTCCAATTGTTCTATTCTAGGTATATCGACTGCTCCCGTGGTTATCTCGTGCAGAAAATTCCTGCAGCTTTCACCTGAGGGCCTAGACAAATAGTAATCGATCTTTCAAAGGATTTCGTAGAGTTATTTGTCTCGGTACGCGCTAACTAGTTTAATGGTGTAGGCTGCAGGAAGGAAGAATCCATCTCACTTATTTAAACCGCACAATTTGTGATATTCATAACCCAACTAGTCGTGATGGGATAATCCATAATCACTTAATCTACATCGCTTTAACCCACAGCCAAGCGCAGGCCACACCGCCAGCTAGCGAGCGAGCGAGCTGGGCGAGCATCGTTTCGCCTCTATTCATACTTTGGTACCGCGAACTACCAAGTGCCGAAACGAAGTATGAACAGAGAACCTCCTCCTTTTTGGAAGTCGCTTAAAAAGAAGAGAAACGCTGGCTCGCTAGCTGGCGGTGTGGCCTAAGCTGAGGCTCCGGTCATAGGTTCGGGAGATGCGACTTGGATTAAGTGACAAGTTTCCTTCGCAGGAATACCGACACTCTGCAAGTCGCGCCGCGGTGACTCGTGGTATGTTCTGAGCAACTACTTTATTTTGTTATTTCTGCCGTCGCTGTCGCAAATACGCGTGTAGTTCGTGACCAAGGAATTAGGGTGGTTTCAGATTAGCGTATTTTCGGCGTATCTAAATAAGAGCTTTTTCATTTTAGAAGTGCGTGTAGGCGCGTATGTATGCACGCGCTTTTTGTCTCAAAGTCAAAGTCAAAGATTTATTTGCAGATAAATATGGTTACAAAAGTTCTTACAATGGTAGTATAATAGTAGCTTAACATATTCAATCATAACATAATGACATGCAAATTTTTTTTATAGGCACAATTACATCATTTGGGTTTAAGCTCAAGAAATTATTTTATACTATAGAAGGGATTCTCAATTAACTTTCTGTATAAAGCCCTTCTGAAGTGGACCATTGGATTGTCTCACACGCAACACGTATGAACGTTGACGCGCGTACAAGCACGCGCCGCGAGACACGCTTCCGTGCGCCCAGTTACCTCAGGTGAATACGCATGTACGCCCGTTCGATTTTTGTGCAATACTTAGCGTATAGGCGTGTAATAGGAGCTTATACGCGCAGAAAAATACGTTAGTCTGAAACCGCTCTCATCGCCTGAGATTAAATCGGAAAAAATAACTGCTGCACCAACTTTCAAAACTACAGGGGTTTTGAAAGTTGGTACAGCTGTTTTTCGAGGTATCCTGATAAACATATTGAAAGACCTCGAGGGTGAGCGGTGGAGGAGGGGGGAAAGGTCCCTTTGTTCAGTTGTTTGCTCGTTTCTCGAAAACCATCAATAATATCGTTACAGTTGGTTCTACAATAAATAACTACATTAAATTTCCCACAAATCATGTAATATACATTTTTATTGTTGCACTAATACTTTCAGAGATATTGAGTATTTAACTTAATAAAAAAAAAAAATATGTAATTACTGAAAAGTAACTGTAAATCGGAACGAGGTGATTCGACAGAGAACCACAGTTGTCGACATAGCCCACAGAATCAGTAATCTGAAGTGGTAATGGGCCGGTCATATTAGCCGTAGGACCGATGACCGTTGGGGTAGACGTGTTCTTGAGTGGAGACCGCGACTCGGCAAACGTAAGGTGGGACGCCCTCAGGCTCGGTGGAGTTACGATCTTCGCGGGGTGGCTGGTAGCAACTGGATGAGAGTTGCTGAGAATCGAGTTGAATGGCGTGCAATGGAGGAGACCTATGTCCAGCAGTGAACTGCTATAGGCTGATGACGATGATGATGAACTGTAAATCGTAATCGTGAAGGGGGGACGCGAGTACTTTCAGTATGTTTATGAGGACACCTCGAGAAACAGCTGTACCAACTTTCAAAACTACGAGGGTAATTTTTTCTGATTGACGAATTTTAAGCTAATTTTCTTATACTTTCACTAACTACGTGTCGTTTTGACGTCAACAAAAACGAGTATCGGTCGTTGGAAAAAAACTAGAAAATCCATAATCACTTTAACTACACCGCTTTAACGCACAGACTAACAGTATACCTTTAATCCCTCTAAGTGAAGAGGAAGCTGGTTAACCAAATCTCATTAACCGTGAAGATCCTATGCCCGGCAGGAAATCTAATATCGATAATTACTTACTTTACGAGACGATTAGGGGAATCTCGAGGGCTCAGAAACGTACGCTCGGTTTAAGGCTGCATGGGTTTTTAATTTAGTTTAATATTTGATGCACAGAGGGAGCAGCTCGTGGCAAAATAATAACAGCCGCTCAGATCGATCTTTAGGTTAAGCTGTGCTTGCCTATTCTGGTCTGTGGATGGGTGACCACCCATTACATAACGAGTTTCCTCCGTGCCTCGGAAAGCTTGTTAAGCCGTTGGTCCCAGCTGTCATTTGTAGATCTTTGACAGTCTTTACAGATAGTGCCCCAAAAAGTCTGACAACCAGTCTTACCAAGGGCTATAGTATTACCCAGTACTAACTAGGTTGTGGAGGTCAGATAGGCAGTCGCTCCATGTAAAATACTGGTATTCAGCTGCATCTGGTTAGACTGGAAGCCGACCCCAACAGAAAAGGGAAAAGGCTAGGCAGATGATGATGATGATGGTTTGATGCACAGAGGCGGACTTAAGGTATAAGGGCTTTTTTACACCCAATGCTGATTTAAAATCAGGTTAAAGAAAGAAAAGAAAGAAAATATTTATATTTTTATATTTATTACATTTATTTGGCACATGCCACAAGTGCAAACAATAGAGTCAAAAATAATACGAGTATAACAAAAAGGGGAAAAAATAATTTAAAAGTATCTTTCCTACAAGGTCATAAACTCATAACGTATGGAACTTTTAAATAACCGACTAACAATTTCTACACTGAAAATTCAACAGTGCACTTTTATTTAATAATTTTGTTATAAAATGGAATTATAGATAATGGTGAGCTTTTTAATCTTTTAAAAATCGATAAATTCAGTTGATGGAAATTATCAATATCGAACCAATGGGGCAAAAATCCCGCGCATGAATTCGCCGCTAGAGGCGTTCACGATTTTGTCACGTATTTTTACTACGATTGTGGTCAAGATTGAGCCATTCCTGATTAATTATAACTGGAGGAATAAAATTAATAATTAAATTAACAAATAATAATAATGAATTAATAATAAATTAATGAATAATAATATAATATTAATGAATTTCTGTCAGAACCATTTACTGTGACATGGATCTTATTTTATTTTATTACAATTTTATTAATAACTTTTGACATTATTTTTAATTATGACTTTTATTTTTTCACTTTCGACATGTATCATTTTGACATTTATTTACTAATTGCTAATTTATAGACATAGTTTAAATTATGATTTTATTTTTGTAATGTGTAATTTTCCTATTTGGTATTTTTTTGTTAAATAGACTTCTCTCGAATTGAAATGATATTTTTAACCGACTTCAAAAAGAAGGAGGAGGTTCTCAATTCGGCAGGTATTTTTTTTTTTTTTTTATGTATGTACACCGATTACGCCGAAGTTTCTGAACCGATTTACGTAATTCTGTTTTTGTTTGATGCGGAATAGTTTCGAATTGGTCCCATAAAAATTTGATTCAGGTAGGCCCATTAGTTTTTATTTTATGAGCATTTGACTCTGAAGTCTGTTACTTGTTTGTTGTTGTGGAGTTACTTTCGCATTTATAATATTAGTAAGGAAGTAAGAATAAGCCTATTACCATGAAATGTATGGTTAACAATGTAAAATGAACGCATAGAAAATATTTGTACCTATAGGATATTGCCACTAAAAATGAAAAAATAAAAAAACTTTTTGCAAAAAATAAAACCGACTTCAAAATCACAAAAAAGTGAAAAATAATTTTAGCTTCAGAAGTCGGTGTCGTTTTGTTTGTTTCAGTTTTTTGGCACCGACTTCTGAAGCTAAAATTATTTTTCACTTTTTTGTGATTTTGAAGTCGGTTTTATTTTTTGCAAAAAGTTTTTAAAAATCACAATATAATATTATTCTAAACATTTGCACGCCATAGTATGTGGCAAACATGTCTGAACCAATTTTCTTCAATGCTATCCTGCATGCACTTTTTATATTGTATGTGTACACATGTTTGGAGCAAATAAATATATCTTATCATATCTTATCTTAAGATTTTATGGAGCAAGTTAATTGTATCAAATTTGTTAGTACTTGGAGGAGAAATGATTTTTTTTAAATGTTTCATGCTTGTTAATTTTTGGAACAATAATGTAAATATGTCTCTGAAGTTTACACCATGTTGTTGTATGTAACAAAATAAACTTTTTATGAAGTTATTGGTACTTTACGATAGAGTTAATGACAGGAACTTACTCGCCAAAGGCGCCATCTGGCGAGCTCAAAAACGATAGCCCTCATTCTCATAATATTACAGCTCTTTCAAAATTATTTTATCTAATAATGACAAAAATAATATCCACGATAAAACCATGATTAAAATAAAAACCATAGCGTCTACGCGTAGCCGTAGTGGGTGGGATACGAGCTACGAGCGCTACGGCGTAGCATGACGTCAGGCATGACGTAGCTGCTACGCAGGATTCTTCCTTCGTCACCGTACAAATGATTTTATTATGATAATATTTTCCTGCTAATGAGTTTTGTACCAAATATTTCTTCCTCTTTTTTCTGAGTAGAGGTTTTGATTAAATTGCGAGTGCGGCACGGACACCTTAATACTAATAATTCTTATTGAAGTATCATCACCGTATCAGTCAGTTTCCAATCTCCGGTCGTTTGACAGTTCATGCGGTAGATGTAATTAAAAATCATTAATCGTTGAGGCTATTTTGATGTTATTTATTACAGGGCAATAATTATAATTTTTCGTTTGTTGACTGAGATTTTTTTCTACTCTAATTTGTATGTCAGTAACGACAAAGCATAGCAAGAACCTTAACTATTTATAAGATCCTTAATGTTTATACCTATGTTTAACAAATAAATGATTCTGATTCTGATTATGAAAAGAAGACCAAATGGCCTTCTTTTCCACCAAACAAACCAATTAGTAAGACACAAAAAAAATACAAATACAACATGTCAATTAAAATAAAATAAAAAATCACAAATGAGAAACTAAAAAAAAATTACAAAAAGTTTTCTTTGAACGTGAGGTTTCGTGTTCAACTCTCGGGTAGGGCAAAAAACCACAATAACCCTATTGGGTTTTCCTTTTATGACATTCTTAGTAGCAGCTCGAAATTTGGGAAATTGTCCTAGTAAAAGGCAATAAGCTACTGCTCCTGCTCCTGCTGCTGCTGCTGCTTGCTGCTATTGGTAATCCTTTTCTTCTTCTAAAATTGTTTCTCCAAAAATCATATATCTACAATCTACAAACTTTAGTAACCATAAATTCAAAAATTCTAAAATTTGTTTTACATAATTATCTTTACTTCTAAAACTATTCTGTCACAATATCGAGTACTATATTAATTGAATCTGCTAATTTTGCACGAAATAAAGTCATATGTCCTAAGTATTGTATTATATAATGTGTATTATTCCGAATGTTCATTTATAATAAAACTAGTTTTCCGCCAGCGGCTTCGCCCGCGTCGAGTTCAGTTATATCGCGTTTCCAAGAGAACTCTTCAAAAGTCCGGAATAAAAACTATCCTATGTTCTTTCTCAAGGTCAACTCTATCTCTGTACCAAATTTCATTAAACTAAGTTCAGTGGTTTAGACGTGAAAGCGTAACAGACAGACAGACAGAGTTACTTTCGCATTTATAATATTAATAAAGTAGGGATAGTAGGGAAGTAGGGATTATTAGTGGTAAAACATTTGCTAAAAATTAGATTAGGCGCGGAGAGGTGAGGCGGCTCGCGTGGGACCGCCGGAGCCCCACAGCGCAGGAGCCGTGACAAAAACATGTCTGGTGCATGTTGCATGCTCGCTTGCATGTTGCATGCTTGCTTGCCTAATCAATAAATCCTAATCTGAGCCTTATAAACCTAAGCGTAATCAATAATTTTAACCGACTTCAGCAATAGGAGGAGTCGATTTTACCTTGTAAACCCCG
The DNA here is from genome assembly GCA_950022335.1 of Eurois occulta. Lineage (NCBI taxonomy): Eukaryota > Metazoa > Arthropoda > Insecta > Lepidoptera > Noctuidae > Eurois > Eurois occulta. Next base: position 8,232,111 of record OX465506.1, read on the forward strand.
AATTTAATTAGAGGGTGATTTTTCAGTAATCAGGTTTTTTATATGTAGTATACCACACAAATTCTTGTTACTGTACAATGTTCTGCAATACAGCGCCGTGTGAACAGCTACTTCTAAGTTTATGATTACCTGCCAGTACCATAGACATTAATGACCACACATATTCATAATGGACACAACTATTACTCGACACATACGTCCCTAAAGCGCAATATCGTACGGATTAAGTTAGAGTGCCTACACAAAGTGTGCTGGTCGTTTAAACGAAGAATACCAGAAGGACAGCGTTACCAGTACAGGGCAGCGAGGTGGTAAGCAAGACCTCAAGTCTAGATACTAGTATTATAAACATGAAATTGACTCTGTCTGTTCCCATTTCGCACCTTAACTGCTGAACCAATGTCGATGGTTAGCTCATAAAATGTGTTAGCAGACCCTTCACGATGCCGGCAACGAAGCATTCTGAACATCAAAATAAGTAACTCTACGCAAAAAATATTGCTGGGAAACGATTTTTTTTTGGGTGAAGAAACACGCTTTACGGTAGGACTCAATGTAACGCTCTCAAAACATTGTGCTGATGGACGTTTTGAATAGTACGGGGGTCGTGGAGGTGTTTAAAGTGAAGTTAGAACATTTAAAACTTCTATTATAAAATTACTTCTTGTGAAAAAGTTTCAATATTTAAAAAAAAAACTGGCTGACCCGCGCAACTACGTCTGCGTCACATAAGAGAGACTGCGGGTTAGAGAGAGTAGGTCTTAGGTATAATACAATTCTAAAAAAACTAAATTAAACTTTTTTTTTTCCACGAACCACTTGAGAACCATTGAACAAACTTTGGTATAGGATATGATTAACATAAAAAAAGGTTATAGTGAGATATGCTATTGCGGCTATAGCCTTTCTCGATAAATGGGCTATCTAATCACTAAAATGATTTTTAACAATAATAATATGTTTATTTGCGTAAAACATAGTATAAAAAGGTCTTACAGTACAAAAATAGAGCAGACATGTTTTGCCAAGATTAAACATAGCATGCAAATATTTGTAATAACAATTTCCTTAACAAAACTATTATTATATTACACAACGCTATTTTCGTGCTAGGAATTGTTTTATACTATAGAAGTCGTTGTTAATTAACCATTCATACAATTAATCTTAAAAGTATATCTCGAATCATTTTGAGATTACTAGGTAATTTGTTATAAATTCGTACGCACATAGTTAAACACCTTTTATTGTACTTAGGAAGCCTGAGAGGCCTGTTAAGTACGAGTCTGGGAGGATTTCGTCGGCTTCGAGGATTTATATCGTATATGCTATTTTAAATAACTCCTTAAGTGTCCATACAAACATGCATATTTCATTAATATACAGACAAGGTAGCGGTAACAAGCCAAGTTTCTTAAATACTGGCTGACATGATTCCTCAGGATGAAGTCCGTATAGAGCCCTAATGCATTTTTTTTTGAACAACACATGTTCTTTTTTCAATTCGATCCAGAAGTTCCATAGATAAGCACGTTCAACCAAATAAATTCTCCAACTTTATAATATTAGCATAGATACAGCGTCCTCAACAAACAAAAAACCATAATGTAAAATGATAAAATGAATTCTACGCACCGATAAATTATCCCAACACTAACACTGGCGCGAAAAGACTAGCAATATCCAGTCGTAACTAGTTATATCCGATGTTATCCGGTTTCCGTGCCGCTATCGTTCCCAGTGGATGCATTAATCCGTGTCCCTGCATTATTGGATGAGCTTTGGGTGTTAATTTACCGGATCAATCCGGTTCGTACTGGTTTTAATAGCTTTTTTGTTGTGAGGTAGTGATAGTGTTGTTGTTTTTTTTGTGTGTGATAGTGTAAAATATTGTGCCTTTGCGTTTAGGTCAGATAAAATTTTGCTGAAGGATAGTAGCAGTTGGCGATGTCGTTTTGTAGTTTCTGCCTACCCCCTTGGGATAAACGCGTGAGTTTATGTATGTATGAGAGGAGGAGATGGTCTGTTAGACACTTTTATAATAATAATAAAATCCTTTTGACAGTCAACCAGACATACAACACATACACAAACGTACACATACATACATACATATATTCATACATTCATTCATTCATTCTTCATTTTTTTTCATACATTCATTTACATACATTTATTGACATTGACAACACCTATTTAAAGTAGCTGTAAAGTAAAAGGAATTTTTGTTAAGCACTTTTATTTATTTGGTACACCAACAGCAGTACATACTAAGAATTAATGTGAAACAATAAAAATAACAGAAAAGTGCTGGTATGTATGCCTATTATAGGTATACACAGCATTCACCATAGGACAACAACATAATGTACTAGTATCAAATCTTAATTATAAAGTAATACAATAATAAAAATTAATAATGAAAGTAATACAAGCACTTTGCAAGTTCCAGGGGTTCCGTTGACTGTACAACATAATTTACTTGTCCTGAATAAAGATATGTCCAGAATAAAGTAGGTATAGTTTTTAGGGTTCCGTATCTAAAGGGTAACCAATGGGACCCTATACTAAGCTTCTGCTGCCCATCCGTCCGTCCGTCTGTCTGTCAGCGGGCTGTATCTCATGATCCGTAATATGTAGATAGCTGAAATTTTCGCAGAAAGTGTATTTCTATTGCCGCTATATCAACAAATAATAAAACTAAATTAAAGGGGGCTCTCCTACTATGTTGGTACGGAAACCTTCATGCGCGATTGCACTTTTCCGGTGTTTTCATATAAAATTGTAAAATATGTGACATGACATCTACCAACGTGCACTGGGCCAGCTTGTTGGCTTGCAGCCCACTACCTATCAGAGAGAGAAGACCTGAGCCCCAGCTATGGGAACTTATCTAAAGCGCTTAAAACTATTTTCAAATATTTCTTCTTTTGAGTTGAGTTTCTCCGGCAGCCATGTAAAAAGCTCACAATATACTTCAACATCATTTAAAGCCTTTAAAACTTGTAGATTTATTAATACCCATCGCTGCCAGCATTTATTTTACTGTCTACTTATTCCGAAATGCGCTGAACAAAATATATTTACAGATTTTTCAGTACAATTTGAAATGGAAGATAAATCAACTGAAAGTAGTTTAATCACAAAATGGCGGGAGTAATTTCGATGTGACAATATTGTATGCTGTTTTAAATTTGTCGTGATCAGCGAATGTAAATTGTATAGCATTAGTGTGTATGTGTGTGTTTGTGTTTGCTTTTCATCGAGTGATGAGTTGAGTTAGAAATGTATTTTAAAATTAAAATCTCGCTGCCTCCTTGGTATACTTTTGTAATTATGAGATGACTAATAATGTTTTCTACCTGAACTATTCCGTGTATTGTTGTTTGCATAATATTGTGGGTCCGAAAATTTACACAAGATTTAAATTTGCCGCCATTGTGCGGTAAAGGGTTGGCAACCAAAAAACTACACATCATTACATTTGACAGCTGACAGTTAGGCTTAGTAATAATGTAGCACTACACTAGAGAACAACGCCATACGGCCCGTGAAACAATTCAATACTACTCTCTCGTGTCGGTGATCATAATTGACCCCCTAGGTCATGTAATTAAACACCACTAGATTTCTCTTTATGGGGTTATTTCAAGCCTATCTATGCCAACAAACCCATTACCGCCCGTGCATTGAAGAAGGACATTCAACACAGCATCAAAGAAATTCAGCCACTTTTACTCAAAATCGTCTAGAAAAACGATGAATGAACTGTAAAGGATGATATGGCAAGAAAGGAGATGTATGATGAGTGTACGTGTAATAGAGAAGTATGGAAGAAGAAGACATGCTGCTCCGACCCCAAATTAATTGGGATATGGGCAGGAGAATGATATGACATGGCCAAGGAAAACGACAAAATAGTGTGTATCTCCCAGCAAAGCCGGGGAGGTCATTTGCCCAGCCATACACAGGTAGAAAAGATTGTTAGTCATCTCAATACTTAATACTTTTATTGCATCCCACTTTTTGACATACAAATTTTTCATCGGTTATTATAAAACAAAATTATCTGTTCCATGCATTTTGACCGTGTAAGTATTGCACTTTTGTAGGAAACAGCTGTTTTTTTTAATAACCGATGAAAAATGTCTGCATATATGGGGGAAATGATGTACTGAATACGTGGGAAACGTTTTCGCATCGATGTCCCTTCCAATACTGCAATGAACGTTAACGAACTTGACTGGCAAACCTACCATTGAAACTTAAAACGCCACACAGTTAAAAGGAAAAATCACTTCCAAAGAAAGAAAGCCACCACGCCATTAAAGCTTCACCCAGCTACTGACGTCACAACCCGCAGCTAGTTATAACCGGTGATATCTGGTTACCGCTAACTTTCACTCTGACACCGCTTATAGCCAGTGTTTGTTACCAGCGATATACGAGATGCACTAGTAATTTATATACAGAATAGTGGTTGAGGGCAGTGGTCGAGTACAGTGAGATAATGGTAAAGTGTAGTGGTAGAGTAGAGTGGTCGAGTAACGGGAGATAGTGGTAGAATGTAGTGATGGAGTAGAGGGTCATAAATAATAATAATAAGCCTGCAGCCCTAACCACCATTAGCTTGGACCCTGCTCCCGACAGTGACACCGGCGGACCACTATTTTTTATATTTTTAATGGTTTTTTTATGACTTTTTTTTGAGAAATACATATTTAAAAATGTGTAAAATGAGTACTTAAATAAAAAAATAAAATAATAAAACCAATTTTTTTTATTTATTCATCTCCACAAATTACTTCGTGATGTTAGATATTATATAGGTTGACAGGTACAGGACAAGACAGAAAGTTGTAATTTGTGGGAAGGTGACAGTACAGTGATTAGAACAGTAAGAGACTAGTACATATTAGTGGTGTGCGACAGTGAGCCCGTGCAGTACAATGATGTCACAACTACCCGCAGCTAGTTATAACCGGTGATATCTGGTTACCGGTATCGATCACTCTGCCGGCTTATGGCCAGTGTTTGTTACCAGCGATATTCGAGATGCACTGGCATTCTTAGTAATTTATCCACAGTGATAGAAGATAGTGGAATAGTAGCGGGTTGAGTCTAGTGATATAGTGTTCAAGAACAGTGGGAGAGTGGAGTGGTTGTGTGCAGTGGGAGAGTCGAGTGGTCGAGTATAGTGATATAGTGTTCGAGTACTATAGGAGAGTAGAATGGTTGAGTGCAGTTGGAGAGTAGAGTGTCGTGAGATGGTGTTAGAAATCTTGCGACGGCAAAAAACTGGATGTTATAGCGGAAACTGTATGCTTAGGGATTACTATCGATTCAAAATTACAGTAGGTATGCTGTAAGGAAAATAAGGCAAGGCTGATGTAGTCACAGCTAGGTTAGAATACTATGCTTATTTCCACAGTATGTGTTATGGCTTTCTGCTGTGCGGATCTGCAGCAGACGCATTTTTACAAAAGAGGGCAGTCCGCGCGTCTTATAAAATGGGTATCGATATTACTGACTCTGCTTTCACTTTATATTTCAGAATGTATTTTACATGTCCGCAAAAACCGAGGGATTTTCAAAATTAGAAGCGTCTTCCATAATATATAATAATAATAATAAAAAGACTTTATTTTCAGACCAGACATCCATAATAAATAAAACAATTTGGCACTAACCAACTAAAACACGTTAAACAAACTCACTATAGCACATATTATCTGAATGATGGCCTGTGTGCCGCCATCCAGTGACACATTAGTTTGCCATCCACCCGCCCGCTACAGTAGCGACGAGGCTGTTGGGCCTGTCGCGCATCCGACGCATCAGTGATGCGATTCGCAGACGCAGCAGCGAGCCAAAATCCGGAACGCGTGCGTCCGCGAACATCTCCGACGCGCTACAGAAGCGCGGCAACCACAGCAGTATCCGGAACACACACACACCACACCACCATGATACACCACCAACCATATACCACCACCATACCACCACCACCATACCAACCATACCACCAGACGACCATCATACACCACCATACAGTTGCCAAAGTCATTTTATAGAAATGATCGATGGAAAGATCTAATTTTCTAAAACTTCATCAAACGAGTCTATATTAAAAAAAGGATATTACAAAATCAAGGACTACGTTGAATATAGAGAAGTTTGGCTTTAGTTCCTTGTACGCATGAGCTTCCCTGGTAGCTCATAAACGGCACAAATATGTGGATGTCTCTACTACTCCTACATCATCTACATCCTTTTCCTTTTAATCAGATTTTGTACAATAGTTCAAATCATTTAAAATCCTTTTGTTCAGAATAGACAGCACTGATGACAACATTTCTGTCACTTGTTTAATTTCGCGTGGAATTTTAATATTTTTCCACACGTGCGAAATTAAAAGTATTTGAGTATTTACTCAAAAAATATTTAAGCCGTGAAGACGTTTCTCTCGCTTCGCTTCATTTCTTTGCCGAGATTTAAAAAAAAAACAATCACCGCCGACTATAGTCATTGAACTCATTTGGACTTGGTTTAAGTATAGTTATCTGTGGAAATTTTTCTTTCCGCACGTGCGAAAAAATATAAAAAATCCACGCGTGTGAAATACATTGCATGTTGAACCTAATCGTAGTGCGATATGAACCAGTTTTCGACAAAATGTATTGAATATTTTTTTTTTTAACTTAAAGGCGTAGAAGTGTAGACATCGTCATTCTCTTGCCCTTATCCCAATTCATTAATTTGCATAGCAGTGTACATTAACATATACAGGAAGAATTCTTTTATCACGCTCCTAATTTTAATATTATGATCTTTATTAAAAATAATAAAATATGTGTTTTTTCTTTTACTGTCACTCAGTACTAAAACATTAAGATATAGCGTCATATAAAATAAATTTGCGTCGACACCCTTGCGCCAACCCATCTTCCTAGCACAGTGGGCTGCGCTGGGGCGGCTGCTGCAGGTGCTGAAAACCTCAAACGGTGCAAATACAATAATTTCATGTGTTTGAGCCGTTTGGGGTTGAAACACTAGGGCCATGGGGTCCGAGTGCCCACCTAGTTTTTCGGGAAATCGCCAAGCGGTTGGTCGACTCTTCACGTGACCAGAGGGCGGGCCTATTTTTTGGCCAAAGAATCAGCATTGACATCCAATGTGGTAATGCTGCCAGCCTTCTGGGCACTTTTCCTGTTGACAGCAATGCGGACGAATTTTTGGACGCCCTGTAACCCTTTCATACTTGTACATATTTATTTCTATCATAGTTTTGTAGCTTGTAAATAATTAATATTTGACTTAATATAGTTAAATATAATCATGAAAAAAAAATATATGTCATATAATTGTCCAAAATAAGTAAAAGTTTGTGAACATCATGCGCCGCGTCGAACATTGCCGCACGACTGGCGCGCCTACACCGCCCCTAAACTTTGATAACAATCAAAACATAAGTTGAAAACTTTCCCTTCCCGTTACCATGCAAAATTGAAATTCCGGATAGAATATATTTTATTTTGAAAATTTTACAAACCTACATTTTTTTTTTCAAAAATGGTGTCTTTGAAAGATAACTAATTCGTAGGAAAAAAATGGGAACGTGATAAAAAGTCTTCCTGTATATACTTTTCTTTAAAAGTTGTCACACTGTAAGAATTTCTTCTGTATCGTAGGTGCGTTTACGAAAATTTTAACTTAGAAACAGCCGGACCCGGAACACCTATTTTGTAGGTCATACAAATATTTGTTCCGTGCGGGAATCAAATCCGCGACACGCAGCCCAGCAGTTAATCGCTCAGCCACTGCACCAACTTTACCGTCAAATATTAAATCTCTTACTCGTAATAACACCCATCATCTGCCTAGCCTTTTCCCAACTCTTTTGGGGTCGGCTTCCAGTCTAACCGGATGCAGCTGAATACCAGTATTTTACACGGAACAACTGCCTATCTGACCTCCACAACCCAGTTAGTACTGGGTAATACTATACCCCTGGGTAAGACTGGTTGTCAGACTTTTTGGGGCACTGACTACCTGTAACGACTGTCAAAGATCCACATATGACATCCGGGACCAACGGCTTAACGTGCTTTCTGAGGCACGGAGGTAACTCGGTATGTAATGGATGGTTACCCATCCATAGACCAACCTAGGCAATCACGGCTTAACCTAAAGATCGATCTGAGTGGCTGTTATTATTTTGCCACTAGCCCCTCTCTTAATTATAATAATAATAATATAATATAATATCTAGGGACAACCAACACACCGCCATCTGATCCCAAACTAGGCAGAGCCTGTACTATCGCAACCAGACAACTGATAAACGTACTATTTCTAAATACATACATATTACCTATAGATAAATACACACCCAGATACAGAACTAATAATCGTACTCATCGCACAAAGATTTGTCCTGTGTGGGAATCGAACCCACGACCTCCGTCCTAGCAGTCAGGGTCACTAACCACTAGACCAACAGGCCAATCAATTACACCCACAGGTTGAAATACCATTGTATATTCTTAGCTAAAGACAGCACAACTCGACTTACAACTTACAAATAACGATGAAGCCTTTCTAATTAAGTCTTGTTTCTAAATCGGGAACACTGGCATTAGAAATTGTGTTTCATCCCGCGGAGTAAAGACATTAGCTGTACAGAGTAAATTACCTACTTGACGGTACTTTCGTTAAAATACTGTGACTTGGTGTTTTTCAAAAGGGATTGTGTAGAATTTTCTATTCATTAATAAAATGATTGTTTTATTTTTTTGTAAATTACAAGTTACTATTATATTAATTGAAGACGTTTGAAAGTTTTTTTACTGAAAATTTACGTAGAGGACATTTATTTATGAAATATTATGCCTTTTTCAAAATACTTTAACAAAACATACACACGAACATCATCTTCCTGCCCTTGTCCCATGTTACTTGGGGTCGGCGCAACACGTTTTTTTCTTCGATTCTCCTCCGACAACCATCACGCAATCATTTTCACCTTCTTCTTTCTTATCATTCCTTACACAATCCATCCATCGTTTCCTTGGTCTTCCTCACAAACACAAAAACAAAATAGGAGGTGGTTCTAACCTCCTCTTATTTTGAAGTCGGTTAAAAACTTGAAATTCCCGTGCATCTCAAAAGTTATGTGCTAAGAAAAATATTTATTGTTAGTGTTATTTTCTAAGTATCAGTTTAATGACTAAATCAAAAAACAAGAAAATAGTCTTTATGTCCCAGGTGGAATATGAGTAAAACTTGCATTTTAGCTACATTGCAAACCACCCCGACATCATCTACATCAGCATGCAGCAGTCTTCTGTTAGACCTTCTGCTTTACCTTGATTCTCGGCCTCTATCATCCAGCTGCTACCAGCCACCTTGCAGACATTGGCGCGGTTCAGTCTCATAACGCTCAAGTTGCAAAATAACATATGGTAGCAAAAAGTTTAAATCTCATAAAACCCAAGTCTCGAAACCTCCAAGTTGCAAAATATCTACACCTCAAAACCTTCAAGTTGCAAAATAGTCAAGTCTTCAGACATCCATGTCTCATAATATACAAAATATGCAAAATAATTATCCGATAAACTTTCATTTAATAACGTATTATTTGACAAACAATTCATTACTTTTTAATTCCTCCATCTATACTGCCTGCCATGATAGCGTTCCAGCTTACGCTTGTGTGCCGCTAGATACGAGTGCCCCCAAAATAGTTGGGATTATTAACCTACATACAACAACGCGAATTATTTTATCTATACAAATAAATAAAATTGAATTTTATGTTTGTAATTTCAAAATAACAGCTTTTTACTGATTGCATATGAAAGTATATGAGTATACCGTACGGTATTTATAACAAAAAAATATTTTGTAGATTTTTGTCTGTCTGTCTGTTTGTTCTGGCTAATCTCCACAACGGGTGGACTGACTTTGACGGGTCTTTCACGGACAGATAGCTGATGTTGTTGTTGTTTTATTGTGATTGCACGCCGCCAAATGTTTTGTAAAAGACGACCATTTTGCACCATCAGAATTTAGAATATTTTTCGTACAGGTATGTTTTGCAAAACAAACTCACCCCATTTTTCAAACATCGTAACAAAAGCACTGGGACAGTGTTATTGTAACGTCATACCCAGGTATTAACCGTATTATCCGGGTGTGTAAATTATGACCTGTCATAACCCGGACAAAGGCTGTGTTCTATTGTGTTATTATTCTGGTTTAGGTTACAAAACGGGTTAAAAATGTCTTTATTTGTTATGCTGTTTTGGGCAAGAAAGATTAACATGTACCCTAAGTACCTACCTACTTTTTCGGCACATGAATCTACACATATAATAAAATTGTAACAGGCCGATGTCTGACCATAAAAGATATTAATAAAAAACCGGCCAAGTGCGAGTCGGACTCGCGCACGAAGGGTTCCGTACCATTTATAAAAAAGGCAAAATGTCATGTATGGGAGCCCCACTTAAATAATTTCTTTTTATTCTGTTTTAGTATTTGTTATTATAGCGGCAACAGAAATACACCATCTGTGAAAATTTCAACTGTCCAACTATCACGGTTCATGAGATACAGCCTGGTGACAGACAGACAGACAGACAGACAGCGGAGTCTTAGTAATAGGGTCCCGTTTTACCCTTTGGGTACGGAACCCTAAAAAAAGAAATAATGTTTTGGTTTCTGTTGCTCTTTATTAGAGCAACAGAAACCAAAACAATAGTTTTTAGAAATTTGTCTGTCTTTCTGTCTGTATGTTTGTACGCGCATCACGCAAAAACTACTACATGGATTTGAATGCAGTTTTCATCGCTCTACTGCTAGATGCGTAACTTGAAATATAGGCTACATTAGATATTGTTTTGGACTCGATAGACGGCGCTGTGCGAAGCAAGGGCAAATCGCTAGTAAATAATAATAATGGCACGGATCGATCAAAGGTTAAGCTACGCTACGCTTGCGAGGTCTGTCCGTGGATGGATGACCATCAATTATTTATCATAGATGGCGCTGTAGTACTTTTTGGGAAAAAAGGCTAGACTAAACTACTTAGAAAATCAAAATGTAAAATAAATCAGCATCTACTTATTCCAGGTTTTTGGTTTACTCGGACTGCTTAGGTGTGTGTGGGGGGGACATACTGAAATATTACTGCTATGTGCTACAAGAAATAGAACTATGTAGGTTATATTTATCTCGAATCGGAAAACTAACCAATAAGTAGGTAGATTAAAAGGTTTTTTTTTTTTCGGGTGGGAAATCATCAAATGACTCCTCCCGCTCTGGGCGGAGCGGAAGGGAGTATCAGTCTTTTACTGACTAAAAACCACCCATGTTCCTTCTTTTGCCCTTTATGTTCCAGGGCCGCGGTATCTTGCGGCCCTTGCGGGCCCCTCCTGTTTGCTGACATCTCTTTGAGGCGCGCGTGGAACACGAACGCGCCGTCGACACGGCCTGTCGTCATACGACGGACGGACGGCCAGCTAACCCATTACTCACCGTCCACAGGCTCACGTGTAAAGCCGTCTATAATGTTCTCATTGTTAGGACTCAGACCTTTTCTCTGTGGGATATGAGACGTGTCTTGAGCCTACACACCAAAGCCAACTATGTCGGCTGGTATGTTGACCACTTTAGAAAGAAAGAAAAAATAAAGTTTATTTGACGTCAGTTCATTAAGCACACAGAATAAAAAAAATAGAAAATTGAAAATAAATGACGAATGTGTAGAAGGGTACAGGGGCAAAACAAGAAATGTCACAAAAACAAAAAGTTGTGTAATTAGCATTTTAATATTTAAAAGTAAATATTAAAATGCTAATTAAACAACTTTTTTTTTTGTGACATTTCTTGTTTTGCCCCTGTACCCTTCGTATGTGCTGTGTGCCTCACGGCTGCTCCAAAAGGGACCATTTCAGCATTCATGTCAGACAGGTGATGATGTCTGATGCTGACTTTCCGCTGACTTTTGCTTAGCTTAGTTGACGTGCCGTCGACATACCCGTCGGCTTTGGGGTTTAAGGGGACTACAATATATGATTCACTGCAGTTAACACAATCAAAAAAAAAAAATATTATTCTTTAGGATATAGTCTAGTTAATTAATGTGCTGAAAACATAATAAAATTAATTTTAATCGATAGAAAAAAATCACAAAGATACCTCTAAAAAAATCTTTTAACGAATAAAAACCATATTAAAATACATACGATCGTTCTGATTTTTTGACAAAACATTCAACAAAAAACATACTAACATAATACTGTTTTAGTTTTTTAATCCAATCAATAGATTTTCTGTAAATCGCGTTTACTTATTTCGCAATATAATTCGTACGCATGTGTGCGTAAACGCCTGTGTACCGACAGTGCTGGCCAACGCCTGTTACAATGCGGACATGCGTTAATGTGTGCGTGCATCAGTTGGCTCTTGTAGTCCTCTTAAGCTCCATAAGACATGCTGGTTCCACATGAGGTTTTCCTTCACCGTTTTGAAAGCAGTGGTGATGAAATAAATCATAAAAACTAACATGCTTGCCCTTATCAATAGTTTCGACGTGTGTATAAAGCCAGAAACAGTATTGCAACGCGCGGCGGGATTTATTGACGCGTATTTAACAACGAGTCGTCACGCGAGCAAAATGTGGTAGTATGGCACGCACTGGGTCGCGTCCGTGGTTACAAGTGTGTTTTGCTCTCAATTTTAATTGAAGCGTAGATAATTTATGTAGTTTACTTTACGTTACATTCATAGCGCGGAGCTCGTGGCTGAATAATAACAGCCGCTCGGATCTATTAAATGCGTTCCTTGCGAAGCATGTGTGGTGTAACTCTGAATGATAAATTGAGGAATGAGGTTTTACGGGAACGTTGCAGTTTAAAAGAAGATGTAGTGACATAATTAAAATAGTATGCTTAAATCAGGCCCGTCCTATATACTGTCCCCAGGCCACTTAACGGCCCGCATAGGTCTTTCATCCGGCCCGCGAGCTATTTAAAACTTTAAAAGATTGCTCAAGCATTGTTTAAAAAACGTCCCTAAGTCAGTTATTCCCGCGCCATATTAACCTACCCGCCCCACCTCAGCTACCCCGAATGCAGACCGCATCATCGTTCAGTGTAGTCCGGCGAAGCTTGTTTTTTTTTTGTTTAGAGGTCACTTAGCATTTCTTTTGGCCCCCTTTTTTTCGGATGGGATATCATTAAATGACCCCTCCCGCTCTGGGCGGAGCGGCAGGGAGTGTCAGACTTTTACTGACTAAAACCCATCCATGTTCCTTCTTTTGCCTTTTGTGTTCCAGGGCCGCGGTATCTCTTTCGAACAGTCCCGCAGCTCTGGCAGGCATCGGCCCTTGCGGAGAATAATGTGTGTTATCCTTTCCTTACTAATACTATAAATGCAAAGTAATTTTGTTCGTTTTTTTGTTACCTTTTCACGCCTAAACCATTGAACTGATCATCCTGAAATTTTGCATATACGTTGTCAAGTGTACAGCAACGGGCATAGGGTACCTTTTATCCCGAAAAAAACACTGTTCCCGAGGAAAACAACATTATCATTCTTATGATAACAGATGGCGCCACGTGTCTTTCGAATCATGCTTGAACTATTATTACAAGCAGAGTACAACCCAAATTGATTGTCAAATTCTAAATTAACGCGAGTGAAGCCGCGCGCAAAAGCTTCTTTATGATGAGTGATGTTTTGCTATCGACACCCTTTAAAAAACACATAAAAGATCACACTTATAGTACCAAACACAACCCTCAACCCGCTGACGTCACCAACACCCCACAGGACCACTATAATCGATTCATAGATCAAATAAAACGGCACGTGACACGGGTAACAGAACGGATAGATTTGGTGGAACGGGTACAGGTACGGTTCGGGAGAATAGGGTTGTCAATACTCAATTGTTCGAAAATATTGTAGAATATATCTATACCCTTGCTAGACGCGCAAAAGAAGGTTTTTGGAGGAACACCATTATTATGAAATATACAAGGTGTTTCATTTGAAAAGGAAATTGTTTTTATCTTTATTTGTGGCCTATCTAGCCATATACGGGGTATAGCGTAATGGGTGTAAAAATACTCTTGACGAAGTCAAAAGGTTCTCTCCGTCATTGTGATAATTTGATTATTTTTGTATTTAAATTTTTTCTTCTAGATCATACCTGGGAACCTTCTAGTAACGAAGTTATTGGGTGCCAAACTTCCAACTTTTACACATTTTTTTATATAAAAAATGTTTTTAATATAACATCTTTAAACACCTCCACGACTCCCGTGCTATTCAAGCCATCCATCAGCACAATGTTTTGAGTGCGTTACATTGAGTCTTACCGTAAAACGTGATTTTTAACAAAAAAAAGGCGTTTCCCAGCAATAATTTTACTTCGTTTGATGTACATAATGCTTTGTTAACGGCTTCGTGAAGGGTCCGTTTACACCCTATATTAACTATCTTAATACCAAATTTCATCCAATTCCGTTAAGCCGTTTGAACTTTCGCCTTTATAATATTAGTGTGACCACATGCTGACAGCCCTGAAAACTAGCTCGCACCGTCGGTCGGTCGGTACCCGTTTACAAGATTACTCGGTAAATATTTACCAATTTGATAGTAAACCAGGTTTTTGAGGGTTAACAATTCGATACATTTTCATTGCTGTTCAGCAGTTCGAAGATTAGTCATGTATGAGTGGTTGTTTAGCATTATTATGGTCAGGTGCCTTGTGGATACGGTTGGCAACTTGATGGTGGTCATGATGATACTCGTTTTGAGTTTTTGGGAACTTTCAGCTGCTAAATAGTATCCACTAAGAAAGGATTTTTGGGAATTCCACCCCTAAAGGGGTAAAATAGGGGATGGAAGTTTATATGAAAGTCCTTCAGTTTTGATGTTAGGACCTTCAAACTTTTTGTTTAATGTGCAAAGCCGGGCAGTCATGTTAGCCCAAAGTAACTATTCCACGCGGACGAAGTCGCGGGCGGAAGCTAGTTTAAATTATATACTTAAAAAGTTCATAATAATAAAAATTAAGAACACTGCCTCAAATATAAAGGTTTATTTGTAAAACACCAGCAACCTCTTAAGAGGGCATTGTACTCATCATTATGAACAACTTTTACTATGGGACCAAACCTGAAATCGCGAAAAAAAAACAGCTGTTCCCTACATTTAATTATCGATTAACTCGTCAAAATGTAGGGAACGGCTGTTTTTTTTTCACGATTTCAGGTTTGTTTACAAATAACCCTGTATATCTATACTGTTAATAATAAAATTGTAACAGGCCGATGTCTGTACATTGTTGATATTAGAGCAACAGAAGCCAAAACAACAATTTTTAGAATTTTTGTCTGTCTGTCTTTATGTCTGTATGTTTGTACGAGCATCACGTAAAAACTACTGCATGGATTTGAACGCAGTTTTCACCGCTCTACTACTAGATGCTTAACTTAAAATATAGTTTTGGACCCACAGGACTACGAAAAAAAATACATTTTCATTCTTGTTAAGTGGATTAAAAGGGTAGTAAAGATAACTTGTTTTGATTATGGACCTAGCCGTCTTTAAGTGATGACGATCAAGTAGACATAACGGAATCTTTAGTATCCATTTCTGAACGGCTGCTTTGTTATTGTTTATGATCTAGAAGATCTGAATTTGGATATTTAAATTTTGCAATGTTGAAGTCAAAGTTGCGTTTTCGTATTACTTAAATTATTTTAATTAATCTATACTTCTATAGGTACTATAATATTATAAAGCTGAAGAGTTTGTTTATTTGGTTGTTTGTTTGCTTGAACGCGCTAATCACAGGAACTGCTGGTTCGAATTGAAAAATTATTTTTGTGTTTGATAGTCCATTTATCGAGAAAGGCTATAAGCTATATAACATTACGCTACGACCCTTAAAAGCCGCTCGGGAACAGCTAGTTGATAATAAAAAACAAAAATAAAATTAATCGTATACCTAATCAGCACCAAACATTTTGTAAATTTTATGCACCCACCAAACTGCGTAACAGTTAGTTAGTCAGTCAGTTAGTTAGTTAGTTATAAGTCCTCATTAGAAAGGAAAATCATAAAACATCTTCACATGGCTGTCTCTAATGAACTGTTTCTCTTCTTTCCAGATGATGTCGGAACTAATAGCAACATGAGACACTGAGGTCTCCAAGATGACTGCAACTAAAGTGAGTACTCCGTCCTACTCCTCTTACAAAAATTGACCCTTCGCTACTGTAGTGTAGTGTTCATCTATACTATCCATACTACTATTATAGAGAAGAAAAAATTTGTATTTTTGTGTGTGTGTGTGTGTATGTTTGTAATGAATAAACTCAAAAACTACTGTGCCGATTTCAAAAATTCTTTCGCTATTGGAAAGCTACATTCACCCTGAGTAATATAGACACCGTGCAAAGCCGGCTAGTAATATTATAAAGAGGAAAGATTTGTATGTTTGTAACGAATAAACTAAAAAACTACTGGACCGATTACAAAAATTCTATCACCATTAGAATGCTGTCCCTGAGTAACAGGCACCCGTGCCCGTGCCGTGAAGCTGGGCCGGGGCGCTAGTTTTTAATAAAACAAATAATAGTTAGGCATTCAGTTAGGCGTCGCTTAGAGTTCAGTAAGTAAGTAAGTAAGTATATTTATTTGCTCCAAACATGTGTATACATACAGAAACAGTGAACTGATGCATGCAAGATATTAAATATAATTGGTTCGATATGTTTGCCACATAGGTGAAACGGGTATATCCAAAAGTGCTATAATCTATAGTCTATACAAATAAAAAAAACCTGTTTGTAATTTCACAATAACAGCTTTACTGAATGCATATGAAAGTATGTTGTGTTTGTCAGTCTTTTAGGTAGTCTAGTAGGTAGGTAGAAGCAGGGCTGCTTTTATTTTAGAAAATGGATTATTAGAAAGTGTTTACTACAACTAAAAACCCGACTACTGAATAATCACGCTCTAATTAAAAGCGGGGTTTACAAGGTAAAATCCTTTTCTTATTGATGAAGTCGGTTAAAATGTAGCCTATATTACCTGGACCATAATAACGAATCATTTGACACCTTATTCGTCAAAATCGGATGAATACTTTAGGCGCTACGGAGGAAAACACATAAATACAAACATAGATAAACTGCTAAAATCACAACCCTTTCCCCCTTGTGTGCCAAAAATGATAACGATTCTGCTTGGTCTACTTTTACGACCAACCTCAGACTTGTGAGATATCTAATGATTAAAATCTTTGCAAACACCTGGGCAGAATACCATTTTACCACACATTTTCTAGTTTCCCAATAAAACTGCAAAAACCAATACATGAATTATTGACAAAAATAATAAAATATTTATTAGCCAGGCGTTGAAACGAACGTTGTGTGTTGTTATAAAATAAAACGTGTATTTCTGCTGCCATATTTTTTCGGGTATAACGTCCCGTGTCGGAGCAAATCGAATGTTTTTATTTTGCCTGCCGGTTTGTTTATTTTCGGTGACAAAAATGGCGACGTGTACCACTTCTGAGACTATCTATGTCGGCGTGTGATGTAGGTACTCCATAGTGTCGTGATTCTTTGTAAATTCTTGCAATTTTATTCTTATTCTTTATTTCACACAAAATAACAAATTTGGATACAAATTGCAATAATATAGCTTATGTACAATGGCGAGCTTAATCCAGAATTGGGTTTTCTTACAGCAAACCAAATTTTGACTGCGAGATTTGCAGAAGAGGGTATACTTATGGTGCAATAACATTAACAAATGAATTAATTTTATAAACTTAACTACATACATAAAATATAATATACGTAATACATACAATACATACGCATATACATACCTATAAAATTAAAATTTTATAATAATTATTCCATATCAGTAGCTGTTTAGACTTTAAATTTTAACGGATACAAATAGTTTATAAATCCTTGATTACTTTTGATAATTTTGGTACCTAATTCATACTGTGCATTTTAAATATAATAAATAAAATTAGTAAATATTATGATTGTCAGATATTTGTTTAGTTCAGTTGCTGTATTGATGTAAGTAAAGTTGGAAGGTAACTTTACTTCTTAACCGACTTCAAAAAGGAGGAGGTTATCAATTCGGATGTTTATATATATATATATTTTTTATGTATGTTCGGGCATAACTCCGTCATATATGGACGGATCTGCAAAATTCTTTTTTTGTTCGAAAGGGGTTTATTACGAAGTGGTGTCATTTAAATTTGGTGAAGATCTGATGCTGATCTTCGGAGATATACAATGGAACTCTTCAATAATAGACAGCAAATCTGCCGTGATTGGTGCCATGAAATGTATTGTTAACAATGTAAAATAAAAGCATAGAATATATTTGTATAAGATATTGCAACTAAAAATGAAAAAATAAAAAAACTTTTTGCAAAAAATAAAACCGACTTCAAAAACACAAAAAAAAGTGAAAAATAATTTTAGCTTCAGAAGTCGGTGACAAAAAACTGAATCAAACAAATCACCGACTTCTGAAGCTAAAATTATTTTTCACTTTTTTTTGTGTTTTTGAAGTCGGTTTTATTTTTTGCAAAAAGTTTTATTTTTTTGGTGAAAATTCACGTTTTACGGTAGAACTCAATGTTACGCACTCAAAACATTGTGCTGGTGGATGCAATGAATAGTACGGGTTTCTTGGAGGTGTTTAAAGTAAAAATTTTACATTAATGTATTTAAAAAAACTTGTGAAAAAGTTGGAACTTTGACCTCAAAATCTCCGTAACTAGTTACGGAGATTTTGGGCGGACCAACTAGTAGCTTCCCAGATATGGTCTAGAACAAGAAAATTGGTTGTCTGTAAAGATGGTTTACGGACAATAGTTTAACGTGACAACGTCATAACAAAACATTGATGAAATGATTGCATACTTGCATGCGGCGCAAGCGTACAATGAGCGTAACGGGACAATGAGTCATCCTTTTTCGTGCATGCAGCCGGCGTTCATCGATTTATTAGACGTTGTCACGTCAAAACTGACCGCAATGACGGGGAGAACAACTGCCTTTCGGCTTCGTTAGTGTGGAAGGGACACTGACGTGAAACCACGTATGCAGAACATCATTCTGACCCCCCCACAGAGGGAGCTCGTGGCTAAATAAGAACTGCCGCTCGGGTCGATCTTAAGGTCAAGCCGTGCTTACCTAGGTTGGTCCGTGGATAGGTGACCACCCATTACATACCGAGTTTTCTCCGTGCTTCCGAAAGCACGTTAAGCCGTTGGTCCCGGCTGTCATTTGTAGATCTTGAACAGTCGTTACAGGTAGTCAGTATCCCGAAAGTCTGACAACCAGTCTTACCAAGGGGTATCGTATTACCTAGCACTAACTGGGTTGTGGAGGTCAGATAGGCAGTCGCTCCATGTAAAATACTGGTATTCAGCTGCTTCCGGTTGGACTGAAAAAACACTACCACTGGAAAAGGCTAGGCAGATGATGATTCTGAGCCCCCCCCCCACATAGAAAGTTTTCATCGGTTAACAAAAAAAAAACAGCAGTTTTCTTCTATCCAATGAAATGATGAACTGAATACGTGATAACCATTTTCACGTCGGTGTCCCTTCCACCCTGAATAACACCAAATCATTCGATTAAACCTTACACGACACATTTATTAAATTGCCACTATACCGGTATTTTTGTCGACAACTTTCCGGGTACTCATGTTTCCGGAAGGAAAATCGATTGAATTTACGTCTTTCATCAAACGTGGGTATATAGAAAATACGACATCCTTGTAAAAAAATATATATAACGGAGTACGTTTTACTGATGTTTTCGGGATTCCGTACCCGAAGGGTAACCAACGGGACTCGATTACTAAGCCTCCGTCCGTCCGTCTGTATGTCAACGGGCTGTATCTCAAGATCCGTAATAGGTAGACAGTTGAAATTTTCACAGAATGTGTATTTCTGTTGCCGCTATAACATTAAATTAAAAATAAACGGGGGCTACGACAGTACGGAATTAACGGAATCCTTTATGCACGAGTCCGACTAGCACTTGGACGGTTTTTTATTTTATTAAACCCCGCGCGCCGGCTTCGCTCGCGTTAATTTAGAATTCGACAATTCGGGTTGTACTCTGCTTGTAATAATATAATTCAATCATGATTCGAAAGACACGTGGCGCCATGTATTATAATAAGAACGTTATTGTTGTTTTCCTCGGGAACAGTACTTTTTTTCGGGATGAAAGGTACCCTATGTCCGTTTCTGTACACCTGACAAGATGTTTGGAAAATTTCAGGATTTTCGGTTCAGTTGTTTAGGCGTGAAAAGGTAACAAACAAACATACTTTGCATTTACAATATTACGTACTAGCTTTTGCCCGCGGCTTCGCTCGCGTCAATTTAGAATTCGACAATCAATTTGGGTTGTATTCTGCTTGTAATTTAATCATGATTCGAAAGACACGTGGCGCCATCTATGACCATAATAACGTTATTCGTGTTTTCCTCGGGAACAGTACTTTTTTCGGGATGATAGGTACCCTATGTCCGTTTCTGTACACCTGACAACGTAATGCAAAATTTCAGGACGATCGGTTCAGTGTTTTAGGCGTGAAAAGGAAACAAACAAACAAACAAATTTACTTTCGCATTTATAATATTATAAAGTAAGGATGGAGGATACGTAGCGTTACCCGCGCCATGACCAAGGTATTATCATCCAGGTAACTTGCTTACAGCACTGTTAGAGGACCAGCTTCCAATCCTAACCGTATGGAACTGAATACCAGTATTTATATGGGGCGACTGTTTCTGACCTGTAGAACTCTCTAATTGGGTAAAATAAAGCTTCTTGGTAACACTGGTTACCAGACTTTCAGACCACTGACCGATGACCGGGATCAACGGATTCACGTTTCTGAGGCACGGAGAAAATTCATGGAACTAACGCCTGGTCGCCCATCCACAGACTGACCTCGGAAAGCGTTGATCTTTACCGTGACGATCGACCAATCGGCGGCAATTATTGTTTATCCACGAGCTTTCTATTACACGGTACTTCAAAATAACTAAACGCAATGTGGGTGCACTAGGCATGGGTGCACTTTTATCTAAATCGGGGACAAATTGGCGTTTGTATAATATCAGCATAACAATAGAATACACAGCTCTTCACTCAGGTTTCGAGTATTCGACAGCTAAAATACCAAACGTGCCATTTTATTTCATTACTATGCCATAAGACGCCATATCGAGGACGGCCCTTGAGCCCAAGGCTTTCAAAGATCGTTCATTATATATCCTATAAATAAATATAAATGTCCTTCGGCGGATACTCCCGAAGGTTGCCGAAGGATCACGAATGCGTCTGAATTGCTACGAAGACCTTGATCGCTATTGAGGAGCAACTTTTATCAGGGGATGAAGTATAAACATGCTCGTTTTCACTAACACTAAATGAAAACTTAAATTAATACGTAAATAAATCCTTTGGGAAGTTTAGTTTAAATTCTAACAGTGCCATAACTTCTAGACATTCTTTAACATTATTAAGGTATTACTATCGACGCTTACTTTTAATGAAATCAGAATAATATTATAAGGAATTAGAATAGAATTGGAATTGGATTAGGATTATTATATAAGGTTTCTCGTATTTCGGACTATATAATACATTACATATACAATAGATATTATAATACATACACATGTATGTATAATAATATAATTTAGTTTAAATATGTATTAGTATGTACCCATTTGTGTGCATCAATTTCGGGATCCCTTCTTTTCGCATAATGTTCTTTGTCCTAATATACTTCGGCATAACGATTTTGGCACAATTTGTTTTGGCATAATAATACTTCGGCATAATTTTTTTTGGCATACATTTTATGTTGGCATAATCATCTTAAAGACTAATTTGTTTTGGCATAAATTTGATTAGCATATCGTTAGTAGGCCTAATGACTATTAGCATAATAATATTTAGGCATACAATTAATATAAATAACGTCAGGGGCACCCCGAGGTTCGGTTAGTTAGGTTCCTGTAAACCCTGCAGCCAGAAATAGGAGCCCCGCGCAGCGGGGCTCCGTCGACCTGCTGACGGAAACCCTAACCCTAGACGGTTGACGTCAGGGGCACCCCGAGGTTCGGTAAGTTAGGTTCCTGTAAACCCTGTTATTTTTTAATATTATGCTTAAAAAAGTTATGCTTTAGAACTTTATGCTTAATAAATTTATGCTTTAGAATATTATGCTTCATCATTATTATGGTTAGAGAAATTATGCGTAAGCTGTTATGCGTAATTATATTATGCGAAAATATAATTATGCCAAACAAAATTATGCTAAGTTATATTAGGTCTTAAGATTTTATGCAAATGGATAGGGAACCATCAATTTCTGTTAACAAAATGGCAATTATATAAAAAAAAAATTGTACTCTTCCACAATGCTATCCTATTTGACCCAAAGGTTGACTGGTAGAGAATGCCTTGTGGCATGAATTCCGCCCATGTACCACTCTTGTACATCAAGTTTAAATAAATAAATAATCACTTATTTAGGAGTAAATGATAGTGTGACGGCTGACACTCCGAAAATGGAAGAAAAAAAAAAACTTGCAGCGCCGACTCCAAGTAACATGGGTAGGAATATAATCCGCGGCGGCGACCTCTCGCGCCCGGCTCTGGTTCAAGTCATGGTCCGGGATGAGAGGGAATGGGAAGCCGTCAACTCCTTCTGCGAGGCAGTCATGCTAGCAAAGGAGGTGGCGGAACGTGAGAGGTATAGAACCTCACGTCCCAGCCGCCGCGGGAGAAGCACCGGGCGTCGGGGGCCACGTCATGATGGCTCTCGGCCACCGTAGGCGCGGGCCTGTGGACGATGAGTAATGGGTAAGCTCGCCGTCCGTCCGTCTTATGACGACAGGCCGTGTCGACGGCGCGTTCGTGTTCCACGCGCGCCTCAAAGAGATGTCAGCAATGATGAGGGGCCCGCAAGGGCCGATGCCTACCAGGGCTGCGGGATTGTTCGAAAGAGATACCGCGGCCCTGGAACATAAAGGGCAAAAGAAGGAACATCGATGATTTTTAGTCAGTAAAAGTCTGACACTCCCTTCCGCTCCGCCCAGAGCGGGAGGAGTCATTTGATGATTTCCCATCCAAAACAAAAAAGGGTATTAATATAATGTTGATGACAAACTTATCGTGAGACCTCGATTGCTTTTCCTTATGAAAAAAGCTGATTCACCGCATTGCAGAGAATGTAATCAGATTGAGGACGTGCAGCATCTGCTGATGGATTGTGTCAGCAACACGCGCGAGAGGGAGTCACTTTTGCGAGAATGAGACTTAAATAGTTTAATAACAGTCCTTCATCGGTGACTTGTATGTTTACACCAGGTATTTTATTTACCTAATTATAATTAGGTAAATGAAAAAAACAAATTAGAAACAAAAAAACAAATTATAAACTTAAATAATTATTTAAGTTTATAATTTGTGTTAGTTATAATTATAAGGTTTAATGTAACATCGTAAAAGGCACGATGGGGTTGACATAACTGATTCGATAAAAACCCCAAAACAAATAAAGAGAAAAAAAAAACCTCGATTGCTCATTGTGCCCACGGCCTTATCATTCGACCACGTGTTGCGAAAGCGACTCAACGGAACGATCATTTAGTGGTATTATGAACAGAGTATCATAAGTACAGAGACCCTAAGTGCATATCATGTCAAGTAACATGAGACTTTAGGATATGAAGAACAGGGTGTAAAGTTATTCATCTCCCATAGAAAAGGAAGGGTCCTCCGACCAGGCAGGTGTTGTCTGGTGGGCTACTGCCCGACAGTTGTTGTCGGGTTTTCCCATATACCTAGTCATATGTCGCGTCAGAATTTTGATGTTAATTCTTCTTTTGTGGTATAGATGGCGCTGTAGTACATTTTGTGATACCCGATATAAGCATGACACGTAAACTTATACTGTCACTTACGGGATATCTTCCGTGATTGTTCATAATTTTGTGCTTCCGATATTTCGAGGCTGTTGCAAGCGCCATGATCCCGGGTTGACTGGAGAATGCGGGTGGATGGAAAATAAATTGTTTGGAGCAGACAAATCTTTCTACCCTCTTTCTTTGTCTTTTGCTACGCGCACTACTAGAACTCGACAGCAAGTCACGGCAAAACACACTCACAGTATCACCAGGTTTTGTGGAGGCATTATTACGATGCCGCATGCCAGCTGCTACTTTTGAGCATACTCAAAACTGAATGCCATGTACATGACAAAAAAAAATTGGTTGTCTGTAAAGTTGGTTTACGGACGGTAGTTTAAGGTGACAACGTCGCATAGGCCAATCGAGTGGAAGAGAGATAGATGTGGCGCAAGCGTACAATGAGCGTAACGGGACAATGAGTCATCCTTTTTCGTGCATGTAGCCGGCGTTCATGGATTTATTAGACGTTGTCACGTCAACAAATCAAAAACTCCCAATCCGTCAGGAAAATATCCCGTAAGTGACAGTATAAGTTTAGTTTTAAACCGTGGAAACTTAAAACAGAGCATGACACGTGTCACTGAGACACGACTTTGAGAGCAATGAAGTAAATCACACCGCCCGTGGTAGTGAATAGCCTTAGTCAGAGGTACCATCCCACGCGGGGTTTGGATAAATGAGCATTGTGTGGGTGTATTGAGCGACAACACATTTATTTCTAAACTAATACTAGCTTGTGCCCGCGGCTTCGCCCGCGTGATGTCCGGTAAGTGTCCCACGGGATATTACTACCAGGATAGAAAGTATCAAAATCAAAAGGCATTTATTCAAATTAGGCTGAGAATTAATCAGCGCTTTTTGAACGTCATAGTTTACCTACAAAACAGTCCCCAAAATGCTCGCCTTTAGCCGCTTCCAAGTGTTTTAGATTTATCCTATGTGTTAATCCAGGTTCAAAACTATCTTTATGCCAAAAGACAATGACCAAAATGAATGGAGCAATGGTGCCTTTTTATGTTTTCGCCACTAACGAATCCATACTTATAGAAGAAAATAACCTTTTATTTTTTGGGATGGGAAATCATCAAATGACTCCTCCCGCTCTGGGCGGAGCGGAAGGGAGTTTCAGACTTTTACTGACTAAAACCCATCCATGTTCCTTCTTTTGCCCTTTGTGTTCCAGGGCCGCGGTAACTCTTTCGAACAGTCCCGCAGCCCTGGCAGGCATCGGCCCTTGCGGGCCCCTCCTGTTTTCTGACATCTCTTTGAGGCGCGCGTGGAACATGAACGCGCCATCGACACGGCCTGTCGTCATAAGACGGACGGACGAGCTAGCCCTTTACTCACTTTATTTCTTTTGTTAATAAGTTTTTCGCAGGCATAGGGGCGAGCCTTGCTAGTGAGATTCCACCTTTAAGTCCCAAACAAAATTTATCCGACTCCTTCTTTCCACGCCAGCCTCAGCTCTCATCCTTTGTCCTACTGGACACTGATCCGCATGAGGTACTCGAAGTTTTAATGAGTCAAAAAAAATCGGACAGTGCTTCTGGATGGGATCGTATTCCAGTAAGCTTCCTCAAACTGGCTAGGAACATACTAACTCCAATAATCTCCCATTTGGCTAACACATGTTTTAAAAAAGGGGTGTTCCCTTCTCTCTTGAAACAAGCAGTCATTACCCCTGTGCACAAGAGTGGGAACAGAGAGGATGTCAATAATTATAGACCGATCTCTGTCCTGCCTTCACTGTCCAAAATACTGGAAAAACTTACCTATAAATAATAGATTAAAAAACTACCTTGAGAAGTACAAAATTTTATCAGACTCTCAGTACGGTTTTCGATCGGGTAAGTCAACCCAGGATGCTGTATTGGCTCTAACTTCCTTAATATCTGATCAATTGGACAATGGAGGTAGATGTCTAACGGTATTTTTGGACCTGAAAAAGGCGTTTGACACCGTCTCTGTTCACATTCTTTTGCAAAAACTAGAAAATATTGGAATAAGGGGCACCGCTTTGGATCTATTCCAGGATTATCTAAGAGGGAGGATTCAGAGGGTTAAGGTGGGTCAATTTGTGAGTGATGACGCTGAACAGACTTTCGGGGTGCCCCAGGGCTCAGTCCTGGGGCCAACATTATTCCTCATTTACATAAATGATCTCTGCAATTTGAATTCCAACAACACTCAGGTCTTTTCATATGCTGACGATACTGCCATGGTGATAACGGGAAAATCCTGGGACATCATAAAGAAGGATGCTGAATCTGCTCTGGCTATTACTGCCCTATGGCTGAGGAATAATTTGCTCACATTGAACACCTCAAAGACCAACTATATGTGTTTTGCAATCGACAGTAGAACTCAACCTCGCCCAGAATATAGTCTTAGGATACATAACTGCCTTAGAACTAACAACAACTGTAACTGCCCTACAATAAACAAGATAGATACCACGAAATATTTGGGAGTTATGATTGACGAAAGGCTGTCTTGGCACCCTCAGATTGATCTAATCAGTGGTAGAATTAGGAAGTTGATCTGGATATTTAAAATTCTTAGACATTCGGCTAGCGCTGAACTACTCAAAAAGGTCTATGTTGCTCTGGCTCAGTCAATCATGATCTACTGCATTCCACTGTGGGGGGGCGCATCTAAAATCAAATTTCTCGAGGTGGAACGTGCTCAAAGGATACTTTTGAAGGTTATGTTTTTTAAAAAACTTAGGTTTCCAACAGCTTCTCTTTACTCAATAGCCAATGTATTAACTATCCGTAAATTGTACATCTTACACACCACTCTAAAGAAACATAAGTCGCTTTCAGTTGATCCCACCATATTAACAAAAAGACGAAATGATATAGTTACTAAAACACGAGCATTTAGAACTTACTTCGCTAAACACCAATACTTAAATCAATCTTCACATTTATATAACTCCATTAATAAAATTCTTAAAATATATACAAAAACTACTTTGGAATGTAAACGGATGGTGACTGAGTGGCTAAAAACTCTAGACTACGAAGATACTGAGAATATGATTATCCATATTATTAAGTAATAATGTTTTATATATCGTGTATGTGCTTGTATGTATATAAATATATATACTTATATAAAAGAACCTAAACAAATAAATAAATACAAATAAATAAATGTATGTATGAAACATCAATACAGCAATAAATAAAATCCCGTTACCTACATATTTTTAACACACTCACGCACACTAAGATACACTACACAGTCACACACACACACACAGACAAACGCACCCACAGACACACACAAGAACAAACACCATAACTCACGCTTCTACACACACGTGCGCACATTGCATGCGTGCTCACATAGATTAAGTTCAATTTTATATAAATCATACTTATTTAATATTTAAGTTATCAACATACATAAATGTGATCAAGTTAAGGGAGAGCGGCCTTTCCTGGCACAGGTGTTTTCACACTTAAAAGGAGAGGTCAACCTCAAAATTGTTGTTGAACGAACTATGTTGTTATTGAATAAAAACTTTTTCATTTTTTTTTCATTTTTTCATATGGCGGGTGAACACGCGGGGCTAATAGTAGGTTATACGAGTATCAGCACTGTGTGGGCGTACTGGCCGGCAGCATGTTCTATTTTCAAATAAATGAAGGTTAAAAATAGAATGGCGCGAAATTGGATTTTGAAAGTTCTGGTTACATGTACAGAAGGATGGAAAAACAAACACTACCTGTGTTTGTTTTTTATGGTGGACATCCCCGTGAATGTCATCCACCCTAGGACAGGCGGTCAATCGGTAGTTTTACCTCTGGGAAACTACCCAGACACATGTAGGTGGTTCTGGTCAAGGAATACGGGTTTTAGGTTTGTTGAAATACTAAAACGAGGACCTATTTTGAAACGTTTATCAAAAATACAGTCAGTATTGTTAGTACCTATATCTAACTGATGCGTATGGATGTCGTTATCTACTGATTCTGGAAAGGTCAGTCAAAACAGTTAAATAATCAGTCAGTCAGTTTAATTTACCAGATAGGTACGTGGCGCGGCGGTGCAAGCCGCAGCTGCTGGTGGTGCCTAGTGCGCGCTCTAACTCCCTGGGGTGCGCACTGCTGACTCGTGCGCTACACACTCTCTAGACTTATTATCTATAATGGCAAAGGAAACATATCATGTGAATAAATAAAACAAAAATGATGTTAATAAGACTGATTGTCAGTCTCTCAGGCTTCTGACAACACGTAACGACTGTTAAAGATCTATAAATTACAACCGAGACCAACTGCGTATGGACTCTGTTCGCGACCTCGGGATATGCGACCGTCACTTGTTCATTTCGCGTGAGTACCGTCGCTCCGAAAATCACATCGTAGTGGGTCGTGGCATGCCATAAACTGCTGTCATTTGTTTTTTCCACAGTGACTGTCACAAGAATCATGTCACTTGATCCCATTCTTCTCCACAGAGATCTATGCTTTGGAATGGGCAACTATTGTTCATTTACGGTTATTGTGCCTTGTGACTGGGACTGTAGCTTCATCTTTTTTTGTTGACTATTCAAAATTGCCATGGTCTCTTTGAGATTTGAGATGAATGTTTTGAGTTTGAGCGTGAGCCGTATCGACATCTTTAAAATTCAAATGCCCCACAAAAACAGATTACCAATTTAACTACAGAAGGCTGTCCTTACCATTTAAATAAGATCAAACGGAGCACTCCTGTAGAGATCGGATATAAACGAAGAGATCAAACACAAACAAGAAAGACTTTAAAAAAAACTGGTTCAGTGCAAGGTGGATCCACCGAGAAGGGTTCCGTACCACTGTACAATATGTAAGATAAAAAAAATAAAACAAACTCCGAAAAAAAAAATTTTTTTTTTTTTTTTTTTTAATTTTGTTACTAGCAAGCCCGCAGCTTCGCTCGGATGGAGTTCGGTAATTGTCCCACAGGATAATGCTACTGAGATAAAAAGTATCCTATGTCTTCATCCAGGATCTAACTATCTGTGTTCCAAACATCACAATCTGTTCAGCAGTTTTTGCGTGAAAAAGTAACAAATATCCATCCTCATAAACTTTCGTATTTATAATAGTAGTAAGAAATAAGATTGGTTGTCAAATCGGCCTTATAGAACACTAGCTTTTGCCCGCGCCTTTGCTCGCGTTAATTTATAATTTGACAATTAAACTCTTAACACACTACTAAAGTTTCTATAACAATATAATTCAATCATGATTCGAAAGACACCTGGCGCCATCTATTATCATAAGAATGTTATTGTTGTTTTCCTTGGGAAAAGTACTTTTTTTCGGGATGAAAGGTACCCTATATCCGTTTCTGTACACCTGACAACGTATATGCAAAATTTCAGGATGATCGGTTCAGTGGTTTAGGCGTGAAAAGGTAACAAACAAACAAACAAACTTACTTTCGCATTTATAATATTAGTTGTGAAGTTAGGATTTTGATAATGTCAACTGTCTATCCATTACGGTTGAAAATATACAACCCTGTGACAGACGGAAGTATGACTGGACAGACGGAAGGATAGCTGGATAGACACCGGATCCATCGTAATAGGGTCTCATCGGCACCCTTTGGGTACAGAACCCTTAAAAGGAAATAGCTGTCAAAAACTCAACAGCAAGTATTATCCGTAAAATGATAACATAGGTAACAAAATAACGTCTGCAATCCTCGAAGGGTTAGGCAGAGGTCTACCTAACAAGTACATCCACATTTCACAAGTTATGTTTAATTCCTAGAGCCTATTAACCGGGCACAATATAGACTCCGTGGCTGTTATTGAGAAATTCCTGATGGAAAAACGAAATAACACATCTGTTTTAAGCATTCACGGTTTGAAACTAAACTAATAGCCATAGTTCATTTCATTTCGTTCATTAAGTTTCATTTCGCCATAGTTGCATAGGTATTTATTATTATATATTATTTGATATGTATTATATCGTAGCTTATATTTGTCTTTTTACTAGTTAATATGTGAGTATATTCTTGTATTGTATGTTATATTTAGATTCGTTACTTGCTTTGTTTTATGTATTCAATTTTCTTTTCATCTTTTACACACTATGTCTACATCTCTTTTTTTAACCGACTTCAAAAAGGAGGAGGTTATCAATTCATTATCAATTTTTTTTTTTTTTATGTAGGTTCGGGCATAACTCCGTCATATATGGACGGATCTGCAAAATTCTTTTTTTGTTCGAAAGGGGTTTATTACGAAGTGGTCCCATTTAAATTTGGTGAAGATCTGATGCTGATCTTCAGAGATATACAATGGAACTCTTCAATAATAGACAGCAAATCTGCCGTGATTGGTGCAATCGCTTGGATGATTGTTGTTTACACAATATCGTAACCTAATATAACGCCTGTATGTTTTGAGGGTGTACGCAGATGTGTAAAGTACACCCAGGTGGATACTTACGCTCCACAAAGAACACACCCTCCAAGTTTCATGTCTCTAGGACCAGCGCCCTAGTAGCACACACGCTGCTTAAATGACTTCTTTACAACCTGAATGTTCTATAATAGCTGTTCAAGGGGTTTACTGTAATACTTAAGTAGTTGAGTAGCGTATTTAACAGTTCTTTAACAGGCATGTGGCGCAATAGCCGTACAATAGTAAATATAATCCCAATCAAGATACAAAGGCATATTATAGAGTTATTGTACGAGCATTTGATTTGCATTTGACGAATCTCATTCGTACGTCAGTGGTAGTGTAATGAAATGACACGTTAGTGGTTAAAGGTTAAAAAGTATCCTATGTCCTTTCTGAGGCTCTAGACTATTTTGCAATGAAAAGTGATGGCCTGAAACACAGGTTTAAATAAACCTAGATCAGGCAGGTCGCTACTCAACATTTGATTTTGCCACTATCGTAACTTGCAACAATTATAAATATTTTAGTTATAGTTTACTTAGCACTAACTATACAATTGTTTAGAAATAATAACACTACTACACCTAAATGTACACTTTGTAATACCTACTTTTTTTGAAATAAATTATTCTTATTCTATTCTTACTTCTTCTTCTTACTATCTTTGCACCAAATTTCATTTAAATCGGTTCAATAGTTTAGGTGTGATTGCGTAACATAGATAGACAGAGTTACTTTCGCATATTATATAATATTAGTAAGGAAGTAAGAATAAGCCTATTACCATGAAATGTATTGTTAACAATGTAAAATAAAAGCATAGAATATATTTGTATAAGATATTGCAACTAAAAATGAAAAAATAAAAAAACTTTTTGCAAAAAATAAAACCGACTTCAAAAACACAAAAAAAAGTGAAAAATAATTTTAGCTTCAGAAGTCGGTGACAAAAAACTGAATCAAACAAATCACCGACTTCTGAAGCTAAAATTATTTTTCACTTTTTTTTGTGTTTTTGAAGTCGGTTTTATTATTTGCAAAAAGTTTTTTTATTTCTACTCTCCTTTCGCAGGTATGCTGGAAGAGATTTCTTTAGAAATAAGCATCACCTATGTACCTATTTTTTCTATTCCTTTCTTGTTTTCTGTATTTAGTGTGTACATAAACTGTTAAATAAAATAAATAAATAAATAAATAATACTGTCACTTATGGGATACCTTCCGCGATTGTTCATGATTTCGAGCTCCCGATATTTCGACGCTCAATCATGAACAATTACGGAAGATATCTCGTAAGTGACAGTATAAGTTTAACGAAATAACACTTTGCCCGACCTGGGAATCGAACCCAAGACCTCATGCTCAGCAGTGGCGTTTGTGAGCCCTAGATTAACGAGTCCGTAAATACTCTTGAAAAAAATTAAAAAGATTACCGTCTTTCAAGTACCATCATTAGTATCTGCCGAGCCTTTTCCCAACTTTGTTGGGGTCGGCTTCCAGTAACCGGATGCAGGTGAATACCAGTATTGTACCTGGAGCGACTGCCTATCTGACCTCCACAACCCAGTTAGCGCTAGGTAATACGATACCCCTTCGTAAGACTGGTTGTCAGACTTTCGGGTCACGGACAACCTGTAACGACTGTCAAAGATCTACAAATGACAGCCGGGACCAACGGCTTAACGTGCTTTCCGAGGCACGGAGGAAACTCGGTTTGTAATGGGTGGTCATCCATCCACGGACTAACCTAGGTAAGCACGGCTTAACCTAAAGATCGACCCGAGCGGATGTTCTTATTTAGCGACGAGCTCGTCTTTCACGTACGGTCTACAGTCTTAAATATTTATTTGAGCACGAAGATCAAACCTTTTTCTCCCGCGTTAGTAGCCCCCCGCACTTATCGGGGGAAATCGCATTAAATCGTTCATAACGTCACGGCTGTGACTCTTATTGCTTTTAAGATGGAGAAATAAATCAGTCTTTCGCCTCCTTATTGCAAGGTCTGTTTCTGTACAGAATAAGAATTGGATTTAGATTTATTAGAACTTAATTGGCGAATAGCTTTCAGTCTTACTCGGAACTCGTGGCTAAATAATAATCACTCGGGTCGATGTTTTCGTTAAGGGAGGAGTTCGGGCCTGTGGACGGTGAGTAATGAGCTAGCTCGCCGTCCGTCCGTCTTATGACGACAGGCCGTGTCGACGGCGCGTTCATGTTCCACGCGCGCCTCAAAGAGATGTTAGCAAACAGGAGGGGCAAGGGCCGATGCCTGCCAGTGCTGCGGGACTGTTCGAAAGAGATACCGCGGCCCTGGAACACAAAGGGCAAAAGAAGGAACATAGATGGTTTTTAGTCAGTAAAAGTCTGACACTCCCTTCCGCTCCACCCAGAGCGGGAGGAGTCATTAATTGATGATTTCCCATCCTAAAAACAAGGGAGGAGTCTCATCCTTCCTCAGAAAGCATTTTAGAGCCATTGGTCCCGGCTGTCATTTGTTGATCTTTGACAGTCGTTGCAGGTCGTCTGCCCATCTCGCCGCCGGACGACCCACATTTCTTTTCTCCCGTTCTTGGACGCCATTCGGTGACAGCTTTAGTTCACCAGTCAAGACTGCGTCTTGCTGTGTCCTAGCCAACTCCAGTTTGAGTTCCGTAACGCGATTTCCAATATCGAAAACCCTTGTTCATCTTCGGATTTCGATGATAGGAACTGGATCTACCAGCTGTATGCCGAAGACAAGGATTTCTATTCGATACTGTTGCTTTTGACTAAAATTTACGCATAGCCTCCATTCCTCTCATCTTTGGATACAACATAAATTAAAGTACTGAAATGACTCTTTTGACACAGATATTTCTGGTTCGCGCACTGGCTTATATACGCGCTTTCATCAAAAGAAGGATGATTTCCCTAAGGTAAAAGTGAATGGTAATCTAATAAATTACTTTACTTAGCTGAGTGTGTATAATGCCCGGCTGAAAATATGGTACATCGACTTTTTGAAGCAGATAGATAGTTAAAAGATACACGATGTTTAGTAAGGTATACAAGGTGTAA
This sequence comes from Eurois occulta, assembly GCA_950022335.1. NCBI lineage: Eukaryota > Metazoa > Arthropoda > Insecta > Lepidoptera > Noctuidae > Eurois > Eurois occulta. Next base: position 8,265,665 of record OX465506.1, read on the forward strand.
TCGGACTTTAACGGACTCTCAACCAAGCATTCTGTACATCAAATTAAGTAACTCTACGCAATAAATATTGTAGGGAAACGATTTTTTTAGGGTTTAAAATCACGATTTACTGTAGGACTCAAAGTAATGCACTCAAAACATTGTGCTGATGGATGCGTTGAATAGTACAGGGGTCGTGGAGGACATCCAGTATAGCGTATGGCACTTTTTTGATTTTAATGATGACTGGTAGCTGTACGAGGATTTTTTGGTGTGAGATCAGAAACAAAACCAATGCCGTCACCTTGTTTACCAACTGACTACATTACTAAAATCTAACCTAATGCCACATCTTATTACCAGACTGCGGCGAGGCCGAAAGAGAGTTATTTCATTACATTTCATAAAACAATACACAAATGTTTACCAACTGCAAGCTTCTGACAGCGTCATTCATGTGCCAAAAGATGTTACTAGCACAGTCCGCAGTGACATTTCTCACATATCCACCATTTTTTCCTCAACAACCGAGCCGTAAGATATAAGAACTCGCCACAACTTATGACATAAGAGTCAGTACATTGTCGGCTTACATAACCTCGTGAAAGCTCCCATCCATCACGCTGACCCCGGTCAAGATGTACCACTCATGTGGTATTAAACTTACTTCGTGTTCCACCCGGTTTTTCTTAGGTATTTTTCCTTATTTTTGTGTTGCGTTTCTTCGTATATTTTGGTATCTAACGAAATGATCTCATAACCTTAAGTTTTTGATTGGCAAGTTATCTCGTAGGTGGTGCTTCAGTCCATCAGACTGGACAATTTTCCATGAGAAACGGGTCAATTTTCCATTTTAAAAAAAAAAAACATTACACATTCGTACTTCTTTTACGAAATATCGCATCGGCTGACGCAATAAATTGTGTTGAAGAGTCCATTTTTTTTTGGACTGCCGGCATCTGATGACCTACGAGATATGACGTTAATAGCCTGTATATTTAGCTTAAACATAACGACACGGTGAAAATAGTAAGTTGTAATGAAATGTTGATTTAATTTGGTTTAAGATTACTCAAAATTTATAGAATTTTTATTTTGTGTGCGGTTATCAGACAAAATACTCCATCACCACCTTTTGTATACAAATTATCTCAGTTATTTCCTTCGCATTCAGAAAGTAGTGCAACTTTAATCAGATGTTAATCGACAACGCGAGAACGATGCTTATGGATTTTAGCACGTGGTGTTCATTTTCTGTGTCTACAGGAAAAAATATAACTTTAAACATTGTTACAGACGGAAATGGTCCACCCGGGCAGCAGCTTTCAATGGGACAAGCTGTCGCCTGCTGAGTTCCAGCAGTTGCAGGAATTGACCTCGTGTGAGTACACTCTTTACCCATTCTATTTTTCTAAGCGTGTCGATGGCAATCTAAATTGTGTCGGATCAGAACTGAGCCACGGGTTTACCAATAATTATATCTGTTACTTCTTGTTACTTATAAGTATAAACTAATCCGTTGACACACAACGCTCGTCAAGAATATTTCCAAAGTTAGCCTAAGCACATTTTTGCCAATAACTCTCGCTAGCGATGAGTTAGCGAGAGTTTTGAAGAGATTACGAGGATGCTTGAGTTTGACCTTTAGGGGTGGGAAGAACAGGGTGTATAGTTCTTCATCTCCCATAGGAGGATCCTCCGAACAGACGGGTGTTGTGTCTGGTGGGCTGCTTCCCGACAGTTCCTGTCGAGTTTTCTTATATGGTCTTTCTCTAGTTGGATTTTTCAGTCTTTAGCTAAGTTTTTATATAACAATATTTGCATGAAAAATTTTAGTAAGCGAAATATGTAGAACCTATTTATCATTAACATAATATTATTTATCATATTACGCCATTTTATTATTCTAATAAGTCGCAAATAAGTTTAACTGCGTTTTGATGTTATTTCTACATTTGTGACATAGATGGCGTTGTTGCAATTTTTGTACTAAGTTGCTGTAGTACTTTTTGTAGTGCCGCTGTAGACCTTTTCGGCTCAAAACCAAGTCGTCTGCTAAGACACTTGCACGAGCATCAACTGACACAAGGACAGGCCGTTATAAAATACTTTCAGCTACTTAATAAAAAAAAAAATCACTGACATAAGAAATTCTGGGAGCATGAATGTAGCTCCGTGAGAACTAAGAAGGATTCTACACAACCTAAACGGATCGAAATAGGGGATGAAGTATGAGTCGTCTGCTAAGACACTTGAACGAGCATCAGCTAACACAAGGACAGGCCGTTATAAAATACTTTCAGCTACTTAATAAAAACAAATAATTCACTGAAATAAGAAATTCTGGGAGCATGATTGTAGCTCCGTGAGCACTAAGAATGATTCTACACAACCTAAACGGATTAAATAAGGGATGAACATTTGTATGGAAGTTTAGTTTCTTTCTACTGAAAAATAAAAGGGAAGAAAACACTCCTTACTCATTAAATGATTATTTAGAAAAAAACTTTCACGGAGGACGTCATGAGCGTCTATAGGCATGGAATTTTACTACCTGTAAATCTTTCCTAAACGGTTTACTCTGTACGCCAAAGTTAAAGCAATTTTCCCAAGCCTCATGCCAATATCACGAAAATCACCTAACCCTTCCCTAAACGAAACCACTTTATACGGCGTCCGAGGCTTCCGGCAGATAATTTGATTATGCCCTTACATGTTTCGATTTTACACAGGATGTTGGGCGCCAGTAACTGAGCTAACTAAACTACTCTTCTACCAATCCATCAGGATACAACATAAATATCGTTTAACTTATGGGGGAAGACCCAAGGTAGCCCGCGGAATAAAAAAAATCTTGCGTTTTTTTCAAGTAGCAAGTCTTCCATTAAGACCCTGAGGAGATGGACTAATTATACGCCAAACAGTAATTACCACTAAAAGTAACTCTGTCCGTCAGTTGCCCGTGTTTTTTCATCTATTGGTTGTTGCAAATTGCCTGCTGCACTGGAAAGACTCCAGCGGACAAATAGACCATCGTCTATTCAACGCCTTAGTCGCTTGGCCTCGAGCTACAAGCTTTACGTCTTGCAAAACTGACTGCAGAGGAACCAGTGAAAGATGTTGCTTAATTGGAACCACGAACACCGAACCTCGTCACTGCGACGCGACTTGGAGACCGGCGGTACTCACAGGAAGCAAATCATGGGACACACGCGTATATCTTGACGCAAGTTACGTTGGAATTTCCATCAGGATCTAGCATGATCGAATTTCACACCGGACGTCGGGCGTTGATAACTGGTCTATTCAATTAGTTTCACTTCTACCATAACATGAACATCGTTTAACATTAGGCACCTGCTTTACCGACAATTACCGGAAAACGAGTAGAACTTGGAGTTGGAAATGAGTTGGCCAGCAACGGCTTACAACATGAGATGATCACGCTAAGATAACGCTATCATTCAGTCTCTTTTTTCACGCATGACAATCCTTTAATTCTTCTCCAACTACTAACATTTCTATTCATCACTTCTTGAGGTCTCCGTTCCCAATAATTTTCAAGCAGATCTGTACCCATCCAGAAACATCTTTCATAATTCTCCTGTCCTGATCCCAATTTATTTGGGGTCGGCGCAGCATGTCTTCTTCTTCCATACTTCTCTCGTCATCTCAGCAGTCACCTCCTTTCTAGCCATAATTATAACCTTTAACACCTGTCCATCCATCGTTTCTTAGGTCTTCCTCTACTTTTATAGCCATCTACATTCATAATCAACATTTTCCTCATTCCTCCGCATCACATGCCCATACCACGATAACCGATTACCACACAACTTTTCAGTCACCGGCGCCACTTTCAGACTTCCTCTTATGTATTTTATACATTCGCGGTCTTCTATTTTATACATTCGCGTTACACCCCATATCTCCTTACCATTCTCATCTCAGCGACATGCATGCATGCATGTTGCCTTTCATTCATCGATTAGTGGCCCAACATTCTGATCCATACATCTCATTGGTTCAAAAATATTTACTAAGTTTAGACTACACAAATTAACAAACTGCATATATTCCACGAACATTGTCCAGTTGAATTCATACCACTTAACCCACCGTTCGTAAAAAAATCAACCAAAACAAAATGCCCATTTCCCAAAGGTAAAATTACTTGCGTATTACCCGATTAGTAACTACTAGATCATATTAAACCACTAATGTAATAGCTCCGTTGTTCCAATTCAATTAGACATATTATGGCTCGAGGGCGCATGTTTTAGCAAATTAAACTTTTGCACTTAGCGAATTTCGATAGGGGTGGTGCTAACACAGGTGAGTCTGGACGGGTACTGGTGTCATAACCGACCAATTCGATAGTTCAGCCTCGTCTCTGCCTCTGATACTACAGAGTATGCCCAATGTTCAAAGGCAGCGAAAGCTTTTGCTCTGCAAAGGGTAGTTGTAAAAAACTTGATGATTTCGCAACCATCTTCCTTCCGATAATTTCTCTATGATACTTTACTGATAGTCGATATTAGCTCCTATAAATTGGGAATAGTTTACTATGCTCTGGTCCTGTAGCGGCACTACAGAAAGTACTACAGCAACATAGTTCAAAAAAGATTATAGCGCCATCTATGCTAAAGAAGAAACAACATCAAAATTCTGAATCACGCTATTAAAAATCTCCGCGACTTCAGACAATAGAAGAAATCCCAGCAAAAACTGTCGGGCAGTAGCACAATGCCATCTGATTGGAGGATCCTCCCATTTCTATGGGAGATAAAGAGCTTTACACCCTGTTCTTCATATACGATAGTCCTATTATATGACACACTCGTAATAATACATACGGGGTGGAAGGGACACCGACGCGAAAACGGTTACCACGTATTCAGTACATCATTCTGACATAGAATTGTTTCATCGGTTATTAAGAAAAATAGCTGTTTGCTACAAAAGTGCAATACCTACACGGTAAAAATGTACGGAACAGCTTTTTTTTTAAACCGATGAATTTTTTTTATGTCGAATCAGAATGATGTACTGAATATGTAGTAATCGTTTTCACGTCGGTGTATCTTCTACCCTGAATAAATATGTATTTTACGGTCACTACTTTAGGGTTTGTACCACGTAAAAAAACTACCGCTGTAATTTCTTGTTGCACCACAAGTCACTAAATGCGTTTAGCTTTAAATGTTCTATCCCTGCTATCTTCAAACGATTGTTAGACATAAAATGATAGTTGTAATCCTTTTCGTGGTTCCCATGGGCCTTAGACTGGGAGCTGACCCCAAAAATAGTTCGGAAAGCATTTGTGAGATGATGATATTGCTACCAGCCGTCACCATATCATTCACTTCCTTTCAATTTAAACCATCTTTCACACAATCCCAGACCCACCAGCCCTGAGTGGAATATAACCGAAATAGTTAGGTATTAGGTACTACTCAAATAATGAACATTATGTACTATTAAACTGTTAGCATATTGGACTTAGTCTGATCAAACGTTGACTAATTGGAATTAAAAGCTTTTGTACAAATAAGGCTTTATTCGTGTATTACAAACTTTATTTGTGTTATGTGCCAATCACTTTGCAGAAGGGCGTGGTACATCTGTCACTACTAAGCTTGAGAGCTTATGCGAATCAGTATACTGCAGTTGTTTATTCGTGACAAACGAATTGGTGCACGATTCGATTTAATTTTTTTTTGTGTTTCAACCTATATCGTCCCTCTGCTGGGCCAAAGCCTTCCCCATAACATTTCACTCTGCTGTTTGTGCAGTTTTCTCCAGCCAATCTCTCACAAACGCATCTAAGTCGACACGCGGGCGTTTTCTAGGCCTCCCTTGGCGTCGATGCCTGTCTTCTGGCACCCACTGCGTGACGATTCTGACCCATTAGCATTGATGCATTTTACAGACGAAGGTCAAATAATACCACTTCAATTTAGCAGTCTTATTGGTCCCATCAGCGATTCCAGTTTTGTAAAACGAAATTGAAGCTAAATCCTTTTCCGTCTTTGTAAAAGGTATTTACGATCTATGCCTAAAGCCCAGTTAAGTAACCACTATCTGATTGAGTATCTAAAGTGTTTTGCCCATTTTACCAACGAAGTTCGACGTTTCCTAAATGTTGAGAACTGCGACCATATCCGACGCGTCTCTAAGTTATGCAGTCTCCCGCTCGGTACATGCTGCCTTCAACAGCTTTCTTGATATCTATTTAGACGTTTGATACCTATTTAAATGTTGTCATACTAAGGTAGCCCCTAAATTATCATTATCTAAATTTTGGATGTCTTCGCGGGGCCTCTTACCCTTGTCTGATAATATTTATATTTTTATGGAAGTAACTGATGGCAATTGGCAACTTTTTATCACTATTCCAATACAAGATTCGGAAAAAAACAGTTCCACCCTAATGTTTATGCCGCAAAAAAACGTATATTTCGACACTCTCAAGGGAATCAAAATTTATAGGGTACTTCCCGTTGACCTAGAATCATGAAATTTGGCAAGAAGGAAAAAAATCTGTAAATATGTAGTATAATAACAAAACACTTACAAGTTTTTGCGTTTTAATCGAATGTTTTTTTTTCAGATTCAACCAAAAAGCTTCAGGATGTTCTCAAAGAGTTCTGCGAAGTCAAGAAGCAGAGTTCCGATGGGGTAAGTATATTTTCTTATTTATTTCAGGCATAATACAAAATGTAAATATCAAAAATTTATACTCCATCATCGGCCTAGCCTTTTCCCAACTACGTTGGAGTCGGCTTCCAGTCTAACCGGATGCAGCCGAATACTAGTATTTTACATGGAGCGACTGTCTATCTGACCTCCACAACCCAGTTAGCGCTAGGTAATACGATACCCCTTGGTAAGACTGGTTGCCAGACTTTCGGGTCACTGACTTCCTGTAACGACTGTCAAAGATCTACAAATGACAGCCGGGACTAACGGCTTAACGTGCTTTCCGAGGCACGGAGGAAACTCGGTATGTAATGGGTGGTCATCCATCAACGGACTAACCTAGGTAAGCACGGCTTAACCTAAAGATCGACCCGAGCAGCTGTTCTTATTTAGCCACGAGCTGTCATGACAAACAAATTGACGGCACGGTTGGCGTAATGGCTAAGCGATTGGCTGTTGCGCTGCGTGTCGCGGCTTCGATCCCCGAACAGAACGAATAGTTGAATGCACTCCAGGTAGTGGTTCCGCCTGCCAGGGCTGCGGGACCGTTCGAAAGAGATACCGCGGCCCTGGAACATAAAGGGCAAAAGAAGGAACATGCATGGTTTTTAGTCAGTAAAAGTCTGACACTCCCTTCCGGTCCGCCCAGAGCGGGAGGGGTCATTTGATGATTTCCCATCCCAAAAAAAAAAAACCGGCTAAGTGCGAGTCGGACTCGCGCACGAAGGGTTCCGTACCATTATCTATAAAAAACGGCAAAAAAATCATATCTGTTGTATGGGAGCCCCCTTAATATTTATTTTTTTTTAAATTTTAGTATTTGTTGTTATAGCGGCAATAGTAATACATCATTTGTGAAAATTTCAGCTTTCTAGCTATCACGGTTTATGAGATACAGCCTGGAGACAGACAGAGAGACAGACAGCGAAGTCTTAGTAACAGGGTCCCGTTTTACCCTTTGGGTACGGAACCCTAAAAAGGTAGTTGTTCCGGGTCTAGTTGTTTGTTTATTCATGTCAGCTTTGATCTTTGCAAACACACCCACGATACAAGAGAAATTCCAAATAAGGGGCAAAGTTTAAAAAACAAAACTGGTTCACAGTTCTTATTTATTTCAGGCATAATCATCATCTGCCTAGCCTTTTCCCAACTATGTTGGGGTCGGCTTCCAGTCTAACCGGATGCAGCTGAATACCAGTATTTTACATGGAGCGACTGCCTGTCAGACCTCCACAACCCAGTTAGTGCTAGGTAATACGATACCCCTTGGTAAGACTGGTTGTCAGACTTTCGGGCCACTGACTACCTGTAACGACTGTCAAAGATCTACAAATGACAGCCGGGACCAACGGCTTAACGTGCTTTCCGAGGCACGGAGGAAACTTGGTATGTAATGGGTGGTCGGTCCATCCACGGACCAACCTAGGCAAGCACGGCTTAACCTAAAGATCGACCCGAGCGGCTGTTCTTATTTAGCCACGAGCTGTCATGACCAACAAATTGACGGCACGGTTGGCGTAGTGGCTAAGCAATTGGCTGTTGCGCTGCGTGTCGCGGCTTCGATCCCCGAACAGAACGAATAGTTGAATGCACTCCAGGTAGTTATTCCGCCTGCCAGATACCGCGGCCCTGGAACATAAAGGGCAAAAGAAGGAACATGGGTGGTTTTTAGTCAGTAAAAGTCTGACACTCCATTCCGCTCCGCCCAGAGCGGGAGGAGTCATTTGATGATTTCCCATCCGAAAAAAAAAATGTAGTTGTCCCGGGTCTAGCTGTTTGTGTATACATACAAGCTTTGATCTTTGCAAACGTCCCCACGATGCAAGAGAAATTCCTAGTAAGGGGCAGAGTTTAAAAAACAAACCTGGTTCAAAGTTCTTATTTATTTCAGGCTCAATGCAAAATATCTTGTGACAAACAACACATCGCCATCTGATCCCAAACTAGGCAGAGCCTGTACTATGGCAACCAGACAACTGATAAACATACTTATATATTTCTAAATACATACATATTATAGATAAATTACACACCCAGATACAGAACAAATAATCGTACCTCCTCATCGCACAGATATTTGTCCTGTGTGGGAATCGAACCCACGACCTCCGTCCTAGTAGTTAGGGTCACTAACCACTAGACCAACAGGCCTATCAAAAAAAAAAATGAAAATATCAATAATATTAAATTATTATCGCCAAGCGGTTGGTCGACTCTTCACGTGACCAGAGGGCGGGCCTATTTTTTGGCCAAAGAATCAGCATTGCCATCCAACGTGGTAATGCTGCCAGCCTTCTGGGGACTTTTCCTGTTGACAGCGATGCGGACGAATTTTTGGACGCCCTGTAACCCTTTTCTACTTGTACATATTTATTACTATTATAGTTTTTTAGTTTGTAAATAATTTAATTATCTTTGAAATAATATTAAAGCTTGGTTTGTAGAGCAACAAAATAAGTAATAACGGTTTGTACGGATTCATAATCTTTGAAGTAGGTGCAGACGCCAGCACATAAAGCTACTACAATCTATCAAATTTATATCCCTAAAGCATTAAGTTCAAGGTTGATTGGGAAAATTGTCAGTTTCGGGTAGCTTGATGTACGGGCGTCTGTACTTATTCTTTAATTATTTATAGCCACAGTTCTTTCATACTTATTTTACCTGAGACTTTGCATTACGTTCCAAATGCCACTGATCTTTATGTTGACACACATCCCTTCGGCCGTCATGGAACCGGGGTTTCGGAACTGGGTTCCATGAAGGCTTTTTTTAAACGTCTACGTAACTGGTTTCTGTGAAGGTTTTATTTATACTGCTATGTAACTGGTTTCGAGTAATTATCCAATGTCCCATAAGCCACCTACGGAACTAACTACGAAAGAAGAAAGCGAAAAAAGTCAGTAGGTACTTTCCAAGGTTGCTATTAGGTTATTATTAGTCAGAAGTAAAAATTCTATGAAAGGACTGTACCAAATACGACTAAAGCACAATAACGTACGTGAGAAACTGTTACTTTGCCAAATTAATTAATTTGTAGTAAGAATATCAATATATCGGATTGTCAAGATTTGTTCCGCAAGACTGGGACATTCGCTAGACTGGGACTGGGATATTTCTGCCAGAACCTGTTGAGTTTGCACCTTCGTGGCCTGCCGCGACCTCGCCTCGTGTTGTCAGGGGGTTTAAAATGCCCGCTTTAGCAGAATCATTGTTAGGATAATAATATGAATTACCGTTTAAATTCTTGAAATGGTCATAGACGTACCTACTATTATGAATTGTCACCTTGTGCCCATTTTACGAATTTAAACGTAATTCATATTATTATCCTATTATGATTCTGCTAAAGCGGCCATTATAGACCCCCAGGACACCAGTTTCCTGCCATTTCGGCCAACAGTTTGTCCGGCATGCGGCAGAAATGTCCTGCCCAGTTCAACAACGTCTGAAAGAGCAGTAATCCACTTTTATTGGAATAACAAAAGTTAGTGTAACAGTGCTTTGGCAAACTATTATTGCGATGTATCAGTATTGGCTAAACTTGAACCACTACAATTTATTGGTTGAGCTATGAGGGCAAAAGTTTATGTTATTACTATCTTTAGCTAAGTTTTAGCTAAGCCGAGGAGGCTTCGCTCGCGTTAATTTAGAATTTGAGAATTAAACTCATAACACACTACTAAAGTTTCTATAATAATATAATTCAGTTATGATTCGAAAGACACGTGGCGCCATCTATTGTCATAAGAACGTACTAGTTGTTTTTCCTCGGGAACAGTACTTTTTTTGGGTTGAAAGGTACCCAATGTCCGTTTCTGACAACGTATATGCAAAATTTTTACACCAACTATTTTGGGGTCGGCTTTCAGTCTAACCGGATGCAGCTGAATACCAGTATTTTACATGGACTGCGACATGCGACTGCCTACCTGACCTCCACGGCCCAGCTAGCAATGGGTAACACGATACCCTTTGGTAAGACTGGTTGTCAGACTTTTGGGCCACTGACTACTGTAACGACTGTCAAATATCTACAAATGACAGCCGGAACCGAGTTTCCTACGTGCTTCGGAAAGCACGTTAAGCCGTTGCTTAACGTGCTTTCTGAGGCACGTAGGAAACTCGGTATGTAATGGGTGGTCACCCATCCACGGACCAACCTAGGCAAGCGCGGCTTAACCTAAAGATCGACCCGAGCTGATGTTATTATTTAGCTACGAGCTCCTCCGAGAAAGTTAAGTTATAACATTAAAATCTTGAATTAATAAAAAAAAGTGAAGCTTTGACATCCAATATCTCCAAAACTAGTTGGTTCCCAGGTATGGTCTACAAGTGCCGTTCGGCATCGTTAAGAGTACTTTTACACCCATTACTGATGGTAAATTCCGAATTCCAAGTTAGTGAACGGAGCCAAAGCTAGTTTATTTTTGCTATAAATAGAACTCTATGACAAATGTCCTACAAACTTCAGTCAGACAACACTGCTACATTAGTTTTAAAACTAATATTAGTTCCCGGCTATGTTTGACCTCGCAGTGTTGTTGTGAAGTCCAATGATTATCTAGAGTGGATGGCTTCTACGTGGGGAAATAGACGCATGCAGGGATAGTTTATTTATAATTAACACTAGAAACGGGATATTTACCATGTCCACTATTTGTTTTGAGTTCCCGTTTCTAGTGTTAATTATAATGTTAGTGACCATGACAGTTTAAAAACTTATATAAAAAAATAAAGGGTGTAACAAGACCCTTAACGAAGCCGAAAAGCACTTGTTCTCCCCGTCATTGTGATATTTTTTAGGGTTCCATAGTCAACAAACAAGGAATCCTTATAGTTTCGCCATGTCTGTCTATCTGTCTGTCCGCAGCTTAGCTCAAAGACTCTTAGTACTAGAAAGCTGTAATTTGGCATGAATATACAGATTAGTTACGCCGACAAAGCTGTAATATAAAATAACGAAAAGTATTATTTTTTTTGGGTGTCTCCACCTCACGTGTAGGTATGTGTATACCTACACGTGAGGTGGAGACACCTCACGTGTAGGTATACACATGTAAGTAAACTGGTGTTTTCTCGCGTAGGTACCCCATATTGTGGGATGTCGTTGGATAGGTCTTTAAAAAATATTGCGAGTTTGTTAAAATAATTTTTGATTAAGCGATTCGTTTGTGAAATGTTAATCTTTAAAGTGCTAATTTTTGTTAGACCCAAGTGTCCGCCCCCCTCTACCATCTAAACGGTTGTGTTTGGGTGCGTGAAAAAATTCACGGTGATAGTATCATTTAACGAAGTTAAAAGGAAAACTATCACAGCTAAGTAGATTTAACACCAGCGTCGGGCACCAGCTGCTCGGCAGTTTGCTGAACTGGGCCTATTTGGCGCAGCCGTGACACACAATGTTTTCTCTTTTTTTCTGTTTAGATTTAAGTTTTTATTGTGTAGATTTAAGTTTTATTTTATTTTATGTTGTGTGCACTTGTGGCATAAGCCAAATAAATATGTTTTCTTTCTTACAAGTTTACGAGTAATAGTCGATCAACTTTAGGGTCCATAATTGTGACTAGTATATTTATTTCCTTACCTTACTTTATACATTACTAGCGGCTCGTCCCGGCTTTGCACGGGTGCCTATGTTACTCAGGGTGAATGTAGCTTTCCAATGGTGAAAGAATTTTTGAAATTGGCAGAGTAGTTTTTGAGTTTATTCATTACAAACAAACATATTAGTGTAGATGGAACGCAATAAAGAATTGAGAATTGAACTTAAGAAATGTACATATTTTCCTAAAAATAATATATGGGAGTACAAGTTTTTCAACTGCAAATGTAAGTTTGTTTTTTATTATTCCAATAAAAATATTTTGAAAAAGAGTTCCGTGCAAAAAAATTAAAACCTTTGAAATGGTAAAGAATCAGATTCAAATAATGAAGTAATATATTTTTATAATTCAGCTGCATCCGGTTAGACTGGAAGCCGACCCCAACATAGTTGGGAAAAGGCTAGGCAGATGATGATGATTTAAAGCCAAGTCAGAGGCTCATGAGCGTCATAAAAACTCCAACACCAGGCTAGGCACTAACCACACGATATTTTCGTAAAATCATATCATGTGACAATACCAATATTTCCCGGCGAACAGTTTTCGAAATCAACTCCACAATGTCATAATAATGAAATCTGATTAAGTAGCATCCTCAATATGAGTGCGATATCATTATTTATCGCCACTGATACTGGCACCTCATATGAGATAAAGCGTTTTATTACGGACTAGTTTTTGCCTGCGGTTTCGCTCGCGTTATTGTCGGAAATAATTTATTGATTCAAACTTTAGGCACATGTATAATAGCTCGCCGTCCGTCCGTCTTATGACGACAGGCCGTGTCGACGGCGTGTTCGTGTTCCACGCGCGCCTCAATGAGATGTCAGCAAGCAGGAGGGGCCCGCAAGGGCCGATGCCTGCCAGGGCTGCATTTTTGTAGATATTTACAGCTTGGCCTAGGTCTGTTATTAAAATAAATAAAAATAAAATAAAAAATCCATTTATTCTACTACACTCTTTTCTGACATCTGAGGGCCTACAAAAATCAGGGCTGCGGGACTGTTCGAAAGAGATACCGCGGCCCTGGAACACAAAGAGCAAAAGGAACATGGATGGGTTTTAGTCAGTAGAAGTCTGACACTCCCTTCCGCTTCGCCCAGAGCGGGAGGAGTCATTTGATGATTTCCCATCCCAAAAAAAAAGGCGCATGTATAAAACACTATTAGAAGGCGGAGTTAATGCCTTGGGCATTTTACGCCAGTCGACCATAAGGTGATGCACAGAGAAAATAAGAAAGAAAGAATTCTTAATTTTTTTAACATAACATCACGCCTGTAATCCCCGAGTGTTGGGCAGAGGTCTACCTAATAATACACCCACATTTCACCAGTTATGTTTAAGTCCCATGTAACGGGCCTATTGCCATCAACCAGGCGTAAGTCCAGACTCCGTGGCTGTTACAAGAAATTTCTGCCCGACTCGGAAATCTAACCCAGGACCTCATGTTCAGCAATCGTGCTTGCAACCATCAGATCAACCGGGCAGTCAAAAAAACATTTACAAATAAAATAATAATATCACGATAAATGTAAACAAAGTCATCGTCATCTGCTTAGCCTTTTCCCAACTCTGTTGGGGTCGGCTTCCAGTGTTACCGGATGCAGCTGAATACCAGTATTTTACGTGAAGCGACTGGCTATATGACCTCCACAACCCAGTTAGTACTGGGTAATACGATACCCCTTCGTAAGTCTGGTTGACAGACTTTTTGGGGCACTGACTACCTGTAACGACTGTCAAAGATCTACAAATGACAGCCGGAATTGGTCCCAGCTGTCATTTGTAGATCTTAACGTGCTTTCCGAGGCACGGTGGTCACCCATGCACGGACCAACCTAGGCAAGCACGGCTTAACCTAGATCGATCTGAGTAGCTGTTACTATTTTGCCACGAGCCTTAAATACAAAGTAAAGATAGATAATATTAATGGGTGTAATAAAACTCGTAACGAAGCCGAAAGGCACTTGTTCTCTTCGTCATTGCGAACATTTTTTTGTTCTATACCTTCTAGTTACGGAGATATTGGGGGCAAGTTTTTTTTTTTTTAATACTTACATATTTTTAATATAAGATTTAAAATTTGAACACCTCCACAACCGTACTATTCAAAACACCCACTAGCATAATGTTTTGAGTGCGTTACATTGAGTCCTACCGTAAAAATGATTTTCCACCCAAAATAAAAAGTCGTTACCCAGCAATACGGTCTGACTCATGCAAACCTATATTCAAGTCGCACAATCTATTGACGGTCCCATGCATTTATATTTACGAAGTTGTCAGGTTTGTGAGGTCTAATCTTGAATTATTTGAACGGAAAGATAATACAAATAAAAGGAAACCTACACATTTAGATTTTGAAATGCCCGTTCCAAAGCTAGAACTTTTTCGGCGGAGCTGCGTTTATATGGCTCCCCTAATTTACAATGCTTTGCCTAGGTCAATTACTCAACTACCCTTCAATAAGTTTTGTGTTGCGTTGCGGAAATGGTTGTTACAAGAGTGTTTTTATTCGATAGATGAGTTTTTTCAAAAGTGTCCCTGTAAATTTTACACTTTAAAACACAGACATATTTAACTGGTATCGACAAAATGCCCTACTAATTAATAATAGCTTAAGTGTAAAAACTTGTACTATTGCATGCTATACATATATTGGCCAAATGTGTGTTACTAAATATTTATTTAAGAACTTCATGTACCTACCATATTTGATGCAATAAATGAATTGAATTGAATACTTTTTGCATAGGGTTACTTAGTTCGATGTACATAATGCTTGGTTGACGGTTCCGTGAAGAGTCTGTTACACCCTTCACTAGTTAGCCATATTCCTTATTTTCTATACAGGAATATTGCCAAATTAATTAAAACAGGTAAATATTTGACAGCTATTTGCGACGTTGCCAACTTTTTGGATGAACGCTCTTAAAGTTTAAACACAATAATCTTGGTTAGGTCATAGTATGAGGACTATGCAGATTATTGTCTGAGATAATTATCTTTTGGCTGTTGAGATGGGTTTTTAATGACAATGTTTGAAAAACGTAGTTTGTAGAGTTTTACGTGATTAAACTTGGCTGGTCTGTGTTATGATTTGAAATGCCCCATAAAGTTGGACATGGATTTAATCGGTATTTACGTCGCCATTTTGTTTTTTCAAAACAGTTTCGCAAATAAACCGATTTTAAATCGAAAATAAAGTAGTGCTCTTTCATTTTAGTTGAATTGTTTGCATCAAGCACAATCAGTATCATCCAATTATCCAATTATATGAATAAATTCTTAAAATTATGAAAATACAGTATTAGTGTGAAATGTGTTTCCTTTATCTTTACAAATCAATTGCATTTTTAAATATTCTCTAGAAAAAAAGACAATATTTTAATGTTTTTTAAATATTATCGTTCTAAATATTATCGAAACGTTAACGGAAACAGGGTCCAAGCTAATGACCGCCGGTCAGGGCTCCAGGAAGAGGAACCTCCTAACAATACGAACCGTGTCCAGGAGTACCGCTTTCTGAATCAAGCCCTTGATCTAGCTGCCTAACGAGAGCCTCTTCAGATACTGGTCGAGGCTCTTGGCAATTAAGCCATGGGCTGACACGACTATCGGCACAATGAGCGCTGAGTCCACATCCCACATGTTAACAACTTCGCAAGCCAAGTCAAGATACTTGATTTGATTATCTTCTGTGAAACAATATTATTATTAGGAGGAATGAGGAAAATGTCGAGAGGAAAGTTTTGAGTATGAATGTGGATGGGTATAAGAGTAGAGAAAGACTGTGGAGAGAATTAAATGGCTAGAAAGGAGGTGTCTGATGAGATGACGAGTAATAGAGAAGTATGGAAGACATGCTGCGCCGACTACAAATGAATTGGGATAAGGGCAGGTGAATGACGATCAGTGACCGATCAGTGACGGCACGGTTGGCGCAGTGGTCAAGCGATTGACTGCTGCGCTGCATGTCGCGGGTTCGATTCCCGTACGGAACAAATATTTGTATGACCTACAAGTAGTTGTTCCGGGTCTGGGTGTTTTTCTATCTATAATACGTATGTATTTACAAAAAATACATACGTATTATAGATATTTAAAAAAAAAAAAAAGTGATCGGAATTACCAAATTTCGAGATTTTCACGTAAATAATCTTATCTATATTCATGTATTCGAATTATATTTATGATCCTTAAACTAACCGTTGTATCAAATGATTCTAATACATGATTTAAGTTAGATTAGTTTTAGTGAAAATTCCTAAGATTTGTTCATTGCAAGTTTAGTTAAAAATAGCCTTTACACATCTTAAATACAGCTTATTTTCAACTTACTGAAGATTTTTCCCGAATCCCGGGAAAAAAATATAGTCGTAAGGAAGTCTCCACTTTCTGTCTCTATTCTCCGAAGTTTAGGCAAATATAGTCAGCCTATTCCGATCACTGATGATGATAATCTTTTGAGCTAAGATCTACATGATTTGAAAACTTTACGCAACTTTTCTCATTTAATGATATTTTTTAGTACCTTCCCTTCCCTGTTATTGGAAGCCAAAGCTTCAAATACAATAACACATAAGCACTTATAATACTGCCTACTCTTTTACGACAGGGGACGCCAGATAAGGGAAGCAAACTCTATTTTTATCCCCCAATGCCCATCAAAATAGTCATTATTATGAAAACACAAAAACTTTTTATGGACTTCCATCTATTTACGTACTCCTAATCTGTGTGAGTGAGATAGCGAGTATGACGTCATGTGTCCTCTCTCCCTCACTCTTAATGACGTCACAGGCTGCTTGACAATCGATGATAACCTTTTTACACATGCAAAAAATATCGATCTTTATTCCCCTTGGAATAGAGTTGGCAATCGAACTGAAGCATTCGGATAAGGAACCATGACGTCACAGAAAAGGGGTGTAAAGGAGAAAAATAAATATTTATCACCGATTACATTGTAGACATTATTACGTTCGTGATAAGGTTCAATTTTGTGTGCGGTCTATAAATAAATTTGATGTCCCACTAAAGTTTCGCCAAGGATTCCGAGGCCTATTTGCTTGGCATTAAGTGTTTTCTCTTGTAAAAACCTACGTGGGGATCAAAGGGGGTGAAAGGGGGGTTGTGAGGGGGTGTTTTGTATCTTCCGGGGTTAGTTGAGGTCGTTTTGTCATTGTAAGTTAAAGAGACATTAAGTAGATCCTTGACACAGAGTTTTATTGGTTGTAACTACTTTGAAGTCGAAATGAGGCTTTGAATGAGTAACTAAATTATCCACAAAAAAGAGACGTCCCCATTTTCGTTTGACAGATAGAACCCTTGGAGGATATACACTGACCTTATTGGTGAGGCACTTCAAAAACGTATTTGTGAGTGCGTATTTTTTTTTTGTAGTACTTAATGCCTTGTGACTAGGACTGGTAGCTTCGCTTCTTTTTGTTTTTTTTTGACATTCAAAAGTGCCGTAATGGTCTAATTGAAATAAATGCTTTGAGTTTGAGTTTGAGTGCTCGCAACCGTGATGCGTATATGACCAGATGTATGAACGTGGACGAGGCGAAAGGAAAAAAATGTATTTTTTTCTAAGACTTATGTAGATAACAATATAATGATAGGAAGTATCTTATAAGCAAAAAATTGCTTGTGTTAGGTACTTCTCTTCCGTTTTACATTAATAATACATAAGTGAGAAATTTAACAATAAATTCAATTGCAGTTGAAAACCAGCGTCGGGCACCAGCTGCTCGGCAGTTTGCTGAACTGGGCCTATTTGGCACAGCCGTGAGACACACAACGGTTTCTCTTCTTTTTTTCTGTTTTGATTTAAGTTTTTATTGTGTACATTTAAGTTTTTTTTTTTATGTTGTGTGCATTTATGGCATGTGCCAAATATAATATTGTGTTTTCTTTCTTTATTTCTTTCAATTAAAGTCAAAATCAAAATACAAATGAAAGTTAATATCAAAATTAAATCAAAATCACAATTAGAAATTTAAAAAAGAATCAAAATCCAAATTAAAATCAAAATAAAATTAACATTAACATCAAATCAACATCCAAATTCAAAGGAGAGTGCAATAGAAGCGCGCTGTAGTTTCTGCCTTCATGAGGGTCCATGTTGAAGGAAATGGCGTGAAACTGCTTATCAGTATTTCAGATTTTACAATAAACTTTCGAAAGCAAGATGCACGGAGGCTGATGCTGTTAATACCTGATTGGAGGTTGTTCGAAAGTGACAAAACAAAGGGATGTAACAGAACATCACGGCTGTAAACCCCAAAGGGTTAAGCAAAGGTGGACATCTACATTTTGCCAGTGTAATAGGGGGCTATTGCCATCAACCGGGCACAAATCCAGGCTCCGTGATTGCTACTGAGAAATTCGAGGGATAGTCAAATACAAAGGAATGATGTCTTCTGACTAACTGTTTTAAATCTCTCTTGTCAGAACAAGCTATCCAGGAACGACACGTGACGTATCATGGAGAAAGATTGACCTGATTGGCCTGTCAGCAAGGCTGATAGTGGACCTGACTCGACAAGGCGTTACCGAAATTCACTCACCCACATTTCCCAAGTTATGTTTAAGTCCCATGTAATAGGGGGCGAGATTATTACTACCAGCCGGACGCAAATCCAGACTCCGTGGCTGCTACTGAGAAATTCCTGATGGCAAAACTCAATATCACTTTGGTGTTACCGAAACTCACTCACCCACATTTCGTCAGTTATGTTTAAGTCCCATGTAATAGGAGGCGGGCCTGTTGTCATTTAGCGGGCGCAAATCTAGACTCCGTGGCTGCTACTGAGAAATTCCTGATGGCAAAACACAATATCACTTTGGTGTTACCGAAACTCACTCACCCACATTTCGCCAGTTATGTTTAAGTCCCATGTAATAGGGGGCGAGATTATTACTATTAGCCGGACGCAAATTCAAACTCCGTGGCTGCTACTGAGAAATTCCTGATGGCAAAACTCAATATCACTTTGGTGTTACCGAAACTCACTCACCCACATTTCGTCAGTTATGTTTAAGTCCCATGTAATAGGGGGCGAGATTATTACTATTAGCCGGACGCAAATTCAAACTCCGTGGCTGCTACTGAGAAATTCCTGATGGCAAAACTCAATATCACTTTGGTGTTACCGAAACTCACTCACCCACATTTCGTCAGTTATGTTTAAGTCCCATGTAATAGGGGGCGAGATTATTACTATTAGCCGGACGCAAATTCAAACTCCGTGACTGCTACTGAGAAATTCCTGATGGCAAAACTCAATATCACTTTGGTGTTACCGAAACTCACTCACCCACATTTCGTCAGTTATGTTTAAGTCCCATGTAATAGGGGGCGAGATTATTACTATTAGCCGGACGCAAATTCAAACTCCGTGGCTGCTACTGAGAAATTCCTGATGGCAAAACTCAATATCACTTTGGTGTTACCGAAACTCACTCACCCACATTTCGTCAGTTATGTTTAAGTCCCATGTAATAGGGGGCGAGATTATTACTATTAGCCGGACGCAAATTCAAACTCCGTGACTGCTACTGAGAAATTCCTGATGGCAAAACTCAATATCACTTTGGTGTTACCGAAACTCACTCACCCACATTTCGTCAGTTATGTTTAAGTCCCATGTAATAGGGGGCGAGATTATTACTATTAGCCGGACGCAAATTCAAACTCCGTGGCTGCTACTGAGAAATTCTTGATGGCAAAACACAATATCACTTTGGTGAAATGTGAGTGTACTATTAGGTACATCTCTGCCTAACCCTTCGGGGATTACAGGTGTGATGTTATGTTTAAAAAGGACTCATTGATCACCATCATCATCTGCTTAGCCTTTTCAGAACTACAGTTGGGGTCGGCTTCCATCCTATCTGAATGCAACCAAATACCATTTTATCTGATCTTCACAATCCAGTTGTACAGAAGCATTTGCCATAGCATAATCAGCCTTTAATGTTCCCACTGCTGGGACACACGGCCTCCTCTCTATGAGAGGGAATGGGCTATAAATCCACCACGCGGGCTTAGTGCGTGTTGGTAGATGTCACATGTCTACGAATTTTTGGTTTTAGGACATGCCGGTTTCCTCACGATGTTTTCCTTAACCGTTTTTGAGAGCAGTGGTGATGAAATAAATTATACAAAGTAATGCGCCTGCCTGGGTTCGAACCCACGACTAACTGTTCGTAAGTCGGGGCCGCTACCACTGGGCCACCGCCGCTCTCCATCCAGCATTTGCCATGGCTGGTTTATATTATGTCGGATCATTTAATTCCCTTCAAAATGGTCGAGTTGAATGGCGCTGATCCATGCGTCATGTTTGTGAACGGGCGCAGTCAGTTGTGACTGGTCAACTCTTAGATGCCGCGGCTTATTTGAATTTACTATGGACACTTTTAACTTGCACATCTTGCTACATCGTTCTCACATAATGTGCCATCTAAACAGGAATGATGTAAACAAGGTTTTGTAACAATATTCTGATATAAAAGAGTGTCCACGAAGTTTCTTGCCCGTTCTTCTGGGAATGGACAACTACAGTACTTTCACCGTATTTATGCCTTGTGACTGGGACTATAGCTAAATTTCATTGTTGTCTTTGTTTCGAAAATTCAAAAGAGCCTGTAACTGGCCTACTTGAAATAAATGCTTTGATTTTAATTATGTTTACATACTTTCGGTGCCGAATGAACTGTGGGCCCGTAAAGCTCAGGATTGGTGCCCTGAAACAGTGACACGGGGTCGCGGCAAACCACGAAGAAGATGGCGGGACGAACTGGATGTCTTCCTTGAGGGTTAGAAAGTAGTAGCACAGAATCGTGACCGTTGGAAGGAATGGAGGGAGGCCTTTGCCCAGCAGTGGGACAATATGGGATATCTATAATAAAAAAAAACTTTCGGTGCTTTTAACTACCCATAATGACTGTGGAATTTCTCAGACGCCTGCTGGGACCACATTTATTGTTTATTATACATAAAAATAACCGACTTCCAAAAAAGTGGAAAATTACTTTAGTTTCGGAAGTCGGTGACTTTTTGTTTCATTGAATTTTTTGCCACCGACTTCCGAAAGTAGGTACCTAAAGTTATTTTCACTTTTTTGTGTTTTTTTTTGTCGGTTATTTTTTTTGCAAAAAAGTTTTTATTTTATCTTTTTCAGTTGTGGTACAACTGTATCTCACACAATCCTTGTCAAGTATCAACTTTACATTGTAACTAGAAGTTATTAGCACATCATCCACATAGACGAAATGCAGAGAAAAAATGCATATTATAAGGGTTAACTCATAAATTACCGAAGCAAAGTTATTAAAATTGATATGGGACCACCACGCGAGTTTCTTCAGCCAAATTAAAAAATAATCACTTAAATACACCCAGTAATCACGGAGAAATCGCAAAAAAAACGGCGAAAATACATAAAAAAATATGCTGGTGGAATCCATAACCTCCCCTTTTTTTAGAAGTCGGTTGAAAAATCAATTCAAACGAACTATGTTCGCGTGTAAAATCAGAAGGAAAACATCGCCGAAAAATACAAAAACAAAAAATATACTAATAAATAACAATTGATTGTAATCTCTTCCTCGACGGTCGTTCTTGTCACATTACGTCTTTCCCGTCTACCGATCATTGTTGTCGCGTTATGTCTTCTCTATCCGTGACTGTTGATAACAGGGAGTTCTTGGGGTAAATAGATATGCAGCTCTATGGATGCTTAAGGGGCCATAATCTCAACATGAATAATGTAACCAAGATCTTGTTACAATATTTTTATTGAAAAGAGTATCCATGGAGTTTCTTGCCCATTCTTCTCCATAGAGATCTACGCGAATGGGCACCTACAGTACTTTCAAAAGTTATTATGCCTTGTGGCTGACTGTAGCTTCGCCTTTTTTGTTTTTCTGACTTTCAAAAGTACCTGTTATGGTCTGGTTGAAAAAAATGCTTTGAGTTTGAGTTTAATAGTTTGCCTATGTAGAGAATCCAGTATGTGTATGTTTTTCATTATTGCGGGACAGATTCTTGCAGACGAAAAATAAACTGCACCAGCGCAAAAAAAACACACACACAAACAAGGCGATAAAATTGGCAAGAGGAAAAGTCTTTAATCGATATAAACAAACCGATAAATTGCATGAAAGCGTCGTAATCCCTCCCTTGACGATCTTTTGTCGACACATTAGTCCCCAAGGGATAAATTTATCGTTTAAATTGGATGTAGGAAATAGATTTCCTTGCTGTGGATTAAAACCCACAAAGGAGAAGCGCGGGAGGAGCATGACGTATAAAAAAAAATGAAATTAAATGAAATAATGACAAATAAATAATTTAATGTAATGAAATATTTTTTCTTTCTTTCTTTCTGTATAGAAATTACTGGATAACACAAGATAGAATTGTATGGAGACGGAAAAGGAGTTCCTTAGTCTTAAAATCGTGTCGGAAAGCACCAAACTACGGCGCGGAAGAAAATAATTTGTTGTTACAAATGGAAACAGATTGAAAATTTAAAAAATTCAATGTCCGTGTGCAGAGAAAACGAATACTAATGCACTTAGTGCAGTTTTACAACAGAGACTGCATATAAACCCTTTTTAATGTCCTGTAAATGCACTTAACCATGACATCACAGGCAAAATGCCTGCATTTTACACGATTACTAAGCTAAATACGACTCCACAATAATGAGGGCCGAATGTTTTTTAAAAGAAAACCATAGAAAAATCACCTTAAAATCTTTTAAATCTCCCTTCAATTTTAAAAGGGGCAAAAGCGGGTCTTTTACAGTTTTTTTAAAAGGAAAACCCATGGAAGCCATTTAGAAAGATAATAAATCTCGTTTAAATGTCTCCATCGATGGTCATCATTATCTTCCTGCCCTTGTCCCATGTTACTTGGGGTTGGCGCAACACGTTTTTTATTCCATTCTCCTCTGTCGACCGTCACGCTATCATTGACTCCTGTTTCCTTCATATCATTCCTCACACAATCCATCCATCGTTTCTTTGGTCTTCCTCTCCCTCTCCAACCATCAACGTTAATATTCGTCACTCTTTTAGTCACATGCGATTCGTCTCTCCTCATCGCATGCCCATACCACGACAGTCAACTCTTTCAACTTTCCTGTAACTGGCGCAATACGTTTTTTTCTTCCATTCTCCTCTGTCAACCGTCACGCTATAATTTACTTCTTTTAACTCCATTATAATCTATATATATTTTTAGTATTTTATACATCCTTGTAGTTTATCGTAGTATTAATTAAATTATTTTCAGAATTATACACCTACCACTGCTTGTCTCTGCATCACCCAAAGGTTGACTGGTAAAAAATGCCCATGGCATTAAGTCCGCCTCTGTATTTTGTGCTTGAAGTGTTAAATAAATAATGTCTCCATCGATGGAATAACGTACAAAATGCCTGCATTGTAGACAATAACTGAACTAAATAGTAGAACTTCAGTCGATTGAGTCTCGAAGGGGGATTTCTGGTTCAAGAGCTGACGGGCGTAGGGTTGACACACTTTTGAATAGGATTTTTTTTTAACTGGAAGTCTTGAAGCTCTTTTTTTTTCAATTTTGTTTTGACATTAGTAGACTAGTTGATTTGCAATTGTTACGTATTCGGCCACATCGCTGTCATCAGGAATGGGATAGAATATCAAATGATGGTGATTTTATGGAATTTTTGATGAAAATAATAATCTTATTTATTTATTTGCTTCAGCAAACCTTATAAAAGGCATTAAATATTTGTCTTCACTATCCCCATGAAATTCCATCGGCCTTTGACCTTCACTCCCGGATATTGCAAGCGGTTTCCATAACTTAACTTGCAAATTCCTCTCCGGGAAATGTCCGTCGTTTAATATCGGTGATATGGTGCGCCTACTCGAGTGGGGGATGAGTGTGCTTTGATTACGAGGCGCCGACACGTCGGCGACAGGGTTACCACGATATGTGGAAATAAATCGGGATAAAAAGAATTGAATGCAGAGGTTTTAATTTCACTGTAAACACTCAATTTTTGCCCATCTCATTTACAAAAACGGTGTGTTTATAGTGTTAATGATGTGTGGTTATGGATATATGTTTTCAACTTAACTTTGAGCGTTTATGCTTTGCGTTTCAATAGTGATAAATGATTATGACCCCGAAAGAAAGGGCAGAGGTACCTATTAGTGCACCCACATTTCGCCAGTTATATTTAACAACATTCATTTTTTTGTCTTTTTTTTAAGTCCCATGTAATAGAAGGTGAGTCTATTGCCATCAACGAGGCAGTAATGCAGACTCCATGGCTGCTACTGAGAATTTTCAGATGAAAAAACCCGAATAACACTTTGCCCGACTCGGGAATCGAACCCAGGACCTCATGCTCTGCAGTCGCGTTTGCGACCATAAGACCAAAGAGGCAAATATAGGACTCACAAACTTTTGTTGATTCAACAACTGCTCGACTCTCGAACCCAACAGTTCAACCACAATAATTTAATTTGATCTCAACAACTTGACTGGTACCAAATCTTTTTACACAAAAAAAAACTTATCCATAAAAATCTGTTAGAACTAAAATAAGACGGATAGGAAGCACTTCATCCTAATGCTAACTATAATATTATAAATGCGACAGTAATTTTGTTTGTTTGTTTGTTACCTTTTCACGCCTAAACCACTGAACCGGTAATCCTGAAATTTTGCATATACGAGTACGTTGTCAGGTGTACAGAAACAGACATCGGGTACCTTTCATCCCGAAAAAAGGTACTGTTTCCGAGGAAAAGAATAATAACGTTCATAGATGGCGCCACGTGTATTTTGAATCATGATTGAATTATGTTATTTTAGTTAGGATTGTGAACCCGAATTGATTGTCAAATTATAAATTAATGCGAGCGGAGCCGCGGACATAAGCTAGTTCAGCATAACCCATAGGACGGTTAATCAAAAGTTGGTCACTTTCTTCCCCTACGGGCAAAAGAAAGAAAGAAAGAAAAAATATTTATTTGTCGCAGAGACATGACGTGCATACAAAAAAAAAGAAATAACAATAATCATAAGGCGCATGCATTAAAGATTTTATAAATACAACATGACAGAAACAGAAAAAGAAAAGTTAACAGCTTGCACGTCATGACTGCGACAAGCAGGCTACCACTCAGCATGATGCCTATGGAGGGCCCACAGCACAGCGCTGGTTTTCAGTGGTCACCCGTAAGAAAAAAATGACGTGAGTTAATGTAACTTCAGCCATATAATATATTAAATACATGTTCGCGTGAAATTATTGTAAAAAAAAATATAACTCCCCTTTTTAATCGGATTTAATTACCAAAAAATTTCAAGGGTTTTAATTTTTTGCACGGAACCCTAAATTTTTTTCATAAAATAGAAGTAGCCTCAGTTACTCCTTACATCAGCTATCAGTCCGTGAAAGTCTCGTCAAAATCGGTCCAGCCGTATTTTGGTATATACATTCATATAATATTATGCATGTAGAAGAACGCGGTTATTTTAATATTACAAACAGATACTTCAATTTTATTTATTTGTATAGATAAGAATCCAACAATATTCGGGAATATTTTCGATACAAAAAAAAACATTTTAAAACAGTTTCCAATTACCCTTTTGAACTCAGAAATCGGAAATCAAATTCCCGCGAACCCCAATTTTCCTCAATTAAAATCTCCAAAGTAAAAATATTTTTGGATCGACCCTAAATGTAAAACGCCCGCAGATTTCCATAGACACGTGGAAACTCTCGTATTTTTTTCTTTTATTTTACATAGCCTAATCTTGTTATTTACTGGGTAATCTGAATCTGTCTCATTTGATGTTTTCTTTGGGCTCGAGTCTTAAAAAGATACTTGATATTTTTAAAGATTGGACGAGATAAGTTTGGTTGCCAACCGAAAAAGACCTTTGAGAAATGTTTTTGTAGTTTTGGTAACATGATGGTACCTAATTTATGAAGCGTAGCATGCGCTTAGGTTTTTTTTTCTGGGACAAGCCCGCCACTCTATTACCAAAACTACTGTAAGTCCAGAAAGCCAGAATCAACAGTAAGAATAAGAATAATTTATTTAAAAAAAAAGTAGGTGTCACAAAAGTGTATATTTAGGTGCTAATTCTAAACAATTGTATAATTAGTGCTTATAAGTAAACTATAACTAAAATATATATAACTGTTGCAAGTTACGATAATGGCGAAATCAAATGTTAGGTAGCGACCTGCCTGATCTAGGTTTATTTAAACCTGTGTTTCAGGCCATCACTTTACATTGCATAATTTAATTAGGACAGGAAAAGTTTTAAAATAAAGTAAATCTAGGAACAAAAACATTAAAACTAACTTATTTACATTATGTACAACTAAATACGAGGGGATGACATATCAAATCAAACCAGGACTTCTAGAAATTTTTCTGTGTCCGTGTAATTAAGCATCGCCAAATAATCCGATATTACAAAATTACATTTCCTATAACTTAGTAGTCTAAGTTATAGGAGTTTATTTTCTTGTTGAGTCTATTATACAGAAAAGGTCCTAAAAACACATAAAATCGACTAGCAAAAGCATGTCTAGTTTGAGGCTTTGTGCAAACCAGGTCTTTTCTTTTCCTATCGGAAGGAACTGAGTCATAGGGAAGGGTAGAGTGCTGCTGTAGTATAATGTGAAGAATAAATAATTGCCGTACTGTGAGCACATTACATGCTTTGTAGAGCAGGTGTGTAGGAAATCTAAACGGACGAAAGGTAGCACCTTTAGAATTGCTCTTTGAGCACGTTCTAGAGGGAGAAGAATCGAATTGAAGGATGTCATGCAATAGGTTAGAATAGACTGACACAACGCTAAATATACCTGTTTTATTAATTTATAGTCGGCTACATTACGTAAACACTTAAAAAGAAAAAAAAACAACGGGTTGCACTCCGGGAGTGCCGGCAGAAGTGAAAACTTGAATATTAACGTTGTGCATTTTTGATATTTTGAAATGGTTAGGGAATAATTTTGCACGAATTGCTTTAATTATCAATATAAAAGTACTATCATTTATGTGGTAAAATATAATATTCATTTATTGCGCTATCGGACACAAACATGACAATTTATATTACATTAAAAATTTAACACTTCAGAACTCCCTCCGTCTTACGCTTTTTCGATCAGGTCACGTGTCCTGACGCGAGTTTAAGATTTTATACCCATTACAGAAAAAGTGCTCAACGCCGCTAAAGAAGTTTTCACTTCAAAAATTTGTTTGCGCACTCTAGCACATAGTAACTCGATATGTTTACGGAAATTTAGATTGGAGTCAATAGTGACACCAAGATATTTCAATTGGTCAGCTTTTTCTAAAGTAGGGCAAGAACATGCAGTGTCAGCGTACGTGCTACAGGTATGCGCGTAAATGATTTGGTTAGTAAGCGGTATGTTAGTATTTCTCATTGTAAATGAAATGTATTTTGTTTTATCAGCATTCAGTGTTAGAAGATTATTCTGGAGCCAATTAGATAGTGATTAGACAGTGGCGACCACCAGAAAAGCGCCGAGACAATGAAGCTCGACGAAGTCCCAGAGAAACAATTTAACTATCTTGGATCCCGCAACGAAATGAATCAGACAAATCAATAGGAGTTTGATAACTATAATTTCCACTTCTCTCCATATCAGCAGGAAGCAGAACGAAACAACGCCAATAGGCACAAAGGAACGTTTACTAGTACAACTGGGATAAGCCCAGTTGCCTGGCTCCACGGATAAATATTATCATTAATGGGTCCTAAGTTGTGAGATGTTATATTTATTCCTTTTTTTATTAGGTAGATATGGCAAAAACTCTTGAACGCACGGAATTTCCTTCTAGTTTCTTCAAGGTCCGTATAGTAAATAACTCTGGATGTGACCTGTACACTATCCAACATAATATTGCGTTCATTTTGCCAAAGAAACACTCCCATAAAATATGATGTGCCGATAGTTCATATTCGCAGTCAGATGTAGAGCATTGACAAAAAGGCGAAGCAAAAACCAGCAGCTTAGGTTATGTATCTTGGGCTTATGAAGGCATCTAAGAAACGTTTAATGTTGTATGCCTGTCAGTTAGTATGATCATAGGTCAAAAAAGTTCTCCGATTGATAAGGGATTACAAAACTATCAAACATTTTTAATTAATTAGGCAGAGGTGTACCTGATAGTACCCACATTTTACCAGTTATGTTTGAAGTCCTATATAATAGAGGGCGAGCCTATTGCCATAAACCGGGCGCACATCTAGACTGGCTGCCGTGGCTGTTACTGAGAAATTCCTAATGGAAAAACCCAATAACACTTTGCCCGACCCGGGAATCGAACCCAGGACGTGTCGACGTGGCGACTCAGCAGTCGCGCTTTCGACCACTCGACCAAATAGATGTTTTTTTTTACATTGATGTCGGTTTTCGTTTAACCGGAATTACACGTCATTGCTTAAAATGTCTTGTATTACAGATAAGTCTGTCTCCGGTAGCCTATGCCACCCGGACCGTAATAACCAATCGATTGACACCTCATTCATCAAAATTCGCTCAGTAGTTTAGGCGCTACGTTGGAACATATACAAGACATACCGTATTCGTGTTTTTTTTAACTGGCAAAATGTTGCTGCTCCCTACTCCATATATTATATGTACTGAGACATGATGTTTTTCTTCACCTATTATGTAGTCGATTCGTTCTGTTTTCTATTATTTATTATTTGAAGGAATTTTACAGAAGAAAAAAGAATGTAAGAAAATTATCGCAGGGATATGACGTGCATACAAAATGACAAAAAAAAAACAATAAACATACAACACATAACAAATATTATAAATACAAAAGGTCGGAACAAAAAAAAGTTAACAGCTTACACGTCGTGACTGCGAAAAGCAGGTCAATAATAAAATTAATGCAATTCTACATAGGTGGCCAGGACTGTCCGTCTAATCGTACAAATCATGGCCACCTTCTAAACCCCGAGTACAAAGGCGTGTGTCGTCACTCGAGCACTTATTTCGGCACATTTCCTCCTAAGATCGGCTTAAGATGACATTCAGCGAGTCGAGTGGTTAATGTCACAGTGTTGAGATATGTTAGTAGGGATGAGGGCTAGAATTGTGTAGATTGGTTTATGTGTGCTGATGTTTTAATGACTAGGCCGTAGTCTAGACTCTAATCTATACTATATTCAAATGAATAAAATTGAAGTGTCTGTTACAGTTTTTTACTGAATGCATATAATAATAATAATATCTTGGGACAACCAACACCGCCATCTGATCCCAAACTAGGCAGAGCCTGTACTATGGCAACCAGACAACTGATAAACATACTTATATATTTCTAAATACATACATTTATTATAGATAAATTACACCCAGATACAGAACAAATAATCGTACAAACCGCACAAAGATTTGTCCTGTGTGGGAATCGAACCCACGACCTCCGTCCTAGCAGTCAGGGTCACTAACCACTAGACCAACAGGCTTATATGAAAGTAATGGGTGATTCATTTTGAGGTACTTTTTTCAAACGTAAAAAAATATGTAAAAACAAAATAGGGTTATCTTTATTAATACTTATGAACCTTCTTGACATTTATTTTTTTGAACGGCACGGTTGGCGCGGTGGTCAAGCGATTGACTGCTGCGCTGCATGTCGCGGGTTCGATTCCCGTACGGAACAAATATTTGTATGACCTACAAGTAGTTGTTCCGGGTCTGGGTGTTTTTCTATCTATAATATGTATGTATTTACAAAAAAAAATGTATATAATATGTAGTTTATCAGCCATCTAGCTACCATAACACAAGCATTAGGTTGCTTAGCTTGGGACTAGATGGTGCTGTGTGAAATGTCCAGGGATATTTATTTATTTTTTTAAAGATTATTTCTATCAAAATATGTTGTCCGTAACTGCGGTTAACATGGTTCATTTCGCAGTTCCAATTTTCGATGACGCGTCCAAGTATTTCGAGTGGCACCGTTAAACGGAGTGATTAGAAAAGCAAGGTTGAATCGAGACAAAACTTTGAGAGGGATTTTAACTTTGAATTAATATGGTACCTAAGTTGCCAAAAAGTTCTCTAAATAATAAAGGAAAATTAAGCAAAAAATCGTCGCCGAGGGAGGCCTAGAAAACGCTGGCGTGACGACCTAGAGGCGTTTATGAGAGGTTGATCAGAGAAAACCGCACGGAGAGAAGAGTGGAAGGCTATGGGGGAGGCCTTTGCCCAGCAGTGGGACAATAGAGGGTAAGAAAAAAAAAAGCAAAGTATCAAATCAAATCAACATTTATTTGTCAGAACATGGTTGGTATGTATATTGCATGGTCTTGAGTTTATGTTGTCTCATCACATTCTACCACATGGGCATACAGATGTTAAATACATAACTGTTACATTGGTGATAAATTATAATATTTTTAATAATTTTAGTTAAAATTCAAAAAGGAAAAAAAAATAAAAATTGATTCCTTATTGGTAACATATCATATTAATTCAACGTTAAAATTCCTTTCAAAGTTTTATCTCGATTTACTCTTACTTTTCTATTCATATACTGTTTTACTTTGGCGAATAACGCACGAAACGTTGGCTACCAGTTGCTCCATTGTACGCGGCTTATACATAACTTTGGACAAAGGAAAAAATCTACGGGTGTGATGTTAAAATATTTATTTATCTAACACTTCAAGCACAAAGTACAGAGGCGGACTTAATGCCATAGACATTTTCTACCAGTCAACCTATGGGTGATGCAGAGACAAGCAGTGGTAGGTGTATTCTGAAAATAATTTTAATTAATACTACGATAAACTACAAGGACATATAAAATACTATAAATATATTTAAAATACTAATATCAACAGTATAGTATATATATATCAGTATCTAGGCGGCCAATTCACCGGTCCGAAGCACGAAATTAACTCTTCACCAAATTGTTCTCGTAATAAAATCATGGTTTCACATGCTATGTGGCAAGTAGGCTGTCAAACTTTTCGATGTTATAGCAAATTGTGCGTTCGGTAGGTCGACTATGTTGACCATAAGTTGCTCTATATGCACTAAACACCCTCTACGTAGAACGCTGAGTTTCGTAATACGGTACAGCATGCTTCTGTTGGATGAAACGTTGGTGTATAGCAAATTCTATTTATGTAAAATGGTAAACTGACTGACTGACTGGGTGATATATCAATACACAGCCCAAACCGCTGGTTCTAGAGACATGAAACTTGGAGGGTGTATTCTTTGTGAAGAGTAAGTATCCACTAAGGAAGGATTTTTGGGAATTCCACCCCTAAAGGAGTAAAATAGGGGATGGAAGTTAATAAGAAAGTCCGTTAGTTTTGAAGTTAGGATCTTCAAATTTTGTGTTTAGGCTGATGATTGAAAATACAAAACTATAATAGAAATAAATATGTACAAGTATAGAAGGGTTACAGGGCGTCCAAAAATTCGTCCGCATCGCTGTCAACAGGAAAAGTGCCCAGAAGGCTGGCAGCATTATCACGTTGGATGGCAATGCTGATTCTTTGGCCAAAAAATAGGCCCGCCCTCTGGTCACGTGAAGAGTCGACCAACCGCTTGGCGATTTCCCGAAAAACTAGGTGGGCACAGTCGGACCCCATGGCCCTAGTGTTTCAACCCCAAACAGCTCAAACACATTATTACCAATTAAATTATTGTATTTGCGCCGTTTGAGGTTTTCAGCACCTGCAGCAGCCGCCCCAGCGCAGCCCACTGTGCTAGGAAGATGGGATGGCGCAAGGGTGTCGACGCAAGTTGCGTCCCACACCAAAGGCCTACCCAACTTCCATGGCATTATGGTCATACCATCTGGTCTCTTCCCATCGACGCGTGCCAAGCCATTGGGTTCTAAGACAGCTGGCACCCCGGCGGTAGCAAGAGCACGACGGATGAGATCATTAATGCTAGCGTGCCGCGCAATCCGACCTGCACTCTTACTGCATGAAAGGCCATGGTGTCCGAAGCAGTCGACTGCTTCACCACATTGACAGCGATGTGGAGCCCCACAAGGAGCGCCCAAACGCAAACACGTAGCGAGCCGGAAGGTAGTGTCACCTAACATAGTGCCTATATTAGGTGACGGTAGTGCCTGAAGCCAGAGGCCCGGCTCCCACTCACCCACAGCCAGTAGGCGGGCACGCTCAGCAGTATTGGTAGACGTATTAATAAGTTTATTTCGTACCAACCTGCAGAGCGGCTCATCCCACTGTCTCTGGGAAAACGGGTTCTCGGGCCGATCCGTATCCGGGCAAGTCACTTTCCAGGCGACCTCTGCGTCGGTCAAGCACGGCACTTCCGAGTCAACCAGGGAGAGAGCTAAAATTTTCCTGGTTAGCTTTTCAGTGCTGTGGACAGAGGACAGGAACGCCGGTAAGTTTATACTAGAAATTTTGCGGACGCCGAGGCCACCAAAACGAATTGGTAGGGTGGCTTGCAGCCACGCTCGGTCGTCCAGGGCCACATTAATTTGATAATTCTATCCCAGAAGGGTTAAAACGGGGATCAAGGTATGTAACTATGTTTGTAACCGTAACCTGGATTAACCTATACGTTCCCGTCGGATATTTTTCAACATCCACTCGGGCGAAGCCGCGGGCAAAAGCTAGTATACTATAAAATGTAATATGAGCCCTACTACTGGGAGATAGGTCTCCTCTTTTGTGTGAGGGAGTGGCCTACAATCACCACGCTGGTCCAGTGCAGGCTAGTGAATGGTCTTCAGTTTTTCGATTCTAGAACATACCGGTTACCTCACTTTATTAAGTGTCATAAAGTTCGTTTGTCTAATCATCGCGCTGGTTCGATATTTGTTTAACGTTAGTAATATGATACTTCTGATTCATAACAACTAATAAGTTTCAAACATTACATATTGTATGTATTCGTAAATGTTTTATAAAGACGCCATAGTCTGCACAAAACACCAAATCACAATGTTAAATGCTTTTAGAATAAGATAACTGTTAACTGTTTTGTTTATGTTAAAATAAAGAAATTTCAAAATCAAATCAAATCGGTTACCTCACTATGTTTTCCTTCCTTCTGTCTATAATTACACCTCTGCGTAACCTCTCAGAGATTACAGGTCTGAAGTTATGTTGTTATTAACTCGAAAATACAACCATCAAGGCATACAATATTATCTTTCCGGTAAACATACACAGTTGTTTTGGCTTAGCTAAATTTAGCCCAAGGGTGCTGAAAGATTGTTCGTTAAGATACTACCATGACAATGTCGTGTGGGTACGTAGTTATTAGCGTAGTTAATATCTAGAGGTGGCTTTACACTATCGTCGCAAATCCGAGCCAGGGCGAGTGCAAGATTGAATATAAGAGGGAGCTCGTCTAGCCTCGGTCTTCCTCGCTTGGCTGTCGCACTCGTCCGTCCTGGAGTGTCTCGGCGAGAGCATACAGCCACCTTTGGATATTTTTTTATTTTTTATTTTATCCCTGGTGTAGTGTGTATGTAGTGACGTTAATGTGTGTTGTACCTATGTGTATGTAATCTATTCTATATAATCATGTGTAACCTTAAATTAAAGAGAGTATTACTTGGGCAGTCGAGTGTGTCATTTCTTACCACAAATACCTCCAACCTTACATGGCGACCCTGCCAGCGGACATCGCCGCGCGTTCGCGTTACCGCCGTACCATATAAGGGTAGTAAGTTTTAAACAAAATTACTAAGTGAAGCTGAGCTAAGATGGATTACAATATTTTAATTGCAAGCGGCTGTGACAAGTCGAAATCAGGTCGTTACTCACGGAAAATACGAAATTAATAAAAATGGGAAGTACCCAGACTAAAGAAGAGACCGTGGTGGTGCAAAACGCAGCTGGAGGAACTAATAATACGCATCTGGAACAGATGAAATTTCATATATCCACCATCACCATACTGATGATCATAGTGGTGCTGGTTCTGGGACTCGGCGTGCTGTATTTTTTGCTGCAAATGTATCGGCGTTGTCATGTACGCTGGATAAATCAGGAGATATACAGGAGTGCTATATCAAGAAGATCAGGAGCGAGACAATCAGGACAATCCTCGGAGAAAGGACGACCGAAGGGCGACATAGTATGACAAAAGATAGCGGTCACCAATTTACGCATCTGCAATCTAAGTGAAAGTGCTAAAAACAAAAAAATGTGATAAGTGATGTGGTAAATATAGTGAAATCTTATATTCAGAAAACAACGGGCATCGTAAAGCGGACACAGAACTTTATTAGTTAAGTGCATAATCGTAACAACAACTGTAATCCTAGTAAATAATAATTATGTAACATTGTACTCGTAACTGTAATCAATTAAGTGTTTAAACAACTAAATATGATGGTAAGTAATGGCAGATGTCTTAGAACTTCTATATAAAGAATTGAAATGTATTAAAACATATTTAATTAAACTAGGCCCAAAGCGTAGGCAAGGAAAGGTATTAGAGAAAAAGTTGTGGGAATCAAAGGGAATTTATGATAAATATACAGATATAATCAAGGAGATATCCGATGATATAACGAAGGGTAAGGTAGGACATAGTGAAAAGATATTAATAGATAAGTTTTGTATAGATTTTAAGTCACTGTATAACCAAATTTTAGATTTATGCGCTATGTCAAGTACGAGTAGTACTAGCGAGGATACAAAAATGGAGACTTTTGATTTGAAAGTAGCACTTAATTTATTACCAATGATAACAACTGATAATGAATCTTCGCTTAAGCAATTTATTGACAATGTAGAATACTATAGCTCGTTATTGGCTAGTGATGAGTGTAACAAGAAGTTAGTACAGTTTGTTTTGAAGAGCAGGTTGTCTCAGAATGCTAAATTGCAGTTACAGACAGAATATTCGAATGTTGGTGATTTGATAAATGATATGCGTAGAGTTCTACTGCCTCAAAAGTCACCGTTTGCAATACAAAATAAAATTCATCAGTTAAAGCAAAATGAGCTGTCAGTTCAGGATTATGGTAACCAACTTTCGGAACTTTTCGTGGATCTGACGGTGTCTCAAGCCAAAGGTAATTTAGAGACATATAAAACGATTAAACCCTTGAATGAAAAGCTAGTTATCAAACGGTTTGCCGATGGCTTGCGAAACCGCCG
This sequence comes from Eurois occulta, assembly GCA_950022335.1. NCBI lineage: Eukaryota > Metazoa > Arthropoda > Insecta > Lepidoptera > Noctuidae > Eurois > Eurois occulta. The sequence continues at coordinate 8,301,158 of OX465506.1, forward strand.
TCTTTCAACTATCATTGCAGCTAGGAACTACGAATCCATGAAGGACGCTGTACAAGGAGCGAAGGATGAAGAAACATCCATAGCAGGCCCGTGTTCGGGTTCCGGCGAGATCCTAGGTATGTATTCTTCTAGAGGAAGACAACAGAACAACCGTGGAGATTATCAAAATAATAATTATAACAGGACATATTATAATAGGGGACGAAACAATGATTTCAGTTCTCGTCGAGGCTACCACAACCCTCGTGGGGGCCAGCAGACGCGCCAGCAGAGCCGCGGGGCAGCACATCGAGGCCGAGGAGCACCATGGCGCGGTAGAGGTAGGACGTATTATAAGAGTCGCAGTAACCAAGGGATAAGCCAACCCCCCAAAGACACAAATAAACATGCGGTTAATGTACACGCAGCAAATTAGATCGATTTGCAGGGCACACCACATAGATGTTGGTGTGCGTAATATCAACTGGTGTATTACTTCGCCTATTTGTTAGTGTTTGCTTCACTATAGTATATGTATAATATGAGGTAAAGAATATGAAGCATCAATTTAACACTATGACTAACCGGTCTCGTGGCATAGGTGTATAAGCATTCGGCTGGTAAATCAAGTGTCGTAGGATCGAATCTGCGCCGCTGGCGTCAACTTTTTGCATTATTAAAAAACTTTTATTTTCATTTTGTTGAATTTTTTTTTTTGTAATTTACCTGATAATAAGACCATTATTCGAAAAAAAATATGGAAGTAAAAATTAAACAATTTGTATTAAGAAATCAACAATATTTATTGACTAGGTTTTTTTTAATTATAATTACAAATTATAAAGTTTTGTTCATGACAAATATTCTAAGTCGGACAAGAAATAACGTTACTTTTCTTATTCAAGTGGGTAATTTATTTATTAGTGAAATGAATAAACATGTTAACAAGATAGATATTAAGATAGAGGTATCCTAAATTGTTATCTCACTAACAATAACATCACTCACATAAAACAAATAGAATTACCCCCTGGTAATTTTATTAATAGCCGATTGGTGCGCCTTCGCTATCTATGACTTGTTCCAATCGTCTCCTCATGCTAGCAACCATATTACAACACAAGTCAGTGCCACGAAACGATTCCCATGTCGAGGTAACGACATCATCTAAATTTGATTTAGACCTGATTTCAGATGAGTCCCAGTTTAGCACCATATGACCCCATAGGTTTTCAATGGGGTTCAGGTCAGGACTTTTTGGTGGCCATTCAATCACAGTAAAGTTTTCTTGGACGTTTAACCAACTTTGCACAAGTCGCGCGCGATGCACAGCGCAGTTATCATGCACGAAGTAAATGTGTTCTTGCGGGTATGCAACGCGCACAGTTGGTAGCATCACGTTTTGTAAAACGTCCAAGTAACCTTGACTGGTATTGCGACCCCCTACCTGCACTAATTCACCGGGACCCATTGACGACATCCATCCCCAATATCCCAAAGTAATGCGGCCACTAGACCTGCATGGAAGAATATTTTTTTTATGATAGCGCTCACCATCTTTTCGCCACAATATTTTGCGACCGTCCTTGTCTGATTTAAAACATTTTTCATCGCTAAATATAACTATATTATTGCACCAATCAAAATCCAAATATTCTCTTGCGAAGCGTACCCGGTTTTGCCTGTGAACATCGGACATTAAAATTTTCTTAGCTGGCCTACGACATTTCACACCAGCTGCTCGCAAGTGGTTTCGTACGGTTTGTAATGTCACGTCATGTTTAGTCGCCGTGGAACGAGTAGTGAGGAAGGGCTCAGCGGTATGCGCAGCAACTATATCATGGTGCCGCGCATTGGCATCTGTGAATGCAAATCCAGCCTTTGGTCCCGGTCGGCAAGGATCAATGCTTCCCGAATCTGCATAACGATGGACCCACAATTGCACAGTCCTTCTCTGTGAACAATAATAAAATATTGTTACAAAAAAACAACAATCAATAACATGTGGATTATTTAAACATATTAAACTTCTAAACATAATAATAACATTTTGTTACTCACCGATATCTTCAAACGTCTCGCAATTTCACTAATTGAAACATTTTGCTCATGCAAAATAATTATTTCAGCTCTTAAAAGTGTGGTTAAATGATTCATATTGATTCACAAATAAAAGCACTTCTCAAAAAACGCAGGGTATAATGTCTAAAAACGTAACGAAAGCCCGATAGTCAATAGCATTATGACGATGAACTTAAACTACTAACTTAAACATGATTTGTCATTGTTAGAGGGTAGACAACTAATATATTCTAACCCAAATATAAAGAAACTTGCTAATAGTTAAGCAATGAATTGAACAAACAAATCTAAAATATTTTATTGAAACATACAAAAACATTAATCTGTTAGCAGTCGGATTTGATCTTACGGCGCCGGCGGAGTAAAACACTGTTTATCGCACGCTCGACTAATGCGCCACGGAGACGATAGAATCCTACGCTAAATTTATGCGTCATATTCCCTGCAACATTAGTGACAAGAAATTGTGTGTGTGTGCGTGGACAACGGGTTATTGTGAAGCAAACACTAATAAATAGGCGAAGTCAGACGGCCGTTGATTTTACGCACACTAACATTTATGTTGGTGTGCCCTGCAAACCGATCTAATTTGCAGTGTGTACTAACGGGACTAGAAAATCAAGACAATGGAAATGAGTTTTTTCGTGAATAATGTTATTTTCGCAACAGACTCTAACTATCATATTAATTTAACCAGTAATAGCAAATCATATTCATGGTTAGTTGACACCGGTGCTACAATTTCGGCTTTAAAATATAAACATGTACTAGAACAAAACATTCCACTCCATAAAGAGGACATGGTCATAAATGGCATTGGTGGCAAAGTTCATGCAATGGGATATGTTTGTTTAACATTGTTTTCGGGTGATCATTACCTTAATTGTAATAAGTTTTATGTTTTCGATACTCTGCCATGTCGAGCAAATGGCATCATCGGTCAAGATTTTATTAATAAACACAGGTCCATATTAGATTTCAGTAATGACACTATAACATTGTTGACTCAAAGTAATTTAAAAATAGTTTTACCTTTACTGAGTTATAAAAACACACTGGAAATTTACCCAAGATGTGAATCCGTTCATTATTTTAGAACTAATTTTACAGAAGAGTGTGTAGTACATTCTAAGGAGATTAGTGATGGAGTATTTTTGGCCAGTTGTATAACAACACCAGTTAATGGTCTAATACCGATTAAGATATTAAATACAACGGATAAGTCGTGTACATTAACGGACATTAATCCGTGTATAGAAAAATTATGTAACTACAATGTTTGTAATTTTGATAAATCAGAGCGGGATTCAAGAAGAGTTAAACAATTATTTACAGTACTGAACCTTAAACATCTTAATAAGGAAGAGCAAATTTCGATTGAAAATTTATGCGCGAAGTACTCAGATATTTTTTATTTGCCAGGAGATAGATTAACTACAACTAGTATTTATAAACATTCTATTAGTTTAAAACCAAATGTAACTTCTGTATTTACAAAGTCATATCGTTTACCCCATTCACAGAAGGGAGAGATTAAGCAACACATAGATGAAATGATGAAAGAAGGGATTATAGAACCTTGTCGTAGCGAATGGTCCAGTCCAGTCTTGCTAGTTCCTAAAAAGACGGACAGTACAGGTCAGAAAAAGTGGCGACTAGTTATTGATTACCGTAAATTAAATAATTGTATTGAAGACGACAGGTTCCCACTTCCTAATATTACTGAAGTACTTGATTCACTGTCTGGTTCGGTTTATTTTTCGCATTTAGATATGTATCAAGGTTATTATAACATTGCACTAGAAGAGGAAAGCAGAAAGTACACAGCGTTCTGTTCAGGACAGTACCAAATGACTCGTATGCCAATGGGTTTAAAAACGAGTCCAGGATCATTTTCCAGAATGATGACAATGGCAATGACGGGATTAACGTATGAAAAATGCCTAATTTATTTAGACGATTTAGTGGTTTTTGGAAGAAACTTAGCTAGTCATACCAAGAATCTACAAGACGTTTTCGAACGATTGCGAAAAGTAAATTTAAAATTAAACCCGCAGAAATGTAATTTCTTAAAGAAGGAATTGCTATATTTAGGCCATGTGGTATCTGGAAACGGAGTATTACCTGACCCGGATAAAATAAAAATTGTACAAATGTATCCATGTCCAACAAATGTAGAGGAAACGAGGAGGTTTGTTGCATTTGTTAATTTCTATAGAAAATTCATTCCCAACTTTGCTGAACTAGCTTATCCACTTAACAAATTATGTCGTAAAAATGCTTCTTTTATATGGGATGAAAAGTGTCAGTCGTCATTTGATAAGTTAAAAGGAAAAATCTTATCTCCACCGGTTTTGCAATATCCGGATTTTTCAGAACAAAGTGAGTTTAATCTTCAGACAGATGCTTCTAATTATGCAATTGGTGCAGTTTTGTCTAACAAAAATGGCAGGCCTGTATCTTTTGCAAGTAGGACACTTAACAAATCGGAAATAAATTATCCGACAATAGACAAAGAATTGCTGGCTATAGTGTGGGCAATCAAACATTTCCGACCATATCTGTACGGAAAACATTTTAAAATTTACACGGACCACAGACCTTTAATTTCATTATTTAACATGAAAGACCCATCAAGCAGATTATTTAAATTTAGGTTATTATTAGAAGAATATGATTTTATGATAGAACATATTAAGGGATCGGAAAATGCGGCTGCAGACGCATTGTCTCGAATTTCCATAACAAGCAATGATTTAAAACATATGAACGAGATGTGCGTATCGGTTATGACTAGAGCTCAGAAAAGAAACCTGATTGACAATACTTCCAAGATAGGAACGAGTGGCACAACTACAGTTCGGTCTGATCAACCAAACGCTGTAAGCACTCATAGTACTAGTACATTAAACGAATCAGTGGAATTACGTTTTATTGATGCATGCAAGTTAGAGACATTTAGGAAAAGTGGTGTTATAAGTAAAGAGAGTAATACATTTGTATATACTCCTAATGAAAAGACTGTATATGTCAAACACGTATCTTCTCCATCGCAAATATCGCGAGCCGAATTTGTGAGAGAGTTACAAGATGTTTGTAAAAGCTTAAACATTACTGAAATATATTTAATAAAAAGTAATAAGAATAACGTTTTTATAGAAAAGTTATTAAATGAAATTGATAAAATAAAGAAGTGGCCCGGACCACATCTACATATAGTAAAGGATGTACATCGAATAGAGAACAAAGATGATAAACGAGTAATACTGAATGATTTTCATCTCTTACCCACCAGTGGCCACGCGGGTATGAGACGAATGTTCAACAACATAAAAAAAATATTACTATTGGATAGGATTAGAAAATGATATCAAAGAGTTTATAAAGAGGTGCGACAAATGTCAGAAACAAAAATACTCGCCGCACAATATCAAACAACCAATGGAAATAACAACAACAGCACATAGTGCCTTTGAAAAAATATATATTGACTTAGTAGGGCCTTTGGATAGGGATAATTATAATTATAGCTACATTCTCACGTTGCAGTGCGAACTCACCAAATACATTGAGGCATATCCCTTAGTTACAAAGAGAACGGAAGAAGTAGCGAAAGCGTTAGTTCATAATTTTATATTAAGGTATGGAGTACCGAAGGTGATAGCGACGGATCGCGGTACTGAGTTCCTGTCATCAATATTCAAGGAGGTATGTAATCTATTAAATATTAAACAGTTAAACTCAACAGCTTATCATCACCAAAGTATAGGTGCTTTGGAAAACACGCATAAGCAGTTGAATTCATTTCTCCGCATTCAAACAGACAACCATCCAGAGACATGGAGTACATGGCTACCATATTGGTCATTTTGCTACAATACTTCAGTACATTCAGCAACGAAATATACCCCGTACGAGTTAGTCTTCGGAAAAAAATGCTCTTTGCCAAGTAATTTAACTAATATGGTTGTTGACCCACTCTACAACATTGATTATTATCCACTGGAATTAAAATTTAGATTGCAAAGGTCACAGAAAGATGCACGAGACAACCTACTCAAAAGTAAATTAGCACAAAAAGAACGATATGACAGAAATATAAATCCTGTTACTTACCATCCTGATGACTTAGTTTTAGTTAAAAATAATATGTGTAACAAATTAGATAGTGTGTATTCGGGACCATACAGAGTTATATCTGATGAGTCACCTAATGTAAAAATAAAAAAGAATGGTAAAGTAGATATCATTCACAAAAACAGAACAAAATTGTACTATCATAATTAGTAATTATCTTTTTCTTGTGTAGTTGACTACTAGTAACAAATAAAACAAAATAGTAATTTTATTTTATTTTACCCCGCCATGGGAGGTGTAGTGTGTATGTAGTGACGTTAATGTGTGTTGTACCTATGTGTATGTAATCTATTCTATATAATCATGTGTAACCTTAAATTAAAGAGAGTATTACTTGGGCAGTCGAGTGTGTCATTTCTTACCACAAATACCTCCAACCTTACATGCACACATTTCACACAGCACCATCTAGTCCCAAGCTAAGCAACCTAATGCTTGTGTTATGGTAGCTAGATGGCTGATAAACTACATAAATACATTTTTTTTTTGTAAATACGTACATATTACAGATAGAAAAACACCCAGACCCGGAACAACTACTTGTAGGTCATACAAATATTTGTTCCGTACGGGAATTGAACCCGCGACATGCAGCGCAGCAGTCAATCGCTTGACCACTGCGCCAACCGTGCCGTCAGATATAGTGGAATGGAAGCAAGTTTGATGTTTAAATTGAGCGTGTTAGACCTTGAACATGAACTACACGCGCAAGTGACACGTGTCTCGTGACAGCGAGTGCCGAAAAAATAAATGAGTTACATTGAATATGCCACAAATCAGAGACATTCAATTATTAACGAGAGATAGACGGGGCAAGACGGGCACCGGATCAACTCAGGATGGATGAAATGACGACAGGTCACTGCAACAACTCACGGATGCCCCTCAAGTTAAAGAGGAAAATATTCAAGTCCGTGATTAGACCTGCCGTACTGTATGTATCGGAATGGCTAAATAAGGAGCTCGTGGCTAAATAAGAACAGCCGCTCGGATCGATCTTTAGATTAAGCTGTGCTTGCCTAGGTTGGTCCGTGGATGGGTGACCACCCATTACATACCGAGTTTCCTCCGTGCCTCGGAAAGCACGTTAAGCCGTTGGTCCCGGCTATCATTTGTAGATCTTTGACAGTCGTTACAGGTAGTCAGTGGCCCGAAAGTCTGACAACCAGTCTTACCAACGGGTATCGTATTACCTAGCACTAACTGGGTTGTGGAGGTCCGACAGGCAGTCGCTCCATGTAAAATACTGGTATTCAGCTGCATCCGGTTACACTGGAAGCCGACCCCAACATAGTTGGGAAAAGGCTAGGCAGATGATGATGACTGTATGTATCGGAATGCTGGACTGCGAAGAAGATGGATAAAAAACGATTGCATGTAACGGAGATGAGAATGTTGAGATGGGTGTGGAGTGACAAGAATGGATAAAGTAAGGAATGAGTATATTAGAGGAAGTTTGAAAGTGGCGTTACAGAATCCATTGAATTGTGATTGACATGAATGTTGATGAATGGAGAAGGAGAGGAAGGTCAAAGAAAAGATGGATGGACCGTGTGAGGAATGAAATGAAAGATAAAGGAGTAAATGATGCCGTGACGTCTGACAGGGGAGAATGGAAGAAGAAAAGTAAGTAGTAGTAAGTTCGTTTAACCCCCTTGAATGACTTTTTCATGAATTAGTTATTGAATGAACTTCGAGGGTTGTATTGATGATTCTAATGATTATAATTCTGTAACTCATAAACATTTCATTTCATTTTTAGGTTTATGTGTTTATATGTATTTTGAAGTATTGTGCTAATTTAAGAATCTCTAGTTAAGCTTGGTATGTAACTGTTTTTTGTCCCTAACAAATAAAATAAAATATACATCGTGACATTGACTTGCAAATTTAAAAAAAACTTAAGAAAATTTGAATTTCGCGGGCTGCCCTGGCACTTCCACCTTAAGACATTTTAATATGTACACCCGACAAAGTTGGTGGTCAACCAATTTTCACCTTTAAGGCCTTAGTAATAAGTTGTGTGGTCAAGTTGAGTAGTCAACTGCTGCTGCTGTAAATGCTCAATATAGAAACTGGCAGTCATTTACGTTCAAAGCTGTGACGTCTGTCAGTCTCTAGAGAGGCATACGTTATGTAGCACGATTGGAGTTTAAACTTTAACTAAGCCAAGCTATTGACGTCTCTTGTGGATTGCCACTGCAATAGTTAAGTTCTGACTAAACTGAAGCGAAGCCCGCGCGGGTTTTAGGGTGGAATTCGCTTGCGTCGATTATGCCAAATAATTTTTAAGGAGGTGTTCAAATTGATGCGAATAGTCGCGTGACTTGCTAAGGCTGAGTTTCCACCAGATATGTGCGAGGTTTTTCTTTTTCGGTTTTACACAGCTGAACCACTGGATTCCATGCTCTCCACAGTTGAAACCCATCCTCCCGGTTGAAGTTCCACCCGCAATAACTTCAGTTTATCCGTGATCATGGTGCTTGCAACAGCGCCGAAATATCGGGAACTCAAAACAAACAGTGAACATGGTAAATATCCCGTTTCTAGTGTTAATTATAATGCTGCTAATGTTGTAATAATATTTGTGTCACTAAATGCAGCTCTAAATCCGCTCATGAGATACATCGGTCCGTAAAAAACACTTTCAGCAAAATAAGCTTATAAATCCATACAAATAAATAAAATTGTTGTGTCTGTTTGTAATATCAAAATAACAGCTTTTTACTGAATGCATATGATGACCATATTTATGAAAACATAGACGGCATTCATGAACAACAAAAACACATTTTTTTCTGTCTGTAACGGCTGGACCGATTTTGACGGGACTTTTACTGGCAGATAGTTGATGTTATAAGGTCTGACATAGGCTACTTTTATTTTAGAAATATAATAAGGGTTTCGTGCAAAAAAAATAAACCCTAGAAATTGGTAACAAAATTAGATTAAAAAAAGGGGAATAACATTTTTTTAATGTAATTAACAGCTAGTGATTTATAAATATCTTAACCTTATCAGGATTACTTTCTTTCTTCCAACATAATTTCGTCATCATTCTGACGTCACGTCCGCAAACGATGTGCGTCATTATCACGAAGACGTAACATCCGTGATGTATTGCTGTCGATTAGGCAGTGACGTATATCCGGGTATTAGCGATAATTATGTCAGAAGCCACGGGAGTAGATAAACTAATCTATAGGTATCCATGATGTACCAATACATAATGGGTGTAAAAGTACCATCACCGAAGCCAAAAGGCACTCTTGTGTTCCCCATGATTGCGGTCAGTTTTTTGTTCTAGACCATACCTGGGAGCCTTCTAGTTACGGAGATATTGAGGTCAAACTTCCAACTATAACGCAAGTTTTTTTTTTTTAATACAAGTCTTCATATTCATTTTCATATTTATTTGCGTTCAAAGGTGTTAGGAAAAAGCTTAGAGCCGTTGTAGACCATGTCAGGGCACAGCAAAAATTTTTTGTATAATCTAATTAAATTATAAATTTGTATATTGTATAATCTAATTCATACAAGTTAAAAATAAAAATAAAATATAACATGAAAAAAAACGGTATTATTATTTATTATTTTTAATTTTTTATAGTATTTTATATGTCCTTGTAGTTTATAGTAGTATAAATAAAATTATTTTCAGTATACACCTACCACTGCTTGTCTCTGCATCACCCAAAGGTTGACTGGTAGAAAATGCCTATGGCATTAAGTCCGCCTCTGTACTCTGTGCTTGAAGTGTTGAAATAAATAAATAAATAAAACCCAATAATTACAGTAGCAAAAAAAAAGAGAAATGTCATTTTTTTTTTTTTTTAAATATCTTGGGACAACCAACACAACGCCATCTGATCCCAAACTAGGCAGAGCCTGTACTATGGTAACCAGACAACTGATAAACATACATAATTATATATTTCTAAATACTTACTTATTATAGATAAATTTCACACCCAGATACAGAACAAATAATCGCACAAAGATTTGTCCTGTGTGGGAATCGAACCCACGACCTCCGTCCTAGCAGTCAGGGTCACTAACCACTTGACCAACAGGCCAATCAAATCAATATACTTAAGGTTAAAATGTCAGTCGTAAAGAGCAAGAGATCTTTAATGTGAGGTGAGGTAGCAGGGCCGGTGGTGGCCCCGACTTGCATAAAGTAAGTCAGCACAATGTTTTGAGTGCGTAACATTGAGTTTTACCGGAAAACGTGATTTTTCACCCCCCAAAAAAAGTCGGTTTTCCAGCAACAATTTTTGCGTAGAGTTACTTAGTTTGATGTTCAGAATGCTTGGTTGACGGCTTCGTGAAGGGTCCGTTTACACCTTAAAGATAAAGATAAAGATTTATTTTTTTGCAAATATGGGTAACCTCAAACGATGACAAAAAACATATAATAGTACAGCCATAGTTTACCACGTAGGCATACAAAAGATTTATAAATAACAACTTAAAACTAAATACAATTATTATAAAATTATTACACATTAAAATCAATTTTAAAAATATTCTTATTAATTATACAGGATTATGCACTAGCTTAAAAATTCTTCTCAATTAGGAACTCCTTAATATTATAATATGCTTTCGCCACTAAAAAGCTTCGGAGTCTCTTTTTAAATAATGAAAGCGGAAGCTCTTTCCATATCTCTCTTTCCTTGTATTATTATTTATTAAACACAGTCAATTTTCGTGTTTGTTAGTGTGACCGCTTAGAACTTCTGAATTTATAGGGTGGAAAGAACACCAACGCGAAAACGGTTACCACGTATTCAGTACATCATTCTGAGCCCCAATGTAGGGGGGGGGGGGGCTCAGATTGATGTATTGAATACGTGGTAACTGTTTTCGCGTCGTTGCCCCTTCCACCCCGTATGTGGCACAATGAATTTTGGTGCGGTTTTCATGCTCATTCAAAGTAATAATTCTAGAAGGTTTATGTGTGTATAATACAATAATAAAAATCTAGATCACATCATCTGTCTAGCCTTTTCCCAACTATGTTGGGGTCGGCTTCCAGTCTAACCGGATTCAGGTGAATACCAGTATTTTACATGGAGCGACTGCCGATGTGACATCCACAACCCAGTTAGTACTAGGTTATACTGTATAGTATAACCCTTGGTAAGACTGGTTGTCAGATTTTTTGGGGCATTGACTACCTGTAACGACGTGTGCACAACGTGGGCACAAAAATCGTGCATTTTAAAATTAATTAATATTATGACGGACGGCGAACTTAAAATATTCATGAAAGTAAACACTTTCATGAATATTTTAAGTTCGCCGTCCGTCCGTCGTATGACGACGGGCAGGCCGTGTCGACGGCGCGTTCGTGTTCCACGCGCGCCTCAAAGAGTTGTCAGCAAACGGGAGGGGCCCGCAAGGGCCGGTGCCTGCCAGGGCTGCGGGACTGTTCGAAAGAGATACCGCGGCCCTGGAACATAAAGGGCCAATGAAGGAACATGGGTGGTTTTTAGTCAGTAAGAGTCTGACACTCCCTTCCGCTCCGCCCAGGGCGGGGGGGGTCATTTGATGATATCCCACCCACCAAAAAAAAAAAAAAAGTTCCTTATTTTATTTGGTAATGTCATTGGTATACCTACATGCCCCTTTTCGATCGGACAGGTTTTTTTTACATATTGTGCAGTATAACGCGAATTTCATACGGCTCTTGTACTGTGATAAAAGTGTACATTAAAATAAATGTTTCTTTGGGAAAGTTGCTTGTTATCATGAATACAATGACGTGTTTAAGTATCGGTCACTAATTACCAGTCACCTTATAGACCTAAGTGCTAAATCTATCTATACTAATAAATAAAATTAAAGTGTCGGTTTGTAATATCAAAATAACAGCTTTTCACTGAATATACGGTAGGTACTTATAGCAAAAACACATTTTTTTCAATTTTTGTCTGTCTGTCTGTCTGTTTGTTCCGGCTAATCTCCGAAACGGCTGTACCGATTTTGACGTGACTTTCACTGGCAGATAGCTGATGTTATAAGGTTTAACATAGGCTACTTTTATATTAAAAAAATAACTAATGTTCCGTGCGAAAAAAATTAAAACCCTTGAAATTGGTAACAAAATTAGATTGAAAAAGGGAAGTAAGTAACATTTTTTTTTTAAATTTTCCGCGAACGAAGGTTGCGGGCAACAGCTAGTAACATAATATAACATCACGCCTGTATTCCCCGTTGGGTTAGGCAGAGGTGTACCTAATAGTACACCCACATTTAACTAGTTTGTTTAAGTACCATGTAATAGGTGGCGAGTTTATTGCCACCGACCGGGCCCAAACCCAACACTTTGCCCAATCGAACCCGGGACCTCATATTCAGCAGTAATGTTTGCGACCACTAGACCAAAAAGGAACTGCCCTTTGTATTTACATGAATCAATTTATATTGATTTGTTAGCGAGGACAAATGGGATTAGTATCATGTACGAATTAATTCGCGTTTCTTATAAATGAGTGTGAGATCATTGGTAATAAAGTAGCCACATACCATTTAGCTGTTGTATAGATACCAGCACACCAAGCTATCCGAAACTGTCAAATTTTTCCAATCAACCTTGAACCTATTGCTTTAGCGATAAAGCTGAAACTCTATTGAAGATATTTGACAGATTGTAGTAGCTTGATGTGGTGTCTGTACTTCCAGAACAAATTAACTACCAATTATTATTTATTATGTTTTATTTATTAAGTATTATTTATTATGTATTATTTATGATGTATTATTTATTATGTATTATTTGTTACAAAGTAAGTTTGTTTGTTACCTTTTCACGCCTAAACCACTGAACCGATCATCCTGAAATATTGCATATACGTTGCCAGGTGTACAGAAACGGACATAAGGTACCATTCATCTCGATAAAAAGTACTGTTCTCGAGGAAAACAACAAAAACGTTCTTATGATAATAGATGGCGCCACGTGTACAACCCGAATTGATTGTCAAATTCTAAATTCACGCGAGCGAATCCTCGGGAAAAAGCTAGTACGTAATAAATAACGAAAGTATCCCTAGGAACTTTTGACGTGTGTAGTTTATTAAATAAAATTCCCTACTTGAAGATGGTCATATAAGTATCCAGCTATACACGTTGGGTTAACGTTAAGGAATAATGCCTGTTAAGCCATGTGTAAAACTGCATGGATCTGTTTTAGTGTTTCATCAATTTAGAACTAAAAAAGCGCATCATCTTCCTGCCCTTGTCCCATGTTACTTGGGGTCAGCGCAACACGTTTTTTTCTTCCATTCTCCCCTGTCAACTGTCACGCTATCATTTGCTTCTTTATCTTTCATATCATTCCTCACACAATCCATCCATCGTTTCTTTGGTCTTCCTCTCCCTCTCCATTCATCAACGTTTATATTCATCACTTTTAGTCACATGCGATTCGTCCCTCCTCATCACATGTCTATACCAAGACAGTCGATTCCCTTTTAACTGTAACTGGCGCAATTTTTTAACTTCATGTATTATACTCGCTCCTTACCTTGTCTATTCTTGTCACACCACACATCCACCTCAACATGTACAACTATAAATTGCACAAAACATTTACGTCGAAAAAAAGTATTTTCTACATTTTTATCCTGGGAAAAAATTCGACCCTCAAAAGTGAGCTTTTTTGTTTACGTACGGAAACTAAATAAAAGCAACTATTTGACTTTCGAACTAACAACTACTAGAATATTCTAATGTAAACGAGCACACGGCAGTCATATGCAAATGTATGAATACGATATAGTTCGGCGTACTTCACAGTATGCAATAATTTGCATATTGCATTTCCCTATGACGTATAACAGTAGCGCTGGACTTTTTGGGTTTATGTACGCTATCGAATCGGGTTATGTAGTGGTGCATAACACGAATACTTCTACGCAAATACTACTTGTATCTCGGCTTTCTAGCACTTTCCTAAATATACGAAAGTTGTTTAGGACAAAAAGGACCTTATTTAAAGAGCAAAAATACTATTATCGTAGTAATAAATTTCTATCGAGGTCGTAAAATGTTGAGGGCTGGGCTGGAGTGGGGGATGGGACGTACTACAACAGGATGACTGTTACACCGTAGAGAATATAAGGGCTTAGTAATTACGTGTTCTTTGTGCAAAAAACGGTAGCATGACTTTTAAGTGAGTTGACGTGTGTACTGATAGAGAAGCTCGTGCCTAAATAAGAACAGCCGCTCGGGTCGATCTTTAGGTTAAGCCGTGCTTACCTAGGTTGGTCTGTGGATTGGTGACTACCCATTTCATACCGAGTTTCCTCCGTGCCTCGGAGAAAGCACGTTAAACCGTAGGTCTAGCCTGTCATTTGACAGATCTTTGACAGTCGTTACAGATAGTCAGTAACCCGAAAGTCTGACAACCAGTCTTACCAAGGGGTATCGTATTACCTAGCACTAACTGGGTTATGGAGGTCAGATAGGCAGTCGCTCCATGTAAAATACTGGTATTCAGCTGCATCCGGTTAGACTGGAAGCCGACCCCAACGTAGTTGGGAAAAGGCTAGGCAGATGATGATAACGTGCGTGCTGATAGTGGATTCCGATTTTATTCAAAAGTTTTTTCTGCAAAAGTTTTGGAAGTATGCTAAAAAAATGTTTACTAACCGTTCCTAAGAAGTCTAGAAAAGCTGGCGTGATGGCCTAAAGACTTTTAAGAGAAATTGACCGCAGAAAACCTCACGCAGGAAGGAGTGGAAAGGTTGATGGGATGTTACGTCACCAATTATGACAATACAAGATATTTTTAGACTAAGCACGAGTATGTCAATCTGGGTCAAAGTAAACGATGATATTATTCATTGTCTCGATAGATGACCGTTGTTTGAGCTCAATGAGAGACTGAAATCACAGTTATTATAAACTAGCTTTTGCCCGCGGCTTCGCTCGCGTTAATTTAGTATTTGACAATCGATTCGGGTTGTACTCAGATTGTAAGTAAAAAATTAATCAATCATGATTCGAAAGACACGTGGCGCCATCTATTATCATAAGAACGTTATTGTTGTTTTCCTCGGGAACAGCACTTTTTTTCGGGATGAAAGGTCCCCTATGTCCGTTTCTGTACACCTGACAACGTAAAAGCAAGATTTCAGGATGATTGGTTCAGTGGTTTAGGCGTGTAAAGGTAACAAACCAACTTACTTTCGCATTTATAGTATAAAGTTGGATACCATGATTTTTCCAGATGCTCTGAAGTCGTGTCATAGCATCTTTAGCCATGGCTATCCGCCGTTTTATTTCTGGGACGCAGCAACCTTCATTATTTATATTAGATAAACCCAGATAAACGACTGTCCAAAGTATCGACGCCTTGGATATGATAGGCTCCCAATAGCCTTCCGACACGATCTATTACCATAAGCTTGGTTTTCTACCTATTTATTGTAAGCCCTAATTTGACACTTTCCATCTCCAACTCAAACTCAAACTCAAACTCAAAGCATTTATTTCAATTAGACCATTACAGGCACTTTTGAAAGTCAAAAACAAAAAAGCTAAGCTACAGTCACATTCACAAGGCATAATAACTTGCGAAAGTACTGTAGTTGCACATTCCAAATCGTAGATCTCTATGGAGAAGAATGGGCAAGAAACTCCATGGACACTCTTTTTAATCAAAATATTGTTACAAAATCTTGGTTACATCATTCATGTTGAGATTATACATATATGTGAGAACGATGTACAAAGACGTGCACATTAAGAGCGTCCAGAGTAAAAGATTAAACTAACAATTTAAAAATAAAGTAATTAAAATAAACCGTGCCAGCTAAGAGATGACCAGTCCCAACTGACAGCGCCCGTTCACGAACATGACGCATGGATCAGCGCCATTCAACTCAACCACATTGAAGGGAACTAAATGACCCGACACACCCGCCACCATCAGCGAGACATTTGTGTGAGCATGACATTCTCTCAGCCACCAGGGCACATTCAAGTCAATGAAGATAACTAAATGTAAATGGTAGCTTTACAGTACATAGTACTCACACATGTGCTATGCGATTATATAATACTAAGAGATTGAATCTATACAATTCAAAGATAGTTTTACAATCTTCTGCAGCTTCCACAATAACTTCACATGGTAATCAATTAGTTTGCCCCTATGGTTGTGGAGCAGGACCAGCATTGAGCCAAGCATTTTTATCATCAATGTAATCCCCCAACTTATAATATGCTTGCCTACATAGTGTGCGTTTTATACAAGATTTAAATTTCGTCTCATTCAGTTGTAGAATGTGGGGAGGTATTTTATTGTAACATTTTAAACAGTACCCCATGAAAGATGAGTCAACTTTAGCTAGCCTGAAACCTGGTTGAGTTAGTTGGTCCCTATTTCTAGTATGATAGTGGTGTCGGTCACCTCTTTTACTAAATAAATGCAAATTTTTCCTAACGTACATGATGTTTTCATAGATGTATTGACAAGGTACTGTCATGATGTTAATTTCCTTAAACAGTTCTCTTAGAGAATCGCGTCTACGTAGATCATACAAGGCTCTGATAGCTCTTTTCTGCAGAATAAATATAGACTCAATGTCTGCAGCCCGTCCCCATAGTAGAATACCGTATGACATAATACTATGAAAATAACTAAAATAGACTAGCCTCGCGGTGTCTACATCAGTAAATTGACGGATTTTTCTAACAGCATATGCTGCTGAACTCAGCCGTCCTGCAAGAGAAGTTATATGCGGACCCCATTGAAGCCTTGAATCGAGCGTGATCCCCAAGAAAACAGTTTTTTCGACGAATTCTAGTTTCTCTTGATTCAATACTATGTCACTATCACTACTTTTGACATTCGGTAGAGCAAATCTTATACACTTCGTTTTTTTCCCATTTAATACTAAATTATTCGCGGTGAACCAATTATGGACCAGCAATAGGGCGTTATTTACGTCGTCAAGATTTGTGGCACGTCGGTTTGTCTTAAATATTAAAGAGGTATCGTCAGCAAACAACACCATTTGTGGTTGGTTTTTAAATAAATGGGGTAGATCATTTATATAGACTAAAAAGAGGAAAGGACCTAATATCGAACCTTGCGGTACACCCATACTTACTTTTAAACCCATTGAATTGACACCATTTATTTGTACTTGCTGATGTCTATCGTTTAAATACGATTTAACTAAACTGAGCGCAAGTTTCCCTAAACCGTAATGTTCAAGTTTCAAGAGTAGGGTTTCGTGATTTACGCAATCAAATGCTTTCGAGAGGTCACAGAAGATTCCTATGGCATCTTGTGCCTCTTCCCACGCCGTAAATATGTGTTTTAATAAGGTGACACCGGCGTCAGTCGTGCAACGTCCTTTGGTGAAACCATATTGTTTCTCATGTAAGATTTTATTGGTGTTAAAGTGTGTGAGCATTTGATTAAGCATTACCTTTTCAAACACCTTGCTGAAAACCGGCAACACGGATACGGGTCTATAGTTATTGATGTCTTTACTGTCCCCGGATTTGAAAAGTGGTATTACCTTGCTGTATTTCATAAGGTCCGGGAAGACTCCTTGGTCCACACATAAATTAAATATTAAGGCTAAGAACGGTGCTATAGTCTCAATAATAGCTTGACAAACTTTAATGGACATTCCCCATAGATCTTCAGTTAATTTGATTTTGATTTCCTTAAAAGCTTTAATGACTGTGATGGGGTTTATATGCTTAAATTGAAACTCAACCGGACAGGCTGAAACGTTCGCTCTCAACAAATCAATAGAAACCAAGGGTGAGGAATTTAAGGTTTCAGTAGTTTTAAGTGGGATACTAGTGAAGAAATCTACAAATTCTTGAGCAACTTCGTTTTTAGAGCTTATAAGACCACGTGAAGTATCTAGTGTGATATCATTATTATATTTTTTGTGTCTATTAGTTTCACTATTGATAATTTTCCAAACCGTCTTTATTTTATTATCGGCGGATTTAATCTTGTTGCTAATGAATAAGGCTTTAGCTACCTTACAAGTGTTTTTAAAAATTTTAGAGTAAGTTGCAACATATTTAATAAAAGTTTCTGAGTTGATGTAAGGCTTAAGGCCGTACAGTTCAAACAATCGCTCCCTACTTTTCCTAATACCCTTAGTTGCCCAGTCACTGAACATAAACTTTGGGCAAATAGATTTAGTTTTCATTTTTAATGTATTATTAAACTCGGTGTAAACTACCGAAAAGAATTCCTCATAAAAGTGATTTACATTTTCAATAATATGGTCCGGAATACCTAAATTACTAATTAAGTTATTATTAAATTTATTTAAATTACTGGGTGACATTTGTCTGGACTTTATCTGAATTTTTTGTAATGGTGTGTAGGACTCGAAAACAACGGTTTGACCGCTATGATCAGAAGGAAGGTAATTTACAATTGATTTATCCAAGTAGTCGCAGCAACAAAAAACATTATCAATACATGTTGCAGTATTTGTAGTAATTCGGGTTGGTTCCGAAAACACGTTTAACAAATTAAATGATTTAAAAAGATGTAATAATCTACTGCTATTTGAATTTTGATCTAAAATATTAACATTAAAGTCACCACAGATTACCAGTGATTTATTACCAGTTGCAAGCTTTGCTAAAGTATCTTCCATTACCGATTCAAAAATAGAGTAGTTTTGATAATTTGGGGGTCTGTAAACGCACACTATAACATGCCTATCCAGCTCAACACAAGACAGCTCAATATTATGTTCAACCGATAGATCAACAATATCACTACGAGTCTTAAATTTAATACAATTTTTAACTAAGATTAATGAACCCCCACGAATCTTAGCTTTCCGGTTAAAGCAACTCCCCACACTGTAATTTGCGTAATTAATTAGCATTTCATAATCTTTTAACCAATGCTCAGTGAAACAAACAATTTCAATCTTTGTTTTTTCTAAAAACAATTCAATTTCTAGTTGCTTTGAAGAGAACTAAGCTGTTGGTCCCGGTTGTCACTTGTAGATGTATATCTAAGACAGTCCTAATAGGTAGTCAGTAGCCCGAACGTCCGACAACTAATCTTACCAAGGGGTATCGTATTACCCAGTACTAACCGGGTGGTGGAGATCAGATAGACAGTGGCTCCATGAAAAATACTGTTATTCCGCTGCATCCAGCTAGACTAGAAGCCGTCTCTAAAATACTTTGCAATAGGCTCAAAAGATATCAATTTTTAGGTGCGCAATAGCCTCAAAAGATAACAGGTCAGACAGTGTGAGAACGCACTAGATTAAAAAGAAAATTACGTGACATCAACAAAATTAAAGACGTTTTTACGGCACACTTACTAACCAGGTGTGCCGTTAAAAGCTGCGTAAACTTTTATCGTATCGGATGGCCGTTCTGACGGCACAGTTATTGCAAGAAATTGGCCGAAGTAACCACCCATTAGATTCTTATGCGTCATACTTAAAAATGAACGCTCAAGTCGTTCAAGTACTACTAAAATGGGATCTACCCAGTAACGTTTAAGAGTTTGTTTAATATGTTACAGCCACGGTCGTAAGTTTTTTGGTGCTTTTTCCTTCATAAGATCAGCGCTGTCAGAGTGATAAAATTGCATGTTAGAGCATGTCTTTACTGTCAAGTTTTGAGCGATAATATGCACGAGCAAACACGGTCACACGCCACAGGTCAATACTCAATCACAATACACAATCAACTCTTGCACACAATATTATGAAACTCTTTTCTAAGTGGCATGTTAAACTTCATATTTCAGTTTAACAACAGTTTTTATTTATTAAATCTATACAATATATAAAATTTAAGTGTCCGTTTGTAATTTAAAAATAACAGCTTTTTACTAAATGGATATGAAAGTAGATAGGGTACTAATAACAGAAAAACTAATTTTAAATGTTTGTCTGTCTATCTGTTTGTTCAGGCTAACCTCCAAAACGGCTTGACCGATTTTGACCTGAGTAACTTGGGCTACTTTTATTTTAGAAAAAAGGATTAGGGTTCCGTTTAAAAATATTCAAACCCTTGAAACTGTTAACAAAATCCATTCAAATAGTGAAGTCATATTTTTATAAACATTTCACGCGGACTAAGGTCGCGGGTAATGAATTAAGTAATCTAAAGTAAAGACGACGGTTGACGGCACGGTTGGCGCAATGGCTGAGCGATTGACTGCTGTGCTTCGTGTTGCGGGTTCGATTCCCGCACGGAACAAATATTTGTATTGCCTACAGATAGTTGTTCCGGGTCTGGCTGTTTGTGCATGTGAGTTTAAATGTTTCTAAACGCACCCACGATACAGGAGAAATTCCTAGTGTGGGGAAGAACTTAACAAAAAAAAAAAAAATTGCGTCAAAAATCTCCTCAACGCTGTCAACTGGTAATGTCCCCAAGAGATCGTCGGCGTTTCCACGTTATAGCAACGCTTAGCCTCTGGCCAAGGTAAAACCCAGCCAGGTCACGTGAAGTGTCAACGAAGCGTTTAGAAATTTCTTTAAAAAGGCTGTAAGCACACGGATCCCACGGTTCCAAAGTTTCAGCCCCAAACGGGAGTTGGGCATTGGGTCATAATAAAGCTGTAATGCCAACGGTGACAAGAACTCGCGGATGATGTGGTATATATTACAAAACGGCCACGCTATGTTCGATCGCGATCGTCAATTGTTTGTTTATGACGTCACAACCCGAGAAACTACCGGAAAAAAAAATACATTTTGACGAGTTAATCGATCATAAATGTATGGAACAGCTAATTTTTTTTTCGCGATTTCAGGTTTGGTCCCATAGTAAAAGTTGTTCATAATGATGAGTACAATGACCTCTTAAGAGGTTACTGGTGTTTTACAAATAACCCTAAATAGAATCTAATCTCGATACCTAATAATACCTTCACGGATTGGACAGGGTTTTTTAACATATTGTGTAAGACATCGCACAAGCTGGACTGATGTGGTCTTCACCACCTGATAAAGACTGCAAGAATGCGCTGGATGCGAAAAGACTGGTCTATGTGGCAAATCTTGGGAAACGACTTTCAGCTTTCAGTTTTGTTTATTTAAACTTCATGTACAAGAGTGGTACATAGGCGGACTAAATGCCACAAGGCATTCTCTACCAGTCAACCTTTGGGTCAAATAGGAGAACATTGTGGTAGAGTACATACAAATAAAATAATAAAATTACCATTTTGCTAACATAAATTGATACACATGAATGGGTATACTGATACATATATTTTTACTTGTTGTTGTATGTTTTGTTGTTGTTTAGTTTTCATCGATTAATGCTTCTTCTACAACCATCACCACTAATTAAAGGAATTGATGAGTTACTATGCATCAAAGAAGACTGCTCGTACATTTGGCTGCTTCATCCTTTGTTATACTTGACAGTCCCCTGTGTAGAGCATGCATGGAGATGGAGGAAACGAGTGCATGTACTCTCGAGTGCACCGGCGTCACTCAGATCCGGAAGCAAACTCTTGGAACACCAAGATCCCTTGCAGATGTCCTGAGAAGACCGGGAAGTTTGATTTACTTCTGGAGGGAGGTGGGCTGGTTGGAGTAACGGCCACCAAGGCTCACATACAATGGTTTACTTTAAGGACTAAGTGCGCAAACCAAAATCCTGACAGAGAACAACATAGATTAGTTACGCTTCGGTGTAACCCGCGCCCTACCTCCTGTAATGAAGATCGGTGTTCGTTCAAGTCGAAGAGCCAGCGTCATTTGTTTCTATTAGTTTTAAACACAGCTCTTTCCTTTTTTACTCGCGTATTCTACCACAGGAACTTGTTTCAAGGAAGGAAATGGACTCGGTTTAAAATATGGAGGAAGTTAGGTACTTTATTCTTTTCTTGTGGATAGAATATAGAGTACTAACTTTTGCCCGTGGCTTCGCTCGGGTTAATTTAGAATTTGACAATCAATTCGGGTTGTACTCTGTGGTGATTTTTGACATATTAATTATTTACAAACTACAAAACTATAATAGAAATAAATATGTACAAGTACAAAATGGTTACAGGGCGTCCAAAAATTCGTCCGCATCGCTGTCAACAGGAAAAGTGCCCAGAAGGCTGGCAGGGTTGTACTCTGCTTGTAATAATTTAATTCAATCAGGATTCGAAAGACACGTGGCGCCATCTATAATAAGAACGTTATTGTTGTTTTCCTCGGGAACAGTACGTTTTTTCGGGATGAAAGGTACCCTATATCCGTTTCTGTACACCTGACAACGTATATACATATAACAACAATATAACAGTGGTCTAGGTGTGTAAAGGTAACACAAACTTACTTACGCATTTAAAATACTAGTTAGAATTAGAAAGTTAGGATTAGAATAGGATATAAGTATGATTACCTATGCCCACTATTAATTTATTTATAACTTACATAGTAAAATAGGTACAATCGAACACATTTATGATAAATAAAAAACTTTACTTATCACCACACTCACACTCTCTCTCTCTCACTCACATACATCACCCACAAACTTACACCAACTCTTAAACACATTTAATTTAATGTAAATTAACCTTAATCTATGTAGTTTTAGTATAATAAATAATATTACGTTTGGCTTTTGTATAACACGACTTGCTATGGAAGAGCGGACTCTCCTAACACAGGCACTATCTGCCTAAAAGGAGGATCCAATCACAAAAAAAAATGTTAAAACCTAAACTTGTTTTACCAATAAACTATATATATATTTTTTTTTTTTTTTAAAAGAAAAACCTTCATTATTATTTAAATACTACGTTGCATGAATTTCAGTTAATTAAAGATCATACAGATGGAGTAAACCCTGACTCCCAAACTAGGAGATCATGAGACTTAGGAGTCAGATTTCGGTGGCTCGGACTTTAAGCTGGCCTATCGTAGTACGGACTTTCAATAGAATAAGTAATCAAAATTAAAATATTTTATTTCGAGTTTATGAACCACTTAAAACCGCCCTTTTTTCATGTTATTAAGGTTCCGATAAAATATGAATTACCACGTGACATCTGCGTAGGAGCTTACTTATTTGCTTACATCGCATTCTCGCCTGAATTGCCTTTTTTTTCCTTTTTTTTTTTGGTATGGGAAATCATCAAATGACTCCTCCCGCTCTGGGCGGAGCGGAAGGGAGTGTCAGACTTTTACTGACTAAAAACCATCCATGTTCCTTCTTTTGCCCTTTATGTTCCAGGGCCGCGGTATCTCTTTCGAACAGTCCCGCAGCCCTGGCAGGCTCGCCTGAATTGCCTGTAATTCGTAGATCTTTGACAGTCGTTACAGGTAGTCAGAAGGCCAATAGTCTGACAACCATTAAGGGGGATTGACGTAACACCGGCGCCACACGTTGCCGCCAACACTTGTACCAACGTTGGTCGGTTAATTTCGTGAGGCATCCACACGTTGGCCATTATACCAATCCTGTCCCGTCAGAGCCAACGTGAAGAGGTCCTATACAGAAATCGAAATTGCTCCATATAATTGGATGTGCCTGGTAAACTTCAAAAAATTCGATAACTTTTTCATTTATCCATACGGGTGGCGATTTCGAGGATGAGGATGACATTCTCGCTCGTCGCGCGCTCTCGATGCGTTTTGCAACAGGACTCAGGACTGAGTAAAGCGCCAACATGTGGACGGATCGTGAACGTTGGTGCAGATTCCTTTGATAAAACCGACACGCCTCGGCAAACTCCCGACGCTCGTCCCAACGTTGGTGCCAATGTTATTTTCTAGATCCATACGTTAGACGAGTGGCGTTGGGATCAACGTGTGTAGCCGGCCTAAGAATAATCGTCATCAATCGGCCCACGCGGATGGTCTCTAGAGCGCCACAAAGGAACAAACATACAGGCTGTAACAAGACCCTTAACGAAGCCTTCAACCAAGCATTCTGTACATCAAACTAAGTTACTTTTCGCAAAAATTATTGCTGGGAATCGACTTTTTTTTGGGGTGAAAAATCACGTTTTACGGTAGGACGTATTGTAACGCACTCAAAACATTGTGCTGATGGATGGATTGAATAGTACGGGAGTCGAGGAGATGTTTAAAGTTAAATTCTAAAAATTAAAAACATGTGATTTTTTTTATATTTGACCCTCTTCTCCGTATTGTATAACTATCACTTGATTCGGTGAAGGAAAACATCGTGAGGAAACCAGCATGCCTGACACATATTTCTCGATGGCATGTAAAGCCAAGTCAGAGGTCCATGGGCGACATAAAAACTCTAACACCAGATTACGCACTTATCACACCATAAAGAAGAAGCCAATTGCAAGATTTTTTAAAATCGGAAGAATGGTTTGGGAGACTACCTCCTACATCCAAACTTACAAACGTTGCAATATAATATAATAATTTAGTGTGCGTGTGTGTAGGGTCTTTATGTTGTGTGTGTACGGAGAGAAATGAAATGCTGCGGAAGTCCAAATTCACTTTACTTATTTAGTTGTTACGAATATTACAAAGGAGTAGTTAATTAGGTTGGGAGCGCGTCTATATCTTATGGTGGTTCCGGGCGAACTGTAGTCGCCGAGCGCTGCACGTACGTCGAATACAAACTGATGTGTCAGCGCTCCTACAATATCTTGGGACAACCAACACACCGCCATCTGATCCCAAACTAGGCAGAGCCTGTACTATGGCAACCAGACAACTGATAAACATACTATTGTAAAGACAAACTTTTGCCGGCGACTTCGCTCCCATTTTTTTTGGTAGCCTTGTACGTCCCACTGCTTGACAAAGCGCCCTCCCAAATCCTGATATTCTTCTTGCGCTACCTCAAACCAGCCTTCGTGATTCGCGTCCAAATCATCAGCCACCTCTTTCTAAGCCAGCCTCGTTCGCTTTATGTTCGAAAAATATCCCACGAGGTCGTTTCTATACGTGATAATGTGGCTTCCCATTAGTAAAAGAATTTTCGGAATTTAATCTCAAGTTCTGAAGATTACACCTACATTCAAACTTGACCTTTTTATCATGTAGTATTGATGACGCAAACTCCGCTCTATGGCTCCAGCCTACACAATATCAAGTATTTACTATACCTAAGTAATCCTAATTCAAACATTGAAATCCTAATTTAATTTATACCTTATTATTGCTCATTCAACAAATTAATACGTGATTTACACTCTAATAACAGTTTGGTTTTTAATGGCACTCACATGAAGGCTGAAGTGGTGAGCGGCGGTGGCCCAGTGCTGGCGGCCTCGAATTACGAACAGTAAGTCGTGGGTTCGAACCCAGGCAGGCGCATTACTTTATGTAATTTATTTTATCACCATTGCTCTAAAAAACGGTGAAGGAAAACATCGTGAGGAAACCGGCATGTTCTAACCAAAAATTCGAAGACGTGTGACATCTACCAACCCGCACTGGGCCCGCGGGGTGGATTATAGCCCATTCCCTCTCATAGAGAGGAGGCCGTGTGTCCCAGCAGTGGGAACATTATAGGCTGATTATGCTTATGCTATAGATGACACAAACTCCGCTCTTTGGCTCCAGCCTACACAATATCAAGTATTTACTATACATAAGTAATTCTAATTCAAACTATAACAAAACAACATTTATTTCAGGCTACAATGACCCATACATTTATACCTTATAAACTAACATTTAAAAAGTAAATAAGACTTAAAACTATGTTAATAGCACTTCACTTGTTCACGCTTAACTTGTGCTGGCTGACCAGTGGAACTGGTCCGCGGAATCGACGGAAGACCACGTCCTGCGGCCAAAAGTCGTCATTATCAAGGGCAGATAACAATTCGGTACTCGCACCACGAAAGCCTTGAAGTTGACGTTGCGGCGCGACTCTAGTAACTGCACCCCCGAAATAATAAAAAAAAAACAAAATATTTTATTTCACATCGCCTACATGGGCACTTATAAGCCGTCGACAAAAAGGTGCACGGTTCGGGTTGGTCGTTTCCTATGGAGAACAACCGCCAAGAAACTTCATGGTTACTCTTTTAAAATGATTTGGTTTTACAATATTATCATGTTACAGCATTAGTACTTAAGTACGGCGGACAGCATAGGCCCGACAATAAGTCATTGCCAAAAAAGTGCAACCTTACAAATCTGAACAAAAACACCTACAACACTCCTTTACAAAACTATTTCTATTACTTTCAATCCCACAAAGTTTTACAGTGCGCGTCCTATCTTACATCAGTTCAACAACTTGCTCCCAATGTTGGCCCCTACGGCATTTCATCATTCTCATCTTCCTGCCCTTGTCCCAATGGGACATAATAATGAATAATAATGATAAGAATATGTTATTTTGGGTCGGCGCAACACGTTTTCTTCTTCCATTCTCCCCTGTCAGACGTCACGGCATCATTTACTCCTTTCTCTTTCATATCAGTCCTGACACAATCTATTCATCTTTTCTTTGGTATTGCTCTCTGTCTCCATCCATGAACATTCATATCCATAACTCTTTAAGTTACACGCCTTTCATCCCTCCTCATTATATGTCCAGACCAACACAAACGACTTCTTTTAATTTTTTCTGTAATAGGTGCCAACGGCATTTGTCCAACGTTAACTGTGCGTTCCTTGTAAAATACTAGTATTCAGCGGAATCCCGCTACACTAGAAGCGGTCCCCAATGTAATTGAGAAAAGGCTAGCTAGATATTGATAAATCTGTGTGTTTAAAATATACCCATAACAGAATCGTCATCTTCACATTCAGTTATGAACATAGCAAAAACGAATACTAGGAAAAGACTTTGCTTTCGTGATGAAAAACCTTGTTTTTGCGCAATGGGTATAGCAACGCTACAGGAGCTGTGGTAGTTCATGTTAAGTGAAAACTTTATTTTTTTTTTGGGTGAAAAAAAAAGTAATTAGAAAGTTCACACAAGATAACCACACGCCTGTAATCCTAGAAGGGTTGGGCAGAGGTGTGCTTAATCCAGGGCTGCGGGACTGTTCGAAAGAGATACCGCGGCCCTGGAACACAAAGGGCAAATGAAGAAACATGGATAGGTTTTAGTCAGTAAAAGTCTGACACTCCCTTCTGCTCCGCCCAGAGCGGGAGGAGTCATTTGATGATTTCCCATCCCAAAAAACAAAGTGCCTAGTAGTAGTAACGGGTTGTCATAGTTCCTGGATCTAATACACCAAATCGTAATGAGGGGAGGAATAAGTTTCTTTCGGATTTTTAATCGTCTTCTTGCACCTGTTACTTTGGCCAATGTGGACCCGAAATTATTTTTTTGATACACACTTTGCTTTGGGAACCAATATTAGTACCAAAGTATGGAGCCACCCTTACATTTATTTTCGTTGCCAACTTTGCCGAACGGCCTGTGGGCGTTGATCCTCCTCCACTTATTCTAAAAATGTAATAGATATTGGATTTCGAAGTAAACACCTTAAAAAGCTTTTCTAGAACCTTTCGGGTGTTATTTCGTTTGTTTATTTGATATTTCAGGGGTTGGTATGGGCGTTTTTATTGGAATAATAGGGTAGAATGTTGGTAATATTGGCCTACACTTGCACCGGGGCAAAGGATCTTACTAGGGTAAAGGGTTCTTTTATTTCAAGAAGGTTTGCATATGAAATATCTTTGACAGTCATTTCGGGTTGTCAGATGCAAGAAAATTTTGTTGCTGGCCTTACCGAAGAATTTATCTAAAAAATTAGAATAAAGGTGATGGCAAACGAGTGCACTTCGTGAGCTCAATAAACGGATGTGTGATTAACTTATGTGCGACAAACTGCGATTCACTATAGTTCGAATGCACGCTTGTGCGACATACTGAAGGTCCATATCAGGCCAGTGCGACAAACTGAAGTCGACATCACACTAGTGCGACACACTAATGCTCGATATCATGCTAGTGCGACACATTGAAGCTCGATATCACGCTAGTGCGCTAACTGAAGCTCGACATCACACTAGTGCGACAAACTGAGGCTCGACATCACACTAGTGCGACAAATTGAAGCTTGACATCACTCTATGGTAGAAGAAGACATGCTGCGCCGACCCCAAATAAATTGGGACAAGGGCAGCAGAATGATGACGGTCTCAAAAATCTTTCTGATTGTAATTCAGAGTGTGTTACCCAATATTGTTGATGTACTGGTTTAAAACTAAACGGTAGCCAAGTTTCGGAATTGTGATTTGTAACATTGTCCTTTAAAATTGCCTTACTTGAATTAATGTCTTTGCTTAATAGCCCTCTTACATTACGGCGTTACGCTTATTTAACAATTTACCTAGAAGTCATTATACCGAAAATGTATCTAAAGATAAAAGAAAATAAAAGAAAAGAGGAAAGATAAAAAAAAAAAAAAAAAGATGAAAACAAAAAAAAAGAAAGAAAGTAAAAAAGAAAAGAGAAAATAGAAAGGAAAAGAAAACTAATAAAAAAAGAGAAAAGATTGTTTGTTTTTGTGGAAAGAGGAAAGATTGTTGGTTTATCCGAATAAGCTCCGAAACTACTTGACCGATTTTAACCATTTTTACACCAATAGAAAGCTAAATTATCAGGAGCTATCATAGGCTATAATTTATTTTCAAAAAAATATGAGATCCCTATGAAAATTGCAATAATGTAACCCAAAGTAGCAAAATCTTGCCTAAAAAATTCATTATTTATCGCGCGCCGAGAAAACTATTGAAACTTGATAGGTGTCACCTATAGCTGTTACTTCTATCCCGATATTCCCACGGAATCGAATTTGACGCGGGTGAAACCGCGGGGCGCAGCTAGATAATAATAAAAGTATAGCATAATAAAGGATTATGTAAGGATCGTAGCTCGTGGCGTCTGTGGTTTCTGCCTACCCTCATGGGGAAAAGGTTTGTGTATGTATGTATAGCATATAATATATGAGATGAAAAAAACATTTTATCTATTTATTTTTTACATTTTAGGAACGCTACTGAAAGCGCCAAACTAGTAGCTCAGTTTTGGGCTGATACAATTTAGATTGCCATCGATACGCTAAGAAGAAGATTTTAGGAAAGCTTACAGACTAATAACATTATAGTACAAGCCTCTACTGATAAATGCAAGAAACAAAAATAATTTCATATTACAAAGCAATTTAACAGTACTGTTAAATTTATTGATTTATTAAAAAACGCTGGTTAATTTTATTTAATTGTTATTAATTTAAGCTAACTTGGCTCCAGTGAAGGCAGGAGACTCCTGAACAAAAAATGACTTTGCTAACAGTTTTCTTACTGGGCTTGCATTGATGCAGAATAGGTCAATATCGGGTTTACAATAAATTTTAATAAGAGATTTTGACTGTCTATAATCAATAGAATCTACCAATTAAATGTCCCAAATCAGGTCTCCGTGAGTTTTTGCTTCAATGTTCATCGGGATAATGATTATTATTAAATAAATAGATAAGTAATCTAAAATTAATTATTATTGTAGTAAAAAAAAACGAAATATTTTTAACAACTAACTGTTATTTCAACCAACGAATGGAATACATACAATTTCAACAAGGAAACTTTGCAACATAAATACAGAGCAGTATTACAAAAAAAAAACTCGAAAAAAAAAAGAATATAATATAATTTAAAAATTGATATTAAAACGCATCAGGTTAATGTGGACTTGCAGTTAATCTCAAGAAAGTTGAGATGCAATGTTACTTATATGATAGTCCTATGTCATTTTATTGATTCAAACTACGAATCGTGAGGCTGAAGTAGTTAACCGATCTAAACCAAAATATTTTATTTCACATGCGAACTTATAAAACCTCAAGAAAAGGTGCACGGTTCGGGTTGTTCGTTTCCTATGGAGAAGAACCGGCAAGAAACTCCATGGATACTCTTTTAAAATGATTTAGTTTTACAATATCATCATGTTACAGCATTAGTACTTACGTTTGGGGGGACAACGTAGGCCCGACAAGTCGTTGGCTACTACACAAAAAACGTAAAACAAGATAAAAAGTTATACTATTTATGACTTGAAGAGCAATAACAAGACACTAACCACACCTTACTTTAACCTAGTAACTTTTTAACTACATTTCTGTCAACCCATCTAAGTATAGCAAGCGTGACTCTGTTACCGGTAGAACGTGCCGCTATGTCCGACTACCTACTATGTTGACCCCATGTTGAACCCCCATGGGGGTACAAAGCAATCCTAGTTCCACGCCGTCGTAAACCATGGTTAATCTCGTTTTATGACTAGTGATGGGACTGTCGTGCGGATATGATGGTGTGTCCGGTTGTATGTATTAATAAACTTTACGAAACCTTTTGAACGCCAGAACACAAACGCACGTGCGTACCCTCCACGCCAAGCCACAATTTCATCTACCATTTTAGAACATATTTCTGTCGTTTTGCGTACAGGGCACGCGCTTGCTTGTCACGTATATGTGACAGTGGCGTTCAAAAAGAAATACTGTTTGTTCCGTTCCCACAGACAAACCGTGAAAACGGTTTTGTGGAGCATGTTCGTAAGTAAAGATTTCTATGAACTTTGTTTTGATAAATAAAATTATAAAAAAATCAAAGGGAAAAAAATGTGAATATTAAACAAAGTTTTTTGTTTTATTTAATTTTGTGGTACTGTTATATTTATTAGTATTAACTGTTGCTAGCTGCTGCGACCGCGGTCTTTTTTGGGTTTGCGGATTTTTTCAATTTCATGGGTTTTCATTTTTTTGCACGGAACCCTAATCCATTTTCTAAAATAAAAGTAGCCTAAGTTACTCTTTATAACATCAGCTATAACATCTGCTAGTAATAGTCCCGGTAAAATTGTTCCAGCCGTTTCGGAGATTAATCGGAACAAACAATAGACAAAAAAAAAGGTTTTTGTTATAAGTACCGTATACACTTTCATATCGGTTAAGGTAAATATCCAGGCATATTACATATGTGACGATTGACAGGGGAAAATGTAACAAAAAAACGTGTTGCGCCGACCCCAAATAACATGGGACAAGGGCAGGAAGATGATGACATACTTTTATATGCATTCAGTAAAAAACTGTTATTTTGATATTACAAACAGACACTTTAATTTTATTCATCTGTATAGATTTATAGATTACTAGCATTTTCCCGCGGCTTCACTCGCGTTTTTTTAGAATTTGACAATCATGATTCGAAAGGCACGTGGCGCCATCTATTATCATAAGAACGTTAATATTGTTTTCCTCGGGAACAGTACTTTTTTTTCGGGATGAAAGGTACCCTATATCCGTTTCTGTACACCTGACAACGTATGTCCCTGCGACAAATAAATATATATTTTTTCTTTCTTTCTTTTTAAATGAAAGATTTCAGGATAATCGGTTCAGTGGTTTAGGCGTGAAAAGGTAACAAACAAACAAACAAACTTACTTTCGCATTTATAATATTAGTTGGGAAGTTAGGATAGTTAGGATATGCAAATAATTTTAAGTATAAATTCGTGTTTGGCTCTAGTCAATTGTTATATTACCCAACTCCCTCTACTCTTAGACTTTTGTGATGATAATATTACAGGTAAATTCAACTTGAAATAACATATTCCAAAAGTTCAAAGAAAACTTTTCGGTTCAATGCATGAATATTGTAGCCATAATACATTCAGAACAAAATTTTGATACAAAAACACCTTCCACCCAAATATCCGTACCCAAAAATATCCGCAAACTTTCGGATACACTTCCATTCCCATCCCTTCACAGAAGGGTTAATAGTTCGCCCTCCGGCCCCATCTGGGGACCTCTTACAAAAGAGGTTTCTTTTGTTTTCCCTCACAATTTTCAAGGAAATAATTTGGACAAAATATTGTTGAGTGATAAAGTTTTTTCTTTTTTGTCTTGTTATTAATTGTCTGCTTTGTATTTTGTGTTAGAGTATTGAAATCAAATCAAATCAAATCAAATCATTTATTTTGCTGAATATGGGTACATACAAGGATGAAACACAACAATATAGCTCAGGACCATATCCTACCCTAACAGGTGTGCAAAAATAGTTCATTATTATAATTAAAATGAAATAGAAACTTAATTAAATATAATCAAAATTAAAAAAAAAAAAAAATTAAATCAAAATTAAAAATCATAGGGAATTGGAATGTCATTAATTAAAACAAATGACACCTTACATACTTTTCATTACATTCCATACAAAATACATACACAATATGACGTCAAAAATTATAATAAATTATGAAAATAAAAACTAATATTATTATCACACATTATTAAATAATTCTAATTCAAATTGTCAACACATTAAAAAAAATAAAAAAATATGCCAATAAAATATAAAAATTGTAAATTCTAATATAACATTAAAAACAAAACAAACAAAAAAAAAAAAAAAGGTAGTTATAATGTGTCAGTTAGGTATTCGTTCACCGTATAATACGCTTTTTCAAATAATATTTTAAGGAAAGCCTTTTTGAAATCGTCTATGTTTTTAATTTCTGTAATTTGTTTTGGGATCTTATTATACATCCTAGGTGCCATTCCCAAAAAACTTTTTTTAAAAAGAGCAGTTCTATGTGGCTTAGCGCTCAAGTATAATTATACTGGGTGTAAGGGACACCGACGCGAAAACGGTTACCACATATTCAGTACATCATTCTGACTACTGACACATAAATTTTTCAATATCTACACGGTCAAAATGTATGGAACAGCTGTTTTTTTTTAATAACCAATAAAAAAATTCTATGTCAGGGCTCAAAATGATGTACTGAATACGTGGTAACCGTTTTCGCGTCGGTGTCCCTTCCACCCCGTATTCTACATATCGTTTTGTGAAATTGTATATTTATGGTAAAACTACGTGGTAAGAGCATACACACTAACAATGGCATTGCCATTCATTTTGACAGTTCAACGAAATTCATTGCGCCATTGGCATTGTCTGACTGAGTAGTTTTCGCTGTTCCTCATAGTTTCAGATTTGGTCGTCCGCGTCCATTGGGGGATTCACCCTGTATATCTAAAGGGTGTAGAAAAACCCTTCACGAAGCTGAAAGGCACTTGACTGTCCTCCCCGTCATTGCAATCATTATTTTGTTCTGGACTATACCTAACCATCTATGTATATCAAACTTAGTAACTCTACGCAAAAATTATTGCTGGACAACGATTTTTTTTTTGGGGTGAAAAATCACATTTTATTTTATTCAATTATGTTTGGGTGGCTTAACGCTTTATGGTAAGACTCAATATAACGCACTCAAAATATTGTACTGATGGATGCATTGAATAGTACGGGGGTCGTGGAATTATATAAAGCAAAGTTATAACATTAAATGTTGTATTTTTCACGGTAGACCAGACCACTGAAAACCAGGGCTATGCTGTGGGCCCCCCATAGCACAGCATCATGCTGAGTGGTAACCTGCTTGTCGCAGTCATGACCTGCAAGCTGTTAACTTTTTTTTATTTCTGTCCTGTTATATTTATAACTAGCTTTTGCCCGCGGCTTCGCCCGCGTGCAGTTCGGGAATTGCCCACGGGATCTTGCCTACTTCTGGGATAATAAGTAATCTATATCTATCTATACCAGACTATAATCTACCTCTGTGCCAAGTTTCATCCAAATCTGCTTAGCCGTTCTGGCGATTGATTAACAAACATAAATTCATCCAAACTTTCGCATTTATAAATAGTTTATGTAAGATATAATAATGTAATAATTTATTGGATAAAAAAAACAGTTTACAAAAACTCTGTGTTCGATAACAACTGCATTAGTATAAAACTGTATCTTTATATTTTTTGATATGGTTCCGATTACTTCTAAGAATGAAAGATATATATATTATATTAGTATTTAGGGTTCCGTACCTCAAAAGGAAAAACGGAACCCCTTATAGGATCACTCGCGTGTCTGTCTGTCTGTCTGTCCGCCTGTCACAGCCAATTTCATTAGAAATTTGGTACACATACTCGTATGTAGGTCATCGACCCAAAGACATATATGTAACGTAAATTGATGAATTTTAAACATGGGAACCACTTTTGGGTGGTAAATTAGAAAATGTAAAAAAAGTTTTGTAAACTACATCGTGTAATATCAAAAACTGTGATACACATATCTCATAATTTTAATTGAAGAGTGAGTGTGTACATTAAGTTTTGTGTTAACCGACCCAGAGAATATTAAGTTTCACAGAAAATTCAACCCACCATTTCACCCGGTATGGTGGATACTAACTCTTCACAAAGTATACACCCTTCAAACTTCATGTCATTAAGATCAGCGGTTTAGGCTGCGTGTTGATATATCAGTCAGTCAGCCAGGACTTTGAATTTTATATTGTGGGATGATTTTGGAAAAACTGTGATACTCATTTCTCATAATTTTAACTGAAGAGTATGTACACAAATTATTAAGTCAATCGAACCCGAGAGTAAAAAGTTTCATAGAAAAGTCAACACCCCATTTTACCCTCTTAGGGGTAGAATTTCGAAAAACCCTTTCTTAGTGGATACTTACTCTTCACAAAGAATGCACCCTCCAAATTTCATGTCTCTAGGACCAGTGGTTTGGGCTGTGCGTTGATATATCAGCCAGTCAGGACTTTTAATTTCATATTGGGGGATGATTTTGGAAAAACTGTGATACACAACACATAATTTTAAATGAAGAGTACGTAGATTTTCAAATCAATCGACCCCGAGAATGAAAGTTTTACCGAAAATTTAACACCCCATTTCGCCCCTTTAGGGGTGGAATTTCGAAAAACCCTTTCTTAGTGGATACCTACTTTTCACAAAGAATACACCCTTTAAATTTCATGTCTTTAACACCAGCAGCTTAGGCTGTAAGTTGATATAACAGTCAGTCAGTCAGGACTTTGAATTTCATATTGGGGGATGATTTTGGAAAAACTTTGATACACGTTTCTCATAATTGTAACTGCAGAGTAGGTACACAAATTTTCAAGTCCATCGACCGCGAGAATAAAAAGTTTCATAGAAAACTCAACACCCCATTTTACCCTTTTAGGGGTAGAATTTCGAAAAACCCTTTCTTAGTGGATACCTACTCTTTACAAAGAATACACCCTCCAAATTTCATTGCTCTAGGAGCAGCGGTTTGGGCTGTGCGTTGATATCTCAGTCAGTCAGTCAGGACTTTGAATTTTATATATATAGATAGATAGATACTTGTTATGCGTTGTGTGATTATTGTTATTTTTTTTTTGTATGTACGTCATGTCCCCAAATAAATATTTTTTCTTCCTTTTTATTAAAAAAAAAACTAATGAAAAAGTTGCAACTTTGACCCCCAATAGGTATCTCCGTAACTAGACGGTTCCCAAGTATAGTCTAAAACAAAAAAAATATCGCAATGACGGGGAAAACAAGTGGCTTTCAGCATCGTTAAGGGTATTTTTACACCCAGTATACCAGCAGTGAGAATGTTGTAAGTACTTACGCTTTGCGAAACACTTAGTTAAGTTCTGAGTTGACTTGAGAGATTCCCATGAACACGCTAAGTCGAAGAAAAATTCACAGCAAAATGAGAGAGCAATTTTATTCGATCATCACAAAATACAAAACGATTGCAATAAACGTGCTACGACGTAGCACTCGACGTGACGGCTACGCTTTCGTAGCAAATTGACTACGCCACTAGTCATTATTGTGTGAGCATGTCTTGTGCATCAGACGTGCGTGTTTTTTTTTTATTTGTTTTTATATTCAGCCGATTTAAGTCGATACCATAATGCCATGGAAGTTGGGTAGGCCTTTGGTGTGGGACGCAACTTGCGTCGACACCCTTGCGCCATCCCATCTTCCTAGCAAAGTGGGCTGCGCTGGGGCGGCTGCTGCTGGTGCTGAAAACCTCAAACGGCGCAAATACAATAATTTAATTGGTAGTCATGTGTTTGAGCCGTTTGGGGTTGAAACACTAGGGCCATGGGGTCCGAGTGCCCACCTAGTTTTTCGGGAAATCGCCAAGCGGTTGGTCGTCTCTTCACGTGACCAGAGAGCGGGACTATTTTTTGGCCAAAGAATCAGCATTGCCATCCAACGTGGTAATGCTGCCAGCCTTCTGGGCACTTTTCCTGTTGACAGCGATGGGGACGAATTTTTGGACTCCCTGTAACCCTTTTATACTTGTACATATTTATTTCTATTATAGTTTTGTAATTTGTAAATAATTAATACTCATCTAATAAACTGTCTTTCAGAAATAAAAAAAAAGTCGATAGGTGACTAAAAATAAATAAATAATGATATTATTGTAACAATACCATCACCCTGTATAGTTTGTTTATCGTTTGTCCTTTCATCTTCGTACCCACAGAAACAAATTGATACATTAAACAAAACAGAGTAAATATTTACAGTCTACACTGTGAATATAATATTTTACTTCCAATAAAGGAAGGTAAACCGTGCTAAGGGATTTTACATAAAATCGGTGAGTTTTTGATAAAGGTATTGGGACCTGTTGATACTTTTATTATGCTTCTATATTTATGTATGTGCGATAGTGTTCCCACTGCTGAAACACACGCGGGCCCAGTGCGGGATGGTACTGATTTTTAGGGTTCTGTACCTCAAAAGGAAAAAACAAAACCCTTATAGGATCACTCGCGTGTCTGTCTGTTCGTCTGTTACAGCCAATTTACTCCAAAACTACTGGACCGATTGAGTTGAAATTTGGTACACATAGTCGATGACTCTAATACGGACGTGTAACGTAAATGAATGAATTTTAAACATGAGGGCCACTTTTGGTGGGTAAATTAGAAAATGAAAAATACAAGTTTTGCAAACTATATCGTGCTAGTTATCTTGGGGTCGGCTTCCAGTCTAACCGGATGCAGCTGAATACCAGTATTTTACATGGAGCAACTGCCTATCTGACCTCCACAACCCAGCTAGTACTAGGTAATACGATATCCTTGGTAAGACTGGTTGTCAGTTGGTGGTTGTTACTGTCAAAGATCTACAAATGACAGCCTTGACCAAGCTTTTTTAAATATATTTTTTTTAATGTAAGAACTTTACTTTAAACACCTCTATGTACGTACTATTCAATTGATCCATCAGCACAATATTTTGAATGCGTTACATTGTGTCCTACCGTAAAATGTGATTTTTCATACAAGAAAAAAAGTCGTGTCCGCAATAATTTCTGTGTAGAGTTACTTAGTTTGATGTACATAATGCTTGGTTGACGTCTTGTGAAGGGTCCGTTTACGCCCTGTAGTATAGGTATCCTACATGTCTTCGTCAATATTTTTACACAGATTCGCAGAACCAATCCTTTAATTTCACGGATTTAATACCGTAAAATGTTGATTCTACAATCTTTTAGAGAAGCAAGTTGGATAATTCAATAGCTTAGAGTACCTTTACCATAAAATAAACAATATAACCGGATAACACAATGAAAACTAAATCCCTCCAACCCCAGAACAAACGACTATAATCTCCACAAAAGGAATGTCCGAGGAAGCTCGATATTCTCCAATATTCTCCGATATTCTCCGATATTTCCCACAATACCCCGATATTCTGCACAATGACCGTTTATGCCACAGGTTTCATATTTAATCTGATAAACCATTGTATGGAATATGCGGTAAGGCGACTTGGGTGCTCAAATGGCGCGGGTGCTGAGACGGGAGCGAAATATCAAAATTTGCAGTCGCCATACACGTCAATAGTGCAAAAAGATGCAGACGAACTGGCAATGGTGGGCGCTTACAATTCGTAAAATGGTCAAGTGCCAAATTGATAATATTAACTGCGTCTGTGAGCATTGAGAGAGAGAGCACGGGTGGCCCAGTGGTGGCGGCCCCAACTTACGAACAGTAAGTCGTGGATTCTCAGCCTGCCTGAGAATCCACGACGCATTACTTTGTGTAATTTATTTCATCACCACTGCTCTCAAAAACGGTGAAGAAAAACATCGTGAGGTAACCGACATGTCCTAGAACTAAAAAATCGAAGACATGTGACATCTACCAACCCGCACTGGGCCCGCGTGGTGGATTATAGCCCATTCCCTCTCATAGAGAGGAGGCCATGTGTCCTAGCAGTGGGAATATTATAGGCTGATTATGCTATGCTTATGCTGTGACCATTTTAAGAATTTTAACATGATTCATATCTTTATCCTATTATGATTCTGCTACAGCGGCCATTTAAGACCCTAGATCTCAGCCTTACAGTGACAAGGGTTTGACCGTGCTGACTTACGTCAAGCAAAAAAAACAACGTCTAGCAGATCCCCAGTAACAACTCCAGTTTTCCCCGTTGCCAACTAATGGTAAGCAAATATTACGATTTGGATGCTAATTGTAAGCATCGATATCGTAATTATTTTGACAGTTGCCTATGTAATGCCCACCCGTTCGAGATGTCTAAGGATTAGCATTGGCGAATCGGTTTGCGATCTATAAGTTTTAAGCTTTCAAAACTAAAATTATACTGTCACTTACGGGACAAAGGAGGTGGAGTAAGAGGGTAGACAGATTTGTCTGCACCTAAAAATTTATTTACCATCCACCCTCATTCTCCAGTCATTCCGCCATCATGGTGCTTGCAACAGCGTCGAAATTTCGGGAGCTCAAAATAATGAATAATCACGAAAAATAACCCGTAAGTGACAGTATAAGTTCGATCGATATGTAACTGGCCAATTAATGCGTAAATCGGATTAACATGAAAAGGGTGTGGAGCTGTGTTGCAAACTATGTTCCACGTCCTATGCTGTCCGCTAAACCCCAAAACATGCAGCCACAGCGAGCTCTGCGCTGCGAAGCCATGGATGTGGCGAAGTTTTGGGTTAATAAAATGTAATGTCGTACAAATGACACGAAGAAGAAGACGAATATAAAATAGGGCCTCTGTACGCACGACGACCAATCAAGCTACACAAAACCAGCATAACAGGATCTCTCATTGCACGGGAAATCTATACAAAAGGAGATCATGATATCCTGGAAATTGATATGTTATAGTTGAAAAATATGTAGTTGTATTAGAGGAAATTTTGATGTGTCGCCGTGTGTACGATCTAGCTAGCAAACGATTGTCTATTGTTTATTCTTGTGAGATCACGTCTACAAGGTGTAAACGGACCATTCACGAAGCCGTCCACCAAGCATTCTGTACATCAAACAGGGTTGGGGTTCCCAGGTATGGTCTAGAATAAAACAATTATTGCAGTGATAGGGGGAACAAGCGCTGGCTTCGTTAAGAATATTTTTACACCCATTATAATATCTGCTACAAAACTCGCGACTCACTAGAACCACCAATCGCGCCTGCTACCGCACTAGTCACTGCGTACACCCTGACTAATGCCATAATAGACACCCAAAAATATCATAGGGAAAACATACTGAGCTTACGTTGCAAAAGGCAGGTAGTGGCCAGTGGGATCTATGGAGGATAAAGCGGTGTTTTCTTGCAGCTGTGGGGATTAGGCTGGTCTTATGCGGTGACCACAGGTGTATTGTGTACTTAGTTGCAAAGATGAAAATTTTTGTAAGTCCAATCGGGTGTTAGACATATAATAGGTCTTTAACTATGAAAGTGCTGTATTTTTCTCACATTTTGTTCTGTTTGTAACTTTGACGTATAGTTATATTTTTTTCTAATTCCATTTTTATTGGATGAATTTCGACATCTTTGGTTTTTTTTTCGTCGGGCAAAAACCAACGGAGCCATGACCCAGCTAGTATACCACAATACCCTCTAACATAACATAACATAACATAAGTATGTTAGAGCGTCTTATTTGTTTGTATCGGTATCAAAGATGGCTGACAATTGAGACGCAATGAGCGTTTCTAGGCAACCATTCACTTGGGTTTTATCGGCACAATTGTAAAGGACTGGGAGGAATTATAGTACATTTTGATACAAGTGGGGAAACTTTGTTATTGCATTCGAGGCGGAATTAACTCCCGAGCTGCGTAGGTGACTGTTATGGAGCCGAGAATTGCAGTAACAATTCCCCACGCGTATCAAACGACGTTTTCATAGAAATAAAATGTTAGAACGTATTTTTGTCAGGAATTTATAGGAAACTATGATTTAAATTGCTTATTTCCGCGCTTTGCTTTCGCCAGGTTAGGTCAGCCTAATATGAAAACTAGAAAAATCAAATATTTTTGAATTTAGAACACAGATAAATGTTAATTTGTTCATAAAAGTAAATAATCATGTTTATCTAGGATATTCAATTTATAAAACAATTTAAATACTCTAAAAATATTTACGCCGTAAAGTAAATATTTATTTTATATTGTTTTTAGTGTTTGTTGTTATAGCGTCTTCAGAAATACATAATTTGTGAAAAGGAGATCGCCAGAAATCCATACATCGTTGGGCCAAATATGAACAGTAATCATTTATGTATTATTTAATAGATAAAACACAAACATATTTATATCAGAAAGATTTTTTTTTAAATTCTATGGGAATTAGGAAGTAAATAAGTTTTTGGGTCACTAGGTTAGGTTATGCGGCAGATGGTAAGAATTGTACCTATATAACGCCAAAATGTATTGTAAATACCATAATCAAATAAACACATTGATTTAATTGTTTGAAAACATATTTGTATGTTACTATTAGCATATTATTGCATAGCACAAAAAAGGAATTAGGTAGGTAAAATAAAAACAAGTTATTTTTTCAATATTTTATTCATCTTCATTTTCATACTCAATTAATATATCATACAGGAATGGTGCAGGAGGTGTGATGGTATTTTGGTACCTTGCCACTGTTTGACGACAGTCCTTGCCCTTATTATGCTTCATCATGTAAAGGCAGAGCGAGTTTCCAGTAGCGTTGCTACGATCAGTAGGGATACCACAACTCACGAAATTCACCATTATCCAGTCGATAAGCAATCGGTGTCCAAGTTCGTAAAATCAATCCAAAGTCGTCAGAAAAATAGCAGAAATCGAATAAGCACATCCGCACGAGTACGAAAACGAATGACGGGAGTGACGTGACATTGACA
This sequence comes from Eurois occulta, assembly GCA_950022335.1. Classification (NCBI taxonomy): domain Eukaryota; kingdom Metazoa; phylum Arthropoda; class Insecta; order Lepidoptera; family Noctuidae; genus Eurois; species Eurois occulta. The sequence continues at coordinate 8,342,371 of OX465506.1, forward strand.
TTTTGACAAACATCGATATTTTTTCGTTTTGAAACAGTCAACCGATACACGATTTTGAACGATGTTATTGTTAAATAAATAAATAACTATTACTAAAACAACAATAATTTCATCAAATGTCCTTTTTTCTTTTATAAATGATTATTATGTTCATGACCAATGCTAAAACAAAATAGATATCGATTTTTTAGTAACTTCTTTAGAACTACTAGTTTTAGAACGAACTCGTAATGACCTGACAGCTTGTTTACGGAGCTAGTTTTAGAACTACATTCAATTTAAAACCATATTTCAAATTATAATTTTTAGCTCATTCCGGTAGAAAGTTATTATTGTTACATGTTATTTTTAATCAGTAAAAAATCTAGTCTTTTTTAATATACATATCGTTTCTGTATATACTTTGGCCCAAAACTGGCCATCTCCTTTCAACTGTCTTGCTATCGCGTTCCTTGAGATACAACTTGGTGATAGACAGACGGACGGACAGACGAACGAGAGCGAAGTCTTAGTAATAGGGTCCCGTTTTTACCCTTGGGGTACGGACCCCTAAAAATGATCGCAACGACGGGGAGAACAAGTGCCTTTCGGCTTCGTTAAGGGTCGTGTTACACCCTTTATGCATATTAAATCTCCTCCTCAAGGTTTTATTTCTTTTTATCGGAGTGAGACTAATTCTAGATTTATTTTTGTTTTATGTAAGCCTTAACTTTGGATAATCGCTAAAGAGACATAGGATCAAGTAAATACAATTATTTCTAGATTTGAAATTGGAGCGCATTAGTACTTAAGGGGTATGAAGAACAGTGTTAATTTTTTTTTGTGAATAGCATCTCGCAGGAGTTTGTGGTCTGCTTAACCCGACTACCCTTTTTTTTTGGGATGGGAAATCATTAAATGACTCCCGCTCTGTGCGGAGCGGAAGGGAGTGTCAGACTTTTACTGACTAAAACCCATCCATGCTCCTTCTTTTGCCCTTTGTGTTCCAGGGCCGCGGTATCTCTTTCGAACAGTCCCGCAGCCCTGGCAGGCATCGGCCCTTGCGGGCCCCTCCTGTTTTCTGACATCTCTTTGAGGCGCGCGTGGAACACGAACGCGCCGTCGACACGGCCTGTCGTCATAAGACGGACAGACGGCGAGCTAGCCCATTACTCACCGTCCAGAGGCCCGCGGACCCGACTACCCTGTGGGTGCCTTGAGTGTAAGGCCTCCAGCTATGGCAAAAGACATACAAACTATGCGACTGCATGCTAAGGGCAACCACTGAGCGGTACGAACCTCGGCTTAGGGCGTCGCTTACGTTTTAACGTAAACATAAATTATATAAATTAGTCTATCCTTTTACCACGCAACACGTTTCTAACTGGAAATATATCGATTTGATTCAGAAACAATGTCTGAGGTTGTAAACAAGTTTGTTGTTACAACTTAAAGATGGCAGTCAGAGATAAAACAGGTTTACTTGCCTTGTATTTTCAGGAGTATAATTAACTGTTATTTTAGAGATCGAAGGATGAATAAGATAGAAAATTGTTTATTATCTAGGTGATACTTAAGCAGGTACAATTATACAGGGTGGAATTTTTCAACCTGACCTGATGGAAAAGTACTCAAAATACTGGAAGATAGCAACTTTTACTCAAAGGAAACATTCCTTTATTTTTAAAAAGAAACAAATTTGCATTCAAATATTTTCTAGAATTCGCTTGCCACACTTGGGAATCGAAATGGCTAAAATCCGAAAAAATAACACGCTGTACTTTTATGACATCAATCGATAGGATCAATCATATGAATCGAATCTCTCTAACAAATATGATAAATTAAATTAAAGGAAAATCATGAAATATAAACTTATAAATTCAATGGGATAAGATAAAGAGAGAGAGAGAAGAGAGAGAAAGAGAGAGATAGAAGAGAGAGAAAGAGAGAGAGAGAGAAGAGAGAGGGAGAGAGTATCAGTGTATACATAAATAAATGAAGCACTTTTACTCAAAGGTCCATCCTATTACTTAAGTTTAGGTACTTCCCTCCAGGTGAGGTTGAAAAATTTCTCTCTATAATACACAAGAGATGTTACAAGAGGCTTAACATATTACCTAAAAATAGTTGACATCGTGTTGTTGCTAGTTAAGAGCTCGTGGTTTAATAATAACAGGTGTTCGGATCGATGTTCAGGTTAAGCCGCGCTTGCCTAGGTTGGTCTGTGGATGGGTGACCACCCATTACATACCGAGTTTCCTCCGTGCCTCGGAAAGCGCGTTAAGCCGTTGGTTCCGGCTGTCATTTGTAGATCTTTGACAGTCGTTACAGGTAGTCAGTGGCCCAAAAGTCTGACAAACAGTCTTACCAAGGATATCGTATTACTCAGTGTGTTGTGGAGATATATACCTAGGCAGTCGCTCCATGTAGTATCCAATAGTATTGGTATTCAGCTGCATCCGGTTACACTGGGAGCCAACCCCAACATAGTTGGGAAAAGGCTAGGCAAATGATGATCGTGTTGTTGCTAGTGAGCCCTGCTGCTAGAGATTTATGAATTTTAGTTATTATTCTTTATTTTTAAACCAGCTGTTGCTAGCGACCCTCGTCCGCGTGAAATTATTTAAAAATATTACTACTATAATAATACTATTTGAATCGGATTTTGTTAACAATTTCAAGGGTTTTTATTCATGCACGGAACCCTAATTCTTTTTCTAAAGTTATAAATTACAACATCAACCAGTAAAAGTCCCGTCAAAATCGGTCCATCCGTTTCGGAGATTAGTCGGAACAAACAGACAGACAAAAATGTTTTTTTTTTTGTTTTAAGTACCGTTTTCAGCATTCAGTAAAAGCTGTTACTTTGATAATTACAAACAGACACTTCAGTTTTATTTATTTGTACCGATAAAATTAAAGAAGTTTGACGTTCAAAAGTTGTTTGAAACGGTCTAATTGAAATTAATGGTTTGACCTTGCCTTGACTTTGGAACTAACAAACGGCTACTGAAAGTTTAAAAACAAAAGACGGAGCAGCTTTCTAGAATACGACCTGGGGGGTTACTATGACGTCTTAAAGCAGGAGTAAGTGTGGGAAAGAGACAGAGCTATACAGGTCGTCTAGCGCCATCTCTTTCCCACACTGGAATTACAACTGCTTTAAGACGCCATGGTAGGCCACCTGATTTCGTTAGTCGAGAATGCTTTATGCATTTATCTAGGCCTAAAAAAACTGGTCTGTGGACGGTGAGTAATGGGCTAGCTCGCCATCCGTCCGTCTTATGACGACAGGCCGTGTCGACGGCGCGTTCGTGTTCCACGCGCGCCTCAAAGAGATGTCAGCAAACAGGAGGGGCCCGCAAGGGCCGATGCCTGCCAGGGCTGCGGGACTGTTCGAAAAAAATACCGCGGCCCTGGAACACAAAGGGCAAAAGAAGGAACATGGATGGGTTTTAGTCAGTAAAAGTCTAACAATTTCTTCCGCGGGAGTGGGAGGAGTCATTTGATGATTTCCCATCCCAAAAAAAAGGCCTAAAAAAACTACTACGCGTAGGTATACGTAATCCCTCAAGGGGAGCATTTGCCTGTAATGTAAGGTTCGAGCACAATATCAGTGAGTGAGAAGAACTTAGCATTACAGTGCGCTCCTGTAACGATACTACTTTTAACAATCACTTGTTTCTATACAAAATCGAATCTTAATGTTAAATTATAGGCGGATGCTCCTGTGGGGGATCACCTTCACGTCAATTAATGTACCTATCTAATGACTGTTCTCTATTGTTTCAGGATATCGACTATGAAGGCTTCCGATGGTTCCTGGACACCTTCCTCGAGGTGTCCGCCCCTGATGAACTGTGCAGGTTAGTCATAATACTCTCGTATAGTAATTGTTGTTTTCTTTCACAAAAACAGAATATTTGATCTTAATGCTATGTTAGTCGTTTTCTACGAATAAGATACGAGAAATATCTCCTTGAACCTTCAGCATCATCTAGTTTTAAAATGTTGACCACAATATTGTCGCGTAGGCGCTTGGCGACGAGTTCCACGCTTAGCGACATTACGTGATGCGCAAGCTACGACAGAAAATAAATGACAGAAGACGTTAAGAGTCTGACACGCATCACTACGACATGACTGTAATCACGTGAGGGAACCAGTAACACTTGTGGTCCTGGCTAGACGCCTGCCTGAGGTCGTGAAAGGACCTCAAAAGAATCGTAGAAATGACCCAACATAGAAATAAACAACATTTTATTTCACTTACATAAAATCAATAGAAATCGCCAAGCGGTTGTTCGACTCTTCACGTGACCAGAGGGCGGGCCTATTTTTTGGCCAAAGGATCAGCATTGCCATCTAACGTGGCATTGCTGCCTGCCTTCTGGGCACTTTTCCTGTTGACAGCGATGCGGAAGAATTTTTGGACGCCCTAACCCTTTCCTACTTGTACATTTTTATTACTATTACAGTTTTGTAGTTAGTAAATAATTTAATTATCTTGAAAATAAACATTAATAAATCAATTACTTTTACATTGTAACGAATGAAAATGTATTCAAAATGTATGTAGGATTATTTACATAATTTTGTTGTTTTAATTATCATACCAAAACTAAGTCTCCATCTTCCAGACACTTATTCCTCTCATTCGTCCGCCGCGACCGGCGCCCGGCTCTCCGCGAGATGGCAGCAGCGAGCTCCACCGCCGCCTGCGCAGCCGTCACCGCGCACGCCGACCATCCGGCACGGCAGGTACATGAAACAGTGTCAATCTAATGCTATACTTCTTCGTCCTAGCCGAGAACCAGGTAGAAACAACAGAATGGCTGGGTGTCGAGTTTGCATTGGACGTAGTTTTATCAGCCCTTCAAGTGGATTCACCCCTTGATTATTAGAGTAGTGAAAAAGTCAACAACGCGTTCAAAAGATGTTTATGTCGCATATTTTGCGATTTCACAAGGGAATCAAAACCTATAGGGCACTTTCCGTTAATTTAGAATCATGAAATTTGGCAAGAAACAATGTCTTACAGCACATGTAAAATCGTAAATATGTAGTTTAATAACAAAATACCTACAAGTTTATACGGAACCATCGGTATCGAGTCCAACTCGCACTTGACCGGTTTTTTTTTGTAATAATATTTATTTTCTAGACAAGAAAAGGCATACTTTTTGTAATGAATTTGTAATAATAATCAGCATGCTGTACACGGGCTGTCACAGAAGTACCCGACCTGATGCATAAATGGCGGTTATCGTTTAAAAATAATGTTTTTGGTAGAGAGTAACAACCTATAAAACTAAAATCTAGAGTTTCACGCCGCCATTTTATTTATTATTTGTTTTGCGCCCATCAAATAGTAAACACTGGCCGTGAATTTTTGAACATGGAGAAAATTGGTCACCTTTACGTAATACAAAACTGTCATTTGAAAAACTTCAGTCCGACCAATATCAAAGCCGAGTACGGTTCTACTCCGGAGGAGCCTGCTACTTCATTTACAACAGTAAAATGTTGGGTGCCATATTGTAAATGCCATAGAGCCCTATGAGCTGCTAAAAGATGAACATCGCATTGGTCGGCCCAATTCAACCAACCAAACCCAATCCAAAAAATGTTATTGGACGACCGTTTGAAAGTGCGCCAACTAGCAGGTAAGGGTAAGGATACAGAAAGTGCTGTACATTGTATTTTGATCGAAGACATGAAAAAGCTGAATCCTCCCAAAATGGCAGCCCCAATTCCTCAAAATAGAACAAAATGAAGCAGTGACGATGTCTCAGTCTAGTGTTAGGTAAACATTCAAGGTATATTGCCGAGTGCCTGAATTTCTGCCGAGTTTTTGAAAATGTACATCGAGCTAAAAGCGAACTAAGAAGAAGCAAAAGTTTTTTGTATTTTCTTAGTTAGGCCCGTACTTCTGGGACTGCCCTCGTATTTATTACTGCAAGCATTTTGGGGCTCATTCATTTTAGATTAAAGCTTCAAAATTATTCTTAAACTTCTATATAGGGTGACTGGTAATTAGTGACCGATAAAACACGTGGTTCTACTCATGATAACAAACAACTTTCCCAAAGAAACACGGTTGTTGTTTTATTGTGATAACATTGAATTAGTTACGCTAATTCAAATTTTGTTTTTGAGGGCCTCGTGGCAAAATAATAACAGCCGCTCAGATCGATCTTTAGGTTAAGCCGTGCTTGCCTAGGTTGGTCTGTGGATGGGTTTCCACCCATTACATACCGAGTTTCCTCCGTGCCTCGGAAAGCACGTTAAGCCGTTGGTCCCGGCTGTCATTTGTAGATCTTTGACAGTCGTTACAGGTAGTCAGTGCCCCAAAAAGTCTGACAACCAGTCTTACCAAGGGGTATCGTATTACCTAGTACTCATTGGGTTGTGGAGGTCAGATAGGCAGTCGCTCCATGTAAAATACTGGTATTCAGCTGCATCCGGTTAGACTGGAAGCCGACCCCAACAAGGTTGGGAAAAGGCTAGGCAGATGATGATTCAAATTTTGTTTTTGATTCAAAATATGTTTCTTTGGGAAAGTTTTTTGTTATCATGAGTTCAATAACATGTTTAAGTTTCGGTCACTAATTACCAGTCACCCTACAAAGAAGCTTTAAGAATAAAGCTTTAATCTAAAATGAATGAGCCCCAAAATGCTTGCAATAATAAATACGAGGGTAGTCCCAGAAGTACGGGCCTAACTAAGAAAATACAAAAAACTTTTGCTTCTCCTTAGTTTCCTTTTAGTATCTGTCACTAATTACCAGTCACCCTATATACATATAACCAGATATTCATGCTTGTATAGTTGCCAAAGCTCACGATTCTTGGTTGTAGTATTCTAACCTGAATTGCTATCATCTTCCAGGGCAAGTTGAGCTTGGTATCCAAGATCCACGGCTTGGCAGAGCGGTTGCAGCAACTCGGCAGGAGTTCCGGGGACTCCGTCGATGGAAGCGATAAGGGTTCTAGAAGTCGAACGGGTAAGTTGTGTTAATTTTATTAAAATATTATGAATGTGGGATTTGAAGGTGAAGAAAACAGTCTTTATACAGTTCGAAACCAATCTTATAACACAATTTATTTGTTTTAAACCATTTTCATTCGTCAACGTCGGAATAGCAACTGCCCATCATCCCATCTCTCTCTGTCTCTCTTGCTTTCTCTTTCACACATATGACAAATCGTTCCGATAGGTTCCAATTCCCACATGTAGTACGCTTGAATCCGTTATGAGGATTAACTCTTACGCATACCTATTTTGTGACAATTATTACTTTTTTTTTCTTTGGGTGCGGTTCCAAGGTCGGGTAAAAGTGTTATTGGGTTTTCCATCGGAAATTTGTCAGTGGCAGCCACGGTGTCTGGAGCTGTACCCGGTTGAGGGCAAAAGGCTCGCCCCCAATTACATAAGACTTAAACATAACTGACGAATGAGGGAATACTATGGTACACCTCTGCCTTACCCTTCTGGGATTACAGGACTGATCTTATGTATGTTATGTTATACTTTCTAGCTTGCCTGAAATCCTTGGTTTTTATTTATTTATTTTTGTGAGAACCAAGGGTTTCAGGGGCTGCTAGTTTTCCACCACGCCTGCCTCATGATTCATGATACAGTAGGATCTTAAATAGAACAGTAATCTACGTCATAACGGATAACTGAAATGGCAGACTGTTTTTTAGGGTCCCGTACCCAAAGGGTAAAACGGGACCCTATTACTAAGACTTCGCTGTCTGTCTGTCTGTCTGTCTGTCTCCAGGCTGTATCTCATAAACCGTGATAGCTAGAAAGCTTAAATTTTCACAAATGATGTATTACTATTGCCGCTATAACAACAAATACTAAAAATTAAAAAAATATATTAAGGGGGGCTCCCATACAACAGATTTGATTTTTTTGCCGTTTTTATAGATAATGATACGGAACCCTTCGTGCGCGAGTTCGACTCGCACTTGGCCGGTTTTTTACATTAAATGGGTCTACTCTTGACCTCAATCTAGTCCTGACGACAGAGATGAGGTCGACGATGGAACGAGCTAACCCAAAAGAAGCCTATTAACTCGCGACTTAAATAGATTGGGGTCATATGTACTTGGGAACACCGACGAAGGCAGGGAATTCCACTCCTTGGCTGTGCACATAATAAACGATGTAGCAAAGCGCTTCGTGCGTATGTGTGGAACATCGACAAGGAATGGCTTGTAACCCGCAGTATGTCTGGACTCCCGATGGAAGAAGGGAGATGGTGGAATGATCTCGTGGAGCTCTTGGAACACTCACCGAAGTAAAGTCAGTAAAAGACCGACAGACATGCAACCTTGCGCCGGTGGGCCAGGCTGATGTGAGGAAGAAACTCTTACCATCAGTATTTATTTTTGCAGCCAACAAAGCGTAGTCGTAAATTTCGTGTAAGTACGCCAGGTGTTCTAATTAAGATGCTACTGGATCATGAGGCAGACGTTTCGATTCTAAATTACTTGCTTTACAATAAGACTATCGCTCCTACTTACCCACTACATTCTACATTCCAGGAAGCGTCCATCCGATGTTCACAGTCACCACACACCCCTCATACTCCTCCCACGAGCTCTGCCTGGACAGACGCAACGAGACCAGCCCCAGCCACAGTCAGATGTCACGAAACTCCTCGAGGAAGAGCAGCAACTCGCTCAGGGTGAACCAGTCCACGAAAATCGAAGGTATGATGTTAAGCCTCACTATAATTAGATGCAAAAAATGCAACGAGACCAGTCCCAGCCATAGTTAGAAGTCGAGGAACCCCTCGAAGAACCAACCAGTCTACGAAGATTGAAGGTACGTCCATGAAGAGTATTCGGTCTTTTTGATGAATCGATCGCCATAAAATTAAGATCATCGTAATATTATACGTCATATTAGCAATGAAACCGTTGGGTAATCGTATTCTTGAGCGGAGACCGTGAACGAGCAAGCGGAAGATAAGAAGCCTTCGGTTAGGTTGAGCAACGATCTCCGCAGGTTGGCCGGTAGCAGTTGGATGAAAGATGCCGAGAATATAGTCAGTGCTGCTCTTCTATTCTTCATCATCAGCCGGAATTGAAGAGCTACAATGAAAGTCTCAAAAATACAATTTAACTGCATTAACGTGCAAGGTATACATATATGACGAAATAATATATATAAAAATAATAATAATAATAATATAATAATAATAATAATAACCCAGTATATCAATCACTTAGGTTTTATCATCGAAATTTTTATTTTAATATAAATATTCATTTGAATACAAAGATATTTACAGTTCACATACCGTTCTTTAAAACCATTTCAAATAGACCTTTTTAATGAAGGAAATACAACAAATTTGGAAAACCACAAGGCAAAAAAATTAAATAAGAAAATGACGTCTGTCAACGGCGTCAACAATAAAATACGGAGAAAATCAAGAACAAATTAACAAGACGATGATAACCAAAGAATGATAACAAGAGCTGCATCCCGACGCGCACGCCTACCAACCCCGGACTCGTCGCTCAGCTCCGCCTCGCCGCCGCCGGACCCCGGATCACCTGTGTTACCGGCAGCGGCAGTTGCGTCGAGCTCCAGCGACGAATATTTCTCTCCGCCGACGTCGCCAACACCTGTGCGTCGGCAGGAGAGAGGCCGGCCACCGAGGAGCTTGGGACTTAGGGGCCATCCGGCCCCGAGCCGGGTCCCCGCTGCCGGTGGTTGTGTGCAGCGCATGAGATGGACTCAGTCCATAAACGAGAACGTCATGCGCGCATATTACGGGTCTACAGAGGGGGGAACTAACCTCACTGCGTACCGTGTTAGGATGCTGTCTCTGTTCCAGGAACTTGAACCAACCGTCAACGTCTCGGCCCAACGACTGTCGGATCAGGTGCGGGTCATCCAACGCAATCACATGTTGGACGACGCCGCACTTGATAGGCTGCGCTCAGAGGTACTGAGCAACCTTATCGTCTTGACTCCGTCACAAACCGCGATGCGAGCGACAGCTATTGACGCAACCCCACCGCGGTCCAACCCTGCTGTTGTAGAGGAAGATGATAGGGTTGTCACGGTAAGTAGCCAGTGCAACGACCGATTGAGGAGCGCACTGGAGGATGCGCTTCGTGAGTATCGATCCACTCCTACCGAACTTAGGCCCCGATTACCACGGTTACCCATGCATAAGAAAAATAGAGCGCTGGTGTGTGCCTTGGACTCGCAACTCAAGAATATATTCGAGAGTAGCGAGGACCTCGTTGATACGCACTCGATCCTGTACTGTGGGGCTGTTGCGGCATGTCGTCTAGCTAATGTAAAATTCCCAAATTGTGACTTAGCTAGCCGACCAAAACCAGCCGTACCAGCCTGGCAGCGCAGGATCGAACATCGTATCGACGGGGCCAGGGTACTCATCGGCAAACTATACTGCTTCAGGGAGGGCAATACACGACCACGTGTGATGCGCTTTGTGAGGCGGGCCTTCTCGGGGACTGAAATCAGTCCTCAAGAATACATGTCCCGTGTCACAGAGCGCATCGACTTCCTGAAGCAGAAAGTTTATGCATGGGCGAACCGTATTCGGCGGTATAAGCGGCGGGTTGATCGATACTCACAGAATCGCATGTTCCAGAGCGATGAGAGGTGGGTATACAGAGCATGGGAGCGACCCGAGCAAAATATGACAGACGTGTGCCGCCCAGATGATACCGTCACGAGTTCTTTTTGGCGCAGCATCTGGTCGATGCCCGTCTGCCATACTGAGGCTGACTGGATGCGTGATGTCGAGCGAGTGTGTGAACCTATCACAGAAATGGAGCCAATCTTAATAACAGCAACAGATGTAGCCAGAGCAGTTCGTCCGTTACCGAATTGGAAGTCACCAGGACCGGACGGACTGCACAACTTCTGGCTCAAATGGCTTAGTAGTTCACACACTTGCCTGGCATCCCAATTCCAGTCAGCCTTAGAGTCTGGGTCGCTACCGCAATTTCTAACAACAGGTATTACCCACCTGCTCCATAAGTCAGGTAGTCCCGCGGAGCCCAAGAATTATAGACCGATCACGTGTTTGTCGACGGTCTATAAGCTTCTTACATCCATTTTGAGAGTGAAAATTAATACACACATTGACAAAAACTCCATTATGTCTGCCTCTCAAAATGGATGTAAGAACGGGTCCCGCGGTACTAAGGAGCTACTCCTCATCGACATGGCCATTAGCCAACAGGTTCGTCGATCCCGCAAGGATCTTTCGACATGTTGGATAGATTATAAGAAGGCCTACGACTCGGTGCCACATACATGGCTCATGAGGGTGCTAGAGTTGTACAAGATAGATGCAACTCTACGCGCCTTCCTTGAGTCATGTATGGGGCAATGGAGGACGGTCCTTCGATATCCAGGATGTCGACCGATCCAGGGGAACGATGAGCCTGTATGGATTAAACGGGGAATATTCCAGGGCGACAGTCTGAGTCCACTTTGGTTCTGTCTAGCCCTGAATCCTCTAAGCACATTGTTGGAGGATTCAGGTCTAGGCTACCGGTTGAGGAGAGGTGGTCAGGTCATATCTCACCTTCTTTACATGGATGATCTGAAACTCTTTGCCCCCAACAAATTGCAACTGATGGAGCTACTGAAAGTAACTGAAACTTTTAGTAGCGCCATCAGGATGGAATTTGGTGTGGACAAATGTGCAGTCATGTATGTAAAGCGGGGGGAGATTATGGAACCCGAGGGAATTCAGCTCTCGGATGCCATACACCTCAGATCCCTCTCCTCATCCGAAAGTTATAAGTATTTGGGTATGTCGGAAGCGTTAGGCATTAACGTAACTGACATGAAGCAATCGTTGAGGGAGCGCTTCTTTGGACGCCTGAAGAAGGTATTAAATAGCCTTCTTTCAGGCGGAAACAAGGTGCGTGCCTTCAACGGTTGGGTCATGCCGGTTTTAATGTACTCTTTCGGCATACTCAAATGGACTCAGACCGAACTCGATGCCCTGGATAGGAGAGTTCGTACACTGCTGACCGCAAACCGGATGCATCACCCACGATCATCGGTGATGAGGCTGTACATATCGCGGAAGTGTGGGGGTCGTGGCTTTTTAAACGCCAAGACCCTCCACAACCGCGAGGTGTGCAGTCTCAGAGAATATTTTTTAAAAGCCGAAGTGGGTATACACCGAGATGTGGTCGCAGTGGACAAGGGACTCACCCCGCTGTCCATGGCTAAAGAGAACTGGCGCAAACCTGTGGTGCTTACTAATGATGACCGCAAGGAAGTATGGCAAGGCAAGGAGCTTCACGGGCGCTTCTACCGGGCTCTTCATGGGCCGGATGTAGATTTCCCAGCGTCCGTGTCCTGGCTACGTTTCGGTGACCTCTTTGGGGAAACTGAGGGTTTTGTCTGTGCGATTATGGATGAAGTTATGTTAACGAACAACTACCGGAATCATATTATGAAGGACGGGACGGTTGACGTGTGTCGGGCATGCCACCGTCCGGGTGAGTCCATCAGACATATTATTTCTGGTTGTTCTCGTCTAGCTAACGGCGAGTACTTGCACAGGCACAACCAAGTAGCCAGGATTATTCACCAGCAACTTGCCTTGAAATATAAACTTGTGGAATCTGAGGTACCGTACTACAAGTATGTGCCCGACCCAGTTCTCGAGAAAGACCATGTCACGCTGTACTGGGATCAGTCTATCATTACTGACAGGACTATTGTCGCCAATAAGCCTGACATAGTGGTGATAGACCGATCAGCGCGCCGCGTAATGATTGTCGATGTTACCATCCCGCATGACGAGAACCTCGTGAAAGCTGAGAAAGAGAAACAAATAAAATATCTCGACTTGGCACACGAGGTTGTCGACATGTGGAATGTGAACTCGGCTATCATTGTGCCGATTGTCGTGACGGCCAATGGCCTTATGGCCAAGAGCCTCGATGACCATCTATCGAGGCTCTCCTTAGGCGGTTGGATCAAGGGCCTGATTCAGAAGGCAGTACTCCTCGATACGGCTCGCATTGTGAGGAGGTTCCTGTCTCTGGAGCCCTAACCACCGGTAGCTTGGACCCTGCTCCCGACACCGGCGGACTCCTATTTTTTGTATTTTTAAATGTTTTTTTTTATATTGTTTTATATTTAAATATTTAAAAATGTAAAGAATATGTTTAAAAATGAATAAACGTCATAATAATAATATATATATTTTTAAAGACTATAGGTACCTACATACCTCCATGTTTAATTTTTATTTTATTTTTTTGAATGATTTCATGATTTTATTGATTTTTTGTAATGATTACTCAATGATTTTTAAATATTTATTCTTTTTCAATGATTTTAATGATACATTTTTTTTTGTTGTCTATGGGTATTTTGCCTGAAATAAAACACAATTTATTAATTTATTTTATTTATACAATCAGTATAATAGGCAAGCATGGCCAGAAATTGTACAAAACAGAGAGGTTTGGATGTAGAAAGGGCAGGTCTTTGCCCAGCAGCGGCACACAACATTGGCTACGAAAAAAAAATGTACCATTGACAACTGCTGAAGCCAAATTATCAACGACGTAAACAACCAGATTGAACTCTGCTAATACGAAATAAACTTTAGGGGTAAAGAAATGGAATACGTTTTTTTCTTTTTGGTTTCAAATATTTTGGAAATTATTATGCCAAGCATGAGCACTTAGTTTAGTGAGTATTTAGTTTTCATTAACTGGAATTTTCTAAACATAATTGGTGTTTACAGACTTCAGAAATCTAATGAGGAGGTCATCGACTCTAGAAGTACACACAGCGCGGGTGTCACTCAAAGACATTGTGTGCTACCTGTCACTATTAGAAGCTGGAAGACCTGAAGACAAACTGGAGTGTGAGTATCTCCCTTCTATTTCTTCAGGAATAACTCCGAATTGTTCTACGTCATATTAGCTGACAGATTTCCACAGCTGGATGGATATGAGCTTAACCCAGAATCGCTGCACTACTGATCCATACCTATTTAATGGGTCCTCGTAATCCTCACTAGACCTAGTGAGGAATTCGAGGATTGGGGATCGACCGATCCCCAATGCGTCCTGTTACGGAAGAGGACACATTGGGAATTGATACATAACTCCATGTGGGTGAAGCCGCGGGAATAACCTAGTCAAAAAGAATTTCACCTAATCACACATATAAACTTTTTGAACAGAGCGCGAATTAAAATTTTGTTTTCACGTTCCAGTCATGTTTCGCCTCTACGACACGGACGGTAATGGCGTACTAGACACAAACGAGATGGACTGCATCGTCAACCAGATGATGACAGTTGCCGAGTACCTTGGCTGGGAGACTTCAGAACTTAGGCCAGTGAGTATGCAAGCTAAGTGAATACTCCTCGTGGATGGAGTCACACTGACGACTGAAACTAAATCGTGTCACTGGTCAGCACTGGACAATTGCACTTACACGCGATAACAATTTTATATGGGCCGTGACCTTGAGAGCTTGGGTGTCCAAAAAAATTCTAGCTATTATTTGAAGTGATAACTCTGACTAGCTGATTGTGTCTGGCTGTCATCAGCCATTACTTTTTTTTTGAATTTTCAATAATATTCTTTTTTGTTTTCCTATATTGTCCCACTGCTGGGCAAAGGTATCCCCCATAGCCTTCCATTCTTCTCTCTATGCGGCTTTCTCCAGCCAATCTGTTACAAGCGCTTCTAATTAAGTCGTCACGCTAGCGTTTTCTAGGCCTCCCTCGGCAACGACGCCTGTCTTCTGGCACCCACTGAGTGACGACTCTGGCCCATCGGTCCTGATGCATTCTACTGACATGACCCGCCCAATTCCACTTCAACCCAGAAGTCTTGTTCACCACATCAGCGATTCCAGTTTTGGAGTGTATTGTAGTATTGCGAATTCTGTCGCTGAGAAATAATTATAATTGAATTAATATTTCTAGGCTAAGGGTATTACCACACCGCGGGTCTGTGGACGGTGAGTAATGGGCTAGCTCGCCGTCCGTCCGTCTTATGACGACAGGCCGGAGATAGATAGGAGGACAGGCAGGAGATATGTCAGCAAACTGGAAGCGGTCCGCAAGGGCCGATGCCTGCCAGGGTTGCGGGACTGTTCGAAAGAGATACTGCGACTACTACTACTACACTACTTTTTGGCTAATAACTTATCTAGTTTCTGAATATGATGATGGTGTGTGTACCTATTTTCCAGATCTTACAAGACATGATGGTGGAGATAGACTACGATGCTGATGGTACCGTGTCACTAGATGAATGGAAACGAGGAGGGTTAGTAATTTTTTTTTTTATTTCAATGTAAAATTACATTCTCTGTACAGCATTGTTTCAGCACTCTATGTAAATAAATAATATGGCTAAAATCAAAACCAACAATTGATTTTTAAATACTCTAACAAACAACGCGTGAAATCAGCCGTTCACTTCCTGCCTAGCTACAGAGTTCATCGAACTCGTCGTCGCACTTGCCGTTTGCTACGTGCGTTTTGCCACGGTAACGATACATTGCGTATGAGGAAATAAAGCAAATCTTTATTAGATTCCCATAACGTTCCTGAAATAATTTCTTGTACCAGTCATACTGAATTCACCCCATTAGTCTGCGGAGGGCTGTCCCTTACACCCTGTATACGTCCTAAAGCAGGTCTACCTCTGTGCCAAACTTCAACGAATTCCTTTCAGCCAAAAGGTAGCAAAGCAACGGACAGAGAAAATTCAGCTCTGCTCAATACTTTTTATTTACATACATAACATCCCTTCACAGCATGACCACGATCCCCCTCCTGGTGTTACTCGGCCTGGACACGAACGTCAAAGAGGATGGAGAGCACGCGTGGAGGCTGAAGCACTTCAGCCGACCGGCGTACTGTAACCTGTGCCTCAACATGCTGGTCGGGCTGGGCAAGAAGGGACTCTGCTGTATCTGTGAGTATAATGGGTGTAAAAGACCCCTTTACCAAGCCGAAAGGCACTCGTTCTCCCTGTTATTGCCATCATTTATTTGTTCTAGACCATACCTGGGAACGTTCTAGTTACGGAGATATTGAGGGTCAAAGTTCCAAATTTTTCACGTTACAAGTTTTTGTTTAATACAAGTTTTGATGTTCATAACTTTACTTTAAAAACCTCCATGGCCCCTATACTATTCAATGCATTAATCAGCAGAGCACAATGTTTTGAGTGCGTTACATTGAGTTTTACTGTAAAACGTGATTTTTGACCCCAAAAATGAAAAGTAACGCATGATAATATAAACTAGAACCCCAGGTTCTACTTCAGTCTATATTACCATGCGTCCGTGCCATTTATCTATCTATTTTTTGTTTTGTTTTGCACTTTCACGATATTTATTATTTCCTAGTTTATTTACTTATAATTGGTATGTGTTGCATATGTGGGTAATTCTAAGTAAGCGCGCAGCGCGCACTTGTATTGGTATCTGTCGGTAGTCCAAATATACGCTCGATTCGAACACCCGTCTTTTATTTAGCAGTATGTTTATAATTATTTTATTTTTATGTACACATAACTATCTATTTTACATATTTAAGTACCTATTCACCACCATCATTGACACAACATGTAGATAAAACTGTTTTACATCCGTAACCTCTTTAATCCAGGTCCAGTTAAAAACCAGCGTCGGGCACTAGTTGCCCGGCTATTTTGCTGAACTGGGCCTATTTGGCGCAGCCGTGAGGCACATGGTGTTCCATCTCTTGTTTAGATTTAAGATATTTTTTTTTTTTCCTTTTTGTTATATTATTTTTGTTTCTATTGTGTGCACTTGTGGCATGTGCCAAATAAATATATTTTCTTTCTTTCTTTCTTTCAAAAAGGTCAGGAGGTCTAATAAATATTATTTTTCCTGCTTCTAGTCTGCAAGTTCACAGTGCACGAGCGCTGCGTGCAGCGCGCGCCGGCGTCGTGCATCGCGACGTACTCCAAGTCCAAGCGCGCGCCCGCCACGCTGGCGCATCACTGGGTAGAAGGTACGTACACCTCTCTTGATGAACAAAACGTATTGACGCCCTCACAGAGCCAAAGCATCCCAACAGCAACTTCTCTTCTATAGGTTGTCACATCACCGAGCGATCATATTTCCGAACGATCCGGTGATTGCCAAAGCCTGGGAGATATCTACAACGAGCTGTAACCCAGTCGACG
Source organism: Eurois occulta (assembly GCA_950022335.1). Taxonomy (NCBI): domain Eukaryota; kingdom Metazoa; phylum Arthropoda; class Insecta; order Lepidoptera; family Noctuidae; genus Eurois; species Eurois occulta. The sequence continues at coordinate 8,359,582 of OX465506.1, forward strand.
CTTGATACAGTTGAAGTCATAATGTTCTAACTTCTTCAATGTAACTTTAGCATAATCAGCCTATAAAGTTCCCACTGCTGGGACACACGGCCTCCTCTCTATGAGAGAGAATGGGCTATAATCCACCACGCGGGCCCAGTGCGGGTTGGTAGATGTCACATGTTTTTGAAGTTTTGCTTCTAGGACATGCCGGTTTCCTCACGATGTTTTCCTTCACCGTTTTTGAGAGCAGTGGTGATGAAATAAATTACACAAAGTAATGCGCGTGCCTAGGTTCGAACCCACGACTCACTGTTCGTAATTCGGGGCCGCCACCACTGGGCCACCACTGCTCTCGTATCAATGTACTCAATGTAACTTTATTGGCTTCATAATTTATTTATTTAGTTATAACAAACACTACTAACATTACAGGGAATTCCTAATGCGTTAGCGTAACGTCTAAGTACCTCGACAGCAATATAGTTATATACATAAACTACGGTAATCAAGCGACGTTAATCTGAAAAAGAACTTTCGCATGTCTTTCCATGTTTAAAATTATTTTATTCTTGTTTAAGTGTGTGATAGGAGATTAATCTACTAATAACGGTTTTAAATGGAGCCCTCATTCAAAATGTGACCTAGGTATTTGATCGCTATTACATTATTTTATAATTTGCTCATACTTTTACCAAAACATCTTAACTAATATTATTAATTCGAAAGTTTGTTTGTTTGTTACCTTTTCACGCCTAAACCACTGAACCGATCATCCTGAAATTTTACATATACGTGGTCAGGTATACAGAAACGGATACCTTTCATCCCGAAAAATGTACTGCTCCCGAGAAAAACAACAATAACGTGCTTATGATAATAGATGGCGCCACGTGTTTTTCGCTCCGTCCCGAATTGATTGTCAAATTCCAAATTAAAGCGAGCGAAGCCGCGGGTAAAACCTAGTAACTAATATCGTATTAACTTACAGGCAATTGCCACGGGAAGTGCGCGCGGTGTCGGAAAAAGATCAAAGGCTACAACGGAATCACTGGACTGCACTGTCGATGGTGCCATATCACTGTGAGTTCTACTGTTTTATTTAACTTCTTCTCAGACGAAGATCACTTTTTCTTTTATGATAATCATCGAAGATGATGACACAATTAGTTCACTTGTTACGTTAGCAGTGCGACTGATTCTTTATAGAGCCCTACTGCTAACCATATGGACGATAGGTACTATCTTTACTGGCAAACTATTTAAAAAAAGTCGTGTGAGCCCGTTCAAATCTTGTAATCAAGAGCTTCGTAAGACGCCAGAAAAAATATAGATAGTGAGAGCCTAAAAGATATCCTAAGATCTTATCAAAATTAAGCAATTAGTCAGGAAGCGGTATTGCTTGAACTCTTACCGAATCAACTCCTAAGATTAAGCCTCCGGAAGCTTATGCATAATCAGCCTATAATGTTCCCACTACTGGGACATAGGCCTTTTTAGGGAATGGGCTATAATCCACCACGTGTGTCCAGTTCTGGTTGGCTGATGTCACAAATGTCTTCGGAATTTTTCTTAGTACATACCGGTTTCCTCACGATGTTTTCCTTCACCGTTTTGAGAGCAGTGGTGATGAAATAAGTTACACAAAGTAATGCACCTGCCTAGGTTTGAACCAATGACTTGTTGCTCGTAAGATGGCGCCGCCACCGCTGCTCTCAAGCCTCCAATCCTGATAGCTTTCATGACTTTTTTAAAACTTACAAAAGTAATAATCTCGCTAAATTTTAACATAATTCTTTGTGAATGTGAAACGTGCTATCAAGCCGTGTTGACAGCGCGTTCGTGTTCCACGCGCGCCTCAAAGAGATGTAAGCAAACTGGAGGGGTCCCCAAGGGCCGATGCCTGTCAGGGCTGCGGGACTGTACGAAAGAGATACCGCGGCCCTGGAACACAAAGGGCAAAAGAAGAAACGTGGATGGGTTTTAGTTAGTACAAGTATAACACTCACTTCCGCTCCGCCCAGAGCGGGGGGGGGGTCATTTGATGATGAGAAATCATCAAATGACCCCTCCCGCTCCGAAAAAAAAAGCCCGATACCATGAACCTCACCGGCCACACCATTCCAGCTGCACAACCGCTGCGTGGGCAGCGCGGGCGGCGCGTGCTCGCTGGGCCGGCACGCGCGCCACATCCTGCCTCCCACCGCCATCCGCCCGCTCGTGCTGGACAGGCAGCGCTCCTTGCCGCATCGCTCGCAGCATGATCAGGTGAGACTTGACACTCATTTTTCCCTCGGTGATCCTAGATTTGAAAACTTACAAGAATATACGTTCAGCTGAAAGCGGAACCCGTGAAATTCAATTTTTCTAACGTTTTTTTTTGCAATTTACAGGGCATCAAGATGTGTGTTGATGATTAATTGGTTTGCGATATCAAGAAATATGTAGATATTTACAAAATTATAATCATTTGAATTTTATTCTCAATAAAACTCTGAAATTATGTACATAATCTTTGACAAAATACATCAATTAGTCAATCAACATAATTATAACCTCACTAGATTGTCAAAAATAAAAATAAAAAACATTGGAAAAATATAATTTCCCGGCCCACCATACCGCTAAGTGCGTCAGGAGGTTGGAATCAATTCTGTTTACCTACTTAGAGTCATAAGAGTCAAGCCATTCTAAGTCCTATTAGTGTAGTGTATTAAGAACCCTTTTCCCTATTCCGGATAAGGGTTGCGCCTCATCTGTCAGAACGGGATCGCATTTTTTCATGCTCCTATCTTATTCCGTTGCTCAGAACCTTCATTTGCTAGAGCGAGGTTCAGAGCGGGAGTGCCATCGCATGCGGCAGCATCGACTATGCGCTCGGCAGCACGCTCTGTTTCTGAGAGTAAAATACAATAACTGGCTCAAAGATTTGAACTTGTGAGCCGTCCAATAATCACGTGAGGCTCGAAAGGCGGGGAAGGGGGGTCGGAAAAATCACTAGGGGGGAGGGGTGGTGCAATAAGATAACCACGTGTATTTATTTTTTCTTTGAACGCGCGATTTCTGAACCGAAAAGCGGCGCGTGACCTTGACTGGCCGTTAATAGGCAACGATTTCCCCGCGCACCGCGACAGCCGCGGCCCGGCTCGGAGATTATACCTGTTAACCTGTATTTAAAGATACAATACTCTGAATGTTTTTTTAGATACTTTGTACCAAAAAAATACACGTGATTTTGGGTAGGGGGGAGGGGTAGTCTAAAACCTCACCACGTATCACCAGGGGGGAGCGGGGGTTTAAAAAGTTGCTAAAAAACATCACGTGATTAATGGACGACCCCTTGGAACTAAGGTCAGAACTCGATTTGTTATTTGAGATCTCTTAATGTATACTGTTGATGCCCAATTAAAAATCTACACGTTAAATATTGAGTCGAAAATAATAAACTCCGACTTTGCCTTTCAGCAATCCCTCCCCACCTCAATATCCCTCCCAATCTCAATAGCAGCGACTTCCGAAGAAAAAAAGGAAGATAAAGACAAACGCGAGACGCGTGCTCCCCCTATCTCCTTCCAAATAACGCCCCCCGACAGCTCGTGTCCCCTGCTCGTGTTCATCAACCCCAAGTCTGGCGGCCGGCAGGGCTCCCGGGTGCTGCGCAAGCTGCAGTACATCCTCAACCCGCGACAGGTGCATGATATTGCGAAAGGAGGCGGGCCGACACAGGGTAAGTTTTCGATGAAGTTGTTTTTTTTTTAGAGGAACAACTCCAACTCCATCCTGAAGACCATAGCGGAGAGGTACGATTCTCCTTTGTTAGGTGATATTGTTCAAAGATGCATTTTGAGCAACAGCCTTGTTGTCAAATAGATAATAGGTACATAAGTTTACTAACATAAGTATAAGTTTATCTCTTTTTGTTTTTTTTTTACTAACCCTTATGAATGTTGCTTATCCGAATTAAAGACTATTTTAGGTTTTTTTTTTTTAATTCTTAGATCATGGCGAATGAACGCGGTTCAGGGTAGCCCGCAAAATTCAATTTTTCTTACGTTGTCTCTCAATTTCATGAAAAAGTCATACAATGGGATTAAATGAAGTTAGAGGGTTGTATTAATGATTTTAATTATTATAATTCTGTAACTGATGAGGAGGGACGAATCGCATGTGACTAAAAGAATGATGAATATAAACGTTGATGGATGGAGAGGGAGAGGAAGACTAAAGAAACGATGGATGGATTGTATGAGGAATGATATGAAAGATGAAGAAGTAAATGATAGCGTGACGGTTGACAGAGGAGAATGGAAGATAAAAACGACCCCAAGTAACATGGGACAAGGGCAGGAAGATGATGAATTCTGTAACTATATTGTACGTGTTACGATCGCGAATCATATTTTGTTTAACATACAGCCTGCCACTGACCTGGACAGCAAAAAAAGTAAGAAAATTTGAATTTTGCGGGATACCCTGAGACTTTCACCTTAAGAGTCCCTCGACACACACATATTCATTTCGATATGAATCGGCCGAGCAAATACACCTTCGGGAAAAAGCGGAACGGCTTGAACCGAATGAAATCTGAATATGAGTACCCAGTTTAATCACTGCCACAAATTAAACAAGAGGACCTCGTGGCTAAATAATAGCAGCCGCTCGGATCGATGTTCATGTTAAGCTTGCCTAGGTTGGTCCGTGGATGGCAACACACCGACACACACATACCGAGTTTCCTCCGTGCCTCAGAAAGCACGATAAGCCGTTGATCCCGGCTGTCATTTGTAGATCTTTGACAGTTGTTACAGGTAGTCAGTGGCCCGAAAGTCTGACAACCAGTCTTAACAAGGGGTATTGTATTACCCTGCACTAACCGGGTTGTGGAGGTCAGATAGGCAATCGCTTTATTGAATACTGGTATTTCGCTGCGTCTAGTTAGACTACCGACCCCAACATAGTTGGGCAAAGGCTAGGCAGATGAAGAATCACTGTCACCAATACTGCGGACTCGAAATAGAGTGTAGCATTCGTTAAACACAACCTAGCGAGTTGTAATAAAAACGCAGGTCCATATTAAGTTAATCCGAAATGTCCCCAACCTAAGAAATAGCTCATACAATTCCTGCATTTGGCAAACGGCAAAATAGACTTAGAGGGGGAGGACTTTAAGTTCTAAGTTTGGCAGCTTCTCGCCGGAGCTAGTGTGTATACACCTATGCTGTACGGAGATGCGTACTGGCTAGACCGGTGCAGAGATGTGTGTACAGGCTCCTCACGCCATGTTTAGCGACTGTCGCACGCCGCTCACGTCTCTTCTCGTCTTCGTTGTGCGCTGCCGTCGAGTGTGGAGACTGGACTAAACAATATAAGACATCTGCCCCCCTCTCGGTTCAACCATTTCCACTAAATCAAAGCGGAGACAAAAAGTGTGAATAACGAAATTCTATTGGTAGTTTGGAACACGTCTCCTCTTCTCTCATCATTCCCGCTTCGGTGGAATCCGGGCTTTTAGCTTGCGATCAAACGTCGTTCGTAATTTTACCTTGCATTGGATAATTCCGTACATTATTATTTTCAAATAATTCCTCAGGTCTGCAGATGTTCAAAGACGTGAAAAACTACCGAGTGATATGCTGCGGTGGAGATGGCACTGTCGGATGGGTGCTAGAAACTATGGGTGAGTAAACATCATTTTCAGTAGTACATGTGATGCAGAAGACCAATCTTAAGAACCTCGTGAGAATTTGGAGAATGGACGTGGTGTCTATAAGAGAAGGGACCAAAGAGACAAAGAATGATCGGAGTTGAAAATGATTTGTAGTATCCGACCGAAGGTCATTTTCTGGCTGAAGCGTCAGCCGAAGGTCACAGGCGTCAACACTAAGAAATTCAGTTCACGATTGGCTAAAAATGAATAACATAGTGTATTTTTTCCTATTATGATAAAATAACGAACTTTATGTCCTGCGATCTTTGTCCGTGTGAAATATAGGTGAGAAATATACTTTACGACCTATTATCATGCCTACATACAAAATATATTTAAAAAAAAACATAATAATCACCGTGACATATATAAATAAACATCTCGTGTCTCGTGCAAGGTCACGATAGTTAAAATGACCTTGCAACTTCTCAAAAATGATAACACTGCAATGTGTGACACCTGCCCGTGGCCTCTTCCTCCGCGCTCTTCCACATTCGTAAGAGTTCGTTTAATTTCGGTACTAGTTAAGAACCAATCTTCGGGCCATTTTTTCCGAAGCCGAAGGTGAAGCTTCGGTCGGATACTAATGATCTGCGGTACCCGATCCACCACCGACGACAAAGCGGTTAGATATTCGACGTCCGAAAGATCGCCAACTATTCACACTGCAAATGAGGTGATTTGTTCCTCATTTGTTTTCGAAAGCTCTACTTCCTACTCACCGGCAAAGGGAGATGAAAGGACTAAAGAACGTAACATAACATCACGCCTGTAATCCCTGAATGGTTAGACAGAGGTGTACCTAATAGTACACCCACATTTCGTCAGTTATGTTTAAGTCACATGTAGTAGGAGGCGAGCCTATTGCCATCAACCGGGCACAAATCCAGACTCCGTGGTGGCATTGAGAAATTAGTTATAGGAAAACCCAATAACACTTTGCCCGACACGGGAATCGAACACAGGACCTCATTCTCAGCATTCGTAAGAATTGACATCTAAACTGAGGATAACAGAGACAGATGGAAGTATCCACGCTGTGCTTACCACGAATAAATGAAAAGGATATAAGGGCAAGATAATGTAGATCTCTATGTATCTAGTTATAAGCACGTTTGTTACAGATAAGGTTCAAATGGACACGCAGCCAGCGGTTGGAGTGATTCCTCTGGGAACTGGCAACGATTTGGCCAGGTGTTTGCGATGGGGTGGCGGGTAAGCAAACTTCTTATTTATTTATTTAACAGTTTATGTACACGTTAAATACAGAAAAGAAGAAGGAAACAGAATAGGTACAAAGGTGATGCTCATTTCTAAAGAAATCTCTTCCAGCATACCTGCGAAAGGAGAGTAGAAAAAAAGAGATGTAGACATAGTGTGTAAAAGAAGAAGAGAAAATAGAATACCATAAAAACAAAGCAAATAACGAATTTAAATATAACATACAATATAAGAATATACTTATTTATTTATTTATTAATAAAGGTTTACCAGCAGCTTGTGTGTACAAAATGTCTTGAGTACAGGTTTTACAGTCTTGGACTTACACAGTCGCCAATTACAGGTTAACCAGCATTCACAAAGAAAGTGATAAGTTGATAACACAAAAGAGTATAAAATAGAAACCGAGTGGCTCTAGAAATGAAATACAACTAAACTAAAATAAACAACTACGCAATTAAACTCCCTAAACTTAAGAGTATATTTGGCTTACGAAATATAAAATTCAAGAATAAAACAGCATCGCTATAATTTAACTAACTAATTATATGAGAAGAATAAAAAAGACATAAAATAAAGAAGAATTAGTAAAATAAGAGATTTACGAGGCTACGCTTAGGCGCACCTTGTGTTGCTCCGCATCGGTGTCATTGCGGTGAAGCTGTCGACAGCCTCGGACACCATGGCCTGTCCTGCTACAGGAGCGCAGGTCGCATTGCACGGCACGCCAGCATTAACGACATGATTCGTCGAGCTCTTGCCAGCGCCGGCGTACCAGCGGTTTTAGAACCAAACGGCTTGGTACGTGACGATGGGAAGAGACCAGACGGCATGACGTTGGTGCCTTGGAAGGTGGGTAGGCCTATGGTGTGGGACGCAACTTGTGTCGACACCCTTGCGCCATCTCACGTTTCAAGCACGGCGGGCGCTGCTGCTGCGGCTGCTGAGATCCTCAAGCGGCGCAAATACTGTAACCTTATTGGTAACTTCAGTTTTGAGCCGTTTGGGGTCGAAACGCTCGGGTCATGGGGCCCGAGTGCGTGTCTCCTTTTCAAGGAAATCTCTCGCCGACTGGTCGACACTTCGCGTGACCTGAGGGCTGGCTCTTTCTTTGGGCAAAGAATTAACATTGCCATTCAACGTGGCAATGCTGCCAGTCTTCTGGGCACTTTTCCAGATGATAGCGACGCGGAGGAGTACTTTGACGCCTAAGACGTGTCCTATTGTCGTCATTGTATATATATATATATATAGGTACTTTATTTTAGTCTTCTTTTTATATTTATTTTAGTTCTATTTGTAGTCTGTATATAATGTACATAGCAATAATATTAAGTACTTTATTGAAAAATAAAACGGATGTTCCATCATTCGCTTCACAAAAAAAAAAAAAAGTAAAATAAGATAAAAAGTTGTCATTCATTCATACTAACATAAGATAATATTCTGTTGTGATTTTCGGGAATTAAGTAATTATACTTACATATTTACTAGTACAAAGACAAAATATATAACACAAATATAGACTAAAATATAATACATATCATATATAATAATAAATACCTATGCAACTACGGCGAGTTGGAAAGATAATGTTCTTTCACTTTTAATATAAATTGATATCACATCTGCTCTATAGACATGATAGTACAAGACGACGCAGCTCGTCATCTCCAATAAGCTGGCTTCTATATATTTTTTATAGATGTAACAGAATATACTTTACTAGCTTTTGCCCGCGGCTTCGCTTGCGTAATTTAGAATTTGACAATCAATTCGGGTTGTACACGTGGCGCCATCTATTATCATAAGAAAGTTATTGTTGTTTTCCTCGGGAACAGTATTTTCTCGGGAACAGTACCAAACCAGCCTGCCTGACAGCTAATTCTTGACGGCATGTAAAGCCAAGTCAGAGGCCCAGGGCGGTATAAAATCTCTGACACCAGGTTAGGCACTAACCACACGATAAAGAAAGAAAGTACTTTTTTTCGGGATGAAAGGTACCCTATGTCCGTTTCTGTACACCTGACAACGTATATGCAATATTTCAGGATGTTCGGTTCAGTGGTTTAGGCGTGAAAAGGTAACAAATAAACTTACTTTCGCAATTATAATATTAGTTAGGATTAGGATTGAACACAAAAATTTAAACATAACTGTTTTACAATATAAGATACACCAAGAAAATGGTTATTGAGTGTCAATATTGTTGAACAGCGAATGAATTTAAAGCTGAGCACTGCATGACAGGTCATGTTATGGTACTTTATGGAAAAATTTATTCATCCTTTAATTTCAGATACGAAGGCGAGTCCATCCACAAGATTCTGGACAAGATAGCTCACGCGAGTACTGTGATGATGGATCGGTGGCACATCATAGTCGAGAACACTTCTATGGATGTGAGTATGTGTGTGTGTATGTGTGTGTGTGTGTGTGAGTGTATGATAATCTTATACTTAAGTTTTTAAACTGACATGCTCACTAACACTATCATTAACACGGAAAACGGGATATTCGCGAACGCAAGAAATAGTAAACATGGTATTTTTTTTCTCGACTGTCAAGAAAGGGTTATTTTTTTCGCGCGTATCTTGTATGTTTCTTTGTTTGTTTGTTTTTTGTAAATTTCGTTATTAGAGGAGATTACAAATATATATATGTACATAACACAATTTGTAGTCGGGTTTTCTGATACATTCATTAAATGTTACTTGTTAACCGCGTGGTTAGTGCTTAAACAATAAATATGGTAAATATCAAGTTTTCAATGTTAATATAGCGTACTTTGCTGGTCCAATTTGTCGCAAGGCTAACTGCGGAGGATGTCTTGAGTTCAATACTGAGGTCAGGTATGCATTTGGTTTCTACTTCAAGGGTTTTACAGTATCAGTTTGGAATCCGACTTTGCCATAAACTATTCCATCCGAGGAATGATTGGCAACGAACGGCGTTAAATGTGTGACAGAAAACTCATAACTTAATCTTTCGTTCCAGTGTGAACAGCCTCAGATGCCCGACTCCGCGCCGCATCCCACAGTGGTCCCCTACAACATCATCAATAACTACTTCTCTGTCGGTGTTGTGAGTATCAAATCAGCTTCATACATCCTCTAATCATTGAAGTGGGCTGAAGAGCCTGAGGACACGAGGGCCTGGACCGTTTCGCATTTACGACTATCAACAGGAGTCAGTTGAGAGCACATTAGCAGCAGCAGTACACCAAAGCTCTCGACAACCACCCTAGAGAACCATTGAGTGCAGTTACTGTGGCTGAAATCGGATAGATGGCATCGTCATCATCAGGATACACAAACTATCCAGTAGCTTCATCATCTATCTCACCTTTTTCCAACTATATTGGGGTCGGCTTCCAGTCTCGACGGATGCAGCTGAAAACCAGTATTTTACATGGAGCGAGTGCCTATCTGACCTCCACAACCCAGTTAGCGCTAGGTAATACGATACCCTTTGGTAAGACTGGTTGTCAGTCTTTCGGGCACTGACTACCTGTAACGACTGTCAAAGATCGACAAATGACAGCCGGGAACAACGGCTTAACGTGCTTTCCGAGGCCATGAGATCTGTATGTATCTAATGGGTGTTCACCCATCCACGTACCAACCTAGGCAAGCGGCTTAAACCTCGCTTGCCTAGGTTTGATATGTCTCTTTGTCTACGCCCTCTGGTGCATTTATAGCTAAGCCTCTTTAGTTTCCCAAGTTTTAATACTTGAAAAAAAAATGTTTTAAGCACCTGGGATATACAGTCACTACTGCCTTGCTAACTGAATAATTTTTTGCTACTGGGAAGCGAAGACGATGACCTATATCTAGAGGAAACAAATAGAAAAATGAGCAGAGCAGCTACTCTCATTCGATTTGCATTAAAACCCATCGTTTGTAATTCTGGCCTAGCTTGGATGACAGCGCAAATCCCTCTTTCCTCCTGGAAGCAACGGTCTTTAACCAGCAATGGGGATTGTCCAGTATTCAAAAATTGTGCTAATTGCAAAACCATTTCGAGGAATGAGGTCTCTAATAATTTTATTTCTCTATGAAATTAAAAAATACTTCCTATTCATATATATTTTCGAAGAAATTTGATTAACCTTTATTTGACCTTCAATGACATCTCAACAAGGAATACCGTGTAATACGCGTAAGCCTGCGCTCAGATGTGGATATGGCAATCGCGCGGTTCCTGCCAGTCTAAACGAGCCCTTAGCGTCATGTGATTAGAGGTCACTCACGTATTAAACCGTTGAATGAGCAAAAGAATATTTTCTAGTGATGACGTCATCAGCAAACTTTAAAATTAAATATAAATTAAACTAGACATTGAATTTCGAAAATATTCAAATTAATACTAGGTACAATTTAACAAAAAAAAGAATATTTACAGGTTAGATTTTTTGGACAATGCCTATTCCGCAGACAACCAATGGCCTATTTTTCAAACTAAAATTGAGAAGTCACCTTTCACATCCACCTCTGCTTTCCCCCAGGACGCTGCAATCTGCGTGAAGTTCCACACGGAGCGAGAGCGCAACCCGGACAAGTTCAGCTCTCGTATGAAGAACAAGCTCTGGTACTTCGAGTTCGCCACGTCCGAGCAGTTCGCCGCCAGCTGCAAGAACCTGCACGAGCATATAGATATTGTGGTAGGCTAAATCTACAGAACACAGCAAACATTTGTACTTCTTCTTTACATGGCGTCTCTAGGAGTATGAAGAACAGGGTGTATCAAATATTTTATTTCACATAGGCCTACATGGGCACTTAAAACTTATAGTAAAGGTGCACGGTTCGGGTTGGTCGTTTCCTACGGAGAAGAACCGGCAGGAAACTCCATGGTTACTCTTTTAAAATGATTTGGTTTAGATATCTATTATCATGTTACAGCATTAGTACTTAAGTATGGGGGGACAGAGTAGGACCAAAAATAAGTCTTTGCTTACTACACAAAAAACGTAAAACAAGATAAAAAGTTAACAAGCATCTGGGAATCTACAAGGCCTACAATGTTCACACATTCAAAAATAATCTATAAAAAATAATCTACACTCAACGGCACGGAATGTGGCCCGAACATAAACTAACTGATTATACACATAAACGAACCGATTATACACATAGACGAACCGATTATACACATAGACGAACCGATTATACACATGAGTGGACCCATTATACACATAAACGAACCGATTATACACATAAACGTACCGATTATACACATAAACGAACCGTTAATGTGTATAATGTTGGTTCCAGTGTGACGGCGCGTCGCTGGAGCTGAACAAGGGCCCGTCGCTGCAGGGCGTGGCGCTGCTGAACATCCCGTACGCGCACGGCGGCTCCAACCTGTGGGGCAGCTCCGCCGCGCATCGCCGGAGCCGCTTCCCTAACGCGCAGCAAGGTGAGCAGATGTCAGCTAACTTCATCTTTCTTCATCGTGTGGTTAGTGCCTAACCTGGCATCAGAGATATTTTTCTCTCTCGGTGACATGTTACTTTTGCTCGTGTGTTAGATTTAAAACCTATTTTGGAAATACAGTCAACTGCTAAAAATCTGCAAGCATTTTATTGTACATGCTTAAAGTGGTCCTTCGAGCCGGATCACTTTGTCTTACATGCCGTCAAGAAATATCTCAGTCCAACGGTCATACCACTAGGCTAACACTGTTTTTTTTTTTCAGATATTGGTGACAAGCTAATAGAAGTGATCGGCCTGGAGAACTGTTTACACATGGGACAAGTGAGAACTGGTAAATATACTACCTGAATTATAACTTTTCTTTCTAAAAACCATAATAAACGGTGTTACCAGACCCTTAACGAAGCCAAAAGACACGTCTTGTTCTCCCCATTGTTGTCATTGCGATCGTTTTATTGTTCTGTTGACCATACCTGGGAACCTTCTAGTTACGGAGATATTGGGGGTAAAAGTTCCAACTTTTTTAAAATAGCTATAATATTATACCTAAGTATATAAATGTTTTAAATGCAAGATTTTTACTTTAAACACCTTCACGAGACCCGTACTATTCAATCCATTCACCAACAATATGTTTGGAGTGCGTTACATTGAGTTTTACCGTAAAACATGATTTTTCAGCCGAAAAAAAGTCGTTTCCCAGCTTAATGTACATAAAGCTTGGTTGACGGCTTGATTGAAAGGTCTGTTTACACCCTGTGTGTATTTATTTATTTAATTTTAAAGAAAGCTTACAGACTAATAACAATTATAAATATCATGCATAGGTAAGTAGTGACATTTGCTAATTACAAGCTTCCACATATATATATCTAATTAGTAATGAGTTACTTGCGTTGACCAGTTACAGCGATTTTACATTGTTAAATTGGTATAAAATTGTCGAGATAATATATTGGGTATGTCAAGTCATGCAACATCTAAATCAAAATTAAAAGCTATTTATTGCTGTCACCAAAATACTCCTTGTTCAGAATATTCCTAATTTTGTGTGCGCTGGTGCAAAATAAATCAATATCCAGATGTGATGGTAAACTATTGAGAGCTATAACACTACGTATGCAGAAGGCGTTGCGCCTGTACTTTGTCGATGCGAATGGTACATGGAGTAGAGGCCGTTTTCTCAAGTTGTTTATATTAGTGCGAAGAAGTATTTTGCTGAGTAGTTCGGGACAATCAACAGAGCCGTTTGCGATGTTCACTAAAAAACAGATATCACTGATATTGCGTCTTACTTCCAACGGTAAGAAATGATATCGCTTACAACGGTGTTCATAGTCGACTGAGAATTGCCCAGCCTTGAAGTCAAAGTACCGCAAAAACCTCCTCTGAACAGACTCAATACGAGATTTGTAAATTTTCCAGGTCTCCGAGCGTCAGGCAGGCGGCTAGCGCAGTGCAGTTCCATCACGTTGACCACTAAGAAGACATTCCCCATGCAGATCGACGGGGAGCCGTGGATGCAGCCTCCTTGCAAGGTAACTTAACCCTTAATTGGGCGCGTGACACCCCGTTCATATAAATCAAATACTAAATACATTCAAAATCACGATTATGCTCGATACTTGATCATAAAGCACACGTGTTTTTATGAAGCTCACAGGAACTTCCGCGCTCAAAATTCAAAATGTATCTATCTTTTAAGGATGCGACCAATTAAGTGTCAGGCCGTACCATCCCACTGCTGGCCAAAAGCCATGACTCACTCCATCTATTTCCCAACGCTGGTGGTTGTTGTGGACCAATTTCTCATTGAGGTTTTTAGTGCGTCTCGCTATCTTCGCCTGTGCCTTCCATATACCTACTTATCTACGAAGAACACTACTAACAAATACTGGGTCCAAACCTGTATCGAATTTATTTTGAACTAGCTGTTGCTCGCGACCGGCGTTCGCGTGAAATTATTACAAAAAATATTACTTTCCTTTTTTAATCGGATTTTGTTAACAATTTCAAGGGTTTCCATTTTTTTGCAGGGAACCCTAATTATTTTTCTAGTAGATTAGCCGGAACAAACAGGCGGACAAAAATTAAAAAAAAATTATTTTTTGTTAATCGTGCCGTGTATATTTTCATATGCATTTAGTATAAAGCTTTTATTTTGATATTACAAACTATCCATTTTTGTTTATTTGTATAGAAGATGATGAAATGAAATATAATTAAGACCAAAAAGAAACTAGTACATAATAATTGAATTTCTCTTCCAGATAACGATAACTCATAAGAACCAAGTCCCAATGCTGATGGGACCAGCTCCGGAGAAGGGGCGGGGATTCTTCAAACTGTTCACACACTGCTAATTTACACTACAACCTTAAGATTTATCAATCGTTTGATTTACAATCAGATTTAAACTGTTCACGTCTTGTTGATCTATTTAATGATTGATACTGGAAAGAACTTTTTCCGATAAAAAATAATTGAACTCTTTTTAATCTAGAACTACATAAATTGACTACATTTGAACTTACTCCAACTATGATTTTCAATCATTTACGCGAACTCATTTTCGTTTTCAACCTACAAAGTTTAATCATTCTTGAATCATTTGATTGACGATTGATATAACATAAGAAGTAAGTACACCTCAGGCTTATTAAGTATCAGCATTTGTGGTAAATATACAGTCGGTTGCTTGATCAATCAAATGGTTGTTTCAACCGATTGATTGGTTTACCTTGGAGCAAAGTTTATACAAAAACAATTATCAAACAATTATAATAATATAAGGCCAAATATTCACGTATTTTTTGACAAAGATTTGATACAAGAAAATAATAAATTATACTTACCTACATATAATAGAAAATCTTTCGTATTTTCATACATGGAATTGATAACATTTTGAGGAACATAACTAAACATAATACCTATTTACTGAGCAAATATAAATTTATATAATTATTGAATGCTTATAAGCTTGAACCGCTGCTCTTACAAAATACAATAATCGAATGAAAAAAACATATCTGAGTTTCTAGACAAGTAACAGGAGTTTTCAAAACGTCTCGCATTTATAAAACTACTTTTAACAAGATTAGAAATGCTATTCGGTTGCTTATATATCATACTAATACATTTTAGTATGCCTTCAAATTAGAAGCGTAACACGCCACAGAAGTCAATCCTTTGGAACTATTCAAATCAAGTACCTAGATGTCGACTTGTACCAACAACTCCCAATTGTAAACGATAGCTATCGCTTTCCATACTAACTGTCGATAAATATCATAGTAGGTAGATTAGGGATCGGATACTCGGGTGCATATTTACCTAAGTATGTATTTTTCTGGCAAAGGATACAAAAGTATGGAAGCGGCTTCTTTTAATGCTAATTTTTATCCCGGGATCGCAGAATTTTATAATTCTTCAGTGTGTATAAAATATAGCACTCAGAAGCATAATGAATATTTGTAATTCATTTAAACCCGGCAAACTATTGTTTTTATTCCGATTCGATATTTATATCGAATAAAACAAAATTATGACTATTATGCATTATGACGGGCATAATTCATTTGAATTAATAAATAAACTGGGACTTTTCCTGTACTGACGCGTGCTCCATACTAGTCAAAACTCGAACTTTAGGTTTGCATCCGAGTATTCGATCTCTAATCATAATACAAACGCTTCGATTCGATTTCGATCCGAAGAGACGTAAGTCTATCTTTTTTTGGTATTACGAAAGCGAGCGAGATAGACATACAACTTCTTGAATCGAAGCGTTTGTGAAAACGGGGGCTATAGTAGTTTCTTTCTTCGGTTTTATAATCATTGTTATCGTTGATAGCAATACGTCACTTTATCTAGACCCACACAATGATACAATGTCGGTTAAATCGATAGAGATCGGCCATACCGGGCCTGGACTGTGATTTCACAATAATCTTTATGACGCAGTAATAAGCTTGAGGCTTCTCTACGGTCACTGACAAGTCTGTAAAAATTATAGTGATTTTTATTTCCTGGAAAATAAGATTATTCTTTCTTTATTGTTACTGTCAAAGGACTACTTCATATGTACTAATCGATCAATACTGATGAAGAGACTTGCCAAGTGTTCAAATATGGTAACCTAAAGTACCTATACTACGATAGTCTTCAAATCAACTTGAAACTCCTTGTTGGTACTGTTGGGATATGAAAACCTTGACCATGATTTAACTTGACAAAGGGGGAACTGAATAAACAAAATGGCGGCTTGAGCTGATACGATTTTGGTAATGATCCTTGTAGGTATAGCAGACACCCATTTGACCAGCTACATGTTCAAAATTGACAAAGATACAAAAAAATGATTTTTTCAGAATGGCAATTCCAAATCAATTAACCAACCAAATTCATAATTTGGTTTGAAAGATTCGGTTGATTCAACTAAATACAGACAAAAGTGAGTCGTGAAATGCCAGCATAAGATAATTCGGGTAAATTCACACATTTATATGCATCATTCGCTCCTTTCCTGAACTAAGCGTCTGTGAAGTATTTTAAATTCACATTTCCTAATGGAACGCGGCATCTTCTATTAGTAAGAAATGTTCTAGCAGAAACCCTAACGTCCATTTTTGCTAAATTAGACATAAATATATACATTTATAAATAATTATATTTATATGTAAAACGTAATATATTATCTACATATTATTATAAATTCTAATAAATTATTGAAGTAAAATAAAAATGACGTTCCGTAAAATATTAAATGATTATTTTATTTGTATACACCATCATTTTATTTTTAAATTAAATAGATTTGAATCTCGCTGCAATTCAAAATTCAAGTCAATCTTGCACTTTTACAAGTTTAACTTTAAGAAATATATCAAAATAATATTACTTTGTAATAAAGCCAAAAAATATCGGCAATACTAGTTGAAAGATATGCCAAAGTGACGAGACCTAAGACTTGCACTCAAAAACATCTCATAGAGTCATTTTTATTCAAATTAAATAAATCGTTAAAGGAATTAAATGAAAGAGGAATATCATTTATTAAAGATACAGAAATATAATTAACGTAATAAATGTGAAAAATATTATACTTGTTTTGGGAATGTATGAAATGTATTTCGTTGTGTTAGTATGTTATGTTTTAATTAATAATTAGTTCAAAAGTCATGTAGTGTCGGTTAATATTTGAAATGTAGGTATTAAAAAATAATCATAATTATTATTTATTAAATTATTGACCTTCGTGCATTTTATTATACGTCCCATTTATTTGGTAAAAAATATAATTTTCCGTATTAAATGTAAACTTAAATGTAATTGTAAAATATTATAAGGGAATGATTGTGTTTATAATTATGAAATGTTAAACTAACTGTTATAAAAAGTTTAAAAATATTTAAGACATTATCAATGTGTTGTTTTTAATTAAGTATAAAATATTTTAAGGCTTTTAAATGTGAAACTTGTACTGACATAACTATTTATTCATTTTAAATGAAAATGTTTGTCGTTTTAAGTGTAAATTTTGTGTCGTGAAAATGTTGAAGCTTTGTCGTCGTAAATATGGCATTCAAAGTTTCAGTTTATAGTCCCTAAATTATAAATAAAAACTCCACTACAATTATAATACAATTTATTAAGTTACTTCAGCAAACATTTTGTCATAATATTTTAAGTTTAAGTACATTTAAGTTCATATTAAATTAGTACAACTTGGTTAAAAAATTCAACTTTGAAGAAGTTTAAATTATTTGAAAAAAAAAACTATTATAAAAATAAATTATATCAATGTTGTGCCAAGAAGAAATGGATACGTCCTCAATTCCTACGCCAACATTTTTGTAAATATTTGTCTATAGGAGATTTTATCCATTTTTAGGAAAACAGAATAGATATATCTATTTAGTATAAATATAGCGCCATCGCAAAACAGGATTTTAGTTTTGAATCGCGATCAACATGCCTCGAAATTAGTAAAATCTGTGCCTCACTAAAAGTAATGTTTGCCTCGGTTTGTTTTAAAACTATTACAGAATTATATATTATGAAAGATCAAGTTGGAAGGTACGGGGTACAGAATTCAAAATAGTGAGATATATTTTTACACAAAACATTTCTTGCTTAGTCCACAAGGTCTTAAAATAACCTAATATTACAGATTTTCTGGCAAATCTTCAAAAAAACTAGATTACTTATAAAAACAAAAGTAGCCTTAGTAACTTCATATAACATCAGCTATCTGCCAGTAAAAGTCCTGTCAAAATTGGTCCAGCTGTTTTAGAGATTAGCCGTTTGAATCGAATTTTGTAAACAATTTCGAGGGTTTAATTTATTTGCACGGAACCCTAATTATTTTTCTAAAATAAAAGTAATACCTTTTAACATTAGCTATCTGCAAGTAAAAGTCCCGTCAAAATCGGTTTAGCCGTTTTGGAGATTAGCCGAAACAAACAGACAGACAGACAAAAATTAAAAAAATGTGTTTCTGTTGCCGTATATATTTTCATAATTTAAGCATTCAGTAAAAAGCTATTATTATATTACATTCAATTCAATTTCATTTATTAGTTTAGAGTAGCGACAAGAAAAGAAAGTAAACTACTTGATTTTGACAAGTAAAAAGCAACCAGCGATATTTATTACTTTTTTTCTGACATGTTGATCGCGATAGATGAAGTATGTTTATAACTTGATAACTGCACCACTGTTTGTCTGTGTATGTGTTGGTGCTTCTAGTATTAATATTTAGCATATCCTTTCAGAACACTATGTAAAAGTTGTGAATTATTCTAGTTTCGTTTCGAAAGGTTATAGTGATGTGGATTCTGTGCCTCGCAGAAAGCAATTTTTGTAGAAGACAGTTTTCACACCTTTACTATTTTTTTTATATGTCTTCGATAGTAACTATTTGTCTATCATGTTTCCCACATACATAAGAAGCACGTGGCTAAATAATAACAGCCGTACGGGTCGGTCTTCATGGCTACGCCACGCGTGCGGGGTTTGGTCCGTGGATGAGTGACCATCCATTACATAAACAGTTCCCTCCGTGCCTCAGAAAGCGCACTAAGCCACTGGTCCCGGCTGGTGATTTTTTGTAGTTCTTTGACAGCCGCCCAAAGGTATCATTATTATTCAGTCACTTGGTGGTGGAGGTGAAATTAGCAGTCACTCCCTACAAAATACTAGTGTTCAGTTACACCCGGTTAGACTGAAAGCCAGCATAGTTGATAAACAGCTGGGCAAATGATAATAACCTTTTTTTAGTAACAATTAATTTTAACATGTCACATATGGCTATGACCTATGTAGCTTGAAAGGATTTACTTTCCTGAAAATCGTATGTAAGCTCGATTAGTTGGTTTGTGTCAAACAATTTTTAAAATAACACATGAGCAGTGTTAATAAAACTTAAAACTATTTTGCACTGTTTTATGTGGCACTATTAAAAAGTCTCTCGTACAATAATCGATTATCATCACACACACGTTATTTAACATTTGGGTATTCAATAAGCACTTCAAATTAACAAACACGCTATTATTAATAATCATAGATGTGTATTGTAGCATTTTAATATTTACTTATTATAAATAATAATAATGCACATCACTATGAATCTTTCTTTAAAATATATTTGTTGTACTGTCTCTAGCAATTTTATTTTCTGTAGAAACGGAGTTTGAAGCATCAGTCTCTATCTATACCATGAAAATCACACACTAACATAGCTTTTGACCTAGCTACACATTCCACTTCAGTTCTGAAACCTAACGTAGTAGAAGACTTCACACCGAAATGACTAATGTCGTTTTTGGTGTAGGCCTGTTATGTTCTTACGTCTGTTAACCATATTTATTTTACTTTAAAGCTCAAAGCATATCAGCCATTAACTCTGCACCGGTTCGGCATTACCTCACCTCACTTATAACTAACTGATCCCAATCTGAGTCGATGTCGACTTATAAATATGCGTTGCAGTATGGAGTTTCATAGTAAGAATGCTGAACCTCTTGCGTTTAGGCGACGCTGATACAGTACAATGCTTGTGCACCTATGTTGTGGTATTTAAACGTCTCCTCGAGCAGTTTTTATAAATAAAATTCCTGAATTAATATTAGCCGGTACATTTAAATGACAATTGTTTCAAACTCACTGTTTCAGTCTTTGCTCTTTAAGATGTCGTCTAACTTTGCAAAACCATGCGATGTAAACTAAAATCATAATGTTTGATATTTATAAAATTATAAAAAATACAATTATAAAAAAAAATATAGTCGCATTGTTTTGAAAAGGGAGATACTAGTAAAATTGGGCTGTTTAACGACTATATTTTATTTGTTTTTTTTTTTTGTTACATTTAAAATTAAAGGTGGTATGATATGCCACATTTTTGAGACTTTTATGATCATTATAGTTTCTGTCTACCACTATGGGAAAAGTGCGTGAGTTTATTATGTATGTATTGTGGCCTTTATTTAGGTCTGAGTTCTTAAAAAGCCCTGTTTTAAACAAATATCTTGTACGTTATTGCTGTATTAATATAAAAGGTACTGATTTTTTTATAGTTTTATTGCTTTTAACGAGACAGTGCATTACATTCTGCCCTATTAATAGAAGGAATAAAACTGTGCAAACGTTATTCCTTATTACAAATACAAATGAATAATTATGAGTAAATAAATATTGACCAATCAATATTTACATAGCAAAGCACACTATCTCGACATTCTTAATTTAAAAGGCATGCTTATGCCTCCTTTTGCTTAACTCAAGGCATGCCTCGTTTTAAGAAATATAACTATAATAAATCAGTATAATAAACATAGATAGATAATATACGAAATTATCGAATTATGATATCGGATAAAATAAGAAGCTTAAATGCATAGTTCAAATATACACCATAGATAGATTATTATTATAATTTAGATATTATTGTTATTTTTTAGAGCTGTTATTGAAAATACGGGGATTGAACCAAACATACCGTGAGGCCCAATTTTATTTTTATATTTAATTAATCTGTAAAATAACAAGAAACCAATGCAATGCTTTTTTAATACTTAAGTTATCCATATGAGACATATTTTATTTGGTTATTTCATTTGACGTGTCATATTAATATTTACCGGCAAATTTAATAAAAAATATGAATGTTTTTTGCGATATTATTTATATATTTAATATAAAGAATTATCTGCCTCTCACCTCTGACACCTTCAAGTCTAGATTTATTTTGTTTAAAAATTGTAATAGCAGTGTCAATAAGCCACTTTTTTATATTTTTTTATTTATTATTATTTAACAATCATGAAATTAGCGTTGCGATAAAAACAAAAGAAAATGTGCCAGCTTTAATAGTGTTGTAAGAGATAATTATATTACATTATTAAAATATTATTATTATTGTAACGAATATATGTGCATATGAAAACTTATGTTGGTGTTTTATTTAATTATTTCTTAAATAAACACTGGGTAGCAAAAAATGGACATTCTTAAATACATTTCGTATTCATAACGTATTTAATTTAATTGTTCAGCGATATTTTTTAGAATAAAAAAAAACCGGCTAAGTGCGAGTCTGATTCGCACACACAGGGTTCCGTAGCACCAATCAATATTATTTTTATTTATTTTTTAATTGTAAATTAACACTAAACAGCAAAACTATTTTTTTTAATAGTATTTTGGTACCTAATCTAAAACAAAGTCACTGCTACAGTTTGATGAAAAGTCCCATATCTCAAAAACTAAATATAAAAAGGAAGAAATTTCTCCAAGGAAATAAAGGAAAGGAAGGAGGAATTTTTTTCTTTTTTTTTATAAAAAGGAAGAAGGTCTGCTGGAAGAAATTTCTTATGAAATAAGCAGTACCTTTGTGCTCTTCTATGTTAATATATTGTCCTGTTAAGTATCTGTGTGTACATAAATAAATAAATAAATAAATAAATAAATAAATAAATAAATAAATAAATAAATAAATAAATAAATAAAATCTTATACAAACCAATTTTCGTAGAAATCTCTTTTTACGTTCTACAAACCTATTTTTTTCATAATTTTCCTCCTCTTTTTTTAGAAACTAGAGGGGGGAGGGCACAATTTCAAGAAGCAAATACCTCATCAATCATTGACGTAACGAAAAAAAAAATTGTACGAACCTCGATATCATTTTTCAGGAGCTGTCGATAAATTATACCCCACTTAGTTAAATACATTGAAATATATTTTTTCAACCCTCAGTTACATGTATGGAGAACCACCCCTATTTTTATTTTTTCCTTAATTTCCATCACTTGTGCATCGGTTCATAGAAGACTAAAACATTTCGACTGTGTGATGCCAACAGTCTGGGAGTAAAATGGCTGTGACATGCGGACAGAACGACAGACATACTCGTACATATGGACAGGGTGAATCTATAAGGGTTCCGTTTTACCCATTTGGCCACGGAACCCTAAAAACGTGGTAATTAAAAAAATAATCTAACGTTTACCTATTGTATTCGACATTTCATGTTTTATTTACAACGTATTATTGAAGAGTATTGCACACTCTTTCATGACATCATCTAATTATAAATATTGCTTACACTACACCTATTTAAAGTAAACGAATTTAGTACTGACTGCCTCTTTGGTCTAGTGGTCGCAAGCGCGACTGCTGAGTGTGAGTTCCTGGGTTCGATTCCCAGGTCGGGCAAGTGTTTTTGAGATTTTCATCAGGTTTTTTTTTTATAGTAGCCACGGAGTCTGGATTTGTGCCCGTTTGACGGCAATAGGTTCGCCCCCTATTACATGGGACTTAAACATAACTGGCGAAATGTTTGTGTCGAATTAATTACGTTTTTAGGGTCCCGTACCCGAAGGGGGCAACTGGACTCTACAGAGTCAAAGTCTAAAGGTCCTCGCCCACCGCGACTTTTTTATATGGTGAAATAAAGCTAAAAACCCCATAAAACTTTTTCCTGACCTGGAAATCGAACCCAGGACCTAAGCTAAGCAGTCGTGCTTACGACAATTAGACCAACGAGGCAGGCGAGATAATTTTCTTACTTTATCCTTGTAAATATAACGTATCGGGAATCGAACCCAGTCACAATTGCGACCACTGAACCAATGAAGCAGTAGATATATATTATTAATGGTAATGTATTAAAAAAATCTGCATCACTTAAAGTGAATCCGAAGATATCTTTATAAACTTTTATTGAGATAAGAATTACAATACGATTGTTGTTACTTTGTATACGTTGATTTCTCATTGCAAAGCCCGAGCAAACAAGGCAACTCTATGCGGCAACTGTTGCTAGATTGAGCAACTGGTAGCCACTGAAAGGAAACGCAAATGATATTATACAATATCTGTATTTTCTCCCTTCACATGTATAGATGCTTAGGTGAACCTTTCACATCTTAACAAAGAAATAAAATTGAAGTGTCTGTTTGTAATATCAAAATAACTGCTTTTTACTGCATGATTAAGAACATATTTACGACAATTAAAACAAAAAACAGTTTTTTCACAAAAAAACACAAATTTTTTGTTTGGGAGTTCGCCATTTGGTTCGCTACTGTTCTTTCAACATTAAAAAAAGGTGTCAAGCAAGGCGACCTACTCTGACCTAAGCTGTTCACAATTGCATTGAAGATTTTTAAGAAGGCGCTTGTTTCGTGGCAGTCACGAGGCATACATGTTAGCGGCTATCAACTACCAAACCTCCGCTTTGCTGATGATATTGTGATTTTCTCCACATTATCTTCAGAACTTGAAGAAATGATCCAAGATCTGGGCACGTCAAGTGTGGCGGTGACTGTCAATAAATAAATCCAAGACCCAGATCGTGACCAACAGCCTATGGACGGTGAGTAATGGGCTAGCTCGCCGTCCGTCCGTCGTATGACGACAGGCCGTGTCGACGGCGCGTTCGTGTTCCACGCACGCCTCAAAGAGGGCCCGCAAGGGCCGATGCCTGCCAGGGCTGCGGGACTGTTCGAAAGAAATACCGCGGCCCTGGAACATAAAGGGCAAAAGAAGGAACATGGATGGTTTTTATTCAGTAAAAGTCTGACACTCCCTTCCGCTCCGCCCAGAGCGGGAGGTGTCATTTGATGAATTCCCATACGAAAAAAAAAAAAAAAAAAAAGATCGTGACCAACAGCTCGAAACATGGAGTCGCGGTAGATGGACATGTGTTGCAAAATGTCGATGAGTACACATATTTGGGCCAGATAGCCTTTCCTTCTGGTGCCTAAACGAGCACATAAAGGGAAGGCATAATCATCATCATTCTCTTGCGCTAATCCCAATTCGTTTGGGATCGGCACAGCATGTCTTCTTCTTCCATACTTCTCTATTATTCGTCATCTCATCAGACACCTCCTTTCTTGCTATATCATCCTTTATACAGTCCATTCATCGTTTCTTTGGAAGTCTTCCCATAATATTAAAAGATGTCGCGGCACAAACGCCCACTTCAAAAGCAACAATCAGTCGTTCAGTATGCAGCTGAACTTATTCAAGGCTTAAAAACTTGAACTCGTAAGAAGAGCCCTTGACATTCAGAGGTAACTGACAAGGCGTAGATATGATAATGTGTAATGCATGTTAATGTATGCGTGGAAGAATGTATGTTATTTTACCGGTTTTTTTGATGAGCAAGGTAATGTAGTGATGTAGTATTTTGTTATATTTTTTGGCGTTAATTATACGAGTATGAAGCGTTTACTGAACTAAATGTTAGGGAAAGTATAATTACTTTATTTAATGTTTTTGCAAAATTTCATCCATTTTTAAATATTCCTTTTTAAAAACAAAAAGATAACAATAAAATAATGTACCAGGAACAGGGTCCAAGCTACCAGCCATCAGGGCTTCTGAGAGAGGAACCTCCTAAAAATTCGCGCCATGTCAAGGACTGGTTTCTATATCAGGGCCTCATCCAACTGCCCAACGAGAGCCTCCTCAGGTATTGGTCGAGGCTCTTGGCAATTAAGTCATTAACTGACACGACTATCGGCACAATGATCGCTGTGTCCATATTCCACATGTCAACAACCTCGCGAGCAAAGTCAAGATATTTGATTTACTTATCTTTCTCGGCTTTCACTAGGTTCTCGTCATGCGGAACCGTTATGCCAACAATCATTGCGCGCGGCTCTGATCAATCCACGACTACTATATCAGGTTTATTGGCTACAATAGTCCTGTTAGTTATGATGGGCCGATCCCAGAACAATATGATATTCCATTTTCGAGAACTCGGTCGAGCACTTAATAGGACGGCACTTCCGATTCTACAAGTCTGTGTTTTAGAGAATGTTACTGTCGATGCAAGATTTCGATGTTTAGTTTGTCCTCTGCGTCATAGATGGCGCTGTAGTACTTTTTGTTCAATGTTGCTGAAGTACATTTTGTAGTGCCGCTACAAAACCATCGGTTTCTCCGAAGAGGGTCCCGGAGCGCAGCCAGACTACGGACACTGATAGGTCTAGGCAGATATATAGCGCCCATGAAAGGCCCTGTAAAAGTGTCCGTAAAACTCCTTACTATGCCATACCACACTACGATCGTTAGTGTCAATCACTACAGGTTTTCGCCAGTTCTCTTAAGTAGTAGAGGTATAATTAAGTACAGGTTTATTTGTTGTGTTTTTCGAAGCACGGAGGAAACTCGGTACGTAACGGGTGGTCACCCATCCACGGACCAACCTAGGCAAGCGCAGCTTAACCTTAAGATCAACCCCAAATGGCTGTTATGATTGAACCTGTAGGTGGTACCTTAAGGATGCATAGCATTTACATACGAGTAGCTGGATCAGTCTACTTTCCCACTGCTGGGACACACACACCTCTTTATTTTGTTTCTGGGACATGCCAGTTTCTTAACTTTTTAACTGACTTCTAAAAAACAGAGAGGTTATGTAGTCGGTGGGAAAATATATTTTTTCCTCTTCGTCGTTTTAAAGTTGTGGTGATGAAATAAATTACACAGAGCAGGTAAATTTCTTCCTTGGGTTCGAGCCCACTACCTTCGACGAGAAAGTCGGAACATTAACCACTGAGCCACCACTGCACTTTAGAATGCCATTTAGTAATATACAATATTTATGACCGGCACGTTTGGCGCAGTGGCTGAGTGATTGGCTGTTGCGCTGCGTGTCGCGGGTTCGATTCCCGCACGGAACAAATATTTGTATGGCCTACAGGTAGTTGTTCCGGGTCTGGCTGTTTGTGTATGTGAGTTTAAATGTTTGCAAACGCGTCTATGACACAGGAGAAATTCCTATTGTGGTGCAACGTTAAAAAATGCCTACAAAACATTAATTCAGCTTCATAATAAAGTAATGAACCGCTTACATGTCTAATAAATCACTCAAGAATAACAAGAAATAATTAATAATCACTATTTACACTAAAGTTGCAATAATTGGCGTTTTTATAACTGAATTGCCACATAATTATTACCTAAATGAACCTGGCCAATTATGTAGGCGTCAACTGCAATCACAAATATTTCATACCTGTGCAAGTTTTAACATATTATCATAATATCACGCCTGTATTCTCCAAAGTGATAGGCAGAGGTGTACCTTATAGTACACCCACATTTCGCCTGTTATGTTTAAGTCCCATGTAAAAGGGGGCGAGCCTATTGCCATCAACCGACTACTAACATTTGAGCCAAAAGAACCATAAATCCAAAAGGCTTCCTTGTTTTGATAACCTTATCAAGAAACACTCCACAAGAATGAATTATTAAAACATTTCCTTAATTTATCGCGCACTTTATTTTGTCATTAATTTATGATAATTTCTTATTTTGGATCATAAATAAGATAAGTGTCGTTTTGAAGATATCAGTGCAATAATATTCAAGTGACTTTATATGGATGGGATTTTTTTTTATTTTGTTAATGTAGGATTTTTAAAGCAATTTGAGTGTAACGCTACTGCAGAACATAAGGTCACGATTTCGAATCAGTTCAGTCAATTCAAAAACATTGCAGTCGAGGCGGTATTCACACCCGAGCCGCAGGCGAGGTTGCTATAAGCCGAGAACTGTTATGTAGTAACAAATGCCCACATGTTGTGGACAAAAAGTAGTTTTGAACCTGAGCATATACCGCCAGTTTATCTAAACGGGGTATCTTTGAGCCGTGTTTCTGAGTTTAAGTATCTAGGGCACGTTGTAACTGAAACCCTTAATGACGACAGAGATATTGAGAGGGAAAGAAGAGCATTGTCGGTGCGTGCTAACATGTTGGTGCATAGGTTCGCAAGGTGTACGGCACAGGTTAAAGTAACTTTGTTCAGAGCATACTGTCAAAGCTTTTACACCAGCGCCCTATGGACCAACTATACGCAGCGGGCCTACAATGCTCTTAGAGTGCAGTACAACAACGCCTTTAGGATTCTGGTGCGACTGCCTCGGTTTTGCAGCGCCTCGGGCATGTTTGCCGACGCGAGGGTGGATGACTTTTACGCTATAATGCGCAAAAAGTCAGCCTCACTAATTCGCCGAATTCGAGGTAGTGGCAACGGAATCCTAAGGATGATTGCAGAGAGACCTGAATCTGCAGTTGTAGGTAGGCTTATCAGGCTGCATGTTTTATAAGTTTTGTTTTGTTTTAACTAACAACCTATGGACATTTTATTAGTCTGAAGTAAACGAATTTTATTTTATTTTTTTTATTTTATTAATTGGAAAATAAGATTTCATTTGCTTTGTTTTTCAGTGTTTTGCTATCGCCAGGTTGAAGGAGAAGCAAGGAGTTTTTTTATGAACAAATAAAATGTTAATTTGTTAATAAAAGTGAATAATAAAAAAAAACATGTTTATTTGTGGCTATAAGAGTAGAGGAAGAACAAAAAAACAATGGATGGACTGTGTGAAGGATGATATGGCTATAAAAGAGGTCACAGCTGAGATGACGAGTAATAGACAATTTTAGAAGAAGTAGACATGCCGCGCCGACCCCAAAAAAATAGGGATAAGGACAGGAAAATGATGATAACATAAAATTTATTTATGATATTCTATTTATAACCACAATTTAAATATTCAAAAAGTATTAACACCGTAAACAGACATTATCTAAAGAGATAATGTGTGTTTACGCCAAATCAAGTCAATCAAGTTTACACAGATTAAAAAAAAAAACAATCACCTCCGACTGGGCATAGTGTAATTATCTGTGGAAATTTTTATTTCCGCGCAAGTTGTGATAAATAAAAAAATAACCACGAGTGTGAAATACATTGTATGTTGAACCTAATCGTGTGATGAGAGCCAGTTTTCGAGGAATTGTATTGAAAAATAAATGAATATCAAATGTAAGAGACGCGAGACGCCACAAAAAAAACACTAGTGTTGAAAAAAAAAATAAACACACTGGCCTCCATAACATAATGTACCGAGATAATTGCATAGGAGTCACATTTAAATAATTGAATAATTTATAGGCGTTAATGGGCGTCGTGTATTAAGACTTTATTATTAGTTAGTGTCAAAATGTGTTATCTTTTTGTTGTTACAGGGTGAACTACTAAGTAATGACTACCTAGTTACTTACTACATATTAATGATGAATATAAATGTAGATCTTATGTGCAGGAGTTGAGCCTCAAACTAGTCAGAGGTGTGAGACCCTGGGAAAATTCATCAGCGATAACGCTGACGGATTAGTCAAAAATGTATTGGATCAACACGAGCTACCGTTGTCGAAACGTGCATGTCAATTCATTGCTTTTTTTTTCGGAAAATGTTTTTTTTACTCTCTAATGGCCTCTCGTATTGAATAGCGTATTAGTGTAGGATGCCGCCCAGCTAGCTCGATGGGCTGATAACCAAATACATGGTTAGACCACAGTGGATGCGGGAGGTAGAGAACATGGTGTTGTGGCATAGCTAGGGAGAAGCACAATCATGTCCGGAAATGTTTTTTTTTAATGTTTAATGGGCCTACTCTTGACCTCAATCTAGTCCTAGAAGACAGAGATGAGGTCGACGATGGGACGAGCTAACCCAAAAGAAGCCTATTAACTCGCGACTTAAATAGATCGGGGTCATATGAACTTGGGAACACCGACGAAGGCAGGGAATTCCACTCCTTGGCTGTGCGCATAATAAACGATGTAGCAAAGCGCTTCGTGCGAATGCGTGGAACATCGACAAGGAATGGGTGATAACCCGCAGTACGTCTGGACTCCCGATGGAAGAAGCGAGATGGTGGAATGATCTCTAGGAGCTCTTGGGCACACTCACCGAAGTACAGCCTGTAAAAGACCGACAGACATGCAACCTTGCGCCGCCCGGTGGGCCAGGCTATGAAGCTTGGTACCCACCAGCTTATCGTAAATGTACTGCAATAGTTTGATTTAAAAGATTTAAATGTATTTTATTGTACGATACCATATAAATTCATGAACTACTACTTGCTATGTGCAATGTGCATAATATATCACCATAGACATCATGGACTAAATACCTTCTTTCTAGCAGCAAACTAAAAAACAAAAGCTGGATGAACGATTTACTTACTCCTTTTTTGAAGTGGGACGAAAAGCAATATCGAATACTCAGATCAGACCCAACAACGCGATTATGAAGTCATAACAAGGAGACTGAAACCACTTAAAATATTAAACACTACAATACAAACTTTCACGGAAGTACTTGCCAACAGATATTAAACCCAAAGGGCACATTACCGAACTAGTGCGTAAATAAAGAGATTTTAATGTAGGTAACCTTTACAGTAATTCAATTCTTATTGGTATTATTGACAAAGGGAATATAACTTGGGACGTTAGCTTGCAGGACACTGAGTTGTGTTATGCTTATGTATGATTTTATTGCAAGAATTTTAGGGTGGTTTCACAGTGGTGTAGCGATGATATTTTATGGTAAGTTTTGTTTTTGGTGGCTTTGTGAGTGTCTACATAATAATTGTTCCCTAGGATTGTGTCTGCGTTTCAATCGAGGATATCTTACTACTACTATATGGGGACGGGTTGCAGATAATGAGTCTATTTTTATCCTACACAAAAGAGCCATCAGAGCCATAATATTCCTGGTCCTCGTACCGTGAGCTAGTGATTAAACAAAAGCAAGTTAACTGTCAAAAGCCCGCCATAAACGACAGGTTATATGTAATTGATTATTATGTAGTTTGAGGCATGCATAAACGTTTCGGAGAAAACTGTACAGTGTCATCCTTGGAATAGAACTCGGTTTTGCATGAACATTTAAAACTGTCATGCATTTGATATAGCGTGTATATACTTTTAATTAAATCACTGAGAATCTGAAAAAAGAAACATTTTTTTAAATTATCAAAGGCAAATGAAAAAGGCATAGATCGACTATTTAACTGATGATAATTAAACTGTAATACTCCGGCAGTTAATAATTACGTTTTTGACTATTTTTTGTTAATTACACAACTAAACATAACGCATGTAATCCCCCAAGGGTTAGGTAGAGGCGACCCTTATAGTACACCCACATTTCGTTAGTTATGTTTAAGTTCCATGTAATGGGAGCGAGCCTATTGCCATCAACCGGGCACAATTTTTTGTCAATTAGGATTAAGATACTCCATACCCTGTTATGTTATGTATAGCTTTTCTCTCTCTTCGCCTCGCTTCCTCTAGAGGCCAGCCCAGAATGCGGGCCAATAAATTTAATTTGAATGTCCCAATAACTGTGGGTGCTTACTGCTAGTGGCTGGTAGCGACTTGTCTAAACGATCTGTGTTATTATCACGCTAGCCTTACCGAGGTTGCATTCTGATATAATTATTATTATGTAGGTATGTTGTCTAGTTAGTGTTAACAGTTATTGTGCGTATGTAACTTTGTGTGAGGATTTTTGATCCAACTTAGCATAGTTTGTAACACGGGAGGTGTAGTATTCACTTGTAACAGAGCTAATAGGTTGATAACACAATTTACCACTATATCACAGGCTCACCAACTCCACCAAGCTAGTCCAGGGTCCGCTTCACCTTCTGACTTTCCCGCCATTCGTGGTGACTGACAGTTGTCCGCCGTGACAGCTACCCGAGTACTTGTGGCCGTGAGACAGTGTTGCCATATCTATTAAATAGATACACTACAGGAGGTAATGTCGTTAAGACTCGTGTGTCACGAAGCTAGCTGGTGGTTTTAACTGGAGTAGTTCGCAGATGGAATAGTCCTACAACAAATTTACCCGTACGCTTCGCGCAGTGAAGCACAATTCCCGATAGCAATATTGGAGATATTGCTATCGGGAATTGTGCTTCACTGCTACTTAGTGCAGTATAATAAGGGTCGAGAAACATTTAGCGACGCGCGGTTTATCTATACTAATATTATAAAGTTTGTTTTGTAAGTTTGTATGTAGGGGTAATCTCGGGAACTAATGATCCAATTTCATAATTTTTTTCACAAACAGAAAGCTACTTTATTCATGAGTGCTATAAGGGTATAAATTATATTTATGTCATGCACATTAGCCGAGCTATCATAATCTTTACGGGCAAAGTCGCGGGCGAAGTGCTAGTCGGTTGTAAATTGGGACGCCGGCGCCGTACGCATCCTTTCGCACGTCGATACGTGACGACGATCTCATAGTTAGTGTTCTTTTGTATGGACAAACCGTTGAACGTCGTCAGTCATGTGTCGTGATCGTGATCCTAATTCTTATCTAACCACTCACAACAAAATCAAAGTTCCTCTGTCCTTTATCAATCCAATTTCATTTCATTTATTCATAAAACAATTTACGTTGTGTTGAATATACACATGCTATTTACATACAAATACTAACCACTAACTACTAATAACCACTAAACACTAACTATGAATTATGAATTAACATTCAAAGTGAAATTCAAATATAAAACAATTTTAAATAATGTGTCAAAAGATTCTAGATTATAATAATATAATGTCAAATGATACAAATGAAAAAATGTAATTCAGTTATAATTGTATGACCGTTCCGATATATTATTCAGACATTTTTTTTATAAAAAGGCTTTTAATTTGGCTTTAAGCAAGAGGGTGTTATAAATCGAGATCTCTAGCTTCGAAGACAACTTATTCAATATCTCTACAAGTTGGTACTTCGAGCAATGCTCTGCTTTATAGGTATATACATTTTTTTTCTATTAGTTGCTTAAAAATTTTTCTTCGCGATTTCTTGTGATTCAAACTCATCTAGATATTTAGCAAAATTACTTAAGAGGACCAATATACAGGTTGAATTTTTTAGGTGGGCGTGGATGGCCAAATCCGAAACTATGAGGAATAGCGAATACTTAAAGGAGTCTCGTGCCCGATTTTGACGAAAACTAAAACTGCATCATTAGATTTTTGATAAATCAATATTCCTAGCCAGGAATCGAACGCATTGATTTCGGAAAAAAAATACACACTGTATTATTACACCATTAAATAGTGTCGCTAATAAGGATCACATTCTGGGAAATAATGGAATACGGCAAACTAAAGGAAAGTGTTCTTTTTTGATAAAATACATAACAGGTTGGTAGTAATCAAAGAAACGTCGAACAAAATCACTATTGGCGCCAACTCACTTGTAAGTTCTAATTTCAATTGTTTACGATTTTTTTTCTTTTACTGTGGCCTTTAGCCACGAAGAGTCAATAAAATTTAAATTAGAACATAATGCTGTGAAGATCGACTGCGCTGCGGGGGTGTCTTCAATCAAGGAAATTAATTTAAAATATGAAAAAAACATAAATTTAACATTTTTCTAAGTTTGCCGTATGTCAATACACCCAGAATTTGCTCCTTATTAACGACCCTGTCGAATGATGTTATAATACAGTGTGATTTTTATTTTCAAAATCAACGGGTTCGATTCCTGGCTAGGATTATTGATTTTGAAAAAAATCTAATGATGCAGTTTTAGCTTTCAAAATCGGGCTCGAGACTCCTTTGAGTATTCTACGCTATTCCTCATAATTTCGAATTTTGCCATCCACGCCCACTTGGAAAATTTACCCCGTATATAGGCACTGTTAATATTCCCAATTTTTTAAGTACTCTCTACATGAGACATGTTGTGCAATTCTGACTATGGTCCATTATAACCTACATTACCCCACTATACCTACCTTACACCTATCGTCAAGCAATTATTATCAACCTTCCTCCGTCCTTCCAACGTCATCACATAATCCCAGCCTACATACATATATCTGCATACATATACATAAAGACGTACACACATACATGTGAACTTCTCAATTATAATGTAAAGCGACCACGCCTGGCGCAAGTATGCGGAAACTTGTGGTGGAGGATTGCTACGGTAATGTCAAAATTTGTGGGAGGTATGAAGTGGTGGAGGCGCCGGAAAAATTGAGCAGAGACAACGATGTATTTTGAGAGTAGCTGGGGAATCTGCACGGAGGGTTATGAGAGTCTTACCGACTAAAGCATACGGTTCCTATCAAAGTGAGGAGGTAGGGATATATCCGTCACTCGGGGATCCTCGTGAATATAGGTACTTATATTCACGAGCATCCCCAACTTGTGAAGTGACTACAACTATCGATTCATTGATCCTAGATGCTGACGATTATAACTGAAGGATTTTGTGGAAAAATTCAGGATTATTTTTTAGGCCGCTGGGAGCCAAACATGTAAGCAATGACCATGGTCATTGTCCACTATGAGCACCTGAAATAGTAAAACATGTACCTATGACAGATACGTTCATAAACATACATACCAGAGACTTGAAATGTGTCACCCATGTGTACACATCGAACAGAAACACAGCAACGCAATGCTGCTTCACCAAGCACCGTCTGTCATTCTCTTCCGTTTTCACAGAAATAGGAAGACACTAGAAGTTCTTCCACAAAGAACTAGCTAACTATTTAATGATAAAAACACTATGACACCGTATTGATATTTGTACCTAAGAAAAATTGTACGGTTGAATTTGTGGACAAAACTGCCTCATCCAACTGCGCTCACTCTGCAACCAACATCCCAGTCATATAAAGAGTACTTTTTGTGATGCACTTATAAGATCACTGGTTACGAGCACATACTTAATGTACGATAAAAAACATCGATTACACATTAATATGTATCTCAATAACCTTGGATTAGTTTTTATTTGTTATTTAATTGATTTATTTGTTCCATTTATTTTGCCTCAGTGTATTTATTTGCTTGAACTGCCTAATTCATACTGACGCAATACTAGACCGATAGTGCTGGGATATTTTGATGTCATAAGTTTCAAAAATTCTAAAGTTGGTTATTATCTTGCCTGTGGATACAGTCGTACACCTATGAAGCTGATTAATGCGTTTTGTGTCACATCCGTCACTTGCATTTTCAGTAATTCGATGATTATTTTTATTGACATCAAAACTGGCAAAATTAATTTAAAATAATTATGGTATCATATCTAGGATAGCCTGCGGAGTGTGCAAACCCATTTTGTGTCATCTTCGTCCAGTGCAAACTGGCATAGGGTCAGTATGTAAAAACAGTGCAAAAAAAAATAGAGAGGCATCAAGAGGGACACCCAGATGGAACGAAGTTCCTTTCAATTAAGTAGTGAAGGAATTGTAAAAAAAAATTGGCACATAAAAAAACCACCATCACCACCACCACCACCAAATAATATTACAATTATTAGAGTTCACATATTCAATATCATCGTGAAGGGTCTGTTTACACCCTGTAGATAGACAATTACGGATACCTTCCAGAAGATCATCTATGGATCCGAAAGAAACGGCTGATGCCTTTTCCCTTCGCAACTATGTTGAGGTCGGCTTCCAGTCAAATTGGATGCAGCTGAATACTAGTGTTCAAATAAAAAAAATCAAATCAAATCATCATTTATTTGACGGAACATGGTCGGTATGTATATTACATGGTTTTGAGTTTATATTTTCTCGTCACATTCTACCACATGGGCATACAAATGTTAAATACATAATTGTTACATTGGAGATAAATTGTTATTTTTTTTTCCATATAGAGTAGCTGGTATGGACCCCTATACAAATATCCTTAGGTATTAACTAGGCATAGTTGCATAAATCTTAGGTTACTTTCCGGATATTTAGGTTTGTTTTCGTGGTTTTAAGTTTCGTACAGTAAAGTTATTATTTCTTCAAAACCGATTTAGAAACACATCCTAATCCTTACTTCCTTACTAAAATTATAAATGCGAAAGTTAATTTGTTTGTTTGTTACCTTTTCACACCAAAACACCTGACCCGATCATCCTGAAATTTTGCATATACGTTGTCAGGTGTACAGAAGCGGACATAGGGTACCTTTCATTCCGAAAAAAAAAAGATTTTACCGAGGAAAACAACAATAAGGTCTTATGATAATAGGTGGCGCCACGTGTCTTCCGAATCATGATTGAATTATATTATTACAAGCAGAGTACAACTCGAATTGATTGTCAAATTCTTAACTAACGCGAGCGAAGCTGCGGGCAAAAGCTAGTAATAAATATTCTGTATTTATATTAACATCGATACCAACTATCACACTCATATGTCTACTCCACAGAAAGCGAAAAAAACGACAAAAATCTGTCATTTCCTACCACAAGCCACCCAAAGCACAGTTTACATTACAACTTTAAACCTAAAGTTGAATTTCCTTTGGCAAAGTTGTCACATTAATTATTGGTAGTCGAATACGCTCAGTTATTGAGGACGGTACCAAATATGGCGTCTGCAAAAGGGCAGTCTTATTGTGACAATTAAATAACTACAGCGATGATCTGACGCGAAGATTATAGGTCTTTATGTATTCTTTATGTGAGGCAATTGTCGGTTAATCATGAACGAGAGACAGCTTGTAATCAGTGAAAATAGCTGTATACATTTTGATAATTTTTTTGTCAGTGACATTGTGTTCTGATTTGGGAAGTCGCTACTGCAGTTTGAAGGTCCTTTTTTCATTTTTTTTCCGGTCAAAATGCGGTTTTGGGTCTATACAAGGTGTAAACGGACCCATATTTCAGCCGTCAACCAAGTATTACATACATCAAACTAAGTAACACTTTTTTTGGGATGAAAAATCACGTTTAAAAACAAACTTGTCAACAAATTTGGAACTTTGACCCTCAATATCCCCTTTACCAGAAGGTTTCCAGGTATGGTCTGGAACAAAATAAAATTTCGCAATGACGAGGAGAACAATATTGCCTATCGGCTTCGTTAAGGGTATTTTTCGACCCTTTATATTACAGCCACATTTCTGAAGTTACCAGCATAATATATAATTACTAGCGGTTCCCGGCATGCGTTGCAATGCATGTTTTCCTACCTACTACTTTCACTACCCTACCTACCTACCCTACCTACTTACCCTACCTACCTACCTACCCTACCTACCTACCCTACCTACCTACCCTACCTACCTACCCTACCTACCTACCCTACCTACCTACCCTACCTACCTACCCTACCTACCTACCTACCTACCCTACCTACCTACCTACCTACCCTACCTACCTACCTACCCTACCTACCTACCTACCCTACCTACCTACCTACCCTACCTCTCTTTTCTCGCCTTTTAAACCTTCCCTAGACCTCCACGAACATTTTAAGACTAAGATAAGATAAATCCGTTCAGCCGTTCTCGAGTTTTAGTGAGACTAACGAACAGCAATTCATTTTTATATATATAGATTCCAAGGGGAGGGCTTACCTATTAAAAAGAAGTCCATCTCATCCCGGTATCTTTTCCTCGTCTTGCTGTGTCAACGTCATTAACTCATTGTCTACTACTATTGATGACGAACACAATTTCATTTGTCTAGCCTTTTCCTAACTATGTTAGGGTCGGCTTCCAGTCTAACTGGATTCAGCTGAATACCAGTATTTTACAAGAAGCGACTGCCTCTGACCTCCACAACCCAGTTAGCACTAGGTAATACGATACGGTAAGACTGGTTGTCAAACTTTCGGGTCACTGACTCAAACTTTTGAAAGTCAAAAAAAAAAGCGAAGCTAAGCTACAGTCACAGTCACAAGGCATAATAACTTGAGAAAGTACTGTAGATGCTCATTCCAAAGCGTAGATCTCTATGGAGAAGAATGGGCAAGAAACTCCATGGACACTCTTTAAAATCAAAACTGGTAATCAAACCCAGGGCTCGGAGTCGCGCTTGCGACCACGATGCCAACAGGGTAGTTAAAGGAAGAAGAAGCGCCCGGCTTTGTATGATGGGTTGTGCACTACATCCGAATCCCATAATTCCGAATCAGTCCCCAAAAGTTCTATAAAGGGTGTAATAAGACCCTTGATGAAGCCGAAAGGCACTTGTTCTCTCCGTCATTGCGATATTTTTTTTTGTTCTATACCTTCTAGTAACGGAGATATTGGGGGTCAAAGTTCAAAACTTTTTCACAAGTTTTTAAAAAAATATACATGTTTTCACTTTAAACACCTCCACGACCCCCGTACTATTCAATCCATCCATCAGCAAAATGTTTTGAGTCCGTTACATTGAGACCTACCGTAAAACGTGATTTTTCATCCCAACAAAAAAGTCGTTTCCCAGCAATCAGTAGCGAAGCGTCGATTTTTGTAAGTGCTAAGCCGGAGTACATAATCTTTAATGTGATTATATTATTTGTCTATAGAATACTGACTGTTCCATTTTTCAAAGAAAGCCGGTAGGAATCGAGTTGTGTGGAACCTTCGCTACTGCCAGCAATATTTTTTTGCGTAAAGTTATTTAGTTTGATGTACATAATGCTTGGTTGAAGGTTTCATTAAGGGTCCTGTTACACCCTGTATTGATATCCTCTTTAGTATCTAGGCTGGATGACTGTTCAGGCTATCTGATGTCTATACGTAACACACACCGAACTTCGTCAAGTTCTAGTTAGTAAACGGAGCTGACCTTGCTTGTTGCGTATAGGGCGCAGTCAATGCCTTGTAATAATAGGATATTGATATGTTCGGAAATCGATCAGTATTTCTTCCAAGAGAGATTAGTAGAATAATGGAAATTTCAGCCTCGTTACCTCCCTGATTGCCAAGGGCAATCTGCTATACCATGGACTCTATGATGTGGTTGCTCTTGTATCCAGACTGTTCGGCAGTCGTACGGACACAAGAAGAGGAGAAGGTATAGACAGAAAGTATAAGAGTCTTCATCATCATCATCAGCCTAGCCTTTTCCCAACTTTGTTGGGGTCGGCTTCCAGTCTAACCGTATGCAGCTGAATACCAGTATTTTACATGGGGCGACTGCCTATCTGACCTCCATATCCCAGTAAGCACTCGGTAATACGATACACCTTGGTAAGACTGGTTGTCAGACTTTCGGGTCACTGAGTATCTGTAACGACTGTCAAAGATCTATAAATGACAGCCGGGACGAACGGCTTAATGTGCTTTCCGAGGCACGCGGGAAACTCGGTATGTAATGGGTGGTCACCCATCCACAGACCAACCTAGGTAAGCACGACTTAACCTAAAGATGGAGCCGAGCGGCTGTTCTTATTTAGCCACGAGCTCCTTATAATAAGACTCCTTATAATAAGACTCCTTATAAGAGTCTTCATTAACAAAAACTATAGTCTTTTAGACTGAGGTCTTGGGTGTTTCAGTTATTCTATATTACTTAAGCAGCATCCACTTAGATGTGCATTTCGGATCTGGAAATTTGCGTTTTTCTTATGAAAAGTATACTCAGTTTGATTTTAGGTTATATCTTGCTTGCCAGACTGTAAAATATCTTCTGATGCCTTATCGCGATTCAGCTTTCAACTTTAGCTTTCTCCCAAACTAGATTCTTTAGAAGAATCTAGCGCCAAAACGCGATAAAATTACATCAGCTGAGGACCCCCTCAGCTGATGTAATTTTATCGCGTAAGTAACAAACGCGCACTATTGCATTCAGTAAGGTCCGACAGATTGCGCCAGCCATCAAACTACGCGTGAAATACTCGTAGTATTAAACAAATATACATTCATCAAAACGTCAGAAATTATTTACACTGACATTCCACTTATTAAAAATGTAGAAATTATTTAATTAAACTAAGACTCCGTGAAGAAGAGTTGGCAACTCAGTGGTGACGGCCTCAACTTACGAATTGTAGGTAGTAGGTTTTTATCCCGGCAGGCACTTTATATACTTTGTGTAAATTATATCTTAGTGGCGTCCAAGGACTGGAACGTGAAGTGTTGGTCATCTGGTGACGAAATGGGCAGACGACATTGTTGCCATCGCGGGGATATATTACATGAGGCTGGCACAAGAATATGGAGCTAGGCACAAGTAAAGAGAGGCCTATACTCAGCAATGGGTGAAGTCGGTCTGTGTATGATGAGGATATCTTATCTTATCTTGAGAATGGGCTAGCTCGCCGTCCGTCCGTCGTATGACGACGGGCAGGCCGTGTCGACGGCGCGTTCGTGTTCCACGCGCGCCTCAAAGAGTTGTCAGCAAACGGGAGGGGCCCGCAAGGGCCGGTGCCTGCCAGGGCTGCGGGACTGTTCGAAAGAGATACCGCGGCCCTGGAACATAAAGGGCAAAAGAAGGAACATGGATGGGTTTTAGTCAGTAAAAGTCTCGACACTCCCTTCCACTCCACCCAGAGCAGGAGGAGTCATTTGATATGATTTCCCATCCTAAAAAAAAAGGTTTTTATCCCGGCAGGCACTTTATATATTTTGTGTAAATTATATCTTAGTGGCGTCCAAGGACTGGAACGTGAAGTGTTGGTCAACTGGTGACGAAATCGGCAGACGACATTGTTGCCATCGCGGGGTTATATTACATGAGGCCGGCACAAGAATATGGAGCTTGGCACAAGTAAAGAGAGGCCTATTCGCTTAGTTGACACTTCCTATGACCCA
Source organism: Eurois occulta (assembly GCA_950022335.1). Classification (NCBI taxonomy): domain Eukaryota; kingdom Metazoa; phylum Arthropoda; class Insecta; order Lepidoptera; family Noctuidae; genus Eurois; species Eurois occulta. The sequence goes on from OX465506.1 coordinate 8,399,841, forward strand.
ACGGCTGGTTTTTACCTTGTCCAGAGGCTTAGCGTTAGGCTTAACGTGGTAACGCCGCCGGTCTCTTGGGGACATTACCAGTTGACAGCGCCAGCGTTGTGAAGGAGTTTTTTGACGCCATTTTTTAGTTAATTTATGTTATTTTAATTTATAAGTGTTTATAATGTTATGTTTTTAAAATAAATAAACAAACAAATATCTTCACCATTGCTATCCAACATGGTGAGGGAAATACATAGTGAAGAAAGACCGTGTGACATGCAATCCGCACTTGGCCCACGTGGTAGAGGGGCCATCCCATCACACATAGCGGACGCCTGTGTCCGTGGGGACGTTATTCTGATGAATTATTACACGCATTAATTTAATGTATGTATGTATGTTTGTTTACGTGAAATCTTGCAACTGAATTTTAAAACGTATGCCAAATTTCAGCTCAGCTTTTATTTTGCACACACGTTTAGATTGAATGAATACATTGTTAGCTAATTGACGTCGATTAAAAGGGTTTGCTGAAAAGAACACGAAAAAAAAATGGCCCCCACACCCATATTTTTAAAAACTAGTTTATAAATATGATTTTTTTTTCTGGAGGTCTAGGATTGCGGTCATTTAATGGCAATAGTTTTGCCACTAATTATATCAAAATAAAGGTGACAAAATAATAACAGCCGCTCGGGTTGATCTTCAGGTTAAGCTGCGCTTGCCTAGGTTGGTCCGTGGATGGGTGACCACCTACATACCGAGCTCCGTCCGTGCCCGTTGGTCCCAGCTGTCATTTATAGATCTTTGACAGTCGTTACAGGTTGTCAGTGGCCCGGAAGTCTGACAACCAGTCTTACTAAGGGGTAATGTATTACCCAGTAACAACTGGGTCGTGACGGTCAGATAGGCAGTCGCTCTATGTAAAATAGTGGTATTTGGGTGCACCCGGTTAGACTGTAAGTCGACCTCAACATGGTTGGGAAAAGGCTAGGCAAGTGATGCAGGTCCACCATGTATGACTACCCTGATTTAGGGAACACCTGCGATTAACTGTTTCTTGTTGATATCTAAGACTTGGATTCTCCTGGCCACCACCCATTATCTTGACCAATTGTTCTTCTACTTTTAAGACTTCCACTGCCTCTATTTTTGAAATAAAAACAGTCAATAACAGCAACAGCCAGTAACAGTCAATTGACTTTTATGACATTCAACCTCGTGAAACTTACTTAAAGGGTATGAATAGACCCTCAATGAAGCCAAAAGGGGCTGGTTCTCTCCGTCATTGCGATAATTAGGCCTGTTGGTCTAGTGGTTAGTGACCCTGACTGCTAGGACGGAGGTCGTGGGTTCGATTCCCACTCAGGACAAATCTTTGTGCGATGTGTACGATTATTTGTTCTGTATCTGGGTGTAATTTATCTATTATATGTATGTATTTAGAAATATATAACTATGTTTATCAGTTGTCTGGTTGCCATAGTACAGGCTCTGCCTAGTTTGGGATCAGATGGCGGTGTGTTGGTTGTCCCAAGATATTATTATTATTTTTCTTTATTTATCTTTACACACGTTAATTATATTTTTAAATATTAGAATATAAAACAATATAATAAACATTTAAAAATATAAAAATAGTAGCCCACCGGCATCGGGAACAGGGTCCGAGCTACCGGTGGTCAGGGCTCTTATTATTATTTATTATTATTATATTTTTTTTGTTCTGGACCATACCTGGGAACCTTCTAGTTACGGAGACATTGGGGGTCAAAGTTAGCATACTACTGCGCCACGTGTCTTTCGAATCATGATTGAATTATATTATTACAAGCAGAGTACAACCCGAATTGATTGTCGAATTTTTAATTAACGCGAGCGAAGCTGCGGGCAAAATCTATAGTAATAAATATTCTTTATTTATATTAACATCGAAACACACACACACAAAAAGTGAAAAAAAACGACATAAATCTGCCATTTCCTACCACAAGCCACCCAAAGCAAAGTTTACATTATAACTTTAAACTAGTAATATCCCATCTTCCTAGCACAGTGGGCTGCGCTGGGGCGGCTGCTGCAGGTGTTGAAAACCTCAAACGGCGCAAATTTAATTGGTAGTTATGTGTTTTAAGCCGTTTGGGGTTTTAAACGGCCATGGGGTTCGAGTGCCCACCTAGTATTTCTGGAAATCGCCAAGCGGTTGGTCGACTCTTCACGTGACCAGCACGGGTAGCATGACCACCGTAGAAACGGGCTTTGTCGACGAAAGAATCGACAAAATGACAGATCAACAAAAGAAATCTGTCATTTTGTCGATTCTTCCGTCGACAGAACCCGTTCCTACGGTGGTCATGCTACGCGTGCAGAGGGCGGGCCTATTTTTTGGCCAAAGAATCAGCATTGCTATCCAACGTGGCAATGCTGCCAGCCTTCTGGGCACTTTTCCTGTTGACAACGATGCGGACAAATTTTTGCACGCCCTTGTAACCCTTTTCTACTTGTACATATTTATTACTATTATAGTTTTGTAGTTTGTAAATAATTTAATTATCTTCGAAATAAATACCCCGATACAAATTAAATAAAAAGTAATATACTAGTTTTTAAGGTTATAACTTTAATTTAAATACTTCCATGGTCCATTAACTATTCAATGCATCCATCAGTACAATGTTTTAAATGCGCTACATTGAGTTTTACCGTAAAACGCGATTTTTCTCTCCAAAACAAAAAAAGTCGTTTCCCAGCAATAATTTTTGCGTAGGGTTACTTAGTTTGATGTACAAAATGCTCTTTTGACGGCTTTGTGAAGGGTCCGTTTAAAACTTGTATATTGCAAAGAACTGTCTAGTTTCTCCAAGATCTTATTAAAGTTAGCATACTTTCTATTTTACAGGAGACTGCTTTCAAGGTAAAAATATTGTTTAACATTAAAAATTACACATTTTTTTCAGCTATTTTGTTTATGATTGTTTTTCACGCACTCAAAAAATGGTTATTTTTGGCTGAAAAAGCATTATTTTGCAAACACTTGACCACTTCAGATTTTTTGTATGTCGGTTCATTCAAATATTATGGAGTATAATACATATTCGTATCTGCTCTTCGTTTATACGATAGGAGCGTCGGTCTATCTAGCAACACGAACAGCTTCTCGAAACATTACAATACCGCATTGAACGCGACGTCGACTCCTGCGCAGGTATATAAGCGGCTCGCAGCCAACATAAGGCATCAGTCTCACAGGTTTGTCGAGAGGATAACAATACCAGCTCACTTTACAAAATGGTCGGGAAAATGGTAAGTGATTTTTTAATTAAATTAGGTTTATTATATTAATTTAAAGAGCAAATGCCTCGTTTGGTCTAATGGTCGCCAGCGCGACTGCTGAGCATGAGGTTCTGGGTTCGATTCCCGGGTCGGGTAAAGTGCTATTGGGTTTTTTCAGGTATTTTCTCAGGATTTGTGCCCGTTGATGGCTATAGGCGCGCCCCGTTTTACATGAGACTTAAATATAACTGGTGAAATGTGGGTATACTATTAGGTACACCTCTGCCTAGCCCCTAGGGGCTTACAGGCATGATCTTACGTTATGTTATGGTTTAAAAAGTGAGAAGTGAATTTTAGTGACAAAATCAGATCTCGAACCTTTTCCTTTCAGTAAACTTACATCGTTACTGTAAAAAAGCCCATAATTGTCATCCATACTTATCCTAATAAATATAATTTTTTTTTTGGGACAACCAACACACCACCATCTGATCCCAAACCAGGCAGAGCCTGTACTATGTCAACCAGACAACTGATAAACATAATATTTCTAAATACATACATATTATAGATAAATCACACCCAGATACATAACAAATAATCGTACTCATCGCACAAATATTTGTCTTGTGTGGGAATCGAACCCACGACCTCCGTCCTAGCAGTCAGGGTCACTAACCACTAGACCAACAGGCCTATCCATAATAAACCTATATTATAATAAATGCGAAAGTAAGTTTGTTTGTTACCTTTTCCTAAATCACTCACACACACGAACATAGGGTACCTTTCATCCCGAAAATAACTACTGGTCCCGAGGAAAACCACAATTCGGGTTGTACTCTGCTTGATACACCATTATTTTTAGGTCGTTCTGGAGCCGAATACCATGAACTCGATCATCGAACTCGAAACGATTGGGACTATTTTTTTCAAAAAATAGTCCCAATCGTTTCATTATTTAAAAAAAAAACATTAAATTTATTCTTTCGTGTTTTTTTTATTGTTATTTTTTTTTAAAATAATAGTCCCAATCGTTTCGAGTTCGATGATCGAGTTCATGGTATTCGGCTCCAGAACGACCTAAAAATAATGGTGTATAATTCAATCATGATCCTAAAGACACGTGGCGCCATCTATTATCATACGAACGTTATTGTTGTTTTCCTCGGGAACAGTGCTTTTTTCGGAATGAAAGTTACCCTATGTCCGTTTCTGTACACCTGACAACGTATATGCAAAATTTCAAGATAATCGGTTCAGTGGTTTAGGCGTGAAAAGGTAACAAACAAACTTAGTTTCGCATTAATATAATATTAAGTGATAATATAATAGTAGTTAGGATAGGATTAGTGTATATTAAGATGATTTTGGGACTACACAACGTCAATATTAACGCTGCTTGCTATCTGTATCAGTCAAACACAGCCTTAGCGTTCTTTGTTTCATACCGAAAGAGATTTAAAAGACTTATAGAGAGGACATTGGGAATATTTTCATACAAAAATTTTGATCCCGAACATTTTCGATTTTGACACACGAATGCTACCTGACAAGCGGGCGTGTGAAACTAGACAGAACGATTTGTTACTAAGTAGTAATAAGCATTGGATTATGATTTCCTTCGTCTCGTCCCGTCTATCGCTCGTAAATATTTGAATGTCTTTGTTCATACCTCTCTGACAGGGCCTCAACTGTCACCGTGGGTATTTGTAACGACAAATTATTGACTAAATTGTGATTGATTGCGAATGAACTCATGCATATGCGATCATGTACTAAAATGTTGACAGCCGTTATTAATAGCAATGGCTTTAGAAGCCAGTATGTCTGACAAGTGGTTTTATCAGTCACAAATGGCATTATGGCTTTGAGCAGGTGCTAAAAAACTTGGCCTTTGTTAGTCGAGAGTGGTCGCAAGCGCGACTGCTGAGCGTGAGATCCTGGTTTCGATTCCCGGGTCGGGCAAAGTGTTATTGGGATTTTTCCGTCAGGAATTTTCTCAGTAGCAGCCGCGGAGTCTGGAGATGTGCCCGGTTGAAGGCAATAGGATCGCCATCTATTACATGGGACTTAAAACATAACTGGCGAAATGTGGGTATACTATAATTGGGTACACCTCTGCCTTACCCTTTGGAGATTTCAAGCATGATGTTATGTTATGTAAAAAGGTTGATATTCGGAAGGAATGCAGAAGTTAAAGAAGTGGTTAGACTGCAGCATAATAAAATATAGGTTTTATTTGGGTAAGCAGGGATTAACCGAATAACCGTTGATGGATGGAGAGGGAGAGGAAGACCAAAGAAACGATGGATGGATTGTGTGAGGAATGATATGAAAGATAAAGAAGTAAATGATAGCATGACGGTTGACAGAGGAGAATGGAAGAAGAAAACGTGTTGCGCCGACCCCAAGTAACATGGGACAAGGGCAGGAAGATGATGATAAGGGATTAACCGAATAATTCCAAAGTAGACACTCTTTTCACGTCTACATATCGAATTTATAGAGTTAAAGGTGGAAGCATCAGTGTAGCCCGCGAAATTCAAATTTTCTTACGTTTTTTGCAATTTGCCGGTCAGTGTCAGGTTGTATGTTGATGAAAAATGAGTCGCGCTAGTAACACGTATGTAGTTACAAAATTATAATCATTAAAATCCTCAATACAACCCTCTAAGTTCATTTAACCCCATTGAATGACTTTTTTATGAAATAGTTGTTGGATGGGGTTAAAAATTAACAAAAAAAAACATTCAAATTTTTTGACTGGATTAAATGAACTTGAAGTGGTTGTATTGATGAATTTAATGATTATAACTCAGTAAAGCCATACGTACGATAGAGCAGCAACAGAAATACATCATCTGTGAAAATTACAACTGTCTAATTATCACGGTTCATGAGATACAGCCTGGTGACAGACGGACAGACAGACAGCGGAGTCTTAGTAATAGTCCCGTTTTACTCTTTGGGTACGGAACCCTAAAAAACAATTACCGATGCTGACAGACAACTCATACCTAATTCATAAAAAGATGAGCATTACTTACTAATAATATTTTTTCTGAACAGTATTAATTATGTAAATTACTATGCTTACAAATCTCCAGAGCACATTTGTTAATTAGTAGTGGGTGTAAGGTTTAGAAGGATAATAAGTAATTAAGTATAGTACGCATTAATTAATTCTGAATTTATTCATATACTAGCTGTTGCCCGCGACTTCGTTCGCGTGGAAATTTTGTATGTATGTGAGAGACTGCCTCGTTGGTCGAGTGGTCGCAAGTACGACTATTAAGCATGAGGTCCTGTGTTAAAAAAAATGTTTATTTTAATTACATAAAGCTATATCGCACATGATTTAGAGATCACCTTTTGAGCAAGGCGATGCTTGTGTGACTCCGCTCTTCCACTTAACATTAAACATGTAGGTACCTATGCAATTGAAAAAAATACTATAAATAATAGTGTTATTGGGTTATTCCATCAGGAATTTTGCAATAGCAGCCACGGAATCTGGATTTGTACCCAGTTGGTGGAAATAGGCGTCCTTCGTTCGCGTGAAATAATTGTATATACAATAATATAACTCCCCTTTTTTAATCGTATTTTATTACCAAAAATTTAAAAGGGTTTAATTTTTTTGCACGGAACCCTAATTATTATTTTTCGTAAAATACAAGTAGCCCAAGTTACTCCTTATTACATCAGCTATCTGCCAGTGAAAGTCCCGTCAAAATCGGTCCCGCCGTTCCAGAGATTAGCCGGAACAAACAGCTGTCTGTTTGTTCCGGCTAATCTCTGGAACGGCGAACTGGAACGGACAGACAAAAATTAAAAAAATGTTTTTTGGTATATGTACCGTATATACATTCATATTATGCATGTAGTAAAAAGCGGTTATTTTAATATTACAAACAGACACTTCAATTTTATTTTTTCGTATAGATGTATAGGTGTGATCATTATCTATCATAATTTAAGTGATAATTCGGGTGGCAATCATTAGAGGTTGCCATTGTTTCACTGTCAATTATTATAATTGTAGCTGTTGAGCTACCGAGCGTGCGTGTGTGCCCAGATGTATGAACGTGGATGAGTCAAAAGGAGTATGTAAGGATAGTAGCAGGTGTTCTGTGGTTTCTGCCTACCCCCATGGGAAATGGTGTGAGTTTATGTATGTACTAGCTACCCGCGACCTTCGTTCACGTAAAATTATTATTAAAAGCTATCTGCCTGTAAAAGTCCCGTCAAAATCGGTCCAGCCGTTTCGGAGATTAGCCGGAACAAACAGACAAAAATTGAAAAAAAATAGGATAATTGGTTTTTCGATTGAAAGATCGACGTATTTATGTTAAGTTTACACCAAGCGCTCGTGCAAGACCACGAGGTACCATACAAGGTGTACGGACCCTTCACGAAGATGTCAACCAAGCGTTTTGTACATCAAACTAAGTAACTCTACGCAAAAATTATATAATTTTTTTTTGAGGATGAACCATCACGTTTTACGGTAGAACTCAATGAGGCGCACTCAACACATTGTGCTGATGAATGCATTGAATAGTACAGGAGTCGTGGAGGTATTTAAAGTAAAGTTATAAAATTAAAAAATACTTGTACCTATTTAAAAATAAACTTGTGAAAAAGTTGGAACTTTGATTCCCAATAGGTATGGTCTAGAAAAAACAAATGACTGCAATGACGGGGAGAAAAAGTGCCTTTCGGATACGTTAAGGGTACTTTTACATACATTATTTGTTGTAATAATTGTAAGGGGAAAAAATAGTCAACGCAATTTTCAAACAACAATTCTAGTTTAGAAACCTCGCATGTTTCAAACAAATCGAGTTTGAAATCAAATTGCCAAAGTGAGCCAGTCCCTACTCAAAATCGAATCTTAAATTTTGTATTGAATAATTGCCTTCACAAACAATAGGTAGATCGCCTGAAATCACGTAATCAGCACAACAATGTCATAAATTTGAATATTCACTGCATTCATGCATAATTGTGTTGTAATCTTGACTAATCGGTATGTTAACGCCTACTTCGGTTGAGGTATGAGTAGGATTGAAAGTGTATTGGAATTCCTGAGGAATGATTAGTAGTAGAAAGGATTTACTTAATTAATTTATTATATATATATATATTGGATTCAAAGACATTGAGATGTATATTTACAATACTATACAATACAAAAGCGGTATCTCAAGAAAAGCCAGTTTCGAGAAAATTTAAGTTTTGTAAATACAGTTTGGTATACACATTACGGATTGATATTTTTGCTTATTAGGATTTTTTATGTTTTAAAATAGATACTGCTATTTGGCTTAGTTCATCAGATGCGTATTTATTTAAGCTATCCGATGCCATTAAAATCAACTTAACATGTTTTTCTAAGATACCGCTTTTTAGCTTAACACGGCAGAATATACGGAATAATGCAGGTTAAGCCGCGCTTACCACGGTTGTTCCGTGTATAGGTGACCAACCTTTACAAACAGATTTTCCTCCGTGCCTTGGAAAGTACATGAAGCCGTTGGTCCTGGCTGTCTTTGTAGATCTTTGACAGTAGTTACAGGGAGTCAGTGCCCCAAAAAGTCTGACAACCAGTCTTACCATGGGGTACCGTATTACCCAGTATTAATTGGGTTGTGGATGTCGGATAGGCAGTCGCTCCGTTACGTCGATTGTACTTCAATGGTACATAAAAAAAAATCATAAGCATAGCATAATCAGCCTATAATGTTCCCACTGCTGGGACACACGGCCTCTCTATGAGAGGGAATGGGCTATAATCCACCACGCGGACCCAGTGCGGGTTGGTAGATGTCACATGTCTTAGAATTTTTGGTTCTAGGACATGCCGGTTTCCTCACGATGTTTTCTTTCACCGTTTTGAGAGCAGTGGTGATGAAATAAATTACACAAAGTAATGCGCCTGCCTGGGTTCGAACTCACAACTTACTGTTCGTAAGTCGGGGCCGCCACCACTGGGCCATTGCTGCTCTCAAAAAATAAAAGGATTTACTTTTATTTTTCTGAACATATTTTAAGATAACCTTCTTTTGTGTATTTTGTTACTTTCGATTATTTCTACGACTTAAATCTATGTATATATGATGTAAAAACAGGTTATGTCTGTATTCAAACATTATTTTATGCAGTAGCTCGGAGCAATCCCACAGGTGGGACACAGGACTTCTCTGTATAAAATTAATGAATCATAATTAGGGATCGGATATTCGGATGCATATTTACACATTGTTTGAGTGTTGACAAGTATGGAGCGCGCGTCAGTATTGAAAGGTCCCGGTTTATTTAAATACATTGTTTTTTTTTTCATTTTAGTGTTTTACTTCAAATGAATTGTTATAATTTACCATTTTGTACTATTCGAATATTCAGTGGCAAAATTTATTTTGTATTTTTTACGTGTTATTTTCAAAAAATTTTTTGCCTGGTTTTTATTCATTATGCTTATGAGTACTACATTAATTTCGTACACTGTATTTATTTATAAAATACCGCGTTCCCGAGATAAATTGGCATTTTAAGAAGCCGCTATCATATTTTCGTACGTATGATCGTATGATCTCTAGTCATAATACTCTCATTTCCACTAGAATGCGGGTTGTCGCATGTCACAATGTAATTATAATCAATAGTGAAATAGATCACAGCCAAACAGACCGCGTGCGCGGAGGCTTTTCTGGTGGTCGTCACTGTTCAGAGTTCAGAGTTCATTTATTTGTCAGAAACATGAGTATGCACACACAGAGCATGCAAGATGTTAAGTACATTACAAAGGAGGAGTTGCAGTGGTTTGGGAATAGTGTGGCGGGATTGTCCCAAAAAAAATGTCATAATGTCTTCGGTTTTTAACACACTTTTGTAAGTTTTACCTATAACTATGTTAAAAATCTTAGAAGTCTTTGACCCACTTTGTGGTTTAAGATGGAGCTGAAATTTTTCATATAATATCGTGTTTAGTTTGGATGATAATGCATGGTTAGCTAAGTGATATTATTCTAAATCCAATATGGCGGACTCCCAAAGATGGCGGACTTGTTATTTTTTATGCATGTCCATGATTTGGTTATCAAATGAAACGGTTTACTAAGAAGATTATGTGAAATAAAATGACGTCTACGTTGGCTATAATATTTTATTTCGGATCTAGGACACACCGGTAGTCTTAGAACAGTTAAAAATTAATGAACGCAGCAATAATAAAATTATCATTCGCCATATCGTGCCAAAAGCACATTACACCAAAAATTGATTAGTTTACAGTTGCGTTAACCCACGCGCAGTGTTGCCGAAATTGCAGTGCGTTGCAAACTTACCTACATAGCGCGTTACGGCCTGCTTACTTTGACACACAGTGTACTAATCGGCAATACTTATTATAAGGGAGTGTTAATTAGTGAATTTAATGCCTCGTTGGTGTATCAGTTGAAAGTGCGACTGCTGAGCATGAGGTCCTGGGTTCGATTCCCAGGTCGGGCAAAGTGATATTAGATTTTTACATCGGGAATTTCTCAGTAGCAGCAACGGAATCTGTATTTGTGAACGGCTGATGGCAATAGGCTTACTCCTTATTACATAACTGGCATAATGTGGGTGTACTATTGGGTACACTTCTACCTAACCCACCGAGGATTTCAGGTGTGATGTTCTGTTAAGCTAATAGTTTTCCTTCTCCTCCCCAGTTGATGTTCTTCGCGCTGGTGGTGGTAGCCCTAGCCCGGGAGTACCCCGCCGGTGTCCACCCCGCAGTCTGCCCGGACTACCCCTTCTGCGCCGCCGACGCGCTCGCCCGCCACACCCCCGATGGCATGCCTATCCCACAGTGGGGATACAACCCTGCCGTGGCCCCTGCGCATGCTGGGTAAGTCTGTTTTCTTTTTGTCAGTCATTTAGTAGCTGTTACTGAAAGCCTGCGTCAGCCCAATGCTGGGCCAAGGCTTCTCACCTTCTCGATGGAGTTCCAGTTCCTTGGATCAAGGGCATAAGTGACCACTGGTCGTTGGTTTGGTCCAGTTGTTACTTATTGTGTAGCTATAATTACTTTTCTCCTGTGTAGAGAAATGTAGTATGGATTAGCAAATGGCTTAAACGATAGCCACGAATGTTTAAAAGAAATGTATTCTCCCTAGAAAAAAAACAAGAGCAATTTTTTAAAATTAATTTCCTTTATTCATATCTATACATAATATGTATTCATTTTTAAATATTTCAATATAAAAAAAAAATTAAAAAAAAAATAGTATTAATAGGTATAATATATTATCATCTTATTTAATGTTATATTAAAGTGTACTCTTTTCCTCTACAGGCCCATCCCCGCCGCTCCGAGGTACCCCGCCGGACTACCCCCCGCACTTTGCCCCAACTACCCCTACTGCTGGTGAATAACCCATAAGACTACAACTCTATTCCGGCACAACTTTATAACAGCTTTACCCATTGATATGAAGACGCCACCATCTTTGTTTCAGAGTGTCTCCGAACACATTTTTTAATTTGTTCTTATGTCAAAATCTGACACTGACATCTGTCATATTTTTTTAAAGTAATGTGAAGTATCCAAATACATTTTGAATTCGTAAAGCGAAATGACCTCTAAAGTTGATAACACTGAGTATATTTCAGAAAAATCGGCAGTATCCATTCTTAAGTAGAGTTCAAGTGCCTATAATATATAAATGTTTTGTATACTGTCAATTTCTCAAATGTTACCCATCTTTAAGGAATGTATTCCTTAGTGGTCATTTTTGCCTTTAAGATGCTTTTTGTATAAACACTGGGTTTCTCTGTTATATTTTCGTCATTAACAATAGCTGACATACTGCCATATTGTTTAAAAATAATTGTAAATAGACGCATTCCATCTTCCGTCTTCGTAAGAAAATGCTTGTCTGCATTTGTAATTGTATTTTTTTGTAAAAACGTGTAAAAAATTGTAAATAAATATATTTTTGTATAATTTTTGTTGTGTTATTTTAGTTTAACTTAAGTAGACGAAGAGAAGCTGCCAAATGTAGGTACAAGCATGTTTCATGTTTTTCATGATATCACGCTCAGCATTCTTGCTAACAACCACTAGACTAATGAGTATGAAAACTTTAAGGGACCAATACTGGTACTACTAATCCCACAGCTGGGCAATGGCCTCTCCCCATGACTTCCAAAAATTTCGATCTTGGGCTAATGTTTTTTTTATAATGGGCCATTCCTTGGAACGTTCTAGTTACGAAGATATTGAAGGTAAAATTTCCAAATATTGCTCACATTTTTTTACAAGTACAATTTTAAGACGTTGTTCACTTTAAATACCTCAATAAGCTGTACTGTACAATTTAATCAGGCCAGCAGTAGAATGTTTTGAGTGCGTGATTGAGCGCTACCGTTTCCCAGCAAAAAAAATTGCGCAGTGTTACTGAATTTTATGTACAGAATGCTTAGTTAACGGCTTTTGTGCTGGATCCTTTTTAACTAAGATCGACGATCGATAAAACGATCGCCCGTTTCAATTATAACTGTAGGCTAAAGGGTTATCTACATCGGGTAACATCCTGAAGAATAGTAATGTAAAGTATTGTTGATATGTGGGTTTTATTTAGTTGAAATTATAAAGCAGTTAAAGTACGAAAATTAATAATTTATTGCAAATACAAAAATACAAACAAAAAAAAACACGACACAAAAATACATACGGTTTACAGACATATATACACAGTCTGATCTCGCAGTCTATAAGTCTATAAAAGTAGTAAAAAATCGCTTCGCTGAAGATCTACTTAAACAGCAACCTCCTGAACAAGCAGACTGTCCGTCCTGTATTTTCTGCCACCGACCACTTGCAAACCATCAATCAGATAATAGAAAAATCCCTAGAATTTAATATCCCACTTTACCTTGCATTTGTGGACTACTCGAAAGCATTCGATAGCATAACGCACTCTGCCATGTTTAACGCTCTTAGCAATTAAAATGTAGAATCTACCTTTAAACGTCTTTTACAAAATATCTATAACAGCAGTACAGCCGCTATAAAATTAGAACGGATAAGTCCATAATTCAGAATCCTAAAGGGAGTCAAACAGGGCGACTCGATTTCTCCAAAGCTATTCACCAGGTCCCTAGACGAAGTCTTCATAACGTTGGCGACCGCCTGAGAAGTGAGGTATCTGTCTCGGTGAGGCGAGGTTGACAAATCTACGCGTCGCTGATGACATTGTATTTTTCTTTTCATCAGCAGCGGAACTGGAAAAAATGCTGCGAGAAAGCAAGCCAACGACTTAGCATCATGTTAAGAAACACCACACTGCGCTCCAGAACGCAAATACGCTGTCTCACAGCAAAATGGGACTGGGAAGGGCTGCACAGCTGTGGGTCCGAGTATCGCATGACTGGAGCCCTGAGACAGCTAGACGGGCAGACCGAAGGAAAGATGGCAGAACGTCTTGGATGGCTTCCTCGTGAATTGGTGAGAAGAAGCATACCATCGTGAGAAGTGAAAGGAATGAGGGAAGCCTTTGCCCAGGAGTGGGACAATACGAACTTACAAAAAAAAAACATAAACAAACGCAGTAAAAGAGAACCGTGAAGAATTAAAGAATCTATATAATATAAAACGAGACTCCTTGCAAAAGTGAAACCTATTTCACCAATAACACTGACTGACACATCAGCAACTGTCTTCATGAACAATTTTCAACATTTAATAATTGTGTTGAAAAGTAATTTTTGCAGATATTGTATTCATTCTTCTGTCTTTTTTGAGTTCTTCTTTTTCTACTTCTTGCAATCATAAAATTGATCTATGTTGTGTTCGCTTCGATTAATGGTTTTTCTTCCTGTGTATAACTCCGAGTTCGTACAAAAAGCCTGGACGGAAAGTGGAGACGAGTGAAGCAGGGACGAGTGGAGTGGACAAAAGACGTGTGGGAATCAACCAATCACATTTTTTTAAATCCACATCGCGTTTCTCGTCTCCCCCGTAATTCGTTGAATCTTCCACGTCTCCGCACCGCCCCGCTCGACTACGTCTTGATAGAACCCGGGCTTTAACAATCTTTATTCTTTGACGAATGATTCCTTGAATACTTTCGAATGGTGGGCGTTTATGTCAATTTGTAACAAACTACAGCTGTCAATGTACCAAAGAGCGTTTCCAGTTTTAATCAAGCCGAATCGACATGTAAAAATATTTCACAGTCCTGGATCTGTTCAGTAATTTGATTGTTCGCTACTATACCAACAGGTTTCATTGTATACGCCCCATTATATACAATTTTTTCAGGTACAACACCAGTAGGAAATTCTTTTCCAAATATATAAACGTTCCCTCCAGTATAGCGAAAGTCCACGAAGAAAAATAATCTATTTGTAACAGCGAATGTGGTTGATGGATGGATAAACACTGGATTCTTTACTAGAGGAGTATAAAAGACGTAAGTTTTTTCTTTCTTGTTCAGTGCGGATAAAGAGCATACTCGGTATTCTGTGGTGTTCCAAGGCTCATACCAGTATATATTTTGGGTTTGTGGATCAATAGTTAAGCTGTGCGGCTGGAATTGGTAAGTTGCATTGATATGTAATGATTTAATAGTCTGAAAAACTTCTCTTTCGGCACCAGTAAGCCGGGCTCGCTCTATTGTGGGATTCGGCTTGTCTGTGGTAAGCCAGTAAATATGCCTGTTAAAAAGAAAACATACTGTAACTATCACGAAGTTAAAAACATTTTGTTGTGTAATACTTATTGGATTATGTCATCATCATTCATTATCAGTGATGTTATTGATCAATGATCTCCACTTTGACTCTCTTGCAAAACATAATGCATCCTTAATCGTTTACCAAGCAACCCCTAATCATATTTAATTATACCATTGTGTCAATTTTACCACTGTTATTAATTTTATCATTTTCTCTTTTATGTTTAAGAATTTTCCAATTTATCAATGTTAACAATTTTATTCAATGAATTTTAATTTTATGTCTATCTTTATTTATAATTTATTTATTTATTTTATCAATTCATCATTGAAATATATATTTTTTAAATTTAATTTTATTTTATCTACAATGTCGTCATTGTCAAAAATTAATAAATTTTACTTTTTATCTATTTAATTTAGGAGTAAATGATGCCGTGACGTCTGACAGGGGAGAATGGAAGAAGAAAACGTTAACCCCAAATTGAATGGGATAAGGGCAATTTTAATTTAATTTATTTAACATTATTATTATAATATTATATTATATTATTATAATACTACTTATTTTCCGAATTTATTGTTTTGTGCATGTAGTATTTACCTATAAGTAATTGTTGCGCAGTAATTTAATTTTAAAAATGTATTATGTCGCTGTATTCAGTGTGAACAAATTGTTGGTAAAACTAATATAATAAATCAATTAATAAATACATTCTCCTGTCCTTATCCCAATTCATTGGGGGTCAGCGCAGCATGACTTTTTCCTGCATACTTCTCTATTACTCGTCATCTAAACATGATTGAACTAAGCATAATTGGGAAAGTACCTTTTACAGCTGTCCACGATAATATCACGCGGGATCCCTTCATCTATCTTAATTAAAAGATTTCCCCTTGCATTGTTCTGAGATCCAGGCTTTAATGAAAACGAATTGACAGTTCTGTCACTAGTGTCAGTGAAGAAGACTGTGTCTGTGACGGAGTCAAAGGCGATACCGTGAATGTTTCTACCATTTCTTTCGGTAAAACATTTGTTATCAACAGAAGTTATGGTGTAACCACAGATAGCGTCGCCATTGGGCTGCTTGTCGACGTACGGGATCATGTTATGTACGTCATCGTAGGCTAACGCGGTGAGGTTTTGGGATTCAAATCTTATGGTGCTTTTCAGGGTTTTGTGTGTATAAAACTTTAGTTCATCTCCAAAGCTTACGGCAATGACTGTAACAAGAATAAATACTTAAATTCTATTTTACTGATCTTCTTCTTTATGTGCACTGCTCTAACAATTGCTTCGTTTAAATCCTGAAATGTGCTGGTGGTTGTGTAGGATGGGCAGAACAGGAGGCATAACCTGAAAAGGGGCTCCACACTGACATTCTGTTTGGGATGGATCGATCATATCCCAATTGGCCAATCTATTTCTACAGCGGCTAACCTGTTCCCGCAATCGGTTAACCTTTCGTGTGCCGGAACGTAGATCTACACGAGACACAATGGCTTTTTAATTGTGTCTATTTATACTCGGCATACAAGTGGTTAAGAGATTTCATTGGCTACTGCAGTTCGTAAACAGGCGGCAGATGTTGAATTGATAAAAAAATTGAAATCACTTACGCTTGATTCAATTCAACAATGGGGTTCTCATTTAACATCTCTTGCGGGCGGCTAAATTCAGCAGCCTAAGCTGTTCGAAAAATCCGTCTATTTACTTATATAGTACCGCGAGACTGGTCTATTTTAGTTACTTTCATATAATTAAGTTATATGGCATTTTGTTATGGGGACGTGCTGCAGACATCGTGTCAATTTTATTCTGCAAGAAGGAGCCATCGGAGCCACATAATCTTTGTAGATGCGATTCTCTAAAGGAACTGTTTAAGGGCATTAACATAATGACTTATGAAGAAGAAGAAACTTTTATTTGTAAACACGGTGTGCCAGATGTTACAATATTGTTAGTTAAATTCTCTATGTTTTGCCGTGAAGCATACAAATATGAACAAATAAATGTAATGACGGTACATTGTCAATACATCTATGAAAACATAATAAGGTAAGGTAAAATCTGCATCTTTTTAGCAAAGTTTAGCCTGGCTTCAGACTACGGTACTATTTGAGATGCTATAATAAAATCCCACAGTGTATTTTTGAACTGAATGAGACGAAAAAAACATGCATTAAACGCACACTATGCAAGCAAGCTTTCTAAAGCTTACTTGAAAGCTACAAAAATAAGGAACATCACTAAAGTGGCTGACGTTAGGTTAAAAATCAGAACACTAAAGTGGAAATGGACAGGTCATTTGATGAGAACCAAGATGGAAAATCGACCAAAAAAGCCACAGAATAGTATCCAAGACATTGAAAAAGACGTAGACAGGTGCAAAGGTGGGAGGATGATCTGCCCAAAGGTTGGCGAAGAACGGCTCTGGACAGAAATAAGTGGAGGGAAATAGAGGAGGCCTATGTCGCAAGACAGCCTGACCTGGTAGCTCATTAGTTTTAGTTAAGTTAATGTTAATATTTGTTTGTGTATCAGAGTAAAATAAAGGGTATTTTTATTTTATTTATTTTATGTGAGCAGGCTTATTACAAGTTATACGATTATATCGCTGATAATATGCTTGGCTCAATGCCGGTGCTGCTTCACAAGGACCGGGGCGCATAAGATAGCATTAAATAGTTTTGTTGGAGCTGCTGAAGATTATACAACTATCTTCACATTGTATACATTCAATTTCTTTAGTATTATATAAATAAATAAAATTGATTTATTTCAGATAACTTGATCCATACAGTCTGATTTAAGTTAAAACAAACTAAAATAAATTAACATTGAAAGCAACATCAGAAATTAAACTATATAATCGCATAGCTCATACTGTGTGAGTATTCTGTACTAGAAAGCTATGATTGATGATGCACTGAGAACTGCGGCTTTAGTTCTTTAGATTGTTATCCACACACTGAAAATACGCCTTATAAGGTGTTTCGGCACTACAAAAAGAACTACAGCAACTTAGAACAAAAAGTACTACAGCGCCATCTATGACGCAGAGGATAAACTAAACATCGAAATACATCTAATTCCTGCATCACGCAAGTAAAGTTATTCGCGACTTAAGACTATACACTGTGACTTTTTAGTCGTCTTACAAAGATGGTACACTCAATGTATCCGACATAAAATACCTATAGGCGCGATTTTTTTTAACCTTTAATAATTATGACATTAGGTACAAAGAAAAATAAATAATACTTACATTAGAATTATGAAACATCCTGTTAATAATGTTTGTGTCAAACGGTAGAACATACCTACCCAGCACTGAGGACACGAGTCGAGTAGATCATCGCTCGCAACAGGGTGTTTCAACAACGTCATGCGTCATAATACTGAATAATATTTTTATTTTTAAATTATTAAAATCACATAAATACGAATTTTTTTTTTCGTGAATGTTTAGTAGTCATTGGTTACATGAAGTGGGCTGCCGTTGTAAGACGACTAAAAAGTCACGGTGTATAAAGAACCCGACAACAACTGTCGGGCAGCAGCCCACCAGACAATAACATACGTCTGGTCGGAGGATCCTCCCTTTTCTATGGGGGATGAAGAACTTTACACCCTGTTCTCCATACCCCAGAGAAAAAAAAAAATATAAAATTGTAATTGTGGTTAATAATGTACTTACCCCACGAATGCGCCAGCCCTACGTAAAGCGCTAACAACGTGAGCACACTCTGCGTTCCACACATTTTCAACTTCATCACTCGTAATACAAAGTAGATGGTACGTCCTCTTTAGCTGATTCCTCTCAGAACTTGATTGCTAAACGATGTTTTCATACAAGTTACATAGCTATTTATACTGTTGATAAGAATAAGAAAGACTGATAAGAGGTCGCATTAATGAAGCAGGTTTTCCCTGATATACTCATCGCACCGATAACTAGGTGACCTTTTAAACAGTATTATAATCGATGCCAATATTTAGAGCTCCACGAGATCATTCCACCATCTCGCTTCTTCCATCGGGAGTCCAGACGTACTGCAGGTTTTCACCCATTCCTTGTCGATGTTCCACACATTCGCACGAAGCGCTTTGCTACATCGTTTATTATGCGCACAGCCAAGGAGTGGAATTTCCTGCCTGCGTCGGTGTTTCCAAGTTCATATGACCCCAATCTATTTAAGTCGCGAGTTGATAGGCTTCTTTTGGGTTAGCTCGTTCCATCGTCGACCTCATCTCTGTCCTCAGGACTAGATTGAGGTCAAGAGTAGGCCCATTAAACATAAAAATAAAAAAAAAATAAAAAAAAATCCGTAGCCAAATGGTAAAAACGAAACCCTTATAATAAAATTTCGTTGATCCGGATAAGCACAGTCATTTTACTTGGCGATTATTCGCACTCCTCATCATCTGCCTAGCCTCCCAACTAGCTGAGGTCGGCTTCAAGTCTAACCTAGTAGTCTAGTATTTTACATGGAGCGACTTCCTATCTGACTTACACAACTCAGTTAGTACCTACTGGGTAATATGATACTCCTTGGTAAGACTGGTTGTCAGACTATTGGGCCAACGGGCGATCACCCATCCACGAACAAACCCACACAAGCACGGCTTAACCTGAAGATCGACCCGAGCGGCTGCTATTATTTTACCATTATTTATTACAAATAACCAGGGGTATTCTGTACACCCAGTGGCGTATTTTAAAATTTGGTGCCCCGTTAAATATAAGGTGTAAACGGACCCTTCACGAACACAAAAACAACACAAAAAAACACGCAAAAATACGCAAAAACACAAAAATACGCAAAAATTATTGCTGGGCAACGACATTTTTTTAAGGGGGTGAAAAATCATTTTTTATGGTAGGATTCAATGTGTCAAAAGATTATGCTGATGGATGCAGTGAATAGTACGAGGGAGGTGGAGTAAGGAAAATTATAACAATAAAAAACCTGTATTCAAAAAAAAAGTTGGAACTTTGTCCCCCAATATCTCCGTAACAAGAAGGTTCCCAGGTATGGTCTAGAACAAATAAATGATCGCAGCGTCGGGAAGCATAAGTGCCTTTCGGATTCGTCATGGGTACTTTTTCACCCATTATAGGACCTCGGATCCTCGAAATATAATAAATATAAAAAAATAAAAAAATATCTTTAGCTGCAGAAATCGGTGACAAAAAATAAATCAAACAAACAAAAGTCACCGACTTCTGACGCTAAAGTTATTATTCACTTTTTTGTGTTTTTGAAGTCGGTTTTATTTTTTGCAAAAAAGTTTTTTATTTTTCCATTTTTAGTTATAATATCCTATACAAATACTTGCTATGCATTTATTTTTCATTGTTAACAATACATTTCATGTTATTAGGCTTATCTATACATATAATAATCTATATACATATAATAAAACAGTAAAAAAACTGTGTCTGTACATTGAATATATTAAAAAAATAATAATTGAGGGGGGTTTAGAAACAGTAATAGAGCACGAAACCAAAAAAAAGATTCTGTCTGTTTGTCTGTTTGTTTGTACACGCTAATCTTCGGAACTACTTGACGGATTTGAATGATTTTTATTTTGTTGTATAGGTATAAAGTCTGAGCAACACATAGGCTATAATTTATCTAGGAAACTTGAACACCTGATGCAGAACCGCAACAGACCAGCTAAACTATAAGAGATACAAAAATGGTACCTTAACAAAAATTGTTTCACGTGATGAGCATTTTCTGCTAAGAGAATAAATTTGAAGATCTGGAACACCTGATGTGGAACTCCAAGAGCCCAGCTACACTATAACATATATAGGAATGACGTCTTAGCAAGAGTTGTTCAGCCTGATGAGCACTCTCTGTTGACGTATAAAATTTGAAGATCTGGAATAGCTTATGTGGAACTCCAAGAGCCTAGCTACACTATAACCTATATGGGAATGACGTCTTAGCAAGAGTTGTTCAGCCTGATGAGCACTCTCTGTTGACGTATAAAGATTGTAGATCTGGAACACCTGTTGTGGAACTCCAAGAGTTCACTGTGTAATTATAAAATAACATAAGCTGGGAGTACCTCCACGCGGTGAGGCGGTAACAGTTTAGGACTGATTTTCGATGAAAATTCTATGAATCATTGAAAATTTTACTCTACTGGCTGAAACTCCCATTTATTTCCTTTTCCATTTATCTTCGCGACACGGTAGCCTACCCGGTAACGCAGGGGAGCAGTCACTTAGATTTTAATTGATCAGGTTTTTTCAAAATAAAACTATAACCATGGCTAGAAAGAGGTCAAATCTTTCCCAACGTTCCAAAGGAGCTAAAAGATTGAGGATCATAAGATCCCAAGAATCTAACGAAGAGCGTCAGGATAGACTTGATGCTGTTCGAGAACATCAGGCTGCAACTCGCTCTGTAGAAACCTCTTCGGGTCGCGAAGCTCGCTTGCGTTCTCAGCGTATTTATGCATCTACATCCAGATCTCTAGAGACCAGTGAAGAATATGATGCGCGACTCTCCGCTGATCGTGAACGTCATGCATTGTCTCGCGAGTCGGAGACATTCACGGATAGAGAATTGCGCTTGAGTTCTCAGCGTATCTACGCATCTGCTTCAAGGTCTCTAGAGACAAGTGCGGAACATGATGCGCGACTGTCCGCTGATCGTGAACGTCACGCATTGTCTTGCGAGTCGGAGACGTTTACGGATAGAGAATTGCGCTTGAGTTCTCAGCGTATCTAAGCATCTGCTGCTAGGTCTCTAGAGACAAGTGAGGAACATGATGCGCGACTGTCCGCTGATCGTGAACGTCACGCATTGTCTCGCGAGTCGGAGACGTTCACGGATAGAGAATTGCGCTTGAGTTCTCAGCGTATCTACGCATCTGCTGCTAGGTCTCTAGAAACAAGTGCGGAACATGATGCGCGACTGTCTGCTGATCGTGAGCGACATGCATTGTCTCGCGAGTCAGAAACGTTTACCGATACAGAATCACGCTTGAGTTCTCAGCGAATTCGCACATGTACTAACAGGTCTTTTGAAACGAGTGATGAACGTGATGCGCGACTAACTGCTGCTCGAGATTATCATACATTGTCCCGAACACGCACACAACAAAATATTCATAATCAGTTAGAAAGTGAGAGAGAAAGGATTGCTGGAGTACGGCATGAAGAGACAGAAGTTAATTCAGTGTACCCTTGGGATCTGCTGCGGAGTAACGGGAAGAAAAGTTTTTTGTTGTATAGTCTGGGCAACATAAAGGCTATAATTTATTTTGGAAAATTAATACCTGATGCAGAACCGCAACAGACCAGCTACAGTATAAGAGATATAAAAATGGTGCCATAGCTAAAAATATTCCACGTGAAGAGCATTTTCTGCTGTGAGAATAAATTTGAAGATCTGGAACACCTGCTGTGGAACTCCAAAGCCCATGGCAGCGCTATAACAAATTAAGGAAGTCTTAGCAAAAGTTATTTAGTCTGATGGGCATTTCCTGTTGACATACAAAAATGAATGATCTGGAACGACTCCAATCGTCTCGCTCATCCCGTTGTTTTCCCGCCCCGGGCCTTAGAATTCTACATCAGACGTTTCAAATTTTCGATTTTGACGACCCCGTTGTCGCTGGCATAAGCAACGGGATCCGCGTACGAAGTCGCGGGCAGAAGCTAGTCCCCAATAAAATGGAACTTAACATACATAGCTGTCGAATTGTGGGTGGACTGTATACATCTGCGTACCTCTTCAGAGTATACAGGCGTGATGTTATGTTATGATGTTGTGTAAACAATAAATATCCAAGCGATTGCAACAATCACGACAGATTTGCCGTCCATTACTGAATAGTTCCGTTTCATATCTCTGAAATCCATGATCAGATCATGACAATATTTCTATGAGACCAACTTGGGAGTAAATTCTTTCAAACAAAATAAGAATTTTCTAAATCGGTTCAGGCGTTTTCGAGTAATCGTTGAACATAAAAAAATATACAGTGGGACAGCCTCCCCCTCCTCCTTTTTTGAGGTCGGTTAAAAATAGGGAACATCTTACGGCTACCGGCCGAGGTGTCACCGAGCCCTGTGATACTCTCTTAACATGCTTAGTATGAACTGACCACGTACTGTATAGGTAGATATACCATAAACTTTCACCGAACGATTAGGCAGATACCTATAGTTTACCCAATTAAGGCGAGTATAACCTATTGCCGTCAACCAGGCATTGGGAAATTCCGGGTGGAAAAACCCGATTCTACTGAATGATAATGCTTTTTTTTTTCTTTTTTGGAGGGTGGGAAATCATCAAATGACTCCTCCCGCTCTGGGCGGAGCGGAAGGGAGTGTCAGACTCTTACTGACTAAAAACCACCCATGTTCCTTCTTTGGCCCTTTATGTTCCAGGGCCGCGGTATCTCTTTCGAACAGTCCCGCAGCCCTGGTGAATGATAACGCCTGCAGCGGCGACCCAGTCAAATATTATCTACCGCAGATACAAAGATTTCAACTATTTATGTTATTGCATACATAACATCACGCCCCGAAGGTTTAAGTGAGATTACCACCAAAGGTGTAGGTACCTTATAGGACACCCACATTTCACCACTCCCACATTTTCAGTTATGTTTGTAAGTCCCATGTAATAGCGAGCGAGCCTATTGCCAACAACAATTAACAGGGCACAGATACAGACTACGTGGCTTTTACTGAGAAATTCCTGATGGAAAAACCCAATAACACTTTGCCGACCTGGAATCGAACCCAAGACCTCATGATCGGCAGTCGCACTTGCGACTTGACTATCCATAGTTTTTCGTGAAATTTTGATCCCTATTCAAAGATTTTCAAATGTACAGTTAGCAAGAAAATGGCCATTTTACACAAAACATGTTTTGATACCAATCGATCCTGTTTCTAATACTGATCAAAAACTTCTATGGGACGAACCCAGGTTGGAGTACTAAAAAAGTCAAAAAATGCAAACAACTTTTCCCATACATTTTGTTTTAACCATAAAATTTTTCTGATGTTAACGATCCTGTTTCTGGCCAAACAGAAATATTTTTGCTTGGACTGCCATGAAACTACAATAGCTTTTGACAGAACGACGTCTGTCGAGTCAGTTAGTGAAACATCGTATTTTATATCTATATCCAATTGAATTTCAAAATACAAGGCTAAAAGCTCTACAAAATAAATAAATACACATGTCTTTAAAATACCATAGGTCGTCTCTAAAACAAGCATGGCTGTATTATATGGTATCTATTAAGTAATACAACAAAATTAATTATAAATTAGTTTATTGTATCAGTTTATTGGAACAACGGTTGTGTCATCAATATTTTCGTTTCTTAGCAGACACATCCACAGCCGCGGCCTCCATAACCGAGTCCGAGAGTGGCTGGAGCGATGGATGCAGCGCCAGATCCATAACCAGCGCCGAGCCCATAGGAACCCGCAGCGCCATAGGCAGCAGCAGAAGGAGCGATGCTCTCAATAGCAGTAACGCCATTGCCGCAGCTGTAGCTGACGGCGCCAGCACCAGCACTGGGCAACACGCCCTCCAAAGCGACAGCACTCACGAACGGCAGCTCACCTGCCACTGATAGAGCACCCTCATACACATTCTCAGACGCTACAGAGACGCCACTGGGAGCGATAGCAGACACGCTGGAGACAGGCAGTCCACCGCCACTGGTGGGAATGATCTCAATACCGGCCAAACCATTGCCGATCAAACCATTACCAATGATACCATCACCAATCACACCGTTGCCAGCCCAGTTACCACCACAGCCGCTACCAATCAAACTGTTACCAATCAGACCATTTTTGATCAAACCGTTACCAGCCCAGCCGTTACTAGCACATCCTGGGGCAATACGAGCAGGAGAGGCGATGGCTCCACGACCAAGACATGAACCGAAAGCAGCCTGTAAACAAGAAATTATATTTATTTCAAAGATAATTAAATTATTTACAAGCTACAAAACTAAAATAGTAATAAATATGTACAAGTAGAAAAAATTACAGGGCGTCCAAAAATTCGTCCGCATCGCTGTCAACAGGAAAAGTGCCCAGAAGGCTGGCAGCATTGCCATTATTAGAAATGATTATATTAGTGAATATATCTTTATCAGCAAACGACTTTAATGTCGATGACATAATTATGATGATTCAATCGATCACGTAATGTAATGTGTGTCAGACGTGTTTTAAGTAATTACATTATTTGAACTGGTTAAAAACTTAGCTTTAAAGCATGGACAAATAAAGTAGTAAGCTAACGTGACATGAGCGGACAAAGGACCGTGACTGAATGCAGCCTTTAGGAAAATCCCAACTAAGAGTTGGTTACATCGATACAAAACATGAGAACAATAAACAAGTCAACAGTTTCTCACCTGGATGAAGAGCGCCTGAGCGCAGAGGACGAGGATCACCTTGGCTGACATTGTAGTTTGTGTTGAAGGAAACTTGAGAATGATTTTTCCAAGAATCGATCGACTATTTATATCGAAGCGCAGTCCTTATCTAGTTGTGTTGCAGCAATTTGTGGATTTTGAAATAAACTTTTCATACCTACCTTTATCAGTAGTTGCAATAATATGCGGAAATAGGAAAATGCATGTTATATTTCGTTAGTGACGTAACCTTGAAATATTTAATATGAAAGGCTTTGTTTCAATAGGACATAGAAAACATTGTCATGATAAGAAGCTTTTGCACTATATAAACGTGGTCTAGACGTAGGAACATCATTCAGTCTTCGGCTTCTCGTTGAATACCAACAAACATCAAACATGTCTACCTTCACTGTTCTGTTACTCTGCATCCAAGCTTGCTTGGTCCAGGTGAGAGGTTTTTTAAGTTCCTTCATCATAGATATTGTTTTTGCCTTTTTTTATAATAATCTCTAATTCTTGCTTGTTGACATTCTTCTATAAACACAAACCATTTTGTTCCGTCAGAATGTGTTCGGTTACGGGTGTGGCTGCGGAGGTCAAGTGGCCGCCATAGCTCCTGCTCTGGGTGCATGTGGTGGTGCCCGCGGTCTTGGTGCTTACGGTGGCGCCATCGGATCTGGTTATGGTGGCGCACTTGCTCCTGCTGCTGCATACGGAGGTGCTATCGCTTCTGGAGCTGCTTACGGCGGCGCCGGCGAAGGCAACGTGGCGGTCGCTGGTGAGTTGCCAGTCGCCGGTAACACCGCTGTTGCTGGTCAGGTCCCCATCATGGGCGCTGTGAGCTTCGGCGGCGCTGTGCCGGCACGCGGTGCCGTGTCTATCTCCGGACAATGTACGTGCGGCTGCGGTACTCCTATCTGCCAATAAATTTTCTTCTTCTAAATAAAATAAACTTACTTGAATTGAGCAAATTTCAAAATATTTTATTTATTTAATCCTGTTTTCTTCCTAGCGTATACAAACGAAGGAAAACTTTTATACTCGAGACCGTGGTTGTTTAGGGTTCCGTAGCCAAATGGCAAAAAACGGAACCCTTATGGATTCGTCATGTCTATCTGCCTCTGAAACTATAAGAACTATACTGTTGAAACTTAGTAAGTAGATGTATTCTGTGAACCCAATGTGAACTGCATTAAGATTTTCACACAAAAATAGAAAAAAACAATAAATTTTGGGGGTTCCCCATACTTAGAACAGAAACTCAAAAATTTTTTCTTCATCAAACCCATACGTGTGGGGTATATTTATGGATAGGTCTTCAAAAATGATTGTTGAGGTTTCTAATACCATTTTTTTCTAAACTGAATAGTTTGCGCGACACTTCCAAAGTGGTAAAATGTGCCCCCCCCCCCCCTGTAACTTCTAAAATAAGAGAATGATAAAACTAAAAAAAATATATGATGAACATTACCATGCAAACTTCCACCGAAAATTGGTTTGAACGAGATCTAGTAAGTAGCTTTTTTTAATACGTCATAAATTGTAAATAAATACACTATTAATAAAATATCGATCAAAGTTACAACGAACTTTTACATTATGTTACTTGCTACTACGGAACCCTTCATGGGCGAGTCCGACTCGCACTTGGCCGCTTTTTTACTAATTTATGTTTGTCAAAGTTTCATGAGTATAAACAGCGATGTGGTAACTTTTACTTTACATGCCTGAAATAGCACAAGTTAGCTCAGATTACTTCTGGGCATAAAACTTGGACGTTGAATCCTTGGAGGTGATGTGGACACAGTTCTAAAGTTTTTTTTAACTTTTATGAAGAAAAAGTTTATTAGTTCTATTGGCCTAGCAAAATGTGGAAGTGGTTTGAATATTTTGGCGTGCTAAAATTACAGAAAATGTTTCTCATCACCTCCTGGGTCTGCCAAATTATGACGAGTACTTTCCATCGTTAGTAAATAAGCTCACATTTCGAATGGTGTCTTGGAAAGACTTCAAAAATAATATTGATTCGGCCTTCACACCTATTTGATACTGTTATTTTGGACAAGTATTAACATATTATAGCTCATTGCCCCTTCCATTTTTGGGAAAATCCAAAACTATTTGAAAAAGTAGTCCAAATTTTTTAGAATTATACTTACTTCAATCCTAAATGTGGCCCTAGACGACCGAGTATATCAGCATGCCATTACCTACTTCGCATTCGCCTTGGTGGTCTTGGTGTTCACATTAATTTAAAGCATAAGTTTACCGACCTACTTCTCCGCGGTTCAAGATCCGAAAAACTAGCGAGAATCATTTTATCTTCCTCACTAGCTGATCCCGCGGTACATTTTAACCAAATGCGTTGAACGCAGGACATCATCACGCTACTAAAGGAGACCGACCCTGACGACGTGCTGACGTTCATGGCAAAGGACTTACACAAGCTCCCTCCCATCACATTCGACCACGTCAATGTAACTAGCCTGCTGAAGGACATCGTTCTTCTTAAGGCAAGTCTAGTGGACATACTGAAGAAGTTAAATGCATCCCGAAATGCCGTCGCCGAGTTACGCAACGAACTTAATGAGTGGCGTCAAAAGACAATGGTATCTGGGTCACCATCGGGTGCATCAAACGTTAACATGCGTCGTGGAGCTGGCTTCGATGTATCGACGGCTAGTTTTGTGTCAGTAATTTTGTCACCGTCATCGCCGAAGAATGCTGAGTATGCAGAGTGCGCTCCTCGAGCGCCCCGCTACCCTTCTCCCATCCTGCCGGCTCCTCCCCTCGCCCGCCACAAGACCGCACGACACGCAAAATCTCGACATGTTCTTGGAGATTTTGCTAGCGTAGTCGCGGAGTCTAGCGTGTCTATTCGTGCCTCAAAGCCGAACACTCCGGGGTACATCTCCCTCATAAACTACATCACTACGGCGGAGGACATCGTGGAGTACGTGCGTCGGGAGACCAAGTACGTGGCGAGAGTGCAGCTGCTTGAGTCACGCCGTAACATCAACTTTAAGGTATTCGTGGTGCGAGTACCAACGAGTTAACTGCACCTCGTCTTGGAAGCAGCTCTTGACTGCAGGGAGTGGTGTTCCATCGCTTCCATGGACAAGTGCCACATGAACGCAAAGTGACACAGTGCACAACTAATGAAGTGATACTAACATAGTTATAAGGTTCGATTTACTAACACAATTTGTATTTTATCTTATTATAATAATAAGGTACATATGTTAGTCTGTAAGGTTTATTTTACATATCCTTGTAGTTTATTTTTTAACCTACCACTCGCGTCTGCATCACTCAAAGGTTGACTGGTAGAAAAAGCATATTATTATGGCTTTAAATCTAACCTAACCAAACCTGAAAATAAATGAATGTTGTTGTTAAAACTGCTTATAGTTACAAAACATGCTGTTTAGGTTGTTTGAAAAAAACTTTTTATTTTTTTTATTTCGATGTTAGGGCTTATTTTATAATTTAAAAATATTCCTATGAACGTATTACCAGTGTTTAAATTTATTATCGTATTGTCATCGCCACCATGTATAGTCTATTTATTGAATAGATAGTAGTAGAATGTACCATCTCAACATGAATGATCTAACCAAGGTTTTGTAAAATATTCTGATTTAAAAGAGTGTCCATGGAGTTTCTTGCCCGTTCTTCTCCATAGAGATCTACGTTAGGGAATGGGCAACTACAGTACTTTCACAGTTTTTATGCCTTGTGACTGGGACTGTAACTACATTTTCATTGTTGTCTTTATTTCGACAATTCAAAAGTGCCTGTAACTGGCCTACTTGAAAAAATGATTTGATTTTGAATATATATTTTTTAAATAACTTTATTATAATTTAGTTTCAACAATTTCTTTAAAATAACATAGATTTGGGCAAAATATTTACCATTTTTTGAATGATAAAAATGAAAATGTCCTATCAGAAATATTACCACATTGTACTACCTGATTTTTCGTCAAGTATTGTGATAAGCAAAAAATCTTATTTAGAGATCACTTTATTTTGAAGATGCAATTTTGGTTTTTATTTGTACCTTCTGATGGTATCAGAACTACCCTAGGCATAAAAGAGAATGACCAAAGTTGGTACCAAAAAGTCTCGCGCCTCAAAACCAAAATATTATAGTAATTAGTTTCATATTTTTTTACGGCATTACGCGTCGGGGATTTGATTTTTGAACTGGAAATATACTTTTCGAGTTTAAAAGTATGAATATTGTTTTACTCCCTTTATATGACGTTCTGTTTCAACTGAATATAAATGACGTTCCGTTTCAATTGAACAAACCCTTGTCTGTCGAGCGGACTCTAAAATTAATTACAATTAAGTAAGATCAGTACACCAAATCGATTTAGTTTGGTTTATTGCTATTTGCAACAAAATAGATTTTCTCAGCCTAAAGATTTTGATTTATCGATTACATCCCTCAATCCCGACTAGTTTATAGCACTTACTATACTCTATGGTTTATAGTTATCTTATCTGTGGCATCTGACATTTGTACTGTACTGACTGACTATTGGCAATGTAAAGGTCTAAAATAAAATCGAGTTTCAGTCAAGCATACTGTGGATGTTACTTTAACTCGTAATTCTTACTAATATTAGTGTATTACGCTGTTTTTAGAGCAATAATGTAATGTATGTGTGTTAAAATACGTCGTTGGTAGCGTCGAAAAAATAGACCTACTTTTTAGGTTAGTTTCGATTTTATAAAATAACTCTGAAACGCGGGTTTTTTCTTCAAAAATAATTTTTGTAGGAGTTAATACGATCAGTGTAGTCTATAAAAAAAAAGGTTTGATTTTGATGCAGCATGGTACGGGATTCCATACTTCCATGAGCATTGTCCTTTGTTTGTACAAAGTAATGCGCCTGCCTGGGTGCGAACCCACGACTTACTGTTCGTAAGTCAGGGCCGCCATCACTGGGCCACCGCTGCTCTCTAGCCGGTTTACACCATCATTTTTATCATCTCTAAAGTTCTCATACAGTGCACTACTCTTAATTAAAAGTCCACGTGCCACAGAATCTATGCTGTAGTTTTTGCACCAATCCGTAACATAAATACAAACAGGCAAAAATTTAAAGATGCGGATGGAAAGTACTCGTCATAACTTGGGAGACCAAGGAGGTGATGAAAAAGATTTTCTGTAATTTTAGCACGCCAAATTAATATTCAAACTTTTCCAAATTTTGAAAGGTTAAGTTCTAGGCCAAGCGAACTAATTTTTCTTTATAAAAGTTAAATGTTTTAGAACTGTGTCCACATCGCCTCCAAGGATTTAGACTTTGTTCATTGATGGCATTCTCCGATGAATTTAGATTAGAGATTGACGAAATAAAAACCCCGCTTAAAACAATCTGCCAAAGTCTTGTAACAATTTGTATCCCGAAAAGTTCAAAGTTCTCAAGTTAAGCATTCAATTTCGGAAAATGTTCTAAAAATCATACAAATAAAATATTTTTATAATCAGTTTATTGAGTCATCATCGGTTCGAACGAACGAAAAGGAAATAAATACATTCAAAAGTTCTCAGCAGCCACATCCACAGCCGCGGCTTCCATAGCCGAGTCCGCGAGCGCCAGGAGCGATGGTAGAAGCGCCAAGTCCATAGCCAGCACCGAGACCATAACCAGTGCCGAGTCCATAGGCACCCGCAGCGCCATAGGCAGCAGCAGAAGGAGTAATGCTCTCAATAGCAGTAACACCGTTACCGCAGCTGTAGCTGACGGCGCCAGCACCACCACTGGGCAACACGCCCTCCAAAGCGACAGCACTCACGAACGGCAGCTCACCAGCCACTGACAGAGCACCCTCATACACATTCTCAGACGCTACGGAGACGCCACTGGGAGCGATAGCAGACACGCTGGAGACAGGTAGTCCACCGCCGCTGGTGGGAATGATCTCAATACCGGCGAAACCATTGCCGATCAAACCATTACCAATGATACCATCACCAATCACACCGTTGCCAGCCCAGTTACCACCACAGCCGATACCAATCAGACCGTTACCAATCAATCCACTTCCGATCAAACCGTTGCCAGCCCAGCCGGTTCCAGCACATCCTGGGGCAATACGAGCAGGAGTGGCGATGGCTCCACGACCAAGACATGAACCAAAAGCAGCCTGTAAAGAAGAAATTATTGCATTAGTAAATATCTCTTTATCAAAAAATGATGACGATGCATTGAAACGTGATTATTTAATCGATCACGCGTAGTGTTATGTGTGTCAGACGTTTCTTGTGTATTTTTTTACAGTATTTTCTTTGCTGGGTGTCGTTCACGCACTGCTCGAGGTGGAGCCCAAAAGTTCACAACGGAAGAATACAATATGAAAAACTTTTTGTTCAGCTAACGTAGTCAAAAAAAAATCCTAATTTAAGAAAACGTTACAATAACGTTAACAGATCCTCACCTGGATGAAGAGCGCCTGAGCGCAGAGCACGAGGATCACCTTGGCTGACATTGTAGTTTGTGTTGAACCGAACTTGAGAATGATTTTTCCAAGAATCGATCGACTATTTATACCGAAGCGCAGTCCTTATCTAGTTGTGTTGCAGCAATTTGTGGATTTTGAAACGAACTTTTCATACCTACCTTTATCAGTATTTGCAATATGAGGAAATAGAAAAATGCATGTATTTCGTAAGTAATGCAACCTTGAAATAATTAGTATGAAGTCTTTGTTTTTGTTTCAATAGAAAAAGTAAAATGTCCACGTTTTTGTGATATGAAACTTTTGCACTATAATATAAAAGTGGTCTAGACGTAGGGACATCATTCAGTTTTCAGCTTCTCGTTGAACACAACAAACATCAAACATGTCTACCTTCGCTGTTCTGTTACTCTGCATCCAGGCTTGCTTGGTCCAGGTGAGTGATTACTTCGCGTTTTAAGTTCATTGCTTTTGTTTTTACCCGACTGCGGTGAAACCCAAAAGGAGGGTTATGTGTTTGACCTGTATGAATAATAAAAATTCTTTGTACCCTCGTAACTCCTTAACGAATTAACCGATTCGGTTTAATGATAAAGTAAATATCGGTAGATTCATTGGTGGCGCGATTGGCCCTGGCATCAAAATTAAAAAAAATGGCGAATTATGAGCACCGTATTGTGAGATTTGAAAAGAGAACTATCTGCTTTAAAAAAAAAACTTGTGTTTTCATTTCTGTTTTTTTTTTTTACCGAAGACAAGTTTTTTAGTTTTTAAAATTACTTTTAGATTTCATTGATTAAGGCTGGTTTTATAGTCACGCCGCTAGACGCGCCGTTGGGCAGCGCGCTGTTGAACAGGAACACCGAACGGCGCTACTCAAGCGCGCGAATTTGAAACGCTACTACTACCCTAATACATATCCGAGCGCGCGTGCTCCGACGGCGCTGCTGAAACGCGTGACTATAAAATCAGCCTAAATCTGTGATTTGGGCATGTTGACACATTCCTATGTAAACACATACCATTTTGTTCCGGCAGAATGTGTTCGGTTACGGGTGCGGTTGCGGAGGTCAAGGGGCCGCCATAGCTCCTGCGCTGGGGCTCGGCGCTGGTCTCTCTCCTGCTGCTGCATGTGGTGGTGCCCGCGGTCTTGGTGCTTACGGTGGCGCCATCGGATCTGCTTATGGTGGTGCACTTGCTCCTGCTGCTGCATACGGAGGTGCTATCGCTCCTGGAGCCACTTACGGCGGCGCCGGTGAAGGCAACGTGGCGGTCGCTGGTGAGCTGCCAGTCGCCGGTAACACCGCTGTTGCTGGTCAGGTCCCCATTATGGGTGCTGTGAGCTTCGGCGGCGCTGTGCCGGCTGCTGGTGCCGTGTCTATCTCTGGCAAGTGCGCTTGCGGCTGTGACTCTCCTATTTACTATTAAATCGTATTTTCCGCATTCAAAGATGAAAATAAAAAAAAAATAACAGAACTGAGTTAATACTTAAATGTTTTATTTTTTTCCTATATTACCCAAAATGTTTACGATAACACTCCTATATCAGCTATATCATAATACCTATTTATGTACATAGCTTAGGGCCAGGTTCCATCTGTATGATCAATTATTACATTTAGCAGGATACATTTTCTAAAGCTAAATAAATAAATAAAATATCCCTGGACAAAACAAACAAATACTTGACAGACCAACCTGGACACCCAACCCAACCCAACAAATACAACACAAACAACAACACAACACAAACAACAAACAACACAACAAACAAACACACAACACAACACAAACAAATACACAAATATTTTGATATTCGTAGAAATAAAGAATGAACGGTCGGGGAAAAAGTGTTTCTGTATTTGGTATGATTACATAAAATTTAAGAAAAAGCTCTTTGGTTGTACTGTTTGCATCTGGCTGGTTTTAATATCAATACATATAGGACACTAGCTTTTGCCCGCGGCTTCGCCCGCGTGAATGTCCAAAAATATCCGACGGGAACGTACTACCGGGATAAAAAGTAACCTATTGGTTAATCCAGGTTATTTATAAAACTTGGTGTAAAACTCATTTGGGACACTACTACGTAATTGGTCGGCGAAAAAAGTCTTTTCGTATTTTGTATGTATAAAATTGAAGAAACATCTCTTTGGTTGTACTGTTTGTATCTGGCTGGTTTTAAATAAATATAGGACAAAAAAAAAAGAAAAATGTACCTACGTAAAAAACTTTTATATTACCATTTTTCTATTGTTTTTCTGACCATCAAATTGAGTGAATCTAACGAAGAAATCAACAAAGACATTCTAAAGTTTTGTTACACCACTAAAAATAAAAAAATAAAAAATCTTTTTTGCAAAAAGTAAAACCGACTCCAAAAACACAAAAAAAGTGAAAAATAATTTTAGCTTCAGAAGTCGGTGACTTTTGTTTATTTGATTCAGTTTTTTGTCACCGACTTCTGAAGCTAAAATTATTTTTCACTTTTTTTGTGTTTTTGGAGTCGGTTTTATTTTTTGCAAAAAAGTTTTTTTATTTTTAGTTGCAATATTCCATAGAAATATTTTTCATTATCAGACCTGTAATGGCACTTGTAACCCAGATGGGTGCAAAGTTTTGATCCATATACATGAATTAAGTCCAAACGCAAGGTACTCTAAACAGGCTACTGTAAACAGTTGAGGAGTTCCCTTAACTGTCCTTCGTCTTCATCATCAGACCCCTTATGACAGTCACAACCCATCTAGGTGTAAATTTCTCATCAATACAAATTAATCAAACCCAAACACAAAGTGACTGCTGTAAACCGTTGAGGAGTTCCCTCGACTGTCTTTCGTTTCCATCATCAGAGCGACTCCAGACCTTCTTTAAATTATAGTGCTTTAAAATACTTAATCAAAAAATTTACAAACGCACTAGTCGCCACTACAATTTTTGAATGTTCCCCTCAATTTCTCTTGGATGCCATCATCAGATCCCGGTTTCCTTATCATGGGACCACCCTTGAAGTATCGCCTTTCCAACAAAAAAAAAATATCAAAATCGGTTCATAAACGACGAAGTTATCCGAGAACACACATAAAAAAAAAATATATACGGTCGAATTGAGAAACCTCCTCCTTTTTTTTGAAGTCGGTTTAAAAAAAGGGAAAAAGGCGACTCCAACCGCGAAAAAATTGTGACGTTTATGGATCTAATGCAGTGTCAGTAAGAGTAGCACAAAGTTGGTTCAAGCGTTTTCAGTCCGGGAATTTTGATGTCAAAGATGCAGCTCGCTCTGGTCATGAGGGCTCATACGGATAAAGTCGATGTCATTCTTGAAAAAATGGAGCAAGATCGATATTAGTAATTATGACATAGCCGAGGAACTGAGGATTGACCACAAAACAGTTTGACCTATTTGAAAAAGTCTGGCTATACAAAAAAGCTCGATGTTTACGCGCGCTCACTGAAAGAAACCTAATGAATTGTGTACTCATTTGCGATTCTATAATGAAACCGAACCAGTTTTGGAAAGATTATTTACTGATGATGAAAAGAAGATAACCTACGACTAGGACGTGCGAAAAAGATCATGGTCAAGGATAGTCAAGTTCCACAGACTGAATCAAAATCCGGCTTAACACGCAATAAGGTGATGTTGTGAGTTTGGTAGGATTGGAAGGGCTTCGTTCATTATGAGCTTTCACCGCCGCCGGTTAATTAATTGTTTCGGTTCACTACTGCCAGCGACCAATAAGACTCAAGCAAGAAATTGAGAAAAAACCGACCAAGTGCGAATCGCACTCACACCCACACAGGGTTTTGTAGCACTAAACAATATAATAAAAATATTTTGAAGGTTCATTCAATTATGTTGTATTTTATTACATTCAACGGCTAAACTTTTAGTTTTCATAGTATGTTAATGAAAAACAAAGTTACTGCTGCAGTTTGATGAAATAGTCCCATATCTCAAAAACTAAACATCAATTCTACATTTTTTCAGAAATTTCCTCCTCTTACTTTAGAAATTAGACGGGGGGCACACATTTTACCACTTTGGAAGTGTCTATCTTTCAAACGACTGACTTTGAGAAAAAATGGGTTTAGGATTGCCAATGTCATTTTTAAAGACCTACAGACGGGGTGTCTGTCGGAAAATGAAATAAAATGTACTAAAATGAGGAAATTTATATGGCAACACACGGGCTCGAGAGGCCGCTTCTCGGGTAGTGACATCATAAAAAAAACAATTGGCGATTGAACATACTTATGCCAAAGATGGTGTTGTCACGTTTTAAAAGTTTGTCTGATTTTAGGGAAACGGTGGTAATTTGGGACACAAATTATGCATTTTAAAATTCTTTACTATTTTTTCTTTCATGAAAATTTTTATGTGGTGGGAGGGCTCAGAATGATACACTGAATACGTGGTAACCGTGTTCGCGTAGGTGTCCCTTCCACCCCGTATAGCTCAACACAGGACCATTCAATGGTGCGTTCAACTGAATACAACTCGCACTTGGCACAGAAAAAAGTGCTACCTTAGCTACCTCTTACTACTAAATGTTCATCACATTAATTTATTGTTATGCCATGTTTGCAAATTATTATTCACCATGACATAACAAAAATATTTTGTATCAGCATTTTTTTAACACTCACTTAAGAATGTTAGGTAAAACTGTCTACATCGGTTCATTAAAAAATTGATCGAGCCGCGTTTTTAATTTTAGCGCGCCCGATGTAGCAATTATACCCGGCCAGTTGACCCCTCAAGCGCTCGAAGGTAATAATTATGGTCCCTTTTTTCCGCTGATAGAATTATACATAATTATGTCGGATCCGGTCATTGGTACGGACTTCAACTGAATCGCAAGTACGCCAAAGGTGACATCACGCGACCTGCGTACAAGTTTACCTCCACCACAGCGTGCTTTTACAGAGTCGAGATGTTTTAAGCTCGTGGCGACGACGACAATTGAATTGAATTGATCGCAGCGGTGTTAAGACATCCTGGAACTGTACCCGATTCATTATGCCCCGTGTTGTTTTGTTAAATTATAGTTCTTAGTTTAACAGAAACAGTGCATCCCACCCATTGTATTTTCATTGCACGAAACCCATCGTCTGCCTACATAATGCACAAGCCTAACGGAATAAATCCTGACATCCAACACATATGTATTATGTAACTAAACTCTCGAATGGCAGAATGTTTTCGTTTGGAACGGCGTCAAGTGTGAAAAATACGTATCAGACTTTCCAGGTTTAAATTTTGAAAGGGTTGAAAAGTATTTAGAAATTCAAACAAGAAAATATTTTGCAAATCAGTTTATTTAATCGTTGTTGATGAAAACTAAAGTCATTATTTTTAAGATCTAGTACACACCACATCCACAGCTACGGTCTCCACAGCCGAGTCCGAGAGTGGCAGGAGCGATCGCAGCAGCGCTAGGTCCATAGCCAGCGCTGAGTCCATATCCAGCGCCGACACCATAGGCACCCGCAGCACTATTGGCCGCAGCAGAAGGAGCAATACTCTGAATAGCAGTAACGCCGTTACCGCAGCTGTAGCTGACGGCGCCAGCACCAGCACTGGGCAACACGCCCTCCAAAGCGACAGCACTTACGAACGGCAGCTCACCAGCCACGGACAGGGCACCCTCATACACATTCTCTGACGCTACGGAGAGGCCACTGGGAGCAATGGCAGATACGCTGGAGACAGGTAGTCCACCGCCACTGGTGGGAACGATCTCAATACCGGCCAAACCGTTGCCGATCAAACCGTTACCAATGATACCATCACCAATCACACCGTTGCCAGCCCAGTTACCGCCACAGCCGCCAATCAAACCGTTACCAATCAGACCATTTCCGATCAAACCATTGCCAGCCCAGCCGGTACCAGCACATCCTGGGGCAATAAGAGCTGGAGCGGCGATGGCTCCACGACCAAGACATGTACCGAAAGCGGTCTGGAAACAAGAAATTATGGAATAAGGGAATATCTGTTTAACAGAAAACAATGAAGATACCTTGAAACGAGACGATTAATTCGCTCACGTAATATAAATATTTGTGTCAGGTGCGTTTCATGTAATGATAAGTTTATTTATTCTGAAATTTTAACTCAAATTGTGAGTGGCGAATGACCTGATTGATTAGGTTTATGGAGAAATTAAGTTCTTAAGCATTTTTATTCAGAAAACGTGACAACTTAGTATGATTTAAACTATAGATCATGGAGAAGTAAGTGGAAAACGTATCCTTGGGAATCCCAACTTAGAAAAGGTTACATTAGTACAAATCTTAGGATCAACAAATAAGTAAACAGTTCCTCACCTGGATGAAGAGCGCCTGAGCGCAGAGGACGAGGATCACCTTGGCTGACATTGTAGTTTGTGTTGAAGTGAACTTGAGAATGAGTTTTCCAAGAACAGATCGACTATTTATATTGAAGCGTAGTCCTTATCTAGTTGTGTTGCAGCAATTTGTGAATTTTGAAATGAACTCTTCATACCTACCTTTATTAGTATTTGCAATATGAGGAAATAGAAAAATACACGTTGCATTTCGTAAGTGATGTAACCATTTCATAATTATGAAGGGCTTTGTTTCAATAGAATATCGAAAAACATTGTCATGATAAGAAGCTTTTGCACTATATAAACGTGGTCTAGACGTAGGAACATCATTCAGTCTTCGGCTTCTCGTTGAACACCAACAAACATCAAACATGTCTACCTTCGCTGTTCTGCTACTCTGCATCCAAGCTTGCTTGGGCCAGGTGAGTGACTATTCTGAGTTACTTTAATTTAGATTATTTTATTTCATTGTTACCCTACATACAATTTTGTTCCGGCAGAATGTGTTCGGTTACGGGTGCGGTTGTGGAGGTCAAGGGGCTGCCATAGCTCCTGCTCTGGGTCTCGGCGCTGGTCTCTCTCCTGCTGCTGCATGTGGTGGTGCCCTCGGTCTTGGTGCTTACGGTGGCGCCATCGGATCTGGTTATGGTGGCGCACTTGCTCCTGCTGCTGCATACGGAGGTGCTATCGCTTCTGGAGCTGCATACGGCGGCGCCGGCGAAGGCAACGTGGCGGTCGCTGGTGAGCTGCCAGTCGCTGGTAACACCGCTGTTGCTGGTCAGGTCCCCATCATGGGTGCCGTGAGCTTCGGTGGCGCTGTGCCAGCATGTGGCGCCGTGTCTATCTCCGGACAATGCGCGTGCGGCTGTGGATCACCTATTGTCTGCTAAAAAAAATCTACTGGAATTAATTTGAATAAATGATCAGAATAATTATACCACAGTATGAAGTATTTTTATTCAATTCAGAGAGGCGATCCCATCGTCTGGGTTACATTAAAGTCATAGTTACGCTTCTTATTCTTCCGTATGGCATTCTGTAAGTCAGTCTGTATTAGGTACTTTTTATGTAATAAATATTATGATACAGCATGAATAAGAGTAAGATAAGACATGATAAGATTATTTATTTCTGAGTATATGGTACATACATTAAGATCTTGATACTAAAAAGTTACACATACGTATACAATAGTCATTCACCTGGAGCAGTACGGATAGCTTTAATGATAGTCTGGTATTTCCAGTACCTCATGCGGCCTGTCCAAATGTTCCTACTTTGGTATTGTTCATTGGATCATTGAGGTCCGTTGAGCTACACCATAACTGATTCACGCACGTACAGTCGAATACAAGTCCGGTCGACGACGAAGATAAGGCTACAATCGCTTGCACCCAACGTTCATTTGCAGCGGCAGCCACGCTACAGACACCTTCGACCCTGCGAGCCGATTTCATTTAATATAACAATTTGTGCTGGTGTCACTTGGTAGTGGTGTGAATGAAACAGACAGTCAGTGTGCAAGCGAAAAAGCAATAATTAATAAAAAGCAATATTTTACCTACTCGAAACAAATTCCTATTTCAAATAAAAATTCTATTTATTTTTTGCAAATAAAGTTTTATTTCTGTGTCATAAGATATTTGGCTGGAAAGTGTTTATTCGTAATTATAGTAAGTCTGGTGTTGGCGTGGTTGTAGCCTGTAGGACATGTTATCCATGATCTATTACCCAGTGGATTATTACCCAGAAATGGTTTTTGCGAGCCTAAGCTAACCATTTTTGAGATATTTACATTAAAGCTAAAGCTTTTTTAGGCATTATTCATAAAAGATTTTCTCAGCTTTTACGAATACCCGTAGAAATCACTAAATAATTAGTTTTAGTGGCTATGTATGTAACAGTAAATTGTGTGTTTAATATTGAAAAAAACTTAGTGTAAACTTATTTCGGACACCTATATCATTAAAGGGATGTAAGGATCTAAGGGGGCACACCTACCATCTCAGTGCCCCAAGTCAACCTCACCTGCTCGTGGTGCATCCTGCTGAACAACAAACGAGGCTCTGACGACCGTTAAATGGCGGTATAACCATTTCGAAATAAATGTCACAGCTAAATGGTGCAGACTAGCGACGGGCAGCAGCGTCGCTAGTGCGAGGAGCTGTGATCTGCGATCGCCAACCCGCATGCCCAGCGTGGCGATTATGGGCAAATCCCTTTTATGGCAAGTCAGAATCAACCACGGCCCCCAGTTCCCGGCGGCCTTGCTATCCCTGATTTTGGCGGCGGTCACGGTAACGGCAAGGTAGGGGGTGCTAAGAATCCCCGGGTTACGAATGGCCGCCAAACCCAACTGACCTTGGCGACGTATAATGGACGCACGTTACGGCTCGACGAACACCTGGTGCAGCTGGAGGAAGAACTCGAAAGAGTAAGGTGGCACATTCTTGGGTTGAGTGAAGTCCGAAGAGAGGGGGAGGACACAATAACCCTTGAATCGGGCCACCTAATGTACTTTCGAGAGGGAGAGCAGCTATCCCAAGGCGGAGTCGGGTTCCTGGTACACAAGTCCCTTTGTGACAGCGTGGTAGAAGTGTCTAGTGTGTCGAATAGGGTAGCGTACCTCATAGTGAAGCTAACTGAGAGGTATAGCCTCAAGGTTGTTCAGGTGTACGCACCGACTTCGGCACATCCGGACGACGTGGTGGAGGAAATGTTTGAGGACATCTCCAAGGCCTTGCACTCCACTACTAAGGCCCACTACAACGTTGTCATGGGGGATTTTAACGCTAAAATGGGAGTACAGAATTGCAGTGAATCGGTAGTAGGATCCTACGGGTTTGGCAGCAGAAATCATAGGGGTCAAATACTTGTCAACTTCCTTGAAAAGGAGGGGCTCTTCGTGATGAATTCCTTCTTCAAGAAACAGCCCCAAAGGAAGTGGACATGGCGAAGCCCCGACACTATGACGAAAAATGAGATTGACTTCATCATAACGGATAAAAAGCATATATTTAGAGATGTTTCGGTGATCAACAGGTTCAACACCGGTAGCGATCACAGACTTGTTCGAGGCACTCTAAATATTGATTTCAAGCTGGAGCGAACCCGTTTGATGAAGTCTAGGCTCCGTCCAAATATGCTCCAAACCATGCTAGGGTCTGAAGCGTTCCAGTCAGATCTGGAGAACCGATTCGCGGCCGTGGAAACCACAAATGACGTTGACCAGGCGCTCGAACAAATGGTGGAAATCCTCAGGGAGGAAGGGACGCGTTTTTGTAAAATGCGGCGTAAGGGCAGGAAGTCCACACTTTCGGAGGAGACTCTGGAGCTTATGACGGAAAGCGTGAAAACCTACCCGTCACTTCGTCAGAACTACAGGCACTCAATAAAAGAATCAGAAAATTGGTACGACGCGACCTTCGATGCTCCAACACACGCTCAATAGAAAAAGCGATTGAGCAAAATCGGGGGTCGAAAGTGTTCATCCAATCACTTGGGAGGAGCCACCTGACGAAGTTGACCAAATCTAGTGGGGATATCGTCGTTTTGAAGCCGGAGATTCTTTCGGAAGTCAAAAACTTCTACGGCCAGTTGTACGCATCGCATTCATCTCGACCTGATCCCGAAAATGAGGATTCCAGAGCCACCTTAACCCGCCATTTCACAGAAGACCTGCCAGAAGTCAGCCAAGACGAAATCGAGGCGGCTCTTATACAGCTTAATAATGGAAAGGCCCCTGGTGAGGATGGGATAACGACTGAGCTCCTGAAAGCGGGAGGACGTCCTGTATTAAGGGAGCTTCGGGAGCTTTTCAACTCGGTCCTGTTCTCTGGGAGAACTCCAGAAGCGTGGAGAAGGAGTGTGGTCGTTCTTTTCTTTAAAAAGGGGAACAAGACCCTACTAAAGAATTACAGACCCATTTCGCTCCTTAGCCACGTGTATAAGCTGTTCTCAAGAGTCGTCACAAATCGTCTAGCGCGAAGGCTCGACGACTTCCAGCCACCGGAGCAGGCCGGGTTTCTAGGAGGATATAGCACCATAGACCAAATCCACACAGTGCGGCAGATCATACAGAAGTCCGAAGAGTATAATCGGCCGCTCTGTCTTGCATTTGTGGACTATGAGAAGGCTTTTGACTCTGTCGAAACCTGGTCAGTTCTGGAGTCTCTGCAGCGATGCCAAGTCGACTGGCGATACATCCAAGTGTTGAGAAACCTTTATGAGAACGCCACAATGACCATCCAAACTCAAAATCAGCAAACGGAGCAAATCCCATTGCGTCGGGGGGTAAGACAAGGGGACGTAATTTCCCCGAAATTGTTCACCAACGCACTGGAGGATGTGTTTAAGACGCTGAAATGGGAAGGACGTGGCATTAATATCAACGGCGAGTACATCTCACACTTGAGATTTGCAGATGACATCGTCATACTTGCTGAATCGCTGCACGACTTGCAGCAGATGCTGGATGGCCTAGTTGATTCTTCTATACGCATTGGTCTCAGGGTGAACTTGGACAAAACCCAGGTTATGTTCAACGAACA
Organism: Eurois occulta; assembly: GCA_950022335.1. Classification (NCBI taxonomy): domain Eukaryota; kingdom Metazoa; phylum Arthropoda; class Insecta; order Lepidoptera; family Noctuidae; genus Eurois; species Eurois occulta. The sequence continues at coordinate 8,442,639 of OX465506.1, forward strand.
CGTCACCCCAGGACCTATTGTTGTCAATGGCGGTCCTCTCGAGGTTGTTCGAGAAAATGTGTACCTCGGGCAAACTCTGCAGTTTGGTAAGAACAACTTGGAGAGGGAGGCTAATAAAAGAATTCAGCTGGGCTGGGCAGCATTTGGGAAGCTTCGCCGGGTCTTCTCGTCGCGTATTCCACAGAGCCTAAAGACTAGGTCTTCAATCAGTGCGTCCTGCCTGTTATGACTTATGAAGCCGAAACGTGGACACTGTCGGTACGGCTAGTCCATAAATTTAAGGTCGCTCAGCGAGCTATGGAACGGGCTATGCTTGGAGTTTCTCTGAGGGATCGCATTCGGAACGAGGTGATTCGACAGAGAACCAGAGTTGCCGACATAGCCCACAGAATAAGTAAGCTGAAGTGGCAATGGGCCGGTCATATTAGCCGTAGGACCGATAACCGTTGGGGTAGACGTGTTCTTGAGTGGAGACCGCGAATCGGCAAACGTAAGGTGGGACGCCCTCAGGCTCGGTGGAGTGACGATCTTCGCGGGGTGGCTGGTAGCAACTGGATGAGAGTTGCTGAGAATCGAGTTGAATGGCGTGCGATGGAGGAGGCCTATGTCCAGCAGTGGACTGCTATAGGCTGATGATGATGATGATGATGATATCATTAAAGCTATGATCACATAATCTACTAAGTTATTATTTAATTTCTTTACATTTTTAAATTAATGTAATTGACGTAAACATTATTTGAGGTCTTTGAAAAGTTTTGTAGATGCAAAACATTACTGTTCAAACAATGTGGTCAGGAGGCCATGTACGAGTATTAGCAATTTATAACTAAGTAATCTCAATAACAAAATATGTTATCTATACAAGTGATAGAAGAAGCTGTCACTCGGATTGGAGGCAGTTGAATTTGTTGGTCAGTGTACACATACGGAGAGCAGCGGTGGCCCAGTGGTGGTGGCCCCGATATACGAACAGTAAGTCGTGGGTTCGAACCCAGGCAGGTGCATTACTTTGTGTAATTTATTTCATCAAAACTGTTCTCAAAAACGGTGATGGAAAACATCGGGAGGAAAAGAACCTAAAATTCGAAGATATGTGACATCTACCAACCCGCAGTGGGCCCGCTGGTGGATTATAGCCCATTCCCTCTCATACAGAGGAGGCCGTGGGTCCCAGCAGTGGGAACATTATGCTGTCCACATACTATAATAACATGCTTATTTAGCTCGACACAGGACAAGTCAATGGTGTGTTCAACTGAAGATATCTTGCACTTGTCATGTCATATTTAAAAAAAAGTCCTGATCCCTTAGTTAGCTCTTACGAGGATCATTAATTTATTGTTTGCAAATTATTCACCATTTTTTTTTTCGGATGGAAAATCATCAAATGACTCCTACCGCTCTGGGCGGAGCGGAAGGGAGTGTCTGACTTTTACTGACTAAAAACCATCCATGTTCCTTCTTTTGCCCTTTATGTTCCAGGGCCGCGGTATCTCTTTCGAACAGTCCCGCAGCCCTGGCAAATTTATTCACCATGACGTAATAAAAATCTTTTGTATCAGCATTTTTTTAACGCTGACTTATGAATCTTAGCTAAAATTGTCTAGATTATCCATGAATTCACAATAAAGAAGAAGAAAAGCCGTGTTAAAAACACGGCTTTTCTTCTTCTTATTTTAGTGCGCCCCATGTAGCAATGATACCCAAATTCGTCCTGTTAACCCTCAAGCGCTCAACGGTCATATGGTCACTTTTTTGCGCAGACGCACATTATGTAACTTATATCGTCAACTCCTCGAGTGGCTAAATGTTTTCGTTTGGAGCGTCGGCGTCAATTGTGAAAAATATCAAACTTTCCAGGTTTGAATTTTGAAAATTACATCTCGTGAATGAAAGGTACCTATTTAGAAATTCATACAATATAGTACTTTGCAAAACAGTTTATTGAATCTTTGGTTAGGACCAAAAATAAAGTCACTATTTTTAAAATCTAGTACACACCACATCCACAGCTGCGGCTTCCATAGCCGAGTCCGAGAGCGGCAGGAGCGATGGCAGCAGCGCTAGGTCCATAGCCAGCGCCGAGTCCATATCCAGCGCTGAGTCCATATCCAGCGCCGACACCATAGGCACCCGCAGCGCCTTGGGCAGCAGCAGAAGGAGCGATGCTCTGTATAGCAGTAATGCCGTTCCCGCAGCTGTAGCTGACGGCACCAGCACCAGCACTGGGCAACACGCCCTCCAAAGCGACAGCACTCACGAACGGCAGCTCACCAGCCACTGACAAAGCACCCTCATAAACATTCTCTGACGCTACGGAGAGGCCACTGGGGGCAATGGAAGACACGCTGGAGACAGGTAGTCCACCACCACTGGTGGGGATGATCTCAATACCGGCCAAACCATTGCCGATCAAACCGTTACCAATGATACCATCACCAATCACACCGTTGCCAGCCCAGTTACCGCCACAGCCGCTACCAATCAAACCGTTACCAATCAGAGCATTTCCAATCAAACCGTTGCCAGCCCAGCTGTTACCAGTACATCCTGGGGCAATGAGAGCTGGAGCGGCGATGGCTCCACGACCAAGACAAGTACCGAAAGCAGTCTGTAAACAAAATTATAGTTTATTGGAGTATCTTTTTATCAGAAAACAATGACGACACCTTGAAACGAGATTGTTAATTCGATCACGTAATATAATGTGATTCAGATGCGTTTGATGTAATGCAAGTTATGAGCGGCGAATGACCTGATTGATTAGGTTTATGGAGAAACTCAGGATATTTTACTCAGCAAATGTGAAAACTTACCCTTGGGAATCCCAACTTAGAAAAGGCTACATCGTTACAAAACATAGGAACAACAAATAAATAAACAGTTCCTCACCTGGATGAAGAGCGCCTGAGCGCAGAGGACGAGGATCACCTTGGCTGACATTGTAGTTTGTGTTGAAGTGAACTTGAGAGTGACTTTTCCAAGAATTGGTCGACTATTTATACCGAAGCGTAGTCCTTATCTAGTTGTGTGTAATTTATGGATTTTGAAATGAAATTTTCATATCATTATCTGTAGTTGCAATAATATGAGAAAATAGAAAAATACACGTTGCATTTTGTTAGTGAGGTAACCTTGAGATATTTTGTATGAAAGGCCTTGTTTCAATAGGACAAAGAAAACATTGTCGTGATAAGAAGCTTTTGTACTATATAAACGTGGTCTAGACGTAGGAACATCATTCAGTCTTCGGCTTCTCGTTGAACACCAACAAACATCAAACATGTCTACCTTCGCTGTTCTGCTACTCTGCATCCAAGCTTGCTTGGGCCAGGTGAGTGACTATTCTGAGTTACTTTAATTTATACTGTTTTATTTCATTGTTACCCTACATACGATTTGGTTCCGGCAGAATGTGTTCGGTTACGGGTGCGGTTGCGGAGGTCAAGGGGCCGCCATAGCTCCTGCTCTGGGTCTCGGCGCTGGTCTCTCTCCTGCTGCTGCATGTGGTGGTGCCCGCGGTCTTGGTGCTTACGGTGGCGCCATCGGATCTGGTTATGGTGGCGCACTTGCTCCTGCTGCTGCATACGGAGGTGCTATCGCTTCTGGAGCTGCTTACGGCGGCGCCGGCGAAGGCAACGTGGCGGTCGCTGGTGAGCTGCCAGTCGCCGGTAACACCGCTGTTACTGGTCAGGTCCCCATCATGGGTGCTGTGAGCTTCGGTGGCGCTGTGCCGGCATGCGGAGCCGTGTCTATCTCTGGACAATGCGCGTGCGGCTGTGGCTCATCTATTTATAATTAAGTCGTATTTTCCGAATTCTAAGGTGAAAATAAACAATCTGAATTGAGCTAATAACGGAATGTTTTAATTTTTTCCTATATTACCCAAAATGTTTACGATAACTCTTCTATAACGGCTGTATCATAATAATTAAATAACTTAGGGCCAGGTTCCACCTGCATGATTAATTTTTACATTTAGCAAGATACATTTCCCAACGCCAATATTTTGATAATAGTAAAAATAAAGAAAGACAATTGTAACGGATTCTGAAGATATGCTCCTACAGTTTTAGACAAATTTTCAGTTAAGAAGACCTTCAATAGTCATTGTAACTAGTGCACGTACAGACTGTCATTGATTTTTATAAACGTCTGCGATTTTTCTGTTCAATCCTGAACTTTAACCTCGGTATGCCAAACCAACAACTGAGCAGCGTTAATGGTTGTAGCGGCACTACAGAAAAGTACTACAGCAACATAGAACAAAAAATACTATAGCGCCATCTATGACGCAAAGGATAAACTAAAACATCGAAATACGTCTAAATCCTGCATTGCGCAAGTAAAGTTATTCGCGACTTAAGACTATATAGAAGAACCCGACAACAACTGTCGGGCAGTAGCCCACCAGACATAACACCCGTCTGGTCGGAGGATCCTCCCTTTTCTATGGGGGATGAAGAACTTTACACCCTGTTCTTCATACCCCCAAATAGCACGGGATCATTTTACTCGTTTTTTTTTCATATCATTCGTCATCTATTAATGTCTATCAATTAATTCTGTGAGAAAATGCATAGCAACAGTAAAATACTCATTTGCACATAATGTGCCTTATGCATACTTTTTTTTTTTTTTTTTTTTTGGGGGGTGGGAAATCATCATATGACTCCTCCCGCTCTGGGCGGAGTGGAAGGGAGTGTCAGACTCTTACTGACTAAAAAACACCCATGTTCCTTCATTGGCCCTTTATGTTCCAGGGCTGCAGTATCTCTTTCGAACACTTGACTATACGTATACTTGACCTAGTATAAGGTATATAGTCTTCGAACCACGTTCCATTTCGATTCATGGTTGGCACGTATGGTACAATATATTTATGAATGAAACGAAAGTGTGACGACGTTTGTAATCCCAGAGCTACGGAGTGACAGCCATGATATCAACTATGTAGGGTTGTAGAGATTACTGCTCCACGATTAGGATAGTCCTTCACCTGGAGCAGTACGCATAGCTTTCATGATTGTCTGGTATTTCCAGTACTTCATGCGGCCTACCCAAATTTTCCTACTTTGGTATTGTTCATTGGATCATTGAGGTCCGTTAAGCTACACCATAACTGATTCATGCACGTACAGTCGAATACAAGGCCGGTCGATGACGAAGATAAGGCTAAAATCGCTTGCACCCAACTTTCGTTTGCAGCGGCAGCTACGCCCGTTCTGGGCGGAGCGGAAGAGAGTGTCAAACTTTTACTGACTGAAACCCATCCATGTTCCTTCTTTTGCCCTTTGTGTTCCAGGACCGCGGTATCTCTTTCGAACAGTCCCGCAGCCCTGGCAGGCATCGGCCCTTGCGGGCCCCTCCTTTTTGCTGACATCTCTTTGAGGCGCGCGTGGAACACGAACGCGCCGTCGACACGGCCTGTCGTCATAAGACGGACGGACGGCAAGCTAGCCCATTACTCACCATCCACAGGCCCGCACACCTTTCACCCTGCGAGCTGATTTCGTTCAAAATAATAATATGTGCTGATATTACTAGGTAGTGGTGTGAATGAAACAGACCGTCAATGTGCAAGCGACAAAGTATTTTACCTACTCGAAACAAATTCAGATTTCAAAAAAAAATATGTTTCTTTTGTGCAAATAAAGTTTTATTTCTGTGTCATAAGATATTTGGCTGGAAAGTGTTTATTCGTAATTATAGTAAGTCTGGTGTTGGCGTGGTTATAGGACATGTTATCCATGATCTATTACCCAGTGGATTATTACCCAGTTATGCTTTTAGCGAGACTAAGCTAACCATTTTTGAGATTTAACACAAGACATTAAAGCTTAAGCTTTTTTAGGCATTATTCGTAAAAGATTTTCTCAGTTTTTACGAATACTAGTCCAGGATCCATGGGCCAGTTTTGCACTTGATTACTATCAAGCTAATTTTCCGTGAGTAGCTTCATTTTGATGAGACGCCCAACATCTCCTGTGCGAAAATTCTCGATTGTGGTAGCTAACAGAAGTAGCCATGATAAAATATGTCGATTTGATGATTCTCAAAAATTCATTACTAACTGAGTTTTTTTTTGTTAAATCTCAAGATAATTATAAATTATTCGAAAAAATATTTGTCCTACAAAATCTATGGTTTGATCAAAGAGTCCCCTCCTTCCAACATGTATCGATAACGAGGTCATCATAAATGATTACTAACGAGCTAATTTTTTTTTTTTTACTTACTAAATATTTATATAATTTAACAGCCATATCGTCCTACAAATTGTGTGGTACGTTATCCCGGTCCTACGCTCAAAAGTAGTAACTTAGTACAGATCCTTGATGTAAAAATAATTACTATCAAGCTGAATCTTCGTGAATAGCTTCGTTTCGATGAGACGCCCAACAATTTCCTGTGCGAAAATTCTCGATTGTGGTAGCTAACAGAGGTAGCAAAGATAAAATATGTCGATTTGATGATTCTCAAAAATTTATTACTAACTGGGTTTTGTTTTGTTAAATCTCAAGATAATTATCTAAATTATTCGAAAAAATATTTGTCCTACAAAATCTATGGTTTGATCAAAGAGTCCCCTCCTTCCAACATGTATCGATAACGAGGTCATCATAAATTATTACTTTTATTCAACTCCTACGAATTGAAAATACAGCAATTAACAACATCGAATGAGGTAGTTCAAATTATTGAAGAGTATTTATGCAGAGTGTATTCATTAAAAACAAAAAACCGGCCAAGTGCGAGTCGGACTCGCGCACGAAAGGTTCCGTACCAGTATGTATATGACCGTACGTTTATGTTTATGAAATTAAATGTTTTATTTTTATTTATATATTTGAGTTGATTGAATGAAAGGTAAATTGCGGTTTACGATTTATGACGTATTAAAAAAAAACTACTATTTGAAGTTTGCATGGTAATGTACATCATATATTTTTTTTAATTTTATCATTCTCTTATTTTAGAAGTTACAGGGGGGGCGGGACACATTTTACCACTTTAGAAGTGTCTCTCGCGCAAACTATTCAGTTTAGGATAAAATAATATTTGAAACCTCAATATCATTTTTGAAGACCTATCCATAGATACCCCACACGTATGGGTTTGATGAATTTTTTTTTTTTGAGTTTTGAGTTTTAAGTATGGGGAACCCCCAAAATTTATTGTTTTATTTTTGTGTGATAATCTTAATGCGGTTCACAGAATACATCTACTTACAAAGTTTCAACAGTGTAGTTCTTACATTTTCGGAAAAAAGTGGCTGTGACATTACGGACGGACAGACAGACAGACAGACATGAAGAATCCATAAGTGTTCCGTTTTTTGCTATTTGGCTACGGAACCCTAAAAATGATATCAACAAAGGACGGTATGAGTTATTCGAAAAAGGGTATAAATCAAAAAATTAAAATGAAGAAATTTCAAAACAAAAAGTCGTAGGATATGATCCTTCCAGTTTGCCACCGACAAAACAAGAATTGTTGCAACAAATTAAAACAACTGTATTCATCTGCAATGTATAGTGTAATGCACACATGCGGTACCCCACGGAAAAATTGCCAGAAAATTTTGGATGGACAAATAAGTGGTGGCAAATATGAATATTATTGGTTTGATGGTCCCCAAAGTCCATCTTTTGAAGAATTATCTTCTGACATACAAGGTACCCTATTAATACTATTGTTATTTATTGATTGATTATTCATGAAATTTACTTAATTTTTTTATGTTATTACAGAGTCAGATATCACGTGAGGAAAGTGAAATGACAGCGATGTTAGTAGCGAAGACTATGAAGATTTATCAGATGAATCTGATGAAGATAATTTTTTTTTATACACTCGAGAGCAATGAATCCGGGTAACTTAAAGAATGTTAAAAATCTCGGAAACTAAAAATGATAGGTTAATGCAATAAATTGTTTTTAATAGAAAATGTAATACTCCTTAAATGAAAGTAAAAAAAATATGAGTCGCCATACATTTTATTAACACAAAATTACATAAAGAAAAAAACTGCTGATCTCTCCTTAAAACAAAAATAGGAAACATGAAATTTTTGAACTTTATTACGATTTTCTTGAATTTTAATACTTCGTATTGCCTCCTCGTGCTTCCATTACTGCGTTTACGCGGTTTGGCATGCTGTACACCAAGTTCCTTATACGATTTTGGGGAATATTCTCCCATTCCTCTGTGAGAGCAATTTTGAGCTCACGAAGCGTGATTGGGGGAGGGTTTCGTTGTTTTACGCATCTGCCTAGCTCGTCCCAAGCATGCTCGATTGGGTTGATATCCGGGCTGCGCGCTGGCCACTCCATACGAGTAATGTTCATCTCTTGAAGGTAGTCATTCACAATCCTACCTGTATGAGGTCGGGCATTGTCATGCATAAATATAGCATCCTCACCTAAATTGACCATAAATGGACCAACGTGATCATTGAGGATTTCTTCCACATATCTTACGCTAGTTAAAGAGCCGTTTTCTATGATCACCAGCTCTGTGCGGAAGAAATTCCGGCCCACACAAGTACAGACCCACCACCGTAGGCTACTTTTTCTTCGATGCATGCTTGCTTGAATCTTTACCCTGGTCTTCGATACACTCTGTGTCTTCCATCGTGTTTGTAGAGCATAAATTTTGATTCGTCGGAGAACATAACTTTTGACCAATCTTCAATACTCCAATTTACGTGGCTCTGGGCATATCTTAGTCTTGAAATACGATGCCCACGCTCCAGTTTAGGGCCGTTTGCAGGTCTAAGGGGTTTTAAGTTAGATTCAGCAAGCCGACGTCTTACTGTCCATGCACTTGGGTTACTTCCTCCGAGGCGTTGAAACTGATTTGTGAGTTCAGTTCCTGTGAGAAAGCGATTTCAAAGCATGGTGTTCACCAAGTATCGGTCTTCTCGTGCTGTGGTACACCTGGTTCTGCCCGTTCCTGGTCTGCGTAGGTTAGAACCAGTTTCTTCGTCTTTGTAAGAAAATTATTCTGTGTGCCTTTCCATATTTTGAGAAGTTGTCAAGCAGGCAAAATCATTTTATACATAACCTTAACGATCGCATGCATTTATTAACAAGTCACTATAGTGACAAGTTCGTATTTTTCGACACCAACAGTTTCGTTCAGAAATTGAAGTCAAAGAGAAATAATGCGTATCTGCCTATTAGTTTTAGACGTCAAATAGCACGGCTATTAGCTTTTAATTTATACTCAGACATAAGTGGTATGTCGCAGTTTTTTGTAAATAGGTCTACTAAAATTAGTAATTTTACTAATTGCAATTATACAAATATTAACTTAGATTTAAACTAGTCAATAAGACAATAGAAGGTACGAATGACAACTTAGTTAAACTGAGCAACTTTAAGGTATCTTCTAGCTCTCAATCAATTAATTCTAAAAGAGGGGTTGAGCAGAATTCCTTGAAATTGCTTCATCAGAATATTCAAGGTTTTTCTTCCAAACAATTAGAAATAGAATTATTTTTAGAAAAAACCAAATTTGATATTATTTGTATTACTGAACATTGGATGAAAGATTATGAAATGCAAATTAATTATGAGAATTATAGCGTGGGCAGTTGCTTTAACCGAAAATCAATGCTGCGTGGAGGTTCATTAATTTTAATTAAAAATTGTTTTAAATCAAAACCACGTAACGACATAGTTGAACTCTCAGTTGAGCATAGCATTGAATTGTCATGTGTTGAGCTGGATAAGCATGTCATAGTGTGCGTATACAGACCCCCTAATTATCAAAACTACTCTATTTTTGAGTCAGTTATGGAAGATGTTTTGGGTAAACTTTCAAGTGGTAATAAATCAGTAATTATCTGCGGTGACTTTAATATTAATATTTTAGAAAATAACTCTAACAGCAGTAGACTATTAAGCCTTTTTAAATCTTTCAATCTGTCGAATGTGTTTTTAGAACCAACCAGAATAACTACAACTACTTCTACTTGTATTGATAACGTTTTCTGTGGCTGCGACTATTTGGAGAAAGCTATTGTAAATTACCTCCCCTCTGATCACTGTGGTCAAACTGTGTCTTTTGAATTTAACACACCACTGCAAAAAGTACAGATACAAACTAGACCAATAACCTCTAGTGCCTTGATCAAATTTAATAGCACTTTAATTGACAAGTTAGCTGTGCAGGGCCTAAATATTATGAATGTTAATACTATATATCGTCGTTGATATTGCAATACGTTCTATGTCAAATTTTTCAGTTTTTTTTATTTTTCGCGAAACGGCTTTAAATCTTAAATATGAACGCATCCGTAAAACGTTCTATGTGAACGGCCAATCAGAACATTTCATTTCAAACTGATGCAATACGTCACGTAACCAAAATCATACATTTTTGATATTGTAATTGGTTCTATGTCAGGAATTAAGCGGCAACGGTTTTTCTTGACGGTGAATTTTCTGTGATTGCTCTGTTTTTTTGGCCAATAATTGGTAAGTTCTTTATGTAATAACTTGTAATGTTGTGGCAAATTGTTTAAGCTGACTACTCACAGCATTTCTTTTGCTTTTACCTTTTTTTTGCCGCTTAAAATGTAACCTACCGCTTTTCGTGTACTTTACAAAATTTTGGTTCCATATCCGAAACTTTATAAATACGATTTTACATGTAAAGTGCGTAATTAACATAAGTGTGCTATGGGTGATGGTATTTATGTTCGTAACTATCAATCATTTCTTTTATTTGAAATAATGCATTTATTTCAAGATGGTTTATGTCTAACTTCACACACAAATATTATGACATAGGACATAATTGCATGGATTCTGGTATTTTTTGCATGGGTGTGAGATGCTTTGCTTGTATTTTTTACAGGTATAAATATGAATCAGCTGACAAGAGGAAGAAGATTGGTAGATTTAGTAACTGCACAGAGTTCAACCAATGAACAATGTCCAGAACTCGACGAAATTACAGGGGAGTTTCGACCCGCTCTTGCTTGCTCTCGGGATCAGTACGATTCCAGTGGTGACGACACTATCTGCGATTATTCGGATTTGGAGTCAGTCCAACCTTCGGATCCCGAGTTTATTGATAATTTACAAGACGCTTCTACTGATTTGTCCGAAGTCGAAGAAAATTTAGACGATCAACGTTGATGGTTAACACGCAAACTTAAAAGGAACGGCCGTAAGGAAAAACGAAAGAGTAAAGGTCAAGCAAATAAGATAAAATGGAAAAGAATAAAAAACTCTGATGCTAGACTTAAAGGAGAGCAATATGAGGGCTTTCAAAAAGATAACAACGGGAAATATCAGCAAACTGTCGTACGCCCAGCAAAGGTCCTGCAAAGTGCCTGCGATGGTCATACCAAAATACAGCATAGAGGCCCACAGCAGCAATTTGAATGTGAAAATATGACTGAAAATGCCCGACAGTTATTATTTCAAGAGTTCTGGAAAATGCCATCATGGGGTGCTCGAAAAGCTCATGTTCGAAGCTTGGTTACCATGAGCGCACCACAACATCGTCGAAGTTCTTCTAGCAATCAAAATACCAGAAAAGGAACTTCTTTCAAGTATTTTTTGATGTTGCGGTCAGACAATACTGTTAAAAGAATACACGTCTGCAAGGTAATGTTTATGAGAACTTTGGCCATTGGCCAAAGGCAGCTACGAGACTGGCTTACACAAACTCCTTTGGTTGAGACTGATCCTACTCATTCTGCAGCCCCACCGCAACCTGGAAATGATGGATCAGAAGAGGTTAACTTCTAGTATGAATATTTGCCTAGACGGCTTTCGAATACTGGCATGAGTACATCTGCCTTGTACACATCGCACTTGCCTATCGACTTGCCAAAATTTATTCATTTACAGGAGATGAAGCCCTTGATCCCAAATGATTACCACCCATTTTATGATTTGCTGGAGCATAATTGTTCCTCCTCTTCCTCTGTGGACTGCCCGCATATCCAAAAGATATAAAATAAGTATGTAATAAAATTAATAATGTCATAATTTGTAATTGAGTAAGTACCTAATAAATTTTTCTACTTTTAGAGACGTTTTTATAATTTCTTACTCATTTTCTTTCTTTTGAACATAAAGGTATTTAGTAGACATTTGCAAGGTAGTTTTATATCCTCTCAATTTTTATGGTGTTACAAATAGTAATAAGTATTTAAGTAGCATAAAATGTGCTTGTTAACTAATATTTAAAAAAAGCAAAATGTAACATGTCATGACAATCGTATAAATATTACCCATAAAAGTGAATGGAATAGGTTCTATGTCACATTATCTCTTGAAGGAAATATGTATTATTATAATCTAATCTCAAATCATGAGAAACAAAGTTACACTTAACAAACATAAAAAACAATTATTGCCGTAACCCAGTAGTTTCAACAAAAAAGTGTTTTTCGCCTCTCCTTTAAAGTGCGTCAAAACTGACATGAAACGTATTGCAATATCAACGACGATATGAAGAATTCTTTTCATTAGTGCAAACTGAGTTCAATAATACTTTTAAGAAGAAAACTAAAACTATCTGTCCGAAGTTTTTATTCAGTGACTGGGCAACTGAAGGCATCAGGAAAAGTCGGGAAAGACTTTTTGAGTTGTATGGCCTTAAGCCTTATATTAATACGGAAACTTTTAATAAGTATGTTGCTACTTATTCTAAAATTTTCAAAAATACCTGCAAGATAGCTAAAGCCTTATTCATTAGCAACAAGCTGAAATCTGCAGAAAACAAGATTAAGACTGTTTGGAAAATTATAAATAATGAAACAAATAGAAACAAAAGACACAACACTGATTACACACTGGACTCTTCCCGAGGGCTCATTAGCGCAAATGTCGATGTTGCTCAGGAATTCGCAACGTTCTTTACCAGTATTCCAATTAAAACCACAGAAACGCTAAATTCTTCGCCATCCCTTGCCATTAATTTATTAAGAGAGAATGTTTCAGCCTGTAATGTTGAATTTAAATTTAAACATATAAACCCTGTGGTCGTTATGAAGGCTTTTAAGCAACTTAAAATAAAAAGTACTGAAGACCTTTGGGGTATGTCTACTAAAGTCTGTCAATCAATTGTTGAGACAGTAGCTCCCTATTTAGCCTTAATATTTAATTTATGTGTAGACCAAGGGGTATTTCCGGATTTAATGAAGTATATTAAAGTTATACCACTTTTTAAATCTGGAGACGGCAAAGACACAAATAATTATAGACCTGTATCTATTTTGCCGGTTTTCAGCAAGATATTTGAAAAAGTAATGTTAAATCAAATGCTCTATCATTTTAATCGGAATGACATCCTACATGATCAACAATATGGTTTCACCAAAGGTCGTTGCACTACTGACGCCGGTGTCACCTTACTAAAGCACATCTTTAATGCATGGGAAGAGGCAAAAGATGCAATAGGCATCTTTTGCGATCTATCCAAGGCATTTGATTGCGTGAATCACGACACACTGTTGCTAAAACTTGAGCATTACGGACTGGGAAAACAAGCACTTAGTTTAGTAAAATCGTATTTAAATGATCGAATGCAGCATGTACAAATAAATGGCGTAAATTCATTAGGATTAAAAGTAAAAATGGGGGTACCGCAAGGCTCAATATTGGGTCCTTTCCTTTTTCTAGTATACATAAATGATTTACCTCAGTTGCTGAAAAGTCAACCTCAAATGGTGTTATTTGCTGACGACACATCACTGATTTTTAAGGTAGACAGACGTGCACAAGAGATTGACGACGTAAATAACGCTATGCTTAAGATTCTTAACTGGTTTACTGTAAATAATTTAGTGTTAAATGAGAAGAAAACTAAATGTATAAGATTCGCGTTACCGAATGTAAAAAGTAACGAATGTAACGTTGTATTGAACAAGGAAATACTAGAATTCGTCGATAAGACGGTTTTCTTGGGGATTACGCTTGACTCGAAACTGCAATGGAGTCCTCACTTAACAGCACTTGCAGGGCGGCTAAGTTCAGCCGCTTACGCTGTCCTTAAAATACGGCAATTAACAGACGTGAACACCGCGAGACTGGTCTATTTTAGTTACTTCCATAGCATCATGTCTTACGGTATTCTGCTGTGGGGACGGGCTGCAGATATTGACTCAATATTTATTCTGCAGAAAAGGGCTGTAAGAGCCATCTATAACCTACGCAGACGCGAGTCTCTAAGAGAATTGTTTAAAAAAATTAACATCATGACGGTACCTTGTCAATATATTTATGAAAACATTATGTATGTTCGGAAAAATAGACATCTTTTTAGTAAAATAAGCGACAGGCATAATTTCAATACTAGAAATAAGGACAAATTAGATCAGCCACGTTTCAGATTGTCAAAAGTACGCACTTCTTTTATGGGATACTGTGTAAAATTTTACAATAAAATACCACTTGACATTCTACAACTTAATGAGAAGAAATTTAAAACATGCATAAAACGCACACTATGTAAACGAGCATATTATAAGTTGGAAGACTATCTCGTAGATAAAAATGCATGGCTCAATGCTGGTCCTGCTCCACAGCCACTTGGGCTCACGAACTAAGATTTTATTGTTTGGAAGAGATGCTCCCCCCCTTTAATTCTTTAATTATATTTTTCTTTTTTTTTATTCTCGTTTCTCTTCTGGAAACTTAGGGTGTGAATTGTATATTTTATATCAACATTGTGAGTGCAAACTAATTGATTACCATGTGAAGTTATTGTGGAAGCTGCAGAAGATTGTAAAATAATTATCTTCGCATTGTATAGATTCCATCTCTTAGTATTATATAATTGCATAGCACATGTGTGAGTACTATGTACTGTAAAGCTACCATTTATATTTTGTTATCTTTCATTGACTTGAATGTGTCCTGGTGGCTGAGAGAATGTCATGCTCACTCAAATGTCTCGCTGATGGTGGCGGGTGTGTCGGGTCATTTAGTTCCCTTCAATATGGTTGAGTTGAATGGCGCTGATCCATGCGTCATGTTCGTGAACGGGCGCTGTCAGTTGGGACTGGTCATCTCTTACCTGCCACGGTTTATTTTAATTACTTTATTTTTAAATTGTTGGTTTAATCTTTTACTCTGGACGCTCTTAATGTGCACGTCTTTGTACATCGTTCTCACATATATGTATAATCTCAACATGAATGATGTAACCAAGATTTTGTAACAATATTTTGATTTAAAAGAGTGCCCATGGAGTTTCTTGCCCATTCTTCTCCATAGAGATCTACGATTTGGAATGTGCAACTACAGTACTTTCGCAAGTTATTATGCCTTGTGTCTGTGACTGTAGCTTAGCTTTTTTATTTTTGACTTTCAAAAGTGCCTGTAATGGTGTAATTGAAATAAATGCTTTGACTTTGACTTTGACTTCGTAACGTCGGAGAACTCTTTGTACTGTTGACAGCGACACACCGACAGTCCTGGCTGTATCGCGCTGACTCCGGCCGGTTTCCAGCATTGTAAGTATTCTGGTGCATTCTTCAGGCGTAAGCGACATAATTTCAGCTTGAATAATGAATATAGAGCACTATCAACATGGTTTATGTACCCACATAAATGACAGATTACAAACTAAAAGCAAAACCAAATGCTGTAATTTCGTAGTTCCATCTTCGAAAGTGGCCCTTTTTCAAATTTGATTTTTTTATGATATAACTTTACAATAACTAAGAAGTTTTAATACCTTTATTTAAGGAGTATTACATTGTCTATTAAATACAATTTATTGCATTAACCTAGCATTTTTAGTTTCCGAGATTTTTAGGATTCTTTAAGTGACCCGGATTCATTGCTCTCGAGTGTATATAAATACACAAATTTTTGTACCTAGGTTACTAAAAAATAAAGTTATTTAAATTTTAAAAAAGATTTTTTCGCTGTATCTTATGTTACAAATAGGAAAACGAAAAAATGACAAATCTTGTCGGACTAGTGATACGTACCTGTTTTCTTGTAGGACATTGTTTCATTTGGGCAGAGAACACACTAACCTATTATGTAATATTTTTGTCCTACAGTAATAGTAATGAGAAAAATGGTCTTGTGGTATTAACAATATCTGAGTGTATGACCGGGATAACGTACCACACAATTTGTAGGACGATATGGCTGTTAAATTAAAAGTTTTCGTTTGGAGCGTCGGCGTCAATTGTGAAAAATATCAAACTTTCCAGGTTTGAATTTTGAAAATTACATCTCGTGAATGAAAGGTACCTATTTAGAAATTCATACAATATAGTACTTTGCAAAACAGTTTATTGAATCTTTGGTTAGGACCAAAAATAAAGTCACTATTTTTAAAATCTAGTACACACCACATCCACAGCTGCGGCTTCCATAGCCGAGTCCGAGAGCGGCAGGAGCGATGGCAGCAGCGCTAGGTCCATAGCCAGCGCCGAGTCCATATCCAGCGCTGAGTCCATATCCAGCGCCGACACCATAGGCACCCGCAGCGCCTTGGGCAGCAGCAGAAGGAGCGATGCTCTGTATAGCAGTAATGCCGTTCCCGCAGCTGTAGCTGACGGCACCAGCACCAGCACTGGGCAACACGCCCTCCAAAGCGACAGCACTCACGAACGGCAGCTCACCAGCCACTGACAAAGCACCCTCATAAACATTCTCTGACGCTACGGAGAGGCCACTGGGGGCAATGGAAGACACGCTGGAGACAGGTAGTCCACCGCCACTGGTGGGGATGATCTCAATACCGGCCAAACCATTGCCGATCAAACCATTACCAATGATACCATCACCAATCACACCGTTGCCAGCCCAGTTACCACCACAGCCGTTACCAATCAAACCGTTACCAATCAGAGCATTTCCGATCAAACCGTTGCCAGCCCAGCCGGTACCAGCACATCCTGGGGCAATAAGAGCAGGAGCGGCGAAGGCTCCACGACCAAGACATGTACAGAAAGCGGTCTGTAAATAAAATTATAGTTTACCTGTATATCATTTTATCACAAAACAATGACGACACCTTGAAACGAGATTGTTAATTCGATCACGTAATATAATGTGATTCAGATGCGTTTGATGTAATGATAACTTTATTTAGTGTGAAAATCTTAGCTCAAATTGTGAGCGGTGAATGACCTGATTGATTAGGTTTATGGAGAAACTCAGGATATTTTATTCAGCAAACGTGAAAACTTACCCTTGGGAATCCCAACTTAGAAAAGGCTACATCGTTACAAAACATAGGAACAACAAATAAATAAACAGTTCCTCACCTGGATGAAGAGCGCCTGAGCGCAGAGGACGAGGATCACCTTGGCTGACATTGTAGTTTGTGTTGAAGTGAACTTGAGAGTGACTTTTCCAAGAATTGGTCGACTATTTATACCGAAGCGTAGTCCTTATCTAGTTGTGTGTAATTTATGGATTTTGAAATGAAATTTTCATATCATTATCTGTAGTTGCAATAATATGAGAAAATAGAAAAATACACGTTGCATTTTGTTAGTGAGGTAACCTTGAGATATTTAGTATGAAAGGCTTTGTTTCAATAGGACAAAGAAAACATTGTCGTGATAAGAAGCTTTTGTACTATATAAACGTGGTCTAGACGTAGGAACATCATTCAGTCTTCGGCTTCTCGTTGAACACCAACAAACATCAAACATGTCTACCTTCGCTGTTCTGCTACTCTGCATCCAAGCTTGCTTGGGCCAGGTGAGTGACTATTCTGAGTTACTTTAATTTAGATTATTTTATTTCATTGTTACCCTACATACGATTTGGTTCCGGCAGAATGTGTTCGGTTACGGGTGCGGTTGCGGAGGTCAAGGGGCCGCCATAGCTCCTGCGCTGGGTCTCGGCGCTGGTCTCTCTCCTGCTGCTGCATGTGGTGGTGCCCGCGGTCTTGGTGCTTACGGTGGCGCCATCGGATCTGCTTATGGTGGCACACTTGCACCTGCTGCTGCATACGGAGGTGCTATCGCTTCTGGAGCTGCATACGGCGGCGCCGGCGAAGGCAACGTGGCGGTCGCTGGTGAGCTGCCAGTCGCTGGTAACACCGCTGTTGCTGGTCAGGTCCCCATCATGGGTGCCGTGAGCTTCGGCGGCGCTGTGCCGGCATGCGGCGCCGTGTCTATCTCCGGACAATGCGCGTGCGGCTGTGGATCACCTATTGTCTGCTAAAAAAATTCTACTGCAATTAATTTGAATAAATGATCAGAATTATAGCACAGTATGAAGTATTTTTATTCAATTCAGAGAGGCGATCCCATCGTCTGGGTTACATTAAAGTCATAGTTACGCTTCTTATTCTTACGTATGGCATTCTGTAAGTCAGTCTGTATTAGGTAGATACTTTTTATGTAATACATAATATGATACAGCATGAATTAGGAGTAAGATAAGATATGATTAAGATTTATTTATTTCTGAGTATATGGTACATACATTAAGATCTTAATATTAAAAAGTTACACATACCTACACAAAAAAAATAGAATAGAATAGTTTTTTATTTTCATATAGTTGTGGTCATATTTAAGGATGTAGTCAAAATCAGCAAACTTTCTCCATGTGTGGCGCCATTGCAATCGCGACACAGTACATTTTGATACAAGTAGGGAAACTTTGTTATTGTAGCCGAGGTGGAATTTGCGCCAATTTACAGGCGAGGGTGGGAGCTGAAAATTGCAGTAACAAATTCTCACGTGTATCAAACGACGTTATTCAAAACACTGTCGAAGAAATAAAATAATAGAACAGGAAGTATTTTCGTCATAAATTATTAGGAAACTAAGATCTGAAAAAACAAGCGCGGAAAAAGCAAATTAATGTTTTTTTTCCGTGCTTGTTTTTTTCAGATCGAAAGAGAAGCAAAGGTATGAAGCCGTAGCACAACAGCGTAATTATAAAAATGGAAAATCGAAATGTTTTTTAATTGAGGACTCCAAAAAATATTATTTGTTGAAGTAAATAATTTTAAGTGCCCTACATACGTGAGCATAGGTCAGATGAATATGGGCGTAACAGTTCAAGGGTTATAAACCTCATCATCATCATCATCATCATGATGATGATGATGATGGAGGAGACTCTTTGCTGGGATTAAAAAAAACAATCACCACTATACGAAAAGAACAATTATTGTTTATTATTATTAGGCTGGCCTACAAGTTCAAAAACGTGTTAATTCTTGATAAAGCTCCTAAAAATATAAAAATATGAGCGATGGCTCATTCGATTCTGAATGACGTCAAGAAAAATGTATCGAAAGTATGTATTAACACCTAAAAAATTGCAATTGTTATTAACAAATTATGATGAAAAAAGATGGCATTTAAATTTTCGTTAATCTCAAAAACCATTAATATTTAAGGAAACTACACTATTTTATTTATATGAAAAAAGATACTTATAGAGGAGGAAATTTCCGACTCCCGGAACTCTATCTCTATTATTTATAATTTTTAATTCAACGCCGAAAGAGGACTTCGCTCAGCCATAACGACGTGGGCGCACTGGCGCTAAAGACAGTGTATCACAATTTGAATAGATTGTGGCATCATCCAGTCACTTGATAGAATATAATTATCTCCGTTGTTATTGTGAGGTTCAAAATGCTATGTATTTCACTACTACTATTTTTTTATTTCCACAGACTAACAATTTTTCAATTCTTAGGTATAGTCGACGGTAATTGTTTTTAATCTTAGCAAAGATTCGCATGTTCTGGCTTTAATATTTTATGTATATTTAAATAATGTTTATAAACTGAATATCACATATAAACATTATTAATTTCTTGGCTTCACAACACCCTCGCCTGCGGCTCGGGCGTTCCACCTCGGCTACAATAACAAAGTTTCCTCACTTGTATCAAAATGTAATCCACCACGGCTACAATAACGAAGTTTCCACACTTGTATCAAAATGTACTATTTCACGATTACAATGGAGCCAACCATGGAAAAATTTTGCTGATTTTGACCACATCCTTAAATATGACCACAACTATTTATGAAAATAAAAAACTATTATTTTCTATTTTACTCCTGATACGCATTTATTACAGAAAAAGTAAGACGGCTGTACTACTTTATCTGACTTACAGAATGCCATACGGAAGAATAAGAAGTGTCACTTTGACTATAATGTAACTAAGACGATGGGATCGCCTCTCCGAATGAAATAAAAATACTTCATGTTGTGCATGTGTATAATACCTGATCATTTATTCAAATTAATCCAAGAATAATATTTTTTAGAACTAAACAGGTGATCCACAGCCACACGCGCATTGTCCGGAGATTGACACAGCACCGCATGCCGGCACAGCACCGCCGAAGCTCACAGCACCCATGATGGGGACCTGACCAGTAACAGCGGTGTTACCGGTGACTGGCAGCTCACCAATGACCGCCACGTTGCCTTCACCGGCGCCACCGTAAGCGGCTCCAGGAGTGATAGCACCTCCGTATGCAGCAGCAGGAGCAAGTGCGCCACCATAACCAGATCCGATGGCGCCACCGTAAGCACCAAGACCGCGGGCACCACCACATGCAGCAGCAGGAGAGAGACCAGCGCTGAGACCCAGAGCAGGAGCTATGGCGGCCACTTGACCTCCACAACCGCACCCGTAACCGAACACATTCTGTCGGAACAAAATTGTATGTAGGTTAACAATGCAATAAAACAATATAAATTAAAGTAACTGAATTATCACTCACTTGGACCAAGCAAGCTTGGATGCAGAGTAGCAGAACAGCGAAGGTAGACATGTTTGATGTTTATTGGTGTTCAACGAGAAGCCGAAGACTGAATGATGTCCCTACGTCTAGACCACGTTTATATAGTGCAAAAGCTTCTTATCGTAACAATGTTGTCTATGTCCTATTGAAACAAAACCATTCATACTAAATATTTCAAGGTTACGTCACTTACGAAATACAACATGCATTTTCCTATTTCCGCATATTAGTGCAACTAATGATAAAGGTAGGTATGAAAAATTTATTTCAAAATCCACAAATTGCTGCAACACAACTAGATAAGGACTGCGCTTCGGTATAAATAGTCGATCGATTCTTGGAAAAATCATTCTCAAGTTTCCTTCAACACAAACTACAATGTCAGCCAAGGTGATCCTCGTCCTCTGCGCTCAGGCGCTCTTCATCCAGGTGAGGAACTGTTTACTTATTTGTTGTTTCACAAGTCTTGTACCGCTGTAATCTTTTCAAAGTTGGGATTCCCAAGGGTAAATTTTCCACTTTACTCCATGCTGATCATATCAAGTTTTCACGTTTGCTGGATAAAATATCCGGAGTTTCTCCATAAAAATAATCAATCAGGTCATTCACAATTTGAGCTCAGATTTTCGCAATAAAATAAAGTTATTATGACATCAAAAGCACCTGACACACATTACCAGTTATCTGGTTGCCATAGTACAGGCTCTGCCTAGTTTGGGATCAGATGGCGGTGTGTTGTTTGTCCCAAGATATTTATTTATTTATTATGTTACGTGATCAAATTAACAATCTGGTTTCAAGGTAACGTCATTGTTTTCTGATAAATAGATATTTCCTAATACAATAATTTCTTGTTTACAGACCGCTTTCTGTACATGTCTTGGTCGTGGAGCCATCGCCGCTCCTGCTCGTATTGCCCCAGGATGTGCTGGTAACGGCTGGGCTGGCAATGGTCTGATCGGTAATGGTTTGATTGGTAGCGGCTGTGGCGGTAACTGGGCTGGCAACGGTGTGATTGGTGATGGTATCATTGGTAACGGTTTGATTGGCAACGGTTTGGCCGGTATTGAGATCATTCCCACCAGTGGCGGTGGACTACCTGTCTCCAGCGTGTCTGCCATTGCTCCCAGTGGCCTCTCCGTAGCGTCTGAGAATGTGTATGAGGGTGCTTTGTCAGTGGCTGGTGAGTTGCCGTTTGTAAGTGCTGTCGCTTTGGAGGGCGTATTGCCCAGTGCTGGTGCAGGTGCCGTCAGCTACAGCTGCGGTAACGGCATTACTGCTATACAGAGCATCGCTCCTTCTGCTTCTGCCCATGGCGCTGCGGGAGCTTATGGTGTTGGCGCTGGATATGGACTCAGCGCTGGCTATGGACCTAGCGCTGCTGCCATTGCTCCTGCCGCTCTCGGACTCGGCTATGGAGGCCGTAGCTGTGGATGTGGTGTGTACTAGATCCTAAAAATAATGAATTTATGGGGGTACGAAGAACAGGTTGTGAAGTTCTTCATCTGCCATAGAAAAGGGAGGATCCTCCGACCAGACGGGTATTATGTCTGTTGGGCTACTGCACGACACTTGTTGTCGGGTTCTTCTATGTAGTCTTAAGTCGTGGATAACTTAACTATATGATACTGCCATCGCTCCTGCCGCTCTCGGACTCGGCTATGGAGGCCGCAGTTGTGGATGTGGTGTGTACTAGATGTTAAAAATAATGAATTTATTTTTCGTCCTAACCAACGATTCAATAAACTGATTTGCAAAATACTATTTTGTCTGAATTTCTAAATACCTTTCATCCTTCTCATTCGCGAGATGTAATTTTCAAAATTCAAACCTAGAAAATATTTTTCATCTTTGATGCCGCTCCAAACAAAACAATTCTACCATTCTTGGAGTTGATGATTTTATAAGTTAAAAAATGTGCGATATTCTGTCTCCGGAAAAAGGGCCCATATTGTTACCGTTGAGCGCAACAAGGGACGCGCTAAAATTAAAAGCACGGCTCTATCAATTTTATAATGAACCGATTTAATCAGTTTTAGCATACATTCATAAGATATCATTAAAAAAATGCTGATGTTGAATTTGTTTCAGTAAATAAACTTCATACGCATAGATCCCAGTACTTTTTCGCTCACACACTAACTGTCTGTCTTATTCCCACCACTACCTAGTAAAATTAGAACAAAGCTCGCAGG
Source organism: Eurois occulta (assembly GCA_950022335.1). Lineage (NCBI taxonomy): Eukaryota > Metazoa > Arthropoda > Insecta > Lepidoptera > Noctuidae > Eurois > Eurois occulta. The sequence goes on from OX465506.1 coordinate 8,465,574, forward strand.
GTGGGATAAGTGTTCTAGCTCGCCGTCCGTCCGTCTTATGACGACAGGCCGTGTCGACGGCGCGTTCGTGTTCCACGCGCGCCTCAAAGAGATGTCAGCAAACAGGTGGGGCCTGCAAGGGCCGATGCCTGCCAGGGCTGCGTGACTGTTCGAAAGAGATACCGCGGCCCTGGAAAACAAAGGGAAAAAGAAGGAACATGGATGGGTTTTAGTCAGTAAAAGTCGGACTCTCCTTTCCGCTCCGCCCAGAGCGGGAGGAGTCATTTGATGATTCATCCCAAAATAAAAAGGGAAGGGATAAGTGTATTTGAAACACTGTTTTAAGCTTTTCCGGTTTTCAAACAAAACTTATACTGTCACTTACTTAGTTACAGGTGGGGCGTGGCTGTCATTACGAGCGAACGTTCGTGCTAGCGATTTTAGCCTTATCTTTATCGTCGACGGGACTTGTATTCGACGGTAGCTGCATGAATCGTGTAGCTCAACGAACCTCAATGATCCAATGAACAATACCAAAGTAGGAACATTTGGGTAGGTCGCATGAAGTACTGGAAATGCCAGACAATCATTTGTAAGCTATCCGAACTGCGCCAGGTGAAGGACTATCCTCTACGTGGAGCAGTAACCTCTACAACCCTGCAATAGTTGATGTGAACAGTTGATGAGTCGTGAGGGATCACAAAAGTCGTCACAGTTTCGTTTCATTCATAAATATTGTACAATACGTGCCAACCATGAATCGAACTCGAACGTGCGTCGAAGTCTATCTCTATACTAGGTCAAGCATGCGTAAGGCACATATTGTGCAAATAACATTTTACTCTTGTTATGCATTTTCTCACATAATTAATTGATACGTATTAATAGATGACCAATGATTTAAAAAGAAATCGGCCAGTTGGACTCGCGCACCGATGTTTCGTATAAAATTGCAGGCATCCATATCAACGGTTTCCAGATTTTTTTCTTTACATTTGCTTATGCATTGCTTCTTTCCGAAATCTTTTCTTGCAATATAGGTTTTGATTCTGCTGTAAAATGTCAAAATATGAGACATCAACGGCCATAATATCTTTTGATCACGTTGACTTACATGTCATTGCTCCAAAGGGTAGCAGACCTGAGTATTTGATATTAATTCCAGCTTGATATCTCTTCGCGTTCTTAAGAAAAAGCGTCTTAAAGTGACCCTATAAGGATTCGGTTTTGCCGACTGAGGTACAGCTGAACCCTAAAAACGAATAAATGATGCCGTGCTATCTGATAGGGAGGAATGAAAAAAGAAAACGTGTCGCACGGACCCGTTCACAGAAACATATTTTGCTTAATTTATTAGGGACAAAAAACAGTTACATGTTACAGAAAATACAAAAAATCTTTAAAAGCTAAAAATCACAAACATGTAACGCACACCAATATCAACGTCTTAACAAAAGAATAACTGACTATGAAGACTATTTACGCTACCCAGTTGTTGGTTTAGCATACAGAGGTTAAAGTTCGGGATTGAACAGCAAAATCGCAGTCGCTTATAAAATCTATGACAGTCTGTACCCCAATAGTTACGATGATTATCGTAGGTCTTCCTTAACTCAATATTTGTCTAAAACTATAGGAGTTTAAATTAATCTATTTAGAATCCATTATAATTTTCATTCTTTATTTCTACGACTATCAAAATATTGGCGTTGGGAAATGTATCTTGCTAAATGTAAAACTTGATCATTCAGATGAAACCTGTACCTGTACATGTGTATTATGATATACCCGATAAAAGAGTGTTATCGTAAACATTTTGGGCAATATAGGAAAAAATCAAAACATTCAGTAATTATTAGCTCAATTCCGATTGTTTATTTTCATCTTAAAATTCGGAAAATACGATTTAACAGTAAATAGGAGAGTCACAGCCGCACGCGCATTGTCCAGAGATAGACACGGCACCGCATGCCGGCACAGCGCCGCCGAAGCTCACAGCGCCCATGATGGGGACATGACCACCAACAGCGGTGTTACCGGTGACTGGCAGCTCACCAATAACCGCCACATTACCTTCGCCGGTGCCGCCGTAAGCAGCTCCAGGAGCGATAGCACCTCCGTATGCAGCAGCAGGAGCAAGTGCGCCACCATAAGCTGATCCGATGGCGCCACCGTAAGCACCAAGACCGCGGGCACCACCACATGCAGCAGCAGGAGAGAGACCAGCGCCGAGACCCAAAGCAGGAGCTATGGCGGCCCCTTGACCTCCACAACCGCACCCGTAACCGAACACATTCTGCCGGAACAAAATTGTATGTAGGTTAACAATGAAATAAAACAATATAAATTAAAGTAACTCAGAATAGTCACTCACCTGGCCAAAACAAGCTTGGATGCAGAGTAACAGAACAGCAAAGGTAGACATGTTTGATGTTTGTTGGTGTTCAACGAGAAGCCGAAGACTGAATGATGTCCCTACGTCTAGACCACGTATATATAGTGCAAAAGCTTCTTATCATGGCAATGTATTTCTGTGTTCTATTGAAACAAAGCCTTTCATACTAAATATTTCAAGGTTACCTCACTAACACTACATGCATTTTTCTATTTCCTCATATTATTGCAACTACAGATAATGGTTAGAAAATTTCATTTCAAAATCCATAAATTACACACAACTAGATAAGGACTACGCTTCGGTATAAATAGTCGACTGTAGTGTGCAGCTCACCTAACCTTATATATGTAACTGCACACACTAATTATTGACATTATTATACGAATCGTGGAACTAAACAGTTCTCTTTTATTTCGACAACATCATTATAATACATGGCGACCCTTAGCCAGCAATTAAAATTTTGCAATCTACGCAATAAGAAAGACTGCGGACACAAACCGTTCACGCACACAATTCTTGGAAAAGTCACTCTCAAGTTCACTTCAACACAAACTACAATGTCAGCCAAGGTGATCCTCGTCCTCTGCGCTCAGGCGCTCTTCATCCAGGTGAGGAACTGTTTAATTATTTGTTGTTCCTAAGATTTGTACTTATATAATCTTTTCTAAGTAGGGATGTCCAAGGGTAAGTTTTGCATTTTACATCATGAGTTACTAAGTTTTCACGTTCGTTGAATAAATTAACCTGAGTTTTTTCCAACATAATTTCTCGATATATTTAATCAAGCAGGCCATTCGCAACTCGCAATTTGAGCTAAAATTTTCGCAATATATAATGTTATCGTTATATCAAACGCACCTGACACACATTATGTTACGTGATCGAATTAACAATCTCGTTTCAAGGTATCTTCATTGTTTTCTGATAAATATATATTTATATATCCCTAATACAATAATTTCTTGTTTACAGACCGCTTTCTGTACATGTCTTGGTCGTGGAGCCATCGCCGCTCCTGCTCCCATTGCCCCAGGATGTGCTGGTAACGGCTGGGCTGGCAACGGTTTGATCGGAAATGGTCTGATTGGTAACGGTTTGATTGGTAGCGGCTGTGGAGGTAACTGGGCTGGCAACGGTGTGATTGGTGATGGTATCATTGGTAACGGTTTGATCGGCAATGGTTTGGCCGGTATTGAGATCATTCCCACCAGTGGTGGTGGACTGCCTGTCTCCAGCGTGTCTGCTTTCGCTCCCAGTGGCCTCTCCGTAGCGTCTGAGAATGTGTATGAGGGTGCTCTGTCCGTGGCTGGTGAGCTGCCGTTTGTGAGTACTGTCGCTTTGGAAGGCGTATTGCCCAGTGCTGGTGCTGGCGCCGTCAGCTACAACTGCGGTAACGGCATTACTGCTATACAGAGCATCGCTCCTTCTGCTGCTGCCCATGGCGCTGCGGGTGCCTATGGTGTCGGCGCTGGATATGGACTCGGCACTGGCTATGGACCTAGCGCTGCTGCCATCGCTCCTGCCGCTCTCGGACTCGGCTATGGAGGCCGTAGCTGTGGATGTGGTGTGTACTAGATCTTAAAAATTATGACTTTATGGGGTACGAAGAACAGGGTGTAAAGTTCTTCATCCGCCATAGAAAAGGGAGGATCCTCCGACCAGACGGGTATTATGTCTAGTGGGCTACTGCACGACACTTGTTGTCGGGTTCTTCTATGTAGTCTTAAGTCGTGGATAACTTACGCGATGTAGGATTCAAATGTATTTCGATGTTTAGTTCATCATGTATGTTATAGCTGGCGCTGTAGTACTTCTTGCAATGCCGCTACAACTTTATTTTTCGTCTTAACCAACGACTTAATAAACTGATTTACAAAATACTATATTGTATGAATTTCTGAATACCTTTCATCCCTTTCATTCGCGAGATGTAACTTTCAAAATTCAAACCTGGATAGTTTGATATTTTTCATCTTTGACGCCACTCCAAATGATCATTCGTGGAGTTGACGATGTAAGTTACATAATATGCGTTATTCTATTTGCGAAAAAAAGGGACCATATTACCGTTGAGCGCTTTTGGGGTTAACAGGCCGAATTTGTGTATCATTGCTACATGGGGCGTGCTAAAGTAAGATATGATGATATGATAATGATATGTTGAGTAAGGTATGATGGTATGATAGTCTATAAGGTATATATGTTATGGGTCTTTGTTACCTGAAATAAATGATGTATTATTATTATTAAAGTGAACTAGCTGTGGCCCGCGACCAAAGACAATGTAAATTCTCTATGCCCGCGACCTTTGATCGCGTGAAATTATTATAAAAATATATTAGGTACTCAATATCAAGGGTTTCATTTGTTTGCACAGAACCCTAATTGTTTTTCTAAAATAAAAGTAGCCTAAGTTAGACCTTATAACCTCAGTTATCCGCCAGTAAAAGTCCTAAATCGGTATACCCGTTTCGGAGATCATCCGGTACAAACAGACAAGACAGACAAAAATGAAAAGAAATGTGTTTTGGATAAAAGTGTCATATATATTTTCGCTAGCTTATGCCCGCGGCTTCGCTCTCGTGGAGTTCGGGAATTGCCCACGGGATTTTACTTCTGGGATAATAAGTAATCTATGTGCTATAACAGAGCATAATCTATCTCTGTACCAAGTTAAGTTTCATCCAGATTTGTTCAGCCGTTCTGACGTGATTGGGGAACAAACATCTATCCATCCAAACTTTCGCATTTATAATAGTTTATGTAAGATAATGTGAAATATTAGTTATTACTTTTAAAGTTGAATAGGTGAATTTCGAAAAACATTCTACTATTCACAAATAATACACCCTTCAAATTTCGTGTCTTTAAGATCAGCGGCTTAGGCTGTGCGTTGATATATCAGTCAGTCAGTCCGGACTTTGAATTTTATAGGAGGGGATGATTTTGGAAAAACTGTGATACACGTTTCTCATAATTTTCACTAAAGAGTATGTACACACATTTTCAAGTCAATCGACCCAGAGAATAAAAAGTTTGATAGAAAGTTCAATACCCCATTTCACCCACTTAGGCGTAGAATTTCGAAAAACCCTTTCTTAGTGGAAACTTACTCTTTACAAAGAACTCCCTCCAAATTTCATGTCTTTATGTCCAGCGGTTTGGGCTGTGCGTTAATATATCAGTCAGTCAATCAGAACTTTGAATTTTATACATATAGAACATGGATGGGCATTCAGTAAAAACCTGTTAGTTTGATATTACAAACAAACACTTTAATTTTATTTTGTATAGATTTACAATCAATTTTTATAATGAACTGATCTAAAGCGTTTTAGTTAATATTCGTAAGACAGCGTTAAAAGAGCTGACACAAAAGATTATTGTTACGTCATGGTGAATAATTTGCAAACATGGCATAACAATAAATTCTTAGGGATCAGCATTTTCTTTATATGTGCCAAGTGCAAGATGTTTGTATGTGTATAATACAGACTACCATTTTTTTATTGTTTTTACTAAGCGGTGAAAAATTCCTAACGCATACCGCACCGTCCGGGGAGACGGTTTGGTTATGTGGGGCTTGCACCCACTAAAAAACACCGCCGTGAGCCTACTGGCGCCTTGGCGGCTGGGCCACGAGAACTGCTACACATGACATTCCCGACCCATCCAGCGCAGCCCGCCTCTGCGCACCAAACTCCTTTGACGATGTCCGAGCTCACCAGAGAAATCGCCACCACTTGTGAGGGCCGTGCAAAGCGACGACGATAGACTCCCCGAACTATCGCCCGCTGGCACCTCCTATGGTGGCATCAAGTCACCATGGTGCCTCCTCCGCCACCCCGTCCTCCTGCGACGAATCGCGTCAGCGAGGGAGTCCTCCTCCCAGACACGCTCCGCCGCCTCCTTCTGCGAGATAACGTCCTCACAGAAGGACGCTACCGCCTCCCATGCCCTCCTGCTGTCGACCATGGCCTTGGCCACGGCTGGCACAGAGAGGTCTGATAATAAAGACTACCATATTCAACTTTTTCCAACCCGTGTGATAGCTTCGTCTGCTACTTGTTTATGTAACATACTTTGTAATTGCGATTACTTAAATAAAGAAATTGCTAATAAATTGCCTTCTGACCACAGTGGTCGAACAATAAATTTTACCAGTTAGTACTGGGTAATATGGTACCCCTTGGTAAGACTGGTCGTCAGACTTTCGGGCCACTGACTGTAACGACTGTCATAGATCTACGCATGACAGCAGGGACCAACGGCTTAACATGCTTTCCAGGAGCAAACTCGGAAACATGTAATGATGGTAATAATAAATAAATATCCCTGAACATTTCACACAGCACCATCTAGTCCCAAGCTAAGCAACCTAATGCTTGTGTTATGGTAACTAGATGGCTGATAAACTACATATATACATTTTTTTTTTTGTAAATACATAATCAAAATCAAAATCAAAGCATTTATTTCAAGTAGGCCCGTTACAGGCACTTTTGAACTGTCGAAACAAAGACAACAATGAAATTTAGCTAAAGTCCCAGTCACAAGGCATAAAAACTGTGAAAGTACTGTAGTTGCCCATTCCCTAACGTAGATCTCTATGGAGAAGAACGGGCAAGAAACTCCATGGACACTCTTTTAAATCAGAATATTTTTACAAAACCTTGGTTACATCATTCATGTTTAGATGGTACATTATGTGAGAGCGATGTAGCAAGATGTGCACGTTAAAAGTGTCCATAGTAAAAACAAGGAAAAGAACAATTCAAAAAATAAAATAATTAATTCAAATAAGCCGTGGCAACCAAGAGATGACCAGTCACAACTGACAGCGCCCGTTCACGAACATGACGCATGTATCAGCACCATTCAACTCAACCATTTTGAAGGGAACTAACTGATCCGACACACGCGCCACCATCAGCGAGACATTTGAGTGAGCATGACATACACTTAACCGCCAGGGCAAATTCAAGTCATAAAAAAAAAAAAATGACGTAGGTTATCAACGAAGGATAGCTTTCTATTACATAGTACTCACATAATATGGGCTATGCGGTTATATAATACCAAAAGAAATTGAATTTATACAATGCAAAGATAGTTGTACAATCTTCAGCAGCTCCAACAATACTATTTAATGCTATCCATTAATCAGTTTATGCGCCCCTGTCCATGTGGAGCAGGACCGGCATTGAGCCAAGCATTTTTATCAGAGATATAATCGTCCAACTTGTAATATGCTTGCATACATATTATAGATAGAAAAACACCCAGACCCGGAACAACTACTTGTAGGTCATACAAATATTTGTTCCGTACGGGAATCGAACCCGCGACATGCAGCGCAGCAGTCAATCGCTTGACCACTGCGCCAACCGTGTCGTCAATGGTCACCCATCCACATATCGACCTTGGCAAGCGCGGCTTAACCTTGAAGATCGAGCCACGCGACTGTTATTATTTAGCCCCGAGCTCTTCTAGATAAGATATAAGGATGATATAAGAAAATAAAATATTTTGTTGTTCACTATTGTTTTTTATTTTACTAAGTACTCTTTCTTCTTAGTACACGTAAGGCGTACCGCAACCACAAGCACAGTTGCCGCTGATGGACACTGCACCAGCAGCCGGCACATTGCCACCAAAGCTCACAGCTCCCATGATGGGGACTTGACCAGCAACAGCGGTGTTACCGGCGACTGGCAGCTCACCAGCGACCGCCACGTTGCCTTCACCGGCGCCGCCGTACGCGGCAGCACCGGCGTGGTATGTGCCGATAGCTCCAGGGTATGCTCCAGCGTAGCCAATGGCACCAGGGTAGGCACCAGATAAGCCTAATCCAGCAGGATAAGCGAGCTCAGCGAGACCAGCGCTGTAGCCGCAGGGAGCGGTGGTCGGGAGAACTGTGGGGGTGTATGCACCAAGACACTGGCTGAACACATTCTGTGAAAAAGATTATATTGTAGCATACATGGACATAAAAATCCATAGAAAAAAAGAATAAAGAGTATGTAACTCTTGGTGGCTTTTAAATATAGGTATTTAAACAGCCAATCAGGCTTTAAAACACGTAATGAATGTCTTCGAATTAATACCATTTCTTCAACTGGAGACTAAGTCAAATACGAAGATAACATTGATAGTACGTCGCTTCGGCACAATCGTCAACAAAAATCTAAGAAAAATATTGATTTACCTGGACCAAGCAAGCTTGGATGCAGAGCAACAGAACAGCGAAGGTAGACATGTTTGATGTTTGTTTGTGTTCAATGAGAAGACGAAGACTGAATGATGAACTGGAACTTTTTCCATCCTTTTATACTAACTTTAAAACATTGCAAAAGTTAACATTATTGAAATAACAATGTAAGTATTATCAAATAGAAATGTCATGAAGTACGTGACATTTATTCGTTGCATGCTATTTTTATATTACATACTATTATCTATATTATTTAACAATAATTAATGTAAGTTTATGTAATAGAACTGATAAGGGGGTGAATATAAACTTACAGCAGTGGTGCTGAACATCATTCTCGTGTCAGTAACAACACAAGGAACTAATACATCTAAACAAAATGGCAGCCAAGGCTATCCTCGTCTTCTGCGCTCAGGCGTTGTTCATCCAGGTAAATATTTTTGTGATTGCTGTAATATTTCATGATTTCCTTCGACCTTCTAATTTGCAATGAATTCGCCATAAATTAATAAAAATAATATCATCATTCATACGTTCTTTTAATTCTTCTTAAATTCTTTGTTTTTTTTTCTTTTCTTTTTTTTTAAATTTAGATTGCCATCGACACGCCTTAGCGTGTAGAATATTTAACTTTCACCATTATACAATAGGTTTTTTAAATCCATTCTTATTCTTACTTTCAGACTGCCTTCAGCCAATGCACCAGTCGTGCAGCTATCGACGCTTCTGGTATCGGCCTCGGCGCTCCCTACGGCTTAGGGCTTGGCTTATCCCCTTTGGCTGGACCCAGCTTGATAAATAACGGCCTAGTTGCCCCTGGATTGGCTGGCAGAGGCGTGGCCTGTGATGGAGTCTACTCTCCCGCTATGGAATTCACTGCCACCAGCGGAGGTGGTTTAGCCGTCACCAGTACCTCTGCTATCGCTCCAACTGGCATCACTATCGTATCGGAGAACGTATTCGAAGGTCCTCTGTCTATAGCTGGTGAACTGCCATTCGTGGGTACTACTGGTATGGAAGGCGCTATGCCATCAGCTGGAGCTGGTGCCATCAACCACGCTTGCGGTAATGGTGTGACTGCTATGGTGAGCGATGCTGCTATTGGCCTAGGCGCTGGTGCTGCCATCCCTCCGATTGCTGCTACCTTCCCAGTTGCTGGTATCTCTCCTGCTGGAGCTTCCTTTGGAGCGGGGCCGGTAGCGGGACGATTCGGTCTAGGTGGATGTGGTGGTAACATTGTTTACTAAATTCAGTGATTTTTAATTAATTTTTTGTTGATTTTGATTAAATAAAAATGTTTTAGAAAAATTGATATCTTTTCTTGAGAATTTCATGTTGATATTGTCTGCAGCAACATAAACAGCTATCCCATAATGTAACTAGGTATGTCATTGCTATTCCTTTCAAGCTTGAGTGTGAAGCATTCTTTAAAAAAAAAACAACTATAGAGCGTGATTAGGTGGCTGGCTACAAAACCAACTTTACTAGAAATATCTGAAAAAGTGTCAAAAGTTGAACAGAGACACGCAATTAGGGTAACGTATTGTTTTCGAGCAATACCTTTGACTGGGATAGGTCATGAACTCATGAAGTATGAACAGGACCGAACTACGGTAAGTATGGCTATCTTTTCACGGTTATTTAAGTTAGAGATATTTTAATGATTATTTCATTTATTCAAATATAAAGTTCGCGCAAATATCATTGACAACTTCGGGCTTGTCAATGTCGTAGCTTTCAGTGTCAGTTGTATCTGTCAGTTATGAGTAGTGCGTTGGTCTATTTTTCGAGCTTGATTAGCTCCCGAGACAGCGCCTGTGCCGGTTGTGTGCACTGATTGTGAAAATAACGACATGGCGGACACCAATATCGAGCCCGTGGACGCTAATCCGATTGAATCTGCGACATAATTATATATTCTTTTCGTCGCTCTCAGGTTGCTGCCACTGACGCTGATGAACTCATATTCATATCGAAACAATGTAGTGCTTTTGTAGCAAGTGACTTGCTCGATTTCTAAACCTCATTCTAGCGACAAATCGGCTGTAAAAATGTGTGAGTGTGGAAGTGAGGTCTTGATATTGCTCGCGACTTAAGTCATTGCGTGTGTTACTAGGATCTCGCGTAAATAGGTATCTTTTAGGAAAAACGGAAAATATTGCTTTTATTAGAATAAAATGTATGTGTATTACTGAATTAATAAATAAAATAAAAATAAAATAAATTAGCAAAAAACAATCGTCCATTTTCTTAAAGCATTTATTTCAATTAGACCATTACAGGCACTTTTGAAAGTCTAAAAATAAAAAAAAAACGAAGCTACAGTCACAGTCGCAAGGCAAAATTACTTAAGAAAGTACTGTAGTTGCACATTCCAAAGCGTAGATCTCTATGGAGAGGAACGGGCAAGAAACTCCATGGACACTCTTTTAAATCAAAACATTGTTACGAAATCTTGGTTACATCAAAACAACGTTCCATAGTATAGCCTACTGCCAAAGTATTCGTATTATGACAAGTTAGGTAGGCGTACCTAATATTTATGTCTCTGTGCGAAAATGAAGGCGGGATCATACATTACTTGCCTGAATACCACTTGCAGAAAACAAATGCTTGCAAACAAATGGTCGATGGACCAAAAGTGGCTAATATCTCCGTGCAAATCCTATAGCAGTGGATGGTCGACTATAATTTTGTAACTTTTTGCCAATATTTTAGACTTAAGCACACACGACACCACTCATTCGCGCGGATGAGTGCCGCTCAGCACATTTCCGCGCGATGCACCGGCACAAAATCCTTTTCACTGTCTTCGCCCGACCGCGCGAACTAGCGATGACGTGTGAGAATTGCAATAATGTAAGCACTCGGTATAACTTTTTGTTTTAACTATGGACACTTTTAACGTGCACATCTTGCTACATCGTTCTCACATAATGTACCATCTCAACATGAATCATGTAACCAAGGTTTTGTAAAAATATTCTGATTTAAAAGAGTGTCCATGGAGTTTCTTGCCCGTTCTTCTCCATAGAGATCTACGTTAGGGAATGGGCAACTACAGTAATTTCACAGTTTTTATGCCTTGTGACTGGGACTGTAGCTACTTTTCGTTGTAGTCTTTGTTTCGACAGTTCAAAAGTGCCTGTAACGGGCCTACTTGAAATAAATGCTTTGATTTAGATTTTGAACATTGATAACGTCTTCCGAAGCGAGGCCATCCAGTCCTCGTTCAGCGCTCACTGGAGCTTTCCCTTTTTTTTTTGTTTTTTTTGTTTGGTGTGTAGTGCCCATCAAATGACTCCTCCCGCTCTGGGCGGAGCGGAAGGGAGTGTCAGACTCTTACTGACTAAAAACCACCCATGTTCCTTCTTAGGCCCTTTATGTTCCAGGGCCGCGGTATCTCTTTCGAACAGTCCCGCAGCCCTGGCAGGCATCGGCCCTTGCGGGTCCCTGCCGTTTGCAGACATCTCTTTGAGGCGCGCGTGGAACACGAACGCGCCGTCGACACGGCCTACTGGAGCTTTCCCTGGTCTAGTAATAGAATGCACGAGCATAAAGTTCCCAGAATCTCATCATCATCTTCCTGCCCTAGTCTAATTTACTTTAGGTCGGTGCGATGTGGGGGAGGAAAACACAAAACATGAAAAAAAAAGAAACACGTTTTCTTCTTTCATTTTGAAAACCCTCCCCCACATCACAGCATCATTTATACCCTTTCTTCTTTATATAATTCCTAACATAATCCATCCATCTTTTCTTTGGCCTTCCTGTTCCTCTCCATCCATCAAACTTCATATTTATCAGTCTTTAACTCACATGCGTTTCATTGCTCCTCATCACGTGTCTATACCCAGACAGAACATTTCCCTTCAATTTTTCTGTCACAAACGCCACTTTTTAACTTTCTTTAATAAACTAATTTATACTTTTTACATTATTGTCACTCCAGGCATTCATCTCAACGGGCCTGTGAACGGTGAGTAATGGGCTAGCTCACCGTTCGACGACAGGCCGTGTCGACGGCGCGTTCGTGTTCCACGCGCGCTTCAAAGAGATGTCAGCAAACAGGACGGGCCCGCAAGGGCCGATGCCTGCCAGGGCTGCGGGACTGTTCGAAAGAGATACCGCGGCCCTGGGACACAAAGGGCAAAAGAAGGAACATGGATGGGTTTTAGTCAGTAAAAGTCTGACACTCCCTTCCGCTCCGCCCAGAGCGGGAGGAGTCATTTGATGATTTCCCATCTCAAAAAAAAAGGCATCCATCTCAAAATTCTTACTTAACGTTCCTGAAATCGTCAGGAAGAGAAATTAAAACATTTTCCGTTCACGGCAGCGGTATAATTTACATTTGTGTCCATTAATTAGGTACAACAGACCGTTGCCCTATTACTTGATACTATCCGAAAAATCTCTGTTGACTCCTTTACCAACAGCTGTCTACAAAGCGAAACTTACAAATTAAATGATTGCAGACCTTATCTCGGAACAGCTTAAAGCTAAATTCAAAGGGAATAAAATCAATTTAACCGTGTATACTTACAGGATAAGATAAGATATTAAGAATTTACTGTAAAGTATTAAAGTTTAAGGGTTTCTTTCCGACCTCGGCGAGGCAATGACGGAGAGGAAGCATAGAACACAGATTAAGAAAATAAAGAGAAAGATAAGGTTTTTGTTTTTTTTATTATTGTTTTACATACTAAGACAACATTTAATAGTAGTATGGAGATCCACAACCACACGCACATTGCCCATTAACGGACACGGCACCAGCAGCCGGCACAGTGCCACCGAAGCTCACAGCGCCCATGATGGGGACTTGACCAGCAACAGCGGTGTTACCGGCGACTGGCAGCTCACCAGCGACCGCCACGTTGCCTTCACCGGAGCCGCCATACGCGGCACCATAACCGGCAGCGGGGTATGCACCAGCGTAGCCAGTGGCGGGGTAAGCACTGGCCCAGTTCGCTGTAGGGTAGGCGAGCTCAGCGTATCCAGTTCCGTAGCCAAAAGGAGCGGTCGTAGGAGCAAAAGCATTGGATCCATATGTACCAAGGCACTGCTGGCTAAACACGTTCTGCGAAAACAGATATAATTTTAATAAAATAAGTCAAATGGTCCTAGGAACGGGGGTCCATATTAGCCTTGGATCAATTAGCATTCAGATCACACAGGTTAAAAATAAGAATTAGTAAGTCAAATGGTGATTTGGTTTTACCCGTAAAGATATTTTGAAAAATATGGTTGCTTACCTGTACCAAGCAAGCTTGGATGCAGAGGAACACAAAAGCGAAGGTAGACATGTTGAATTTTTGTTTAAGTTTTACGAAAAGCTGAAGACGGAATAATGATTTAGAATAGACTCCGTAGCCTTTTATACAAAACAGCTTATTTGGTCATTAGTTATAATATCTGATATTCTAGAAATATTTTGAAAGAAAACAAACATCACGACTTGATAAAGTATGTCTAACGTATTAAGTAGAATATTACACTAAACGATTAAAAATTATCAAGAAAACAGTGATTATTAAAGTTACCAACAAATTGTGTGTAAGTTGAAGTAACATTTCTGATAACATAACTTGATATAAATAGAAAAAAAATATATTATAACCATTCTTAAATCAGCACTTGGATCAGTAACTACTACCTACATTCAAAACAAAATGTTAATCAAAACTATCCTAGTCCTCTGTGCTCAAGCATTCTTCATTCAGGTAAATTATGGTGCAACCTTTAAATAATGATCATTCTCCTGCCATTATCCCAATTCATTTGTGGTCGGCGCAGCATGTTTCTTCTTCCATACTTCTCTATTACTCGTCATCTCAGCAGTCACCTCCTTTCTAGCCATATCATCCTTCACACAGTCTATCCATCGTTTTTTTGTTCTTCCTCTACTCTTATAGCCTTTACATTCATACTCAACATTTAACCAACTACATTTTCCTCATTTTCCGCATCACATGTTCATACCAATACCAATACCCATAACCAATTATCATACAACTTTTCAGTCATCAGTCTTTTCACTTTTCAGTCAAAAATTTTTAAGATTGCTTTTTTAAGTAATTTGGACTCTTAAGCAATTTGTTAATAAGTTCTAAACTCGAATGAAGGTATCCTTTACGTACCAATTAGATTCTTATAATTATCCTTTTTGAGATTATAAAAAAAAAACTCTTTGACTAACAAGGTTCTTCCTTTTCAGACTGCACTCAGCCAACAATGCATCAGCTGTGCAGGGATTGATGCTTCTAGATTCTCTTCTCCATACGGTATGGCCGAATTTTCACAAGCTTCTCCTGCGATGGCATACGATAGACTAGCTGCCCCTGGTTTAGCATATAATGGATTTACTGGCAGAGGATTGCCTTGCGATAGATACTCCCCTGCAATGGAGTTCACCATCACCAGCGGTGGAGGTTTTCCAATAACCAGCATATCTTCCTTATCTCCCACTGGAATCACAGTCATATCTGATAACACTTACGATGGTCCTGTGACCATTACTGGGGAAGTGCCTTTTGTGAGTGCTGTTGCTATGGAAGGCAATTTACCTACTACTGGTGCTGGGGCTATTGAATATGGATGCGGCTCTGGTATCGTTGCTATGTTGAGTGAAGGACCAACCCCAACGACCTTCGGTTCTATGGGTCCCGGTGCTTATACGTCGGGTCCTAATATGGCATTCGGTGTTCGTAGCGGTTTCGGTTCTGGTCCTCCTATGGGTCTGGGTAACAGTTTTAGTCCTGCTGCCGGTTTTGGCGCACCTGGCTTTGCGAATGCCAACAGACTAGGGAAAGGAGGATGTGAATGTGGCCGTGGAATGATATACTAATTTAGTGAATACATATTGTTGTGTATTAGGTATGTTAAATTATTAAAATAGATAACCTAAAAGTGCCTCGAATTTTTTATTATACCTAACCGCAATCAAACTAAAGCATTTTTTAAACATCTTCTTATGTTCAAACAATAAAGAATCTACTTAGACTTCATAAAGTAACCATAACGATTCTTAGTCCCAACAAAACTTGCTGTCTTCAATTGCAATAATTCTCATTTGTATTACTACTACTTAATAAGCAAACCGGATATCCAGTGCCAGCAAAACAAGCTGTGTGAGTGAAATGGAATGTATTGAGTGCATGTTTCCTAGAACGAAAAGCATACAAAAAGAATAAAAGACAAACATTTAAATGGGGCATAAAAGATGATGTCCAAGATATTCATCATCATCTGCCTAGCCTTTTCCCAACTATGTTGGGGTCGGCTTCCAGTCTAACCGGATGCAGCTGAATACCAGTATTTTACATGGAGCGACTGCCTCCACAACCCAGTTAGCGCTAGGCACGATACCCCTTGGTAAGACTGGTTGTCAGACTTTCGGGTCACTGACTACCTGTAACGACTGTCAAATATCTACAAATGACAGCCGGGACCAACGACTTAACGTGCTTTCCGAGGCACGGAGGAAACTCGGAATGTAATGGGTGGTCACTCATCCACGGACCAACCTAGGTAAGCACAGCTTAACCTAAAGATTGACCCGAGCTCCTCTCCAAGACATTCATAAATAATAATAATCAGTGATTTTTTTTTTCACTTTCCCAGTGCGCTTTCAGTAACTGCGTCTAAGAAGGCAGTTATAGCTCTGGTCTAGCAGACTGCAGTTTGAAAGGCCCAGCTTTGACTGCACCTGCTGCAGCTTTGGCAGGCGTGGGTCTGACCTGTAGGACTGGTGCAGGCTATGGAGGGCTTGCTATTGAAGTAATTCCCACCAGTGGCGGTGGCCTGCCCGTCTCCAGTATCTCTGGCACCGGTGCTATCATTGGCTTCTCCGTAGCGTCTGAGAATGTATATGAGGGTGGATGGGCTGTGCTGCCGTTCGTCAGTACTGTGGCTTTGGACGGCACGTTGTCCTGTGCTGGTGCTGGCGCTGTCAGCTACAGCTGCGGTGACGCGGTTACTATTATTAAGAGTACTGCTCCTTCTGCTGCTACTAATCCCGTTACCGGTGCATCTTACGGTCCTAGAGTAGTCAGTTCAGTTTATGATCCAGGGACGGCATTTTTACTTTCTGCTGCTAGCATCACTCCTGATCCCAGTAACGTAGATGGGAATAAGTCTGCCTGGCCGTGGATGGGAATGTGGATAAATTTAAGCATTTCTGAAGAGTTTATCGTTATTTTCTAATTTCATAGGTTAGGTATACTACAATGTTCGAAAAACTCGTTATTATGTATGACCATATAATGCCATTGAAGTTGGGTAAGCCTCTGGAGTGGGATGCAACTTGCGTCGACACTCTTGCGTCATCCTATATTCCTAGCACAGTTGGCTGCGCTGGGGCGGCTGATGCAGGTGCTGAAAACCTCAAACGGCGCGAATACAGCAATTTAATTGGTAGTTATGTGTTTGAGCCGTTTTGGGTTGAAACACCAAACACTAGGGCCGTGGGGTTCGAGTGCGCACCTAGTATTTCGGGAAATCGCCAAGCAGTTGGTCGGCTCTCAACGTGACCAGAGGGTGGGCCTATTTTTTGGCCAAAGAATCAGCACTGCCATCCAACGTGGCACTTTTCCTGTTGACAGCGATATGGAGGAATATTTTGCCGCCCTGTAACCGTTTTGATACTTGTACTTAATTATTACTATTATAGTTTTGCAGTTTGTAAGTAATGTCAGAAAGGTTTACATAGCAATTTATTTTTTGTGTCTGACTTTCCTTTGACAGTCAAAGAATCGAATAAGAATTTGAACGCGTGAGGACTGGTTATCCTTAAAAATCTTAATCTCTCATAAAACTTGCAGAGTTGTGTAAGAGGCGTATAGTGACATTATTTTCCGGGATTCAAGCTGAAAAAGTCGCATTCATGCTTAAGCTCAACTTAAAATTGGCAATAACTCGAAGTTATTGTGAATTCTATATAATTCCTATTTTGTTTCGAAGTTCACAAAAAATAAGTTAAATGAAAACTATAATATTAGTGCTGCACGGACATTTTATTAATAAAATAATTCGTTTATGTGTTTTTGAATGCCATAAAATATAACAACTTTTAGTACAGATAGTTGTTAGGGGCACCGCAGCCGCACGCGCACTTGCCGGTGATAGACACGGCACCAGCAGCAGCCACAGGACCACCGAAGCTCACAGCGCCCATGATGGGGACCTGACCAGCGACGGCGGTAGTACCGGCAACTGGCAGCTCACCAGCGACCGCCACGTTGCCTTCACCGGCGCCGCCGTAAGCAGCTCCAGGAGCGATAGTACCTCCGTATATAGCACCAGGAGCAAGTGCGCCACCATAACCGGCAATTCCGGCACCGTAACCGGCAGCGGGGTATGCACCAGCGAAACCGGCGGCGGGGAACGCAAGACCATCATAAGCCAAACCAGAACCAGCTAAGCCACATGGACTAGCCAGGATGGGAGAAGCGATCGCCGGACCGTAAGCACCACATGCCTGGGTGAAAACGTTCTGTAAAAATAATAGTCATAATTGGTTAGGAGAAATAATCAGGATCGCACACAGAATTCACAAATTAATAATCATTTCAAAATTATTGGGATCCGGTTGATGGCAATAGGCTCGCCCCTACTACTAGCGAAGAGAGGATGCACACCTCTGCCTCACCCTTCGATAAAATACAAACGTAATTTTATGTCAAGAATGTTAAAAACAACTTTGAAATACAAATCAAGCAATATTCACTCACCTGGACCAAGCAAGCTTGGATGCAGAGAAACAGAACAGTGAAGGAAGACATGTTACAAGTAAGTTCAACGAAAGCCGAAGACTGAGTGATGACCAGAAATCGTACTCCCATTATTTATACTCAACCCTTTGTTGATGTCAACAGTGTTTTCGAAATTTTGGAGACGTGATGATAAGTATGTTTTTAAACAAAGTAAAGCATTTCTTTGTAGGTAAATAGTAGGCTTATCGTGCTTGCACAAGCTATTAATTAATTACACTTACCTACATACTAATTTTCTTGGAACTTGATAACTTCTGGAGTATAAAACCTCCAACAGTTGCACTGAACATCATTCTTGTGTCAGCACTCGAAACAAACTACTATGTCCGTCAAAGCTATCCTCGTCCTCTGCGCTCAGGCACTCCTGCACAAGGTAAGAATTTATTTAATTTATGGTCGAAAGACATTTAAATAAATGACTGTATTTCATGTACAATTAATGGAAATTAGGGAAGAGAAGTAACTAGCAAACATGCTTACAAATTATTATTACAATTTCAGTCCGCACTCGGACAGTGCACCAGCCGCGCTGCGGTTGCTGATATCTCTGGACTTGCTGCTCCTTGCGGCTTGGCCGCTCCCGCCTTAGCCACCCCTTGCGGCTTGGCTGGTCCTGCTGGACTCGCCTACTCTGGTGCTGGTTTGGCAGGCAGAGGTCTGGCTTTCGATGGACTGGCTGCTGGCTACGCTGGAAGAAACCTGGGTTACGATGGAATCTACGCCCCCGCCATGGAGTTCAGTCCTACTAGCGGCGGTGCTCTGCCTGTCTCCAGCGCCTCCGCCATCGCTCCCGTCGGTATCTCCGTGGCGTCTGACAACGTTTATGAGGGTATCCTGACTGTGGGTGGTGAACTGCCGTTCGTGAGTACTGTTGCTTTGGAAGGTGTGGTGCCTTCTGCCGGTGCCGGCGCCGTCAACCACGCCTGTGGTAATGGCAGGAACGCCATGATCAGTGAGACTGCTGCTTACGGTTCAGCTGGTGCGTATGCCCCGATCGGTGCTTACGGTTCAGCTGGTGCGTATGCCCCTGTTGGTGCCTACGGTCCCGCTGCTCTTGCCGCTCCTGGCCTCGGTCTGCGTGGCGGTTGGGCTGGCAGAGGTTGTGGCTGCGGAATCTAAGAAGATGTTCATCAACGTGTAATGCTGAAAATTACTTAATAAATCAACATGCACCAAATATTTTGTACTTTAATTTGTTGTCCTATTCAGACGGGACTGCTTGTGTGTGTATCACTGCAGCAAGCTTTCTACCTTGGTGTAGAACTTGTAGCAGGGATTCTCATCAGTAATTTATTATCGCAGTGTTATGGTGCGATTCCACCACAAATGTTTCTTCTTATGAAATGTTGTGATGGACTCGCATCAACGAGCACGCACTCGCTGTTCGCGCAATCAATATAGTAGTCTAGGAGACCGAGCTTCATTCATTTGTTTAACTCATGTGAAAAATATTTATTAGTAATACATGTTGTCGAATAAAATTGCGTCAGTACGATATATTTAGACAACATAATACCACCTAAGTTTAGACTTAGGTGGTATTATGTTGTCTAAATATATTAATATTATTGTAAATGGGTTTAGACCCATTTACAATAATATTAGTATTAATAACCTTAATACATGAACAAACATAAATATTATGTTCATGTATTAAGATTCCTGAAAATTATAAAGTATTTCATTAGGTTAACAGATACTTATGTGAAAGTCGATGTTATGCAGGATATCAAAATATAAAGTAGGTAGGTGCTGAATTAGGTTGTCACCTATTGAGTCTAAAAAAATAAAATTTAAATATATGTCAGTCTATTGCATGTCAGCTTATGCTTGAAATTTCTGTTAAAATATCGGTACATTTAAAAAAAAAAAAAAACAATTAATCACATTGTTCAATTTTAATTATGGATTAGATGAATTCTAAACTTCATAGAAGCCTTAGCATTTAAGCCACAATGATTATAAAAATAAGAAAAAAAAAACATTTTTGAAATCAGAATAACTAAATCTACTGATTTTGTTATACCATTTTGGTGGCAAAACGGTAAATATTTTGAAAAAGGGCTCACGTACTAACATGTTCGCACACAAAATTGTGTTGCCTTGTGCGCTAACAAAAGTTACGCACAGCTTTGCTTCTACATTTTGTGCTGCACAAAATTTTCACAAACGTGCACTTTTTTGGTGTAATCGCACCGTTAGGTTAACCTTATGTTATGTTCGCAGTGTGTGGACTAAGTTTACTATTATAGTTGTTGAGAAATATTCTTACTAATATCGAGTCTATGTAACGAGTTTCATATAAATCAACAGGTACGTCAAATACATCATTCATTTTTCTATAAAACCATAAACGATAATATAGCATCGCAACGAGAGTCAAAGCTTCTACATCAGTGGGGTAGAGGTGCAATGCACCGCCTCTCTTGTCTTTACGACAGTGCGTCGTGGGGGCGTAGTCGAGCATGCTCGCTATGCCAGTGTGGTGGTAGCCGCCACCACATGTCGAAGAATGCCGATTATTTATTATTTATTTATTAACGTATTCGATCTGTTTGCTGATGAATGGACGAAGATTTTATTAGTATGTCAGAAGAACTCATCATCTGCCTAGCCTTTTCCCAATTATGTTGGGGTAGGCTTCCAGTCTAACCGGATGCAGCTGAATACCAGTATTTTACATGGAGCGACTGCCTATGTGACCTTTACAACCCAGTTAGCGCTACGTAATAGGATACCCTCTTGTAAGAGTGGTTGTCAGACTTTCGGGTCACTGACTACCTGTAACGACTGTCAAAAATCTACAAATGACAGCCGGGACCAACGGCTTATCGTGCTTTCCGAGGCATGGAGAAAACGCAGTATGTAATGGGTGGTCACCCATCCACGGACCAACCTAGTTAAGCACGGTTTAACCTAAACATCGACCCGAGCGGCTGTTCTTATTTAGCCATGAACTCCTCTCCAAGACATTCATATATAATAACAATCAGTGATATTTTTTCACTTTCCCAGTCCGCTTTCAGTAACTGAGTCTAAGAAGGCAGTTATGGCTCTGGTCTAGCAGGCTGCAGTTTGGAAGTTCCAGCTTTGACTGCACCTGCTGCAGCTTTGGCAGGCATGGGTCTGGCCTGTAGGACTGGTGCAGGCTATGGAGGGCTTGCTATTGAAGTCATTCCCACCAGTGGTGGTGGCCTGCCCGTCTCCAGTTTCTCTGGTATCATAGAATGTGTATGAGGGTGCTCTGTACGTGGATGGCTAGCACTTTGAGCCGTTTTTATTCTCTTATATTGACCTCAGTAACAGTGGTCTGCCTGGCCGTGGATGGGAATGTGGAATCTACTGAGAACTACGCCATTCATTTCCGTATGGTGTTTAAATGGATAAATTGAAGCATTTCTTAAGAGTTTATTATTATTTATTTATTTTCATTATAATGTCAGAAAGGTTCACATAGCAATTTATTTTTTGCATCTGACTTTCCTTTGACAGTCAAAGGCAAATGATTTAGAATCTGAACGCGTGAGAAATGGTTGTCCCTAAAAATCTTAATCTCTCATAAAACTTACAGAGTTGTGTAAGTTTCGTTTAGTGACATTATTTTTCGGGATTCAAGCTGAAAAAGTCGCATTCATGTTTAAGTTCAACTTAAAATTGGCAATAACTCGAAGTTAGTGTGAATTCTATATAATTCATAATATTTTGTTTCGAAGTTCACAAAAAATAAGTTAAATGAAAACTATAATATGCTGTACGGACATTTCTATTTATTTACATATAATAAAACTGTAGAAAAGTCGTTTTTGTACATCGAAAAAAATTCCAAAAAAAATAGCCAGGGTGTTAAAGGACAACCAATAGAACCCATTTCCAGCATTTTTCGAATTTTTGTCTGTTTGTCTGTTTGTCTGTGTATTTGTTCGGGCATCACGTAAAATGTACAAAAGCAATGTAGATAACTTTTATACACAACGATTGAGCGTAACTTGGAGTAACATTTAGTTTTTGTTGCATTGCAATCGGTTCAGTCTATCAAAAGATATTTGAATTTAAAGTGTTACAGAAGTAAAATTAGGGTTATGTGCAGTTGGTCTCACAACTTCCCGTAACTTTTATACACAACAATATGTGCGTAAATTGAAGTAATTGAACATTAAGTTTTTTGTTTCATCGTAATCAGTTCACACCTTATAAATGGAAAGAAAGAAAAATGTAAATTAATAAAATTGTAATAGTGTTTCCGAAGTAAAATATTAAAACAGCGCCATCTATCGAACTCAGACTGGACTATATCTAGACATCAACTGCGTGCAGCATTGAATATAGATATTCGATAGATGGCATTGTGCGTGTGACGTTATTTTCTGATTGAGGCATGTTTAACTAAATACTGATGGAGAAATTCCTGACCTATAGGGTACGTGAAATTTGTCACAACGGGTCCTTATTGGCTATTAAAGAGATAGTTATAAGTATACCAGGGAACCCGATCAGTCAATACGGTTTGCCCACACCGACAGTCGATGGGGAAAGTACGACAGAGAGTAGGGTCGTTTCGCCGGTATCGCGACCACCTTCAGTAGGCGACCATTTGACGGACTAAGTTTCTTTAAATCAAGATAATAGTATTTGTAGAAGAAACTTATATAAAAAATAAATCTAACGTGCTTTATGAATAATTAGGAAATAAGAATTTACACAGTTTGAAACAAATGGGTTAACCCAGAGCCGAAAAAAAATTGCTCAATGCGCGTCTTGATTCAGTGGTGCCTGGACGTACCGCGAGTTAGAAAAAAAATAACACGACGCGCGGCGTTCAAAGGTAAGTTTTATTACTTATTTCATGTTTTACACACAAGTTAGTTGTTAAATTGTACAATCGATAAGTTTTGGATAATATTTAGTTTTATTTTGCTATTTTTTAACTTATTAATAAGATAAAATCAAGTGGTCGGTAATCGAAATGCTTATTTATCAAAAACGTTAGATAGCGACCACGTGGTCGCAAACCGACGTGAACCGCATTATTTTGTTTTGATTAGTATGACCCTAATGCTTTATACAGGACTGTTACAATTTTGAATGTAGCATTGTAAAAGTATTTCGTTTTAGTTCTTTGGTAAGCGACCACCAGTTCCTTTGAAAGAACTTTGTACAAAATTGGGCTAAACAGGTGGTCGTAAATCAAAATAATCGAAATAAAAACACTGGTTTTCGGCCACCATCGGAGTTCCCAAATAATTCAGTCAACTAAACAAAAAGAAAAAGACTGTCCAGTACACTGAAGAAACTCTGAAAAAAGTTCTTGATGATATACGAAAAGAAGGGAAGGGAATAAGAGAAACATGTAGACTGTATCAGATCCCAAGGACCACGATACAAGATCGGCTTAGTGGGAAGAGGTGTATCATTCATAATTATGAATAAGAAACGCGGAAGATTTCTAAAATAATATTAAACCAGATGATTAAAAAATATTAATGTTGATTATTTTTAAATGTTATACTACATACTTTACTACATACAACTATGACTAAGTTCCTACAAAATGTAAGATTGTTTTTTTTTTTCTTATAAGAAAACATTACACCAAATGATTACCATATTTGTTTTTATTAAGAGGCAAAAATTAAAATATTTTTAAAGTGATTATAATTGTTTTAATGGCATATTTTTCATATTAAAATAGTGGTCGCAAACTAGCTCACTGGTGGTCGTAAACTGACAAAAATGGTCGCAAACCGACGTTTTCGCTATATTTTCACTTTTTCAGCATTTTATAAATATTTTTGTATTAATGTATTTTATTTTACGTTTTATATCCAAACTAGACTATATTTGGGACAAACTCACATTAACATATACTATTTTGCGTGTAGACAACATTTTTTTTTCCTCATCGTTTGTGGGCAACCCAGCTAACTGGTCGCTAACCGGCGCAATGACCCTACGACAGAGAGTACGTATCAGAAATTAGTTATCATCCCGTGGAACTCGCAGAAATTTTACAAAATGGCTGCGCAAAGACAGAGAATCAGCGCCAGACGTTTGATAGGGTATGCTGCAGTGTAGAAAACGCCTCGGGTGAAATCCTGTTTTTAGACGCACCGGGCGGAACAGGTAAAACTTTCCTAACCAAAGTTATTTTGGCTCGAATAAGGAACTTTGGGAGTATGAAGAACAGAGTGTAAAGCTCTTCAACCCCCATTGAAAAGGGAGGATCCTCCGACCAGACGGGTGTTATATCTGGTGGGCTACTGCCCTACAGTTGTTGTCGGGTTCTTCTATATAGTCTTAAGTCGCGAATAACTTTACTTGCGCGATGCAGAATTTAGATATATTTAGATTTTTAGTTTATCCTCTGCGTCATAGATGGCGCTGTAGTACTTTTTGTAGTGCCGCTACATCACTCCCCCGCGGAGACTAGGGTCGGTAGTAGAATGAGTCGTTGATTGCCAGGCCAGTGGAAAGTCGTTGCCGCATTGTTCACGGTGAGTCGGAACTGTCTGCGGCGGTAGTGCGAACCCCTTTAGTCGCGGTCGGCACTGCATGTGCTCCGTTGCGTCGGACGTGATACAGCGCCGCGATGTGGCTGACTGCTCGCATCGACCGGGAGGTACAGCTCTCAACCGGCCGAAAGTGCAGTGCCAAGGTAGCTTTATGAGGCTGAGGGTGCTGACCAGGAATGTGCTTCCGCTGCATGCTGGTGGTCAGGAATACCCATTTTGAAGCTAGCTGGCTATATGACTCGCTGCTCGAAAACTTGAGGAAGTTTGAGGAAGCTTGAGGAAGTGACGTTGATGACGTCACGTTGCTCGAAGGCTGCGCTGACGTCCATTTCGGGGTCACCAATTTGGGGGTATGGAGAACAGGGTGTAAAGCTCTTCAACCACCATTGAAAAGGGAGGATCCTCCGATCAGACGGGTGTTATGTCTGGTGGGCTACTGCCCAACAGTTGTTGTCGGGTTCTTCTGTATAGTCTTAAGTCACAAATAACTTTACTTGCGCGATGCAGAATTTAGATATATTTCGAGTTTTAGTTCATCCTCTGCGTCATAGATGGCGCTGTAGTACTTTTCGTTCTATGTTGCTGAAGTACTTTTTGTAGTGCCGCTACAGAACCAAAATAAAATTTCCCTTGCTGTCGCCTCTTCAGGGATAGCAGCCACATTATTGCCTGGAGGAAAAACGGCAGACACAACATTTATAATTCCTATAGACTTAGACCGCACGGAAAGCCCGGTTTGCAACATATCGCGAAATAGCGATAAAGCAAGGGTTTTATGCGATTGTGTTTTAATTTTTTGGGACGAGTGCACTATGGCAAACAGCAAAGCTGTAGAAGCAGTGAATAGAACTGTACAGGACATAAGGCAAAATGACCGGCCGATGGGAGCCATCACGGTGCTGTTCTGCGGTGATTTTCTGCAGACACTCCCGATAGTACCCCGAGGAACGAGAGCCGGAGAAATTGCTGCCTGTCTGAAGAGTTCTGTTTTATGGCGCAATATATCATCTACACACCTGAGTGTACATATGCGTGCACAGTTGCGAGGCTGCGAAAATGCACAGGAGTTTCCCAATTTATTGTTACAAATAGGCGATGGCACATACCCCGTACAAGAAGATGGCAAAGTTATTTTGGTTGATAATCTCTGTTCTTGCGTTACATCACAACAGGAGCTAATTTCTTCTGTGTACGGAGATTCCACAAACATGGGAAATCAAGCCGGTTCTTGGCTATGTCAGCGAGCTATTTTGACTCCTCGCAATGTCCAAGCTACGGCAATTAATTTAAAAATATTGATTCATGTGTCCGGGAATAGTAGAGAATGCACCTCTATATATACAGTTATGGAAGAAGATGACGCTACGCACTACCCGGTAGAATTTTTGGATTCCCTCAACACACCCGGACTTCCAGCCCACAAAACAGTTTTAAAAATCGGTGTACCAATAATTCTCCTCAGAAATTGATGTCCTCCAAACTTTGTAACGGCACGGCTCAAAGTCACAAATCTGCAGCAAAACATAATCGAAGCTGAAATATTAACCGGTTGCGGCGCTGGTGATATTGTTTTTATTCCAAGAATACCTATAATTCCTAACAACTTTCCTTTCTCTTTCAAACGCGTGCAATTCCCAGTCAGTCTCTGTTATGCCATGACGATTAATAAAGCTTAGGGCCCGACATTATCCGTTGCGGGGGTGCACCTAAGTATTGGATGCTTTTCCCATGGTCAACTATACGTAGCTCTTTCTCGCGTAAACAACCCCAATAACCTTTTTGTGTACGCTCCAGATGGTTCCACAGCTAATGTTGTTTATAAAGAAGCACTAGCATAAATAAAAAAAAATTATTTGTATCGGAATCCTCCAACAGCGCTTCGCACAAAAAAATACATTGTTAAGTTCCGACATCCACGCGAACGAAGTCGCGGGCACAGCTAGTTTATTAATAAAATAATTCCTTTATGTGTTTTTAAATGCCATAAAATATAACAACTTTTAGTACAGATAGTTGTTAGGGGCACCGCAGCCGCACGCGCACTTGCCGGTGATAGACACGGCACCAGCAGCAGCCACAGGACCACCGAAGCTCACAGCGCCCATGATGGGGACCTGACCAGCGACGGCGGTAGTACCGGCGACTGGCAGCTCACCAGCGACCGCCACGTTGCCTTCACCGGCGCCGCCGTAAGCAGCTCCAGGAGCGATAGTACCTCCGTATAGAGCACCAGGAGCAAGTGCGCCACCATAACCGGATATTCCGGCACCGTAACCAGCAGCGGGGTATGCACCAGCGAAACCGGCGGCGGGGAACGCAAGTCCATCATAAGCCAAACCAGAAGCAGCTAAGCCACATGAACTAGCCAGCATGGGAGAAGCGATCGCCGGACCGTAAGCACCACATGCCTGGGTGAAAACGTTCTGTAAAAATAATAGTCATAATTGGTTAGGATAAGTAATCAGGATCGCACACAGAATTCACAAATAACAATCATTTAAAATTTATTGGGATCCGGTTGATGGCAATAGGCTCGCCCCTACCTAGCGAAGAGGGAATGCACACCTCTGTCTCACCCTTCGATAAAATACAGGCGTAATTTTATGTCAAGAATGTTAAAAACAACTTTGAAATACAAATCAAGCAATATTCACTCACCTGGACCAAGCAAGCTTGGATGCAGAGAAACAGAACAGTGAAGGAAGACATGTTACAAGTAAGTTCAACGAAAGCTGAAGACTGAGTGATGACCAGAAATCGTACTCACATTATTTATACTCAACCCATTGTTGATGTCAACAGTGTTTTCGAAATTTTGGAAAACTTGATGATAAGTATGTTTTAAAACAAAGTAAAGCATTTCTTTGTAGGTAAATAGTAGGCTTATCGTGCTTGCACAAGCTATTAATTAATTACACTTACCTACATACAAATCTTGGAACTTGATAACTTCTGGAGTATAAAACCACCAACAGTTGCACTGGACATCATTCTTGTGTCAGCACTCGAAACAAACTACAATGTCTGTCAAAGCTATCCTCGTCCTCTGCGCTCAGGCGCTCCTGCTCAAGGTAAGAATTTATTTAATTTATGGTCGAAAGACATTTAAATAAATGACTGTATTTCATGTACAATTAATGGAAATTAGGGAAGAGAAGTAACTAGCAAACATGCTTACAAATTATTATTACAATTTCAGTCCGCACTCGGACAGTGCACCAGCCGCGCTGCGGTTGCTGATATCTCTGGACTTGCTGCTCCCTGCGGCTTGGCCGCTCCCGCCTTAGCCACCCCTTGCGGCTTGGCTGGTCCTGCTGGACTCGCCTACTCTGGTGCTGGTTTGGCAGGCAGAGGTCTGGCTTTCGACGGACTGGCTGCTGGCTACGCTGGAAGAAACCTGGGTTACGATGGAATCTACGCCCCCGCCATGGAGTTCAGTCCTACTAGCGGCGGTGCTCTGCCTGTCTCCAGCGCCTCCGCCATCGCTCCCGTCGGTATCTCCGTGGCGTCTGACAACGTTTATGAGGGTATCCTGACTGTGGGTGGTGAACTGCCGTTCGTGAGTACTGTTGCTTTGGAAGGTGTGGTGCCTTCTGCCGGTGCCGGCGCCGTCAACCACGCCTGCGGTAATGGCAGGAACGCCATGATCAGTGAGACTGCTGCTTACGGTTCAGCTGGTGCGTATGCCCCGATCGGTGCTTACGGTTCAGCTGGTGCGTATGCCCCGATCGGTGCTTACGGTTCAGCTGGTGCGTATGCCCCTGTCGGTGCCTACGGTCCCGCTGCTCTTGCCGCTCCTGGTCTCGGTCTGCGTGGCGGTTGGGCTGGCAGAGGTTGTGGCTGCGGAATCTAAGAAGATGTTCATCAACGTGTAATGCTGAAAATTACTTAATAAATCAACATGCACCAAATATTTTGTACTTTAATTTGTTGTCCTATTCAGACGGGACTGCTTGTGTGTGTATCACTGCAGCAAGCCTTCTACCTTGGTGTAGAACTTGTAGCAGGGATTCTTATCACTAATTTATTATCGCAGTGTTATGGTGTGATTCCACCAGTGTGCGGCACAATGGCGCACAGTGTGCCGCACAAATGTTTCTTCTTATCAAATGTTGCGATGGACTCGCATCAGCGAACACGCACTCGCTGTTCGCGCAATCAATTAAGTAGTCTAGGAGACCGAGCTTCATTCATTTGTTTAATGTACCTATGTGAAAAATATTTATTAGTAGTACATGTAGTCGAATAAAATTCCGTCAGTACGATATACTATTTAGACAACATAATACCATCCGCATCTGAACCCATTCGCAATAATATTAATATTAATAACCTTAATACATGAACAAATATAAATATTATGTTCATGTATTAAGATTCCTAAAAATTATTAAGTATTTCATTGGGTTAACAGATATTTTTGTGAAAATCGATCTTATGCAGGATGTCAAATTATAGAGTAGGTAGGTGCTGAAAAATGAGGTTCTCACCTATTGAGTTGAAAACAATAAAATTTAAATATATGTCAGTCTATTGCATGTCAGCTAATGCCTGAAATTTCTGTAAAAATATCGGTACATTTAAAAAAAACTAAAATAATGTATCACATTGTTCAATTTTAAGTATGGATTAGATAAATTCTAAATTGTCATAGAAGCCTTAGAATTGAAGCCACAATGATTATAAAAATAAGAAAAAAAAAACATATTTGAAATAAGATTAACTAAATCTATCGATTTTATTATACCATTTTGGTCGCAAAACGGTAAATATTTTGAAAAAAGGCTCACGTACTAACATGTCCACACACAAAATTGTGTTGCCTTGTGCGCTAACAAAAGTTACGCACAGCTTTGCTTCTACATTTTGTGCTGCACAAAATGTTCACAAACGTGCACATTTTTTGGTGGAATCGCACCATTAGGTTAATCTTTTTTTTTTTTTCGGGTGGGAAATCATCAAATGACTCCTCCCGCTCTGGGCGGAGTGGAAGGGAGTGTCAGACTCTTACTGACTAAAAACCACCCATGTTCCTTCTTTTGCCCTTTATGTTCCAGGGCCGCGGTATCTCTTTCGAACAGTCCCGCAGCCCTGGCAGGCATCGGCCCTTGTGGGCCCCTCCTGTTTGCTGACATCTCTTTGAGGCGAGCGTGGAACACGAACGCGCCGTCGACACGGCCTGTCGTCATACGACGGCCGGACGGCGAGCTAACCCATTACTCACCGTCCACACCCATTACGGCGTGGGCGTGCTTCTCCCGCAGCGGCTGGGACGTGAGGTTCTGACCCTCTCACGTTCCGCCACCTCCTTCGCTAACATGACTGCTTCGCAGAAGGAGGTGACGGCTTCCCATTCCCTCTCGCCCCGGACCATGGCTTGAACCAGGGCCGGACGCGAGAGGTCGCCGCCGCCAATCGCCTCTACGAGGACACGGCGGTGCTCCGTCCAAGCGGAGCAAACCTCCACGGTGTGCTCCACCGTGTCTTCCGGGCGATCCTCACAATGATAGCACCCGGGCGTTTCCTCCCACCCGATTCGGTGCAGGTACCTCCCGAAACAACCGTGTCCGGTGAGGACCTGCGTCAGGCGGAAGGTGAGGGCGCCGTGGCGCCTCTCTAGCCACTCCTCAAAGAGGGGACTTATCGCCACTATCGTGGCGTGCCCTGCACGGGGTTGCGATAGTCGCTCTCTCCATGTCGCCATGAGATCGCGCCGGAAGTCGGTCCGCTGAGCGACAATTTGCCGCGGCACCATTAGGTTAACATTATGTTATGTTCGCAGTGTGTGGACTAAGTTTACTATTATAGTTGTTGAGAAATATTCTTACTAACTATTGAGTCTATGTAACGAGTTTCAATAAATCAATAAGTTATTAAAATTAAAAAGTTAAAAAGTTTTATTGTGTCTCATACAATTGTTTTACAGCACAAAATTGAGGCAGCCCCGGTAAGTTATATGGATACTTGTGATGGGGTTACCGCGCGATAGGTACGTCATTCATTTTTCTATGAAACCATAAATGATAATATAGCATGGCAACGAGAGTCAAAGCTTCTACATCAGTGGGGTAGAGGTGCAATGCACCGCCTCTCTTGTCTTCACGACCGTGCGTCGTGGGGGCGTAGTCGAGCATGCTCACTACGACAGGGCGGTAGTAGCCGCCACCACGTCTTATTTGGAAGAGATGCTCCCCCTTTAATTCTTCAATTATATTTTTTTTTTTCTTCTTTCTCGTTTCTCTTCTGGAAACTTAGGGTGTGAATTGTATATTTTATATCAACATTGTGAGTGCAAACTAATTGATTACCATGTGGAATTATGGAAGCTGCAGAAGATTGTAAAATATCTTTGCATTGTATAGATTCCATCTCTTAGTATTATATAATTGCATAGCACATGTGTGAGTAGTATGTACTGTAAAGCTACCATTTATATTTTGTTATCTTTCATTGACTTGAATGTGTCCTGGTGGCTGAGAGAATGTCATGCTCACTCAAATGTCTCGCTGATTGTGGCGGGTGTGTCGGGTCATTTAGTTCCCTTCAATATGGTTGAGTTGAATGGCGCTGATCCATGCGTCATGTTCGTGAACGGGCGCTGTCAGTTGGGACTGGTCATCTCTTACCTGCCACGGTTTATTTTAATTACTTTATTTTTAAATTGTTGGTTTAATCTTTATTCTGGACGCTCTTAATGTGCACGTCTTTGTACATCGTTCTCACATATAATGTATAATCTCAACATGAATGATGTAACCAAGATTTTGTAACAATATTTTAATTTAAAAGAGTGTCCATGGAGTTTCTTGCCCATTCTTCTCCATAGAGATCTACGATTTGGAATGTGCAACTACAGTACTTTCGCAAGTTATTATGCCTTGTGTCTGTGACTTTGACTTTCAAAACTGCCAGTAATGGTCTAATTGAAATAAATACTTTGACTTTGACTTTGACCGCATGTCGAAGATTGCCGACCTCAACACACGTGGCGCTAGGTCAATGGCTGAAACTTGACAATGTACTTATTTTATTAACGTATTCGATCTGTTTGCTGATGGATGGACGAAGATTTTATTAGTGTGTCAGAAGAACTCATCATCTGCCTAGCCTTTTCCCAACGATGTTGGGGTCGGCTTCCAGTCTAGCCGGATGCAGCTGAATACCAGTATTTTACATGGAGCGACTGCCTTTCTGACCTTCACAACCCAGTTAGCGCTACGTAATACGATACCCTCTGGTAAGAGTGCTTGTCAGACTTTCGAGTCACTGACTACCTATAACGACTGTCAAAGATCTACAAATGACAGCCGGGACCAACGGCTTATCGTGCTTTCCGAGGCACGGAGGAAACGAGGTATGTATTGGGTGGACACCCATCCACGGACCAACCTAGTTAAGCACGGTTTAACCTCAAGATCGACCCGAGCGGCTGTTCTTATTTAGCCATGAACTCCTCTCCAAGACATTCATAAATAATAACAATCAGTGAAGTTTTTTCACTTTCCCAGTCCGCTTTCAGTAACTGCGTCTAAGAAGGCAGTTATTGCTCTGGTCTAGCAGGCTGCAGTTTGGAAGTTCCAGCTTTGACTGCACCTGCTGCAGCTTTGGCAGGCATGGGTCTGGCCTGTAGGACTGGTGCAGGCTATGGAGGTCTTGCTATTGAAGTCATTCCCACCAGTGGTGGTGGCCTGCCCGTCTCCAGTTTCTCTGGTATCATAGAATGTGTATGAGGGTGCTCTGTACGTGGATGGCTAGCACT
Source organism: Eurois occulta (assembly GCA_950022335.1). Taxonomy (NCBI): domain Eukaryota; kingdom Metazoa; phylum Arthropoda; class Insecta; order Lepidoptera; family Noctuidae; genus Eurois; species Eurois occulta. The sequence goes on from OX465506.1 coordinate 8,498,209, forward strand.
GTGAGCCGTTTTTATTCTCTTATATTGACACTGTTTTTGCTGAAATAATCTCAGGCAGGTTATAATTTTATGTTTTTAATATTGTTGTCTGAGATATGTCACTTCTGAATAAAATGGTTTTTCGGTTGTCAATGTTTTTTTCAATGTATTTTATTTTAACCGTTTCATTATGTTTTGATAATCACGATCTACAGTTATTAGAGAAACCTCAAGTAACAGGGAACCTCTAACAGGTTATGGGCCCAGAACATGCCCAGAACTGAAACACCAAATAACAAAAATATTTTTTGAAAAAGTCGATGGAACTTTGAGAAGAAAGTTCTAGAAAAATCTCTAAAAAATGGAGATAGCGCGCAGCAATCGACTAGTTCGGGTGGGTTACCGTCGATTGAGCGACTCGTTGGTAGTTCAAACTATTCAAACTGGAAGTTTGACATGGAGTGTGTGTTGGTCCATGACGAGCTATGGAACTACATCATTGCCGAACCAGACGTAGCAGACGCGATCGCTGTAAAGAGGGATCAAAAGGCAAGAGCGAAAATATGTCTTATGATCAACAAAAGTTGCAAGGTGCACGTGAAAAGTGCGAAAACGGCAAAGCAAGCATGGGAAGCCCTGAGGTCAGCGTATGAAGACAAGGGAATAAATAACAAATGCAGGTTATTATCTCGCCTTGTGAGCATAAAACTGGAACAGTTTACCTCAGTACCGGAGTATGTGACGGAGGTCATGAAGGTATCCCAACAGCTTAACGACCTTGGCAAGGAGATTGATGACGAGTTGTTAGCCACCTTAATGCTACAGGGACTAACGGAAGAGTTTATGCCCATGAGACTAGCCCTGGAGAACACAACAACTACACTTACCACAGACTATGTCAAGACGAAGCTGCTTCAATTGACTTCATACCGGAGTGAGTCAAATCAGAGTGAAACAGTCCTTACCTCCAGATCCAAGAGAAGGCCAAATACAACACAGAAGAAGTGTATACCACCGTCACAGAAGACCACAAAATGCTTCATTTGTGATTCTGCGCAGCATAAAGCACGAGACTGCCCTGATAATCCCCGGAAGAAGGCGATGGCGCACGCTACGATGCACACAGCGGTGCATGCAGCGGCGGACACTGTAGACGACGGAGCGCTCCACAGTGCCATGGCGACGTCTACCTCTTCAAGCAGATACGAGTTCATCGTGGATACGGGAGCATCAGAACACATGACGTATAATAGGGAGTGGTTGAGAAATTATGTTAAGCATAATAAGATAGAGATTTCATGTGCGGATGGCGGTAAAGTATATGGTATAGGAAAAGGAGATGTGGTAAGTAAAGATGGAAGGAATGTGTGTGTAACAGGAGCTATGTATGTACCTGACCTAACAGTGAACTTACTGAGCGTGAGTACATTGGTAAAGAGAGGAAGGGTAGTAGTATTTTCTAAGGCTGGATGCGAGATTTATGACTCGAATAATTGCGTAGTGAAAGGAAAAGTGACTGTAAGGTGTATGGAAGAGAGAGGTGTTTACAAACTTAAACATTATCCACAGTGCACGGCACCGATGGCGGCGCTAGCGACTGACGTACACAACGGTGAGTCACTGGAGTTATGGCATCGGAGGATGGGCCACCTTGGAGTACGCAATCTAAAGCTAATGAGAGATAAGCTAGCAAACGGGGTAAGTTTTCAAGATTCTAATAATAGGTTAGAATGCATTGCTTGTCTGTTAGGAAAACAGACAAGGCAGCCCTTTTCAAAGCAGAAGGCTTCTAGAGCCAAGGATGTACTGGAGCTCGTCCGTCCGTCGTATGACGACGGGCAGGCGGTGTCGACGGCGCGTTTGTGTTCCACGCGCGCCTCAAAGAGTTGTCAGCAAACGGGAGGGGCCCGCAAGGGCCGGTGCCTGCCAGGGCTGCGGGACTGTTCGAAAGAGATACCGCGGCCCTGGAACACAAAGGGCCAATGAAGGAACATGGGTGGTTTTTAGTCAGTAAGAGTCTGACACTCCCTTCCGCTCCGCCCAGAGCGGGAGGAGTCATTTGATGATTTCCCACCACCCAAAAAAAAAAAAAAAAAGGATGTACTGGAGCTTGTACATTCTGACATCTGTGGGCCTATGAGTGTTGAATCGTTTACAGGTTTTAAATATTTCATGACATTCATAGATGATAAAACGCGGAAAACTTTCATGTATGCACTCAGGAGAAAGAGTGAGGCCGTAGAGAAACTTAAAGAGTTTAAGGTTCTTGTAGAGACACAGACCGGCAAGAAACTGAAAGCAATCCGGACAGATAACGGGAAAGAGTACGTCAACAAGGAGATGGAACAATTTACCAAAGATAATGGTATTGTTCACCAGCTAACCGTCGAGTATACTCCTCAGATGAACCCATGCGCGGTGTACATCCACCCTTAACAAACGTCACGTAAGGCCGCAAGACTGCCAAGGGTGTGATGGTACATGAAAGTAAATGATAAGTTGAAGGAGCCTAACAGACCTACAAGGCTAACAGTCCCTACGACCCTAAGCCCTAAGCCCTACACAGCCCTAACCTATCATATACCTAGTATGTAATAGATAAACATATAAATAAGTGCGGGATGTCTGCACCATGCGACCTAAGGTTACAGACGGATTGGAGACAGGATGTCCAGGTATGGGAAGGGTACACTCACTGCCAGTCCCGCAGACTCACGAGACCGATCAGAGATGGCTAAAGGTGTCTTGGCCACAGTGAGGGGTAATGAGACAAGAATATAAAATTCAAATCTGATTTATTTACAAATGTTACCGCTTATATACTACTTTTTCTTAACACACACTATTATATAAAATCTTTGTGTCCTATGCGTGTAAGATGCAACCCAATCATTATCTTAACTGGGCCGCGCGTCAGCCAGGCCGAGTGCTGAGTCAATGTCCAAAGGTAACATTGAACATTCTGGCGACTCTCAGGAACAGGATCCAAGTTGGTACAGGTCGATGGTCTCGTATGGTCTGGCCTTTCCTTGTTCAGCTTCTTGTGACTGGGTGGGCACGCTGAATGGTATGCCGTACCGCTGTTGTGTCTGTTGCGGGTGTGGTGTGCTGCTGACGATCGTCGGTTGCTGCACAGGTGGCGCAGGTTTTCTTCTAGCTGCAATGATGGCTCGAAATTTACTCAAAACCTGTGGACCGAAGTAAATTAAAATACATGCTAAACTGATAATAACAAGTGAAGTACTGATGCTAGCGATGTATGTATGAGACTCCAGTTGTTTCCAAATTGTGTTATCTAGCTGAGTTTGTAGGTTTGTTTCGGATGTAACTAAATGGTCGAAAACTCCTTTTGACTTGTCTAACACTAATTCTTCTTTGGATATATCTTTTATGTTTGTTGGTAAGATTTGCGTATTAATGGAGAAGTTCGTTGTTTTAGAATAAGAAGCTAGCACTCTTATCGTTGTTGTTCTTTTTGCCGCAAGTATGTTATTAAGTGTTTTAATTACGCAATTCTCGGAGATATGTAGAACTCCGACATCTTGAATAGTAATTTCTTTTCTTTGACCGTCACACACAATTGATATGGCAACCGATCTTGTCGTGATGAAGAGCCAAGTGTTTTGCATAAATAATTGCTTCCATACAACATCTGTTGATATCTTGTAGGTTTTTGACGTGCATTGGGTGTGGGTGTAGTTGTCAGTTTTAAAGAGTTGTTCAACTATGCAATTTTTATTTAATTGCATGTTCTTGACAGCTACAGGATAGCAGACAAACTCTGTAGTACTACCAAGGCAGTCTTTAAATTCTTCCTGACTTAGTTCAAAATAACGCTCGTTGTTGTAATCAAAGCCCATGAACGTCTGCTGAATAATCAAGCACATGAAAATGCTAAAATTGGAACTGTAGTACTAATAAAGGATGACAATATAAATCCAAGCAAATGGCCCCTAGCAAAAATCACAGAAGTACACCCGGGAGATGATATATCCGGCTCGAAGGACCAAAATGTACATCCACCCTTAACAAACGTCACGTAAGGCCGCAAGACTGCCAAGGGTGTGATGGTACATGAAAGTAAATGATAAGTTGAAGGAGCCTAACAGACCTACAAGGCTAACAGTCCCTACGACCCTAAGCCCTAAGCCCTACACAGCCCTAACCTATCATATACCTAGTATGTAATAGATAAACATATAAATAAGTGCGGGATGTCTGCACCATGCGACCTAAGGTTACAGACGGATTGGAGACAGGATGTCCAGGTATGGGAAGGGTACACTCACTGCCAGTCCCGCAGACTCACGAGACCGATCAGAGATGGCTAAAGGTGTCTTGGCCACAGTGAGGGGTAATGAGACAAGAATATAAAATTCAAATCTGATTTATTTACAAATGTTACCGCTTATATACTACTTTTTCTTAACACACACTATTATATAAAATCTTTGTGTCCTATGCGTGTAAGATGCAACCCAATCATTATCTTAACTGGGCCGCGCGTCAGCCAGGCCGAGTGCTGAGTCAATGTCCAAAGGTAACATTGAACACGCGGAGAGAGCGAACAGGACAATTTGCGAGAAAAGCAGGAGTATGTTGCAGGAAGCAGGCTTGGATGAGCGCTTCTGGGCGGAGGCCGTCAGACATGCAGTTTATCTGAAGAACCGCTCACCAACGATCGCTGTCCACAACATGACGCCAGAAGAAGCCTGGACTGGCAAGAAAACTGACGTAAGCCACATTAAAGTGTTTGGATGTAAGGCGTACATGCATATTCCTGACCAGAAACGCAAGAAATGGGATCCTAAGAGTAAAGAGCTTATTCATGTAGGATATGAAGAGAACACGAAGGCGTATAGGTTAGTTGACCCCGTTACACACAACGTGCACAGAGCGCGCGACGTTGTATTTTTTGAAAATACTCCAGCTGGCAACCAAGGTAAGAAGCCTTTGCTTTCATCAGTGGTACCAATAACGGACGTGCTCAGTGATGAGGCACCATCTATACAGCCAAGTACTAGTGTAGAACCTGTTGCTGCTACTGGAGTAGAACCACCGCTTCAAGGACAAGGTGGTGATGGAGAGACAGGCTCTCCCCAGTCTGAGGACGAAGAGTGGGCTACATCCGATGAAAGAGGACAATCAGATGTTGAAGAAACCTCCCATAATGATGAGATATCAGGCAGGAGATACCCACTACGAGTAAGGAAACCAAAACAATTTCCAGATTTTGTAGCCTATCAAGCGGCTAATGAACTTCAAGATCCTTTAACTGTCCAGGATGCATTATCGAGAGAGGATAAAGCAAAGTGGAAAGTTGCAATTGAGGAGGAGTTAGAGGCTCTCAAGAAAAATAAAACGTGGACGCTAGTGAAGCCACCGAGGTCGTGTAACATCGTTGATTCGAAATGGATTTTTCGAATCAAAGAAGAGGTGGGGGGAAAGATCCGTTACAAGGCACGACTCGTTGCGAGAGGCTTCAGTCAACCCAGAGGCGTTGATTATTTCGGAACGTTTGCGTCTGTGGTAAGGCACAGTTCGTTGAGAGTTCTGATAGCTTTAGCAGCTAAAATGGATTTAAAAATAGACCAAATGGATGTGAAAACAGCATTCCTAAATGGGAACTTGAGTGAAGTCGTTTACATGAAACAACAGGAGGGTTTTCAAGTAAGAGGCAAAGAAGATCATGTGTGTCTTTTACAAAAGGCTTTATATGGTCTTATGCAGGCTCCACGGGCGTGGAACACAAGACTTCATTCTGAGCTTCTGAGGTTGAAGTTCAAGAGATCAGAGAATGAACCGTGTGTCTACATGAGAGCACAGGATGGTAAATTGATCATCGTTGCAATTTATGTAGATGACCTGTTAATATTTTGGAATAATGATCAGGAGATGCTCTCACTCAAGAAAGAGTTAAAATTGATCTTTGAGATGAAAGATCTAGGAAGAGCTGAACTGATGCTAGGAATTCATATAGATCAGGGTCTTAATGGCATTAAGCTACATCAAGAGAAATATGGAGATAAACTTTTAAAAGCATTTAATATGGAAAACTGCAAACCAGTGATGACACCAGCTGTACCAGGACAGAGGCTAGAAAAGGTTCCAAGTGATAAGAAGTTGGATGAGAAAATCCCTTATAGATCTTTGATAGGCTCACTTATGTATTTAGCAGTCTGTACGAGACCTGATATAGCTCACGTGGTCAATTATTTGAGCCAGTTCAATGAATGCTACAGCGAGCAACATTGGATTGCGGCTAAAAGAGTGCTTCTATACTTGAAGGGTACAAAGAAGCTAGGAGTGATGTACTCAAGAGAGGAACGCCAAGAAATGGTAGAAGGCTATGCTGATGCCGATTATGCTGGTGATAGCGATCGACGTTCATATTCAGGCATAGTATTCTTAATTCAAGGAGGAGCAGTTTCGTGGTCAAGTACTAAACAGCGCACTGTGGCACTTAGCACTGCAGAGGCAGAGTATGTCTCAATGTCAGAGGCAGCTAAGGAAGCCGTGTTCCTAAGGCGATTTGTTTTGGAACTGACTGGAAAAGAATACCAACAAACTTTAACGGTATTTTCAGATAGTCAGTCTGCAATTGCCATTGCATATAATCCAGTTCACCACCAACGCACGAAGCATGTTGATGTGAGATATCACTTTGTGCGAAATGCAGTTGAAGCAGAGGATATAAGGTTAGAGTATCGCGAAACTAAGAGGATGGTTGCGGATATTCTTACCAAGCCTCTCCCCAGAGGCAAGTTTGAGTGGTGTCTTAAGAGTATGGGTTTGTGTGTATGAGAACGCGGTGTATTGAGAGTAGTGTGTGTTGTGTGAGTGTGTATATGTATGAACATGAGTTGTTTGTATGTATGCATGAGATTAAGGAGGAGTGTTGAAGCAAAGAGGTTTTGCTGAAATAATCTCAGGCAGGTTATAATTTTATGTTTTTAATATTGTTGTCTGAGATAAATGTCACTTCTGAATATAATGGTTTTTCGGTTGTCAATGATTTTTTCAATGTATTTTATTTTAACCGTTTCATTATGTTTTGATAATCACGATCTACAGTTATTAGAGAAACCTCAAGTAACAGGGAACCTCTAACAAGTTCAACTTAAAATTGGCAAAAACTCGAAGTTATTGTGAATTCTATATAATTCATAATATTTTGTTTCGAAGTTCACAAAAAATAAGTTAAATGAAAACTATAATATGCTGTACGGACATTTTTATTAATAAAATAATTCCTTTATGTGTTTTTGAATGCCATAAAATATAACAACTTTTAGTACAGATAGTTGTTAGGGGCACCGCAGCCGCACGCGCACTTGCCGGTGATAGACACGGCACCAGCAGCAGCCACAGGACCACCGAAGCTCACAGCGCCCATGATGGGGACCTGACCAGCGACGGCAGTAGTACCGGCAACTGGCAGCTCACCAGCGACCGCCACGTTGCCTTCACCGGCGCCGCCGTAAGCAGCTCCAGGAGCGATAGTACCTCCGTATAGAGCACCAGGAGCAAGTGCGCCACCATAACCGGCAATTCCGGCACCGTAACCGGCAGCGGGGTATGCACCAGCGAAACCGGCGGCGGGGAACGCAAGACCATCATAAGCCAAACCAGAACCAGCTAAACCACATGGACTAGCCAGGATGGGAGAAGCGATCGCCGGACCGTAAGCACCACATGCCTGGGTGAAAACGTTCTGTAAAAATAATAGTCATAATTGGTGAGGATAAGTAATCAGGATCGCACACAGAATTCACAAATAATAATCATTTAACCCTTTAACAGGCATAACGATCTGGGAATCGGAAAATAATGCCAAATAGGCATAGGTATTATTGGGAGAAAATAAACTTCACTTTTTTAAACCAAAAATTATGTTCTTTGAATATTTAATGAGTGATTGATAAGTGTTTAAATAACCTTTATACAACAATGGAATACCTACCAAGAACTCATTATTTAAATTAAGAGCTGAAAATTATGGTGGGAAAAATATTCCCTTTGCTTTATAAAGGGTTAAAAATTATTGAGATCCGGTTGATGGCAATAGGCTCGCCCCTACTACTAGTGAAGAGGGAATGCACACCTCTGCCTCACCCTTCGATAAAATGCAAACGTAATTTTATGTCAAGAATATTAAAAACAACTTTGAAATACAAATCAAGCAATATTCACTCACCTGGACCAAGCAAGCTTGGATGCAGAGAAACAGAACAGTGAAGGAAGACATGTTACAAGTAAGTTCAACGAAAGCTGAAGACTGAGTGATGACCAGAAATCGTACTCCCATTATTTATACTCAACCCTTTGTTGATGTCAACAGTGTTTTCGAAATTTTGGAAACGTGATTATAAGTATGTTTTTAAACAAAGTCAAGTGTTTCTTTGTAGGTAAATAGTAGGCTTATCGTGCTTGCACAAGCTATTAATTAATTACACTTACCTACATACTAATTTTCTTGGAACTTGATAACTTCTGGAGTATAAAACCTCCAACAGTTGCACTGAACATCATTCTTGTGTCAGCACTCGAAACAAACTACAATGTCTGTCAAAGCTATCCTCGTCCTCTGCGCTCAGGCGCTCCTGCTCAAGGTAAGAATTTACTTAATTTATGGTCGAAAGACATTTAAATAAATGACTGTATTTCATGTAAAATTAATGGAAATTAGGGAAGAGAAGTAACTAGCAAACATGCTTACAAATTATTATTACAATTTCAGTCCGCACTCGGACAGTGCACCAGCCGCGCTGCGGTTGCTGATATCTCTGGACTTGCTGCTCCCTGCGGCTTGGCCGCTCCCGCCTTAGCCACTCCTTGCGGCTTGGCTGGTCCTGCTGGACTCGCCTACTCTGGTGCTGGTTTGGCAGGCAGAGGTCTGGCTTTCGATGGACTGGCCGCTGGCTACGCTGGAAGAAACCTGGGTTACGATGGAATCTACGCCCCCGCCATGGAGTTCAGTCCTACTAGCGGCGGTGCTCTGCCTGTCTCCAGCGCCTCCGCCATCGCTCCCGTCGGTATCTCCGTAGCGTCTGACAACGTTTATGAGGGTATCCTGACTGTGGGTGGTGAGCTGCCGTTCGTGGGCACTGTTGCTATGGAAGGTGTGGTGCCTTCCGCCGGTGCTGGCGCCGTCAACCACGCCTGTGGTAATGGCAGGAACGCCATGATCAGTGAGACTGCTGCTTACGGTTCAGCTGGTGCGTATGCCCCGATCGGTGCTTACGGTTCAGCTGGTGCGTATGCCCCTGTCGGTGCCTACGGTCCCGCTGCTCTGGCCGCTCCTGGCCTCGGTCTGCGTGGCGGTTGGGCTGGCAGAGGTTGTGGCTGCGGTATCTAAGAAGATGTTCATCAACGTGTAATGCTGAAATTACTCAATAAATCAACATGCATCAAATATTTTGGACTTTAATTTGTTGTCCTATTCAGACGGGACTGCTTGTGTGTGTATCACTGCAGCAAGCTTTCTACCTTGGTGTAAAACTTGTAGCAGGGATTCTGATCAAAAAAATATTATAGCAGTGTTATGGTGCGATTCCACCAGGGTGCGGCACAATGACGCACAGTGTGCCGCATAAATGTTTCTTCTTATCAAATGTCATGATGGACTCGCATCAGCGAACACGCAATCGCTGTTCGCGCACTCAAGTTGTTGGTCTTAAGAGACCGAGCTTCATTCATTTGTTTAACGTATGTGAAAAAAATTAATATTAGTACATGTTGTCGAATAAAATTGCGTCAAGACAAAGACATTCAAATATTTACGAGCGATAGACGGGACAAGACGAAGAAATCGTAATCCAATAATTGTTACTACTTAGTAACAAATCGTTTTGTCTAGTGTCAGGTAGCATTTGTGTGTCAAAATCAAAAATGTTCGGGATCGAAATATTTGTATGGAAATATTCCGAATGTCCGCTCTATAAGTCTTTTAAGTCTCTTTACGTCAAGTCGATATATTTAGACAACAAAACCATCTAAATCCAAACCCATTCATAGTTAATACTTAATATTAATAACCATAATACAAGAACAAACATAAATATTATGTTCATTTATTAAGATTCCTAAAAAATATTAAGTATTTCATTGGGTTAACAGATATTTTTGTGAAAATCGATCTCAGGATGTCAAAATTTAGAGTAGGTAGTGCTGAATGAGGTTGTCACCTATTGAGCCTAAAAAAAATAAAATTTAAATATATGTCAGTCTATAATATTGCATGTCAGCTTATGCCTGAAATTTCTGCTAAAATTTCGGTACATTAAAAAAAAACTAAAACAATTAATCACATTGTTCAATTTTAATTATGGATAAGATGAATTCTAAACTTCATACAAGCCTTAGAATTTAAGCCACAATGATAATAAAAATAAGAAAAAGAAAAATTTGAAATCAGAATAACTAAATCTATTGATTTTAGTATACCATTTTGGTGGCAAAACGGTAAATATTTTGAAAAAGGGCTCGCGTACTAACATGTTCGCACACAAAATTGTGTTGCCTTGTGCGCGAACAAAAGTTACGCACAGCTTTGCTTTTAAATTTTGTGCTGCACAAAATGTTCGCGCACATTTTTTGGTGGAATCGCACCATTAGGTTAACCTTATGTTATGTTCGCAGTGTGTGGTAAGTTTACTATTCTGCCGTGCTAATTAGAAGTGCAGTAAGGAGGTTATTAGAAGTTTTGAGTAAATGGCGCCTAAACATTTTTACTTTGATTTAGTTTTTTTAGGTATTATTTTGAAGTTTCGCAAAAATGTTTTTAGCTACATGTATAGCTGAATATGCAGTGTTTCGTAAGAACTAACCCAATTTTCTATAAGTATAATACAACTATCATAAAACAAAAAAAACTGTTTATGCTTAGCAGGGTCTTCATGACTAAACCCAATATTACAAGCTATAACAGCAGTAAGTTTGGAGTTACTGCGCTTTCTACTAGCAAATGCAGATTACTGCGCTTATTTCATTTAATTCAATTATTATTATCACTCCGACTACAAATTAAAAACGCAGTGCAGTAGTGAGAAAAAGCTATTTAAAATAGTATTTAAGTATACAAAAGTACACTTATTTGGTTATATTTATCCTAACCATTTCCTAATTAAATATAACGGCATGAATATTAATAAAATACGTTATTTGAAATGACAAATAAATCTTTCTTAACCATACACAATTACTGCATTTTTTACTAGTGACATAATATTTTCTTAAAGCTATGCTTAGACTGACTACAAACCATAACTGCAGTAAAAGAATGACTTATAGCTTTTCAATTAGTGTACATACGTAAAAAAACACAATAACTTGGTTATATCTATAATATATCAAGAAGAGGTAAATGATACAACTATTTTATTAAAAAAATGTATTCCAAATAAATCTTAAAACAGAAAAAATTAAATAAAATCTTTAAAGTCGTAAACTTTTCCTTTCTTTTGTAAAGATTGCTCGACTCTGTGATGAAAACTGTCAGCAGACATAAATGTATGCCCTGGTTCAAAACATTTAACTGTGCGGAAATCAAGTTGCTGTTAATTATGTTAACTAAGAAAGACAATATCGCCCAATTTTTGTTTTGGGCTGAACAATTATCCATCCACAAAATAACGTGATCTTTGTCGCGTTTGTTATCTAAAATTATTCACTAAACATTATTATTTATCATTATTACTAACAATCATAACATCAGCAAGTGTTCCTTACTGCGCTTCTTACTAGTGAAATAAATTATGTTCAAAAAAATACTGGAAGGCAAAGAGCAGTAATGTGTCTTACTGCAGTTGTGCTTAGTAATTTACTTCTCAGCAAGAAACATACTGCAGTTTGGCTTACTAAAAGTCTCACTTCTGGGACAGCTATCAAAATAAAGATTAAATCACTATACAGAGCTCATTACGAGGATTCCGAATATATAAAAAACTCAATTTTCCAAAAAACCTTCCTTACTGCGTTTCTAATTAGCACGGCAGTATTATAGTTGTTGAGAAATATTCTCACTTACTATTGAGTCTATTCACTTACGATTGTCTAAAAATCGTAGCCTTAAAGTTCATTTATTTATTTTACTATGTATGTACACACAGTTTTCAACACAGGAAAATAATATTATAACACATGAGTACAAAGGTACTGCTTATTTCTCAAGAAATTTCTGCCAGCAGACCTGCAAAAGGAGAAATGAAAAAGAAATGTAGACAATAGTGTGTGAGAAAAGGAATAGAAAAATGTGTTTATGTGCCTTATCTAACTTAACCTAAAATATTAAGTATAAATACACATGAGTAAATATTAATATATACTTATATAAATAAATAATGCTAAGATATATAAACTAATACTACTATTTATTTATTTGTATAGATGTGCCAGATTTTTTTTTTAAATGACTAAAAGGATTCGTCCTTACAGTACTTTCCTTCGCTTCCGCACCCTTCCACGAACTGCTGTGGTGTTGGAAATGATAATTGTAATTTAATCTTTGTTTATTATGAAAATTACTCGTGCCACAACATTTCTGTTGATTCAGTATTATGTACTTAATCAATTTAATACTGTGGTAAGCATTGCGAATAATTAATCGAATAAACTGACCTAACATAATAAAATAGAAGTTCCAACATTATTGTCAGCATAATAAATGATTAATTTACTTTATAATGTTATTTTTAAATGATGTTGAATGTTTTCGTTGTGATTTTTTAAGTTCTTTACGTAGCACTTAATCTTAAAAACTTACTTATTATGTGGTTAACATGTATAACTAAATTATGTCACAGGATGAAGGGATCCAACCATTAATTATTGTTAAAAGCATTTTTTTAATCAATTATTTGAGATAATTATACAAAATACTTATTATGAACTAGCTTAAACACGCGGGCGAAGCTGCGGGCATAAGCTAGTTCATAACAAGTACGTCAAATTATTTTAAACATGTAATAGACGCGGTTTTTGAAATCATATATCTTCAATAAAGATTCAAGAAAAACCCATTTCGTAAATCTGCTGAACACAAATAGAACAGTTTCGTCTGAGGATGAAACTCGCTCCCACGGCGTATTACGCAAGCGCGCAATCTGAACTCTCCGTTTTACAATGCGATGTAAGGGGTGGACGACCCCAGCATTAAAACCTAAATTTGCATTTAATTGTGGTCTGCAACGCGCTATGAAAGTTTTCCTGACAATTTGAGTTAATACAAAATCCAAATTCGGGGAGTCCGTTTCAACATAGTAAGGCAGTATTTACGATAGGGCTGCTTTAAACTGTCCTTATGTTTCTTCTTTATTACTTTAATGACAACGGTTGTGTTACAAATCAATTAGAGTAACTAAAATTATAAAAATAAAAGAAACAATTATAAAATAACACATATTAAAAATAACAAAATAAAGCAAAACAATTGAAGTGAAAACATAAATAGAAGAAATGGGGTGGTGCATTGCACCTCTACCCCATTGATGTAGAAGTTTTGACTCTCGTTGCGATGCTATGTTATCGTTTATGGTTTTATAGAAAATTTAATGATGTAATTGATTTAAATAAAACTCGTAACATAGACTCAATAGTAAGTGAGAATATTTCTCAACAACTATAATAGTAAACTTACCACACACTGCGAACATAACATAAGGTTAACCTAATGGTGCGATTCCACCAAAAAATGTGCGCGAACATTTTGTGCAGCACAAAATTTAAAAGCAAAGCTGTGCGTAACTTTTGTTCGCGCACAAGGCAACACAATTTTGTGTGCGAACATGTTAGTACGCGAGCCCTTTTTCAAAATATTTACCGTTTTGCCACCAAAATGGTACACTAAAATCTATAGATTTAGTTATTCTGATTTCAAATTTTTCTTTTTCTTATTTTTATTATCATTGTGGCTTAAATTCTAAGGCTTGTATGAAGTTTAGAATTCATCTTATCCATAATTAAAATTGAACAATGTGATTAATTGTTTTAGTTTTTTTTTAATGTACCGAAATTTTAGCAGAAATTTCAGGCATAAGCTGACATGCAATATTATAGACTGACATATTATATTTAAATTTTATTTTTTTTAGGCTCAATAGGTGACAACCTCATTCAGCACCTACCTACTCTATATTTTGACAGCCTGCATAAGATCGATTTTCACAAAAATATCTGTTAACCCAATGAAATACTTAATATTTTGTAAGAATCTTAATAAATGAACATAATATTTATTTTTGTTCTAGTATTATGGTTATTAATATTAAGTATTAACTACGAATGGGTTTGGATTTAGATGGTTTTGTTGTCTAAATATATCGACTTGACGTAAAGAGATTTAAAAGACCTATAGAGCGGACATTCGGAATATTTTCATACAAATATTTCGATCCCAAACATTTTTGATTTTGACACACAAATGCTACCTGACACTAGACAAAACGATTTGTTACTAAGTAGTAACAAGTATTGGATTACGATTTTCTTCGTCTTGTCCCGTCTATCGCTCGTAAATATTTGAATGTCTTTGTCTTGACGCAATTTTATTCGACAACATGTACTAATATTAATTTTTTTCACATACGTTAAACAAATGAATGAAGCTCGGTCTCTTAAGACAAACAACTTGAGTGCGCGAACAGCGAGTTCGTGTTCGCTGATGCGAGTCCATCGCGACATTTGATAAGAAGAAACATTTATGCGGCACACTGTGCGCCATTGTGCCGCACCCTGGTGGAATCGCACCATAACACTGCTATAATAATTTTTTGATCAGAATCCCTGCTACAAGTTTTACACCAAGGTAGAAAGCTTGCTTTAGTGATACACACACAAGCAGACCCGTCTGAATAGGACAACAAATTAAAGTCCAAAATATTTGATGCATGTTGATTTATTGAGTAATTTTCAGCATTACACGTTGATGAACATCTTCTTAGATACCGCAGCCACAACCTCTGCCAGCCCAACCGCCACGCAGACCGAGGCCTGGAGCGGCAACAGCAGCGGGACCGTAGGCACCGACAGGGGCATACGCACCAGCTGAACCGTAAGCACCGATCGGGGCATACGCACCAGCTGAACCGTAAGCAGCAGTCTCACTGATCATGGCGTTCCTGCCATTACCACAGGCGTGGTTGACGGCGCCGGCACCGGCAGAAGGCACCACACCTTCCAAAGCAACAGTACTCACGAACGGCAGTTCACCACCCACAGCCAGGATACCCTCATAAACGTTGTCAGACGCCACGGAGATACCGACGGGAGCGATGGCAGAGGCGCTGGAGACAGGCAGAGCACCGCCGCTAGTAGGACTGAACTCCATGGCGGGGGCGTAGATTCCATCGTAACCCAGGTTTCTTCCAGCGTAGCCAGCAGCCAGTCCGTCGAAAGCCAGACCTCTGCCTGCCAAACCAGCACCAGAGTAGGCGAGTCCAGCAGGACCAGCCAAGCCGCAAGGGGTGGCTAAGGCGGGAGCGGCCAAGCCGCAGGGAGAAGCAAGTCCAGAGATATCAGCAACCGCAGCGCGGCTGGTGCACTGTCCGAGTGCGGACTGAAATTGTAATAATAATTTGTAAGCATGTTCGCTAGTTACTTCTCCTTCCCTAATTTCCATTTATTGTAGTACATGAAATACAGTCATTTATTTAAATGTCTTTCGACCATAAATTAAGTAAATTCTTACCTTGAGCAGGAGCGCCTGAGCGCAGAGCACGAGAATAGCTTTGACAGACATTGTAGTTTGTTTCGAGTGCTGACTCAAGAATGATGTTCAGTGCAACTGTTGGTGGTTTTATACTCCAGAAGTTGTCAAGTTCCAAGAAAATTAGTATGTAGGTAAGTGTAATTAATTAATAGCTTGTGTAAGCACGATAAGCCTACTATTTACCTACAAAGAAATGCTTTACTTTGTTTAAAAACATACTTATCATCACGTTTCCAAAATTTCGAAAACACTGTTGACATCAACAAAGGGTTGAGTATAAATAATGGGAGTACGATTTCTGGTCATCACTCAGTCTTCAGCTTTCGTTGAACTTACTTGTAACATGTCTTCCTTCACTGTTCTGTTTCTCTGCATCCAAGCTTGCTTGGTCCAGGTGAGTGAATATTGCTTGATTTGTATTTCAAAGTTGTTTTTAACATTCTTGACATAAAATTACGCTTGTATTTTATCGAAGGGTGAGGCAGAGGTGTGCATTCTCTCTTCGCTAGTAGTAGGGGCGAGCCTATTGCCATCAACCGGATCCCAACAAATTTTAAATGATTGTTATTTGTGAATTCTGTGTGCGATCCTGATTACTTATCCTAACCAATTATGACTATTATTTTTACAGAACGTTTTCACCCAGGCATGTGGTGCTTACGGTCCGGCGATCGCTTCTCCCATCCTGGCTAGTCCATGTGGCTTAGCTGGTTCTGGTTTGGCTTATGATGGTCTTGCGTTCCCCGCCGCCGGTTTCGCTGGTGCATACCCCGCTGCCGGTTACGGTGCCGGAATTGCCGGTTATGGTGGCGCACTTGCTCCTGGTGCTCTATACGGAGGTACTATCGCTCCTGGAGCTGCTTACGGCGGCGCCGGTGAAGGCAACGTGGCGGTCGCTGGTGAGCTGCCAGTCGCCGGTACTACCGCCGTCGCTGGTCAGGTCCCCATCATGGGCGCTGTGAGCTTCGGTGGTCCTGTGGCTGCTGCTGGTGCCGTGTCTATCACCGGCAAGTGCGCGTGCGGCTGCGGTGCCCCTAACAACTATCTGTACTAGAAGTTGTTATATTTTATGGCATTCAAAACACATAAAGGAATTATTTTACTAATAAAAATGTCCGTACAGCATTAATATTATAGTTTTCATTTATCTTATTTTTTGTGAACTTCGAAACAAAATATGAATTATATAGAATTCACAATAACTTCGAGGTATTTTAAGTTGAGCTTAAACATGAATGCGACTTTTTCAGCTTGAATCACAAAAAATAATGTCACTAAACGCAACTTACACAACTCTGTAAGTTTTATGAGATATTAAGATTTTTAGGGACAACCATTTCTCACGCGTTCAGATTCTAGATCATTTGCCTTTGACTGTCAAAGGAAAGTCAGATGCAAAAAATATATTGCTGTGTGTATGTGAACCTTTCTGACATTATAATGAAAATAAATAAATAATTTCACAAGTAAGTTAGAACTTATAAAATTAGAAAATAACGATAAACTCTTCAGAAATGTTTCAATTTATCCATACAAACACCATAAGAAAACTAATGGCGTAGTTCTCAGTAGATTCCACATTCCCATCCACGGCCAGGCAGACCACTGTTACTGAGGTCAATATAAGAGAATAAAAATGCCGTCCGTAGACCATAAACTCCAGGATCGAAAGCTACACCGGCAACGGGATAAGCAGCAGCAGAAGGAGCAATACTCTCAATAGTAACCGCGTCACCGCAGCTGTAGCTGACAGCGCCAGCACCAGCATTGGGCAACGTGCCGTCCAAAGTCACAGTACTCATTAACGCAAAATAATTGAAGTGAAAACATAAATAAAGAATGTTTACAACACTTTCATAAATTCCTCTCACAGTTATTCTGACATACCAATAAAATCTTCGTCCATCCATCAGCAAAGAGATCGAATACGTTAATAAAATACATTGTCAAGTTTCGACACGAGACACTAGCGCCACGTGTGTTGAGGTGCTTCGACGCGTGGTGGCGGCTACCACCACACTGGCGTAGCGAGCATGCTCGACTACGCCCCCACGACGCATTGTCGTGAAGACAAGAGAGGTGGTGAAGTGCATCTCTACCCCACTGACGTAGAAGCTTTGACTCTCGTTGCGATGCTATATTATCGTTTATGGTTTTATAGAAAATTTAATGATGTATTGATTTAAATGAAACTCGTAACATAGACTCAATAGTTAGTAGAACATTTCTCAACAACTATAATAGTTAACCGCGCGTGAAGGGCCTCACAGTTGTGACAGATGTCAGATATATACGTCACAGATCAAAGACAATAATTTCATAATCAGAGGAATAGAAAACATGTGAGAGACCTAGACATACTAATATCAGTGCGTGACATATTCTGTATAACGTCGGTCGGAAACAGTAATGGAACATTTCAAAATGGCCTGTTCTGAGTAATTAAGGTTTAAAGTTTTTGAAAATATTCAAATGCTATTTTATTTTATATATAGACCATTTTGTAATTTTTTTTTATTGAATAATATGCAGATTATAGCCAAGTTTATTGTGTACTACTAAGATTCAGGATATCATTTGTAATTAATGACTTATCAGTATTTTTGTGAAATGTTCCAATAAAATGAATTAAAAATTTCCTGAAAATCTAAGAACTAATTGGAATATTTCTAAATAAGCCAGTAATGATTTCAAACAACCAATCAATTTAGAAACCTTAATGGTTTATTTATATTTAAAAAAATAAAAGAAATCAGTTAAATCTTAAAATATGCGTCAAATTAATCATTTTTACAATTTATTTTATCAAATCTCAATCTCCGTCTGACCACTAAACTGAGGGTTCAAAGCGCGACTGGCACATAACACGAATAAACAATAATCAAGTAAAGAATTTCAGAGCCATACTGGAAAATTTCGAAATATTCGATTAATGAATCATGGCTGCACTTTAAAATTTAGGCTGCCAGGCGGGACATTTCTAAATAAACTGATACTGAAAACGAAGAGATTACTAAAATCTATATTTCTTTATCGGAATAAATAGTTTTCTGTCAAAGAGAAATGACATTTGAGTTGTACTGTTAGTGATTTGGATAAAATATTCAATTCTCTACCATTCTACATACTCATCTCAAAACACGTGATTTTGGAAATGTTCCGCTAATGAATTCGACCGACGATAATGTAAACTAACTGACTGACTAGACTGGGTGATATATATATCAACACACAGCCCAAACCGCAGGTCCTAGAGACATGAAACGTGGAGGGTGTGTTCTTTGTGAAGAGTAAATATCCACAAAGACAGGATTTTTGAGAATTCCACCCTTAACCCTAGAAGCCTAATCTATTCCAGAAGTACACAAAGCCTTAACATACGTCTCAGAGGCGTACACATATAATTCAATTTTTTATGTAAAAATAGCCTCATTTTGTTTTGTTTTTGTAGTGGGAATTTAAATTTGGTATATAAGCTAAAACTAAAACAACATTGTTATGAATAATTACTATAATCACAGTTATTTATTACAAAAATAAAACTAGGTGAATAAATTGGAACAAAAAAATCAACTTCTTCAAAATCAACAGAAACATATTATTTTTTCATAGAAAATTTTCTTTTTTTAACGCTAATTAGTTATTCTTAGATCAAATATTAAAAATAATCAGACAATTTGGTTTATACTTTCTCGCAAAGATCTTTTCAACGTCGGAGCTTCTAGTCTCTTCTCCATCCAAGGCGTGACCAAATCTGTACTGAGTTGCTTCATGAATTTGCTTATATTCAATGGTTTTCTATTATCCCTTATCATGTTATGCCTATATATTATAGCAGAATATAAAATAGACATACAATATACGAAAAACGAGCAAAAGTAAAATCACATACACCTAGTTAAAAGTTACGCAAAGCCTAAACATACGTCTCGCAGGCGTGCAATACTTCGATAAATCGAAAATAGTGGGACTTTCCTTAACGATACAGGCATCGTACGCTAGCTCCCGGCGGCCATTGAGTTGGCGAAAGATCACAACACGCTATCTTCAACCGATAGAAAGAGACAAACGATATTCGGTTTCGTGTACGCCTCGCAGACGTAGATTAGGCTTCTAGGGTTAAAATAAAATAAATAAATATCCCTGGACATTTTCACACAGCACCATCTAGCCCCAAGCTAAGCAACTTAATGCTTGTGTTATGGTAGCTAGATGGCTGATAAACTACATATATACATTTTTTTTTTGTAAATACATACATATTATAGATAGAACCCTTAAAGGGGTAAAATAGGGGATGGAAGTTTAGTTAGTTTAGAATTTAACACAATAACATTGGGCACAACGAATCGGGTAGGTATAATTCTGGGACGTGTTAACACCGCTGCAATCGTAGACTGCATGTCGTCCTTGCTGCGAGCTCAAAACATCACGACTTTACAGAAGCTGTAGGTGTGGGTAGACTGGTAAGTAGGTCGCGTGATGGTGCCACTGGCACGCTTGCAATTCATTTTATGTCCGTACTAAGGATCGGGATGCAGCACATACCTACACTGTTATTATATTTAAATTGTATTGTTGTTAATTTTGAACCCAGTGCAAGAAAAGTATTTCGACGTTTTTCTAGTTGTAAGTATAAACTATCATAAACTAAGCTGGCCAATGCTTTGCTTTGGCCTGTAAAATGGTGTTTCATAAAAGATCAAACTTTACCTCAGCTGCAAGGTAAGTTCTTGCTAACTGATTCGTAGGTTCAAGTAAAAACTGTTGTTATGAACATTTCATTTATTGCCCGTGGTTTATATCAATATGATCTTCATCTAGTAAAAATACTAGTAGAGGAGGCCGCAGCCGCAAGCGCACTTGCCAGAGATAGACACGGCACCGCATGCTGGCACAGCGCCACCGAAGCTCACAGCGCCCATGATGGGGACCTGACCAGCAACAGCGGTGTTACCGGCGACTGGCAGCTCACCAGCGACTGCCACGTTGCCTTCTCCGGCGCCGCCGTAAGCGGCACCACCATAACCGGCAGCAGCAGGGTAGGCGAGTCCGTCGTAAGCCAAACCAGAAGCCAATCCCCAGGGGGCAGCCAGACCAGGAGCAGCCAAGCCGAAAGGAGCGGCCAAGCCAGGAGCCGCCAATCCACAAGGAGCAGCGAGAGCAGGTGCGGTCAAGCCATAAGGAGCAGCCAAGCCATAGGGACCAGCGAATGCAGCATCAGCAACCGCAGCGCGGCTGGTGCATGACTGTCCGAGTGCGGACTGAAAGTAAAGATTAAATGATAAATCATTGTACCAATTTAAGAAGTACATGATCTGTAATTTCCAATTATTTGGATCTACTTGATAGTCTTCTAGCCTTCGTGGATTGCTCAAACATTATCGACATAGCAGTTTTTAAAGAAACACAAAAAAGAAGAAACGGCATTCTTACTTGGAGCAAGCAAGCTTGGATGCAGAAGAACACAACGGTGAAGATAGACATGTTTGATATTCTTTTGCGTTCAACGAGAAGCTGAAGACTGAATGATGATCTGGAACAGTCGACACATTTTATACTCAGCCCCTTGTTGATATCGGTACTTAGACAGTTCATTTTCGTAATTGCTGAAAACGTGACTGAATAAATGTCACCATACGAAAAGCCTTTCTCTATTAGTAAATAATAGGCTTATCAGGCTTACACAAGCTGTTAATTAATTGTTTTCACCTACTAAGTATTTTTCTTGGAACTTGATAACACTGTACGATACCGAGTATAAAACCACCCACAGTTGCACTAATAAACATCATTCTTGTATCAGGACTCGAAACAAACTACAATGTCTGTCAAAGGTATCCTCGTCCTCTGCGCTCAGGCGCTCCTGCTCAAGGTAAGAAGTCAATTATGTATTTATAGTAATATCATACATAACAAAGTAAAATTGAATTGTGCCTTCCAAATAGATAATTATGTGTATTTCAAAAAGTTGTGTAGTGGAAGTCACTAATATCTCTTGTCACAATTTCAGTCCGCACTCGGACAGTGCACCAGCCGCGCTGCGGTTGCTGATATTTCTGGACTTGCTGCTCCCTGCGGCTTGGCCGCTCCAGCCTTAGCCGCCCCTTGCGGCTTGGGTGCTCCTGCTTGGGGATATGATGGACTCGCCTACTCCGGTGCTGGCTTGGCAGGCAGAGGTCTTGCTTTCGACGGGCTGTCCGCTGGCTACGCAGGCAGAAGCCTGGCTTACGATGGAATCATCGCCCCCGCCATGGAATTCAGTCCCACCAGTGGCGGCGCTCTGCCTGTCTCCAGCGCCTCCGCCATCGCTCCCGTTGGTATCTCTGTAGTGTCTGACAACGTTTATGATGGTACTCTGGCTGTGGGTGGTGAGCTGCCGTTCGTGGGTACTATTGCTATGGAAGGTGTAGTGCCTTCTGCCGGTGCTGGCGCCGTCAACCATGCCTGTGGTAATGGCAGGAACGCTATGATCAGTGAGACTGCTGCTTACGGTTCAGCTGGTGCGTATGCCCCTGTCGGTGCTTACGGTCCCACTGCTCTTGCTGCTCCTGGCCTCGGTCTGCGTGGCAGCTGGGCTGGCAGAGGTTGTGGTTGTGCCATCTAAGAACTTGTTGAAACAAAAATGATTACTGACTTCAAGTTAATAAACTAAATTCCAATTTATTTTCGTTCTTTTATTACTACATGCTTCTTCATTTTTACCTAGTTGTTGCCCGCGACATTGTTCGCGTGGAAATTTTGGTGTGTATGTGAGAGACCTGCCTCGTTGGTCAAGTGGTCGCAAGTGCGACTACTAAGCATGAGGTCCTGGGAGCGATGCGGAGGTCGGGCAGTGTTAAAAAAATGTTTATTTTAATTACATAATTACATAAAGCTATAACGCACATGATTTAGAGATCACCTTTTGAGCAAGGCGATGCTTGTGTGACTCCGCTCTTCCACTTAACATTAAACAATGTATGCAATTGAAAAAATACTATAAATAATAGTGTTATTGGGTTATTCCATCAGAAATTTCTCAATTAGCAGGCACGGAATTTGGATTTGAGCGCAGTTGGTGGAAATAGGCTCGCCCCCTATTACATGGACTTCAACATAACTGGCGAAATGTGGAGGTATGGTTAGGTACACTTCTGGCTAAACCGTCGGGGGTTACATGGCGTGATCTGTGAGAACTGACTGGCTGATCAAAATGTGATAATACGACTACAAAAAGAAGTCCCAAATAAAATTAAATGGCGACGATATGGCTTGAAAATCGTTTATTTTGGTGCTGTCCAACTTTCTTTTCAAAGTGAGCCATCGCACACCATTTATTTATTCTAATACCGTTCCGTATACAACATTAAATAACTTGTTATTTTCCGCAAGCACGTGCAAGTTTTGGGCACTGAACAACGAACATATAATTTACTGTGTGAAAAGCATGGAAAGCACAAATCTGTTGATCGTCACTGTAAAATTTTAAGGGAAATTGTAACCTCTTAAATTGAAATGGCAAGTTATTTGAAATAGTGGGCATGCGGAGAATTAAAACGCTCTCTGCTTTAGCAGCTCCGTTTTTATAATGTTACTGCCCAGCTCTGTGATACCAAGCATAGTCTGATTGCATCAAGGTTTCGCATGACCAGAACTGGAACGCCAACTTTAAGCTCCAGCTGATGGAACAGCACGCCCGTTAACTCCAGGGAGTTGAGAAATTCAACGGGGTAGGCAGTACTATCGTCATTAGCCATCACAGTGTCTATGGATTTGTATACTTTTGGATCGCCGACGATCATTTCAATATTTTTTGTATTAGTCTATCTTTATACACTTCTCATCAAAAAAATCGAAACACCTCGCAGTTTATGATTTGATAAGGATTATCAGAAAAATGTGTATATTTAGGAATAAATGTAAAATGTCATTTAATAGTGAGTAGTATGAGGTTTTTAAATCCTAATGTTATTGTTCTAAATTCAAATTAAGTCTTCATAGGTTTCGTATTTTGTATAATGAGTAATTTTTACCCTGTATGGAATATGAAGGAAATGGGTAAAACAACACGCGTAAATGAAAAAAAAATGTAAGAAACGTTTATTTAATAACTTGTATTCCCTCCGCGAGCTCTTATTACTGCTTCCATACGGTTCTTCATCGATCGGATGAGAGTCACGATCACATGTTGTGGTATATTATCCCATTCCTCTTGGATTGCATTTTGCAGCTGGCTAAGTGTTTCTGGGGCTGGATCTCTTGCTCGAATTCGTCTCTTTAATTCATCCCATAGATGTTCAATGGGATTCATGTCCGGGCTTCTTGCTGGCCATACCATAATGGAGATACCGACTTCGGTAAGATAATCTCGTACGACGCCCGCGGTGTGAGCTCTAGCATTGTCGTGCATGAATATGAAGTCGATGCCAATAAAATGTGCATAGGGCATCACATGAGGTTCAAGACACTGTTCGATGTACCGATGAGAGTTTAGTGCAGGCAGCCGTGGCCCAGACACAAAGGCAAGTTCTGTCTTACCGTCGGCGCTGATTCCTCCCCAAACCGTCCACTAACCGCCACCATAGCTGACCTTTTCTTCAATGCAGCATTGTGCAAAGCGTTCTCCATCTCTTCTGTAGACCTTGTTCCTTCCGTCGTTACCATACAGCATAATTTTACACTCATCAGAAAACAGTACTTTGCTCCACTGAAGGTATGACCAAGTTAGGTGCTCGCGTGCAAAGTTAAGGCGCGCTCTTCGATGGTCTGCAGTTAATTTCGGCCCATTCGCTGGCTTAAGCGGTGCCAATCCGCGTTCCTTCAACCTTCTTCTTATTGTAGAGTCACTTACAGCTACTCTTCGTACAACGCGAAGCTGCTGCTGCAGTTGAAAAGCGTTAAGGCGTCGATTTCGTAAAGAAGTTGTTACAATAAATCGATCATCTCGCTCAGAAGTGACCCGATTCCTGCCAGATCCTGAACGGCGCGTGAACGAACCAGTCTCCCGATAGCGTTTGTAGACTCTATGAACAGATGATAAGCTTAGATGCAATCTTGCAGCCACAACACGCTGACTAAGTCCAGAATCCAGCAATGCCACCACTTGGGCGGCTTCTGCGGGTGAAGTATCCATATGTTTTAGAAAAAAAAGTTTTTTCAGACGTCCCAAAGTCACAGTAAATGAAATAAGAAACAAAAAGTTTAAAGACAAGCGCTAATTTTTAGTTTTTAAACGAGAAACGTACTCCAACCCCAAATACACATTTGTCTCAAAACAGTGATTAATTACATTTATAGGATAAACAAATGAAATTCTAATTTCGAATTTTGATTTTTTTCATCTTACTGTAATGACCAAACTGCCAGCTACACAATAATGTTTTTTTTTTTCATGGAATTAATTCTCTTTTGTAAAAAATTAGGACAAAAACAATAAAAACGAAAGTGTTTCGATTTTTTTTGATGAGAAGTGTAATATAAATTGTATTGCAGTGATTTAGCCAAGTTGTGATTTAATACTATTCAGTGTGTGTGTTAATTGTCTTTATTGTGTTAGCATCAAATTATAACTCTTGAATGCCTATTGGTAAAATACAGCTGAACCTACCTTTTATCTGTGTATCACCATGTAGTGTAACCGTATTTGCAAAATAAAAATTACTTACTTACTTAAAGTAGTTTCCTGCCCAATGACCTTTCGAAACGATTAGCCTGCGAATTAAATGGCTGTGTGGCAAAATACATTTTATAAATCAAAGAGAGTTTAATTTACTGAACGTTTTGATTACGTTGGTTCGACAAACCATCTGCCTGACAAAAAAGAAAACAAACGAAATAATTCCTGTATGTCATCATTTATTTTTTGATTATTGAAGGTTGTGTGCGTCATCATCTAGTACAAGTAGTCGTAGGGAGCACCGCAGCCGCACGCGCACTTGCCGGTGATAGAGACGGCACCGCATGCCGGCACGGCGCCGCCGAAGCTCACAGCGCCCATGATGGGGACCTGACCAGCAACAGCGGTGTTACCGGCGACTGGCAGCTCACCAGCGACCGCCACGTTGCCTTCACCGGCGCCGCCGTACGCGGCAGCACCATAACCGGCAGCAGCAGGGTAGGCGAGTCCGTCGTAAGCCAAACCAGAAGCCAATCCCAAGGGGGCAGCCAGACCAGGAGCAGCCAAGCCGAAAGGAGCGGCCAAGCCAGGAGCCGCCAATCCACAAGGAGCAGCGAGAGCAGGTGCGGTCAAGCCATAAGGAGCAGCCAAGCCATAGGGACCAGCGAATGCAGCATCAGCAACCGCAGCGCGGCTGGTGCATGTCTGTCCGAGTGCGGACTGAAAGTAAAGTAAGATTATATGAGAAGCATTGTTTCGTATTTCCAATTTCTGGAGTAAGCAATATTTAAATCAGCTGGTTACCTAGAATTCTTGCGTTCTGGGGTTCGTAAATCCTTATTAAAATAGTAAACAAAGTAATAGGATTCTTACCTGAAGCAAGCAAGCTTGAATGCAGAGGAACACAACAGTGAAGGTAGACATGTTTTATGTTCGTTTGTGTTCAACGAAAAGCTGAATACTGAATGATGAACTGGAACAGCCGTCACATTTTATACCCAGCCCCTTGTTATATCAGTACTTAGATAGTTCAGTTTCAAAATTATTGAAAACGTGACCATACGAAAAGCGTTTCTTTGTTGTTAAATAGTAGGCTTATCGTGCTTGCACAAGATATTAATTAATTGTTTTCACCTACTTAGTATTTGTGTTGGAACTTGATAACTAAATGGAGTATAAAACCACCAACAGTTGCACTGAACATCATTCTTGTGTCAGCACTCGAAACAAACTACAATGTCGGTCAAAGCTATCCTCGTCCTCTGCGCTCAGGCGCTCCTGCTCAAGGTGAGAAGTCAATTATTTATTTAAAGTAATACATAACAAATTAAATTTGTATTGTGCCTTCCAAATACATAATTACGTGTATGTCAAAAAGTGGTGTTGTGGAAGTCACTCGTAGCTTAACGTAACTAATACATATATTTTGTCACAATTTCAGTCCGCCCTCGGACAGTGCACCAGCCGCGCTGCAGTTGCTGATATCTCTGGACTTGCTGCTCCCTGTGGCTTGGCTGCTCCCGCCTTAGCCACCCCTTGCGGCTTGGCTGGTCCTACTGGACTCGCCTACTCTGGTGCTGGCTTGGCAGGCAGAGGTCTTGTTTTCGATGGACTGGCCGCTGGCTACGCAGGCAGAAGCCTGGCTTACGATGGAATCAACGCCCCCGCCATGGAGTTCAGTCCCACCAGTGGCGGCGCTCTGCCTGTCTCCAGCGCCTCCGCCATCGCTCCCGTCGGAATCTCCGTAGTGTCTGACAACGTTTATGAGGGTACTCTGGCTGTGGGTGGTGAGCTGCCGTTCGTGGGTACTGTTGCTATGGAAGGTGTGGTCCCTTCTGCCGGTGCTGGTGCCGTCAACCACGCCTGTGGTAATGGCAGAAACGCCATGATCAGTGAGACTGCTGCTTACGGTTCAGCTGGTGCGTATGCCCCGATCGGTGCCTACGGTCCTGCTGCTCTTGCTGCTCCTGGCCTCGGTCTGCGTGGTGGTTGGGCTGGCAGAGGTTGTGGTTGTGCCATCTAAGAACTTGTTGAAACACAACTTATTACTGACTTCAAGCTAATAAACTAAATTCCAATTTATTTTCGTTCTTTTATTACTACATGCTTATTTCATGCTGTTAACCAACATCGTTCAATAAAATTAAATTATTCGCTGGATGAAGTCAAGTCTGGTCATTGAAACGTTTTTGTAATTCATTTTACTTTTTGAACAAACCTTAGATAAAGATGTACAAGTATCTTCTGGCGAGTGTCCAAAATCATCTCTCATAATTATGTCGTTCTTTTAATACAAAGTCACGAATTTCCCCACATCCAAAGTCTTATATTAGTCTTAATTACTGTACGCTGGTGGTAATTATATGTCTTTAAAACACAGATCATCGATTTTAAGAAGCATTCCTGACGCAATGATATCTCGTACCTTTTTATTCTCGTGTTACCTGTCTCTTTCACCCTTAAGTAGAGTGCGCCAATTTTCCAAACTGGAGTGCAAGTGTCAATCGCTTGTCATAGAATTATTCAACTACCAGCAAGCACCTTAGCGGCTGTGTGTTTTCCATACACACATCATCGATTTGAAAACCTGTTTGATATCTGCTGGTGAAAGAATCTCTAAAAGGTGTAACAAGACCCTTGACGAAGACGAAAAGCACTTATTCTCCGCGTCATTGTCTTGTTTTTGTTCTAAACCGTACCTGGGAACCTTCTATTTACGGAGATATTGGGGGTCTAACTTCCAACCGCTGAAACCGCTGGTTCTAGAGTCATGAAATTTTGCACAAACCTTCCTTAAATGACGGGAATCACTAAGAAGGGATTTTTCGAAATTCATCCTCTAAGGGGTTAAAACGAGGGTTGAAAGTTTGTATGAAACTTGGTCAATTTTGAAGTTAGAAACGTAAAAAAAATTCAGAGCTCAGCGTTGTTGAAGGCGTAGTCGACGAAACCCCCTTATGTAGGGCTCCTATTTCTGTCTGCAGGGTTTAAAGTAACCTGTAGCGGCACTACAAAAAGTACTTCAGCGCTATCGATGACGCAGAAGATTAACTAAACATCGAAATACATCTAAATCCTGCATCGCGCAAGTAAAGTTATTCGCGACTTAAAACTACATAGCAGAACCCGACAACAACTGTCTAGAGTATGCCACCAGACATTGCACCCGTCTGGTCGGAGGATCCTCCCTTTTCTATAGGGGATAAAGAACTTTACATCCTGTTCTTTATACTCCCAAAAACCTAACACGAAGGGGATGGCGGGGTCTAGAGAGCGAGCGAACCAAGACCCCGCCATCTAATCGAACCTAACCTGTCCGGGTCGGGGTGTACATACAATCAGTGGGAGTACACTACATTTCTTCTGAGCAGGATTTCTAGGTTGTTATAAAAACTAATAAAACAACAAAAGACTCCTATTTTTTTATGCCGTTTTGCCTATTTTTCACATCATTTTGCACCACACATAATATGTGGAACAAATTTTGGTTGTCAATCGCCCATTTTAACGTTCATTTTCGCTTTTTGTCTGATTTGAGGTTAGAAACAGTTTTTATTAATTTCTTAGAAAATATGCATTCCTTGTTAATAAGAGTGATAGCGTTATAATTGGGGACCCAAGTCATACCTGCTTTAACCCCTACTACACCCAAATCTTGAAAAACAATACTAGATCCAAACCAAAATCATTTTTTTAAATTGCGTTTAAGTAATTATTCCCTCTTAATATTTAATGTGGGTCATTCTCAGACGCCTCAAATAACCGTGTCCGGGTCGAAATCCAGTACTAAATGGATAACTAACAACTTGATTTTTTTTTCTATAACAGGTGCGATCAAAATATTAGGAGGGGCCTGTGTTGTTTTTTTTACATAAAGTATAGAAGTTCGTTTAAAAAAATAAAAACCTCCAAAATATTGACCTCGGTGCCGCGTCCGGCCCCGTATTGGGGCGGAAATTAATTTTTATCTTTTTTTCCCCAATACATGGCGCTGTTTTGCATGTGGTCACAAACAACTAGATAGTTACTAACTCAATTTATAATATTTCCACGCTATAATTATTAGGCTTTAGTAGACAAGTTACAACTAGTTGTATTCACGTCCGACGTTTAGAATTGATATCAGTGGCACGCACCGATCGGTTCATAAATCCTGTAGTGTAGTGACTGCCAGAATAGTTCGTAATACAAACTGTCAGTTGCGCCGCATCGGCAGTAAGGCCCGGTATCCACCAAAGCGGAGAGGAGAGGAGACGAGAGGAGATGTGCCGCGCAGCTGGCAGGTTATTTCCACCAAAGCGGAGAGGAGATGCGTTGCGGAGAGGAGATGTGAGCTGTGTGTAGCAGAGATGTGAGCTGTGAGAGATCGAAAACAGTCAAGTGCTGTCTACGAAAGGAAGACGTCATATCGTTAGAAAAGTTATATCTGAATTGCATTTATAAGTGCTTAAAAGTGTATTCCAAAGACACGGATATTTTTTAACCACTTCAATGAAATGTTCGTCATCCATTGTGCAAACTGAAAATATAAAAATATGGACGACACACGCTTGCATTCAAAGCCAGTCGAATGACGCTTTCGGGACGTGTGAGGCGCGCGGAGAAGGCAGCGGGGTGAGGGGTGCGCGAGCGCGTGCGCCGCCCGGCCGCCCGACTAGACACTTCTCCGCTCTGCCGCGCCGCTTGCTCGCTCGCTGCACAAAATTCTATAGAAAAATGAGACATCTCCTCTCCTCTCCGCTTGACCCATTTCCACCAAAGCTAAGCGGAGAAGAGATGTGGAAATAACGAAATCGGATTGGTTTATTCAAACACATCTCCTCTCGTCTCCTCTCCTCTCCGCTTTGGTGGATACCGGGCCTAAGGATAACACGTCTGTGCGTCTCCATGCCACTCTTTTATTAAGGTACGTAATCATTTTCGGTGGCTTGGTATAGCCTTAAAATTGATTTCGGTGAATCCATTTTATCCACATTCTATTTGAATAAATATTTTTAAATTATAATCAAAGTATGTCTTATGTGTATTCGATTTTAATAAAAGAGATTAATATTAAAAATTCGGGTTACTTTTGAAAATATCCAGGATTTTGCTCATTATTTTGATTTCAGTGGCTTTGATTTCGGTGTTTTCGGTGGAAAAGGTGCACCGAAATCAATTTTAAAATCACCGAAATCAATCAATAGTCATTTATTTACATTTTAAGATCGTTTATGTAACTGTCTCATCACCTCTCATCTTGTTTCAGTATTGTAATTATGGCAGATTCGAGAGAAGATCGGTTGATTAAAAAGAGATTGGCTGAACGACGCGCGACGTCGGAAAGCTCGCATCAAGAGTGATCCAGAGCTTTACGCAGTGCACAAGGAGAAAGATAAGCAACGGCATTTAAAAAGGAAGAATGAAGGAAAGATAAAGACTGTAAGTGAATTAGATCCTCGCCAACAACGAATTTTTAGGGAGAGAAGTAGAATGTCTTCCAACAAATACAATTTGAAAAAAAGGCGCAAAGAGATGAGGTGTCTTGAAGAGGATCTAATAATCGTACCAAAAACAACCGACGAAACTGACGATCCTTTGGTTACTTCACGATCACAACTAAAACGATCAGGACCACTTCAAACTGAAGCAAGGTCCCATGTTGATTTGCTACCATCAAGTTCATCGGTCGTTTCATCTCCTTTACCTCAGCGTGTTAAGGCTTATCGCGACTGGCCAGCACCATTGAGTCCGTGTAGTGACGTAAGTACAATTTCAAAGCCATGTACCAGATCATCAGTTCGTGTGATTGAAAAGGAACTTCCTCCAACTCCAAAGGCTAACAAGAAACTAAATACCAAAGTTATTATACGTAGACTTAAATACCGCATGAACAAAATGTATCACTTACAGAAAAAGAAGATTGATGAATTGAAGACTGGCAACGAACGACAACGAAAACAGATATATAGATTAAAATACCAAAGTGCTGCATTAAGAAAATATGAACCGGCAAGTAAAACCAATACTGAAGATATGAGACAACAAAGTGAATCAGACGCTATAAAAACAATTAAAAATAATGTGTAAGAGGACATTAAAACTTTTCTAGAAGAAGATGAAAACAGTCGTATGTGTTCTGGAAAAAAGGAGTTCATTACCAAGAAAAAGGCTAAAAAACAAAGACGCTACTTAAATGATTCTTTAAAAGACTTATATATTAAGTTTAAGCAAACAAATCCCCAAAATAAAATTAGTTACTCTAGTTTTTGCAAAAAACGACCGTTTTGGATACTGAAACCTACTGTAAATAAACGAGAAACCGAGAACCGAAGTATTCTCCAAAATTGTAGATTCTAAAGAAAGCAGTGACGAGGAATATAACATTTTTTAATTAAGGATTGAAAACTGTAATATAAAATTATAGTTATGTTAATGCTGGGTGCTTAATACACCTAAAAACTTATTTAATTGTGTTAAAATAATACGAAATTAATATTTTTAATAAAAGTACAAATATTATTAGTTATGTAAGTGCCTTCTATGATTGTTGATGTTTTTGAAAATACTGATTTTTAAGTGATTTTTGGAGTGATTTTGTATCAATAAGTAAGTTTCCTGTGATTAAGCTAGATCTCAACTAAGACTTCAGATTTATTTAATTTCCTGTATTGTTAGTTTAGGATTACCTACTATTTTTAATGACATTTAATATAATAATTGTCACTTCTATCCAAAGTTGATTTTTGTTTCCTATAACTTAATAAATGGGGCATAAAAAAAAAATAATAATAATAATAACATTTAGAACTGGCAACCCTCGTTTATCAGTCACCTGTGGTTTTATCATCGAAATTTTTATTTTAATATAAATATTAGTTTTATTAGAAAGATATTTACAGTTCACATATAGTTCTTCAAAAACATTTCAAATAGACCTTTTTTTAATGAAGCAAATACAACAAATTTGGAAAATCACAAAGCAAAAAAATTAAATATGAAAATGACGTCTGTCAACGGCGTCAACAATAAAATACGGAACAAATCAAGAAAAAATTAACAAAATTAACAAGACGATGACGAATTAACAAGAATGATAACGAGAGCTGCATCCCGACGTGCACGCCTACCAACCCCGGACTCGTCGCTCAGCTCCGCCTCGCCGCCGCCGGAATCCAGCCCCGTCGTGAGTGCTGTGACACCGGCCGTGGCAGTTGCGTCGAGCTCGAGTGATGAGTATTTCTCGCCGCCGACGTCGCCAACACCTGTGCGTCGGCAGGGGAGAGGCCGGCCACCGAGGAGCTTGGGACTTAGGGGCCATCCGGCCCCGAGCCGAGTCCCCGCTGCCGGTGGTTGTGTGCAGCGCATGAGATGGACTCAGTCCATAAACGAGAACGTCATGCGCGCATATTACGGGTCTACAGAGGGGGGAACTAACCTCACTGCGTACCGTGTTAGGATGCTGTCTCTGTTCCAGGAACTTGAACCAACCGTCAACGTCTCGGCCCAACGACTGTCGGATCAGGTGCGGGTCATCCAACGCAATCACATGTTGGACGACGCCGCGCTTGATAGGCTGCGCTCAGAGGTACTGAGCAACCTTATCGTCTTGACTCCGTCACAAACCGCGATGCGAGCGTCAGCTATTGGCGCAACCACGCCGCGGTCCAACCCTGCTGTTGTAGAGGAAGATGATAGGGTTGTCACGGTAAGTAGCCAGTGCAACGACCGATTGAGGAGCGCACTGGAGGATGCGCTTCGTGAG
This sequence comes from Eurois occulta, assembly GCA_950022335.1. NCBI lineage: Eukaryota > Metazoa > Arthropoda > Insecta > Lepidoptera > Noctuidae > Eurois > Eurois occulta. Next base: position 8,531,236 of record OX465506.1, read on the forward strand.
TATCGATCCACTCCTACCGAACTTAGGCCCCGATTACCACGGTTACCCATGCATAAGAAAAATAGAGCGCTGGTGTGTGCCTTGGACTCGCAACTCAAGAATATATTCGAGAGTAGCGAGGACCTCGTTGATACGCACTCGATCCTGTACTGTGGAGCTGTTGCGGCATGTCGTCTAGCTAATGTAAAATTCCCAAATTGTGACTTAGCTAGTCGACCAAAACCAGCCGTACCAGTCTGGCAGCGCAGGATCGAACATCGTATCGACGGGGCCAGGGTACTCATCGGCAAACTATACTGCTTCAGGGAGGGCAATACACGACCACGTGTGATGCGCTTTGTGAGGCGGGCCTTCTCGGGGACCGAAATCAGTCCTCAAGAATACATGTCCCGTGTCACAGAGCGCATCGACTTCCTGAAGCAGAAAGTTTATGCATGGGCGAGCCGTATTCGGCGGTATAAACGGCGGGTTGATCGATACTCACAGAATCGCATGTTCCAGAGCGATGAGAGGTGGGTATACAGAGCTTGGGAGCGACCCAAGCAAAATATGACAGACGTTTGCCACCCAGATGATGCAGCTACGAGTTCTTTCTGGCGCAGCATCTGGTCAGTGCCCGTCTGCCATACTGAGGCTGACTGGATGCGTGATGTCGAGCGAGTGTGTGAACCTATCCCAGAAATGGAGCCAGTTTCAATAACACCAATAGATGTAGCCAGAGCAGTTCGTCCGTTACCAAATTGGAAGTCACCAGGACCGGACGGACTGCACAACTTCTGGCTCAAATGGCTTAGTAGTTCACACACTTGCCTGGCATCCCAATTCCAGTCATCCTTAGAGTCTGGGTCGCTACCGCAGTTTTTAACTACAGGCGTAACCCACCTGCTCCATAAGTCAGGTAGTCCCGCGGAACCCAAGAATTATAGACCGATCACGTGTTTATCGACGGTGTATAAGCTTCTTACATCCATTTTGAGAGTGAAAATTAATACACACATTGACAAAAACTCCATTATGTCTGCCTCTCAAAATGGATGTAGGAACGGGTCCCGCGGTACTAAGGAGCTACTCCTCATCGACATGGCCATTAGCCAACAGGTTCGTCGATCCCGCAAGGATCTTTCGACATGTTGGATAGATTATAAGAAGGCCTACGACTCGGTGCCACATACATGGCTCATGAAGGTGCTGGAGTTGTACAAGATAGATGCAACTCTACGCGCCTTTATTGAGTCGTGTATGGGGCAATGGAGGACGGTCCTTCGATATCCAGGATGTCGACAGATCCAGGGGAACGATGAGCCTGTATGGATTAAACGGGGAATATTCCAGGGCGACAGTCTGAGTCCACTTTGGTTCTGTCTAGCCCTGAATCCTCTAAGCACATTGTTAGAGGATTCAGGTCTAGGTTACCGGTTGAGGAGAGGTGGTCAGGTCATATCTCACCTTCTTTACATGGATGATCTGAAACTCTTTGCCCCCAACAAATTGCAACTGATGGAGCTACTGAAAGTAACTGAAACTTTTAGTAGCGCCATCAGGATGGAATTTGGTGTGGACAAATGTGCAGTCATGCATGTAAAGCGAGGGGAGATTATGGAATCCGAGGGAATTCAGCTCTCGGATTCCATACACCTCAGATCCCTCTCCTCATCCGAAAGTTATAAGTATTTGGGTATGTCGGAAGCGTTAGGCATTAATGTAACTGACATGAAGCAATCGTTGAGGGAGCGCTTCTTTGGACGCCTGAAGAAGGTATTAAATAGCCTTCTTTCAGGCGGAAACAAGGTGCGTGCCTTCAACGGTTGGGTCATGCCGGTTTTAATGTACTCTTTCGGCATACTCAAATGGACTCAGACCGAACTCGATGCCCTGGATAAGAGAGTTCGTACACTGCTGACCGCAAACCGGATGCATCACCCACGATCATCGGTGATGAGGCTGTACATCTCGCGGAAGTGTGGGGGTCGTGGCTTTTTAAACGCGAAGACCCTCCACAACCACGAGGTGTGCAGTCTCAGAGAATATTTTTTAAAAACCGAAGTGGGTATGCACCGAGATGTGGTCGCAGTGGACAAGGGACTCACCCCGCTGTCCATGGCTAAAGAGAACTGGCGCAAACCTGTGGTACAGTCAGCATCAAAAGTCGATGACCACATTCAGATTTTCAAAATCACTGTACATTATATCACCCATAAATCGCTCAACAAGAAGGGCGCCAGTATTGAATGAACACCATTAAAGTTCAAAATTAACTGAACACTACTCGTCAAAGGTCACTGAACACCATTTTGTCAAAAATTGCTGATCGTTATAATAGCCGAAAACATCATAACATTCAGTTTTACAAAAGTCACTGAACAATATAAAATGCTTGTTTTGGTTATCTAGTGTAATCACGGCAACGTCCAAAAATAACTTAACATCATAAATAACAAAAGTTACTGAACATTACTTTGTTTCGGATACGTAGCGTGTAAACTTATACCTACTATCAAAAGTATCTGAACTGCAAACTAAAAAAGTGCTCGTTACTATCTTCAGAGTTATAAATTCAATCTTGTCCTATCCAAACTAAATCATGTAAAAAAAATCAATGGATGTAAATTTCGAATTTAACTTTCCAAAATAATTTTGTTTTTTTTTCATAGTATCAATGAGAAATATTAGAAGTGGGTGTTCAAGCGGCAAGCACATTTTTAAGCCTATTTTTCAAAATAAGCTCGCAAGCACGATTATAAAGATAAGCATATTCCGCTTCAAAATTATTCCGTCGACGTCTTTCTGTATTACGATTGGATAGTAACCTTATTTGTATAGATATAAGACTCACTATCAAAAATCAGGCAGATTCTGTTTGATTTTATACCATCGACGCAATTAATGATTTTTTTAGTTCGATTTAATTGTAACCTTATTCGTAAAGCAATAAGTTTCATTTTCATCACGCAGATTCTGTTCAAATTCATACCGTCAACTTAGTTTATGATTTTTATAGTTACGATTGAATTAGAACCTAATCTGTATACAAATAAGACTAATTTTCAAAATTCACACATTCACATTTGTATCGGATGTAGACCATTGCGGTTGCAATTATTTATCATCTATAAATATTGTATTAGTTATCAATTGTTACACATATACCTACCGAAAAAAAATACACACACATATTGTATTGTATTGTATAACGGGCTGGTGTCCGCAACTCCACGTCCAATGCGCGTATTTTGCGTGCACACACATATTAAACCCAAAAAACATTTCATTTTGTTCAGGGACTTTAGAGATAAACAATTGAATGCTATTTTTGTCAATTTGTTCAGAGACTTTAGAGACGAAGAATGTTATAACTTTGCTTAGCGACTTTTGAAAAGTGATGGTCACCTACTTACGCCCTTTTATAATAATCATTCATTTCTGGCGCTTGTCATGTTGAGCGATTTAGGTATAATACAGTGTACAGCGATTTTGAAAATCTAAATGTGGTCATCAACTTTTGATGCTGACTGTACTTACTAATGATGACCGCAAGGAAGTATGGCAAGGCAAGGAGCTTCACGGGCGCTTCTACCGGGCTCTTCATGGGCCGGATGTAGATTTCCTAGCGTCCGTGTCCTGGCTACGTTTCGGCGACCTCTTTGGGGAAACTGAGGGTTTTGTCTGTGCGATTATGGATGAAGTTATGTTAACGAACAACTACCGGAAACATATTATGAAGGACGGGACGGTTGACGTGTGTCGGGCATGCCACCGTCCGGGTGAGTCCATCAGACATATTATTTCTGGTTGTTCTCGTCTAGCTAACGGCGAGTACTTGCACAGGCACAACCAAGTAGCCAGGATTATTCACCAGCAACTTGCCTTTAAATATAAACTTGTGGAATCTGAGGTACCGTACTACAAGTATGTGCCCGACCCAGTTCTCGAGAAAGACCATGTCACGCTGTACTGGGATCAGTCTATCATTACTGACAGGACTATTGTGGCCAATAAGCCTGACATAGTGGTGATAGACCGATCAGCGCGCCGCGTAATGATAGTCGATGTTACCATCCCGCATGACGAGAACCTCGTGAAAGCTGAGAAAGAGAAACAAATAAAATATCTCGACTTGGCACACGAGGTTGTCGACATGTGGAATGTGAACTCGGCTATCATTGTGCCGATTGTCGTGACGGCCAATGGCCTTATGGCCAAGAGCCTCGATGACCATCTATCGAGGCTCTCCTTAGGCGGTTGGATCAAGGGCCTGATTCAGAAGGCAGTACTCCTCGATACGGCTCGCATTGTGAGGAGGTTCCTGTCTCTGGAGCCCTAACCACCGGTAGCTTGGACCCTGCTCCCGACACCGGCGGACTACTATTTTTTATATTTTTAAATGTTTTTTATATAATTTTTGTTAATAAAAATATTTAAAAATGTAATTAGTATGTAAGGAAAATAAATAAAGGAATAATAATAAATAAATATAAGTCATGAAAAAATAAAATGTTTTATTGTAAAATTAACCTGCAATTTCTTACAGATCATATATTCTTGGTAGTACTTAGGCAGTTAATAATATATAAAAAACACTCTTTCAAATATAAATTATTTGATATATTTTTTACTCTTTATTATGTACACCATACAAATAACATTTGTATTTTTTTTGCTTTACGGTTTGTAGATGGCAAAGCTATGTTATGTACTGTTTAGATTTAGTCATGCAAGTTAGAGCATTATATACAAACACCAAATATATTTAATAGTTTTGTGTTAGTGTTTTTTATATATTATTAACTGCCTAAGTAGTAGTACTTAGGCAGTTAATAATATATAAAAAACACTCTTTCAAATATAAATTATTTGATATATTTGATTTCGGTGACAAGAATATTGATTTCGATGGACACAATTTAAAAAAAATTAAATCCCTTCATGTCCATTCGGTCTATAGGATTCCCGAGGTATTCCTCGTAGCGCTCCCGTTTTGAAACGCTCCCATCTAAGCGCTCCCGTTTTGTTCCTCCAAGCGCTCCCAAAAGGAGCGCTTCGAGGAACGATTAAAAATATTAAAATTTATTTCCTCGAAGCGCTCCCATGATTAACTTTCGGATAGAGATGGGACTATACTAACTGAAATTATCGATAATAAGTAGAACAGATTGTTATAATATACAACTAGCGGCCCGTCCCGGCTTCGCACGGGTTTGGTAATTAATTTTATTTTTTTTTTGTTTTATTGTAAATCCTTTAGTCCACCAAATAGATGAATATAATCTACCGATATATGTACCTATTCATATTTTTTTATTGTTTAGAAAGCTTATGATTTCTCTCCATTATGTTTCCCATTACTACCCCCTTCCCCGCACACCTCAATGTTTTTTTTCGGAAGTTTTTCGTAGAAATAAGGCAATGAGGTGTCTATCGTTTACGTCAATGGTAGAAATGACTTTCCTTGTCCTAGGCGGGGCGAGAGAGTGTCAGACTCTTACTGACTAAAACCACCTACTGACTAAAATCACCTGCTCTGAGCCGGGATCCAGTAACGTATTGCGCTCAACGGTGATGCTACCTATGCGATTGATAAAATGGTTAACCCTTTATGGCGCAAGGTCATTATTTATATTAATTGTACAGAAACAAGGTGGTAAATGGGTATTTATTAATGGGAAAAATAATAAAAAAAATCTCATTACAAAAAAAGTATTTATTATTCGATTGGCCTGTTGGTCTAGTGGTTAGTGACCCTGACTGCTAGGACGGAGGTCGTGGGTTCGATTCCCACACAGGACAAATCTTTGTGCGATGAGTACGATTATTTGTTCTGTATCTGGGTGTGTAATTTATCTATAATATGTATGTATTTAGAAATATATAAGTATGTTTATCAGTTGTCTGGTTGCCATAGTACAGGCTCTGCCTAGTTTGGGATCAGATGGCGGTGTGTTGGTTGTCCCAAGATATATTATATATTATATTATTCCAAAAAAACTATGTGTTGCAGAAATACAACATTGCTTCATCAATGCTAAAATAATTAAATAAAGTTAAGAAATATGAAAATTTTTAAAACACTTGTTTTGTTTGTTGTAGCACAAACTAACCCCGCATTTTTCGCAAACTGTTTGCGTATACCCTGTGTAGCCTGGAAATTTGCACCTCATTCTTTTATCCACCCAAACTGGCCAGTGCCCGTAATGGTCCAACCTCACATCTTTCGGAGGAACATGTTGTCTTCTTTTTATCTTGAATGAGACATTCAATATCACTTTTACACTTGACATGTAATATACAATACCAATAAATTGGCGTATTTCTTGACTAGTTACATTTACGGGTTTATTGGCATCTTTCTGGACAGAGTATAAATTAGTCTGGTCTCTTATAAGGTTGATAATATCTTCAGTAAACAAATATGAAAATACCTCAAATGGAGTGTCTAAACGAAGTATTTCTGGAGGTAACGTGTCTGATCCATGAAAACGTAGTTGGTCATCATTTATGTTCAGACTCTTCGTTTTCCAAATGATATTTGTCTTAGGCACACGGTTAGTTGTACTTGGAGCTGCTGTAGAACTAGTACTAGGAGAATCTATGACTGGACTTGGATCTGTTGCAGTACTACTAAACTGAGTATTTATGGATGTAGTTTCTAGGGTGTTGAGCGCCTGACGTCACAGTACCGTGGCGTGGAGCTAGTCGCCAGGGGTTACTCCCGTTCGTCCACACCCCGTCGCCAGTGGTACACACAAAGTACTAATGTAATTATTATGTAGGTCTACTGCAATGTGATTATTATACGTATATAATTTATATTAAGTATATCTATGCGTTTTATTTATAACATCCTCTTTGAATACCTACACAATAACATTGGTCCTTGTATACACATAAGAGTGCCGAAAGCAAAAAGATATTATTCTCTCAATTTCGTAATTTGGTTAAGCAACTTCGATGTCGATGATGCACACATGAGTTTTTAAAAATTATCGATATAATTCATTACTTCATGCTTTTCCCTATTTTTAAACGTGGGAGCGCTTCGAGGAAATAAATTTTAATAATTTTAATCGTTCCTCGAAGCGCTCCTTTTGGGAGCGCTTGGAGGAACAAAACGGGAGCGCTTAGATGGGAGCGTTTCAAAACGGGAGCGCTACGAGGAATACCTCGGATTCCCTCTACTACTAATATGTTTTAAATTCACTCTTGATTTGATATTCCATGTTAATAACCGACGGAAAAATTAAAAAAAAAAAATTACCACCGAAGTCAACCTAATAATGAGTCTCCTGATAATGACCCTGTACATAAAAATGTCGGGAGCCAGTAATACGCAGTCTGCACTAAAAGTATCGGGAATGGAATATTTCCACTGTTCCTGTCATATTAAAATCTTTTTAATTGAAAACTCCTTGGTTCTAAAAATCGAATACCATTTATTTATTTAAAAAAAGATTCTCGGTCTTGTCACAAGGTTTTGTCAAACTTGTTTAGTAGTTGAGAAAATGGAATTGACTCGAGAAATTTCAAGAGCGATGATTTATTATGACTTTCGAAGTCGTTTAACACAAAAACAGTGTATTGACCGGATGATTTCTGCATTTGGTGATGAAGCCCCATCCAAAACCGCAATTTATCGCTGGTTTGCTGAATTTCAACGTGGACGTGTCAAGCTTAGTGATAATCCCCGTCAAGGTCGTCCAAAAACTGCAGTCACCCAAGTAAACGTTGATGCTGTGCGTAAGCTGATTGAGGAAGATCGACATGTGACACACCGCGAAATTCAGGCAACTTTAGACATTGGCATGAGTCAAATACAAATAATCTTGCATGAACAATTAGGTGTAAAAAAGTTGTTTTCCCGATGGATACCGCATTCGCTCTGTGAAGAGCAAAAAGCGGCTCGCGTTACTTGGTGCGTCAGAACTCTCGAAAGATTCCACGCAGGATCCTCAAATGCTGTATACAACATCGTATCAGGTGACGAATCCTGGATATACGCGTACGAACCCGAAACAAAAAACCAGTCACGAGTTTGGGTGTTCGAAAATGAGTTAAAGCCAACAAAAATTGTTCGTTCACGGAGTGTTGCAAAAAAAATGGTGGCCACGTTTGTCTGCAAAACCGACCATGTTGCGACTATTCCTCTTGAGGGACAAAGAACGGTTAATGCAGAATGATATGCTAGCATTTGTTTGCCACAGGTCGTTTCTAAACTCCGTAAAAAGAACTGCAACCGCCGCCGCATCATCCTCCATCACGACAATGCGAGTTCTCACACCGCGCACAGAACAAAAGAGTTTTTAGAGCAAGAAAACATAGAATTATTAGACCATCCGCCGTACAACCCCGACCTAAGCCCTAATGATTTCTATACTTTCCCTAAAATAAAGAATAAATTGCGTGGTCAGAGATTTTCATCACCTGATGAAGCTGTGGACGCCTACAAAACGGCCATTTTGGTGACCCCAACTTCCGAATGGAATGGTTGCTTCAATGATTGGTTCCATCGTATGGAAAAATGTGTCAAATTTTGCGGAGAATACTTCGAAAAGCAATAAATACATTTTTAAATAGTAATGTTGTGTCACTTCCTTGATTCCCGAAATTTTCAGTGCCGCCCTCGTAATAAACAAAGATTAAATTATATATTTGCCGGTTTTCGGGTATATAGTACTGTAGAAGAATGAAAGATTTAAGATTAAGAAGAATGTCGGGCACATTTAAAAAAGGAAATAAAAACTATTTTTACGCTAATTTCATAATCAGAAAAAAAAACATAAAAGAGAGCTAGATGTCTGTCAGTGTGTAACATGTTGCAATATGATTTTGAACAATAAAAATACATGGGAGCACACGATGCATTGCGGCGCCACAACGCATCGTGTGCTCCCGCTCTCAGGGTAAGTTCTTCGTAGGGTGGTTCGAGTAAAAACTGTTATTATGTATATTACATTTATTTCCCGTGGTTTATAATACTCGTATTGCGTATCTTTGTCTAGTACAGAAACTAGTAAAGAGGACCGCAGCCGCAAGCGCACTTGCCGGAGATAGACACGGCACCAGCAGCTGGTACAGCGCCACCAAAGCTTACAGCACCCATGATGGGTACCTGACCAGCAACGGCGGTGTTACCGGCGACTGGCAGCTCACCAGCGACCGCCACATTGCCTTCACCGGCACCGCCGTAAGCGGCAGCACCGTAACCAGCAGCAGCAGGGTAGGCGAGTCCGTCGTAAGCCAAACCAGAAGCTAATCCCAAGGGGGCAGTCAGACCAGGAGTAGACAAACCGAAAGGTGCGGCCAAGCCAGGAGCCGCCAATCCACAAGGAGCAGCCAGAGTAGGTGCGGTCAAGCCATAAGGAGCAGCCAAGCCATAGGGTCCAGCAAATGCAGCATCAGCAACCGCAGCGCGGCTAGTGCATGACTGTCCGAGTGCAGACTGAAAGTAAAGATTAAATAATTATAATCATTGTACCAATATAAGAAGTCAAATGTACTCGTATCTATAATAAAATTTCCAATTATTTGGATCTTCTAGATACATTCTTCTAGCCTCCGCAGATTCGGAAATCATTTTCAAAATAGTGAATTTTTAACGAAACACAAAAAGAAGTCTCTAAATTCTTACCTGGAGCAAGCAAGCTTGGATGCAGAGGAACACAACAGTGAAGGACGACATGTTTGATATTCGTTTGTGTTCAACGAGAAGCTGAAGACTGAATGACATGAACTGGAACAGCCGTCACATTTTATACCCAGCCCCTTATTGATATCAGTACGTAACTGGTTTAGTTTCAAAATTATTGAAAACGTGACTGAACTGTCACAATACGAAAAGCGTTTCTTTGTTGTTAAATAGTACGCTTATCGTGCTTGCACAAGCTATTAATTAATTGTTTTCACCTACTAAGTATTTTTTCTTGGAACTTGATAACACTGTACGATACCGAGTATAAAACCACCCACAGTTGTACTAATAAACGTCATTCTAGTGTCAGCACTCGAAACAAACTACAATGTCTGTCAAAGCTATCCTCGTCCTCTGCGCTCAGGCGCTCCTGCTTAAGGTAAGTTCTACATAGATTAATTTTTTATAGTAATATACACGTAAAAAATCAAATTGTATTGTATCTTCCAAATACATAATCATGTATACATCAAAAAGTGGTGTAGTTGAAGTAACGCATAAAATACCTTTTGTTGCAATTTCAGTCCGCACTCGGACAGTGCACCAGCCGCGCTGCGGTTGCTGATATCTCTGGACTTGCTGCTCCCTGTGGCTTGGCCGCTCCCACCTTAGCCACCCCTTGCGGCTTGGCTGGTCCTGCTGGACTCGCCTACTCTGGTGCTGGTTTGGCAGGCAGAGGTCTGGCTTTCGATGGACTGGCCGCTGGCTACGCTGGAAGAAACCTGGGTTACGATGGAATCTACGCCCCCGCCATGGAGTTCAGTCCCACCAGTGGCGGCGCTCTGCCCGTCTCCAGCGCCTCCGCCATCGCTCCCGTTGGAATCTCCGTGGCTTCTGACAACGCTTATGAGGGTATCCTGACTGTGGGTGGTGAGCTGCCGTTCGTGGGTACTGTTGCTATGGAAGGTGTGGTCCCTTCTGCCGGTGCTGGTGCCGTCAACCATGCCTGTGGTAATGGCAGGAATGCCATGATCAGTGAGACTGCTGCTTACGGTTCAGCTGGTGCGTATGCCCCGATCGGTGCTTACGGTTCAGCTGGTGCGTATGCTCCGATCGGTGCTTACGGTCCCGCTTCTCTTGCTGCTCCTGGCTTGGGTCTGCGTGGTGGTTGGGCTGGCAGAGGTTGTGGCTGTGGTATCTAAGAATCTGTATTGAAAAAAAAATATTACTGACCTCAACTTAATAAACTAAATTGCAACTATTTTCGTACTTTCATTATTATACTTTTTCATGCTGTTGATTAGCATGTTTCAATCAATTGCTGTATGAAGTCAATTAGTTAGGTCATTGAATGCATTCAATACATTTTATTGAATACTTTCCGTTGGCCGAAATTGGAACTCACGTAGTCATCTTGTGTTCTTTTAATATTATTATGCTGTCACGAATTTTCCTGCTATTAAAGTCATTCAAGATCCAAAAGATCTTTCTAGCATTGTAATCAAAATCTTTTTCCCAATGACCATAGACGTATGGCTCTTTTAACTAAATAATAGCATGGTTAGTGGACATATTAAAATTATGCAGAAATAAGGATGGAAACCGCTGTGTGAGCAGCTCATATTCAACATAAGCCTCGCCATTTCATAAAAATATGAACGATTCAATGTCTAATCAATTACTGCGTTTTTTTTTTTTTGTTATTTAATCACTAGCTTCCGCCCGCGGCTTCGCCCGCGTGGTGTGTTGATAAAAAGCAGCTTATATGTTAATCCAGGGTATAACCTATCTACATACCAAATTTCAACCAAATCGGTCCAGCCGTTTATGCGTGAAAGAGTAACAAACATCCACACATCCATTCTCACAAACTTTCACATTTATAATATTAGTAGGATGCTTAAACAGACTGAATATAGAAAGGAAGAAAGGAACAAAGTAGTACAAAGGAGATGCTTATTTCTTAAGAAAAATCTCTTCCAGCATACCTGCGAAAGGAGATACTAAAAAAACAGATGTAGACCCAGTGTGTAAAAGAATATGAGAGAGAGAAAATGGAACACAATGCGTGTAATTACTAGAACCACTTTTAAAATCAGCCACGTTGTTTTGACATGCAGACATGCACAAAAGCACAGGACATTTTTCACTTATCAAAACCAAGCCTTATAAAACACTATCGGCCTGTCCCAGCTTCGCACGGGTGCCTATGGTAATTAAGGATAGCATTTTAGCATTTTAATGGTGAAAGAATTTTTGAAATCGGTCCAGTACTTTTTGAGTTTATTCGTTACAAATATACAAAAATACAAATCTTTCCCCCTTTATAATATTATTAGTATAGACTTATTAATTTACTTTCTGAATACGGGCTTTATCATGGCAAGCTTTAAAATAAATCAGTAAAGATTATCGGATTATGTGCTGATTAATGGTTTGCCAACGTACAATGGAGTGCAGTATCCCTGGCGCAAAACTAACCGATCATGTACGCAACACCACACTGCACTCCAAAACACAAATTACTGACGTTGCTCAAAAAGCCACTAAGCTGAAGTGGGACCGGGCTGGCCATGTCTGTCGTATGTCCGACGAGCTGTGAGCCAAAACCAGAAGGCAACGCGGTAGACCTCGCAGGAGATGGCCGGATGAGCTGAACAGAATCAACGACCAGTGGTCCACATTGGCCCTGGATATTACAATATTTATTTTTTTGTGGAGGTCATGGTAGAGGAGCTCGTGGCTAAAGAACAGCCGCTCGGGTCGATCTTTAGGTTAAACCGTGCTTACCTAGGTTGGTCCGTGGATGTGTGACCACCCATTACATACTGAGTTTCCTCCGTACCACGGAAAGCACGTTAAGCCGTTGGTCCCGGCTGTCATTTGTACATCTTTGACAGTCGTTACAGGTAGCCAGTGACCCGCAACTCTGACAACTAGTCTTACCAAGGGGTATCGTATTACCTAGTGCTAACTTGGTTGTGGAGGTCAGATAGGCAGTCGCTCCATATTCAGCTACATCCGGTTAGACTGGAAGCCAACCCCAACATAGTTGTGAAAAGGCTAGGCAGATGATGTGAGGTCATGGTACCAAACAAAATAATACACACATCAAAAAAGTCGTTGGTGTATGTACTATTGGATACACCACTGCCTCTCTCTGCCTAACTCTTCGAAGATTACAGACATGTAAAGTAAAACATTTAATTTTGTGCCCAAATCGCTTAAATTAATAACGTCTTTGTCAGCACTTACCCAGACATTAACCAGTCAACTATGTCAGCTTAAAGTTTCCAGAAAGGCTTTTATACAATGATTATTCAGCCAAACTGTGTTGCTTGATAGTCACACGACCAAAGAACCTTGACGCGCTCTAGTTGAGATAGTAGCCTTCTTTCAGAATAAAAACATTTATTCTGTCCTCGATACCTACGTACATAATTTAATTTTTAGTAGATAGACAATAACAGTTCTGTCAAATTTCTATATTCGAAAGGTTGCTTCGCTAAACCGGAACTTACCGAACAAACAGGACAAGACAACCGGTATTGTCAAAGTGAAGATAATTGTGTTTAAGATGATTTTATGTTTTCCTATGGTTTCCTTTGATTTAACTCAAGTTTGTTATCCGACCATAGCTTATTAATTTGGAACAGCGATGTTTTCATCTTTCGTGTCTTTGGTACGGCTTGATTAAATTTCTTGGGCCCAGTATGTGGCCACGTCAGTAGCGGCTTCTGCGTCTTTTAGGTCTGATGAAGCAATATTACTATTACTGTTCATTTTATAGAACATTGAAAAGTAAATAAATTATTTGATGTATATTGATTTATTAGGTAAATTTTAACATTACATATTGGTTAACATCTTCTTAAATAGCGCAGCCACAACCTCTGCCAGCCCAACCGCCACGCAGACCGAGGCCAGGAGCAGCGAGAGCAGCGGGACCGTAGGCACCGATCGGGGCATACGCACCAGCTGAACCGTAAGCAGCAGTCTCACTGATCATGGCGTTCCTGCCATTACCACAGGCATGGTTGACGGCGCCAGCACCGGTGGAAGGCAGCACACATTCCATAGCAACAGTACCCACGAACGGCAGTTCACCACCCACAGCCAGAGCACCCTCATAAACGTTGTCGGACACTACGGAGATTCCGACGGGAGCGATGGCGGAGGCGCTGGAGACAGGCAGAGCCCCACCACTGGTAGGACTGAATTCCAAGGCGGGGGCGTAGATTCCATCGTAAGCCAGGCTTCTGCCTGCGTAGTCAGCGGCCAGTCCATCGAAAGCAAGACCTCTGCCTGCCAAGCCAGCGCCAGAGAAGGCGAGTCCATCATATGCCCAAGCAGGAGCACCCAAGCCGCAAGGGGTGGCTATGGCTGGAGCGGCCAAGCCGCAGGGAGCAGCAAGTCCAGAGATATCAGCAACCGCAGCGCGGCTGGTGCATTGACCGAGTGCAGACTGGAAATACATAAAACATTGTTTTGTTATGCAATACACATTATAAGTATTTTTTTTTGTTTTTGAAGGTAGTTTTATCAGCTATTTGACAGTTTTGTCGTTGCACAATTTTGAAATACCGGTAGTATCAAACGAAGAAAACAAACTAAGTAATTAAAAAAAACCTTTATGAGCTTACCTTGAGCAGGAGCGCCTGAGCGCAGAGGACGAGGATAGCTTTGGCTGACATTGTAGTTTGTTTCGAGTGCTGTCACAAGAATGATGTTCAACGCAGCTGTTGAAGGTTTTATACTCCAGAAGTTATTAAGTTCCAAGAAAATTTGTATGTAGGTAAGTGTAATTAATTAACTGCTTGTGCAAGCACGATAAGCCTACTATTTATCAACTAAAAAACGCTTTACTTTGGTTAAAACATAATATCCTCACGTTGACACGTTTTCCAAAATTTCGAAAACACTGTTAACATAAAAAAGGGTTTAGTATAAAATGTAAGTACGATTTTAGTTCATCACTTAGTCTTTCAGTTTTCTTCTCAGCTTTCGTTGAACTTACTTGAACCATGTCTTCCTTCATTGTTCTAACACTCTGCATCCAAGCTTGCTTGGTCCAGGTAATTGATAGTTTATTTTCAGAAGTAATAAGATTACTGAATTCTCTTTTATTCAGTAATTTTACAACTTCCAAAGCCATAATATGGTTTGTGTGTTAATGTTAATTGATTATTCATCTGTTTTTACAGAATGTATTCAGCCAGGCATGCCTTGGTGCTTACGGCCCAGCGATAGCTTCTCCCGTGCTGGCTGGTCCTTACGGCATAGCTGCTTCTGGTTTGGCTTATGATGGACTTGCCTTCCCCGCCGCCGGTTTCGCTGGTGCATACCCCGCTGCTGGTTACGGTGCCGGAATTGCCGCGTACGGCGGCGCTGGTGAAGGTAACGTGGCGGTCGCTGGTGAGCTGCCAGTCGCCGGTAACACCGCTGTTGCTGGTCGGGTTCCCATCATGGGCGCTGTGAGCTTCGGCGGCGCTGTGCCGGCTGCTGGTGCCGTATCTATCACCGGGAAGTGCGCGTGCGGCTGCGGTGCTCCCTACGACTACCTGTACTAGATCTTAACACACGTAAACTTAAAAAAAAAACCGAAAATAAATTATGATACCTGAAATTATTTTGTTTAATATTTGATATATAAATCAAATATTTCATAACTGTCCATTTATTTGAAACAATCAACTTCAGATTTGCTAATCGATCTGTTGCTGGACAATATTTGACGAATCGGCCGACGCGGCGACGTCTTAACGTACGATCATTTCTCCGAGGATGAACAGCGTGAAATTGCAAGTTTTATTGGACGCATGTACACTCGAGAGCAATGAATCCGGGTCACTTAAAGAATGTTAAAAATCTCGGAAAATAAAAATGATAGGTTAATGCAATAAATTGTATTTAATAGACAATGTAATACTCCTTAAATGAAAGTAAAAAAAATATGAGTCGCCATACATGTTATTAACACAAAATTACATAAAGAAAAAAACTGCTGATCTCTCCTTAAAACAAAAATAGGAAACATGAAATTTTTGAACTTTATTACGATTTTCTTGAATTTTAATACTTCGTATTGCCTCCTCGTGCTTCCATTACTGCGTTTACGCGGTTTGGCATGCTGTACACCAAGTTCCTTATACGATTTTGGGGAATATTCTCCCATTCCTCTGTGAGAGCAATTTTGAGCTCACGAAGCGTGATTGGGGGAGGGTTTCGTTGTTTTACGCATCTGCCTAGCTCGTCCCAAGCATGCTCGATCGGGTTGATATCCGGGCTGCGCGCTGGCCACTCCATACGAGTAATGTTCATCTCTTGAAGGTAGTCATTCACAATCCTACCTGTATGAGGTCGGGCATTGTCATGCATAAATATAGCATCCTCACCTAAATTGACCATAAATGGACCAACGTGATCATTGAGGATTTCTTCCACATATCCTACGCTAGTTAAAGAGCCGTTTTCTATGATCACCAGCTCTGTGCGACTTTCAGAAGAAATTCCGGCCCACACAAGTACAGACCCACCACCGTAGGCTACTTTTTCTTCGATGCATGCTTGCTTGAATCTTTCCCCTGGTCTTCGATACACTCTGTGTCTTCCATCGTGCTTGTAGAGCATAAATTTTGATTCGTCGGAGAACATAACTTTTGACCAATCTTCAATACTCCAATTTACGTGGCTCTGGGCATATCTTAGTCTTGAAATACGATGCCCACGCTCCAGTTTAGGGCCGTTTGCGGGCCTAAGGGGTTTTAAGTTAGATTCAGCAAGCCGACGTCTTACTGTCCATGCACTTGGGTTACTTCCTCCGAGGCGTCGAAACTGATTTCTGAGTTCAGTTCCTGTGAGAAAGCGATTTCGAAGCATGGTGTTCACCAAGTATCGGTCTTCTCGTGCTGTGGTACACCTGGTTCTGCCCGTTCCTGGTCTGCGTAGGTTAGAACCAGTTTCTTCGTAACGTCGGAGAACTCTTTGTACTGTTGACAGCGACACACCGACAGTCCTGGCTGTATCGCGCTGACTCCGGCCGGTTTCCAGCATTGTAAGTATTCTGGTGCATTCTTCAGGCGTAAGCGACATAATTTCAGCTTGAATAATGAATATAGAGCACTATCAACATGGTTTATGTACCCACATAAATGACAGATTACAAACAAAAGCAAAACCAAATGCTGTAATTTCGTAGTTCCATCTTCGAAAGTGGCCCTTCTTCAAATTTGATTTTTTTATGATATAACTTTACAATAACTAAGAAGTTTTAATACCTTCATTTAAGGAGTATTACATTGTCTATTAAATACAATTTATTGCATTAACCTAGCATTTTTAGTTTCCGAGATTTTTAGGATTCTTTAAGTGACCCGGATTCATTGCTCTCGAGTGTAGTTTAAATGACATTTTGTGCTTACTTCATTAATGAAAGAAAGAAAAGAAAGAAAGAAAACACATTTATTTGGCACATGCCACAAATGCACACAACATAAAATAAAGATTAAAAAAAAAAAAAAACACTTAAATCTACACAATAAAAACTTAAATCTAAACACGAAAAAAAAAGGGGAAAAGTTGTGTGTCTCACGGCTGCGCCAAATAGGCTCAGTTCAGCAAACTGCCGAGCAGCTGGTGCCCGACGCTGGTTTTCAACTGGACCTGAGATGGTGATGTGACGAACATAAAACAGTTTTGTACTTTGTTTACTAATAACGTATGTGTGCGTATGAATAGGTACTTAAATAGAATAAATTTGTGTACAATATAAGGTGTATTGTGTATGTGTTACTAATAAGGTATGTGTGTATGAAAAGGTACTTAAATAGAATAAATGTGTGTACAATAATAACAAATAAGGCTACATAATTAAAGAAAAAGGTCGAGAAAAGTGCAAGACAAAACAAAAAACCCAATGTACCTAGCTAGATGAAATGGATGCATAGTAACATAAACCTGTTTCGCACGTTCCTAACTTGTGAACGCATAATATTTAATTAATCCGTGCACTTCGTAACTCAATACGCTGACGCTGCAAGCAGCCGAGCGCGATGGACTAAATACTAAAAATTTGTGAAAAGTAAACGGAAAAAATTTGCAGATAATTATGATAGCTATTGTGTGGATACATAAATGCATCAAGGTATTACATTTCCGACGGCAATGGAGCAAAGTAATACACACGTAGTTAAAGGAGGAGCATTAAAATATAAAAAGGTAAGCTAGTTTAAAAGTTATTATAATATAGTGCTAAATACCTACGTAAATAGAAAAGACACCGTTGTCATTATTTGATTGGCTTTTGCATTTACAGATGCTAAGACTCAAGGCCAGGAAGAGACACAGATCACACTCAGGATCAGCCACTGCCAGGTATGAGTGAAGAGAATGAGTGAGAGGAGCCATCCCGACGCCGTTTGTTCCAGTCGCATGCAAGTGGGCCAGGCACATGGGGTAAGAACGTGCGCATGCGTTGCTTCAATATTTACTTGTCTCGGTTAAACAATAGGCAGTTATTTTAGTGTGCTATTTTATATATCGCAGGTCTCACAAAACGCGATATGTCGCTGCGGCGCCGCGGATATCACGACACCACCCACCGTCCAGCTGAGGACACAAGTTTAGTGACATAATCCTAAGCGAGCCGAACGCGAGCGCGAGCAGATAATTGAATACATTAGCTAGTATATTTTTGTGCATCATTGGTCGACAAAGATAAAACATTGTACCGTGATCAAGCTAGTCAGATAGGTAGGTAGGACAGTTTGTGCATCATATAATTGAGACATTCAGTGTGACCATATCCAACTTCCGTTGCGATTCCATTAGATACTGCCGTAAACGTTTTCTAAATGTGTCTATTGTGCTGGTCATTCTGATTGGTGGTGGCAGGTTATTCCATATTTTGGAAGCCGCATAACGAAAGCTACCCCTGAAAGCTGCTGTGTTATGGGACTGAGTCGAGAGTTGTTGCGCGCATTGCCTTCTCCCACATTCGCGTCTACTAGTTAACCAACTGAGTTTGTTGTATAAGTAGTCGGGTTTTTTGTATTTAACCACACCGAACAAGAGGCACGCCAAGTGTAGTTTCCGTCTGGACTTCATTTTTAGTGAGCAATGCTTGTTTAGAAACGGTGTTACGTGACTTCGCCTAGGAACATTGTAGCAAAACCGCGCGCAAGCGTTTTGTACTCTTTGAATGAGTCGATCTGTACGAGCTAATAGGCGCGGGCCATACACTGTGTCGGCGTAGTTTAACCTAGAAAGTACCAAGGTTTCCACAAGCTGTTCCCGTAGTGGTTCCGATAAATAAGGCCTCATCTTGTATAAAACCTTCAGGCGATAAAAGCAGTTTCTGACAGAGTCTGCTATGTGGTTCTCAAAACGGAGGGCTTTATCCATCGCAAGACCTAGATTTCGCGCCTCACTCACTCGGTCAATCTGTTCGCCCATTAGTTCCAAGTCAAAAGTCAGAGGTAGTCGGGCCAGCTGCTGTTTTGTACCAAATACCATATATTTAGTTTTGGTAGGGTTCAGCGACAGGCAATTCTCCTCAGACCAAATGGCGATTCGTTGAAGATCTTCGTTAAGATCTTTAATGGCGCTGTCATAGTCGTCTGGTCTGAAGGAAATATACAGTTGTACATCGTCGGCATATATATGGTACTTGCATCTCTGGAGGCATCTTATTATATCTGCGCAGTACAAAATGAAGAGAATGGGACCCAAAATAGAACCCTGAGGGACTCCCCTCTCTACGGGAACAGGTGCCGACCTGAGGGTAGTGCCATCACTCAAACGCAGGTCAACTAATTGTTCCCTATTGCTTAAATAGCTACGGAACCATTGTACAGCCTCTGGGTCGAAACCGTAATGTTTCAACTTTGACAGTAATAATGAAATATTTATAGCGTCAAATGCCCTGGAAAAATCTAGTAAAACCAGTATTGTGCACATTCCCTTATCTTGGGCAGATAGTATATTGTCAGTAACATCCAGTAAAGCAGTGGATGTACTGCGCTGCTTCCTAAACCCTGATTGTAAATCAGGTAAAATGTTATTTTGTTCCAGAAACAGCGTAAGTTGTCGGCTGACGATTTTCTCTAATACTTTGGATAAACATGGTAATATACTAATAGGACGTAAATCTTTTAAGTCTGATGGGTTTGAATTTTTGGGCAATGGCCTAATGGAGGCA
Organism: Eurois occulta; assembly: GCA_950022335.1. Classification (NCBI taxonomy): domain Eukaryota; kingdom Metazoa; phylum Arthropoda; class Insecta; order Lepidoptera; family Noctuidae; genus Eurois; species Eurois occulta. Next base: position 8,551,056 of record OX465506.1, read on the forward strand.
ATTTTCCATTGGTCAGGGAATGTTGACGTCACGATGGAGCGGTTAATAGCAACAGCACACTTCACTGAGCTTCATCCAACATGCTTCCTTTTAATATTTATATTAATGGATATTAATATAAATGTTGGTTATATTTTCAAAAGAATAAATTAGTCTCTTTTTTTAAAAATTAACTTTATTTTCGTTAGACTTAGCCTATGTTTACAATTTTTATAACAACATGTATGTTTATAACGTGTAGAAAAAAAATCATTTTGCAATTACTGATGATGGTAGTTATTTGTAACTACTTATTGGCTAGTTTTGTGATAAACAAATTAGGTAACTACCCTCCGTACTAGTTATCTAGCGCCGTCGAACGCGCCGTCGACACGGCCTGTCGTCATAAGACGGACGGACGGCGAGATAGCCCATTACTCACCGTCCACAGGCCCGGGAGGTGAACGCCTCATATTGAATCTGATTTCACTTGCGTTTTTTCGTAAAGAGTTCGTTTACACCCTACATAATGCCCTTCATCAAGGGCGTGTGTTTTGGAGGACTTAATGCAATTTTTGACGTTAGAAATGTGATAATTTTCAGATTAAGGACTTTTGATTCCACCGAATAAACAAATCGTCACTGGAAAGGCAAAATTACTTAACCGCCAAATTAGGCATATTGAGTTACATACATATTCGGAATCAGCGATTTTTTTTGCATCGAACTGTTTAGGTAGCATTGCAATCGAATCACTTTTGTGGCGCTTCAGTAACCCGTAAAAAGGCGGAATTTTTGTTTTTCGGTTACTGAAGCGACACACTTTTCGGTCTTTTTTATACGAAGGTCGCATAAGTCATGTTTACTTACTACATAAATATACAAATTTCAAATAAAGTAAATCTAACTTTCTGCTGTCTTGAAAATAATGTTGTATTAGTAGTTATGCTCTTCTTGGAATCTAAGAATAACTTGGGTTAAGTAATTTTGATTTACGTAAATTGGAATGAGAAATGGCGTTTACGGAAAAATGCCTTATTATTTTCATCCAGTGAATGGCGCTTAAGTAATTTAGCCTGACTGTTATTGAGCAGTTTGCGAGTTATCAGCAAAGTTGCTTTGCAGTTAAATTTCGACAAAAGTATAATACCCTTTCCGTCCACGTGTAAACTACATCATTAAGTGATGTAGTTTAGTTAGTAGTAAAATTACTAGTACAAATACAAATACAAATAGTTTATTTTCTTTCACAAGGTTTGTACTACATAGCTAGTGATAGAAGTGTCCTTTTAAGCACGTAAATGCCTGTATTAGGACACTCCACTCTTCCGTAACTTAAATTTACGTAATGTACAGAACAGAATTATATTAACTATTTATAATATGGAGTTGCTTTTAATAAGACAAAACGATATTTTAAAGACTAAAGATTTTTGGGTGTAAAGAGTCACGTAAAATAAACTCCGTTATTGAAGATCAAAGGATTTTATTTCCACGGTCCTGAATCTACATAGATGACAATTTGTTCAATCTCCCACGTTATCTCTGATTTTATTTTAAGTCTCAGTACTTACTTAAAAAAAGTACTAAAAATATAAATTAAAAAACTTTTTTAAAAACAAGCTTTTATTTAAATGCGCAACAACGAATAAACTTTCCTTTAAAACTTTTACTGTCAACTTTTAACGTAAATTATAAAAGCTTGTCGCGTGATTTAAGTACTCGTATTTACTTAGTTTGAAAATTTTCATAATTAAAATCTATCAGATCAAGTTATTTAATTTACTTGTTTATCTACACTGATAAATCTCGCGACAAGCTTTACACTACCTTGGGGCACTCCATAAGCGATTTTTCGTTCCTTAGAAATGTATTTTACAACGGTTTTATTTAATTTACAAATTCGACTTATTTCTTTACGTTGTGTTCTATTTTTTAAGTAAGAATTTATGAGTGATACAACGCAACAATTTATGAGTGATAGAAATTCTCTTCATCCATCAAATATACAAATGAATGCATCTACAAATTTAGGAATCCATGCTGTTAACCGTTGAGGACATCCCTCATAAGAAAATAATCCTGGTTTCAGCATGAGGGCATGAATGGCATGATAGAAAACATCTTTATCTATAAAAAATTAACGCGGATACAAAGTTAAGTGTCCGCACTATTAACAATTGAGGCGTTCCCTCGTGAGAAGACAATCCTAACTGCAGGATGAGGTCATGCTACCTTCCGCCTGACGCAGGTCCTCACCGGACACGGATGTTTCGGGAGGTACCTGCACCGAATCGGGGGGGGAGGAAACGCCCGGGTGCTTTCATTGCGAGGATCGCCCGGAGGACACGGTGGAGCACACCGTGGAGGTCTGCTCCGCTTGGGCGGAGCACCGCCATGTCCTCGTAGCGGCGATTGGCGGCGGCGACCTCTCGCGTCCGGCCCTGGTTCAAGCCATGGTCCGGGGCGAGAGGGAATGGGAAGCCGTCGCCTCCTTCTGCGAAGCAGTCATGCTAGCGAAGGAGGCGGCGGAACGTGAGAGGGAGATAGCCTCAGCCTCACGTCCCGGCCGCCGCGGGAGGAGAAGCACCGGGCGTCGGGGGCCACGCCGTGATGGCTCTCGGCCACCGTAGGCGCGGGCCTGTGGACGGTGAGTAATGGGCTAGCTCGCCGTCCGTCCGTCGTATGACGACGGGCAGGCCGTGTGGACGGCGCGTTCGTGTTCCACGCGCGCCTCAAAGAGTTGTCAGCAAACGGGAGGGGCCCGCAAGGGCCGGTGCCTGCCAGGGCTGCGGGACTGTTCGAAAGAGATACCGCGGCCCTGGAACATAAAGGGCCAATGAAGGAACATGGGTGGTTTTTAGTCAGTAAGAGTCTGACACTCCCTTCCGCTCCGCCCAGGGCGGGGGGGGGGTCATTTGATGATTTCCCACCTACCAAAAAAAAAAAAAAGGATGAGGTCATGCTAGAAATCATCTTAGTCTATGAAAAGTGATCGCGTATACAAAGTTATCTCGTGAGCAGCCAGGAGCTGCAGGATGAAGTAATGTCAACAGACATACATTACTTCATATGTGTCCCATCGACATGTGTTCGACATGTGATATGTAAAGTGTATTGTCACCAGAACCAAAAAAATTTCAGCTCAATAGGTTGAAGATATCTGAGTTAAAATACAGTTGCAAGATTCCACCCTGACAAATATACATTGCAAGTTAAATAAAAGCTTGTAAAAAGCATACAGTTCTTAACCAAATTTACAATAGTTCCATTACAGGAAAACCTATGGTCTTTAAATATCGCGGTGAATCTGTCAACATTGTGCGTACGAACTTATCTTCAGTTGGAAAGTAAGGGAGAACAAGTGTTTCAACTACTATGTTTAGTTCATGGTGAATTAAATATTCATCGCAAGGAACTCTCAACAACTGTCCGGTTTTTGCTTATTTAGTTAGTGCCAACCACATCCATTTCCGTGATTTAATGTCAAAGGCATATCATAAGAAAAGTGAAAATCAACAATAGCCGCCAGTTTTTTTGAGCGCAGGGTTTGAAGTTTGAATAAAAAATAATGTACTGTAACACTTCATTTATTTTACGATCAAATCAACATTGCGGATTTTCATCTGAGATACTAGTTGTTCCAATACTAGTAGAGGGGTCCGCAGCCGCAAGCGCACTTGCCGGAGATAGACACGGCACCGCATGCCGGCACATTGCCGCCGAAGCTCACAGCGCCCATAATGGGGACCTGACCAGCAACAGCGGTGTTACCGGCGACTGGCAGCTCACCAGCGACCGCCACGTTGCCTTCACCGGCGCCGCCGTACGCGGCACCACCATAACCGGCAGCAGCAGGGTAAGCGAGTCCGTCGTGAGCCAAACCAGAAGCCAATCCCAAGGGGGCAGCCAGACCAGGAGCAGCCAAGCCGAAAGGAGCGGCCAAGCCAGGAGCCGCCAATCCACAAGGAGCAGCGAGAGCAGGTGCGGTCAAGCCGTAAGGAGCGGCCAAGCCATAGGGACCAGCGAATGCAGCATCAGCAACCGCAGCGCGGCTGGTGCATGACTGCCCGAGTGCGGACTGAAAGTGAAGTTAACATCAAATTAATGAGAATCATAGTGAGCTATCCGTACCTCCACTTTATGGAGTAAGTAATATTTAAATCAGCTGGTACTTAGTTTTCCGGTCTTCTTGAATTAGTAAATGATTATCAAAATATCGAATTTTTAACCAAAATAAAAACATAAAGAAACAGCATTCTTACCTGGAGCAAGCAAGCTTGGATGCAGAAGAACACAACGGTGAAGGTAGACATGTTTGATGTTCGTTTGTATTCAACGAAAAGCTGAAGACTGAATGATGAACTGGAACAGCCGTCACATTTTATACCCAGCTCCTTGTTGATATCAGTACTTAGATAGTTCAGTTTCAAAATTATTGAAAACGTGACTGAACTGTCACAATACACAAAGTGTTTTTTTGTTGTTAAATAGTAGGCTTATCGTACTTGCACAAGCTATTAATTAATAGTTTTCACATTCTAAGTATTTTTCTTGGATCTTGATAACTAAATCGAGTATAAAACCACCAACAGTTGCACTGAACATCATTCTTGTGTCAGCACTCGAAACAAACTACAATGTCTGTCAAAGCTATCCTCGTCCTCTGCGCTCAGGCGCTCCTGTTCAAGGTAAGAAGTAACTAGATTATTTGTTTAGAGTCATATATACATAAAAAATCAAATTGTATTGTATCTTCCAAATACATAATCAAGTGTACATCAAAAAGTGGAGTAGTGGAAGTAAATAATAAAATACCTTTTGTTGCAATTTCAGTCCGCGCTCGGACAGTGCACCAGCCGCGCTGCGGTTGCTGATATCTCTGGACTTGCTGCTCCCTGCGGCTTGGCCGCTACCGCCTTAGCCGCCCCTTGCGGCTTGGGTGCTCCTGCTTGGGGATATGATGGCCTCGCCTCACCTCGTCTCGCATCTGGCGCTGGCTACGCAGGCAGAAGCCTGGCTTACGATGGAATCATCGCCCCCGCCATGGAGTTCAGTCCCACCAGTGGCGGCGCTCTGCCTGTCTCCAGCGCCTCCGCCATCGCTCCCGTCGGGATCTCCGTAGTGTCTGACAATGCATATGAGGGTATCCTGGCTGTGGGTGGTGAACTGCCGTTCGTGGGTACTGTTGCTATGGAAGGTGTGGTGCCTTCTGCCGGTGCCGGCGCCGTCAACCATGCCTGTGGTAATGGCAGGAACGCCATGATCAGTGAGACTGCTGCTTACGGTTCAGCTGGTGCGTATGCCCCGATCGGTGCTTACGGTTCAGCTGGTGCGTATGCCCCTGTCGGTGCCTACGGTCCCGCTGCTCTTGCTGGTCCTGGCGTCGGTCTGCGTGGCGGTTGGTCTGGCAGAGGTTGTGGCTGCGGTATATAAAAGCCTGTTGAAAAGATATTACTGACCTACATAATAAACTTAATTGCAATTTATTTTTGTACTTTTATTAATAAACACTTTTTCATGCTGTTAATCAAAATTTTTTAACAAATGAAGGCCAACATTTCCTGGGATGAAGTCAAGTTTGGTCATAGGGAAGTTTTTGATATTAATACTTTTTTTTTTAGCAAAATCGGACCGATTTTGCTCTAAAGGTAATTGCTCAAAATCGGTTCTAGCAATAAGATGTCACGAATTTTTGTGTTTCACGAGCCAAAAGATCCTTGTAGCACTGTTCGCACTTTGCAATCACACCATTAAAAACTTTTAGGTACATTATCGACAAAAGGCAAAATGTCATTTAAAAATAAATAAATTTTTAATCTTTGACATATAATGGCCGCCTTCACAATTTTTTATTTTCTTAAATTATTTTTTTTACTTCTTTTTTTATTCGACTAGTGGCCTGTATTTTTTTTAAGTTTAGTTTTCTCTGGAAACTTTGGTGGAAACATGCTGAATATACACTTATCTTGTTTGTTTTGACATTCATCGGATTAAATCTGGTAGTCTGCCAGAAGGAAATTCTTAGCCGTTAAGAGGATGCTGAACGTTGCCAAAGTCTAAATTATGTCGCTGTTATCTCGAATTTCTTACTTAATAAAATAAAAGAAATAAAATAAAATAAAATTCGTTTACTTCAGACTAATAAAATGTCCATAGGTTGTTAGTAACAATATCTTAAAACAATTAGTCAAAAAAAAATAACAAAACTTATACAACATGGAAAATGGAACTGAAATAATTACTATCATTGTACTAATCATTTAATTGTAGCTGTGTAAAAAGCACTTGGAAATAATTATTGCAAATGCAAGAGAACGTATTTTTTTTTTAAATTTTGTTTGACAGCAGTTTAATTATAACATTAAATGGCACGAAAAGTAATAATTGGTTATCGATAAAATGTTGGTTTTTTTTTTTGTAGGTCGCCGATGCTTTTACACTCTGGCGTTTAAAAGGCTAAATAAAATATAAAATAATCTAACATAACTAACTGCTTGGCTATATTCCGGAAGAGCACGTTGGCAGTTGGACCCCAAGGCCTTAGTATTTCAACTGGGTTGAAATACTAGGGCAATGGGGTCCGAGTCAAATAATTTATTACCAATTTAGTTATTGTTTTTGCACCATTTGAGGTTTTCAGCACATGCAGCAGCCGACCCAGCACAGCACACCGTGCTGGGAAGATGGGATGGCGGAGGGGTGTCGACGCAAGTTGCATTGCACACCACAGGTCCCACCTAATCAAAAAACCAAACATGAATTTAATCCTTAATAGCGACACTATCGAATGGTGTAATAATACAGTGTGTGGTTTTTTTCCAAAATAAATAGGTTCGATTCCTGGCTAGGAATATTGATTTTTCAAAAATCTAATGATGCGGTTTTAGTTTTCATCAAAATCGATTTCGAGACTCCTTTGAATATTTTTCGCTATTCCCATTGATATGCTATTCCTCATAATTTCGAATTTGGCCATTCACGCCCACTTGAAAAATTCAGCCTGTAAATTTGACAGATATTTACAGAATAAATTTCAGAATGCCCAACTTTTAGAATGCACCCTACATTTTGAATGAAAGTACGACCTTCGTTCGCATGAAATTATTATAAAAAGTATACTTACCTTTTTGACTCGGATGTTGCTTACAATTTCGCTGGTTTTAATTTTTTTGAACGGAACCCTAATTAGTTTTCTGAAATAAAAGCTGTTGGTCAGTAAAATTCCCGTAAAAATCGTTTAGTATTAGTTTTTTGTTATAAGTGCCGTATATATTTTCATGTGAATAATAATTCGGTAAAAAGCAGTTATTTTGACATGGCGCAACTATAACGATTCCTTGTTGACTACAGCACCCTAAAAATTGTAAAGGCGGCCATATATTATAGATTAAATTAAAATACCTACTTATATATTTTTAAATGACATTTTAAATTTTGTCACTAATGTGCCTGTATAATTTATGTGTTTCAATACGAAAAAGCTTTTAATGGTTTTCGTCATCTTTGGTTTCGCACTTTCAGGAAAATGGTGTGACTGCAAAGTGCGAACTGTGCTACAAGGATCGTTTGGCTCGTGAAAGACATTTATAAACACGGAAGAAACAGACAGACAAACAAAAATTTTTGAAGTGAAAACTTCTTTAGCGGCGTTGAGCACTTTTTCTGTAATGGGTATAAAATCTTAAACTCGCGTCAGGACACGTGACCTGATCGAAAAAGCGTAAGACGGAGGGAGTTCTGAAGTGTTAAATTTTTAATGTAATATAAATTGTCATGTTTGTGTCCGATAGCGCAATAAATGAATATTGTATTTTACCACATAAATGATAGTACTTTTATATTGATAATTAAAGCAATTCGTGCAAAATTATTCCCTAACCATTTCAAAATATCAAAAATGCACAACGTTAATATTCAAGTTTTCACTTCTGCCGGCACTCCCGGAGTGCAACCCGTTGTTTTTTTTAAATGTGTTTTTGTTATAAGTGTCGTATATACTTTCATATGAATGTAAAGTACTTTTGTTCAGCTGCATCCGGTTAGACTAGGACACGACCCCAAGATAGTTGGGGAAAGGCTAGGCAGATGATGATGACGATACTTTCACATTAATTCAGTAAAAAGCTGTTATTTTGATATTACAAACAGACACATAAATTGTATTTACTTGTATAGTATACGGGCAGCAGCTCCGCACACTGAGATGTAGTATGTAGGTGGACGAATCACACGGGATGTGTACAGGAAATAAAATCACTGTTTTGTGTCCGTTAATGATTGACAGTTTATTAGGTAAAACATAAACATATATAATACCTAAAGTAGGTGACTTGTGGCGGGCGTAATAGCATAGTCAGCGAATGTACATAAATCGGTGAATTAGCAACCGCTTGTTCAGTTAAAAACTAAAACAATTGATATCATGTGGCGATACTCGTACATAAAGATAATGATTTTTGTACAATTACAACGAAATGATCAGTGCAATGATATTAGTTATTCCAGTTCCATTTTCATTAAGTACTATTGAAGAAATTTATCACAACAGCGACATAATGTGATGTAATTATTTATTACCTATCTACTGGCACCCATTATCATATTTTCTTTTGTTAATATGCGGATAATGTAGTGGGCTGCAATATTGTTAATATTTTGTATAATCTTTCCTCTGTCTCAACACATATTGTAGCTGTTTATTTGTCCCTGAATAAATAAAATAAAATAAAAATAATTGGGACGTTGGCAACATTCAGTATCCCCGTAACGGCTAAGAATTCCCCTCTGGCAGACTAACAGATTTAATCCGATGAATGTCAAAACAAACAAGATATTATTTATTATGTTTCCACCAAAGTTTTCACAGAAAACTAAACTTAAAAAATACAGGTCACTAGTCTAATAAAATTAAAAAGTAAAATAAAAATAATATAAAAAAATTGTGCTGGCGGCCATATTATATTTTAAATAGCGACCCGCCCCCCGGCTTCGCGCCGGTGCATGTATTATACATGTAAACCTTCCTCTTCAATCACTCTATCTACATATTAAAAAAAAAACTGCATCAAAATCCGTTGCGTAGTTTTAAAGATTTAAGCATACATAGGGATATAGGGACAGAGAAAGCGACTTTGTTTTATAGGTACTATGTAGTGATGATTAAAAATTTATTTATTTTTAAATGACATTTTGGCTTTTGTCGATAATGTACCTAAAAGTTTTTAATGGTTTTTGTTACTTTGGTTTCACACTAACAGGAAATTGGTGTGACTGCAAAGTGCGAACTGTGTTAGGAGGAATAGGAGAAAATTCGTGACGTCATAATGCAAGAACACGAGATGATGACGTGAGTTCCGATTTTGCTCAAAAGAGAAGTATTTATAACAAAAACTTCCCTACGACCAAACTTGACTTCATCCCGGGAATTATTGACCTACATTTGTTGATAGATGTTGATGAACAGCATGCAAAAGCGTGTATTAATAAAAGTACAATAATAAATTGCAATTAAGTTTATTAAGGAAGTCAGTAATATCTTTTCAACAGGCTCTTATATACCGCAGCCACAACCTCTGCCAGCCCAACCGCCACGCAGACCCAGGCCAGGAGCAGCAAGAGCAGCGGGACCGTAGGCACCGACAGGGGCATACGCACCAACTGAACCATAAGCACCGATAGGGGCATACGCACCAGCTGAACCGTAAGCAGCAGTCTCACTGATCATGGCGTTCCTGCCATTACCACAGGCATGGTTGACGGCGCCGGTACCGGCAGAAGGCAACACACCTTCCATAGCAACAGTACCCACGAACGGCAGCTCACCACCTACAGCCAGAGCACCCTCATAAACGTTGTCAGACACTACGGAGATCCCGACGGGAGCGATGGCAGAGGCGCTGGAGACAGGCAGAGCGCCGCCACTGGTGGGACTGAACTCCATGGCGGGGGCGATGATTCCATCGTAAGCCAGACCTCTACCTGCCCAGCCAGCGCCAGAGGCGAAGCGAGGCGAGGCGAGTCCATCATATCCCCAAGCAGGAGTACCCAAGCCGCAAGGGGTGGCTAAGGCGGGAGCGGCCAAGCCGCAGGGAGCAGCAAGTCCAGAGATATCAGCAACCGCAGCGCGGCTGGTGCACTGTCCGAGTGCGGACTGAAATTGTGACAAAAAGTATTTTATTAGTTACTTCCACTACACCACTTTTTGATGTATCATCATAAATTAATAATTGACTTCTTACCTTGAGCAGGAGTGCCTGAGCGCAGAGGACGAGGATAGCTTTGAAAGACATTGCAGTCTGTTTCGAGTGCTGACACAAGAATGATGTTCAGTGCAACTGTTGGTGGTTTTATACTCCACTTAGTTATCAAGTTCCAAGAAAAATACTTCGTAGGTGAAAACAATTAATTAATAGCTTGTGCAAGCGTTAGCCTACTATTTAACAACAAAGAAACGCTTTTCGTATTGTGACAGTTCAGTCACGTTTTCAATAATTTTGAAACTGGACTATCTAAGTACTGATATCAACAAGGGGATGGGTATAAAATGTAACGGCTGTTCCAGTTCATCATTCAGTCTTCAGCTTCTCGTTGAACACAAACGAACATCAAACATGTCTACCTTCACCGTTGTGTTCTTCTGCATCCAAGCTTGCTTGCTCCAGGTAAGAATTCAGTTTCTTTGTTTTTCCTTTTGGTTAACAATTCAATCTATGACTGCCTGATATATCAACGCACAACCCAAACCGCTGGTCCCAGAGACAATAAATTTTGAGGATGTATTCTTTGTGAAGAGAAGGTACCTACCCACTAAGAAAGGGTTTTACGAAATTCTACCTCTAAGAGGGTAAAATGGGGGGTTGAAACTCTCTCTCTCTTCTGTGAACCTTTTTATTCTCTGGATCGATTGAATCCAAAATTGGTATACAGACTCTTAAATTAAAATGATGAAAATCATCTATTATTTTATAGGGTTCCGTACCCGAAGGGTAACCAACGGACCCCTTTCCGTCCGTCTGTCTGTCAGCGGGCTGTATCTCATGATTTGTAATAGGTAGATAGTTGAAATTTTCACAGATTTTGTATTTCTGTTGCCGCTTTAACAAAAAATCTTGCTACTTGTAATATTATGAATGCGAAACTTTGTGAGGATGAATAGGATGGATGTTTGTTATTCTTTCACACAAAAACTTCTAAACGGATTTGAATGAAATTTAGCACGCAGATAGTTTATAACCTGGATTAACACATAGGATACTTTTTATCGCGGTAGTATGATCCCGTGGGACAATTATCGTACTCCACGCGGGCGAAGCCGCGGACATTGATATTAATTTATGAATCCAAAAAGGCAAGAAGACTAAGTACCTACCAGCTGATTTAAATATTACTTACTCCATAAAATGGAGATACGGAACTCGCTATGATTCTCATTTGATGTTAACTTCACTTTCAGTCCGCACTCGGGCAGACATGCACCAGCCGCGCTGCGGTTGCTGATGCTGCATTTGCTGGTCCCTATGGCTTGGCTGGTCCTTATGGTTTGACCGCACCTGCTCTCGCTGCTCCGTGTGGATTGGCGGCTCCTGGCTTGGCCGCTCCTTTCGGTTTGGCTGCTCCTGGTCTTGCTGCCCCCTTGGGATTGGCTTCTGGTCTGGCTTACGACGGACTCGCCTACCCTGCTGCTGCCGGTTATGGTGCTGCCCCGTACGGCGGCGCCGGTGAAGGCAACGTGGCGGTCGCTGGTGAGTTGCCAGTTGCCGGTAACACCGCTGTTGCTGGTCAGGTCCCCATCATGGGAGCTGTGAGCTTTGGTGGCGCTGTGCCGGCTGCTGGTGCCGTGTCTATCTCTGGCAAGTGCGCTTGCGGCTGCGGTCCCCTCTACTAGTATTGGTACAACTAGTATCTCGAATGAAAATCCGTAATGTTGTTTTAACCGTAAAATAAATGAATTATTATTGTACAGAACATTACTTTTTATTCAAACTTTCAAACCCATTATTACGCTCAAAGAAACTGACGGCTGTTGTTGATTTTCACTTTTATTGTGATTTGCCTTTGACATTAAATCACATAAACATGGATGTCGTTGGTATCAGCTAAAACTTCACTCTGATCGTTAGTATTACGATAACGATAACGCACCAATTCTTATATTTCGAATAGTGTCCCAAAGTGTCCGTGGCAGTGTACTTTTTGCTTTTTTTTGCCATAATGATTTGCGCTGGTTGTAATAATACTAATCTCGTTACACAAAAGAGAATTAAATGTTGTTTAAGCAAATGTGTCCTTCAGTACTCGTAGAATGCGTTAAGTACGATGAAGTGTCAACACTTAGGACTAAATGGACTTGTCCAATCTGCGTCTCTGGCCTTCCTAAATTGGACAACACTAATACACCAGCCCATTCTTAATGTCACACTGTACAAACAGATCAAGCGGGTCCAGTAGCTGAAATGGCTACAATGCATTCCTCTATATCGGGACCGTCTAATAGCCATAACAAAACTAGCCCAAAACCAATACTTGGTCAGAGACATACGCCAGGTGAGAAATCACTACTAGTTACGCCTCGAGGGGCATGCGTTGGCACAGAAGTCAATTTGCAAGACTCAATACTTACAGAAATTCGTAAATTACGGCAGGAAATGAATGAAAAGTTTGATAGGCATCATGCCTCTTTGGCGAAATTTGAATCCACTCTAGCTACGGGGAAAAGGGAAGTTAATGACCTTTTGGTATACGTGGCCTGGCTTACAATTGGCTCAAAACAAATAGTTCAGGTGAACACCACAATATTAAAGATAGGGAGACAATAACAGTGCGGTCCCAGATGAGAAATCTCACATGCTCCATCCCTCAAGGCAGCGTTCTGGGCCGCATACTATTTCTAATATATATCAATGACCTCCCAAAAATGCTGAATAAGCAAACTACATTATCAGTACTGTTCGCCGATGACCCGAATGCAATCTTACAAAATACTCTCCATACGGTAACTTTGGCTACAAGATAACAATTTAGAACTTAACTGAAAAAAAACAAAATGATACAATTTAGATCGTACAAATAATAAATTCATTTATTTCTGGTATATAACACCCATTGCCACAGATAAATTGATAATAAAAATTAATAATGATTGATAATGTATTTTTAATGACACCCCTATAGAATTAGTAACTACATTTAACTTACTCGGTATGAACACAGACACTTCTCAATCGGAAAAAGCACATAGAAACAGTACAATCTAAATTATCTAAATTTATCTACGTTTTATTTCAACTTAAGCACACAAATACAGAAAAGAAACAGTACTACGCCAATGCAAACTCGTGGCTAAGGTATTGAGTAATGTTAACGGGGAACAGCGTAAATGCAAACGAAGTAATTATAATCCAATAATTTTTGAAGTGAAAACTTCTTTAGCGGCGTTGAGCACTTTAAAAAAATTGTTCTGTAATGGGTACAAAATCTTAAACTCGCGTCAGGACACGTGACAAAGCGTAAGACGGATGGAGAGTAGACGATTTTGAACTTAACCTTCAACATTTTATGGTTTAAAATTATTTAAAGAAATTTGGAAAAAGCGTAAGACGGATGGAGAGTAGACGATTTTGAACTTAACCTTCAACATTTTATGGTTTAAAATCATTTAAAGAAATTTGGAAAAAGCGTAAGACGGATGGAGAGTAGACGATTTTGAACTTAACCTTCAACATTTTATGGTTTAAAATCATTTAAAGAAATTTGGAAAAAGCGTAAGACGGATGGAGAGTAAACGATTTTGAACTTAACCTTCAACATTTTATGGTTTAAAATCATTTAAAGAAATTTTTAAATGTTTCCAATCAACTTTGAACCTAATGCTTTAGGGATAAACACGGAATAGAAAAAACCGTAGACAGAGTATTCTATAGACTGCTGGATATCTTCCTTTGCATTCGCACAAGAAAAAGAAGAACATATAAACGTCACTAGCAAAGAAAAGAGACAGAGTATAAATATTTCTGTCCCTTATCGCGTGTCGGCTGAGCACATCATTGTCAGTGCACAACAAGTTTGACGTTTGTGGCGGTGCCAGATTGACATCCAATTTGTTTATTAACAATTGCATCGAAATTATACACATTATATGATCTTTTCGAGCTTAATTCGACAACAGTACATTTGTGCAACTGTGCAAAATGGTAAGGTGCAGTGTAATAAACTGTAAAAGTGATAGTTTGATGAAGATTGCTGGACTGTCCTTTCACTCGTAAGTATTAGATCTTTTTAAGTATTCAATCGCTTTGTGTCCTATTATTTCTCATAAAATAGTCGCAGTAATGTACCAACTAATTCGTTTAATGGATAAATCTCGTATAATCGTGATTTTTGCAATAATTTTATTATCTTACCTCAAAATTCAGTGTTGCCACTTTTTGACGGGGAATTTACCCTTTAATATGGGTAATACCGAATAATGCAATGTCTATAAAAAAATACTCTTCCGACCTTGATTCATATGATATTAGTAATACGCACTACTTAAAATCTATGTTAGTAACACACGTATTATACGATTTTAATTCGTATAACTGCACTCACCTGACGCAAAAAATGAAAGATAATAAAAAATCTTATTAAATTTTCAGATTTCCGAATAAACCCGAAATAAGAAACTTGTGGATTGCTGCTACCGCATGAATCTTTAGGATGTGATCCTATGATCAACATAGATCATGATTATTTAACAGATCCTTCTAGGCTTACTCTTTATTCTAAAGAAATAATAACCTATATTGCTGGTTTTATTGCAAGAAAGTTGAGGAAAGTTATTAAATGTGAGGATTGTCTTTTGGCTTTGATCACAGATAAGTATCACGGAATCATTACGACTGAAGGACATGTATCCATGGTCATGAATAAATTAAAAAAAAAAAACACGGAATCATTGCTAGAAGAGACAAAGGAGGCCTTATTTATCCTTCTACTGACTTAAATAAAGTCTGTGAATTGGCAGAAAAGATATTTCGAGCGCGTTCACATAAAGGAAATTCATTTTTTAATGAGAAAAATGTGATGTCAACACTTATATTATCGTGTTACAAGGAATGCACACGTACCAATATTAATATATTTATTAATGACCATTTCGACAGTCAGCCTTTTATAGGGAATAACAGAACTCTCCTCATTAAATCAATCGCAATGCATTACTTCGAAACCCGTATTCACCATAGTACCAAACAATGTTTTGAACCACAATCGAAAATAAGAATTATACATAATAAGTTAGTGCTTTTTCAAGGACAGTAATTTGTTTATAAATAAAATATTACAGTTGCATCATTGCTATGTTTTATCGTTTTCTGTGTATTGGAATGTTCATTTTAATTTGCAAGTGTATGAGTTTGGCGACACTGGTTCCCGTACTAAGGCAGTCTAAGGGCACTTCCATAAATGATAGTACTTTTATACTGATAAAGCAATTGGTGCAAAATTATTCCCTAACCATTCCAAAATATCAAACATGCTCAACGTTAATAATCAAGTTTTCACTTCTGCCGGCACTCCCGGAGTGCTAGTTTTTTTTTTGAATACTGGCCTATATAATATTGACTACACCGAAACTCCTAACTTTACTTTTTCTATAAATAAATGACCTTTGCATATTTGTATTTAAAAATGGCAACATTTTCCCTAAAACCAAAGACATCCATAACGTAAACACACGCCATAAAAATAGATTATATCTTCCACCCTCTCGGATCAAAATGCTTTACCAGAGCCCATAGTACATTCAGTAGAAATCTTCTACAAATTACCGGAAAAAATTCAAGAAGAACCCAAATTCAATAAATTTAACAGAAAATTGAAAGAATATCTCACACAAATATGCTTTTACTCGGTCGCAGAATACTTGAAATAAAATATTAAGTAAAAATGATAGATAGATAATTACTAATAGTATTGAAATAATACTTACACAAAAAGTACACATACATACACCTACACATAACGTAACAAAACAAATCAATAAAATATAGTAATATTAATACACGTACATAAAATAATTAACCTCATGATGAATGGATGCTCGTTTTGTCCAATCTATTATATTTGTAACAACTAAATGTACACATGAATGCAATAAAGAGTTTCGAGTTTGAGACTGGGTGCTGCGCGCCGACCTCCCTAGCGGCATCAGAGTAGTTTGCTACGCTGACGACACGCTGGTACTGGCACAAGGGGGGTCGCACGAGGTGGTGGCCGAAATCATGACACGCGTGGTTATTAAAGTCGTAAATACTTCAGCGCCCCTCACGCCCTGCGCAACACTGCACGCCATGCGGCCGTCTATGTGAGTTTCGAAGCCCTATTTGACTCGGTTGGGGGATGATTTAGGAAAAAATGAGATAAACGTGTCTCATAATTTTAATTGAAGAGTGTGTACACCAATTTTCGAGTCAATTGACCCAAAGAATATTTAGTTTCACAGAAAATTCAACCCTATTTCACCCTCTTAGGGGTGGAATATCAAAAAACCCTTTCTTAGTGGATTTTTTTTTTTCTCTGAAGGGAAATCTTCAAATGATTCCGCCTGCTCTGGGCGGAGCGGAAGGGAGTGTCACACTTGCACTGACTAAAACCCGTCCATGTTCCTTCTTTAGCCTTTGTGTTCCATTGCCGCAGTATCTTCTATCTGGTTTGCTGACATCTCTTTGAGGCGCGCGTGGAACACGAACGCGCCTTTGACATGGCTTGTCGTCATAAGACGGACGGACGGCGAGCGAGTCCATTACTCGCCGTCCACAGGCCCGCCTACGGTGGCTGTGAGCCACCATGTGGCCCCAGACGCCCGGTGCTTCTCCCGCGGCGGCTGGGATTGAGGTTCTCTCCCTCTCACGTTCCACCATCTCCATCGCTAGCATGACTGCTTCGCAGAAGGAGGTGATGGGTTCCCATTCCCTCTCGCTCCGGACCATGGTTTGAACCAGAGCCAGACGCGAGAGGTCACCGCCGCCAATCGCCGCTACGAGGACAAGGCGGTGCTCCGCCCAAGCAGAGCAGACCTCCGTGTGTTCCACTGTGTCCTCCGGGTAATCCAATAAAATAGATAAAAATTGTCCATTTTCCTAGTCCTATCTATGAAAATATTGAGACCAAAAAAAATACAAAAATTATACAGGTCTTAACAAAATGTGCAATGGTTCGAATTCAGGTAAATCTATAAGAAGCCTATGGTCTTGAAATAACATGGTAACACTCTACAACTGTCCGGTTATTCATTATTTAGGTGATGCCAACGACATCCATATTTAAGTGATTTAATGTCAAAGGCAAATGACAAGAAAAGTGAAAATCAACAATAGCCGCCAGTTTCTTTGAGCGTAATAATGGGTGGGAAAGTTTGAATAAAAAGTAATGTTCTGTACAATTCATTTATTTTACGATCAAATCAACATTACGGATTTTCATTCGAGAGACTAGTTGTTCCAATATTAGTAGAGGGGACCGCAGCCGCAAGCGCACTTGCCGGAGATAGACACGGCACCAGCAGCTGGCACAGTGCCACCGAAGCTCACAGCGCCCATGATGGGGACCTGACCAGCAACAGCGGTGTTACCGGCGACTGGCAGCTCACCAGCGACCGCCACGTTACCTTCACCGGCGCCGCCATACGGGGCAGCACCATAACCGGCAGCAGCAGGGTAGGCGAGTCCGTCGTAAGCCAAACCAGAAGCTAATCCCAAGGGGGCAGCCAGACCAGGAGCAGCCAAGCCGAAAGGACCGGCCAAGCCAGGAGCCGCCAATCCACAAGGAGCAGCGAGAGCAGGTGCGGTCAAGCCATAAGGAGCAGCCAAGCCACGAGGACTAGCGAATGCAGCATCAGCAACCGCAGCACGGCTGGTGCATGTCTGCCCGAGTGCAGACTGAAAGTGAAGTTAACATCAAATGAGAATCATAGCAAGTTCCGTACCTCCACTTTATGGAGTAAGTAACATTTAAATCAGCTGGTACTTAGTTTTCTGGCCTTCTTGAATTATATATAGGTATAAATTTTTAACAAAAAGAAAAACACAAAGAAACATGATTCTTACCTGGAGCAAGCAAGCTTGGATGCACAAGAATACAACGGTGAAGGAAGACATGTTTGATGTTCGTTTGTGTTCAACGATAAGCTGAATGATGAACTGGAACAGCCGTCACATTTTATACCCAGCCCCTTGTTGATATCAGTACTTAGATAGTTCAGTTTCAAAATTATTGAAAACGTGACTGAAATGTCACAATACGAAAAATGTTTCTTTGTTGTTAAATAGTAGGCTTATCGTGCTTGCACAAGCTATTAATTAATTGTTTTCACCTACTTAGTATTTTACTTAGAACTTGATAACTAAATGGAGTATAAAACCACCAACAGTTGCACTGAACATTATTCTTGTGTCAGCACTCGAAACAAACTACAATGTCTGTCAAAGCTATCCTCGTCCTCTGCGCTCAAGCGCTCCTGTTCAAGGTAAGAAGTACCTAGATTATCTGTTTATAGTCATAGATACGTACAATCAAATTGTACTGTCTCTTCCAAATACATAATCATGTATGTATTCATCAAAAAATGGTGTAGTGGAAGTGACTCATAAAATACTTTTTGTTGCAATTTCAGTCCGCACTCGGACAGTGCACCAGCCGCGCTGCGATTGCTGATATCTCTGGACTTGCTGCTCCCTGCGGCTTGGCTGCTCCCGCCTTAGCCACCCCCTGCGGCCTGGGTGCTCCTGCTTGGGCATATGATGGACTCGCTTACTCTGGCGCTGGCTTGGCAGGCAGAGGTCTTGCTTTTGATGGACTGTCCGCTGGCTACGCAGGCAGAAGCCTGGCTTACGATGGAATCATCGCCCCCGCCATGGAGTTCAGTCCCACCAGTGGCGGCGCTCTGCCTGTCTCCAGCGCTTCCGCCATCGCTCCCGTCGGTATCTCCGTGGCGTCTGATAACGTTTATGAGGGTATCTTGTCTGTGGGTGGTGAGCTGCCATTCGTGGGTACTGTTGCTATGGAAGGTGTGGTGCCTTCTGCCGGTGCTGGTGCCGTCAACCATGCCTGTGGTAATGGCAGGAATGCCATGATCAGTGAGACTGCTGCTTACGGTTCAGCTGGTGCGTATGCCCCGATTGGTGCTTACGGTTCAGCTGGTGCGTATGCCCCGATCGGTGCCTACGGTCCCGCTGCTCTTGCTGTTCCTGGCATCGGACAGCGTGGCGGTTGGGCCGGCAGAGGTTGTGGCTGCGGTATTTAAGAGCCTGTTGAAAATATATTACTGACCTACTTAATAAACTTTATTGCAATTTATATTTGTCCTTTTATTAATACACACTTTTTCATGCTGTATGTAGGTAGGTCAAAAGTTCCCGAGATGAAGTCAAGTTTGGTCATACGGAAGTTTTTGTTATTAATACTTTTCTTTTGAGCAGAATCAGAACTCATGTCACCATCTTGTGTTCTTGCAATATGACGTCGCGATTTTTCCTCCTATTAATGTATTTCAAGAGCCAAACGATCCTTGTAACACTGTTCGCACTTTGCAGTCACATCATGTTCCTGTAAGTGCGAAACCAAAGTAACAAAAACCATTAAAAACTTTTTCATATTGAAACACATAAATTATACAGGGACATTATCGGCAAAAGTCAAAATGTCTTTTTAAAAATAAATAATTTTTTAATCTTTAAAATATATGGCCGCCTTCACAATTTTTTATCGACTAGTGGCCTGTATGTTTTTTTAAGTTTAGTCTTCTGTGGGAACTTTGGTGGAAACATAATAAAACACTTTCTATACTATTTATATAATAATATTACAAAGCTGAAGAGTTTGTTTGTTTGTTTGCTTGAACGCGCTAATCTCAGGAACTGCTGGTTCGAATTGAAAAATTCTTTTTGTGTTGGACAGTCCATTTATTGAGGAAGGCTATAGGCTATATAATATTACGCTATGACACTTAGGAGCCGCGCAGCGTGTGACACCGCGGGGAACAGCTAGTAAATAAAATTTGCGAACGTCTCAATTATGTCGCTGTTATGATGAATTTCTTCAATCGTATTTAATGACAATGGAACTGGATTAACTAATATCATTGCACTGATCATTTAATTGTAATTGTATTTGACTAAATTTAAATAATATACAGGCCACTAGTCGATAAAAAAACCGACCATGTGCGTGTCGGGCCACGCACAATGTAAGGTTCCGTAGTCTTACAACGTTAATTTAATTCACTTCCTACGGTCCGATTTGCCTCCGAACGATGATTTTTATTGAATTATTAAAAACAAACTTACATTTGAAGTTGAAAAACCTGTGCTCCCATACATTATGTTTAGGAAAATATGTTATCCAAGTACATTTTATAAGTTGGTTGTATTACTCGTAAACTTGCAGGGCCTACTTAGCTGTGATAGTTTTCCATTTAACTTTGTTGTATATACTACCACCATGAATTTTTTCACATACCTAAACACAACCGTTTAACTGGTAGAGGTGGGGGGACACTTGAGTGTAACAAAAATTAGCAGTTTAAAGCTTAATATTTCACAAACGAATCCTTTAATAGAAAAAATATTCGAACAAACTTGCAATATTTTTAAAAACATATCCAAACGTCATCCCACACTATGAGGTACGCGAGAAAAAAAATCCTCACTTTAAGATAGGTACCCTAAAAAAAATAATTTTGCAGTTTTTATTTTGACACTTTGTCGGCGTAACTAATTTGTGACATGGCGAAACTACAAGGGTTCCTTGTTGACTACGGAATCCTAAAAATTGTAAAGGCTGCCATATATTTTAAAGATTAAAAATTTATTTATTTTTAAATGACAATTTGCCTTTTGTGGATAATGCGCCTGTAGGTATGCCTACCGTGATCCTGGGCATTCTATATCCAACCGTCAGATATTATAAAACCAAATTCACAATTAATGGTGCTGTAAATTTAAAATTTTGCACTTTAAATTGTGAATTACGAGAGCATTCTTAATTTAACAAAAAAATCGACGCGAATTTAGCCATAGGTTCTGTCCGTGTTTACAGTTAAATTGAAAATCAATCCATTTTCAGATTTTTCTTAGCTTGAACTGTGAGACTTTATTTCTTGCCAATCTTTTAAGGAATTAATTTCCAGTAACTTTTAATAGCGAGGTGTAATCAATATTGAGAACCGATACCGTACGATGATTGACCCTATCGATTGATGACGTACGGAATGTTATTTTTGGAATGTGGAAAGCGAATTTTTGAAAATCTATGAAAGCAGATTTCTTGCTTTTTAAAAATAAAGTAATGTTTCCTTTGAGAAAAAAATTATATCTACAGTATTGAGAGTAGTTTCCCTCCAGGTGGCGTTGAAAAATTCCAGCCTATTTATAAAATAAACTGTCTGGCTGACTGACTGACTGATCGATCAACGCACAGCTGAAACCGCTGGTTCTAGAAACATGACGTATTGCACAAACCTTCCTTGAATGACGTGTGCACTAAGAAGGGATTTGCGAAATTCATTTCCTAAGGGGTTAAAACGCGGGATGAAAGTTTGAATTGAAACTTATTTATTTATTTATTTATTAATAAAGGTTTACCAACAGCTTGTGTGTACAAAATGTCTTGAGTACAGGTTTTACAGTCTTGGACTTACACAGTCACCAATTACAGGTTAACCAGCATTCACAAAGAAAGTGATAAGTTAATAACACAAAAGAGTATAAAATTGAAACTTGGTCAATTTTAAAGTTAGAAAAGTAAAAAAAATATATGAGCTCATGGTTATAATATAGCTATTAGTATAGTCGCCTAAAAAGCATAGTTGAAGGCGTAGTCGACGGTTTGTTATTGTTTCATTGATCAATAAATATCTGGTATACCACGTCGTTTTTGCAGTAAATTATTAAAAAATTTTGATGTACATACCTACATAATTATGCCTTTAAAAACGGCACATATGAAATTTCTAGCGATTCTGGGTTTTTTATTAGCATTTTTAACGTTCCGTTTTCGCGTTTTATCTGATTTGAGGTTAGAAACAGTTTTTATTATTTTCTCGGAAAAAATTGCATTAACTTTTAATGAAAGTGCTAGCGTTATAATCGGGGACCCAAGCCAGCAGGTAGGGCTTGGGTCCTTGGGCTTAACCCCCAACTCTTGAAAAACGATACTAGATCCAAACCGAAACCATTATTTTGAACTAATTTTTTGAACTGTTATTTAAACATTCGAGAGGTTATTTATGATCAGTTGAAAAAAATAATGGCCAGTTATTTTTTCTATCGGTGGTTGGTAAATTTGTGTGACAGTAAAACATAGACAGTAATAAAAAAAAAACAATTGGCCGGTTATTTCGTCTTACAATGTCAATACAAAAAATATGTAAGCAGACTAATAAATAAATGGCCAGTAAAAATTATGGAATGGGCAGTTATATAAATAGTTCAGCAGTTCATAGGGTGCGGAGACACTCGGACTTGGGGTACCCCGACTCGGATAGGTTAGGTTCGAAGGGGATGGCGGGGTCTAGTGAGCGAGCGAGTGAGCGAACTAAGACCGCGACATACCCTTCGTGTTAGGTTACTGTAAACGCTGCAGACAGAAAAAGGAGCCCTGCGTAGCGGGGCTACACTCACTACGCTTTTTAGGCGAATAACTGCGCAATCGTAACTGCCCATTTAGTTATTTTACTGCTCAGTATAATTATTAAATGATGCATTTTATTATTTTTTACGACTCATTTTTGTTTACTTTACTGCTAAGTTTTAACTGCCGACCTTGTTAATAAATAATATGCATTTTGTAATTTTTAACTTACCAAAACTACTATATACAACTGCCGCTCTAAATTACTGCCTTTTTATAGTGCATTCAATTAATTTAAAAGCTAAGCATATTTATAGTGGAAATAATTATTTTTCTAGTTCATTCAATTAACTTTAAAGCTAAACATTTTAAAGTTAGAAACATTATTTTTAAAGTGCATGTACATTTATTCCCCCATAACATTTAATCTACACAAAAATGTCGTGTAAGGAACCATTTTAATAATAAACAAAAATTAAATTACATGTTCACCGGTTTTCGGGTATAAAGTGCTGTAGAGATGTAACCTTTTAGTCATTTCCTTTTAGGCACATTTTAAAAAAGGAGATAAAAACTATTTTTATGCTAATTTCATAATAAAAAAAAAAACAAAACAGAGACCTAGACGTCTGTCAGTGTGTAATATGTTGAAATATGATTTTGAACTAATAAACCTGAATTGCTCAGCATCAAGGTAAGTTCTTCGTAGGGTGGTTCGAGTAAAAACTGTTATTATATACATTCCATTTATTTCCCGTGGTTTATAATATTGCGTATCTTTGTGTACATAAACTAGTAGAGAGGACCGCAGCCGCAAGCGCACTTGCCAGAGATAGATACGGCACCAGCAGCTGGTACAGCGCCACCGAAGCTCACAGCTCCCATGATGGGGACCTGACCAGCAACGGCGGTGTTACCGGCGACTGGAAGCTCACCAGCGACCGCCACGTTGCCTTCACCGGCGCCGCCGTAAGCGGCACCACCATAACCGGCAGCAGCAGGGTAGGCGAGTCCGTCGTAAGCCAAACCAGAAGCCAATCCCAAGGGGGCAGCCAGACCTGGAGCAGCCAAACCGAAAGGAGCGGCCAAGCCAGGAGCCGCCAATCCACAAGGAGCAGCCAGAGCAGGTGCGGTCAAGCCATAAGGAGCGGCCAAGCCATAGGGACCAGCGAATGCAGCATCAGCAACCGCAGCGCGGCTGGTGCATGACTGCCCGAGTGCGGACTGAAAGTAAAGATTAATGAAAATCATTGTACCAATTTGGATCTACTAGACACATAATCTAGTAGATCATCCAAATAATTAGCCTCCATGGATTCGTAAAACATTATCGAAATGTTAGTTTTTAAAGAAACACAAAATAGGAAGAAACGGCATTCATACCTGGAGCAAGCAAACTTGGATGCAGAGGGACACAAAAGTGAAGGTAGACATGTTTGATGTTAGTTTGTGTTCAACGAGAAGCTGAAGACTGAATGATGAACTGGAACAGCCGTCACATTTTATACCCAGCCCCTTGTTGATATCAGTGCTTAGATAGTTCAGTTTCAAAATTATTGAAAACGTGACTGAAATGTCACAATACGAAAAGTGTTTCTTTGTTGTTAAATAGTACGCTTATCGTACTTGCACAAGCTATTAATTAATTGTTTTCACCTACTTAGTATTTTACTTAGAACTTGATAACTAAATGCAGTATAAAACCACCAACAGTTGCACTGAACATCATTCTTGTGTCAGCACTCGAAACAAACTACAATGTCTGTCAAAGCTATCCTCGTCCTCTGCGCTCAGGCGCTCCTGCTCAAGGTAAGAAGTCAATTATTTATTTAAAGTAACTATCTCTAGTAATACCATAGATAACAAATTAAAATTTTACTGTGCCTTCCAAATACATAATTATGTGTACCTATGTCAAAAAGTGGTGTTGTGGAAGTCACTCGTAGCTTAACGTAACTAATATATTTTGTCACAATTTCAGTCCGCACTCGGACAGTGCACCAGCCGCGCTGCAGTTGCTGATATCTCTGGACTTGCTGCTCCCTGCGGCTTGGCCACTCCCGCCTTAGCCACCCCTTGCGGCTTGGGTGCTCCTGCTTGGGGATATGATGGACTCGCTTACTCTGGCGCCGCTGGCTTGGCAGGCAGAGGTCTTGCTTTCGATGGACTGGCCGCTGGTTACGCAGGCAGAAGCCTGGCTTACGATGGAATCATCGCCCCCGCCATGGAGTTCAGTCCCACCAGTGGCGGCGCTCTGCCTGTCTCCAGCGCCTCCACCATCGCTCCCGTCGGAATCTCCGTGGCGTCTGACAACGTTTATGAGGGTATCCTGGCTGTGGGTGGTGAGCTGCCGTTCGTGGGTACTGTTGCTATGGAAGGTGTGGTGCCTTCTGCTGGTGCTGGCGCCGTCAACCACGCCTGTGGTAATGGCAGGAACGCCATGATCAGTGACACTGCTGCTTACGGTTCAGCTGGTGCGTATGCCCCGATCGGTGCTTACGGTTCAGCTGGTGCGTATGCCCCTTTCGGTGCCTACGGTCCCGCTGCTATCGCTGCTCCTGGCGTCGGTCTGCGTGGCGGTTGGGCTGGCAGAGGTTGTGGCTGTGGTATATAAGACCCTGTTGAAAAAAAGATATTACTGACCTGCTTAATAAACTTAAATGCAATTATTTTTGGACTTTTCTTATTACACACTTTTCATGCTGTTGATCAACATCTTTCAATAAAATGTAGGTCAATAATTCCCGGTATGAAGTCCAGTTTGGTCATAGGGAAGTTTTTGTTATTATTACTTTTCGTTTGGGCAAAATCGGAACCACATCATCATCTTGTGTTCTGGCAAAATGTCGTCACGAATTTTCCTTCTATTAAAATCTTTCACGAGCCAAACGACTTTTGTAGCACTGTTCTGACTTTGCAGTCACACCATGCCCCTGTAAGTGTGAAACCAAAATAACGAACACCATTAAAAACTTTTTAATCTTTAAAATATACGAGTATGGCCGCGTTCATCATCGACTAGTGGCCAGTATTTTTTAAGTTTAGTCTTCTGTAGGAACTTATGGAAACATATTATATAATTATACAATTATCTTGTTTGTTTTTACATTCATCGGAATAAATCTGTTAGTGTGCCAGAGGGAAATTCTTAGCCGTTATGGGGATGCTGAATGTTGCCAACGTCCCAATTATGTAGTTGTAGTGATGAATTTTTCAATATTTCTTAATGACAATGGAACTGGAATAACTAATATCATTGCACTGATCATTTCATTGTAATGATAAAAAAATCATTATAATATATACAAATAAATAAAATTGAAGTGTCTGTTTGTAGTATCACAATTACAGCTTTTTTATGAATGCGTATGAAAATATATACGGCACTTACTACTTTGTCAAGAAAGTACCGCGAAACGATCAATAATACACAAAATGTTAGTTATATTCAACCAAAGTTATTTTATCGCCTTTAAAGAATTCTCCGTCAGAAACGATAATCCAATCATCAAAATATTTTGTAACGCTTTTTCCAGAATTGAGCTCAGTTCTCGCCGCGAATTCTCCTTTACGTCTTCTACCGAATTAAAACGGGTGCCACAAAGTGGTATTTTGAGTTTAGGAAAAAGAAAGAAGTCGGCTGGAGCCATATCTGGTGAACAAAGTGGTTGCTCGTTGGTATTTGTTGAGTTTCTGGTCAAAAATTCGTTCACTATGATGGCCTTGTGCGAAGGCGCATTATCGTGGTTCAAAATTCAAGAATTTTCTTTCCACAAATCTGGCCTTTTTACTCACATTTGCTCTCTTCAACGCCGCATAACGCTCAAATAATATTCTTTATTTACTGTTTTAGCTTCCGGTATGAATTCCGAGTGCACAACACTGCGGTGGTCATAGAAAACGGTCAACATGACTTTGACTTTTGATCGACTTTGGCGTGATTTTTTCGGTTTCGGTTCAGTTGGAAGGCGCCACTCCAAAGCTGGTTAACTAGTTTGCATGTCAAGCAATTAAAATAAAAGAAAAATAAAAGATGTCAAAATATGTGTGTCATTCAAAAAAAACTATATTATACGCAGTCTGCACTAAAAGTATCGGGAATGGAATATTTCCACTGTTCCTGTCATATTAAAATCTTTTTAATTGAAAACTCCTTGGTTTTAAAAATCGAATACCATTTATTTATTTTAAAAAAAGATTCTCGGTCTTGTCACAAGGTTTTGTCAAACTTGTTTAGTCGTTGAGAAAATGGAATTGACTCGAGAAAATTCAAGAGCGATGATTTATTATGACTTTCGAAGTGGTTTAACACAAAAACAGTGTATTGACCGGATGATTTCTGCATTTGGTGATGAAGCCCCATCCAAAACCACAATAATTTATCGCTGGTTTGCTGAATTTCAACGTGGACGTGTTAAGCTCAGTGATGATCCCCGTCAAGGTCGTCCAAAAACTGCAGTCACCCAAGAAAACGTTGATGCTGTGCGTAAGCTGATTGAGGAAGATCGACATGTGATATACCGCGAAATTCAGGCAACTTTAGACATTGTCAAATACAAATAATCTTGCATGAACAATTAGGTGTAAAAAAGTTGTTTTCCCGACGGATACCGCATTCGCTCTGTGAAGAACAAAAAGCGGCTCGCGTTACTTGGTGCATCAGAACTCCCGAAAGATTCCACGCAGGATCCTCAAATGCTGTATACAACATCGTATTAAGTGACGAATCCTGGATATACGCGTACGAACCCAAAACAAAAAACCAGTCACGAGTTTGGGTGTTCGAAAATGAGTTAAAGCCAACAAAAATTGTTCGTTCACGGAGTGTTGCAAAAAAAATGGTGGCCACGTTTGTCTCCAAAACCGGCCATGTTGCGACTATTCCTCTTGAGGGACAAAGAACGGTTAATGCAGAATGGTATGCTAGCATTTGTTTGACACAGGTCGTTTCTGAACTCCGTGAAGAGAATTGCAACCGCCGCATCATCCTCCATCACGACAGTGCGAGTTCTCACACCGCGCACAGAACAAAAGAGTTTTTAGAGCAAGAAAACATAGAATTATTAGACAATCCGCCGTACAGCCCCGACCTAAGCCCTAATGATTTCTATACTTTCCCTAAAATAAAGAATAAATTGCGTGGTCAGAGTTTTTCATCACCTGAAGAAGCTGTGGACGCCTACAAAACGGCCATTTTGTAGACCCCAACTTCCGAATGGAATGGTTGCTTCAAGGATTGGTTCCATCGTATGGAAAAATGTGTCAAATTTCGCGGAGAATACTTCGAAAAGCAATAAATACATTTTTAAATAGTAATGTTGTGTCACTTCCTTGATTCCCGAAATTTTCAGTGCCGCCCTCGTAATAACACTTGTCCGTTAATAAATCTCGAATCATTTTTTTAAACAAAACCGGCAATAAATTTTCGGAGCCATACCGAAAACGTTTTTCGGAGCCATACCGAAAATGCTTTTTCCCATTTATGCAATCTTTGGCGTATGCAAACACAGTTGACTATTTAATTGTCACGTCTGATACGGGGGAAGGTGTCAGCTAGTTATAAAAATAGAGATTGATTTACCCTAACAAATGCCACAATTTCAAAAATATACGGTAAAATTAATAATTTTGTAAATACTGGTTTGCAGCTTTCCATCGACTTTAAGTTAAACATAGCTTGTATACATCTCTTTTACGCTTTAAACGCAATTTATTTGTTTGTAGAGTTTCCCTAAAAATTATACCATAGCGCAGCACTGATGCTACCAATCCATGATAAGCCGTTACCAAGGTGGCTGAAAACCTCAAACGGCGCAAATATAATAACTAATTGGTAGTGAGTTATTTGACTCGGACCACATAGCCCTAGTATTTTAACCCGAATGGTTGAAATACTAGGGCCTTCGCCGGAATTTCGCCAAGCAGTTAGTTATGTTAGATTATTTTATATTTTATTTAGCCTTTTAAACGCCAGAGAGAAAACGCATCGGCGACCTACAAAAAAAAATCCAACATCTTATCGATAACCAATTAATCATTACTTTTCGTGCTATAATTAAACTGCTATCAAATAAACTTAAAAAAAATGACGTTATCTTGCATTTGAAAGATTTCCAAGCGCTTTTTATACAACTACAATTAAACGATGGGAACTAATTTTTTGAACTGTTTTTTCTAAACATTCGATAGGTTTTTATGATCAGTTGAAAAAAATAATTGGCAATGTTTTTTTATGGGCGGTTGGTAAATTTGTGCGACAGTAAAACATAGACAGTAATAAAAAATTAAAACAATTGGACGGTTATTTCGTCTTACAATGCCAGTACTAAAAATACGCAAGCAGACTAATAAATAAATGGCCAGTAAAAATTATGGAATGGGCAGTTAGATAAATAGTTCGGACTTGGGGCACCTCAACTCGGACTAGGTTACTGTAAACCCTGCAGACAGAAATAGGAGCCTCGCGTAACGGGGCTACACTGACTACGCTTTTTAGGCGAATATAAATACTACTCAATTAGCGTTTAATGGAATCCGTGGAAACTTGTTGAGGTGGTTTGCTTCCTACATCACTAATCGAAGTCAGAAAGTTGTAGTTAATGGTCATTCCTCTTGCATCGCGCAGGTCACCTCTGGTGTACCACAAGGTTCTATTCTTGGTCCCCCCTTATTTGTTTTGTATATTAACGACATCAGCCATTGTTTTCTTAATACCAAATTCCTCTTATACGCCGATGATCTTATACAGAACAATACGCGATGTTAATGACTGCCTTCTGTTACAACAAGACCTAGATAGACTGTCTGACTACTGTCGTGGAAATAAGCTGCAGCTTAGTTTACCCAAATGTAATTTTCTAAATTTCACAAAAAATAAAAACATCATAACACACACATACACTCTGTGCGATATTCACCTAACAAAAGTGGACTTTGTCTGTGATCTCGGCATTATCCTTGACTCCAAGCTCTGCTTAGACTTGCATATTAGCAAAATAGTTAATAAAGCGTACCAACTTTATGGATTTGTTATGCGCTCGACATTAGATTTTAAGAAGCCCTCTTCATTTATTTGCCTATATAAGTCTCTTGTACGCTCGCAACTGGAGTATGCCGTGTCCATTTGGAGTCCATATTATAAAAATACATTGAGGCGATTGAGAGTGTTCAACAGAAGTTCCTACGTGCTATGCATTTTAGATGCTTCGGATATTACTTACCATATCAGGACTTATTTAATAAGTACAAACTCACAACGCTCGAAAGTAGAAGTAAGTACTTAGAAGCCATGAATCTTTAGAACATTGTTAGTAATAGATTTGACTGCATTGAGTTAACCAACATGTTATGCTACGTTGTCCCTAGAACAGTGTACAAGCGAAAGGTGCGCGCTGGTAAGCTATTTTCCATGCGTACCTGCCATTCTAACACTGGTTTGCGCTCACCTGTCCGCAGAATGATAGATACAATGGGACTTTTGAACATATTGATATTTTTGCTTGTTCTCCTCAAGTCTTATACTCAAGGAGCTCTCTTGATTGATGTGTAATAGTACAAAAGCATGATAGTTAAGTAAGTTTAGTTTTAATTTTATTATGTAATAATACCCTAGCGTTTATTATCTGTAAATCATATTCCACAGTTATTCTGTGAACAGCAGCGTTGTGGGCTACAATATTGTTCCAATTTTATTTGTATGCTTTTTCTTATACTATATATTGTAGCTAAATAAAAATAAAGTCTTTTGAGATTTCTTACTGACTAATGCCGATTTGTCAACTGCCCATTTAGTTATTTTACTGCACAGTATTGAGTTGTAGTTTTAGTAAATGATCGATTTTATTATTTTTTACGAGTCATTTTTGTTTACTTTACTGCTAAGTTTTAACTGCCGAACTTGTTAATAAATATGCATTTTGTAATTTTTAACTTACCAAAACAACTATTTACAACTGCCGCTAAAATTAGTGCCATAAATGATATTAGTTAATACAGTTCCATTTTCATTAAGTACTATTGAAGAAATTCATCATGACAGCGACATAATTGAGACGTTGGGGCAACATTCAGCATCCCCTTAATGGCTAAGAATTACCTCTGGCAGACTAACAGATTTAATCCGATGAATGTCAAAACAAACAAGATAATTTTATATTTATTATGTTTCCACCAAAGTTTCCACAGAAGACTAAACTTAAATAAAAATACAGGCCACTAGTTTATGAAAAATTGTGAAAACGGCCATAACATATTTTAAAGATAAAAATTTACTTATTTTTAAATGACCATTTGACTTTTGTCGATATTGTGCCTGTAAAATTTTATGTGTTTTATTATGAAAAAGTTTTTAATGGTTTTCGTTACTTTGGTTTCGCACTTACAGGAACTTGGTGTGACTGCAAAGTCAGAACAGTGCTACAAGGATCTTTTGGCTCGTGAAATACATTAATGGGGGGGAAATTCGTGACGTCATATTGCAAGAACACAATAATTATGATGACGTGAGTTCCGATTTTGCT
Source organism: Eurois occulta (assembly GCA_950022335.1). Lineage (NCBI taxonomy): Eukaryota > Metazoa > Arthropoda > Insecta > Lepidoptera > Noctuidae > Eurois > Eurois occulta. Next base: position 8,582,165 of record OX465506.1, read on the forward strand.
CAAAAAAAAAGTGTTAATAACAAAAACTTCCCTATGACCAACTTGACTTCATCTCGGGAACTATTGACCTAGATTTGTTGAAAGATGTTGATCAACAGCATGAAAAAGTGGATATTAATAAAAGAACAAATATAAATTGCAATAAAGTTTATTAAGTAGGTCAGTACTATCTTTTCAACAGGCTCTTATATACCGCAGCCACATCCTCTGCCGGCCCAACCGCCACGCAGTCCGATGCCAGGAGCAGCAACACCAGCGGGACCGTAGGCACCGACAGGGGCATACGCACCAGCTGAACTGTAAGCACCGATCGGGGCATACGCACCAGCTGAACCGTAAGCAACAGTGTCACTGATCATGGCATTCCTGCCATTACCACAGGCATGGTTGACGGCGCCGGCACCGGCAGAAGGTACCACACCTTCCATAGCAACAGTACCCACGAACGGCAGCTCACCACCCACAGCCAGGATACCCTCATAAACGTTGTCAGACGCCACGGAGATACCGACGGGAGCGATAGCGGAGGTGCTGGAGACAGGCAGAGCGCCACCACTGGTGGGACTGAACTCCATGGCGGGGGCGTTGATTCCATCGTAACCCAGGTTTCTGCCTGCGTAGCCAGCAGCCAGTCCATCGAAAGCAAGACCTCTGCCTGCCAAGCCAGCGCCAGAGTAAGCGAGTCCATCATATCCCCAAGCAGGAGCACCCAAGCCGCAAGGGGCGGCTAAGGCGGGAGTGGCCAAGCCGCAGGGAGCAGCAAGTCCAGAGATATCAGCAACCGCAGCGCGGCTGGTGCACTGTCCGAGTGCGGACTGAAATTGTGACAAAATATATTAGTTACGTTAAGCTACGAGTGACTTCCACACCACTTTTTGACATACTCATAATTAGTATTTGGAAGGCACAATAAAATTTTAATTTTGTTATGTATGATGTTATTTTAAATAAATAGTTGACTTCTTACCTTGAGCAGGAGCGCCTGAGCACAGAGGACGAGGATAGCTTTGACAGACATTGTAGTTCGTTTCGAGTGCTGACACAAGAATGATGTTTAGTGCAACTGTGGGGGGTTTTATACTCCGTATCGTATAGTATTACAAAGTTCCAAGAAAAAATACTGAGTAGGTGAAAATAATTAATTAATGGCTTATGCAAGCACGATAAGCCTACTATTTACTACAAAGAAACGCTTTTCGTGTGGTGACATTAATTCAGTCACGTTTTCAGCAATTTCGAAAATGAGCTATCTAAGTACTGATATCAACAAGGGGCTGGGTATAAAATGTGACGGCTGTTCCAGTTCATCATTCAATCTTCAGCTTCTCGTTGAACGCAAACGAACATCAAACATGTCTACCTTCACTTTTGTGTCCCTCTGCATCCAAGTTTGCTTGCTCCAGGTATAAATGCTGTTTCTTCCTTTTTTGTGTTTCTTTAAAAACTATTTCGATAATGTTTTACGAATCCATGGCTAATTATTTGGATCTACTAGATTATGTGTCTAGTAGATCCAAATAATTGGAAACTGTAGATACATTTTACTTCTTAAATTGGTACAATGATTGTCATTAATCTTTACTTTCAGTCCGCACTCGGACAGACATGCACCAGCCGCGCTGCGGTTGCTGATGCTGCATTCGCTGGTCCCTATGGCTTGGCCGCTCCTTATGGCTTGACCGCACCTGCTCTCGCTGCTCCTTGTGGATTGGCGGCTCCTGGCTTGGCCGCTCCTTTCGGCTTGGCTGCTCCTGGTCTGGCTGCCCCCTTGGGATTGGCTTCTGGTTTGGCTTACGACGGACTCGCCTACCCTGCTGCTGCCGGTTATGGTGTTGCCGCTTACGGCGGCGCCGGTGAAGGCAACGTGGCGGTCGCTGGTGAGCTTCCAGTCGCCGGTAACACCGCTGTTGCTGGTCAAGTCCCCATCATGGGAGCTGTGAGCTTCGGTGGCGCTGTACCAGCTGCTGGTGCCGTGTCTATCTCTGGCAAGTGCGCTTGCGGCTGCGGTCCTCTCTACTAGTTTTACACAAAGATACGCAATATTATAAACCACGGGAAATAAATGGAATGTACATAATAACAGTTTTTACTCGAACCAACCTACGAAGAACTTACCCTGATGCTGAGTAATTCAGGTTTATTAGTTTAAAATCATATTTCGACATAATTATTACACACTGACAGACGTCTAGCTCTCTTTTGTTTTTTTTTTCGGATTATGTAATTAGTATAAAAATAGTTGTTATTTCCTTTTTTAAAATGTGCCAGACATTCTTCTTAAATGACTAAAACTATTACTGCTCTAATAGTACTTTACACCCGAAAACCGGTGAACATGGCATTTAATTTTTGTTTATTATTAAAATGGTTCCTTTGACACGACATTTTTGTGTAGATTAAATATTATGGGGGAATATGTACATGCACCATAAAAATAATGTTCCTCACATTAAAATGTTTAGCTTTAAAGTTAATTGAATGAACTAAAAAAATAATGGTTTCCACTATAAATATGCTTAACTTCAAAATTAATTGAACGCACTATTAAAATAATGATTTCGGTTTGGATATCGTATCGCAAGTGCGACTACTAAGCATGAGGTCCTGGGATCGATTTAATTTAAATTACATAAAGTTATAACGCACATAATTTGGAGATCACCTTTTAAGCATGAAGATGCTTGTGTTAGGTGACTCCGCTCTTCCACTTAACATTGAACAATGTATGCAATTGAAAAAATACTATAAATATAATAGTATTATTGGGGTATTCCATCAGGAATTTCTCAGTAGCAGCCACGGAATCTGGATTTGTGCCCGGTTGGTGGAATAGAATTGAATAGGCTCGCCTCCTGTCACATGGGACTTCAACATAACGAACGGCGAAATGTGGGTGTACGATAAATAAATAAATAAATATCCCTGGACATTTCACACAGCACCATCTAGTCCCAAGCTAAGCAACCTAATGCTTGTGTTATGGTAGCTAGATGGCTAATAAACTACATATATATTTTTTTTTTTGTAAATACATACATATTATAGATAGAAAAACACCCAGACCCGGAACAACTACTTGTAGGTCATACAAATATTTGTTCCGTACGGGAATCGAACCCGAGACATGCAGCGCAGCAGTCAATCGCTTGACCACTGCGCCAACCGTGCCGTGTGTCGATAAGGTACACCTCTGCCTAACCCGTCCGGGATTACAGGTGTGATGTTATGTTATGTGTGAGAACTGACTGGCTGATCAAAATGTGATAATATGGGAGATGACTTCAAAATGCGTCCTTTTGAGTACTGTGTGTGTACTGGTACTTTTGATTCTGGGCGCAGAGATCCGAAACAAAATTAAAAGAGGCGAAGATATGGCTTAAAATCGATTGTTTTGGCGCTATACAACCTTCTTTTCAAAGAAAACCATCAAACGCCTTGTTGGGCACTATTTATTCTAATACCATTCTGTATACAACATTAAATAACTTATTATTTTCCGCAAGCACGCGAAAGTTTTGGGCACTGAACAAACAACATAATAATTGACCGTGTGAGAAGCATGGAGTGCACAATTGAATGCCTGTCACTTTTATGGTTTGGCCCTGGGATCTGTTGATCGTCATTGTGAAAGCCAATTTTAAGGGAAATTGTAACCTCTTAAATTGAAATGGTAATGTTGGTAAGTTATTTGGAATAATGGGTATGCGGGGACTTAAAATGCTCTCTCCTTTAGCAGCTTAGCTCTGTGATACGAAGCCTGGTGCCGTTGCACAGTCTGGTTGCAGCAAGGTTTCGCATCACCAGAACTGGAACGCCAAATTTAAGTTCCAGCTAATGGGACGGCACGCCCGTTAACTCCAGGGAGTTGAGAAATTCAACGGGGTAGGCAGTACTATCGTCATTAGCCATCACAGTGTCTATGGATGAGTATACTTTTGGTTTTTTTTTGTTTATTTTACTGACCCACTCCTTCTTTGGCGACAGCACAGCATTGGATGGGAAAATTCTTCGGAAAATAGAATTTTCCCATCTCTGACCGATTCCAGACGACCCTCTCCCATTTGCAACAGCTTAATCGCAAAGACACCTGCTTCGTGGTCGTTGTACAGTTGGACGCGTATGTTGCACGTAATATGGAGCTTTTCAATCCAGGAGGTTTTCACAGTACCGACGCCAAGAGACATGCGTGCCCCTTTTTTTATTACAAAATGGCCCCTCTTAATAACTGGCAGTGTCTGTCTAAATTCGCCTTTTCAAATGACCCCTTCTCCCACGCTCCTTCTTCCATGTTCCTTCTTTGTGTTCCAGAGCCGTAGTATCTCTTTCGAACAGTTCCGCAGCTCCGGCAGGCATCGACCCTTGCGGACCCCTTCCGGTTTGCTGACATCATTTGAGGCGCGCGTGGAACACGAACGCGCTTTCGACACAGTCGGCCTGTCGTCATAAGACGGTTGGACGGCGAGCTAGCTAATTACTGACCGTCCACAGGGTCTAAAGTCGCTGCGAACAAAATGATGACGCCACCCATCAGCACCTGGTTGCCGCGGATGTCCTGCAAACTGCGGTTTAACGTCTCTAATGTATGCCTGTGCGACATTGTGCACTCGTCCCAAACTACTTCCATTGCTGCAAAAGGACTCCCCCGTTTTTGGTAATATTGCATGTTCGGACGTATCTTCGCTTGCAAGATTCGGCGGCAATTTGAAAATGGAATGTGCAGTCCGACCACCCATAAGCAAAGCTGAGGAAGCCACAACCACAGTTATATGAGGACACGGTTGGCGCAGTGGCTGAGCGAATGGCTGCTGCGCTGCTTGTATCAGGTGTAGCGGTACTACAACGTACAAAAAGTACTACAGCAACATAGAACAAAAAGTACTACAGCGCTAACTATGACGCAGAGGCTAAACTAAACATCAAAATACGTCTAAATCTTGCATCGTGTAAGTAAAGTTATTCGCGACTTAAGACTATAATATCGAAGAACCCGACAACAACTGTCGGGCAGTAGCCCACCAGACGTAATACCCGTCTGGTCGGAGGATCATCCCTTTTCTATGGGGGATGAAGAACTTTACACCCTGTTCTTCATACCCCCAAACTGGTGACCCCGAAATGGACGTCAGCGCAGCCTTCGAGCAACGTGACGTCATCGACATCACTTCCTCAAGCTTTCGAGCAGCGAGTTATATAGCCAGCCAGCTTCAAATGGGTATTCCTGACCACCAGCATGCAGCGAAAGCACATTCCTGGTCAGCACCCTCAGGCTCATTAAGCTACCTTAGCTCTGCACTTTCAGCCGGTTGAGAGCTCGATCTCCCGGTCGACGGGAGCAGTCAGTCACATCGCGGCGCTGTACCACGTCCAACGCAACGGAGCACATGCAGCGCCGATCCCAACTCACTGGGGTTCGCACTACCGCCGCAGACAGTTCCGCCTCACCGTGAACAATGCGGCAACAATTTTCCACTGGCCTAGCAATAAACGACGACTCATTCTACTATCGACCCTGGTCTCCGGGGGGGAGTGATGTAGCGGCACTACAAAGATTCTACAGCAACATAGAACAAAAAGTACTTTTGGGGGTATGAAGAACTGGGTGTAAAGTTCTTCATCCCTCATAGAAAAGGCAGGATCCTCCGACCAGACGGGTGTTATGTCTGGTGGGCTACTGCCCAACAGTTGTTGTCGGGTTCTTCTATATAGTCTCAAGTCGCGAATAACTTTACTTGCGCGATGCAGGATTTCGATGTTTAGTTTGTCCTCTGCGTCATAGATGGCGCTGTAGTACTTTGGTTCTATGTTGCTGCAGTACCTTTTTGTAGTGCCGCTACATCACTCACCTCCGGAGACCAGGGTCGGTAGTAGAATGAGTCGTTTAAAGTCATGTCACCAGACATAACACTCGTCTGGTCGGAGGATCCTCCCTTTTGTATAGGGGATGAAGAACTTTACATCCTGTTCTTCATACCCCCAAACGGGTTTCATGCTCGCACCGAACTAATTTTTGTGTGGCCTACAGGTAGTTCTTCCGTTTTAAATGTTTGTAAACACACCCACGATACAGGAAAAATTTTAAGTGTGAAACAACTTAAAAAAAAAAAAACTTTCATGCTCTACATTTCAGTCCTTGCGGAGTTGGGCCAGCTGGCACACTGGCTGAGCAATTAACTGCGGCGCTGCGTGTCGCGAATTTGATTCCCGCACGGAACATATTTTCAACGTCGTGGATATTATCAAATTTTAATTTTGTTTTCATTTTTAAACTTTAGAGATTTGAGAGAATTGGTCAATTTTTATTCATTAATTTATGATTACCTGTCTTTTGAATGGTAAAAAAAACGAAAAGTATACTTTAATCTATTTTGTAATGATTTGAAAATCATAAAGCATTAAAATAAAACAAAATACCTAAAACTTACAAAAAGTGAAACCCGGTTGGGGATCGAACTTGCGAACCATGTTTAATATTTTTGAAAATCTAATAGCATATAAGAAAATCACAAAAAGTGAATACTGACTGCGATTCGAACTTGCGAACCCTGGATAACAGGGCGGTCCCTGAACCGATAAGCCACTTATACCCGTGACAAATCGTTTGAAATAGACGTTCTATTCTAATGCATGCTATGACAGTTGTCAGTTGTCGGCGGCAGCCAAGAATTGTCAAACAGTGGCCAAGAATATGGTTGTAATGCTCTATTGCTCATCTCCCTAAGTTAATAGCGCGATAATATATAGCCTATGTGTTATTCCAGACTATAATCTATCTCTGTTCCAAATTTCCTCCAGATCTGTTCAGCCGTTCTGGCGTGATTGAGTAACAAACATCCATCGTAACTTTCGCATTTATAATTATTAGTAAGATAAGATTAGTAAGATGTTAATCAGTTGTCTGGTTGCCATAGTACAGGCTCTGCCTAGTTTGGGATCAGATGGCGGTGTGTTGGTTGTCCCAAGATAATTATATTATATTAATTATTTTCAATATAGTGTAGCTTGGATGTCCGAAAACCACAATTATTATGATTTTTAGCCTCGGCCAGCACTGCCGCCAAAATGGCGATGACCGTAATAACGCACTTGGATGTTGTAAGCGTAAATTAAAAAACTTGCGCGATAAATACAAGAAGTAGAAGTTTTAATGGCGTTGACATTATGAGCTTTTTTGTATTTGATTATCAGAATATTAAATATTTACATAAATATTGAGAATGACGTATGACTTAAATGCTAGCCCCTTTCGGGGCCGATACCAAGCCAGCGGAGGTTTGTGTGTCGAGCCCCCAAAGGGGCCCGTACCGAAATTTATGGTTAATGTCAAAAGTAAATCACAAGAAAAGTGAAAACCAACAATAGCCGCCAGTTTTTATGAGCGTATTAATGGGTGTGAAAGTTTGAATAAAAGTAATGTTCTGTACACTTCATTTATTTTACGATCAAATCAACATTGCAGATTTTCATCTGAGATACTAGTTGTTCAACTAGTAGAGGGGACCGCAGCCGCAAGCGCACTTGCCGGAGATAGACACGGCACCAGCAGCCGGCACATTGCCACCAAAGCTCACAGCTCCCATAATGGGGACCTGACCAGCAACGGCGGTGTTACCGGCGACTGGCAGCTCACCAGCGACCGCCACATTGCCTTCACCTGCGCCGCCGTAAGCGGCACCACCATAACCGGCGGCAGCAGGGTAGGCGAGTCCGTCGTAAGCCAAACCAGAAGCCAATCCCAAGGGGGCAGCCAGACCAGGAGCAGCCAAGCCGAAAGGAGTGGCCAAGCCAGGAGCCGCCAATCCACAAGGAGCAGCGAGAGCAGGTGCGGTCAAGCCATAAGGAGCGGCCAAGCCATAGGGACCAGCGAATGCAGCGTCAGCAACCGCAGCGCGGCTGGTGCATGACTGCCCGAGTGCGGACTGAAAGTGAAGTTAACATCAAATTAGAATCATAGCGAGTTCCGTACCTCCACTTTATAGAGTAAGTAATATTTAAATCACCGGGTACTTAGTTTTCTGGCCTTCTTGAATTAGTAAATGATTATCAAAATATTGAATTTTTAATCGAAAAAAAAAAACATAAAGAAACATGATTCTTACCTGGAGCAAGCAAGCTTGGATGCAGAAGAACACAACGGTGAAGGTAGACATGTTTGATGTTCGTTTGTGTTCAACAAGAATCTGAAGACTGAATGATGAACTAGAACAGCCGTCACATTTTATACCCAGCCCCTTGTTGATATCAGTACTTAGATAGTTCAGTTTCAAAATTATTGAAAACGTGACTGAACTGTACGAAAGTGACACAATACGAAAAGTGTTTCTTTGTTGTTAAATAGTAGGCTTATCGTGCTTGCACAAGCTATTAATTAATTGTTTTCACCTACTTAGTATTTTTCTTGGAACTTGATAACTAAATGGAGTATAAAACCACCAACAGTTGCACTGAACATCATTCTTGTGTCAGCACTCGAAACAAACTACAATGTCTGTCAGAACTATCCTCGTCATCTGCGCTCAGGCGCTCCTGTTCAAGGTAAGAAGTACCTAGATTATCTGTTTATAGTCATAGATACATAAAAAGTCTAATTGTATTGTTCGTATCCAATTCAATAATGCGTTCCGGAGACTGATGGGGTTGCCATGGCGTTGCAGTGCGTCAGGGATGGTTGCGGCGGCGCGTGTAGATTATTTTTACACAATAATGCGAAAGCGAGCAGCATCGATGGTGGCTCGCGTCATGACCAGCCCCAACAGGGTTCTGAGAATGATTGCTGGCAGAGTGGACTGTCCTTATGTGGTTCACTGCTGTCAGTTACATGTGTCACCGTATCGTGTTGTTTACTAACACTTAGTTTTTAAGGATTATGTTACTAACCCTATATGAGCCTCCGCTCGAATTAAAGAATTTGAATTTGAATTGTATCTTCCAATAATCATAATACATAATCATGTCTAAATCAAAAAGTGGTGTAGTGGAAGTAACTCATAAAATAACTTTTGTTTCAATTTCAGTCCGCACTCGGACAGTGCACCAGCCGCGCTGCGGTTGCTGATATCTCTGGACTTGCTGCTCCCTGCGGCTTGGCCGCTCCCGCCTTAGCCACCCCTTGCGGCTTGGGTGGTCCTGCTGGACTCGCCTACTCTGGTGCTGGTTTGGCAGGCAGAGGTCTGGCTTTCGACGGACTGGCTACTGGCTACGCTGGAAGAAACCTGGGTTACGATGGAATTAACGCCCCCGCCATGGAGTTCAGTCCTACTAGCGGCGGTGCTCTGCCTGTCTCCAGCGCCTCCGCCATCGCTCCCGTCGGGATCTCCGTAGTGTCTGACAACGTTTATGAGGGTGCTCTGGCTGTGGGTGGTGAGCTGCCGTTCGTGGGTACTGTTGCTATGGAAGGCGTGGTGCCTTCTGCCGGTGCCGGCGCCGTCAACCATGCCTGTGGTAATGGCAGGAATGCCATGATCAGCGACACTGCTGCTTATGGTTCAACTGGTGCGTATGCCCCGATCGGTGCTTACGGTTCAGCTGGTGCGTATGCCCCTGTCGGTGCCTACGGTCCCGCTGCTCTTGCTGCACCTGGCATCGGACTGCGTGGTGGTTGGGCTGGCAGAGGTTGTGGCTGCGGTATATAAGAACCTGTTGAAAAGATATTACTGACCTACTTAATAAACTTAATTGCAATTTAAATTTGTCCTTTTATTAATACACACTTTTTCATGCTGTTGATCAACATCTTTCAACAAATGTAGGTCAATAGTTCCCGAGATGAAGTCAAGTTTGGTCATAGGGAAGTTTTTGTTATTAATACTTTTTTTTTGGGCAAAATCGGAACTCACGTCATCATGTGTTCTTGCAATATGACGTCACGAATTTCGCCCCATTAATGTCTTTCACGAGCCAAAAATCCTGGTAGCACAGTTCGCACTTTCCAGTCACATAACACACCATGTTCCTGTAAGTGCGAAACCAAAGTAACAGTAACCATTAAAAACTTTTTCGTATTGAAACACATAAATTATAAACACATTATATTTTTTATGGACTAGTGGACTGTATTTTTTTTTAAGTTTAGTTTTCTGTGGGAATTTTGGTGGAAACATAATAAAACACTTATCTTATAAATAAATAAAAGTTGCGAACGTTACAATTATGTCGCTGTTATGATGAATTTCTTAGTATTTAATGAAAATGGAACTGGATTAACTAATATCATTTCACTGATCATTTAATTGTAATTGTATTTGACTAAACTTAAAAAATGTACAGGCCACTAGTCGATAAAAAACCGACCAAGTGCGTGTCGGACCACGCACAATGTAGGGTTCCGTAGTCTTACAACGTTGATTTAATCCGCTTCCTACGGTCCGATTTGCCTCCGAATGATGATTTTTATTGAAATAATAAAAACAAACTTACATTTGCAGTTGAAAAGCCTGTGCTCCCATACATTATGTTTAGGAAAATATTATGTTATCCAAGTACATTTTATAAGTTGGTTGTATTACTCGTAAACTTGCAAGGCCTACTTAGCTGTGATAGTTTTCCTTTTAACTTTGTTGTATATGTCGTAGGATAATTTGATACTTCGAATCTTCGCGGAAATCCTAGGGGTTTTGCGAAAACGCGGATAATTAGACATAGGCGAAAAATTATCAAATCTTACTGGACAAAGTCAGGATTTTTGCCATAAATTGGATGAAACTGGTTAGGTAAACAATTAGTTTAATAGTGCAACAATGGAATTGATCAGTCTTGTGAATTAAAGTCTTGAGATAAAATCACTCATTCATCAGCCTTCTCTTCTCTTATACAGCTAAACTTAAGATATATTGAGGCAAAATTATTATCACATTCTGGTTCACTTATAGTGAACAAAATAACTACAACAAATTATTATTGAATTAGCAAAAATAGGAAAAAATAGACTTATTCAAAGAAATTAAAAGATAACTAGAAAAATATTTGAAAAGCGAATAATCACAGAACAAAAGATAATTAAATACGTCACTAATGTGAAACTTACGCTGAGTTGCATGGACCTGTAACATTGGAGTTGCAGTGCAAGCACAGCTGCGTTTAGTAAATAGTAATATGAAATTATTAGTAAGACTTTACTTGTTACAACAATTCAAAGATTTATGACATTTGGAATTACAAAGCAAACCGTGCTTTTTACAAGCACACTTATTTGAGGAACATTGTTTGCTTGATTTCTTGCAATGACATTGCTTAAACCCTTGTCCGCCGAATGGTGATAGTTGTGAGGAAATACCACGAATAGGTAATACTACCTCGGGAACGGGGCCGGTAAATTGAGCTCCTGGAGATATTTGAAGTGCGTTTCTTGGTAGCCAATCTTTAATTATACCAACGGAGGTACCAACTTGAAACAAACCATTCTTCCAGTGCGTACCACCGTGATTTTTTTCACATGCCCAAACACAATCGTGTTACTGGTAGAGGTGGGGGGACACTAGAGTGTACCAAAAATTAGCAGTTTAAATCTTAATATTTCACAAAGGAATCCTTTAATCGCAAAATTATTCGAACAATCTTGCAATATTTTTAAAAACCTATCCAACGTCATCCCATACTATGAGGCATGCGAGAAAAAATCAAAAAAAAAATACTTTTGCAGTTTTATTTTGCCACTTTTTCGAAGTAACTAATTTGTGACATGGCGAAACTACATAACCCTAAAAATTGTAAAGGCGGCCATATATTTTAAAGATTAAAAATTTATTTATTTTTAAATGACAATTTGCCTGTATAATTTTATTTGTTTCAATACGAAAATTTTTTTGGTTCCGCACTTACAGGAACATGGTGTGACTGCAAAGTGCGAACAGCGCTACAAAGATCTTTTCAATACACTTTCTCGACAACTGGTTCATAACGCACTACGAATAAGTTCAACATGCAATGTTATTCAGACGCGTGGATTTTTAACGTGCGGAAATAAAAACTTAATACTTTTATAAGATATCTTAATCAAGGTACGATGTCCTTAAATACCTCGACTGCGTTTCTATAAGTAATTAAAGTTTTATTGTTTTTACAAAAGATTAGGTTATAAAGTAAGTATTTATAAATACAGCTGCTTTACAAAATATTACTTTACCTGTAAGTAATTAAAGAAACAACATTCAAAGCTATTCATTTCACGTATATCGTCTCCTTTATAATTATTCTTCAGGTATTTTATTTAACAAAAAAGTGTTCAGTTTTCTGTATTATAATAACCTTCAAAACACAATGACTTGCGCAGTCCTGTCATTAGTGTCATTTAGTTCATCATTCCTTCATTTCACGCAATAAATCTAATCGATCATTCCACTAATCATTCGCGCTTGAACGAGCGCGGGTAAATTCAAATTAAAGAAATGATAGGTATGTAAGCAGGTAATCATTTCTTTACACTTATACTAAGTCCAAATGGGTCAGTGACTACGGTCGGCGGTGATTGTTTTTTTTTTATATCTCGGCAAAGATTTTTATATTATATTAAATATTTTTACGGCTTAAATAATGTTTTAGTTTTAATTTAAATTGTATTTATAAATAGACATGATTATTTAAAACAATATTTACTTTTTTGACTAAATTAACATTTATTTGTGTTCTAAATTCAAAAACATTTGAATTTTCTATTTTTCATATTAGGCTGTTTAGGCATTCATACCTTTGCTTCTTCCTCAAGCTGGTGAAAGCAAAGCGCGGAAAAAAACTAAATTAAATCATAGTTTCCTAATAATTACTAGCAAAAATACTTTCCGTTCTAATACTTATTTTACTTCTTCGAAGGTGTCTTGAGAAACGTCGTTGGATACGCGTAGGGATTGGTTACTGCAGTTTTCTGCTTCATATGCTATAACACCCTCGCCTGCAGCTCGGGTGTAATTAATTCCGCCTCGAATGCAATAACAAAGTTTCCGCACTTCTATCAAAATGTACTATTTTACTCGTGAAAGACATAATACGAAGAAAATTCGTTTCGATGGCTTGAGTTCCGATTTTGCCCAAAAGAAAAGTAGTCCAAACTAGACTTAATGTCGGGAATTATTGACCTACGTTTATTGAAAAATGTTGATCAACAGCATGAAAAAGTATGTAATAATAAAAGTACAAAAATAATTGCAATCAAGTTTATTAAGTAGGTCAGTAATATCTTTCTTCAATAGGTTCTTATATACCACAGCCACAACCTCTGCCAGCCCAACCGCCACGCAGTCCGATGCCAGGAGCAGCAAGAGCAGCGGGACCGTAGGCACCGACAGGGGCATACGCACCAGCTGAACCGTAAGCACCGATCGGGGCATACGCACCAGCTGAACCGTAAGCAGCAGTCTCACTGATCATGGCGTTCCTGCCATTACCACAGGCATGGTTGACGGCGCCAGCACCGGCAGAAGGCACCACACCTTCCATAGCAACAGTACCCACGAACGGCAGCTCACCACCCACAGTCAGGATACCCTCATAAACGTTGTCAGACGCCACGGAGATACCGACGGGAGCGATAGCGGAGGCGCTGGAGACAGGCAGAGCGCCGCCACTGGTGGGACTGAACTCCATGGCGGGGGCGTTGATTCCATCGTAACCCAGGTTTCTGCCTGCGTAGCTAGCAGCCAGTCCATCGAAAGCAAGACCTCTGCCTGCCAAGCCAGCGCCAGAGTAAGCGAGTTCATCATATCCCCAAGCAGGAGCACCCAAGCCGCAAGGGGCGGCTAAGGCGGGAGTGGCCAAGCCGCAGGGAGCAGCAAGTCCAGAGATATCAGCAATCGCAGCGCGGCTGGTGCACTGTCCGAGTGCGGACTGAAATTGTGACAAAAGGTATTTTATGAGTTACTTCCACTACACCACTTTTTGATGGTATAATAAATTAATAATTGAATTCTTACCTTGAGCAGGAGCGCCTGAGCGCAGAGGACGAGGATAGCTTTGACAGACATTGTAGTTTGTTCCGAGTGCTGACACAAGAATGATATTCACTGCAACTGTTGGTGGTTTTATACTCCAGCAGTTATCAAGTTCCAAGAAAAACACAACATAATAATATATGTGAAAACTATTAATTAATAGCTTGTGCAAGTACGATAAGCCTACTATTTAACAACAAAGAAATTTCAGTCACGTTTTCAATAATTTTAAAACTTAACTATCTAAGTATTGATAACAACAAGAGGCTGGGTATAAAATGTGACGGCTGTTCCAGTTCATCATTCAGTCTTCAGCTTCTCGTTGAACACAAACGAACATCAAACATGTCTACCTTCACTGTTGTGTTACTCTGCATCCAAGCTTGCTTGCTCCAGGTAAGAATCCTGTTTCTTTATGTTTTTTTCTTTTTTTCTTAAATTCAATATTTTTATAATCATTTACAAATCCAGGAAGGCAAGATGACTAAGTATCAGCTGATTTAAATATTTCTTACTCCATGAAGTGGAGGTACGGAACTTGCTTTGACTGTCATTTGATGTTCACTTCACTTTCAGTCCGCACTCGGACAGACATGCACCAGCCGCGCTGCGGTTGCTGATGCTGCATTCGCTGGTCCCTATGGCTTGGCCGCTCCTTATGGCTTGACCGCACCTGCTCTCGCTGCTCCTTGTGGATTGGCGGCTCCTGGCTTGGCCGCTCCTTTCGGCTTGGCTGCTCCTGGTCTGGCTGCCCCCTGGGGATTGGCTTCTGGTTTGGCTTACGACGGACTCGCCTACCCTGCTGCTGCCGGTTATGGTGGTGCCGCGTACGGCGGCGCCGGTGAAGGCAACGTTGCGGTCGCTGGTGAGCTGCCAGTTGCCGGTAGCACCGCTGTTGCTGGTCAGGTCCCCATCATGGGCGCTGTGAGCTTCGGTGGCGCTGTGCCGGCTGCTGGTGCCGTGTCTATCTCCGGCAAGTGCGCTTGCGGCTGCGGTCCCCTCTACTAGTATTGGAACAACTAGTATCTCAGATGAAAATCCGCAATGTTGATTTGATCGTAAAATAAATGAAGTGTACAGAACATTACTTTTTATTCAAACTTTCAAGTATACTAGGTTATGCAGGCCATTTGGAGTCAAAACACCGTTAAAGCATATTACTATTAAAAAAGAAATTGATTTAATGATGTTTTTGACAATTTTTTGAGGATAATGTGCCAGTAAGTTATGTCGTTCCATTTGAAAAAGAGAATAATTAGAGATTTTAAATCAAACTATTAATTTGTATATTCTACGACCTAGATTTTTGCTTTGGCAGACAAAATGTTATCAAAACTTTTTGCTTTGTGGTCCAAATAGTGTAAACATAAAAAAATTATTCCTCATGCCCAGAAAATATCCCATGTACGTTCCCCGATTCTTGATAGTTTTCTATGTAGTTACAATTAGTGAATCGGCCTTCGAAAAGGCTTCGGATTTTTTATTGGAAATCATATAATATTGCTTAATTTTGTTATTCTTGATGCTAATGATATTAAAAAATGCCCCTTGTTGTACCTATTTATTTAAAATTCAAGCCTTCTATATAATCTATGTCGATCGACTAATAGTTATTGTTTTTATGTCACATCACTACTTCACTACTACTCTGTGGACATCCCTAGCAGCAAGTATTGTTCTAAACACGAGATTAAATTTATCTACTTTTGTAATGGCGCGGTGGGATGGTCGGCGGGCACAGAAATGAAGCTCACTAGCGTACAATTAAACGTATATTAGACGTACGACACAGTCATTACAGTACGTAGTTCTTAGGTACACATGTTACGTAATACTAGGGCTCGCGTACATCGGTTCGCTCGGCATTTGAGCGTGCGCACTCGGTGGTTACGTTAGGCCGACTGTCTGCGCGAGCGATGCGCCGTGTGTGGTGGCGCGGGTGAGGCGCTGACCTTGTAGGAGCGTGCGATGCGTTTCCACACGACGTAACTTTGTTACAGCGTCATGTGTGCGATCTTTACGTTACGGCGCTACACACTCCCCCTCTAGTTCGAATATGGCGCCCTCGCATTCGGGCTAGCAATCATACCTACGGGGTCGACCACGTCTGCGTTTTTCCCTAACCGGGACCTCAACGTCACCGATGAACGGCGTCAGATCGGAGACATGGTAGCGTCCAACGTGCTCGCCCATGACGGTTCCCTCTAACACATAGGTTGTAGGACTTACAACTTCTCGTATACGATACGGACCATCCCTACGAGGTATAAACTTAGCAGTCTGTCCTTGACTGGCATCATTCGTTCCCTGTGTCTTCAACAATACAAGATCACCTACCTTGTAATCGGGGGGTGGGCGTCTACCTTCATCTGCATACTTCTTCTGCACGGTCTGAGCACGTTCGTGGACATCTCTAGCGTCGAGCAATACCGTTGACAACTTACGCAGGTAAGGAGTAATGTTCGGCACGAAATTATCGCTATCCACGATGGTTTTCATGTCCGCCACGACGTCTGAAGGTGCGCGCAGCTCTCTCCCGAAGGTAAGAAAAGCTGGTGAAAATCCAGTACTTGCTGTGACAGCGGAGTTCATGGCAAACCTTATGGCCGCAAGATGAGCGTCCCATGATGCATGATCTTTCCCTACTAAGATTGCCAACTGAGGCTTCAAGTCCCGATTCTTTCGCTCTACAGGGTTAGCTTCGGGATGATACAGCGGTGTCAGGGATTGCTTAATGCCCATCACATGACACGCCTGCTGCATCACCTCAGCAACGAATTGCACTCCGTTGTCGCTAATCATCCTGCGCGGGACTCCATACCTTAGGAAGACCTCAGCGATCAAGATCTCAGCGCACTCTACGCTGGTGGCGCTCTCTAGCGCGAATAGCTCAACCCAATGGGAGCAGGTATCCTCCAGTATCAAGATCCACCGGTTCCCTTTCGACGTTTTCGGCAGCGGACCAAATAGATCGACAGCCACTACTTCGAATCGTCGGGTAGGAGCCGGGGTTTGCAGCAGTCCAGCTGGTTTCCGGTTGTCGATTTTATATCGCTGGCAAGCTGTGCAGCGTTTAATGTAATCAGTGATGAAACTTCTCATACCTGGCCAGAAATATCGGTCTCTGATGCGTTGTAGGGTTCGTTCCACACCGAAGTGACCTGCTGTAGGAGCGTCGTGGAAATCTGCCAGCACAGCCTCCCTTTCGTGCTTTGGCACGACGAGACAGGCGGAATCAGCGTCCTCAGATTCAGGTGCACACCTGAACAACACACCGTCCGATATGAGGTATCCTCTCTCTGACCAACCCCTCCCCCTAAAGGGATCGTCAGGTGCTTCCAATTCCTCTATAATCTTCTTCAACTCGGGGTCTTTTAGCTGGTTAGAGCGCACATCATCGGGTTTCCTGTGTGGTATATCTACTGTCACTAAGCATACCTCGCAACCACCTGGGTTTTCGTCGCAACAGGGCGGGCGGCTTAGAGCGTCAGCGATCACGTTCACCTTTCCAGGAGTGTACTCGATCTGCAAGTCGTAAGCCTGGAGGGTAAGTGCCCATCTGGCGAGACGGCCGGTTGGAGACTTGAGGCTCATCAACCATCGTAGTGGCTGATGGTCAGACTTAACTATTACCTTGGATCCTTCGATGTACCCCCGGAATTTCGTAACAGCCCACACGACGGCAAGGGCCTCCCGTTCAGTGGTTGTGTAGTTGCGCTCAGCTGCCTCTAGTAGACGGCTGGCGTACTCTATCGGTCTTTCATCGGGGCCCTCCCCCTGCATCAAAACCGCGCCGAGACAGTAACCACTACTGTCTGTGCGGAGGGAGAAGGGTTTGCTTTCGTCAGCTTGGCGTAAGATGGGAGCAGTGACAAGGAGCTCTTTAATACGCTCGAAAGCAGCTTGCTGTTCCTCATGCCATCTCCAGGTGCCGTTCTTTTTTAGAAGGTCAGTTAAAGGCTTAGCAATTGCAGCGTAGTTCGGTACAAAGCGCCGGAACCAACTGGAGGTTGCTAAGAAACCCTTAAGCTGCCTTACGGTCTTCGGGGAGGGCATGTCAGCAATGGCTGATGTCTTACCTGGGTCAACTTGCAGTCCACCAGGAACGATTATGTGACCGAGGAACTTGACTGAGTCCCGGGCGAAACAGCTCTTTTTACGGTTGACACGCAAGTTAAACTTTTCGAGTCTGTCAAAAACTGCTCCGAGATCCTCGACATGACCTTCAAAAGTTTGCGAGAGGATGATCAGATCGTCTAGGTACCCTAAAATGGTGACGGGTCTGCACCCTTGAGGGTCTGAATATGCACTGGAGCTGTCAATCATCTTCTCTGGAACAGGCACATTTAAGTTTGACTTGAAACGATCTATCAGTCGTTGAAATGTGGCGCCTGAGTTACGTAGGCCCATCGGCATCCTTTTAAACCTGTAGGTACCGGACGGGGTCACAAAAGCGGTTTTGTCGCGATCCTCTTCTGCGACACAAACCTGAAAATAGCCGGAGTGGAGGTCAAGCGTAGTCATGTAGCTGGTCGTCTTCGCCGCATGAAGCACGTCTTCCATGCGCGGGAGCGGGTACCGATCCGGTTCTGTCACCGCGTTCAGCTTCCGGTAGTCCACACACAGGCGGACTCCGCCATCCTTCTTCGCTACTAAGACTACATTGGCAGCCCAAGGCGATTCACACTCCTCTATTACATCAGCGCGTAGCAGCTTCTCAAGTTCACCGTCTAACAACTGTTTCTTACCTTGCGACATTCTGTAGGGAGGTGAAGCGGTCGGTTCCTGCTTCTCGTCAACCCGAATGTGATGAGTGGCATACGTTGTTGGGGGTCCTTCGGTAATGAAGCGCTCAGCTCTGCTTACTATGAGCTGGTTAAGCTGTGTTCTTTGGGCTGGTGTCAGTTTCGTTCCTTCTTCCTCTCTCAGCGCCAGGCTGGTGGTATTGACCTGCATCAACCCTGCGCCACTGGTAGATGTCAGGCTGTATGATTTTACGAACTCAAACATCTGCCCAGGGGCGTCGCTAAAGAACCAACGATTACGTTGAAGGTCCATCAATATACCTGCTTTAGCGATGAAGTCTTGTCCTAGAAGCGTCCTATTGCTCGCTTCTGGTATCACTAGGAAAGTGGTGGGGATAACACGATTCTGAATCGTAACGTTTGTATCACATGATAATAATTCACGTACCTGATGCGTTCCGTCGGCGAGACTGAGACTTCGCCGCGTTTGTGTGAAGGTGGCGCCACTGTCGAGGAGGATTTTATATACTCCAGGACTAGCGAGGCTCTCAGTAGCACCTGTATCTAACACTGCCACGCCTACTACAGACACGATCTCTATTTTTACTGTGGGGTGTGAAAAATCGGAATTTTGGGTTATGGCACTTTGGAAACTCACCTTGTCGGCGGATGTACCTTTACACTTCGGACACTTAGACCGTATTACCCCTTGTTGACCGCAGCCATAACAAGA
Organism: Eurois occulta; assembly: GCA_950022335.1. NCBI lineage: Eukaryota > Metazoa > Arthropoda > Insecta > Lepidoptera > Noctuidae > Eurois > Eurois occulta. Next base: position 8,601,559 of record OX465506.1, read on the forward strand.
CACAGGCGCGTTATCTTCCTTCCGGTCATCCGATTTCGTTTTGTTCCTACAGTCCTCTACAGAGTGGCCGAACTTTTTACAAAAAGCGCAGCGTGGCCTAACCCGTTTCGTTGCGTTCGAATCACTATTATTATTAATATTCGAACTAGAGTTGGGAGGTGTGTCATGCGATTCGGTATTCTGAACCACAGACTTCGCGGGGTGGCTAGACTTATTGTCGCGGGGTGAATTAAATGTTTTAGGTTCACTTACTCGCACTTCGCCCAGCGTCTCCTCTACGTACCTTGCTCGCTCAAGCAGACAGTCGACACTACTAACGGTATCACGTGACACTCTTTTTCTTATTTTTCGGCTTAACAATCCATAAACAATGTCTATCTCCATTATTTCGGGAACTTTGTATGGTAAACGAGATAAACTCGCCCGCACACGCGAAATATATGAGTCGGCACTATCACTATCACTTTGTTCGCGCGCAAAGATTTCGCGAAGTATCCGATGAGCGGGGCGCGGGGCGCCGTACATGAATCGGAGTCGGCGGATCGCGTCGTCCCAGGTCTCGACGGATGATTTTATTCCTTGCCACCATACTGCGGCCTCTCCAGACAGCAGCATAGGTAGTCCTCGAAGTGCGTGTTCGTCCGACACGTTCGCGCACTCTTTAAATACGAGCACGTTCTCGATGAAGGCTTCGGTGGCGTCTACGCCACGTGCGGCGCCGTCGAAACGGGCCGTGCACCGGGTGAAGTTGCCATGCACGCTGGCTGCTGGCGCTCCCGCGTGTGCTGCGAAGTGATGACTCGTCGATCTCGATGTTTCGCCCAATAATGGCGAGCTCGGCGTCGGTGTCATGACGCTTCTCATCGCGTTCGACAAAAGTCGCGTGAGTTGCTCGTCGGTCATGGAAATCATGTGGACGCCTGGCGTCGGCGTGGATGTCTCCGCGTTGCTCATAGCCGCGGGGTTTGCCACCGCGTGGCTGTCTTCGTCGCTGCTGGAATCTTCAAGGTTTTCTTTGGTCGCGTGCCGGCGAGTCGTCGGCGGCATATTCTCGTCGATAACGCTCGGCGGCAAACCAAGTACGCCTGGTAGCACGCACAGTAGGTAGCCAGAAGACAGTTGCGTGGTTTCGTTCGCGCTCGCGTTGTCGAGCACGTGCCACGAGTTGGGCGCAATTTGTAATGGCGCGGTGGGATTGGTCGGCGGGCACAGAAATGAAGCTCACTAGCGTACAATTAAACGTATATTAGACGTACGACACAGTCATTACAGTACGTAGTTCTTAGGTACACATGTTACGTAATACTAGGGCTCGCGTACATCGGTTCGCTCGGCATTTGAGCGTGCGCACTCGGTGGTTACGTTAGGCCGACTGTCTGCGCGAGCGATGCGCCGTGTGTGGTGGCGCGGGCGAGGCGCTGACCTTGTAGGAGCGTGCGATGCGTTTCCACACGACGTAACTTTGTTACAGCGTCATGTGTGCGATCTTTACGTTACGGCGCTACACTTTTTAATTGAGAATATCAAGTGATTTCATTGAACCTCAACACCCCTAGTTAACATTAAATAGTATGAAAAAACTGTGTAAAAATTATGATTATAACAATTTTCTATTGAAGTGTGATATCCGCGACTTAAGACTATATATTATTTATTATATACGTACAGAGACACCCGACAACAACTGTCGGGCAGTAGCCCACCAGACATATCACCCGTCTGGTCGGAGGATCCTCCCTTTTCTATGGGGGATGAAGAACTTTACACCCTTTTATTCTTACCCCTATACCGTTGATCCCGAAATGGACGTCAGCACAGCCCTCTAGCATCGTGACGTCATCATCATCAACGTCACTTCTTCTAGCTTTCGAACAACGAGTCACACAGCCAGCCAGCTTTCAAGATTCAAGATTCTTTATTTGCATGAAATATGGTGGTTACAATACATGGTCTTACAAATAAAAAGGTTTCACATATTTCGCTTACTTCTTTTAGCATGCAAACTTAAAATTAAATTAAAATACCTAGTACAATGTATTTTGAATTCCTACCTATTACAAATTTAACAAAAAAAAAACATAAAACATTATCTTTTCCAATAATATTCTGACAATTTTAAATACCTGTGTGTAGGATAAACTAATAAAATTTGAAGAGAAAAAAGAAACAACAATATTAGATAACATCAATAAAATAAAATAAAATAGTTTAAATGGGTACTCCTGACCACCAGGATGCAGCGGAAGTACATTCGTGGTCAGTACCCCCAGCCTCATCATGCAACTTTGGCACGGCACTCTGTACTTTCAGCCCGTTAAGAGCTTGAAATCCTCCCGGTCGACTCCAGCAGTAGGTAGTACTACAGCGCCATCAATGACACAAATGAAGAACTTGGATCAAAATTCTAAATCGCGCTTTTAAATTTATGCGCGTCTTAAGATTATATAGAAGAACCGGACAACAGTTGTCGAGCAGTAGCCCACCAGATACAACACCCGTGTGGTCAAAATCAAAATCAAAGCATTTATTTCAAGTAGGCCAGTCTGTTACAAGCACTTTTGAACTGTCAACACAAAGACAACAATGAATGTAGCTACAGCCCCAGTCACAAGGCATAAAAACTGTGAAAGTACTGTACCTATTTACCCATTCCATAAAGTAGATCTCTATGGATAAGAACAAGCAACAAACTCAATGGACACTCTTTTAAATCAGAATATTTTTACAAAATCTTGGTTATATCATTCATGTTGAGATGGTACATTATGTGAGAACGACGTAGCAAGAAGCGTGTTAAAAGTGTCCATGGTAAAAACCAAAAAAATAAAATAAAAATTCAAATAAGCCGTGGCAACCAAAAGATAACCAGTCACAACTGACAGCGCCCGTTCACGAACATGACACATGTATCAGCACCATTCAACTCAACCATATTGAAGAGAACTAAATGATCCGACACACGCGCCACCATCAGCGAGACATTTAAGGGAGCATGACATACTTTTAACCGCCAGGGCACATTACAGTAAAGAAAAGACGTAGGTTTCCAGCGAATGACAGCTTTCTAGTACATAGTACTCACATAATATGGTATATGCGGCCAGCAGCTTCAACAATCTTTTTTATGCTATCTATTTATGCACCCCTGTCCATGAGGAGCAGGACCGGCATTGAGCCAAGCATTTTTATCAGAGATATAATCGTCCAACTTGTAATATGCTTGCTTACATAGTGTGCATATAATGCATGTTTTAAATTTTGATCTCATTCAGTTCAAGAATACTTTGTGGAATTTTATAGTAGCATCTTAAACAGTACCCCATGAAAATTGAGTCTACTTTAGCGAGTCTGAAGCCTGGCTGAACAAATTGGTCTAAATATTTCTAGTATTCAGTCGGCCAGTAAGACAAGCAAATCAAGTATCTTGCTTGGCCAGCGGCGTTGTCGACATGTGGGGCGTGAACTCAGAGATCGTTGTGCTGATAGTCGTCGCAGCCTGGCTTATTGTCAATAGCCTCGACTCATACCTGAGGAAGCTCTCGTTTGGCAACTGAATCAAGGGTTTGATTCAGAGATACGGTTCGTCACGTTTGTAGGAGGTTCCTCTCTCTGGAGCCCTGACCGCCGGAAGCTTTAACCCTGTTCCTGATTGACTACTTTTTTATATTATTAAATGTTTTATTTAAGAAATACGAATTAAAAATTATAATATCTAATAAGATTAAATATAGGAAATAATAACGTAAGAAAAAAATTGCAATTGAGTTTATTAAGTAGGTCAGTTATATCTTGTTTCAACAGGTTCTTAGATACCGCAGCCACAACCTCTGCCAGCCCAACCGCCACGCAGTCCGATGCCAGGAGCAGCAAGAGCAGCGGGACCGTAGGCACCGACAGGGGCATACGCACCAGCTGAACCGTAAGCACCGATCGGGGCATACGCACCAGCTGAACCGTAAGCAGCAGTCTCACTGATCATGGCGTTCCTGCCATTACCACAGGCGTGGTTGACGGCGCCGGCACCGGCAGAAGGCAACACACCTTCCATAGCAACAGTACCCACGAATGGCAGTTCACCACCCACAGCCAGAGCACCCTCATAAACGTTGTCAGACACTACGGAGATCCCGACGGGAGCGATGGCGGAGGCGCTGGAGACAGGCAGAGCGCCGCCACTGGTGGGACTGAACTCCATGGCGGGGGCGATGATTCCATCGTAAGCCAGACCTCTACCTGCCCAGCCAGCGCCGGAGGCGAGGCGAGGCGAGGCGAGTCCATCATATCCCCAAGCAGGAGCACCCAAGCCGCAAGGGGTGGCTAAGGCGGGAGCGGCCAAGCCGCAGGGAGCAGCAAGTCTAGAGATATCAGCAACCGCAGCGCGGCTGGTGCACTGTCCGAGTGCGGACTGAAATTGTGACAAAAGGTGTTTTATGAGTTACTTCCACTACACCACTTTTTGATGTATACATCATAAATTAATAATTGACTTCTTACCTTGAGCAGGAGCGCCTGAGCGCAGAGGACGAGGATAGTTTTGACAGACATTGTAGTTTGTTTCGAGTGCTGACACAAGAATGATGTTCAGCGCAACTGTTGGTGGTTTTATACTCCACTTAGTTATTAAGTTCCAAGAAAAATACTAAGTAGGTGAAAACAATTAATTAATAGCTTGTGCAAGCATGATAAGCCTACTATTTTCCAACAAAGAAACGCTTTTCGTATGGTGACATTAATTCAGTCACGTTTTCAGCGATTTCGAAAATGAACCATCCAAGTACTGATATCAATAAGGGGCTGAGTATAAAATGTAACGGCTGTTCCAGTTCATGTCATTCAGTCTTCAGCTTCTCGTTGAACACAAACAAACATCAAACATGTCTACCTTCACTGTTGTGTTCCTCTGCTTCCAAGCTTGCTTGCTCCAGGTAAGATACTGTTTCTTTATGTTTATTTTATGTGAATATCTCGCCATTTTGATAATGATTTACGAACCCAAGAAGGCTATTATGTTGTTCATCATCATCATCTGCTTAGCCTTTTCCCAACAATGTCGGGGCGGCTTCCAGTCTTACCGGATCCAATATTTTACATGGAGCAACTGCCTATCTAATTTTCATAACCCAGTTAGTACTGAATTATACGATACCCCTGCTAAACTAGACAAATTGGTGTTAAATATTGCTTACTCCATAATGGAAGTACAAAACAATCTTATTTTTAAAATTTACTTCACTTTCAGTCCGCACTTGGACAGTGCACCAGCCGCGCTGCGGTTGCTGATGCTGCATTCGCTGGTCCCTATGGCTTGGGCGCTCCTTATGGCTTGACCGCACCTGCTCTCGCTGCGCCTTGTGGATTGGCGGCTCCTGGCTTGGCCACTCCTTTCGGCTTGGCTGCTCCTGGTCTGGCTGCCCCCTTGGGATTGGCTTCTGGTTTGGCTTACGACGGACTCGCCTACCCTGCTGCCGCCGGTTATGGTGGTGCCGCTTACGGCGGCGCCGGTGAAGGCAATGTGGCGGTCGCTGGTGAGCTGCCAGTCGCCGGTAACACCGCTGTTGCTGGTCAGGTCCCCATCATGGGCGCTGTGAGCTTCGGCGGCAATGTGCCGGCTGCTGGTGCCGTGTCTATCTCTGGCAAGTGCGCGTGCGGCTGCGGTCTCCTCTACTAGTATCTGATCTGTACTAACTAAAAATGCTTTATATGTATTTGAACCACGGAAAATAAATTAAGTACCTACTGATAATGATATTTTTATATTATCTACCATGTTAACAAACTTTTACAGTTTCTATCTTTAGATAAGTTTCCAAAATCAAAAAGTTTTATCCTTTAGTTCAGAATCATTACTTTTCGAACGTCAAAAGTTGCATATGAAAGTCCCTCAAAACGCACGCTCTTGGTTAAGGGCAACTCATTTGTCTGTAGCAGTGGTTCCCAACCTTTCTTGGTTCAAGGACCACTTTGGTGTTTTTACAGTTAGCAGGGGCTATAACGTCCTATATAAACATGGACACCGACTGGATTATATCTAGTAGGGTGAATCTTTAACTCACACTATGCAAAAATTTGAAAATGAGATGAAAATCTTTAGAATTAAGATAATGAAGGATACTAGAGTGACGAAATGAGCTCGAAAAAATTTGCAATCATTCCTATTCTTTATTGCACACAAAATAACAATTATAAGTACAAAAATAAGACACAGAAATAAGAATAAGTTAGTCGATTTTTGCTCTTGCAAGAGCGAACGCAGCTAGCTCAAACAATTTTAGCACCTCGTCTCTGATAGTTTTTCAATTTGGTTGGGTTGAACTTGCATCTTCTGTACAAGTTAAAAAGTATGGAACACATTTTAAGCTTTCGGGGACCTTATTCGTAGCTTCTGCGGACCACCGGTGGTCCATGGACCATAGGTTGGGAACCAATGGCCTGTATAGGGTTAGAAGAACTTCGTTCTATACAATCGAACACGAAGCAACTTTTTACATAGGCCGTGCATGCAGCTGTGATATTTTCCTTCTACATCCTTCTACACGAGGCGGAAGGCTTAAAATAAATAGTACAATATCTAGCGAATTGAGGTTGTAGATACTTTACACCGCTGCTGAACACCTTTGGTGAAAAGAGGCGTTATGTTTGCATTTCCCATGCTGTAATGTGATATTTGTTTATTAAAATAGCTCGTGCCACAACATGTTGTGTAGATAGCAAATTGTGCAATTTGATACAGTAGAAATTATAATTATATTATATTTTTGATGAGTCGACTTAGCTGACTAAACATAATTAACTTCGTATGTATACAAGGTGTAAATAGTCCGTTTACAAAACCGCCAACCAAGCATTCTCTTCATCAAGCTAAGTACCTGACTCTACGTGAAAACTTTTGCTGGAAAAAGACTTTTTATTGGGGTGAATATTCACGGTTTACCGTAGGAGTCTATGTAACGTACTCAAAACATTATGTTTATGGATTGGATAGTACAGGGGCCATGGAGGTATTTAAAGTAAAGTTTATAAATACATATAGTATTTTTTGTAACGTGTTAAAAATTGGGAAGTTTGACCTACTTAGGTTTTCGACCCAAAACCTATAGGGTACTTCCGGTTGACCTAGAATTAGTAAATTTTGGATAATAGCAAGGTCTTACAGCACATGTAAAGGGAAAATTCGGAAAAATTATAAAGTTCAAATAAGGTTAATTTTGGTATTTTACAAATTTTCGCGAAAATCTGAATTTGACCATATCTTTTTATAGTGTTGACTCAGGACCTTGATTTTTATACACCTAATAGAGAATATAGACGTCAATACTTGGTATGAATTTCAACTTGCTAGGTCTACCCGTTCCTGAGAAAATCGGTCGTGACACACGGACAGACGTGGACCCTCTCAGACCCTTCATTTTATAACGTGATAAAAGGGATGGACTGTACTACCACTGCATTAAAACTTAAAATTGCATAGCATAAAAACCTTATATAAAAAATCAGCACTCTGGCTTTCAGAAAATATTGTGTTATTTTTAAAATTGTATTATTTCAACTTTAGAAAAATTGGCCGTCGTCGGCACAAGTTAGCGGGTACTAATATTACAAATGTGTAAGTAGGTAAGTTTATTTGTTTGTTTGTTACCTTTTCATGCCTAAACCACTGAACCGAGCATCCTGAAATTTTGCAAATACGTTGTCAGGTGTGCATAACCGGACATACCAAACAACAATAACGTTCTTATGATAATAGATGGCGCCACGTGTTTTTCGAATCATGATTGAGTTAATTATGTTATAGTAAAACCCGAATTGATTGTCAAATTCTAATTTAAAGCGAGGGAAAAAAAAAAAAAAAAAAAAAAAAAAAGGCACGGGAGAAAGCTAGTGAGAAAATAAGAATGGCGCCCTGGGATCTTGCTTCTGGGTTCATTTTAGATTTCTTTTATTATCCGCGTCCTCGCCACGTCTCTTCTGTATAAACCGCGCCTTTAATATAAAAAAGAAGTTCTGTCAAACTGGTTGATTTGATCCCGGTTGATCGGTTGGTTCTCGAAGCCAGAATCAACTGATCAACCGAGACTATCGGTCTTGGCAAAGTGAAGGGGATTGTTTTGACTTTACTCGAATTTGCTATTTGAAACAGAAATGTGATGTGATGGTTTCATCGAAAAATGAATTATGTATTGATTAATATGAAACTCGTGATATACTCAATAGTTAGTAAAAATATTAATGAACAACTGTAATAATAGTAAACTTAATCCACACACAAGTGCGTCACGTCTGTGTGAAGTGTGAACATAACATTAGCTTAACTAAACACTGCCATAGTGATGAGTATCCCTGCTACAAGTTCTACACCAAGGTAGAAAGCTTGCAGCAGTGATACACACACAAGCAGTCCCGTCTGAATAGGACAACAAATTAAAGTACAAAATATTTGGTGCATGTTGATTTATTAAGTAATTTTCAGCATTACACGTTGGTAAACATCTTCTTAGATACCGCAGCCACAACCTCTGCCAGCCCAACCACCACGCAGACCGAGGCCAGGAGCTGCAAGAGCAGCGGGACCGTAGGCACCGACAGGGGCATACGCACCAGCTGAACCGTAAGCACCGATCGGGGCATACGCACCAGCTGAACCGTAAGCAGCAGTCTCACTGATCATGGCGTTCCTGCCATTACCACAGGCATGGTTGACGGCGCCGGCACCCGCAGAAGGCACTACACCTTCCATAGCAACAGTACCCACGAACGGCAGCTCACCACCCACAGCCAGAGCGCCCTCGTAAACGTTGTCAGACACTACGGAGATCCCGACGGGAGCGATGGCAGAGGCGCTGGAGACAGGCAGAGCGCCGCCACTGGTGGGACTGAACTCCATGGCGGGGGCGATGATTCCATCGTAAGCCAGGCTTCTGCCTGCGTAGCCACCTGCCAGCCCGTCGAAAGCCAGACCTCTGCCTGCTAAGCCAGCGCCAGAGTAGGCGAGTCCATCATATGCCCAAGCAGGAGCACCCAAGCCGCAAGGGGTGGCTAAGGCGGGAGCGGCCAAGCCGCAGGGAGCAGCAAGTCCAGAGATATCAGCAACCGCGGCGCGGCTGGTGCACTGTCCGAGCGCGGACTGAAATCATAACAAAAGGTATGCTATGAGTAACTTCCACTACGCTACTTTTTGAATTATAATTAATTATGGTTGGAAGACTTAATACAAATGATATTATTTATAAATAATTGACTTCTTACCTTGAACAGGAGCGCCTGAGCGCAGAGGACGAGGATAGCTTTGACAGACATTGTAGTTTGTTTCGAGTGCTGACACAAGAATGATGTTCAGTGCAACTGTTGGTGGTTTTATACTCCCTAACTTCTCGAGTTCCAAGGAAATCAATATGTAGGTAAGTGTAATTAATTAACAACTTATGCAAGCATGATAAGCCTACTCAATAAATTAAAAAATCCTTTATTATTTCACTAAGATATCTCAGTCACGTTTTTCAATATTTCGAAAACGCAGTTGGTATCAACTAACATAATGGGTTGAAATGTGTCAATAATTTCACGTCATCAATCAGTCTTCTGCTTCTCGTTGTACACAAACGAACATCAAACATGTCTTTCTTCGCTGTTCTGTTGCTCTGTATCCAAACTTGTTTGGTCCAAAAAATCCGTATACGTTTTTACGTATACGAATTTTTTTACAATTTTGTATGGCTTAGGCCTTTTTTGAATGGCTAATCATGATTATTTATTTTGCAGAATGTATGCAGCCAGGCATGCCTCGGTGCTTACGGCCCAGGGATCACTTCTGGTCCTTACGGCTTAACTACACCGAGTTTGACTATGATGGACTTGCGTTCCCCGCCGCCGGTTTCGCTGGTGCCTACCCCGCTGCCGGTTATGGTGCGCGTACAGCGACGCCGGCGAAGGCAACGTGGCGGTCGCTGGTGAGCTGCCAGTCACCGGTAACACCACCGTTGCTGGTCAGGTCCCCATCATGGGCGCAAAGAGCTTCACTGGTCCTTTGACTGCTGCTGGTGCCGTATCTATTGCCGGCAAGTGCGCGTGCGGCCGCGGCGCTCCCTACGCCTATCCGTACTAGATAATTGTGAAAAATATTTTCTGAAAATAAACTAGATTATACGATTTGAAAGTTTTAGGTTTTTATGATCAATCTCCCATTAAAATATTATCTTTTTATAGCCTGGAAATCTACCCTTTTTATTTATTAAATGTATGTTTTCCATTTTAGTCTGAACGATACTGCAATCCCACTTGATAGCTAAACTATCATCGTAACTGTAAAAAGCTAGTAGAAAAGCGTCATTCTGGCTAGAAAAGTCGCATTTAAGCGTGGTACTCCTTTGAGGCTGACTGCTGGCGTCGACTAGGAGAAGATTTAGGAGTTGTTTTCTTTGACCGGCTGCGAGTGCAGTGTCAAGGTCGTTGATGAGGTTAGGTTGAAACCCAAGTATGATGTCCACTACATCCTGGTGGATGCCCGCCGATACGGTGAGTGCTAGCTTGCTGAGGGATTTACTGCTTGAGAGCTCGGGGAAGTGCACAATGAAGTTTTAATGTCACTTATCCTCTATAGAAAAGGGAGGATCTCCAAACCAGACGGGTTTTTATTGATTTATTTAACACTGCAAGCACAAAGTACAAAGGCGGACTTAATGCCATAAGCATTTTGTACCAGTCAACTTTTAGATGATGCAGATCAACAATGGTAGGTGTATAACCGAAATTAATTTTAAGTAATACCACAGGTAATACTAAGATTTAAACTACAAGGGTATATAAATTTTATTCCAAAATACTAAAAATAAGAAGAAGAAGAAGAAGAAGTTGACAGACTCGTCCCACAGTTAATTTGTTGTTTTTCCTTATCTATGTAAGACTTTTAACTCTCTTTACTTTGTATATTTTGTTGGTATGTATGTATATATGTATTTATTATTATATTTTAGTCTTTGCAATTTTCTGTACCTACTATTGCACCTACTGTTTTTGTCTCTGCATCACCCTAAGGTAGACTGGTAGAAACTGCCCAAGGCATTAAGTCCGCCTTTGTACATTATGTGCATAAAGTTTTAATAAATAAATAAAAATAAATATAGGTATATATGGTGTTATGTCTGGAGTACTACTGCCCCACGGGTGTAATAACACTGTTGAATATATTTTCCTGAGCTCGCAGATAAATCTGCTTGCACGTTGCAGAATTTTGCGTGGCAGCATTAAAGCGACGAAATAATCTACGCCACAATCAAACGTAGGTATTAAGTTGATCATTTAAAAATGTGACACTGATCATTTAATAAATCTTTTAAATCGTAACATAACATGACGCCTGCACAGAAGGGTCAGGCAGAGGTGTACGTAATAGCACACCCACATTTCGCCAGTTATATTTTAAGTCCCATTTTATAGAGGACTTTGAATACATTTTTAAAAAATATTCCCCTTTCATTTTCTTTCATTTCATTCTAGCATCTGAACAGGACATAATTAATAATAATTACTAAATATTTTTTAGTTTTTGGTTTTACGTTAATAAAATAAAATTTAAAAAAGTTCGTTACTATTGCAGGTAAGGAAATGAACTATACATTTTAAGTAATTATACAATTTATTTATTTATTTATTTAAGTACATGGAGGACTTACAGCTAATAAAAACAAACAAAAAGGGAATAACAGTCACCAGATAGCCAATTACAAATCCTCACGTATAGACATATAGTAAAAAATTGTGGTGTGAGCACAAACACAGGAAACACACCGCTCAAATCAAAGTAAGAAAAATATACTTGGTTTGCAACTAAATGACTAAAATAAAGTAAAAGTGAAAATAATAAAACCATAATACAACCTACCGCTACTTAAAGAAATTGAGGCTTAAGCACCTTTTGGCCGAATTCACACTAACTGTGAATGGGTCAAAATCAAATTCCTTGCATATGTCATTGAAATTTCTGCTTGCGCGCACAATATAACTGTTCTGCCTATAATTCGAAGATGAATGAGGTACACGAATGGGTGGATTAAAACGAAATGTTTTACTTGGTACATTAAAATAAAACTTTGACAATAATTCAGGGTTATCAATATTGTTGTTGAAGATTTTGAGCAAGAATAAACAGTCAGCAATTTTACGTCGTTCTACCAGTGGCAGCAGATGATACTTCTTACAGAATCCAAGATAATCTGTTGACTGATGTGGTATCTTTTGATGGAAACAAAGATATTTTATGAAACGTCTTTGGATGTTCTCAATTCGGTCAATGTATTTATGATATCGTGGATTCCATACCTGAGACGCATACTCTAGCTGACCTCTTACAAAAGTGCAGTACAATATTTTTAATGTTTTAGCATCTGTAAAACACTTAGAGAGACGTATTATAAACCCAAGCAGTTTAGAAGCTTTTTTGACAATTGCGTCAATGTGTGTGTCAAAAACTAGCTTACTGTCTTGATGGACGCCCAAGTCACGAATAGTACTGCACCTTGGCAAGACCTGGCCCGCCAGAGTATAAGTAGTGGCTAGGACTGCACGTTTTCTAGTGTACGTGATCACCGAACACTTGGATGGGTTGAGATCAAGTTTATTAACACGGCAATACTCTTCAAGCCGATACAAGTCAGCCTGAAGTGCTAGTACATCTTCGAGCGTTGAAATAGTGGCAAAGATAAATGTCACAATCGGGATATTTTTTTAAAATTTGTTTGTTGCATTATTGTACCATTATAAAAATGCGTGCCTTGACATTTTCGACTTTACACCCGGTAGTCCAACATTAAACATCCTTTAACTCAAAAAGTATGGACATTAGAAAAAAAAGTTTTTAGAAAACAAACTGATCTTTAAAAATAGATAGAAGCATTTTATTGATTAATCCAATGTTTTAGGAGTTATCGGCCGTGATAGAAATACCGGTTCATTAAATGGATCATAAATCGTAAACGGTAAGTTTTACAAAAAAGTTGAAATAAATTAAAAGATGCGAAATTTTATTTTCTACAACAATGGTTTCAATAACTTTTGCCCTAAAGTACATAGTTTCCGAGATATCGGCCAAAAACTTTTTTTCAAGATGGCACTTGAAGCTCCACCTGGATTTGTCAGCATTTTGTGATTTTATGCTCAGTAAGTGACCCTAAACCTTATAAAAAAAAATGTGCGAGATTAAACTGTATTTTTACTGGCCTACTTATTTCAAACGGAGATTAAAAGAGAATGCTCATGGAAGTATGGAATCCCGTACCATGCTGCATCAAAATCAAACCTTGTTTTTTATAGACTACACTGATCGTATTAACTCCTACAAAAATTATTTTTGAAAAAAAAACCCGCGTTTCAGAGTTATTTTATAAAATCGAAACTAACCTAAAAAGTAGGTCTATTTTTTCGACGCTACCAACGACGTATTTTAACACACATACATTACATTATTGCTCTAAAAACAGCGTAATACACTAATATTAGTAAGAATTACGAGTTAAAGTAACATCCACAGTATGCTTGACTGAAACTCGATTTTATTTTAGACCTTTACATTGCCAATAGTAAGTCAGTACAGTACAAATGTCAGATGCCACAGATAAGATAACTATAAACCATAGAGTATAGTAAGTGCTATAAACTAGTCGGGATTTAGGGATGTAATCGATAAATCAAAATCTTTAGGCTGAGAAAATCTATTTTGTTGCAAATAGCAATAAACCAAACTAAATCGATTTGGTGTACTGATCTTACTTAATTGTAATTAATTTTAGAGTCCGCTCGACAGACAAGGGTTTGTTCAATTGAAACGGAACGTCATTTATATTCAGTTGAAACGGAACGTCATTTATATTCAGTTGAAACGGAACGTCATATAAAGGGAGTAAAACAATATTCGTACTTTTAAACTCGAAAAGTATATTTCCAGTTCAAAAATCAAATCCCCGACGCGTAATGCCGTAAAAAAATATGAAACTAATTACTATAATATTTTGGTTTTGAGGCGCGAGACTTTTTGGTACCAACTTTGGTCATTGTCCTTTGCGAGCAAAGTCACAAACCATCAAGTAAATGCTAAGTTGCCAATATTCTCGCACTCTGGCCGCGCTTAATGATCTCTTGGATTCTAACCCAACAGACGTAGACGATCTGTTTGCCGAAGATTTTATTGGTATGTCAGAAGTACTGTGAGAGGAATTTATGAAAGTGTTGTTAACCTTCTTTTATTTATGTTTTCACTTCAATTATTTTGCTTTAGGTACTTTGTTAATTTGCATATTTTAATATGTGTTATAATTGTCTCTTTTATTTTTCTATTTTAGTTAAGTACTGTAATTGGTTGTAAACACAACCGTTGTAATAAAATAAAATATACTAGTTACATGGCATTTTTTGCTCTTACGATCGGCGGTATAATTTGAAGATTCCAATTTGAACATTATGGTTTACGAAGCATAGCTAGGTTTGCATAATAACGCTGTTGCCCATTTTCTATAATACCGTACTGTTGGACTCTCAATTATCGGAACTGTGCCGAGCAATGAAATTCCAACTAAGGAACACTAATAGTGTCCCTTAGTTACCCACTTGGAACGTAAGGGACACGAAGTTTATAACATTGTAAACATCCTAATAATTGTTCCACCTGAATGGCAAAGCAACAAATGCTCCAACAAACACTCTGCTCGCAGGATGTAAACTCAAAATATAAATAATGTAATAATAGTAAAAATAGCTATGATCGGTAAAGTACAAGATGACCGCGACCCAAAGACAGACTGCAACGCCAAAACACTGGAAGGACCGTTATGCAGAAGGCAGCCAAGTCGGGAAAAGTACAAACAGAGTTATAAGCATTTTTCTGTCGATGGTTGCACTTCGGTTGTATTTAATTTTATGTGTACCTTAAGACAGCGTTAACTGGATAATATGTGGCCAACAATCAACAAGTATTTCAACATAACCTTTATTCGTTTATAAAAACCATCCTATCGGAAGGTAGGGGGAAATAAAAGTTTCAAATAATAATAATCATAAAATTTCATTTATTATGTTTCAAACAAAAATATAATCAAATATTAATTAAGTTCTTAGTAAGCACAACCGCATCCTCGGCCAGCACCGCGGTAACCAAGGGTTGAAGCTCCAAATCCAGGTCCAAAGGCAGATTGTGCGAGGGTGGCACCAGGACCGTACGCAACCATAGGAGCATATGCACCAGCTGGACTGTAAGCAGCAGTCTCACTGATCATGGCGTTCCTGCCATTACCACAGGCGTGGTTGACGGCGCCAGTACCGGCAGAAGGCATCACTCCTTCCATAGCAACAGTACCCACGAACGGCAGCTCACCACCTACAGCCAGAGCACCCTCATAGGCGTTGTCGGACGCTACAGCAATGCCAGTGGGAGGGATGGCAGAAGCGCTGGCAACGGGGAGAGCACCGCCACTGGTGGGAGTGAATTCAATGCCGTCGAAGGCAGACCCGTATGAGAGACCATCGAAGGCAGAACCGTATGAGAGACCATCGAAGGCAGAACCGTATGAGAGACCGTCGCAGGCCAGACCTCTTCCAGTCCATGCAGCGTCGTATGGCAGAGCATCATATGCCACGACGGGAGCCGCAAGACCAGGTGCCATTAGTCTGTCATATGCGAAAGCGTTGGCACCGATGGCTGAGCCAGCCAGACCGGGGCCGTAGAGTCCATCGTAGGCCAAACCAGAGCCATAAACAGGGCCAGCTGATGCAACTGAGGCAGGAGTGGAAGTACCACTGAGAGCAGACTGGAAATAAAAAAAGAAAAGTCAGAAATTATTGACAGTTGCTGTAAAAAACGTGATGTGTGAATAATACAGTGTTTGTCGATATTGACTGAATCAAAAACTTTTTAAATGTCAGGTGGCGTTAATACTATGAAAATATTGAAACGCTAAACAATTTGATTAGGTGACATCGGAAGAATAAGAAAGTAAAATCAAGAAGAATATAACCAGAACTCACCATAGCATTAAGCCCGTTTCCGCAAGCATGGTTGATAGCACCGGACCCAGCGGTAGCCAAAACGCCTTCCAAAGCAGTAGTACCAACAAAAGGCAGCTCTCCAACCACGTTCAAAGCACCTTCATATGCATTATCTGATATAATGGAGATGCCGACAGGAGCCATGGCAGAGGAGCTGGTGACTGGCAAAGCTCCGCCACTGGTAGCAGTGAACTCCATAGCAGGAGAATAGTAGCCATCGTAAGCCAGTCCCCTGCCTGCACAGCCAGTTCCAGGGAATGCCAAACCATCGTAAGCCCATGCAGGGCCAGCGAGTCCGTCGTACGCTAAGCCAGTGAAACTATTGGTAGGATAGCCACCGAATCCGAAGGGGGAACCAATGCCTGATGCATCGATTGCGGCACGGCTGGTGCATTGGCTGAAGGCTGACTAAAAGAGAAAAAAAAAGTATGTTAAGATCATTTTTGGGCATCAAGTGGCACTAAGGCAACAGTTACTTCTAAAGAAACAATATTTTCAAATCAAATACTCCAGTCGGAAAAAAACGGGTTAGAAATGCATGTGAACCGAGAAGGAAAATTTTGGAAAAAAATTCGATAGTGAAATTTGTTTGACGTCTATCAAAAAATTAATTTCACTACCTAAATTCATGGTTTTTCGATCGATATCTCAATAACGATGAACGTGAACCAAATTTTCGTATCTCAACGGAGAACCGAGTTGTTGTAAAAAAACTGAATATAACCCATTTTTCAAGATGGCGGAAAATCCACATTTGATATCTTGCTCGAATATTTGAAGTTAAGCTTTTCTAGACCCCCCCCCCCCCCTCCCCACGTCATATCCAAAATTTAGCCTTCTCGGTTCACATGCATTTCCAAATGTAGTAAACAATAGAAAGTATTAAGAAGATATTTCGTATGTTTAAACAAACTCAGCAAATGCTAATACTGCACTTTGCGCAAAATTCGAAGACCTTTCAGAACTTACTTTTATGCTAATGCAGTAAAATGTAAGTAAGTAAACGAATCTTCTTCTTCGACTTGCTAAATACTTTTTGACCCAAATAATTTTTGAGGTTTGGAATTTAAGAAAAACAAATGAAGTAGTGAAGTATGAAACAGTAAAAAAATGGTAGTAGTAGCTTACCTGAATAAAGACCGCTTGAGCGCAGAGGATGAGGATAGCCTTGGCTGCCATTGTGGTGAATTTACTGATGGTACAACTGCAAATGATGATACTTGAATGATTTCCGTTGCACCTTCCAAGCGTTTTATACTAAGCCACGAATTTACTTTCCTGGAATTATTGGTATATAGGTAATTGTAACTCTCGTAATAAACGATAAGCCTACTGTTTTGAAACTCAATACACAACATAATTAATTGTGTTCTGAAGAAAATATGGCGAAATTTTATAGAAATACTTTACAGCT
The DNA here is from genome assembly GCA_950022335.1 of Eurois occulta. Classification (NCBI taxonomy): domain Eukaryota; kingdom Metazoa; phylum Arthropoda; class Insecta; order Lepidoptera; family Noctuidae; genus Eurois; species Eurois occulta. Next base: position 8,618,999 of record OX465506.1, read on the forward strand.
GATAAGGAAGTGCGTTGATAAAGTATAAAAGTGTAATGGATTAGTAGAAAATTATTCAGTCTTCAGCTTTTAGTTGAACACAAAAATACATCAATCATGACTTCATTCACTGTTCTGTTGCTCTGCATCCAAGCTTGCTTAGTCCAGGTAAGGGATTCACTTCTTTATGTTCTTTTTTTTCTAGTTTAGCAGTCAAAGCTAAGGTACATTGGTATTTTGCATTATAAACAGTCTTGAATGGATAACTTTAGTCTATCTTTCACACCAGAAACGAAAGAATTGACTGACTTTGCTCATTTTGGGGTTCAGTGATTACTACTATTATTTTAATATCACAATTTTTTTTTACAGAATGTATTCAGCCAGGCATGCCTTGGTGCTTACGGCCCAGCGATCGCTTCACCCGTGCTGGCTGGTTCTTACGGCATAGCTGCTCCGGGGTTGGCTTATGATGGACTTGCGTACCCCGGCGCCGGTTTCGCTGGCGCATACCCCTCTGCCGGTTACGGTGCCGGACTTGCCGCTTACGGCGGCGCTGGTGAAGGCAACGTGGCGGTCGCTGGTGAGCTGCCAGTCACCGGTAACACCGCTGTTGCTGGTCAGGTCCCCATCATGGGCGCTGTGAGCTTCGGCGGCGATGTGCCGGCTGCTGGTGCCGTGTCTATCTCTGGCAAGTGCGCTTGCGGCTGCGGTCCCCTCTACTAGATCTGTTATTATGCATTGATAAATAAGTAAACATTTTCAACAGATAAAGTATTTAACTAATTACTAGTAATGTTTTTTTTTTCTCAAAACTAAGAAAACCTATAATACTTTGAAAAAAGTTGGGAAGGAAGAATAATTGTTTACCAGTACTCCATCAATAGGAACACTTGTTGATTATAAGAATATGACATAATTATTAATTGCTTGTAATTCCATTTTGTATTGCCCATAGATAAAATTAATGTCTATTAGATCGTCAAGGGATAAAATCGACTGTACCTCATATTAAGCATTAATGAAGTATTTCATAGTAAAATACTTCATTATTTTAACCAAACAATGTGTTTACTGCGAGTAAAAAAATCATTTCAAGCAAGTAACGGTACGCCCACATTTGTGTAAACAACACACCTATATCCAGACGTTAAAAATGAGACCCACAACGACCTCTCATAGTAAAGCATTCAAACACAGTCAATACACTGGAATTTTAAAAATAGATATGCAGAACTTACTGAACTAAAAATCAAGTATAGTTTCAAAAAAGTTTATTATTATGTATTTTCAATGAATATAATCAGTAATGACCACATCGACATCCGTGGCCAACCAGACTACCATAGCCAAGACCTGGAGTTAGAGCAGCAGGCGCTGCTCCTATTAAGTCTGATCATAAGGTGCTTCCCCAGGACCGTAAGTTACACCGGCGATGGGGTTAGCAGCAGCAGAAAGAGCTATTTTCTCAATAGCAGTAACACCGTTACCACAGCTGTAGATGATGGCACCAGCACCAGCACTGGGCAACATGCCCTCCAAAGCCACAGCAGCTCACCAGACGGACAGAGCTCCCTCGTATTCATTCTCAGACGCTACGGGGAGGCCACTGGGAGCGATAGCAGACACGCTGGAGACAGGCAGTGCCGCCACTGATGGGAATGACTTCAATAGCATGACCTCCGTAGTCTGCACCGGCACCGTAGCCGAGGCTAGCTCTGCAAGTCAGGACACTGCCTGCTGTAGCCGTGGCAGGAGCATTCAGAGGTGGGGCAAAAATAATATCTGTTAGTCAGTCAAAAGGAAAGCAAAAGACCACTTACGAATTCATTACATAGTTGATGAGACGGTAGATAATGCATAAGCATGTTTTTTACCTGGACGAAGAACCCCTGAGTGCAGAGAACGAGGATTGCTTTGACAGACATTGTGGTTTGTTTAGTAGCTACTGGTTCGAATACTGATATGAGAATAATGTTCAGCCGATCGCTGGTGAGACCGCGCTCGCCGTTCAGCTGCCGGTCACTGGTGTTGTGAACTTCGATGGCACTGTGCCGGCGGCTAGGGGTGTTTCCATCTCCGGTAATTTGTGCTTGTGGATGCAGTTCAATCTACCGAATGATTTTGATTGTTCGGATTTTAAAATAAAATATATTTTATCAGCATTTTAGTATTTTATTAACTTACATAGTCATGTTTGGAAATATTTGGAACGTATGAAATCTGTAGACATTTTCGAAGCATATCAAAGCACCACCTCCTTACTACTATCTTGCTGCCAATTTTCAATTCAAAGTTAGTGTCAAAAGCGTATATAATCGTATAATTAATTTGTTTATACCCTATATACAGACTACAAATAGAACTAAAATAAATATAAAAAGAAGACTAAAATAAAGTACCTATATATATACAACGACGACAATAGGACACGTCTTAGGCGTCAAAGTACTCCTCCGCATCGCTATCATCTGGAAACGTGCCCAGAAGACTGGCAGCATTGCCACGTTGAATGGCAATGCTAATTCTTTGCCCAAAGAAAGAGCCAGCCCTCTGGTCACAGTTATACACAACATGGTCAAAAACCAAAAAGGTACAACCTTTTTGGTTTTTGACCATGTTGTGTCTATAACACATCTTTGAATCACTGATGAAACAAAAACTAAATATTTTGCAAGTTTCAAATGAGTTTGTAGCACTTATTCTATACATATAAAATTCAAAGTCATTTCTGACTGATAAATATCAAAGCACAGACAAAAACGGTGGTCCTAGAGACATGAAAGGTCATTGTAAAAAATGTCCTATGCATCAACACGTATGAAACCTTTAGAATAGTTACTACTTCTTTTTATAATCTACATTTAAATTATTACAATGGAACGGACACTTCATAATTTCGAAAACAATTTAAAAAGTAATTCACTTCCTTCTGTCTTATTCCCCGGTGCGGGTGCCATTATGTTTTTGAATGTAAATATGTTTTTGAAAATAAAGTTTTTAGTTACAAACAGATTAAAGCGATTGAAAGCGCTATGTGAAAAGAGCAACATCGACACTGACAGTCAGTGCCGAATTAGGGCAGGGCAACAGGGCCCTTGTCCCGGGCTTCCACAAGGAAGGGGCCTCCACAACTTGGTTAAGAAAAAATTACATCATTTGCGTTCTAGAGTCCATCAAAGAGTGTTCAAACACTCCCCGAAATCTCGGATATCTACCTATCCCGGAATACTAAAATTTTCGAGCTCTCTTTGCTCGCTAATACATCTTAATCCTATCTCAATTCAATATTAGTTGACAGATTTACTCCTTTTCTCACATCTGAATGAATGAGGAAAAAGAACGTAATTTATTCGAAGAGGGTTGTGAGGTTATTATTTTACACCATCTTTAAATATATTTTTTTGTTTGTCTCAAAACAAATTTCGGTGCCTCCATTTCTAGATTGCCCCAGGGTCTCCACACCCATAAATCCGGCCGTGCTGACAGTCCATGAATTGACAGATGACAGACTGACGTTTGATAGTAATGCTAGAACGTGCTAGAATGACAGTCTCGTAAGTTTCTCACTCGCAATTATAACGGTTCTATTGGCCTAATTATAACATCAAATACCGAAACTGTTTTGTTTTTTTTTACAATTCTCAAAAGTGTCTGTGATTTTAATTTAGATTAAATCGTATTAATACATTATTTAGAACATAAAAAGTAAATTCACGTCTCTATTGGTTCTTAGGCGAACGATGTATGGACGCCGAACAGTGTCTTTTGAAGGGTGTATTCTTTGTAAAGAGTAGCTATCCACTAAGAAAGGGTTTAGCGAAATTCCACCCGTAAGAGGGTGAAATGGGGGTTGAATTTTCTGTGTATCTTAATATTCTCTGGATCGATTGACTCGAAAATTGGTGTACACACTCTTCAATCTATACATATAACAATAAGAGGGAATAAGATACGCATATGTTTGTTTCTGAAAAAAAGAAAATGTTTCATGTACGCCACACAGGCGAAGCTGCGAGCAGAAGCTAGTTCATTATAAAGTTTTATGCGACATTAATCATTTCATTTATTATTGTTGCTGTCAATTGACTGCCTTAATATGTCAAGTTTTTAACCGACCTTTAATAAGGAGGAGGTTGTTAACAAATAAAAGTACCAAAAATATAAATGCATGGTTATTAATTTATTCGTTAAAGGATCGGTTTTCTACTAGGAATAAGTTTTTAGATACCGCAGCCACAACCTCTGCCAGCCCAACCGCCACGCAGACCTAGGCCAGGAGCAGCAAGAGCAGCGGGACCGTAGGCACCGACAGGGGCATACGCACCAGCTGAACCGTAAGCACCGATCGGGGCATACGCACCAGCTGAACCGTAAGCAGCAGTCTCACTGATCATGGCGTTCCTGCCATTACCACAGGCATGGTTGACGGCGCCAGCACCGGCGGAAGGCAGCACACCTTCCAAAGCAACAGTACCCACGAACGGCAGCTCACCACCCACAGCCAGAGCACCCTCATACGCGTTGTCAGACACTACAGAGATACCGACGGGAGCGATGGCGGAGGCGCTGGAGACAGGCAGAGCGCCGCCACTGGTGGGACTGAACTCCATGGCGGGGGCGTTGATTCCATCGTAAGCCAGACCTCTACCTGCCCAGCCAGCACCAGATGCGAGACGAGGTGAGGCGAGACCATCATATCCCCAAGCAGGAGCACCCAAGCCGCAAGGGGTGGCTAAGGCAGGAGCGGCCAAGCCGCAAGGGGTGGCTAAGGCGGGAGCGGCCAAGCCGCAGGGAGCAGCAAGTCCAGAGATATCAGCAACCGCAGCGCGGCTGGTGCACTGTCCGAGTGCGGACTGAAAGTACAATAAAAGTCAAATAAGTATCAATGTATAATAGTGTTAGAAAATTTAAATTTCAAAAAATAGTTTTTACGTTTTCTTACCTTGTATAGAAGCGCCTGAGCGCAGAGGACGAGGATAGCTTTGAGAGACATTGTAGTTTGTTCCGAGTGCTGACACAAGAATGATATTCAGTGCAACTGTTGGTGGTTTTATACTCTTTACATTTTGTTATCAAGTTCCAATACCATTTTTATGTAGGTAAGTGTAATTAATTAATAGCTTTTGCAAGCATGATAAGCCGATTTACTAACAAAGAAACGCTTTGTTTTGTTTAAAACATATCATCACGTTTTTCAAAGTTTCGAAAACGCTGTTGATATCAACTAAGTATAAAATGTGACAAAAAATTTTTGTTCATCACTCAGTATTCAGCTTTCGTTGAAGTAACTTGAAGTATGAATTCCTTCACTGTTTTGTTGCTCTGCATCCAAGCTTGCTTGGTCCAGGTAAGTTGCTTGATTTATATTTGAAAGATGTTTTCTGCATACACTTTTAAATGCATTCCTGATCAAATATCATAATTATTACTTTCACAGAATGTACTCTCCCAGGCATGTGGTGCTTACGGTCCAGCGATCGCCTCTCCCATGCTGGCTAGTCCATGTGGCTTAGCTGGTTCGGGTTTGGCTTATGATGGACTTGCGTTCCCCGCCGCCGGTTTCGCTGGTGCATACCCCGCTGCCGGTTACGGTACCGGAATTGCCGGTTATGGTGGCGCACTTGCTCCTGGTGCTCTATACGGAGGTACTATCGCTCCTGGAGCTGCTTACGGCGGCGCCGGTGAAGGCAACGTGGCGGTCGCTGGTGAGCTGCCAGTTGCCGGTACTACCGCCGTCGCTGGTCAGGTCCCCATCATGGGCGCTGTGAGCTTCGGTGGTCCTGTGGCTGCTGCTGGTGCCGTGTCTATCACCGGCAAGTGCGCGTGCGGCTGCGGTGCCCCTAACAACTATTTGTACTAGATGTAGTTGCATTGACGAAGACTCGCAAAGGAATCAGTAAAATTTTCTTGCAGCAATATAAATTGTGGTTTTTGTTTTATTCATATTTTTATGGTAACATCATCACTTATCTAGCCTATTCAAAATTTTTGGGGTTGGTTACAAATTTAACTGATGCAGATGAATACGAGTGCACTTATTAGCGCTGTGTCATCGGCATTTATGATGATTTTACAGTTTAAAGGAGACAGTTGGCAGAGTTCATTCACATAAATGAGGAAGAGAGTAAGTCCAAGGACACTACCCAGAGACCCACCAAAAGTAACTGTCTCCTCTTTGCTAAAAAAGGTTTCAATTTTTTTTCTACCTGCTGGCGGTCAGTCAGGTATCTGCGGAAGATATCGTTAGCAATACCGCAAATTCCAATGCTATCTAGCTTGGAAAGTAGTAATAGGCCAGAAACGGTGTCAAATGCTTTGAATAAATCCAGGAAGATGCCAATTAAAAGTGATAAAGCGGTCTTCCGACGCATGGATTACAATATTCTACTTATATTAAACGTAAAGGGACAATATTTAAATATTATTTTTCCCTTTTTAGAGGTTTTTTGTGTCGAGGTTTTATTTAATTTTTAATTTAACTTTAGACATTACACATGTGTAATGGTCTCATTGTACAAATGGATATAGCCGCGGGCAGAGATTATGTCGCTTGGGAAATCCTCTTTTTTAATAATAGACATATTACTTTGTTTTATTTAAAAGCTAAAGCCCTTGTCGGAAAATATTGTAGCAATTTAATGAAATAAACAGTAACACAAAAAACAAATCGACTATTTAGATTATGATTTCAAATTTATATTGACATTTGGCACAAACAAGATGTACAAAAATCCACTTTAGACTTTACCTCACTTTACTTTTGGAATGCCACTTTTGGATCGGACAGGGTTTTTTTTATTGAAAATTCAAACCGTAATAAAAAACTAGAGCTAAATCCTAAAAAACTGTTATTTATTTATTTATTTTACATTTCAAGCACATAGTACAGAGGCGGACTTAATGCCATAGGCATTTTCTACCATTCAACCTTAATAGATCTGTTGGTAGTTCCTTATTCCTGGGTACTACAAGGCCAAACTAAAACCACGATCATATCAAGAGCAAAAAAATAACTGTTTACTAGTTGATAGTTGTAGTGTAAGATGAATAAATCGTGGTGACACTGCCCGTCGATGTCCCTTGCACTATTTGTGAATTTTACCACCATTTGACCTCCTGCGGTTTTACCAGTGGGAATAATCGGGATAAAAAGTGTCAAAATGCCTTATTAATCCTTGTTATAACGATCTGTGTTCGAAATTTCATCAAAATGCATTCAGCAGTTTTTGCGTAAAAGAGAATAAGCTAATCTGCACACCACATTTATAATAGTAATAAGAAATAAGATAATACTGAACACTTAAATTAACAGTCAGTGAATCAGTTAACACTTGGTACCAGAACAGATTCATGTCGCGTCACAGTTTTGTCGCGGAAGCGTTAATCGCACATCAGTGCACTCGTATTCATCTGCATCAGTTAAATTTGTAACCAACCCCAAAAATTTTGAATAGGCTAGATAAGTGATGATGTTACCATAAAAATATGAATAAAACAAAAACCACAATTTATATTGCTGCAAGAAAATTTTACTGATTCCTTTGCGAGTCTTCGTCAATGCAACTACATCTAGTACAAATAGTTGTTAGGGGCACCGCAGCCGCACGCGCACTTGCCGGTGATAGACACGGCACCAGCAGCAGCCACAGGACCACCGAAGCTCACAGCGCCCATGATGGGGACCTGACCAGCGACGGCGGTAGTACCGGCAACTGGCAGCTCACCAGCGACCGCCACGTTGCCTTCACCGGCGCCGCCGTAAGCAGCTCCAGGAGCGATAGTACCTCCGTATAGAGCACCAGGAGCAAGTGCGCCACCATAACCGGCAATTCCGGTACCGTAACCGGCAGCGGGGTATGCACCAGCGAAACCGGCGGCGGGGAACGCAAGTCCATCATAAGCCAAACCCGAACCAGCTAAGCCACATGGACTAGCCAGCATGGGAGAGGCGATCGCTGGACCGTAAGCACCACATGCCTGGGAGAGTACATTCTGTGAAAGTAATAATTATGATATTTGATCAGGAATGCATTTAAAAGTGTATGCAGAAAACATCTTTCAAATATAAATCAAGCAACTTACCTGGACCAAGCAAGCTTGGATGCAGAGCAACAAAACAGTGAAGGAATTCATACTTCAAGTTACTTCAACGAAAGCTGAATACTGAGTGATGAACAAAAATTTTTTGTCACATTTTATACTTAGTTGATATCAACAGCGTTTTCAAAACTTTGAAAAACGTGATGATATGTTTTAAACAAAACAAAGCGTTTCTTTGTTGGTAAATCGTCTTATCATGCTTGCAAAAGCTATTAATTAATTACACTCACCTACATAAAAATTGTATTGGAACTTGATAACAAAATGTAAAGAGTATAAAACCACCAACAGTTGCACTGAATATCATTCTTGTGTCAGCACTCGAAACAAACTATAATGTCTGTCAAAGCTATTCTCGTCCTCTGCGCTCAGGCGCTCCTGTTCAAGGTAAGAAAGCGTAAAAACTATTTTTTGAAATTTAAATTTTCTAACACTATTATACATTGATACTTATTTGACTTTCATTGTACTTTCAGTCCGCACTCGGACAGTGCACCAGCCGCGCTGCGGTTGCTGATATCTCTGGACTTGCCTCTCCCTGCGGCTTGGCCGCTCCCGCCTTAGCCACCCCTTGCGGCTTGGGTGCTCCTGCTTGGGGATATGATGGCCTCGCCTCACCTCGTCTCGCATCTGGTGCTGGCTGGGCAGGTAGAGGTCTAGCTTACGATGGAATCAACGCCCCCGCCATGGAGTTCAGTCCCACCAGTGGCGGCGCTCTGCCTGTCTCCAGCGCCTCCGCCATCGCTCCCGTCGGTATCTCCGTAGTGTCTGACAACGCGTATGAGGGTGCTCTGGCTGTGGGTGGTGAGCTGCCGTTCGTGGGTACTGTGGCTTTGGAAGGTGTGCTGCCTACCACCGGTGCTGGCGCCGTCAACCATGCCTGTGGTAATGGCAGGAACGCCATGATCAGTGAGACTGCTGCTTACGGTTCAGCTGGTGCGTATGCCCCGATCGGTGCTTATGGTTCAGTTGGTGCGTATGCCCCTGTCGGTGCCTACGGTCCCGCTGCTCTTGCTGCTCCTGGCCTAGGTCTGCGTGGCGGTTGGGCTGGCAGAGGTTGTGGCTGCGGTATCTAAAAACTTATTCCTAGTAGAAAACCGATCCTTTAACGAATAAATTAATAACCATGCATTTATATTTTTGGTACTTTTATTTGTTAACAACCTCCTCCTTATTAAAGGTCGGTTAAAAACTTGACATATTAAGGCAGTCAATTGACAGCAACAATAATAAATGAAATGATTAATGTCGCATAAAACTTTATAATGAACTAGCTTCTGCTCGCAGCTTCGCCTGTGTGGCGTACATGAAACAATTTATTTCTTATTTTTTTCAGAAACAAACATAACCGCATCTTATGCCCTCTCATTGTTATATGTATAGATTGAAGAGTGTGTACACCAATTTTCGAGTCAATCGATCCAGAGAATATTAAGATACACAGAAAATTCAACCCCCCATTTCACCCTCTTACGGGTGGAATTTCACTAAACCCTTTCTTAGTGGATAGCTACTCTTTACAATAATACACCCTCCAAAAGACATTGTTCGGCGTCCATACATCGTTCGCCTAAGAACCAACAGAGACGTGAATTTACTTTTTATGTTCTAAATAATGCATTAATACGATTTAATCTAAATTAAAATCATGGACACTTTGAGAATTGTAAAAAAAAAACAAAACAGTTTCGGCATTTGAGGTTATAATTAGGCCAATAGAACCGTAATGAAACTTACGAGGCCGTCATTCTAGCATTACTATCAAACGTCAGAGTGTCATCTGTCAATTCATCGACTGTCGTCTGTCAGTGTCGATGTTGCTCTTTTCACATAGCGCTTTCAATCGCTTTATTCTGTTTGTAACTAAAAACCTTATTCAAAATTTCGTAATCTTCGTACTTGTTTCACTGTAGAGTCGATCTGCTTTTCCATTTAAGGAGATTGTCGATGATAACTCCAAGACATTTAATGTTGTCAGTTCGTTTAATAGGTGTACAGTTGCCAGTAGCTTGAGCTTTGATTTTGAGGGAACTGGCTTAAAATGCCTGGGGTAAAGGGTATGAACTTGCTTTTGCTGATATTTATCGTGAGGAGGTTTGTATTTACCCAGTACATGACCATACTTTGGGCCATCTCCGCTTTATTGAAGGTCTCAGACAGTCCTTGCCGTGAGGGATGTGCGATTAACGCTTCCGCGACAAAACTGTGACGCGACATGAATCTGTTCTGGTACCAAGTGTTAACTGATTCACTGACTGTTAATTTAAGTGTTCAGTATTATCTTATTTCTTATTACTATTATAAATGTGGTGTGCAGATTAGCTTATTCTCTTTTACGCAAAAACTGCTGAATGCATTTTGATGATATTTCGAACACAGATCGTTATAACAAGGATTAATAAGGCATTTTGACACTTTTTATCCCGATTATTCCCACTGGTAAAACCGCAGGAGGTCAAATGGTGGTAAAATTCACAAATAGTGCAAGGGACATCGACGGGCAGTGTCACCACGATTTATTCATCTTACACTACAACTATCAACTAGTAAACAGTTATTTTTTTGCTCTTGATATGATCGTGGTTTTAGTTTGGCCTTGTAGTACCCAGGAATAAGGAACTACCAACAGATCTATTAAGGTTGAATGGTAGAAAATGCCTATGGCATTAAGTCCGCCTCTGTACTATGTGCTTGAAATGTAAAATAAATAAATAAATAACAGTTTTTTAGGATTTAGCTCTAGTTTTTTATTACGGTTTGAATTTTCAATAAAAAAAACCCTGTCCGATCCAAAAGTGGCATTCCAAAAGTAAAGTGAGGTAAAGTCTAAAGTGGATTTTTGTACATCTTGTTTGTGCCAAATGTCAATATAAATTTGAAATCATAATCTAAATAGTCGATTTGTTTTTTGTGTTACTGTTTATTTCATTAAATTGCTACAATATTTTCCGACAAGGGCTTTAGCTTTTAAATAAAACAAAGTAATATGTCTATTATTAAAAAAGAGGATTTCCCAAGCGACATAATCTCTGCCCGCGGCTATATCCATTTGTACAATGAGACCATTACACATGTGTAATGTCTAAAGTTAAATTAAAAATTAAATAAAACCTCGACACAAAAAACCTCTAAAAAGGGAAAAATAATATTTAAATATTGTCCCTTTACGTTTAATATAAGTAGAATATTGTAATCCATGCGTCGGAAGACCGCTTTATCACTTTTAATTGGCATCTTCCTGGATTTATTCAAAGCATTTGACACCGTTTCTGGCCTATTACTACTTTCCAAGCTAGATAGCATTGGAATTTGCGGTATTGCTAACGATATCTTCCGCAGATACCTGACTGACCGCCAGCAGGTAGAAAAAAAATTGAAACCTTTTTTAGCAAAGAGGAGACAGTTACTTTTGGTGGGTCTCTGGGTAGTGTCCTTGGACTTACTCTCTTCCTCATTTATGTGAATGAACTCTGCCAACTGTCTCCTTTAAACTGTAAAATCATCATAAATGCCGATGACACAGCGCTAATACCTCACGGCAAGGACTGTCTGAGACCTTCAATAAAGCGGAGATGGCCCAAAGTATGGTCATGTACTGGGTAAATACAAACCTCCTCACGATAAATATCAGCAAAAGCAAGTTCATACCCTTTACCCCAGGCATTTTAAGCCAGTTCCCTCAAAATCAAAGCTCAAGCTACTGGCAACTGTAAACCTATTAAACGAACTGACAACATTAAATGTCTTGGAGTTATCATCGACAATCTCCTTAAATGGAAAAGCAGATCGACTCTACAGTGAAACAAGTACGAAGATTAATTTATATATTTAAAAATCTTAGGGGGGTTGCTGACTTCAAGTTTCTGATAACTGTTTACCTTGCTCTCGCTCAATCAGTCCTCAGTTATTGCGTGACCACGTGGAGTGGAGCGCACAAAACTACCATGCTACGTTTAGAAAGGGTGCAGAGGGCCGTACTAAAGGTCCTATCAAAGAAACCAATCCGCTTTCCGACATCTGACCTCTATTCTCTATGCAATGTCCTCACAGTTAGGCAGCTCTTCATACTACAGACTGTACTCACAAAATACAAACAGATTCACTACGACTCAACTAACAGTACTGCAAACCGCCTCTCTGACAGAGTTTGCAAATATTTAACCTGTGGAACAGCAGTAGCGAGAAGACATTTCAGGTTTATCAGCCCCAGGCTCTATAACAACTTAAACAAGACTTTTAAATATTTATCATTTTACCCCGTAGTCTCTTGAGAAGGAAGTTGACTGAGTGGTTGAAATCATTGGCATATGACGCAACCGAAAAAAATTTGGAAACTTAACTAGCATAAAAACTGACACACACCCAAACACTCAGTCACTCACACATACACCCCCCACACACACACCCCCTCATAAACACACACACTCTCGCACTGCCCCTCTTTTCTACTAAATTTGTACACCTATGTTGGTTTATAAAGTATTTATTGTTAAAGTCTGGAACACATGTTTTCTTGTTTGGTTGGGCGTTGGTAGCTGCGACACAATTATAAACTTTTGTAACTATCATCGTTTTCTTTGTAATTGTGCCTTGTAATGTTCCAAAATAAAAACTATTTACTTTACTTTACTTTCTGTGCATGTCTCATCTGCTTGTAATAAGCGGTTTAGCAGATCCCGAAGTATAAGATCAGCTATCTGTCAGTAAAAGTCCCGTCCGGTCCAGCCGTTTTGGATATTAGAGAACCAGAACAAACAGACGGACAGACAAAAATCATAAAAAAGTTAAAAGTAAAATTATATTTTTTTTTGTTGTGAATACCTAGCATATTATACTTTCATGTGCATTTAGTAAAAAACTGTTATTTTGAAATTACAAACAGACACTTCCATTTTATTTTATTTTTTAGATGTATTCTTCTTCTTGATCGTGAGGTTTGTGCCTAACCTGGTGTCAGAGTTTTTTATACAGCCCATGGACCCATATATTTTATCTAGATGTATTGATAACATTAAAGTTTTTGAGGCGTCACCTTTTAATTAAACAGAATATCTGAGCTGTTTATTTGGCTGTATTTAACATACCTATCTAACAATACATTCGTTGCTTGCTTTCCTGTCATGGCACCCTTCCTTTCACAGATGATTCCTTGGAACCCTAAAAGCATAGCCATTGAAGAATCACAGACCACCATTTTTAAGCGTACAACACAAGAAATTTGAATAAATACATCTCAGTCAGATGATTTTAAACGCTGTGTGTGAAATTAAGCAGTTTACATTAGTTGTGAGTGTTGAAATGGTAGAAACCCAGTGGAGAATGGGAATTAAACAACTTCATTTCAAATCAATAAAATGATTGAAATTGGTAACATCTAGGCCCTCACCTCGTCGAGGGTTTTAAAGTCAAAACCCTATTTAAATTTAAGCCTCAAAAGCGTAGCCTTAATGTAGGTAGGTCAATATTTCTTAGTCTTATTGCACAACCTAATGAATCATCCACTGGTTCATCCTGTTCTTTAAAAAAATACTAGCAGTACTAGTACATCATTACATCCTTTTTTAGTTCAAGATTGAATTGATTTTTTTTTTCAATTTATTATTTGGAGGAATGGGTTGGAGTGTACGTAAAGGGCACTGAGGAAAAACGACATAGGCCAAAAAGTTTTAGATGCAAGAGCGAGCGAAGCGACTTGGGGGATTTCGTAGCACGATGCCTACTTTCGCACTATGACTACTTTCTTGTACTTTTAATTAATCGGTAGCACAATGCCAACATTTTTGGGGACGGGGTTAGGTTAGGTTAGGTTTTAAATCCTTTAGACAGAAATAGGACGACTTTTTCATAGAGCCCCGTTTCGTATCCACTGACCAAGGAATGTCTCTCTAAATTGTATATTTTTCTTCGTATGTTCCAATGTCTTTTTTTTTAAACGTTTCCCCACACTAGGAATTTCTCCTGTATCGCTGGGTGCGTTTACAAACATTTAAACTCACATACACAAACAGCGAGTCCCGGAACAACTATCTGTAGGCCATACAAATATTTGTTCCGTGCGGGGATCGAACCCGCGACACGCAACGCAGCAGTCAATCGCTCAGCCACTGCGCCAACCGTGCCATCGTTTTCTGTGACCCATCGTTTTAATATTATTATTTTAATTTAAATGAAGTGAGGGGGTAATAAATTCTGAATGGTAAGAAGCAAACACAGAAATTAAGAATTTTCATATATTAAAACACAAATGAAAAATCAACATTAACAATGTTTAACTAATTCATAACCTAGAAAATTCCAGTGCAGCCACAACCGGGGCCGACGAGACCATTGTGTCCCAGACCGGAAACACCAATACCCAGACCAGAGCCGCCCAGACCGGCCAGACCAGGACCAGCCAGACCAGGGCCGTAACCAGCTCTGCCAGGAGCGAGACCAGCAGCAGGAGCAATAGCACCGTAAGGACCAGCAGCAGCGCCAACACCTTCGCTCACAATACCGACAGCGCCGCTCCCGCAGCCGTAGTTGATACCGCCGGCGCCAGCAGTGGGCAGAGTGCCCTCCACAGCCACCGCGCTCATGAACGGCAGCTCACCGTTCACAGCGAGAGCACCTTCGATAGCATTCTCAGAGATCACAGTGATGCCGGTGGGCGCGATGGGGGACACGCTGGTGACCACGAAGCCGCCGCCGCTCGAGGGCACGAAGGAGTTGGCAGCCAGGCCGTAGCTGTTACATCCTGAGTAGCCCAAGGGTCCTGCTGCCAAGCCTCGTCCGGCTAGGTTGGAGCCGTAAGCGAGCGCGTTGCCAGCTAGAGCGAGCTCTTCAGCTGCTAAGACTGTGCCGGCAATGCTGTTGCATGCGCCGATGGCTTGGCCTGAGATGGTCTGAAAGTAAAAAGCGCAAGAGATGAATATTTTGCCTTTCATATAAGTAAAAAAATAACTTTTTCCGACTCCAAATTCCGATGTACATGTTTGTTGAAATCTTCCAGACATAAAAGTCGTTTTGATCCAGAAGACAGAAGAAGGAAGTACTCACCTGGACCATTAAAGCAGAAGCGCAGAAGACCAAGAAAGCTTTGGTGGCCATTTTGTTTTTTGTACACGTTTGTATTGAGGACAAACAACTGAATGATTTTACATCGCACGCACTAACATTTTATACTTAATTATTACAATATGTCGTTGCAATCGATGGTAAGGAAATTGTAATTATTACGTGCCACAATAGCAGTTGGTATAATATGTAATAATCGGTTTATGCTCACAGATAACGCACCTGATTTTGTTTAGTATTAGATGAAAGTCACGTTTTTGAGCTAATAATAGATATAAGTGATTATGTCATCATGATGTGTGATAATTGCGTGACATGAGTCAGGTGACAGCTGTAGGTTGCACAGCAACATAGGAACATAGGGTGGGGTGCCACAGCTTGGGAGAGCCGAGCAGTGCTCTTCGATAGGCTGCCTTGATAAAACTTTCAGGAACAGTCATCAGCATCTTCCTGCCCTTGTTTCATTTTACTTGTGGTCGGCGCAACACGTTTTCTTCTTCCATTCTCGCCTGTCAGACGTCACGGCATCATTTACTCCTTTTTCTTTCATATTATTCCTTATACAATCCATCCATCTTTTCTTTGGCCTTCCTTTCCCTTGCCATCCATCAACACTTTCGGGAACTGGCTATGAAATTGTATCTTAGCCGTTTCGTTTAAATTCTTTACAATGATTCTCTACTATGATAGTTAACATCGGCATGGTCTACGAATAAGTTTGTTATCGACTGAAACAAGACACTAATACAAGATTGTTTTATGCTTTCAGTACTATCACTCTATATCAACGGAGAAAGACCTCATAGATAAGCAATGCCTTACAAAAAAAGGTGCTTCCAGACGGGATTTATTTGTTCCTTTCTTTTTGTATGGAAGTATCCTTTTGTGTGGAAGGAAATGGCCCAACAATTACTTTTTTATTTTATACTAGACAAAATCCAATTTATATGCTTAAAAAGATGTGTTTTTCTAAAGATGTCCACAATCATAAGGTGTCATCGTATGATTGTGGACATCTTTATTTTATAATATATCTCACGTGGTTTCGAAAATTTGTGAACTGCAACAAACCATTTACATACATAAAACAACAACTTCACGCCTGTAATCCCTGAGGGGTCAGGCATAGGTCCTGTGCACCTAATAGTACACCAACAATTCGCCAGTTATGTTTAAATCCCATATAATAGGGGGGCGAGCCTATTGCGATCAACCGAAACTACATACCGTATGTGCATAAATTATTTTAAACCGAAAAATTGTGAACTCTGTTAAAATTGCATGCGATGGTCCGCACCTTGAACGTAAGCTTAATATAATACCTACATAAGAAGTTGAGAAAACCAGTCTTACCAAGGGGTATCTTATTACCTAGCACTAACTGGGTTGCGGAGGTCAGATAGGCAGTCGCTCCATGTAAAATACCGGTATTCAGCTGCATCCGGTTAGACTGGAAGCCGACCCCAACATAGTTGGGAAAAGGCAAGCAGATGATGATAAGAATTTGAGAAAAGTTTGGTCATGTGTGACTGGGAGTTATGTTGGATTTTTTAATTTTCTTCTGTTCCTCAAATTAATGCTTTGATCATCAGATTTTTTTTTACAAATCGTAGTAGTTTGTGCTATATTATGCGTTGCAGTCCTCATCTGCCTAATCATTTCTATGTTTTTTAGATAATGCGTTGCAGTGTTAAGAAATAATTCTAGTTTAGAGTTGTATCTGACAACCTAATTGTTTTTCGTACTGCTTCTCGTGGTTATGTCTAGATAGAATAAGAATAAGAATAATTTATTTCAAAAAAGTAGGTATTACAAAAGTGTACATTTATGTGCAGTAGTGTTATTTCTAAACAATTGTATAATTAGTGCTTTTATGTAAACTATAACTAAAATAAATATAACTGTTACAAGTTACGCCAATGACGAAATCAAATGTTAGGTAGCGACCTAGATATATACGATTATCGTTTAATCAAACACATTCCCTGCAAAACGGGAATGATTATTAGCATTTGATTGTGGAGTGATATTCTATATCGGCCCGTCAGTTATGGGAACCGAAGTCATACCTTCTTAATGTGCCATAAGGTGACAGATGTACAGACGCCAGCAGATCAAGCTACTACAATCTGTCAAATTTCTTTAATATATTTTCAACTTTATCGTTAAAGCGTTAGATTCAAGGTTTATTGGGAAAATTTGACAGTTTCGAGTAGCTTGATGTGCGGGCATGGCTGTAATTGGCCGTACATGTAAACAAGGCAGTTCATTTACCTACAACTTCAGCATGTTACTTACTGTGCCTAGTAAGCAGTAATATTTGGCAACTAATCACAATAAACATTGCTCGAGGAACCTTGCTGGCACATTAGTTTCTAAAGGTCGTACGTAAAACTGCACATTATGCAAATTTATGGATAGCGCTGCATTCTTTCCACACTGCATTGTCAGGTCAAATAAATTGTGTCATGTTGTGCTTATTACATAACGATGTCTGCACAATTGCACATATCATTAGGTATGCTATCAGGTCGAACTTCAGGTTAAGCCGTGCTTGCCTAGGTGGATCCATGTATAATTGACCACCTATTACATACTGAGTTTCTTCCGTGCCTCGGAAGCAGGTTAAGCTCAGCTGCTTACCGGGACAATTGTAGATTTTTGTCAGTCGTTACAGGTAAGTCAGTGGCCCGAAAGTCTGAAAATCAGTCTTACCAAGTGGTGTCTTATTGCCCATTACTAACTGGGTTGTGGAGGTCAGATAGGCAGTCGCTTCATGTAAAATGCTGGTATTAAGCTGCATCCGGTTAGACTAGAAGCCGACCTCAACATAGTTGGGGAAAAAAGGTTTATGTCTACACATAGCATACAGAAGCATAACCAGCGTGTAATTTTCCCACTGCTGAAACACATGCCCCCTCTATTAGAGGGATTCTATAATTCAACACGCGGGCCTAGTGTGGGTTGGTAGATGTCACAGTCATGACTTCGAATTTTTGGTTCTAGGACGTGCCGGTTTCCTCACAATGTTTTCCTTCACGGTTTTGAACGCAGTGGTAAAGAAATGAATAACACAAAGTAATGCGACTACTTTTGTTCGAACCCACGACCTATAAGTGTTAAGTCAGGACCGTTACCACTGAGCCACTACCGCTCAAGCTCGCTCATATTTGCACAAGAATCCAGAATGATCGGATGAGATAGAAAACCAGAGTAATCGACAGAGCTCACAAAAAACACATTCTGTAGAGGCAAAAAACTGGACTTATTTATTTCCGGTGTCGGAAAGATCTTTGATGAAAGAGTCTTTGATCTAGTGATAGCATGATACACAGAGGTCTGTTCCGCTGGGGCGCAGCACCGCCGCCGCGCCGTGTGCTCGTAGCGGCGATTGGCGGCGGCGCCCTTTCGCGTCCGGCCCTGGTTCAATCCATGGTTCGGAGCGAGAGGGAATGGGAAGCCGTCACCTCCTTCTGCGGAGCAGTCACGCTAGCGAAGGAGATTGCGAAACGTGAGAGGGAGAGAACCTCAGTGGGAAATCACTACACAAGACTTCCCAACCGAAAAAAAAAAGAAAAAAGTAGGTATGATTGATGGTGACAATTTATTAAAAAAGTAATATTTATAACACACTAGGTAAGCATAAATAAAATAATTTATTATTTCCTAAAAAATACCTAATACCCATGAGGCTTATTGCCATACGCTGGCATTTGGCCTTGGGCAAACGGAGCATTAAGCCCACAAGAAGTACAACTGCCACTAATAGTGACAATACCACCACAGGGCACGTTGCCATTGAACGCTACTTTGCCAGTCATTGGCACATGGCCAGTTACAGACGTCATGCCCGAGACTGGCAGCTCGCCATTCACAACTACTTCGCCGTTGCCAGTTCCGCCATATGCTGGGTTTTGATTGCCAGCGCCACCATAAAAGTAACTTGATTTACCAGCAGCGTTAAAAGTTTGTTTTTGCATTCCCGCACTTGCAAAAGCTTGATTAGGTAAGCCAGCGCCGGTAAAAGCCTGATTTGGCATTCCAGCAAATGCTTGGCCATTGGGCATAATTTGACCATAAGGGTTAAGTGCTTGATTAGGGCCTACTGGTCCCATTGAAGCTATTCCAGGTCCGTTCATGACTCCGATAAGTTGTGCTGGCCCTTGTATTGCGCCGCCAGGTCCAACATTTGGTCCATGTTGGAGACCATTGTTCACCATCGGGGCCCCGTTAACTCGTTGACTGATTGCATACTGTAAGAAATGAAAATCAATTAGTGTCACAGTAAAACCATGGTAAGTTTTGATAAAAATAGTAAAATTCACAAATGCTCTTTGTCATGTAAATAAACTTTAACCAACCAATAATCATACAGATACTGCTGAGGTGAGCAAAATGATCAGAGATGCGCCCCGCATCGACAGAAAATGGGATGAGGTAAAAAGCCTTGCAAAACAAAAAGGTGCATCTAGTCAGGCTTATTTTTCCACATTCCCTTCCCTTAGGTAGGTACGCCACTTCAGGAGCTCGTGGTTAAATAATAACAGCCGCTCGGGTCGATCTTTAGGTTAAGTCGCGCTTGCCTAGGTAGGTCCGTGGATGGGTGACCACCCACCACATACTGAGTTTCTTCCGTGCCTCGGAAAGCCCGTTAAGCCGTTGATCCCGGCTGTCATTTGTAGATGTTTGACAGTCGTTACAGGCCGTTACGTGTCCGACAAAGTCTGACAATCAGTCTTACCAAGGGATATCGTATTACCCAGTACTAACTGGGATGTGGAGGTCAGATATGCAGACGCTTCATGTAAATTACTGGTATTCAGCTGCATCCGGTCAGACTGGAAGCCGACCCTAACATAGTTGGGAAAACGCTAGGCAGATAATGAGGTGCGCCATGGCGACATAGGTAGAAGATAAAACGCAGAGAAATATATCTTAATTTTATAACATAAATGAACTTAAACATATAATGGGAACCAACCTGGATCAAGCCAATATGAATACAGAACACGACAAAAGAAGTAGACATGACGTGTCGTTATTCTTTAACAGAAGAATCTCTAATGATCACTGAGCGACCTTTTAATTCCTTTTATACATTTAAAAACCATTTTGAAACAAACTTAGTATTAATTTGATAAATCGTGTGTAAGTAATCGATAATTTTCTCAGAACAATCGTTAATGTAGATCTTTTGATTAAGAAAAAAGATATAAGATTGTTATCGTAACGACATCTGTTGATGTGCGACAGAAATTATGATATCTTAAGTTGATCTAAGTTTTCTAGTTGTGGCATAGATGGCAGCACATACAGACTTCTTAATTGATCGTGTCCTGCTTGTCTTGTTATTAGAATAGTAGAGGATCTGATGGAGGTGTAGCGAGTAGGCAAGTAAACTCGCACACTTGACCTGCGCAGCCGCCCTCGCGTCAGGGTAGATCGCGCAGTTCGGCAGCCCCGAGCACATCACCACCGATCGGGGCAGGCAATTTGAGTCCCACACCTTTAAGGAACTCACTGCTTTAATCGGGGCATCACATCACCTAACCACACATTACTATCCCCCAGCTAATGGCCTGTTGGAAAGGCTACACCGCCAGCTGAAAGCCGCCATCAGCTGTCACGCCAAGTCGAACTGGGCAGAGGTGTTGCCATGGGTTCTACTGGGCACACGGAGCGCGTATAAGGAAAACCTGCAAGCGTCTGCGGAAGAGCTGGTGTACGGTGAACCACTCCGTCTGTCAGGACAGTTCTTCGCCTCCACTCCAGAGGAGACAGTCGACATGACCAGCCTGATCAGTAGACTCCGCTCACACATGAGTAAGCTAACACCACAACCTACTTCCTGGCACACTAGTTCCACTCGACCGTTCTATGTGCCTAAGGACCTGAACACAGCTACCCATGTTTTCTTGAGGCGCGGTCCCGCACGAAAATCGCTTGAGGCTCCATATTTAAGACCATACAAGGTCCTGCAACGAGATCAGAAGACCTTCGACCTCAATGTGAAGGGAAAGAAGCAAAAAGTCACACTTGACCAGCTAAAGCCAACATACTTGGCCGATGAGCCACATGCCATGACGTCACATCAGCAACCTCCAGATGATCAGGTCACAGTCAAGAAGACGAGGAGTGGACGCACAATCAGATTCCCGGACTACTATCGTTTGTAGCCAGGCTACGACTCACCAGGAGAGTGGTGTAGCGAGTAGGCAAGTCAACTCGCACACTTGAACGCAGCACCGAAATCACGTCGGGGTCACCAATTTGGGGGTATGGAGAACAGACGCCTATGAGTATCTGAAATTCCAGAGTAATTGCAGATCTTGGCTTTGCCATCCCTTAGGTAATGCTGAAAAGCTTTCATCCATCCCTTGAAACTAGAAACACAGAAACTGTTCTTGACGGCACAAATTTATATTTGTAGTGCTTTCCCGGGATGAGATTTTGGCATAATACTAGCCAAGTTTCGGATATTTGCACAACGTACTCCTTTTTTTTTGGTAGATATTTATTACATTTCGGAAACAAACCATAGTAGGTATATTAAGCATAAACAGCGTTATCTTAAAATTAAACTTAACACATAATTACCTACAACATTTTAAAACATAATAATAAGTGTATGTTACGCTTACGATGAAAATACATAAGCCTTTATCAACAATGCAATAATATCTTACAAAATTATATTATTACTAAATAAAAATGCAACTGATTAGTATAAATTCTTCGATATTGGACAGGGAAATCATTCAGAAGTTTAAATCGTACAGACCAACATACAAATCCAAAATGGCCGCCAAGTCTATCCTTGTGCTTTGTGCTACAGCTTGCATTGTCAAGGTAAGTTAAAATAATTTCAAAATTATAATTCATTTTTAAATATACGCAACAATCGTTTTATGAAGATCCTCATGGTCAGTAAGCTTTACCGTAGTGAAAATTACAAAGTAAATCTCAAAAGTATAGTTTGATATTCAGCCATGATCTATCCTTCTTAATACGCTTTTTGTTTCCTATACTTTTGTATTCTTCCTCTCTTTGTCCATCTATTTCTTTGAAACGTAAAACTGGCCACACAGAGGCATCCAACTAAATTCTATTATCTCATCACAGATCAGTTCAGCCCAATGTATTGGCGCAATCAACAACGTCGTCGGCACAGCTATCGCAGCTGAAGAGTTAGCACTAGCTGGCAACGCCGCCTATGGTCGAGGCTTTGGAGCTCCCTTCGCTGGCCCAGCATTGGGATACGGTTACGGAGCCAACGCTATTGCCCCTACCAGCGGTGGTGGCTTTATCGTCCAGAGCATTTCACCTATTGCTCCTACTGGTATCACCGTCATTTCTGAGAATGCTATGGAAGGTGATGTAGCAGTCAATGGTAACTTACCTTTCCTTGGAGCTATTGCCATAGAAGGTGCTCTGCCTACTGCTGGAGCCGGTGGCATCAACTACGGCTGCGGGCATGGCACTGTGGGTATTATCAGCGAAGGCATTGCCCCTGGTGTAGCCCCTACCACCTATCCAGGTGGTCTGGGCAATGCTAACGGTCTGGCTGGAGGTTGGGGTAACACGCTTGGTTTCAGTGGACGCCCTGGACTCGGTCTGGGTGGATGTGGAGCTGTTTATTAGTTGGGTAATTGTTATTTGTTGTTTATGTCTTAATAAAAGTTATTTGTAGTATGTATGTTGTATTTTGATTTTAATTACCTACTTTCATTTGCAAAAAACTGGGTTCTGGTGACCGTCAAAATGGAGGGACCAAGTCTCCAATGTCTGTCATACGCATATAAAAAAACAATACTATTAATCTACTATTTCCTACCTTTGCTATAATTTTATCTACCTCATCAAATACATAATATTTTAACAAAATGCTTGGTCCTTCCATCATAATGTCAAGATGGAGGGACCAAACTGATAGACTACTCCCTGGAATGTTCTACCTACTTAATGTTATAATACCTTAATTTTATTCTACCTTAATATTATTGATTTTGGCTGCCCAAAACATGTATCATTTTAAAGATATAGATTTTATAAGTCGGTCCCTCCAAATTGACGATACAATTTTATTGTTTAGTGCAACAGGTAATTAATTACTCGTAAACTTGTAAAGCCTACTTAGCTGCACTTTAAAGCTTAATATTTCACAAATAAATCCCATAATCGAAAAACATGGAAACAAACTCGCAATATTTTTTAAAGACCTATCCAACGACATCGCACACTACGGGGTACGCGAGAAAAAAAAAAACATAAAACAAAACTTTTCGAGATTTTATTTTACCACTTGGTCGGCGTAACTAATCTGTATATTCATGCCTAATTATAGCTTTCTAGTAATAAGAGTCTTTGAGCTAAGCTGCGGACAGGCAGACAGACGGACATAGCGAAACTATAAGAGTTCCTTGTTTGCTGACTACGGAACCCTAAAAAACCAAGCGATACGATGGATTTTAATCGTGCAGGTGGGTATCACAAGATTGTTATGGATTAGGAGCTCTCAACTATTGAAATCGAAATGGCCCTGGCAGTATAATGAATGATATAGTACAGGGTGGAAGAGACTCCAACGTACAAACAGTTACTACGTATTGAGTACATTTTATTATTCTAAAACTTTTTTCTTTTGATTATTATTTTGAAAAATACTTTTTAGGAATCTTATTACATGAACAAACATATTATTGCGAATAGGTTTAGGTGGACTCACAGTAAAAAACCTCACGGTTAAACTCATGGTTGTCGCAATTTATATTATTTGGTCTTGACGTAATTATATCAAATAATATTTTTTTAGCAAACTTAGTGCAATTACTAAGTCCAAATCGGTTCAATGACTATAGACGGCGGTAAATGTTTTTTTTTTTAATCTCGGCAAAGAGCTAAGCATCTTTACGGCTTAAACATGTTTTGAGTATTTAAATTGTGTTTACAAAATAGAATATCATAGATAAGCATAATTATTTAAAACAAATATTTACTTTTATGAACAAATTAACATTTAGTTGTGTTCAAAAATATTTGAATTTCTATTTTTCAGCATCATACCTTTGCTTATTCTTCAACCTGGCGAAAGCAAAGCGCGGAATAAAAGCAAATTAAATCAAAGTTTCCTAATAATTCCTGACAATGATACTTTCAAATATTTTATTTCTTCGAAAGTGTATAAACGTGTATACTTGTGGGGATTCTCGCCTGCAGCTCCGGTGTTAATTCCACCTCGAATGCAATAAAAAAGTTTCCCCACTTATTTCAAATTGTACTATTTCTGTATTTCAGTATCATTTTCACAGAAAATGTCACAAAGGTTTACCAATAACGTCCTCTGGACAATGAATGACATCTAAGCCAAGAGCCGAAAGAACCATGGCGCCAAAGACGTCATCTTTTAAATCTCTTTGCATGGCGCTCTTTTTACAAAACCTAGAAAAAAGAGTTTTCGGTTAAAAGTTTCAATAACAGTTTGAAGAGGTGGCTCTAGTGAAACACGTAAACACTGGCAAATTTGTTATGAAAACTGAATTAAAACCATTTAATAAGAGAGAAAAAAAAAACATTAAGAATAAAACTTAATGGCATCACAGAATTATTTTGACACAAAAAGGCCAGTTACTGACCGACCAATAACTAACCTAAGGAGGTTGAATATAAAACTTGTTCTTCTTCTTCGTGTAGATTGACTGCTACAGTGCTATAGGGATCTTTTGTGGCTTGAATGACATTGACAAGGTGGCGTTGTTGGTGCACATTTGTGAAATATTTTACCAGACCGATCTGCCATTCGCCTAGTCCAAATCCTGGAATGGTGCATGGTTTCACATGATCGGAAATGTTAAACTGAAACAAATAAAATAATCTATTCTAATATTATGTTATATAGAGGTAAAGTTTGTGAGGTTGTAGGGGATAATCTCTGGATCTACTCAACCGATTTTGAAATTTCTTTTACCAATAGAAAGCCTCGTTATTCGTGAGTGTACAACCCGAAAAATGAAAAGACTTTTTCGTGGTAATCGGATTTGTAAAGTAAGTCGGACAAAAAACGGTCGAACGAAAACGTTTCTTACGAACGCTGCCTTAACGATGAGAGATATATGATTGAGTTCTAGAGAAAAATTGTAGAGCTTGATAATGCCTACAAAAAAGTCAGCGACAGCATGTCTAAATTTTATATTTAAGTTACATAAGTTACAAAAAGTAGTTTTTTTTATATTAAAAAAATATTTAAATCGACAGATATGGATGAAACTTGCCACAGAGATAGATTATAGTCTGGTATAGCACATAGATTTATTTATTATCCTAGAAGTAAGATCCCGTGGGCAATTCCCGAATTCCACGCGGGCGAAGCCGAGGGCATAAGCTACTGTACTTACTAATCCTTACTATTTATACTATATAAAATATATTTATATATTTAATATTATAAATGCGAAAGTAACTC
Organism: Eurois occulta; assembly: GCA_950022335.1. Taxonomy (NCBI): domain Eukaryota; kingdom Metazoa; phylum Arthropoda; class Insecta; order Lepidoptera; family Noctuidae; genus Eurois; species Eurois occulta. Next base: position 8,644,596 of record OX465506.1, read on the forward strand.
TGTTACGTAATCCCAGAAAGGATAAAAAGGGGGATGAAGGTAGCTAACAATTTTTACCTGGATAAACCTACAGGTTACTTTATAATCCCGGTAGTACGTTCCCGTCGGATATTCTTCGAGAACCACGCGGGCGGAGCCACGGGCAAAAGCTAGTATGAAATAAATGTATTTATAGTGAAAGGCAAAATACTTCAATTCTGCCTAAATTAATTTTAACGTTTGTTATTACAACTGGATAAACGTGGAACGTTTTATTTTGTTTTACTTAACCGACAGCGGCAACTCAACCCAGCGTAACCAAGGAGCTCGTGGATAAATAGTACCAGCCGCACGGGTCGATCTTCGAGGTTAAACTGTGCTAACTAAGGTCGGGCCGTGTTCATCCATTACATACCGAGTTTCCTCCATGCCTCGGAAAACACGTTCAACCTTTGTTCCGGCTATCGTTTGTACATAGTCGTTACATGTAATCTGGGGTCCGAAAGTCTGACAATCAGTCTTACCAACTTAGAAGCCACTCTAAGCAATACTGGTATTCAGCTGCATTCGGTTAGACTGGAAGCTGACCCCAAAATAATTGGGAAAGACTAGTTCAGCGATGAGAGGCAAGCCAAGCGCAATCTTATTGTAAAAAGACTAAAGATAACTTTGATTTTGACAGATTTGCCACTGGTAGTAACTCAAACTTAGCAGTACAGCCTTAAGAGGCAATAGGGGCTGCGATTCTACGTACAAAGGTATTCCCCATTTTTCTTCCTGGACAATGCATCTAGCAGTAATTTTTTTTTATAAAGTCAAGGTCAAAAATGATCGAAAATGTCCCACTTTTATGGCCGTGATTAAAGGACTCCCAGACAAATTCGAAAAGTATTTAACATAAAAGAAATTGATAGTGACCTAGACAGAGAAACTCTTCCTTTACATTTCTATGTCAATAATAAGTGAATCAGCTCAGTTTTCGAAGAGAAAAAAGGAGAATACGAAACGTCGATCTCGTCTAAATTTTTGTGACATAATCGGTCTGAGCTGCAGCTGTCCCTATCGCACTCTACGGGGGCAAGCTCGACGAAGCGCGACGGCAATAGTTTCTTCAAATACCTACTTTTCAAATTCCTAGCAGGCCCTGTTCCCCTCTTAAGATAAATTTGATTTTGACAAAGTAATTAATTTGAATGGGCTGTAGGAGTGTTAGCGTTAGCTTTCGGTGAGTATATTATACTTTTGAGAATGCACATATACGGTAAACCTTTTGAACGCCATTGTCACATATACGTGACAAGCAAGGGCGTGCCCTCTGTACACCAAACGACACAAATATGTGACAAAATGGTAGGTGAAATTGTGACTTGGCGTGGAAACCACGCGCCCGCGCTTACGCCCTGGCTTCCAAAACGTTAACGGTCGCAGCAATTTTGGCGCGAATCTCACATCTGTCACGCTACTTCTTCGTGTTATCGCGCGATATCGTCGCATGTGATTAAAATGACGATATCTGTAAAGTTATGTATGGGAGCTGTATAAAAGTTATGTGGTTAGTACCGTTAAGAAATAAGCTAACACATTATGAATGGATCATTCCAGTTTTGCCTTGTAATATCTGTGAGTCTTGTCTTTATTTTTTGATCTTTGACTAACATCCAAAAGTCCAAACTCAAGGTTTGCCAACGTGCTATGGAGCGTAGGATCTTATTTGGCATAAGTTAGTGTTTACTATCATTAATTGTTTAATTCAACAACCTTACAATATTGTAATATAATTGAGTAATATTGTGTTTGTTCTTATCATTGACCGTTATTATTACCTAAATCACTGCAACACACTTCTTTGGAATCCTATTTATTATGTAAAAGTTAGTAAAAACGTTATCGTACTAACATTGACACATAGATTACATTTTAATTCAATAATCTTGTATAAAAGTTCAAACCTTTTTTCAAAAATATCATTCAACGGTTTTGAGATCACGATAACACTACTAACAAACCTACAAAAATCAAAATGGCCGTCAAAGTTGTTATTTTGCTTGCTTCAGCGCTTTTCGTGGTGAGTTTTCAATTGAATGATATTTTACAGGATATTTCTTATTCCAAACCAAAGCTGACGACTGACCAATAAAACTTTAGAATTTTCAAACTTACTATAAACTTGAAGTGCTTCTAGAAATCTGTAATATTCTATTACTATTTTCAAACAAAGCCCAAACCAATAATGAATTCGTCTTCTTTTCAGACCATCTCAGGGCAAGCCATCGGCGCTTGCAACAGCATTGCCGGCACTGCCTTAGCAGCTGAGGAGCTCGCTCTAGCCGGCAACGCGCTCGCTTACGGCTCCAACCTAGCCGGACGAGGCTTGGCAGCAGGACCCTTGGGCTACCCAGGATGTAACAGCTACGGCCTGGCTGCCAACTCCTTCGTGCCCTCCAGCGGCGGCGGCTTCGCGGTCACCAGCATGTCCCCCATCGCACCCACCGGCATCACTGTGTTCTCTGAGAACGCTATCGAAGGTGCTCTCGCTGTGAACGGTGAGCTGCCGTTCTTGAGCGCGGTGGCTGTGGAGGGCACTCTGCCCACTGCTGGCGCCGGCGGTATCAACTACGGCTGCGGGAGCGGCGCTGTCGGTATAGTGAGCGAAGGTGTTGGCGCTGCTGCTGGTCCTTACGGTGCTATTGCTCCTGCTGCTGGCCTCGCTCCTGGCAGAGCTGGTTACGGCCCTGGTCTGGCTGGTCCTGGTCTGGTTGGTCTGGGCGCCCCTGGTATGGGTTACAACGGTCGTGTTGGGGCTGGTTGTGGTTACAACGCATTGTATTAGATCTAAGATATTATTGTAATGTTGTTGATTTTTTAATTTGAGTTTTAATTATATGGATATTAATTATTTAAACAATGTCTTATTACCTAATAACATAACTAGCATGCAAATGTGTTTGTATAGTCTACCCCGTACTTGTTCTATCACACTAATATTGATTGTCACTTGCTCGTCGCGAAACAATGTCTACTTGTTTAATGTGTGTGAAGTATAAATTGTTGGAAAAAGGCGAGGTAAACAGATAGAGGTGTCAACTGTCTCTATCTGTTTACCTCGCCTTTTTTATTCTATTATCAACTCTCAGACGCAAAGTGCTGCACACTTCTTAAAGAGGGACAGTATTTTTTTTAAACTACTATGCTTATTTGCTTTTTCATTTTCATGTTCATCTAACCTAACCACTCAAACTTGGTCTTTGACTGAAGCTCAGAAGTCCAAACTTAGCGTTTGCCCAAGAGCAACATTAAGCTACCCGAAACTGTGCTGGCGTCTGAAAATAATTGAACCAATATTTTATAAGGACTGTGTTTTTTTAAGTTTAATTTAATTCTCTAATTAAACTTGCCCTAATTAATATACCCATATTTACATAAAATACTGACTGCGTGAATATGCATTTGTAATGAAAAGTTTATTTAAAATATTAATTATTTACAAACTACAAAACTATAATAGAAATAAATATGTACAATTTGTAATTAATTTGATTTGGCACCGGACCTTTGGTTTGGCAGATGTCATATCATTTTAATAAATAAAAATAATCAATGCACGACAAAATTTTGACACATGGCACATCAGCTGAATCGTCACCGGCGGGGTGATGAAAATTGTCACGAAATTCATAAATTTTCGTGAACTTCTAGCAAGTTCACGATTTGACTTAGACTTCATTCGATTTTATTATGAAATATACATGTATGTCACGGCAGCTGTTTTATAAGTACGATAAGTTATCTAACAATACCAAATTATAAACTTGCGTCTTATTATATGAGAGATAGCAGGCACGGAGGCTCCTGTATATTAATTAAAAATAATTCGGAATTCAGAATTCTTCATGACATCACAAAACTTTCCATATGTAACATAATAGAATGTTCTGCAATTGAGCTGTTGGAACATCAAATAGTTGTTCTTTGCATTTACAGACCACCTAACAACTCTGCAGGCACTATAGATAGCTTTTTCACTACTTTAAATAAAATATTAAAGAACATTTGCTCACACGGTAGAAAGGTCGTAATATGCGGAGATTTCAACATAGATACTTTGAAGCATACGAAAATGTCCATTGAATTTACTGAAATCTTAACCAGATATAATTTAAAACTAAAATTCAATCAAATAACGCGATTTGCTAGTAAAACGTGCATAGACAACATAGCCCACAACATAAGAGCCTGTAAAGGCACTATGAAGGAATTAGCACTATCAGACCATATAGCGCAAATAGTACAAGTTCCAGTTAAAAAGACCTGCAACATAAAATACTGGTTTATATTAAAACGGGATTACTCTCAAGACAATAGAGCAATATTTATAAAATATTTAAATCAGCTAACCAATAGCGACGTCTACAGTTGCTCGGATGCGAATACTGCTTATAACATATTCCACGATAATTTCGTTATGTTATACAGGGTGTTTGGCGCATGGACCGACACAATTTTTCCAGGGATTTGGGAGGTCATTAGCTAGGTTCTACCCATACACCCTTTGTCCCAAATGTCACGGTTGGTTACATATGTTTTTTTTTTGTTTAAATGACCAATGCCCAAAATGTTTCCTTTAATTCGAAATAACTTTTTTGTTTGTGGGCGTAGTGGCACAAAACAAATTTTGTTGCAGTCTCCAAAGTCTTTTAAATCTAAAAACATCTTTGTTTTACACAACTGGTTTCAAGAAAATTCCTTACAAGCTTCCAAAGTAATTTTTTTTATTTAATGAATTAAATTTTACAACTTCTAAATTAATTATAAAAAAAAAAGTCATTTTGAACTTAGCTTTATTTAAAAAAAATCTTTAGTTGATACCCTTTCTAACGGTATGCTACATGTCATAGAAATTATTCATTATGTAGTCAAAATACCAATTAGGAGAGTCAGGGTTAAGAAAAGACTTTTTAAGGTTATTTTGTTTTTAATAAATTAAAGTTATAAAAAGGAGGCAAAACACCGGGAGAGGTGGAAAGTAATGGGGGAGGCCTTTGCCCAGCAGTGGGACAGAATAGGCTAGTTAAAAAAAAGGTATAAATCTTGTTCAAATTGACCTCCTCCATTTCGTATGCATGCACGACATCTGTTTCTTATTTCAACTGTCGTTGTACGTAGTGCCCGAACTTGTTGTGCCTGTTTTGGAAGGTGTGCCGATAGTTTTCCAAAATGATGGCTGTCCAGCACACTACCAACTGGACGTGCGAGAGCATTTAAATAATGCCTTTCCAAACGCATGGATTGGTAGAGGCGGCCCTATTCCGTGGCCCGCACGGTCCTCAGACCTGACGCCTTTGGATTTTTACGTCGGGGACGTGCAAAAGAATTGGTTTACCAGACAGAAGTGCCCACTAGGGAAGTTCTAATTGAACGAATAACCGATGCGTTTCAAACTATGAAAGAAGAAATGCGACTACGTACAACGACAGTTGAAATAAGAAACAGATGTCGTGCATGCATACGAAATGGAGGTCAATTTGAACAAGATTTATAACTTTTTTTTTAACTAGCCTATTCTGTCCCACTGCTGGGCAAAGGCCTCTCCCATTACTTTCCACCTTTTCCGGTGTTTTGCCTCCTTTTTATAACTTTAGTTTATTAAAAACAAAATAACCTTTAAAAGTCTTTTCTTAATCCTGACTCTCCTAACTAGTATTTTGACTACATAATGAATAATTTCTATGACATGTAGCATACTGTTAGAAAGGGTATCAACTAAAGAACTTTTTAAAATAAAGCTAAAATCAAAATGACTTTTATTTTTTTTTATAATTAATTTAGAAGTTGTAAAATTTCATTCATTAAATTAAAAAAATTACTTTGGAAGCTTGTAAGGAATTTTCTTGAAACCAGTTGTATGAAACAAAGATGTTTTTAGATTTAAAAAACTTTGGAGAATGCAACAAAATTTGTTTTGTGCCACTACGCCCACAAACAAAAAAGTTATTTCGAATTAAAGGAAACATTTTGGGCATTTTTTTCATTTAAACAAAAAAAAAACATATGTAACCAACCGTGACATTTGGGACAAAGGGTGTATGGGTAGAACCTAGCTAATGACCTCCCAAATCCCTGGAAAAATTGTGTCGGTCCATGCGCCAAACACCCTGTATAATCTCTGTTTTCCGGTTAAGAAAGTCAAGATACATAACAGATCTAGACCGAAATGGATTTCACGTGGATTAAAAATATGTAGCAAACGTAAATGGCAACTACTGTGGCAATATAGGAATAATCCAAATCAAACCACTAAAGCCGCTTTCAAAGCATACGCAAAGAGATATAAAACTATAATTAGACTGACTAAAAAATCTCAAAACGACTACTTCATTAAATCTGCCATAAATAAGAATAAAGCTACTTGGAAAGTAATAAATGACATCAAATGTAAGTATCCAAATGAAGGTGTGGCTCAATTAACAACAAATGGCGTCACCATACATAATCCCCAAGATATTGCTAATTCGTTTAATGACTTTTTTCTTGACATCAATAATAATACTAGTGTACCCCAGGAATCATCCAATAAATTGACATATAATTCTGATTCAATCTTTATGACACCGACTATCCCTGATGACATTAATAAAATAATAATTGCTCTAAAAAATAAAAACAGTGCCGGTTATGATAACATTATGACAAATATTGTTAAGGATGTAGCCCATATTATATCAGAACCACTTAGCTTCATTGTCAATCTATGTATAGAAGAAGGCATTTTCCCAGATAAACTAAAAATATCGGTTATAAAGCCAGTGTTTAAAAAAGGAGACAAAACTAACATGAGTAATTACAGGCCCATTGCATTAATACCTATTTTTGGGAAAATCTTTGAAAAGGTGATGTTTAACTGTCTTTATAATTTCTTTGAGGCAAAAAATATCCTAACGCCCAATCAATATGGTTTCAGAAAAAACAAATCCATAAATGTAGCAGTTTATAACTTCTTACACAAGGTAATGATTAACTTGGATAAAGGGTTGCCAGCTGTCGCATTATACATGGATATGTCGAAAGCTTTCGATCGTGTCGATCATAAAATCCTCTTAAGAAAGTTGTATGCATATGGTGTAAGAGGAAATGTTTACAAACTCATAGAATCGTACCTTGGTAACAGGCAACAATTCACAGAAGTAAGGAGGATAAATCTTAGTACTAAAACAGAAGAACTATATGTATCTGAATCCAAAACAGTTACATTCGGCGTTCCTCAAGGGAGTATTGTCGGCCCTCTATTCTTCCTCATCTATATAAATGACATGCCTTCAGTAACTACTCATGACATTACACTATTTGCTGATGATAGCACCGTTTTATTTGCTAATGATAATTCAATTGATTTAGAATCTGACATTAACCAAACAATATTATTAATTATAGACTGGCTTAAAATGAATAATTTAATGTTTAATATCGATAAAACTAAAATAATGGATTTTAAAATACGAACTCGACGTACAGGTGGTTTAAAAATTCATTACCTAGATAGTGACATTGAGGAAACGGAAGTAACGAAATTTCTAGGGCTATATATTGACCACAAACTTAATTGGAAATTTCATATTGAGCATGTTTGCAAAAAGCTAGGACAATTTTCATATGCATTGTATAGATTAGGGAAAATAGCGAATCGGAGTACTTTGCTAACAGCCTACCACGGTTACGTTGGCTCTATTCTCAGATACGGTGTAATATTTTGGGCTAACAGTACGGAAAAAGAGCGCGCCTTCGTTGCTCAAAAACGCTGTATCAGGGCTATGTTTAATTTAGGCGAAACTGACTCCTGCAAGCCATTCTTTAAAAACAATAAATTATTGACACTACCGTGTATCTATATACTTGAGGCAGCAGTATTTGTTAAAAACAATATCCACATGTTTAGCTACTACACGCGTATACGGCGTAAGGATAAATTACGTACAGCAGCCAGTAAAACTCATCTAATGCATGAGAGCATCTTTTGTTCAGCTACACGCATCTATAATAATTTACCGGGGCCAATTAGAACAATTATGAAAAAGGAAAATTTCAAAAGGACTCTCCATGATCTGTTGGTAAACAAAACTTACTACTCTGTAAAAGAATTTCTGTCCGACAAGTCTTTACTTAAATATAGTCCCACCCAGTCATGATGTGTTCGATGACCGACAGATATATCATAATTATGTAATTTCTTTTTTTTTTTTTTTTTACAATTTGACATTTTAATTTGTTATGATTAATTTTTTTTTTTAATTTTATATTTTGACATGCTCCTACCTATTTTAATTTGTTATTGTATTTTATGTGTATAATTTGACATGTATTACCCATCTTAGTTTGTTATGTTTGACTTTATCTTTTTTATTTTTGAATTTTTTATGTAAATTGCATTTGACATTTTGGTTTATTTAGTTACTCAATTCATTGTGCTAGAGTTAAAATAATAATAATATGCAATAATGTAAATTTCATCGAATTACTAATTTATGTGTTATTATTGTATGCCCTACGGGCGGGACATAGCTAATCTAAATTAAACGACTCAAGAACTGTAAATAGTACCTATGATCCACAATAAAAATATTGAATTGAATTGAATTGAATTGAAGTTTGTGGTTCATTTCACCAATAACGTGTTCAGGTCGGTAAAGCGGCGTCGCCAAATATGTGTAAAATACATACTACTACACCCTTCCAAAAAGTAAGTAACTTAGATGCGCTGCAAATAATGTATATAAACAAGCTACTCGTTTGCTAAAAAAACTCGAAAAAAAGAACTTATTCATACATAATTTCATAAAAAACACGATCAAAGTCTTGACAAATATTACTATAAACTATGTTGCCACGCAATAACACTTCTTAGTACTGAAACTTATGTTTACGGTTAGTAAAAATAAGTTTCATCATTACAATTAAAAAGTTGCATTTAGCCTAGTCGATACTCGCAATAAAATCAAGATTGGAAAAAAAGAGTTGAGACTGAATGAAAACTCATTGGTACCGAATTCTAATAATTATTTAAATTTGAAATTCATCATTTTATAGTAACTATCTTTTTTAATAATTGAATTTAGTAATTATTCGATGGTTTTGGTTGACTTCAAGAGAACATTTATGCCCTCTTGAAATTTGCGATTTTATCGAAATCAGCGAGCCTAACAAGGTGCTCCACATACTGCTGAAGTGCCCGATTACCGCCAAAGCCAGATTTGAGGCAAAGCAAGAGCTGATGTGAGAGGGAGAGAACCTTACGTCCCAGCTGCCGTGGGAGACGCCCCGGGCGTCGGGGGCCACGTAGTGGCTCCTGGTGAGTAATGGGATAGCTCGTCCGTCCGTCTTATGACGACAGGCCGTGTCGACGGCGCGTTCGTGTTCCACACGCGCCTCAAAGAGATGTTAGCAAAATGGAAGGGGGCCGCAAGCGCCGATGCCTGCACGGGCTGTGAGACTGTTCGAAAGAGATACCGAGGCCCTGGAACACAAAGGGCTTAGAAGGAACATGGATGGGTTTTAGTCAGTGTACAAGTCTGACACTCGCTTCCGCTCCGCCCAAAGCGGGTGGGTTCATTTGATGAATTCCCACCCGAAAAAAAAAACAAAAATGCAGAGAAACAGCTTGGTGTCAGACTCGTAGCGGAAAATCTCGGAAAACATTTTAAAAATACTGTACAAAAATCGCAGCATCTATACAAATAAATAAAATTGAAGTGTCTGTTTCATCGTTCTCTTGTCCTTGTCCCAATTCATTAGGGGTCGGCGCAGCATGTCTTCTTCTTCCATACTTCTCTATTACTCATCATCTCATAAAACACCTCCTTTCGTGCCATATCATTCTTCACTCAATCCATCCATCTTTTCTTTGGTCTTCCTCTACTCTTATACCCATTCACATTCATACTCAAAACTTTCCTCACGCCATTTTCCTCATTCCTCCGCATCACATGCCCATACCACGACAACCGGTTACTACACAACTTTTCAGTCACCTTCATTGAAGTGTCTGTTTGTAATATCAAAATAACAGTTTTTTTACTGAATGCATGTGGAAATATACGGGGTGGAAGGGACACCGACGCGAAAACGTAACCAAGTATTTAGTATATCATTCTGAGCCCTCCTGCTTAGAAATTATCCATGTAATAGCAATTTATTTTAATCAAAATATTAATTATTTACAAACTACAAAACTATAATAGAAATAAATATGTACAGGTATAAAAGGGTTACAGGGCATCCAAAAATTCGTCCGCATCGCTGTCATCAGGAAAAGTGCCCAGAAGGCTGGCAGCATTACCACGTTGGATGGCAATGCTGATTCTTTGGCCAAAAAATAGGCCCGCCCTATGGTCACGTGAAGAGTCGACCAACCGCTTGGCGATTTCCCGAAAAACTAGGTGGGCACTCGGACCCCATGGCCCTAGTGTTTCAACCCCAAACGGCTCAAACACATAACTACCAATTAAATTATTGTATTAAAAAAAACAGCTGTTCCATACAAATTTTGACCGTACAGGCATAGCTCTTTTGTAGGAAACAGCTGATTTATTTACTTAAAGGGTTGTATTAATGATTTTAATGACTGTAATTACATACGTTTTACTCGTGCAACTCATATTTTATCAACATACAACCTGATACTGACGCTTCGACCTTTTTTTTTGGGGTGGGAAATCATCAAATGACTCCTCCCGCTCTGGGCTTTTACTGACTAAAACCCATCCATGTTCCTTCTTTTGCCCTTTGTGTTCCAGGGCCGCGGTATCTCTTTCGAACAGTCCCGCAGCCCTGACGTTACGAATTTTAAATATATTATTATCTTATTATGATTCTGCTAAAGGTCATTTTAGAACCCCAGGACGAATCTATAAGGGTTCCGTTTTAGCCATTTAGCTAAAAAAACGTCGTACAGATATTTTTATCTCACTTCGTGATATTAAGCTCAATTTCGTATCAACATGAACTCACTATCTATAGAGATATCTTTCGATCATTTCATTAAAAGTGACGAAATAATCTAGTATATATAAGCCATAGGCTGAATTAAGTGAATCATTACAATTATTATTTTAATTTAAACCGTCATGTCGTCTTTAATTATTATTTTGTCAGTCATCTGTTTAACACAGGTATGTATATTAAACAACTACAGTACTTTCACAGTTTTTATGTCTTGTGACTGGGGCTGTAGCTACATTTCATTGTTGTCTTTGTTTCGACAGTTCAAAAGTGCCTGTAACGGGCCTACTTGAAATAAATGCTTTGATTTTGATTTTTGACAATTTATTGCTCATTAAAACTCTTTGGTCAGTAAAAGCGAAAAATCGTGTGGATTGTGTATCCTTTTTTTTTTTTTTTTTTTTTTTTTTTTTTTTTTTTTTTTTTTTTTTTTTTTTTTGGGGGTGAGAAATCATCAATGGATTGTGTATCCTAGAACTGAAAATTCGAAGACATATTGTGAGATCTACCACCTTGTACTGGTCCCACGTGGTGGATAACGGCCCACTCCCTCTCGCAATGAGGAGGCCTGAGTCTCAGCAGTGGGCACATTCATGACTGATTGAATAGTAAAGGCTGACATAGGTTTGGGAGGGCTAGAACGCGTTGCAAAAAACCTCTTACATCATTTTGCATGAACCCCTGCTCACTTAATGCGGGCCGCATCGCTCTTTGCTGATTTAAAATGCCATGCGCTGCGACCTGATACGGCTGTAGCTGCACTTGGCTTAAGTTTAAAAAAAAATTATCTATTTTATGTCCGTTTTTTATTTTTATTCGGCCAGTTTCAAATGTTAAGTAATGCTTTTATGTGACTACTCCTAAATTACCCTAGGCTGACAAAATTTTCGCTTTCCTAAATCATTTAAATATTAGCATTAAGGTTGGTTTTCCCACTTTTCACAGAATGCATTTGGCCAAACTGTCGGTTTTGGCAATGGATTCGGACCAAACGGACTACAATCAAATGGACTTGGCCTCGGCAATGGTTTGGGACCTAATCAACTCCAAGGAAATGGATTAGGATTAAATAGACTGTCCCCCAATGGCCTGGGTCCTAACTTCGGCATCAACAACTTTGGAGCAAATAATTTTGCAGCGAAAAACATGGCCGCAACCAACTTGGCCGCTGGAAATTGTGCAGGCAACAACTTGGCGAACGCCAACTTTGGCGGTAACAACTTAGCTGCTAACAACTTTGCCGCTAACAATTTGGCTGCAGCAAATTTGGCTGGCGCTAACTTGGGCAATTACCCACTGAACAACAACTTGGCTTTCAATGGCTTAGCTGCCAACAATGCCTTAAACAACAACTTGGCTGGTATGCCAAACGCTGGCAACATCGGTTACGGCGATGTGGCAGTAATTGGTGAGTTGCCAGTAGGTGGCAACACAGCTGTATCTGGCAATGTGCCAGTTATTGGCTACGTGACGTTTGAAGGCACCGTGCCAGCTGGTGGCTTAGTCAGTGTTGCTAATAACAACAATTGTGGTTGCAACCAGAATTAGTAAATGTCAAAATGTTTTTACAATTGTTCTCGTCACTTATATTAATTTAAAGTCTATTGTTTATTGATATGATTTTATTTAGTTGTAAAATAAATGGTTTTAATTTATTTATTTATTTCCGAATTTTATTTGCCTTTGTTGTGTAATTGCAGACAAAAAAAAGAGTACGTATTTGATTTGATACCCATTTGGTCTTAATGGCAATAGACTCCAACTACATGAGACTGGAATGAACCTAGCGAAATGCGGGTGTCGTATGGGTAGGTTCACATCAGTTTCCTAACACTTCAAAATCAAAATCAAAATATTTTTATTTCACATAGGCCTACATGGACACTTATGAAACGTCGACAAAAAGGTACACGGTTCGGGTTGGTCGTTTCTTATTGAGAAGAACCGGTAAGAAACTCCATGGTTACTCTTTTAAAATGATTAGATTTTACAATATTATCATGTTACAGCATTAGTACACAAGTATGGGGGGACAGCATAGGCCCGAGAATAAGTCGTTGCTTACTACACAAAAAAAACGGAAAACAAGATAAGAGGTTAACAAAAGTTAACAAACCTCTAGGAATCTACAAGGCCTACACTGTTCACACATTCACAAACACTTCGTGGAATATGGTCTTAATGTTACCTATGTCGCGAAGCCATCAACCAAGCATTCTGTACTTTAAACTAGTAACTCTACGCAATAATTGTTGCTGGGAAACGACTTTTTTTTGGGGTGGAAAATTGGGTATTTAGTCTGAACGGCCCAAAGCGAATGGACCGCGGGCTATTTGACCGTAACCAAAAATCGTCTACGTTCCAAACGACCGCTGATAACAAAAAATTGTAAACACATTCAATGTCTACTACATCAAGTACATTCAGGTGCAAAAGTTAATAAGTTGAAATAAAAGATTAATTATTATTTTTCTTAGATTTGTATTATCTTTTTTAGAAAGACAGTCAACTACAAATGTTTACAAAAGTTACATTTGGTAATTAAATATTTTTAAGAAGAATTAATATAAAAAAAAAAACATTTCAATCAGAAAACTTACCAGGATACAACACTAAACAAAACACAAAACTTCATAAGTAAACGTTCACTGCACAGTGACAGCATTAGTAGACAATAATTGCTAAATTAATAGTGTGTACTAGACTGCATATGCACAGACTTTTCGCCCGTCCTCTGACGTCACAGGATAAGCAGCCTGTTTGTGATTGGTTGATAAGAAAGGGTCATTCTTGAACTAGTTACCTGAAGTCGTGCCGACCGGTTATGAAGATGTCGGTTTATTTAGATGATTCCAAATAAGTAAATATTTAAATAGTAAAAGTTCATAAACTATGCGACTATCAAAATGTATGCGACTGTCCCTTTAAATTTAGTTTGAAATCATTTTATCACCGGTTCTTCAGAACGTAGACGATTTGTTGTTACGATCGACTTATGGCCAGGGCCGGCAGTCTCGACATAGATACCGACATTGTCGCAAACTTTCGATCGCTTAATAATAACAGAAAAAATCGGTTGCAGTAACGTTGCTTGCGAGAAATGCTAGTCTGAACATCCAAGATGGGTTTCTCGCAAGCATCGTTATTGCAACCGATTTTTTCCGTTCTTATTAAGCGATCGAAAGTTTGCGATAGTGTCGGTATCTATGTCGAGACTGCCGGCCCTGGGCCGGTAGTCTCGACAAAAAAATCGGTTGCAATAACGACGCTTGCGAGAAACACATCTTGGATGTTCAGACTTGCATTTCTCGCAAGCATCGTTATTGCAACCGATTTTTTTGTTCATCGTTATTGCAAGCGATCGAAAGTTTCCGACAGCGTCGGTATCTATGTCGAGACTGCCGGCCCTGGGGTCCATTTGCTTTGGGCCGTTTAGGCTAAATACCCCGAAAATCACGTTTTACGGTGGTTCAATGTAATGCACTCATTGCGCGTATGTGTGCATTTAATAGTACGGGAGTCGTACATGTATTTGAAGTAAACAACATTAAAAACTTGTATTAAAAAAAGACGTGAAAAAGTTGGAACTTTGACCACGAATATCTTCGTAACTAGAAGGTTCCTAAGTATGGTGAACATTTGCGTTTCGGCTTCGTTACGGGTAGTTCTACACTCATTATGTAGAATATTTACTTACTATGTATTAGAAGGAGAATCATTGACTAGAGTCTTCACCAAGCCACACAACCTCTTTGCAATAATTGATGTAGGGTTTGCTAAAATGATTTGGATTAGCCCAACATCCAGAATGTTTAATTTAATTTATAATCAATAATTTCTTTTCATTCTTGCTCCGAACACACTCCATCAGAAAAATTATCATTCAAATTTAAATATTTTCGCTCATAATCAGAACAAATTTAGAAATATGGCTACAGAATTACTTAAGTTGTGATTTGATTGATGACCATAGACTAAATCTGGACGGGAAGCGCTGTCCAGAGTTGGTTAGTGAGACTTTTCTGGTTTTCTGTTTATTTTCTTACTGTCTCTTTCTGTATACGTTCGTTTCCTTATTTCTTTTAAAATCGACATGATTCCGTGGACAATAGTGTGGGTTATGCGTTTGTTTACTATTTTACCTAAGCTAAATATTAATATTGTAACGTATCTGTTTTTTGTCCCAAATAAATGAAATAAAATCAGCAAATGTTGCTCATCTTCAATTTTGTTGCATATTTCATAATCAGGGGATGCGACCTTTCGCATTAGGAAAGCAAACTTTGCCGATGGATAGTGTCCAGAACGTAGCCTAAGTGCTAACTTAACATAACTTCTACCCAAACTTGTATCCTCGAACCAGGGGATGCGAGGAGACTCGTTCCGTATTACTTGATACCAATTTACTTTCACTTTTGATATGTCATCAAACTTGTTCCTCCATTTGTCAAAGCACGACAGCTTAATCTTGTAGCAATATTCCAAGTAATCTGGAATGAATGTATTTTTGCTACCCATCTCTACTACAAGCTTTGATAGATGGTCAGCCTCCTCGTTGCCCCGTAAGCCTATGTGTGCTGGAACCCATTGCGCCTTTGTAGATGAAAAGGTGAAATATCTCATAGGCCTATAAACCAATACACAAACTATTCACATTAACTATATTGTTTTATGTTTACGCATATAACTATTATTTTCGTATAAAAAACAATCAGAAACTATTACCACATGAAGAGAAAGAAAAATAACAAAATAGAATCAATAAATAACTTTATTTCTAAAATAAATAAACAAATTAACCACACTAAACAGCAGCTAGTGAACCACAGCTATAATCCACAGACGCCATGCCATTCGATGGCACATTACCATTCACTGTCACAGCGCCAAAGATTGGCATTCTGCCAATCACAGACACCAAACCTTTCACTTCCAAGTTATCTGCCTCAATGTTTATGCCAACATGCTGGTTGCCATGTGATCTGCCAGTGACTGTTACAGGAATGGGGCTATTGCCAAAATTGTAAATTGCTTCTTTTGGCACGTTGGCTATTACAGGAGTGGCATAATTTGGCATTATATTGGCACTGGCAAAGTTTTCTAGCGTTGCTGCAGTAATATCATTTGCCAAGACTTGATTGGCATAAATAATAGGATTGGCTAAGTTAGTCTCAACAATGTTAGCCAAAGTTGGATTTGCCATTTTCTGATTAGCATGAACCAAGTTATTTGCTAAATTATTATTTGCATAGTAAGGATTTGCTATATTCTGACGGTTAATAATATTTCCTCTTGCCATATTATTATTATTGCCAGTGATTGGTGTGTTCCTGCCAACTCCATTGGCTAAGTTTCTTGCCATTGCCAGGCAATTTGGCGTTCCTCTGGCATTGTTAATGGCTCTGTTTGACACGCCATATGCAGTTGCTTGTGCTGATGTGTACTGCAAAGAAAAAATGTCATTACACATTAATATCACTATTACAAGTGCGTTATTCATTATTTCTCAAAGCCATTTCAATTATCGAAGCACTGACTATTTAATTTTTATTTGCTTAGAACTTCATACATGTTGATTATTTAATAAAGTTTAATTTAGAAAGAAGAAAGCAGAAGTAATCTGCAAAACGATTTTAGACTTATAAAGACTCAGATTGATATTTACCTGTACAACAGCTGCCAAAAATAAGCAGCACCGAGTAATCATCTTAAGTAGAATAGGTTTATAATAATCACAAAAGTCCTAGATGCCAAGACAATTTATAAACTAGAAAACCAATATGAACATGTGTTCCAAATCTAATCAGTACAAAACTAGTCAGATAAAACTAATTTCTAAAAAATAAAACATGTTTCTTGGAGACCGAGAATGATTATGAACGATTGCATCTGAAAAAGGAGCAATATAGTCAGCGTATTTGTCAATCAATTTCTAAATTCAAATACTACCGATTTGATGCTTGATAACTATCAAATGATAAGACATGCACATGCACGAACCATAATACTCGTTAGTGAGAAAGTTATCATTGAAATGATAAAAGATGTTGTAATTTAAGATTAAATTATCACAACATCTTATTCTAATTGAATGCAATAACATCACATTGGTTTATGGAACAGAACACACAACAAGGATTTAAAAGGAACACTATAATAAGGCAGGTGTGAAGGCAACGCCCTAGAAGGATATACACTGACTTTACTGATGAGGTTCTTCAGAAGGGTCAGCTGCGTAGTACTCGCAACCAGCGTGCGTGTATGACCAGATGTATGAACGTGGACGAGGCGAAAGGAGTATGTAAGGATCGTAGCAGGTGTTCTGTGGTTTCTGCCTACCCCCATGAGAAAAAGGAGTAGAGTTTATTTATGTACTATAATATTCAAATTCAAATACTTTATTAATTAATAAATAAAAAAATAAAAAATCGAACAACCATGTCCATATGGGTTAGAAATGCTTAAGAACTATGTTAGTGGTAATAATTTCATAGCCTTCATAGATACAGTTAAAAAAATCATTATTATTCTTTACATAAATGTCTACATTAAATTGGAATTTAATTTAATTTAATTACATACACACACACACACTACACACACACAACACATACACATACATACATACCACTTATACATACTTTTTTAATAACACTAATTAATAAATAATACTAATTATTCACAACGCAATTTAAAATATTTATCAACAAAAATGCTTAGAAATCCTGACACGACCAGAAGCTGGCACCATGCCACTAAACTTGACTGAGCTAGCCTCGTTGCCATTTAACTCTCGATTGTTAGGAACTGTCGTTGTAACCACTACAAATGGCAAGGGCATAGTTGGCACGGACACCGTAGATGGCATGATGTCCGTAAATGGCTGGTTGATTGTTGGAGATGGCAAGGATACTGCTGGCAAAGTTGTGACCGTGGGCAAACTTGTAGAGATTGGCGATATTGTGTCTAACAGCAAATTGGAGGTGGTTGGCAAAGCTGGTTGAGGTGCAACGATGAGTGGCGTGGGTGGTGCTGAGTATGACGTAAAGGCTGGAAATGAAGTTGAAAGTAGGTATTCATTTCGAGTAAACACTCTGTTTTAGTCTCCATAATCTTTATTTCGGCCAAAAGACACATTTGATGAACATGGACCTGCTCCAAAGATGAACAACGACCGTCCCTATACCGCTAGCATTCACCAGAGCAGTTTGAAAATAATTGGATCGTGTATGGTAGATAGATAAATAACAATACAGCTACATCATCTTCATCAAAACTGAATTCACCCACTGGTGGGTGCCTTTCTTTGTGAATCTCCATGACCCTGTGCCAGTCTCATCCAGGTTTTTCCAGATGGCAACAATTTCATGGCATCTACCCATCTTGCTGCCGGTCGACCATAATAGCCACATACTTTATGTATAAAAAATGATGAATATCCACACTAAGTCCAATATTGAACATAAAGCACTCATCAAGAAATAATGGTTGCAGCTTCGTTCATAATGGTGTAATTAGATTTTCCAGTGTACTTTACGTACTTTGTAATAAGTCTAGAATAACATCGTTTAGAATTTTAGACTTACGCTGGTATGTATACCAGGGTAAGTCAGGGTAGTTAGGTTCTAATTCTTAGTCAAGTTAAAGTAATTACTTGTGTTTAAGTAATTACTTGAGTTTAATTAATTACTTGAGTTTAATTAATTACTTGAGTTTAAGTAATTACTTGAGTTTAAGTAATTACTTATGCAAACATTTTTATGCAATTGACAAGAATTTAAACGAAGTAAGAATTGTCAAAGCTAAGAATTCTAACTTTTGACAGTTCTAACTTCAAGTAATTACTAAGCTACAGAATAAAAATCGTATCTTAAATATTGTTTTTTCCTCAAGTAATCACTTTTTTAGATACGGGTGTAAGACTCACTGCCAAATCCATGGTTTCCGAAGTTTCCTGTAATGGTGACCCCTCCTTTAGCCTCTACCTGGCCACCAAAGGATACAGGCCCTGTAGTCTGCTGGTACGGAAACCTAGCACTTTGCATCATCCTACCTTGAAAGTTCCAAGGATCGTAGAAGAAGGCATTGTTGTAGTATGGTACGGGTATTGCTTCAATGTTCTGTAAAATTGACAAGTTTAGAGTGTTTTCAAACGGAATGAAAATTATGCAAATTCCATTTATTTAACCATAACTTCATAAGTCTAGGGTTTTTTTTAATCTCTTCACTTTTCTCGGTTTTATTATTACTTGTAAAGTGATACTCATCGGTTATTATCTAAAAAAAAATAAGTAATGAATATAAATGCTGATGGATCGAGAGGGAGAGGAAGACCAAAGAAAAGTTGGATGGATTGTGTGAGGCATGATATGAAGGAAAAATAAGTAAATGATAGCGTGACGGTTGACAGCGGAGAATGGAAGGAAAAAACGTGTTGCGCCGACCCCAAGTAATATGGGACAAGGGCAGGAAGATGATGATAAGGTAAAAAATAACTACAAACATGCCTACACTCACGCTTCTTTCTCATAAGAGTAGGCAGAAACAACAGGATGCCATGTACTACGTCTATTTAACACAAACAGACACCATACATTGTTAGTCGTTTAAGAATTCACACTCTTACATACATAGACAAATATTTTTTTATTATTATAAAACATGTTTTAACGTAATCTTAGGTACCAAATAATTATTATGTTATACTTATAAGTTTATAACAGATCTCAATGAAAATTAATAATATAATTTTGTTAATTAATAGGTACTGCACATGTTTTAAAATTTTATAAATTTTATACTTTTTGCTGTGCCCTACAGGGTCCGTAATTGTACCTTAGCTTTAAGCCCATTGTAAGATCTTCACACATTATGGAATGCAAATAAAGATATGAATATGAATACGATTCTTAAATACTCCTTTAGAAAATGAGTACTTTATATTTATAAGTTTTTAAACTGTCATGGTTACTAACATTATCATTATCACTATAAACGGGATATTTACCTATTTACTGTAAAAGTGGCGATAAAAGTTCGCGAGCGGACACAGAGAGTTTAGTATGTCGGGATCGAGTTGCGAGTGACAGTGGTAGCGGTACTGAGTGCAAAAAACGAACAAGAAAGAGGGTAGACCGATTTTCTGCTCATAAACACCCACCCGCAATAACTTCAGTTTATCCGTGATCATGGTGCTTGCAACAGCGCCGAAATATCGGGAACTCAAAACAAACAGTGGACATGGTAAATATCCCGTTTCTAGTATTAATGATTTAATACTTTAATTTTGTCTTACCTCTGGTAATATGTAAGCTAATTTTTCGATCGGTATGTACGCAAGTATGTAGTCTTTGCAAGGGTAGGATGTTACAGACTGAAACACAATAGTTCTTCGTTTATTTAGTTCTAGCGACCCGCCCCGGCTTTGCACGGGTGCATATCACACATATAAACCTTCCTCTTGAATCACTCTATCTATTAAACAAAACCGCATCAAAATCCGTTGCGTAGTTTTAAAGATTTAAGCATACATAGGGATATAGGGACAGAGAAAGCGACTTTGTTTTATACTAGGTAGGTATGTAGTGATTTTGAGTTTTAAATATTTTCATACAATATACTTGGGTGCAGTATTGATCCAGGAGAGCAGCGGTGGCCCGGTGGTGGCGGCCCTGACTAACGAACAGTAAGTAATACGCATT
Organism: Eurois occulta; assembly: GCA_950022335.1. NCBI lineage: Eukaryota > Metazoa > Arthropoda > Insecta > Lepidoptera > Noctuidae > Eurois > Eurois occulta. The sequence continues at coordinate 8,665,265 of OX465506.1, forward strand.
ACACTTTGTGTAATTTATTTCATCACTACTGCTCTCAAAATGGTAAAGGAAAACATCGTGAGGAAACCGGCATGTCCTAGAACAAAAAAGTCGAAGACATGTGACGTCTACCAACCCGCACTGGGCCCGCGTGGTGGATTATAGCCCCTCTCATAGAGACGAGCCGTGTGTCCCAGCACTGGGCTGATTATACTATGCTTATGCAGTATTGATCCTTGGGAAAACCCAAGTAGTAGCAGTATATGGATATGCTGATAATTTGAAGCATCAGTTTAAGAAAAAACTCATGGTTTGGCCTGGTCTTGCTATGGAATCACAATAATTATACCTCGGGGCAATATTGCCACCACTTACCCTAGGGATCTGCTGCTTGCTAGAAAGAGTAATTAAATAACTTGCCTGTAATGTTAACACTTTCAAAACAATGAAGATCAGCGGATGACACATTTTATTTGTATTAGAACACAATAACACAGAACAAGAGAATTTTACGTGACCTACTTTTATATGGAATAAACTACATTATCTTGAAGTTATATATGTATAGGAACAGTAGTCATGGCTGTCTGTGTATTGATAAATACCTCACTGATACATCTTCGGAGGCACGGGCCGCCACCAGCTTTAAACTCCCTTAGCCCTGAGCCTGATCGTTTCCCGGTTATGTTGTATCAAAGAGATTTAAAAGACTCATTGGTGATGATAAGCTGGTGGGTACCAAGCTTCATAGTCTGGCCCACCGGCGCAGGGTTGCATGTCTGTCGGTCTTTTACAGGCTGTACTTCGATGAGTGTGCCCAAGAGCTCCACGAGATGATTCCACCATCTCCCTTCTTCCATCGGGAGTCCAGACGTACTGCGGGTTATCACCCATTCCTTGTCGATGTTCTACAATTTCGCACGAAGCGCTTTGCTACATCGTTTATTATGCGCACAGCCAAAGAGTGGAATTCCCTGCCTTCGTCGGTGTTCTAGGCTTCTTTTGGGTTAGCTCGTTCCATCGTCGACCTCATTTCTGTCCTCAGGACTAGATTGAGGTCAAGAGTAGGCCCATCAAACATAAAAAAAACTCATAGAGCGGACATTGGGAATATTTTCATACAAAAATTTTGATCCCGAATATTTTCGATTTTGACACACGAATGCTACCTGACCAGCGGGCGTGTGACACTAGACAGAACGATTTGTTACTAAGTAGTAACAAGTAATGGATTCTGATTTCCTTCGTCTTGTCCTGTCTATCGCTCGTAAATATTTGAATGTCTTTGTGTAGTATTATCATCCCATCGAATTAAGTCGAGAAGCTAAGAAGGACAATTACTGTCATCAGTATCTCTACTATTCCTTCATTATATATTATTTAATACCTATGAAATGTTCTAACTATACTTCCATCGCCTATTATCGATAATACTCCTTCAATTTCAACTTCATTGTTACTTTCATTGACATCTTCTCTTGTTTATCATTATCCTTATTAAACACAGGTAAAACCACATGATGAACAGTAGCTTGCTTTATAAACAAAACGTGCCTAGGAGCAAATCACACTTTTAATATCAGTGCTTATGTCGAAATATTAAATACATTAATGTCGTTTTGTCCTTTTACGTAGTTTGTTCAATAGAATGATGATTGGAAATAATATCTTCATTTATAATAATGTCGGCCTATCACACTGCATAGGACTTGACTAATGAATTGGTTGCTAGTTTTTTTTTTCAGAAACAACAATATATATTTCAAACAGCTTATTGCTGAAATGCGTAAACTAGGAGAGATAGAAATAAAGATCAATTTATTAACATGATTTTTATTTTCAGTATCAAAAACATGACTAAAAATAACTTAAATATCTACGTTTATATAAATACAACATCGCCAAACTCGTCAGCTTCAAAAATGTAACACAGCCATTAAACAAAAACAAAGAAATAATTTATTTATTTAATTACAAAACACAATTAATTATATCACACATTATTGTAATAAATAATGTGTAGTATAATTCATTGTGTTAAACGGTCCGTATAGTTACGGACCTTTTAACACAGTCACTGTTTCAGTAATACCAGCAACTGGCCAGCCATTTAAAAATGGCATATTGGTCAAACCTTCTATTTGCAAATTTTTAGCCAGCTCCTGTGCCAAATTCAAATTATTTGACGTTAAGACAGACGAGTAATCGTTTGGCACATTTGAAAACATTTGCACTCCCTCGGACAGTAATAAGTTCTGGTTAGCTGGCATCTTTGACGGCACAAAGTCATAATGGCCATTGGTGACTGGCACCTGAATATTACCAAATTGGTAATCATTGCCGGAAAATCCACTGCCGTCACCATTTTGTGAATATGTTTCTGGAAAGCCACGTTTAACTAATAATTTGTCATTTAAATGTCCCTCGTTGGAAAGCGGCATGCCATTATCAATGGCATTCACCATTCTGCTGTTGGTATCTGGCATACCTGTATTCGCGGGAAAACTATTAAGAACTGCAAAATCATTATTAAAAGGAACATTATTTATAAAACGTTGTTCATTGACTAGCATTGCGTTGTAATTTTGAAAATGGCAGTCATCTGGCAGCCCATTGTTTAATTGCATATTATTGATATTATGTACATCATTGGCAATGTTAGATATGCCACTGCTGATTGGAAAATGATTGGCATTTGAAAATCTGTTGTCAACTGACGCAATATTTGGTAATTCACTAGCTGACGGCATATTTGCAATGCTTAAAAATCCATTGTTATTTTGATAGTTATTCATATTTGTCAATTCATCTGAAACTTGTTGCCTCAATTCATTGACATTTTGCAAATTATTTGCATTAGGTGACATATTGTCAACTGGCTGATTGTCACGGGGAAATCTATTGATATCTGCAACGCCATTTCCAATCCCAATTTCAGTTATGCGAAAGTTATTAAGATACGGTAGTTGGTTGTTGATTGGTGGCAATATATTGCCACTTGGCAAATTATTTAGTGGCAGTCCTTTGCTAAGTGGCAAAGTGTTACAAGGCAAGTTATTAAAACTTGGCAATGCATTAGGAATATTATTGATAATCGGCAATGTATTTGCAGCTGGTAAATTATTTAAATTCAAAATATTACTTCCCGCTGGCACGTTGTTTAAATTCAAGACTTTATTCGTAAATGTTGGATTGGTATTCAAGTTTGGCAATCCGTTGGGCACATTATATAAACCTGGAAATCCATTTGGCATATTATTTGAACCTGGCAATACATTGGGCACATTAATTAGATTTGGCCAACCATTATTATAAGATGGCAAGCCATTTGGCACGTTACTCAAACCTGGCAATCCATTATTTAAAGATGGCAAGCCATTTGGCACATTACTCAAACCTGGCAATCCATTATTTAAAGATGGCAAGCCATTTGGCACGTTACTCAAACCTGGCAATCCATTATTTAAAGATGGCAAGCCATTTGGCACATTACTCAAACCTGGCAATCCATTATTTAAAGATGGCAAGCCATTTGGCACATTACTCAAACCTGGTAATCCATTATTTAAAGATGGCAAGCCATTTGGCACATTAGTCAAACCTGGCAATCCATTATTTAAAGATGGCAAGCCAATTGGCACGTTATTAAAAGGCAATCTGTTATTTATTACATCATTAAAACTTGGTAGTAATCTGTTTTGTGGTATAACGTCCGTATTTGGAAATGGAAAATTTTGTGGTGAACCATTTGGTAATCCATTGTTCAATGCAAAGTTGTTTGGTAATCCATTCTTTAAGTCAAAATTATTTGGCAATCCGTTGCCTGGAAGAAAATTGCGATTTGGCAGATTATTTTTGAAAGGCATGCCAAAAGCGAAGCTGTTTGCTGCTAAGTTCCCATTTCCTGGCAAACCAACTGGCGAGTTATTAATCTGCCTTCTACATCTACCATATTCTGCCAGTGGTGTATTTGCTAAGTTATTCAGTGCATTCTGGCGTGACAGATATCGATTTGAGACCTGAGCAGAAATTACCTGTGGACAAACAAAATAATGGTAAAAAACAAAAAAAAAACAATTCTGAAAGACGTCAAAATTTAAAGATCAACAACTAAAACACGTGCGAGTTGGACTCGCGCATGAAGAGTACCGTAAAATCGTGGAAGGGGAGCCCCCTTTCATTTATTTTTATTATTTGTTGTTATAGCGGCAACAGAAACACACATTCTGTGAAAATTTCAACTGTCTACCTATTATGAATCATGAGATACAGCCCGCTGGTAGACAGACGGACGGACGGACAGCGGAGGCTTAGTAATAGGGTCCCGTTGGTTACCCTTCGGGCACGGAATCCTCACCATTTTTTTTCACTGTTTATTTATTATGAATTAAAGAGGTTTTGGGCGTGCGATTGAGGAGGCCTATGTCCAGCAGTGGACTGCTGCAGGCTCATGATGGAAGAGGTTTAGTAAATTCAAATAATATCTATAAAACTTGTTTGTTAAAATATGACGTAATATTTTTGAAACTGAACTTTACCTGAATTAAAATAAATTGTAGAACACAAAAAAACTTTAAAAAACATTTTTGGGCTTTAGGTCTCATTACTGACTTTGGTATTGTGTAACTAAAATCTATGCAGGTACTTATCTAGTTATATAGATGTGCTTATCAATATATCTTAATTATAATTATTTATATTCTGAATGGTACATGTTTTATCTTGATTCTGTGTTTATTTTAAGATGAATTTTATCTTTTCAAGACGTGATTTCTTATTATTTTTACACATGACATAACATCACGCCTGTAATCCCCGAAGGGTTAGGCAGAGGTGTACCTAATAGTACACCCATATTTTGCCAGTTATGGTCATATTATTTTGCTCGCGACTATAAGGATTGGGTTTTATTATCTTACAAATTATAAAAATATATCTTGGGACAACCAACACACCGCCATCTGATCCCAAACTAGGCAGAGCCTGTACTATGGCAACCAGACAACTGATAAACATACATATATATTTCTAAATACATACAGATTATAGATAAATTACACACCCAGATACAGAACAAATAATCGTACTCACCGCACAAAGATTTGTCCTGTGTGGGAATCGAACCCACGACCTCCGTCCTAGCAGTCAGGGTCACTAACCACTAGACCAACAGGCCTTTTTAATGCGCAATTATAATGTGAATTTGGGTGGATCTTTAACAAGGTAATCCACAAATTCTTCCTTTTTTATGTATTTTATGCAATAGTACAGGGTGGCAATTTAGTACCTAACCTACATTCGTTCCAGGAGGTCGTTCCACCTGTCCTACCAAACAAATTCTTCTTCTTTCGTGTCGATGGTACTTGTTTTAATTTCTTGGGCCCAGTATGTGGCACCTTGGGCTGCGGGACTGTTCGAAAGAGATACCGCGGCCCTGGAACACAAAGGGCAAAAGAAGGAACATGGATGGGTTTCAGTCAGTAAACTGACATTGCCTTCCGCTCCGCCCAGAGCAGGAGAAGTCATTTGAAGATTTCCCATACCAAAAAAAAAAGTATGCGGCATCTTGTCACTAAAATGCAGGTGTTGGGACTCTTCGGACACTCCAGCAAGTGGGACATCGACTGGTCGGGCACCGCTTTCACACTGCGGATCGGAAGGATCTTTTAGACTGCGTTTACACCAGAGATGAGTCAAAGTCAAAGTCAAAATCATTTATTTGTAGGAAATGTGGTACAATGATGAAAAAAATAATATGAAGTACAATGACACGTTTCGCCATAAAGTTGGATGAGCGAGGATGTGTAGCGAGGGATGTGTGTGAAAGTAACCAATGATATCGCTTCTTTTACACAGCTTTAGGTACCTATTCTAGTTATGTGATTGATAAAGCGGCTTTCAGACTACTTACGTTATAATATAATAGCATATAGTATATAACTCATAGCACAACAATATCGCGCACCATAGATTGTTAATAATATATAGTACAGTACAGTGTGAGCGTGTCCATAACAATCTTAAGCACACTACACTTACACTAAACTTTTAAGCGATCTTAATAGATCGCTTAAAAGTGTTTAAACATCCGGACAAACCTATTGAGGTTTTTGTGATGTTTCTGTTTATATTTTGTTATGTTCTTTATTTGTAATGAACAATAAAAAAAACTATCCTACAAATTGTCTCAAACTTTAAATAAACATATCCACGAAAGCCCCAAGCACTTCAATGAATAATACTAGGCTATTGTCTGTATAACATTGAGGCCGAAGCGTCCTTGTCCCAAGGTCACGCACAACAATATCGCGCACCATAGATTGTTAATAATATATAGTACAGTACAGTGTGAGCGTGTCCATAACAATCTTAAGCACACTACACTTACACTAAACTTTTAAGCGATCTTAATAGATCGCTTAAAAGTGTTTAAACATCCGGACAAACCTATTGAGGTTTTTGTGATGTTTCTGTTTATATTTTGTTATGTTCTTTATTTGTAATGAACAATAAAAAAAACTATCCTACAAATTGTCTCAAACTTTAAATAAACATATCCACGAAAGCCCCAAGCACTTCAATGAATAATATAAGGCTATTGTCTGTATAACATTGAGGCCGAAGCGTCCTTGTGCCAAGATCACCTGAAAGAATACCTTTCCTTGTCGCAAGGTCACATTCAAGGTGAAAGAATGACCTCTACCTTCGCAACAAGGTTAGACCTTGGACGAAGGGCAAAGCTCTGGGAAACCTTGTGTTTCAAGGGTACACTTCAACCAACTTATCTGTGCAGGCGGGGAAACATAGAACTAAAATAAATGAACCAAGTTTGACATATCGGTGTAAATTTTCTTGACAAGCAACGCCACCTTAAACTGCACACTTAAAGTGGTCATACTATTCTACTGTCAACACATTTTTTCAGTAACTGAAATGAATGGAGTTGCCGGCCCAAAACGTTTTGAATTTTCGGAATGAAAAGTAACATGAATGAAATAAAATCACGAGCTTTGGTTTGCATTTTCTTGTTGTAATGGTTTCTAATAAATTGTCTAGTGTAGAAAAATATTTCATTATTTACAGCATATTAATTTTTTATTTAATTTTAATACATTTTTACAATTATCTTCACCATTCAATGTAAAATATTTTTAATGAAATCATTTAATGAAACAATTCTTAATTCTGTTTTTTTTTATTTTATTGAGAAAACTATTCATCCTCTTATGTTCTAATTAAGCCAGCTACTGGCCGTTTTCAGACTAACGACTTGTTTGATGCCATTAAGTTTTATTTTTATTGTTTTTTTTTTCATGGAAAAATATGGTGTTTGACTTGGTTTTCATACGAAAGTCACCAGCATCTATATTTTTTGTTATAGGGTAGGTAACCTTTTTAGAGTCCAATTGACTTACAGAAATCGCGATAGACTCGTTGGGATTTTTTGTTGAATATTTTTTAACTGTCTTAGATGAAAGAAGAGAAAGTTTAGGTACATTAAAAGTCAAATTACAATTGATGAAATAATTTAATTCCAATAAATAGTTTACAATAAATCTAATTCTAAAGTAAACATTAATGATTGTTTCCTCAAATCAAACATACCGGTCATATCTGACATTGACAGCCCTATTAGCTAAAACGTCATTCCCTACTGTCATTTGAGGCTTCAAAGGAGGCAAAGAAACTCTGCCTTCTGCCTGTTTAGAACATTTACATGCATTGGCTGCATACATCAAACTCTCTAAGGCTGTTTTCTTCAATGCCTCTGCCATATAGATCCTTTTATGAACAATGCCCGGATTTTTAGGCGGGAGTTTTTGAATGACAGCTGCAATGGCGTTCAGTTTTTCAACGAATGGCATGTGTGATGCGTATGTTGACAGTAGGGAGTTTATCAATGGAGGCTGGGGTTGTTTGTAGGGGGCGTTTTGAATCTGTGGTCCATATGGTATATTCTGGATTCTGTATTGGGCGAAGACATTCTGGAAGAAAACAAATGATTGTCTTTATTGTATGCCGTTTGTTTTAAAAATAATATTAGGTATAGAAGAATAATAGATGAGGTCTTTACTCATGCAAGTTGTAAAACAGCCTAAATCATTTTACAGTTACAGTAGGAGAAACTGGAAATGAATGCCTAAATAAGTAAAGGCACGACATTTTTACTTTTCCAGTGTATCTAGTCGAATGTTGAAAACGCACGTATTAATTACCTTCACTGCGGATACACAAAATCAGCCCGATATGGTGCTTACCGCTGCTGCGCACAGTGAAAACTATATCTTTCTCGCTGGTGCGAAACCATTATTTCTATCCTAGTGGTGTCAGGTCCAAAAAACTAAACGAAAAGGTCGATGGATGCGACTTCCGACCGCCACCGCACTACATGAAAGTTTATGATTTGTTTGCCGCAGTTAGCGTGTTAAGGCAATCATTTTGGCATCGCCTAGTGTATAGTATTTATGCTAGAAGCTAATCACCAATTACTTGGTCAAGCATGGTGATGGCACGCTTTGAAAATCAAATCTACAAATCTACGTGAGTAGGTACGGTAGATTTGATTTTCAAAGCGTGCAATCACCAAAAAAGAGTTAAATAAAAATACAAGACTTACACTCAATAAAAAAGTTTGAATCAGCAACACACCACACAGGTTCATCACTACTGACATTTTTTTTAACAGATAAAGGTTACGTTTGAAAAAACACCTCCAAAGTTCGAATTTTCAATAGAAGCTTGGGCTTTATAATAAAAAAAAAAACAAAAATCTGTCGAAGTTAGTTTTTTTTTGTGACACTAGCAGTCTTGAAAAGTTCTAGTGCATAAAAACTCTGAAACTCTTATTATTTGAGCTTAATGTTCTTAAACACTTCTAGCAGTAACTGATTCAATCTATGTATAACTTAAGCTTATTTCTACAACTGTTTATGTATGAATATTTTATCAGTAATCGGTATCATTAACATCAGAATATTATGTAAAACTTATTGCATTGATAATGTTGATAAGATAAATAATAATTACAACATGCTGACGTCAATAATAAACTTGGAAATGTTTGTAAATTATGGGCAAAGGGCTAAGAAGAAGGACAATTTATACAGCCCATAAGTACCTACAGCTTATTTTTCTATGTATGTCTCATGACGACAGGCCGTGTCGACGGAGCGTTCATATTTCACGCGCACCTCAAACAGATGTCAGCAAGATGGAAGGGGTCCATGCCTGCAAGTGCCGATGCCTTCCGGGTCTGCGGGACTGTTCGAAAGAGATACCACGGCCCTGGACCACAAAGGGCTAAGAAGGAACATGGGTGGGTTTAAGTCAGTACAAGTCTTACACTCCTTTCCGCTCCGCCCAAAGCGGGAGAGGGGTCATTTGATGATTTGAATGATTTCCCACCCGAAAAAAATGTTTAGTTGTTAATGGTAGTTGAATAGGTTGTCTAGCTCACTGATACGGAAAATCTAGCGTCCCATCCTAGATATGCAACTGTTGCTACGAGTATACTCATCTCAACGTCAACTATTTTTACACGAACCAAGTACCTCCGTCGAGGGATAAACACCTCCGATGAGTAAGCAAAAGTGTATCTACTAATACACCCATATTTCGGCAGTTATGCTTAAGTCTCATGTAGTGGGGGCCTCGCTGGTCTAGGGGTCGCGAATGCGACTGCTGAGCTACCTAGTCTTTGGTTCGATTTCCCCCGGACGTGAAAAGATCTATTGGGTTTAACCATCAGGAACGTCTCAGTAGCAGCCACAAAGTCTGAATGTGTGTCCGGTTGTTGACAATTGGGATAAACATATACCGATTTAAATCGAACCCGTGATGTCACGACTTACAACGATTATTCAGCTCAAATTAGCCTGTGTCCATACAAAACAGGTGTTTTGTTTTTCTAAGCACCACCTGTGTGTTCTTCATTGGTACTGTCTATAGGGCACAGGTAGGTCTTATCTCTTTAAGAATCACAATAGAAAACCATATCTATCAACAATTATAATAATGTAATAGATGTTGTAGACACATTTATCGCAATCAAAATGAAGCAAAATTTAGACTGTTCTATTGCAAAAGTTTTGATAATAATTATGTATTTATACCATGAGTTTTAATTCAATAAACACAGTATAATATTAGTAAGCTAATACAATACAACATGAATTCTTTATTACTTGTTGCATTCTCCATTTTCGTTGGCGTAAGTATTTCTAGTTATTTTTTTTTAAAGCCTACCATCGATCATCTTTTGAATTTGTTAGTCTATGAGAAGGGGCTTCTCTGGAATGCATATCTATATAAAATAACAATTTTTTCTCATGGCGGTTGGCAGAAATAACAGAACGACATCTGCTACTATCCTAACATACTTTTTTTCTTCGACCACGTTCATATATCTGGTGATTACAAATTAGATAATGAATTGTCTCCTTTCTATTCACAGGCACAATCCCAAATCTTCGCGCCATACCGAAGAACAGTACCAGCCGTAATGCCAGGTTGCCCCTGTGGTAACCCCGCTCCATTGCCAGCTATGAAGATACCATTTGAACTTCCTCTGCCCCAGCCAGTGCCCGCCGCCGTGCCAAGAGCCGTGGCAAAAGCGCCCTGTGATTGTTATGAAGCTGCGTTGCCAATTGGCTTGCCTCTGGCTAACCCGTTCTTGCCAGTAGCGTCGCCAGTGTCGGCTTTGGCGCCATTTTCACCGCTGTTGCCACCTGCCAACACTTGCAGTAGATGCCAGTATTTGAAGAAGATTCCTATTCCTCCTCCTTGTATTTAAGTTATTTATTTATGTGAATAAATTATTTTGTTAGTTAAGTACTTACTTTTTTATTAATTTTGCCATTGGGTAGTCTAATGACGAATCTTACGTCTATCGAAAGCTTTATGAACAATCAAAGACGAATGTCAATCCAATATATTTTTGACTGTACCATAATCATTATCGCTACTAGAATGGAGCATTTTCTAGGCACTCCGGAGCTCAGGATAGAAAAAGTTTATAGCGAACGAAGCATTTTCTATAAAAAAAATGTACTTATTATGTATGTACAAGTAATTAGATACATATGCGCCGCTGCGCCGGCGCGCGACCGCGCGTTGAACGTGCAGCGGCACTACAAAAAGTACTTCAGCAACATGGAATAAAAAGTACTACAGCGCCATCTATGACGCAGAGGACAAACTAAACATCTAAATCCTGTATCGCGCAAGTAAAGATATTCGCGACTTAAGACTATATAGAAGAACCCGACAACAACTGCGGGCAGTAGCCCACCAGATATAACACCCGTCTGGTCGGAGGATCCTCCCTTTTCTACGGGGGTTGAAGAGCTTTACACCCTGTTCTTCATACCCCCAAAAACGTTTTAATAAAGTTAGTGTGCAACTAGCTACAGTGTGATCAGTACATACGCCCCGTCCTTACATCTCCCTTGCGAACTTAACAACTTAAAATAAATTGCTTGTATAAAAAAAATATAAAAAATTGCTTGTATTAGGTACTTCTGCTACAAGCTTCCGGTTTACATTTACAATACTTAAGTGAAAAATGTAACAATAAAAACAATTTTCTAAAAACATAGATTTCGATTTTTGAAGAGAGATCATGAATCAAAATTATTGTGGTCGCAAAAAGAACAGCGGTAGTTATAGGTCTTTGGAAGTGTATTGTAGTGCATGTAGTTCTTACCATCCCATAATTATCATTGAATGCGTAAATTGGGGACTCTATACACTAATGGCAACTAATGGTTTTTAATTAAATTTTTGTAACCAGTACTTTCCGAATCAAAATGACAACGTTTTTGTTTGAATAATTATTCTTAATGTCAAGACTTTATACGTACTGTAACAAAACCTACTTTCGTTCGAGTCCTTTTTGTGAAATGTTTAAAAGGATTCTTACCAAGTTCTTACATAATCATTGTACATAATGCGACGTTTCGACTGTGTCAAAATCAATCAAAGGATTTATTTCAAGTAGCCCAGTTACAGGCACTTTTGAATTGTCGAAACAAAGACAACAATGAAATGTAGCTACAGTCCCAGTCACAGGGCATAAAAAAACTGTGAAAGTACTGTAGTTGCCCATTCCAAAGCATAGATTTCTATGGAGAAGAACGGGAAAGAAACTCCATGGACACTCTTGTTTCGTGACTGTTATTTGCACTGGGACCCCGTAATGAAATATGGTCCAGACTGTATTCCCTCTGACAGCACAGAGAATGGGCTTGTGCCCCAGCAGTGAGAACTTCATAGGCTGAATAGCTTTGTAGCACAGAGTACATTGTATATATATACTGTTTTGTAGATAGGAACTAGGTACAGTTTTCAACAGTAATCATTACTTTTACTACATTATTTGAAAGTCAAAGTCAAAGATTTATTTGCAGATAAATATGGTTACAAAAGTTCTTACAATGGTAGTATAATAGTAGCTTTGCATATTTAATCATAACATAATGACATGCAAATTTTTGGTGTACAATTACATCATTTGGGTTTAAGCTCAAGGAATTCTTTTATATTATAGAAGGGATTCTCAATTAACCATCTGTGTAAAGCCCTTCTGAAGCGGACCATTGGAAGTTCTTTAATTTGGTTAGGAATCTTGTAATATACCTGAACACACATAGGATAACAACTCCGTCTGTATATGTAGTTCAGTTTTCGTACCAGGAATAGTTAATCTATTAGGATATCTAGTTTTGAAATTACATTTATCTCCCAGTTTGAAGCCATACTCATGACAAGTAAAACCCAACATTATATTACAAACTAATTTATTTCTTCAGACATAAATACAAATAAATTACCTTAAAACTAAGAACTCAATGAGCAATAAAGACCAATTCCACAAATCCCTCACCAGAAACTGTTTGTTGATAGTAATTCAGAATTAATATTCGTAACCAAACCAAAAATAACAAACTACAAAATAGTTGCCATCTGTTTCATACCAGATACGCCATCCTCGGTTACAAAGTTGGTGGAGGAATCGGAATTTTCCTCAAGAACTGTCCTCTGGATTGTGGCATTGCTGGTGGTAAAGCACTTGAAGATGATAATGCTGTCAAAGGCGAAATTGGTGAAGCAGCTGGCAGGAAAGGATTTTCATTACGGACTAAAACTTTTTGCTGAGGCACATTGACATATTCATTCTTTTGAGATTGATCGATCAGTACTTGCTGAACCTCTGGCCTCCTTTGTTGGTTTACCAATACTTTTTGATGCACCACTTCAGGAGCTCTCATTTGCGGTACTTGAAGCAAAAAGTCGTTGTTCTGTACAACCATTGTTTTCGGAATAACATTTCTTGGTACTGTTACGTCGACGCCATTTTGTATGACAACATTTTTTGGTAAAATCGCTTCTGTTCGTCTTTGCATGACCATATTTTTTGGTAAAACCATTTGCTGACCATTTTGTACGATGACATTTGAATTTCCAACAACCAAATTCTTATTCATACACCTTTCTTGGGGACTCTGCACCAATTGTGCGATCCTATTTGGAGCTTCATTCCTTACTACCGTTCTTGGCACATTATCAGCGATTGCAAATCTTCTATTGACTGTCCCCGGCACATTTGACACAGCTCTCTTCTTATTGGCTGCAGCTGACAACACTTGGATCACCTGTTCGGTATTCCTCGGTGACAGAATGCCTTGAAGGAGTGATGTCACCGCATTTGGAGATAGCTTTTGAGTAAAGCATGGTGCTAGAGTGAGTGATAGAAGTAGGGCTAGGTGTGTAAAGTGCATTTTTGTCTGAAAGAGAAGTAGTAAAGGAAGTTATGGTAAATTGTGACTTTAAGGAAAGTCCCTATTTGGGCCCAGTCCTCATTGAAAGAGTCCCGTTCATCCTGCCTTCTCGGCTTGGGCCTGGCGCTACCATGTAATGTCATGCGTTCGGCCCATTGAACGTCTGACATGCGGCAGATGCGCTCACATTTTTTACGGTATACAAAAAGAATGAAAAGAGATTAAATTGATCTGATGGCCTACCACGACGTCTTAAAGCAGGAGTATTTCCAGTGTGAGAAAGTGATGGCGCTAGACGACCTGTATAGCTCTGTCTCTTTCCCACACTGGAATTACTCCTGCTTTAAGACGTCATAGTAAACTCCCAGTCCTTATCTTGAATTGACCTAAAGCTTTTGCCTGAATAGAACTGAAACTCCATAAATAATCAAAAGATCTTACCTTTCCTAAGCAATGCATAGGACTATAAAAGTGATTCAAATAAATATGTTTATATAAAAATCTTTACGTTAATTTATCTGCTATTACGCCAAACGATTGCCAGATAATTATGAATTTTCAGAATCGAGTAGTTTATCGGTTGGAATCGTGATTTATCTGTTCATAACGTATTGTATTTCATGTTTTTTTTTTATGATTTCTAAGAGAGTTGATTAAAGTCGAACCTGTTATGGGCCATTTTTAACCTCACTAGAAGTCAGTCAATTCCCTGCTTTATTTGACCTCTCTTACAAAGACGATGAGGGTTCAGGTAATGCAGGGCACTGACTGACTTGTCTCCTGATGCTTACATCACAAAATTCATAATTCAGTCGTGATGAAGGTTTAACAAGATAAAAACACTCCAAAATACTAAAATATCACATCATTTATTTACACTTACATTCTAATTAAATTAACAATTCACAAGTAAGGTGGTTGCAACGTGACTTGACGTAAATACTTGGGGTTGCATCCACATCCTGGCACACCACACCCACACCCACAAGATGGCACCTCTATCGCAGGCAACTGGCATCCGCATGATGGCATCTGGATGCCGAGACATCCACAGGGGCCGGAACATCCACAAGATGGGACTACCAACCCTGAACAACCACAGGGGCCGGCGCAACCACACGATGAAACCGCTAACCCTGAGCAGCTACAAGGGCCAGAGCAACCACAAGACGAAATTGGCATGGCAGAACACCCACAGGATCCCGGGCAACTGCAAGATGACATTGGAACTCCAGAGCAACCACATGGCCCATTACAACCACAGGATGCTACAGGTATACCTGCACAGCCACAAGGACCATTGCAACCACAAGCCGATACAGGCAGTGCAGCGCAAGCGCACGGGCCTATGCATTCACAGGCAGACAACGGAATTCCTCCACAGCTGCAAGGGCCCATACATTCACAGGCGGATAACGGTATTCCTCCACAACTACAGGGGCCTGAACATCCACAGGACAACTGAATTCCTCCGCAACCACAGGGACCCAAACATTCACAAGACGACATTGGTACACCACAGGTACAGGGTCCCTGACATCCACAAGCAGGTCCATACGAAGGCAGCTCAATAACAGAACTTATTCCGTAAGAGTAAGTAGGCTGCAAGCTTTGACATCCACATTTTGGAACATCAATAGCTGCTAGAGACCCGAGATCCGAGATCCCGTATGGGCAAGCTGGGAGCTTAACAGCAGGTGCTCTGTTACATCCACATTTGGGGCCCGGACATCCACAAGAGCATGCACATCCACAAGGAAGATCCAATACAGGTGTTACGATCTCGATGCTTGGTACTGTCATTTGCGATGCAATAACTCCATAAGGCATTTCGGTAGTCGGGAAAAGGCATCCTAAAGGACTTATTTCCATTGGCTCTGCATATCTGTAATTTGGTACATCTATAACAGGGCCAGGGTTAGGCATAACTACAGGTGCGTATACAGGTTCTATAACAGGTCCACGACATCCACAGTTGAGGATATCTATAAGAGTGTTCTGACATCCAGACAATCCGAAGTTCTGAAGGCCAGATTTTTTTATTTTAGACTTAGATTTCGTCATTTTTCTTTTCGCTGATCTTTGAGCGTTGATCTGAAAAAAAAAGATTATCTTATTACACTACAAAAAATTACTGGATGGGTGAAAGGGGGGCCTATGATTAGCTATGGGACTTCACAGAGATTATAGTGAAAGTAGCGGAAGACAGCAACTGAAGAAACAGGTAGGTAGGTACCTACGCACAACGACCAATCAAAATATACAAAACCACTGATCTCTCATTGTACGGGAAGCTGATACAAAGCGAGGTCAGATTACTGGATAATATAGCTTGAGGTGTCGCCCCGTGTGTACCTGTGCACCATCATGATCATTAAGGCGCCAGGGTAGCCGCGAAATTCAATTTTTTTGAAAATTGCATGTCATTGTCAGGCTGTATGTTGAACAAATATGATTCGCAACTTCAACAAATATGGCTTTACAGAGTTATAATCAATATTTGGGGGTTTGAAAAACAAGGTGTAAAAATCTTTATCCCCCATAGAAAAGGGAGGATCCTCCGACCAGACGGGTGTTACGTCTGGTGGGCTACCTGTCCGACAGTTGTTGTCGGGATCTTCTATATATATATATATATATTATGTATATAAATCGATTGAATTAATCCTACGTTAAGCCTATTTAAGTCTAATTCTCGCAAAAGTGATTCCCTCTCGCACTTGTTACGGACACAATCCATCAGCAGATGCTGCACGTCCTCAATCTGATTACATTCTCTGCAATGCGGTAGGTTTGCAGTTGGAAATTGAAACTTATTTTATTGAAAGTAGATGAATAAAATAATTCAAAATAATACTTACGACAACACATGACGCGATCAGCAGAAGAATGGCCAGCTTACCGAAATACATTTTTAAATTAATGAATACTTGTTATAAGTACTTCTATTAACAATAAATAGCGTAGAATACAATGATAAATAAAACAAATAAATTGTCTTTTTATACCATGTTCATTGAATAAGTTGAAAAATTACGTTAAAAGCTTATCGATTTTCATAAGTATTCGGTACCTAATCGATTTCAAAGTTATTAAATCGAGTCTTAAAATTAAATAGATAAGTAAGTAGTTACTGAATATTGTTGTAATATTATGATAAGACTTAATTACTAAACAGTCGCTCAAATCAAAATCAAATCATTTATTTCATTGCAAACATGGGTATAAGCCTATAGATGTTTAAACATAGATAATTTAATATAATATAGTCGTCCATATTCTACTGTCGCATGGTCATGCAAATATATTCAATTCCAAAATTAAAGAGAAATTTTAGAACAGTGTATTGAAACCTACCAAATAAATTTAAATGTCAAATCATTAGAATTACAAAAAATCAAAAAAATGTCAGGCTAATAACAGTAGTAAGATTCTATCAGTACACCTACAGCGATTTATCAATAAGGAAGTCGTCCATTTTGTAATACCTAACTTTTCTCAGTTAATATTTGGTTTAGTGCCCTTTTAAATCAAAATACTTACAGGCCTATTTCTATTACTTCCATCTGGTACCTACTTTTTATATGCGTGGGGGGCGATACCTACCAAAAATTTAATCTGCTTAAGTGCGGTGTTACATATCACTTGACATACTTACTTGTTTGTTTACATATATTGAGTCCGTATCGGTTTTTTTCTGCTGACAGTATTTTTTAGGGTTCCGTACCCAAAGCACGTTAAGCCGTTGGTCCCGGCTGCCATTTGTAGATCTTTGACAGTCGTTACAGGTAGTCAGTGACCCGAAAGTTTGACAACCAGTCTTACCAAGGGGTATCGTATTACCTAGCACTAACTGAGTTGTGGAGGTCAGATAGGCAGTCGCTCCATGTAAAATACCTACTTTAATAAATAACCAGCGACCTAACGACTGTCAAAAATCTTTGAATGACAGTCGCTGCTAAACGCTCCCACAGCTGTTTTAGATCCGCCTATTCAATTTTATTTTTATACTTTGTTACTGTTGACCTCAAGATCGACCACCTTCGATATTCAAAAAGATTATTATTAAACAAAACACTGGAGCGCTTCGTGTATTCACGTGCTCTCCCGGTTAGACCTTTCCTCACTTAGGTCTGCTGCAGTGTTGTCAATCATACTGTTTTGTCCCTCGTCTTAGGGAGTAACCAAACTTGTCGACGTGGTATCAGCTTGTACCGGTCACAAATGACATCCGTTTTGCTTTTATTGCATAGAGATACGATTCCTCGTCGACAAGTGCCGACCGCCTTAATGTTCTTATCAGGTCGACGCGGCGACGGCTACCCATTGCTTTTAAACTTGTCTATCTTAGTGCGCAAATACATTTGGTCGTTTGCCCGTATTCGAATGACTTTACTGGAATTCAGGGACCCGATGCATTTTATAACACTAGTTATCGCAATGGAATACGAGGTATACAAACGATGAAGCCGGCAGAGATTATCCGAAGACGGGCGTACTCGACCGCGTTCATTTACGGGTAGTATTTAAACGCAAATCAAAAAATATCCTTTTTCTATGCATTATGATTCCGAATTCCCATCAAAATTACTGATTGCACAGCAAAATATTCAACTCAAAATAGCAAAAGCTTTTTCATCAATGCACAGCTAATAATCTTAATGCACATTATACTGGGGGTGCCCCTGACGTCGACCGTCTAGGGTTAGCGTTTCCGTCAGCAGGTCGACGGATCCCCGCTGCGCGGGGCTCCTATTTCTGTCTGCAGGGTTTACAGGAACCTAATTAACCGAACCTCGGGGTGCCCCTGACGTTGACCGTCTAGGGTTAGGGTTTCTGTCAGCAAAAATTTACTGTGCAGTCAGTATTTATGCTATTAGTATGTATGTAGTATTTTTGCACAAAAATAAATTTAACTGATGTAAAAAAGAATATAAATGATGAGTAGGTATGTATGGATAGGCGATTATTTATTTGATATGCAATTTATAATATCCCTTCATTTACTCTTGTCGTTTGCCCGAATTCCATAAGCAATCAAATTCGGGCCACGGGCCATGTGTAATGGCGCCATTAGGCATAGTACAGGAATAGTATCTACCTAGCTAATTAACAATAAAAAAAGAGAAACATTTTGATTCAACTTTTATTTTGTTCTAAGCTGTACATAATTATAATCCTACTAAACAATTTTATACAATGGCAACATTTAGTAACAAAATAGTATTATTTAGGTTGTTTGAGCACAGGTTCACATTCAAATATGTTAGGATTTTTTTTTTATTTACACAAGTACTGCAGTTTTTGCAATAATAAATACATAAAAGGTGTAAACGGACCCTTCACGAGGCCGACAACCAAGCATTCTGTACATCAGTAACTTAATTTAATGGTACGAGGGTCGCGGAGCTATTTAAACTAAAGTTATAATATTAAAAACCGGCCAAGTGCGAGTCGGACTCGCGCACGAAGGGTTCCGTACCATTATCTATAAAAACGGCAAAAAAATCATATCTGTTGTATGGGGGAGCCCCTCTTAATTTTTTTTTAATTTTTTTGTATTTGTTGTTATAGCGGCAATAGTAATACATCATTTGTGAAAATTTCAGCTTTCTAGCTATCACGGTTTATGAGATACAGCCTGGAGACAGACAGACAGCAAAGTCTTAGTAATAGGGTCCCGTTTTACCCTTTGGGACCCTAAAAACTTGTATTTAAAACTTCTGACAAAGTTGGAACTTCGACCCCCAATATCTCCCTAACTAGAAGTTTCCCAGGTATGGTCTAGAACAAAAAAAAAATTACAATGACGTGAAGAACAAGTGCTTTACGGCTTCGTTAAGGGTATTTTTACACCCATTATAGACTAAGTACATCATTTTAATTTATTTTAAATAATCGTCTTCTTGTTCTGTGTAAATGCAGAAGTCAGAATGTCCTTTCAACATTAAAGCTCCTCTAGAAAATCGAGACTACCGGATGTAATTATAATGAAATATACACTATGATAAATGTTGATAGATGGAGAGGGAGAGGAAGACCAAGGAAACGATGGATGGATTGTGTGAGGAATGATTTGAAAAAAGTGGATAAATTCACATAATATCCACAGGCAACAGATAGGTATTTAGTAAATAACATACAAACAAAACAATATATAAATTGTTGGTCAACATTTAGCCACTGACATAAAAATAAATACATAATAATTGCATTTTCTACTTCTAAGTAAATGCTGAGACACAAACAGCATCATCAATCCCAGGTTCTAAAAGCTTAAACAAATCTTTGATCTGAAAATCTGCAGTCAATTACATTTGGCACAACCTGGAAACCAAATTCAGGGCCTGAGCTTGGTTCAACTGCTTGGTTAGTGAATAGGTACTAGACTATGAGGCTTTTTACGGCACGTTTGGCGCAGTGGGCAAGCGATTGACTGCTGCGCTGCATGTCGCGGGTTCGATTCCCGTACGCAACAATTAATATGTATGACCTACAAGTAGTTGTTCCGGGTCTGGGTGTTTTTCTATCTATAATATGTATGTATTTACAAAAAAAAATAAATGTATATATGTAGTTTATCAGCCATCTAGCTACCATAACACAAACATTAGGTTGCTTAGCTTGGGACTAGATGGTGCTGTGTGAAATGTCCAGGGATATTTATTTAATACTCATAAAAAGTAAAACTGCGAGCATAATCATCATCATTTCAGCCAAAAGACGTCCACTGCTGGACATAGGCCTCCCGCAAGTGTCGCCACATTGACCGGTCCCGTGCGTTTCTCATCCAGCGGATCCCCGCAACCTTCACCAGGTCATCGGTCCATCTAGTGGGACTTGGGAGGCCTTTCAACGCAACGTCTTCCGGTTCGCGGTCACCGCCATAATGCACTTCAAAAATGTTATAAATATAAGATTGAGTAGGTTGAGCACTGACTGGACAGGTCCACTCAAATTTGTGTGGTTCATTCTTCGAAAGACCATCTCAGACACTAACCTGCATACTACTGCATAGTCCTCATGTGATTTGACGAAGATTTTATCTGGACTACAGAAGAGACTGATCAGTTTTTTTTTTACCGTTTTCCTCAGTGTAGTCTGATACAAAACACTAACCTCATCTGCTTTTGAAAATATTATTTTGTAAAAGCCACTTCACAAAAGAAACATTATTTATTATTTAAACTTTTGAACGCCTTTGTCACATATACGTGACAAGCAAGCGCGTGCCCTGAACGCTAAACGACACAGATATGTGACAAAATGGTAGGTGAAATTGTGGCTTGGCATGGAGGCCACGCGCGTGCGTTTATTTTTGGCGTTCAAAAAAAGAAGAGAGGAAGGATAAGAAAGGGGAGAGGAGTTAAGAAGTTAGTTAAAAATACTGTTGACCTAAAGAATTGACAGCAGATTAAAGCTTTCAGCCTAAATTATAACCTCAAACCATTGCACAACACATCAATGTCCCACAACATTCACTTCACTCAATCCTCATTCGGCCCTGGGCGAAGGGGGTTTACCGCTGGCCAGGACAGATTTCATTGTCTTCAGCATATTAGGAATGATGCCAATGTGTTTGTCTACGCACTTCACAGCGCACTTCTCAAATTCTATTGTTGCTTTGTCGATCTGTGGAAATTAATACAAAAAAACATGTAAAAATAGTAGAAAATTTAAATAATGCTCGAGGATACTAACACAAATACTAGGTCTGCAAATCACTAAATGCTTTTGATGCTAAATATTTTTTAGAACATCTTTCTATCTCTAAAGATGACAATCTTTATACATTTGCCAGAAACAGTATGTTTTAAAAAAAAATTGTGATTTTAGCCAGATAGTGAGCATGCCAATTAAAATAGTAACACAACGTAAGAGAATTTTAATTTCACGGGTTACCCGGATGCTTAACTGTTGATGCACTTTAAATATTAAAATATTGGTTACAATTAAAAATAAAATAATAATAGTAAATAATAATTAATATCAATCCATCATCACTGACAGGACTATTGTAGCCAATAAGCCTGATATAGTGGTGGTGGATCGATCAGAACGGCGCGCAATGATTGTTGTCTTAACGGTCCCGCATTACGAGAACCTCGTGAAAGCTGAGAAAGATAAGCAAATCAAGTATCTTGACGTGGCTCGCGAGGTTGTCGACATGTGGGACTCAGCGATCATTGTGCCGATAGTCGTGTCAGCCCATGGCTTAATTGCCACGAGCCTCGACCAATATCTCAGGAGGCTCTCGTTAGGCAGCTGGATCGAGGGCTTGATTCAGAAAGCGGTACTTCTGGACACGGCTCGTATTGTTAGGAGGTTCCTCTCTCTGGAGCCCAGACTGCCGGTAGCTTGGACCCTGTTCCCGATACCGGTGGGCTAGTATTTTTTATATGTTTTTTTTTATAATTTTTGTTACTTAAAATATTTAAAAATGTAAATAATATGTTAGAAAAATAAATAAAGAGTAAATGAATAATATGATAATAATTAATTATTAATATTGGTTATTAATGTTATAATACTGAAATTGCAATCGAAACGAAAATTGTAATATTTTAAGTGCATCAACATTTAAGCATCCTTAAGGTGAAAGCGCCAGGGTAGCCCGTGAAATTCAAATTATTTTACGTGTTCTGCAATTTGCAGGTCAGTGTCAGGTTGTATGTTGATTGAAATATGATTCGCGACCGTAACAAATATCGCTTTACTGAGTTATTATAATCATTAAAATCATCAATACAACCCTCTAAGTTCATTTAACCCTATTGATTGACTTTTTCATGAAATAGACCTTAAAATGCCATCAACAAAAACTATAGTATATATTTTTTTTTTTTGTTAATAATAGAGGTGCGTCCCAAATTTTTTTTTTAAGAAATCATATTTTCGATTCTTTTATGATAAACAAACTATTCTTATGAAAATTTCATGACTAAAGAATGAATAAGTACCTTCTCCTGGCTAGGATCAGATCCCAGTCTGTCCCTGGCAGAATCATTGCAGTCCATCACACATCTTTGCAATCTATTCTGTAAGTGGCTGATCTCGCCCTGAAAATAAGTAAATTATGTTGAATGGATGCATTCTTCTTCTCGAATCAATGAGTTAGATTTTGCCGACCATTACGTAGCGACTTATCCTGATTCTTAATCTTCCGTGGTTGTTCATGAGTACGTGGAATCCAGTTTCGAGTATGCTCAAAAGTAGCAGCCAGCATCGTAATAACGAATCCACAAAACCTGGTGATATTGTAAGTGTGTTTTGCCGTGACTTAGTGTCGAGTTCCAGTAGTGCGCGTAGCAAAAGATAAAGAAAGAGGGTAGGCAGATTTGTGCTTGCAACAGCATTAAAAAATCAGGAGCTAAAATCATGAACAATCACGGAAGATATCCCGTATGTGACAGTATAAGTATGGAATCGTAAATAATATAATTTTACCTGCACATAATTATTAGCTTGATTTAGAGGTCCCGTACATGAGTCTATGCAGCCATGCACCCTTTCTATCGTGGATGAAGGGTCATCACAACATTTGGCTGCACACCTGTGCATATCACCCTGAAAATAACACACTCATTTGAGAATATTCTAGTTGCGAGATGCAGTCTTATCGCTAAAAGCATTCTTTTCAAAACAACCTTTGGAAAAGAGGTCTTAAACCATTTATTTTAGAGTCTGATATGATAGTAGTGTACATAATTATCTAATCAAATCAAATCAAAATCAAATCAAATAAGTATTTATTTCGAACAACAAGGTCCATATGTTATATGCATCATCATCAGCCTAGCCTTTTTTTCACTAGGGGTCGGCTTCCAGTCTAACCGGACGCAGCTGAATACCAGCATTTTACATGGAGCGACTGCCTATCTGACCTCCACAACCCAGAAGTATATAAATACATGAATTTAATATAATTAGGGCGATATGGCGGTATCAATAAAAGGACCAACATCATTGAATTGACATTTATAATTTCTAAATGGTTTTCTGTATGTAAATTTTGCGTCATTATATTTTTGTACTTTCTCGTAACCTTCTTGGAGTCATGATCATTACTTTTAAAGAATAAAGTATGGAATAACTCCGCTCTACACATATTGCGTAAGTCTTGCATGGTATCAGGAACATAACCTCACTTACTTGCATCTTACGTAAATAACTCTTGTCCAACTCATTGACGAGGTTTGTCATCTCCTGCTCGACCCTATACTTCTGTGCTTCAACCATTTTGATGTCTTTGATTTAGTAATTATGAATAATTTTACACAATTTCGGAATTTACAATTTCCGAAACTAAAGACAGCGGTATTCACTTAACTTTTTGACAGCAATGTCAGCAATTGTTCATTGTTGACAGCTGTTGCAAATTTTTATTTTTGAAGTATTGGTATCTAGGTATTTTGCTTGTTCCCAAATGGAATAAGCTGTACTTAAAATAAAGAAAGAAAATTAAAACAAAATTGGTTAGATTACAAACAGATATTTGAATTATACTAAACATAATTTTATTTACAAAACCATGAACGACTTAAAATTATATTCCGATACCAGCCAAAAATCCATCTAACAACTCCTGATCAAAGTTAAAAATCGGCAACTTCTTTGTTAAAGCTGCACACGATTGGCACACCGGAGCCTTTTCTTTTGTGTCTGCTAATCGACTGATTCTTTCTTGTGTTTTCAAAGGTATTTCATCTATTAGGTCTGGCAACCCAGTCAAACAAGGTGGCGGTGGCGGGAAAGCAACTCGACTTGAAATTTCGCTACGAGGTGGGAAACTCATAGTTGCAGGTACTTCTTTGAAAAGATTTAGAGATTTTTCTCGCTCCTTCTGGTTTAAAGAAGGCAAATCTTTCAAACTTTGCTTTAAGACAGTTATTTTAGGTGATGAAGGCGGAGCAGGCAAGAAATAAGCAGTGGCAGTTTCTGGGTAACATTTTGGCGTTATTCTATCAAATGTTGGTGCATTTGCTGGGACTGGTGATGGTGCTGCTGGCGATGGCTGTGGCACTTTGGCAGTTAGTGTTGGCGGAACTTCGGGCCAATCTCGATTGTTGTACTGGCCATGAATTAACTGAAACAAAAATATTTATATTACAAAACACGTTTTAGAAACATTTATTAACTGAATTTATTTTTCGTAAGCACGATATTGATAACGTTTAGTGTCCATATCGATATTTTTTGAGTTTTGATTGCGTTATATAAAGCTGACTGATCCCTAACTTTTTTTTTTGAGTTTTGATTGCGTTATAAAATGCTGACTGATCCCTAACTTTTTTCCGTAAAATTAACTATCAATTTTCAACAAAGTTTTCATCTTGTTTCATAATTTAATAAGTTCTATTTAAAACATGATTTTGGTTGATTTATTACCTGAAATATTAAAAAGTAATTCATAAAGAAAATCAACAAAATCTTCGTCATTTTCTAACCGATCACTCAAACAAAAAACACGGTTTATAATTATCAGGCTAATTTATTTGAGAAAGTATTGGGTATTGCATTTGCTTTACTCAAAGATAAAGTATCTAGATATGCGTATCTATTTGAAAACAAAGTGCAATAACAGAATGGAACTTTCTTTATTTGTAATTGTAGTATTGCAGGATTAGGTGCCTAGTTTCCATTTTCTTTGATTTTTCTTGTGTGAAACACTGTATTGAAAATTTATACAATTTTAGATCCGACATTAATCTAGTCTGATCGTATTTTTAGAACAAACAATGTGACTACAAGAACCAACTGCTGACTGTTAAGAATACCTACGTTTCAGACTTTTATCTCTATGACAATCTTCGACAACGGTAAAAGGGGTATAGGTACCATCCGTTTTGTATAAATATTCTACACTTTGGGTATACCAGCCTATTTGCTGTCTGAAAATTTTGAAGCTACTACAATCTGTCATTAGGTTAAAGGTTAATTGGAAAAATACAGTTTCGGGTAGCTTGATGTGCTGACGTCTGTACAATCAATAAGAATATTACTTGACCTTCAGTAGGTATACATTCCATGTAGGTATTTACACTAAAGTGACTTACTTATTTACCATCATTACATACATGATACAGAGAATATGAAGTCGGTTAATAGCGCACTACCAGTCATCGCTGGGTTTCCGAATAGATAAATGTAGAAATAGGTTACTAAACTACAGAATTACACAATCACCCGATAGAAACCGTTTATTAGGACATCTACGATATTTAACAAGGATATATAAACAAGTTTACACCATTATTTTAGTTTTATAAACTATCCATTATGGAGGCGAAACACCTGTTTTTTTTATTCGTTGTCATCGCAATAAGCGTGAGTATTATCCTAAGATAGAAATGTAAAATACCTATCCCAATTTAAAATTACAAAAGCGAAAATCGTTAAAAATCTTTTTTCACAGATGATAGCAGCCCGTCCTTGCTGCCTCTCCCGCCGTAGCCCATGTCAGTGTCAGCAACAGTCACTTTTCTTTTCTAATCTGGCAGCACCGTTCCCCGCCTTCTTCGATTCCATAGACTATGTCCCTAACTGTCGCAAACCTTCTTGCAACTGTGGTTTCAACGACCAACTCATTCTGCCTCCTCTGTCAGTTGAACTGCCTTGTGGTTTAGGTTATTTTCCAGCAGCGTCGCCATTGGTAGCCAAGTATTATGCTCCTGCTTTAGACTATTTGACAACGGGAGCATATATACCTATTGCATCTCCTTGTGATTCCTTGATATTGACGGCACCCGTGAGCCCTGATATTGCACCTTTGGTTAAACCAATTATTTTGTGAATAAAAAAGTTTTTGTGATGAGTTTTTGTTGTTTTATTTTGACACTATCGAAGGAATTCTACGAAGTGGAGCAAAGTGCTTTGTTTGTGTCTACATATTACTAAATGCCATCAGCCCCCTCACAGACGCTTCGATTCGATTTTCACTAGAGAAGTTGTGTTTAGATACAATTTTTTAGTATTACAACGAAAGCGAACGAGAAAGACGCGCAACTTCCCAATTCGAAGCATTTGTCATTATGGGGGCTGATTATAGTGTTTCAATCAGAAAAAACACTTTCTGGAAGTAGGACCCTACATACAGTGATCGATGAACTGTGGTGTTCTCTATCAATCAATTTGATTTCCTTCATTTTATTACCTACTTCCCAACTTGTTGTCTTTTTGCTTATTTTGTTGGGTACTTATGTAAGTTTGTACTTACACTTAAAGATTTTTTATAAATGGAGCAGTGACGAACTCGCACAACAAACCGTAAAACTGACTTCAAAACCACAAAAAAGTGAAAAATAACTTTAGCTTCAGAAGTCGGTGACTTTTTTTTGTTTGATTCAGTTTTCTTTTTGCCACGGACTTCTGAAGCTGAGGCAATTTGTTCTGTTTCTTTTTTGTGTTTTTGAAGTCAGTTTTATTTTTTGCAAAAAAGTTTTTATTTTTCCATTTTTACTATACAAATATTTGCGCACTGCTCCAATGAGACAGCGAGGTTCCGGAGTACCTAAACAAAAATATCATCGATGTATACAATTTAACTGAATCAAAAAAAACCGCTCGACCGATGTCGATCAAATTTAAATGCGACCGCCTGCTCCTCTCTTTGAAACAAAAAATAAATAAATTTTCCAAATCGGGCGTCTTCGGTGAACATACATAAAATAAAGATTCCGACGAATTGAGAACCTCCTCCTTTTTTGAAGTCGGTTTAAAATGCATGATAACTTAGAAGTTTTGTCTTATTGCATTACGGAAAGTATAAGTAACTCAATTTTGTTATCATAATATTCTTGTAATTATTTTACCATCAGTTATGTTGTCACATAATTTTATTATTGTATTATTATCAAATGACTTGCCAAAAGATAAGACACGATTCCAAGATAAACTGAGGATAAATAATGCAGTAACATTTCAAATAATTTATTTAAATAAAAGCAGTTGAATAACAGCCATTTTGTAATATTCACTATTCAAAATGAAGTTTGTTATAGTTATTTTACTCGTGACTTTGCACAATCAGGTAGATTTTAATCTTTTCTGCTAGAATTTATTTCTACATAATTTTACACTTTAACCATTTATTACTAATATCAACAATATTCTTGTGTTTTCTTTTTATGTGAATTTATCGGGTGTAAAAATACCCTTGATAAAACCGAAAAGCACTTATGCTCCCCATCATTGCGATGTTTTTTTTTGTACTGGACCATACCTGGGAACTTTCTAGTTATGGACATAATTGGAGGTTAATTACTTTCATGACACGTTTACTATTCAAAGCATCCCTCAGCTCAGTGTTTTGAGCTGCGTTACATTGAGTTTTACCGTAAAACTTGATTTTTCACCCCAAAAAAAAAAATGTCGTTTCCCAGCAATAATTTTTACGCAGTGTTACTTAGTTTGATGTACAGAATGCTTGGTTGACGGCTTAGTGAAGGGTCTGTTTACTCCCTATTAAAAATAATATAAGCATAATGTGTTTGACACATGCGCAGTTCTTTGGATTAAACATAATAAACTTTGGTAGGTACTAATGCACAATTTTTTTTTTCAGTTGGCAATATCACAGTTGCTACGCCCACCACCTTTCAACTTCATCAGCAGACCAATAGCAGAGAATATAATTGAAACTGGCAACTTCATCAACCAGCCTCCTACAGTGATCAGCGAAGCTCCTTGCAACAGCATGGTTCCTATTTCTAACGTTGCTGCGAAACCTAGCACTACATTGATCACTGACTGTTCGCCAACAATCTGTCAAAATCTAGCTAATACTATTCAACTGATGATTGTGTGTAATTTACTGCAGAATAGCCAGAGTTCTGATGTTGGTAGACTGTTGGCTGCGCCGGTTTTGAATGAACTAATGTCGTTGCCTGGTTTGCCATGTGGGTGTAGTAATCCACTTTCTCCTAATATTATTTCTTCTAGCATTGCCACTCCTAATTTTCCTCCTAACGTCATTACTAACTACATCCCTTCTAATGTAGTTGGTCCCAATATTTATCCATCCAACATAATTAATCCTAATTTCATTGCTCCTACGCCTAACGTAATTTCTCCTAATATGTTGCCGATGCCTCCCCGAGTCATTGCTCCTACGAACCCGTGTCCAAATATTCCTCAAGTAGGCCCAGCAGATGTCAATGGATTGCTTAACACAATTATGGGAATGTTGGGCAATGTTCGCGGTTAATTTTAAGAGGCAAAGATAATAATTATAGGAGATTTATGATAAGTTATGAAAATAAATTATTTTTGAATATTACAAGATGCGTCTGATTTTTTACCTTGATTGTGCTTGTTACGACTGTGTACTTATTTGGCAGTACACAATAAATCGCTCGTCACGGACATGAGATCCTCAAATGAATGATCACGACAGAAATGCTCTCTAAGCGCTACATGAGGTTATAAGAAACCCTGTGCTTGGCGTTGTGTGGCTCAGGCCGTCACTAAAGTCACACACTTCAAGATGCAAATAAGCTTCCATTACGACCGAGTTAACTTGCTCAAGTATTTTAAACATTCTTCTCTTTTCGTGTTGATGATACGAAAGAGTAGACAGTGATGGACCAATAGGACACCAACATTTCGTTCGTAAGGTATGCTTATGAACATTAACCGAGTACAATACTAAGTGCTACTGCCAAATTTCTAATTGAAAAACCCAATCACCATAATTTACTCTAGAGGATCAAACCCAGAAGTCGAGGGGCGACAAGGATTGATAATAAGTATTTATGAAAGTTCCGTATTTCTACAATTACTTGCAACTGGATTGACATGACGGGTGTAAAAATATCCTTAACGAAGCCGAAAGGCACTTGTTCTCCCCGTCGTTGCGATACTTTCTTTCTTTTCTGGACCATACGTTGCCCAGGTATGGTCCAGAACAAAAAAAATACCTTCTAGTTACGGGGTTATTGGGGGTCAAAGTTTTTTTTTAAAACAAGTTTTTAATAAGCAAAACATGAATGCTCTGTAATGTCTTTAATTAATATCTTTTAACACCATGTTTTACGCAAATAAATATTATTTCTATTTGTAATGATAAAACTTTACTTTAAATACCTCCATGATCCCCGTACTATTCAATTCACCCCCCAAAAAAAAGTCATTTTCCAGCAATCATTTTTGCGTAGTTACTGATGTACAGAATGCTTGGTTGACGGCCTCGTGAAGGGTCCGTTTACATCTTATATTTAAGCTTTTCAGATTTAAGCTTCTTACATGACATTGTAGTGAGGAGCTCGTGGTTTAATATTAACAGGCGCTCGGGTCGAACTTTAGGTTAAGCCGTGCTTGCCTAGGTTGGTCTGTGGATGGGTAACCGTATTACGTACCGAGTTTCCTCCGTGCCTCGGAAAGCACGTTAAGCCTTTGATCCCGGCTGCCATTTGTAAATCTTTGACAGTCGTTCCGGGTAGTCAGTGGCCCGAAAGTCTGACAACCAGTCTTACCAAGGATATCGTATTACCCAGTGGACCAACTGGGTTGGACAGATAGGCAGTCGCTCCATGTAAACTATTGGTATTCGGCTGGATCCGGTTAGACAGGCCGACCCCAAGATAGTTGGGAAAAGGCAAGGCAAATGATGACATGACATTGTAGTCCCAACTCATTCAACTTTTTGAATCGTTATATCTCAGACACGATGGCTCTTAGGAAAAAAACTAATTAAACATTTTGTATAGATAATTATCTGATCTACAATTTTTGTCTGAATTAATTTTCTGATAAAACTTACTGTTTTGTTTAAAATTGCGAAAAACCCGTTTTTGTGACCTTTGTTCCTCGAGTAAATTTTTAACCAGGTATCGGATCAATGAAGACTTTTTAGATTTCATTTGTGATGGTGTTTTGAACAATGCAACTTTGAGCTGGGTGCGAATTATTGTACCCTCTGATGTCTAAATTGAACGGACTAATTGACTAAATGCACAAACCGTGCCAAGACATCACCTGTTTAGCTTTTTTCCAACTATTTTGGGGTCGGCTTCCAGTCTAACTGGATGCAGCTGGATACCAGTATTTTACGTGGAGCGACTGCCTATCTGACCTCCACAACCCAGTTAGTTGGTAAGACTGGTTGTCAGACTTTCGGGCCACTGACAACCTGTAACGACTGTCAAAGATATACAAATGACAGCCGGAACCAACGGCTTAACGTGCTTTCCGAGGCACGGAGGAAACTCGGTATGTAATGGGTGGTCACCCATCCACGGACCGACCTAGGCAAGCGCAGCTTAACCTAAAA
Source organism: Eurois occulta (assembly GCA_950022335.1). Classification (NCBI taxonomy): domain Eukaryota; kingdom Metazoa; phylum Arthropoda; class Insecta; order Lepidoptera; family Noctuidae; genus Eurois; species Eurois occulta. The sequence continues at coordinate 8,696,291 of OX465506.1, forward strand.
ATCGACCCGAGTGGCAGTTACTATTTCTATGTGCCAAGACAGAAAGAAAAAAAATTGCTTTTCGATAGCTTCTGTCAATGTCCTAATTCTTTTCGCTGCCAGTACGTCACTCAAAAAAAAAATCGAAATCAAAGCAAACAAACAATCAGAGTCGCTACTCTTACACCCGTATCTATAGTTCTCATCAAGTTCAAGTAATTACTTGAGTCCAAGTAATTACTAAGTCAAACATTTTTATGGAAGCAAAGCTAAGAATTCCCACTTTTTTCAGTTTTAACTTACCTAAGCAATTACTGAACTACGGAATAAAAATCATATCCGCACTTTTTTATTACTTTTACTTAAGTAGTCACTTCGATTTGTCTATAGATAATGTTTGCAATGTTTGTTTGTTTAATATTTATTGCTTAATGTCTACGACTGTCATCAATGTTAACGCTGATTGTTGAATGTCACTTCGTCCAGCCTTTCAGGAGCAGTAACTTACTACGCTTAGACCAACGAGGGAATAAATACCTACTTCCAATAAGGAAAGGAAACACGCAATATGTAACATTCTTCCAAGTTTAGTAAGAATGTTACATATTTTAAGAAAACAAGAGAAATATAGTAAAACTCTTTTATTTATTAAATTACCATTAAAACAGGCTTAGGTACTAAAACTTAGAAATTAATAATAGATCTTATTTGGACAGCCGCACGGATCAACATTGATTCCAACTGGCTGGTTAGGGAATCCACAGTTACAGTTCTGTGGTGGAAATAAAGGACCGTCACAACCACCACACTTCGGTCCCAATAAATTGGCTAAAAGTTCGTAACCAATGTTCTGAATACCAAACTTTGGCCCGCAAGAATCGCAGCCACAAAAAATGTTTGGCAATATGTTTTGGATATTGAATTTGTCACAACCACATCCACACTTTGGACCACAGTTGTCGCAGCCGCAACCGTATCCCATGTTTGGAAGACCATATTTAGGACCACAAGTATCACATCCACAGCCAACATTAGGCAGTCCATAGTTAGGTCCAAAGCCATCGCATCCATAATTCGGGACCACAGTCGCTACACCATAGTTTGGAGCATCACACCCACATCCATAGTTCGGCACAACAGTCGCTACACCATAGTTTGGAGCATCACACCCACATCCACAACCAACATTGGGTATTGGCATCACTTCTGGGTAACAAACGTTGGGTACAATATCTATGGAATCACAACACGGAGCAATGATATCACAAGGAGAAATGATGTTATCATATGGGTTTCTGTAGTCTATTTGAGGAGCTAGGCAGTCAATGGTAGGGGAGTAGATAGTTTGGATAGGTTCACAACCACGCTGTGGTTTCATGGTGTTCTCAATAAGATTGCTGACTATAAGCAGTTGGATCGCGTTAGCTAGCGAATTGCAAATAGAGTTATCTACAATGGTGGTGACCACTTGTGATGGTGAAGTGGTGAACACTTGTGATGTGGTACAGGCTTGTGGTTGTGGGTTACAGATTACTGGGGGTGTGTTACAGATTACTGGGGGTGTGTTGCAGATGACTGGAGGAGGATTACAAATCTGTGGTGGCGGGTTACAGATGAATGGTGGAGGGTCACAGATCCTAGGTGGTGGGTCACAGATCCTCTGTGGTGGGTCACAGATCCGTGGTGGTGGGTCACAGATCCGTGGTGGTGGGTCACAGATCCTTGGTGGTGGGTCACATATCCTTGGTGGTGGATTGCATATTTGTGGTGGTGGGTTACACAGTTGAGGTGATGATGGAAGTGGTAGTCTTGGCAGAAATTGCGCTTGCGTCTGGAAAAAAAAAACAGTTATAAATTTGAATTTTTCTAAGAGCTGTGTTAAATTAAAATTAACTAACGGTAGGTAAGTTCTATTCAAGTTTTCTTATTAATAATAGCTTACCTGACAAGCTAAAACTGAGCAAACGAGTAACAATAAAACCGCCATCTTATAAAATGTAACTATAACAACTTACAACCTGTTTTTTATATCAAATTGACAATGATTTCAAAAAACTATTAACACATTGACTTCATTAATGTCGAAAATGAAAAGATAACAACATTACATTCTACGAAAGTATGCAATTGTACACAAAAGCAATTAGGTAAATAGTATCAGTGGTTTATCGTACCTTTTAGCTTGTAACATATAACACATCGAGATCCATATAAACTGGTGTTAAATGATTTGCCTAGACTGTCTAAATACAATAGTAATTGCTTGGCAATGTGCGTGTTCATATAATAAAATACCGAGACATTTCAAAGCTTTAAATACAAAAATATTTAAAATTAAATTTCATAAGTGGTTACTCGAGTAGGATAGTTTTTATAGTTTAAAAGAATTTATTGATAAAAAATCTTGATGTTTTAACGATTGTTGTTGCTTAACTTGTCTTTAAAATTTTGCATGCTAAGTATGTTTTATCCTAGCTAAACATGCTTGTGCCTCAATTTGTATTTAACACCATTGTATACCATGTTTTACGCAAATAAATATTCTATTCTATTCTATTCTATCAGCAGCAGAAGAATTGACACCTTTTCTCATTTCCTCGGACACCAAAGAAAAAGAGAAAATTGTTTTTTTTGCTACAATTTTTTTATTTTACCTTTTTAGGGTTTCGTACCTCAAAATGAAAAACGGAACCCCATAAAAGATCACCTCCGTTTCTGTCTGTCACAGCCAATTTACTCCGAAACTACTGGACCGATTGAGTTGAAATTTGGTACACACATGTAAGTCGGTGACTCGAAGATGAGCGTGTAACGTAAATTAATGAATTTTAAATAAGGGGCTCTTTTGGGGGGTAAATTAGAAAATGAAAAAAAAAGTAGGCGAACTATATCGTGTTACTGATCAAATGAAGGGCTCATTGTGAGCATCTCAAAAGTAGGCGAGAATTGAAATCCTTAACTCCTAGTTCTTTGTCTATAGATAACAGGAAAACCTATAATAAATCTTAGATTTAAAACAACTTGCGGAATTTAGACAATTAACGTACGGAACCCTCTCCACGCGAGTCGAAAAAAAAAAAAAAAAAACAAGTACACAAGTATGGTGAGTTTTCTTTCTTCAAACGTCTTATCGAAACGTAAAGAAATATGCAGACGTACCTAACGACATCATCAGACGAGCTCTTATCACCGTCGGCGTTCCAGCTATATTAGAACCCAATGGTTTGGTACGCGACGATGGCAAAAGACCGCATGGTATGTCTCTGTTTCCATGGAAGATGGAAGGCCTGTAGTGTATATATTCTTGCGCCATCCCTTCTTCCTACCTCATTGCTGTGCTGGGGCTGCCACTGCGGCTGCGGCTGTGGAGAACCTCAAGCGGCGTAAATATAGCAACCTTATTGGTAACTCTATTTTCGAGCCGTTTGGTTTTTAAACTCTAGGACCGTTTCAAGGAAATTTCAAAACGCTTAGTTGACACTTCCCGTGACCCAAGGGCTGGCTTTTACCTTGGCCAGAGGCTTAGCGTTGCCATACAACGTGGCAACGCAGCCTGAAGTCTCTTGGGGACATTACCAGTTGACAGCTTTGAAGAGGAGTTTTTTGACGCCATTTTTTAGTTTATTGGTAAGTTACTTTAGGTTATTTTATTTTATAAATGTATTTAATATTGTTACGATTTGGAAGATAAAATTTAGAAGATATAATTCCATCCTCGTCAAGTAGGGCTTCCTCGGCCGGTCAGCGGCAGGGTGTGGGTGTGGAGCTGTATCGCAAACTACGCTGCATCTTCTATCCTGCCCGCTGAGACCCAAAACATGCAGGAAAATGGTACCTCTGCGCTGCCAACGATGAAACCGTGGAAGTGCCGCACGAAACAGAAGATAAATCTTATTAAAGTCACATTGAATATGCACGGAGGTAGATCACCTGAAAACTGATGTCGCTTTCATTTATTTTAATTTCATAATAATTTAATTTGCAATACCGGAACAGAAACAAAATTGTCAATGTACCTATTCATTTCCGGAGCCATTTCGAACGCATTCATAGTTTAATGGATTCGGATGTCCGGTTTGACTCACATGAATCAGTTATAAGCTGAAAACACTAACTTACCTAGTAAATAAAAAACAAAAATTGAAGTTACAACTAAATAGAGCCAAGCATTCGAATGTGTTAAGGAAATCCGAGGTCTAATAATCATAGACACGACCAAATGCCCGAACCAAATGTCAAAAAAAGGAATTTTCAAAAAAAAAAATTCAAATACTTTACTTCGAACAACCAAGTCCTTAAGGGTTAGAAATGCTTAAGAACTAAGTTAGTAGTAATAATTTCATAGCCTCATTCCATTTTGGAGTTTGTCAAAAAATTTGGAATATCAAATGAAGGGAAACTTTAGATATTAATATTATTGATGACATGAAATGAAATCTAACAATAAATGACGATCAATATCGTAATAAGAATCATAACATTAGGCCTGTAATCCCGGAAAGGTTAAGCAGAGGTGTGTACATACATTTAGCCAGTTCAAGTCCCATATGTAGGCAATAGGAGGGGAAACCTCAATGAACCGGGCATAGACCCAATCTCCGTGGCTGCTATTGAGAAATTCCTGATGGTAAAACTCAATAACACTATGCCCGACTTGGGATGCGAACACAGGACCTCGTGCTCAGCAGTCGCGCTTGAAACCACACCAACGATCATTAAAAATCTTCGTTTAAACAATATGGTCAGAGTTATGTTACTCTTATCAGCATCTGTTGGAATAAGAACAGAAAGTGAGATCACTTAGATCAGATAAATCACACCTCATTTATTATCTGTAGATGCTCAAGATTGTAATTACGTCATATCGTCCGGATGAAAGATAAAAACGTCTATATCAATGAGTTCCATTAGTAATTTGATAGTATTTCATTAATATATTTTTATTTGTAGCAACATGGCGCGAAGGATATTTTGTTTTTTATTGTTGCAGAGTTCCATTTGTAAGGTATGTGTTAGAGTAAAATTGTAGTCATTAGTGTTAATAAGTTGAAGATATTTAGCGGTTTTTACTTTGATAGTTTTATCAAGAAGCGTGAGGAGCTCGTGGCTAAATAAGAACAGCCGCTCGGATCGATCTTTAGATTAAGCCGTGCTTACCTAGGTTGGTCCGTCGATGGGTGACCACCCATTACATACCGAGTTTCCTCCGTGCCTCGGAAAGCACGTTAAGCCGTTGGTCCCGGCTGTCATTTGTAGATCTTTGACAGTCGTTACAGGTAGTCAGTGGCCCGAAAGTCTGACAACCAGTCTTACCAAGGGGTATCGTATTACCTAGCACTAACTGGGTTGTGGAAGTCCGACAGGCAGTCGCTTCATGTAAAATACTGGTATTCTGCTGCATCCGGTTAGACTGGAAACCGACCCCAACATAGTTGGGAAAAGGCTAGGCAGATGATGATCAAGAAGCGTAAGGCTTCGCTTACAAGTGCAATTTGACAACATTCATTGCGTTGCACACATTTTCGAAATATAATATGATGCAAAGCATAGTGACTTCCCTTCAAATCCTTCGAATCATGCATATCTAACAATAGTTTTGCGTTTTTCCAAAGAGCTTATGTTCAGCAGTATGTTGACATTGTCTCTAGACTGTTGATCTGACGTCTCTCTCATAAAACGTCAGAAAGCGTGCGTGCGCCCTACACAATCTCAAGGTCACCTTGGTCGCGTTTTTACACTGGCAACTCGCGACATAAATGGCAGCAAGCCCCACCCACAACCCGCGCCGCGAGTCGTCAGTCTGTCGTCCGTGCTCTGTGCTTACGCACGCACGTCAGAAATTGTCTGTTTATAATTTTTGTTGAGTACCTTTAACTTTAATTCATTAAACCAGTGAAGTTTTCATTTGCCTCCACTGCTATCGAAATTACACAACAGCACAGCCACTTGTTCGATCTTACATTTCTAATTTGTCGAAATTTTAAAGACGAGACAGGCATTATATACTTTATGTTACAGATTATAGGCACTATTTATCTCAAAAGACGATGCTAATTTTGAACCAAAGTTTTCCAAGGTGGCACTAACTGAGATAATACAATACTGATCATACTAATAAAACAGGTTCTCAAGTAAATATTTTTACTTTCCAGGTCTTATCAATATACGCGCAACCAGCCATCCAGCAATACCTTCACCTAACAGGGTCACCACATTCAACCCACACCATCACCGTACCAACGACCCAACATACGGCACCACCACCCAACATAGCACCGACCAACCAACTCAGACCTGCTACAGGACTACCTTCATTCTCCGCCTTAGCTCTTCCTGAACTGGTTTCAAGAATACAACAGTTACCAGCTATTCAACAGACAGCACTTCAGAACCAGTTAACCAATCAAGCTAAACCCTCAACTGGGTTGTCTTCATTCTCAGCTCTAGGTCTTCCTAATTTGGTATCTAGTTTGCAACAGTTTCCTACTCAAAAGTATTCTGAAGTTAAACCAGCCAATCCCTCAAGTAGTATAGATTCTAACTTGTTAAACAATTTAGCTATAGCATTGCAATTATTAATAGTAAGTAATATTTTAAATTCACCACCTCCAACAGATTCTCCAGTAACCAAACCGAAAGAAATTCTGGCTTGTGTAGAACCAATCCACAGTCAATATTCTCAAACTCAAGTTGCTATGCCAAATTCTAACTTTGTAGGTTCGTCAAGTTTTGCTGAACCTAATATTGCCCAGGCTTACCGGCCTACAAGAAATAGTATGTCGTTAATGTCACCGTATGAAGCTTTGGCACCAAATTCTCCTTATTCAGATCCGAGTTTGACTCAGTATGCGTCTACGAATCCGCGTCAGGATTTCCAGTCACCATATGCTATGATGGCTGACCAGGATATGTTTTCAATGAATGGCCTGTTTTGATCTTTCTTTAAGGCCGGATTCAGTCGTTGGGTTCGGCTTCCAGTCTAACCAGATGCAGGTTAATACCAGTATTTTCAGTAGTCGTCATGACGAAATTGTTCTGTTAAAGGACAACTGTTTCTAAATCCATAGTCATTTTGTCTTTAAAAAAATTTGGGGTCGGAGCAACTTTTCTTCTTCTTTCATATTTCTCAATGTTTCTAAATTCATTGGTTTTTTGCAACAGCGAGATTTTTTCCAAGCTGATTGTTCAATGGGCTGAGATGTGACTACTTCTACTAGCTTTAATGCTTTGATAAAAGCATTATATTCTTAAAGATTCTTTTACTGATTGCAAAATGTCTACAATTTAATTTAAGGTTATTTATTTAATAGGTTTTTAAATAAATTATTGTCACAATGTGAAAGATTTTTCATTTCCATAATAGAAAACTATGATTGTTGGGAATCACACCCAACATACACGCAGACGGCACGCGCAGGCGACGTGATCGACCTACGCGTCATCGGCATCGCCAAGCGAGCGGAGGTGTGGCGTGGGGAGCCGGCCGGAACGGCGGACACTCACCTTCTCAGAACCCACCGCGACGGACGATACTCTCGAATAGATTTTATGTTTGTCCGGGACTGTTATAATGTTGGAAGTTTAAAACGGCAATAAACCGAAGCCTATTAATTTGATATACAGTCCACTTTTATTTATTCCCAACGAGCAAGTCGATCAATAATATTATTTACTGACTGACAACAAAATAAATGATTTATTGTTAATTTCTATTTCTTGGTACCTTACTGTTTATAAGAAAAGGCAAGTTGTGTGATGTACAGACGCCAGCAGGTAAAACGACCCGAAACTGACAGATTTTCCCAAACAACCTTGAACCTTTATAGATATAGTTGAAAATCAATTAAAGAAATTTGACAGATTGTAGTAGCTTGATGTGCCGTCTGTAAATAAGAGTTTTTAATGGAAGCTGTTTAAAACCGAATTTGATAGTGGCCACCGTTCGGTTTCTTCTACTGAGTCAATCATCACTTTACACACCTATTACCGTGTAATTTTTGCAAATCTCCGTGATATTAGCACCTTGTTCGGTTTAAATTAACTACTATTTGAGGATTAGATGCCGATTTCAGTATATAGCAGCAATAGCCACGCGCGTTATCGAAGTTGTTATTTTAAAGTGAGAGAGTGTACAATCAAAATGGCCACTGCGGCGAGTTTTTTAGTTTTTACTGTTTCTACCCTTGCATTGGTTCAAGTACGTAATATGTTTTATCTTTTTAATTCATCTCCGTGTGGTGACCACAACTCATCATTATCTGGCTAGCCTTTTCGCAACTATTTTGGGATCGGCTTCCAGTCTAACCGAATGCAGCTGAATACCAGTATTTTACGTGGAGCGACTGCCTATCTGACCTCCACAACCCAGTTAGTTCTGGGTAATACGATACCCTTTGGTAAGACTGGTTGTCAGACTTTCGGGCCACTGACTACATGTAACGACTGTCAAAGTACTACAAATGACAGCCGGGACCAACGGCTAAACGTGCTTTCTGAGGCACGGAAGAAAACTCGGGGTTGACCACAACTGTCAATCAACCTAACCTATTTTTTCTGTTCCTTTCTTCTTTTCTGTATGTTAGTGTGTACATAAACTGTTAAATAAATAAATAAACTGTTCGACAAATATGCCCAGATATGACCTCATCACAAATAAAGAAGAGGTAGTATTTTGAACACACTATTGTGTATGTGGCATACTATTATATTGTAAGCCAACAAAGAAGTCAACCTGGCTGTAGGTGGTCTGAAACAAGAGGCCCTGGAAAATAATAAATCAGTCTAGAAAAATCCGCAGCATTAAAGAAATAGAAGACTGGCACATGATATTCTCTTCTACTTCCATTTATCTCAACTAGGGTTAATAGTTTGTTTAGGGTTGACTCCCAGTCAAGTCAACCTAGAAGCATAGCATAGCATAATCCGCCTATAATGTTCCCACTGCTGGGACACACGTCACACACGCCTCCTCTCTATGAGAGGGAATGGGCTATAATCCACCACGCGGGCCCGGTGCGGGTTGGTAGATGTCACATGTCTTCGAATTTTTGGTCCTAGGACATGCCGGTTTCCTAACGATGTTTTCCTTCACCGTTTTTTAGAGCAGTGGTGATGAAATAAATTACACAAACTAATGCGCCTGCCTGCGCTACCATTGGGCTACCGCTGCTCTCCTACCTAGAAGCATTTGAATGGATATCTAAATTGTATTTAACCTTTGTGTTAAAGTTGATTCATTGTTATCAGTAATTAGTAGGTATGACATGGTGTGCGTAATAGACCCATTAAAGCGAGGAGGGTTTCACGAAAGTAGAAAGGAAGAAGAAGAAGCCCTGTTCTCGTAACCTGTGCGGCACCGCACCGAGTGGACCCAACATGCTGCTGCGCCCTGCTGTGCCTACGACGCAGCTGTACCTTTCTCGTCTGCATCACTCCACGACAACTGAGGAAGTCGTGCAGTACTTGAAGGTGAAGACCACCTGGACTCTGAGGGTTGAAAGGTTGGAATCGCGTCACAACATCAACTTTAAGTCATTCGTGGTACGAGTTCCAACCCAACATCTACAGACCTGCCTGAAAGAGGACTTTTGGCCGAAAGGTGTCGTATATCGACGTTTCCGAGGACGGTTACGCGACGCCACGCAGCGAAACACGACGCCGACAACATTACGTGTATAGTTTATTATTAGTTTTAAGGTTTTTAAAATATGTATTAGTTTATCATTGTGTAAAATTATTTTGTGTATTTTATCTATGGGCCTTGTTGCCTGATAATAAAATGATTATTATTATTATTATAAAGCGAAACAAATCATGGATTTGTCAAAGATTATAAAATTAAATATATTATTACAATCATTTGGTAAATCGTGTGAAGAGGAGCTCGTGGCTAAATAGTAACAGCCGCTCGGGTCGATCTTTAGGTTAAGCCGTGCTTACCTAGGTTGGCCCGTGGCTGGGTGACCACCCATTATACATACCGAGTTTCCTCTGTGCCTCGGAAAACACGTTAAGCCGTTGGTCCCGGCTGTCATTTGTACATCTTTGGCAGTCGTTACAGTAGTCAGTGTCCTGAAAGTCTGACAACCAGTCTTACCTAGGGGTATCGTATTACCTAGCACTAACTGGGTTGTGGAGGTCAGATAGGCAGTCGCTCCATGTAAAATACTGGTATTCAGCTGCATCCGGTTGGACTGGAAGCCGACCCCAACGTAGTTGGAAAAAGGCTAGGCAGATGATGATGATGTTGGTAAATCGTGTGAAATGCATGACATTTTTGTATGTTTACGGATAATTTTCTTAGATTGTAAGAGAAACACAATACAGCATTTTCATGAGTTATGATAAAAATTGTATCATCGTAAAAGGGATCTAAATAGGTACTTATAGAGTGGGTGGGAATATTTTGATCCAACATTTTCGATTTTGGCACACAAAAATGCTACTTGCTAAGCGGGCATGTGGCACGTACTGAATTACGATTGTCTACGTCTTGTCCCGTCTATCGCTCGTAAATATTTGAAATGAAATGTCTTTGATCATCCTCTATCCGCAAACTTACTGAATTGAGTTCACTTATTTGTTGGTCTATGATCTCAATTCAAAGATTCATTTGCTCTACTGACCAGCGCTCTCTTCTAACAAAATATTTAGTCTACACTGACAACATCATCAGCCTATAGCAGTCCACTGCTGGACATAGGCCTCCTCCATCGCACGCCATTCAACTCGATTCTCAGCAACTCTCATCCAGTTGCTACCAGCCACCCCGCGAAGATCGTCACTCCACCGAGCCTGAGGGCGTCCCACCTTACGTTTGCCGATTCCGAGACCTTAAATTTATGGACCAGCCGTACCGACAGTGTCCACGTTTCGGCTCCGTAAGTCATTACAGGCAGGACGCACTGATTGAAGACCTTAGTCTTTAGGCTCTGTGGAATACGCGACGAGAAGACCCGGCGAAGCTTCCCAAATGCTGCCCACACTGACAACGTTCCCTTTTTATTTTCAGAGTATCGAAGCGTGGCTACCATCTTACTTCCAAGGCTTTAACACAGGCTATATGCCGAGATTTAATCCCGGATATAATCCATACATACCATTACCCTTTGTACCCGGATTTCCAGGATATTCCGCAGCACCTCCACCATACTACGGTTAAATAAAGGCAATATAATAATATAACACATACAAATGGTTTGTATGTGTTATATTATTATATTGCCTTAATATTTTAATATTCTTCTTTGAAAACTCTATTGCTTCATTCATTTGTTTCTTTCTAGTGCTTTTTCAAAGACTGCGTTTCCGTTTTTTAAAGAGTAATACTGTTTTTTGAAATAAAGAAGAGTAGTTTCTGTCAACGACACTGGACCAGAATTGTCATGAACTGTCACAGTGCGGTGCTACAAAAGCCACTATAGACTTCTCGTGCTCAAATGTTTCTTTAGTAACATGATGAGTCGAATGAAGATATGGCTCAATGTCCATGTGATATCCAGAGGAAGAAGGCCACAAGAACACCCGGATAGCACACGGATTTGGGATGATACTGGATGAGACTTACTTGCTTGTCAGTGTACATTAGCATTTTGTTTCCTTAAGTTCCATAATAAAACAATTTGATATCACCTGTACTATTTAAAATTTTCGCTCATTTACTAGCCATAGATTCGAACATAATACAAGTGAGTTAACTTATCAATAATTTCCAAAATTGATTACAAAAACAATTGCCTACCTTTCAGATGATAACGATGTCATTGAGAACTCATCACCAGGCTCTTCATCAGACGAATCTGAAAGTTCCGAACGCAGACCGCACCTTCAAGACTCGAGTCCATCACCTATGTGGTCTTCATCTTCAACACGTAAATTCTCACCATGATTCACTTACTCTTTCTACCACTTTTCATACCGCATCCTTCGAACCTTGCATTCGTCTATCACTCATTTGTTTGCAAACACGCAAGACGCTGACTGTTGACGCGTTCGGGTTTGCCGAACAAAAAGCAATCGATCGCTTTGGTTTTGACGCGGTTTTAGCGTCAACGAAGGCAACAGCTTGTACTTAATCCATTGATGAATCAAAAGTTTTAAATGAATAACGACTACCTACGTATGAGCTGTACCTACAGATGATTTTCGCTGGTTTGAGTATACTCGCGCATATTTTAAACTTTTATAAGTTGATAGAAAAGGACATCCTCATGCATATTGCTGCTCTGTCTACGATCTCTTTTTTCTTCTCCCTCTTTTCTCTTCTCTTTTTGTCATCGATGACCCTCAAGGATGAAACCCAAAGAGATTTAAAAGATTTATAGAGCTGACATTAGGAATATTTTCATACAAAAATTTTGATCCCGAACATTTTTGATGGGACAGATGGGAGAGTCTCAGACGAGATTTTAGAATACAATAAGGACAAGCTATTTGTTAACCAGCATTAACTAAACCAGAATGTCTTGTTTTTTCAGCATTTTTCAGCTCACCGTTTTCAGGAGCACTGACTCCCGTTAACTGGTTGTTCAGAAAATGGCCGATAAGTTGGAACATATCACCAGCAACTACTCATTACTATAAGACAGGAAATGGCAATGGATGGTCTAAAATCAAGACATGGTCCTGGAGCTTCTAAGTTGTGTACAAATACACTGAATAAAGAATATTGATATTAATAAATACGTCTTCAGTTTTAATAAATGTTGTTAAATTATAGTTTAAGGAATTTATTTATGGTTTTTTTTACCCTCTTTGTCCTACCATTTAATATTGTAATACCAAATGATTTGAAAAGAGTAACCATGGAGTTTCTTGCCGGTTCTTCTCCATAGGAAACGACCAACCCGAACCGTCCACTTTTTTGTCGACGTTTTATAAGTGCCTATGTGAAATAAAATATTTTGATTTTGAGGAAGACTATTTTTTTCTAGCTTGTTTCGAAAACAAGTCTGGCTAGAGACATTTGCCTAAAAATAAACTTAAAACAAAAAGCAAAACATCAATCTTCATCCAGGGCCTGCAGTCTCGACTTTAGTAATGACACTGTAGCAAACTTGAGATAGCTCAATAATTGCGACTTGGGACAAACGCAAGTCTCTACATCCAAGATAGCGGGCAAAGTCGTATATTATCTTGACATAAGAATGTCGGTACGCTAACAAAAACTGTATTCATAGTTCAGCTTTTTCAAAGACAATTTTTTGGCTTTACAATATCTCCTTGAATATGGGGAAAAATGGAGAACATGGATCAATAAAAATAATTGGTTTTCTTGTAACTTAAACTGAGACTATACAAGCCTTACTTTGAAAGCTCTATTTTTCATGAAAACTCGTAAGTAGAGCTAGAAATGTTTTTAAGAATTGCCATCCAACGTGGTAGTGCTGCCAGCCTTTTGGGCACTTTTCCTGTTGACAGCGATGCGGACGAATTTTTGGACGCCCTGTAACCCTTTTATACTTGTACATATTTATATCTATTTAAGAATTGAAATAAATCATTAAATATTTAAGGAAATTAGAATTTGCCTCCTTGCAACATTGACTTAAGTGTCAAACTTGACAAGTGTCAAGTTGGTCTTATTTGTTGTCATTGGAAACCAATATTTGTTGTATTTCTGTTTTCAATGGTATTTTCTAAAGCATTATTCATTTATAGCCAAGAGTACAGTACCTCCTCTGCTAACCTCTTTCTGGCTAAAGCTGTGACCCCACCGGATATACTTCTACATTCACATTTAGGTAGCTACGAAATGATACTGGAATTCGACAAAAAGCCCATGGTCGTTCGTTTCACAGAATCAAGGGTGGTAGCAAAATTCGATCTTTCTGTAGAAGATTTGACCAAATCAGGACCAGAGATGTCGCTTAAGGTAGAAGCGCCAGGGTAGCCAGCCCGCGAAATTCAAATTTTGTTAGGTATTTTGCAATTTGCAGGTCAGTGTCAGGTTGTATGTTGATGAAATAGATTAGATTGGAAGCCGATCCCATCATAGTTGGGTAAAGGATAGGCAGATGAGAAGTTCCTAAGTCTTTTTACTTACTTGTAAGAAATCTTATCGGTTGCAAGTTGTATTTGCTAGAAATCAGCACAAACAAGATTTTGTGTTGTATAGCATAATCAGCGTATAACGTTCCCACTGCTGGGACACACGACCTCCTCTCTTTGAGAGGGAATGGGCTATAATCCACCACGCGGGCCCAGTGCGGGTTGGTTGTGTTGTATATACTGCCACAAAAAAAGCCGACTACTGAAAAATCACGCTCTAATTAAAATCGACTCCTCTTATTGTTGAAGTCGGTTAAAATGTAGCCTATGTTACCCGGGCCATAATAACGACTCGATTAGCACCTTATTCTTCAAAATTGTATGAATAGTTTAGGCGCCACGGAGGAACATACGTAAATACAAACATACATAGACTGCTAAAATTATAAACTTTCCTTTTGGCGTCGCCGTAGTCGGGTAAAAATGTAGAAAACCGCTACGAATTGGAACTATAATGTCAATGTACCACATGACATGAAATGACACGACAACACACACACACATGTGTGTGTTGTGTTAACAAACATGTTTTACAAATAAATAATTTGAATTTGACTGTATTTTCTGTCAAAATACCGAATAGCAGGCCTGAAAATTCAACAATCGTAATAAATTATGTTACTTATTGCAATTGTATGTAAAACATTTCTCTGCTTTCATATCGACCGTGATATTATTTAATTTGTTTTATTAATTCTTACGATAATGTAGAACAAATCTTACAACGAAAGAATTACGTTTACAGAAGTATAAAAGCATTTTGCGATTGTTTTTAATTTTTTCGAGAGGTTTCATTTCAAAATGAAATTGTTAGTTTTATTTTTATTTTTACGACTAGCTGTTTTAAATTTAGCACAGGTATGTGTATTGGGTATGTTTCATCAATGTTGGACGCTAATATTTAATTGTTTGCCTGAAAAATTCTTTTGACGTACAACGAAAACTAATTTCAAAATGGTATTTGCTTCTTCAGCCTTTTAAATTTTTAAAGATTTTTCGTGAGATCCTCGATTTGCACGATTTTTCACGATCGACACCGTGTTATTTTCAATAAGTAGTAGTACAGTTACAATCACCAATAATGTATGTTTATGCTTAGCAAAAATCAGAAGCGTTTTTCACTTCAAACGTAACCGCACAAAATTACAATCAATGCAGTGAAAAAATCGGTTAAGCTACAACCGATTTCCTCTATTTGAGTGTATGCTCATGACCATCATGTACCAAGAAAAAAAATCATCTTATGGGATGGACATTCTGTGCATATATCTTATTTTTAGTTCAATAGAAGATCAACTCGAGAGGAGCTCGTGGGTAAATGATAACAGCCGCTCGGGTCGATCTTGAGGTTAAGCCGCGCTTGCCTAAGTTAGTCCGTGAATGGCCACCCATTACATACCGAGTTTCCTCCGTGCCTCGGAAAGCACGTTAAGCCGTTGGTCCCGGCTGTCATTTGTAGATCTTAGACAGCCGTTAAGGTTGTTAGTGGCCCGAAAGTCTAACAACCAGTCTTACCAAAGGGTTTCTATCGTGTACCTAGTGCTAGCTGGGTTGTGGAGGTCAGATAGTCACTCGCTCCACGTAAAGTACTGGTATTCAGCTGCATGCGGTTAGACTGGAAACCAACCCCCAACATAGTTGGAAAAAGGCTAGGCAGATGATGGCGTTCAATAGAAGATCAGTTTACTAGCGATGTTGTCAAGTGTTTCTGATCAACCGTGTGTCCTAGGTTGGCAAACAAGACAATACATGGTTACCATGGGGGATCGTACCACCAGGGTGGCCAAAGGTGCACCATACCACCTTTCTGATACCAGCCTCTTCGAGTAATGGATGGAGGCCCAAACAGGTATGGAAAATTAAAAACAATATTAATTTATTCTTATACCGTACTTCTTATACTTATCAGTATGGTGTTTTTTTTTTTATTTAAGATTTATCTACCGCAGACATGGTGGTCCGCGCCCTTGTTTGAAATTGTTTTCTTTTGTTTGCATGGTTTACTACTTAATATTACATTCGTGCTCCTACATTGGACACTTACATTATACTAAACTTATTAGAATAACTTAGAATCTACGTGAGTCCATCTTTTTTTTTTATACTAATATACATGCTCATGCAAAAGTTTTTTTTTTTAATATTTACTATATATACTACTTACAAGTTAGGATTACTAAACTAAGGTTACACTACATTATTGTTAAGACAGGGCTAATAACTGCATGGCAATGTGAGCCGACCAGCTCCAACCGACAGCATCCGTTCACGGACATGACCTGCACATCTGCGTCGCTTAGCTCAACCATTTTTTAGGGAACTTAACGACCGGATGCGCTGCGCCACCATCGGCAAAGCTTTTTCGTGAGTATGACAGACTCACTCTGCCATGCAGTTTTACATAATCTGTGTTTTGATTAGACTGGGTTAGGGTTGTTCGGGTTTGGGTTGGGTTTTGGGGTTTGGATGGGGATTATCCTTTACGTGGGTCGACTGACCAGGGACTTCGCTAGCCTGAGCAAAGCTTCCACAACAACCGCGTCTCGATGCTGCATGGCCGTCTTCAGGTTGTACTCGACGACCGTTTTAGTAGGCGCATCCATCGCTCTCTTTGCAAAGCGGCCCGTGGCGTCATCGGCGTCGTCGGTGTAATAGACGCAACTGACTGTATGTCTCGACACCGCCACTACCGCGTGGGAGATGCTGTCGTGGATTTGGAGTCTCCTGGACTTGGTGTTGACGATAATTACGCTGTCGAAGGTCAGGCCCTGGGCCTCGTGGATGGTGAGGGTGCGCGACCCCTCGCCGGACCCGTATCCCTGGCTGACGAGAGAAGCTTTCTCCTCTTGAGTATGAACCAGGAACAGGGTGTGTTGGGCAGTTCTCGGTATTTGCGCTCCTGTGTACCCCTTGACACCCAGTGAATGTACCCGCGACAGCGATGACTTGGAGGAGTATATACCGGAGTATATCTCGCTCAGTGCAAACGCCACATCCATCGGGTTGCGGTGTGTGCAAAGCAGCTCCTGGGTGATACCAGCCACCAGGTTTGGACGGGTATACCTTAACTCGAAAAGGTTCTCTCTGTCCAAAAATGGTAGCTGGTTTACGTCTCCGATGAGGACAACCTCGCTTGCTCCGGACAACTTCACTGCCATAACTATGGCCCCAAAATGGTTCATAAGAGCCTCGTCTACCGTTAGGCGGTAGCATTTCTCTTCCTTCTTGAACCCGTTGGCTAAGATTGAGGCCATAGTGCGCACCTTTGTCTTTACTCGGTCTCCTAAGCGGTGCGCAAGCTTCTCTCTGAGATCTTTGGCAGCTTCGGTCGTCGTGGTGGCTACAACGTCTTTCTCCGCATCGAAGTGTTTCACCACCCAGGTTGTCTTGCCGCAACCCGGGACTCCGTTTACCCACCTGATACTGGGTACCGTCCAATGCTCCTGCGATGCTGTGTTATCCGGGATCCCTGAAATGGACTGTGCCATGTCAAGGATCCTATCGTCCAGCATGATCTTGGTACATTTGGCGGTAACCACTATCGGGTTGTCGTTTGGTGGTTTCAGTATGGTGTTTTAATATTTATAGGTTTCGTATAAATCACAAAGCTGGACAAACTCTAACACTATATACTAGTCATATTTAAAGTTTTTTTAATTCTTGAAAATTATATACGAAGATAGCCTTCGTTTTGGTCCATGCATTGGGAAAATCGACATCGGAAGTTTCGGCCCATTTGGCCGCGTCTGCGTCGATGTTGGCAATAGCAGCATGAAAATAGGTTTTTTAGCGCATCCAGAGATTTCGGGCGATTGGTATACACCAAGGATTTAAGGATGAACTGAAAAACCATATTATTTTCAAGATATAATTTTCGAGAAGTAATTAAAAATAACTTTAAATCTACAAGTATGTAAAATAAAATTTAAATGATAAATCTTATACTTTTTGTTTTATGATATTTTTAATTATGGAAGTTTCCCAGCGCGCCCTGTACAGTACTTTTATGAGTACATAAACGAAGCTGGGGTATCATGTATGTACATGATGCCCCATGGTGTAAACAGATTCATTTTTTTTTAAATGTTACTTTAAACAAACTTTTTTTCTTTTTAGGGCATTGACCACTGGATAAATCCTTTCTTCGTTGGATCCCCAAACTTTTTCTTTCCTTGGGGATACCAACCACCGTACCAACGCAACATGGTACCTAGATACCCTGTAAGACCGTCGATGCAAATTCATCCACGGTTCGGTCAAGCACAGGGGACGATGCAACAACACTTTATTCCAACATTTAGGCATTGGACGCCGTCACACACAGGCCCAACACTAGGGCAGTGGTCTACACAACCACAACTAGGTCCAACTTATAGACCGTGGCCCATACCTTCACACATGGGTCCATCATTTCCCACACCTTCGCACACGCGTGTGCAGCCATATTTAGGTTCAATATTTAGACAGTGGCCCGATCATCCACAGTTGGGTCCTTCAACCGGGTCCTGGCCCATACTTGCACCTATGGGTCCAACATATATATCGCACTTATCACAAATGCCAACACCGTACTATCTAGGAGATAGGAGTCATTATTACGTTTAATAAATTAATTTATTAGAAGATCAGATTTGTTTTTTTTTTTACTTTTAAACAACCTTTCTGTGGAAGCATCGAGCGTTGAACGAGTGAATGATTTAATTCAAATTAAGAAGTGGGGTCCAGCGTACTTAGAACTCATGACGTCATACAAAAAGTTCCAAAGCTAAAGTGTGTTTGGGCCGGCAAAGATTGCCGCATATCGGACGGATCATGGGCTAAATCAATCACAATATTCACAATGTGGGTGCCGGAAAATTTTCAGTGACTTCAAAGGTAGACCTAGATGAAGATTGCAGCAAGATTAGTCCTTACTAGCTCAAAATGGAGAGAGGATTCATGAGAAGAAAAGGAGAGCTTTGCAGATAGTGGGGCGCCCAGGCAATGTAAATAAATTTAAAAACAAATGATAGATAATGAGTATAATTTGTCTTTGAATAGACTCCGGACCCAGGTTGGCCGCAGTAAGGAAAACCTGCTCAGGTGGGGATTCATTAATGACTCTGCCCTGGAGTGTAAATTTGGTGCTGTTTAACAAACGATGGGGCACTTAATATCGTGTCCTGCGTGTCCTGTTGTTTGTTCGCTACAGGAAGTGATGGACGCTACTGAAAGCGGCAAACTAGTAGCTCAGTTTTGGGCTGATACAATTTAGATTGCCATCGATACGCTAAGAAGAAGAAATATAATTTAAAATTTATATGATATTTCGGAAAATTTCCTCCAAACATTCGACCCGTTAGTGCTTTTTTAGCCCTAAATTAACATATTTCCTACGTGCTTTCCTTTTAGCACACTCATCTTTTGGATCAAAATTATGAGACATACTATAACATCAATTTTAAATGTTGCTTTGGATGACCGACCTTGCATACAAGCTACTCTTTCCATTCGTATGGGAGGACTCGGTTTCCGCACTTTGAAAGGTTTAATTATTCAAGTTTCAAGAAAGGTAATAAATCTATGCTATAGATGCTATAGCCTACAGAATAAGTAAGCTGAAGTGGCAATGGACCAGTCATATTAGCCGTAAGATCGATGACCGTTGGGGTAGACGTGTTCTTGAGTGGAGACCGCGAATTGGGACGCAGTGGGAAGCCCTCAGGCTCAGTGGAGTGACCATCTTCACGGGGTGGCTGGAAGCAACTGGATGAGAGTTGCTGAGAATTGAGTTGAATGGCGTGCGATGGAGGAGGCCTATGTCCAGCAGTGGACTGCTATCGGCTGATGATGAATAAATCTATGAAGAGGAAAGGTACTAAAGTAATGCATTATGAAATCGTTCAATAAAATACTTACATAATTCATTTCAAGGCAAGAGTTGGTATGTTATTTTATCATTTGCATGCACCTCGTTATCACTGATTACAGTAACTTATTACTTAACATCAGATAGTACTCAATATATTCCTTAGATAGTATATTACACAGCATATTAGTATATAAGGTTGATTTAAAATTAAATTACACATAGTATTCAATTCAAAAACTAATTGGAGACATTCTATTTACAAAATGGCTGCTAAAACTATTGCTTTCGTTTGCCTGCAATTAGCATTGTTCAATGTAAGTACTTTCATGTTTTAAGTTTAATTTCGATTACCAAAGAGTATAGTATTATTATATTAGAGTAGAGTATTATTATATAAGTAAGGCAGTCGCTATATATAAAATACTAGCTTTTGCACGCGACCTCCGTTCGCGTGAAATTATTAAAAAAAAATAATTACTTCCCTTTTTGATTCGAATTTTGTTACCAATTTCAAGGGTTTTATTTTTTTTTGCACGGATCCCTAATTTTTATTCTAAAATAAAAGTTGGAAGGAATAAACAGACAGAGAGACAAAAATGTAAAAAAAATGTGTTTTAGTTATATGTGCCGTAATTATTTTCAAAAGCATTCAGGGAAAAGCTGTTATTTTGATATCACAAACAGACACTTCAATTCAATTTATTTGTATAGATTGGTATTCAGCAGCATCCGTTTATACTGGAAGCCAACCCCAAAATAGTGGCGAAGACGATATAGAATTTATTTAAAACACTCTGCTACGGATTTCTCAGTAGCAGTATCAGGTCGAGGAGCTCGTAGTTAAATAATAACAGCCACTCGGGTTGATCTTTAGGTTAAGCTGCGCTTGCCATCCATTAAATACCGAGTTTCCTTCGTGCCCCGAAAAGCACGCTAAGCTGTTTTCCCGGCTGTCATTTGCAGATCTATGACAGTACCTGTAATGTCAGTGACCCAAACGTCTGACAAAAAGTGTTATCAAGGGGTACCGTATTATCCAGGACTAACTGGGTTCTGGAGGTCAGATAGGCAGCTGACCCCAATATAGTTGGGAAAATGCTAGGCAGACGAGTACCCAGCCTGGATTTACGACCGACTCGCTCTCTATTCAATACTGGCAAACCGTAGGTGTACGTATTCAACTCTGCCTACCCCATCGGGTAATAGAGCCGTGATTATGTTATGTTTATTTATTTAAGGGTCAATATTTCCTTATGGGACTTTCCCCATTGAAGTGTCCCTCTGGTCGTAAAAGGGTTTCAAGGGTATCCGTGACTGGGTTACCATGGTAACGTTGTACATTCATAAGGCAAAAGTTCGTCATTCTAACAAGGGACAAGCTTCAACCATCTCGCTAGCTCACTGTTTATTTACAACAAGCTGTTACCCGCGACTTTAGTTCGAGTGAAATTATTATCAAAATTATTACTTAATTTTTTGGAATCGAATTTTGTTACCAATTTTAAGAGTTTTAATTTTTTGCACGGAACCCTAATGATTATTCAAAAATATAAGTAGCTAAATTAAACCTTATAACATCAGCTATCTGTCAGTAAAAGTTCCGTCAAAATCGGTTCAGCCGTTTCGGATATTAACCGGAACTAACAGACGGACAGACAGACAGATAAAAATTATGTTTCGACAAAATTAAATGTTAACGTACCAGCATACATTCATCACCTGCCTGGCCCTTTCCCAACTATGTTAGGTTCGGCTCCCAGTGAAATCAGCTGCTGATATTTCATCCATATGACTCCATAGTGTAGTAATGTATTCTTCACGTGACCAGAAAGCTTTCTGGGCACTTTTTGAATTTTTGGACGCCCTGTAACCCTTTTGATACTTGTACATATTTTTATTACTAACTAGCTGTGCCCGGCATGCGTTGCAATGCACCTTTTTTTTACCCTACCCTACCTACCTACCCCCTTATCACTTAGGGGTATGAAAAATAGATGTTGGCCGATTCTCAGACCTACTCAATATGCTCACAAAATTTCATGAGAATCGGTCAAGCCGTTTCGGAGGAGTACGGTAACGAACATTGTGACACGAGAATTTTATATATAAGATATAGTTTTGTAGTTTGTAAATAATTTAATTATCATGAAAATAAAGCTATTTTTTAAAAAAAACACAGACCATACCTATTGCTAAGTCTCTTATTTTGCATAAAAAGATCTAATAAAAAAAACGGTATTTTTCAGACCATCAACGCGAACTGCGTAAACCGCTTCATCCCTGGCTTACAACAGAACATTCTACCAATGTCTGTACCAGTAGCTGAAACTGTACTACCAAACCAGATGATCATTGGCCCGAACTATGGCCAACCAATCCTGGAGGTTCCTTTCGGCGTCGAGAGAGTGGTAGCCACCAATCAGATGCCAGCTACGACTATTATACAAGATAGTACTGTGGCTAACAATCTGGCAAATGCGCTACAGCTTTTAGTAGTGAGCAACCTTCTTAGTAACACATTACCATTGTCACAACCAGATGTTGTAGTCCCAGCTTTGGGTTTCGGATCTCCTTTGGACTACGGACTAATGTCTTCTGTTAGTCCGGTTATGTCACCAATTAGTCCTATAGTGTCTCCTGTTAATTCATGTGGCTTCAGTCCATATAATTACATTTATTGATGAGTTGAGTTACTTATTTATTTTTTAAATGATAAGTAATGTTAATAAAAGTATTTTTGAGTGGATTTATGTGTGTTATTTTATCTATCGGAGTGTAGTGGTGGGGCCCAGTGGTGGCGGCCGCGGCTTACGAACAGTAAGTCGTGGGTTCTAACCCAGACAGGCGTATTTTTTTGTGTTATTTATTTCATTACCAGTGCTGTCAAAAACGATGAAGGGAAACAGCGTGAGGAACCCGGTATGTCCTAGAACCAAAACTTCGAAGACACGTGACATCTACCAACCCGCACAGGGCCCGCGTGGTGGATTATAGCCCATTCCCTCTCATAGAGAGAAGGCCGTGTGTCCCAGCAGTGGGAACATTGTAGGCTGCTTATGATAAGCTTATGCTTATTTTATCTATACTAATATTTAAAGATGTAAAGATTGTAAGTTTGTATGTAGGGGGTAATCTCCGGAACTACTGATCCAATTCTAAAAATTCTTTCACTCGCAGAAAGCCACATTATTCGCAGGTGCTAAAGCTATAAATTATACTTATATAATGCATATTAGCCGAGCTATCACAATTTTTGTGAACAAAGTCGCGGCCGTAGTGCTAGCTGCCTATATTTATTAGGCAAGACACACCAACGAGATACTCGTATTTATAGGAATAGTTACAAAAGGTAATTACGAGTCTTCAATGCTATGTAAATACTGTATCTGTGGAGTATTTGATACATACAGATGGTCATACTTGGAGCATCCCCATTTTAAGCAGAAGGTACTTTAATTTTCATCGTGTTTGTTACTTATGAGGTTTCGTCACACAAAGCATGCCAAGACAATGCCAAGCTTTTTGATCGTTCACTAATATTTAATGTTTGTTGCACGTTGTCGAGCAAACGAATTTATAAAATACAGCGTGTAAGGGACAGCCCTCCAGACTGATGGGGTGAATTCAGTATAATAATCATACTAAGATGACCCGTACAATAAATTATTTCAAGAACGTTATGGGAATCCAATAAATTTGATTTCATTTATTTCCTCATACGCAATGAATCGTTACGAACGGCAAGCGCGACGACAAGTTCGATGAACTCTGTAGCTAGGCAGGAAGTGAACAACTGATTTCACGTCGTCGTTTTTTAGAGTATTTCAACGTCCATTGTTTTTTTTTTCATTTTATTTTAGCCTTATTATTTACACAAATTGAGTGCAGCGTACATAAAATATAATTTAACATTGAAATAAAGGAATAGTAACTGAAAAAAACGTCAAAAAAGGGAAAATTTTCCTAAGAAAAATTCCGGTGGAATGTGAGTCAAAATATGGAATTGAATGCACTCTGGCAGTTTGCGGACGGCTGCCCTTACACCCTGTATAATGCAACAACGGTTGGTTGTTGGTTTGATTCAGTTTTTTTGTCACCGACTTCTGAAGCTAAAGTTATTTTTCATTATTTTGTGTTTTCGAAGTCGGTTTTATTGTTTGCAAAAAAGTTTTGTTTTATTTTTCAAATTTAGTTGTAATACCTATCCTATACGAATATTTGCTATGGATTTATTTTAAATTGTTAACAATACATTTCATTAGGCTAATCCCCAATAAAATGGGACTTAATAGACCTAACTGTCGAAATGTGGGTGTACTGTATACATCTGCGTACCTCCTCAGAGCATACAGGTATGATGTTATGTTATGATGTTGTGTAAACAATAAACATCCAAGCGATTGCAGCAATCACGACAGATTGCTGTCTATTATTGAAGAGTTCCGTTTCATATCCGAAGTCCATGATTAGATCATGACAATATTTCTATGGGACCAATTTGGAATCATACTCTATGAAAAATAAAAAATAAATCCAAATCGGTTCAGGTGTCTTCGAGTAAACGGTGAACATACATAAAAAAAAAGATTCTGACAATTGAGAAACTCTCCTCCTTTTTTGAAGTCGGTTAAATAGATTTAAGAACTTTCTCCAACAGGTAAAATTCAACTTATTTACTTTATGTTTGTAAACTGTGTCAGGGTCATGGTTTTCCGGCCTCAGTGTCTCTTCAAGACGGGACACAGATAGCCTTGACATCCCGGGGCTGCCGGCCGGGACCCCCTGGTTTGGAAGGCCCTAGCTTTACTGGGTCACCATCTCTCTAACTATATTACATACATCCTACTACTATTGTAAATGCGAAAGTTTGTGAGTATGGATGAATGGAAAATGGTGGCGCCACTGTCACTTCGATAACAACAGCTCCGTATTAAATAATTATTTAAAATAGTTTCTGTGCAAGTTAAGTGCTCCCAAGTGATTAATTAGTGAAAGTGGACTGCAATGCTCAAACGGCATTGTTATCTAGTGATAATATTCACAAACAATGAAGTTATTAACGACCGAAACCCAGACGCTGTAAACTTAAAAGAAGACTGTATAATGTCATTCTAAGTGAATCATCGTTTGAAGTGACAATAATTACGCTGGTGAACAATATCTATTCTACTCAAAATCAAGCAGTGAAGCCAAAACAGTAAGTTACAGCAAAAACTTTAAACAGAACTTACAAAACAACAAAATTTTCAATACACCTTCAATATCCCAATAAAAAGTAACGGAATTATACGCTTACTAAGTGAGGACCAATTTCGATTTATTTACCAACGATCGAATGGCTTGGTAGTTACTACGGTTGAAATTTAAACTACGCTACGCTTGAAGGCGCGAGTTCGAAACTCAGATACAACATATCTTTTTCCATTTTTATCAGAAGTACCAAATGATATTTAACTTCATTAGAGAATGAACTTCTTTGACAACATTACGTTCAGAAAAACAAAGACACGTTCTTTAGAAATGTCTGAAGACAATAGCCTTAATAGTTCGAAGCTAGATGGCAGCACTAGTAGCTTACCAAATATATCAAGTGACGAAAACAATACACAAATACAGGAACTACAAAACCAAGTTGCACAACTAACTTCACAACTTAATTCGGCTCACAAACAGATAGAGAACTTAAACATAGAGAATACGCAGCTTAAAAAATCTGTAAATGAATTAATAAGTAAAAATGAGGGATTAAAAAAGGCTACAAAAAAATTAACTAGTGAAGTGGGAACTCCTAACAAAAACTCACTTACTTCTACTCCGCGCCCAAACTCTCAAACAAAGTCACAGAAAAAGACAAGAAAAACACAACTATTTTTAAAAAAACAAGACACGATTAATGCTTCAACGGTAGGACTAAGCAATGCGACAACACAGAAGGAAGAAAGTGACGACCATTCTTCGATTACCTTAAAAAGAAAACTGTGCATTGATAGTGCGAATAAAAATAATAAAGTTTTAGTAACAGCTCAAGAGACATTTAAACACTTTCAAGTATGTCATTACGTTACACCGAACTGTGGTATACTTCGACTTGTTAAAGACATACATAAAAAGCTAATTGATTATTCTATGAATGACTATTGTGTTGTTTTAATTGGAGAAGAAGACTTTTTACATACTGAAAACTATGTTAATATCATCATGAAACTAAGGGAGACATTGATGGCAGTACAGAATACGAATATAATCTTATGTGCTCCTACTTTTAAATTAAGTAATTACTCGACAATGTTTAATTGGCGTATAGAGACGTTTAATAATTTATTACATCTAGACTTACAAACATATGACTATGCAACTGCATTTGATTCTAATTTAAATCTTTTTTATGACTTTACTATGTTCTCTAAATTTAATAGAAAAATTAATGACTGCGGCATGCGTAATATCTTTCAAAATTTATTGTTAACCATAACAGAGATATCATCGACCCAATGTGAATCTTCTGTAGATGAAAAACTTTGTGAACAAGAAAACTTTTTTCGTGTATAAAAATATTAATATTCTGCATCAAAATATAAACGGTCTCTTGAACAAATCTCATATGTTTACTGTCGCACTTAATGAACTATTCAATTCAGGAAAAATAATTGATGTGCTGTGTTTTTCGGAGCACAACATGATATCATCTGATGTTAACTTGTTAAATGTTCCTAATTTTACTCTTGCTACACACTTCACACGGAAATCCCGACATGGTGGTACATGTATAATGATACGAAACGGAATTAAGTATAGAGCTTTGGAGTCAGTGGAAAAGTACTGTGTTTCCAATATAATTGAATGTTGCGCAGTAGAACTCACTGACCACAACATCATTGTGATTTGTGTCTATAGAAGTCCGCTTAGTAGGGACATAAAAAGTAAACTTGAAATATTTTTCAATAACCTGAATATTCTCTTAAAGTCTTTTTCATTACACACTAACAAAAAACTTATTCTATGCGGTGATTTCAACATTGATCTTTTAAAAAAGACAATATGTTTAGAGCAATTCAAATATCTTGTTACGGGTTACAATCTCAGATTTGAAATAAAAGTTCCAACAAGATTAGGCAGCGGGACTTGCATAGACAACATAATACACAATGTACGGGGATCAAAAGGAGAAGTCTTAGAGCTGGCGGTATCCGATCATACGGCACAACTTTTACGATGTCCAGTTAGACGAACATGCATATTAAATTACTGGTTCTCAACTAAAAGAGATTACTCAAAAGAAAATGTTCAGAAATTCATTGACAATATCAAAGCTATCACTTTTTCTGACGTATACGAGGAAACCGATCCCGCTAAATCATTCAAATTATTCTATAACATGTTTAAGTTGCTTTATGATTTATGCTTTCCAAATATAAAAATTCGGATATCGACTAAAGAAAAAGCAAAATGGATTAGTCGTGGTATAAGGATTTGTAGTAAGAGGAAAAGAGAGTTGCTGTGGAAATACCGGTTACTACCAAATAAGCAAAATAAAACAAACTTTAAAAAGCTTTCAAATCGGCTTAAGAAAGTTATAAATCTCACGCAGAGAGCCCATAATAATCGTTTTATACATTCAGCTCAGAATATATGTAAAGCAACCTGGAGAGTAATAAACAAAAATAAAAACAAACATAATTTGCCAGACGAATCTATAATAAAAATCAAATCAAATGACCAAACCTTAACTGATCCTCTTGAAATAGCACAAGCTTTTAACGATTACTTTGTAGATCAAGTGAAGCCAGTTACTAATTTAGACATGAATAAAAATATACACAAAATAAGCAATAGAGTTACATCCATGTTTATGTTGCCTACAATACCACAAGAAATTCACCAAATTATTATGTCGCTAAAGAATACGTCTAGCACTGGGTATGACGATATAAGTACAAATATTGTTAAACGGGTTTCCACAATAATTGCTCCTGTGTTGAGTCATCTTATCAATATGTGCATATGCCATGGTCACTTTCCAGAAGAATTAAAAATAACAATTATAAAACCCCTCTTCAAGAAAGACAACAGAGAAGATATGTCCTGCTACAGACCTATAGCGTTAGTACCGATCTTTTCAAAAGTATTCGAGAAAGCAATATATTATCAACTTACTTCATACTTTGAGAAAAATTGCTTATACGTTGAAAACCAGAAAGGTTTTAGGAAAAACAAATCTATTGACATGGCCATCTACGATTTCTTACATATGGTTAGCAGCAGAGTGGATAAGAGACTACCAACTCTGGCGCTTTATATGGACATGTCAAAAGCATTTGATCGCGTAGACCATAAACTACTGATAAATAAACTTAACGCATACGGAATAAGAGGAAATATATCAAATTTAATCGAATCTTATCTCTGTGATAGGCAACAAATAACGACAATTAGTAGAATTTGTAAAAAAAACGAAATAACATATAAATCTAGCCAGAGAGCGGTGAATTATGGAGTTCCACAAGGTAGTGTACTCGGGCCGCCCCTATTTATTGTTTATATTAACGACTTTCCCACAGCATCATCATATCCAATGACAATGTTTGCAGATGACAGCACTTTACTTTTCAATTGTGATGAGATAAGCACATTAGAGGCTGAGATTAACTCCACCTTAGTATCAGTTGTGAATTGGCTGCAAAATAATAATTTGGTTATAAATCTTGATAAGACAGTATTCATGAAATTTCATCAAAGGATAAATTACAACCTGGACTTAAATATTAAATACAAGGACAAAATTATTAATGAAGCAAATGTGACTAAATTTCTTGGACTACACATAGAAAACACGCTAAAATGGAGTTCACATATTGACAAGGTATGCAGTAAGCTGAACCAACATTCCTATGCTTTGCACATGCTAAGTAAAACGGCCAATCGAGTAACAGTTCTAACGGCGTATCATGGTCTAGTAGCTTCAACACTGAGATACGGAATTATATTTTGGGGCAATGCTGCGGGTAAAGATATGGTATTTAAGTGCCAAAAAAGGTGCATACGAGCTATATATAATTTGAAGACAACGGACAGCTGCAAACCGTTTTTTAAAAATACGAAAATACTAACTATGCCGTCGTTGTACATCTATGAAACGTCTATGTTCGTCAAAAATAATTTACATAAATTTGCTCGAGTAACTAGTCAGCGTCGTTGTGATCTGTTACAAACAGTCGGATCTAGTACTGCACTATTCAAAAACAGTATTTTTGTAATGGCTCCAAAGGTCTATAATAAATTACCAAAATGTATAAGGACTGAAGATAGTGTCCGCAAATTCAAAAGAAAATTGTATTTATTTCTAATTGATAAGACGTACTACTCTATCGAGGAATTTTTAAATGACAAAATATGACATTGTTAGCCTTTTATTATATTTGAACATTGACAAATACATGTAAAAATAAATTGTTATTGATGAATTATTAATAATACATTTAATTGACATTATTTACAAAATTTTTAAAATATGACATTACGAGCATTTTATATAATTTACCATTGACTTACATGTAAAAATAAATTCTAATTGATTAATCATTTAATAATAGTACGCTGAATTCACATTATTTATTCGAACTCCACTTTGTGTTACAGATACAGACATTTTACTAAAAAGCTAATATTTGTACACCAATTACATTGGTAGGACGCAGAGCTCGACTAAAATGTATACATAAGACCTTTATTATAATACCTGTGTTCACAAATAAAGATTGATTTGATTTGATTTGATTTGGATGTTTGTTACTCTTTCACGCAAAAACTACTGACCGGATTTGGATGAAATTTGGCACGCAGATAGTTTATAACCTGGATTAACACAAAGGATACTTTTTATCTCGGTAGTGTGATCCTGTGGGACAGTTACCGATCTTACGCGGTTGAAGCCGCGGGCATGAGCTAGTATATTATACCTATTTATATCCTACTAATATTATAAATGCGAAAGTTTGTGAGTATGGATGAATGGATGTTTGTTACTCTTTCACGCAAAAACTACAGACCGGATTTGGATGAAATTTGGCACACAGATAGTTTATAACCTGGATTAACATATAGGATACTTTTTATCCCGGTAGTGCGATCCCGTGGGACAATTACAGAACTTACGCGGGTGAAGCCGCGGGCTTGAGTTAGTTCCTATATAAATTCATGCCTTTTATCCATGTGGGTAGGCAGAACCCACAGAACGCGACCTGCTGTGATTCTTACACTGTCCTTTCGCCTCGTCCAGGTTCATATATCTGGAAATTCTCTATCCATACTTTCATATCTATACTTTTAATATTATAAATGCGAAAGTAAGTTTGTTTGTTTGCTTGTTACCTTGTCACGCCTAAACCATTGAACTAATCATCCTGAAATTTTGCATATATATTCTCAGGTGTACAGAGACGGACATAGTGTACCTTTCATTCCGAAGAAAAGGACTGTTCCCGAGAAAAACAACAATAACGTTCTTTTGGTAATAGGTGGCGCCACGTGTCTCTCGAATCATATTATTACAAGCAGAGTACAACCCGAATTGATTGTCAAATTCAAAATAAGGCGAGCGAAGTCACAGACAAAAGTTAGTTATTTATAAATATAACATCACGCCTATAGTCCCAAGGTAAGGTTAGGCAGAAGTCTACTTAATAGTACACCCACATTTCGCCTGTTATGTTTAAGTCCCATGTAATAGGGTACGAACCTATTGCCATCTAGCACAATACAAAATCCGTGGCTGCTACTTAGAAATTCCTGATAGAAAAACCCAATAGCAGTTTGCCCGACCCGGGAATCGAACCCAGGATCACATGCTCAGCAGTCACGGTTGCGACCACTAAATCACCGTGGCAGTATTTTCTTTATTGAAGCACAATATCCATTTTCATTGGTTTTGAAGAAATCGCTTTGACCAGAAAGGTTATTTTTTTTTTTTATTTTTTTTTTGGGTGGTTTACAGCTAACAATACTAAAATTTACAGCGAGGTCAACAACGACAAGCCATTTACAGGCCTCCACAGTCAGCACAGTGAGCAGTTAGCAAATTTTGGGTTCTGTACCTCAAGGAATTTGACATCTGTGTGCCACAAGGCAATCTTTTTTGCCAATATGGCTTGTTGTATGACAAGCCCGCCACACTATTCCCAAACCAATGCAACTCCTAAAAGCCTGAATCAACAGAGGCGACCACCAGAAAAGCGCAGAGACAATGAAGCTCGACGAAGTCCCAGATAAACAATTTAACTGTCTTGGATCCCGCAACGAAAGTAATCAGAAAAAAATAGCGGAGGAGTAGGAAAAACATAATTTCCACTTCGTCACGGCTCATGTTTGCTGACATCTCTTTGAGGCGAGCGTGGAACACGAACGCGCCGTCGACACGGCCTGTCGTCATAAGACGGCACTTTGTTATTTTGGATATT
Source organism: Eurois occulta (assembly GCA_950022335.1). Lineage (NCBI taxonomy): Eukaryota > Metazoa > Arthropoda > Insecta > Lepidoptera > Noctuidae > Eurois > Eurois occulta. The sequence goes on from OX465506.1 coordinate 8,727,623, forward strand.
TTAACATGTGTTATAATTTTATTGTTTCTTTTATATTTTTATAATTTTAGGAACTGTAATTGGCTGTAAACACAACCATTGTAATTAAAAAAATAAATTATAAACAGTAAATAATAGTAGGTAACACATAATGTAACAAAATATTGAAAGTTCGGTTCGGTACATATCCATGCCAGACACGTGGGAGTAGTGTCGGTGTTATACGACCTCTAACTATGTTGGGCAGCTTTCAATGTCGTGGAATATACGGACATAGATGATGAGCCGAAACGCTGACGCTGGCAAGATGTCTGCTGATATTATACGTACTCACTTGACAGGGAAAATAGTATTGATCATTTATTTTCTAATTAACTACATAAATTAACAACAAACTATAAAAGAGCATCAAAAAACTCCTCAACGCTGTCAGCTGGTTATGTGCCTAAGACACTGGCGGCGTTGCCACGTCGTATGGCAACACTTAGCCACTTAGTAAAAGCCAGCCTCTTTTAATTTGTGAAGACTTTAACTCTAACTTTTGACTTAATGTGTGAGCACTTTTTAACAATGATTGCTTCAGGTGAAATTGCAGATTTGTTTTTTTTTAATATTAAATGGGTCTACTCTTGACCTCAATCTAGTCCTGAGGACAGAGATGAGGTCGACGATGGAACGAGCTTACCCAGAAGAAGCCTATTAACTCGCGACTTAAATAAATTGGGGTCATATGAACTTGGGAACACTGACGAAGGCAGGGAATTCCACTCCTTGGCTGTGCGCATAATAAACGATGTCGCGAAGCGCTTCGTGCGAATTTGTGGAACATCGACAAGGAATGGGTGATAACCCGCAGTACGTCTGGACTCCCGATGGAAGAAGGGATGGAAGAATTTGTTTATTTTTAAAATAAAAAAATTCTCCGATTGTGTGAAATTTGCTAGCTCGAGTATTTAGAGTATTTTCCCTCCAGGTGATGTCGAAAAATTCCACCTTGTGTATATAACACTAACTTACCAGTATTAGTTTTTTCACAAAGACCCCAAAAATTACTCGATCGACTGCATGCTTTTCCATCATATCGTTAGTATTTAGATACATTTTCACTGTCCGTATATTTTTACTCAAAAAATGTGTAGGAAGAACTTCTTCATGATTGATTACATGTTGCCCACCCAATAACGAGACTATATTTATTGTATGTATATCTATATATTTCTGATGTTTACCTTTTGAATAGGTCCCTCTTTTGAAGGAAAAAATTGAACACGAGACTACACAACACATGGAATTATTTTCCTCTTTCGACCTTCTTCTTAGCGTGGTAATTTAGTTCTGGATCTGCACTTGAGACTTGAAACGACCCAAAACTGGGCTAGGAGATTGGCACCTTCAGAAGCGTTCATCAGTTCCTGTAATGAACAAACGGCAGGAAACGCAGGACCTGGTGCTAAGCGGCCCATACTCTAAGATAAACATAAGATAAAGATTTAAGAATAAGATACACACATGGCATGGCATCAAATTATTTATACCAGTCATGTGTTGCCCTGAACGGCGTACAAATATAAGATGTTATTATAGCATCAAATTCATCCGTTACACATAGCAATTAACAATTTAATTTAGATCATAAATTAAAATTAAAAAGTACAATGTAATACAATAAAATAGTGTCATAAGCTCATCACAGTTAATAATACAAAATAAAATAAAAAATATTAAAGTAATTATTTAAAAAAATAATATAGGATGTTTTATACAAGTCAAATTAATTTATCGTTTTGAATAATGCTGTAATAGACTTTCTCTAACAGAAGGCTTTTTAATCTATTTCTTAATTTCTCTGGTATATTTCCTTCAATGTTTTGGCTACGTATTATAAAGAATTGGAGCCATACCAGAAATGGGACTGGTCATCCATTAGCTGCCACGGTTTATTTTAATTACTTTATTTTTAAATTGTTGGTTTAATCTTTTACTCTGGACTCTCTTAATGTACACATCTTTCTACATCGTTCTCACACATATGTATAATCTCAACATGAATGATGTAACCAAGATATTGTAACAATATTCTGATTTAAAAGAGTGTCCATGGAGTTTCTTGCCCATTCTTCTCCATAGAGATCTACGCTTTGGAATGTGCAACTACAGTACTTTCACAAGTTATTATGCTTTGTGACTGTGACTGTAGCTTAGCCTCGCTTTTTTTTGACTTTCAAAAGTGCCTGTCATGGTCTAATTGAAATAAATACTTTGAGTTTGAATACTTTTTTCGCATTAGAGTTGTCCTGGATCTCGGGATACATAGCTTACTATTATAGCTTCTATTTCGAACTACTTTATCTGACACTAAAGGGAACAGTTGTAAGAACCAACCCAAAGCGATGATTGGCCTTGTGAAGGACGATAATATTGTTAGAAAGGGTGTGACTGCTAAGATGAGGAGTAATAGAGTAAGAGTAAGTATGGGAGAAGAAAACATGCTGCGCTGACCTCAAATAAATTGGGATAAGAGGAGAATCATGATGATGAATCTCTCGATAAAAATGTATCCATGGTAATTCAAATTAAAATTCATTTATTTCGTAACCCATATTGCAAAAGATACAAATACAAAATCAACAAATAACATAGATATCAATTCAAATTAATTAATAAAAACAATAATAAATTACAATTTTGTTAGTCTCTTACGGACGACACTTTAAGTGACTTGTCTATCACAGCAGTGTCGCACATAAGGACAGTCCAACCTATCAGCAATCATCCTCAGAACGGCATTGGAGCTGGCACGCACTCTGCGCACAAGGGACGCGCATCGCTTCCGCATGGTCGCTATTGGAAGTCTTATTTGCCAACTAAGCTTTGAGCCAGCAGTGATCGAACTTGCTGATGTATTAATTATACTCAAGAACTAGTTTTTAGGATTCCGTACCCGAAGGGTAACCAACGGGCATTCTATTACTAAAGCTCTGGTTTCCTCCAATAGCGGTGCCGTCATAAAGCTCCGCTTAGGATCTGGTGGCCCCTGCCAGGGCTGCGGGACTGTTCGAAAGAGATACCGCGGCCCTGGAACACAAAGGGCAAAAGAATTTAACCAAGGGGCACCGTATTATCCAGTACTAACTAGGGTGTGGAGGTTAGATAAGCAGTCGCTCCATGTAAAATACTGTTATTCAGCTATCTCCGGTAAGACTGGAAGCCGATTCCAATAAATTTGGGAAAAGGCTAGGCAGATGACGAACGAAGCCCTCGAACGTAACGTTAAAGACAAACTAAAAAGATGTGGGCGACAGCCACTCCTCATATCAACGGACGGACAAGCATTGATCTCCACACAGGCTTACGGCGTTGTTGACAGACTAATAATTGCATGTTTCACGATATATTCTTGATCTGTAATTTCTTACAACTATTTATAAATGCGAAAGTTTGTGATGTATGGATGGTTGTTTGTTACTCTTTCACGCAAAAACTACAGAACGGATTTGGATGAAATTTAGCACACAAGTAGTTTATAACCTGGATACCACATAGGATACTTGAATGTCGATGTCCACGCGGGTGAAACATCGGGCATAAGTTAGTTATTTTTTCCACAAACTTTCTTTTGTAACAGTCAAAGTAATATACAGATAATATATTTCTTTTAGTAGCTAATGTCACGTACACTTTGGGCAATCGTTATACATATCTGTTCATTACAGAATATATATTATTACGATATATTTTTACGGGCTTATCTATGTATCTTATCTATTGATGATATGATGTATCCATCCTTTTCGAAATAATTCATAGGTATCTATTAGATAAAAAAGAGTTCTTATATTTTCTTTTGTGCATTTAGGTTTTAGATCGCTTGGTGGTATCTATTTTATTTTACTATTTCTGTACCACAGTAGACAACACAGGAATATAACATTATAATATATGAGTACATAGGTACTGCTTATTTCTCAAGAAATTTCTGCCAGCAGACCTGCAAAAAGAGAAATGAAAAAGAAAGTGTAGACAATAGTGCGTGAGAAAAGGAAGAGAATAATGTGTATATGTGCCTTACCTAACTTAGCCTAAAATATTAAGTATAAATACACATTATGAGTAAATATTAATATATACTTTTATAAATACATAATGCTAAGATACCGATCTACCGATATTAACTTGTATAATATAATTATGCTATCGATTTTTGCTTATACATAGAGGCATTCTCTAAGTCTGAAATATTTGTTGTGTCTGAAAATAGTTTCAGATAAACTGAGAGCTGTTTCTACAGCAATTTTCATCAAAATTGACATACCTAGACTTTTTGGTAGTTAACATCCATTGGATTTACGTGAAATATCGAAAAGCATTTTTCAGTTTTCTGTCAGAGTTATCGATGGTATTATGTTATTTTGTCCAGGCTTCGTCGTATTTAGGGGTTAGGCCATGATAAAGAGCAATAGAGTCATTCTACTGATATACCATGTATCAGTAGAATGACAATAGAATCCCTACTTTTGCCTAACACTAGGAATTTCTCCTGTATGGGTGCGAATACAAACTTTTAAACTCCGACAAACCAGGAACAATTACTTGTAAGCCGTACAAATATTTGTTCCGTGCGCAATTGAACCCGCGACACGCAGCGCAGCAGCCAATCTCTCAGCCACAGCGCCAACCGTGCCGTCACATTCTGAAAATCCTAATTTAATCACGCCTGAATACTATAAAAAACTGTATGTAATAATTTTTGTATACTTTATGAAATCCTTTTGTCGTAATTACTCAAGTTATCACGAAATTCCACGTAAAATTGTTACAAACATTAAAACATATTTAGGTACACATAATATTCCAGGAATTGGTTTTATAATTACTGTTGTTTCGAGGTTATAAATAGGTGTCATTGTGTTATGTATCATTTTCAAGTGGGCAGTATGGGTGCGAAATTATTGCTTATTTATGTGTTATGTCAGGTATGTTATTAGTGTCTTTATTTCTATGAAAATTATCTACATAATTGACCATTCCGAACTTTGGCGAAGTTTAGTGAATACCTACACTATGTTACTTACTTACTCTTAAAGAAACTACCTACATTATTAATTAAAAACTATTAAATAAACTAACAACAAACTATAAAAATGTATCGAAAAACTCCTCCTCAACGCTTTCAACTGGTAATGTGCCCAAAAGACTGGCGGCGTTGCCACTTTTTAAGGTAACGCTTAGCCTCTGGCCAAGGTAAAAGCCAGCCATTGAGTCACGGGAACCGTCAACTAGGAGTTTCGAAATTTCCTTAAACAGGCTATGAGCACTCGGACGATGGAAAACCCAAAAACAATTTGCCCGACTCGGGAATCTAACCCAGGACCTCATGCTCAGCAGTCACGATTGTGACCACCACTAGACCAACGAGGCGACATTGTATACAGCAGAAAGTTGAGTTTTAGACCGTAGGAGGTGCCTGTGGACGGTGAGTAATGGGCTAGCTCACCGTCCGTCCATCTTATGACGAAAAGCCGTGTCGACGGCGCGTTCGTGTTCCACGCGCGCCTCAAAGAGATGTCAGCAAACAGGAGGGGTCCGCAGGGGCCGATGCTTGCCAGAGCTTTTTTTTTTTTTTTGTTTGGTGGGTGGGAAATCATCAAATGACCCCCCCGCCCTGGGCGGAGCGGAAGGGAGTGTCAGACTCTTACTGACTAAAAACCACCCATGTTCCTTCTTTGTCTGTCTTTGACATCACAGACATCGGTGAAGGAAAATATCGTGAGGAAAACTGGAACTATAATGAAATCGCCGACAAGTCTTGAGCAACGGTTGTGATCTATGCTTGTAGAAAGGATTGAATTACACCTCCTACGGCCTTTTTTTTTGGTAAGGGAAATCATCAAATGACTCCTCCCGCTTTGGATGAGTGTCAGACTTTTACTGACTAAAACCCATCCATGTTCCTTCTTTGCCCTTTATGTTCCAGGGCCGCGGTATCTCTTTCGAACAGTCCCGCAGCCCTGGCAGGCATCGGTCGTTTGCTGACAACTCTTTGAGGCGAGCGTGGAACACGAACGCGCCGTCGACACGGCCTGCCCGTCGTCATACGACGGACGGACGGCGAGCTAGCCCATTACTCGCCGTCCGCAGGCCCGCGCCTACGGTGGCCGAGAGCCATCACGGCGTGGCCCCCGACGCCCGGTGCTTCTCCTCCCGCGGCGGCCGGGACGTGAGGCTGAGGCTATCTCCCTCTCACGTTCCGCCGCCTCCTTCGCTAGCATGACTATGCTTGCCAGAGCTGCGGGACTGTTCGAAAGAGATACCGCGGTCCTGGAACACAAAGGGCAAAGAAGGAACATGGATGGGTTTTAGTCAGTAAAAGTCTGACACTCATCCAAAGCGGGAGGAGTCATTTGATGATTTCCCTTACCAAAGAAAAAGGCCGTAGGAGGTGTAATTCAATCCTTTCTACAAGCATAGATCACAACCGTTGCTCAAGACTTGTCGGCGATTTCATTATAGTTCCAGTTTTCCTCACGATATTTTCCTTCACCGATGTCTGTGATGTCCAAGACTTTTGAAAGAACAGAGAAGAGCGATTTCAATTTATAATGACGGATATATCCGTCATTATAAATTGAAATCGCTTTTTATGGTTGTCTGGTAACCACGTTGTTTGTCTTAACTGTGCAACGGATTGTGATAAGATGCACACCAACGTTAAGAGAATTTATCCTGAACAAATGTGTGTTAGCTTCTGAGGCTTACCTCTGCCTAACCCTTCGGGTATTACAGGCGTCATGTTACGTTATGTTTATGTATAGTATATTGGTACATAACTAACTAAATCTCCTCTATGTATTTTCAAATCATAAAAATGTGTGAAGCAGAGGTCGCTATACTTATTCTGTCACTTACGAGATATATTCCGTGATTGTTCATAATTTTGAGGTCCCGTTATTTCAAAAAACCGGCCAAGTGCGAGTCGGACTCACGCACGAAGGGTTCCGTACCATTATCTATAAAAACGGCAAAAAAAATCATATCTGTTGTATGGGAGCCCCCTTAATATTTTTTTTTTTTAATTTTTAGTATTTGATGTTATAGCGGCAATAGTAGTACATCATTTGTGAAAACTTCAGCTTTCTAGCTATCACGGTTTATGAGATACAGCCTGGAGACAGACAGACAGACAGACAGACAGACAGACAGCGAAGTCTTAGTAATAGGGTCCCGTTTTACCCTTTGGGTACGGAACCCTAAAAATCACGGAAAACACGAATACGGAAGGGAATCACGGAAGATATCCCGTAAGTGACAGTACTCGTATACGTTTAGTTTTAAACCGTCAAAGCTTAAAACAGTGTTTGACAAGTCGCTAGTAATTAATAACTGTTCTTTTTGTTTTCAGATGATAATCACAGAATCTCTGGGTGGAGTCACATTGCCAGTCTCGGATTTCATAGGAAAAGTGACACCAATAAAACCCAAGCCCTTGTCTCCTTCAACCATTCCATCACTTTCTTCAACATCATCATTAGTATGTGAGAGTAAGAATAAATTGTTTTCACCAGCCCTAGGAGCTCGAGAATTTTCGTCACCATTAGCATTGACGACAACATCCAGAGCTTTGCCAGTTCCTAAAATTGATTCAACATCGATTGCAGATGTCAAACTACCAGAGAAATTGAGAGAAAGGTTTATACTGCCAAAACTGTGCTGTACCACTACTATAAATGCTAAAGCTATACCAGATATAAGTACACCAGTCGTATCATTGCCTTATAAGAATGCGTTTTTGTCAGCCCCTTCTAAACCATCAAATTCATTGCCTTGTTCTTCGACATGGGATTTGTGTACTAGTTCTTTCAATAAAATATCACCAGTATCAAGCATGGAGTCACTCCCTGTTGTTCCTATAGAACCATTTAAAAGTAGTAGCTCAGATATATTATGTACAGGTTCATCACCAAGAAGTATTAGCTCCGATATTTTATGTACAGGATCATTACAAAGATCTCGAACTATTGATTCACCACTAGCTTTAGAAACCAGAAAACCTACATTTTCAGAACATTTCTCTTCAAATACTTTCTCCCCTTCGTGTTCTTCATCCTCATTGCCATCTCCATTATGCTATAAATCTACATATTTACCTGGAGTTAGAACACCTTCTGAAACGTCGCACTTAATCTTCAGACCCATTTCGTATAAGGGTGCCGGCAATTTTAATTTTCCAAGTCAACCTGGTTCTCATAATTTATTAAGCTCTAAAACTTTTACTACCGGCACCAATGTAAATTCTCTACAAGAAAAATATAATCCTTGCACGTTACGTCATTTGAACCCAATTAAAACTGCAGAGATCCCGGAACCTATAAATCCAATACAGCTACCGAAAACATCTTCAAATGTACCTGTTTCAACTGAGGCCGAGTTCTCAGTCTGTAATACAGGTGCTAAAAATCTTTGGCCTCCTTTAAAAGCAAATGCTGGCTCGTCTTCAGTGGCTTCGTTATCTTTATCTGATTTAAAAAACCAGAAAAATCCTTTTCGCAATTCTATGCCAAATACGTTCGCTGATAAAATATCTGACTTGAAACTGAAACCATGCACTTGTACTCTCCCAAAAATTAAGCCTCCAGGATTCAAGCAACCATCAATTTCTACAAATTCTCCTTCTTCGCATTTTGTACCGGTTTCTCCATCTTCTCCAATCCTTGATGTGTTGCCAAGCAAGATTAATACTTTTGACTGTTCAAAAAATATTGATAGATTTGACATAATTCCTATCATAGGTGCTTGTGTAGAAACTATAGAAAGATTGGATACAAATGATGATATTTGTAGCAATTGCCAAATCGGAGATTCCAGAAATGTCCCTAGGTTGGAACAAATAAATCTTTCTAGCCCGTTCGCACCTAAATTAGCATCTTACCAACTTCCTTTACTTTCTCCAGAACTTGTTTCAGAGCCAATTTATTCCCCACCTATAGTTCCATGTGACCCAATACCCACAATATCTTCTAGAACATCTTATCCTCCTTATACTTTTTGTCCTCCAAGGATATCGCAAACTCCTTCTATCTCTTGCATAAGCCAATCTCATCCTATTTCTATAGCTCAAACTACTTCAAATTTAGTTTCTTCTATTAACGACGTCGTTTCAAAAATAGCTCAGAATATACTATCTTCATTTCAGTCTTATATAAATCCAGCCCCTCAAAATATACCACAAAAACCGACTTATACAATAACGAAATCAAATCCTTGTGATAATCTTGAGTTTATTTCCGGACAAACGTTACCAGTTCTACCATTGCCAGTAAACACTCAATCAATATTACCGATTATAATTTCTCCCATTACTGATTGTATAAATCCCCCAACTGTTGGCATTCCTACTATGTCAGATGCATCTTGTCAACTACCAGAATACGAAATTGCTGCTAGTCATTCATTACCCATTTCCTTTCCACAGCCTACAGTTGCTGTACTACCGCCAATATCTTTGATAACCTATTCATCACCTCAACTTTGTCCATCATATTTACCATCACCAATTTTGCCTTCATACACTACTATATCATCACCATTTTACATGGAACCTCCTGTTTACACAGTAAGTTCGTCGAAAAAGGATTCTGCTAAGGAGAAACTAATAGAGTTGATGTTACTAGCTGAAATATTGAATAATGATGAGAGCTTCGACTGGGATGACTTGGATACGTTGTTAGCATTTTTATCTTTAAGCTAAAATACGGTATTAAGGTTTAAGATAGCTATCTGCAATTTGCACTGAGTTAAGCTGGACACTTACGTCAATTCCGTCTTCAGCCAACTTATCTGTGCAAGTAGGAACACACAGAACTAAAATAAATGTATCAACTTTGACATTTCAATGTTTTTTTTTCTTGAAAAGCAGCGCCATCTTGAACTGTGCACTTGTGTGTGTTGAACTTAAAGTGGTCATATTGTAAAAGTCCTTTTGGAAATACGAAACGCATTGAAAGCGATTGCCATAAATGTCTTGACTCATTCGTTTAATTTTTTTATATAATCTAAGGTATTTGTTGAAAAGCTTGGTTGTTATTTTAGATATGTAAATAAAATCTTGTTATTATCATTATTTTGTTGTTTTATTCGATGAAAATAATATCATCGGTATACTTGTAATTTCTAATGGATTTACATACATTAACAACGCAAACGGAGTATATTGGTAAGGATAGTAGTACTTGGCGTTTTGTAACGTCAACCATGGGAAAAAGGTGTGAGGTTATATAATACAAGCTTTGCCCGCGTGGATGTTGAAAAATATCCGACGCATGGATGTTGAAAAATATCCGACGCGTGGATGTTGAAAAATATCCGACGGGAATGTACTACCGGGATTAAAAAGTAACCCGTAGGTTAATCCAGGTTACGGCAACTAACATAGTTAAATACCTTCATCCTTCTTTTTTACCCTTCGGGAAAAGAATTATCAAAAGCACTGAGACACGTATAAATTAATTGTCAATCATCAGCCTATACACAAAATTTGAAGATCCTACTTCCATCCCCTATTTATTTATTTCCCTTTAGGAGTGGAATTCCCAAAAATCCTTTCAAAGTGGATATTTACTCTTCACAAAGAACACACCCTCCAAGTTTCATGTCTCTAGGACCAGCGATTTTTGCTGTGTGTTGATATATCACCCAGTCAGTCAGTCAGTTTATCATTATAAATATATAGAAAGATGGATGTTGTAATTTCCCTAGTTACAGCTCTTATTAAGTATACTTGTTTATTTGACAAGAAAATAAATACGTAAGCAGATTAGCATTCTTGAATAACGGTCTAGCAGATCCTAAATAAATAATAAATACTAAACAATCAAGACTACGAACGCAATCAAACAAGAAAACTATTTAACTTATAAGTACATAAAACTCTGACAGAATCACTAAATATTGTTGACTAGCGATATGCGGCAGGTTTGCGTGGTCGACTTAACAAAACATCGAGGTACCTCTATATGCAGGTAGGTTCAAAATTAATGTCACAATGAATGTATTATACACATCTAACTTTTAAGATAAAGTTTTGTAAATGGTGTTGAAATTCGCTTCATAATTCATTGTGTAGTTAAAAAAAATAACTTATAACGTGGTCGCACATACATAAAGTGATTTCAATTTATTGAATGGATACAAGGTGTAAACGAACCCTTCACCAAGCCATTAACCAAGCATTCTGTACATCAAACTAAGTAACTCTACGCAAAAATTATTGCTGGGAAACGACTTCTTTTTTGGTGTAAAACTCAATGCAACGCACTCAAAACATTGTGCTGATGGATGCATTGAATAATACAAGAGTGTGGAGATATTTTAATTAAAGATATAACATTAACACTTGTGAAAAAGTTGGAACTTTGACCCCCAATGTCTCCGTAACTAGAAGGTTCCCAGGTATGGTCTAGAACATATAAATGATCACAATGATGGGGAGAACAAGTGCCTTTCGGCTTCGTTAAGGGTCTTGTTACACCCATTAAATAGATGGTCAGACAGAATTCCCAGAAATAATGTTCAAGATAAATTTTTTTACGAGTCGATATTGTCGGTACTGGTCTTGAAAAGCTTTCGTTGTACGTCGAGTTGAATAGAGAACCATTTATCGAAGGTCATAAATATAATTTCGGAAAACTAAGTTTTTAAACTGACATGGTCGGTACTTTCTGAGAAAATTGTAACAATATAAGTAAAAATCATTATTTTCATGAAATCATTGATAAAGTCAAAATCAATGAATTGGTAAAAAAAAAAAACAAAAAGCAAGATAATGTTACCACGTAATTTAATACTTACATTACTATTCATTAAAGTTTATTGTAATAAATAACTTAAAATTAAAATCTAAATCACAACGATTCCCATATTGTTCTCTTCTTCTTGTCTAAAAAAAGAAAAAAAGAATTCTAGAAAACCCTACCAAAACGACTCTGGGTAATCCAAAGATGTTGCCAAAACATAGGTAGTGCCGCCATCTTTAAAAGAACTGTCGTCTGTCAAATCTTGGTTACTAGTTGCCACAGAAGCAGAATCTTCTTCTGGGTTAAAAACTGGACCATAATTCGCTACTTTAGATTTAGCGAATACTGTTTCTACACCTTTACGTGTATCTTTTAGTATCTTTTTACTATTTTCTTTAGTGCCTGCATAGTGTGGGAGTTTTGCTTCGGAATAGATAGATGCTTTATCTCCTGAAAATCTTGCATCGTAGTCGTCGTTTTCATCAAAATATTGGTAATGATCTGGATTAATTTCACTCTTTTCAACTTTCCTAGTTTGGAAATCAGGTATTTCTAATTGCGGTGCACTGCGGAACTGTATAATATCTTCTTTTATTTCCTTGAAATTAGATTTTGAAGTGTTCTCTTTACCTTCTTTTTCAACATCATTATACTTTTTATTTACTTCGTAGTCTTTTACAATGCGTTCAGGAAGTCCAAATCCTTCGAATCGCATTCTGTTTATGAGCTCAGGGTTTTTTTTATCCACTGCATAGTAGTATTTGGTATCGCCTAAATTTTTAATGTATACTTCTCTATTATTTGCAGTATAAGCTGCACTGTCTGTAAACTGTGGATAATAGTCATCTATATATCCATAATTAGAAACAGCGTCATCTACATTAGTTTCCACATTTTTGACTTCTTCATTTTTAATTTCATGTAAAGTTTCTTTAATTTCAGTTGGTTTATCGTCAGATTTTAAGCTTTCTTCTTTTGGAATGAGGTCGACATTCGTACGGGCTTTTTCATTTTTTTCATTAATGAATATGGTCTTCTCTGTAGTTACTACATTTACTTTTGGAGTAACTACTGGCTTAGGAGTTTTTGAAATAGTAGCTTCAGTTGCAGTAGAATTTTTCTTCCTCACTTCTATTTTTCTTTTAATATTATTTCTACTGTTCTGTGGTCTTCTTTTTTTAATTTCTTTTTGTTCATTTGTCCCTTTATTTTTAGCCATCATAGCTTGGTAGATATTTTCATAGTTCGCAAAGAAATTACTCATAGCGGGATTATTATTAAATTGCGACATTCCATTGAAATGAAAACTGTTGGCAAAATTTTCAGGAAGGTTTGGAATTGATTTAAATAAATCATTACCTTCAGTAATGGGATTTCTTGGAATTCTGTTCTCTTCGACAATTCCTTCATTGAAATGAGCCACGTTTATACCTTCTTGTATTTGAGTTGGTTTAAGGGCTGTTGCTTGTTCGGAAACAAGTTTCTCTTCATTTTCTTTATCTGATTTTTGTTTTTTCTTATGACGTCTTCGTGGTTTTGGATTTTCAACCTTATCGTCTTCATCAACGGGATCTTTCTCTTCGATTTCTTTATTTTTTCGTTTTTTCTTTGTAGTTTTCTTATTGTTTTCATTATTTGTGTGATTATCGTGTGATGAACCGTCTTTTTTTGGTTTACGAGATCGCTTTTTAGATTTTTTACTGGTTTCTCTTTCATTATCTTGTAAATCATTCACTTTGTTATTTTTGCTAGTACTATTATTATTCTTCTCAGACTCATCATGCTTTCTTCTAGATTTTGACTTTCTCTTTTTAGTTTTCTTACGTTTTTCATCTGTTTTAATTTCCTTTGCTTTATCCTCTTTATTTGCACCCGTCTGTGGATAATTTGCGTACTCATTTACCATAGGAGCTACAGAATAACTATTTACAGCATTCGGTGCTAAGGAATTGTTAGGCAATTCAACAAAATTCGAACCGCAAGCTCTTGAGTTTTGGTCGAAATTCGTTTGCATCTGTTGATTCGATAATATTCTGTTCAATAAAATCTGTCTTATATTAGAAGGTGATAAGTTTAGAGACGGTGATTGATTTTGAACCATCATGCCTTGTAGATAGGATACGATATCGCTTGGCTGGTTAGCAGAGGGATTCGCGTACTCATTCTGTATGTAACTGGGATACGTTTGAGCAGGTATTATCGTAAATCCGTTGTTGGACGATACCTGAAATGAAAGGAAGATTGATTATTACAAGGGTATTGTTAAATAACGAACAAATATACTGACAAATGAGAGAAATATCTATGCTTGTGTTAATTTTATTAAAAAACAGTCATAGTTTAAAACAATAAGGATACCTACAGCTCTGTGTCATCAATAGACAAAACTTCAAGTCCCATTCTCAACAGGTAGAAGACATTAAGGGCACTTATAAGACCTATCAAACCTAAGTTATATAATCATCTTTTCTAGAAAAAAATATGAAGGTAATAACATCGGAAAAGAGAACACGTTTCTCGCTGGGTAGGTATACCCAGAATTCACGGTCAGCACTAACGATTGTGGTCACTAGAGCAATGAGCAGTAAATAGCACATAAAAAAAAAATTGTGCTGCTTATACGATGCAGTTTCAAAATTGCTGATTTAATACACCTAGCAGTTTGCATCAGACAAATTAAAAATATCTATAATATAAAATACATACCAAGATCCCGCTTGTAAGAAACAAAATAATTCTTAAAATCATCGTCTCTAACAGTCATTATTCACAAATAAAAACTAGAAACAAACATTAAAATACTGATTTTTTTAGACAATTTTGACCAAAAACTGTCACTGTCTTACACAAAATCTGATATTCAAATACGTGCACGTAATTTAATATTGTATTTATATCACTTTAAATCGATTGATAATATTTTCGATTACAGATGTTAAGATCGATAAGTCTTCTCGATTAGTCACGAAAAGCTTATCAGTTTCTCACTATTTGATTCCTTTCTCAATCACTTATGTTGTAACACTAGCTTGCTCTATTACTTTTTTATCTACATACATACATAATTATCATGCCTTGCAGTAGGTAGGGTAGGTAGGGTAGGTAGGGTAGGTAGGGTAGGTAGGGTAGGTAGGGTAGGTAGGGTAGGTAGGGTAGGTAGGGTAGGTAGGGTAGGTAGGGTAGGTAGGGTAGGTAGGGTAGGTAGGGTAGGTAGGGTAGGTAGGGTAGGTAGGGTAGGTAGGGTAGGTAGGGTAGTAGGCAGGAAAACATGCATTGCAACGCATGCCGGGCACAGCTAGTATTATTATACAAGCACAGAACAACCCGAATTGATTGTCAAATTCTAAAGTAACGCGAGCGAAGCTGCGGGCCAAAAGCTAGTTTAAAGAATAAAAAGATAATCTTCTTATTCTTTAGCGTAGACACAATTACAGATGATTTCAAATTGCATTTGATATTATAAGGTATAGCTTATGTACAAAAGCGAGCTTAACCGAGCGAGCGAGCTTCTGTAGTGCGTCGGGGATGTTCGCAGATGCGCATGTGGATTGTTTCTACGCAACAATGCGTAAAAGGTGCTCTTCCCAGGTGCGCAGGGTGTGGGGCAGCACCAACAGTATCCTAGGCATGATTGCCAGTCGCTTGGACTGTATTTATGTGGGTCGCTGTTGTGCAGTTACTCATGGGTTGTCGCAGCAGTGATCCGCCGTTATTAGTTGTGTTGTTTGTTTCTATCAGTGCTCACTAACTTAGTCGTAAGTTTTACTAACAGTTTTTGAGTCATGGTTACTTGATTAAAAAGAAATTCTATTCCATTCTATTCTAAGTCCAAGAATTGGGTTTTCTTACAGCAAACCTCTTTGTGATAGAGATATTTGCAAATAGGATTGAATAATGATAGGTAGTCATTCTGATGGTTACTGTGGTGAGAGTTGTCCCTATTTAGTTTCATTCATCCTGTAATAATAGTCGTGTACTTTCTTAATACTCTTTATTAACGTGTTCTTAGGATAGGATCAATTACAGAGGATCGACACTTCAACATTATATAGCCTCCATCTTGTCTACTTAGTTCCATAGACTATTTAGAGATGTTCCTTAAAACTAGTGATGTGTCATATTACTAAATACTTACATCTCCCTTTTGTGGCAAAACATTCTGATCCATACAAGACAGCAGGTCTAACCATTGTTTTATAAATCTTCCCCTTAAGTTTAAGGGGAATGCGGGAGTCGCAGATTGTTCCCGTGACCTACCGCCATCTCATCCATCCCGTGTTAATTCTGTGCTTAACACTATAATCTTAACACAGGATGATAGTACCTACTCAAGTACTCATAATAAGATACTGTTGTTTGCGAGTACATCATAAAACCTTCGTGACTGACCCATTATGCGGTCAGGTTACGTCTAGAAGCACTCCACCTGGTGCTATAACGTCAACTTAAATAGTTTTAGGCAGAATGCTGTATGCTCTATGGTCATCTTATAATACTTACAGACATTTACGAGTACATGGGGGCGTTAATCGCCCAATCAATTCAAATCGTCCTTCAGACGCTTCGCTTGCTTTTATGAAATGGGAGAATTATTATGGAATACCTATAGTAAGAATCCAAGAACTATTAACTTACTTATAAAATAAATAATAAAAAAATGAAATAAAATCCATTTATTTCAGGCACGAGCCCATACAAAAGACAAATTTCCAACAGACAAAGACCAAAAAATTCAAATAATAATATAAATAAATAATAAAAAATTCAAATAGTTTCCGGACTTAATTTCACAATAAAAACTAGGTAAAGGAAATGAAAATAAAGAAAATGAAATAAAATTACATAATTAATAATAGTATTAATTAAAAATAAAATTAAAATCGTTAGCAAGAATATTGACAGCCATATACAAAGAATGACAGCCATATACAAAGAATAAGTGCTTAATTTTGACATTAAAGTAACAATTACCTAATTATAATAATATTAATTCATGTTGGACCTATTGTAAATCACAAATCATAAAATAATTGTACTTATTAAATTTATTTAAGAGTGACACCTGAATATTTGTACACCATAAGTTGTGATAGAATGATAAGAACGTAAACAAACTATATTCTTACAAATAAATATTTCTGATTCTGATTTAGAGAGATACTCGTAGCAGGGTGCATAAAATGGCCGCTTTTAGCAGAATCTTAATAGGATAATCATATGAATCACGATAAAGGAGGAGGAGCTCGTGGCTGAATAAGAACAGCCGCTCGAGTCGATCTTTAGGTTAAGCCGTGCTTACCTAAGTTGGTCCGTGGATGGGTGACCACCCATTTCATACCGAGTTTCCTCCGTGCCTCGGAAAGCACGTTAAGCCGTTGGTCCCGGCTGTCATTTTTACATCATTGGCAGTCGTTACAGGTAGTCAGTGTCCCGAAAGTCTGACAAACAGTCTTACCAAGGGGTATCGTATTACCTAGCACTAACTGGGTTGTGGAGGTCAGATAGGCAGTCGCTCCATGTAAGATACTGGTATTCAGGTGCATCCGGTTAGACTGGAAGCCGACACCAACGTAGTTGGGAAAAGGCTAGGCAGATGATATGAATCACGATAAAATTCATAAAATGGTCACAGACTTAGTTAATTTTATGAATTGACCTTTTGTGACCATTTTAACAATTGTAATGGCCATTTTAGACGCCCTTTTACAAGCAGATAATTCTCGTTCATCCACGATGCTACTTAAAAGTAACAAGTTACAAACTTTAACCACCAATGAGATCATAATACCACTAAGTAATTATGGTGGATAAAATTGATAATTACTATGTGATTTCTCTCAGAGAATGGAAGCATAATCAACCTGTAATGTTCCCACAGCTGAACTGTGTCCGAGCAATGGGAATATTATATGCTTGCAACGTCATAACAAAAAGTATTACAGCAACATAGTACAAAAAGTACTACAGCGCCATCTAAGACCCTAATGAAGAACTAAAATCGAAACTAAATCGCGCTAACAAAGTTATCCGTGACTTAAGACCATTTCTAGATCTTTGTGCGATGAGTACGATTATTTGTTCTGTATCTGGGTGTGTAATTTATCTGTAATATGTATGTATATATATTTTTTTTTTTTTTTAAGATTTATCTACCGCAGACATCATGGTGGTCCGCGCCCTTGTTTGAAATTGTTTTTTGTTTACATGGTTTACTACTTAAAATTACATTCGTGCTCCTACTTTGGACACTTACATTATACTAAACTTATTAGAATATCTTAGAATCTACGTGAGTCCTTTTTTTTTTAAACTAATAAACATGGTCATGCAAAAGTTTTTTTTTTTAATATTTTCTATATATACTACTTACAAGTTAGGGTTACTAAACTAAGGTATGTATGTATTTAGAAATATATAAGTATGTTTATCAGTTTTCTGGTTGCCATAGTACAGGCTCTGCCTAGTTTGGGATCAGATGGCGGTGTGTTGGTTGTCCCAAGATATTATTATTCTCTTATTTATAAGAACGTAGTAGATGAAGTAGCCCACCAGACATAACACCCGTCTGGTCGGAGGATCCTCCCTTTTCTATGGGGGATGAAGAACTTTACACCCTGTTCTTCATACTCACATATGCTTAAGCTACTTTGATGTCTAAAATTTGTGTTTATCTTTAATATAATTTTATTAATAGATTTTATTATCTTTTCCGCATATAGTCTTTTATGTAAAGATCTTTGTTAAAGTCAACACATTAGTTTGCTAACTTGTGTGTTCTAAATGTTTCTTAAGAGTTAGCCCAAGTTTTTCAATCTTTTATTTAGTGCGTTGTTAGCGCCCCGTTGAGTTCTCATACAAAATTCAGTATTCTTAAGTGTCGGCACTTAGGTAGCTTTCAGTAGGAACCTTAACGCGCTTGAGAATGAGCAGCCTTGTCTACTGTTAATGGCCTGTATTTGCGGACCCAACACTCCCCTCTCCTTCTTTGTAAGAAGGGGGAGGGAAGGGGAAGGGGGGGGGTAAAGATTAAGGTTTATTTTTGGTTAGAGACTAACCTGCTGTCAGAGTTTTTATGCCACTCTAGACCTCTGACTTGGCTTTACATGCCGTCGAGAAATATCTCTCGGGCGTGCTGTTTTGGTTCAGGAAGAATCAGAGGTGCGTGTCTTGGGTTCGAACTCGAGACCCATGACTTGGCAGTCCGACGGTTACACCACTAGGCTAATGCTATCCAATCTGACTGATACGAATAAATACATAACTTAAAGCCCCCTAAATCAATGAAAGGTTAGGCAGAGGTATACCAAAAAACGCCCACTTTTCCTTAGATATGTTTAAGTCTAATGCAATAATGGCAAACCTATTGCCATCAAATAGGCACAGTTTAAATGGCGATGTTAGAAAATAGTGAAATGAAAGAGTGAGTGTGAGAGAGTTCACGTGATACAGTCGGTCGTTCAGGGATACCAAACAAAATATTAATTCGCCTCTTATTTTATTGAAACTGCACTGCGCTAGAGCATCACAAGACCAAAGTGCCACGGCCAACATGCGGACAACTGCACAAGGTATCACATGGTATACTAAAGTACAAGAAATAAATTGAACGGTTTTGAACGGTTTTGTACTAAGCCTCCGCTGTCCGTCCGTTCGTCTGTCTATCAACGGGCTGTATCTCACGATCCGTAATAGGTAGATATTTGAAATTTAACAGTGTGTATTTCTGTTGCCGCTAACAACAAATTATAAATTAAAAATTAAAGGGGGCTCTCCTACTACTACTACGGAAGCCTTCATGTGCGAGTTTTTTTTTTTTAATAAATAAGCTTTTATTAAATGAAAAGAAGACATTTAGGCTTGTCTATCAACATTAAACACACACACACGAACATATACAAAGTTTTGTGTCCGTGATATTAACCGTTCAGGAGTTTTGTTGTGAGTAGGTGATCCTGGCTGCAGGATCAAGTCATGTCTCTCATAAAAATGTAACGTCACGGGAACCAAAGGTGTGTGTAAAATTTCAGCTCAATCGGTTCGCGAGAACTGGTTTTAAAAGTTGCAAGATTTGACCAATACATACTAAATAAGGAACTGACTAACAAGCAAGTTAAATTAAATAAAAGCTTAAAAATAAAAAAAATAAAAAAAACACGTACAATTTTCAAAATATGTAATCACTCAACAACAACAACATTAAATACAACACTAAACCAACAACTTCTCCAACTCAACAACAATACTAGTGATCAGCTTGATGAGAC
This sequence comes from Eurois occulta, assembly GCA_950022335.1. Classification (NCBI taxonomy): domain Eukaryota; kingdom Metazoa; phylum Arthropoda; class Insecta; order Lepidoptera; family Noctuidae; genus Eurois; species Eurois occulta. The sequence goes on from OX465506.1 coordinate 8,747,655, forward strand.
TGCTCAACAACCCAGTACCATCGGTCAGCCCACTCAACAAATTGAGCACTAAATTGAGCACTTGAGCAACCAACCCCAGTAACAAACCAGGGGCTGCCAACACATTGGATCTGAACAAAGAGATTAATACACTAATGTACAAGAAAAGCACAGATGCTAAATCTGTCAAAGTAGCATAAAGTAGAGGTAAGGTACATCCGAAGTAAGGTAGCAAAGCTGGTGTCAAATTCTGGACAATGTTAGACAAATTGTTCAGGTTGTTTATCAGGTTGATCAAGAATGGTAAGAGGAGGCAAGCGAGTTGATTGGCTATGGGTAGAACGGTGGATATTTCATCGAAAGCAAGCCGGAGAGCGGAGACTGAATAGGCTGGGATCATTGCGTGAGTTTGTCCGATCTGGAATACAAAAAATAAACGTTAGTATTGGAAAAAAATGAATGGATAACGGTGGAGAGTATTTCAAAGTAGAAGGGCATCATTAAATGCGTTCAGCCAGAATCGAAATCGAAATGGGACGGTTCAAACTAAATTAGTACCGATTCGTATCCGATTAGAATTCGATCATCATTCGATCGATTCAGATTCGGTTCTTGCGCAATTCGACCGTAATTTCTCGTATTCGGATTGGATACAATGCCTATAAATACGGGGTGTGCGAAAACGGATACCACTTATTCAGTACATCATTCAGGATTTTTTTATATGTAATTTAAAAAATCAGCATTACCCTACAAAAATGCAATACTTACAAAATGTATGGACCAGCTGTTTTTTGTTTAAATTACCGATGGAAAATTTCTATGTGGGGGGGGGGGGCTCAAAATGATGTACTGAATACGTGGTAACCGTTTTCGTGTCAATGTCCCTTCCACCCCGTATTTGTGGGAAATAAACAGGCCTATCTACAATAGCCAGCCTAATGGAAACGCAAAATTAATGAACTTTTTACGTTTTTTATTCTTAAAAAATAAGGTATAATTGATCGTATAGTCACAAAAAGTAAGTATACTAACCAGCACCGCCACCGACAAACCGAAGACAAGGACAGAGGGACGCATGTTGAACGTCAACACTAAATCTAAATATAAATTATATTTGTCTATACTTTCCAAGTTTTGTCTTTATAAATGCACATGTTATCTTTAAATAAAGTTATGTGCAATTGTTTTTACATAATTCATTTAGTAATTAAATCGAATACCTTTGATTATGTGCAAAGATAATAAAATTATATTATGTCATATTTGGTAAGGGTGTAAAATGATGGGCATGGAAAATTCTGATATTCAGCTGCATCCGGTTAGACTGGAAGCCGAACCCAACATAGTTGAGAAAAGGCTAGGCAGATGAGTATGTTTAGGCGAGGATCGTAGCAGATGGTGCTCTATAGTTTTTGCCCATCCCCACTTGAACAGGCGTGAGCTTATGTATGTACACAGCATGTATTAGTAAGGTGTGGTCATATTTGAGGGTGTGATTCACACAATCAAACTGAAAACTTTCGCCAGGGGACCACCATTGTAATCGCGAAATAAATCACCAATCTCATACATTTGGGTTGAGTATGTAAAAATAATATGAGCTTATTTAAACAAATCAAGTATCTTGACTTAGCTCGCGAGGTTGTTGACATGTGGGATGTGGACTCAGCGATCATTGTGCCGATAGTCGTATCAGCCCATAACTTAATCGACCAATACCTGAGGAGGCTCTCGTTAGGCAGCTGGATCAAGGGCTTGATTTAGAAAACGGTAGTCCTGGATACGGCTCGTATTGTTAAGAGGCTCCTCTCTGGAGCCCTGGCCACCTACCGGTGGCTAGGACCCGGTGGCTAGGCCCGATACCGGGCTACAATTTTTTTTTATTTAAATGTTTTTTGGAATATTTAAAAATATATTAGAATTTTATAGAAATAAATAAACGAAACAATAAAAGAGCTTATTTGATTTCTTCCCACAATGTTGAGTAATACAATAATAATCAGTTTATATTTGTTGACTTCGCGGAAAAGAACCCCTCTCGGATATAAGCCTCCTCCAGAGATTTCCATTTGTCTCTAATGAGAGCTGCGTCGATCCAGTTTCCTCCCGCTGCTGTCCGCTCGATATCTTCCTCTCCTTCTCGTGCCTCGGGTCGAGTAGGTATCGAAGTCTTCTTCGGTTAGATTCTCCAGTCTAGTAGCCGCAAGCGGTTTTGCATGGATCATGTCCTTGGATTAGAATTTTAAGTCGGACAGAGTGTAATTTGGTTTTCCTCTGGGAACTTCTAATTTGCGGCCCGGAATCTGGAAAGTCGGACTCTGGAAATCATATTGATTGATTTACAAATCAATCTGCTTGATCTTTTCCAAACTATGTCAGGGTCGGCTAGCGTATTGTACTTCATTATACAAGTGCAGCCTGTGGGCTAGATGTACGCAAAAATCGTATGCTCTCTGCGTTCAGTATAATAACGCGTTTAGGATGCTGGTGGGGCTGCCCCGCTTCTGTAGTGCGTCGGGGATGTTCGCAGATGCGTATGTGGATTGTTTTTACGCAACAATGCGTAAAAGGTGCGCTTCCCTGGTGCGCAGGGTGTGGGGCAGCACCAACAGTATCTTAAGCATGATTGCCAGTCGCCTGGACTGTGTTTATCTGAATCGTTGTTGCACCTTTACTCATGGGTTGTCGCAGCAGCGATCCACCGTTATTTGTTGTGTTGTTTGTTTCTATCAGTGCTTACTAACATAGCCGTAAGTTTTACTAACAGTTTTTGAGTCATGGATACTCGAATAAAGAGAAATTCTATTCTTAGTCTAACAGGATGCAGCTGAGTACAAGTATTTTACATGGAGCGACTGCCTATCTGACCTCCACCCACAACCGGCATACTGGGGAACACGATTTTCAAAATACATGGCGAAATATCTGTATTAGACAGCTCTGCCTTCCTCTTCGGGGTTTACAGGCATGATGTTATGTTCTAAAACATGTTTCATGAAGGTTGACGGAAAGCGTCAAGTTCTCGATGAAAAATGGTGGTCGGGTGTCACTGGAGATCTCGGAAATCCTTGAATGATGCTGAAGACTAATACCCAGAGACTCATAATGATAAATTACTTGGACCTGCCCTATTTGTATTTCACCAAGAAGTGTCCACCGAAAGGATATGCCATTTTATCTGTACTGAAAATGATTTGTTTTTTTTTTTGACTAATACAGCCTGATGTGTCTGATTACATATTTTGCACTTATTGCAGCTAACTTGCTCTGGGCCTGCGTGGTGGATGAATGCCTTCATTCCGTCACAGAGAGAGGGTGCTTGCGTCCCAGCGGTGGAAAATTTATAGGCTGATTATTAAATGCAGCAACAGGAAATGGATTTTACAAAAAAAAACATTAAACATCATAATACCTTCATGTTAATATCTACATATTATACTCTTGAATCAAAGTAGGCAGTATTGAATTGCTTACCAAGCAAACTTCACGCTCCGCAGCGCTTTTACTTCAAGTTCTTACTCAGCAAAATAACAATAACGTATTACTTAGTATCTACTAACTCAGCATTTTTGAACCGTACAAAAAGGTCAAGTGCATGAATGTAGGTCATGTTTTTATGTGGATACGGTACAATATTGTGTAACGACAAATTTGTTGAGTGGTCAAATTGGACTTAAGACTTGTATCTGGTGGCCTACTACCATGACGTCTTAAAGCAGGAGTAATTCCAGTGTGAGAAAGAGATGAGGCTAGACTACCTGTATAGCTCTGTCTCTTTCCTTCTCAGGAATTACGCCTGCTTTATGACGTCATAATAATACTCAGAGCCTAGAAAAATTTTAAAATCACTGTCAAAGTGTTTTGTATTTCACAGACTGTCAGCAGCTTGGACATAGGCTTTATAGCCTTTGTGATTCCAATACATTTTTAACTAACTTCAAGAAAAGGAGGAGATTATTAACGTTTTTAGGGTTCCGTACCTCAAATGAAAAAAAACGGAACCCTTACCTATATGATTACTCGAGTGTCTGTCTGTCCGTCTGTCAGAGTCTATTTACTCCGATACTACTGGTAATTTAATGATAATAAAATTAAATGTAAATTAATGATTTTTAAACATGGAGCCGCTTTGGGGGTAAATTAGAAAATTTTAAAAATGGTTTTTTCACATGAAAGTGCTCTTTGTGGCTCATCTTAAATACTTTTTTTATCATTTTAAGATAAATAGTTTTGAAATTATTTAACCTTTTGACCGCCAGAGCATAAATGCACGGGCTTGCCCTCCACGCCAAGCCACATTTACACCTACCATTTTGTCACATATTTGTGGCGTTTGGCGTACAGGGCACGCGCTTGCTTGTAGGTGACAAGCAAGCGCGTGCGTGGTTAAGAAAATAGGAGAAAATTGACCATTGAAATAAGCCACTACTTACTGTTCGTAAGTCTCGGCCACCGCTGCTCTCAGCATGTCTACCTCTTCTATAATACTTCTCTATTACTCGTCATCTCATCAGACACCTCCTTTCTAGCCATATCATCCTTCACACAGTCCATCCATCGTTTCTTCGGTTTTCCTCTACTACTATGTACCAGTGGCGAAGGTTCTATACAACTCAATTATCCTAGCGGCTTCCCATTGAAAAATGGCACAAACAGTATTCTATAGACAAATAATATACTTAATCACATTAAAGATAATAATATGTACTCCGCCTTAACTCTTAAAAAAATTGACCCTTCGCTACTGATATGTACAGTACTCATATTCTATATAATTCCATCCATTTTCTGCCCACACTGTTAGCAGCAAATTACTAGCAAATTACCTGTCATCAAAAATACATTTGGTAACTTTCACTATATGGTAACTTTAAGGGTCGTCAACCCTAGACGCGTGGATCATCATTATCTTTTGTTATTATCAGACGAAATGTGGGTGTTTTTTATTCAGGACAAGCCTGTACCAATATCCAACCACTCACAACAAATCAATAGCGGCAACCGCCAGAAGAGCGCCAAAACAATTAAGCGAAAAATCTTAATTGCAAAAAAGATGTCGATGTTTTGTACAAAAAGATTTTTTTTTTCACGACTTAGGTACTGTTCGTAAGTCGGGGCCGCCACCACTGGGCCACCGCTGCTTCTTTCGTCGAGTTACTCCGAAGTAAAAGTTGTTTACATTCATGAGTAATTTCACCCCTTGGAAGGGTGCCAATAGATACAATTTCACTCAATATAAGAATGGATTTAGCAATTTTCTATGAAAATTGGTTGTTACGCTGTTATTCTTCATTAAGTAAATGACATAATATAATACCGTCTGCTGGTTTAGTGGGTTTTTACCAACGACTTCTGAAAGTGGTGTGAGATACCACAACTAATGAATAATAGCCAACTTTGCTCATAATTATAATCCCATTGAATGACAATTTCATGAAAAAGTCATTTAACAGGATTAAATGAACTTAGAGTTAAAATTTTGGTAATAAAATCCGATTAAAAAAGGGGAGTTTTATTTTTTTATATAATAATAATAATTAAGGACGCGGGCAACAGCTAGTAAAAAATAAGAAACAACACTAACATTAAAACTAAGTACTGAACCATAATTAATGACATAATGTCTATTTTGCAGGAAATAAACGGCTTTTTTTCAATTATTTATTTTATAATCTTAGAAACGCCTTTTACTAGAGTAGAATACAGCCCCCATGTTGATATTCTACAGTACTATAGTTCCACCTCTACCTAACCCTTTGCAAAGTACAAGTGTAATATTATGCTTTGCTATTTCTGCATAGAAACATGTGTATCGCTAGCAATACAGTTGCGCAAAAATACTTTGCTTCGATTATATAATTAGGAAACCATTTGTGAAATTAAAAACGATAAAAGATTGCCTTCTATTATCTTTTCTGTATTAGAAATAAGTGAAGTAACTTGTAAGTATATAAAACTGTTTTTTACGAGAAATAAACATTGTAAATATTATTTTAGGGAGAGTTACACATTCGTCACAAAAATGTCGAAGTTCGATTTAGTTGTTTTGTGTGTTGCAGCAGTTTTTGCCACGGTAAGGGAAAATATACATACACTATACAAAGCGCTTTGCTCCCACATTTATTGTGCGAACCGCCAGTCTGTGAAACTCACTGCCGGTTTCCCTGTTTTCCGATTATTATCTAAATCTCTTCAAAGTTCGACTAAGTCCGTATTTTCTAGGCAAGCGTGCTCCACCCTAGGCCGCGTCATCGCTTCGCATCAGGCGAGTAACGGCCAAACACAAGCCTATTTAGTATTAAAATAAACTTTAAAGATTTTTTTCTAACTAATTACGCTTATATACGCTTGTTATGTTCTGAATGTTAATCAGAAAAGCACGCGTAAAGATAGTATTTATTAATGTCTAAAATGTCTAATCTCAATAAAATTTCTCTCGATTCTAGCACGTAGAAGTGATAATGCCATTAAGCCAGGTGGCGTCAATGTTTTCAATATAATTCTCTTAGATGTTTTATTTTTTGTGTACCTATTTTTTTTTTTAATTTTATACATTATTACCTTATTTTAATTTTTCCCTCTGTAATCACATCTTAGTTATTAATTCAAGTTATTTTCAATGTTATTAATTAGTCGTTTGTTTTTGTTTTATGCTATTTAATCTAAATATTATTTCTTTTTTTCTTGCGCTAGCAGAATACTGCTATTTTTAACTTTGTGTAGTGTCTGGGTCACCAAGATACAGGCTATGCCTAGTTTGGAACCCGCTGTTAAACCTGTCTGTATTCTGTTGAATTAGCTAATAAATGAATTTGAATTGGAATTTGAAAACTTATACTGTCACTTACGTCTTCCGTGATTGTTCATGATTTTGAGCTCCCGATATTTCGACGCTATTGCAAGCGCCATGATCGCGGGTTGACAACAAACAAACAAAAAACACAAAACATGAACAATCACGGAAGATATCCCGTAAGTGACAGTATAAGTTTAGTTTTAAACCGTGAAATCATAGAATTGTCCTTAGCCATCTAACCACAAAGTTAATTTTGAGATCTTTTCAAATCTTCTTAAAGAAACTAAAGGAATAATTATGGAAAACAATCTCTAATGTTGATAAAGATAATCTGTAAAAAAAAATCTAAAGCATACATTGGAGTTTGTCAAAAAGGTATTAATAGCCGACACCAAAACGAATGCCTAAATCAAAGTGCATTTTAGAATTTCTCCGGTTTGCATCGAAAATTGAAACTAAAGATTCAGTGACTCATTTAACAGTTGCTTATGAATATAAATGTTGATGGATGGAGAGGAAGACCAAGGAAACGATGGATGGATTGTGTGAGGAATGATATGAAGTAAAAAGGTGTAAATGATAGCGTGATGGTTGACAGGGGAGAATGAAAAAAAACAGGCCAAGTGCGAGTCGGACTCGCGCACGAAGGGTTCCGTACCATTATCTATAAAAACGGCAAAAAAAATCATGTCTGTTGTATGGGAAACTTGAATATTTTTTTTAATTCTGTTTTTTAGTATTTATTGTTATAGCGGCAACAGAAATACATCATCTGTCAAAATTTCAACTGTCTATCTATGTACAAGCTTAGTGTTGTGGAAATGTTCTAAATTTTAATTATTTTATAAGTGTATTGAACTTACTGCAATAAAAAAAAAACAATGCAAAAATTTTATAAAACCAAAACTGTTTGTTACAGCAACCAGTATCAGCAACCAGCGTGCAACTCCCAGCCGTCTACCCCCTCGTGAACATCCTGCTACCCCTTCTAAACAACGTATACAACCTCCTTTTATCTCTCTTATCAATCTTCGACACTTTACCAGCCAACATCAGCTGCATGATCCCTGTAGACCTAGGAGCTTTGGAAACTTCCTTACTAAAACTCTACTCTCAAGCCCTTGCTATTGTAAACTTCCTGAGGTCTTTGCCAGAATATGCAGTCGGAGCTAACCCCAACACGCCTCCCGCGAACGTGGTTAACCTTCAAGGGTTGTTGACGACCTTGATATCGTCTGTCACGGATTTGACAGATGACGTGTTGACGGGTATCGGGGGGGCGTTGTTGCCTGGGCTGCTGCAGCTGGTCGTGATGGTTGTACAAGCGTTGTTGAGTCTGTTGTTGTAGGTTAAGAAAGTGACTATATTTAAATAAATTGTCGTTGTTGTATTTTTGTGTTTTATTTTTTAGTATCCTACTAATATTATAAACTAAAAATACTACTTAATATTCTAAATGCGATAGTTTGTGACGATGGATGGATGTTTGTTACTCTTTCACGCAAAAACTATAGAAAGGGTTTGGATGAAATTTAGAACACAGATAGTAATTTATAACCCATTACATACAGAGTTTCCTCCGTGCCTCGGAAAGCACGTTAAGCCGTTGATCCCTGCTGTCATTTGTACATCTTTGGCAGTAGTCAGTGTCCCGAAAGTCTGACAACCAGTCTTACCAAGGGGTATTGCATTACCTAGCACTAACTGGGTTGTGGAGGTCAGATAGGCGGTCGCTCCATTTAAAATAATGGTATTTAGCTGCAACCAGTTAGACTGGAAGCCGACCCCACCGTAGTTGGGAAAAGGCTAGGCAGATGATGAGATAATAATTTATAACCTGGATTAACTATAGGTTAATTTTTATCCCGGTACTACGATCCCGTGGGACAGAACCGAACACCACGCGGGCGATGCCGCGGGCATAAGCTAGTAATCTATAAATCAAACACTTCAATGCTGTCATGGAACAAGTCCCAATCCACCGTTTAGCAAATTTAAAAGATTCTATGCTGCTGGGACACACGGAGACTCTCTAGAGAGGGAATGGGCTATAATCCACCACGCGAGCCCAGTGTGGGTTGGTAGATGTCTTCGAATATATGGTTCTAGGAGATACCGGTTTCCTCACGATGTTTTCTTAATGACTATGGCTGTTGGTACAATTATTTTGAATCCATTATATTCAATTTTAATAGTGACAACCGCAGGAAAGACGGTCAATGGGACTAAAATATATACACCATTATTTTTAGGTCGTTCTGGAGCCGAATACCATGAACTCGATCATCGAACTCGAAACGATTGGGACTATTTTTTTCAAAAAATAACAATAAAAAAAACACGAAAGAATAAATTTAATGTTTTTTTTGTGAAATAATCAGAATCGATCGATGAATGAATTTTTCAATGGGTATCGTTCACATGTGTTGCCGATCGTGGACACGTTTTACACACACATATGAATTTGAGTTCTCATTATTTAAAAAAAAAACATTAAATTTATTCTTTCGTGTTTTTTTTTTTTTTTTTTTTTTTTTAAATCGTCCCAGTCGTTTCGAGTTCGATGATCGAGTTCATGGTATTCGGCTCCAGAACGACCTAAAAATAATGGTGTATATTATAACGCTATGAACATTGCGAAAATCCACTGAATGTCAAAAGACGAGGAGACTGAACTGAACTTTATCTTAATTCCCTATTACATGGGACTTCAACATAACTGGCGAAATTTGGGTGTACACCTCAGCCTAACCCTTTGGATATTACCGGCGTGATGTTATGTGTGAACTGTATCTTTTAGTTCATAAAAATAAAGTTCGGGACTCCTTTGAGTATTTTTCGCTATTCCTCATAGTTCTTTGGTCATCCACGCCAACTTGACAAAATTCGCCTTATGTAAATAATTTAAAACATACATCACGAGTGTCAAAAGCAGGGTGAAGTTACGTAGATAGCCGTTGCAAATAACAAGCGCGTGAAATATGTGACATAACCACATTCATATAAGGTTTAAATTAAAATGATGGTCGACATATGTCAACTATACTGAAATCTGTTTTAATACATGAGGGAGCGACATGTGACTTTAAACTCACAGACATAAGATTTAAATTATAATGATTGTGAAATAAACTGGCTAACCTTAACTAATATATTATTACTAATGCGAAAGTAAGTTTGTTTGTTACCTTTTCACGTTTAAACCACTGAACCGGTAATACTGAAATTTTGCATATACGTTGTCAGGTGTATAGAAACGGACATAGGGTACCTTTGATCTAAAAAAAAAGTAATTTTCCTGAGTAAAACAACAATTATAACGTTCTTATGAAAATAGATAACGCCACGTGTCTTCCGAATCATGATTTAATTATATTATTACAAGCAGAGTACAACCTTTTTTTTTTTTTTTTTTGGGGGGTGAGAAATCATCAAATGACTCCTCCCGCTCTGGGGGCGGAGCGGAAGGGAGTGTCAGACTCTTACTGACTAAAAAACACCCATGTTCCTTCATTGGCCCTTCATGTTCCAGGGCCGCGGTATCTCTGAGTACTAAAATATATAAAAATATTTTCGAATACGTTTTATAACGTGGCTGATCCATTTAACCTGAAAACATTGTCATATTCTCCGCGAATTTCAAATGTACAGTCAGGGAGTTTAATTGTGAAGCAAATTGACTCATCATCTACCTATCCTTTACCTACTATGTTGGGGTCAACTTCCAGTCTAACCGGATACAGCTGAGTACTATTATTTTCATGGAGCGACTGCCTATCTGACTTATTTAGTCATGGGTATCTCTGTTCAGCAAATTACGGTGTCAGCCAACTTAAATAGTCCGTGTATTCTGTCATACTTCGACTTGGTACGACTTTGTGCGGAGACGACACAAGAGGATAGGAGATTTATGTTATAAACCATCAATAGAATTTCTCTATTTACACTTCTCGTCTCCGCTTAGCTTTAGTGGAAACGGTTGAACAGAGAGGAGAGGAGATGTCTCGTAATTGTTTAGGCCTTTTTTTTGTGACGGGAAATCATCAAAATGACTCCTCCCGCTCTGGGCGGAGCGGAAGGGAGTGTCAGACTTTTACTGACTAAAACCCATCCATGTTCCTTCTTTTGAGGAGGAATTTCTCCTGTATCGTGGGTGCGTTTACAAACATTTAAACTCACATACACAAACAGCCAGACCCGGAACAACTATCTGTAGGCCATATAAATATTTGTTCCGTGTGGTAATCGAACCCGCAACCCGAAGCACAGCAGTCAATCACTCAGCTACGGCGCCAACCGTGCCGTCTTTTTAAGGCGCATTTACCGCATTGGTTAGCTGTAATGGTAGATGTAAGTTGATAAATAAATAAAATTTGTTAATAACTGGTAAAGTAAACAAACATGGGTTTAGTTTTTGTCTCAAAGATATTCCTGGCGGCCCAACATGACGTCATAAAGCAGGACTAATTCCAGTGTGTGAAAGAGATGGCGCTAGACAACCTGTATAGCTCTGTCTATTTCCCACACTGGAAAAACTCCTGCTTTAAGACGTCATAGTAACCCCACTGAACGGGATCAAAGTTTCACTTGAATTACACGCAGACAGAGACGCAGGCAAAAGCTAATTCATTCATGATTTGTGAACACACAAGGACAAAAAAAATATGTTTTAATAAAACATAAGAGTACAAAGTCACTGAACTTCCAATGTAATTACTTTCCTTCATTCATTAAAGCAAATACTCTATTTTTTTTAATACGAGAACTAACATCTGTGACAGATGGATCAACAATTGTATACCTAATTATGTAACGCGGAGCCGTCCTCATTCTCTTGCCCTAGTCCCAATTCACTTGTGGCCGGAGCAGCGTGTCTTCTTCTTCCATACTTCTCTATTACTCGTCATCTCATCAGACACCTCTTTTCGTGCCATATCATTCTTCACTCAATCCATCCATCTTTTCTTTGGTCTTCCTCTACTCTTATACCCATCCACATTCATACTCAAAACTTTCCTCACGACATTTTTCACATTCCTCCGCATCACATGCCCATACCACGATAATCGATTACCACACAACTGTTCAGTCACCGGCGCCACTTTCAGACTTCCTCTTATGTGCTTATTTCTTATTTTATCCATTCGCGTAACACCACACATCCCCCTTAGTATTCTCATCTCAGCCACATGCAAATTACAATTACAATCAAATATAAGGACGGCATTTACATGTATAAAGTGTATAGTATGAGTTGACCAATTTAAGTGTGCAGTTCAAGATGGCGTTGCTTTGAATCGATATATCAAACTTGGTACAATTATTTAAATTTCTACAGTTATGTTTAAGTTGTAAACATAAATAAAAAAAGATATCTAAAATTCACTTTATTATTATTATAGTAGAAAAAACCGGCCAAGTGCGAGTCGGACTCGGAGGGGCCCGCAAGGGCCGATGCCTGCCAGGGCTACGGGACTGTTCGAAAGAGATACCGCGGCCCTGGAACATAAAAGGCAAAAGAAGGAACATGGATGGTTTTTAGTCAGTAAAAGTCTGACACTCCCTTCCGCTCCGCCCAGAGCGGGAGGAGTCATTTGATGATTTCCCATCCGAAAAAAAATAAATGGTTTGATTCCCTTTCGAGTAGTTGCGAGTTTAGAAATATGCGCCTTAAATTGTTGTTTCTTTTGATTGTGCTGACATAGAAGTTTGATTTTGTTACAGATTAAAGGTATTATAAACTGGAGTATTTGATATGAATCTCAATTTAATACCTCTACGCGTTCATGAGGAAAGGGGTAGGCAGTTTAAAATTATTAAAAATATTTTTATTATATGATGTAACTAAAAATTTAAGGTGTTTGCAATTTTTCCTTTATCTGTGCTATAAGACGTAAGTTCACGGGAAGTACCCTGTAGGTTTTGATTCCCTTGTGAGTGTCGAAAATTTGCGGAAATTTGTGGCATAAACGGCTGTATCTTTTGATTGCGTTGGCTTAGAAGTTTGAATTTTTCACAGCTCCAAGAGACAGTAGACCTGATATAGTGCCGACAGATGTCGGATCGCCTTCGCAATCAAAATGGCCTAAGTTGGGAAGTGTGGATGATACACGAGTAATTTTGGGGCAGCCTGCAATAAAATATATTGACTCTTATTTTTGCGTGTTTTTTTACTGGAAATCAGTAACAGTACTACAACTGCATAGCCCTATTGTATTGTTGTAAGTACTCATTGCGTGGACCTAATTATATTTTTGTAATTATGTTTTTTTTTACGTATAAAACACAGTCCTTTAAAATTATTACTTATTTAATCGGCGTGGTAATTTGTTTATTACACCTTAATAATCAGAATCAAAATCATTTATTCGTAAACATAGGTAATAATTACAAAGATGATCTTAAAACATTCAACAACAACAACACCACCACCACCACCAACAACAACAACAACAACATTCAAAATCATCATCATCATTCATTTTTTTTTTTCAACATTTTTTTGGTTCATTGCGTGGCTTTTAAGTGTATCTTCATTATAACTATGTTTTTCTTAATATAAATTGTGCAAGCATAAAAAAAATATGTACTCAATTTAAATATTGTGGTGTAATGTGACTCATAATAAAATAGTAAATGTAAACGCAAGGCACATATTTGCTATCGCGTCCAAACTCAATTAGATTTTTTATTTAAACTGTCATTATCTAATGCATTTTAATAATAGGATAATACTAATGAATTACGTGATTAGGTAGGTATTCCTCATTATGTATGTAGTTATATTTGGTTTGATTTTTTAACTAATTGATATTTATTTTCGTAGTATCCATATAACCATAGTTTTGCGTGGGCTTATTTACTTTCTATCTGATACGATGCATGGCCATTAGCAATGAAGGATAGTGGTATGAATCTGTTTATCAGTAGCAATTGCTTACTTATTGACTCAGTCCATAAGTGATTTTGATTTAGGTATAACTCAATGTATAATGAGTGTTCATTTGCTTAAGCTACTATTTATATTCTATTATAATACCACCAATTTGTAATAGGCTATTTGGAACGAATCTACCCGCAAACAACTGATAGGCAATAAATAATGATTTATATTCATTCCTTCATTTTGTTTCTGTTAAATATATACTCACTTTTATCCTCGACGCCACTTGTAATATCTCGTGCGTGAGCCAATAAAATACACCTTCTGTCACTCAGGTTACCTGGCCCGGCAGTCTCGACATAGATACCGACGCTGTCGCAAACTTTCGATCGCTTAATAAGAACGAAAAAATTCGGTTGCAATAACGATGTTTGCGAGAAACGCATCTTGGATGTTGAGACTATATATGAAAACCAGAATACGTGCGCACTCGCCTACGGCCGGTAAAACGACTGCCACGCCAATGTGCCTGCGCATACACTACAGCTTCTGTAGCATATTTTGCGATTTCGCAAGGGAATCAAAACCTACAGGGTATTTCCCGTTGACCTAGAATCTTAAAATGTAGCAAGAAGCAATGTCTTACAGCACATGTTAAGGAAAAAATCTGAAAACCGTAAATATGTACGAGTATATAGTTTAATAACAAAATATCTAGAAGTTTATACGGAACCCTCGGTGCGCGAGTCGAACTCGCACTTGGCCGGTTTTTTACTTGGCCGGTTTTTTGGGTTCTGTACCTGAAGGGTAAAATGGGACCCTATTACTCCACTGTCTGTCTGTCTGTCCGCCTGTCACCAGGCTGTATCTCATGAACCGAAATGAAGCTCCCAAGTGGTTGAAGTGGGGCTCACATACAACAGACATGATAATTTTGCCGTTTCTATAGATAATGGTACGGAACCCTTCGTACGCAAGTCCGACTCGCACTTGTTTTATTTTATAACTAGCTTATGCCCGCGGCTTCGCTCGCATGGAGTCCGATAATTGTCCCTCGGGATCATACTACTCGGATAAAAAATATCCTGTGTTAATCCAGGTTATAAACTATCTATGTGTTAAATTTCATTCAAATCCGTTCAGTAGTTTTTGCGTGAAAGAGTAACAAACATCCATCCATCCATCCTCACAAACTTTCGCATTTATAATATTAGTAGGATACCCCTCTTAACTTGCCTTATTAGTTAATTAGGGTCAAATCTTGCAAATGAATTTCAAACGAGGTCCCCCCAACCGATTGAGCTGTAATTTTGCACACTCCTTGGATTTAAGTATTAATACATTTTTACGATAGACATGACTTGATCCTGCAGCCAAGATTACCTCCTCACGAGAGAACTCCTCAACGGTTAATAGCACGGGCATGAAACTTTGTATGCGCGTTCAATGTTGATGGATAAAGCATTTGTTTTTTTTCGTTTTAAAAATATATTTTTTATGTTTAATTTATTTTTCTGACATTTATTTTGATAGCTACTCGATACTACTTTAACTATACTGTTAAATCATTTTCCTTAACTAATTAATTTCCTTAATACATTAATAATAATTCTATAACCTCAATCTCTGCTTACCCCGTTCAATAAAAGTCGTGAAGCATACGTTGACGCTCAACTAACTGACGTCAGGTATATTTTCGTGCCTCCATTACTGATAAGTAAAGGTTCATTCGTATTGGAGAATTTGGCAATGCGACTTTGGGGTAGCTAAAATGGTATCACACAATCGTAGGTTGTAGGCGAGATTGAGTAAGAAATATTATTTTACTAGCTTTTGCCCGTGGCTTCGCTCGTTAATTTAGAATTTGACAATCGGTCAATCGGTCGGTTTCGGTTTTGGCTGGAAGAGATTTCATTAGAAATAAGCATCACCTTTGTACCTATTTTTTCTGTTCCTTTCTTGTTTTCTGTATTTAGTGTGTACATAAACTGTTAAATAAATAAATAAATAATCAATTCGGGTTTTACTCTGCTTGTAATAATATAATTCAATTATGATACGTTTGTCAGACGTAATTAGTATTAGTATTTAATATAATTATCTAGAATTTTAGAACATTAAGTATTTAAAATTAAATTTATAATCTCAAAGAGCACTTTGCATGTGGTGTTTGCCTGTAATTGGTTGTGCAGTTAGATTTAAGACACAGTTACTTATATTTTCCTATCTGTATTATCTGTAACAAACGTTGGTGAACCTTAATTAAATAAATAAATGATCTGAAAGACACGTGGCGCCATCTATTATCATAAAAAAGTTATTGTTGTTTCCCTCGGGAACAGTACTTTTTTCGGTATGAAAGGTACCCTATGTCCGTTTCTGTACACCTGACAACGTATATGCAAAATTTCAGGTTGATCGGTTCAGTGGTTTATTCGTGAAAAGGTAATAAACAAACTTACTTTCGCATTTATAATATTAAGTAAGGATTCCCCGCTATAGCTAAGTGCAATTAGATTAAAATAGTCAAGTTTTTGTTCAGTTACTTGAGGTGTGGTAATTAAATCAAAGAAATTGCCATGATCAAATTCTTGAACTCCTCTACCTAGCCTGTTATCCCAACTATGTTGAGATCGGCTTCCAGTCTAACTGGATGCAGCTGAATACCAGTATTTTACATGGAGCGACTGCCTATCTGACCTCCACAACCCAGTTAGTACTAGGTACGATACCCCTAGGTAAGACTGGTTGTCAGACTTTCGGGCCACTGACTACTTAACGACTGTCAAAGATCTACAATTGATAGCCGAAACCAATGGCTTAACGTGCTTTCCGAGGCACGGAGGAAACTTGGTATGTAATGGGTGGTCACCCATCTACGGAACAACCTAGGCAAGCGCGGATTAACCTGAAGATCGAGCCCGAGCGGCTGCTATTATTTAGCTAAGAGCTCCTCGACCAACTTCTTGAATTGTAGACATAAAAAAACCAATAACTTTTCGGAACTTCAATAAAACGACATAGGACATTTTAATATCAAAAACTATAATGGCAACTAACGTTGTAAAAATACTGTTCTTATTTTTATTAACAATTTCAAGAAATGTGAAAAAACCGCTGCGTTTTAACGTGCTACATGGCGTGCTACGGCGTAGCCCGCATTTGCTACGCCGTAGCACGATTGCAAGATATCCCGATTTGTTTTTTTTAATCTTTTTATTTGCAGCCATGCTTGTTTGTTGAATAACAGCCTACAATAAATAGTGAAGTAATGGCTTAGAACATTATAAATACAAAAAAGGACTGGCTGAACTAGAATCTCATCTAAAAGATTGACAACCGAAAAAAAAACCGATAAAAAATAAAAAATAAACGAAATAAATATGATGATGTTATGCATCTTACTCCGCATAAATAGTCACAGCAGCATGTTATGGATAACTCTGCAAAAAGATTTGAAGTCCCAAGTGCTGAAAAATATCACAGCCTTGTAGATCAATCGATACTTAATAAAATCTGTCAAGCTTTTTCCGTATTAGGTTGGGGGCAGCTTCTATTTAAACGGATTCACCTGAATCTGTATTTTACATGCAGGGATTTCTTATTAATAAATAAAATAAAAAAGCCTATAATATAGTTCCATAACATCATTTTTATTGCGCATTACAGTATTAATATTAAATCATAATTACATTCTTCGAGTATATTCGATTAATTGTTACATTTTTATTCATTTACATTTTTATTAGAGTTACATAAAAGACTTAAATTATATGTGGTTTTTATACAATACTATTTTTAAATTTATTTATTTAACAATTTTTTTTTATGATTATTTAGATATTATTTTAAAATTCATGCAAATAATGTAATATAATTTAATTGATTAAATACGACACACGCACATTACATTGAATCTTAATCCAATAAAACATTTGTAAACATTGACATTTCTAGGTATTCAGGATTAATTTTGCGATTTCTTATAAATAATTTAGCAAAAAAGTATTTTTTTTGATCGGGGGCTACTTTATAGTCGCCCCCGATCTCAGCAATATCCAGTAAATCGCACTGCCTTACCCGCCCACCTGGCCGCACCCTACTCCCACCCCATCATGCGCAGTGGGCAGCCGGGTATGGATCGCCAGTTCTCCACGGAACGTTGAAGACAGCAGTCATGCATCGGTGAGTACACCCTATCCTACTTCTACTTTGATTTTTTTGGTTAAATCATTTTATTAATGGGAAGTTTTAGCCGTGAATAGGATTCTTAGATTTTTTTTTGGAGATTTGAATTTCGAATAAAAGTTGGCGTTTTGTTTTTGGATTTAGCGCCGTGGATAAAGTTTTGAATTTAAAATGTTGGGGTTATGTTAGTTTTTGGTTTGTTTTTTACTTTAATCGTTTTTATATTTTTCGATATGCTGTGTTTTGGAGCACACGGTGTTTTGTTTAAAATTGTTAGATCTACATGATAGTTTTGCGGTCGCGTGATTTTCTAATTTCGAATCAAATTAATCGTATTCCGTGAAATTGACGTTTTAAGAAAAAATAACCTTTGACCTTTGTGTCAGTAATCGTTTAAAAATAAGTTTTATAAACTCACGTCGCGTCAGGTAGGTTTAATTGCTTGTGTCTTCTAAAACTAATAAATTCCGTCGTTGTATTTTTTAATTAATTAAAGACTTTTAAACAAAATTGGAAAGCCATCGGGGAGGCCTTTGCCCAGCAGTGGGACGGAGATGGCTAACATAAAAATAAAACATTTTACACTGTAATACACGGCCAGTTTTTTACATTAAGCTGCAAAAAATAAACTTTTTCTCGCGTAAAACTCACCTAGCCAAAAACAAAGTCCACGTTGAAGAAGGTACTGTTTTACCGCGCATTTGATTTTCAACTTTCGTTGTACCGAGCGTTCAGAATTCAGAATTCCACAGAGTGCATCTCTAGCTCGCTGAGCTAAAATTAAATGATCGGTTCCACCAGTCCGCATCGTTCATAAAAAATTACATAATCGAGTAGAAGGTAACCAATGTAACTTGATCTCTCTCAGCAGAATAAAGGGAACCACGTGATATTTAATACATTTGCATTTAGTTCCTTACCCCCCGCGTCTCAACTTATAACGGGCGTGGCGGTATTAGTATAATACAATTTGTATGAATGTACCAATATTATAAAAAAATATTGAAGTAATTCTGTGTATCTGTATGTCTGTCACACCGGTAGACTTGGGTTAGTACAGATATTTCTATCCCAGTGGTAGTACTACATAACATAATATCACATCTGTAATCCACAAAGGGTTAGGCAGAGGTGTACCTAATAATACACCCACATTTCGCCAGTTATGTTTAAGTCCCATGTAAAAGAGGGCGAGCCTAATGCCATCAACTGGGCTCAAATCCAGACTCCGTGGCTGCTGCTGAGAAATTCTTGATGGAAAAACCCAATGATACTCTGCCCGACCCGGGAATCGAACCCAGGACCTCATGCTCAGCAGTCGTGATTGCTACCACTAGACAAACGAGACAGTCTCAACTCAATCACTTATACTTACCTAACTCAGGAACTTGTTATTCGTTGTTTAAAAATAATACGAGGTGGACACCGACGCGAAAACGGTTACCACGTATTCAGTACATCATTCTGTGAATATTTTAGTATTCAGTAATTTTATATTGAATACTAAAATATAAATAAAATAAATGAAATATCGCTTTTTAGTGATATTTCATTTATTTTCATTAAATAACATAGAACAAATAAACTGAACATTTGACAGCAACTTGAGATGTTGAAAATGAACATTTTCAATCCATCCATCAGCACAATGTTTTTCGTGCGTTACATTCGAGTCCTACCGTAAAACGTGATTTTTCACCCCAAAGAAAAAGTCGTTTCCCAGCAATCATTTCTGCGTGAAGTTATTTAGTTCGATGTACAGAATGCTTGGTGAAGGCTCGGTTTACACCCTGTATACAGGTTGGGTGAAAAATCATGGATCAAACAAAACAGGGCGATAGTAGGGGTTATCAGGGTATTTTTTTGATACTACATTTTTTGTATGTTCTACTAAAGTACCTAATAAATAATTTTTCGTGAGACTTAAAAGATACTGAAAATAAGTCATGGTACGCACTGTCATAAAAGTACTTACGATACATTTCCTAGAAGCAACTAAACACCATTTATTGTTTTTTTTAATAGGTAACCATTTTACTCTAATTGCCTATTTATTACAAATTTTGATATTTTCTTATAAAAAAAAAACACTAAAATAGTCATAACTTTTAAGGAGATCTAGTTAGGGCTCTGCCACAGAGATACTTTTGACTGCAAATAATCCCAACTATCGACCTGTTTCGTTTTATCCACGATTTCTCACCCAACCTGTATAATTTACCGTCAGTTATCGGTAAAATTTACAAGTGATTGTAGGTAACAATCAAGTCAATTAGAATTTCACAGCGTTTTCATTTCGACATAGTATGGACGGTTTTATTTCGACTCAGTATGGACAGTTGCTATGAATAGGTAGAGAATGTCGGATCAATAGTGCAGTGGGTGGATCCGAATGAACGATGACGTCTTGCTCACCCGGTCCGGCGCAGTACGATCTAACCTTTGGCATTGTGGATGTGACGATTGGCTCGAGAATGAGCTCTTTACTTGTTGATCTTTGGAAGATATCTTTGTCATTCATTTAATTATAACAAGGTACACAGCGACACATCAAGCTTTACATATTCAGTAGCTGTGAAATTATGCAGTGAAATTATTATTAAAAAAATATTACTTCGCTTTGAATTAGATTTTATTACCAATTTCAAGAACCCTAATTCTTTTTCTAAAATAAAAGTAGACTTTGTTACTTTTTATAACATCAGCTATTTGCCAGTAAAAATCCTGACGAAATCGGTCCAACCGTTTCGGAGATTAGCTTTTTGAATCGGATTTTGTTAACAGTTTCATGGGTTTTAATTTTTTGCACGGAACCCTAATAATTCTGTTTAATAAAAGTAGTCTATGTTAGACCTTACAACATCAGCTATCTGTCAGTCAAAATCGGTTCAGCCGTTTCGGAGATTATCCGGAACAAACAGTCAGACTGTCAAAAATGTTAAAAACTGTATTTAAGAAATCAGCTTAATTTGATTTTCCTTAGCTTGATTGGTCGTTTTGCGTACCTCGAAAATTCGACATTCGAGGTACCTTGTTGGCTTGTAGAGGTCAGATAAATAGTCACTCCATGACTATGCAATGCAGCTAGCTGCATTTGGTAAGACTGATAACCGACCCCAACGGAAAAAATGCATCAAGAAGAATGAATGAATTAATTAATCTTTTGCAGAATTTTGCAAAAGAGGAAACCGCCCAGAACCGTTTCAATTTCTTTATTTTTATCACCACTGCTATTTAAATAGTGAAGCAAACCAAATACATATACCGATCCCCATTGGGACTGTGTGCTGGCTTACGGCCCACTCCCTTTTTTGTGCTGGGAAATCATCAAATGACTCCTCCCGCTCTGAGCGGAGCGGAAGCGAGTGTCAGACTTTTACTGACTAAAACCCATCCATGTTCCTTCTTTTGCCCTTTGTGTTCCAGGGCCGCGGTATCTCTTTCGACAGAGATGAAGCCTGCGTCCCACCTGTGGGCTCTTTATAGGCTAATTATGCCATGTATCTCATACTAACAAAATTAGATCTTACTTTGCCATAGACTTTAATAAATTAAAGCACTTTATAATACATTAATTTAAATGTAGTTACTCGTTACTCGTGTCTCATCAGACACCTCCTTTCTTGCCATATTATCCTTTGCACAGTAGATAAGTAATGTTACGCTTAATTAGCACTAAGAGCAGTAATAAACAAAGCACTTCACTAATTAACAAGTCTGGAACATGCCTGAATATTAATTATAATGATAGGTAGGTAATGTTCTTAATCTAAAGGTAAACTCGTAAATCCTTTACTTATTTAAGTTCAGAACTTATAAGTACCTTTGTATAAAGTTGAAGATTAACTAAAGAGAGTTGGTAAATCTTCTTCTTAAGTTTTAAACATTATCACTAACACTAGAAACGGGTTATTTACCATGTTTACTGTTTGTTTCGAGTTCCCGATATTTCGGAGCTGTTGGAAGCACCATGCAACAGTAAACATGGTAAATATGCCGTTTCTAGTGTTAATGATAATCTTCGTCGAATCGATGATACCTTAAGATCAAGGCTGCTCAACCCCACACTCGCGCCACTATGTGGCCCTCCATCACATTCGAGGTGTCCTGCCATGTGACAACAGTCTTTTGAGAACAGATTTCAGAATATAAGTCTTAAACAAATACGGCAAATATTCCGTTTTAAGTGTTAATCATAGATTTCAGATTAAAACTAAACTTATACTGTCACTAACGCGATATCTTCCGTGATTGTTCATGATTTTGAATGACAAAGAAAGAGGGTAGACAGATTTGTCTGCTCCTAACAATTTATTTTCCATCCACCCGCATTCTCCAATCAACACGCGATCATGGCGTTTGCAACAGCGTCGAAATATCGGGAGCTAAAAATTATGAACAATCACGGAAGATATCCCGTAAGTCACAGTATAAGTATTGATAAGAAAAATCTCAACAAGCCAACATCCAGTTAGAGATTACAGGCATTCAAAAACCACAATTCATGGACACAATTTTTACAAACTTCTTCACAATCAATGTGTGACAGTGACGTACTTTTTACCTTTGAACCAGGAGGGCCATGGCCCTGAGCGGCACACAGAGAGGCACACGCCGCCTCTTTTATTTTATAGCCTGCAAGCACTATTTTTGCTAAAAAGAAATTAGATTATTAATCATCAAAATCTAGATGACATAATGTTAGCGATACCCACATTTTAGCAAATAATTCTAAAAAACAACTTGCTGATTTTAAAAAGCAGTCTGTCGCACAGCGCCGACGGGCATTACCAGTTGGAATGTTAGGCTTAACCGGTAAAACATACTTTATTGTAAGAAAAAGTAGTAGGTACTGATTAAAGCATTTCAGGAAATTGTAGACTGTGTATCATTTGACCTGATAGCGTTAACAATAACATGGTTGGATTGGAAACCGACCCCAACAAAGTTAGGGTTCCCTAGGAGTCTGCATAGTCGGATCAATACTTGAGTGCAACGACCTCACCAGTTCCAGTACGCATGATTGGACAGTACATACCTATAATTTATTTCGTCGTACAAGTACTACCAACGAGCGAGGGGCGTTGGCCATTGAGATAGGTAGGTAGG
Organism: Eurois occulta; assembly: GCA_950022335.1. Taxonomy (NCBI): domain Eukaryota; kingdom Metazoa; phylum Arthropoda; class Insecta; order Lepidoptera; family Noctuidae; genus Eurois; species Eurois occulta. The sequence goes on from OX465506.1 coordinate 8,770,613, forward strand.
TCATCGTCATACTACTCTTCTTATCTCAATTTATCTGTCGGCGCAGCATGTCTTCTTCTTCCATACTTCTCTATTACTCGTCCTACCTTACATAGGGTGGAAGGGACACCGACTCGAAAACGGTTACCAAGTAAAGTGCAACTCCTACACGGTCAAAATGTATGGAGCAGCTTTTTCTTTAATAAGCGGTTAAAAAATTCTATGCGGGGGGCACTCAGAATGATGTAACTATTATAATACCTAATATATTTTTTCTTACCATTAAAAAAATTAAAAATAGTCGTCAGCCGGTGTCGGGAACAGGGTCTAAGCTACTGGTGGTTAGGGCTCCAGAGACTGGAACCTCCTCACAATGCGAGCCGTATCGAGGAGTACTGCCTTCTGAATCAGGCCCTTGATTCAACCGCCTAAGGAGAGCCTCGAAAGTTGGTTGTCAAGGCTCTTGGCCATAAGGCCATTATCCGTCATGACAATCGGCACAATGATAGCTGAGTTCACATTCCACATGTTGACAACCTCATGTGCCAAGTCAAGATCCTCATGTGCCAAGAAAAGTTAATAATACTAATAATGTTAAAAATACAGATAATAAGGAATTAACAATTCTTGGCGTCCAACCGACTAAATGTTACCAACAATTTTGTAAAGGTTCCTTCAAAATAAGTAAATCTAGGAATAAATATTCCTAGATTTATCAAAATAACTTTATTTTTCAATACACTTTCTCGAAAAATGGCTCTTATCGCACTACTATTAAGTTCTTATTGCAGTATAAATTTCACATGCGTGGTTTTTCTTTTCATTTATTACTACTAGACTGTTTTATTTGCACAGACAAATATACATAAACTAAATCCAACGTGGTGAAATTTCTAGTCAGCGATGATTGTTTTTTTTTTAAATCTCAGCAAAGAGGTAGACTAACTGACTTTAAAGACTAAATATTTTATGAATATTTAAATTGTATTTAAAACTAACATTATAAAATTATTTGCGTTTATCAACAAACTTACATTTATTGCTGCTCCAAATTATGAATAAAAAATACGTGAATCTTCTATTTTTAATAATAGACTGTTTTACGCCGTCTACCCTTTGCTTGTCCTTAAACCTGCAAAAGTAAGGCGCGGAAACAAAATGAAATTAAATCTTAGTATCATTGTGATAAATGACAGCAATGCTTTTCATTCTATTATTTTATTAAATTTCTTCGTACGTGTAGTGAAAGGCATCGTTTGACACACGTGGGCAATTGCCAAATACGTAAGTTCCACCTCGGCCGTAATGACATAGCTGCACTTGTAATATCTAATATATAAAATTCTCGTGTCACAGTTTTCGTTGCCATACTCCTCCGAAACGGCTTGACCGATTTTGATGAAATTTTGTGAGCATATTGAGTAGGTCTGAGAATCGGCCAACATCTATTTTTCATACCTCTAAGTGATAAGGGGGTAGGTAGGTAGGGTAGGTAAGTAGGTTAGGTAGGTAGGATAGGTAGGTAGGTAGGGTAGGTAGGTAGGGTAGGTAGGTATTTAGGTAGGTAGGTAGGTAGGGTGGGTAGGTAGGTAGGGTAGGTAGGTAGGTAGGTAGGTAGGTAGGGTAGGTAAGTAGAATAGGTAGGAAGGGTAGGTAGCTAGGGTATGGTAAAAAAAGTGCATTGCAACGCATGCCGGGCACAGCTAGTTTCTTTCTAAAATTATTTTAAACTTTAAACAAGCCCCTAGAAAGCTTCATGTTAAAAAATATATTTTATTCTTAAATGGTATAATTCAACAACACTACCTGTTGCTCTTTTTAATTGAAAAGCAACATTTTGTGTTTTTAATTTCGTAATTAAATAGCCATTTAAGTAAAGCTTCCATGTTTTGAGTACCGTAAACAATTTAACGTAGGTACTGGTGAATTCAAAATGGCGAAAGCACGGTTGGTTTTATATTTTTCTGCTTCAGGTGCATATTCTGTTCAAATTGGAATGGTAATGAGATAATAAATAGTAATATGTTCATTATTTATTGCGTGTTTACATTTCCCGATATATCACCACTATAAAAAGTGGTGTGGTGGCATTTCTCGAAATGCGGCTAAATTATAACAGCCTCGGATCAATCTTCAGGTTAAGCCACGCTTGAATAAGTAGGTCTGAAGATGGGTGACCACCTATTACATACCGAGTTTTCTCCGTGCGTTGAAAAACACGTTAAGCCGTTAGTCCCAGCTGTCAATTGTAGATCTTTGACAGTTGTTACGGGAAGTCAGTGGCCCGAAAGTCTGGCAACCAGTGTTACTAAGGAGTATCGTGTTACCCAGTACTAACTGGGTAGTGGAGGTCAGATAAGCAGTCGCTCCATGTAAAATACTGGTATTCAGCTGCATCCAGTTAGACTGGAATCAGATGATGAAGTAGGTAAAAACATTGGTAGAGAAAAACTGATCAAGTGCGAGTCGGATTCGCGCATGAAGGGTTCCGTATCATCGTAATATGAGAGCCCTCTTTAATTTTTAATTTATTATAAAAGCTGTTCCATTTTGAATGTGTAGGTATTGCACTTTTGTAGGAAACAGTAGTTTTTTTTTTTAATAACCGATGAAATATTTATATGTGGGGGAGCTCAGAATGATGTACTGAATACGTGGTAACCGTTTTAGCGTCGGTGTCCCTTCCACCCCGTACTTATTTATTAAAACTTTAAACACAAGTAAAAAAACTGTAGAAAGGCTTACTTAATGCCTTGTGCACTTTCTACCAGTCTACCAGACCAATGTATTTTTTTTTTCTTTTTAAAAAACCGTTGCCCCACACTAGGATTTTCTCTTGTATCGTGGGTGCGTTTACAAACATTTAAACTCACATACACAAACAGCCAGACCAACTATCTGGGGGCCCTGTAGGCCATACAAATATTTGTTCCGAGCGGGGATCGAACCTGCGACACGCAACGCAGCAACCAATCGTTACATCATGTATTATAAAGTGCCCACAATTTGTTACTTCCTCCTGAAACAACTCGTGCGTATAAAGGCCCCATTGGGGCCTATTGTTGGGGACTTTAATACTTGATACACAGACTAAAGTAAAATACTGCTGGTTTCGTCTCCAGGGGTTGTAGATTAAGTAATCTTATTGTTTAGCGGCTTTTGGCGTAAGAAAACGTGGCGTGTGTACGTACTGTGTAAGAGTTAGCTGTTAAGTTCGTCTGAATAATTGTCTCAAAACAGATGCCATGATTTGCTATAGTACCTGAATAGATGTCGTCATATCTTTTGCTATAAAATGCATGCATATATGTATGTAAACTATGTCCCGTATACACAATTACACTTAACATCACGGCTTTTTTTTTATGCGAAATCATCAGATGACTCCTCCCGCTCTGGGCGGAGCGAAAGGGAGTGTCAGACTTTTACTGACTAAAACCCATCCATGTTCCTTCTTTTGCCCTTTGTGTTCCAGGGCCGCGGTATCTCTTTCGAACAGCTAGTATTCTAATAATAAAGAATCCAAGAGCAAAAAACAAATCATGAAGAGAAAATTAAACAACCCCAAGGGATGAAAAAAAATAACGTACAATTTCGCCCCCAGTAAAATTCTTACACGCATATTTACCGAGATTTTCATTCAAACAAACTTGAAATTTACAACCTATTCAAGAAGTTGTAATGAATACTTTAAGCTCTATTCAGACTTACGTTACTGTAGACAATGTCTTCAAGATAAATTCATTTGAACCCACTAACATTTACGAAAGGAATTGTACCTAGTTAATTATTAAAATCTAGCTGAGTATACCCTGGAGGCGACAAAACGAGCCATTTTATTAGGAAGTCGTGTTTATTTTATAATAAGGGATCAGAAATTGGCTTGGGGGTGAAATAATTTAGTGTGGGTGGGTTGAAGAGTGTTGAATGTTCATCATCTGCCTGGCCTTTTTACAAATTTATTGGGGTCGGCTTCCAGTGTTACCGGATGCAGCTGAATACCAATATTTTACTTATCTGGCCTCCACAACCCAATTAGTACTGGGTAATACGGGACCCCTTGGTAAGACTGGTTATCAGATTTTCGGGTCACTAACTTCCTGTTACAATTGTCAAAGATCCACAAATGACAGCCGGGATTAATGGCTTAACGTGCTGTCCGAGGAAAGGAGGAAACTCAGTATGTCATGGGTGGTCACCCATCTACAGACCAACCTAGGCAATCGCGGCTTAAGATCGGTTGTTGTTATAAGCAGTGATCGGAATAGGCTGACTATATTTGCCTAAACTTCGGAGAACAGAGACAGAAACTGGAGACTTCCTTACGACTATATATTTTTTTCCCGGGATTCGGGAAAAATCTTCAGTAAGTTGAAAATAAGCTTTATTTAAAGGCTATTTTTAACTAAACTTGCAATTAACAAATCTTAGGAATTTTCACTAAAACTAATCTAACTTAAATCATGTATTAGAATAATTTGATACAACGGTTAGTTTAAGGATCGTAAATATAATTCGAATACATGAATTAAAGTTAGATTATTCATTTCGGGATTTTTCGTGAAAATCCTGAAATTTGGTAATTGCAAGTTTAGTTAAAAATAGCCTTTACACATCTTAAATAAAGCTTATTTTCAACTTATTGAATAATTTTTCCGAATCCCGGGAAAAAATATAGTCGTAAGGAAGTCTCCACTTTCTGTCTCTGTTCTCCGAGGTTTAGGCAAATATAGTCAGCCTATTCCGATCACTGGTTATAAGCCACGAGTTCCTAAAAGTGTTGAATGTTACTTCAACGTAATATGCAATCACTATTGAGAATAAAAATAAGAAAGAGTCTTCAATAACTATGAATCATCCTGTTAATAATGTTTACGTGACAAACAGTAGAACATACCTGCTCAGCGCACGAGTCGAGTATCATCATCATCGCTCGCAACAGGGTGTTTCAACTACGCCATGCGTCTTAATAATGAAAAACATTTTTATTCTTAAATTATTCAAATCTCATAAATACCAATTTTTTTATGAATGTTTAGTAGTCATTGGATACACGAAGTGGGCTGCCGTTATCAGTCGACTAAAAAATCACGGAGTATGAGTTATGTATCTGTCACTTTCATTATTATTTATGACCATCCCAACTCAAACGACAAGTTATGGATATAGCAATTACTAGAATCCCAATTTAACATAGTTGATTGGGGTGATTAATATCAACTAAATTATATGGGTATTTGAACGCAGCCATTTGATTAGTTTTGGTTAATATCGCCGCGATTCTCTCGCTCGTGGAGACGGCCTCTAAGAGAGTGTATAGAAATACGTGGCAACGACGATAATATCGTCGCGATTCTCTTACCTATAAGTTCCTTGGTTTTGGTTGCCTGAATTTAATTTAGCTAATTGCGTTGAGTCGCGTGTGAATCCATTTCTGTAATGTTTATTTATTGGATGGAAAGAGTATAACTGAGTTTAATTGAATAAGGCTCTATTATATATTTATTTTTGTGCACCTGAAACAATATTATCTCAGTCTAGATTTGTGTTCGGTTGGTGGCAAAAGGCTCGTCCTCTATTACGTGAGTGAAACGGAGGTTCACCCTACATCGCTGCAAAAAATTCGTCAAACCTATACGTGCGGGGTGTTTATAGATAGGTCTTTATAAAAGACATTGAGGTTCCTGAAACCATTTTTTCTTAAAGTCAATCGTTTGAATGATAGACACTTTCAAAATGGTAAAATGTGTCCCCCCCCCTCTAATTTCATAAAAAAAAACTGAAAAAATTAAAGGATTGTAGAACGTAAATAAAAACTTTCAACTAAAATTGGTTTGAATAAGATTTGATGTTTAGTTGTTGAGATATGGGACTTTTTCATTAAACTACAGCAGTAACTTTGTTTTTCAATAACATACTATGAAAAACAAATTTAGTTTTGTTGTTGAATTTAATACAATACAACACGAACGAGCCTTCAAAATATTTTTATTATATTTTTGGTGCTACGGAACCCTGTGTGCCTGTGAGTACGATTCTCACTCTCCAACCTAGTTTGGGAAAACGTAATTCAGATGATGATGACGTTGAAAATGTTCTGTCTCCCTCTAACATCCTCTTTCCTTGTCCACAGCACGACGATGGCTGTTACCGCAGTGCTGGTACTAACCGCGGCCGGCGCTGCCCACGCGTGGGGGGGGTTATTCAATCGGTTCAGCTCCGATATGCTGGCCAATCTGGGGTATGGGCGCTCTCCGTACCGCCACTACCCGTATGGACAGGTGAGTTGAATTTGATCCGTTGTTTTGGTGATAGCAAGGGCGGAAAGGATAAATGAGTAGAAGTTTAGTAACATTTTTTTAAAGTCAGACGTATATTATATTATACAAAGTCACTTTAAGGGATATTTTCGCTCCAAACTTACCCGCGGTAAGCTATACAGCAACTAAGCAGCAACAGCATTCTGAAGGTGTTTGCAGAGAGGCTGGATGGGCCTACAATGGGGAGCTACATGTTGGCTACAAAACTTGTTAAACCTTCCCGTTAGTGTGAGTGATTTTCTTTTTTATCTTTTTAATGTTCCTTCCTGTATATTACTAACATAGTTTTTAAGTAAGATGTAAATACTAACACCCTATGGGCCTTGATGCCTACAATAAAATATTTTCATTTATTATTTTATACCAAAACGCAAATCGTTGACGTGGCTCAAAAGGATGCCCAACTTAAATGGGACTGGGCAGGACATGTCTGTCGCATGCCGAATGAACTGTGGGCCCGTAAAGCTCAAGATTGGTGCCCTGAAACAGGGTCGCGGCAGACCACGAAGGAGATGGCGGGACGAACTGGATGTCTTCCTTGAGAATTGGAAAGTAGTAAAAAAAAATCAGTTGTTCCCTACTTTTATGATCGATTAACTCGTCAAAATGTAGGGAACAGCTGATTTTTTTTCGCGATTTCAGGTTTGTTCCCATAGTAAAAGTTGTTCATAGTGATGAGTACAATGACCTCTTAAGAGGTTGCTGGTGTTTTACAAATAACCCTGTATAGTGTTAGTATGGTTAGTATTGTGTGGAGAAAGAAAGTGTAAAGTGTGGTTTTGTGTAGCGAGTGAGGATGTAGTATGAAGTTATTTTCTAGATATTACACATAAATTAAATTCTTGCCTCGTAATTACGGGCGTAATTCCATGGCTATTTGACGCGTAAATCCGTGGCTTTTAACGGGTCATTGCGCATTATTTCGGCGTAAAGGTCCCGGCCTATAAATGTAAGCCTGTTTAATTTGTATTTATAGTACAATGGATTTAGTACGTAATATATCGTGATTTATGGCTTCATAATGCTTAGATAAATTCTGGTGGAAGGCTTTGATTAAAGCTTTTCAGCGTGCGCCTAGGAAGCTTGATGAAAATTAAGAATGGAGATTTAAGTATGATTATTGAGCGATGCTCTACGATTCTAAAGAACGGACGGACCCATCACGAAGGCGTCAACCAAGCATTGTGCATCAAACTAAGTAACTTTACGCAAAAATTATTGCTGGGAAACGACTTTTTTTGGGATGATAAATCACGTTCTACACCAGGACTCAATGTAACGCACTCAAAACATTGTGCTGATGGATGGATTGAATAAATTACGAGGTTCGTGGAGGCGTTTAAAGTTAAAATCTTACATTAAAAACATATATCTAAAAAAAACTAGTGAAAAAGTTGGAACTTTGACCACCAATATCTCCGAAACTAGAAGCTTCCCAGGTATGGTCTAGAACAAAAAAATGATCGCAATGACGGGGAGAACAAGTGTCTTTCGGCTTCGCTAAGGGTCTTGTTGCACCCTATATAAACCTTGAAATTAAGGTCAAACCAGGTGAAACTTCATTTTGACCGACGCGATTGGTTGTAGGCATAGCATCATTCTCCTGCCGTTATTTTTTTTTTTTTTTGAGATCAGCACAACAAGTCTTCTCAGTAGTCACCTCCTTTCTAGCCATATCAGCCTTCACACCGTAGACAGAGAATGCTATAGACTAATTGATATGTTTTGTCGCATTCACACAAGAAAAAGAACAACTTATGCCGATGTCGTGTAAAGAAATGAAACAGAACGATAACATTTTTTGTTTCATCGAGCGTGCCACGTTTTTTCAAGGTCAGCACACTAGTTTGCTAAACAAAGTTTGACAGCTGACGTGCAGCTAGCCATCGTCTACCTTTAAAATACAGTTTTTACGTGTTATATGTTAAGAAATTTATGTTATATTTTGTTTTGAACAATTTAGACTTACTATTGCAACCATTTATACAAAAAAAATGGTGTGGTGTAGCGTTAAAGGGTGTAAAAGTGATAGTGGAACGAAAATCCCAGGATTGTCTTTTCATTCGTAAGTATGCCACTCTTTATCAGTTCTAGGCATTCAGTAACATTTTATTATGTTCATATATTGTGTATAATGTACGCTAGACGTACGATTCATCCTTAAAAAGCACAAAAATAACAATTATTATTCAATTATAAATTCTAACCTAAAAACGTTGGTGTTGCCAACTTTTCTATAAATTATTACCCACTATTATGGGAAATAATAATGTGATGGCTTCTGCAGTGAGTATTAATTAAATATCTGAAATATTTAATGACTTTTTGCAGTTTCCCTGAACCTGATAATTTACGTCAGAATTGGATTGTAGCTACAGGACGAACAGATTGGACACCAAAACCGTCATCAAAAATTTGCAGCAAACATTTTGAGAATTAAAAAGAAGAATATAAGTTAATTAGAAAGAAGAATTCATAAATAATCATTTTGAAAGTCAACCTTTTATTGGAAACCACAAAGTTTTACTTATTAAGGCAATTGCCATGCACTATTTTGAACTGCGTATACATCACGCAACAAAAGGATTTGAACCTAAGCAAAAAATTAGAAACATACGAAGCTTGTTTTATTTAAAGGACAATAATGTGTTAAATCAATAAAAGCTTATTAAAAATAAACATGTTCTATTATTTACCCACAAACCCAGAACCTACTATCACATCAGAAATGGCAGTAATTTAGAACCACATCATCATCATCCATCGTCACTCCTGCCCTCATCGCAATTAATTTGAGTTCGGCAGCATGTCTTCTCCGCATCGCATGCCTTTGCGTACCGATGGTAACGGATATGTCATTGGCATATTCAGGCTTTGTCTTACGTACTAATTTCCAATTCTCATAAATTGTGGGGTAAATTTTTCCTCACTCGGTAACCCTAAATTCGTGACGTATTTATTTTTTGTCTCTTTTTGCGACACGCTTTGCCGGTGTCTATAGGATACTCTGTCTACGCTTCACACAGTCTATCCATCGCCATATTTGTTTCTTGTAGTACCTTTATGTCAGGAAACCAATGTCAATTGCTAATATGAGATTGAGTTTTAGAGTAATTGATGGTTGAGTTTTAGAGTAATGTGCCTTAAAACTAGTTTAGTATAGCTTCTTTTTGATCAAACTAATCTCGAAAAAAGTTCTCCTTCATTTGTTTTTCAAACATCCAAGCGATTACAACAATCACGACAGATTTGCTGTCTATTATTGTAGAGTTCCATTGTATATCTCCGAAGATCAGCATCAGATCTTCACTAAATTTAAACGGGACGATCGCGGAATGATATTCCCCAAAATATAAAACAGAATAAACGAAATCGATTCACAATTGGCGAAGATATCGCTGAACATACACAAAAAAAATCAGACGAATTGATAACCTCATCCTTTTGGAAAAAGTGAGATGGCTAAACTTCCTCTCTTCCCCAGGAACCCGAGGAAGTCTACGCTGAAGCCTTGGAGGGCAACCGCATTGACGACGTGATCGACGAACCGGGCCACTGCTACAGCGCCCCCTGCACCACCAATGGCGACTGCTGCCGCGGTCTACTGTGCCTGGATACCGGTGAGTGCTTAGTATAAACAGCAACTCCTTGTAAAGTAGTCGTTGAGCTACTTGTCTATGCTCGACGTTCGTCCGAGGAAGTGATACTAGTCCTCCAGACGGTCATGGCGGTCAATCTAAGTGAAGGTCATCGACGCAAAATTATTGAAGTGCACAAACAAACATAAGTGAACACTCTCTTGCCACTCTCATAGGGCGATGCACCGGCCGTTTTCCATCGATAAAAAAAAACTTAGTTCGTCCAAAGTCCAAACAAATGACCTTGACCTTGGCTTTTATCCGGAGCCATCCGGGTAAAAGTCAAGGTCATTTGTTTGAATAAGACTTAGCACTAGTATTCTGCAATAATTCGAAAGCACCACTCCGAAAGCATGAAAAGCATACAAAAACAGCGCTATCCAAGAGGAACGCAAGATATACCAAAGAAGAATGAGTCAGCAAGTGATATCTTCGGTCAGTGTCGTGGACCCCAATAAAAGTCCATGTCTGTTGTTCTAAACGGGGTGGAAGGGACACCGACGCGAAAACGGTTACCATGTATTCAGTACATTATTCTGAGCCCCCCCAGATAGAAATTTTTCATCGGTTATTTTAACAAAAACAGCTGTTTTATACATTTTGACCGTGTAGGTATTGCAATTTTGTAGAAAACAGCAGATATTTTTTTTAATAACAGATTAAAAATTTCTAAAATACTTAATTATTTGTGAAATACAAAATGTAAACGGACACTTCACGAAGCTGTTAACTAAGCGTTCTGAACATTACTGCGTACTAAGTAACTCCATGCAAAAAACTGGGAAATGACATTTTTTTTGGGGTGAAATGTCACATTTTACGGTAGTACTCAATGTGGCGCACTCAAAACATTGTGCTGATGGATGCATTGAATAGTACGGCGGTCGCGGAGGTATTTAAATTAAAGTTATAACATTAAAAACTTTTCATTAAAAAAAAAGTTGTGATAAAGTTGGAACTTAGACCCCCAATATCTCTGTAACTAGAAGGTCTAGATCACAATGACAGGGAAAAAGTGTCCATCGGCTTCGTTAAGGGTACTTTTACACCCACTATATTGTGGGATAGAATGTCTTTTTCGTAAGTAATTTTACAGCTAAATATCATAACTTTTGTACTCGTCTTCAACAAAGCTAATGTAGCTACTTCTTTTGCGATTTGCATATATTATAGCATATAGTATGCACTATCGCAAAAAAGGTAGTTCTGTTAGCGCAGTCACCGGCAGTCGATGAATGAAAATAGTGAAGAAGAATTTGTCATAATTATGATGATGATGACATCTAGCCGATTTCAAATACAGTCTCTGTTACCAAAGTCGGATAGATGTCATGAAAGAAAGAAAAGAAAGAAAACACATATATTTGGCACATGCCACAAATGCACACAACATAAAATAAAAAAATAAAAAATAAACTTAAATCTACACAATAAAAAATTTAATCTATACAGAAAAAAAAGAGGAAACGTTGTGTGTCTCACGGCTGCGCATGATCATCATGATCACCATCATCATAGGGGCGAAGAAGCCTTTTGCATATAGGATGAAATATCATAAGTTTTTGTTTTCTTACGGCTTTAGTAAAATGTGTTTCCTTGTTCTGCTTTTACACATTGCTGGTCTACTTTTGCTTATGATTCTGATAAGTTTCGAAGATAATAAAATTAGAAGATAATTCGTGCAAAATTATTCCCTAACCATTCCAAAATATCAAAAATGCATAACGTTAATATTCAAGTTTTCACTTCTGCCAGCACTCCCGGAGTGCAAACCGTTTTGTATTTTAGTCAGGACACTCTTTTAAATCAGAATATTTTTACAAAACCTTGGTTACATCATTCATGTTGAGTTATGTAAGTAGTGAGGTAGCACCATTTAATCAAACGGTAACTAAGTTTCGTGTGTAAAATACTACATAAGCTGGTAACTTAATCTAATTAAAATATTTTGCAAGTTAAATGAGCGGTAAATGTAGTTATGTTTTTTTATGGTAATTTAAGTAAATTACATGTGTGTGCTCTGGTTCTAGTAATTGTATAGGAACCATGAACTTTTATGGGCCAGGAAGTACAGTCGACAGCGCATCAAGTTACTACGAACTGTCATATTTTCACATTCGATTTTGAACTTAACCAACAACATTTTATAGGTTAAAATCATTCGGAGAAATTTGACAGTTTGTGGCAACTTGATGTGCTGGCGACTGTGCCTTATTGCATCTCTAGTTAGAAGCCCAATTCTGACAACCAGTCTTACTAAGGGGTTGCCGTGTACCCAGGTAAGTTGAGTTAAGGCTGTAGAAGTCAGTAAGGCAGGCGCTCCATGTCCAGGCTGATAATCAGCCTGCCGTCCCCAACATAGGAAACACTAGGTACTTAGTATGATTAGTAACGTTCGGTCCAAAATCTTCAAATGGAAGCCGATACCAACGGCTTATCATGCTTTCAGAGTCTCTAAAGAGTCTTAATATGAACGTGGTCACTTAAGTGCAGGCCACACCGCCAGCTAGCGAGCGAGCTAGCCGGGCGAGCATCGTTTCACCCCTTTTCATACTTTGGTTCACATCGCGAACTACAGACCTAAGCTACGTCAGCGATACAAACGATGCAAACGAAATATCCGACGATGCCAGCGATGCTAATCGGTGCGCCCGCCTGCTCGCTCGCCCGTCCGTCCGTAGTTATTGATGTAAGCCCACATGGTTTAGCTCGCCAAAGCTCAGCCTGCTCGTTCGCTAGCTGTCTTTGTGTCTTGTGCATTATTCACGGAGCAACCAAGGCAAGCGAAGGACAACTTTATCGATCGACCCGTGGTTCGTGATCCTTGATTTCCCTTTAGAACTTACAACTGAAAAATGATTTCAGTATTTTCAGCAGCTAGTTTATTTATATTCAAGTGGCGTGAAATATTGTTTTTGTTTATGAACACTGTAGCACGCTTGTGTCGCTAAAATATACATTGAAATGAAATGAAAAATTTCGTAGTGAATAGGTAGGTACTTGATAAACTCGATGGATTTTCACGCGAAACAATCCCTTGAAACAAATGGTAAGGGAAAACTTCAAAACATTTTCTCATAAGTTAACAAAGTACTCTCATACCTCATGTTGGTGTTTATGTAAAGTGCTTTTGTTGTCTCGTATGTTTTTCACACGGATTTTCTTGCGAAGGCAAATCTAGCAATGTGTGTTTATACCGAGTGGAATCTTGGGTAAAATACAATCTGTCAAGACAGTTTCCGTCACGTACTTGTTGTTCTCTTGTCACTTAACTGATTTCCATCATGGCGTATGCCTTATTGTTTGACTTTACTTAACATAACATCACGTAAACCCCGAAGGGTAAGGCAGAGGTGTACTCAACAAGTTATAATAATAATAATGACCCTGTTCCCGATGCCGGTGGGCTACTATTTTTTTATATTTTTAAATGTTTTTATATATTTTTTTTTAGTAAAAATATTTAACAATGTAAATAATATATTAGGACAATGAATAAAGAGATAATAATAATAAAAGTTTATTTAAAGAAACTTAGACATAAATTACAAGACAATATTTTAACAAGATAAATTAGGACAGTTTAAGTGGTGTAGTCATCTGTAGTCGAACTAGGCAGAGCCTTTTTTTACGGCCACCGTAGGCGCGGGCCTGTGGACGATGAGTAATGGGCTAGCTCGCCGTCCGTCCGTCTTATGACGACAGGCCGTGTCGACGGCGCGTTCGTGTTCCACGCGCGCCTCAAAGAGATATCAGCAAACAGGAGGGGCCCTCAAGGGCCGATGCCTGCCAGGGCTGCGGGACTGTTCGAAAGAGATACCGCGGCCCTGGAACACAAAGGGAAAAAGAAGGAACATGGATGGGTTTTAGTCAGTAAAAGTATGTACTTGAGGAAAACTGTTCTGGCAGATTGTATTTTGCCCAAGATTCCACTCGGTATAAACACAACAATATTATGTTACGACTACCGTCATCCAGGCAGTGGTTTTCCTCTACTAAAAATAAACTTTCCTTGAACTTTCCTTGTAACTTTTATTAAGTAAACAGTTTATTCGCGCAGTTAATGCGCAAATAAAGTTAATAGCAAAACCACTTTGTGATGTTGCGTTGTAGGAAAAGTGGAACGTGGAACTATTTATGGATTAGTGCAAACACGGTGTTAGAAAGAAAAAAAATATGTTTTCTTTTCTTACTGTATTATATCTAGCAGCAAGGTTTAGTTTTGCCGTTTCAATTCCAAAAACCACACATTACTTTTTGTGTTTTTGCATTTTAGGGTACCGTACCTAAAAGGAAGAAACGGAACCCTATATAGGATCACTCGCGTGTCCGTCTGTCACAGCCAATTTACTCCGAAACTACTCGCCCGATTGGGTTGAAATTTTTTAAACACATGTAAGTCGGTGACCAAAAGACGGACGTGTCACGTAAATTACGATTAAAAATTAATTTATGTGTCTCTGTTTTGATAATTCTACCAAGGAAGGTTTAAAAAGGGGGATTAAGGTATTTAACTATCTTTGTTACCGTAACCTGAATTAACCTATAGGTTACTTTTTAATCTCGGTAGTACATTCCCGTCGAATATTTTTCGACATCCACGCGGGTAAAACCGCGGGCAAAAGCTAGTTTAACATATTTCAAAACGACATGTATTTTTCCTCAACACCATTCATGCCTTCTATTCAAATAAATTACAATACATGGAAAACCTACTTTGCGACCCTTTTTCTGACCTTCCATTATCGTCGTTTTTTCAGTTTCTGAACCTACTTTTGCTAACACGTAGTATGAAAGAAAAACCATTAAAAACCCATTATTGTGTTAACTGAAAGAACCTAGTGTGTAAAATGTGTTTTTACAATCCTTTCATGCTGAGTTTCCTATAAAAGGGCAGTGTGTGATGTTTTTTCATTGTTCTGTGTGTGTGTGTTTTTTATTTTAATGCATGCCTTTGTGAATGTACGGACTATTTTAATGTTCAAACTTTTTGCAAACACTTGTTTATACAACCTGTTTGTTTAATCGTCGCGTGGATAAACTGGCGGTTTGAAATGAAATTTTGTCATAAAAATTCAGGTTATATTTAAAACAGACAAGTGTAATTTTGTGAACACACAGTATAAATGTAAAGGCTGTACGGTTAGTTCTACATTTTATTATTTAAACCAAAAGTTTTGACTTCGAATAACTAAGATCTGTGTAATTTATATATTAGGTAGTTAACATGTGTATTGGGCTCTCTTTTTGGGTGCGTAATCAGAATTTAGCAATTATGTTTGAAAGATTGGCACAATCCACAGAGTGAAAATAAAAGGGCGCTTTTCGGGTCCATGTAATAAATTCAAAACAAACAAGCGGAAAATCGAATGTAATTTACATATTCGAACGTTTATTTAAAAGTCAGATGGGAGTCCACAGAATTTACCCGATCAGCAAGAAAAAAATATATTATTAACACACAATGTTAGGATTTGCTTTTCAAATAATATTACAGAATCGAAAGTATCGACACAAACAAGTGAACACCCCTTACACTCTAAAACATTGTACACAATAAAGTACAAACATATTTAAAAAAAGTAGTTGAAGAAACTAAAAAACCCAACTGAAAAATCAGAAAAGCAATAAACAAGCACATTTTAAATTAAACATAAGTTGGAAGCAGGCGGGACCCATTTGAATACATATAAAATTATGAAAAGGGAAGAGACCGCGCCTAGTTCCAACGTATGTTTAGCCCTATATATAGCATTTCCCCCTAGCTTTTGGCCGCTGCTACGCTCGCGTTAGGTTAGAATTTGACAATCAATTCAGGTCGTACTCTGCTTGTAATTAATAATACAATTCAATCATGATTCAAAAGACACGTGGCGCCATCTGTTATCATAAGAAAGTTATTGTTGTTTTCCTCAGGAACAGCACTTGTTTTCGGGATGTAAGGTACCCTATATCCGTTTTTGTACACCTGACAACGTATATGCAAAATTTCAGGATGATCGGTTCAATAGTTCAGGCGTGAAAAGCTAACAAACAAACAAAGTTACTTTCGCATTTATAATATTAAAGTTAGGTTTTTTTTATAAGTTATATATATTTTTTGTAATCACATTTTAAAAACCCTTCATTTTGATACCCCACTCGATGGTATTGGAAAAAAAAATCGAATTCCACAATATGCATCAGAAATCTGCCAAAATTTCTTTGTTTTTTTTTTATTAATTTTATTGTAGCCAGTGACACTTGCGCCAACAAGACGAATCGAACGACGCACGACGTATAGTTTATCCAAATCCGTTTATCCGTATAGGTATTACGATGGTACAAATAAACGGATATACATTGATACATACACACAGGTCAAACACATAACCTTCCATTTGGGCTTCGCCGCAATCGGGTAGAACAAAACATACTTCACAAAATATTTGTTCATAGATTTTTATCATCCCAATAGACACAGACGAACAATGTAATTACTTCGTGTATAACAATGCTCATAAAAACAGACATTTTACGAGCTTGTATATTATTATTATACATACATACGTACATCTCTCGTTTACATAAATAATGTAGATACAGGTATACATAGACAGACGTAATCAAATTGTGTTGTACATGTCTAGAATGTTTCTTAAATAAACATAAATACAGTATACTTCTACGAATGTTATTTGTAAATACAGAATTGTATATTAATACATTTTTCTTCGATGTAGGATAGAATATACTTTTTAGGGTTCCGTACCCAAAGGGTAAAACGGGACCTTAATACTAAGACTTCGCTGTCTGTCTGTCTGTCTCCAGGCTGTATCTCATAAACCGTGATAGCTAGAAAACTGAAATTTTCACAAATGATGTATTACTATTGCCGCTATAACAACAAATACTAAAAATTAAAAAAAAATATATATTAAGGGGGGCTTCCATACAACAGATATGATTTTTTTGCCATTTTTATAGATAATGGTACGGAACCCTTCGTGCGCGAGTCCGACTCGCACTTTGCCGTTTTTTTATTTTCTGTATTATTTTATGAAGATGGACGTAGACGTAGTTATATTCCTTTGTAATCCATAGTTACGTACACACGCGCGAAACGAAGCACGTAATCAGTTGGTCGCGGCTGTCATTTGTAGATCTTTGACAGTCGTTACAGGTAATCAGTGGCCCGAAAGACTGACAACCAGTCTTACCAAGGGGTATCGTATTACCCAGTGCTAACTGGGTTGTGGATGTCAGATAGACAGTCGCTCCATGTAAAATACTGGTATTCAGCTGCATCCGGTTAGACGGGAAGCCGACCCCAACATAGTTGGGAAAAGGCTAGGCAGACGATGACTACCGTACTTCTTCTTCTTAGCGAGTCGATGGCAATCTAAATTGTGTCAGCCCAGAACTGAGCTACTAGTTTGGCGCTTTCAGTACCGTCCATCAGTTCTTGTAGTGAACAAACAACAGGACACGCAGGACACGATATTAAGTGCCCCATTGTCTGTAGAACAGCAACACATTTACATTACAGTATTTACTTCGTTACTAATATTGACATTGTCTGTCTGTATGTTATCTAGCCTACGAATCGACTTTAAGAATAAGAATTTTTATTTAAAAAAAAAAGAACTCGACTCTCTCTCTCGCTCTCTTCGACTTTGATCTGTATTAGGACATAGGAGAATTTTTATCTCGGTAGATGTTTCTAGAGGACCATATCCTACCTCCAAAAAGCTTAGGAAATGGGTTCAATAAAATAAAAAATCAATTTTCAGAATCGATCCACAATTGACAAAAAAAAAAAAAAAAACACAGCCGGCCGAAAATAACTCTCCTCTTTTTTTAAATATGTTAAAAATAAATTGTTATATCAAGTCATTTTTAATCAGTCTGCGTCTTTAATTCCTTAGAGCCGTATTTGAAAAAGCCGTAACGAAAATGGTAGATGTAAGTAGCCACGCCTTGATAGGACACCCCAGAAGAACATAAACATAACATAACATCATGCCTGTATAGGGTAGGTAGAGGTGTACCTAATAGTATACCCACATTTCGCCAGTTATGTTTAAGTTTCATGTAATAGGGGGCGGGCCTATTGTCATCAACCCGGCGCAAATCTAGAGTCCGTGGCTGCTACTGAGAAATTCCTGATGGAAAAATCCAATAACACTGCCCGGCCTTGGAATCGAACCCAGGACCTCATGCTCAGCAGTCGCTCTTCCATTAGAACAACGAGGCAGTCGAGACAGGACATACTACATAATACCCCCAAACATCAAACTCTGTTTTAGAACATAGCAGTTTCTCAGAATGTGGTCACTGAATTAAAATAAAGCCCAAATTAATTACGTCAAAGCTTTGTTATTCCGCGAAAAGACTTTGTTCAATTAATTCTAAACCACTTTTACGCGCGTTTTAATAACGTTATATTAATTTTATACATTACATTCTGAGGGCATTTCGGACAAAACCATGTTATTCGCAGAATCTCTGATCCTATGCAGAAACAGGCTTGTTAAAATAAATTAGAACATTTTCCTCTTAAATTAGGATCAAAGAATATCGGAAAGCTGTTTTGGTTGGCCGGATGTTTGTGACTCAATTCTTACGTAACAAATGGTTAACCCAAACCCAAGCTAGCATGAGTTTCCGATCCCTTGGATATATTTCTTGGAATAAGTATGTAAGTCCGGTAAGACCTGTCGTACTGTATGGATGTTTTTATACCTACCCAGTATCATGTTAGGAGGTTGAAACCGCAAACACTCAAGGAGCAACGGGGTGAAGAATGACCCCTAAAACCTTGTTGTAGTGCATCTATTTAATAGATATGGCAACACTGTCTCACAGCCACACGTAGTCAAGTAGCTGTCACTAATGACAACTGTCAGTTACCACGAATGGCGGGAAGTTGGAAGATGAAGCGTACCCTGGACTGGGGGCTTGGTGGTGTGGTGAGCCTGTGATATAGTTAGTATATTGTGTTATCAACTTATTAGCTCTGCTACAAGTGAATACTACACTTGTGTAAGAAGAAACCTTGGGCAGTGACTGTATGACTGGGCCAATGCTCTTTACAGCCCTGTTTACGAGAGACCTTGGTACACAGCTTTAAAATGTTAAAGCTGGGTTAGTCTTACTGACGCTGTGTATACAAGTTCCTAAGTAAGAACTTTACCTAGCCTTACAGTCTGCGTACTTATTATCCAGACAAGCCCCTTTAGGTTCATAAAATTCTCGTAATAAACCAGCTTTCCACAGTCCAAAGACATACCGTGAATAATTAAATTTCCCGTCTACCCGCAAAAAGAGCTGAAAAATTCATCAAGAAGCGACTAACTAACATAATATTCATCTCGCCTAAACTGCGTGAAACGGGTTCATCCCCTTTGATAGACTTCACCCCTTTTTGTTAAAGGATTCATGGTGGACGTCTGAAGGGATTCAAACATGTACGGTTCAAATAAAATTACTTCAGGAACCTTTTCGTGTAAATAAATTACTGAATAATTACGGACGTTTAGACTAAACCGCGTCTGTAATTTTAAATTCATTTCGTTGTGTGAGGGGTTGTAATTTTTTATACATTTTGGGGTGAATTTGAAAAGGTTGTTCGTCAGGGGATGTAGGGATGGTTAATGGTTAATGGAAGATTTTTTTATGAAGGCTGCCCAGCCCAACTTTTGCTGTTTTATTTTATTTTTAAAAGAGAGGCCACGCATGAACCTTATATTAATCAATAGCTGGTATCAATACAAACAGGTTTTTTTGAAGAGACAATCTTCCAAAGCGTCACGTCAACGTCAAAAAAACATAAGAATCTGCCATAAATGATTATATCACATTAACAAGAAGACGGAAGGTTTCCATAGCACAGGTTCCACGAACTAAAACAAAATTTCCTGCTATTCAGTACAGTAAAGTATCATGTCAACTTTACATTATTATAATGTAGTGCATGCTGTGCTTTTCTGTAAGTGATGAGGCGTATATACTTAAGTTAGCAATGTACAAATTATAATGTAACAGTGTACTCATTGTTTAGAAGCCTTATAATAAATAAATAAAAAGATAATGTATACAATAAACGTGTAATTTTTTTTTAACAAATCTGATAAAGACACAAAATTAGGCAGATACTAAGGCACTATTGCAACACAAAAAATGAAACACACACATACTGTTTATATCTATGGTACTGAATAAATTCTATATTGCTGTGGAAGAGCGGAGTCTCCTAACACAGGCATTACTTGCTTAAAAGGAGGCTCCGATCACCAACTAATGTAAAACTTTTTGGTTAAAAAATAAAGATCCTACTAATATTATAAATGCGAAAGTTTGTGAGTATGGATGGATGTTTGTTACTCTTTCACGCAAAAACTACTCACCGGATTTGGATGAAATTTGGCACACAGATAGTTTATAACCTGGATTAACACAGGATACTTTTTATCCCGGTAGTGCGATCCCGTGGGACAATTACTGAACTTACGCGGGTGAAGCCGCGGGCATGAGCTAGTTTTTGATATTTTTGTCATGTTTCCGAGATCCAAGCCATCAAAATTTCAATCTATGCCATCAGGATTTCATTTCATTTATTCGTAAACAATTTACATTATGTTGAATATATTATACACATGCAATTTAGGAAAACTTTGATAGCATTTCGGAGACGTGACGCTTTAATAATATGTCTCATACAAAACTTGCTCCTATTGATGCCAGCTATTGATTAATATGGTTCAATGCGTGGCCGCTATTTGGAAAATAAAATAAAATGGCGGAATTGAGGCAGGGCAAATAATCAAAACCTCTTTTCGTTTGATCTTGTTAAAGAAAGGAAATAAGTCTCTTTGGACGTGATTCAAGTCAAAGGAAATCATGATTGGAGAAAATAAAGGGGAGCCGCTAGATGGCCCGCGAAATTCAAATTTTCTTAGGTTCATTCATCAAAAAGTTCAGTTGATTTAATCCCATTCCATGACTGTTTCATGAAAAAGTCATTAAATTGGATTAAATGACCTTTTTTTTGGTATGGGAAATCATCAAATGACTCCTCCCGCTCTGGGCGGAGCGGAAGGGAGTGTCAGACTTTTACTGACTAAAAACGATCCATGTTCCTTCTTTTGCCCTTTGTGTTCCAGGGCCGCGGTATCTCTTTCGAACAGTCCCGCAGCCCTGGCAGGCATCGGCCCTTGCGGGCCCCTCATGTTTGCTGACATCTCTTTGAGGCGCGCGTGGAACACGAACGCGCCGTCGACACGGCCTGTCGTCATAGGTCATAAGACGGACGGACGGCGAGCTAGCCCATTACTCACCGTCCACAGGCCCGCGGATTAAATGACCTGAGAGGGTTTTTTTTTTGATATTTTAATGATCATAATTCTGGAAAACCATATTTGTTACGGTCGCGAATCATAGTTTAATCAACATACAACCTAACACTGACCTGCATATTGCAAAAAATCATAAGAAAAAGAGAATGGGCCTTGAAGTATGGGTATATGTCCCAGGTCCAATAGCCATATGATATACAGAATTCAAAAGAAATTTTCAAGGAGAACCTTTGCTACTACAGGCAGTTCACAGTCCGTTTGAAGTTATTGGGCTTGTAAACGAACCTTACAAGAAGCCGTTAACCAAGCATTCTGTACATCAAACTAAGTAACTCTACGGAATAATTATTTTAAATTCTAAATCGCGCTAGAGAAGTTATCCACGACTTAAGACTATATTGAAAAATCCGACAACAACTGTCGAGCAGTAGCGGTATCCCAACAGATACAACACTCGTCTGGTCGGACGACCTTCCCTTTTCAACCTTAGGGTGAAGAACTTTACATCCTGTTCATCATACGCTATTACTATTGACCTGTTGGTCTAGAGGTTAGTGACCTTGACTGGTAGGACGGAGGTCGTGGGTTCGATTCCCACACAGGACAAATCTTTGTGCGATGAGTACGATTATTTTTTCTGTACCTGGGTGTGTAATTTATCTATAATATGTATGTATTTAGAAATATATAAGTATGCTTATCAGTTGTCTGGTTGCCATAGTACAGGCTCTGCCTAGTTTGGGATCAGATGGCGGTGTGTTGGTTGTCCCAAGATATTATAGGTACATCTCTGCCTAACCTATAGGGGATTACAGCGTGATGTTATGTGGTAGACAGATTTCGGGTAAAGACTCTCTATTTATAAGCAGACAAACACGTTCTTTTTATCTACTAAATCGATACGACCTTCGAGAAAACGGCGCCTTTTATCCGGAACGCATTCGGAAAGATATATAATCCAAATACGGAATCTTTCCTCTAACAGTTTATTACAAATTCATCACATCGGCGTTTCAGTAAGTAGAGCTTTTTGTATCGGTGATTGGTAGGAAAGAGAGATATTAACGGTGGGGTTACTATGACATGACGTCTTATAGCAGGAGTGTGGGAAAGAGACAGAGCTATACACGTCGTCTAGCACCATCTCTTCTCCACACCATGGTAGGCCACCTGGATTCTTTATAGATAGATAATTTGGTAATGACTAAAATCACACGTATTGCATTTTTTTTTACATTTAACATTATTTTTATAAAATAGAATCTCTTGACATCATATTTAAAACTGTTTGACATTGTATTTAAAACTGTTTGACATTATATTTGAAACTGTTTGACATTATATTTGAAACTATTTGACATCATATTTAAAACTGTTTGACATTATATTTGAAACTGTTTGACATTATATTTGAAACTGTTTAACATTATATTTAAAACTGTTTGACATTATATTTGAAACTGTTTGACATTTTATTTGAATTTCTTGGAATGTTAACTAATAATAATTTCATAGTTTATGTACCTATTTATTTTATGTAAATTTTGTGTATATATTAAACACAATGTTAATTGTTTATTTAATAAATGAAATGAGATAAAAGAATTTAGAGCTTCGTTCTGTTTATGGCAATTGTTTGAAGAAGACAGAGACGTAATAAAGTTTTGAATAATATTTTGGTATACCGGCCTTAAGACTTGCTTGCAGAAGGCTTGAGAAAGTAAAAGTTTAATTGGAGTAATTGGAGAACTATTTTTAATTGTATTCGTAAAAATATAAGAAAATAGTCATCCTTGACATAATTATTTATGCGTTAAGTATCTTAATTTTTACAAACAAATTAATTCACTCTTGATTTGTGTACGCACGACGACTAATCAAGCTATAAAATTCAAATTAAGCTGATCTCTCTTTGTACGGAAAGCTCATACAAAGCGAGGTCAGGTTATACTGGATGTGTATAGCTTGATGTGTCGCCAAGTGTAGGGCCACTTGAATGAGGTTCCAAGAGAACTCAGAACAAATTGTTAATACTAAATAATTTTGCCCTCAGAGGACGGAGGACGCTGCCTGCCAGCCTTTGCCGGCAGAAAACTGGGCGAGATCTGCAACCGAGAGAACCAATGCGATGCTGGGCTAATCTGTGAAGAAGTTGTACCTGGTGAGTTACGGTTGTTCATTCGGTTGCTTTTTTTTTTCGACATGGCATCTTTAAGGTCAACCTATGAGGCTGGCTTCAGCTTAACCGGACTATCCTGTGGATGCCTGAAAGTTAAAGGAATTTTTAAACGAATAAAAAACCAATGCATCCACAATTAAATTAGGTACGACATTTCTTTTAAATTTAATATTTTTAGGTAACAAGTTCTATTTTTTAGTTAAGTTTACTCTACTTAATAAGCCATTTTTTTTAAGCCTTTTGTTTTTCTTTTTTAATTTTATATTGTCTAAGTCATTGTTTTCTTTTTTAATTTTATGTTAATTGAGCTTACCCTATTTTTCAAAAACAAACATGTTTTTGTACGCCATTCCTATATGGCAAGACATGCAGCCACTTTCTATCATTAATAAGACCTGGTATAGTGTATAATATATGTACATACCTACCTACTCATGTTTTTACAAAATAAATAAATATTTATCTTTATCTTAAAGCCTCCAGCCAGAGGCATAAAACTTATAAACTAATCGACAGCGCGCTAAGGGCACCCCCCGTGGGGTACGAGCCTCGGCTTAGGGCGTCGCTGGACGTCGCTGAGTGAGATTATTTAGGGGCTGATTTAAAACTACTGTAATAATTGTAATTTGAATATGCTCATGTTTGTTTGTTAAATACAATCTTTTTTTCCGGTTAATTTTGTATTAATTTTTCGGTAATTCTTTTTAACCAAGCTTAGCATTACAGTAAACCTCAGATCGTTGGAAGTTTTTTTTTTCGGAAGATTTATAATTTCTCCTTTATTTACTGCAATGAACCTTGATACCACGTTCGTATTTGCACGTCCTGACGTCTCAACGTCAGAAAAAAATAATAAAAATTCTAGATCTCTTCATCTAACAATAATTCAGACTCACAAAATTCACTCTTTTTTTTAATTTTTTTTTTTTTTGGATGGTAGGAAATCATCAAATGACCCCTCCCGCTCTGGGCGGAGCGGAAGGGAGTGTCAGACTCTTACTGACTAAAAACCACCCATGTTCCTTCTTTGGCCTTTTATGTTCCAGGGCCGCGGTATGTCTTTCGAACAGTCCCGCAGCCCACAAAATTCACTCTCAATTTTTGTTTTATCAACAAGTTTACAGCAAGGTACCTATTTGGCAGACGTATATTATTGTTCTTATCTTCGATCTTTATAAACTTCAAAAACCAGCGTTTCATAGCAAAATAGACATCCAAGATTTTCTCTCCTTGCCAGGCGAGATGCATGTCTGCCGTCCTCCGACCGCTGGCCGCAAGCAGTACAACGACGACTGCAACTCTTCGACCGAATGTGACGTCACCAGGGGACTCTGCTGCATCATGCAGCGCCGACACCGGCAGAAGCCCAGGAAGGTGAGATATTCTCAACAGTTGCAGGCGCTGTGTGCACTACAACGAGGACTGAAACTCTTCGTCCGAGTGACGTCACCCGAGGCCTGTGCTGCATCACTTCAACAATGGCAGAAGCCCAGGAAGATCTGGCAGAAGTCAAGAAGATCTTAGATTATTGTAGTATTTGATCGATCTCGCTGAACAAACCACGCTTGTTTTCATGTAGGACTCCCGTGTCTGAAAATCAATGCCTCACCTTAACAGCTTGTCGTTAACTATGTGTACATTATAACCGGTGAGCGTTGCTGTACGGAAGATTATAGAAAGAATACTGAACGACTTGAGTTGATATGATCCTGATCTCTGCCAGTGACAGAAAAGGTTTCACATCAGCGACCTTCTCCGGACGAAGAGCTTTAAATGAAAAACTTTCCATAATCAGTTTGTTATTTTCGGGACCTGTGAAATTGTCGCGCCAAATACGACGTCACGTGCGAACTACGTAACACACTGAGGTCACACAAAATTCTCCTTCGCTCAAGCAGAGTTATCGCGGTAGCCCCCAGATACAACATTACACCCGACTGGTTGGATGATTCTCGCTTTTCTATGAATGAGTAACTTAACTCTCTGTTCGTCATACCTCTATAAACTTGCCTCAATAGAAGGGACATACCCTTAAGTGCCCTAATCTGCTCTGTCGTTATGTATATTCATATTTTAATTTCGTATGTAAGGTCGGGTCTTACACAATACCTCTCTGGGGTCCAGTTGAACTGTAGTATGTGTGTTTGTGTACCGAGATTCTCTAAAGTTTACTTGGCCCCGCCAAATTCGTCTGCGTAAAATTATTATAAAAATAACTTCCTTAATTGGGTCGGATTTTGTTAACAATTTCAAGGGTTTTAATTTTTTTATATATCAAATGGGCCTACTCTTGACCTCAATCTAGTCCTGAGGACAAAGATGAGGACGACGGAACGAGCTGACCCAAAAGAACACGGAACGGTCGACGGACAGACGGACGCTTTTTGGCACGGAACCCTAATTTTTTCTAAAATAAAAGTAATCTAAGTTACTCCTTATAGCATCAGCTATCTGTCCAGTCGTTTCGGAGATTAGCCGAAACAAACAGACAGATAGACAAATATTTTTTTTTGCTATAAGTACCGTATATACTTTCAAATGCATTCAGTAAAAATCTGTTATTTTTTAATTACAGACACTTCGATTTTATTTTATTGTATAGATATGGTATATGGGTGGGGGGGGGGGGGGGGTTCAGAAAGATGTACTGAATACGTGGGTTAATTATTGTACATAACGGAAGCGAAGCCCCTAACAAAAGCTAGTCAACAATAAATTCCATTCACTCGCAGTAAATCCGTACTGAGATTCTTTTGAGCTTAAATACAAAAGCATAACTAACCTAAACTGTTACCACTGCTGCAACACAGGTGTCGTATCTTATGACGACAGGCCGTGTCGACGGCGCGTTCGTGTTCCACGCGCGCCTCAAAGAGATGTCAGCAAACAGGAGGGGCCCGCAAGGGCCGATGCCTGGCAGGGCTGCGGGACTGTTCGAAAGAGATACCGCGGCCCTGGAACACAAAGGGCAAAAGAAGGAACATGGATGGGTTTTAGTCAGTAAAAGTCTGACACTCCCTTCCGCTCCGCCTAGAGCGGGAGGAGTCATTTAATGATTTCCCATCCCAAAAAAATAAGGTGGCGTCTCTGTGAGAGAGAGTGGGCCGTAAACTACCAGCCCATACAAGGTACAAACGGACCCTTCACGAAGCATTCTGTACATCAAACTAAGTAACCCTACGCAATTGCTGGGAAACGACTTTTTTTCGGGGGTGAAATGTCACGTTTTACGGTAAAAACTCAATGTAGCACACTCAAAACATTGTGCTGATGGATGGTTTGAATAGTAAACGGGTCATGGAGGTATTTAATTAAAGTAAAGTTATTATTATCTTAAGAATTAGTACGTATTTAAAAAAAAAACTTGTTAAGAATTTGGTGCTTTGACCCATAATATCTCCTTAACTAGAAGGTTCCAAGGTATGGTCCACTACAAAAAAAATATAGCAATGACGGGGAAAACAAGTATCTTTCGGCTTCGTTAAGGATACTCGTATTATATATTAAGCTGCATTTCTTCGGGTTTTTGGTATTAGGACAGGTTTTCCCACGATATCTGGCTTACCTGTTTTAAAAGTAGTGTTTATGAAATAATTACACAAAGTAAAGCTGCTTAAGTTTGAATACCACCACTTGAAATAAGTACATAGTAAAAAGCATAATATCACCCCTGTAATCCCCGAAGAGTAAGGCAGAGGTGTCCCTAAAACTGCACCTACGTTTCAGCAGTTTGGTTTTAGTCCCATGTAAAAGGGGGCGAGTCTATTGCCATCATCATTTGCCTAGCCTTTTCCCAACTATGTTGGGCTGAATACCAGTATTTTACATGGAGCGACTGCCTATCTGACCTCCACAACCCAGTTAGTAGGTACTGGGTAATACGATACCTCTTGGTAAGACTGGCCATTACCATCTATTGCTATCAACCGGGCATTAATCCGCTGATTTTGTGGGCGCTACTGATAAATTCCTGATGAAAAATCCCAATAACAACTTGCTAGACCTCAGGCTCAGTCGCGTTTGCGTCCACTTTTATTTATTTACTAGCTCATGCCCGCGGCTTCACCCGTGTAAGTTCGGTAATTGTCCCACTGGATCACACTACCGGGATAAAAAGTATCCTATGTGTTAATCCAGGTTATAAACTATCTGTGTGCCAAATTTCATTCAAATCCATTCATTAGTTTTTGCGTGAAAGAGTAACAAACATCCATCCATCCATACTCACTAAATTTCGCATTTATAATATTAGTAGGATTTATTTATCAGGAACAATTTATATTGTGTAATACATTATTTAACATCCTTATCATTACATATATCATAATAATTAATAAATAAATTCGATTTCTATTTACCATAATAATAAAAAATTCAATGTAAATGTTTTTTTATATATGTCGCAGGCATTTTGTATGATTTCGCCATTTACATACGGCGTCGGCAATTTATAAACGCTTTTTTCATAACAGCGAGCGTTTATAAATTGCCGACGCCGTATGTAAATGGCGAAATCATACAAAATGCCTGCGACACGTACATAACAACAGAGAATCGAGGAGCCCCGCGCAGCGGGGATCCGTCGACCTGCTGACGGAAACGCTAACCCTAGACGGTCGACGTCAGGGGCACCCCGAGGTTCGGTTAGTTAGGTTCCTGTAAACCTTGCAGACAGAAATAGGAGCCCCGCGCAGCGCGGATCCGTCGACCTGTGTTTCGGCATATTAGATAATGACACGGCATTATACATTTTGCCTTCGGCATTTTTCATAACAGCGAGCGTTTATAAATTGCCGACGCCGTATGTAAATGGCGAAATCATACAAAATGCCTGCGACATATATATTTTTAAATTATCTATCATTCTATTATTTATCTATTATTATATTTTTAGTTATCTTATGTTGCTCTTATGTTATTTCCTTTTTTTATATAAGTAAATTATGTTAGTTCCATGTTTATGTAAGTAATTATTTTATGCTATGGTTTGTTTGTTTTTTTATAATGTTATAATAATTTAATTATGTTGTTAGGTTTAATTTTTCTAATTTAGAATTTTATTGTAAGTCTATAGATTAGTTTATTAGTCTAAGTTCTTAACTGTCGCATTAGGGTAAATCCCTGTAATGATAGTATAAGCTGTTATAAATAAATAAATAAAATTAATATTTAAAAATGTATCAAATTTGTAAAAAGATGAATGAAGGAAATAAATTCTAAAAGTGACATGCAATAATATAAAACATGCAGCAATAATAAATAAGTAATACCTACATCGATAAAAGCAAAGTAAACTTTTTTACAATTCAGATAAACCTACTCTTTATAATAAATTCAAGGAAACATTCCGTAAACAGGATTTGACGCAAAATGTCGCAAAAATAATCATGAATACGAAAGAGCCAAGTTTTCTTATAAAAGATGCTTTCTTTTTATATCAATTCATTCTTAAACCGAATTCTTATTTTGTTGGGATAACGTTTTATTTCATTTTGTGCTTTGGAATAGAAAAAATTGTTCAGAGATCGTGAAACGATTTGCTAGAATTGTCATTGGTTGGTTTCAGATTGGGAAAATGTATTTTTTTTTCAACTGTTATAATTTATTTGTGGCCGGGTCAGCATTATAATCTTTTTGTTTGATACACCGTTATGAGGAGTTCGTGGCCAAATAAGAACAGCCGCTCGGGTCGATCTTTAGGTTAAGCCGTGCTTACCTAGGTTGGTACGTGGATGGGTGACCACCGAGTTTCTTCCGTGCCACGGAAAGCACGTTAAGCCGTTGGTCCCGGCTGTCATTTGTAGATCTTTGACAGTCGTTACAGGTAGTCAGTGGCCCGAAAGTCTGACAACCAGTCTTACCAAGGGGTATCGTATTACCCAGTACTAACTGGGTTATGGAGGTCAGATAGGCAGTCGCTCCATGTAAAATACTGGTATTCAGTTGCATCCGGTTAGACTGGAAGCCGACCCCAACATAGTTGGGAAAAGGCTAGGCAGATGATGATGATGACACCGTTATCAACTGTCATTATTCACCTAGTTTCTCCTTTCGAAACTTAAAATAAAGAAGGTGAATGTAGCTTCGGGTTAGGATCCATCAATCTTGATCAACTCAGCCTCTCCCAAGCTTCCGCATAGAACATGACCCAGTAACCTTTCTAGATATGGGCTGAGTAAATAAATCAATCGATGGTTAAATTGAGATTTCTATAATCAAAAATGGTGAAAATCTATCTGTTTTTTTTCTTCAAAATATAAAAGATAATGATACCAAGCGTCCTTTTTCAATTCTCAACAAGCTTCCGTTAATACAACTCTATACGAAAACGGAAAAAGAAAAAACCGGCCAAGCGCGCGTCGGTCTCGCGCACATGGGTTCCGCAACAACACAACGAATCTATAAGGGTTCCGTTCTCGGCCATTTGGCAACGAAACTTATAATGTCACTTAATGGGATATCTTCCGTGATTGTTCATAATATTGAGCGCTCTCGATATTTCGACGCTTGCAAGCGCCATGATCGCGGGTTGACTGGAGAATGCGGGTGGATGGAAAATAAATTGTTAGGAGCAGACAAATCTGTCTACCCTCTTTCTTTGTCTTGTGCTCCGCGCACTACTGGAACAGAATATCGGGAGCTCAAAATAATGAACAATCACGGAAGATATCCCGTAAGTGACAGTATAAGTTTAGTTTTAAACCGTAAAAGCTTAAAACAGCATTTGGCAACCAACGGTACCCTAAAACCGCTGTTTTTGTTAAGACTTCGTTTTCCTCAATAAAACCCACTTGTAAAAGGCCTTACAATTCTTAATACATTTAGACGACGACCGAGTTTTCGTTAATAAAAATATTAACTGGAAAACTCGGCGTCTATTAAGTTAGAAGGACAAATATTTTTTCTTATTTTTCTTAGAGACATTTTGAGACATTGTCCAGATAGAGTGTCTATTGTTGTATTTTGTGCGTATTTCGACAGTACAACTACAGTCCTTTCAAAATTATTTTACCTCTGATCTAGCCTAGTTGTCAGAACCATGGTGATCTTTATGTTCTCAATCATACGGTTACTTTTGCTCGGTGACACCGACGACTCTGACAAAATAACAGTGATTTTTATTCCCCTTACTACAAGGCTGCTTTTGGGCTGTGGCTATCATCATCATCTGCCGAGCCTTTTCCCAACTATGTTGAGGTCGGCTTCCAGTCCAACCGATTTCAGCTGAATACCAGTATTTTACAAGGAACGACTGCCTATCTGATATATATCTCAACAACTCAGTTAGTAATGCATAATACGATAGTAAGACCCCTTGGTAATACTCGTTGTCAGACTTTCGGGCCCCTGACTACCTGTAACGACTGTCAAAGAACTACAATTGACCAACGGCTTAACGTGCTTTCCGAGGCACGGAGAAAACTCGGTATGTAATGGGTGTACCCATCCACGGAACAATCTAGGCAAGCGCGGATCGCCTGAACATTGCCCTGAGCGGCTGTTGTTATTTAGCCACGAGGTCCTCCGGTTGTGGCTTTCAAAGGTTAAATAAATGTGAAAGGACTGTAAGGGTGTTTTATTTAGAGACTAAAAGCATTTATCAAGATGGGTCTTGTACCGGGTGGTTAGACTTGTTTTATTTACTTAACAATAGTAGATTTTCTTTTACGAAGTCAGTTTACAAATAGAAAACATTTATTTGACATGGACTCGGGGATTTTCAAAGCCTTTCTTTTTGTTTTTTTTTCGGGTGGGAAATCATCAAATGACCCCTCCCGCTCTAGGCGGAGCGGAAGGGAGTGTCAGACTTTTACTGACTAAAACCCATACATGTTCCTTCTTCGTCCTTTA
This sequence comes from Eurois occulta, assembly GCA_950022335.1. Lineage (NCBI taxonomy): Eukaryota > Metazoa > Arthropoda > Insecta > Lepidoptera > Noctuidae > Eurois > Eurois occulta. The sequence continues at coordinate 8,801,916 of OX465506.1, forward strand.
TGTTCCAGAGCTGCGGTAAATCTTTCGAACCATCCGGCAGCCCTTGTGAGCCTCTTCCTTTTTGACATTTCATTGAGGCGCGCGTGGAACACGAACGCGCCGTCGACACGGCCTGTCGTCATAACACGGACGGACGGCGAGCTAGCCCATTACTCACCGTCCACAGGCCCGCGCCTACGGTGGCCGGGAGCCACCACGTGACCCCCGACGGCTTTTAAAACCCTTAGGATACATTTAAGAAACAGCTAAGGGAACAAGATCTCTATAGTTGTCGTATTTACTTAAATTACTTACTTTTTTTTTAATGGGCCTTCTCTTGACCTCAATCTTATCTTGAGGACGAAGACGAGGTTGACAATGGAACGATCTACCCCAAAAGAAACCTATTAACTGGGGACTTAAATAGATTCGGGTTAGATGAACTTGTCAACACCGACGCAGCAAGATAATTTCAGTATTTTGCTGCGCGTATAATAAAAGATGTAGCATAGCGCTTCGTGCGGATGTGTGAAATAACGACAAGGTGTGGGTGATAACCCGCAGTAAGACTGGACTCCCAATGTAAGAAGGGAGATGGTGGAATAAGCTCGTGGAGCTCTTGGGCACACTCACCGAAGTACGGTCTATAAAAGACCGACAGACATGCAACCTTGCGCCGGTGGGCCAGGCTATGAAGCTTGGTACCCACCAGCATATCGTAGCCAATGAGCCTCTTGGCTTTGTGCTCAACAGTTTCGAGGTGTGGCTAGTTGGTTAGTCTCATTTTTGTTCTTAAAATATCTGCAAAAAGCAACGATTGTTAACTAAATTCTTATTTTCATATTCATTAAAAATTCTTAAGAAGTTATTCAATGCTAATTAACATAAATACTCTTGATACGTCACCAAATTATTTAGGATCCATTCAAGTAGAAATAATTTTCCGTATTTATCATAAGAGTCTCTTTTATTGAAAGTTTTGTCGATCTTAAATTACTGGTTCTTAGAAAAATAGCGCAGACTATCCTTTGCCCGCGGTTTCGCTCCTGCTATAGTCGAAAAGTATCCCACTAGTAAAAGAATTTCCAGACTCGAATTAGTAGTTCCGAAGATTACTTTTTACACTAAACAAATAATCCTAACCTAACCTAACCACCCAAGGCGTTTCCACGCCTAAACCACCGATCATCCTGAAATTGAATATACGGTGTCAGGTGTACAGAAACCCGTGTCGACGGCGCGTTCGTGTTCCACGCGCGCCTCAAAGAGATGTCAGCAAACCAGAAGGGCCCAGGGGGTCGATGCCTGCCAGGGCTGCGGGACTGTTCGAAAGAGATACCGCGGCCCTGGAACACAAAGGGCAAAAGAAGGAACATGGATGGGTTTTAGTCAGTAGAAGTCTGACACTCCCTTCCGCTCCGCCCAGAGCGGGTAGCGGGGGAAAAAAAGTTGTACAGAAACGGACATAGGGTACTTTTCATCCTGAAAAAAAGTAATGTTCCTATGTTCCTGAGGAAAACAACAATAACGTTCTTATGACAATAGATGGCGCCATGTCGCCGTCCCCGGAGAATAAAATGATAATTACAAAAACGCAACTTTTCAGGAAAAATAAAAAACATGTTTTCTTCGATTGCTCCTTAAATACTGGACGTAGACTGATGATTCCTAGCTTTGAAAAGAAGTTATTTTTTGTGTGTTTGAAATGTTTTAGTGAAATACGCCTAATTATTAAAATAGAGATATTATTAAAAAAATAAGAAGTTAGTCAAAATCAGTCATCGTCTAAATTGTATAATGTCGATTATCATTTTATTCTCCGTACAGCCTGATCAGAATCAAATATTGCACTCATTACTTATCATTTTATTCTACGGGTTTTTAGGGTGCAAGTGATGATGATAATACTTTAATATCGTCTTATTCTCGTAAATATTGTGAAACTTTTTTTCTGTTATGGACTTTAAATTTGGTTTCCCAATAAAACTATGATACGGTAATCAATTAAATTCTAGTGTTTGAAAATTATCTTTGTAACAAATGTCTTCCAAATCGTTCTATAGCAAAAAACTAGGATCTCACTCCTCAAAAATAAATACATGAAAAAAACAATCAAATCAATAGTGAAAAAAACTATTTGGTATTAATCAAAGTCAGCTATATGATCTTATATTATTGAAATATTTCATTTATTTGTTCTAATACACATTTAATACATTTTTAAGTATTCCTATAAAAAATATTTTAAAAAAGTAGTCCACCCACCGGCATCAGGAGCAGCTCTTGAGAGAGGAATTTACTAACAATACGCGCCGTGTCCAGAAGTTCTGCTTTCTGAATCAAGCGAAAGCGTCCTCAGATGTTGGTCGAGGCCTTTGGCTATTAAGCCAATGGCCGACACAGCTATCGGCAGAATGACTGCTGTACTCACATCCCACATGTCGAAAACCTCGCGAGCCAGATCTAGACACTTGAACTGCTTATCTTTCTCTGCTTTCATTTTTCTCTGGATCATCATTGTGTGACGCTCCAATCGATCTATCTCCACAATGTCAGGCTTATTGACAACAATAGTCCAGTCAGTGATGACAGATCGATCCCAACACAACGTGATATTACCACTGTCTAGAACTGGGTCAGGCGCATACTTATAGTATGGCACTTCTGATTCCACAAGGTTGTACTTCAAAGCAAGTTGCTGGTGGATAATCCTGGCAACGAGGTTGTGTTTATGCAAGTTCTCCGTTAGACAGACGAGAACAGCCAGAAATAATGTGTCGGATCGATTCTACCGGACGGTGGCATGCCCGACATATGTCAACCGTGCCATCCTTCACGATGTAATTCCGGTAGTTGTTCGCCATCATAGCTTCGTCCATTATTGCACAGACAAAACATTCGGTTTCGCCGAAGAGGTCACCGAAGCAAATCCACGATACGGATGCTAAGAAGTCTACATCGGGCCCATGCAGGGCAGTCATTAGTGTCTAATACTATAGGCTTGCGCCTGTTCTCGTTAGCCAGGGAGGGTGAGGCCCTTGTCCACTGAAACCAAACCTCGGTGCATCCCCACGTTGACTTCTAGGAAGTATTCCGAGAGACTGTATACCTCACGGTTGTGCACGGACGCGATACCTCACGGTTAGTTTATTAGTTAGCATTTAAGAAGCTATGCCGCACACTTCCGTGGGATATACAGTCTCATTACCAACGAACGAGGGTGTTGCATCCGATTTGCGGTCAGCCAGTGCACGGACCCTCCTATTCCGGGCATCAAGTTGCGTCTGAGTTCATTTGAGTATGCCGAAAGAATACACCAAAATCGGCATGACCCAACCGTTGAAGGCGCACACCTTGTTTCCGCCTAACAAAAGCCTGTGTAAAGCGCTGCGTGCCTGAAAAGGCACTGTAACAGGTTGGTGATCATTTTGTGACAGTATTGAATAGGAAGCACCGTCAACGTACCAATAAGCACCGCTGCGGTACGGCTCCATCGGAGCCCAACGTGCCTAGTGCCTATTCGTGCCGCGAAGCCAAACACTCCGGTGTACATCTCCCGCCTACACTACACCACTACGGTGGAGGACATCGTTGATACTTGCGTCAGAAGAGCACGTAGGTAGCGAGAGTGTAACTGCTTATGTCGCGCCGTAAAGTCAACAATTCTTGTTATCAGCACCTCGTCTTGGACGAGGACTTTAGGATCGTCGCTTCCACGAGCAAGTGCCCAGGCACAGTGCACAAGTGAAGTGTTACTTATATAGTTTTAAGGTTCTATTTACTAACACAATTTTTATGATATCATTATGTACGTTAGTCTGTAAGGTATACATATATCTATGGGTCAAAGTAGCCTGAAAATAAATGGATGTTGTTGTTGTTGTTAGCACCTTATTCAGGTGGCCAATGAAGCGCTCCCTCAACGATTGTTTCATGTCGGCAGTAACCAGTAACGATTGTTTCATGTCGGCTGTATTGATGCTTAATGCTTTCGACATACCTAAACACTTGTAGGTTTCTGTTGAGGAGAGGGATCTAAGGTGTATGGAATCCGAGGATTGAGTTCCCTAGGATTCCATAATCTCCCTTCGCTTCACATTTGTCCACACCAAATTCCATCCTGATGGCGTTGCTGAAAGTTTCTGTTACCTTCAGTAGTTTTGTCAGTTGCAATTTATGGGGGGCAAAGAGTTTTAGATCATCCTTGTAAAGAAGGTGATATTATATGACCTGACCACCTCTCCTCAACCGATATCCTAGACCTGAACCCTCCAGCAGTGCGCTGAGAGGGTTCAAATGATGATGACAATATGTCTTACTGTTCAAAACCATAAAAGTCGTTTTACTAACACATCTTTACACGAAGCGACTGGTTGATTTTGAACGAGAATAAAACGATAACTGCTTTTATCATTATCCAGTCGAATATTTTTCACGAGAATATAATTGTAAGACTGTTTGTCATATTAACAAGTAGGAAAACATTTCGATAATATTATATTAACACTTTTTTCTCGTAATTTAGGGCCTGTGTTAAAACTTTGAATACTATTGTAAAATTTTGTAACTTCGTCAAATAACTGTATAAAAATTTCGAAAAAATTGAGCGGATGTATTACCACCCACAGATCCCAAAAATGACATAACACTAAAACTAAGATAATGGCAGTTATCATTTTATTCTCCGGGGACGGCGATGTGTCTTTCGAATCATGATTGAATTATATATTATTACTAGCTGCCCAGCGCAACTTCGTTCGCGTGGTGTCCTACCCCTTACCCTACCCTACTCCTACACTACTCTTATCCTACTCCTACCCTACTCCTACCCTACTCCTACCCTACTCCTACCCTACTCCTACCCTACTCCTACCCTACTCCTACATTACTCCTACCCTACTCCTACACTACTCCTAACCTACTCCTACCCTACTCCTACACTACTCCTACCCTACTTCTAACCTACTCCTGCACTACTCCTACCCTACTCCTAACCTACTCCTACACTACTCCTACCTTACTCCTACCCTACTCCTACCCTACTCCTACCCTACTCCTACACTACTCCTACCCTACTCTTAACCTACTCCTACACTACTCCTACCCTAATCCTACCAAAAAAAAAAGTATCCTAGTGCTGTTTTTAGACTTATCCAGGCATTTTTTTAAATTTTTCTCGCCGTAAAAACCATCCTTGAACTTCAACGAACATTTAAAAAAAAGAATTGGCCAAATTGGTCCAGGCGTTGTTGAGTTATGCGCTTACCAACACATTTTGCGATTCATTTTTATATTATAGAAGATAGAAACTTTAGTAGTGTGTTAAGAGTTTAATAGTCAAATTCTAAATTAACGTGAGCGAAGCCACGGGCAAAAGCTAGTCAAAAATAAATATCGACTAAAAGCTTTGGTAACTTTATTTTGTTCTGAGTGGCTAGATTTGTTTTGCTCACTGAAGAAGAAGAGGGTTTACAACTAAGTCAGTTCAGTAACTGAAAACTTTTATATTTGACACGGACGCGGAGATTTTCAAACCTTTTGATATTATTATACAATTATTTATAGTAATAATCGGAGGAACTGGTGGCTAAATAAGAACAGCCGCTCGGGTCGATCTTTAGGTTAAGCCGTACTTACCTAGGTTGGTCTGTGGATGGGTGACCGCCCATTTCATACCGAGTTTCCTCCGTGCCTCGGAAAGCACGTTAAGCCGTTGGTCCCGGCTGTCATTTGTAGATCTTTGACAGTCGTTACAGGTAGTGACCCGAAAGTCTGACAACCAGTCTTACCAAGGGGTATCGTATTACCTAGCACTAACTGGGTTGTGGAGGTCATATAGGCAGTCGCTCCATGTAAAATACAGGTATTCAGCTGCATGCGGTTAGACTGGAAGCCGACACCAACAGAGTTGGGAAAAGGCTAGGCAGATGATGATGATAGTAATAATCGGACCTAGTTCTGCTGTCCTAGTTATTCAATTAAAAACGTCAAAACGAGAATGTATGATTTGATTACCAACATTCTAAATGTAGTATAATATTATTCAGTAAATCAGCCTAATTTACATTCAAAACGTACGCTTAGAATATATTTAAAACTAGCTGTTACTCACCACCTTCGTTCGCGTGAAATTATTATAAAAAAATATTACTTAACTTTTTGAAGCAGATTTTATTACCAATTTCAAAGGGTTTTAATTTCTTTGCACGGAACCATAATTCTTATTTTAAAATTAAAAATAGCTTTAGTTACTCCTTATAACATCAGCCATCTGCCAGTAAAATATCCGTCAAAATCGGTCCAGCCGTTTCGGAGATTTGACGTTTAAATTAGATTTTGTTAACAATTTCAAAAATTTTAATTTTTTTAAAATAAAATTAGCCTAAGTTAGACCTTATAACATCAGCTATCTGCCAGTAAAAGACCTGTCAAAATCAGTCCAGCCGTTTCGGAGATTAGCTGGAACAAACAGACAAACAAAGAGACAAACAAAAATTTTAAAAATGAGTTCTTGTTATAGACCTGAAAACGCGATTTATTTTCAGTTAATTGCTAAATTATAGTTTTAGTTGCTTTGAAATCAATAAATAATTGAGTCATTGAGTTGACAAAATAGTGACGTCACAGCGTGCTATTGCCATACAAAATGTAAGGGGGAATCGCGTTTTGACAGATCATAAAAATTATGTCAATTGATTGGTTTGTCAACTGTTATTACTCTTGAAACATTCCTAATTCATTTATAACTCATTCAAGTGTTAGTAATTCTCTAACATAATATAGGAGCTTATTTTATTGAAACTCTCTTCTCTATACCAAATTACTTCTCAGAAGATTGAAATATTGAAATCGGTAAAGAGGGCTAAAATATCATGGAATCGGTTCGTTGAGGAAAATAATATCAAAATCCTGGTGTATTTCGGGAAAAACGTTATTATATTTAACCTCATAATATTATGTGACGTCAGATATAAGCGTCTTTATGTTATCGTAAGTCGTCTGATCCCTGTAACAATTCCAATCCATCATTCCATCGTTCATGATCTTTTGAAGGTATGGCAGTTTTAGAAGATTCCCACGGTTTTTTTTTATTTATTTATATTCACATAATGGTAAGTAAATCACTTATAAACTAAGCCCCACAAAACCGTAGCAATGGTTAGAATGTGGGGTCAGTGAGTCTCTAAACACTCATTGTATACACCATTATTTTTAGGTCGTTCTGGAGCCGCATACCATGAACTCGATCATCGAACTCGAAACGATTGGGACTATTTTTTTCAAAAATTAACCATAAAAAAAAATACGAAAGAATAAATTTAATGTTTTTTTTTGTGAAATAATGAGAATCGATCGATGAATGAACTTTCCAATGGGTATCGTTCGCATGTGTTGCCGATCGTGGATACGTTTTACACACACATATGCATTTGAGTTCTCATTATTTAAAAAAAAACATGAAATTTATTCTTTCGTGTTTTTTTTTTATTGTTATTTTTTGAAAAATCGTTTCGAGTTCGATGATGGAGTTCATGGTATTCGGCTCCAGAACGACCTAAAAATAATGGTGTATAATACTAATTATTATCATTTATAAGTAGCAGTTTAACATAATTATTTCTAAATAATATCTTTTAAATTTATTTTTAAAACTATTTTTATTCGTTTCACTCCTTATGTCTGCCGGTAGAAAAAAAAAAAAAAAAAAAAAAAACTCAAAGCATTTATTTCAATTAGACCATTACAGGCACTTTTGAAAGTCAAAAACAAAAAAGCTAAGCTACAGTCACATTCACAAGGCATAATAACTTGCGAAAGTACTGTAGTTGCACATTCCAAATCGTAGATCTCTATGGAGAAGAATGGGCAAGAAACTCCATGGACACTCTTTTTAATCAAAATATTGTTACAAAATCTTGGTTACATCATTCATGTTGAGATTATACATATAAGTATGTGAGAACGATGTACAAAGACGTGCACATTAAGAGCGTCCAGAGTAAAAGATTAAACTAACAATTTAAAAATAAAGTAATTAAAATAAACCGTGACAGCTAAGAGATGACCAGTCCCAACTGACAGCGCCCGTTCACGAACATGACGCATGGATCAGCGCCATTCAACTCAACCACATTGAAGGGAACTAAATGACCCGACACACCCGCCACCATCAGCGAGACATTTGTGTGAGCATGACATTCTCTCAGCTACCAGGGCACATTCAAGTCAATGAAGATAACTAAATGTAAATGGTAGCTTTACCGTACATAGTACTCACACATGTGCTATGCGATTATATAATACTAAGAGATTGAATCTATACAATTCAAAGATATTTTTACAATCTTCTGCAGCTTCCACAATAACTTCACATGGCAATCAATTAGTTTGCCCCTATGGTTGTGGAGCAGGACCAGCATTGAGCCAAGCATTTTTATCATCAATGTAATCCCCCAACTTATAATATGCTTGCCTACATAGTGTGCGTTTTATACAAGATTTAAATTTCGTCTCATTCAGTTGTAGAATGTGGGGAGGTATTTTATTGTAACATTTTAAACAGTACCCCATGAAAGATGAGTCTACTTTAGCTAGCCTGAAACCTGGTTGAGTTAGTTGGTCCCTATTTCTAGTATGATAGTGGTGTCGGTCACCTCTTTTACTAAATAAATGCAAATTTTTCCTAACGTACATGATGTTTTCATAGATGTATTGACAAGGTACTGTCATGATGTTAATTTCCTTAAACAGTTCTCTTAGAGAATCGCGTCTACGTAGATCATATAAGGCTCTGATAGCTCTTTTCTGCAGAATAAATATAGACTCAATGTCTGCAGCCCGTCCCCATAGTAAAATACCGTATGACATAATACTATGAAAATAACTAAAATAGACTAGCCTCGCGGTATCTACATCAGTAAATTGACGGATTTTTCTAACAGCATATGCTGCTGAACTCAGCCGTCCTGCAAGAGAAGTTATATGCGGACCCCATTGAAGCCTTGAATCGAGCGTGATCCCCAAGAAAACAGTTTTTTCGACGAATTCTAGTTTCTCTTGATTCAATACTATGTCACTATCACTACTTTTGACATTCGGTAGAGCAAATCTTATACACTTCGTTTTTTTCCCATTTAATACTAAATTATTCGCGGTGAACCAATTATGGACCAGCAATAGGGCGTTATTTACGTCGTCAAGATTTGTGGCACGTCTGTTTGTCTTAAATATTAAAGAGGTATCGTCAGCAAACAACACCATTTGTGGTTGGTTTTTAAATAAATGGGGTAGATCATTTATATAGACTAAAAAGAGGAAAGGACCTAATATCGAACCTTGCGGTACACCCATACTTACTTTTAAACCCATTGAATTGACACCATTTATTTGTACTTGCTGATGTCTATCGTTTAAATACGATTTAACTAAACTGAGCGCAAGTTTCCCTAAACCGTAATGTTCAAGTTTCAAGAGTAGGGTTTCGTGGTTTACGCAATCAAATGCTTTCGAGAGGTCACAGAAGATTCCTATGGCATCTTGTGCCTCTTCCCACGCCGTAAATATGTGTTTTAATAAGGTGACACCGGCGTCAGTCGTGCAACGTCCTTTGGTGAAACCATATTGTTTCTCATGTAAGATTTTATTGGTGTTAAAGTGTGTGAGCATTTGATTAAGCATTACCTTTTCAAACACCTTGCTGAAAACCGGCAACACGGATACGGGTCTATAGTTATTGGTGTCTTTACTGTCCCCGGATTTGAAAAGTGGTATTACCTTGCTGTATTTCATAAGGTCCGGGAAGACTCCTTGGTCCACACATAAATTAAATATTAAGGCTAAAAACGGTGCTATAGTCTCAATAATAGCTTGACAAACTTTAATGGACATTCCCCAAAAATCTTCAGTTAATTTGATTTTGATTTCCTTAAAAGCTTTAACGACTGTGATGGGGTTTATATGCTTAAATTGAAACTCAACCGGACAGGCTGAAACGTTCGCTCTCAACAAATCAATAGAAACCAAGGGTGAGGAATTTAAGGTTTCAGTAGTTTTAAGTGGGATACTAGTGAAGAAATCTACAAATTCTTGAGCAACTTCGTTTTTAGAGCTTATAAGACCACGTGAAGTATCTAGTGTGATATCATTATTATATTTTTTATGTCTATTAGTTTCACTATTGATAATTTTCCAAACCGTCTTTATTTTATTATCGGCGGATTTAATCTTGTTGCTAATGAATAAGGCTTTAGCAAGCTTACAAGTGTTTTTAAAAATTTTAGAGTAAGTTGCAACATATTTATTAAAAGTTTCTGAGTTGATGTAAGGCTTAAGGCCGTACAGTTCAAACAATCGCTCCCTACTTTTCCTAATACCCTTAGTTGCCCAGTCACTGAACATAAACTTTGGGCAAATAGATTTAGTTTTCATTTTTAATGTATTATTAAACTCGGTGTAAACTACCGAAAAGAATTCCTCATAAAAGTGATTTACATTTTCAATAATATGGTCCGGAATACCTAAATTACTAATTAAGTTATTATTAAATTTATTTAAATTACTGGGTGTCATTTGTCTGGACTTTATCTGAATTTTTTGTAATGGTGTGTAGGACTCGAAAACAACGGTTTGGCCGCTATGATCAGAAGGAAGGTAATTTACAATTGATTTATCCAAGTAGTCGCAGCAACAAAAAACATTATCAATACATGTTGCAGTATTTGTAGTAATTCGGGTTGGTTCCGAAAACACGTTTAACAAATTAAATGATTTAAAAAGATGTAATAATCTACTGCTATTTGAATTTTGATCTAAAATATTAACATTAAAGTCACCACAGATTACCAGTGATTTATTACCAGTTGCAAGCTTTGCTAAAGTATCTTCCATTACCGATTCAAAAATAGAGTAGTTTTGATAATTTGGGGGTCTGTAAACGCACACTATAACATGCCTATCCAGCTCAACACAAGACAGCTCAATATTATGTTCAACTGATAGATCAACAATATCACTACGAGTCTTAAATTTAATACAATTTTTAACTAAGATTAATGAACCCCCACGAATCTTAGCTTTCCGGTTAAAGCAACTGCCCACACTGTAATTTGCGTAATTAATTAGCATTTCATAATCTTTTAACCAATGCTCAGTGAAACAAACAATTTCAATCTTTGTTTTTTCTAAAAACAATTCAATTTCTAGTTGCTTTGAAGAGAAACCTTGAATGTTTTGATGAAATAATTGCATGGAATTCTGCTTAGCCCCTTTTTTACATTTAGCTATTTGAGAGCAAGAAGATACAAGTATATTGTTGTTGATCGGTGTAACATCAATGTTACCGGTACCCTCTGTTGTCTTACTAACTAGTTTAAATGAGTATCCGGAGTGAGCCCCAAGACTCCTATGCCATCACAAGGCAATGAGATCCTACTACTAGTGGACCCCACTCCAGGATCTCCTATAGTTACACAATTGAAAAAAGAATTATTAGTATTATTACTAATAGTCGCAGTGTTAATAATTGAAGTAAACATTGACATACTACTTATGTCTGAGTGAATATTATATACTAATAGCCTAGCTATTTTGTGTCTACAACTGATAGGTAGATACACTTTACCCCGTGTCGACTTAAGTTTACCAACAAAACTGTTGATATCTAGATATATAAGCCTGTCACTATAGTGACCTACTAGAAAATGAATATGCTTATTCAGCATGTGAATATAATTGTTTTTCCTGCTTGACAACTTTTCAAAATATGGGAAAGCACACAATATTATTTTACGACAATTCAACTTTAACAACTCCGTTACACTGTCCGTGATATCTTGTTTTGTAAGTTTTGAACTGTTTCCTATAAATATTGTTATATCGGTATTAACATTGTAAACATTTCTAGTTACAGATGCCATTATCTGTTGGTATGTTGACCCTGGCATACAATGATTTTGGTTGGAAAAACTCAGGTTATTACTTACTAATTTACCTACACCTCTTCCTATACTATCTGAAAACATTATTGAGTTAGAACAGTCATGACTATCATGTAACTCAGGCTGTACCACATGTAAATAATCTTGAGTAATATTATTTGTTTCTTGGTTGAGTATACAGTCCTGAGATAAATTTTCAGCCTCGGACGGGTCCTCCATTACCTCAGGCTGGACAGTATCATGGTTGGTAACTGTCTGACAACTACATCGACACAGTACCAACTCATTTGCCACAAGAATATGTTCCCTTATTTGGTTCTGAGAACTCGCATACCTACTAGAAAGGGAACTAAGTGAGTCTTGAAGTACCTGTATTTCAGACTGCAAATGCTGAGTATCAATTTCATAAATTTTTATACTGTCTTCTAATTTTATTTGGTAATTATCTAACTTATTAACTAAATCAACACGCTCTTTCCTCATTGGAATATATTTAGAAAAGCGTTTATGCTGTTTCCTAAATTGATTACATTTTTTAATTATTCTATTCAGTTTTGCATATTTTTTAATTTTATTATTGCTTACTGAATAATTCTGTTTATGGAAGGAATCTTCAGTCAGATCAATTGTTATTAAGGAAGGTGGGATACAATTACTATTTAATAATTCATTATATAAGAGGTTTGTTTCTTTAACCTGAGTAACTTCTTTTTCTTTTTGTAAGTTCAATATACAATTATTGGCTTGAATTAACTTATCTTCTAGGTCCCTAATTTTATTTAAAGCCTCCTCATACAAGTTACTACAATTTGTAAAACCAGCTGTGACAACCTTCAGTTGATCCCGTTCATCAACAATGTCCAAGTATTGCTGATGTAGGTCTACAAGTTGTTTTTGCCCGTCCAAAAAGTTGAGTTACGCACTTGTTAAGACGGATCGTTATGTCATTTGATACGACATCAAAATAGTTATCGTGCTGTCGACGAAAGATTAAGTTTTTTTAAGAAAATCAATGCAATGGCTGCTTTTTTAATGCTCGAAGAAGCTCTACAGGAAGAGCGGAGGTGACGCCGATTCTACTGTCCGGTGGCTGTTCTCGGGTCGTTCTACATATTATGCGTTGCATAACCCTAGTTATAATAATAATCGTTTATTTATAAAAAGGGGCACATTTACAATGAAATATCTTAACAAATAAAATAGAGCACAGTTGATTATTGCCTGAACTAGGTTGAACCTGTGTTTCAGGCCACAAGGTGCATAAATATCTACTTAAAATAAATAAATTAACATTCAATGAAAAGTAAAGTACTAAAATTAAAACTTACATCAAATAAAAATAAAAAAACAGTGTGTCAGCAGTTTACTTGCAGACAACAAGTAAGTCTTCTGTCTGTGCATAAGATAAGAGTTGTAGAAAAGTAATAATAGACTTTTTACAGCTAAAATAATTTAACCTAAATATACTTAGTTTTCTATTTAATCTATTGTACAGAAATGGGCCTAAAAATGAAAAGAATCTTTCCACAAAGACATGTTTTGAGGTTGCATTAGAAATGCATACTATATCATTCCGTCTCTTGTTAGTATTGTCAGCATGGTACGTGAGCATGGTGTGCTGTTTTAAAACTAAGTGCATAATGAATAGCTGGCGCACAGTCAGCACGTTGCAGGATTTATACAGCTGATCTGTGGGAAAGTAAAAGGGATGGAAGTTTGCTACCTTTAAAATTGCTCTTTGAGCTCTTTCAAGGGGAAGCAGGGTAGTTTTTGATGCGCCACCCCATGAAATGATACAGTAATGAATTATGGATTGACATAGGGCGAAATAAACTTGTGTGATCAATTTTGAATCTGCAAAAGTTCGTATTTTTTTAAATACGTATATTAATTTTCGCACTCTTTTAACCAGACTTTCAATATGATACTTAAAAGAGAGTGTGTCGTCTATTATAACACCGAGGTATTTAATGTTACAGGTTTTGAGGATAGGAGGACAGTTGCACATGTTGACTGACAGGTTATCACATTGATGGGCATATAAATGGAAGTTAGCAGTGTTAAGTTGAGGCTTGCGCATGGAGAAGTGAATGTATTTTGTCTTGTCAGCATTTAGTGTTAGTAAATTGCTTTGAAGCCAATTAGTCACAGTATTAAAACCAAGTTGAGCGTTTTCAAATAGTTCGCTGCTGTTTTTAGCAGAAAATATTAGCGCCGTGTCGTCAGCATAAGAAATGATTTTGCCGTGCTTGATATTTAGATTACACAAGTCGTTAATATAAACCAAGAAAAGGGTAGGGCCCAAAATACTCCCTTGGGGAACACCAAATCCAGTATTTTTCTGCTCATCGCTAGTAAAGTTGTCAATCCTAACACATTGGTATCGGTCGTCTAAGTAGTCAGTAAGTAAAGTCAACGGCGTTCCCCTTATTCCTATTGCCTCTAATTTTCTTAGAAGCACAGAAACAGAGACAGTATCAAAGGCTTTCGCCAAATCAAGGAAGACTCCCAGGACCTGGTTCCCTTTGCCAAGCTCTTCTGTGACATAATCGGTCAGGCTATGCACCGCATCGGCTGTGGATAATTTGGCTCTGAAGCCAAATTGCGCAGGTGACAAGATGTTGTTTTTTTCTAGGTAGTTAACTAGTCTGTTGTTTATAATTTTCTCAAGTATTTTTGAGATTGAGGGGAGTAATGATATGGGCCTATAGTTATTCACCAAGTCCCGGTCTCCAGATTTATATATAGGGATTACAACAGCCTTTTTTAGACAGTTAGGGAAAATTCCTTTGGAAAGACAGATTTGAAATATATGCGTTAAGGGAGGTGCCAATATATGCTTAAAGAGTTTAAGAATCTTGTTGCTTATATTATCCCATCCAACTGCACAGTCATCTTTAAGGCCCGAAATGATTCTGGATATTTCGTTTTCGTCAATATCCAGCAAAACAAATGATTTCAGGTTACAACTGTTGTTAAATTTTTTAAAAGATGGTTGGGCGCAATGTTTCGGTATCTGTTCGGCCAGAGTTTTCCCAACATTAACAAAAAAGTTATTTACTTTGTTAGCGGATAAGAGAGGTGAAGGATTAGTAAGCAGTAACCTCGAATTTGATTCACGTTGTTTAGTCATGTAGGTGACGTTTTTAATATGCTTCCAAATCTGCTTGCTATTGTTGCCTGCTTTATTTAATTCATTTTTATCGTAATTATTTTTAAGCTTCTTTAGGAGATTGTTGCAGAAATTCCTGTATCTTTTATAGGTGTTTAGAATTATTAAATTATCAGGGTATTTCTTAGTTCTCTGGTGAAGTTTATCTCTGTGCCTTATACATCGGATTAGTCCAGGAGTAATCCAAGGTTTAATATTACGAAGACGATTATTTACCGTCACAGCTGTCGTATTACGCAATATTGCTTGTTGGACATGTTTTATTAAGTACGATAAAGCCGAATTAGCGTCAGCAGTATTGTAAATCAGACTATAATCAATGTTGCATAAATCATATTCGAGTTTGTTTACGTTTAATTTAGTCTTTGTCTGGGGGCAATTTTGCTTAGGCAGCGTTAAATTTACGGCTAGTAAGACAGAATGGTGATCGGTTATTGTTGAGTTAGTAACAAGCGTAATAAATGAATAAGTGGTTTTGATCATCACATGGTCGAGGCATGAACCGCTTTGATGAGTAGGCAATGTGTGAGCAGGCAGAAAACCATGGTATGAGCAGATGTTAAGGTAATCTTGAGTCCCTGCGTCGTAGTTTTCAGAGCCAATATTAATGTTAATATCTCCTGTTAGTATTACATTCTTAAAAGGGCTAAGTGCTTGAAAGATCTGGTTTAGGGAACTGTGGAAAGAGGTTAAGTTTCTTGCGGAAGGGGATCTATACAAAGCAATTATGGCTGTGGTTGTACCAATTTTGATGATAAGGCAGTTACTAATACAATCTTGTAGATCAGGTTCTTCGACTTTGACCTTTAATGATTCCTTAGCAAAGACAACGACACCATCGTTTTGATTGTTATTAATTTTAGTGTACAATAAGTTATATCCTGGTATTGCCGGGAGATTTTCATGGCGCTTTGATAGCCAGCATTCTGTTAGAACCATAATATCGCAATTAAAGTTAAGCCTATGTAGAAAAATGTTAAAGCTATCGATGTTCTTATAAATACTTCGTATGTTTTGGGTTAGTATGGTTAGTGACTTTTGATACTGGGAAAGATATTGATTGCAGTCTTCAACCTCACATGACTTTGACTCAGTTAAAAATGAGTTATCTATGTCGGTAATTAAGTTAATATCCATTCTATTTAAAAATAACAACAATAAATTACGTCTAGGCTTTAAACAAATAAGTGGCGCTCTTAGGCGCCTTCATAGTCAATCGAGTTAATGTACCTGTATTCGGCAGCTAATTTGGCCGGACAAACTGTGTCTCCCGTCTTGTGGTTGGCTTGTTTTTTAAAGCGCATGCATGTAGCACATTTTGGATCTTCAGCTTTTTTAGCGCAGTCTTGAATCGAGTGTCCTTCTTCACCGCAATGGCCACAAGCTGGGACAGCGTTCTTGCATGTCTTAGATGCATGACCATACTGCTGGCACTTGTAACATCTCGTTACTAGTGTGAAGTCTCGTACCGGACAGGACGTCCAATTTATAAATAATCTGTCCTGTGTGATGAGGGCCTTACGAATGACGGCTGAAACTTCTAGAATGTAATTACAGCTCTCAGCATCTTTCCTACCCGATTTGTGGCTAAGTTTAATTGAGGTCAGAAATGTATCTAGGGTCATAGGCAGTTTATCCGTTATGTTTTGGTCGTAAATGCATTTATAAACCTCATTTTCAGCCATTGATGCGGGAACTCCTATTACAATAATGCGAGGTTTGCGCTTCCGAGGTTCGTCGACGGTAAGGCCTGACGAAGCGACTTGGACTGTTTTTTTGAGCTTGTCTAGGTCATCCTTGGTCTCAGTGCTGATGATAAGTCCTCCTTTTCCTATTTTACGCACGCCTCGTACTTTCAGCTTCATTTCACCAGGGCATATGATTTTTTGTACCATGTTCTTTGTATCATCACTGGTCTTTGTGTTGTCGCATGGAAAAATCGCCACGGAGCTAAGATTATTAGGGCGAATAAAACTGCTGGACCCCTTCTTCACCATATCGGCAAATGATGTAGAAGCTGCAGGTTGCTGCTTCGCACAGGACTCCTGAATCGTGCGGTTCATCTCAGTAAGACAGTCCGCTAGGTCTCGGGCTTCGGTCATAGTTTTCAAGGCGGTGTGTGTTTGTAGGGCTCTTGATTTCATCGACTGGTATTGAACAGCCAATTGCGAAACACCATGTCCAACTTTTCGGCAAAGATTGGTAATTCTTTGCTTCTGGTCAGAATTAAGTTTCCCCTCAGAAGCTATAACACAGACCTCATTCAGGTACTGCTCAATGGTCCCCAACCAATTTTGAATCTCCGGAGTAGAGATTGGTTCAACGGCTTCTTCTTGGTACTGCTTTGGTTGTTGAGGTGGTCTCGGTGTTGGAGTCGACGGAGGGCTGCGTGGCGTCATCCCACTCCGATTAAAGGGGCTGCTGTCCATTTTTCCGTTTATAATAACTATTTACACTTCAGTTAGTCCATTATTTTGTGTAAAAACCACTTACTACGCTGATTTGTATATCACGCTAATACACTTAAACTGGGTCAGAAATTATTGCAGGCGTTAATTTATTTATTTTTATACTGCATTGATGTGCACGTCTGTATGCGATGAGTGCAATCAACGCAATTATGTTAAGTTCTTGTCGTCGGGGATGGTAACCTTTATTATGTAGTTAGAAGTCCAATTTCATAATTCATTCATTTGTATAAATATCACTTGCGTCGGTGAAAGAAAACATCGTCAGGAAATTAAACCAGCATACCTGAGAGATATTTCTCGAAGGCATGTAAAGCCAAGTCAGAAGCACATAGGTAGCCTAAAACTGACACCAGATGTCCTGCAAATGGGCTCCACATTGGCATTGTACTGAAATGTTGGGGGTCCTAGGGTCGATTAAATCAGAGAAACAGCTCGATCGAATGTGCTTTAATCACTGAATAAAAAGGGAATATATTTTATAATGCGCATTAGAGTAAAGTGCTTACTTAGCTTAAAATTATACTTATATTCTAAAGGAGCGTACCTACTACGTTATGCACTATTAGAGAGCATACATACACTTCAGTACCTACACAGCGGCCAACCTAGGCCCGAAATCAGTTAAGAGATTTCCAGATAGACCACTGTAATTCGTGGTTGAAAATGCTTGTGTTCTTATCGTATATTTCTGCCCTCAGAGCTGCGGATACTTCAAGGAGCCCCTGGTGTGCATCGGACCCGTAGCCACTGATCAGATCCGCGAGTTCGTACAGCACACCGCCGGGGAGAAACGCATCGGCGTTTACAGACTTCATTAATTTACTTTACGTTTCGCGTCGCGTAAAATGGTATACGGCGTAAGGCGCCATTTTGAAAAAAAAAAAAAATATTTTTCTAGTTATTTGCGGTCTTTGATGGCTGGAGATTTAATTTGTTTTTAAATGATTAAATGTAAAGAAAGAAATAAGTAAAGATACTTTGGTAAAATATTTTTTGAGAAGGAAAAATATGTGTTACTAAATTAAAAATGACAGTCATTATACCATTTTACGCAACGTCTCAAAAAATATCATTTTTACTAATAAAAGTTAATAACACAGAACCTCTATAATTTGCAAAAACAAAGCTTAATCCAATCTTTTTAGATTTTTATTAGTAAAAAAGATCACAAACCTTTTACGAGTCTCTCCATTGCTAAGAACTGGCACTCGTAAAATTTTATGTAAAACTCATTAACGACTAAAGTTTTGTGATTACGCCCATAAGTTTCGTAAAAATAAATCAGATTTTTATTACTTTTGCTCTTTCTTTTTACTATTTGCCATAATTTCTTTTAATCTAATATTAATTCGGTAAATAAACTAGGTGTGAACTGTTTTTTTTTATTTTTTTTTGTGAGCGTAATTACAAAACGAAAAATGGAGACAAAAATATGAAATTTCGCTTCGAAAAACGGTAAACGATATGCTACATTTTATTTGTATAAAAGAGGCTTTGAAAAAAAGACAAAAAAGAAGATAGGCAAAGCTGAGACATATCATTTTTAGTTTTTAATTTATTGTGTAGAATTAGAAATATGGAGATTAATGTTTCAATATTAAATACTTATGAATGTTATTCAAAAATTAGTATTTACGGAGACAGTTGTCACATCTTATTATTAAAAACAATTTTAAAGTGTTTAATCTCTTAATATTATGAATAGATTAAAAGTAAATTTAATTATTAGGTCTTCAATGAAACAAATACATATCTTACTGGCTGAGGCATTTATATTAGTAAATATTGATGTTAAAATTAATAAAAACTCTATTACTAAACATATCATGTATGCTAGTCCTAAGATAAGAGTATCGTAAGAAAATATTTTTTAATTTCTCGCTTAAATTTTAGTGAAACTCTCAAACTATGCTAGGTGCCTAGGAAATACATATCAAATGAAAAAAAAGTTTTTTTAAATAAAAAAATCTAATTGTTATCACATTTTTATCGTAATATATTCACTGTTTTCAAATCCGTTGATGTTTGTCGAAATAATAAAAATAAAAAATATAGCCTAAAAACTGTGATGTGTACCTATTTTCTGAAACTATTTAATGATATGTCAAGATATTTTTTCGCCCAAAACATGTGTTAAAGATATGAGATATCTTCTCCGATTATTTTATGTTGATGGCCTAACGTCTCTTAATGTACTGTTGTTATAGCTATCATAAGACTACATTATATGTACCTTGTGTATTGAATATGTGTTAAATTATATAAATTATGTCAGCAATGTCGTTATCATTTTGCCCATTGTCCTTTGTCCTGTCTGAAAACCAAAATAAAAGCAAAATTTCATAAAACTAACAAATAAAAATAGCCTTTAAGCACTCCAAAATAAAGTTAAAAACGTACATATTTACAATACATATCACATAAACACACGCCTTTTCTCTCTCATTGTGGTAGTTAGAAACGACAGACTGCCATGGTTCGTCCTCGTTCACACATCAGGCCAGTAAGTACGGAACAGTTTAACTTTGTGACTTCCCACTTCGAAGAGAAGTGCACGTGCTCAGTCATTCATCTGCCTGCCTTTTCACGTGCTCAGTCATATCGGATGCAGCTGAATACCAGTATTTTACATGGAGCGACTACCTATCTGACCTCCACAACCTAGTTAGTACTGGGTAATACGGTACCCCTTGGTAAGACTGGTTGTCAAAGTTTTGGACCGCCAACAATAGGGAATATGCATAAAATTTAGATTTGTCTCAAATATTTTTTTCTAGATTCTTTATTGTCTTTACATTATACTTAAAAGGTATTTTTTTTATTTAGTTATTATTTAAACCCAGAAAATATTACTTAAAAAGTGAAAAATAAGGGAGGGAAATTCAAACTTACAAAACGCGCCACCATTGGTCGAAACGAAATGTGACGTCATTGGTCACGACATTGGATGTATCGGCGTTGATATTCATACTGTGTTAGTAGTGTTTGTGAGAAAAAATGTTTAAAACTATATTCCTGTGTGATTACTTGTAATATTATATTTGTAGTCAATGTAGGACGATGACAGAAACTGGTTTTGTCAAAGCACAATCGGATAATCTACCGAAAATAGATGCATTTATGATGTCAACATATCTGAATTTCTATTAATTATTTACCTATTTTTAATTTAATGAACAACTTGGTGCATATCCAGGGATTCCAGGGGATGTAACAGAAGAATAAGATGATATAGAAGTACTATCAGCGGGTTATCAGCGAACAATTTTCTTTTTAAAACAGATAGTATTATTGGTGAAGTTCTTTTCAGTAGGTAGGTACATTGACAGCTTTACTTCTGTACTTCAGTTTAATATTGACTTACTTTGACTTGCTATAGCTTTGTCGTTTGTGTTGCATAGCTTGTAGATTATATTTTCCTCCTTTCTGTTTCACTATGTTATATTCAATATAATTAACTGTATCTTCCCTAACAAACATCAAAATTTCGTAAAACCACAATAGGAATGAGCAAGCTCTACTTATATAGATTTTTTTTATGAATTTTTATAAACTAGGTTAGGTTAGTTTTAGACTTAATTTTCTACTGCTTAATCCGCCCCTAAAGCTACCCACTGACCCTAATTCACAATAAGCTGTACATAAATTTTATCATACTTCCGTTAAAATGATCTTCACAACAAAATACAACCGATAATGGAGATACATTATCCTTTCTCATCATCTTACACCATTTTTTTCGTAGTTTCACAACGCGTGGTACTTATACGAAAAAACAGTTTATCGGGTGTACTATTAATAATGTTTTTGCACTTAGGTACCATACAATACTTGTAAGAAGGTTTTTAACTTCTTCCATGATTTGTAGAGCAATTAAAACTACAAAATAAGTATGAAGTAACTGAAACGCTATAGTAAACAAACACGGGACACAACCAATGACGTCATCAAAAGCGCGCGCAAAATGGTGGCGTTTGAACGGCTCAAATTTATTCAAAGTTTTAAATTTCACTTTGAAAAATTATTTGACTATTTTCAAGCCTATTTATATTTTTTTCTATGTTATAAAGGTGTTAACGATTAATTTAAGAAATAAAAAAAAATCATGCATATTCCCTATTGTAACGACTGTCAAAGATCTACAAATAACAGCTCCATAACTCAGTTAGTACTGCGTAATACGATGGTAAGACCCCTTGGTAAGACTGGTTGTCAGACTTTTGGGCCCCTGACTACCTGAAACGACTGTCAAAGATCTACAATTGACCAAATGCTAAACGTGCTTTCCGAGGCACGGAGGAAACTCGGTAAGTAATGATGTCATTCATCCACAGACCAACCAAGCGCGATTATTGAGCCACGAGCTCCTCTTTAGTCCCGAGCTGAGTACCTATAATCCACCGGCAGACACACCCTTCAAACTAGGATACAGCAACGTGTTGTGTAGTGTTTAAGCCGCGTTGCTACGATCACAGTATGCTCGGACCGAGTGGACTCGGATACCTACTCGGAAGCAACTCGTATTGTGGCAACACATAATCCGAGCGCACTCGGATGGGTTGCTATGTGTCGGTCCGAGCATACTGTGTTCGTGTGTATAATATTATAAAGAGGTAAAGTTTGTGAGCTTGTAGGGGGTAATCTCTGGATCTACTGAACCGATTTTGAAAATTATTTTACCAATAGAAAGCCACTTGATATTTGTGAGTGGCATAGGCTATAATTAACCCGAAAAATGAAAAGACTTTCGTGGTGGTCGGTCACTCACGATGTTTTTCTTCACCCTTTGTTTTATCAGCGGTAATGATGAAATAAGTTACGAAGCTCTTGGGTTTTAGATGGGCACAAACAAAGTCAGGGTTATACCCAGCAGTGGGTCAATTCGGGCTGGGGATGATGAGCTGTGGTTCAAGCCCACGAGCAATGTGTCGATGTTGTGACACAAGGAGCTCTCCTAAAACTGCAATTTAAAGTTGATCGTCACGTACGTACGCCCGGCAGACTTGAAAGATACTATATTCATAATAGAATTAATATAGTTAATATAATCCTTTAACGAAATATGAAGTAAAATAAAATAAAACTGTATAGTATATAATACGCGTGTGCACACACAAAGGAGTCGACAGCGGTGGCATAGAGGGAGTATCAAGCCATTTCCCATCTCGGCATACGAGTCGGTTTTATTCCAACGCGCGACTATAGATTTTTCACTTCAAAAACACGTATTTTTGTAACAAAAAATCTCTTGACAGCTACATAAGAATACACTTTCAATGGTAAGCTCTTGTAAAAAAATCAAGAGTCTTTAAAACAATCATCAAAAGAGGTCTTATTAGCGGAATGCCAGGTCAAGCAGAAAAAAAAAATCAAGTGTGTCTTGTCTTTTTGTTCATTTGTTTCTTAAAAAGGTATCCCCCCCCCCCCCCCGCCGAAGAAGTATTTTTGATGACTGACACATACAAAGAGCTAACTTAACTGTGCTCGGCAGTGGAAGCAGAAAAATAAGAATATAAATAACTCTATTATGTGTTAGTGTAAGAGGTTACAAAAGTTTTATATCCGGAACATTTGTTATTTCTTATAAGGTGTACTGTCACTTATTTTTGTGAATGCTGGTTAACCAGTAATTGGCGACTGTAAGTCCAAGACTGTAAAACATTTACTTAAGATGTATGTTGTACACAGAAGCTGTTGGTAAACCTTTGTTAATAAAGAAATAAATAATGCAATTCAAAGACTTCCTGCACAAGGCTGTGCCTGTCCTGCAGGAAGTCTATTTAGGATTCCGTATCAACCGTTTCTTTTTAAAAGTAAGCCAGATTGATAAAATAATTTTTAGATAACATTCTTATTCTTTACTGCACGCAAAATGCAAAGATATAAATACAAATTGCAACAATACATGGTGTAAACGGACCCTTTACGAGGCGTCAACCATGCATTCTGTACATCAAACTAAGTAACTCTACGCAAAAATGATTGCTGGGAAATTTTTTTGGGCTGAAAAATCACGTTTTGCGACAGGACTCAATAATCGCACTCAAAACATTGTGTTGATGGAAATATCTCCGTAACTAAAAGGTTCCCAGGTAAGGTCTAGAACAAAAAATGAAAGCATTAACTGGGAGAATAAGTGCCTTTCGGTATAAAGACTGTAACAGAACTCTTAACGAAGGTTAAAAGTCTGGTTACACCATTTATAGCTTATCTACAAAAGTGAGCTTAACCTAGAATTAGGTTTTCTACAACAAACCATATTTCGATTGCGAGATCTGAAAAAGAGGATAATTATACCTACGTGCATAAATATAAATGAATTAATTTTATAAACTAATCTCTGATGAGCATACAATATATTATACGTCATGGACATGTGCATTTTCCGCACCCTCACATAAGGAGCGCAAACGTGGTCGCTTACAAAACGTCACAAGTCCGCACTTGGGGTCTGCCAACGAGCTATAGAGCGAAGTATACTGGGTGTCAAACTTACGGACCGCATCAGAAACTTCATTCTTCGCTCCAAAACCCAAATAGCTGATTCTGACCATACAGCTGCTAAGTTGAAATGGAACTGGGCTGGTCACATCGGAGGTGCAATGGGCAAACATTACCACTCAATGGATAACAAATAGCAGGAAACGACAACGTGGCAGGTCCACAAGGAGATGACGGGATGAGCTGGACTCTTACGCAAAGGATTGGCCTACAATCGCTCTAGATCGCGAAATGTGGAAAGAGGGAAGGGAGGTCTTTGCCCTGCAGTGGTACATTACAGGTTTATCTATAATATAAAAATGAATCGCAAAATGTGTTGGTAAGCGCATAACTCAATAACGCCTGGACCAATTTGGCCAATTCTTTTTTTTTAATGTTCGTTGAAGTTCAAGGATGGCTTTACGGTGAGAAAAATTAAAAAAAAATGCCTGTAGAAGTCTTATAACAACACTAGGATACTTTTTTTTGGTAGGATTAGGGTAGGAGTAGTGTAGGAGTAGGGTAAGAGTAGTGTAGGAGTAGGGTAGGAGTAGGGTAGGAGTAGTGTAGGAGTAGGGTAGGAGTAGTGCAGGAGTAGGTTAGGAGTAGGGTAGGAGTAGTGTAGGAGTAGTGTAGAAGTAGGGTAGGAGTAGTGTAGGAGTAGGGTAGGAGTAGGTTAGGAGTAGGGTAGGAGTAGTGTAGGAGTAGGGTAGGAGTAGTGTAGGAGTAGGGTAGGAGTAGTGTTGGAGTAGAGTAGGAGTAGGGTAGGGTAAGGGGTAGGACACCACGCGAACGAAGTAGCGCTGGGCAGCTAGTAATATAATACATACATATATGTATAATACAAGTTTCAATCAGTGAGAGGTGGATAACATCCTGGATGACGTTCCTTCGTACAATGTGTAAACGGACCCTTCACGAAGCAGTCAACCAAGCATCAAAACTAAGTATTTCTACACACAAACTTTTTTTCTGGTGCAAAATCACCTTGCACGGTAGGACTCAATGTAACGCACTCAAAACATTGTGCTGATGGGTGTATTGAATAGTACGGGGGTCGTGGAGGTATTTAAAGTAAATTTACATCATTAAAAACATGTGCATACACACACACCCGACCACACACACACACACACACACACACCCGAAACACACACACACACACACACACACAACCACACACACACACATCAACCTACCCGAAACTGTCAAATATTCCCAATCAACCTTGAACCAAATTAGTAGCGCTAAAGTTGCAAATCTATTAAACACATTTGAAAGATTGTAGTAGCTCGATGTGCTGGCGTCTGTACATATTAAAAAAAAAACTTGTTAAAAAGTGGTCGAAATGAAGTCTGAAATTTAGAGTTCTCTGTAGCCCCAGATTGGCAATTATATCCAGATAAAGTGGAACACGCCTCCGCACGGAACTACATGACACAGTGGTTATAATATTTCATATTCATAAACATTTGTTCTGGGTACGGAGTCAGCACAAGCTGCTAATAATGAATGAATGAAAACGATCCTGAATGCCAAAGTGCAAAACGTAGTTCAGCGTTCTGATTTCAAATCTTTCATTTTTTACAAATGCCCACGCCTTTTGTCTCTTGAGAGAACTATCTGGGTAATCAAAGGCTCGTTAATCTGACAAACAGTCTACTATGGGATCTTTTTAGCTCAATTTTAGTCTGCGATCATAGTGCATCACACCTTAGAAACCATACTGCAGATGTCCGAATGGCAGAGAGTAACCTCTTGCCGTACTATGTGGAGAACCTGTTGGTTAGCCGACAAAAAACTGTAGAAGCTAGATATTATTTTATAAGTTCCATGGTATAATAATATGAAATAATATTTCAACCATTTAACAAGTTGGTTTCACTTCCCAAGGTTTCCCTGAATCTATACAAATAAATAAAATAGAGGTGTCTGTTTGTAATTAATATCAAAATAACAGCTTTTTACTGAATGCATATGAAAATATATACGGCACTTGTAACAAAAACACATTTTTTTCAGTTTATAGCTGAGGTCTTACATAGGCTTTTAGAATAGCATTTTAGAAAAATAATTAGGGTTCCGTGCACAAAAATTAGAACTCTTAAAATTGGTAACAAAATTCGATTCAAAAAGCGAAGTAATATTTTTTTTATAATAATTTCAGATCAGTCAGATTGCGAATTCATCTTATTTAGATGAATTCTCAATCTAAAGACCGCGAACTACACCTGTAAGAGACTTGCATAGATTAAGCAAGTGTAGCATAAAAGGTAGAAGGTAGAGCCAAACAAAGATGTCAATGATGTAAACAGTTATAAAGCTTTTGATAAATAATAGCCCAGAGGTTTTAAAAGTACTTTATTTACAATTCATACACTCTGTTACTCTATCCGCCGCAGGTCTTGGGTTCTAAAAGGAGCGCCGAGGAAACTTGTGATTGTGGCGCTTGTTGAGAACAGATAGTCTTTTTGTAGGAGGTCATACACATAGCTTAGGAGTATGCTGCTTCTTCCCACAGATCAGCCGGAACTAGTTCATGTAGTATCACAAAATATCAGCGAATCAACAAGTTAACACTGTGTGGAAGGTCTATACAAAGAGACATTCTGTCACCGATGATGGGATGGAGAAAAGTGAAATGGAGTTTTGATACCAAAAAGCTTAAGTCAATCCTGTTAATATCCGTTGTAGAAAAATTAAACGGTTTGAAAGTTTCGCTGATTGCCACCTGTCCAGGCTCTCGACCCTCAAAATGAGACAGCTAGACTACAAAGGACCGTAATCAGACTTAGATTAACTGGCCTATACCAGGGAAGCATAACAGGTAAGGGAGGAAGTCTATACTTAGAAACGGGTGGAATAACGCTGTCATTGACGAGTCGAGGAAGTTTTTAAATTTATTTATTTCCGATTCATAGAGTCTATCCACCGTGCGGTGGTCTCCACTTCACGTGGACAGGTCTTCTGTTGTAGATGGAGCGAGAGAGGAGTGACTGTGGCACGTAGCGGATGAAATAGTTGCGGTCTTCTATCGTAAACATTGGGATGGTCAATTCGGCATCTATGTGCTGAAAAGGAGAGGAAAAATATGTGTAACTATAGCAGCGCCATCTAACTCGTAATATATAGGAACTAAAGTTAATCGCGAAATTGTGTGGTGTGGTCATACACGGTGTGGTCATATTTCAAGGTGTGGCACAGACCATCGTACTGAATAACTTGCTCCTTGGAAACAAAATACACGGATCTTCGGTACCTACCCGACTGAAAGGAATCTATGGAACTATTGATCCGATCCTGAAAATTCGTTCACTTATTGGAAGCCACATTATCCCCGAGTATTAAGTATTATTCCTTTATTCATATCTATACACATTAATTATATTTTTAAATATTTCAATCTAAAATAATATTAAAAAAAACCGGCCAAGTGCGAGTCGGACTCGCGCACCATTATTAATAAAAACGGCAAAAAAAAATCATGTCGTTTTTTAGTATTTGTTGTTATAGCGGCAACAGAAATACATCATCTGTGAAAATTTCAACTGTCTAACTACCACGGTTCATGAGATATAGCCTGGTGACAGGCGGACAGACAGACAGTCAGCGGAGTCTTAGTAATAGGGTGGGTCCATTTAAAAATATCAAAAATAGTAGCCCACAGGTATCGGGCACACGGTCCAAGCTACAAGTCAGGGCTCCATAGTGAGGAATCTCCTAACAATACGAGCCGTGTCCAGGAGTACCGCTTTCTGAATCAAGTATTATTATAATTCCGAGTATATATTAAGGCTTTATTTAAAACGTGTCCTGGAGGTAATATTCGACCATAACGCGAGCGAAACAGCAGGCAAAAACTAGTTAGTATATAATATATTTGCGTAGTTCCGTTTGAATTTTTCTTTAATGTTTTTTCATGAAACAAAAAAAAATATCACTGACCGAACAAAAGTTGGAGGAAGTTCTTTTTAATTGACACACAATTATACAATACTTAGGTCCTGGATTGTACTACTTTTAATTTCTTTATATTTTTCTTTTCTTTATTTCTTTTGTTTCATTTCCTGTCAAGTACCTACCTACTCCTTTTTGTCTTCGAAAAATAAAAAGAAAACAATGAACAAACCTGAACCAAGGCAAGGATACTCAAAATGATGCCTAAAATCTTCACCAACGCCATCTTCGAACGCAATATATAAAATGCCACGCAAAACACGCTCATTTTAACATTTATACCAAAAATAATCGATTTCAAGCTGAAAATTGCTGAAAAAGCGTAGTTTTTACGCCTAAAATTCATTACATTAGAGTTTATAATTAAATAACTTTAGGGCATGTAAACAAAATTGTGAGACTAATCGCAATTTGGTTTAAATTTCACATAGTCATAGCTAAAAGTAATACGGCGCCACAATATTTAAATGAAACACAGGCAAGTTTCCTTTGATTCTTATTCTCTCTATATATTTTATTTATTTATTTAATGACAACGGTTGTGTTAAAAACCAATTATCTATAATATAAAAATAAGTCGGGTTTTCCTTCCTGACGCTATAACTCCAGAACGCACGAACCGATTTCCACGGTTTTGCATTCGTTGGAAAGGTCTCGGGCTCCGTGAGGTTTATAGCTAAGAAAATTCAGGAAAATTAGGGTAGGTAGGGTAGGTAGACTGCCCCCAGAAAATAATCAAGCAACCAGTCCATGGTACGCTGATGAGTCCGACTGTTGACATTTTTTGAAAGTTGATGGAGAGCATGCATATGATATGCTGAGTTTTTTGCACACAACTTCAATATGAGGTTTCCAAGTGATTAAAATAAAAAAAGGATTTCTATATTTAAGGAATTGTTAGCTTTAAGTTTGGAATTGAGCCGCATGACACAGGGCATACAACGTAACTAGCGAAAAATGAATGTGAAATGTTCATATGTCAACACACCTCTGCCTAACTCTTCATGGAAAACAGGTGTTATGATATGCTGTACATACGTTAGTACTGTAAAATGTCAAAAGTAACAAACATAAATTCTGTGGTTTCTGCCTACCCCATTGGAAAATGGCGTAAGTTTATGTATGTATGTAACAAACATAAATTCAATGTCTCGGTGTGTACATAATTCGACAACGTATAAATAATGTTGTAATATTATTTGACATCAATTGATTTTCTGATAAAGAGAAACATAGAAACTCAAAAAGGAAATGAGCAATATGGCATAATCAGCATATAATATTTCCACTCCTGGGACACACGGCCTCCTCTCTATGAGAGGGAATGGGCTATAATCCACCACGCGGGCCCAGTCCGGGTTGGTAGATGTCTTCGAATTTTTGGCAGTTTACTGACGATGTTTTCCTTCACAGTTTTTGAGAGCAGTGGTGATGAAATAAATTACACAAAGTAATGCGCCTGGCTGGATTCGAACCCACGACTTACTGTTCGTAAGTGGGGGCTGCCACCACTGGACCACCGCTGCTCTCCCATGAGCAAAATATTAAATATAATAGTTAAAAAAAAGTATTAAAAAGCACGCGTCAAAGTGACATCATTTTATTTCTCGTATTCTTCTCAGCCAACCCTTTCATTTGATAACATACTAGCTTATGCCCGCGGCTTCGCCCGCGTGGCATTTGGGAATGGCCCACGGGATCTTACTTTTGGAGTAATAAGTAATCTATGTGCTCTAAGTACCAGACTATTGTGTGCAAAATTTCAGCTCAATCGGTTGAAGATATTTGCTTCAAAATTGAGTTGCAAAATTCCACCCGAACAAACACAGTTACATACCTTCATCCCCCTTTTTAACCCTTTTGGGGTAGAATTATCAAAAACGCTGAGGCATTTCATAAATTAATTTTCCATCGTCAGCCTAAACTCAAAATTTGAAGAGCCTAACTTCAAAACTGACGGACTTTCATATAAACTTCTATGAAAGGGGAGCCCTTTAGGGGCGCAATTCCGAAAAATCCTTTCTTAGTGGATACTTACTGTTCACAAAGAACCTATCCTCCAAGTTTCATGTGTCTAGGACCAGCGGTTTGGGCTGTGTGTTGATATATCACCCAGTCAGTCAGTCAGTCAGTTTACCATTTTATACATATATACAGATTATAGGAACGGATAAAAATTAACTAGTCCGCCATCTTTGGGAGTCCGCCATGTTGGATTTAAAATGACGTCAGTTAACTAATCGGAAACCGGGAACTGAATATTTAACTTCTAAGATTTTTTTAGGGCGTCCTTAGAAACTGTCCAGCTGAGAATCTATCCAGTTGCGAATCTGTCCAGTTGCTCCGGAGGGGTCATGCTCGTGAACCGGCACCGTCAGTAGGGTGTACTTCGGTGAGTGTGCCCAAGAGCTCCACGAGATCATTCCACCATCTCGCTTCTTCCATCGGGAGTCCAGACGTACTGCGGGTAATCACCCATTCCTTGTCGATGTTCCACACATTCGCACGAAGCGCTTTGCTACATCGTTTATTATGCACACAGCCAAGGAGTGGAATTCCCTGCCTTCGTCAGTGTTCCCAAGTTCATATGACCCCAATCTATTTAAATCGCGAGTTAATAGGTTTTTTTGGGTTAGCTCGTTCCATCTTAGACCTCATCTCTGTCCTCAGGACTAGATTGAAGTAAAGAAAGGGACCGGTCATCTCTTAGCAGCCATGGTTATTTTATTTTTGAATTGTTATTTTTTTTTTTTTACTCTGGACGCTCTTAACTTGCATGTCTTTTTACATCGTTCTCACATAATATCAAGAATACGTACTTACTAAAATGTCTTACTTAACTTTACTTACAGCAGTTTGTATACAAAATTAAGGCCTACTTCGCGACTAAAATGCTTTAAAAATGTAAATTAACCTACAATTTATATGAAAGAGATGTAGCAAAGACGCCATTAAATACCAAACTTATACTGTCACTTACGGGATATCTTCCGTGATTGTTCCACCCGCGATCATGGCGCTTGCAACAGCGTCGAAATATCGGGAGCTAAAAATCATGAACAATCACGGAAGATATCCCGTAAGTGACAGTATAAGTTTAGTTTTAAACCGTGAAAGCATAAAACAGAAATAACAGTATTCTATTAAAACTAGTCGCCTTGCACTGTAAAACTCCACGTCTGACATTTTAACTAAAGTTCATTCTCTATTCCTGAAATAACATGAACTAGTAAAATTAAAACTACTATGTTTTCTTACAACCCACTGAATGCATATTATCTGCCACGGGAATATAAACCCTAGTTATTATGGCAAAGGTCTCATTTACATTAAAAGTTATTCCTGAAACAATATGTGTAAGCGATATTATACTGTATTTCAGAGAGATAAGGTTTAGTTTGGAATCAGATGTGGTTTGATTAGATTCACTGTTATATGCCACGGGGTCAGGAAAAGCGATGACGTAAACAGGATGCGTAGTGATGTTCTATCGATAGTCTATTTTTGTCTATGATGATATTTCAGGCTCTACTCGGCCCCCTGGGCTGAAACTCGTTAATTAGCATCGCATAGCTTAATCAGCCTATAATTTTCCCACTGCTGGGACACACAGCCTCCTCTCATGAGAGGGATGGGCTATAATCCACCACTCGGGCCCAGTACGGGTTGGTAGATGTCACATGTCTTCGAATTTTTGGTTCTAGGACATGTCGGTTTCCTCACGATGTTTTCCTTCGCCGTTTTGAGAGCAGTGGTGATGAAATAAATTACACAAAGTAATGCACCTCCCTGGGTTCGAATCCACGATTTACTGTTCGTAAGTCGGGGCCGCCACCACTAGGCCACCGCTGCTCTCAAACTCGAATCGAGTTTGAGAGCAGCGGTGGCCCGTACGTGCGTTAAGTACGTGTGAAAATATAGTGCTGATTTTGCCAAAAGTACACACTATTAAGAAATACTTAGACAGGTAGGCACTTTATTTCATGTAATTTATTTCATCGCCACTGCTCTTAGAATAGAATCGAATAATTATAACAAGAATATCTCTCAACTTTCTCTCTCTCTCTCTCTTTAAATATAGAATATTTTTATTTGTGTTAAAACATGGTACATTAATGTATTTTAAACAGAGTTATGATCTTACATGTTTCGCCGCAGACTGGCATACAAATATTAGAGCATGTTAAACGTAATATATAAATACTAAACATGAAATTCTTAAAATTATAAACATAATAAAAAGTCTTAATAGCAAAGGACCTCGACCAACACTTTAGGAGGCTCTCAGGCTTGATTCATTGCGCAGTACTCCTGGACGCGGCTCGTATAGTGAGGCGGTTCCTCTCTCTGGAGCCCTGACCACCGGCCGCCTGGATCTTGTCCCTGATGCCGATGGGCCATCTATTTTTATATTTTGAAATGTTTTGTTAATTTTTGTTTTTAAAAATATTAAAAAATGTGTAGGAGCCAATGGTCGTAGGCACCGTACACTATCACAATGTTGATGTTGGTTTAGTTGTGGAGTACACAGAAAGAACCACAAGTAGAGTTTAAAGTTATATTAAAAAGTTGAACGTTAACAAGTTAGAGGGGTAGCGATTCTTTCTCTTGACAAGTTGTTGTCTGACTCGATCTGCCTTGCGTGAAAAGTTATAATTATAGCGTAATATTTGTGACGCACGACATCCAAGTAGGTTGCTGCGTTTGCAAAGTAAATGTACGGTTGATGAGACCGTACAAAATGTATAAAATAAGAGAAATTATGAATAAAGTCTAAGTGATATTATAATAACAGTTATAAAATATGGTTTGTGGAACTATATTAATTCATTAATTAGTATGTAGTTTTATCTATTTCTTTACTTGATTTACCAAATAAATAAAACTATGAATAGAATTATGAAGGTGGCAGCCGGAGGACTTAAAGAAAACCGAAATTAATCCCTACTTCCCAACAATATACATATATCACTACATATTATAAAACAAAGTCGCTTTTCTGTCCCTATTTCCCTTTGACCGCTTAAATCTTTAAAACTACGCAACGGATTTTGATGCGGTTTTTTTTAATAGATAGAGTGATTCAAGAGGAAGGTTTTTATGTATAACACATGCACCCGTGCGAAGCCGGGGCGGGTCGCTAGTAATATTATAAATGCGAAAGTAACTCTGTCTGTCTGTTGCGCTTTCACGTCTAAACCACTGAACTGATTTTAATGAAATTTGGTACAGAGTTAGAGTTGACCTTGAGGAAGAATATAGGATAGTTTTTATCCCGGATTTTTGAAGAGTTCTCTTGCGCTCAACGCGGGCGAGGCCGCGGGCGGAAAACTAGTATAAAGAATAGTTTAATTACTTTAAAATAACATTAATACACTCGAGAGCAATGAATCCGGGTCACTTAAAGAATGTTAAAAATCTCGGAAACTAAAAATGATAGGTTAATGCAATAAATTGTATTTAATAGACAATGTAATACTCCTTAAATGAAAGTAAAAAAAATATGAGTCGCCATACATTTTATTAACACAAAATTACATAAAGAAAAAAACTGCTGATCTCTCCTTAAAACAAAAATAGGAAACATGAAATTTTTGAACTTTATTACAATTTTCTTGAATTTTAATACTTCGTATTGCCTCCTCGTGCTTCCATTACTGCGTTTACGCGGTTTGGCATGCTGTACACCAAGTTCCTTATACGATTTTGGGGAATATTCTCCCATTCCTCTGTGAGAGCAATTTTGAGCTCACGAAGCGTGATTGGGGGAGGGTTTCGTTGTTTTACGCATCTGCCTAGCTCGTCCCAAGCATGCTCGATCGGGTTGATATCCGGGCTGCGCGCTGGCCACTCCATACGAGTAATGTTCATCTCTTGAAGGTAGTCATTCACAATCCTACCTGTATGAGGTCGGGCATTGTCATGCATAAATATAGCATCCTCACCTAAATTGACCATAAATGGACCAAAGTGATCATTGAGGATTCCTTCCACATATCTTACGCTAGTTAAAGAGCCGTTTTCTATGATCACCAGCTCTGTGCGACTTTCAGAAGAAATTCCGGCCCACACAAGTACAGACCCACCACCGTAGGCTACTTTTTCTTCGATGCATGCTTGCTTGAATCTTTCCCCTGGTCTTCGATACACTCTGTGTCTTCCATCGTGCTTGTAGAGCATAAATTTTGATTCGTCGGAGAACATAACTTTTGACCAATCTTCAATACTCCAATTTACGTGGCTCTGGGCATATCTTAGTCTTGAAATACGATGCCCACGCTCCAGTTTAGGGCCGTTTGCAGGTCTAAGGGGTTTTAAGTTAGATTCAGCAAGCCGACGTCTTACTGTCCATGCACTTGGGTTACTTCCTCCGAGGCGTCGAAACTGATTTGTGAGTTCAGTTCCTGTGAGAAAGCGATTTCGAAGCATGGTGTTCACCAAGTATCGGTCTTCTCGTGCTGTGGTACACCTGGTTCTGCCCGTTCCTGGTCTGCGTAGGTTAGAACCAGTTTCTTCGTAACGTCGGAGAACTCTTTGTACTGTTGACAGCGACACACCGACAGTCCTGGCTGTATCGCGCTGACTCCGGCCGGTTTCCAGCATTGTAAGTATTCTGGTGCATTCTTCAGGCGTAAGCGACATAATTTCAGCTTGAATAATGAATATAGAGCACTATCAACATGGTTTATGTACCCACATAAATGACAGATTACAAACAAAAGCAAAACCAAATGCTGTAATTTCGTAGTTCCATCTTCGAAAGTGGCCCTTTTTCAAATTTGATTTTTTTATGATATAACTTTACAATAACTAAGAAGTTTTAATACCTTCATTTAAGGAGTATTACATTGTCTATTAAATACAATTTATTGCATTAACCTAGCATTTTTAGTTTCCGAGATTTTTAGGATTCTTTAAGTGACCCGGATTCATTGCTCTCGAGTGTAGATCTTAAGTCTAGACTTCGTCGATGCTTGTACCGAAGTGCCGAATTAATTATTACAAAAAATACATTTCTAAACGGTTGCGCAATGCGGATAGGTCATCATCAGATTCGAAGTAGGTGGTCGGCCCGCCGCGACGACACGAGGCGTCGAGTCAGCAGATTCCGTGTTGCAATTTTATGTGGGAAACGTCCGTAGTACGAAAATATCAGATCTATCATGTCGCTATTCAGCTGATTTGGTGTAGACAGGCTACGTAACGAGAGCAGCGGTGGCCCAGTGGTGGCAGCCCCGACTTACTAACAGTAAGTCGTGGGTTCGAACCCAGGCAGGCGCATTACTTTGTATAATTTATTTCATCACCACTGCTCTCAAAAACGGTGAAGGAAAACATCGTGAGGAAACCGACATGTCCTAGAACCAAAAATTCGAAGACATGTGACATCTACCAACCCGCGCTGGGTTCACGTCGTGGATTATAGCCCATTCCCTCTCTAGAGAGGAGGGCGTGTGTCCCAGCAGTGGGAACATTAAAGGCTGATTATGTTAGGCTACGTAACAATAGCAACAACAAACAGTTTATGAATAACAAACCCTAATGCTAATCCAAAGTTATCTAACTAATATTATTGTTTCCATATTCTGATGTTTGTTTGTTCAGATAATGGTAACTCGAATACGGCTGAACAGCATGGAGAGTACATTGAATAACCTTCCACAAATAACATATATAAAGCTAGGTATGGATTACTTTATGTTCTAACACTAGATAAACCCTAGCCTAGATAATACTAATTGTTATTTTTAAGAAAGTTTCAATACTGTTTCACAATAAAGAAAAACAAAAACATACTCTCTCTCGAAAAACCCACTCTATATATTAGATGATTAGAGCGAACAAATCGTAATATAATTGCAATTGGTAACTGTCCCGCGGGATCTTACTATCGAGATAAAAAGTCATATCCTATATCCTATGTGTTAATCCAGGTTATAAACTATCTGTGTCCCAAATTTCATTCAAATCCGGTCAGTAGTTTTTGCGTAAAAGAGTAACAAACATCCATCCATCCATCCTCACAAACTTTCGCATTTGTAATATTAGTAGGAAGTAGGATAGGATTAATTCATAATTATGCCTTGCAAATTAATAACACTGATTCATATATACCACGGAAATTCTTCAAAAATCCTTGTCAGGGCGGGGTCACTATCGACAGCCCGGCCCGCAACACGTCCCATCCCTACAAAGCAACATTACATCCAGCGCATCTGCAGTGCGCCAGTGCAATCAATGCAGCGATCCCGGCCCGGGACACCGGATTACGTAACTAGGTGAGGTCAGAGGATGGGAGGGGGAGGAAGGGGGTAGGATCTCGAATTAATTATATAGAATGTAAGGTTGGATGGTGTTTGTGATGAAGTGTTTGTGGCTAGATAGTAGCTAGGCTACTACAAGGGGTTAGTAACAATGTTTCTGAGAGTTGTGATAATAATAATAAGAAAAAAAAGTAGGTAAGTATCACAAAAGTGTTCATTTAGGTGCAGTAGTGTTATTTCTAAGCAATTATTTAAAAAAAATATTATTAAAATATAAGTATACACCATTATGTTTAGGTCGTTCTGGAGCCGAATACCATGAACTCGATCATCGAACTCGAAACGATTGGGACTATTTTTTTCAAAAAATTACAATAAAAAAAACACGAAAGAAATATATAGTATATGTAATAGTAGTAGTATATATATATAGTGTAATATTGTATAGTTTTATATATAGGTATTGTATGTATTAGTTTAGTTTATAAAATAAGTTAGTTTAAGTTTTAAATTTACTGATTGTGCACGTAGGTTATCCTCTATCGCTAATCTCGCAATCAAACTAAGGTTTGCTGTAAGAAAACCCAATTTTGGGTTAAGCTCGCCGTTGTACATAAGCTATATATTGTAATGTTGTGTGTATATCTTTTAATTTTGTGTGCAATAAAGAATAAGAATAAGAAAGAATAAATTTAATGTTTTTTTTTTAAATAATGAGATCTCAAGTGCATAATAATATGTGTGTGTAAAACGGTTCACTATCCATTTGCATAAAATGTTAAGACCTAATATAACTTAGCATAATTTTGTTTGGCATAATTATATTTTCGCATAATATAATTACGCATAACAGCTTACGCATAATTTTTTAAGCATAATTTCTCTAACCATAATAATGATGAAGCATAATATTCTAAAGCATAAATTTATTAAGCATAAAGTTCTAAAGCATAACTTTTTTATACGCCCTAGCTTTTTTGCCCGAAGAGGATAATTATCCTCTTCGGGCAAAAAAGCTAGAGCGATCCAATTTATTTCGACGATTGGAAAAAAGCCATATCTCCTGAATCAGGTAATAAATAACATATTAATATAATATACCGTATTGAACAATTTTGTGGGTTTTTTTTTTCGCTGTAGGAAGCATGAAGCAAGCAAGCATACAGCATGCAAGCAAGCATTCAGCATGCAAGCAAGCATGCAAGCAAGCATGCAGCAAACAAGCAAGCATGCAGCAAGCATGCAGCATGCAGCATTCAAGCGAGCATGCAACATGCAGCAGGCAGGGTTTCTGTCACAGCTCCGGCGCTGCGGGCCTCCGGCGGCCCCACGCGTGCTAATCGTCGCAGACGGCTTTCGCTCACCACCGCAGCTTCGGCTTGTTGGCCGGCTTCGCCGGCCAGCCTCAGCCGCGGCGGCTCGCTCGCAGCCACCTGCTCCTCAGCCCGCGGGCCGCCTCGCCCCTACGCGCCTACGCGATTTTAAATTACACTCTAGGGGTAGGACAAACAAGACTACGTGGAGTCGGTTTTGCAGCAATTCGGTTCTGTCACTAACTTTTGTTGCACAGCATATTAAATTTTTAACCAACAATATTTTGTATGCCTAAATATTATTATGCTAATAGTCATTAGGCCTACTAACGTTATGCGAATCAAATTTATGCCAAAACAAATTAGTTTTTAAGATGATTATGCCAACATAAAATGTATGCCTAAAAAAATTATGCCGAAGTATTATTATGCCAAAAAAAATTGTGCCAAAATCGTTATGCCGAAGTATATTAGGACAAAGAATATTATGCGAAAAGAAGGGATCCCATTATAAAAACATTCTTCGCTTACAATAAGATTTAGCTAGCAATTTCAAGGGTTTTATTTTTTTGCACGGAACCCAAATTATTTTTCTAAAATAAAAGTAGGCTATGTTAGACCTTAGAATATCAGCTATCTGTCAGTCAAAGTCCCGTCAAAATCGGTTCAACCGTTTCGGAGATTAGCCGGAACAAACACACAGACAAAAAAAATGTGTTATTTGTTATTAGTGTCTTATTTATTCTCATATGCATTCAATAAAACGCTGTTATTTTAATAATACAAACAGACACTTCAATTTTATTTATTTGTATAGATAAAATCGTCTCATCAATCATCATTTTATCGGTCATAAACTAATCACAAGCGTAATCAAAACGTACCTCACTAAACGAATTTCTGTTTGATTTTTATTATTAAGCAAACTAAGCATCTTTTCCAGTTAAAAACTCCTTAGTATTCTACCAGCACTTAAAAAAATAGGAACTAAAGGTTATCCTGAATAACTTAATATTAACTTAACAACCTACACGTAACATCGGAGCAAAGAAAATATGTATGTGTGTCGACAAGTTTTTGCTATTACATTTTCAGTAGGCGCTACAAACACTTAATGTATTTATTGTACCAAACACAATTATGCCGTTTCTACGAATGGTGCATATTTAAAATGTCTGGGGTTGAAACTTACAGCCCCTTGAGGTTAGTAGCTGAAAATTAAATGCAAATCTGCTTCTGTTTTCTGTGAATCTTAAAGTTCAGTTTAAGTTTTTCTAGAAAAAGAAAGATTTGTACAGTTTTTCTTTGATTTTTTCTTTGATGTTGTATTTTTTGTGTTAGAATTCAACTGAATAATATGAATAATTTCTTTCAGGTTGCTAGGACAGGCTCGTGGTTGAGTGCCGAATAACAGCTGCACGGGTTGATCTTTAAAGTTGAACAAAGTCGAGGACGGCCTGTAGTCCCCACTGAGAACAGGGTGTAAAGTTCTTCATCCCCCATAGAAAAGGGAGGATCCTCCGACCAGACGGGTGTTATGTCTGGTGGGCTACTGCCCGACAGTTGTTGTCGGGTTCTTCTATATAGTCTTAAGTCGCGAATAATTTTACTTGCGCGATGCAGGATTTCGATGTTTAGTTTGGTCTCTGCGACATAGATGGTGCTGTAGTACTTTTTGCTTTATGTTGCTGTAGTACTTTTTGTAGTGCCGCTACACTACATAACATAATAGGTACCGGCTTGCCTGCAAATTTAGCCGTTGGCCGGGCAATCACTCGTAAATCTTTGGCAGGCGTTGCGAGTAATCAGAAACCCGATAATCTGACAGAACCAGTTGTACCAAGACTGTACTGGTTTGTCGTTTCTTAAAATTAGATACTTACCTTACCTTACTTACTTTTTTACTTTTAACAAATCTGTATCCCAGAAATCATTTATAAATTTATTCGCTGTGCCAATCAGCCATAACTCACCGAGTCTAAATTACGCATTGCTGATTAAAAAAAAACGTTAAAAAAGAAACAGTCAAAAGGAAGATGAAGCTCGTGTTTTTGCAACTTTAGATGAGTTGCAATACCGGCTAGTACTATAATGATAATTTAATAATTATAATTTTTCATTATCATCTGCCTAGCCTTTTCCCAACACTGTTGGGGTTCCAATCTAGCTGGATGCAGCTGAGTACTAGTATTTTACATGGAGCGACTGCCTATCTGACCTCCACAACCCAGTTAGTACTGGGTTGTGGAATACTATACCCCTTGGTAAGACTGGTTGTCAGGCTTTTTGGGGCACTGCCTATAACGACTGTCATAGATCTACAAATGACAGCCGGGACCAACGGCTTAACGTGCTTTCCGAGGCACGGAGGAAACTCGGTATGTAAAGGGTGGTCACCCATCCACAGACCAACCTAGGCAAGCACGGCTGTTATTATTTTGCCACGAGCCCCTCAATTATAATTTTTATTGGCAAGAAAAATTCACTTTACAATAACTGTGTGTTCGATAACAACTGCTATAAAACTTTGTCGCATTCATTAGCGCCCACCTCCAAACAGTCGAGACATTTGCAAAAATTGAAATTAAAATCTAAACTAAAAATAAAAATATAACAATCAAAACTTAAAATTAAAAACTAAAAATATTACTTTCACTTCGGAATTTTATTGAGACGTAATGGTAACGTTGTTTCCTTTTTACATAATATAACATCACGCCTGTAATCCCAGAAAGCTTAGGCAGAGATGTATCTAATAGTACACCCACATTTCGCCAGTTATGTTTAAGTCCCATGTAATTGGGGGCGAGCCTATTACCCTCAACCAGGCACAAATCCAAACTCCGTGGCTGCTACTGAGAAATTCCAGATGGAAAAGCCCAATAACAATTTGCCCGACCCGGGAATCGAACCCAGGATCTCGTGCTCAGCAGTCACGATTGCAATCACTAGACCAATGAGGCAGTCGCTAGTAAATAAGAAAACGGTTCACCTCGCAGAAAGCCTCGAAAAAACCATCGCCTTTTTTTTGGGATGGAAAGTCATCAAATGACTCCTCCCGCTCTGGACGGAGCGGAAGGGAGTGTCAGACTTTTACTGACTAAAACCCATCCATGTCTTCTTTTGCTCTTTGTGTTCCAGGGTCGCGGTATCTCTTTCGAACAGTCCCGCAGCCCAGAAACCATCGCCTAAAGACACGTCTATGACATCAACGGATTTCTTTAAGCTGTGCCGGTAGAGTCGAAGATTTGTATCAAAATATTGTAGGTCTCTTCATCATTATCATCCTCTTGCCCTTATCCCAATTCATTCGGGGTCGGCGCAGCATGTCTTCTTCTTCCATACTTCTCTGTCACTCGTCACCTCATCT
Source organism: Eurois occulta (assembly GCA_950022335.1). Lineage (NCBI taxonomy): Eukaryota > Metazoa > Arthropoda > Insecta > Lepidoptera > Noctuidae > Eurois > Eurois occulta. The sequence goes on from OX465506.1 coordinate 8,842,858, forward strand.
CTCTTCTAGATATTTTATTATCAAATTACTAGGCAGAGTACCAAAAGATAATTTTAATGTCTTCTTTATTTATTTTCATATTCATTTTATTTTATACTAGCTGCCTTCGTTCGCGTGAAGTTATTATAAAACATATTACAAGCTTCCCTTTTTAATTATGATTTTATTACCAATTTCAAGGATTAAGCATATTATAATATCAATGAATTTATGGCAGAGTCATTTACAAGAAGTTAGCATTTGGCTTGTTTATAATGTCAAAAATGGTCTGTTGACATATCATTTTCGACATTTTATTGTAATATTGACACATTTTATTGTAATTTGTGACAATTGTATTGTAATTTTTTGACAATTTGTTGTAAAGTTAGACATTATTATAGTACTTCAAAAGACTTACTATATTTGCACGTCACGTATGTGGCAAACATGTCGAAACAAATTATATTTAATATCTTGCATGCTTTAGTTCACTGTTTTTGTATGTATATACATACATGTTTGGAGCAAATAAATATACTAAATTTTTTTACAAAGAACCCTAAATAATTTTTAAATATAAAAGCCTATGTTAGACCTTATAATATCAACTATCTGCACATGAAAGTCCCGTCTAAATCGGTCCACCCGTTTCTGAGTTTAGCCTGAACAAACAGACAGACAGAAAAAATTAGAAAAAAAAATATTTTTGTTATTGGTCCCGTACATATTCTCATATAAAATATTACAAACAGAAACTTCAATTTTATTCATTTGTATGTATAGATGTATAGATTCACCTATGATTCCACCATAGCACGAGTATCTACGTTTAGAACAAAGATTTTCAAAAATATCAGCCATATATTCTATTGTTACCAAAATCACCAAATAATTAATCAAATACTCCTTAATTTCTGCCAACAGCTCATGAGTACAGGAAAACACTAATTTTGGCTGCACTTGTAAAACCACTCCGTAGGTCATTGTACTCAACAGGTTTTAAGAATAAGACAAACAGATTCACACGAGACGTCTTAAAACGATTGCATCTCACAATGATAAGGCTTGTTTTACAGCCAGAAATTCTACCACAAAATCTTGCAGTTTTTGGAGGTTACCTTCTCATAAATCAGAGAAATAGTAAAAGTGGCCCGAAAGTTTGACAACCAGTCTTACCAAAAGGTATCGTTTTACCAAGTAGTAACTGAGTTGTGGAGGTCAGATAGTCGCCTACCTAAAAAAAACCGGCCAAGTGCGAGTCGGGCTCGCGCACGAAGGGTTCCGTACCATTATCTATTAATAATACGAAAAAAACACGTTTATTGTATGGGGACCCCCCTTCATATTTTTTTTTAATTTTTAGTATTTGTTGTTATAGCCGCAACGGAAATACATCATTTGTGAAAATTTCTTGCTTTCTAGCTATCACGGTTTATGAGATACAGCCTGGAGACAGACAGACAGACAGCGGAGGCTTAGTAATAGGGTCCCGTTTTACCCTTTGGGTACGGAACCCTAAAAAACCGGCCAAGTGAAACCGTAAATATATAGTTTTGTAACAAACTTATAGATATTTAGTTATTAAACTATATATTTACGGTTTTCAGTTTTTTTTCTTTACTTGTGTAAGACATTGCTTCTTGCCAAATTGGGCTAACAACATAAGACTCATTTGCCGCGAGTCGATCAGTTTTCAGTTTTGGGTGTTCTTTCAATACACACATTCAATCGTTCTATTAATCTATCGTTTAAATGTACCTTACCCGTATTTGTACTGGTTTTGATAAAAATAAATTTCACCTTGAAGACGAATAACTACCGGAGTTTTATTGTGGGACGGTCGACATAAATCGGCATCAACCCATCATCACTGATAAAACAACTGTAGCCAATAAGTCTGCCGAAAAAATAAGTAAATAAATTATATTGACTTGGCTCGCAAGGTTGTCGACATGTGGGATGTGGACTCAGCGATCATTGTGCCGACAGTCGTTTTAGCCAATGGCTTAATTGTCAAGAGCCTCGACCAGTACCTGAGAAGTCTCTCGATAAACAGCTGGATCAAGGGCTTGTTTTTAAAACGGCGATACTCCTTGATACAGCTCGCGCTTATCATTTCTTGCCCTTATCCCAATTCATTAGGGGCCGGCGCAGCATGTCTTCTTCTTCCATACTTCTCTATTACTCGTCATCTCCTCAGAGTCCTCAGACACCTCCTTTCTAGCCATACCATCCTATACTCAGTCCATCCATCGATTCTTTGGTCTTCCTCTACTCTTATACATATCCTCATACGTACTCAGAACTTTCCTCACGACATTTACCTCATTCCTCCGCATCACATGCCCATACCACGAAAAGTAAAAGTGCCCAACGTTTTCCTAACTAATATGTATAAATGCGAAAGTAAGTTTGTTTGTTTGTTACGACGATTAAGACACCTAAACCACTGAACCGATCATCCTGAAATTTTGCATATACGTTGTCAGGTGTGCAGAAACGGACATAGGGTACCTTTCATCCCGAAAAAAGTACTGTTCCCGAGGAAAACAACAATAACGTTCTTATGATAATAGGCCATACGGCCATACAAATATTTGTTCCGTGCGGGGATCGAACCCGCGACACGTAACGCAGCAGTCAATCGCTCAGCCACTACGCCAACCGTGCCGTCAATTAAATTGCTTTTTAGTCTGTTAAGGCTAGATTGTACGATTGTTAAGAACTTTAGTTTCTATAATAATAGGGAAAAAAAACTTACAATCCGAAAGACTTTGGCCAACACAAAGTTTGTTGGAGGTTATCAAAAAAGTTTTTATTAAGCCTGTAGGGCCTAGCCACTCTCTAAAAACTAGGATAATCAATATTTTAGGACCTACTCGTAGGTATAATTGGAAGCTCTAGGTTTTTAGTGTTATTAAATTTAATAAAAAAATAATAAAAATTAAAGTGTTATTCGGTTTTTCCTTCAGGGATTTCTGAGTAGGACAGCCTCATTAGTCTAGTGGTCGTAAGCGCGACTGCGGAGCATAAGGGCACGGGTTCGATTCCCGGGTCGGGCAAAGTGTTATTGGGTTGTTCCATCAGTCACAGAATCTAGATTTGTGCCCGGTTGATGGCAAAAGGTTCGCCCTCTAATACATGGGGCTTAAACATAACTGGCGAAATATGGGTAAATCTATTAGGTACACCTCTGCCTAACCCTTCGGGGATTTAAGCGCAGAATTAAGCTAATAATGATATGCTTATTGTATCTTATTTTATTTCATTTTCTTTGTTTTTTTAGTTTTTATTTTGGAATTTGTCCTGAAATTATTTGTCTTTTGAAATTTATCCTTAAAGGGCTCTTGCCTGAAATAGATGTTTTTTTTTGTATTATAATTATTTTTATTTATGTTTTTATTTTATATCGTCCTTGTTAACTAGTGATCCTAAGATTTCTAATACCTTTTCTGTTTACTCGTGGGAACCTGTAATTGGCTCTGTGTTGCATATACAATTGTTATTAATTTGTTATACGAGTAGCTGTTGGTTATAGATCTAGGTTTATTTAAACACAGGTTTAAATAAACCTAGATCAGGCAGGTCGCTACCTAACATTTAATTTCGCCATTATCGTAACTTGCAACAGTTATATATATTTTAGTTATAGTTTACTTATAAGCACTAATTATACAATTGTTTAGAAATAACACTACTGCACCTAAATGTATACTTTTGTAATACCTACTTTTTTTTTAAATAAATTATTCTTATTCTTATCCTATTTATAAATAAATATAATATTCTGCATATACCAGCGCCTGTAATTTCTAATGTCGAGATAAATAAAGATTTATGATTTTTAAAAATTAACCCTTATCATTTTCACTGAAATCTACAAAAGTGCTTTACCTCGTAACCAAACCCACCCGAACCCAGCCGAAAGTCCCCGATCACACCCAGACTCCTACATTACAAATTCCCATATCTACAGCTGACCTTCGACACCGCCATAAAAATAGAAAAGCGTCCGTGTAACACTCATTACCATTCTTTCTAAAGTCGGTAAACCAAAGGAGGCTTGTAATAACGCGGTGGCTATCAAACTTTTGTGCCTAGAACTAACTACAACCCAAAATCTACCTTATACGTCAGAAGACGCAGTCCCATTTCCATTGTGCAAGGAAATTACAGTCTTCAATTGAAAGTCGACCTTAGTTTCTAAAGTCACAGTCCTATTTCCATCGTCTTGTAAAAACGACGAAAGGAGCAAGGATATCCAGTCTTTAACAACCAAGATATAAGGTAGAGTTTAGTTTGCATGTTGTATAGAGTAAGGATGTTATTGAATTGTTAAAAAGCTCAGACTTCGAAGGCTTACTTCGTAACCGTGTTAAGTAAAGGCTGTTACATAATGTGGGTATATTGATTTACTTTTAGTACATCTTCTTCCTCGTTCGAAGTAGCACTTGTTCAATACAACCTATTCTAATGACTGACCATTTGTTTGTCTATGGGCATAAGGTTTATTTTTACTTTTTTTGTGGTTCCATTTGAAACGGTATAAACATTTACGATACAAACAATAATTGTGCTCTTTCACTTAATCCATAAATTAGTTTTTTATATTTTAACATTCATTTTATTTATACAGGCAGTGGGTGGTCCTTCGAGCCGGATATGAACCAGCGAACTAAGTATTCACAGGCAGATGTGTTGCTGGGGGGTTTGTTCTGCAGTTTTTCTCCCCAGCTAGATTACTATGAAGTAGTTGGAGGGGGTTATGGGGGACTATCTTATGTTTTTCCTGATAATATTCTCAACCTTATTTTAAATACTTCCTCATGCTGTGGTAAATATGTTAGCCTTTCAGTAAGGTGTACCTACGGGGTAGCCTGTCCAGGGTGCGCTGGACGAGAAGACATTGGTTTATGCGCCTTCGAAGAACATAATGACAGAAGCTTCTTTTGGGTTAGCTCATTCCATCGACGACCTCATCTCTGTCCTCAGGACTAGATTGAGGTCGAGAGTAGGCCCATTTAATATTTTTTTAAAAATTACCGTCATGGCTCCTGTCAAGTAACAAGGGCAGTTGGTAAACTGACCATAACATTTTGGATTTGTTGCAGATTGACTGATCAGCACAGTTAGGTATAGGACGAGTTCATTTGCCAAAACGTCAAGAAAGTACATGTGGTTAATACTTCCCGATAAAATTCCAAACATACTTTTATGTTTCGAAATAAGCTTTTAGTTATGTTACTCTCTTCTTCGAAGTTAAACTTCAAGCTTTTAGTTAACGACTGTACCAATGCGCGACGCGTGGCGTGCAATGTTTCGACTGCCTCCGTGGTTTAGCGCGAGCACCATGTTCACCGTAGCGTGCCGTGCTGCAGGCGCTACTAAGGAGCCGCTCGGCCGCCGCACGCATCGCCATACATCGATCGGCCAATTCCTTGGTGGCTGCGCTACAAGACTGGACCACAGTTCAATACATATTAAGTGGCAGTCCTACCACATGCCGATTACCTAATTCCCTGCATTTGGGGCGCGAGAAACTATCTGTGTGCGTGTGTCATATTGTGTGATTTATTTAATTTATTTGTCGTGTTTTATTTATGGTAGTATGTTTGTGAATGTCGTATGTGGACTTTTTAACTGGAAATAAAAGATTTAATTTCATTTCAATGCGTGAATTTATTCACTGTAGACCAAACCAATATTGAATCTAATGTTGAAACAGAATAACCTTGAAAACAGAATGTATACTATTTGATCAATTTGAAAATTATTGTCAACAACTTACACCTTATAAGAGATAGAATAATTTGAAATAATGATTTAAAACATTGCAGAGCCGATAAACAGAAGCAAAGCATGCTGATGGACGAAGCGAGAGAAATTGGCCAAACAAATAAGATGAGTTTTATGAAAAATAATATTTGAGAAAAGGAGGTGAATTCTACAAGTCGATCCATGTCAAATTCTAATGCGCAGATGACTTAGCTTAATTTTTGATGTGAAACATCTATTGGCACGCCTTGGCAGTAAAACCGACTCGTGTGCCGTGACGACAAACGGCATGACGCTGTCATGCCTTAATGCCTCTTCTACGGCACCCTCTCGATAAATATAGTGTCCATAAAGTACTTAATACAGGTTTTAAAACTGGCCCAAAATGACTAATTAACAGCATGTCACCTGCATTCGCCTTCACATTCCTTATGCCTGGGTCACACGAGACAAGTTTTAGAACCTAGGAAATCTAGCCTAGCTGTCACTATTTTGCTAGTAGGCAAGCAAGCTACAAGCTAGTAAGTTTACCCTCGTGTATGTTGCAAGATAATATATGATTGGAAAAAGAGTTTTTGTTTTTTGCAACCCCTTTTTTTTCTTTTTTTTTAGGATGGGATATCATCAAATGACTCCTCCCGCTCTAGGCGGAGCGGAAGGGAGTGTCAGACTTTTACTGACTAAAACCCATCCATGTTCCTTCTTTTGCCTTTTGTGTTCCAGGGCCGCGGTATCTCTTTCGAACAGTCCCGCAGCCCTGGTAGGCATCGGCCCTTGCGGGCCCCTCCTGTTTGCTGACATCTCTTTGAGGCGCGCGTGGAACACGAACGCGCCGTCGACACGGTCTGTCGTCATTAGACGGACGGACGGCGAGCTAGCCCATTACTCACCGACCACAGGCCCGCGTTGCATAAACCCCTAGGATTTCGAACGAAACTTACCTTAGTCAAATCGGCGATATGACGCTAAGTATTAATCGGCGATAGAACGATAAGTATTAATGCCGATCAGACGATATAAACGTTTATGCATTGACGGATGCCTTTATTGGTTAACAGTTATACCCGAGCCATGTCCTGACCAACTATTAATACTTCTCTCAGATAAACCAATCAGCTATCAATTTTTTTTTTCAATTTTTCTTCGCCATTAGGGCAGATAATTATACTCATTTTAAGACGAGTAAGAAATATAGTAGGCTAATTTATTAGTCTTTAAAGTAATAAAGAAGTATGGAAGACGAAGACATGCTGCACCGACCTCAAACAAATTGGGATAAGGAGAATGATGATCATGAATATTATCGTCTAATGGGATGGAATTCTATTTACTTTTGAGCTAGGCGACGCTTCCTCAAATGTAGAACCCCGTCAAACTCATATTCAAACTCAAAGTCAAAGCATTTATTCAATTAGACCATTACGGCACTTTCTGTCAACCAGGGGAATTCGTGATTGGGGGATCACCCTCTCTAATTTTACTATTCCGGGTAATTTAGTAGCTTTGCACCAGGGAACAACACCATAAACTATGGCTAGATCATGGTGAAGGCAGGCTAAGGAAGCAGTCTTTACTATCGACGGCCGCTTCACTAAACGGGTGCTTCGACTAACCAAACTACAGCTGCGCACAGTTACTGCCGCCATCACTGGACATGGCTCTTTTAATAAACACCTCTTTGTCATAGGAGTCATAGACAGCCCAATGTCGACCCTCATGGAGGAAGACGAGATAGCAGACCTCGTGCTTCTTCGCTGCCCAGAGGTTGCCTCATACTGGGCGAAGTATCAAGTACTTCAATAACCCATGTACTCCGCAAAAGCGTCAGCAACACCAAGGAGTTTCTGGCCTTTCTCGGGGAACTGGGGTGGATCGAATAATTTTCCCACTCGTACTCAAAATACGCGCTCTGGACGTGGAGTGCGGACACCAGTATGTTATACACAATAGCGTCGTATATCCAGCAAAGCTAGAATCTAATCAAATTCTCTTCTCTAAAACACATCTCTAGCAAGTGCCAAGCCAGTGGGCCTAAATAAATGGCTATCGCTTATAATGTTTCATATTTCTACGAAGACTTTCAACAAGATTGACATGGTATAAGCTTTAGAATGTCTATTTGTGTAAGCCGCCTGGTTAGTATGATCTGCTTGCTATCCTAGCTTGAAAAACTAGCCTCGTGTAACCCGGGCATTACATACAACACCTAAGTCAAGCCACCTGCGTAAACGCAGCCTAACCCAATCGAGCATTCGAGTCAAGGCGAAAAACCAGTCGCCTTGCACCCGCCGCGCGGAACGGACGTGTGTGCTCCGAACAAACAAACAAAACACGCCCGAATAACGTAATAAAAATATATCTAACATATATTTGTAATTAAAAACTGTTTAAATTTAGTTCAAATTCGTTTACTATTTGATCAGCTGTCAAAATTTTGAGGTTATCAAAACTTTTTGGTGCAGTGCAAGTGATGTGAGTGTTTTTTGTCTGTTTTGTAAGTATTTTTATAGTTCTTTTTCGTTGTTTTAGTATTACGTAAGTGTTGACGAGTTCGGTTTGAGACTAAAATGTCAGTAATGTTGAAGGACTTTTGTATAGTGTCAAGTTTTGCTAACCACCTAAGTTGACTCCAACAAGCTAAGTTCTAATGACTTTAACTTCGAGGTGTGAACACTCGAGCCCTATTATCGTCAAAGTTTACTCACCAAACTTCAAAAGTATTTAGTAGATTGACGAAACCTCTTAAATAAAATAAGCAACTTTAATTTTCAACTTAAAGCTTTGACGAATTTCCAAACATAACCTTTCTTCGTTCTTATTAAAACTTTTTTAAGAAATCGAGCTGTCAAACGATTCGTTCCAGGAACTTTGTTATAATAGTGAACATGTGGGAGAAAGAGAGGTGCGATAATACAAGTGAGAGTGAAAGGGACGGTGATAGTATAGTATTAATCTGTTGATATTGTATAAGCAAAAATAAAGAAGCCATCTATTTCACATGTAATCGAATTAAACAGATTCTTATTAGAGTATTTGGTGTAACATTATCTGTAAGAAAGTTTGTATGTGAGCCATTAAAAATCTCACTCAGCAGGAGACAGCTGATAATGCACTGTACTTCTCAAGAAACAAACCAAGACTCCTGAGAATCGAGTGACCCTGATACGTATTACCATTAAAAACAAAAGAAGGCTGGCTTTCTCTCCATCAGAATAATCTAGGGTCTATTTGCATCTATTGCATAAAGAACACCTAGGAAGCTACTGAGAGTGACAGAATCAAGTGAACGTAACATCCTGGACAGTCAGCTGCACTTTGAATTTATTACGAGCTAGACTAACTCTGATACTGACACAAACAGAAGCAAAAAATTCGAAAAAAAACCTGTAAATTAATAAAACAAGAGTAACTTGGCGATTGCATGATAGTTTTTCCCTCAGAAAATCTCAAGAGACTGGAGTTTTGGCAATAGCCTCTCTATTACATGGGACTTAAACATGCCTGGCGAAATATGGATTTAGGATAGCACCCCTCTCCATAAACCTGTGGGAAAGATATATGAAGATACTTGGTCAAGTTATGAACTCCAAAAGGTTAGGTATTAATTACAAAAGAGACCTTTAAATGACCTCAAAACAGTCATTGTGTGCTTACGAGTCTTGAGAACTGATCAAGGCGAGTGAGTCATCGTGATTGCTGTCTATATCCCACGCATGCATGACCATAATGTTTAAACCTGCCTAATAAATCCACCTCAATTCCTGTACAAACACATGTGACTAAGAGAATGATGTAGGTATATGATGGATGGTGCCCGACTTAAGATGAGATAGATGCATTACGGGAGAAGGAAAAGAGAATGAATAGAATATAGGACAACTGGCTTGGGAGAATAGAATCGGAAAACATTTTGCGAAGGGTTCTATTAGCATGGAATTGAGGCAGCAAGAGCAAGAGAGCAGCGGTGGCCTGGTAGTGGCGGCCCCGACTTACGTACAATAAGTTGTGGGTTCGAACCCAGGCTGGCGCATTACTTTGTGTAATTTATTTCATCACCACTGCTCTCAAAACGGTAAAGTAAAACATCGTGAGGAAACCGACATGTACTAGAACCAAAAATTCGAAGACATGTGACATCTACCAACCCGCATTGAGCCCGCGTGGTGGATTATAGCCCATTCTTTCTCTTAGAGAGGAGGCTATGTGTCCCAGCAGTGGGAACATTTAGGCTGATTATGCTTATGCTTAGGCAGCAAGGCATTTACTTTTTCGACAGAATAAGGCCTATTAAAAATGGGCACCTAGTAACATCCAAACGATTAACATAGCTTCCAGAGACAACAAACGTGTCCTGATGTCGATGTCGCTAACTAAGATGTTCACCGCAGTGTCAGTACAGGAAACCGCTCGCGAACTTGGAGGCCCATCTTAAACATCGACCTTAGGGACTAGACAAAGCCATATTCTATCAGCGAGTATTGGATGAACATGCGACTAAAAGAGTAATGAATGTAAATGTCGATGGATCGAGAGGGGAAGGACGACCAAAGAAAACATGGATGGATTGTGTGAGGAATGATATGAAGGAAAAAGGAGTAAATGATAGCGTGACGGTTGATAAGGGAGAATGGAAGAAATAAACGTGTTGCGCCGACCCCAAGTAACATGGGACAAGGGCAGGAAGATGATGATGAAGTATAATGATGCGATACTTTATTGGCTCGTTATACATCTAGTTGACGGCACGGTTGGCGCAGTGGTCGTGGGTTCGATTCCCGTACGGAACAAATATTTGTATGACCCACAAGTAGTTGTTCCGGGTCTGGGTGTTTTTCTATCTATAATATGTATGTATGTATTTACAAAAAAAAAAAAAAAAATGTATAAATGTAGTTTATCAGCCATCTAGCTACCATAACACAAGCATTAGGTTGCTTAGCTTGGGACTAGATGGTGCTGTGTGAAACGTCCAGGGATATTTATTTTATTTAGTTGTGTGGAAGATAAAATTCGTTTTCAAATAGTTCTGTTTGAACTTCAACGTCATTCGACTGCATTAACATAAGCTATACATTTCCAGTATAACATGGCCTCGCTTTGTATGAGGCTTCCGTACAATGAGAGATCAGCTTAATTAGGTTTTACATAGGTTGATTGGCCATCGTGCTTACATATATCTCTTATTATAATAAATATTTCATGGTTTTTCGAAAGCAAACCCCAGTCTCGAATAGAACTAAGTCTAAGCTAGTCATTTACATAAGTAAATAAAAAGGTAATAAGGAAACGCCGGTGACCGGTCAATGATGTCACCTTACGATTATACTTTTAAATATTTGCGTCTTTGATGTTTCCTAGAAAGACCAACAAGTCTACATTATAAGAAAATTATTTAGGACTAGCTGTTTCCCGCAACCTCCGTCAGCCTTAAAATAGTTTTAAGAAATTAATAAAAATAAAAAAGGAATAAAAATAAAGGAAAAAAGGAAGGAAATGAAAATAAGGAGGAATTAAGGAATTAATAATTAATTTTAAGGATTTTTTTTTTTGGGAAATAATAATTTTCTAATAATATAAAAATATTATTTCCCTATTTGAATCGGATTTTGTTAACAATTTCAAGGGATTAGTTTTTTTGCACGGAACCCTTATCGTTTTTTTTTTTTAAATAAAAGTAGGTTACCCAAGTTACAAATTCAAATTCTAGTTCAAATTCAAATTCATTTATTTGTCCGAATATGGTACAACACATGATCTTAAATTAATAAATGGTCTCATCACATTCTGCCATGCGGGGCGCGCAAATATAGGTAAACAAATAAAATGATTACAATACAAAAATAGAAATATTGAATAGAATAAATGAGTACGAATTAACAACAGCAGGTGTTTATAACATCAGCTGTATGTCAGTGAGTCCCGTCAAAATCGATTCAGCTGTTTTGGAGTTAGCCGGAACAAAGAGATAGACACAGACAGACAAATTTTTTTTTAACGTTTTTTTCAAGTACAGTAATACGGGGTGGAAGAGACACCGACACGAAATCGTATTCAGGTTACCACGTATTCAGTACATCATTCTCAAACCCCCTGAAATTTTTCATCAGTTATTAAAAAAACAGCTGTTTCCTGCAAAAGTGCAATACTTACTCGGTCAAAATGTATGGAACAGCTGTTTTTTTTAATAACCAGGGTTCAGAATTCAGAAACTTTGACCCCCAATACCTCCGTAACTAGAAGGTTCCCAGGTATGGTCTAGAACAAAATAATGATTGCAATAACGGGGAGAACAAGTGCCTTTCGGCTTCATTAAGGGTCTTGTTACACCCTTTATAAGTGCCCAGTACTTCTTTTAAGGCATAAAAATTATCATAAAATTAATAAATACTATTGAAGATAAAAACATTTAATAAACTAAAGTCTGTTTTTTAATCTCAGAGACTAAATTGACATTACGTGGGTTGCCAGTTTTTTGCAATTATTAAATAGTGATGAGCCACTACCGTAAATTGCCGTTATTAAAATCAAATAGTATCGTTTTTTATGTATGTTATCCTGAATAAAAGGTGAAGGTAGTTATTTAAAAAGAAATAAAACAAAAGTAGGTATAGATATATATATTGTGAAACATACATTTTTAATTAATTAATTACAGGTATTCATTAATCATGCATTCATGTCATTTTACTTTAAATCTATGTATATTTTAAACTATTAATGTATGTAATAGCTTTTTTTATTATTAATCAGAGCCCGATAATGACTTTATGTCTGAATCATCAGACTCGCCGCCTACTTCTATATTAAATCGATCAGAAATGTCGTCGACTATATGGCCCAGATGACACATTTCATCTTCAATTTTAATAACATGAGCCACACAGTCATTCCACCGCTGCGGGGCCACTTGACAAAGCCCTTCTTCAAAAAGGCTATGTACTTCATTCAATTTGAATGTTTTATTATTTTTAGCGACATCTGTAACTTTTTTTCTAATCGTCTATTAAATATAAAAAGTTACGATTCAACAAACCGGTATCGTAGGCACAACACTACACAAAAGAGCAGGCAACATTTTTTGTAAGTTTGACATTTGCATGTGTCAATTTAGTCTCTGAGATTAAAAAACAGACATAAACTTTAAAATTACAGTCATAAAGTTTATTATAAAATTTCCAACAAAAGTAGTTAATTTTACTAGTTATAAAGTATTTTATGAGGTATCTTTTAGTCTTTGTAGTTTCATAACAGACAGTCTTCGTTACAAACCCGGAAAGGGTTTAATGAAGGCTTTGGACATAGAAAAGTCGGTATTAACTGTCATAATTTTATGGTAGGGAATTAGTCACACGCGCAACATGAGCTTAATCAACCGGGTCCATTCTACAGCTGAGACAAAAGGCTGCTCTTTGCAAGACCCACATTTCTTCAAATTATTGGTCACGGACATGCCAACTGTTTTTTTTTTATGAATGGAATTTCGCAGTTCAACCTAGGAGGTGGTCGTCTGCTTAACCGAACTTTCCTGTGGGTGCCTTGAGTGTAAGCCTACAGCCAGGCCAAAACAAAAATTACAAGATAAGGTAATACACGCTAAGGGCACCCCCTGAGGGGTACGAGCCTCGGCTTAGGGCGTCGCTGGATGAAGACAGCAAAGGGAGAGGCTGGATCTGAGTGGTAATGCCGACTGAAATGTGAAACCTAGGTATTTTCTAGGACGAAGTTTTCAGTCACTGTATTGAAAGCAGTGGTAAATAAATTAAAGTGTCTCACTGTATTCGAACCAACCACTAAGGACACGTAAATCGAAGCCGTATCGTGCGACTCTCATACAGCGGATTCAAGCAACCTTCACCGGTCAGGTCACCAGTCCACCTATTGGGAAGCCTTCCAACGCAACGTCTTCCGGTTCACGGTCGCCATTCCAGAATTTTTGGGCCCCATCGGCCATCCGTTCTGCGAGTTAACTCCTCAAACAGTCAGAACAGCTTGCTTACTGACTTTAACTTTTACCACGGCATGAGCTGTTCTCAATAGATTCTAGCTATACGAGAGAAAATCTATCTTACTTTCAAACACAAACTCAAAGCATTTATTTCAATTAGACTATTACAGGCACTTTTGAATGTCAAATACAAAAGAATAAAGCTACAGTCCCAGTCACAAGGCATAATAACTTGTGAAAGTACTGTAGTTGCACATTCCAAAGAGACTCCATGGACAGTATTTTAAGTCAAAATATTTTTGGAAGATCTTGGCTACATCATTCATGTTGAGATTATACTTAGGGTGTAACAAGACCCTTAACGAAGCCGAAAGGCACTTGTTTTCCCCGTCATTGTGTGTTTTTTTTTTGTTCTAGACCATACCTGGGAACCTTCTAGTTACGGAGACATTGGGGGTCAAAGTTCCAACTTTTATACGAGGTTTTTTTTAATACATGTACCGACTTTTCTATGTCCAAAGCCTTTATTAAACCTTTCGTTATTTAATTCCAAAGACTAAAGGATACCTCATAAAATACTTCATAACTTGTAAAAATAACTACTTTTATTGGAAATTGTATGATAAACTTTATGACTGTAGTTTTAAAGTTAAACACTTCATTATAGTTTACATGTTATTATCTTCAATAGTATTTATTAATTTTATGTTTTTTATGCCTTAAAAGAAGAACTGGGCACCTATAAAGGGTTTAACAAGACCCTTAACGAAGCCGAAAGGCACTTGTTCTCCCCGTCATTGGGACCATTTTTTTTGTTCTAGACCATACCTGGGAACCTTCTAGTTACGGAGATATTGGGGGTCAAAGTTGAAACTTTTTATTTACATCTTTTAATGTAAGAACTTTACTTGAAACACGTCCACGAACCCGTACTATTCAATCCATCTATCATCACAATGTTTTGAGTGCCTTACATTGAGTCCTACCTTATTTTTCACCCCAAAAAAAAGTCGTTTCCCAGCAATAATTTTTGCGTAGAGTTACTTAGTTTGATGTACAGAATGCTTAGTAGGCTTCGTGATGGGTCCGTTTACATCCTTTATTTATGTGAGAACGATGCAGGAAGAGCGTCCAGAGTAAAATATTAAAACTTCTTACTTACTATTATAAATGCAAAAGTTTGTGAAGATGGATAGATATTTGTTACTCTATCACACAAAACCTTCTGAACGGATTTGTATATTTGTATGAGATACTAATATGCTTTTTGTCCTAGTAGTACGACTGTGAATGTTGATGGATGGAGAGGGAGAGGAAGACCAAGGAAACGATGGATGGATTGTGTGAGGAATGATATGAAGTAAAAATGTGTAAATGATTGCGGACGGTTGAAAGGGGAGAGAGGCTGCTGCTGATTAATTCCTGATGGAATGGCCGGGCACTTTAAAGGGTTTTAATTTTTTTTGCAAGGAACCCTAATTATTTTTCTAAAATAAAAGTAGCCTATAGACCTTATAACATCAGCTATCTGCCAGTAATAGTCCCGTCAAAATCGGTCCGGCCGTTACAGACAGAAAAAAATGTGTTTTTGTTATGACTACCGTATATATTTTCATGAATATGTTTATATCCTTCAGTAAAAAGCTGTTATTTTGATATTACAAACAGACACTTCAATTTTATTTATTTGTATGTATAGATAAATAAAATAAATGTATGAATGTCTACATATCTTTCACATCTTCGTATAAGTTGGCTTAGGAAATATGAAGGATTTTTCCTTATAACTTCATTACTTAGTATTAAATATAACTAAGTTTAAGCTTAGAAACAGGGTTACTAGGTGTTTTGATTTGTTTGTTAATTTCCTATTATTGACACTACCAAAACATGTTTCTAATAATGTCACTTCTTAATAAAAATAATAGCCATGTTATCGACATGTGGGATGTGGACTCAGCGATCATTGTGCCGATAGTCGTATCAGCCCATGGCTTAATTGCCAAGACCCTCGATCAATACCTGAGGTGACTCTCGTTCCGTAGGCGCGGGTCTGTGGACGGTGAGTAATGGGCTAGCTCGCCGTCCGTCCGTCTTATGACGACAGGCCGTGTCGACGGTGCGTTCGTGTTCCACGCGCGCCTCAAAGAGTTGTCAGCAAACAGGAGGGGCCCGCAAGGGCCGATGCCTGCCAGGGCTGCGGGACTGTTCGAAAGAGATACCGCGGCCCTGGAACATAAAGGGCAAAAGAAGGAACATGGATAGTTTTTAGTCAGTAAAAGTCTAACACTCCCTTCCGCTTCGCCCAGAGCGGGAGGAGTCATTTGATGATTTCCCATCTAAAAAAAAAAAGGTGACTCTCGTGAGCCAGCTGGATCAAGGGCTTGATTCAGAAAGCGGTACACCTAGACACGGCTCATATTGGTAGGAGGATCCTCTCTCTGGAGCCCTGACCGCCGGTAGCTTGGACCCTGTTCCCGATACCGGTGGGCTAAATTTTTTTTATATTTTTAAATGTTTTTTTACTCACAAAAAAATGCGAACCCCGGACTTCAAGATCAGGAGATGCACTTACGACTACTGAAGGCGTAGGATTTGTCCTGGTAAAACAATTTGACATGCTAGTGACAACCCTACATTTCAATATAAAATAAGACTCATCTTTATACAAAGAAGTAATGTATTTACCACAAAAACTATTTCCGTCTGTATGTATAAGAAAAAACAACGAACGTTAGGTGCTTATTGATGTAAAGGTCATTTTTTACTTCGTCGCTTATTTTGGTAGATAATGAAATAGACGTACACACATGCAAGAGAATGGATAAAATAAAATGGATGGGCGGGACGAGATGGACAAAACCAACGACCACACACATTTTATCCTAGGTAAAAAGAACACGTAATTTTTATAAAACATATCTTCTATTAACTAGCAAGTACCCTGTGGGCCCTGCGGCGGTTCCCATAAAATGGTGTCTTTTTTTAAACATTATAAAATGTACTTGATGTCCAATATATTCTAGAATTTAATTACTATTGCAATACTCATCAATCGTTTTATAGATGCAATCATCGATTAACAGAATTAATAGTGATAATGTCCGCGAAGCAAGTGTAAACGATGCATCAAATTCATAATAGACAAATTTTTCCCGCGGCTTCGCTCGCCTTATAGTCGGAAATTATCGAAAGTCGAAGATAATGTGGCTTCCCATTAGTGAAACAATATTTGAAATAATAAACATTTATTTCAGACCAGGTCCATTTCTTGCTAGTAACAATGTACTTAAAAAAACTAATGTTAGTATCGGCAAACAAAAGAAGCCGAACCCACCTTTGCAGCATGGGGGACTCCCACCGATCAGCGAAAACACCCAGTATAGTGTTGGTACACGCATAGTAAGGAGGCGCATCTTTTCCTCATGATAGCGGCAAAGCCATCCACCCGCGCCTCAGCGAACATCCCTGACGCACTGCAATGCCATGGCAGCCCCAACAGTACCCTGATTGCATTATTATATTGGACACGCAGGTCGCTGTATGCCTGCTGCGAAAAACTGACCCACAGGCTGCAGGTGTAGGGCTGCGGGACTGTTCGAAAGAGATACCGCGGCCCTGGAACATAAAGGTCAAAAGAAGGACATGGATGGTTTTTAGTCAGTAAAAGTCTGACACTCCCTTCCGCTCCGCCCAGAGCGGGAGGAGTCATTTGATGACTTCCCATCCCAAAAAAAAAAAAGGCTGCAGGTGTAGAAAGATTGGCAATATGCTTTAAAAAGCGTGATTTTAACCGGGGTCTCCCTTGTTTGACCGAAAAGAAATTGCCAAATTATCACTTCCCAAACAAATTTTCGCATAATTTCATTTGCCAAATTATTACTTACCAAAAAATCTCTTTACAAATAATTGTTACGAAAACCTATGTTTGGCAAGTGAACGTTTGAACAATAACTTGTTCACCAACTAGTACTTTTACCATTTTTTATCTAGTCAAATATTTCAGTTGGTATAACATATTTTACGCAAAATTACATAAGCCAAATATTTGGTGTCGTCAATTTTAAACTTACCATTTCAGTCAAAAGCACTATTAACTACCCAACAATCTCCTATTTGGATTCGGTTGGGGCTCCTATTTCTGTCTGCAGGGTTTACAGGCACCTAACCAACCGAACCTCGGGGTGCCCCTGACGTCGACCGTCTAGGGTTAGCGTTTCCGTCAGCAGGTCGACGGATCCCCGCTGCGCGGGGCTCCTATTTCTGTCTGCAAGGTTTACAGGAACCTAACTAACCGAACCTCGGGGTGCCCCTGACGTCGACCGTCAAGGGTTAGCGTTTCCGTCAGCAGGTCGACGGATCCCCGCTGCGCGGGGCTCCTATTTCTGTCTGCAAGGTTTACAGGAACCTAACTAACCGAACCTCGGGTTGCCCCTGACGTCGACCGTCTAGGGTTAGCGTTTCCGTCAGCAGGTCGACGGATCCCCGCTGCGCGGGGCTCCTATTTCTGTCTGCAAGGTTTACAGGAACCTAACTAACCGAACCTCGGGGTGCCCCTGACGTCGACCGTCTAGGGTTAGGGTTTCTGTCAGCATCTGTTAAATTTCAATTACGTTATATTAAATCAATTTGTGTTGTCTTCATTCCAAAATTTTTGCCTTTATATTTTTTGTCATAACAAATCATTTGACTAAACGTTTATTGTCTTAATTTTGTTTGCTGTAATAAATCATTTGGTTAAAGACCAAAAGCCTTAATGACATTATCCTTAGTAATAATCTGACAAGTAAACATTTGACCAAATGAAAATGTGCGTACTAAAATTATTCCAAATATTACATTGGCATAAAAAAAGGTTGCTAAAATTTGTTTGGGTAATGAAAATTTGGCAAAATCTTTTCGGCAAAACGGCAGGATCCCTTTTAACCGAATTCGTACACCATGCAAATGGAGTCAGTTATTCTGAAGATTACAGTCTACATCCATACTTACAAACATTATTATATTAGTAAAGATTTACTGCATGAAACGGTGAACGAAAACACTTTACTTAAAGGCAAACATTCCTTCATTGCCTTCGTCTTCCTTTTCTATTAAATTCTGATTCTCAGCTAAAGGAGTAGTCCGTTTTAGGTAACAGTGACATTCGTCCAGAGTCTAGAGTCAAACTCAGGTAATGGAATTATCCCCTCCCTCTATTAAATCATTATTCTCCAGCCCAATTTATTTCGGGGTCGATGCAGCATGTCTTCCCCCTCCATACTTGTCTTCTCAATTCATGGACCATGGAATCTTGTGTCAAGAGTCACCCCCCTGCCACATGTGACTAGGTGTTGTGCCGGCCCTCTTAGCCCAAAAACATACATCAAATCAAATCAATCAACCGCTCACTGCTCTGCAACCGACGACGCAGAAAAAATGTCGAAGTACTCGGCTGACAAAATATAAAATACTGTCGTGCTAGCGACGCGAAAAAGAAGACATGGGATTTTAAATATAACTAGCGAAATGTAAGTGTAGTTCATTTCTGTCCACTCCTTTGGTGTATACAGGCGTGACATTAAATTGGCCAGCCTTATTAAAATTTCAATTACAACCTCGAAGGAGCAGATGTTCCTGCAGTAGACATAACCGTTACTCATTTGATAGTACTATTATTTTAAGGCCCATTCACGACCTCGACCGATCCGATTAGCTGCTGACACGACCCGCTAGTGCCGACAGGAGACTTGTTAGGCCGCGCTCGCCTGTCACACACGCTACTAAGCTAACTAAATTGACAATTTCTACTCCGCAATATTAAAGTTATCCGCTCAATTACCATTTATGCAATAACTAGCGTAGTAGACCAACAGACATAAAACTCGGTCGGAGATTTCTTCCTTTTTTAAAGAGGATGAAGAAATTTTTACCGTCTCTTATACTCCCAAAAAGTTATGACTGCCGCGTTGTTACCAAGTACAGCAATCAAAATTCGCGTTTCAACACTCAACCTTATTACTGAACTTTAGTAATAGTGATTCAAGTGAGAAGAAAAGTGGTCGACTAGCAACTTTGTTGAGTGTACATCACGTTCCAAATCGCTCGTCACCAGTTCCTGTAAAGGCGCTCTCTCAGTGAGAATTCGCCTGTAATGTGTTTCAATACAAAATTTGATTTTGTACATTCCATTTGTGAATTGACAACTTATATAAATTCAATATTTTTTTGACGTTTTAATCGTCATTATTGCTAATGGAATGTCTCTTTATTTAGACCCTGCTGTCGCAAAACGCGTGTCGCTTGAGCGTGTAGGTCGTGGCCAAGAGGTAACGGCCTAGTTTTTATTTTTATTTCTGTGCTTGCGCCCAAGTTGTTACTCAGACGTAGAGCGATAAATAAATGAAGCAATTATCTCCTGAAGGCAAAAGAGGATGCTCAATGGTTTAAAAAAGAATAAAGAACATTGATTACTTATTTCATGCCAACTACCAGTGGCGAAGGTTCCAAACAACTCGATTCCTACCGGATTCCTATTGAAAAATGGCACAGTCAGTATTCTATAGACAAATAATATGATCGCATTAAAGATATGTACTCCGGCTTACCTCTTGAAAAAAGTGACCCTTCGCTACTGCCAACTACAGTCCTTTCACAGATATAAATCCGAGCTTGTCAAGGTTGGTCCTTGGATGGGTGACATATCATCACATCCCTAGTTTCCTCGGAAAGCACGGACAGACGTTGGTCCTAGCTTTCACTTGTACATCTTTGACAGTCGTTACAGGTAGTCCGTGGCCCGAAAGTGTGACAACCAGTCTTACGAAGGGGAATCGTATTACCCAGTACTAACTAGATTGTGGAGGTCAGATAGGCAGTCATCATCATCTGCCTAGCCTTTTCCCAACTATGTTGGGGTTATATTAATTAATTAAACGGAACATCATTCTTCTCGACCTTCGGCTGCTCCCTCTTAGAGCTCGTTAAGAAAGAGCACGTCTGCCGTGTTCTATTTTGAAGGTCTCCATTGAAAATAAGAGACATTGCAGCTTTGACTCTAGGATGACAAGGTCCAACGTTCTTGGTTAACGAGCTAACCCAAAAGAAGTCGCAACTTAAATAGATTGGGGTCATATGAACTTGGGAACACCGACGCAGGCAGGGAATTCCACTCCTTGGTTGTATGCATATTAAGAGATGTAACAAAGCCCTTCGTGCAAATGTCTGGAACCTCGACGAGGTATGGGTGATAATCGCCAGCACTTCTGGACTCCCGATAGAAGAATGGAGATGGTGAAATCAGCTCGTGGAGCTCTTGGGCACACTCACCAACGTACAGTCTGTAAAAGACCGACAAGGATGCATCTTTGCGTCGGTGGACCAGGCTATGAAGCTTGATACCCACCAGCTTATCGTCACCAATGAGCCTTTTGACTCAGCGCTCCACAGAGTCGAGTGTGGCTAGTAGGTACTTGGCTGAGCCATCCCAAAGATGACAGCATCCCGAACCGAACTTGAGCTTTATATAAGACCAAAATCTGTCCAGGCTTAAAGTACCTCTATCTTAACCTTATTAAGGATACCGAGCTTTTTACCGCAGTTTGACCTTTCGACAATTTCATAATCAGCCTATAATGTTCCCACTGCTGGGACACACCTCTCTGATCATATCTGCTTGTGTCCCAATCACATAAGAAAACCACGGAAGTACCTCTTACACCTAACCGACTCTCCAACTTAATGAGTTCACAATACATACATATGTATATAATCCCACTATCTATGTATGTCCATCAGTACAGTTTACGTAGTACCGTAAATTGTTCTGTGCACGCATCGGTGGCTGCCAGCAGAGCGTGGCGGGTTCGATTCCCGGACGGTGATTGATAATTAAAATAATCATTAGCTTTGTACGAACGAGATAAATTATTAGTTTGTTACGTGTGTGGTGGGGGTATTAAATTGACTGGTTTAAATTCCGGGTCAGATTGAGATAGAATGTTCTATTTTTGACGTGAAAACACATTCGTACTCCTCCGGCTAGCGTATGCAATGAGCCCACTTCCGAGGCAACTCCTCCCTCTATTCGTCTTTCGTGGTCCGAGTTCCAACCCACCATCTACAGACCTGTCTGAAAGAAGACTTTTAGCCGAAACGTGACGAATATCGACGTTTCCGAGGACGGTTACGAGATACCACGTAGCGAAACACGACGCCGACAACATTACGTGTACGGACATAGTTGTATAAGGTTTTAATATGTATTAGTTTATCATTGTAGAAGATTATTTTGTATATTTTATTTATGGGCCTTAGTTGTCTGATAATAAAATGATTATTATTATTATTCCACCTTCGACTTCTCTCGTTGTTATGCTTCTTCAGCCAATCAATGAGGAAGCCATCCTCTCCTCGGTATGCCGCATAAAAGACCGCGAACTTGAGAGGTGTCAAGGGACACCCGGATGGAACGAAGTTCTTATTAATAATAAAAAAAAAAATTAAAAAATCTGTCTTGCTTCTATAAGAGAGAGAGACAGACAGAGAAACATGCGCACGCCGCACGGCTTACAATAGCTTACTATAGCAAAAAGTGTCGTTACAACTTTTCGTCTTAATTTTTTCCGTCTAGCTCCCTTTCGCAACGCGCGAAAATATGAACTTGTCACAAAAACACCTGCACATAGAGAAACAGAAGATGTATTTTTCTGCATCATCATCTTGCTGCCCTTGTCCCATGTTACTCGGGGTCGGCGCAATACGTGTCTTTCTCCCATTCTCCTCTGTCAACCATCACGCTATCATTTACTCATTTTTCTTTCATATCATTCCTCATACAATCCAATGTATTTTTCTCCATACAAAAAAATGTTTGAATATATCATCCTGAAATGATTTTCACAATATTGTGAAAATCATTCAGAGCTATCAACAGACATGAAAAATTAATAACCGGATAGTATTTAAATAAATAAAAAATCTAATCTAATCAAATCAATCTTTATTTGTGAACAAGGTCTTATGTAAACATTTTAGTCGAGCTCTATGTCCTACCAATGAAATTGGTGTACAAATATTAGTTTTTTAGTAATATGTCTGAATCTGTAACATAATTATAGTGGAGTTCGAATAAATAATGTGAATTCAGCGTACTATTAATAAATAATTAATCAATTAGAATTTATTTTTACATGTAAGTCAATGGTAATTTATATAAATGGCTCGTAATGTCATATGTTGTATTTAATGAGTGTTTTTTTTCTTTTTTCAGGTAAATAAAGTGTCAAGTGATTTGTGATCAATCTAGTAAAATATTCAAAATGGCGGCTCTAAAGTTTTTCCTGTGTCTATGCTTCGTACACGCTGCTGTCGCTAAAGGTAAGTCCTGATTTACTAGACTTTTGTCTATGCCCGTTTTCACCAAATCTGAGTTACACAAAAATTTCAACTTTGCAACTATCGAGAGTTGAAATTCCAACAGTATAAGCCGTTGGTCCCAACTGTCATTTGTAGATCTACAGTCGTTACGGGTAGTCAGTGGCCCGAGAGTCTGACAACCAGTTTTACCAAGGATATCGTATTACCCAGTGGACTAACTGGGTTGTGGAAGTCAGATAGGCAGTCGCTTCATGTAAAATATTGGTATTCAGCTGCATCCGGTTAGACTGGGAGCCGACCCCGACATAGCTGGGAAAAGGCTAGGCAAATGAATGATGATAATGATACTTAGGCATTTCTTTAGATGTTGCTTAGTTTGAACAACGAAAAAAAGTTCAAGAAAAAACTTAGACTCTTCGCGAACAAAAAGGGAATCTTTAGATATATCTTATGAAATCAGTGGTGGTGTGCGCATGTCCTTCGCATGAATCATCAGGGGGTCTAAAATGGCCGCTTTAGCAGAATCATAATAGGATAATAATATGAATTACGTTTAAATTTGTAAAATGGTCACAAGGTGACAATTCATAATAGTAGGTACGTCTAAGACCATTTAAACGTAATTCATATTACTATCCTATCATGATTCTGCGGTGATGAACTGGGGGTCTAAAATGGCCGCTTCATTTTAGACCCCCAGTTCATCACCGTTTTATAAAGTGGTCTTCTACTCTGAGATGGCAGAGGTCAAACGGAAGCATGACGGTCAACATCACCGCTATAAGGACGTGCTCAAGAGGCAACTTAACGCTTGCGCTATTGATCCGACCGGTTGGGAGAGGCTTGGTTTGCATAGGTCGTCTTGGCGCTCTACTATCTACAAAAATGTAAAAGACCTTCGAAAACCAGCGACTCGATACGTTGACCGAAAAGCGCCAAGTACGGAAAGCGAGACCTTAGTTAGCCCTTCTACACCTAAACTTATAACCAGTGATCGAAATAGGCTGACTATAGTTGCCTAAACTTCGGAGAACAAAGACAGAAAGTGGAGACTTCCTTACGACTATTTTTTTTTCCCGGGATTCGTAAAAAATCTTCAATAAGTTGAAAATAAGCTTTATTTAAGATGTGTAAAGGCTATTTTTAACTAAATTTGGTAAGTTGTGTGAGGAATGATTTGGTATAAATAATCTAATTTTAATTCATGTATTCGAATTATATTTACGATCCTTAAACTAACCGTTGTATCAAATTATTCTAATACATGATTTAAGTTAGATTAGTTTTAGTGAAAATTACTAAGATTTGTCAATTGCAAGTTTAGTTAAAAATAGCCTTTACACATCTTAAATAAAGCTTATTTTCAACTTACTGAATTTTTTTCCTGAATCCCGGGAAAAAAAAAAAAAACCGTAAGGAAGTCTCCACTTTCTGTCTCTGTTCTCCGAAGTTCAGGCAATAGTCAGCCTATTCCGATCAATGCTTATAACTCTAACGGTCAATTCTACTGCTTTAGTTGTGACCGGGTATTTAAGAGCCAATTCAGTCTGGCCAGTCATATATTTTATATTTTGTTTGACGAAAAATGATTGTATTCATTTCATTTAAATTTTATTTTGTATATTGTGTGGTGTGTATTTTGTCTCTGATTATTTACTAACATTATGTTTTAAGTTTACTTACTAACTTAAATATGGATCGTGGGTCTTATGCAAAAAATAAATTAAATTAAATTTATATATAGACGCAAGGAAATAGCGTTAAAGGGTCGCCGTTACCGAAATCGGTACAGAGGACTATATTTAATTATGAAAAACCTGCAACGTACGCACATTTTTCCGTTCAAAAAATCCATTTAAATCTACTACACTTTCGAAATCTAGTTTTACAAATGCCCACCGTACTATATCAGTCGGCCAGTGTGCCAACCCGCGTCAAATCGTGGACAAAAATCAAAACCGTGAAATTTTATAGTTTTCCTACATATTACGGTAACAGTTCCGTTAAACTCGTGTTTTATATGATTTTAGTGTGAAAACATTAATTATTTCAATGGCTGTTTAACGTTGTATGAAATTTGTGGCTGATGAGAACCCGATTATTATTCTAATTTATGTTTTTTGATTAAAATCGTTGTTAACTGTTTGTAATTACAGAGTACAAGAACATGGATAGGCCATGTTCTTACATTCAATTCCGTATTTCAGACTTACCTTTTGTGTGAATAATACCGAAGCTGGAGGTCTACTCTCTAAGTCCGTCAACGACGGACGGACGGACGGACGGGCTCGTCCGACCGTAGTCCGTTACTACGGACAAACCCTACTCCCGATTGATTACGGATTCGTGAGTTTCGAACGGAGTCATAGACAATATTCGTGAACGAATGACGCATGGCGATAGAGTTGCGCTATTTTACTGGTCGATTACCGGTTTACTAACTGTATGATTTTAAAGTTTTTAAACAAAAACTATGATTGTTATTCTTAAAAAAATTACCTCATTTTAACAAAATACTTTTTATTATTATAGAATTGAATTATTTTTGCTATTTTTGCCCGACTTGTGGCTTTATTCTGTTAATACCTTTGCTTTTCTTTCTTTTGACGGCAAATGACAAATGAAATGTCAGTTTTTTATTTACAATTTTACTAAAGACATTAAATATTAGGAGCTACAATATACGTAATTCACATTATTAATGCGACGCGGGAACTCCGTAATAAATGGTAAAATGGGCTCAACCGTTCTAGCAGCAACTCACGGGCGCAAATAGAGACACTCTTCAATATTTTATGAGTGAGAACCTTTGGTGAGAACGAGTTGCAAAACACCAGCGGCAACCAAAATACCG
This sequence comes from Eurois occulta, assembly GCA_950022335.1. NCBI lineage: Eukaryota > Metazoa > Arthropoda > Insecta > Lepidoptera > Noctuidae > Eurois > Eurois occulta. The sequence goes on from OX465506.1 coordinate 8,868,771, forward strand.
TGGTGCCCAGGCGAGTTCGAAGCTCAAATGAAACCACCGGTAACATGCCGAGGACAGGCTGATGAAGAAGGCATTCGTGTGGAAAAGAAGAAGCCTATACGCAATCAGTGCGGTTCCGAATTGACAGGTCCAAACATGTTGCTGCATCCCGCTATTCCATCGACGCAGCTGTACCTACATACGTGTCCCGTCTACATCACACCACGACGCCAGAGGAGGTCGTGGAGTATATAAGAAACAAGACCAAGTTCACCCTTAGAATGGAGAGGTTAGGTTATTCGCGCCACAAGATTATCTTTTGTGATGCGGGTCCCAACACCATCTCGAGACTTTTATGACGGAATTTTGGCCGCAGGGTGTCGTGTATCGGTGTCTTCGCGGAAGTTTACATGACACCTCGACTCAGTGCAATATGTGGCTGACCAAACGTAGTTAATAATTTTTCGTAAAAGTGTTCAACATATTTTAGCTGATTGTACTTATAAGATTATTTTGTGTAATGTATCTATGATGCCTGAAAATAAAAGTGATTGATATAAGTATTGAAAGTAAGTTCTTACTAGGAACTTCATTTAATTTAAGACTACTATAGATAAATAAAAGGAAGTATGTATGTATAAGTACCAACGGCTTAACGTGCTTTCCGAGGCACGGAGGAAACTCGGAATGTAATGGGTGGTCACCCATCCGCGGACCAACCTAGGCAAGCGCAGCTTAACCTAAAGATCGAGCCGAGCGGCTGTTACTATTTAGCCACGGTCTCCTCTCACAATATATTTCATATCATATATAAATACCTATGCAACTATGGCAAGTTGGAAATATATAGTTCTTTTACCCTTCTTTTGAAAACTGCAACAGTTTGGTAGTCCCTAATATCAGGCGGAAGAGAATAAATACCACAACCGCAAAGCGTGTACAGTAAAGGAGTAGGAGTAGAAGTCGGTAGCGTGAGGAGGGGATTTAAGGAGGTTCCTAAGATGGGACCTGCAAGGTGCATCAGAAGAACGGGTGTAAGAAAAGCGTTTCCGCAGATAGGCTGGTGTTTTAGGGTATGAAGGATGTTAAAAAGCAGACACAGTATTCGAGAGTTCCTGCGAAGTCGGATTGGGAGCCATCTGAGTATATTGCGAAAGTTGGAAACACGGTCATACTTTTTAAGGTTAAAAACAAAACGAATACAGACATTTTGCAAACGCTCAAGTTTATTTAAACGCTCCTCGGTGGCATCCAAATACCACGCATCGGCGTAGTCTTTGATGGGCTGGATGAGAGTTTGCGCGATGGGAGGTTTTGGTCTTCAAAGGCAAGTAGCTCTGGAGTGCACTTTGCGACTTACTTCAGCTACCTGGGAAGTCTACGATAAGTAAGAGTCCATTATCACCCCCAGGTTTTTGGCCTTATTTGCGAATTCTATCTGAACTCCTCATATGTTTTGATTTTAATAATGTATTGTTGAATTTATTTATATTTTTTTCAAATCGATTGGTGCCAAATAAGTGAAAAAATACTCTGTTAAAAAAATGCTTTTATTGTGCAAATTTGTTCTTTATTTTATCACATCTTCCGCCTGTCCCAACACCCATTATGTCCTGTCACTGCTAAGGCCCACTGCACCTTGATGGATCCCCCGGGCATAAAAATTGAGAGCATCAAGTATCTGAAAGTATACAAATACAACAGTAACAATAGATAAGATTGTAGTAGTAGGTAATACAACTCAATAATTTTCAGAATCTTCAATATATTATGTATATCGTTAGCCTTAGTCCTTAAATTTTGGATCAAACTAATACCTACCTTAATTCTTGGATCAACACCATTTCGTCGCTTGTTGAGGCATAAGAGCCAAGACATATCTTCAAATAATTCCCGTGTGCGCCCTTGCAACCCCATGTCAAGAATAAGCGCCAAGCGGAAGTTTTGGCGCGAGTAGAATCGGCGTCGCCTCCGCTCTTCTTGTAGAGCTTCTTCGAGCATTAAAAAAGCAGCCATTGTATTGATTTTCTAAAAAACTTAAACGTTCGTCGACTGCACGATATCTATTTTGATGTCGTATAAAATGACATAACGATCCGTCCTAAGAAGTGCCAAACTCAACTTTTCGGACGGGCAAAAACACATCGGGAGTAGGGACAACTGTCAAATCGAGTTGTCATTCATTCTTCGTTCGGGCTCGAACTAATCGTCCGTCCGTCGGTGCTAGGGAGTAGGAAACGCCCGTAATATCGGCCGAAACTACGGGTTTCGTGCTTAGAGAGTAGACCCCCTGGACTGGAAGACCCTTTGCTAAGTTTCTTCCGTGTTTGAAATACAATGAATGGAGAAATTTTAGACAGAAATTTATAAATTCTTATAAAAATCGACATTTAGGCACGCTAGCACCACGAATCACTAAACATGTTTAATGCTAAACATATTTAAAACTGCCGCTCGGATCGATCCTTAGGTTAAGCTGCGTTTGCCTAGGTCGGACCGTGGATGGGTGACCATCCATTAAATTCAGAGTTTCCTCCGTGACTTGGAAAGCACGTTAAGCCGTTGGTCCCGGCTGTCATTTGTAGATCTTTGACAATCGTTACAGGTAGTCAGTGGCTCGAAAGTCTGACAATCAGTCTAACCAAGTGGTACCCAGTATTACCTGGGTTGTGGAGGTCAGACAGGCAGTCGCTCCATGTAAAATACTTACTGGTGTTCAGCTGCATACCGTTAGGCTGTAAGCCGACCCTAACATAGTTGGGAAAAGGCTAGGCAGATATTTTCCTTCACCGTTTTAGAGAGCAGCGGTGCCGCGGTGGCCCAGTGGTGGCGGTCCAGACTTACGAACAGTAAGTTGTGAGTTCGAACCCAGGCAGGTGCATTACCTTGTGTAATTTATTTCGTCACCACTGCTCTCAAAAACGGACCAAAAAACTAGAACCAAAAATTCGAAGACATGTGACATCTACCAACCCGCACTGGGCCCGCGTAGATTATAGCCCATCCCCTATCTAGAGAGGAAGCCGTGTGTCCGAGCAGTGTGAACATTATAGGCTGATTACGCAAAAAAGTGCTGTGTTTCAGCCTAAATTGAACATAATGACTTATGATTTGTGTTGGTCACTGGGCGAAGTTTATATTGCGACACTTGGGAGTATCACTAGTGAAGCTGATGACGTCATAGACGACTAAAGAACAACGTTTATTAAAAAGATTGACAACAAAGTTCCCCAAACTGTTGATAGACAAATAAATATTTGAGATATTACTATGTGACTTGACCAGATCTTTGCATACCCTTTTAGATGGGTGACCTTCTTATAAGGATGACAATCTATTAACTGAAATAAAATACAAACAATTGGAAATGATTAGTGATCTTTACTATAATATTTTTCGCTACAATGTACCGTATAAACGTTAGAAAAAATCTTGTGCTGCCCAATCTCTGTAGACGTCTTCTTTATACAGTCGCCGTCAGATATATTGTAGCAGACAAGGTGACCAAATACTTCTGAACAATTTAAAATGTCAATAAGTTCCATACACTACAAGTTACCATTAATATCTGAACATTCATTACTTCATTAATATCTGAGCAGATGCTTGTCAATAATTTCTATACACACAACTAACCAAAAATATCTGAACACTTACAACGTCAAGTGTATCTACGCAGACAAACACTGAGCTTACCTAATTCTTTACTGCGTGATATAAAGGACGAACCAAAAACGACTATCGACTTGACTATGGTGGTTAGTCCAGTCATTTGGTAGTTTTACTTGGAAAGTTTTTAAACTGGTGATTTTATTGAGGTCGACGTGCTCTCTTCGAATTTTCACATTGGCCCCAGATTTCTACCGCAAAGGCATAAATGACTATTGATTTTACCAAAAAATTGTATGGCGGTGCAAGCAGCCAAGATAAAACAATGAGCGACAAAGTGGAAATTCGAAGAGAACACGTCGAACTCATTAAAATAAGCAATTTTCAAAACTCCCGAAAAAAAATCCACTCTTTTTGAACACCAAATGACTGTTCTAGGTATAGATACGATGGAAAGGGAATACAAATTGTATAGAAAATCATTAGCTACAAAATGTTATAAACTGCCAGGGTCATCGTAGTATATAAATTAGCAAAAGAGTTTCTATAAATATTGTATTTATAGTAAAGTTGGAAGCACTTTTTCCTCAACTGCTCTGATATTTAAGACTACTCCATCGGCGTAGACACACTTGACGTTGTAAGTGTTCAGATATTTTTGGTTGGTTGTGTGTATAGAAATTATTGACAAGCATCTGCTCAGATATAAATGAACTAATGAATGTTCAGATACTAATGATAACTTGTAGTGTAAGGAACTTATTGACATTTTAAATTGTTCAGAAGTATTTGGTCACCTTGTCTGCCACAATATATCTGACGGCGACTGTACCTGCCAAAATCGAGGCCTGTCTTTTCTAATCAAGAAAATAAATCTATTCAATTTTCCTGGATCCATATTTCATATTAACAAACCGTGTTGTTATTATTCTGATTAGCAAACAAAGCATGTTAATGTTCACAGAAAGAACGTGACAAGTCGTAATAATGTCGCGTCAGACCACGACGTGGCAATTCCATGTATTGCCTTCAGGGTATGTTGGCTGTATTAATACTTTCTTTAGTCATAGATGAGACGTTTTATTACACGCATATAGAATAGAATAGAATAGAATAATATTTATTTGCTTAAAAACATGGTATAAAAGATGGTAAAATACAAAAAAAAACAAGAGCATACATGTTTTTGCTTAACAAGGATAAGTGTACAAAATTTAACATTTATTGTAAAGAAGTCTTTGGCACTATAAAAACTATGACTACACAACCATTCATGCAATTTATTTTTAAACTAGTTTTCCGCCCGCGGCTTCGCCCGCGTCGAGTTCGGTTATATCGCGTAATTTTCAGTACTGAATTGATGCCGACTCTTGACCAATAGATGGCGCTGTATGTCCGGAATAAAGGACATCATTCACGTTCCATACATTTTTGGGCCAAATCTGAAAGTGCCGGCCAGAAAAAAAAAGCGTAATATTCGGATAGATCACATAATTCCTATTATTTTTTACTATGACACCAAACCTGTGCGCCCTATGGTTATGTTGTTATCCATGCTTTTAAAATATACAATGTGAAATAAAATGTTATGTTATTTTAATACGTTTGGTCAAATATATTAAATATGAAAAAAACTAGCAACAATACCAACAGCGCCTCATTTAGATTCAGTACCTTTCATTTAGGTAAAAAAGAACAAAATGAAACAACGATCAATTGTATTAATTCATTTATAATCTAACATATACATCATCTAATCCTATTGCAGGTGGGGTGAGGTATGGGTCATGTCTAGCATAACCCATGTACCAGACTATGGTCATGGTATGAGAGCAGCATCCAATGGTCCTCTTGCCGATATTGCATGTACAATAATAATGAGCTAATGCTCGACGACCATTCGCTGCCCGATCTAATGCAATGTACACATCGACGGTTCCTACGTACATAAAGTCAAGTCAAAAACCGAGGTTTACAGGAGAGCGTAATTTGTGTTCAACACGACCTAGAAATAATTCTATGACCAATAATAAATATTTTCTTTCTACAATATTTTAACAGTTTTAAGAGCTTTATAATGCTATTAACACATATTTTATTTTTTTACGTTTTCTTGAAAAAACCGATAGATGACCGTTTCTACGCCGATAATAAAATAGAAGTATGTCAGTCATGTCTATGATATCTTTTTATACGCAGGAAACAAAAAAACAGTGTCCGATATAGAATTTAAATAAAATTTTTTATGAAAATGTAGGATTATGTTACTATTTTTAAATCAATATGTTAAACATCCTGAAATCGTCACCCATGGATATAAAAAGTACTTCAATGAAGACATATCACTTTATACGTGGTTTTAGTCATTCGGGGTAGGACAAGTTCTTGTATTGTAAATAAAGACATGTCTTTTAAAATTATCAGGTTTGTGTTTTATTAATTAAACAAGGTTTATAAATTCAACATTATTTATTATTAAAAAACAATCTTCTTAACATCTAAATAATAGGTACCTATAGACTCACTGAAGGAGGAACTAAACATAAAAAATCACTGTTGTCTAATATTAGTGATTAACAATCTTAATTTTAAGCATGTGCCTCAGCCTAATCATGTCTAGCAATGCAATTGGTACCTAGTATTTAATAATCATCACAGTTTTATACCTCAGCTTGTTTCTTCTTACCTTATTTTGTACCTCAGCTTAATTAACTACCTATCGACTTATTAGTAAAATTTAATAATCATCACAGCATTGTTTGAGTATGTGCCTCATCTTTAACATCTAATTGGTAACATTTAACAATCATCACAGCTTTATTCAGACTGATTCATCTTATTACTAATAAAGTTCCCTTAGTAGTTAAATAACAAAACAAAATGTATAAAAAAGTAAAGATAAATTTAACAATCTTCTTCGTCATTGCCCTGTCCATCCTCACTATGCTTAAGGTTTCTATACTGCCGTGCTTATTAGAAACGCAGTAAGGAAGGATTTTTGGGAAATTGAGTTTTTCATATATTCGGAATCCTCGTAATGAGCTCTGTATAGTGATTTAATCCTTATTTTGATAGCTGTCCCAGAAGTGGGACTTTTAGTAAGCCAAACTGCAGTATTTTTCTTGCTGAGAAGTAAATTACTAAGCACAACTGCAGTAAGACACATTACTGCTCTTTGCCTTCCAGTATTTTTTTGAACATAATTTATTTCACTAGTAAGAAGCGCAGTAAGGAACACTTGCTGCTGTTATGATTTGTTAGTAATAATGATAAATAATAATGTTTAGTGAATAATTTTAGATAACAAACACGACGAAGATTACGTTATTTTGTGGATGGATAATTGTTCAGCCCAAAAAAAAATTGGGCGATATTGTCTTTCTTAGTTAACATAATTAACAGCAACTTGATTTCCGCACAGTTAAATTTTTCGAACCAGGTCATACATTTATGTCTGCTGACAGTTTTCATCACAGAGTTTAGCAATCTTTACAAAAGAAAGAAAAAGTTTACGGCTTTAAAGATTTTATTTAATGTTTTCTGTTTTAAGATTTATTTGGAATACATTTTTTTAATAAAATAGTTGTATCATTTACCTCTTCTTGATATATTATAGATATAACCAAGTTATTGTGTTTTTTTTACGTATGTACACTAATTGAAAAGCTATAAGTCACTCTTTTACTGCAGTTATGGTTTGTAGTCAGTCTAAGCATAGCTTTAAGAAAATATTATGTCACTAATAAAACATGCAGTAGGTAATTGTGTATGATTAAGATAGTTTTATTTGTCATTTAACTCCCGTAAATGGCGATAAGTCTGACAAGACCGCGTTCGCACCGAGTGGCACGCATTTTAAAACACCGTACAAAAAGATATGTATAGATGTCCGCATCTACGACACTTATTCGTTTTTTTTATAATACTTGTTCTTTTATACGATTTGTAAAACAAGGTTAATAAATAAAATTTAAAAAAAAATCGTATGCCAGTATGTGCGCATAGTTAATCTAAAGCCAATGACAAAATAAAAAAAAAATGCCATTTTCGACATGTCTTTATATACGTAGGGACCGTCGACATAGTATTTTTTGGCTTGGATGTGGCGGGATTGTATTCGTCCTCTTATAATCCACAAGTCTTCCCCTTCAAGTTCCCTGACTATTTCCAGAGGAATCCCACCACCGAGCTCAATGATAAAAGCTCCGTCGGATTGAAGGTGCTATCCGTAATAACTTTTTGCTTGTTTGAGCTGGTATACACCAAGGCTGAATAATATTAAATCTTCTTCTGTTAATGTTGGAAAATCATTAAAATCTGCCATATCCGCTGCCATGGGTTGGAACTGTGCTCGCCTTCGGTTTAAATTGTGCCTATTCACAAGATCTCCCAGTGTATTGGGCATGTTTATTCTTTCACCTATTATTTGAAGGATATCAGGAGCATGTACGCTATCCACTATCAAAACGTGATAGGCATTTATTAATGCGGCAGCAATTCTAAAATAATCCATCATATTGTGCAGTGTTATATTAATGTTGACGTGTCTCAATAGCCGGAAATCTCTTTTAAATCGGCCATTTATGACTTCCACGACCCATCGACAAATAGTAACAAGTCGCGACTTATTAGCTTGTTCGGTCGTAAGTTGCCTTTCCCGAGGGAGCTTCGTCTCGGGCATATTAGCGGTGTATCCATGTCCTTCAAGGGTGGAAATTGCATCTCTGAAGCCACGGTCCAAAATAAATACGTCCCCATTTCGGTAAAATCATTGAAATAATCCATCGCCATGATCATTTTCATTTTGTACAATATTAAGCATTATTTGCGCATCTGAAGAAGTAGCAGCGTGTGGACCAGAAACTTCTATGATGTGCCCCTCACAAAAAACAAACAGAAACGGCTTTAATAAGTTTCTGAACTTGTGGCTGCTATAGGATTTCCTTTGAAAAAAGTAGTTTGAACTCTTTTGAATATATATGTAAGTGCCATCTACAATTGTTATGGCTTTTCTTTCGTCTGTAGGACTCTCTGGGTTCCCAAAAATTCTTTCAGGAATCATAAGGTTCCTCCGTGCTACATCTTCCCGGGTCATATGGTTAAAGCCTAAGTGAATAGGAACAAAGTCCTGCAGTAGGGCTTCTCTGCCAGTCTGGAGTATTCGCGAGTAAGTGGTTCCACTGGTTTTAAAAATCGATGCTAGCCGTGCATTTGATTCGCCGGTTCGGAGTTTTGCTAACAAAGCTGCTAGAATAGTTCTTTTGTTTCTTCTTTGATTTAGGCCAGGTGTGTTGGCTAATAAATCAGTAAACTGTTCAATAGTCAGGCCAGTCCAGTCATGAAATTCTTTATCATTTATTAATTCATAATGTTCAAAATCTAAAACTTCTGTGCTGATATGGTTCATTAATAATCTTAGAGCACAAACAATTTGAGTTGCACTGAATCCTTCGATTAAATTGTCTTGCAAAGCAAGTAAATGCCATTCACCTTGCTCAAGGTGTTCACTGCATACACGGCTATTTTCGGTTATAAATAGGCTGTAGCGGCATAACATTCGTAGTATGATATCTTCGGGTATTCTGTGCCTCGTTGCATTTTGACAGTGTTGAAATACACACGTATTCGCCGAATTACCGGTACGGCTGAACCCGGGTAAAACGGTTGGTGAAGCATGAGGTTCAGCGTTGACTTGCACATCAAAAGGACATGTAACCTACACAGTATGAATAATTAAATATAAATGATCAAATGTATGAAAATAACAACATCATAATAACACTTTTATTGTATTTTAAAAGTATGTAACACCGTAACCAAAGGGCGCACAGATTTGGTGTCGTAGTAAAAAAATATAGGAATTGTGTGTTCTATCGGAATATTACACATTTTTATCCTGGCCGGCACTTTCAGTTTTTGGTCCAAAATGAATGATGTCCTTTTATTTTTTATTTTATTTTTTGTAATAAAACTATCCTATGTCCTTTCTCAAGTTCCAAACTATGTCTGTACCAAATTTCACACAAATCGGTTCAGTAGTTTAGGCGTGAAGCAAAGACAGACAGACAGAGTTACTTTCGCATTTATAATATTAGTTTGGATGAACTTACATTTAACATCTTGAGACTACTTGGTATTTTAATATATATACGCACACACATAGATATACAACTTTTATTATATTTAGCTAGTCTTGGAAGGATATCCCAGTGCCATATGCCAGTGGCTTCGGCTGCGTGAAGGTGGGAAATTATCCTACGAGACAGTACTGTTACTGACATGACTTCCAAATATTTCGATCTAGAACTTATGTGGACCACTGGTCATTGGTTTGGTTCAGCTTGTCCTGCCATCTCCTGCGAGGTCTACCGTCGCCTTTTGGCTGTGTCACGGCTCCACATCGTGAGTATTTTGGCCCACAGCTCGTCGGGCATACGGCAGACATGGCCAGCCCAGTCCCACGTCAGCTTAGCGGCTTTTTGAGCAACGCCAGTAATTTGGGTTTTATTTATATTGCGTAAATGGTCGGTTAGTTTGACGCCTAGGATACTGCGCTCCATTGCACTTGAGAGATTGAGCTTGGACTTTTGAATGTTTGTCAAAGACCAAGTCTGAGGTTAAAATGGAGAGACCACTGTGACAAAAAGCATCCTAAGTAAGTATCACAAGCTAAGACATGGTCTACCTGTCGAGAATGAGGTCCATGGGTTATTTTTTTTTGTCCAGGACTTAAACTGGCGTAATGTGGGATAGTCAAAGATCTTTAACTAATCATTATCTTCCTGCCCTTGTCCCATTCTACTTGGGTTCGGCGCAACTCGATTTTTTCTTCCATTCTCCCCTGTCAGACGTCACGGCATAATTTACTCCTTTCTCTTTCATATCATTCCTCACACACTCCATCCATATTTTCTTTGGCCTCCTTAACTAATCAAACTCATAAACAGAAGTAAAGTTTCGTGGAAACTCATCTCCTGAGGCTCCTGAAACGTTACTGATAGGGAATCGATCTCTAATTTTGGCTCGATTCCATTATATTATTCTTTAGACACGAAAACGACAGCACCTAATTGACTTTTTCGTAGAAAAAAAAAAACACGGCACGGTTCAAAGAAACTTTGCCCACGCCATAAAAATATACCGCCCACATTAAAAACGTAATTAAAATCAATAAAAACTTTTTGCAACCACTGAAGACCCTAACGGGACTTTTCGGTCCATCGGTTACTCATTCTCCGCGGTCATTCCGACAACCCATACATGGTTGGTGGCAACCATTGTTGAAAGAATTGTATCGTTGTTACTTCATTATCGTGATATTGTACCTATGGGTGCCGAAGCAGGACTAGAAGACCCTTTGCTAAGTTTCTTCCGTGTTTGAAATACAATGAATTGTCTATAAAGCGGCTTTCAGACTACGCTATAGTATATAGCTCATAGCACAACAATATCGCGAACCATAGATAGTCAATAATATAGTACAGTACAGTGTGAACGTGTCCATAACAATCTATGGTGCGCGCAATTGTTATGCTATGAGCTATATACTATATGCTATTATATTATTATTATAGCGTAGTCTGAAAGCCGCTTGATGGTCACGAGAAATTTTTATAAAAATCGACATATAGGCCCGTGCAAGTGGACCTAAATGTCGATTTTTGAAATTCTCACGAATAACTAAACATGTTTAATGCCAAACATTTTTAAAACGTCACTCTGTCTCTCTCATCTTCAAGGCGTTGACAGTAATATCACGATGTTTTAAATACGTTTAACTGTGACGTCCAAGCGGTCCTTAGGGTCTGAGACAGTGTATCTGTTCACGGTTGAAAGACAGTCAAACTTAGGCATGGTTTAAATCTAACTTCCGTATTTAATGTTAAAAATCTCAGTCTCATCTTCTCAACAAATCTTTTGAGTCAACTCACTACGACATTCTTGGAGGATCTTGACAAAGTCAAGAGAAGACAACGAAAAACAATTGGGAGTGCTCAATGTTGGGCTGCGGGACTGTTTAAAAGAGATACCGCGGCCATGGAACACAAAGGGCAAAAGAAGGAACATGGATGGGTTTGGTCAGTTAAAGTCTGACGCTCCCTTCCGCTCCGCCCAGATCAGGAGGGGTTAATTGAAGATTTCCCATCCAAAAAAAAAAGTGCTCAATGTTGATCGCAAATATTGCTAACATAAATGTGTTGCACATAATATGTTAAGAAATCAAAGCACCCGCTCAACCAAAAAAACAACTTGATATCAAACAAATATAGGACAAAGTAACTGTGAAAGCCTCTTTAGAAGTCACTAAACTCCAGACAGTGCCCACAAAAAAGGCAATCAATCTAATATAATAGTAATAGTAATAAGAAGATTAACACTGCACAGTGGGTCGAACACGCGTGGGCGGAGAAAAAACATGTTATCTTTTATAAATATCGTACCCGTGGGTTAAATGCCACCGCGCTTCGAAAATAAACGTATAAAACGGACTTTTTATAGAAAAATGTACATTATTAATTCGTGAGCAAAGTGACTTTTTCAATTCGGAAATCATTGAGTTGGAGGTGTTTAAAGTAAAAATTTTACATTAAAAACATGTATTAAAAAAAAAATGAAAAAGTTGCAACTTTGAACCCTAATATCTCCGTAACTAGAAGGTTCCTAAGTATAGTCTAGAACAAAAAAATGATCGCAATGACGGGAAGAACAATGCCTTTTGATGTGATTTTTATTTTGTAGTTTACTAATTGTTTGAAGACAGAACTGTCAAAAGTTTTAATTCTCAGCTTTGCTGTCTTTGACGGTTCTTACTTCGTCCAAATTCTTGACTATTGCACTAAAATGGTGGTATGGTGGTGGTTTGGTGATGGTTGGTTGGTGGTGGTATGGTTGGTGGGTGGTTACTTAAACTTGAATATAGATACTAGGGTAAGCATTTTGTAAAAAAACCGGCCAAGTGCGAGTCGGACTCGCGCATGAATGGTTGCGTACCACCGTAGTAGGGGAGCCCCCTTTAATTTTTATTGTTGTTCTAGTGGCAACAGAAATACACATTCTGTGAAAATTTCAACTGTCTACCTATTACGAATCATGCGATACACCCTGCTGACAGACGGACGGACGGACAGCGGAGGCTTAGTAATAGGGTCCCGTTGGTTACCCTTCGGGTACGGAACCCTAAAAAGTGTTTTTCATATAATATATTGAAATAAAAAATGGCATGGTTAGTTCCAATAACGACCACGCGTCAAAACGCCTTTTAACAGCATTATTTTTTACATAATTCTTGTTTTCTTCCACATATTTTTATTTCCATTGGCAACATCCAGTACAGAAACACAAACTTCGTGGTATGAAAACCTTTTTGTTTTTCGAACAGTGTTAATTAAAAGTTCCGAAGCGGCTTGTGGAGAAGAGTTTTCGAGTTAATGTCACGAGTTTTCTTTGATTACGGTATAATTATGTATTTAAATGTCGGCTAACTTAGTCGTGATATTGTTAATTAGTTGCAAAACTGTAAAAGAGAAAATTTTGAAGCGTTAACAGTGGTTTTGCTGAAGAGGACTTGTCTGTTTAAACTCATTATGATTTCCGGTTGGTTGTTTTTTTGAGTGGTGCCGTGTTATATATTTATTTTATTATTTAGGCACATAATCAAATCAAAAAAATAACATTATAGTACAGATGCCAGCACATCAAGCTACCCGAAACTGCAACATTTCCCAATCAACCTTGAACCCTATGCTTTAGTGATAAAGTTGAAAATCTATTACAGAAATTTGACAGATTGTAGTAGCTTGATATGCTGGCATCTATACATGACAGTCAACCGCACATCAAGTAACACTTCATCATCATCTACCGAGCCTTTTCCCGACTATGTTAGGGTCGGCTTTCAGTCTAACCGGCTGAATACCAGTATTATACATGGAGCAGCTGCCTATCTGACCTACACAACCAAGTTGGTACTGGGTACGATACCCCTTGGTAAGTCATCAGTGAGTTACACTTGCAATACGAAAATCACCCCAATTGCTACAGCATAAATACGGGGTAGAAGGGACACCGACGCGAAAACGGTTACCATGTATTCAGTACAAATGATTTTGTCTGTGTGTAGATTTTTTTCATCGGTTATTAAAAAAAACAGTTGTTCCATACATTTTGACCGTGTAGGTATTGCACTTTTGTAGGAAACAGCTGATTTTATTTTTAATAACCAATGAAAATGAATGAATGATTTCTATGTGGCGGGGGGGCTCAGAATGAAGTACTGAATACGTGGTAACCGTTATCACGTCGGTGTCCTTTCCACCCTGTGAAGGAGCTGTCAATGTCATTTTTTACCGCTAATAACTGTACTAGCGTAATGATGATTAATATTAAATAATAACCCTATTCATCAGAACAAAAAGCATTGTATGCTCTTATTTTCTGCTCGATTGGGATCAAAGTATTACTCCCATGTACCTTCCTATTAATTATTATAACGGGTACTATCGAGCAATAGACTGCTAAGTGTTTATGCTTACTTTTTTCTACTTACCAAGGTTATTGCACCACAAAAATCAAACATCACAATTCACATTAGATTTTTTGTCCACCTATCTAACAGGTTTGGCACACAGTGCTAAACGGTCGGTGACTTGGCGAATTTTGTTCACAATGCATGATCGTGTACCACTGTGCGGGTGAGTGGGCGGGGCTGGTGACGTCATCAGTAGGTGCCATTTTATTAACGGTTATTTGAAGGTTATAGTGATTAGTTGATGAAATTACATTTTTGATGAAGAATAATGATTGTGTGATGGTAGATTAATCTTGTATTTTATATTTAAGTACGGCTGGAGTGATCCGAGTTTTTTAAAGACTTAACCGGAGACAGTATTTGATGGGTTTATAGCTAAACTATAGTAACAGTCGCACAGGTCAATAAATGGTTAAGCTATGCATACCGCGATCGGTCTACGGATGGGTTGAACCTGATATTCTACTTTACCTCGAAAACCACATTAAGCCCTTGGTCCAGGCTGCCATTAGTAGATATTTGACAGTCGTCACGGATATTCTGAAGCCCGAGTCTGACAACCAGTCTTACCAGTATCAGGTATCGTGTTGCCCAATCGATGGGTTACCAGATAATCTGTTGCTCTAAAATACTGATATTCAGCTGCATCCAGTTAGCTCACCCAAACATTATATAGTTTGGAAGAGGCTGCTACTCAAATCATTATATTTATTCATAGTAATAAGTCTTTCAGACTCAACCGGAAACCATCAATCATAAAACTATCGGAAATGTCCAAGAGTAAAACACCACGTGTAAATGTGATAATTATTAGCTTTACTTACGTCTTTAATTACATCATTATTTAGAGTGATAATTACCTAGCCCTTTGAATCGCAGTTCCACAGGAGGGCAAAGAATCATCTCATTTGGCATTTCCTTATTACAACAGTAGTGTAAATTAATAAAAATATTACAAACTTTCATCTTGAGCTAGCGTAATACGGAGTTTTAATAGAATAAGAGTTCAGCTTATTCTGGCTTTGTTCTGTTCCCGCGTATTGCGTCGAACTTCAGTCTCTTAAAAGCATTACAAATGAAATCAAATTGGTAATTTAATCTAATGAATTCTTTATTAAAATCGGAAATATTAGCCTATGCCCGCGGCTTCGCCCGCTTGGAGTTCGATAATTGTCCCACGGGATCATACTACTGTAACAAAAAGTATCCTGTGTGTCAATCCAGGTTATAAACTGTCTGTGTGCCAAATTCCATTCAAATCTATTCAGTAGTTTTTGAATGAAAGAGAAATATCCATCTTTCCATACATCCATCCATCCTCACAAACTTTCACCTTTAATTAAGATAGTAGTAAACTGCCTTTTAGGCTATCACCATATCAGCCGAAAGACGTCCAATCGACATTTTTCTCCCTCAAGCATTGATAAGGCGACAGGTTCCATGCTCTTCGCATCCAGTGGATTCCTGCAGTCTTCAACAGCTCTTAGGTCCACCTTGTAGAAGGCCATCCACCGCTGCACCGTCCTCTACATGGTCACCACTTCAGATCCTTTCAGTTCTTTCGGCCATCGGTTCTGCGACCAATGTGTCCTGCCCACTTAGGTTTGCCCAATTCTCTGAGCTATGTCAATGTTAATGTGAGCAAAAATCTAAAAAAACCAAGGTAACTGGTTTTCCTGATTTTTTGCTCACATTAACATAAAATATTCAGCCACTCGAGAATTTGACAACGCCGTTTCGAACGGGATTTGAATTTTAAATTATTTTTCAAACAAACGCGAAAAAAAATGTCTTCTAATTCAGGTAATGGATTTTTGTCTACATTATTATTCAATTCTGCACACTGTGCGCTTTGTGATTCGAATTTTGATTAGCACTACGTCAGAAATGGTTCACTATTCAGAATATGTAGGTGGGTTACTGTGGTGCATTCCTACGTGTAGAATTATTGCAAGTCGATTATTTAATAGGTTAGACTAGCTGTTGCCCGCGACTTCGTTTGCGTGAAATTATTACAAAAAATATTGTATCCCTTTCTTAATCGGATTTTGACAGATCGGACTATGAGGAACAGATACTCCGCGCGCGCCAACACAGGTAATACTTCGCAATGTTTAAATAACCCCATGTACCTAATTGTCTTGGTATTTATTTTTTACACAATTTGGTGTATAAAATCGAAACAACCTAAAATAAATTCTCTTCACAACTCAAATTTCTCCTCATTACCCAGAATTTAGTTTCATTTTGTATGACTAAATTCCTAAAAATTCCTATGTAACTAAACTATTCTAAAAGCTGTCTCATTACGAATCAATTAGTGAATTATATTTACGTATTCTGTCAGCGTTCAGACCACTTGGGTGATGTCTTGGAAACAATTAACAAGGAAAAGGTAGGAAAGAAAATGTTTATTTAAAGGGAACTGAAACAACTTGGCCACGACCTCCACGCACAAGCGAGACGCGTGGTGCAATAGTGACTACGGAAAAAAGACAACAAAAACTGAAAAAAAAAATAGCTTTTAATAAATGAAAAGAAGAAAATTATGTTTATCTATCAACATTGAACGCGTTTCCAAAGTTTCGTGTTCTTGCTTTTAACCGTTGAGGAGGTTCTCTCGTGAGGAGGCGATCCTGGTGATAGGATCAAGTCTTGTCTATTATAAAAATGTATATTGACTAGAATCAAAAGTGTGTGCAAAATTTCAGCTCAATCGGTTGGGGGAACTGGTTTGAAATCCAGTTGCAAGATTTAACCAATACTTACTAACAACTAAAAAGGCTAGTTAAATAAAAGCTTATAACAAATGAAAGAAACGGGTTATGTGGTCGTGGTTGCAAACCCATTCAGGTGCATTACTTTGTGCAATTATATCAACACCACTTGACTGCTTTCAAAACTGTGGAGACAACAAAAAAACATCTACCAACCCGCACTGCGCTGGATTATAAATAATCCATTCCCTCTCATAGAGAGGAGGTTTGTGTCCAGTGGAAACATATAGGCTGATTATGTTTAGAGCAAGCCTCGAATCACCTCGACACGAAGGTACGCAGGAAACAAGTGAAAAACGCGCGTGTACATTGACGAAAGTCTAATCACCTAGGGTTGTGAACGTGGCCTAATGAACACAGAGCACGGATGCCTCGGCAAACACTGCTAAAGGCGGCATTGTCAACAAATTCCGTTTTCAAATCAAGCGTGTCAACGTTTTCTTGCACTCCAACAGAAATAACGTTTACCAACGCGCTTCACGCACTTTCAGTGCTAGCTAATGCCGTCTGTAGATGCTGCCGGTTGATTTCGTGTTGGACCCTCATTACCAGTGGTAATGAGGGTCCTGTTGAACTGTCCTTGGAAACAAAATAGCGGTGTCTTTTTTCAGTCGAGTCGTAAAAGAGCACGTTACGGATTATGGCAAAAAAGTCAGCTCCGTTTTCCTACTTGAATGTGACAAAAACTACTATCACCGTTCGAAGAGTGTAATAAACTCCGTGTTAATCTTTCAGATTCAATCAAACATCTTATAAATAATATTCTTTTTTAAGAAGAAGAAAGATAAGAAAGAAGGGTAAGAAATAGACGCGCTAAGAAAAGTCTTTTTATTTCATCACCTGCCTAGCCTTTTCCCAACTATGTTGGGGTCGGCTTCCAGACTAACTGGATGCAGCTGAATACCAGTATTTTACATGGAGCGACTGCCTATCTGACCTTCACAACCCAGTTAGTACTGGGTAATATGATACCCCTAGGTAGATAAGACTAGTTGTCAGAGTTTTTGGGCCACTGACTACCTGTAACGACTCTCAAAGATTTTCAAATGACAGTTGGGACCAACTGCTTAACGTGCTTTCCGAGGCACGGAGGAAACTCGGTATGTAATGGGTGGTCACCCATCCACAGACCTCGACCTCAACAACCTAGGCAAGCACGGCTTAACCTAAAGATTCCATTCTTAAATTAATAGGTAGTAAATGAAAACTTTATATGTCTGACTAAACAGCCCAGCAGTGAATTAGATGCCTAACCATCATTCTCCCGCCCTTATCCCAATTCATTTGGGGTCGGCGCAGCATGTCTTCTACTTCCATATTTCTCTATTACTTGTCATCATTATAATTAACACTAGAAACGGGATATTTACCATGTCCACTGTTTGTTTTGAGTTCCCGATATTTCGGTGCTGTTGCAAGCACCATGATCACGGATAAACTGAAGTTATTGCGGGTGGGTGTTTATGAGCAGACAAATCGGTCTACCCTCCCCCCCCCCGCCCCTGCTCCCGTTTCTAGTGTTAATTATAATGTTAGTGACAATGACAGTTTAAAAACTTTGACTTGTCGTGCTCCTGTCGTGCCGTATCATGCTTTTCACTCTGGTCTTCCTCTACTTCTTATACCCATCCACATTCATACTCAGAACTTTCCACACGCCACTTTCAGACTTCCTATTATGTTCTCATTTCTCATTTTATCCATTCGCGTAACACCACACATCCCCCTTAGCATTCTCATCTCAGCCACATTCAAATGCCTTTTATTCATCCCTTTTGTGGCCCAACATTCTGATCCATACAAGACAGCAGGTCTAAAATCTTCACCTTAAGTTTAAGGGGAATGCGGGAGTCGCAGATTGTTTTCATGACCTGCCGCCATTTCATCAATGCAATTTTTGAGACATGGCCGCCGCACTGTTCCCGAACTACTGTAACTCCTGAAAGCCAGAATCAACAGTGGCGACCACCAGAAAAGCGCCGAGACAATTAAGTTAAACAAAGTCCTAGAGAAATAATTTAACTGTCTTGGATCCCGCAACGAAATTAATCTAAAAAGTATAGCGGATCCCGTGCAATATGCAATTTTGCAAAAATTTTGTAATGTTAAACACAAAACCATAACGTCAACGCATCATTACGGCAAATACCTATTATTTTCTTCACTGAAAACACACTAAAACAAATGCCACAGACCGCAAAACTGTCCATTTCCACAGACATCCTTCCATCTTCGTCTTCAATTACTCAAACGTTTTTGCCCCCATAATCTTGATACGTTTAATTCGACAAAAGGCTATAATTTCGGACATTTCGACTATGATACTTTAGTCCCTGCACGCTCTACTTAGCTTGGACAAAGGTTAGTTTTTGTCCACGAGTTTTGGTGGGTTGTAGCACTGGGGATCAAATGAAGTAGTGCCATGGTTGCCACGTAGGCGAAATATGATGAAAATTGAAATGACATAATATTATGGTAAGGTGAATATTATAGACCTGCTATAATAGATGTTAGGCCCGTATTCTGATCTGAGTTAAGTATCCTATGTCATAGGCAAAGGGCAGATAACAACAACAACAATAATAATAAAACTAAACAAACAATAATAATAATAAAAACAAAACAAACAAAATAAATAAAAACTAATAAATAATAAATAAAATGATAAAAATGAAAAATGATGATGATGATGGTTAATGAATAATAGAAACTGTGTCATATCTTTTCGTAATAAAAATGAACTATTAACAGGACTTGATTGCTAATCTAAGAATCTTCCATTCTTAATGAACAAATAAGCGTCTATATTCTCCATCATTAATCAAAAATAAGCTGGATTTTTGCAAAAAAATCAGATAGTAGCTCCTATTATCACGTAAATATCTAGGAATCAATTAATCACACTGCTTTATTTGATTAATTGTTTCACGGAATATTATTTTCTTATACATTTTCGCAAGCGACACCCCTGGAGATAGCACAATGTTTGGCACCCTGAGGTCTGTTTTTACTGGGAAAGTTCTTTGACCGGCTCCCCTTTGTTATTCATGAGCTTTGACCGTATCTATCATGAGCCAAGCCTTGCCCAACTTTGTTGAGGTCAGCAGGTTAGATAAAGAACCGGCCAAGTGCGAGTCGGACTCGCGCATGAAGGCTTCCGTACCATCGCAGTAGGGGAGCCCCTTTAATTTTTAATTTATTTTTATTATTTGTCGTTATAGCGGCAACAGAAATAGACATTCTGTGAAAATTTCAACTGTCTACCTATTACGGATCATGAGATACAGCCCGCTGACAGACAGAAGGACGAACGGACGGACGGACGAACAGCGGAGGCTTAGGGGCCGTCTCCACGAGCGAGAGAATCGCGGCGATATTATCGTCGTCCCACGTATTTGTATGCGAAAATATCGCCGCGATTCTCTCGTTTGTGGAGACGGCCTCTAAGAGAGTGTAAGAAATACGTGGCACGACGATAATATCGTCGCGATTCTCTCGCTCGTGGAGACGGCCCCTTAGTAATAGGGTCCCGTTGGTTACCCTATACGGAACCTTAAAACACATTCTATGGCACTCGGCAGTAGTGTAACTTTATATCAGTGACAGAATTTTGAAATCGGATAAGCAGGACGCTACGCTTGCTACACAAATCCAGCTCTGCTTCTGAGAAATTTCTGATCTACACATTTTGCTGGACCTGGGAATTGAGCCCAAGGTCAAGAGCCGTCATGCTCAGCAGTCGCTCTAACGACCACTAGTCCAACGAGGCAGCTGCGAACAGGACTCTTAGCCTATGGCCCTTTACATGGAGCGACTGTCTCCTCCACAATGTAGTTTGAGGATAGGCAGATACACCTTCATAATGATAGATACAATACTGTGTTTGGGTTTTCTCATATAAGTTTGGGTTAGCTTTCAAGTGAATGCAGCTAAATACCAATATTTAGCATGGAGAGACTGCCTAATCTACCTGTCTGATTTCGAATCAAGTTTCTGCTGCCATTCTTATGTATCTTCAATTGAGATTCAGAACCTCAGCTACCTCAGGTTTTCGATAACACCTTGTATGCGTGGTAGGCTAGCGCTTCCAACACCGAACATACTGACATACATACACCCACAGGTTGCGAACGTGTTATTCGGTTTCACGGGTTCAGGGGTAACCCTATGGCTAATTATCTGAAGTGTTGGCTACTTGTGTTTCCGAATAGCGGTTTGTTATTGTGACCTATATTCTGCTCTGGCGAGGCCAAATTCTCGAAAGCCGCGGCGAGTACTGGCCGCTAGCACTGGCCGCTAGCACTGGCCGCTAGCACTGGCCGCTAGCACTGGCCGCTAGCACTGACATTGAAAACATCACGAGTCAAAACTTAATAACTAAAATCAAAAATTGAATAAGGCTTCGTCTACATTTGCAACAGGCATGTCGCAACGGTTAACCCAAATAGCGTCCATCAGTTCCGGTCGCACGTATGTGGCAGACGGACGGTGTGCAATAAGCCTTATTTGGTTACATTTAAGCTTGACCGCTTCATGTTATTCAAATTGTATAAAAGTGGAGCGAATATGCCGAAAAATTGATTTAGGTGTGCCGCTGGATTTCGGCACAAGAGACGCAGCATATCATCACACCCGTAAACCCCGAAGGGTGAGCCTAATAGTACACCCACGTACCGCCCGTTACGTTTTAAGTCCATTTGTATAACAAATCCAGACTCCGAGGCTGCTGAGAAATTCCTGATAGATAAACGTAATAACACTTTATCCACCTGGGAATCGAACACAGGACTTAGATTTGCACTAGGAGAATTACGGCATGATCAGGCAATAACAGTAACATTTCCACTTTGAAACAGGCCTCTGAGGGAGGGAGGGAACTGTACGTAACCACCACGCGGGCCCAGTACGGGTTGGTAGATGTCACAATCTTACAATCAGAACGAAACTTTCCGAACTCAAAATTACGGCGAATTGAGTTAAATACCTAAAACTACTCCTAATAACATGGTCTATTGTCTAGTGAATCAAAAAGTGACGATATAGAAATTTCTTATGAAATAAGGAGTACCTTTGTGCTCTTCAAAGTTAATATATTGTCCTGTTAAGTATCTGTGTGTACATAAATAAATAAATAAGATTTCGTTCTAAAGGACAAACAAAAGCATTTCGTCTCTTTAATTTCTGCGAACACGAATTAAAACACAACCACAATTTTGTCATTTCCCACAAAACGTAAATTTCGCCTTAGGTCACTTTTGTTCTCAGGGTGATGTCTTCGCAATGTCGGTTCTAAGAAATGCCGGTTTCCTCACGACGTTTTCCTTAAAAAAAAAAAACAAAAAATACAGGATTGTGTTAATTAAAGCCCAAAAACTTCTTGATTTAGTACATTTTGTGAAAAAATCATAAAAAAAAACTTTTACTCGGACTTGTTACAAACAGTTTCGACTCCCACTTTAAAAGAACGGCCTTCTTACCGAAAAAGGCAACCAGTTTGGTAACGCTACTCAACACGAAACTAAACCTTAACACAAAGCAATAAAACTGTTGTCAATTTCTCGAGTGATATTGTTAAGTTGGTTGGGTACCCACTCAAAACCTTGCGGCCTACACTATGGCGTCATTGGCTCAAATCCTTTGGTATATTGTCTAGATTAAGTTTCTTTGTTGGGTATATTTAGAAGGGTTTAGACTGTAACTGAATTTCTGAAAAAATAACTAGACTTAAGGTGGACGCGTAAAGTGTTTTTATTCGATAGATGAGTTTTTCCAAAAGTGTCCCTGTAAATTTTACACTTTAAAGCACAGACATTTAACTGGTATCGACAAAATGCCCTACTAAATAATATCTCAAGTGTAAAAACTTGTACTATTGCATGCTATCTATTGGCCAAATGTGTGTTACTAAATATTTTATAGAACTTCATGTAACTACCATATTTGATGCAATGAATGAATTGAATTGAATCTAGCTCGCGAAATTAAATTTTTCTTAAATTTTTTTGCAATTTTCTGGTTAGTGTCAGGTTGTATGTCGATTAATATATGATTCGCAACCGTAACAAACATGGCTTTACAGAGTTGAAATCATTAAAATCATCAATACAAGCCTCAAAGTTCATATAATCCCATTATATGACTTTTTCATGTAATAGTACCTGGCGTTTCCACTTTAATGCCGGATTTCACAAGGCGTCACCTTAATGTACTATGTAGTTACTTCAACATAAGCAGTTACATAACAAAAAAAATATTTCAGCAACCGTAAAACGATGACTAAAGTTATGATATTTTATGAGCTAGTGTAAACCTGGAGATAATAATATTTTCAAGACGAA
Organism: Eurois occulta; assembly: GCA_950022335.1. Classification (NCBI taxonomy): domain Eukaryota; kingdom Metazoa; phylum Arthropoda; class Insecta; order Lepidoptera; family Noctuidae; genus Eurois; species Eurois occulta. The sequence continues at coordinate 8,892,002 of OX465506.1, forward strand.
ATTTGACTAAATTGACGCTGCGTGAATCAATCGATCGGTAATTATCAGTTTAATCTGCCTATAATGTTTTCATTGCTGGGTCAAATCGCCCTCTATGTGAAGAAATGGATTATGTCGCAGTAGTGCAGCGATCAGACTATGGTCACGGTCTAGAGGAACCAAGACGCACTATACAAATTTAGCGGCACTACAAGAACTACTACAGCAACATAGCACAAAAAGTACTATAGCAACATAGTACATAAACTATTACAGCAACATAGTACAAAAAGTACTACTGCAACATAGTACAAAAAGTACTACTGCAACATAGTACAAAAAGTACTACAGCGCCATCTATGCCACAAGTGAAGAACTCGTCACACAAGTGATCAAATTCTAAAATCGCGCAGTTATACAGCGTGTAACGGAAGGGGGGTATCAACCCTGAAGGAGGTGAATGTGCTCATGAAACTCAACAACTTTCCCCAAAGAACATAGGTCGAAATATGATAAAAAATTGGCCCTCCCTTACAAAACTGACTACCAGCTGATTGATTTACTATGGGAGGGCCAAATTTTTTTGGGTTGTTGAGTTTCATGAGCACATTCACCTCCTTCAGGGTTGATACCCCCCTTCCGTTACACGCTGTAGTTACCCGCGACTCAAGACTATACAAAAATCCGACAACAGCTGTCGGGTAGTAGCCCACCAGACAACACCCGTCAGGTTGGACGATCCTCCCTTTTCTATGGGGGATGAAAAACATTACAAACAGTTCTCCATACCCCTATACAAACATTGTTTTCACGAATGATGTAGAAAACGGTAGTTACATTTAACGTTGGTATAATTGGTCACAGGATTGGTCGTAGCAATTAAGCAAATTACTATAGTGTCAGTGTCACCACAACTTAATAGTAAAGCCTTAATAAATTCGAGTGCTAGTGGTGTGCTGAAACTGCGAATCGGTTTCTGTATATTTTTAAATTTATTTCTTCGACCTATTATACGAGAGTTCGGATTCTTGTTTTTAAAAAAAACTATTTAATTAAACTGGAAATAGAATTTATTACTTTAAAGAACTTGAACTTAGAATTAGTAAAATAATAGGAAATAGAATGATTTAGGACTTCCGACCCGTACCGAGATTCAGACCGAACTAACTTGCAAGCCCATGAATATGGCGTCTAAGTTATTAAATGCTGACCAGGCAAGTCTGGAGAGCGGTCAGCCATTCTACTGTCATTGACAAGGTATAACAGCCCCCCCCAAAAGACTGAAATTCGGGGATAAGCCGAAATTCAGGAAGTTATACAATTTCTCGTAATCTAGGTAATGGAATTGAAGAGTTTTCAGGTTCATTATTTATATTATGGTTATTGACATCGTTATCGGTATGGGTCGTCGGTTTGATACAAGAGATATAGAACTTAGATCTATGCTTAGAAATAATCTTATATAACTTAAATGCTATAAAACACAATACAATTATTAAAATACACACAGTTAATATAGAATAATGTATCCCATATTTTATTAAAATAGGTTCTTCATTTATAATTTTGTTTAAATCTGAAAATAACTTATCATTTTGTTTATTTGTAGTTAGATCATCCAGATTGATGTTTTGTAGTAAAATAGGGGATATGTTGTTATTTAAACTAGTAGTCTTATTATCTAGTTTACAACAAGAATCATTTATAATGTTAAAGTCTAATCTAGGAATCGGAATGTCTATATTGATTTCGTCCTTAGATGATATAAGTCTCGCACTTTTGGTGTAAACAGTACACTGATTTGGGACTTGTAATATACCGGTACCGGACACTATGATTTCGCGTAATTCAGAGTTATCACAGTCCATTGACACTTTACTTGAACGAGATTGCACGAAAATCCACTGATTGTTCGTAAGTGATTTCCAAATGTCCAATTCACCGACAATTGTTTTGGTTTCACATCGCGTAGGGATAGCACTAATCGTTGTTGTTAATAATTCGCTTTCACACGTAGGGTTGCTGCTTGTCAACAGTATCGTAGGTATTTCACACAGAAAGAACTCAGAGTTTATTTTCTTACATTTATCTAGGTTATCTAGATTACAGAAGTTTAACTTATCCTTAGAAATAGCAATATACGAACTAGAAGGTAATATTAAACTAAAAGTATTTGGATTATCTGACCCGTGAGGGGTCGGTAATGCTAAATTACGATACAAGTTAAATTCGTCATTAGTAACTAAAGGAATTTGTAAAACGAATACAAGTTTGTTTTTATAATAGTAACATGCAACATCAGATATGCTTAATATTAAATGGATATTGTCTAGACTTAGCGCTACAGGAATTCCAGTATCTCTAGGTAGGTACCGGTCGTTATCAACGAGTTCGTTGTAAAGTTGCGCCGGACTTATTATGTTGGGATGCAGGATGTTTAGACTGCTCAACATAATCGCATTTGTTATGTCTTCAAGCTGAAACGACAATGCTAGCAGAGAGCTTTCAAGGCTAGCAAGTAAAGATTGGACTTTTGTTTCGGATATTAGAATTTTAGAAGTTTCCGTGATATTACTTATTTGTAATATGAGTTGACTTAAAGTATTTTTAAGTGAATCTTCATTATCTTTTAATTTATTAATGTTTTGTTTGTAAGATTCCAGAGTAGAAGTAGTAATTAAAATGTTTTCTTTCATTAGTTCCGCGAGCTTTTTCTCATGGTTTTGAATGGATTCAATTGCGGAATCGTACTTTAATGCGTCATCTTCATCTAGAGTGCCGAAAACGTGTTTAAAAATGGTGCCTATTCCGCCGAACCATGCTGAACGTTTATTACGTTTTGACAATAAATGTGAGATAGAATCGAACTCGCGTTTAATATCGTTGTATCGAACTGTGAGTGGGGATAGTATGTTTTCACATTGAAGGTTGCTATATTTTTGACATGTTTTCCTAACTATGCCTAAGATATCATTGAGGTTAGTAAGATGAGGATTGATAAGGGAAATGTTTACATGACTAATAATATTTAATTTTCCTTTGATGACCTTAAGTTTTCCTAGGCTATCGAAGTATATGCCGGAACTAGAAGGAAATGGCTTGATAAAGTCTTGATGCGCATTGACCGAGGCGCTGAAATAGAATGAATAGGGTCAGTAAGGCTACGTTAATGAATTATTATAATTACTAGCTAATACCTACATACTAATAATTTATTTATCTCTAATCTTAATAATTAATTAAGCGATTTCTAACAGTAATGCAGTGTCTGCAGTTACCGCGGGTTTCATTTGATCGAAATGGTGAGCCACATGACGCCTATTGATAAGAAGTGTAGCTGTGTTATTATCATGAACTTTGATGATTCTGTATGGTCCTTTCCAAATAGGCGATAACGCTTTTTTGAGCCTCAGGTGGGCTTTTAGATAGACGTAGTCACCGACCTTGTACTGTGGTGGTGATTTAGTGTGGGAATCGTAATAGGATTTAGAAGATTCCTTTGATTTTAGTATATTTCCAAGAGCTTTTTCTCTGGTATGTTTAAATTTATGTTGTAACATTTTAATATAATCTGAATATGTTGTACTAGGTTCACGTTCATAAATAGAATTAGGAATAAAGGGTTTGTGACCGAATATTAACTCGTAAGGAGTAAACTTTGTAGTTGAATGTTCTGTTGTGTTATAAGTTAACATAGCGGTATATACATAAGTAGGCCAGTTATCTTGATTTTCATTTACGAAGGATTTTAAGTATTCCTTGAGCGTTGAATGACTGCGTTCTAAAGCTCCTTGTGTTTGAGGATGATAGGGTGATGACCATAATTGTTTGATTTTAAGGAATTGGCAAGTAGTTTTAAATAAGTCGGACGTGAAGTTAGTACCTTGATCAGTCAAAATAGATTTAGGAATTCCAAATAGGGATATAAAGTGGATAAGACAATCGCTAGATTCTTCAGCGGTTGTACTACGTATAGGATAAGCGATAGAATATTTAGTTAGGTCATCTTGTAAGGTGAGAATATACTTTAGTTTTGCGGAGCCAGATTCGGGTAAAGGTCCTACTATGTCTAATGCCACCCTCTGAAACGGAGCTGTGGATGTAGTAGTGATCTCCATTGGAGCTTTATTTAATTTTCTCAGTGCTTTATTTTCCTGACATAATTTACATTTCTTGACATAGTCTTCTATATCGCTTCGCATGCCCTTCCAATAGAATTGTTCCCGGATTCTGTTGTACATTCGTGTCGACCCCAAGTGCCCAGCTGTAGGAATGTCATGGTTTTCACGCATGATTTTGGGTCTCTCGCTTAGAGTAGGGTATATTGTTTTATTTAGGTAAAAATGGATTTGGATTTTTGTATTGTTAAAGATGTGAGTTAGGATATTATAAATTTTTGTGTAGGAATGGTGATCAAATGGGCTTTTGAAGTCGGAGATAGCAATATCTGTTGTTTGTTCAGATTTCAGGATTTCGTTTCTTACTTGTTTCAAAGTATCATAGATAGCAGGATAAGATGATTCGTCAAAGTGGTGAACTTTTGTAAAGATGAAGTAAACAGTCTTGTTCTCATATTCAGTTTTTAGGAAACGGTATAATTCTTTTTCAGAATTAAGGATTTCGTCATAGTTGTCGGAATTTAGGAGAATTTCGGAGATGTATGGATTTGACTCGTCTAAATCTATAGACGTAGGAATTAGTATAATTTTGCAGGTTGTCTTTAGGAGATTTTCGTTGTGTTCTTTTAGAATTGTGTTGCAGATATTTTCTTTATTTGGAATTGATTTTAGAAACTGAGAATAACTGTTGTTATTTAAATTTGATTGCTCGTTTGGCGAAGGAATTTGTAATGAGTCAAAGTCGAGGTTGAGGTCAGCACTGTCAGGGCTAAGGTCAAGATAGGGTAAGTTCGGCCCTAGATCTATGAGTTCTGGAGATAGCGTTGGTTCAACTTGTGGTATTGGATCTTGTAATATGTTAGAGTCGTTGTTTATTTCTTGATTTAGTAGGTCGTTATTCTCGAAGGAGAACGGAATGGGAGATGGTAGGATTATGTGAGGGTCCTCTAGGTCATCGAGGTCATTGAGTTCAGTGTCAACATCTAGTAGTAGAGGGTCAGAGGTTGATGGTGGTTTACCATGAATAGGGTTGACTGGATATCGAGACAATGCGTCAGCGTTGGTATTAATTTTCCCTTTCTTGTAAATAATATCATAATCAAATTCCTCTAATTTTAGTCGCCAGCGTACTAGCCTAGAACCGGGATCCTTACAATTAAAAAGCCATTGCAAGGGTTTGTGATCTGTGACTATGCTGAATCGATTTCCGTAAAGATAGGGGCGAAAGGCTTTAGTTCCAAAGATAATGGCTAAGCATTCTTTTTCAGTAACGCTATAGTTACATTCGGCTTTATTGAGTGTCCGAGACGCGTAAGAAATTGGGCGGTCCTTACCTATCGGACCTTGCGATAATATAGCAGAAACAGCGAAATTGGAAGCGTCACAGGTAAGAATAAAGGGTTTAGTAAAATCAGGATATGCTAGTACTGGCGACGTCACTAATTTATTTTGTAAATTTTCGAAAGCAAGTTGTTGTTCATTGTTCCAATTGAATGGTGTATCCTTTTTCAATAGGGTTGTTAATGGTTTTGCGAGTTTAGAAAAGTCAGGTATGAAACGTCTGTAGTAAGATACGAGTCCAAGAAAAGATTTCACATCTTTTGGGCATTTTGGTATTGGGAAATCGGTGATACATTTGACTTTCCTAGGATTTGGTTGTACGCCGTCTTTGTTAATTAGGTGACCAAGATAAGCGACTTCTTTACATAGAAACTCGCATTTATCTGGTTGGAGCTTCAGGTTATAGTCCCTGAGCCTGTTGAAAACAGCGGATAGATTTTGGATGTGACTTGGTAAGTCAGGGGAATATACTACAATGTCATCTAAATAAACAAAGCATCGTGATCCTTGAAGTCCACATAAACATGTGTTCATTAGTTTTTGGAAGGTTGAAGGGGCATTTTTTAGCCCAAATGGCATTCTCGTAAATTGAAAATGACCTTGAGGTATGGAAAAGGCAGTTTTAGGAGCATCTTGCTTGGATATTGGAATTTGATGAAACCCTGAAGCCAAATCAAGAGTTGTGAAATATTGGCTTTTCCCTAATTGATCTAGAATTTCTGTTATTTGCGGTATAGGATATGTTTCTCCAATAGTAACGTCGTTGAGTTTTCTATAGTCAATAACGACTCTCCATTTTCGTTGTCCCGAAGCGTCCAGCTTTTTGGGCACAACCCAAATGGGTGAGGACCAAGGTGAATTTGAAGGTGTTATTATGTTTTGCTCTAACATTTTATTAATTTGATTTTCGACTTCCTTTTTATGGCATTCAGGAAATCTATAAGATTTCGTTTGGATAGGGATATCTGTATTCGTTCTGATATTATGTTCAGCAATTGTAGTATAAGTCAGCTGATCGTCTGGAAGATGGAAGATATCGGAAAAATCTGTGCAGACTTGTAATAGGACATTAGATTCTTCTTCATTGAGATGAGAAATCCTAAGATGCTTGAGAACTTTGTTAGTTCTGATAGAGGCATTAGTATGAGGCAATGATTCATGACGACTCAAACAAGGTTGAGTGTCTAGAGGTTCTAGTGTTAGATTAAGGTTAGATTGGATCACGACGTTCTCTTCAGAGATGTTGACAACTGTAATGTTAATGCGATTATTTTCTTTCACGTTAACGATGCAATTGGCGACTAATAATGAATCAGAGATGTGTTGGTCTATTATCATACCTTCTCCTATATTTGGATTGCTTACTGTGCATTCAATTACAGTTTCCGTGCGTGGTGGAATGTTATATAAAGGTTCAGCGAATTTTAACTTTATGTAGTCTTCGTCTATCTGTAAAGTTTCCTGACAATAGTCGATTTGACAACCAAGGTTTTTCAAGAGGTCGTTACCTATGATGCCATCGAAACTTAGGCTAATATTTTCGACAACATGAAATTCATGGGCATAAGGTTTGTCGTTTTTTTTGAATATTTGCATTTTGAAGCTGCCTAGAGTTGAAGTTGTTTCATTTCCAGGATCAATTCCTTTGAGGATTATTGTATCATTACTCAACTTTGGGACTTTGGACATAGAATCTAATTTTAGCAGGCTTATGCAGGAACCTGTGTCAATTAGGAAGGATAAGGGCCTATCTGCGACGGAGGTATGGATTAGTACGTGAGGTAAGTATCTTTTTTCAGTATTTTTATTTACTTTATAAATTTTCATATTTGTGTTTTGTTTCAGGTTTGGCGAGTTTTTTGAGGATGAAGTATAAGGTCCTGCAACGAGAATAGAATCGGGTGATTTTGTTTTTGGATTTGATAGTTTACAGGGCTTAGTAAGTGATTTGGCAGAAATAGTGGATTCAGTGGATTCAGTCATTGGTTTCACAGAAGCAGTGGATTTCATGAGTGATTCAGAAGGTCTAGTACGTGATTCAGGGAATTTAAGAGTTGGTTTCATAGAAACAGTGGATTTAGTAAGTGAAACAGAGGATTTTGTATGTGATTCAGAGGATTTTGAATGTGATTCAGTGGATTTAGTAATTTGTTTCGTAGAAACAGTGGATTTAGTACGTGATTCAGGGGATACAGTGAGACTAGAGGCATCGTCTTTGACATAGTAGGCCGAATTTCCCGTGCGACACCGGGCGGGAAATTTTACTCGTTTAAATTGGTTTGGTCGAGTTCGTCGGTCCCTTCTTCTTTGTCCTGATTTACGTTAAAAACCTTGCGAGCTGGCTTATAACTTGGAGCATGTGTAGGGTTAGGTTGACGACCATCTGAAGTCGAAGCAGAAGATTGATTCCTACTATTGTTGTATTGTCTTTTGCGACAATTTTCAATAGTGTGACCTATGTTTTTGCAGTAGCGGCATACCATGTCGTTGGTATTTACTACTTTTGATTGATCGGATTGGTGATTTCGCGGAGTTGGAGAACGTGGTGATTGGAAGTCACGACGGGAGTTTGTATGTTTGTATTTATCATTATTAGAGTAAGTATTGGGTGTTGATCTTTTATAGATGCTAGAGATGATTTTTTCTTCTTCGACTGCGAAACTTATAGCCGAATTTAACGAGTCTGGATTGCGACATCTAACGACTTGTGATACCCGTGGCAAGAGACCTATTATAAAAGTGTGAAGTGCAAGATCTTGCATCGCGGCTACTCGTCCTGCTAATTCCATTTTCTTTTTCGTCGGAATGGAAATGTTTATTTCCGTAAGGAGTTTCGCTAAGCATGTCTCAATTTTTAAAGCGAATTGGTTAACTGTTTCAGCAGAGTTCTGCTTACAGTCCTGGAGTTCAGTGAGTAGGTGAGCGTAGTGCTTCCTTTCCCCAAACTGTTGTTTTAAGAACTCGATGAATTGTTCAAAGGATTCGAACTCTTTGACACTGCATGTAGTTTCAGCTTTATCTGTTAACTGACTTAGTATGAATTTGAATAAAATAGGTTTTTGGGTTTTTGTAGCTGTGTTAAAAGCGCTCTGGCAATTAGCGATGAAGGGATTAAGTTTTTCCCTGGAGCCATCAAATGGCTTAATGAATTTAAATAGAATACCGAGTTCTATTTTTTCTTCGAGTTCGACCTTCGGACTCTTAGAGCCACTGGAACTTTCCTCTTTTGCATCAAGATATTGTTTGGAAGTCATGATTGAAGATTATACAACAAAATAAAATATAAGCTAGTTAATTCTAAGAAATTGTCTGCACCTTATGCTACTTTGTACAAGTGACTCGGTGATAAAGACGCGTAATCGAAACGCGTAGTCTAAACAAATTATAAAGTAGCCGTACAGTAAGGTTTAAAGTTACAATGTATTATGAACAATATACAATACGAATGAGTACATAAACGTGAGATATGTAGATAGAAATAGTGACTCTGAGTTAATTCTGGTATTCGTCCTAGGATATAGCAGTGATTGAAGTAAGTATTTTATAGATCACTCACAAGAACGCCGTCATTATGAGGATATTCAGGATCATCGTGACCGCTTCTCCAGCGGTAACCAGCAGAAGAGCGGAGCAGAGCAGTTGTAGCAGACCTCTGTACCAACAGAGGGTGGAATCCGGTCTCGGTTGCAGGTTGCAACACACAAGACAGGGTGTCGATCAGGCACTTTGCACAGATTGCACTCAAACGACACAAATTTGATTTAGTAAGGCACTTGATTTTCAACGCTTTAATATTATGGTATAGGTTGAACACTTGGTTTCACTGACACTTTCAGGTAAAGTATTTTTCAGAGACGTATTCGGGTAGGGGATTTTCGTATCCCACCGCTGCCACCAAATATTATACGAGAGTTCGGATTCTTGTTTTTAAAAAAAACTATTTAATTAAACTGGAAATAGAATTTATTACTTTAAAGAACTTGAACTTAGAATTAGTAAAATAATAGGAAATAGAATGATTTAGGACTTCCGACCCGTACCGAGATTCAGACCGAACTAACTTGCAAGCCCATGAATATGGCGTCTAAGTTATTAAATGCTGACCAGGCAAGTCTGGAGAGCGGTCAGCCATTCTACTGTCATTGACAAGGTATAACAGACCCATCGTTTCGCTGAAAATGAACCGTACACCCTTATTAGTCTTAGATTTTTGAAGTTTTCGGGCAAACGCTGTGAGTGCTGATTCAGGCTAAATAATATCTCTATACGAATGGATGTCCACTTGTCATAAGACATAGAAAATTTATAGCAGTCTAGTAATAGTTTCGGGATTTCGCCGATCAGTTGTTTTCTTTTATCTGCTTATTTTATTACATTATTTTTTATGGAATTTGAAGCCTGGTACACACATGCTACTAATAAATATGCTTGTTTGCTCTCATTGCTCTCTGTGCCTGTAAAATACTCATGCTCTTTTAGTATAGACATGCTAGTTGAATGCTACTACGTAGAAGAAAGAAGGGGGGGGGGGGGGCGTGAAGTGTTACTAACTTAGTTTTAAGGTTTTATTTACTAACACAATTTGTATTAAATCATATTATGTATGTTAGTCTGTAAGGATCTATGGGCCAAAGTAGCCTGAAAATAAATGGATATTGGTGTTAATGTATTCGGATTTTTGGTTACGGCCTATTTTTTGGATTCAAATGACGAACTTATACTCAGCAAGGCCGAACTGGAAGTTGGGTAGATATTTGGTGTGGGATGCTACATGTGTCGACACCCTTGCGCCATCCCGTCCTAGCACGACGAGCTGTGCTGGGGCGGCTGCTGCCGTTGCTGATCAAACGGCGCAAATACAATAACATCATTGGTAGTTATGTGTTTGTGCCGTTTGGGGTTGAAACACTAGGGTCATGGGGTCCGAGTGCCCACTTCGTCTTTCGGGACATCGCCAAGCGGTTGGTCGACTCTTCGCGTAACCAGAGGGCTGGCCTTTTCTGGTCAAAGAATCAGCATGGTGTTGACAGTGGTGTGGATGAATTTTTTGATGCCCTTAAATGTTTTTCTCTTTTTCAATATATGTACTATTGTTTTGATTTAGTATTTGAAGTTTTTTTATAAATATGTTTACATGTTATAATATTTAAATCGTGTTACATGCAAAATATTGATAATGATAAAAAAAAATACGATAATTATTATTTATTTTTTCTTGAATTAAAAGTTCAATCGCCTTGCGGTGCAACATAGAATTGTTGGAAAGAGGACCGTACCTCGTAACATAATAGATTCTTTTTGTTTTTTTTTTAGGTTTTATTTGAATTCGAATTTTTAAGTCGAATGATAAAGGAGTTTCTCCTAGAATTTGTAATAAAAACAATAAAAATATGATGTGTCAGCTTTATTAATTATTCTTATGAAACGAAAGTAACAAAACTGTAATTCTTCGAAGGGCATGCTGATTTTGCCTCTTATATAATATGTTTCAGTCCTATATCGCAGAGGCTTTACCATTTATTGCCAAACTTAGTGTGTACAGACGCCAACACAACAAGCTACTCAAAACTGTCCCAACCAACCTTCAATCTAATGCTTTAGCGATAAAATTGAAAATCTATTAAAGGAATTTAACAGTTTGGGCTGGCGTCTGTTCTAACATTTGCCGAAACCGAATGATGGCCGAATATTTCTTTGTATTCGGCCGCCCCATCTCTAGCTACTAGTCCATTAACCTTTAAGCACCGACGTGCATTTTTTGGAACGTCAGTACCGACGTGAGGCCTGAGAGGCCGCTTATATTATGTATTGTTTTTTAAAGAAAGTGTTGATTTAAGTATTTGTCTCTGCAATATGATACAAAATAAAGATTTTTAAGAAAAAATAAGTATAGAAAGACAACAAACTTTATTATATTAATAAATTTAACACTACAATCATACTTGGCTTGAATTTTGGTGAAAAATCCGACTAATAGATATAAAAAAATATAACACAAAAAATAATCCTCTTAGAATAACAAAAAATTGTATTTCTTACTTCAGACTAATAAAACTTTAAGAAAAAAAATATAGTAGGAATATAGAACTTCTAGAAAAAAAAATGTCCACTATCGAACTACACCTTAAATTCTAAGCACAGTCAGGGCACACTTGTTTCGCGCACTGTAAACAAATATGCTTTTTGCACGAATTTTGCACCTATACGTCGATTTTTTTTTAGTTTAGGTTGACAAGAAAGAAGTCTTGCGTGTCTTGACTTCTTCAGCGTGATCTTCAGTTACCTCTGGCTTATCAGAACCAAGTACTCTTGCCAAACTCATCCTAAGCTCACGAGGTAATCTTAGGTTACAAAATCTTCGCTTCATGTGCTCTAATACCAACTGTCTAGCTAATTTTTTTATAAAGACTCCTCTATCAGTATGCCTTCCTACCTGTAAATTATGTAAAAGATGAGAATTGACGGAACTTATATCCAAATTCCGGTAAAAAATTGTCATAGGCCAGCGTCTTGATCGGCGGCTGCACGTGTATATAGAGCATTTCTTATCTATTTCATCTGCACCACCTTTCGTAGAATTATAAAACTTAATAATTTCTGTGCTCCGGACAAAAGTCTTCACCAAAGTCGTCAACCTCAGATCCGCTGGAATCTTCATCCGCGATCCAGCTCTCAATCACTCGCGTATAATATGGATTAGATTCACTTATTCCTATCCGAGGTCTCTTTAAGTGATGTAAATCTGTCGCAGAACTATTTCTTTTACTACCTGAAGGTCCTGGTCTATAGATAGTTTACACTATCTGTAAAAATAGCAGTTTACTGTAACAAATAAATAAAACAAAAACTTACGTAAGTACCGACGTGAGGCCTGAGAGGCCGCGTCAGAATTTCAAATCGTAATAACTCACCAAATACGCGCGCAAGGTCACGTCTTCCTGTTTCGATATCAAAGTGGGCACTGTTCTTGCAGCTACTTAAAAGTAGGGATCGGAATTTGGCAGGGAAAGGGGTAAAGTAGCGAGTCAAGTGCACGCCGGGGCCTCTCAGACCGCACGTCGGTACTTAAAGGTTAAACGTGACGCACACTCTCGACATTGTTTTAATTAAAAACGCTGCGACTAGTCGTAATGCGTGTCCGAGCCCTAATTGCTTACAAAAGGCCGGCCGATGGAATTAATTTAAAAATGGAATGCTTTATACGTTTTTATTTTTAAACTAGAGAAGGGACAGCATGGTCTTACTTTTTATTTGCTCTGATTTTTAACACGTTTTTATTCATCTGTAACTAACTACATAATAATATGTAAAAATCTTAGAAGTTAAATTAGACTCACTTGCCGTTTTCCGATTAATCTGAAATTTTGCATACCTACATGTCTTTTTTTTTATTACAAAATGGGCCTGCGCTTGAACTCGACCATGCCTGGTAGAAAGCAGATGGAAGAGGTCTATGATGAAACGAGCGTGCCCAGAAGATGCATGTTCACACTTGCTTTGAAGGCAGACGGGTTATTTTGTGGGAGGGAACACAGATGCCGGCAGAGAGTTCAACACTTTGGCTGTGCGTAAAATGAGAAATCAAATGACGTCATTCTAAAGCGTGTTTTCTAGTTTTTTATTTTATTTTAATTATGTTTTAATTAAAATGACACATATTTTCAAGTAAATTACATTTTTATCATGTCAGTTTATGGTTAATCAGTTTTCTACCCACCAACCAAAATTTTTTGTACCTATTCGATTGCGTTAACGTAATCTTCATTAATTTTAACTTAAACTAACGTCATCTAGTGACAAAAATGGGGACGTCAGTCAGTGATTCAATGGGAATCAAAAGTTACGTTTTGTCAATGATAAAAAACCAACTAGGCCCGCTATGTTCGTCGGGTCGTTGTGTTTCATTATTCTTATTCTTATTCTTTATTGCACACAAAATTAAAAGATATACACACAACATTACAATATATAGCTTATGTACAACGGCGAGCTTAACCCAAAATTATTATTATTATTTTTTAGGGTTCCGTACCCAAAGGGTAAAACGAGACCTTATTACTAAGCCTCCGCTGTCTGTCTGTCTGTCTGTGTCTCCAGGCTGTATCTCATAAACCGTGATAGCTAGAAAGCTGAAATTTTCACAAATGATGTATTTCCGTTGCCGCTATAACAACAAATACTAAAAATTAAAATAATAAAATATTAAGGGTATATACAATAAACGTGTTTTTTTCGTATTTTTTATAGATAATGGTACGGAACCCTTCGTGCGCGAGCCCGACTCGCACTTGGCCGGTTTTTCGTTAATTGATACTACTATCTACACAATGATTAAATATTACTTCATTCCACATGCGTACAGTCGCCAGCACATCAAGCTACTACAATCTATCAAAAACCTTTAATAAATTTCCAACTTTATTGCTAAAGTATTAGGTTCAAGATTGATTTGGAAAATTTGACAGTTTCGAGTAGCTTGATATGCTTGCGTCTGCACAATTGAAAATCAAAACGATGACAGACAATGGATTAATCAAGTGTTAAGAAAAAAACTCATTCCACTAAAGCACCCATCAATATCCCCACAAAGAGTTCTATCGACCCTCTTCAACGCACAATAGCGTGAATATACACTTTACCGCTGACTTAAGTGGTTCACACATTATGTGTGGTCACGGATCCATTAAAAAGTATGATTGAACGATTGCACATTAACATTTTAAATGATCGGAGACATTGAGGGTCGGGCTTTGTAACAATATCATGTCTGTAGGAGTACTGTACAGATGTATATATGTATGTAGAAATACAAGGTTGTTTTGACGCTCGAATGATGTTACAAGGGGACAAACTTTTGTGGATGACTCGCGCACCGAGGGTTCCGTATAAACTTGTAGGTATTTTGATATTAAACTTCATATTTACGTTCTTCAGATTTTTTTCCTTTACATTTGCGGTAAGATATTGCTTCTTGCCAAAGGAGATTGTCAACTTCGGTCCAAGTCGTAGGTATGTAAACGGAGAAAACGTATCGCGCGCGGTTATAGGTCTGTCAAAATCAATTACCAACATAACGTAAACGTATAGTAATTATCGAACTTAACACGAAATATTTTACCCTTTTTTTAAACCGACTTCAAAAAAGGAGGAAGTTTCTCAATTCGACCGTATATATGTTTTTTTTTTTTTTATGTGTGTTCGCGGATAACTTCGTCGTTTATGAACCGATTTTCATTTTTTTTTTTTGTTGGAAAGGAGATACTTCAAGGGTGGTCCCATGATAAGGAAACCGGGATCTGATGATGGCATCCAAGAGAAATTGAGGGGAGCTTTCAAAAATTGTAGTGGCGACTAGTGCGTTTGTAAATTTTTTGATTAAGTATTTTAAAGCACTACAATTTAAAGAAGGTCTGGAGTCGCTCTGATGATGGAACCGAAAGACAGTCGAGGGAACTCCTCAACGGTTTACAGCAGTCACCCTGTGTTAGGGTTTGATTAATTTGTATTGATGAGAAATTTACATCTAGATGGGGTGTGACTGTCATAAGGGGTCTGATGATGAAGACGAAGGACAGTTAAGGGAACTCCTCAACTGTTTACAGTAGCTACCTTGCGTTTGGACTTAATTCATGTATATTGATCAAAACTTTGCACCCATCTGGGTTACAAGTGCCATTACAGGTCTGATGATGAAAAATATTTCTGTGGAATATTGCAACTAAAAATAAAAAAATTAAAAAACTTTTTTGCAAAAAATAAAACCGCCTCCAAAAACACAAAAAAAGTGAAAAATAATTTTAGCTTTAGAAGTCGGTGACAAAAAACTGAATCAAATAGACAAAAGTCACCGACTTCTAAAGCTAAAATTATTTTTCACTTTTTTTGTGTTTTTGGAGTCGGTTTTATTTTTTGCAAAAAAGTTTTTTTTTAAAGTAATACACAAGTTAATACACATATTATTATAAAAATGTCAATACTTCCGGGATATTTTTTCTTGCTATCGTAATAAAAAATGTTTAAATGGTTGAGACCCGTCATTTAAGGTACAATTCATATCTGCAACACACTTGGACCAGCACCCCTTGTAAAACTGACAATCTCCTTTCATAATTCTATTCTAATATCTGAAACCGCAAAATATGTGACATAAACGGTCATATCTTTTGATCGCGTTGACTTACAAGTTTGATTTTTTCGCTGCTCCAAGGGGTAGCAGACTTAAATATTTGAATTAATTTCAGCTTGATACCTCCACGCGTTCCAGAGAAAAAACGTTTTGCAAAAAAAAACGACTTCCAAAAAACACTGAAAAAGTCTAAAAAAAAATTTTACGATCTTTCCTTTCGGAAGTCGGTCACTTTGTTTGTTTCATTGACTTTTTTGCCACCGACTTCCAAAAGTAAAATATTTTGGAGTTTTTTTTCGGAAGTCTGTTTTTTATTTTATCCTTTTTAATTGTAGTATAATTATATACCACACAAATTCTTGTCATGAATCAATTTTACTTGTAACTAGGAGTTATTAAGGACCATCATGTCAACATAGGCCAAGAAGAAAAAAACCAAACCACTGAACCGATTTTGACGAAATTTCCATGAAATTTAATTGTTGATTTTAATGACTTATATATGTTACGGCTAAAGATGGGTGTCAACATAAACTTAAGATTAGCCGGCTAAACTCCAACTAACCGAACCTCGGGGTGCCCCTGTCGTCGACCGTCTAGGGTTAGCGTTTCCATCAGCAGGTCGACGGATCCCCGCTGCGCGAGGCTCCTATTTCTGTCTGCAAGGTTTACAGGAACCTAACTAACCGAACCTCGGGGTGCCCCTGACGTCGGAGTTTAGCCGGCTAATCTTAAGTTTATGTTGACACCCATCTTTAGCCGTAACATATATATACTTTGATTACATAGAACATTTATGACAAACGACCAATGCGTAAAAGATTTCTTTGATTGTTTGACAAAACGCTTTTTGGCAGAAAATCATGCATATTTCACTGGTGCGGTTTTTTTACATTTCGAATTAATTTGACATTGACGTCTTGGAAGGCTGTTCTTCAGTAATAGCTATATTATCTGTACGTTGAATGGCGGTCGAACATTGTTTTTTCCTTATGTACTCATCTCAAAATTCACTTACGAGTTGGAGAATATAATCAAGGCGAGAAATGTTTTCACCTGTAACTTTCCTATATTAAGCTAAGCTTTAATAAAAATCAAAAAGAATCTCTAAACCCCTAAACCATTATTAAATAAAATAGAAGTCACTGGAAAACAAGGTGACAATATCAAAAGCCAAACAAAACGCCGCCATCTTAAATCACAGACTAAAAATAAAAACCGACTTTTTTTTTAAGCGTGTTCTTTTTATCGTCATTAGGGAATATTTTGCACATAATACTGGCTGCTTGCTACTCTACTCTAATTATGGGCTTACAAACAATATGCCTTCTAAGAAATGGCGACTGGCCGTGTAAATACGTGTATGTGAACAAGACGTTACTTTAGTTTATTTTTAGAAGAATACTGGGTTGCTATATTTAGAATCTGAATTTTCCCCGCTTTCAATCATTTTTTTTTCCCAAAATGACACGTTTTGTATCTTTTTTTCGCGTTCTATTTTTGAAACAGGAAATGAAATAAACGCAGAAACCTACTTATATGTTCATTCACAAAAGGTACCACTTGGTATCGAATATAATGTCTGTGTATGCATTGCCCGATCCCGGTAAAGCACGACACGATGCAATCGGCATATTATATGCGTGATATTATAAAAAATTACTAATTGGGCTGTAAATTGTCTTTCCTGAATTTTACCGTATTTTTTAGTCTTTTTCTATAAATCCTCTAAGTACCTAGGGGAAATGTTCCCGAAAAATTTCCCCTACAACAAGTTTTTTCCCAAAAAAAGTGGATATATGTATGTCCCGAATCTACCAACACTGAAAGAATAAAGCGCTTTTGAGAAGAATGTTGAACGAAATTGGAATAAAAAAGATGGCGACGTGCGGGGGTTTGTAAAAAGGTTAATTAATATTCATACTGTACTGTTATATAGTAGTCTCTCCGACTTGAGGATTTCAGACTGCGACATGTTATTTAATTTTTAAATTGCGTATATTTCTCCTCTGTCATTTCTTTTACAACTAACTTCTTTTTATAGCTATGCCCAAAATATAACCTAAACAAAACAAAAAAATATGGTTGCGCCACTTAGGCAACGTCTACCTAACCTTTCAAATAGTATAAGCGTGATGTTACGTCATTTAAGGACAAGGACTAAAATGAACAAAAATTTTTAATGAATAAAGAAATAATTATTACCATCCACAGCATTTGTAAACAAAAATAAAATAATTTTTAAACTGTCAGTGAGAAAAAACATCAAAAGCATAAAGTTTTTCTATTCAACGGGTACAAACATGATACAAAGCTAGCAACACTGTATGTCCCAAGCAAACAATATGTTTTTTTGTATGAGTTGCTTTATGTGCTGGTATAAAAAATAGTATTTTTCATAACAACCTTTTAGAAAAACGTTTTTGAAGTCACTTTATAATGTTTTTTTTATTGCTGTATAATATTTCGTATCAACATCTACCTAGCCTTTTCCCAACTATCTTGGGGTCGGCTCCCAGTCTAACCGGATGCAGCTGAATACCAGTATTTAACATGGAGCGACTGCCTATCTGACCTACACAACCCAGTTGGTTCACTGGGTAATACGATACCCTTGGTAAGTTGTCAGACTTTCGGGCCACTGACTACCTGTAACGACTGTCAAAGATCTACAAATGACAGCCGGGACCAACGTGCGTTTCGAGGCACGAAGGAAACTCGGTATGTAATACGGTCACCCATCCACAGACCAACCTAGCAAGCACGGCGGTATAATATTTCGTATATTTACACAAATATCATAATTATATTATACTATACAGGGTGGGAGGGACACCGACGTGAAAACGGTTACCGCGTATTCAATACTTAAGTACATGCGTCGTTCTGAGCCCAATAGAATTTTTTTAACGGTTATTTAAAAAAAAAACAGTTGTTCCAATCTTTTGACTGTGTAGGTATTGCACTTTTGTAGGAAACAGCTGTTTTTTTTAAACACCGATGAAAAATTTTCTATGTCTATAGAGTCACAAGTAGCAACTATTTCCAGAAAACCCCCGCCCCCCCCCCCAACCCCGCTTTTAAATAAAATTAGCAGCGCTCGTCGGCGCCATCAAAGCTTGAGATACGCAGTAAATAACAAGATAATGATCGTTCGATGCCTATAGACCGACACAGGTCTGTTAGTCTATGGTAGCTTAGTAACCTATTTACTGGTAATAGTTTACTTTAGTATAACTTAATTATGTTGGGTTTTTATCTGGGAGCGGAATTGTGAGTTTACATGCTGCTTTTTTATTTTAATCGGGAAATAAAATTTGTTTTTTAAATTTGTAATTCTTTATACAGATCAGATCTGAATGTTGGACCACAAAAGGGATGAATGAAAGGCAATAGGCTATTTGACAACATCGAAAATAAAATAAAATATTTTAATTAAAAAATGACGTTAATACAGCGCATCAAAGTTCGTGTTCGAGAAGAAAAGTTGTGTGGTAATCGGCTCCCGTAGTATGGACATGTGATGCGGAGGAATGAAGAAAATGTAGTGAGGAAAATGTTGAGTATGAATGCAGATGGCTATTAGAGTAGATGAAGAAACCATGGATGGACTGTGTGAAGGATGATATGGCTAGAAAGGAGGTGACTGCTGAGATGACGAGTAATAGAGAGTATGGAAGAAGAAGACATGCTGCCCCTAATAAATTGGGATAGGGGCAGGAGAGTGATAATAATATCATTAAACAATGGAAGAAGGATAAATAATTAAAATTCAATAAAAATTGGCACCAATGTTTGCATAGCTATTATGATGATGGATTTTATTGCATGCACATAAAAGCTATTTTTGACCACCTGAAGCTAATTCCTCGATGAAAAGTATCACGCCCAATGAAGCCAAAAGTAGCCTTCTTTGGTGTCTCTACAATTACTGAAGATTGGCCATCAGCTCGCAATATTTCCCCTTGTTCTTTGCGAGGTGGAACTACTCAGCAGCACGCGAGGCCCGGGTCCATTCACTAATGTTTCTATTAAGTAACAAAAATCTTTTAAAATTTAAGTTTACTGAAAAACAACTTGTCATTAAAACATAAGTTCCTAAGTAATAAACAAATACAATAAAAAATCTTATTTTGACAGTAATAATTTACTTAAGGAATCAAAATCAAAGCATTTATTTCAAGTAGGCCAGTTACAGGCACTTTTGAATTGTCGAAACAAAGACAACAGTAAATCTTGAAAATTAAGAAACAAAGAATTATAACAATATTCTAAGTTCTCTATAAAAACTTATAAAACTAACATCTCATAAAAGTTACAACTCGATAAAAAGAAATAAGTACAACTTGTCTCATCATACTTAAAATCTTTCTCAAATAAACATAACTATGTCTTTTATTTTATCAAAGTATGAGTAATATAAATCAACTTGAATACAGCCAGTCGTTATGCAAATGTAGATAACTTCTCTATTAAAATAACTACAACCAAAAAGGTTTTGTATCTGAAAAAAAAAAACTGGCCATGTGTGAGTCGTACTCATACAGGGTTCCGTAGCACGAAACAATATAATAAAAATATTTTGAAGGCTCATTCATATTATGAACATTACACATTACATTCAACAGCAAAACTAAATTTGTTTTTCATAGTATATTTAATGAAACAAAAAGTTACTGCTGCTGCTGCAGTTTGATGAAAAAGTCCAATATCTCAAAAACTAAACATCAAATCTTATTCAAGTTTTTTTACGTTCTACAATCCCATTTTCAGAATTTCCCTCCTCTTACTTTACAAATTAGAGGGGGGGAGACATGTTACCACTTTGAAAGTGTCTATCTTTCAAAAGATTGGCTAAGAAAAAATGGTTTTAGAAACCTCAATGTAATTTTTAAATACCTATCTATAGACACCCCGCACATATAGGTTTGTTGTTGTAGTTTCAGTTCCATATAAGGGGCCCCATAATCTTTTATTTTTGCATAAAAATCAGAAAGCAGTTTACAGAATACATCTACTTACCAAGTTTCAACTGTGTAGGCTTAATAGTTTCGGAATAAAGTGGCTGTGACATACAGACAGACAGACAAACTAGCAGCGATTTCGGCGCTGCGCCGAAATATCGGGATCTCAAAACAAACAGTGGACATGGTAAATATCCCGTTTCTAGTGTTAATTAAAATGTTAAACCATGACGGTTAAAAAACTAAATAAACTCTTGACACTCTTTGGGTACCCTAAAACAGATCCAAGTTGGAAATATCTTTGAAATAATAGCACTTGGCTATAAGGAGCTGAAATATTGGCGTTACACCGCAGTAAGTTCAATAAGGAATGCGATAACAGCCAATAATATCGATATAAACCTATCATCAGATCCGTATCGATATGGCAATCGATTTACAGCTGTATCGCGCTACCCTAGGGTGTAGTGTTGCCGAATATTTTAAACGCATTCCAGTAAAGAGGTTTAACTTGGCTATGGTTTTATTTATACCTTTGGCAGTAATATCATCACTGTTGCTTGCAGTGAGTATTTTTATTTTATACTAGTTGTGCCAGCATGCGTTATAATGTTTTTTTAGAAAATTTCCTGGATCGATTAAGTTGTTTAGGAGTCTCGGGAACGAACAGAAATAGATTTTTAGTTATGTCGAGTTGTCAGGATCTATTCCGTTAGGCACGGACATCATGTAGGCAGAAGATGAGTTTCGTACAATGAAATACACTGGGTGCGTTACACTGTTTCTATTAAACTAACAAATTACTTGACATTACAATTTAACTCAATAACACTAGGCACAATAAATCGGGGACAGTTCTAGGACGTCTCCACTCCGCTGCGATCTGACACTCTATGTCGTTCTCGCCTTGAGTTGAAAAAATCAGTGCTCTGTAGAAATACGCAGTGGTGAGGGCAGACTTGGAACTAGGTCGCGCGATGTCATCACTGGCATACTTGCGATTCATTTTAAGTCCGTACGAATGACCGGATCCGACATATAGATATAGTACCAGAACGCGCTGTTCTAATGCTAGTCAAAAGCTTTTACGATAATTTACTTTTTCCACGACCCAATAAATAAATAATAATAAATAATATCTTGGGACAACCAACACACCGCCATCTGATCCCAAACTAGGCAGAGCCTATACTATGGCAACCAGACAACTGATAAACATACTTATATATTTCTAAATACAAACATGTTATAGATAAATTACACACCCAGATACAGAACAAATAATCGTACTCATCGCACAAAGATTTGTCCTGTGTGGGAATCGAACCCACGACCTCCGTCCTAGCAGTCAGGGTCACTAACCACTAGACCACCAGGCCAGTCAATGAAAATGCCAATGAAAATATTTTAGCCATATCATATTTGCTATTGTAGTACAATCGTTCATGAAGTAGGTAGACATCTTGCTGAAGAAGAGTCACCAGTGCATACCAATCCTTTTTACCAGATCGTATCCACTTCTTTGGGAGACTAGCTAAAGTTCGATTCACGTAATCGTATCTACATCTTTGATACCCAATTTACTCAGTCACCATGCACATCTAGAATACATACTTGTTTCTCATTCTTATTTGCATCAGTTATAAATACCCCTGACCATCCTATTACTACTCAATAGGCGCGCTCCCAATAAACTACTCGATAAATAATTCACTCCATGACGCCCCTTTGTTATGAATGTCGATATTTCACGGGGAAACAGAACTGAATCGGACTTGAATTGAATTTAAAGGCGGGGGTAAAGCCTTGGTGGTAAATTGCCTACAGAACTCGAACAAACACACGCCATTTTTAGGGTTCCGTACCCAAAGGGTAAAACGGGACCCTATTACTAAGCCTTCGCTGTCTGTCTGTCTGTCTGTCTGTCTCCAGGCTGTATCTCATAAACCGTGATAGCTAGAAAACTGAAATTTTCACAAATGATGTATTACTATTGCCGCTATAACAACAAATACTAAAAATTTAAAAAAATGAAATATTAAGGGGGGCTCCCATACAACAGATATGATTTTTTTGCCGTTTTTATAGATAATGGTACGGAACCCTTCGTGCGCGAGTCCGACTCGCACTTGGCCGGTTTTTAAGATTTTTTGACTATTTTTTTCATATAATCTTCGATAAAATACAAAAAATACAACATATTTCAAGTGGCTCTATTTCTGTTCTCCGGCGACTTATGTACTCATTGTTATAGTATGACGTGAAGTCCCAATTACAAACTATTATCAAAGATATATTTCAATTCGGTTGGTCTAACGTCCAGATTGCATAGAAAATTGGCCATTGTCCTTTTAAAAGGACCATGGCCAATTTTAATTTTAATTTTAACACTACCAAGCATAAAATTATTAATAAATTCTCGTTCCTCAAGTTATGATGTTTGCCTAAGAAAATTATGTTATTTTCACGTTCTGATTCCATAGACTAACAGCCCATCATTATCCATACACAATTGTTGTATGAAACAGAACGTCATTGCTTTGAATGTAGTTAACTTGAGCGATACTTAAAACTGTTGTGTTGACAGCAAGATACAAGAAAATTACGTAGATTACAAAACGAAAATAGGGCAAGGGAAGGAATTGAAATGTATCGTTCCATTCTTGTAAAATGTTTCGTGAGTGACTGACAGACAATGGCCAGTCTGAAATACTGACGGAAGAAACATCAAAGGCTTTCTTTATAATTTATATTTTTTACGTTTGAGCGGGTCAAAGGAGAATGAACTTTATGTAAAATAACAGCACTTCACCCGCGACTTCGTCAGCAAAAAGTGTGATAGCTCGGCTAATATGCATGATATAAAAATAATTTATAGCCCATAAGTCCCACGAATAATATAGCTAAATCAGACAAAAAAATAGAATTGGATCATTAGTTCCGAAGAACACCCTACATAAAAAATTGCAAACAAATTTTACCTCTTTAAAATATTAGAAATTACAGGGTGTAAACTTCACGAAGCCGTCAATCAAGCATTCTGTACATTCAACTAAGTAACTCTACGCATTTTTTTTTTGTGAAAAATCACGTTTTACGGTAGTACTCAATGTAACGCGCTCAAAACATTGTGCTGATGGATGTATTGAATAGTACGGAGATCGTGGAGGTATTTAAAGGAAAGTTATAACATTAAAAACTTGTTTTAAAAAAACATGCGAGAATGTCGGAACTCTAACCCCCAATATCTCCGTAACTAGAAGGTTATATAAAATAAAATAAGATACAATAAGTACTATATTATTATACACTTTGACACCAAAGCTATTATTTTGATATCACAAACAGACACTTCAATTTTATTTATTTGTATATATATATAAATGTATAGATTACGTTTAGTACAGCATAAGCCATTAATATTAAATTAAGTTAAGTAATCGTTTTACTCGGTCTTCTCACAGAACCACAAATATTATAACATTATCGTCTTCCATTCATCAGCAAACAAGTACAATCCAGGGTTGGTCTCCCCGAGCGCGTTGAGCATCCTCAACATAATTATACGGTATAGGGGAGCTGGACTATAGTGGGACAATTGAAACACCGATTATAATTATTTCGAGGTCGGTATAACCATGTATAATTTTACACGCTGTTGTCTTTTGGTCAACAGCACGCATAAGGGAATTAAAATTATGCTGGTAATATAAACCTCGGAAACCAACAAAACAGTTTAATATCTAGTATGAAACAAAACTCCGATGTCTGCTTCATTATAACAACATGGTCCCTAAAACTAGCAATCCCTTTGCAACACTGTTCACTGTTCACGACACCGCGACGCGGGAAAAAAGTAAAATTGACACCGGTTTAAAAATAGAACGCGTTCCCGCCGCCATTGTTGTTTTTTTTTAAGGGACATTAATATTTTCTCCGGAGCCAGGACTTTTTACATTGTTACTTAAAAAAAAAGAACTTTAATGTAGTGTCTCTCCTCATCATGGAAGCATCATCGCAATTTGTTGGGTCCAGAGTTATTGCAAGAGTATGATGGCGAGTTTTTGACGTTGTTTTATTTCTTTTAAAGGCAGCCCTTAAATTCGCAAGTGTTTTACGTTTTAAGTCGTGTGTAATCCAACCTTTTTACACAGAACTCGTTTAACGCACCTGTACAGGCCATTTTTAGATCGGACATTGTGAATTTATTGACGCATAATAGTGTGTTTGTTGAATGTTTGTTTATTATCGTCTTAAAGGACGGGAGTTGAATAAAAGGACGTAATTAATCAGATGACTCTAAACGCTAGCATATTATTTAAATCACTTTTTTATTTTTGTTTTTTCGTTCGTCTAGTGCAAAGACATTCAAATATACGAGCGATAGACGGGACAAGACGAAGAAAGTCATGATCCAATACTTGTTACTACTTACCAGTAGATCCACATCTTGAAATCAGGATCCAATGAGTAAAACAATCGTCACTAGATCCATCATGGATCTGGCCAACGATCTTCTGAGATTGAACGCATGTCTTAAATAAAACTCTAAATATCAATGGATACGCTACGCGAATCCCATTTTGGTTTCTACAAAATAATAAATTAGTTAGATCGATAATACAGTATTTTTGTAATCTGACTTAGCTTAACTTCAATAATCCTTCTTACACTGAAACAGCCTCGTTATAAACCGACATAGGTAATTAAAATGGCACCACAACACTCACAACAGCTTAATCAAAACAAAAAACGACAACACACAACAAGCAACACGTCGCCATCAACTAGTAATTTTGATAAATCACTCCACTATACGTCATTCATTGTTAATAAACTTTCTCAGACAATTAATATTGAAAAGAGGTTCCATACTTGATAGTAATCGGGGTCGTAGGCAGATCGTGTGAAACCGATATCAATCTATCAGAGTTCTATTATCTGTAGCACAAAATGGCCGCCTGACAAGATGTAATTACAGCGGGAATTTTTAGCTTATAAAATAAGTATGTTAAAAACGATTCATTTAAAATTCATTAATACACCAAACAACTTTTAGTGGATCAATCCAATATTTCTAAATAGGATATACTTAGGTAAGTAAACACTTACCTAGTGACTTACTTTTCAAGCATGAAGTCCACAGTTGAACATATTATACAGGGATGGAATTTTTCAACCTCACCTGGAGGGAAAGTACTCTAAATACTGGAGATAGCAAATTTCACTCAAAGGAAACATTCCTTTATTTTTAAAAAGAAACAAATCTGCATTCAAAGATTTTCGGAAATTTGCTTGCTACACTCGTAAATCGAACCGGCTAAAATTCGAAAAAATTACGCCAGTACCTAATTAACAATTATGTTTGACGTCATTTATTTATTAAAATGACGAAGAACTGTTTAGCTAAGAAGATTGCAATTTCCACAAACAAAAACGTGCAAATTGCAATTTTCCTTTTTTCAATTGTTAATAATAATTTCCGCACACTTTCATAATTATGACAATATGCTAAAGGGTGCGGAAATAGTTTATATCCTGTTATTCATTACAATCTTGTATTATCATAAAAAATTTAGATTTATTCATTAAACGACACCCAGACCACCACATCACATTTCTGCCAAGACTTTGGGGAAACAAGCGTGATGTTATGTTACTCAATGTTATTCATTAAATTAACTACCTTGTTAGTCTAGCAGGAACAAGTTAGACTGTTGAACGTAGCATTTTGGGTTCGATCCAAAGTCAGACAAAATAGTATGGATTGTACCTGTTCCATGGCTATCGACGGGCTTCCCAATAGATAATGCTTTTCAGCTGTAATGATGTACAGTCGCCAGCACACCAAGTTGCCAAAAACTGTCAAATTTCTCCGAATGATTTTAAACTATAAAGTGTTGTACGTTAAGTTCAAAATCAAATGAGATTTGACAGTTTGGTAGTAACTTAACTTTTCTAGAAGCCTAACTATCAACACCATTTTCTAAAACTCAGATATTCTAAACAAAGACTGCAAATAGGACCCCGAAACATTTCAAAGCAAGTTAAACTTATTCTTTCTTCCCAATGTCTATTTCCCAGCAACTTATATAATAACATAACATAACATAACCCTCTTAGATCTAAGATAAGTCGTGGGATTTTTTCTAAATTACAGTATTAAAATCAAATCTAGTTTTAAGATTATAATCTCAGTGCCATCTTAATAATTGTGTGAAAATATTTGTATGGAAACGTGATTTGTTCGCGATAGTGTCTCTGAGGCTCGGAAAGTATTTTAAGCCGTTGGTCCCGGCTGTCATTCGTAGATCTTTGACAGTCGTTACGGATATTCGCAATTCTTTTCTGATTAATTTCATTGCGGGATCCGAGACAGTTCAATTGTTTCTCCGGGACTTCGTCGAGCTTCATTGTCTCGGCGCTTTTCTTGTGGTTGTGATTGTAACTGTCAAGGTTGCAGTTGTTTAGGAGTAATTTGGCAGGATTGTCTAAAAAAGTCGTTTTAGATAGTCAGAAGCCTGAAAGCCTGACAGTCTTACCAAGTGGTAATCGGGACACCAAGTAACTAGGTCGTGGAGGTCAGGTTAGGCGGTCGCTCCATATAAAAAGTGGTACTTATTCAGCTGCGTCCGGTTAGACTGGTAGCCGATGACGAGATAGTATCTCAGCGAGATGAAAATAGAGATTTTGTAACTTTTGTGATGAAAGGTGACCATTAGTACGAGTAGTTGGACTTAGAACTGCTGGCCAATCTACCTAGGTTGGCCAGCCAGTTCTAGTCCAACTAAGTGTAAGTAGCGAATAGGTAGATAGTAGCGAAAATCTTATTTTATTTATAATTTTACTTCAGAACATAAATTTCATAAAATTGTTACTAAAGCTTATAACTACTTATACAATTATACTAATTACTTTATATTAAAAAGGACACCACCAGAACAGTGTACCTTATTCCAGTGCCCCACAATAGGACACTCTACCCTTTCTGCTAGTGTTTAGAAGATCATTGGAGCTGCCCCGCACACGTCGCATCAACGAGGCCACTCTCTTCCCCACTATTGCTCTAAAGCAGTCGGAGTTGGCCCCCGCAAACGTCTCCGATGAATAAAAATAAAAAATCATCCAGAACATCAGCATTTATGATACACACACATGATAATATTGTAAAATCTAATCATTTTAAAAGAGTAACCATGGAGTTTCTTGCCGGTTCTTCTCCATAGGAAACGACCAACCCGAACCGTGCACCTTTTTGTCGACGTTTCATAAGTGCCCATGTAGGCCTATGTGAAATAAAAATATTTTGATTTTAATTTTATGCTGTTGGCTACCTATATGTGACTATTAAGAGATGGTGTGATTTGGATAGATCTAAGAAGCTCAAGTTTGACTTTCTCGTTGATCTGGTGGTCCCAAGCGTGACTGCTAAGCATGAAGTCCTCTGTTCGATTCCCCAGATCAGGCAGATGGTTATTGGGTATTTCCATCAGGAATTTCTCAGTAGCAGCCACGGAGTCTGGATTTGTGCCTCATTACATGGGACTTAAACATAACTGGCGAAATGTGGAATGTGGGTGTGCTAATGGGTAGCCTCTGCCTAACCCTTCGGCGATTACAGGCGTGATGTTATGTAAGCAGCTTTAAGAGTGAGGCCACGAGGTACAATAATAATAATAAATTCATTTATTTCAGGTATATTACACCCATTGCCACACATAAATTGATAAAAAATCACCCAAGACATAAATAAGAAAATCAAGATAGAATTAAATAAAATCAAATAAAACCAAATAAAAAAATAAAATCAGACTAATCACATTGAATGAATTAAAAACCACATAAAACTTATTAAATGAAATCAAAATAAATCAGAGCTAATAATCACAAAAAAAAAAAAAATACAAAACAACATCAAAACATAACTAATACCTTCTCTCCGACACTGGTACAGCAACATGTCTGCCGGAACAATGTCGGATGAAGGGGCAGTCCAGTCTTCCAGCAATCATCACCAGTACGATGTTGGGGCTACCCCGTACCCTGCGCACCAAGGACGCGGCGCGCTTGCGCATGGTCGCGTGGAAGCAGTCAGTGCGAGCCTCTGCAAACATACTCGATGCGCTGCAGTATCGGGGCAGCCCCATCACCGCCCTGAACGCGTTATTGTACTGGATGCGGAGGGCGTCGTAACTTTTGTTAGAGTAGTGGGCCCACAGACTGCACGAGTAAAGCGATGTACAGTACGCTCTAAAGAGTGTAGCCTTAACCTCATTAGAGCATCGAGCAAATCTGCGGGCAATCATGTTCGCTCTAACAGACAACGCCCTCCGCTCCCGTTCCATGTCTGCGTGATCCTTGAGGTCGACAGTCAAAACATGTCCCAAGTATGTAAATTTTTCCACCCTTTGCAAAGGAACCCCATTGAGTCTGATCGGCGGTATGCTTTCCGGACATTTTGCACTGGCAGTCTCAAAGATCATACACTGGCTTTTCTTCACTGGTTTTTCTTCTTTTCTGGCTTTTCACAATGCTGTAGAGAAAACAAATGAAATAAGTTAGATCATAGCATTAGAGCAGCGGTGGTCCAGTGGTGGTTCGAACCCAGGCAGGCGCATGCATTACTTTGTGTAATTTATTTCATCACCACTGCTCTATATGTATACGGTGAAGGAAAACATCGTGAGGAAACCGACATGTCCTAGAACCAAAAATTCGAAGACATGTGACATCTACCAACCCGCACTGGGCCCGCGTGGTGGATTATAGCCCATATCCTCTCATAGAGAGGAGGCTGTGTGTCCCAGCAGTGGGAACATTATAGGCTGATTATTATTAATAGCATGCCACGAGTCACCGCGATGCGACTTGAGACACTACTCTGCGTGCGTAGTACTGTCGCCCACTTCCTTAGGAAACAAGTCGCATCGCCTGAGGTCGCGAACGGGGCGTAAAGCCCTCATATCACACGAATTATATACCGTATTTCAAAACTAACAGATTTCATGCTAATCTCCGAACTTTATGTTTGTTTTAGTTCGAGATGTCAGCATAGATTTGTATGAAATATTAAATTTTGAACTGAGATTTACGACTGAAATCTATACAAATAAATAAAACTGAAGTGTCTGTTTGTAATTTCAAAATAACCGCTTTTTACTGAATGCATATGAAAGTATATATAACCAAATTGAATGACTTTTCCATGAAATAGTAACAGAATAAGGGTTAAATGAACTTAGAGAGTTTATTATTATTTATTTGTATTCAAGAATGGTAGGTAATCTTATAAACTAACCCCACAAAACCGTAGTAATAATTAATGATTGATCGGTTGTATTAATGATTTTAATATTTATAATTCTGTAACTACATACGTGTTTCATCAACATACAACCTGACACTGATCTGCAATTGCAAAAAACTGGCTTCCACCTTAAATGTAACATACATGTAATACTTGTACATATGTACACCTCCACCTTCCTTTCGGGGCTTATAGACGTAATGTTATATGTGTTTGTTATTGCAGTAATTAATTTGGTAGATATAAAATGATGAAATAATGTATGTTATTTTTAAAGACTATGGGTACCTGTACATACCTCCATGATACGTAATGATTATTCAATGATTTTTAAATATTTATGCTTTTTCAATGATTTTTAATGATATGTTTTATTATTTTTTTGTTGTCTATGGGTATTTTGCCTGAATTAAAACACAATTTATTCATTTTATTTATTTATTTTATGTATATAAAAAATTAATGTGTGTTTTTATTTATTTCCAGGTAAGGACCGCAGTGTCTTCACTACACTGTAAGCTATGCAGGAGACTATGGTATTTATTTTAATCAATTCCCGATGGCTTCACCAGTAGGGCCACGGGCAGTGGGGTCAACGGAAATACACCGTATTTACGGACTAAGTAAAAGCTGAAGTATTTAAAGATTAGAAAAACCGGATAAGTGCTTGTCTGAACGCGCGCAGTGAATAAATATTTAAAAAAAAAAACAAATATTTAAAAATTAAAAACAAGGAGCATATAATTAAGAGTATGCCTACTCTTAATTTGTTGGAGGTGTCGGAAAAAAATAAGCCGTCTGGGAGCTTTACAACTTCTTGTAGCTTGGTACAGGGATAGATATACAGCCTGGAATAAGACATAGGCTACTTTTTATCCCTGGAATAGGTTCCCATGGGTTGCGGGAACGGGATAAAAATTTCATGATTACTTTTGATCGCGATAACCGACATCAACGCGGGCGAAGCCGCGGGCATCAGCTAGTTATGTATATAAAACAAAATTAAACCTGTACAGTTGTCTGTACTTTATTCATTATTCTTTATTACACAAGAAAGTGGTTAAAAAAATGTGTGATGGCCCTTTTTTTTTTTTTTTTTTGTTGGGTGGGAAATCATCAAATGACCCCCCCCCCCCCGCTCTGGGCGGAGCGGAAGGGAGTGTCAGACTCTTACTGACTAAAAACCACCCATGTTCCTTCATTGGCCCTTTATGTTCCAGGGCCGCGGTATCTCTTTCGAACAGTCCCGCAGCCCTGGACAGTCCCGCAGCCCTGGATGTGTGATGGCCCTGACTTCTGTGTTTGGTGATAGACCTGTGTTACAGGAGTCAATTTTCACAGGAGAAGATATTAGAGAATCTTATGCAATGAGATTAACAAAAATAAAAAGACAGGGTTCCCAAAATTTCGCCGTCCGTCCGTCTTATGACGACAGACCGTGTCGACGGCGTGTTCGTGTTCCACGCGCGCCTCAAAGAGATGTCAGCAAACAGGAGAGGCCCGCAAGGGCCGATGCCTGCCAGGGCTGCGGGACTGTTCGAAAGACATACCGCGGCCCTGGAACATAAAGGGCAAAAGAAGGAACATGGATGGTTTTTAGTCAGTAAAAGTCTGACAGTCCCTTCCGCTCCGCCCAGAGCAGGAGGAGTCATTTGATGATTTCCCATCCGAAAAAAAAGGGTTCCTAAAATTACCGCTTTAGCAGAATTACATATATTCTTTTTTTTATTAGTCCTTACTGTCCCACTGCTTGGTAAAAGCCTCCCCAATTCCCTCCATGAGCTCTTTCCCCGTGCCTCCTCGGGCCAGCCCTCGCGGTACGCGTCCAACTCGTCTCGCCACCTCTTTCTTGGGGTCTACTCTCTAAGCACGAAACCCGTAGTTTCGGCCGAAGTTACGGGCGTTTCCTACTCCCTAGCACCGACGGACATAAGATTACTTCGAGACCCGAACTAAGAATGACAACTCGATTTGACATTTGTCCCTACTCCCGATGTATTTTAGCCCGTCCAAAAAGTTGAGTTTGACACTTGTTAAGACGGATCGTTATGTCATTTGATACGACATCAAAATAGTTATCGTGCTGTCAACGAAAGTTTAAGTTTTTTTAGAAAATCAATATATTGGCTGCTTTTTTAATGCTCGAAGAAGCTCCACGAGAAGAGCGGAGGCGACGCCGTCCGTCTTCCGGCAACCATCGTGTGGAGACTTGCCCAGCGGTCATCGTGCATGCGGCTGACGTGACCCGCCCAATCCCTTAAATGAATCACGTTAAAATTCTTATAATTGCCACATACGCAGTTATTATGATTTGTCATTTTATCCTATTAAGTTTCTGCTAAAGGCTATTTTAAGCACGGGTAACAAAAAAAAAAAAAAGCGGGTAAAAGAAGCCTGTATTGAGTGTGAGAGTGTTTGCGTGTATGTGTCTGTGTGTGTGTGTGTGCGTGTTGTAAATTATATTGGATTTGATATTGAGTTCAGGGGTTTACGATAAATTCAATTCTGATCCAAATATTTGCACACCTACGAAGAGTCTGTGAGACTTGTACAATTAGTTTATCTTTTTTTTTGTATTAAGAAACCTCACGCATAAACATAAAGCCTAACCTCTCACGGATTACCAAGCAAAGCCTAGTTCTAGCTAAGTTTAAGTCTCCTAGGCATTAATTTCGCGGCACTAGGTCGTCAATCACATACGGCCGACGTGTACAATCACTGGGCCGCACTGGGCCCTGTACCAAATAACTGGCGCTAGGTCATAGGGTCGGGCTAGGCTTAAGACAGACTGGCAACTTTCTAAAAGGAT
The DNA here is from genome assembly GCA_950022335.1 of Eurois occulta. NCBI lineage: Eukaryota > Metazoa > Arthropoda > Insecta > Lepidoptera > Noctuidae > Eurois > Eurois occulta. The sequence continues at coordinate 8,924,646 of OX465506.1, forward strand.
TGCCAGTGCCATTATTTTTTTTTTCTGAAATGTGTTTTTTTTTGTGAGATATTTTTGAATGTGTGTATGCATGTGATGCGGAGGAATGAGGAAAATGTCGTGACAAAAGTTTTGGGTATGAATGTGGATAGGTATAAGACCAAAGAAACGATGGAATGACTTTTTCATGAAATAGTTATTAAATGGAGTTAAATGTACTTAGAGGGTTGTATTAATGATTCTAGTCTATACTAGTACGGGGAACAGAACGAATCAGGTCTGTGTGTACAACCATAATAAGTAGGTACCGACATGTAACAAATAAAAATTATAACTATTTCTACAGCTTATTTGTAACTTATTGAACTGTGCAAGGTTGTTATTCTGATTTGCCAAATATAGAAGTTTTCATTTCATTTATTCATTATCTCTCTTATTTAATACATTTTTAAATATTTTAAAAAACAAAAGTAAACAAAACATTTAAAAATATAAAAAATAGATGCCCCATCGGCATCAGGAACAAGGTCCAGGCTGCCGGTGGTCAGGGCTCCAGAGAAAGGAACCGCCTCACAATGCGCGCCGTGTCCAGGAGTACTGCTTTCTGAATCAAGCCCTTGACCCAGCCGCGCAATGAGAGCCTCCTAAGGTGTTGGTCGAGGCTCTTATTTTTATTATTATTATAATTCTATTACTACATACGTTTTACTAGCGCGACTCATTTTTCATCAACATTCAATCTGACACTGATCTACAAATTGCAAAAAACGTAAGAAAATTTGAATTTCGCGGGCTAACCTGGCGCTTCCACTTTAATTGCAATTGTGTTCATAAAGTAATAATCCTGTCTGATAATAATACTGCTGAGTTTGTTCCGATATCTTTAACCGAACTATGTCAAAACCGCATTCAAAGTTGCAACCCGGACATTTTTGGCTCTCCTGTAAAATTTGTGTTTTTGTGGATATCGTTGCTTATCTCTGAGTTATAGAAATGTTTTTAAGCAAATTGATAATGCCGAGGTTTTTTGTCTACCAATAGAAGCTTGTTTCTGGGTAAAATTTTAGTTAAACCAGGTTGGTAAATATTACTTTGAATGATTCCTTCAATGCACGCCACATTACAATGTATTTATTTATTTGTTTAGGATCTCCAATAAAGTATGCACACAAACACACGAAATAAATAATGGACGTGAAAAGTATCACTTAGGTGTACTCCATCACTTACAGGAGACCAGAACATGCATAATAAAATCTATAACTAATAAACATAAAGTATTAATAAAAAAAAATTAAAACACATGTCATTTCATTAGGTAATAAAATTGGAGAAATAGAATTAAAATAGTTTTAAAATAATTATTGCTTTACCTCTGTACAGGAGCTACGACTCCAAACAAATGTATTCCCCTTTTTTCCTGAATAATGCCTCTAGAGAAATATTTTTTTCCCTGTGAATTCTTTTTTCAGCAACTAATAATAAGTAAAGAAAATATGACCCTCCAAAAATGACAAAAAATGCCCCATTTTTACGGCCGTGATTAAAGGATTACCAGACAAAGAAAAGTTTTAAATTAAAAGATATTGATAGGAACCAAGACATACTCTTTCTTAAAATTTAATGTCAAAATAAATAAAACGGTTCAGTTTTCGAGGAGAAAAAGGGGTTTACGATACGTCGATCTCGTCAAAATTTTTGTGATATAATCTGCTGTCCCTATCGCACTATACGGGGATAGTATCGCTCAATAGTTTCTTCAAATACTACTTCACGACCCTGTTCCCTCTTAAGTGCGATTTTGATTTTAAAACGATTAACCTTAAACAAGAATTTGTGTGGTATACTACAACTAAAAAACCTGACTACTGAAAAATCACGCCCTAATTAAAATCGGGGTTTACAAGGTAAAATCGACTCCTCCTATTGTTGAAATCGGTTAAAATGTAGCCGGGCCATAATAACGAATCGATTGACACCTTATTCATCAAAATCGGATGAACAGTTTAGGCACTACGGAGGAACATACGTAAATACATACATACATACAGAGACTGCTAAAATCATAACCCTTCCTTTTGGCTTCGCCGTAGTCGGGTCAAAAAGCACTAAAATATAGTTGGACGATGTCTCAACTTCAGTCTCAATTCAGAACCGAGTGATCCGTAATGTCTATGACATTAAAAGCAGAAATCACTTCACTGGTTAGTCCCTCAGTCACTCACGTGCATGAACCCTAATCTCCTAAGATATCATGGAGTCCACGACTGGCCCGAGGGCTTAATTTGAAAGCATAACACTCAGACATATCCACGATATGTGAGGTAGGTAATACCACGGACGGAATATGGTTTTGTCTTCAATTATATCATGCAAATAGAATTTAGAGGTAACCTCTCGGAAATTATGCTCGGCAGTGTACTTATTTGTTTAAGGGAAAATACAACGTGTAAACGGATCCTTCATGAAGCCGTTAACCAAGCATTGAGCATCAAACTAATAAACTATAAACTATACGTAAAAATCATTGAAAATAATAAAGAAAGAAAAAAAAAATTGCGGCGGATACATGACCAATATGACCATACAAGATGACAATTTGTTTTTTTACTTTTGAAAAATTTTTAAAGCTTATCATTGACACTAGAAACGGGATATTTACCATGTTTAATGTTTGTTTTGATTTCCCTTTTTTTTTAAGTTCCCGATTCTTTTTTTTTACCTTTGTCTTTGCTTAAGTTTCTCTTTAAGCTTTTCGAAAGCTTCTGTGCAAAAATAAATATATACAAACGTATTTCGTCGTCCATAACCCCAAACAGGAGAAATGGGGTCTTCTTTCTTCCAACTTCGTAAATGGATGATCAGGCATTTGAGCTACAGCATCGTAGATCGGAAAACATGTATAAAATAAATTTTGATTTAACCCTTTTCACTCAATATAAATCTAATTGTATTTAAAAAAAAAACGCCGCAGTATACTTTTTTTACCAGCATGAAATTTCACACAGTCTTCCATACAATCATTTATCCTTTACTTATACGCGCGAATGAAGCCGCGGGCAACAGCTAGTTGCCAAAACAGCAATAGCACAATAAAAAACTGCTATTAATATTTTCATAGCAGTACAGAAATCACCTCAAACAATTAAACCTGCGAGCATATTCAGCGCTTAACACTTAATTTCTCATTTAAATGAATACAAACTAATCCAGCCCATAATAATCTCATAATTTCACACATAAATCTACCCAAACACCACTTATAACAAACATCAAATTATCTTTCCACACTATTTTATACGTAACCTAGTTACAATAACCACCTACAACTCATTCAAAGTTAGTTTACATCTGTTTGCATATCACTATCAAATGACAGTAAAGTTTATTTTCTTTACCTTAAGGTTGCTATTGCTGTCACTGACAAGTCTCTCAATTAACAGAGTGATCTTTATTCGCTTTGACATAAGGTTGGTGCTCTCAGACGGAAACAAAGTGTGAAGGCACTGTATTTGTGGCCAGTAGTTCACTCGGCAATTTCCCCTGGCCTTAGGTCAACGCAGGCAATCAACCCAGCCTAGTGCTGGCGTGGTTTGTATGTCTCTGTGTTACCTACATATGTAACTAAGTGCCAGGCATAAAGTATGAGAAGTACTGTAATGATAGGGACGCGATGCGGGAGTCGATAGTTTCGTGTTTAGAGTCGACTTGATGATTGGAATAAGCTCCTTTTTCTCCAACTGCGGCGTAGTCCAAAAGGAGGGTTATGTGTTTGACCTGAATGTATGTATGTCCGTTTCTTTACTTCCTTGTAAATTCAATTCAAAACATTTATTTCAGACTTTTCGGTCCATAGAGTGTTAGTAGTACCTACATCAAGATGACTTAAAAACTATGTTAGTAATTACACAAACACAACAAATAAAAGAAAAAGGTGCCAGTCAGCCTGCAATAAAGCAAAACAAAAGCACACACACACACAGTAAATCATGAACGGATTTCGATAAATTATACGTCGTTAGATTCGTCTTGTTGGTGCTAGTATCACGCGTTACGTGAAAATTAAAAAAAAAAAAACAAAAATGGCGACCTTGGGGTGCCATATTATTGTGGAGTTCGGTTTTTATTTTCTTCCAACATCATCGAGTGGAGTATCAAAATGAAGGGTTTTAAAAGGTGATTACAAAAATATATACAACTTATATGTTGAAAAGTAATTCGAAGCGACAAAAACAATCGTCTGCAAAATCTTTCACGTAGGCGGGACTCCATTTTATTTTCATAATTTTATATTAAAATGGGCTCCGCCTGCTTCCAACTTTTGTTTAATTTAAAATGTGCTTGCTTCTTGCTGTACAGTTTTTTCAGTCGGGTTTATTAATTTTTCATCTATTTTTTTATTTTCATTGAACGTATGATACTGTAGGAATCTTGATTAAATATCAAGTAGTTAGCTATAGCATTCGATAACTGACAAAACTCCTGAAATCTACTTAAAGTTACTAACACTACACCGCACACCACCGCTGCACTGCACTGTTTTGTACTTTGCTTATTTAGAAAAAATCCACATTTTTAATTCGCTGGAACTCACCTCCTCAGCCAAGGGTTCCCTTCATTTCCTCCTTTTCTCTCGATTGTGCTTCTATCCAATAATTCATTTTCAAAGGTCAGTTGGTACTTCCTTCAAATATTCAGTAAGAGATATTTAATGTACATTATATACAGACTACAAATAGAACTAAAATAAAGATAAAAAGAAGACTAAAAGAAAGTACCTATATAAACAACGGCGACAATAGGACACGTCTTAGGCGTCAAAGTACTCCTCCGCATCGCTGTCATCTGGAAACGTGCCCAGAAGACTGGCAGCATTGCCACGTTGATTGGCAATGCTAATTCTTTGCCCAAAGAAAGAGCCAGCCCTCTAGTCAAGTCAATACTTTCGGGAGGTACCTGCACCGAATCGGGGGGGGAGGAAACGCCCGGGTGCTTTCATTGCGAGGATCGCCCGGAGGACACGGTGGAGCACACTGTGGAGGTCTGCTCCGCTTGGGCGGAGCACCGCCGTGTCCTCGTAGCGGCGATTGGCGGCGGCGACCTCTCGCGTCCGGCCCTGGTTCAAGCCATGGTCCGGGGCGAGAGGGAATGGGAAGCCGTCGCCTCCTTCTGCGAAGCAGTCATGCTAGCGAAGGAGGCGGCGGAACGTGAGAGGGAGATAGCCTCACGTCCCAGCCGCCGCGGGAGGAGAAGCACCAGGAGAAGCACCGGGCGTCGGGGGCCACGCCGTGATGGCTCTCGGCCACCGTAGGCGCGGGCCTGTGGACGGTGAGTAATGGGCTAGCTCGCCGTCCGTCCGTCGTATGACGACGGGCAGGCCGTGTCGACGGCGCGTTCATGTTCCACGCGCGCCTCAAAGAGTTGTCAGCAAACGGGAGGGGCCCGCAAGGGCCGGTGCCTGCCAGGGCTGCGGGACTGTTCGAAAGAGATACCGCGGCCCTGGAACATAAAGGGCCAATGAAGGAACATGGGTGGTTTTTTGTCAGTAAGAGTCTGACACTCCCTTCCGCTCCGCCCAGAGCGGGGGGGGTCATTTGATGATTTCCCAACCACCAAAAAAAAAAAAAAAATGGTCAAGTCAATACTTAATTGTATACATAATAGGTAGGTATTAGAGATTCAATCAAACAATTATATTCGTTACTTTAGTGCTAATCTTTTACTCTTTTGCCACTGCTGGGCAAAGACTTCCCCCATAGCCTTCTACTCTTCTCTCCGTGCGGTTTTCTCTGGCAAATCTCGCATAAACGCCTCTAAGTCGTCATCGCCATCGTTATTTAGTAAAAAAAATCAGCAGTGGGATTTACCATTCCTCAGCCAGCCACATCCCTAGTGTTTTATGACCAGCCATTATCAACACCTGTTTAGTCACAGAACCTAGATAGACCTGTTCCAGCAATTATGTTCCCAGTCAGACACTAGCTGGGACAAATTAAGATACCCTGTAGTGTTGCTTTTGCCGCAATAACTGGTTTATTGACATGTCATTTTCAATTATTTTGATTTATCTAAATTACCTGTCTTGGCTCACTGAGATAAAACACTTATGTTTAATTTATTCTTAAACAAAAGATTTTCGAAAATTCGCTTGCCACACTCGGGAACCGAACCGAATAAAATTCTAAAAATAACAATCTATACTTTTATGACATCAATCGATTGGGTCAATGATATGGACTAAATCTCTCTAACAAACATGATCAATTAAATGAATGGACAACCATGAAATCTAAACTTATGAATTCAATGGGATAAGATAAAGCACTTTTCTCAAAGGTCCATCCGATTACTTATGTTTATACCTAATTTAATATACCATTTTGGAGACATGTTACTGGAAAACATGAAAGGGTGGTCATTCATCCCCGTCAATCGGAAATATTCTTTTAACAACCCAGGAACCTAGAAAAGTGCCAACCACTTTCATAGAGTTTGCACGCGCATCGCGTTGTCTCTGGTGACTAAAGGAGAATGTCAGTTTTACAAGAGGTGCTGGTCCAAGTGTGTTGCAGATATGAATTGTACCTTAAATGACAGGTCTCAACCAGTACAACACTTTTTATTACGGTAGCAAGAAAAAAAATCCCGGAAGTATTGACATGCAAAAATCTCATTTCCTCTGGGATATTTTGTTTTGCTGCCATAATAAAAAATGTTGTATTTGGTGACACCTGTCATTTAAGGTACAATATACATCTGCAGCACACTTGGACCGAAGTTGACAATCTCCTTTAGCATTCTTATGTGCATGCCACTATTTTATAATCAAAGCATTGCAATCTAATTAACTTGTTTTATAAACATACACTATTAAAATAGTAGATTATACAACAAGTGAAAAAAAAGGAATTTAATTCGAGGGACCAAGTTGGATTCTAGAATAGAATCCTGAGTGGAGCGAGGGATACAAGAACCGAGATGATTTTTTTTTCACGAGTTGTACTCTTTTTACAATTGATTGCGAGAAAATAAATAGAAGTATAGTATTTATATTTCTCGTGGGTTAATATTAACAGCCACTCGGGTCGCTCTTCAAGGTTAAACCGAGCTTACCAAGGTCAGTCTGTGGATGGGTGATCACTAATTCATTATATACCGAGTTTCCGCCGTGCCTCGGGAAGTACGAAAAGCTGTTGGACCGACTGCCATTTGTAGTTCTTTGACAGTCGTTACAGGTAGTCAGTGCCCCAAAAAGTCTGACAACCAGTCTTACCAAGGAGTATAGTATTACCCAGTACTAACTGGGTTATGGAGGTCAGATAGGCAGTCGCTCCATCTAAAATACTGGTATTAAGCTGCATCCGGTTACACTGGAAGCCGACCCCAACAGAGTTGGGAAAAGGCTAGGCAGACTCATCAAACCATTTCAATCCAATAAAACTTGTTTTATAAACATACACTATTACAAACATGTTTTTATTACTAAAACCCAAACACTAGTGGTTATATTCTCTATGCTAAAACCCAAAGATTGTAAGGTGACACCACTATAAAATTTTATCGACAAACGCTTGCCCATCACTAGTTTATCGTATATAAACAGCGGTTTATTTGAATGTGGGATGTTTTATATATGTAAGTAATGATTATGATTATTGCAGAAGATGGAATACGTTTAAATGTTTTAATAACATTATAAAGTAAATATTATAAATGCGAAAGTTTGTGAGAATGTATGGATGTTTGTTACTCTTTCACGCACAAACAACTGAAGGTATTTGAATGAAATTTCGCACACAGATAGCTACCTGGATTAACACATAGGATACTTTTTATCCCGGTAGTATGATTCCGTGGGACAATTATTGTCAAAATTCATGCGGGCGAACCCGCGGCATAAGCTAGTACTATTATAAAGAGGTATAAATTATAAATGCGAAAGTTTGTGAGGATGGATGGATGGATGTATGGATGGATGTTTATTACGCGAAAACCACAAACAACCTGGCTGCCTCGTCGGACTAGTGGTTGCAAGCACACCTTCTGAGGTTGAGGTCCTGGGTTCGATTCCGATGTCGGTCAAAATGTTATTGGGTTTTGCCATCACGAATTTCTCTGTAGCAGCCACGGAGTCTGGATATCTTCCCAGTTGAAGGCAATAAGATCAACCGAACTTACAGACTTAAACATTACTGGCGAAATGTGGGTACTATTAGGCACATCTCTGCCTAAACCTTCCGAGATTTCAGGCGTAATTTTAGGTATTTTTTGTATGAGCATGAAGAATCATAATTATATCTTTTAGGCTTGATCACCTTATCAATAGAGTGATCCTGAATACGTGTCTCCCAACTACATGAAAAGCGTGTAACGTTTTTATTTTAACTTTTTCTTACATGACAATTTTTTCTTTATTCTTCTGACATATCAAAACCATAGACGATAAGAAGTACAGTAGAGGTCTTATAAATGACGCTACAAGTACTTTATACAGGGGACGAAAGTTTGTCATATTCGCTGAAGGAAAACCACACTACACTTGTTTTTAATTATTTCAATCAAATTATTTTTAAAATGCCCATAATTAAGTTCAGAAAAATATTTAAGAATAACACTGGAGCCAACCTCGTAGTAAGGGTGTAAAACACCCTTTAATGAAGCCGAAAGGCACTTGTTCTCCCCGTCATTGCGACCATTTTTTTTTTCTAGACCATATCTGGGAACCTTCTACATAGTTACGGACATATTGGAGGTCAAAGTTCCAACTTTTTCACAACTTTTTTTTAATACTAATTTTTAAGGTTTATAACTTCACTTCAAATACATTCACGACCCCGAGAAACCTAAAATGAACCTAATAGTTATGTCGCATAGCGTCGTTTTTGTCGGAAAGAGATTTGATATTGATTTCCGCGCTCGTACGAGTACATCTATCAGCACAAATGTTTTGAGCGCGTTACATTGAAACATACCGTAAAACGTGATTTTTCACCCCAAAGAAAAAGTCGTTTCCCAGCAATAATTTTAGCGTAGAGTTACTTAGTTTGATGTACAGAATGCTTAGTTGTCGGCTTCGTAAAGGGTCCGTTTACACCTTGTATATTTAACCTAAGGAGCATTAATACCTCCATTACAGCAAAACAGTAAACTTTCAGCACATATAACAGTAATTATCTCAGAGTCAAGAATAACTAAGCTAGGTTTAAACTCGTAATGGCAAACGTGAGCACTTAGTATGTCGTTATTATAAGTAGTGAGTCAAAATGTTGAAGTTACGTGGCTTTTACCTTTATTGCGATTTTGAGGTGACAGGTTTATGACTTCAGACCAGTTGCGAAAGGTCAATTTCAGTAAGAGGTAAGCCGGAGTACCTACATATCTGTAATTTGATTATATTATTCGACTGACTGTGCCATTTCTCAAATGGAGGCCGGTAGGAATCGAGATGTATGGAGCCTTCGCCACTGTTTCAGACCTTTTCAATGTTATCAATGCAAATAAAGAATCTTGATATCTACAAAGACGTCGATGGAGGTAACATTGACTGGTCCGACTATCTACGCCATTCTCAAACTCAAAGCATTTATTTCTATTAGACCATTACAGGCACTTTTGAAAGTCAAAAAAAAGCTAAAGCTACAGTCACAGTCACAAGGCATAATAACTTGCGAAAGTACTGTAGTTGCACATTCCAAAGCGTAGATCTCTATGGAGAAGAACGGGCAAGAAACTCCATGGATACTCTTTTAAATCAAAATATTGTTATAAAATCTTGGTTACATCATTTATGTTGAGATTATACATATATGTGAGAACGATGTATAAAGACGTACACATTAAGAGCGTCCAGAGTAAAAGATTAAACCAACAATTTAAAAATAAAGTAATTAAAATAATCCGTGGCAGCTAAGAGATGACCAGTCCCAACTGACTATTGGTAAAGACTTGTGAAATCGTGTGTGAAAATTGTGTTGCGCCTAATACTTACTCGAGTTTTATCATTGTTCGTTGGTCTAGTGGTAGCAAGCACGACTGCTGAGCATGAGGTACTGGGTTCGATTCCTTAGTCGGGCAATGTGTTATAGAGTTTTACCATCAGGAATTTCTCAGTAGCAGCCACGGATTCTGGATTTGCGCCCGGTTAATGGTAATAGGTTTGCCGCGTATTAAATGGGACTTAAACATAACTGGCTAAATATGGGTGTACTATTGGATACACCTCTACCTAACCCTTCGGGGACAGCCGTGATATGTATTATCATTGTAAGAATGCATTGCATTTGACGGCACGGTTGGCGCAGTGGCTGAGCGATTGACTGCTACGTTGCGTGTCGCGGGTTCGATCCCCGCACGGAACAAATATTTGTATGGCCTACAGATAGTTGTTCCGGGTGTGGCTGTTTGTGTATGTGAGTTTAAATGTTTGTAAATGCACCCACGATACAGGAGAAATTCCTAGTGTGAGGCAAAGTATTAAAAAAAAAAAAAAAAAAAACATTCATTTGTGTCGACACGGAATCTTGACTTATCACATAATTCAATGCCTTCCCAACAGTAACTATATCCACTTTCCACCATGTATATTACAAATTTTATGCATTGGTCACAGATCCAAAGCCAAGACTTCTCCAGGGGGTCTAAAATAGCCGCTTTAGCAGAATCATAATAGGATAATAATATGAATTACGTTTAAATTCGTAAAATGGTCACAAGGTGACAAATCATAATAGTAGGTACGTCTATGACCATTTTAAGAATTTAAACGTAATTCATATTATTATCCTATTATGATTCTGCTAAAGCGACCATTTTAGACCCCCTGAATTCTCTAACAGAAAATCTTAATTATACTTTGACTACCCGACCGAGGATCGAACCTGGGCGGTCAGTACTGCCGCCTCCGGACACCAAAGCCAAGAGAATATACTGCGTGGAAGGGACACCGACGCGAAAACGGTTACCACGTATTCAGTACATCGTTCTGAGTCCCCACATAGAAATTTTTTAACGGTTATTTAAAAAAAAAACTGCTGTTACCTACACAACACAACACTGAATCCATATGCCCACTATTCTTAAAATAGTCCCCAGCTCTGATAACCCATATATCTATTAAACAGGCTACCAAACCACTGTAACATAGTAGCTTTTTACTACCAGCATACCATATTATTAATTATTTATTCTATTATTAGTAATCGGACCAGTCCAGCCAGTCACACCTGACTCATATGCATTTTTATGACTGGCAACTCCCATAAGTGGCGAGGGAAACGGTCCCTTCGGAAGTGTGTTATTTTTTTTGTTGTTGTGGCAACATTTTTTTCATACTGGCCAGTACTTTATTACCATAAACTATGCATTGTTCATGATGCCTGATATATCACATGCTATGCCTATTTTAGAACTGTGTCGCATTGTGTGTTTTTGTGCAATTTTGTAGTCTTTAGCTTACCTATTTAATTATTTACAATTCAAAACTATAATAGTAATAAAAATATTGTACAAGTATCAAAACGTTACAGGGCATCCAAAAATTTGTCCACATCGCTGGCAACAGGAAAAGTGTCCAGAAGGCTGGCAGCATTGCCACGTTGGATGGCAATGCTGATTCTTTGGCCAAAAAATAGGCCCGCCCTCTGGTCACGTGAAGAGTCGACCAACCACTTGGCGATTTCCCTATTTAGTTCATTTAATCCGTTTGACTTTTGTGATAAAATAATCTGGTCTCCTGTTTGTTTTTATTGAGGTTACATAACCTTCAATCATCTTTCCGATTTTAGAAACGAATACTTAACTTAAGCTATGGCCTCGATAAGAAGTTTTACATAATAACGTTATACGATAATTAATAAACTGACTGATAGATTTGAATAATAAACTGTAAGAAAGACACCTCTATAATTTTTAATAGCGTATTTTTATTTCGCGAGCCTGAATACGATTCTGCTCTTTTTTCCTGTTGCTAACTAAGCAACTACCAACTCGAATATATAATATTCAAGTTGGTAGTTAGTTATAGTTTATAACCTGGATTAACACATTAGGATACTTCTTCTTCTTAGCGTATCGATGGTAAAAAGTTTAAATATGTTTAGCCCAAAATTCTACCACACGAACCCCGCTCACTGATGCAGTAAATAAATCATCAAGAGCGCAGGAGATAGGTATATTATATAGGATACTATACACTACACAGTTTTTATCTCGATAATACGATCCCGTGGCACAATAATTGAATCCACGCGGGCGAAACTGCGGTCACAGGCTAGTATACAATAAAAATAAAAACAAATTGAATAACGAATGAAAGATACAAAACGTAAATTACACATACAAACATATCTTAAACGTCTTCATCTGCCTAGCCTTTTCCCAACTACGTCGGAGTTTGTAACCGGATGCAGCTGAATACCAGAATTTTACGTATGGAACCCTATTTGTTACTTACCTTACCGTACTTTTTTCCCATGCACCAATATCCAATTCCCATGCAAATGAGCCCCATTAAAACATAGAATAAAAAGATAATTTCGCCATTACCCCAGTGGGAGCAAGTTTAAGACCTGTTTGTGGACTTGCCCACATCGAGTAAGCTGGTCACCTGCATAGTTGGCCCTGATGTGTCTCGTCCGGGAAGCTGAGAGATTTTTTCTAATACATGACTTAGTTAGGATTTAGGATGCACGGATGGCACGAGCCATTGAACGAGAAAAAAAGGGGGTTGAATAAAAAGTTGCGTGGATCTGTTTCAGCGGTATTTTATCAATTTTATGCGTTATTCAATTTTACCAAAATTATTAATTTTATACATTCTATCATTTTTACTTTTTATTATTGTTTGATGAGAGCTGAGAGCTCGTGGCTAAATAATAACTACCGCTCGGTTCGATCTTTAGGTTAAGCTGCGCTTACCTAGGTTGGTCCGTGGATGGGTGACCGCCCATTAGATACCGATTTTTCTCCGTGCCTCGGAAAGCACGTTAAGCCGTTGGTCCCGGCAGTCATTTGTAGATCTTTGACAGTCGTTACAGGTAGTCAGTGGCCCGAAAATCTGACAACCAGTCTTACCAAAGTGTATCGTATTACCCAGAACTAACTGGGTTGTGGAGGTCAGATAGGCAGTCGCTCCACGTAAAATACTGGTATTCAGCTGCATCCGGTTAGACTGGAAGCCAACCCCAAAATAGTTGGGGAAAGGCTAGCCAGATGATTATTGTTTAATGAAGTGTAGGAAACAGTTTGTGTCTCTATGAACGTCAAACTGTGTAAACCTCTATTGCTTATGTACTCAAATAAACGATTTATTTAACTTAACGTATTGCTTTAAACTAAAGCGACTACATTACACATTGGCAAAATTGAAATGTCATTTAATTTATTTTCTAATCATGATTTTCGTGTTACTCGTAATTCATTAAATAAATCTGCATCTGAAAGAAGCCAAAAATCAAAAAAAAATATTTCACATAGGCCTACCTAAGAAACTCCATGGTTACTCTTTTAAAATGATTTGATTTTACAATATTATCATGTTACAGCATTAGTACTCAAGTATGGGGGGACAGTATAAGCCCGCCAATAAGTCGCTGCTTACTACAAAAAAAAACGGAAAACAAGATAAGAGGTTAACACACATCTAGGAATCTACAACGCCTACACTGTTCACACATTCACAAACAATCGTTAAAAAGAATCTATACAAAGGCAAGAAAATATTATAAAAGACTAAATTAAACATGTGACAAAAATATTGTCATCAGTGCTGCAACTATTCAGCTATCAAAAGGGATACGTTCTTCTTTCATATACTACGACAGGTCAGTAAAAGTCCCTACTGACCCAGACTTCACACGTATTATCGTAGTGTCCATTTACAGCTTACGTGCTTACACTAGCCCGTCCTAATGTATGTCGAGGTCTGCTTCTAGACAAACGTGTGACAAACAAGACCTAGGCACTGAATCCGTTCTTTAAAATATCTTATCTTTAGACTTAAACATAACATGTGATCCTGTGATCTCCGCAGGGTTAAGTAGAGGTGTATCTAGATCAATCAATTATTTTGTTAAACATAGGTTACAGATAGTATATTTTCTAAAATATGTGCACTATGTTTTGGCAATAATACATGGCGTACAAAACGGCGGACAAAATTAACATAAACAAGCAATTACAATTAAGTTGGCATGTCAATAGATTACACTAAGAAAAATAAAAATTCAATTTAAAATACATATGTCAGTTAGGTAAATGAAGAATGATATGGCAGATGGCACGAAAAGAGGTGTCTGATGAAATGACGAGTAATAGAGAAGTATGGAAGAACCAACCACAAATGGTATTGTTTGCTGACGATACCTCTTTAATATTTAAGATAAACAGACGTGCTACAAATCTTGACGACGTAAATAACGCCCTACTGCTGGTCCATAATTGGTTCACCGCGAATAATTTAGTATTAAATGGGAAAAAACGAAGTGCATAAGATTTGCTCTACCGAATGTCAAAAGTAGTGATAGTGACATAGTATTGAATCAAGAGAAACTAGAATTCGTCGAAAAAACTGTTTTCCTGGGGATGAAGCTCGACTCAAGGTTACAATGAGGTCCGCATATAACTTTTCTTGCAAGACGGCTGACTTCAGCAGCATATGCTGTCAGAAAAATCCGTCAATTTACTGATGTAGACACTGCAAGGCTAGCTATTTTAGTTATTTTCATAGTATTATGTCATACGGTATTTTACTATGGGGACGGGCTGCAGACATCGATTCTATATTTATTCTGCAGAAAAGAGCTATCAGAGCCTTATATGATCTACGTAGGCGCGATTCTCTAAGAGAACTGTTTAAGGAAATTAACATCATGACAGTACCTTGTCAATACATCTATGAAAACATCATGTACGTTAGGAAAAATCTGCGTTTATTTAGTAAAAGAGGTGACAGACACCACTATCATACTAGAAATAGGGACCAACTAACTCAACCAGGTTTCAGGCTAGCTAAAGTAGACTCATCTTTCATAGGGTACAGTTTAAAATGTTACAATAAAATACCTCCCTACATTATACAACTGAATGAGACGAAATTTAAATCTTTTATAAAACGCACACTATGTAGGCAAGCATATTATAAGTTGGGGGATTACATTGATGATAAAAATGCTTGGCTCAATGCTGGTCCTGTTCCACAACCATAGGGGCAAACTAATTGATTAGCATGTGAAGTTATTGTGGAAGATGCAGAAGATTGTAAAAATATATTTGCATTGTATAGATTCAATCTCTTAGTATTATATAATTGCATAGCACATGTGTGAGTACTAGGTATGTACTGTAAAGCTACGAGTACCATTTACATTTGTTTATCTTTCACTGACTTAAATGTGCCCTGGTGGCTGAGAGAATGTCATGCTCACTCAAATGGGTGTATCGGGTCATTTAGTTTCCTTCAATATGGTTGAGCTGAATGGGGCTGATACATGCGTCATGTTCGTGAACGGGCAGTGTCAGTTGGGACTGGTCTTAGCTGCCACGGTTTATTTTAATTACTTTATTTTTAAATTGTTGATTTTATCTTTTACTCTGGACGCTCTTATTTTGCACGTCTTTCTACATCGTTCTCACATATATGTATAATCTCATGATGATGATGTAACCAAGATTTTGTAACAATATTTTGATTTAAAAGAGTTTCCATGGAGTTTCTTGTCCATTCTTCTCCATAGAGATCAAAGCTTTGGAATGGGCAACTGCAGTACTTTCTCAAGTTATTATGCCTTGTTACTGTGACTGTAGCTTCGCTTCTAAAACAAATTCACATTTAGTTTTAAGTTTTCACTGTTTAAAACTAAATTTATACTGTCACTTCGGGATATCTTCCGTGATTGTTCATGAATCAAAGAAAGAGTGTAGACAGATTTGTCTGCTCCTAGCAATTTATTTTCCATCCACACGCATTCTCCAGTCAACCCGCGATTATGGCGCTTGCAACAGCGTCGAAATATCGGGAACTCGAAATCATGAACAATCACGGTAGATATCCCGTAAGTGACAGTATAAGCATACCTGGGAACCTTCTAGTTACGGAGATATTAGTTCAAAGTTCCAACTATTTCAAAAGTTTTTTTTTAAATACACGTTTTTAACGTTTTATCTTAGTTAATAATTTAAATACCTCCACGACCCCGTACTATTCAATCCAGCAGCACAATGTTTTGAGTGTGTTACATTGAGTCTTACCGAAAAAACGTGATTTTTCACCCCAAAAAAAAATCGTTTCCGAGCAATATTTTTTGCGTAAAGTTACTTAGTTTGATGAACAGAATGCTTGGTTGACAACTTCGTGTAGGGTCCGTTTACATCTTGTATACGATGCCCTTTTTATAAAAATACGATATAAACTAAAACCGCCATAAAAATAGGTCAGTGCTCGATAATGTAGTCACATCGTGGTGCGCACACGCATGACATCCGGCGGCGTGCAAAAGCGCCATCTGACGTGTGCGGAATAAACTATGTATCGTCTGGCTGTTACGTCATGAGGCTTTGATGTCACCGCAGTTGAGTTTAGTGTTGAGTGAGGCTGACCGA
This sequence comes from Eurois occulta, assembly GCA_950022335.1. Lineage (NCBI taxonomy): Eukaryota > Metazoa > Arthropoda > Insecta > Lepidoptera > Noctuidae > Eurois > Eurois occulta. The sequence goes on from OX465506.1 coordinate 8,941,221, forward strand.
GGTTAGGTCGAAATTATTAATAATATAGCATACTAGCTGTTGCCCGCGACTTCGTTTGCGTGAAATTAGTATGAAAATATTACTTCCCTATTTGAATCGGATTTTGTTAACAATTTCAAGGGTTTTAATGTTTACGCACGGAACCCTACTTTTTTTTTTAACACCGAAGTTACCCTATATCTCATATCTATACTAATATTATAAAGCTGAAGAGTTTGTTTGTTTGTTTGCTTGAACGCGCTAATCTCAGGAACTGCTGGTTCGAATTGAAAAATTATTTTTGTGTTGAATAGTCCATTTATCGAGGAAGACTATAGGCTATATAACATTACGCTACGCTCCTTAGGAGCCGCGCAGCGTGTGACACCGCGGGGAACAGCTAGTATTATATATATCTTACACACATCACAGCTATCTGCCCGTAATTTATGTCTCCCGTCCAGTCAGTCCCGTCAAAATCGGTCCACACGTTTCGGAGCTAAGTCAGAATAAAATTTACAGAAATGTTTTTAAACCGATTTCTAAAAAGGAGGAGGTTCTCAATTCGGTTGTATTTTTTTATGTTTGTTACCTCATAACTCGTATTATCGATCGTAAGTCGGTTTTTTTTACCAAAAAGTTTTTTTTTTATAAGTACCGTTTATAAGTACTTTCATGTTCAGTAAAAAGGCTGTAATTTTGAAATTACAAACAGCCGTGGAAGGGACACCGACGCGAAAACGGTTACCACGTATTCAATACATCATTTTGAGCAAAATTTCTATATAGGGATATAGAAATTTTTCGTCGGTTTATATACAAAAGTACAGTACCTAAACGGTCAAAATGTATGGAGTAGCTGTTTTTTTTTTATAACCGATGAAAAATTTCTATGTAGAATAGGAATAATGGCTCAGAATGGTGTACTGAATACGTGGTAACCGTTTTCGCGTCGGTGTCCCTTCCACCCCGTATTTAAGGCTAATTTTCAAACATTCGGGTTCGCAAGCTCTTCAACGCACGTGCGCTGTCAGTTAGTTGTCGCCTTTGTTTCGACAATTCAAAAGTGATTCCGATTTTGTGTCTGTATATCCTCAATGTACCCACCAATAAGGGATTTATTATAATCCAAATTTTTGAAACTCTAGGTATAATAGCAAGAGAACAGTTAATTTATTCGGCCACATAAGGCGGGTCGCATGCGCAGATTTACTGGCAGTACTGCGGTGTCTCGCTCTCACATAAATATAGGGACGCGCCTTATCTGAGCGGCCGCCGGGTTAAACGTTAACTGTGAACGTGGTAGAAGGTGTGGGCAGTAGCGGGTTAAGAAGAAAACTCTCTGAATTTCAGTAGTATGGCTTTTTTCATTCTTGACGTATGTTGACACGATGGTCCTTAATAACTTCTAGTTACAAAAAGACACGTGTCCTTTATGATCAAGTATCGAGCATAATCGTGCTTTTGTGTGTGTTTCGTATTTGATTTATGTGATCGGGGTGTCACGCAACCCATGTGATCGTTTACGTAACTTTTTAGGCTCGCCCAATAAGGGTTAAGGCCAAACTACTGACTTACTTTCTTAATAAAACTTTGACTTTTACGAAACGGGTAATATCATGTCCATGGTGTGTACCACCAAACCTTAAAAACAGTAATTATTTCAAAAACACCGCTAAGTAATAAAAGATGACATGAAACGGTAAGGTAATTGCCCTGTTCAAATCGAAACACAGTAATTACAGCGATGATTTAACTTTGATAATTTAATTGGTAGTTATGTGTTTGATGGACGCACTTACGTCGGACAAACAGGAAGAGGCTCCCTGGTGTATGCTGTTTGCCGACGACATTGTGTTGGTTGCCGAGAGTGGCCTAGAGGTCCAGAGCAGATTGGAGGTGTGGTGGCAAAGACTGGAGAATGTTGGCCTGAAAGTCAGTAGGACCAAAACAGAATACCTATTCTGTGATTTCGGCGGTCTCTCCAGTCCTGTGCCCATAACTCTTGCCGGAACGCCCATATCGATCTGTTCCGATTTTCGGTACCTCGGGTCGCTTGTCCAAGGGGATGGCGAAGTAGACCGAGACGTAACACACCGGATCAACTCAGGATGGATGAAATGGCGACAGGTCACTGGAACAACTTGCGACCCACGGATGCCCCTCAAGTTAAAGGGGAAAATATACAAGTCCGTGATTAGACCTGTCGTACTGTATGGATCGGAATGCTGGGCTGTGAAGAAGATGGATGAAAAAAGATTGCATGTAGCGGAGATGAGAATGTTGAGGTGGATGTGTGGTGTGACAAGAATGGATAAAGTAAGTAACGAATATATTAAAGGGAGTTTAAAAGTTGCGCCAGTCACAGAAAAGTTGAAAGGGAATCGACTGTCTTGGTATGGACATGTGATGAGGAGGGACGAATCGCATGTGACTAAAAGAGTGATGAATATAAACGTTGATGGATGGAGAGGGAGAGGAAGACCAAAGAAACGATGGATGGATTGTGTGAGGAATGATATGAAAGATAAAGAAGTAAATGATAGCATGACGGTTGACAGAGGAGAATGGAAGAAAAAAACGTGTTGCGCCGACCCCAAATAACATGGGACAAGGGCAGGAAGATGATGATGATGATGAGTTATGTGTTTGAGCCGTTTGAGGTTGAAACACTAGGGCCATGGGGTCCGAGTGGCCATCTAGTACTTCGGGAAATCGCCAAGCGGTTGGTCGACTCTTCATGTGACCAGAGGGCACTTTGCGCGATGCAGACGAATTTTTGGACGCCCTGTAACCCTTTAACCAAACTAACCCAAACCCTGTAACCCAAGTAGTTTTGTAGTTTGTAAATAATTGAATTATCTTTGAAATAAATATTACGTTGATACTTCAATATTATTAATCTCTTGGGTTCTAATCCAACAGGCGATCTTTTTGCTGATGGATGGACGAAGATTTTATTGGTGGTGGCTCAACGGATGTGGATGAAGTTTAGTATCAAGATAGCTTATATTCTGGATTAACACCTAGACTTTTTAGACTTTTGATCCCGGAAAAATTCGGTGTTCCCATGGGATGATCAAATAACTCTAATATGGTTTTCCCGAATTTTGGCTAAAAGCGTCTCTACCAAACAAAAGTACTACCTAGGCTAGCATAAATTCCAAGGTGTTCAAAATTCAAACAAAGTAGTTAGGTAGGCAGGTAGGGTAGGTAGATAGGTAGGTAGGGTAGGTAGAGTAGGTGGATAGGTAGGTAGGGTAGGTAACAACAACCTTGAACCTAATGCGATAAAGTTGAAAATCTATTAAAGACATTTGATTGTAGAGTAAGTAGCTTGATGTCCTGGCGTCTGTACGTGTGCAAACTTTTTCACCGCGGGTAACACCGCGGACGCAACTAGTGTGTTATAATTGTCTCTTTTATTTTTATAATTTTAGTTACTGTAATTGGTTTGTAACACAACCGTTGTCATTAAATAAATAAATAAATTATTAGGAGCCCATATAAACCGCTACCGTTTATAAATTGCCCCGGCTAACACGGAAACAATACTAGTGACCAGTTGGTTACCAGGAATGGCTGCGAACCTGACGGTCTGCAGCAGATGATAACAAGCTGGATGAGAGAGATAAGCTGCCTCTTCGAAATTAGCAGCTTATCAAGAAGGCCATCACTGCGGTTCTGTGGTTTGAAATGGGGGTTGGGTGTAAAGGCTGCAGGTTCATCTTGCAATAAGTGACTACCTCGTTGGTCAAAGGATTCCAAAAGCTACTGCTGAGCATGAGTTCCTGCCAGTGTTATTGGTTTTTTCCACCACGAATTTCTTAGTAGCTGCCCGAAGAAGATTTTTGCCTAGATGATGGCAATTCATCATCATCATCATCATCCACAGCCTGAATTCACCCACTGCTGAGTATAGGCCTCTATTTTCTTCTGCCAATCTCCACGTTCCTGTGCCAGCCTCCAGATGGCAATTGGCTCGCCCCTATTACTTGAACATAACTGGTGAAATATGGGTCTGCTGTAAGTTCAGCTAACCTATAGAAGATTATGTTGTGTTGAGCAGAAATGTAAATTAGATATTTGACCCTTGTCATTTATGTATGTTTTCCATGTAATAGAAGCGATTTCTACTCACACCGTAATTAAACAATCATACGGTGAAATTGACGACAGACGTTACAAAACAAAAACCGGCCAAGTGCGAGTTGGACTCGCCCACCGAGGGTTTCGTATAAACTTGTAGGTATTTTCATATTAAACTTCATATTTACGGTTTTCAGATTTTTTCCTTTACATGTGCTGACATTTCAAGACAGACAAGACATTTGCTTCTCGCTAAATTTCATGATTCTAGGTCAACGGGAAGTACTTACCCTATAAATTTTGATTCCCTTGAGAGTGTCGAAATAGACGTTTTTTTTGCGGCATAAACAGCCGTATCTTTTTTTACGTTAATTTAGAAGTTTGATTTTTTCACAGCTTCAAGGGACTGTAGACTTGAGTATATAGTTCCCGAGATAAAGAGTCTTGACAGACAGACGGATAACATAGTGATCCTATATGGGTTCCGTTTTTCCTTTTGAGGTACGGAACCCAAAAAAAAACAAACACCACATTACCATAAACGAGGATAAGCACCATAGATAACTCCCTTTCACCGCTAATATATTTTTATTACGCGGAAGGGTTGTAGCACCTGATACAGGGCAATCCTTTTATGTTTTTTTTACGACCAAAATTGGCAACTTTTTTCATTTTTTTTTGGCATTGTTTCTTTTGCCAGCATCGTCATTATCAGTCCAACCAAAGCTATAAGTTTTTAAACTGTCATGATGACTAACATTATAAATAACACTAGAAACGGGATATTTACCATGTTTACTTTATGTTTTGACTTATAACAAACAGTAAACATGGTAAATATCCCGTTTTTAGTTTTAATGACAACCAAAGGTAGTCTAGAAGATATCAGCCATAAATATTTCAAAAGAGCTGTTGTAGCTACTTATTCAACTATTTATTTTTACTATAATCTTGTTAAAAGTTAATTAATTAATTATTACTAACACTAGTTTGTAAGCTCGCAATTCTACTAACAAATATGGATGTAATGAATCTGAAATCCCTACTAATATATAAATGCGAAAGTAACTCTGTCTGTCTGTCTGTTACGCTTTCACGTCTAAACCACCGAACTGATTTTAATAAAATTTGGTACAGAGATAGAGTTAACCTTGAGAAAGAACATAGGATAGTTTTTATCCCGGACTTTTGAAGAGTTCTCTTGGAAACGCGATATTACCGAACTCGTCGCGGGCGGAAAACTAGTAAATGATAATTTATTAATTTATTTAACAGTTTTGGTGCACAATAAAGTATTATATCTATCTAATCTGTCAGAGATTCAGTGACAATCAAGTCAATTGTAGGCAGATTATCAATGACTGGTAATTACAAGGTACAACATCCAGCCATCAACAGCCTTTTTGACAAAAAATGTTACCAAAAAACAAAATGCAATATGGAAAACAAATCTCTAGAAGAAATGCAGATTTTACTAGCTACGATCCTCGAACATACATAAAGCCAGAGAATAATAAAAACGAATTTATTACACAGTCTATTTAAAAGCTCATTGTTTCAAGCGCCTGCACACGACTAAAGACCCTTACTGCAGCTCGCACACTAATAAAGACGCTTTATATTATGTGACGCGAACCGTATAGTCTGACTAACTTCCGGCAGTTTTACTATCTGGTATGAAAAAGTACGTTACTTACATAAAATGTAACTTTTTGCACTAAAAGCGCTATAAATTATATTAGAAATTATATGTAGGTGGATAAAAATAGACAATATTAGTGGTCAGGGCTCGTTTAGTAATGGTTATGATCCTTGACGTACCTAAAGTTGGTACTTAGGCTATAGAAAAAACTTTAATAGGTCTATTCTGAGTCTACGCATCACAAAAAACAGTAGTAAAACTTTTAAGTTTACGGCGCGTGAAAGTTTGATGGGTGTAATATATTTTTCTGGTAGATCACTACCTCGCAAACTCGGTGCAGTACCTTCTGTGCATCAATAAATGCTATCATAACTTCAGAGCCAGAAAAAAATAAAAAAATAAAGTAAAACGCTTTTTAACCGACTTCCAAAAAGGAGGAGGTTCTATGTTCGACTGTGCGTATTTTTTTTGTTTTTTTTTACATTTGTGGAGGCCCTTAGCTAGTATCCCACCTGAGGGTGGGCGACGATATGGTCGAAGATGTTGCAATGCAGTTCAGTGCCTAGTAGTTATCTATTCACTCGACACTTGAAGACTCCCAGGTTATTATAGTTATGGGGGAACAAAATACTTCGGTAATGAGTTCTAAAGACGCCAGCACACATCAAGCTACCCGAAACTGTCAAATTTTCCCAGTCAATCTTGAACCTAATGCTTCAGCGATCAAAGATTGTAATAGCTCGATGTGCTGACGTCTGCACTTATTCAAATAAATGATAGGTCGAACAGCCAGAACGAAAATCAACAACAATTTGCTTAGTTAAGCGTAAACTGCATGTCAAATGTCAAATGTCTCACACTGCTCTCAAAACGAGGAAGGAAAACATCGAGAAGAGACATCTTTAATTCTCGTTCGAAAAACTGGGTATGTGCTCTTTTTCTCGTATCATTATGTCAAAAAGATAGATGGTCTAGTCCTCTGTTGATAAAACAAATTACGATCGACGAGCACCATTCGCTTGTCAAACGATTTATGTCAATTGATTGTGACAGTTTTCGTTTGACCTTTCATTATTCTGGTCATGATGTCAGTAACCTTTGACGGCCAAAACCAGCAATATCAATCTAGATCACGTTCCACACCTAGCCTAGATTTTTGTAAAGAATGGCTGCCAATCTACCTAAAGGCTATCAAGATAGATGGGTCTATGAAGCTAGAAATAATTCACATCCTGTATTCCCTGAAAGTTTAGGTAGAGCTGAGAGGTGTGGGTACACCCTCAATTCGTCAGATTTTAGATATTTACTGTTTTCAGATTTTTCCCTTTACATGTGCTGTAAGACATTGCTACTTACCGAATTTCATGATTCTAGGTCAACAGGAAGTACCCTATAAATTTTGATTCCCTTGAGAGTGTCGAAATACACGTTTTTTGCAGCATAAACGGCCGTATCTTTTTTTTTACGTTAACTTAGAAGTTTGATTTTTTCACAGCTTCAAGAGACTGTACCTCACACAATCCATCCAACATGAAGTTTAAATAAATAAATAAAAAAAACAAACGCTGGCGGGTAGGCGGCTCTTTCAATCCAATGGCGATTTCAAATTCCAAGCAATTACAAAAATATTTCAAACAAGGACATGGATAAGAAACTATGGCTTCTTCCCAGCAGGGAACCACACATCCCACAAAAACAGAGACAAAGCCTTTTCTAAAAGTCTAAGATGGGCAAGCGGAAACCCAAATGATTTGCAATGAATCGTTTGTTCGGTTCATCCAATAGCATTCCTTAGATTAGGTACGGTGACCATGAATGAAGTTTTCATAAGAAGGACACTTGCTGGAATCAATATTATTTATAATAATCTTCTTTTAACGCTCCAAAGTTTTCTAAAATAAAAGATTAATACAATTGTTGTATTCTCGAAATTTTGTGCTAGCAAATAGTGTCGTGCCAGCGACACTAAGATGAAGAATGTACTCGAGCATTAGCGATATTAGCTTATAACGTTGACACAGCCCTCCTCTCGTAAGCGTCATGTCTTCGAAGTTCTAGGACCGGCAGTCTCCTGCCAGGGCTGCGGGACTGTTAGAAAGAGATACCGCGGCCCTGGAACACAAAGGGCAAAAGAAGGAACATGGATGGGTTTGAGTCAGTAAAAGTCTGACACTCCCTTCCGCTCCGCCCAGAGCGGCAGGAGTCATTTGATGATTTCCCATCCCAAAAAAAAGCACATGCAGTCTACCACCATTTATTTTACTTCACCATTGTGATGGCAGTGTTGATGAAATAAAAGTCCGCGCTAGCAGCAGGAACTAGTCATCAGTCTGTCATAAAAATATATTGTCACCAACCAAAGATGAGGTGCAACATTTCAGCTGAATCGGTTGGGAAATCTAGTTTTACTATAACTGGCATATCATTTCATATTTTCGTTCGAGAAATCGACTGTCAACTCATGATAAGTTGACACCCCGTTTCTGGACATTAGATTTATCCTTCTAACCCCGAACATAATGGCCCCTCCACACGGTCCATCGCGATGTCGGTTCGTCGCTCGTTCCGGGCGGCAGCGCTCGCGTGTGAACCTGCTTTATATTATCTAAATAATGGCCGTTCATGTAAAGATGCCCTTGCTTTGAGGCAATGTGATTAGCTTCACGCTCTGTGAGTAGGCAGCGGCCTAGGTTGTGGGTTCAAATCCGGGCAAGTAACAAATGACTTCTAAGAACATCTGTGAATATTAAGTAATTAGTGTCCTGATGCTTTGGAGAAAGGTTCGGAGCTAAAGAAGAACACCAGCACCGGTCCATCTTCAAGGTCAAGCAGTGCTTGGCGAGATGGATTGAAGAATGGGTGAACATCACTTCATACCGAGTTCCCTCCGTGAAGCTTATAGAAAACCGTTGGTCCCCGTTGTCATTTATACATCTTTGATAGTCCTTACGAACGCCAGAAGCCCGTAAATCTGACAACCAGTCTTACCAAGGGGCATCGTATTATCCAATAACTGGGTTGCGGAGGTCAGATTGGCAGTCACTCCATGTAAAATACTGGTATTCAACAGCTTTCGGTGTGGCCAACATAGTTGGTAAAATGCTAGGATGCAGTGTCCTGAAACTTTAATAAAAAAATCAAAAACTCACTACTAAGAAGATAATGTTATCTTTTGCAAAACATTGAAAGATGATAGAAATGACTTTCAAAATTGCTTCCCAACAGCCAATAATTAAGTAATAACTACTTTTAATATAATATAAGACAACAGGCCGGTTTTTTTTACTCTATAGTCATTCGTCGCAAGTCGGTCTCGCTCACGAAGGGTTCCGTACCAGCATACAATATTTAACTCTCATGATTTTCTTGCCCTTACCTCAATTTACTTGGGGTAGTTGCAGTACGTCTTTATTTTATTTTTTTAATAATGTTTTATTGCGATCAAAGAGATTTAAAAGACTCATAGAGCGGACATTGGGAATATTTTCATACAAAAACTTTGATACCGAACATTTTCGATTTTGACACACGAATGCTTCCTGACAAGCGATCGTATGACATTGGATAGAACGACTAATTAAGTTATTACCAAGTAGTAACAAGTAGTGGATTATAATTTTGTTTGTCTTGTCCCGTCTATCGTTCGTAATAATTTTAATTACTTTGATTGCGATCATAGTATAACCTCACTCTGTGGCAAACAAGTGTCTATTTGGTACGCTATAAGAGATACGACCCTGTGAGTACTGTGACAGACGGACGGACGTATGAACTGACAGCGGAAGCCTTTGTAATAATGGTCGCGTTAGCACTCTTTGGGTACGGTACCCACAAAACTTACTTTTTAGTACCTAACCAAATGCAGTTAACCTCAAAAATTACTAACTAGGTATGTACTAAACATACCTAGGTATGTACTAAACATACCTAGTTCAAACAATTCGTCATACTCAATCTAACTGAAATAGTATCCTTGACAAACAAGTTATTATCTATTTGCTGACAAACACGCGAAGATTTTATCATTTGCTATTAAGCTAACAATACCTTACCTTGGTTATATTTTATTTTGGTGCATGACCGCATGACATAACGAATGCAAGAGGTCAAGTTGTCTTTCAACTAGTGTACGACCGATTTTTGTTTTCGGTTTTCGGCAACTTTGCCGAACAAATGACATTATTTCGCATTCAAAAAAAAATTAAGTGCTCACTAATCGACCCTTTCGATTCCCAACCTATGGTCCGCGGACCACCGGTGGTCCGCAGGAGTTTAAAATATGGTCCGCGAAAGGTGAAAAATTTTATTCGTACTTTATAACTTGCACGAAGAAGATGCAAGCTCAACCTTATTAATTCAAAACCTATCAGAGGCGGGGTGCTAAAATCTTCGAACTTACTTCGCTCGCTCTTGCAAGATTATTCATAAGTATTTCTGAAAATCGACTAACTTATTCCTATTTTTTGTACAAATGAATGCTAACCAACCACCAAACCATGTGCCGCCATGTATACCATGTTTTATGCAAATAAATTGTTTTAGTTTATGGTTTTTTTTTAAGTCTTCGAGCTCACAAGAGCTCGCTCTTGCATCTTTCATTATCTTAATTCTCAAGGTTTTCTTCTCATTTTATATTTGTTGCATTGTGTGAGCTAAAGATTCACCCCCCTGGATATAATCCTGTTGGTGTCCTTGTTTATCTAGGATCCTAAGATCCCTGCTAACAATAAAGACATCAAAGCGGTCCCTAGTCCAAGAAAGGTTGAGAACCACTGACTTAAAGTATAATAACTGAAAAAAAAGCTTATATTTCGGAAACATGACGCTTTACAAAATTTTGTCTCATAGAATACATGTTTGCATTGATGCCAGGTATTGAATAACACAAGCGTTAATTAAGTGTGGCTGCTATTTTAAAAATAAAATAAAATGGCGGAAAATGGCCAAAATATTTAAACCTCTTTCGTATAGAATGGAGTCTGTTTAATCGGTTACAAATAGGAAACCATTAAAAGATTGGCACTAAATTTCTTTTACTTTTGCCAAAAAATCTTCTGTTTGTTTTCGTTTTCGGTTTTCGGCCGAAAATGCAAATGACACCGAATTAAGTTTTCGGCCCGACACTACTTATAACCTGTTAAACAAGATGGCTGGATACCGGTTTGAAAGGCTAGCATTTCGGGTTTCCAAATATTGATCAAGTATTGGTACAGCCTTTGCAAATCAAGAGCGGGTCTTGTGACTTTTTACCCGACTACGGCGAAAAAAGTCACAAAGAGGGTTATGATTTTGACCGGTATGTATGTTGATGTGCTCCACCATAACATCTAAACTACTTGTCATAAATTGACAATTGAACATAAAGTCATGAACTAAAATAATATACCGGCCAAGTGCGACTTGGACTCGCGCACTGAGGGTTCCGTATAAACTTGTAGTTATTTTGTTATTAAACTACACATTTACGGTTTTCAGATTTTTCGTTTACTTGTGTTATTAATTTATTTTTACTGCTTTTTTTTTAACAAATGCAATTTACATAATTTGTTGTTGAATTTTATAGCACCCTCAATAAAACCTTATTTCCCTATTGTTACAGGATCAGAATCGAAGGTGGAATGTACTCCCGAGGTGATGAAGGTGACCATCCCCATGGATGGAGACAGGAGTATCACCTACTTGGAACAGCTTAAAGGTAAACTTGTCTTGAAGTACAGTCGCCCGCGCATCAAGTTACTACAAACTGTCAAATTTTCTCGCTCGATTTTGAACGTAACCGTCAAACTTTTTAAGGTTTAAAATCATTTGGGGGAAATTTGACAGTTTGATTGTACAGTCACGAGCACCAATATGTAAACACTTAACAACTTTTAGAACTGTTTTTCTCCTACTGTTCTGATTAAAATTTCATGTTGTTACGAACATAGTATTCTGGAACTCACATTATTATTTTAAAAAGATCCTATCTCCAAGTTACAATCGTTTTTTCTCGCGAAAATTGCGTTTAAATTAAGGAAAGTGTTTACATAATGGTGCTCGTCGTACCTAATTACTACAGTATAACAGAAAATGACGTCCGTCATTTTGTATTTAAAAAAAAACTTGTCCCACACCACTAGGTATTTCTCCTGTATCGAGGTTGCGTTTACAAATATTTAAACTCATATAAAAAACAGTCAGACCCGGAACAACTACCCTGTAGGCCATACTATTATTTGTCCCGTGTGGGGATCGAAACCGCTACGCGCAGCGCAGCAGCCAATCGCTCAACCATTGCGCCAACCGCTGCCGTCAATTTTCCAAAAGGTTTTGCAGAGGCCCACGTTTCGCCAGTTACATATTATTAGAGTCCCATATAATAAGTGGTGGTGTATTGCCATTAAAATCATCAAATCGAAATCAATAAAAAAAAACATCATCATCTTTAATTGATCTGAAATGGATTGAATTAAATGAATTTGAATTAACTACGCAAAATTTACACACCCAGAAACAGAACAAATAATCGTACTCATCGCACAAAGATTTGTCCTGTGTGGGAATCGAACCCACGACCTCCGTCCTAGCAGTCAGGGTCACTAACCACTAGACCAACAGGCCAATCGAATAAAATATTTGACATAATCTATGCAAATTTTCTTGACAAGCAACGCCACCTTGAGCTGCTCACTTAAAGTGGTCATACTATACAAAGGAAATTCAGGCTCACCTTCGCGTCGAGATGTCAAGTGACACCGCCATCTTTTCTCTCACACCATCGTTAGTAAAGCGAGTGAAAGTAGCCCGTTCGCATAATAATTAAAAACAAAAGGTTGCCATATCGTTGCTCTGAATAGGGAAACTGTGTGAACCGCGTTAAAATATGAGAAGTTTGCTTGTTAGTCGGGGAATGGCGTGTGTCTGTGTTTATAACCCTTAAGTGTGTTCTTAATTATGGACTATGATTAGCGTACGGTGTCGTGGTAAACAATTAATAAAGTAATCGTAGCATTATGTTATAATGGGTGTAAAAGTACCCTTAACGAAGCCGAAAGGAACTTGATCTCCCTGTCATTGCGAGTACTGCAAGCATTTTTTTGTTCTACATACCTTGGAACCTTCTAGTTACGGAGATATTTGCGGTCAAAGTTCCAACTTTTTCACAAGTTCTTTTTTAAATACAAGTTTTTAATATTGTAAACTAGCTTTTGCCGGCAGCTTCGCTCGTGTTAGTTAAGAATTTGACAATTAAACTCTTAACACAACAATAAAGTTTCTATAATTAGTATGATTCAATCATGATACGGAAGTCACGTGGCGCCATCTATTATCATCATAGATGGTTATTGTTATTTTTCTCGGGAACAGTACTATTTTTCGGGATGAATGGTACCTGTGTCCGTTTCTGTACACCTGACAACGTATTTGCAAAATTTCAGGATGATCGGTTCAGTGGTTTAGGCGTGAAAAAGTAACAAACAAACTTACTTTCGTATTTATAATATTAAGTTAGGAAGTTAAGATAGGATTTGCTTTAAATACCTCCACGACCCCCGTACTTTTCAATACATTCATCAGCACAATGTTTTGACTGCGTTACATTGAGTTATAAAATGCGATTATTCACCAAAAAAAAAAGTCGTTTCCCGGCAATAATTTTTGCGTAGAGTTAACGGCTTCGTGAATCGTGCGTTTACACCCTGTATTATAAGGAGTTTCCAAATGACACTTAAAAAAGTGAGGAACAAAAACCTAACTTATAACTTACGCAATTGAATTACAAATCCATTGAACCATAAAATCATGTATAATATCCATCCCGAATTTGATAGTTCAAATCCATTCCAATGAACCGACTCTTAAAATTAAAGACTTTAAATAATTTGCCATCTAAAACTAGACGTCAGGCAAAGTCAGACACGTAAGACGCAAGCACTGACGGCTCTATGCAGCTTTTTTTTTTTTTTTTTTTGTTCCCGGGGTGGAAAATCCACACGGATGTCCTCCGCCCTGGGGCGGGCGGAGGGGTCTGTCGGACTCTAACCGACTAAAAACCACCCCGGTGTTCCCTTCCCACACTTGCACCGGGGATCATGGGAACTAGTGCGCCTTCCACGATCCCCGGCTAGTGCCGGCCCGCTTCCGCGGGCCTCCTCAAGTCTGCGGGGGGAGTGAGGTGTCCTCCCCCCGCAACGCCAATAGGGGGGCGCGCGGAACACTACGCGCCACCGCCTCGGGCCCAGTTATACAGCGGGGCGGCGGACGTCCCCAAGTCCGCCGTCCCTCTGGACCCGTTTAGGGGGGCTGGAAGAGGGCGTTGTCCGCCCTCCGCCGACGCCCGGTACGTCTGCTGCGGATCGGGAGAGTGGTCTCGACCTCCCTCAACCTCTCCGCAGCCTCCTTCTGTGAGATGACCGTTTCACAGAAGGAGATCACCGCATCCCACGACTCTGTGCTCCCGACCATCGCGCGAGCGACGGCCACGGCTCTATGCAGCTGGGCTGACGGCAGATATATCAACTTGGATGAATTTGGATAATAACCGTCTATCTCTAGCTACTCATATTCATCATTCTATTCTCGGAAACTGCTCATCCGATTTCAAATCAATAATTGCTGGAAAGGTACACTATTACCGAGTGTCCAACGATGTTTTCGAAACAGACCAAGTCGCGGGCAGATGCAGGACTAAAAATAAAAAATCGGCCAGGTGCGAGTCGGACTCGCGAATGAAGGGTTCCGTACCATCGTAGTAGGGGAGCCCCCTTTAATTTTATAATTTATTTCATTATTAGTTATAGCGGCAACAGAAATATACATTCTGTGAAAATTTCAACTGTCTACCTATTACGGATCATAAGATACAGCCCACTGATAGACAGACGGACGGACGGACAGCGGAGGCTTAGTAATAGGGTCCCGTTGGTTACCCTTCGGGTACGGGACCCTGAAAACGTCACACAGTAAAGCGCCACTGACGTATCAATGCAGCCTGGCTGACGGCATATATATCAACTTGGGTGAATTTTGATGGCGCTTCCAACTGTGGGAACAAGGATTGATTTCTCACGATCTTGGACGTCTTGATTCGAAGAATGGGTAAAAATGAAGAACAATCGATAAAATAGGGATTTTAAACACTTTTTAGGCTTTCACGGTTTAAAACTAAACTTATAATGTCACTTATGGGATATCTTCCGTGATTATCCATTATTCTATTAAACTGAGCTCCCGATATTTCGACGCTGACGAACTAAGAAAGAGTGTAGACAGATTTGTCTGCACCTAATAATTTATTTACCATCCACCCGCATTCTCCAGTCATCCCGCGATCATGGCGCTTGCAACAGCGTCGAAATATCGGGAGCACAAAATAATGAATACTCATGGAAGATACCTCATAAATGACAGTATAAGTTTAACAGGGATTTTGTTTTGTAGCACGAATATTAAAAGTGAATAATAGTTGAAACATCCAGATAAAAGACAGTTATTAAGTCATCTTGATGTACTACTAACACTCTATGGACCGAAAAGTCTGAAATAAATGTTTTGAATCGAATTGATGTGAGCGTACAGCTACAAATTTTCGAACAATTTTAAAGACATTAAAGTTCCATTTATCATATGGAGTACAGCTTGTAGAATTGATACGTCGATTTTAATGATTATAATTCTGTAACTGCATACGTGTTACTTGCGCGACATTAACCATTAAAATCATCAATACAACCCTCTAAGTTCATTTAACCCCATTGAATGACTTTTTCATGAAACAGTTTTCTTGCACGTTAACGATTGTCTGGCAGTTTGAGTATTAAGTGACCTACCTACCCAAATTTGCTTTCTTTGGAATTCTGTAACTACATACGTGTTACTAACGCGACTCATTTTTCATCATCATACTAGTACAACTTGACACTAACCTGCAAATTGCAAAAAACGTAAGAAAATTTGAATTTCGCGGGCTATCCTCGCGCTTCCACCTTAAAACCAAAGGGAAAAAAACACAAAAATTACCCACATGGTCCTCACAATAATCAAATAAAATTAATGCATATACTCATACATTCTACCTTTGTGTAAAAGTTAGGCAATCCCCTTTGTGAAAGCCTTGCTTTCCAATAAAAAACAAAACAAAAGTCTTTCTCTATTCAGTCTGCCTCCCTATAAATCCTTGCAAGCTCGTATTCCGTCTAACTTTCTTTAATACAAACTCGACAAATAATGTTCCTATTCCACGGTACTACTCCATATTCTGATCACGTCCTGTTATAATTGAATCAACTCCCGGGACGCACTCACGACTTCTACCAGCAAGTATTATTTATAAATCCTAATTAATATCCTAACTAATATTATAAATGTGAAAGTAAGTTTGTTTGTTACCTTCTCACGCTTAAACCACTGAACCGATCATCCTGAAAATTTGCATATACGTTGTCAGGTGTACAGAAACGGACGTAGCGTACCTTTTGTCCCGAAAAAAACTGTTACTGTAACTGTACTGTTCCCGAGGTAAACAACAATAACGTTCTTATCATAATAGATGGCGCCACGTGTCCTCCGAATCATGATTGAATTTTATTATTACAAGCAAGGTACACCCCGAGTTGATGGACAAATCTAAATTAACGTGAGCGAGGCCGCGGGCAAAAGCTAGTATTTTTATAATTAATCATACGACAATAAGGAAGTAAGAGCTAGCGTAGTGATCAATGTTCATTTCTGCTTTGTACGAGAATAGGGGGCTTAAAATGGCCGCTATATCAGAATCATAACATGAATTACATAACAGTTCGTAAAATGTTTACAACGTGACAATTTATAATATTAACTACGTTTATCCATCATTAACACTGAAAACGGGATATTTACCATGTTTACTATTTGTTTTGAGTTCCCGATATTTCGGCGCTGTTGCAAGCACCATGGTCATAGATAAACGGTCAGTTAAAAAACTTATATCAAACATAATCATTAATACTAAAAATATTTACCATGTTTACTGTTTGTTTTGAGTTCCCGATATTTCGGTGCTTTTGCAAGCACCATGAGCACGGATAAACTGAACAAATAGAAACATGGTAAATATCCCGTTTCTAGTGTTAATGATAATTTTAGTGACCATAACAGTTTAAATACTTAAATCAAACAAACATACTCATTCAACTTAGGACACAGGCGAGGTCCTAAGTTGAATCCGTAAGCCGTGTCACACGGCTTACCTGAAAGAAGGATCCTCGCATGAAGTGTTCACAAAAAACTCTTCTGTTCCTGTTAAATAATATAACACCACGCCAGTAATACCCAAAGGGTTCAGCAGAGGTGTACCGTTGGAACTCCCATATTTCACGAGTTATGTTTAAGATCCATGTAGTAGGGAGTGAGCCTATCCTATAGTGAGTTAAATCATCTGTATATCTACTTCCAGAGTACAAGCCGTGCCAACCCGAGATGATCGGCAATGTCGCCATGTTCGTGCTGGACCTACAGGATCCTCACAGTTGTGCAGTTGTCAGAGTTCTGGAGACGGGCACTGTAAGTACCCACACTACACTACTGTAGTAGCACATAGCACTTTTTGCCCTTCATTATTTTTTGGTGGCGAGATGGCCCAGCACTGTCACTGGAATAACGACTTTGGCAAAATATAAGAGAATCTGTTTGTCTACGGTAAGACATAGTCATAGTGCAGAGACAGTGACTCGGAAGTCCGACAACCAGTCTTATTAACGGGTATCGAATTACCCAGTACTAACTGGGTTGTGGAGGTCAGATAGGCAGTCGCTCCATGTAAAATACTAGTATTCAGCTGCATCCGGTTAGACTGGAAGCCGACCCTAACATAGTTGGGAGAAGGCTAGGCAGATGATGATGAGTGAAAAGCAGAGGACTAGACAACAAGAGCACATCCTGCATAATCACAGTACCCCTGCTATGACGCTGCAGCTATTTGATGCGGCCGTAACAACACATGTTTGTTTATGGGTGTCACAATGTCATGTCATAGAATATTGCTTCAGTTAGTCCTGTGACTCATCAATCGATTACGTACGATACAATCTCACTCACAACACAGAAAATTATAGGCTGATTATACAAAAGATGAATGCTGACGCTTATTTGAGGATTGACTTCTAAGGCAGTCATTGACTCGGCTATTTTTGTGTGTCTCCCCATAAATCAAGAGCTTAATATTCCAATCTAATATTCTTCTATTTATTAACATAAAACCTTGTCTCATTTCTAGGGCAAGCGCTCATTCTACAGAACCATCATCATCGAGAACTCCTCAGGCGGTGCGGAGACGCTGACGGCGCGCTGCATGCTCCCGGGCAAGTTGAGGTCTCTCACCAGGCGAGACGTACATCCGTTCCCGCTGGACTTCAACGAGCCTGAGTTAGTACTCTATACTCTATAATATCTAGGTTCATAGGTTGAGCAGCATCTAGGTGGAGTCGTTTTGGAAGACCTTCGGAAACGGCATAAATGATAATGTTAAGGCAATTGGCAAAGTTTCAGAACCTAGCTCCACGGCGAGTTCTCTTTACCAGTTTTCTTAGCCATGTCTTTGTGAATATCTTGGTGAATCTTGTCTCGTCTTGTGAAGTCTTAACATGTGTCAGTATCATAGTCGCTGAAACAAATCTCGTGTTCTCATCATCATTGTCATAGATTCCCAAGTACTTCCACATATACGGGGTGGAAGGGTCAACGCCAACCGACGCGAAAACGGTTACCACATATTCAGTACATCATTCTGAGCCCCCCACATTGAGATTTTTCATACTGTTCCATACATTTTGACCTTGCAGAGTTGTAGGTATTGAACTTTTGTAGGAAACAGCTGTTTCTTTTAATAACCGATGAAAAATTTCTGTTTGGGGGGACTTAGAATGATGTACTGAATACGTGGTAACAATTTTCTCGTCGGTGTCCCTTCCACCCGGTATTTAATTGTCAAAGCCTTCGAGTTTGCTTGTTTGAGCGTCTTAAGCTGACCGTGTCGTTTGAAAACATCCCAAATAAGGATTTTAATCCTTTTCTAATTCAAGCTCGAGGAGCTCGTGGCCACATAATAACAGCCGCTCCGATCAATCTTCAGGTTAAACCGCGCTTCCTAGGTTGGTCTGTGGATGGGTGACTACCCATTACATACCGAGTTTCCTCCGTGCTTCGGAAACCACGTTAAGCCGTTGGTCTCGGCTGTCATTTGTCACACACATCTTTAACAGTCGTTACAGGCAGTCAGTGGCCCGAAAGTCTGACAACCAGTATTACTAAGGGGTATCGTATTACCCAGAACTAGCTGGGATGTGGAGGTCTGATAGGCAGTCAGCCATGTAAAATACTGGTTAGACTGGCGACCCCAACGTAGTTGGAAAAAGGCTAGGCAGATGAAGATCGATTAAAGGTTCAGATACACTTACGTAGCCAGAAGTTCAAGGCTGGGCCGTGCCAGTTTTCTTGGCACGGTTCCAGATGGCAACGATGTGAAGAGCACCTCGAAGCCTAAGTGCCTTCTGTTTTATCCAAGTATTTTATGGGATAAGTATATGGGATATATATAATAATAGTAAATATATGGGATAAGTACAGGTGGTGGGTACCACACCAACACCCACCCACCCACTCACCCACTTATATTTTAGTACCCCCATTGAAAAAAACGGGAGTTTATGTTTGTAACATAACATAACATCACGCCTGTAATCCCCGAAGGGTTAGGCAGAGGTACCTATTAGTACACCCACATTTAGTGTGAGTCTATCTAGCAGGCCCCAACGAGATTTATCAACAGATGATAGCTTTTCATAAAGACAGTATTTTGTACCTAAAGAAAATAAATAAGATATATTTTGTACCTCGACAGTTTTTGATTTAATGACGTTTCCATGAAGTGTCTAGCTAGCGGGCCCCTTATGATTATTTTTTTTGTTATTATACTTTCAGATCGCTTAATAGTGCTCGAAGTTACAAACTATTATGTACCTTACAAATCCAAAATTTCGACTTTCTGTGAGCTATACTTTAGAAGATATTTGGAGATATATTTTTTTTTGGGAAGATTTCTGGACGTTTGTCTAAATAACGAATATCTTCTAAAGTATAGCTCGCAGAAAGTCGACATTTTGGATTTGTAAGGTACATAATAGTTTCAAGCTCCTAATACTATTGTATGATATAAAAGACTAATATTTAAAAAAGGGCCCGCTGGCTGGACGTTTGTCTAAATAACGAATATCTTCTAAAGTATAGCTCACAGAAACTCGAAATTTTGGATTTGTAAGGTACATAATAGTTGGTAACTTCGAGCACTATTAGGTGATCTGAAAGTATAATAACAAAAAAATAATCATAAGGGGCCCGCTAGCTAGACACTGCATGGAAACGTCATTAAATCAAAAACTGTCGAGGTACAAAATATATCTTATTTATTTTCTTTAGGTACAAAATACTGTCTTTATGAAAAGCTATCATCTGTTGATAAATCTCGTTGGGGCCTGCTTGATAGACTCACACCCACATTTAATATTTTTTGTTTTTTTTTGGTTCGCATGTATAAAAAACCATTCTTTGTTTTCAGTGTGCTCAATATCACACGGTATGAAGAAGGCAAGGCACCTGAACCAGTTCTAGGCGCTATTGTCAAGCAGAATGGAAAGCAGTAAGTTTATCAACAGCTGTTTATAACAATAACATATAAAAAAGTCAATAATTTAGTTCAAATATGTTTATTTGTGCCACATAGGTAAAAGTAAGTACATCGTGTTTGCACATTAAGTCGTGCAGCTAAATTAAAATTACTTACTTACTGAACTTCGAGAGAAGAGAGAAATGAGAAAAACACATCGTGGGACTTGAACTCGCGCAGTCAAAGCAATATAAATGTTATGCAGTCAAAGCAATATAAATGTTATGCAGTCAAAGTAATATAAATGTTCCAGGGTATCCGGCGAGATCTCAGTAACGCCCGGCACCCCTCTTACGATGGAGATTTTCTTGAACGAGAAATCAGCGCCAATCTACGGACTACTGGTCAACTACATGCACGTCACCGATACTGGAAAGCAGCAGGAGACTATCATATTGAATGGGTAAGTTATTAAATTGATTGGCCTGTTGGTCTAGTGGTTAGTGACCATGACTGCTAGGACGGAGGTCGTGGGTTCGATTCCCACACAGGACAAATCTTTGTGCGATGAGTACGATTATTTGTTCTGTTTATGGGTGTGTCATTTATCTATAATATGTATGTATTTAGAAATATACATATAAGTATGTTTATCAGTTGTCTGGTTGCCATAGTATAGGCTCTGCCTAGTTTGGGATCAGATGGCGGTGTGTTGGTTGTGTTGTCCCAAGATATTATTATATATTATTATTATAATTAAACTGAAATCTTGTCAAATCCTTGAAGGTAGCACAACAGGAGAACAAAGATTTGCTTCTAATAAAATTCGTAATCCCGAGTTCCTGGCTTAAAAATCTCAACCAAAGAGATTCTCATTACACAAAGTAATATTCAAAGAAACATAGAGTGACTAAAATAACCATTTCACTTATGACATTTGGAGAGTTCCTCTGTGTAGAGGGTAGTCAAAGATAAGAGAATGAGATTGACTCGGAGCAGGGAATCGGGACAATTCCTATAAAGAGGCTATTGTGCTTTAAGCAAGTCGGAAACTTATTGCTACTTACTTGACTCGTATCATATTTTGTAAGAACAGAACTGATTAGTCTTAGTATACCTGAATCTGTATTGAGAAGTATGAAAAAGGAGATATACTGGGTGATTTTTTTAACGTTGGCAATACTTTAAGGGCGTGTTGTACTTATGAAAATGAACAACTTTTACTATGGGACCGACCATGAAATCTCTTCATACATTATTTTTCACGTAATTCGAAAAAATGTAGGCAGCAGCAGATTTTTTATCATCTATCATAGATAGTCCCATAGTAAAATTTGTTCATATTTATGAGTTTTTCACTCCCTTAAAGTATTGCCAACGTTTAACCAATCACCCTGTATACACAACACTACCTCAAATAATATGGGTTATGGGCAGAATAACATGAAGATTTTTAAACTGACTTCCCGTTTCTCTTACATCCACAGCTGCTCCGTAGACACATACCTGTTCGACAACTTCGTGACAGCTGACGGCGACACCCTCACGGCCAAGTTTAAGGCGTTCAAGTTCCCCGACACCTCGTACGTGCAGTTCAGAGGAACCGTCACCGTGTGCCTCGACAAGTGCCAGGGGGTGAGTGTTGGAAGAGGTTTCAATATGGAACCGAGACCTTTTAATAGACCATTTAATGATGGAATGACAGTACTGAAATCAACCTCAAGGTTGATGACAGTATAATATATAAAGTATGAACTGAACTTTAAAACACAGAATTGATTGATGCTCGCGGACAATGCAATACAGCTAGATGAGTGGATGATAATCAAGTTTGAGACTCGGTTAAACCAAGGAAGTTCAGCACGAAAGGAAGGTAACTTACATTCAGCAGTGGATCGAACAAGGCTGCGATAGATGATGACACTGACGGTGCAATTAAGCAAGAATTCTTAACCACTATCTCCTCTCAAAAAATTCAATAGTTTCAAATCAATTCGTATTACAAATGGAGCAGCGGCAGTAAGTCGTGGGTTCGAACTCAGGCAGGCGCATTACTTTGTGTAATTTATTTCATCACCACTGCTCTCAAAACGAAGAAGGAAAACATCGTGACGAAACCGGCATGTTCTAGAACCAAAAAATCGAAGACATGTGACGTCACCAACCCGCACTGGGCCCGCGTGGTGGATCATTCTCGTAGAGAGGAGGCCTGTGTACTAGCACTGGGAACATTATAGGCTGATTATACTTTTATTACAAATCTGAATCCTGCAAAAAAAATCCAATGGACCGCATCTCTTCTTCTAAAACCGATATTGTCCAATCATTGAATAACATTTACATTCACAGGTACAATGCAGCAACGGTCAGACAGCATACGGGCGCAAGCGTCGCGCGATCAGCTCTGGCGCTGACTCCAACAAGGTTTACGAGGTCTCACTCACTACCTTCATCAAGGTGGACTATGAGGAGGGGCAGAAAGAGGCAGGTTTGTGGATCTTAATACAACTTTACTATTTCTGCTATTTTCCTCATCGCGTCGCGGTTTGAGTATCTAAGTATGTAAAGAACATTATAATAAACACTAGAAACGGGATATTTAACATGTCCACTGTTTGTTTTGAGTTCCCGATATTTCGGCGCTGTTGCAAGCACCATGACCACGGATAAACTGAAGTTATTGCGGGCTTTCTTGTTCGTTTTTTGCACTCATTACCGCTACCACTGTCACTCACAACTCGATTCTGTTCCCGACACACGAAACTCACTGTGTCCGATCGCGAACTTTTTTCGGCACTTTTTCGGTTTTTACACAACTGAACCACTGGATTCCATGCTTTCGACAGTTGAAACTTATCCTCCCGGTTGAAGTTCCTATATTTGGTGATCTCGATAGCTTCTCTCGCCAGTCTAGGAATATAGTGGCGTTCTGTCGAGATGATCTGAGGGCTATGTAGCTCAATCCAGTGGTTCGATCCTGACTCCAAAAGATGTTGAGCTATGGCCGATTTTTGGGTGTCATTGTTTTTCACCGCCCTGATATGCTCTGATAAAGATCATCAAGGTGGAGATGGAGGTGGAGTGGTGAATATGAGTTGAGGCAGAAATCTTTGACCCGACCCTCGCTCGACGAGTCAGCCCGCG
Source organism: Eurois occulta (assembly GCA_950022335.1). NCBI lineage: Eukaryota > Metazoa > Arthropoda > Insecta > Lepidoptera > Noctuidae > Eurois > Eurois occulta. The sequence continues at coordinate 8,964,692 of OX465506.1, forward strand.
CCGCTGAGCATGTAGCTTTAAATTCCCTAAATAATAATTCGACCCGTAACCCTAGCTGCCCCCCTCAATGACGCACTAAGCCTAGGCCCGAACCCCGCAGGGGGAGCCCTTAGTGATCGTTCATTTAACTGTAAATCCTAGTTTGTAAGCCCTGGCTGGGGGCCTTTTTTTTTTTTTGGTGGGTGGGCTGGGGGCCTTAAAGTAATTTTTGGCCACCACAGGATAGTCCGGTTAAGCAGTTACAACCTTCTTGAGTTGTTTTTCTGTGAGTGGTCATTTAAAAAAAAAGGTGGAGGTGGAGTGATATATGAGTTGAGGAAGAAATCTTTAATATAGTCTACTCTTCTTTCTATCGTTTTCGGGACCAAAGAACTTAGATAAGTAGATGCCACCAAGGGGAAAGCGTACGTAACGTTTTTTACACTTCTGCTGCCTTTTTTTCTCTGGGCGGAGCGAAAGGGAGTGTCAGACTTTTACTGACTAAAACCCATCCATGTTCCTTCTTTGGCCCTTTATGTTCCAGGGCCGCGGTATCTCTTTCGAACAGTCCCGCAGCCCTGGCAGGCACACTTCTGCTGGCTTGTCTAGTTATTTTCATATCTATTTATATCTTTACCTACCATATTTTTTTATGTTTTTTGCAATTTGCAGGTCTGTCAGGTTGTATGTTGATGAAAATATGTTTCGCACAAGTAACACGTATGTAGTTACAGAATTATATAATCATTAAAATCGTTAATACAACCCTCTACGTTCATTTAAATCCATTGAATTACTTTTTCATGAAATAGTTATTGTATATTTTCATTAATATACAACCTGACACTGACTTGCAAATTGCAAAAAAAAACTGAATTTCGCGGGCTAAAGCCTCTGTTAGAATTTTACATATTAAATTATTTTTATTTTTGCTATAATTCATACGTTTCAAGCATCTTATAACACGGTGTATACGGACACTTAAGGCCCGGCGCCCACTATCGCCATCGGCACGGCTGAGGATTTTAGGTGCTAAAAAGCATTATACATTAACTTCATGGCAATAAAGTAGAAATTTCCATGATATATGATCGTAGTAACAAAAATACCGCTTCGGTATGCTTGAGGCTACTGAATCGGCAGCTTTGAGGCTGCTTCGGGACGCGACGCCGAGGTATCACTCGTGGATAACTTGCACTGAGGTGCGAGTGCGGCATGCTTAAGAACGCCTCGTCATCCCTAAGAACGTTGCAGCATGCCAAGACATAGTTTCCGACAGTGTGCGCTTGCATGTAGGCATGCCGAAGGATCACTTTTCTTGCCGATGCCGATAATGAGCGCCGGGCCTAAGCCGTCAGCCAAGCATTCTGTACATCAAACTAAGTAATCCTACGCAAAATATTGCTGAGAAACATATTTTTTTTCTCTAAGCTTGTGAAAAAGTTGGAAAAAATATTGCTGGAAAACATTTTTTTTTTAACTTATGAAAAAGTTGGAACTTTGACCTCTAATATCTCCGTAACTGGAAGGTACTCAGGAATGATCCAGAACAAAAAAAAATATCGCAATGAAGCGGAGAACAAGTGCCTTTCGGCTTCGTTAAGAGAATTTTTTCACCCTTTAAACTAGACAATGTTCCATTTTATAAATATTTTTTATACTGGGCTTCATGTTGGTATTTAAAAGCATTCTCTGAATGATGAATGAGTTAAAAGCCGCTATCAGCGTTGTTTAATATTTATTACTGTAAAAGGGATTTGAGTGAGATAAAACTCATTCTGAAATTGAAATGGATGGTTTTTGTATATTCGCGGATTTTGTAGTAACCTAGTTAACTAAATAATTGCATGATTTACGTGAATACTCAGGGTGTTAGGTTAAAAGTGCGGCAGAGTTTCAGGGTGTGTAGCACTACTCATAAAAAATAAACAGCTTCCACTATAAGACAAAGAATGAAACCGTGAAAAAAAAAATGCTGCTTCATACATTTGTTTGCATAACTCCACAAAACATGGGCAACTGTTTTTTTTGTTGTAAATTCAGAGCTGGTCCCATTAGTTGATACCAGGCTCATTATTTTGGAGCCACTAAATTAAATAAAAGACGAAACTACCCACTCTTTATTTAGATTAAGTACCATGATCATGATCATATCATGGTCTTTCATATGAGTCGTTGTTTTTGTGTGTGTCTTTCTGTGTTATATATGTCTTTCTTTGTGCGTGTGTCTTTTTTAACTACACCTCTAATACTCAATATTCTTGTTTTACAGAAGACGTACTAGCCCTTCTTAGAAATTTGAAAGTAGCGAATCAACGTCTAGGAGACATGGACGGAACCCCAGCAACTGTCGCCGAACACACTGCGAAAAACGTGCTCGTTTATGAGCAAGAAATCATCACTGAAAGCAAAGCGAACATTCTAACCAGCAGCCTACTAGTTTTCATTAGTTTGCTACTTCTATTCAAATAAAAATGAGTTTTCTCAACATGGCAATCACAAAAAAGGAATTCTTACCAGTCCTTTCACAGTTTATCTCTGATAACCAAAACCCAACAACAACTTTATTATTACGAAAATTGAGATCATTGTAATTTTGACTGCGATGCAGAATCAGGTGTAATGTAAATGTGAAAGGACTGAAGAGGAATCTGCAAAAAAGAAGAACAAAATTTTTGTTGACTGGTAATTTTTAAATTAGAAAAAATCTAATGAATTTGACAATTGCTACTAGCGCCATTGATAGTGGTGGCTTTTGGAACTATTTTCGAATCCGTCCAATCGAAAGACTTTTAATAAAACATAAGTTTTTTACTCTTGTGGTCCATTTTGTAACTGTTGTTTTAACGTACTTATTATTTTTGCCAAAAAAAAAACTTAATAAATAAAGTACATTTTAGTACATAATTGCTCTGAACCATTCCGTAGAAACTTAACATCGAACTTAGATTAAAAATAAAGTGATTTAACTATAATAACGTAATGATAAGGACGTAATTAATGTAGTTTAGATTGTAATGATTTAATAGGTACCAGTGTAATGGTAAGCGCACATTATTTAAGACAACCGCTAACTACTTGTTAACTACATGCTGTAAGGGTAAATATTATACCATCTCTGGTAAAATATTATCCCAATTTTAGTTAAATGTCAAACCGAGTTTAGGTTTTTACTAAACCAAGTGTAGCGAATCGTCTTGCGAAGTTTCGCAAGTTTGCGAAGTTTGGCTAAATATTATCTCAGGATTGGCTGAAGATAATTCCAAGAATAACTAAACATTATGCCATGTTTGGTTCAGTGTCATGACAACACTGGCAAAATATTACCATGTTTGGCTAAGTCAGTTGTCTTAAGTTCGAACTTGAGACGTACTTGGCAATCCGACAGTCACACCACTATGCTATTACTGGTGTTTACCAAGTTTGGCTAAATAAGATATCTTAACAACTTTGCAAAATATAATGTCCAGTCTGGCAGGTAAATATTATACGAACGCTGGCCTTAATTTTAGAACAGCTCTGGGTAAATATTATGCTAACTTTGGTTCAACTCAACATTTTTTTTTTTGACGTGATAACGATTTATAAATCGATGAACGCCGGCTGCACGAAAAAGCATGACTCATTGTCACGTTTCGCCTGAGCCGAGCGTGCAAGCGAGAGCGCGAAACAAGCGATAGAGAGGCCCGATCGTCCTAAGCGTTCGGCTTGTGACGCATCTATCTCTCTTCCACTCCATCGGCCGATGCGTCCATGACGTTATCACGTAAAAGTATCGTCCGTAAACCGACTTTACAGACAACCATTTATTTTGTAGATCTTCCAGTAATGTGCGCTTCACAAAATCGTAATGCAGGCGCATTAAGTCCACTAGTCTTATGATAACTGTTCCATAGATAGCCTCGGTCCATTAATTGTGAATATTTAACTTAGTGCACTTACATCTGTAAGAAAAATCTGCCTTTTTTGAGTTGTGACCTTTTTTTAAAAGCATATTAGTATTTTAGAATCTTCTGAATAGCCTTTGATAGCTATAATTAAATAAAAATCAAGTTTTATGTCTTCATAAATTCAAGTACGGGCAACTTTTCAAGCCAGGCTTTAGTGACTATTTTTAATTTGAAATGTTTTTAGAAAATGGCGAAAAAGATGTAAACAGATTATTGTATCACAAAAGATTATTTACTACAAAACAAAAATTATTTTTGAAGATTTTAAAAAAATCTCTGTCATCGGCCATATTTTTAACTTTTTTTACTAAATAGATTTTATTTTTGGTGCTTGCAATACTTACTTTCACTTTTTGTGATTACAATTTTAATTAACTTTTAAGGGACCCTTTTTACAAATAATATATTTTTCTTATGAATGGCTATACTTCGAGTAGTACTTAATTAAAGATTTTTGAGTACTATTTGTGAGTAGCCTGATTGGGCCAGGTTCATTTATCATCATCAAAATCTTCCTGTCCTTGTCGCATGTGACTTGGGGACGACGCAAGACATTTTGTTCTTCCATTCTCCGTTGTCTGCCGCCACAGTATCATTTCATTAGGCCAGGTTCCATGGCTTAATTCATCATCATTAGCCTACATCAGTCCACTGCTGGGCGTTGGCCTCCTCAATCGCACGCTACTCAACTCGATTGTCAGTAACTCTCATCCAATTGCTACCAGCCACCCTGCGAAGATCGTCACTCCTCCGAATTGTAAGATTGCATGAATTGTAGTTACATGGCTTAATTATTAAGGCCTAATTCACAAAAACAAACTATTGCCATAGACAATATGTGTTTTGGACACTAAAAATGTTATTCTAGCTCATGATTGGATCCAAACTTGGATGAAATAAAGGGTTGGCGAGCAAATTATCGTTTAAAGATATTCTAATAAACTAAACTAACACAACGGGAAAGGTATTTTGGGAAAATCATCTTTATTTACAAGGTTTCTTTTAATTAATTCATTTTCATCATACAATAATAATAAATATTGTCAATTTGTAAAATGGGTCCTTTGCCTAACTTTAAGTTTAGGAGTTAAAAAATAAAATAAAAAGAATATTTCGGAATTTGTTGTAGTTTTATTTCCCTCCCTTTTCCTGAAGTCGCGATATTAATCTTTTGACCACCATAGTCACATATACGTGACAAGCAAGCGCGTGCCCTGTACGCCAAACGATACAAATATGTCATAAAATGGTAGGTGAAATTGTGGCTTGGCGTGGAGGGTACGCGCGTGCGTTATGCTCTGGCGGGCGGTGGCATCTACAGCACCAAATACGCGCGTACAGTCACGAACACCAATACTTAAACAACTTTTAAAAGTGTTTTTCTCCTACTGTATAGTATTTTGGGACTCATATTTTTATGAAAAAGATCTTATTTCCAAGTGACCATCGTTATTTCTAGCGAAAATTGCTTTTAAATTTAGGAAAGTCATCAAACTATTATGTGTCCGAAGCGGTCGACTGCCTTATTAGCCACGACCCGATTCACGCGAACTAATATGCCCGTTGGCGAGATACTGGGCGCCAATACATCAGATCTACTAACATCGCATGTAAATCGCGTGCACATAGCCAGACTCGCGACACGCGCATGTAGCATGTAGGGCGCTAATTACGAGTACGTATTATTTGATCCTTTTTTTTAGTTATTGGTTTTTGGCAAAAGCGAGCGAAGCGAGCTCGGGAATTGGGGCACCCCGACTTCGGAAAGGTCAGGTTCGAAGGGGATGCCGGTGTCTCTATAGCGAGCGAAGTAAGACCCCGCCATCCCATTTGTGACAGGTTACATTAAACCCTGCAAACAGAAATCGAAGCCCAGCGTCGCGGGCCTACGTCGACTACGCCTTATTACATTTTGATACTTTGATTATCTTCCTAATTTGGACCGTGTTATGCAGAAGGCAGCCAAGTCGGGAAAAGTACAAACAGAGTTATAAGCATTTTTCTGTCGATGGTTGCACTTCGGTTGTATATCAATTTTATGATTATTTTTTATTTGAGACATATTGGTATAACTGTTGTTATTTATTGTATCCTATCCAGAATTCCGAAACGTGGCTATTAATATTAATAATTTCGATTTTAGACGTGGCTGTTTTATACAAAATAGCATATTTTGTAAAAATCACAATAAAGTATAAACCAACCATGTAAGTTGGCTGTGTTTTAAAATGTGATCTGTAACTATTTAAAAAATAAAAAACAGACAAGAAAGTATTAAGTAAAGCAGCTATTGACTAAAATTTTTACTACGTTCACTAAAATAATCCGAATGTTGTATAATGTATTCATACTGTTTTTTAGTATAACTAGGTACACTTACTTTAGGTCATATAACAAATCAAATACCTAAATCAAATTATTTTGATTTGAGTAAAAACTTGGCAATAGAATATTAGAAATATTTATAAAAAAAAAATTAAACTGTCAAAAAACTATTATACGCAAAATATAAAATTTTCGCACTTATTCATCATCCAAAATAAAATCTAACTCAGTATTAAATCCATCAACGTTATCTTCGATAACAGGTGCACATGACGTCAAATTGTCATAAAAGTGTCGAGCATCTTCTGGTATTAGATGTATTATTGATATTATATCACGTAGCTTAGGCTCTGCTATAGGTTTTCCATTTGGCCATAATTTAGTTAACTGACTCTTAAAAACACCTTCTCTTTCTGGATTGTCAGAACCGTGACGTCTTGATATTTTACGAGTAATATCCAAACAGTCGTAATCTTCTTGGTCAAAGTCAGACTTCATGTAAATATGATATTGGTCTGGCTTTGTTATTTTTAATTCTCTTGTTTTTAGCCAATTTACTTTGTCATTATTTGTTGTTTTCTTGCGATTTACTATAAACATTTCTAGAGTCTCAGTCGAGTAGAAATCATCAACTTCCATTTGGAAATTTATCAGAGGTTTTTCTTTTTGCATATAGCCATAATTTGAATGTAGTCGTCAGGCGTATAAATCCTTTGATTGTACTTCAAAGCTCTCTCAATATCACCGAAGTCTTTATCATTGGATAAGTAACTATGGCCTGGCATCTAATACTTAAATGTAATAGATTCTAGGTTTGGTTTCATCTCGAGCACTGCTTTCATCATGAGAGTAATTTTTATGTTCCAGTTTTGACCGCCACAAGAGTCTGACCAAAGAATTAAAACTTTTATAGTGTCAGAGACGTTCTTGTCGATGTGTTTTAAAAGTGAAGATCCCACTTCCTGTGCGCCACGTCCAGCCTGACCCTCGATCCATGTATAACAGTAGCTTTGGTTGTTTTTAGCACTGTGCACAGTGTGCACACCCAAGTTATAGAGCCAGTTGCCTTTTATAAAAAAATATATTTGTCTGAATCCGGGGCAGAGGTAGTGTCTTTTGCATATCAAATGTAAGACATTCGATGTCTTCTTGATTTTTAGCTAAGTTCATATCTATTTTTAGTTGACATCTTGCTCGTTCGGCCTGGTGAAGATGAATGTTGTGTGTTTCTTTTATGGAGTTGACTTCCCCACCGCTTCTACCTGTATTTATTATTTCTATGCGAAATTTATCGCAGACATTACACGTATCTTTGCTTAGTATTTTAGGTTTAATGTTAAAGTTGTCGTAAAAAATCGTTTAAAAAAACTGTAACTCACGGCGTTTGTGGTCATTTTGTCATTTTCCCGCGCTGCTTTGCAGACTGTAGTAAATAATAAACAAAGTTATAGGTTTAAGCCGCGTAAGTAGGTATACAAAATCACATTACACAGTTATTATGTAGGTAAACAAGTAGAGGTTGGTGGAAAAGGATATGGATAAGTAGGTACTTTTATCTGGGTATTTAGGTTAGTACCTACCCAGTTAAGGTATGTATACCTTTACAGGAGCAAACGCGGGATAAAAAATATTTAAATTTTAGCTAATTGTAATAAAATCCTTAATAAAGATAACAAAACAAAAAGTTATACCTATTTTTATTATTGGCAAAAACAGCCTGGATGGTGTTGAAAAAAGCCAACTGCGATTATCAACCAATAAATAATTTGCAGTGAACAGCCATCATAAAGTGGCTGCCTTTTACGTAACTCGAACACTGATACCTCCTAACATTTTGAAATTTGTAAAAAACGGCCATATAGTTAGGCTGACTTCTGCAAAATAGGTATTTTAATTTTTTTCAAAATTGGCTGCATTTTACATGAAGATGACTGTTTTTTACAATAAACATTTGTAGACATGGCTGCATTTGACGGCTCATATCTCCGTGATAAATAGAGATATCGACATGGCTGTTTTTGCAAAAAATCGGGCATGTCGAAATTAGTATGGCTGTGTTTATAACTCATTTTTGGAAAAAGTGCCACATGGCTGCTTTCTGCATAACACGGTCCATTTGTCCATCCAAAACTTTTGTTAATTGTGTTCGACCTTGACTTCTGGGTGAAATTGAAATTTAAACAGACAAAAAAGTAATTTAGATAAATCTAATTCTATAAAAAAGTATCGAAATATTAATTAGACATTTAATGCTATTCTGGGGTCCAACAAGTAACTATCAGGCGTAATTAATTATTAGGTGTTTTTGATATGTAAATGTTATTACTCTATAAGAGAATTTCTAGATGACAATACATTGAAGCGAATCCATTGAATGTGTAATTTGTAATTTGACATAGATAAATATTTTAATAATTTAATAATAATGTATTGCATGACAATTGGATATTTTGTACTTTAACTACCTAGATATTTACAGAACATGTGACATAAATTTTGTATGCCTCAATGGCGGCACATAGCAGACTTATCTGTATTTAATTAACACAACATCTTATGAACCTATGATCCACAATAAATTATTTGAATTTGAATTTAATTTCTACATCTCAAACATTTTATGCGTAGTTCATACAGATTGAAATATCGATTGATTTGATTTATTTTGTCTCAAAGTAAGAGGATCAATCATTAAAAAAACCGGCTAAGTGCGAGTTGGACTCGCGCACCGAGGGTTCCGCATAAGTAATACGGTTTTCAGATTTGCCCCTTTACTTGTGCTATAAGACAATGCTTCTTGCCAAGTTTCATGATTCTAGGTCAACGGGAAGTACCCTATAAATGATTGCTTTGAGAGTGTCCAAATATACCTTTTTTGCGGCATAAACAGCCGTATCTTTTTTTTACGTAAACTTAGAAGTTTGATTTTATTACAGCTTCAAGGGAATGTAGACTTGAGTATAAGGTTTTAATTCCAACTAGATGCCTCCACGCGTTCCCGAGATAAAGGGTCTTGACAGACAGATAGACGGACGGACAACAAAGTGATCCTATAAGGGTTCCGTTTTTTCCTTTTGAGGTACGGAACCCTAAAAAGATGACAGTTTAGAATTTTTTTATTGCTGTTTTTGCAAAATTAAAACGATCATACATACCATAATAAAGTAAATTGCTGGGCTCGCGAGGTTGTCGACATGTGGGATGTGAACTCAGCGATCATTGTGCCGACAGTCGTTTCAGCCTTATCTTAATTGCCAAGAGCCTCGACCAATACCTAAGAAGGCTCTCGTTAGGCAGCTGGATCAAGGACTTGATTCAGAAAGCGGTACTCCTGGACACGGCTCGTATTGTTAGGTTCCTTTTTCTGGAGCCCTGACTGGTAGCTTGGACCCTGTTCCCGATACTGGTGGGCTAGTATTTTCAAATGGTTTTATATGCCTATTTTAATTTTATATAGGAACTACCGTATCCTTGTGGTTTGCGGTACTGTCCCACGGGATCGTAGTACCAGGATTAAAAGTATCCTATACAGGTTAAAAACTATCCGTGTAAAATTTTGTGCAAAATTTTGTCCAAATCCTTTCAGCAGTTTTTGAGTAAAAGAGTAACTAACATCCATCCGTCCATCTTCACAAACTTTCGCATTTATAATATTATACACTCGAGAGCAATGAATCCGGGTCACTTAAAGAATCCTAAAAATCTCGGAAACTAAAAATGCTAGGTTAATGCAATAAATTGTATTTAATAGACAATGTAATACTCCTTAAATGAAGGTATTAAAACTTCTTAGTTATTGTAAAGTTATATCATAAAAAAATCAAATTTGAAAAAGGGCCACTTTCGAAGATGGAACTACGAAATTACAGCATTTGGTTTTGGTTTTGTTTGTAATCTGTCATTTATGTGGGTACATAAACCATGTTGATAGTGCTCTATATTCATTATTCAAGCTGAAATTATGTCGCTTACGCCTGAAGAATGCACCAGAATACTTACAATGCTGGAAACCGGCCGGAGTCAGCGCGATACAGCCAGGACTGTCGGTGTGTCGCTGTCAACAGTACAAAGAGTTCTCCGACGTTACGAAGAAACTGGTTCTAACCTACGCAGACCAGGAACGGGCAGAACCAGGTGTACCACAACACGAGAAGACCGATACTTGGTGAACACCATGCTTCGAAATCGCTTTCTCACAGGAACTGAACTCACAAATCAGTTTCGACGCCTCGGAGGAAGTAACCCAAGTGCATGGACAGTAAGACGTCGGCTTGCTGAATCTAACTTAAAACCCCTTAGACCTGCAAACGGCCCTAAACTGGAGCGTGGGCATCGTATTTCAAGACTAAGATATGCCCAGAGCCACGTAAATTGGAGTATTGAAGATTGGTCAGAAGTTATGTTCTCCGACGAATCAAAATTTATGCTCTACAAGCACGATGGAAGACACAGAGTGTATCGAAGACCAGGGGAAAGATTCAAGCAAGCATGCATCGAAGAAAAAGTAGCCTACGGTGGTGGGTCTGTACTTGTGTGGGCCGGAATTTCTTCTGAAAGTCGCACAGAGCTGGTGATCATAGAAAACGGCTCTTTAACTAGCGTAAGATATGTGGAAGAAATCCTCAATGATCACGTTGGTCCATTTATGGTCAATTTAGGTGAGGATGCTATATTTATGCATGACAATGCCCGACCTCATACAGGTAGGATTGTGAATGACTACCTTCAAGAGATGAACATTACTCGTATGGAGTGGCCAGCGCGCAGCCCGGATATCAACCCGATCGAGCATGCTTGGGACGAGCTAGGCAGATGCGTAAAACAACGAAACCTTCCCCCAATCACGCTTCGTGAGCTCAAAATTGCTCTCACAGAGGAATGGGAGAATATTCCCCAAAATCGTATAAGGAACTTGGTGTACAGCATGCCAAACCGCGTAAACGCAGTAATGGAAGCACGAGGAGGCAATACGAAGTATTAAAATTCAAGAAAATCGTACTAAAGTTCAAAAATTTAATGTTTCCTATTTAATGTAAAGAAAAAAACTGCTGATCTCTCCTTAAAACAAAAATTTTAAGGAGAGATCAGCAGTTTTTTTCTTTATGTGATTTTGTGTTAATAAAATGTATGGCGACTCATATTTTTTTTACTTTCATTTAAGGAGTTACATTGTCTATTAAATACAATTTATTGCATTAACCTATCATTTTTAGTTTCCGAGATTTTTAACATTCTTTAAGTGACCCGGATTCATTGCTCTCGAGTGTATTAAGTATATTTATAATATTATATTATATTATCGCATTAAGGGTTACGTACCGCGTCGTAGTAAGGGAGCCCCTTTTATTATTTTCTTATAGCGGCAACAGAAATACACATTCTATGAAAATTTCAAATATACCTATACCTATTACGGATCATGAGATACAGCCCGCTGACAGACGGACGGACAGCGGAGGCTTAGCAAAAAGGGTCCCGTTGGTTATCCTTCGGGTACGGAACCCTAAAAATGAATACACAATAATAATAATTATGTAGTCGTAATATTCTGCTTGTTTTTGAAAGACTAATCGGTACCTTGATTTGAACAGAAAACAAGCGTCGGGTAAACCTGTTGATGAGTAAATAAAAATGACATTAAGATTTCAGTCTTTTAATAGAACCGTTATCAATAAATGATCTAACAATATAGGTACATAGCAATTAAAATTAGTCTTATGTAAATCTAATAGTAAATGAAAATCACAACTATATTCGTACACATACTTTTATAATTTTACATAATAATTCCTCGAGTTTTTTTATTAAAAATAGTTAATAATATTATCGAAAAAAATTGCAATTTTGAAACTTAGATATTTTTGGGTTTTAAAGACATTTTATTTAGAAGTGAGAGTTCTCTTCACATCTGGCATTGGAGACGTCACAATAACGCAGCGACTACGCCATGTAGACGAGATGATAGAGGTCGTTTATATGCAGCGTATACCTACGTCACACTAACGCGGCGTAGACGTCGTATTTACGCAGCGTACGACGTACGTATACGAAAAACTCTTACGCTAGATGCGAAGGGTGCCCAATAGAACTTTATATCATTTATTCGAAAATATTCAATATCAGGATCAAAAATGAGTGAATTTTTCATACAACATTTTAATTTGAAGCAAATAGTCAAAACTAACTTAACATCTAAAACTTATGTTAACGCTAACATACTCAAAGTACGAGTATAACGAATATACACAAAATGTTCAAGTTATAGATAATCGTTTACAGGGTGTTCAAAAAGTTGTCCAGTTGTTATTATCCATTATTTCATGGGACCCTAATCGGTAAGTCCTGTCAAAGCTCATTGTAGATGGCGTGACCATAGCTAAGTCCCAATGTGACCAATGAGGTCAAGCTATTTAGAAAACAAAAAAATACGATATATTTTCAACCAATGACGATGTTTAGAACTAGCTAGGCTAACGCCATTTATTTAACAGTTACCTAGATAAATAGATATCCTGAAGTGCCCAATATCTTCCATGGTATTATGAAATCCAGCGATATCTCTCAAAATCGTTTTGTACACCCTGTATACATCATATTATTAAAACAATTCCATATTGGCATTACAGTGACAAATCTAGCAACTACAAAATTGAGGTGCAGTAACATTTTAACAGAACGAAAATCATTTACTTAAAGTAAAAATTATGCTCTTCATTACCGAAAAAAAAAATATTTACTTTTTTGTTGTTTTTAAGTTATGTGACACAACAAATAGAAATAAAAATCAATAAATTCTAAAGTCCTTAAAAAAAGTGCCAAAGGGCTTTAAAATATTACTGCACCCCTGTATAATAAAAACAGACAAAGAATTACACTACACATACTTATAATATTATAAAATATTTACACAACGTATTGCTTTCAATGAAATAATAATAAAATAAAAAGGAAACCTTTATGGCAACATTTTGTTTGATAAAAATAATACTTTTTATTTATGCAAGGCTATTAGGAAAATAGCCCAAATTGCTATTACATATTATAAGAGGTACCTGTTTTTATGAATGAACGATATAGACATGAATGAATGAATGATAAATGATGAATGAAAGGAATCAATGATGAATGAAAGGAACTAAGAGTAGGAGAGTGAATGGGTATTATTTCGTTCACTGGAAATTTATTGGAGAATTTCACTGAATTTATTTGTTAAATTGGCCAAGAGAATTAGCCTTTTTCGTGGGCAAAGCAAACCTATTAAAAACGGAACACAATATCTAAATAAATACGAAGCGAAATACATATTATGATGAAACAATGAATGAATGATTAACAAACAACAAATGGGTGGACGGATGAATATAAAAATACGTTGTAAAGCGAACGATAACATAACACTACAACATAACATAGTAGGTACATTTGAAAAGAAATGCTTTGACGAAATAGATTACAAAGTATATTTCGCAAAAGATACCTAGTTCTTTTCTAAGGATAACATAATATTCTTTTAGCCGTAACTATACAAAATATAGTACCTCATAGAAACATAACAAGACCTTAAGGATCTAAATTTGGTCGCTTTTATTTTAAAACAGGTTTCTCAATTGAAATGAAACTAATTTTAAAGAACAATGTTGCAAGTTATTCTTTTAGTCTCTCAGGTATAGGGGTTTTTTTTTATATTCATATCAATATTTTTTTTAAATATCAATGCTAGGTGATGTAAGGTACTATTTTTTTTAATATGGGCTAGCAAACTCGACTCACACTTTAGTAAAAATTGCATTAAAATTAAACAAGAAAACTCGGGGATCACCCAACGCCTCTTCTTTTATTGTTCACAAACATCGGTGTTTTGTAAAAATAGTTTCATTTCGAATAATTACATGAATTTCAAAAGTTTAAAGTTATATTCTACTTGGCACAAATACTACACATCCACGTTTACGCAAAATAGTAAATTATTACTCGAAAAACGAGTATTAGCAATATCGGCATTGGCATGAATAAATTTTGTTAACACGGGGAATTATTTGCGCAATCCTTTGCAATTTTGTTCAACACAACGACAACCCCGAGCTATTTACAGCAATTTCAGGATTGTATAGAAAAGGGCAAGAATTGTGCATTTAGTTGCGTATGAGAATGCATAACTTGAATGTCAATTATCCTGGCATAGTTCTAATTCAGTATTATTTTTAATCGTTCTATCATTCAAATTTAGTTCTTTTAAAAACTTTCCTACGCGATCTACAAATTCGAGTTTTTGATTACAAATAATGTTTTCAGTATCATATTTTTTAGAGAGCATTATTAACACACCTACTTATAGTTTTTTACATAATTATAATTTATTTTTAATAACAAATTAATGTTTTTACGTTAAATTCGGAAAACGGCAAGTTTTGCGCTAGCTTTGAAGTCAAAACGCAGATTTTTTTTTTAAATTCCTTTGCAACACAATCCACTGACTGAGTGAAATATGAATGAATGATATCGACAAATGAATGGATGTTCAATAAAAAAAATCGGCGAATGAAAGGTGAATGATAAATTAATGGTACAGAGATGAACGAATGATTAAATTCCACAGTCAATGATTATTATGCAAGGAATATTTAAATGAAAAATCAAAGTTTTACTTTATACCTGATTGTATCTATTGTTTAGATCAAATCGTATCATAATTCAAAATTCCACAAAAACGACAAAGTGTAGAATAATGTGGACGATTTAGTTAAAATCTAGTAATAAGTCTATAATTTTACAATAATTCCATAGCACAGCACATAGAACACTCGTCCGAATACAACATGGGAAATGATTCTTTTACACTTACGTTACTACTTACGATTTAATAAACAATTTTTATTCAACTGTCAAAATCAACTCATACACAGAATATCCGCCATCTTGTTTTCTTTTTTTTTTAATGCAATTCTCACTGACATTTTCACAAATATTTTCAAATCAACAGCGCCCCACCAGTTTTGTTGCCAGGCGTTGTTGATAGTACATCCCGACTCACTGATGGCGAACCCGCGCTAAAAACTTTTTCATCCCTTTTTAGTACGAAAAAAGACAGAAATAGGAACAGCAGGTGGCATTCTACAAGGTGTAAACGGACCCTTTACTAAGCCGTCAACCAAGCATTCTGTACATCAAACTATGTAACTCTACGAAAAAATTATTGCTGGGTTTTTTTTTTGGGTGAAAAATCATGTTTTGCGGTAAAACTCAATGTTACGCACTCAAAACGTACTGATAATTCGGTTAAATAGTATAGGGGTCATGGAGTTATCTAAAGTTATAATTTTAAAAACATGATTTAAAAAAAACTTGGAAATGGTTGTAACTTTGACCCCCAATATCTCCGTAACAAGAAGGTTCCCAACTGTGGTCTAGAACAAAAAAATGATCGCAATGATGGGGAGAACAAGTGCCTTTCGACTTCGTTATGGGGTGTTCACCCATTATACTTTCTACCTAGCCCTCATGGGCGAGAAGGCTTGATATTGTGTATGTAAAATACAGAAACACAATTCATGATTAACTATATATGTTTAGCACTATGTTTGGGGACCAAACAGTTACAGTTTCAATTGAAATTAATAACTTCCCTGTTTTTAATAAAGTCAAAATCCTGTATTAGTCAGTAACCTGTTTCTCTGAGCCACTCTGCCACCCAGAATCCATAGTATTAGTATCACTATAACAATGATGATGATTTGTCTTCAAAATTTCCTCCTTTCCATCCCTCACTGGCTCATACTGAGAATCAGGTCCCAAGCATTTGGAGGTCTCAGGATCGTTCGAATATACTGTATCCTGTGGCCGATCCTCATCAGACAATAATGATTCTTCAGTGTTTGGGGATAAAGGTGAGATTTGCCTAAAATCAGGCTTGTTTGAGTCAGAACTTGACTGCCTAGGATGGTCTTTAGGTACGTTTTTGGGGCTAGATCTAGCAATTCTTAAAGGACTTATGTGTGAACGCATTTTTGGACTACCATCGATTCTGATGCTTGAGTTTATATCGCTCATTCGTTCGAGTCGTGAGTCATTTAGTCGTTCAATGCGAGAGTCGTTCATTCGGTCACTGTGGCGAGTGTCGCTTCGGTCACTCAGTTTGGACTCGTTCATTCTTTCCATTCTCGCTTCAGCCATCCGCTCGCATACCCGTGAATCGTTCAGACGTTCACTTAGCCTTGTTTCGTTCATTCTGTCACTGATTCTGGAGTCGTTCATTCTTTCTATCCTCGGGTCCATGACCTCACAACTCCTCGAATCGTTTAATCTGTCCCTAGAATCATTCATCCGCTCACTCATTCTCGTCTCATTCATTCGGTCACTAATGCGAGTATCATTCATTCTGTCACTAATACGGGAATCATTCAACCTCTCCATTCGCTCACACACCCTACCATCATTCAACCTATCTCTTGAATCATTCATTCTCTCACTCAACCTGGTTTCATTCATTCTATCACTGATCCTAACATCGTGCATGCGTTCTCTATCATTCAGTCTATCCCTCGAATCGTTCATCCGTTCACTCAGCCTTGTCTCATTCATTCGTTCTCGTTCAATTCGTTCATTCATTCTCATAGAGTTGTTCAGCTGTTCTATTTGATGTTCCGTCAACCTTATGGAGTTGTTGAGTACCTGTCTCATCTTTTCTTGGTTTTTCATATGTTTGTCTGCTTGTCGCGGTCTCCGTTTTGAGCCGACTTGTGGCTGGGGGCGCTGCTGTCGCGTTAACGTGAAGGAGCCGGTGTCTGACTCCGATGTGGACTCGGGATGATTCTCTATGGTACCTACTAGAGCTGAGACGTTTGCGTTCATACAGCAGTCGGCCTGGGGAGAATGAAAGATTTTGTTATTAAATAGTTTTTTTTAGAATGTACAAGGAGACTTTACCAGATTAGTTTAAAAGTAACTATCTAACAGTCCAATTGAAAGAAAGTTACCCGGAGATGATACAATATTTTGGGGTTGTTTTATCTCTTAGAAGTATTTCTAGAAAATGGAAAATGGACAAAAACTGAGGTAAAAAAAAATACACTGTAATGTTTCTAGTAATGAGACACAAGCATTCTCTTTGTGATCCCTTTTACAGAGAGGAGGAATAATGCACCACGTGGACCGGACCGAATTTTTGCTCCTAAGCCGGGACCACAGATACCTCTACGCCGCCAATGCTCCGGGCGAATATATTTCTCCAAAGAAGAAATGTCACCTGGTAGCTCAAAAAACCTGTATACCTTAACACTCACGTTGCAACAGCTGGACACGTCCGCGAAGTACACTTCAGACTCCGCGTTCTGATTGCTGGCCGCGCGGCAGTCCTGCATTGATGATCTGGAAAATAAAGGAATAGTGTAAAAAAATGAGAACAGCAGTAAATATCTAGGTTAAAAATAATATGGTTTTAATTAATATAGGGGTGGAAATGAACGTTTTCTATTTCATCATTTCATATCAACAGAAAGGCGACCACAGATGGACATAGACCACTGGCAAGCGTCACTGATTTCTATTTAAAAAAAACCGGCCAAGTGCGAGTCGGACTCGCGCACGAAGGGTTCCGTACCATTATCTATAAAAACGGCAAAAAAAATCATATCTGTTGTATGGGGGTCTAAAAATTAAAAAAAAAAATATTAAGGGGGGCCCCTTAATATTTTTTTTTTAATTTTTAGTATTTGTTGTTATAGCGGCAATAGTAATACATCATTTATGAAAATTTCAGCTTTCTAGCTATCACGGTTTATGAGATACAGCCTGGAGACAGACAGACAGACAGCGGAGTCTTAGTAATAGGGTCCCGTTTTACCCTTTGGGTACGGAACCCTAAAAAGGAAATCACTTTTGACATTAGAAAGACCAGAAAAATGGAGTACTAGCTTGTCAAACCATATCGTGTTCTATCATTTTGGTTCTTTTTTTTGGGACAAGCCCGCCGCCACGCTATTCCCAAACCACTGTAACTCCTGTGTGCCAGAATCAACAGTGACGACCACAAGAAAAGCGCCGAGACAATGAAGTTCGGAGTAAGTCCTAGAGTAACAATTTAACTATCTTGGATCACGCAACGAAATTAATCAGAAAAGTATAGCGGAGGAGTAGGAAAACCATAATTTCCACTTCCCTCCATATCAGCAGGAGACAGAACGAAACAAGGCCAATAGGCACAAAGGGATGTTTACAACTGGGATAAGCCCAGTGGCCTAGCACCACGGATAAATATGATCACTACATAGTGTAAAACAAAGTCGCTTTCTCTGTCCCTATATCTCTATGTATGCTTAAATCTTTAAAACTACGCAACGGATTTTGATGCGGTTTTTTTTTAATAGATAGAGTGACTGAAGATGAAGGTTTATACATTATAATGCACCCGTGCGAAGCCGGGGCGGGTCGCTAGTCATTAATAACTTGTAATCATTTTACTTTATAGATTTTAAAGTTTCCACTGTATAGTATAAGTATAAAGATTAGCTAGGTATCGGACAGTACAAAAATTACTACAGCACCATCTATGATCTAAAGGAAGAACTAACATAACAATTTCTGAATCGCGCCGTTTAAGTTATCCGCGACTTAAGACTATATAGAAAAACCCGACAACAACTGTCGGGCAGTAGCCCACCAGATAAACACTCGTCTGGTCGTAAGATTCTCCCTTTTCTATTGAGGATGAAGAAGTTTACACCCTGTTCTACATACAGCTATGATTACTAACCTTATAGGAGAATGTTTGTCATTCTGGAAGCCGAGGTTCTCCTTGCCTTGCTTCTGACAGGAGTCTGTGCTTTGATCTGAAACTGCAAACACACACAAAACGATCAGATCCTGATTCCAAATAATTATACGATACTATTATACAATAAATACGTTTAACGTTAAACGTGTTTAGTGACTTTAGTGTTAAACTTGAAACGTTCGGTAAGCTTGAATATTTATTTAACTGGACCTACCTTTACTCCCAGTCTTCTGATGTAAGCACTCGATGGCCACCGTATCATCAACCCTACAATCTCTATGTAGGTTACTAGAGCTCATGCCCAACCGCTGACACCTATACGGAACCAAATGTCCCCTCAACGTGTTAAATCTCGCTTCCGGTGGCATATGAGCCAATTCCGCTTGCAAACGAGCCATTTCTGCGACATCTTGCGGGTACATCTGCCCCATGTGAGCTAATTCTGGGTTTAATCTCGCCAATTCCGGGTTTAAACGCGCCAATTCTGGGTTTAAACGCGCCAATTCCGGGTTTAAACGCGCCAATTCCGGATTAAGTCGTGCAAATTCGGCTAATTCCGGGTTCATTCGAGCTAATTCGGGGTTTATTCGGGCCAATTCTGGGTTCATTCGGGCTAACTCCGGATTGGTTAGTCTGATGTCGTTTGGTGGTATGTGCTGTTGTATGAGGTAGCTGTTTCTGGCGCATGTGTGGGGTTGTATGGGAGTTGTATGGTCGTGTATGGTGCGATGCTCCATGTGGTGGTGGTGGAGTAGAGTCGCGGCTGCAGGGTCTTGGTGATGGAGGTGGTGTCTGGAAAAAAAAAATAGTTTTTAGAAACACATTTATGTATTCCAATTATGAAATTTAAGGCGAAATTACACGACATAAAGTTTTCTAGAACACACTCACTTTAAGTGGAAATTAGAGGAGAGATTGCAATATTAAATATATTCAAAAAAAAACCGGCCAAGTGCGAGTCGGACTCGCGCACGAAGGGTTCCGTACCATTATCTATAAAAACGGCAAAAAAATCATATCTGTTGTATGGGAGCCCCCCCTTAATATTTTTTTTTTTTTTAATTTTTAGTATTTGTTGTTATAGCGGCAATAGTAATACATCATTTGTGAAAATTTCAGCTTTCTAGCTATCACGGTTTATGAGATACAGCCTGGAGACAGACAGACAGACAGACAGACAGACAGACAGACAGACAGCGAAGTCTTAGTAATAGGGTCCCGTTTTACCCTTTGGGTACGGAACCCTAAAAATCAGCTGTTCCACACATTTTGTAGGTATTGCACTTTTGTAGGAAACAGCTGTTTTTTTTTTAATAACCTATTTAAAATTTCTATGTGGGGAGTTCAGAATGCAAATACATTGTAACCGTTCGCGTCGGTGTCCCTTCCGCCCTGTAAAGTAAAATAATAGAACTGTTCTAACTTTGTACAAAAAAAATATGATGTGGTTAAGTTACCTGCTGCCGCTGCGTCCCTGCGGGCTGTAGGGCGGCGGCGGGCCCCACTGCCCGGCCGGCTTGGGCTGCGGGAAGCTCGCGGACGGCTGGAAAGATGCGTCCTACTCATATTATTAATAATGCCAAAGTTTGTGAGGATAGGTGGATGGATGGATGTTTGTTACTCTTTTACGCAAAAACTACTAAGCGGATTTGGATGTCATTTGGTACACATCAACATACAGAATACTTTTTATCGAGGTAGTACAATACTGTGGGACAATAACTGAACTCCACGCGGGCGACGCCGCGGGCATAAGCTAGTAATAACATAAATATCAATCAGATAACTTTTGATTTCGTTTAAAAAAAAAAACAAAATGGCGGATTTTTGGCGCTAAATTGTAAATCGATTTTATTTTTCAACCAAACTTTTCGAGTAGGGTTTCAAAATGAAGGAAATTGAAAGGAGATTACAAATATATATTTATACAGGGTTATTTGTAAAACACCAGTAACCTCTTAAGAGGTCATTGTACTCATCATTATGAACAACTTTTACTATGGGACCAAACCTGAAATCGCATGACATCGCTGACATTTATGATCGATTAACTCGTCAAAATGTAGGGAACAGCTGATATTTTTTTCGCGATTTCAGGTTTGGTCCCATAGTAAAAGTTATTCATAATGATGAGTACAATGACCTCTTAAGAGGTTACTGGTGTTTTACAAATAACCCTGTATACTAGCTGTTCCCCGCGGTGTCACACGCTGCGCGGCTCTTAAAGGTCGTAGCGTAATGTTATATAGCCTATAGCCCGCCTCGATAAATGGACTATCCAACACAAAAAGAATTTTTCAATTCAAACTAGCAGTTCCTGAGATTAGCGCGTTCAAGCAAACAAACAAACAAACTCTTCAGCTTTTTAATATTAATAATAATAATTAATTAAATAATATTATATTATATACAGTATAGATATGTAGGAACATAATACAATTTGAAGTTGGGTTTTTTGATACTTTTAATTAAATGTTAGTAGTTTAATCCAGGAAAACGCACGATTTTTGGTGTAAATCTGGTGAAAATATAGTACAAACCTGCACAAAACTCCCAGAGCCCTGCGCAAAGTTCCCCTGCCCCTGCGCGAAGCTGGTCCCCTGAGCGAATGTTCCAGAACTCTGCGCCCTCGTGAAAGGAGTCTGGTCGAAGGAGTGCGGGTATCTGTCATCGTAGGCCTGCGGTTGTTGCGTGGGGGGCGCTTCTGTGTCACAGAAACCGTACGCGCTGTCGCCGGACTGAGGGACGCCCATGTGACAGCGGGAGCTGATGGAGAAGAAGTATACTTACTATTAAAGGTGATTCTCAGTTGTGGTTTGATCTAGGTCTATTAGTCACCAGGCTTTCAAATCTTAAACATATTCCTTGTGTGATTCTGTGCCATGCATGGCTTCCACAAGCGAGATTAATATCGTTACGCATAAGACGATTGTGGTCAAAAAATATTTTTGAATCAAAAATATGTTGCCATGTACTATGTAGACGAGAAAATTATATTTATATTATATAATATAAATATGTATAATGAGAAAACTTAAAGTCGTTCAATTTAATCACCCCTAGTGCCTTTCGGCTTCGTTAAGGGTCTTGTTACCCATTATTAATTAATTGTTCATGTTTGTTGTATTGTTCCGTAGGTACTTACTTCTGACTGTTACTCCTGGGCCAGGGGAACCAGCTCCACGCGGACGTCTTCCTGCCAGTGCCAGGGTTTGGAGAGTAGAGGTTCCCTATACGACCTGTGGGTATAAAAGAAAAAGTAAATGTTGTTTCAATAAAAGTATATTTGTTCAGTCGAACTAGAAAGAGAGTAACAACCCATAGCAACGTTATACAGATATAGGAATATAAAGATATAAAGCAGCTGGATGCGCTCTATACTAGAAGTGCTTCCTTAACAGTGGGTAATACAATTTTGTTTAGTAAGACTGGTCTAACGACCAGTGGCCCACATTAGCCCTGGATCGAAACAATTGGAACTCATAAAAAAAAAAAAAAAAAAAAATTTGAATCTATTTATTTCCAAGAGTAATTATCACAACTATTACAACTACAAAATAACGCTCAATCCTTCTGAGGCAGGATTATGTGCGCTATCGGTTAGGTTCAGGTTACCCACTCACAGGTCTGTCCGGTACCCACACGTACGCCCCTCCGAGCCCTCAACGGTAAAACAAAGTCTTCAGAATGCTTTTTATCTGTCGAGGCTTTTTGCTTTCCAGCTTTTTGGCTATTTCCTTAGGCAATGTATTTAGAATGCTTGGAAGAGCATACGTCCAGACCCTTCTACCGTATTCATTACTTACTTACTTTCGGCAGTTTATATAGAGGCAAGTACAGGTTACGAACAAAATTAGGTCTACTCATTTTCTGTAGCTTACTCATATTTTGTTCACAGTAATCAGAGGCTACAGCTAATTTTACTTTGTTGTGTGTCATGGGGCGGCCTTTGCCCAGCAATGGGATGACGCAGGCTAACAATATCAGTATCAGTAAGACTGGTCTTCTTAGCGGTTTTGCTGGTAAGCCTTCATTACACAACTGGACTTAAGCCTCTCTAATGGGGATTGTCCATTTTAAAAAACCGGCCAAGTTCGAGTTGGACTCGCGCACGAAAGTTTCCGTACCATTATCTATAAAAAAAAACGGCAAAAAAATCATAGCTGCTGTATGGGAGCCCAACTTAAATATTTTTTGTGTCAACTACCGCGCGAGTCTAGTCAAGATACTTTGACTTACAACCTTACAACGTATATTATTAAAAAACTCACCTGGCGCCCAAAATCGATGTTGTAGACTGATGTCCCACGCTGGCTGGGCTGGGTGACACTGTGCACAACAATTACAGTTGCTCTGCAGAGAATAACAAACAGCATGAGGAAAAAGATCGTGAACGAACACACACTTAAAAGCGTGTGTTTTATATTCCTTACACTGAACATTGTTTTAATCAGGACTTTTTTTTATTAAATTTATTTTCGTCATTCATGCGTCTGACAGTACATTGTAGCTGTCAATATTACCAAAGAGTAGAATACCTAAACTGTACTCTGTAGTAAAATATGGGACATCAAGTTTTAAAGGAAAAATCAAAACCGATCAAGTGCGAGTCGGACTCGCGCACGAATGGTTCCGTACCATTATCTATAAAACGGCAAAAAAATAAAAGTCATGTCTGTTGTATGGGAGCCCCACTTAAATATTTTTATAGTATTTGTTGTTATAGCGACAACAGAAATACATTATCTGTGTTTTCAACTGTCTAACTATCATGGTTCATGAGATACAGCCTGGTGACAGTCGGACGGACAGACAGCGGAGTCTTAGTAATAGGGTCCCGTTTTACCCTTTGGGTACGGAACCCTAAAAAGTGTGTCTATTCTAAAGCATCATCTCCTTTGTGAACATCTTTGCTTGAGCCTGGCTTATGAATGTAGAGCTCTGGCTCTAGGAGTCTAGGCTGTATTCTTAGTAGGCGAACAGTGAGCGGCTGAATATTCACTTCTAGGGGGTTCAAATAACCGATAAAAAATCTTTATGGGGGCTCAGGATGACGTACTGAATTCGTGGTAACCGTATTCGCGTCAATCGCACAGAAAGTTGTTCAGATATATGATCCGTAGGTCCGTTGTAGAAAGTTTTATGCATTTTGTACCTGCACTTGTCTGCCAGCAGAGGGCGCGGCTTGTCCTGTAGAGGGTCTGTACAAAGACCTGCAGCGAAGCTCCAGCTGTTCCCAGTACATCTTCTTGCGTTCATGGCTGGAACCAAATAATTGAATATCATCGTCTGCTTCGCCTTTTCCCATCTATGATGGGGTCCGCTTCCAGTCCGGATGCAACTGAATACCAGTATTTAAATACGGGGTGGAAGGGACACCGACACGAAACCGGTTACCGCGTATTCAGTACATCATTTTGAGCCCTCCAGAAATTTTCCATCGGTTATTTTTAAAAAAAGATCTGTTTCCTACAAAAGTGCAATGCCTACATGGTCAAAATGTATGGAACAGCTGTTTATTAACCGATGAAAAGTTTCTATGTCGCTCAAAATGATGTACTGAATACGCGGTAACCGTTTTCGCGTCGGTGTCCCTTCCAACCCGTATGACAGGTAAAAGGTATCTGCAAAGGTTGGTGTTAAACTGATTCTCAAGGTTAAAAGCTCTTGCCGAGGTCAATCTGGGTAAAGGTGACTGATAGACCATCCCTCAACTGGTAGGTTCACTTAGTAGCAAAAAAAAAATGTTAGTATCTCTCGCGGCTCGCCGGTATACGAGTTGCGTGTGGTAAAAGGCGCGCGTATACGCGTCTACACGCGCTTCGAAAATCGAGATTATACGCGCCGAAAGACGCTAATCGATAAGAGACCATCAAGAGAACTACGTGGAAAGCATGAAAAGGTGCCGGCTGTCGTTCGTAGATCTTTACCAGTCGTTACATGTAGTCTGGAGTAGCGCAAGCGTGCCACCACCGTTAACTTTTAATACCGTACAGTACAAAGATTTGAATGTCTTTGCGTACAAATGACGTATAAACTGACGGCTTTAAATAGCGTCCTTGACATAAATTGTGAGCTCAACGCACTTTCGGTAAAAGGAATCTGATTAGTACTGCAATCTCCATTTGATTCTGTGCTCTGTGTATAATAGATTTAGAACCTCTTCTTACCCTAGACTTTAAAAAGCTGGCAGTTCTTTATTCGAAACAAAAAATGTTCGCCAAACATCAGGCACAGACTCAAAGACAACAGTCATTCTGACAGATGAACCTGTTTCAAATGCTGTGCAGAAAACTTTATTCTGAACAAAGGCATTCAAATGAGTGACGCTTCCTTTTAAATTCTTTTAAAAATGTCTTTGAGTGTGAGAAATCTCACAAAAAATGTCATCAGTTCACATGAATTATATGCTGCAAGCACATTTGATTTCGACCACGTATCTGATGCTGAATTAATAAGAAGTGTCGAAAGTCTCAAGAAACAGGTCAGACTTCTTCGCTTAGAGAACGAAGTCTTGGAGGCAAGCATAATGAGATTGCAACCATCACTTATGTCAGGTTCGCAAGCTGTTTTAGAATCCGCAATCAGATTAAAGCAATCTATAGAATCGAGGGTAACTCTCGGCAGTGGAAGCAGAACTTCAAGACTCGCTGTGCATGACACGGCTCGAAGCTACGCAAATTTGGCGAGCAAATCCAGAAGTCTTCACTGGAAAGAATCTTCAGTCAAATTAACCAGATCAATCACTGGCACTCAAGGACCAAAGATCAATATTGAAGAAAGACTAGAGCTAGTATACGCCGTAATGGAAGCTCAAGGGAAAGAATTAAAGAAAGCTGGGATTGACGCTAAGAAGAAACATGCTTACTTAAATGCTCAGTTAGAAGAACTTGAAATTCGGTCTAAAGACATCGAGAAGTTGACTGCAGATTTTGAACATGACGTTGTGATTGAAGGTGTTGAAGCTATCACTAAACGAATACCAGCCGAGATATGGATCAGATTCTTAACAGATAACGGTAAGAAGATAGATAGACAAATAGACAAGATGCGGCTCAGAGCGACTACTACAAACTCACAATACATAAAATTGAGAGCAGATTTAAAAATCAAAAAGGATCTAGCAGAACGTATTCAAACAATAGACTTTCAAGTAAAAGCAATAGAAATCACAAATAAACTTAAAACCTTAGAAAAAAAAAGGAAAGAGTTAATTGGTATCAAAGCTTTGGCTGGAGATGCTAACTTGAACCTAACTAGATACAAGTATGATATGATAGACCTAACCAACTACCTAAACAGATTAAGAAAAAAGAAAATACAAAGGGAACGCCAAACTAAAGAAATGGATGCTGAGAGTGCTAAGCTAGCAGCAAATATAGAGCAATTGGAGCTTGAGTTAAATGAGTTTAAAAATCTAAGAGAAGCTTATTACGTCCCAGATATATTTGAATATGTAAGTCTCAAGCTCAAAATTTGTGAATTCAAGCATGACATTCAGCGCTTGGAGACTAGTCTTGGTATCAAAAAGTACGCATTAATTAATTTTAAAAAAGAATTATGGAAGTCTAAGATGTTATTTAGTAAGATGAATTTGGGAAGCAGGAAGGAGCCGTCAAGGTCTACATCGGATGAAGAAGCACTTAAGTCATCTGAATCTCTAGTTTGACAAGATTTCCGGCCTATGTGGATTTTTGTAACGCCAGCAATTTTCGCAAGGCATGTGACTTGCAATACAGGAAAGGGTGGCAGCAACGCAATCTCATTCGATTTATTACTGTTAATAATTTATTTCAGAACAAAACGTTCCATACATTTACATATTAGGGACCTCGCGCTCTTCCCGGCCACGACCACAACTTTTAGCGCAGAAGCTTTAAACAGGAAGATAGATTGCTCACACGGCCAGTTAAAGATAGCGGCCGGTCAGGCGACAAGACTTAGTTACGGGCAACCTAGCATTGAGGATGAAGAGGTACGTATAGGAGAGGAGATATCTCGTAATTGTTTGGGTCTGCCTCAATACTAGGCGGCTATGCACACTGCGGAGACGTGAGCGGCGTGCGGTGATCGTAATTGTCAAGCAAGTGATTAAGAAGATAGAATTGAATATATTTAGGTTGTCTTTAATATGTTTACGACGTTTTAAAATCATGTTTGGGTGTTGGATATCCCAAGTGGCTCGCCCATTAATTTATGATGCAGAAGTAGATTTAAAACAAGCTTCTTTTACTATATTTTTATTATATTTGTCAAGTATTTTATTTAAGCGTTATATTCCTGTTCCCCTTACTCGCATGTATGCATAATCTTAGTTATATTATTTTAATTTAATGTGAAGTTAATTTTATCTTGTTTAAATAAAGAGTTTACTGTAACATTAGTGTTTTTTTTTTTCCCTGGACATTTCACACAGCACCATCTAGTCCCAAGCTAAGCAACCTAATGCTTGTGTAGCTAGATGGCTGATAAACTACATATATACATTTTTTTGTTTTTGTAAATACATACATATTATAGATAGAAAAACACCCAGACCCGGAACAACTACTTGTAGGTCATACAAATATTTGTTCCGTATTTGTTTATATATTTGGGGTGGGGTTATGACTTACGGTCAGTTCAGATAGAACGAACAATTCTCCTCGCGCAATTTACTGGCTGCTTTGAACAATTGGCTGTATTAGCATTGTTTATAGTAGAAAATTGTATGAATGTCAATGCGCACGTCAAGCGTCGTCTCACTCATGCTCGCGACTCGATGCACGCCTTTAAACAATTAGGGTCCCATTTTAAATGCAGCCAATGACTTTCGCACGCATTTCCATTCTGTCTGCGGCCGTTATGAGCGAGTAAGGAAAACCTGCTCAGGTGGGGATTAATTAATGATTCTGCCCTGGAGTGTAAATGTGGTGCTGTTCTGCAAACGATGGGGCACTTAATATCGTGTCCTGCTTGTCCTGTTGTTTGTTCGCTTCAGGAACTGATGGACGCTACTGAAAGCGCCAAACTAGTAGCTCAGTTTTGGGCTGATACAATTTAGATTGCCATCGATACGCTAAGAAGAAGATGAGCGAGTGTGACTGGCGAAGACTGCACAGTCACTGCGTATGTCAAAGAGTAGAATACTTTGGCGCAAAGAGTGGAGAATGCGAGAGTTTGGCTCAATTAAATTGAATTGATGAGTAATCATAGCGCAGTTTACTGGCTGCACTGGATATAGCACATACTAGCTGTTCCCCGCGGTTTCACACGCTGCGCGGCTCCTAAGGGTCGTAGCGTAATGTTATATAGCCTATAGCCTTCCTCGATAAATGTACTATCCAACAGAAAAAAAATTTTTCAATTCGTACCAGCAGTTCCTGAGATTAGCGCGTTCAAGCAAACAAACAAACTCTTCAGCTTTATAATATTAAATAAGTATAAGTATAGATTAACTCGCGCATCCTCGCGACTCGGTCGAGCTCCTTCCCGCAAATGCTCGGGAGTCCTTGAGGATACGCGAAACCGCGCGAGAAAGTTTTGATGTGCTCACGTATCGGTCCTTGGTCCTTGCGCTTTTAGTAGACGTGTACGCGTAGGCTCGCGCGGTTTCGAGCCTTCTTTCAGTGTCGCACCGCCTCGAAGCGTATTTCTGCTCTTGGCCTGAATTGCGACTAGAGAACGCTCGAGCCTGCCCGAGAATTTTTACCTTCTGTCTGAACTGACCTTTTCTCAGCTAATGTTCTTACAGCCAATCGAGCGTCACTAAGCGAATATTATTCTGATAGCTTGTTGCGACAATAGAGTAATTGCCGGCGGACAGTATGAAAAGCCAGATTTACAGGTTGAATTTTACAAGTGGGCGTGGACGGTCAAATCCGAAACTATGAGGAATACCGAAAAATACTCAAAGTAGTCTCGAGCCCGATTTTGATGAAAACTAAAACTGGATCATTGGATTTTTGAGAATCGATTTTTCAATTGAACCAATTGATTTTGAAAAAAAAAACACACTGTATTATTACACGATTCGATAGTGTCGCTAATAGGGATAAAATTCTGGGAATTATTGACATGCGGCAAATTTCTAAGCGAGAAAATAATCGAGAGCTAGTGGTTTCTCGTCGCCGGTGGCGCTAGTGCCTTAAGACGAGCAGGTCTTAAGGCACTAGCGCCACCGGCGACGTACAAGATACATATTCCAATTTTCAATGCCGCGGAGGTAAATCCCCTTTGAAGCCTTGCGGTCAATCTCTAAACATTGGAATCGGTACCCTGGTAATCCTGTTACTACTAGCCTCGTATGAATAAACGTTGGCCAATGATAAAATAAGAGACGGCGTAGCGGCAGACCTCGTAGAAGATGGCGGGACGAGCTGGACAAAACCAACGACCAGTGGTCCACATTAGCCCTGGCTCGAAACAAATGGAAGTCATGGGGAGAGGCCTTTGCCCAGCACTGGGATGACACACGCTAACAGTATAAGTAACGATAAAATGCTCTGCCACCCCGTCCCAGGTCTGCGCTGGCCTCTATCCGTAAAGATTTTGAGTGCTTTTGACGACATAGGTACAGAACTATATTATCCCTTCGTCGAAAACCATAAAACGAAGCCAATAAACCCCATAAAATAGAAAACTTTATCTATTTTAGTCACGAAACCTAGTAAATCTATCACGTTTCGTGTTCACCTCTTATATAAAACCTCAATGGAAGGTCAAACACCAAATGAGATTGGCTTGAAACACTTTGAATCTGACACGTCCTTCGAAACCTATCACCATAGCAACGGTTGCTAGGCTGCCCCATATTCCCTACATATGGCAGGTGACAACTCCGCCAAAACACTGACAACTATCAAAGCTATTTTTGTGGCTTTTATACTATTTTATTTTTTTGTTAATTGTTTTGTAGAACCGTTATAAAAATGTCTACAATACATACGGGGGGTGGACGGAGCTTGATGAGTCAATCTCGCTCGCTGAGCAACGGGCGATGGGACACCGACATGGACGTTCTCACTGACGAGGAACTCGTGAAGCTAGTGCAGGAACTTAAAGAGAAAGTCAACATACTGACCCTAGAAAACGAAATCTTAGAAAAGACTATCATGAGGTTAGAACCTTCGTTGATGACTGGTGTGCACCAAGCCGTGGAGTATGCAACTCGGATCCCTTCCGGCACTTCAGTGAGCATGCTTAGAGGAGGCCCATCTAAATTCGGTCTTAATGACCCGCTTCTTACTTGCCCTTCGAGAATACTGGCAAGCCCTTCAAGATTCCAGACTAGCCCTTCAAGGATTCTAGCCAGCCCCTCTAGAGTTTCCACTCGGAGAGCAGATTCTAAGACCAAACTCAGCGGCGGCACCGTCATTGGAGCCGGGGGGGCGAGGATCAACGTTCTAGAAAGATCTGAACTAGTAAGCAAAGAGATGGAGGTACAGGTAAGTAACCTGAACAAGGAAAGGCACAGAGGAGCCAAGGAACGTGCTCTACTAAAAGCAAAATTGGAAGAAGTAGGGTTGAAAGAAACTGAGATTGAAAAGGCGAGTAAAATGTTCCGTCAGGAGGTGTTAGAAGAGGGCTGGGATAAAATAGCTCAAAGAATCCCGGCCGAAATATGGATTAGATTCATGACGGAATGGATGAAGATATGCGATAGCCAGATAGGAAAGCTGCGGTTAAGAACCAGTACCTTGAACACTCAGCACAGCAAACTGAAAGGACAAATCAAAGTGAAGGCCGAGCTCAGCGAAAGTCTGCGCCCAGTCGACTTCGAGAAACTCCAAATAGAGAACGGTGAATGTTTAAAAGTGATAGAACACAAGTTCCAACAGCTCGGAGAACTGAAGAAGATGACGGGTGACGCTAACTTAAACCTCACAATCCACAAGAAAGCAATGATGGAGCAAAACTGTTACTTAAACAAAGTTCTATCAACGATCAAGAACAAGCAAATCTTAACGGTTCAACTGGATAAAGAGAGCAAGAAAATTCAGGTACAAGTAGACGTATTCTCTCAAAGGCTGAAAGAAATAAGGAAAGTGAGACTGAAGTACCAGGTCCCTAATGTGATGGAGTATGTTGAAGTGAAATGGATGTTGACGGATCTAAAACATACCAATAAGATCTTGGAAACAAGGAGGCATATACAACAGATTGCGTTGGCGTCTATTAATAGGAAGCTGCAGACGATGACGGAGATGAGGAAGAGTACAACTACCGATTGATCATATTAACCTAGATAACGGTAACGTTTGTGGGAGGGGAGACAAGTAGTGTATAATCTCGTGAAAGAGAAGATAATGTCTTCTACTTTTGCTGCAGTTGTATAAGATAACTTTATTTTTCATTTTAGATTCCAAAAATCCTTTTTTATATTATTTTTTTCGTGTAAAATTGTAATTATGGGTTTTTAGATAATCGGTATTAGGAAACTTTTTCAAGTTTAAAACATTGTTGCAGTATATTTTTGTGATAATTTTTAACTTAATCTAAAATTAATATTTGCTGGGTAAGTAGGTACCTCTTTTATGTAATTATCTTAATGATTTCCAATTATATTTGTATTGTTATTAAACAAAAAAATATTATTAAATTGTTATTGGATTTAAATTTCATTCTTCTTTTTAGCGTGTCGATGGCATGAAACTGATGGCCAAACATATTTAAAGATGAAATTTTTAAATATGTTTGGCCCAAAATTCAGCTATGCGAACTCCGCTTGCTGATGCAGTCGATAAGATCGTCAAGTGCGCAGGTGTTAGGGCATGCAGCGCAAGATGGAAGATGGGCCATTTTCTCGATTTATAAATATAAAAATTGAAATATACACATACAAAAATCAGCATTCGTGATTGGTCCAATAAATGTTTCGTAGTACATGGGGCTATTTTAAACCATTAACTATCGATAAATGGATATACGCAGAGACGCCGCGTATTTGATACGCAAACTTGTATCTACAAAAGAGACACACTACGCTCGCATACTGAGAGTCACTGAGAGATGATTCTTACCTAAGCAGTTGATACGCCAGCATGCAGCTAAAGATGCACACAAGAACCGCGCTGACAGATAATGCGAAAACTCCTCGTAGACACCAGTACAGCGCGCCGTGTACTACGCCGCATTCTGATACGCCTTCGAATACGCAGCGTACACCTGAGAGTAAAATAAAGGAATTTATATTTCAGAAATTCCTAATGGGCCTACCACACGCACAAGCTTCACTACAGATCTGCCTGCGCAAGCCGGTTTGTACACGGAACACCGTGACAGTTTTACCAACCGCACGCACGGTGTTCCGTGTACAAACCGGCTTGCGCAGGCAGATCTGTGGTGAAGCTTGTGCGTGTGGTAGGCCCTTTAAACAACAGCAGCAAATTAGTCGTCTTTCCAGGAAAAGACAGCAAGTCAATCTAGTAACAAATCTCTTGACATTATTGTGGAAGCGACAGGTTAGCGCGCGCAATTCAAATTTTCTTACGCTTTTTGCAATTTGCAGGTCAGTTTTGGGTTATATGTTGATGAAAAATGAGTCGCGCTGGTAACACGCATGTGTTACTAGCGCGACTCATTTTTAGATAATTACAGAATTATTATCATAACAATCATTAATACAACCCTCTCAAGTTCATTTAAACACATTGAATGCCTTTTTCATGAAATAGTTACTGAATTTCAGTTCAATCAGAAACTGGGAAGTGGGTCAGATTAATCTTCTAAAAAATATTTTATATAGTTACTGTTGAAGCTATTATAAGAGTGTTAATTAAAAGTTAGTTGAAGTGATGCCTATCCGGGGCAGAGCATACACGTCTGCATCATCATCATCTGCCTAGCCTTTACCCAACTATGTTGGGGTCGGCTTCCAGTCTCACCCGATGCAGCTGAATACCTGTATTTTACATGGAGCGACAGCCTATCTGACCTCCACAACCCAGTTAACGCTAGGTAATACGATACCCCTTGGTAAGACTGGTTGTCAGACTTTCGGGTCACTGACTACCTATAACGACTGTCAAAGATCTACAAATGACAGCCGGGACCAACGGCTTAACGTGCTTTCCGAGGCACGGCGGAAACTCGGTATGTAATGGGTGGTCACCCATCCACGGACCAACCTAGGTGGGCACGGCTTAACCTAAAGATCGACCCGAGCGGCTGTTCTTATTTAGCCACGAGCTCCTCATACACATACACTTCTGCAATGAGCTTTAAATATCCGGCGCTTCCTGGACGCTATGCTTCAATAATTCTGAATGGCTAATAGGTACATATTTACACCACATATTGAAAAACACCACAAAATTCTCATACAGTTCGTGCTTATAAAATGAAAGAAAAAAATTTGACTCACCCTCATCATCA